>JARDYH010000001.1:302735153-305235153 GCA_029215795.1 Anniella stebbinsi | reverse complement strand
GCCTGTGACAGGCGTGACGTCCTCATGGAAGCAGGTAAGTCCATGATCCTCCCCCCTCCCTCCCTCCCTCCCTCCCTCCCTCTACACCCTTAGGTGTAGAAAGGGCCAAAGATTAAAAACATTGAACATTTAAAAACCAATATACAAAATTTAAAACCATAAAAAGCATAAAAACAAACTACATATCAATGACCCAGGGGTCAGTAAACCCAACATATGCTGTTAAATGCCTGGGAGAAAAGTCTTAATCTGAAGCCGAAAAGATAACAATGTTAATGCCAGGGGACCACCACTGAAAAGGCCCTCTCCCTTGTTGCCATCCTCCGAGCTTCCCTCGGAGTAGGCATTCGAAGGGGGAACTTAGATGTTGAGTGTAGTGTACGGGTAAATTCATGTCAGGAGAGGCATTCCATCAGGTATTGTGGTCCCAAGCCATGTAAGGCTTTAAAGGTTAAAGCCAGCACCTTGAATCAGGTTCAGAAACGTACAGGCAGACAATACAAGCAGGCCAGAGTCGGTCTTGTATATATTATGGGACTGTATCATGGGAGACTGGTTTATATGGCAGCTACCTTGTCACTTTGTTAATGTGAAAATCACGCCTGAGTTAAGCTCAATACACACCAACGAGATGGGTGGTTCATAGACCAAGATAGAACCCTTAAGGATTCTACCTCATCTGGAGTTACAGGTGAGAAGGGGGTGGGGGTGGAAATCTGCTCTATGGATGGCTTAGCCAAATATTCAAGCTCTTCAAGCTAATTCCAAGGAGCCTTAAAACAGGAAAGGCATTGCCCAAAGGGAATCCATTAGCTGTTGCTCCTTGGATTGATCACATTATGCCAAGGACATCACTAATTTTGTTGCCTTTCTTTAAGTGATACTTTGGCAGAGTCTATCCTTTCTATCGTGGGAGAAAAAGAAATGGGTGGGGTGGGGGGAGTGCCAACAAAATGAGAAAGGAAGAAGCTTCACTGTCTCCACTATCAATAATGAAGGAAGGTTTGATTGCCAAGGGATCACTTCATACCTTGCAAAATCTGGCCATGAGCCAAATCTCCTGGCAGTGAATATTAGAGAATTTACGGCTGAAAAAAAAATCTACACAAACATATCTCATTTGAGTGGGCAAGCCACTTAGAAGAAAACTTTCATTGCATTCAGAAGAACCAATTCCTCTTCAGGACTGAGAATGGGAAAATCAGCTCTACTAGTTTGCAATGGAAGTTGGCTTCTGTGCACAGTGCTGATTAACCAGCACCTGCGACATGTGAACCCCTTCCACCTCCATATCTTGGAATAGTTTTGCAACTCTTTTAAAATGGATTTTCCTTGTTGTTTTAAACCCAAGTGATGAAGAAGTGATTAACAAATGAGTATATTTCCTTAGAAAGGTGTATGTCCCATCCAAAGCATGGGAGGGAGAGGGTACTAGATGGATATCGTCCATCCAAAATCTGGTGGAATTCTGTTCACCTGTCCAATGCATTGTGAAGGCAGGGATGAAACTGGGTTTGCTCTGTGGGAGAAAAAGACATGCAGCCCATCTACACTACTGCTTTAAAACAGTTTTAAACGGTTTATAACAGTTTTGAGAACTGTTGGGGCCCAGGACACACTCCATATACAGTTTTCAAAACATTTTCAAAGTGTTTTATCCTGCTCATGGTCAGTCCTGGTTAAAGGCATGTTTGCATGCACCTTTCATAAAGATGAAGGAGGAGGAAAGTTTCTAAAGCCAAAAGCCCCATGAGCACAGTCTTGAAGATTAGCATTAAAACTATGGATTCTAAGACAGGAAAATTTTACTAACACAAGAATGACACTGTGTTTATATATTAATCCCAGAAACTCACTTTTCCAAAGGGAAAAATATCCTTGTTAATTTACGACCATCCCCAGTGCAAAACAAATCTGTAAAGATTCCTCTTCACCAAACTCCTTGCAGTTTTGTAAGTTAATCAGTGTCTGACAATGGGGATCACAAAGGCCGAACCATGTGGCAGTGATAACCTCCTTAACCAAGGCATTTGTTGGAGGATAGATTGGTTGGACCACTTCAGATTTAAACATAATTGAAGTGGACTGCACATTATTTGTTCAGCTTAGGGTTCAAAACAGAAATCCAAAAACACACAATAAATAGGAAATGTTATAAATTCAGGTTGATAAGTTACCCAGCTATCTCATGTGCTCTTTTATAACAAAGCAAAGCAACATGTTAAGGACACCATTTCAGGAATGGGGTGGTGGTTTCTAGATTCGCATTCTCCAACCTGGTGCCCTCCAGATGTTTTGAATGTGAACCTCAACTCTCATCAGCCTCAGCTAACATAGCCAGTCATCAGGAATGCTGGGAATTGCAGCAATAGATTCACAGCATGGTTCAGAGGCCCTCTTTTTGGCATGCTTGCATTTTTGGAATGACAGAATATTTGCTCAGCTGGCTGTGGTCACTTTTAATGCACAATAATTCCTTGAACAGTATTCACATGTGACCTGAAATGCAGAGAGATGGGTGGTGATGGTGGTGTGCCCCTCCATCCTGCAGGCATGGTCCAAGGTCTGAAATACTAAGTGTAAGAACATATGACATGCAATACATACACCTTTTTTTCCTGACTGCAAGTCTGTGCATCAGGCTATCTCTGTGTGATCTCTGCATTTGTAGTAGCGCACACACACCTGTTCTGTTTATTGTTGTTACAGTAAACATAGTTTTTCTACATGGACATATTGTAAAGCTTAAAGCACTCCTACGTTAACTCAGTTACAGTTTGCTGTAAGAAGCAGGTTATAAAAATGCCACCCCCACCCAGAAAGAAAGAACAAGAAAGAAAGAAAATGTTTCAGTGAGAAAATGCAGTGAAATACAAACACACACAAATGCAAATACAGATCATCACCTATAAGGTCACCGCTAAACACATGCTTAAGTTAGACACTTACTAGGATGTAAGCTTCATTGAACACAATGGGATTTACTTCTGAGTAAACATTCATAAGATTGTGCAGTAAAGTCTAAAGAAGCAAACTCTTTATGCATGTTCAACTATGTGTTAGGTCTGGTCTTCAGCACATTTGTCATCTTCAGCATGGTTTGGGTCCCAAAAGTCCTTTGTAAACTGGGAGATAGATATGACAAGTAGATATATTACCAAAGTCGGAGATACACATTTGGGAAGAAAATTTATGCTTGTTTATGTAGAGTGGAGTCAATCCAATTACCTAATCGTGAAAGACCCATCTCTCAAAGTATGCACCCCCAAACCAGCCCTTTTTCTCTTATGTTGTAAAATTTTCCTTATGTATGGCAACATTTGGCATCCTCCAGATTAGTAAGCAAAGCTGAAAAGGAGGATAATATGAACGTGCCCCCCCCCAAATGCATTTTCATAGAAGGTCCACACATTCCTTGAAAGGAAAATATAAAGCTTTACAGAGCTATGTGAGTAAAAAGTGATGAAATAGTGTTCTGCTTTGTGGTGTGTGTGCACACAGGTGCATTTACACACTCAGCTTTCTAAAGCAGGGTGGTGAACTTCTTTACTGTGGCCAAATCCAGCCCTCCAAGGTTCCCCAGATGGCCACACCCTATTTCTCTGACCAAACTCCCTTTCTCCTTACTGCCAAACGTTTGGTGTCCTTCCAGCTTTTGCATGTTCTTTCCCCATTCTAAAAAATCTAAATGCCTCTCCTAAGGTTTAAGAACTTTAAGCTAAAATATCTTGGTATTTTGCTCTTTCCCCTTTGACCCCTTCTCTGAAATTGAATTCAGCCCTCCGTCTAAAAGAGGTTCCTCCACCCCTGCTGTAAAGCTTTATATATTCTTTAAAATTAGCTAGATATTCTGTAGGACAGAGTGTTAAGCTGTGCTGTTCTTCTAGTATCATGATTTTTTTTTTATTATATAATTTTTTATTGATTTTTCAACAAACCAAACAACATACACATAATACATAAACAAACTAACTCCCTCGACTTCCCCCGTGCACCCCGCCCCCCCGAGACCTACTCACATTCATCCATCATCCTTCCAAAATTTTAATGATTCTTTTGAAGGCGATTGTCCCTTTCCCGATTTTAAAACATATTCCAAAAAGGGATTCCATATATCTCCAAAATCACTCTTACTGGACATTCCCCTCATTATTTTCATTTTACATGTCAACATGTCATTCAATGCAATATCCCAAATTTCTTTATACCAATCTTCTATTTTATAACTTTGTTGCCCTTTCCAATTTTTAGCAACCATTAATCTAACGGGTGCCAGGAGGTTGTTTACCAATTCTCTGTTAATTATATGCTTATTCCTACTATCCCAAATTGCTAGTAGAGCTAACTTCGGGTTTAATTCCAATTTACTTCCAATTATATCACTTATTTCTTTAAAAACCCTTTCCCAAAATTTTTGTACCTGTTCACAGCTCCACCACATATGAAAATAGGTCCCAACCTCCTGACATCCCCTCCAACAGTTCTTGGACACTTTTTTATCAATCTGGTGAAATCTTACAGGTGTTAGATACCATCTCCAAACTATTTTATAATAGTTCTCCTTAATTCTAATCGACAATAATTTCAACATTCTTCCATTCCATATCCTCCCCCAATTATCTTCATTGATTTTTTCCCTTAGATCTTCTTCCCATACCTCTTTTATAACCTTAAGTGAGTCCTGAAATTCCTCCTCTATTAATATTTTATATATCTCGCTAGTGAGTCCTTTCTTAGCTCTAGCTTCATCTTTTTTTTCTATTTGTTCAATTAAATCTTCAAATCTGGTATTGTTTCTACATTTCTTATTTTTCATCCTCCATTCCTCTGTCCATTTTACCAGTTGCAGACACTTGAACCACGCTATCTTTTGTCCTTTAAACAAATCTTTAATATGCTCACTACCCTTCATCTTTCCCATCCAATTCCTTAGCTTAAGAATATCTTGTTCTTTCAGTCTCGCTTCTATCTCTAATTTTAATGCTCTTGGGAAGTTTCCCACTACTACCACTGGGGCAAGCGGAGAATCCCCTGGTATCAACTTCCCCCTATACTTCTCCCATATCGATATTATATTTTCCAATAATGGGTTGTCCAGTACCTTCCATTCTTTCTTCTGCATTTTAGTAAAAAAAATATTCCGCAATTTACATTCAGCCTCTACTGTTTGCGATTCCAACCATTCCAAATCTTGCTCCCCTAAAATAGCATAAATAGCATACCTTAACTGATTAGCTATATAATAATTCTTAATATTAGGAAGTCCCAAACCTCCTTTCTTTTGAGTCTTATACCATAACCCCTTATTTATCCTAGCTCTTCTATCCCCGTTACAATATGCATTAATCATATTTTGCCAGTTTTTAAGCTCAGCTTCTGAAATTCTAATAGGTAGCATTCTAAACAAAAAATTAACCTTAGGTAATATCTTCATTTTAATAACCGCTATTCTACCAAACCAAGAATGTTTTGATTTTCTATAATTCTGTAATTTCTCCCCTACCTCTTTTCTTAAGCTTACAAAATTAAGTTCCTCTATTCTTTCTAATTCTTTATCTATATTAACTCCTAAATATCTTATTATATTTTTATGTCTTAATCCTGACTTAGCTTTACATTTCTCCATCTCTTCCCTGTTATAGTTATACAGCATCATTTCTGACTTCCCCCAGTTAACTTGTAATCCTGTAATTTCCCCAAATTCTCTCAAATGTTTCTGAATCGTCTCCCCACTTTCTAGGGGATCTTCTATTGTCAGTAACGTATCATCCGCAAACATATTTACTTTAATCTTATATTTTCTTCCTATCCCCTTCAGTCTTTCATCTTCTCTAATTACATTTGCTAAAATTTCTATAACTATTGCAAATAAAATCGGTGAAAGTGGACATCCTTGCCTTGTTCCTCGAGCTAGTATTATTTGTTGCGTTAACCCATCATTAACCATTATTTCCGCTTTATTATTTTTATACATCTGATTGATCACTCCCATAAATTTATGTCCAAAGCCAAATGTTTTTAATATTATTTTTAACGCTGGCCATTCCACGCAATCAAAGGCTTTAAAAATATCTAAAGCTAATAACCCTGCTTTTAAATTTCTTTTTTTTATAATATTTATTATATCCATAACTCTCCCAATTAAGTTCGGCATTTTCCTACCTAAAATAAATCCGCATTGATCATTTTTAATATATTTAAAGATAAATGTACCCAATCTTTTAGCCATAATTGCTGAAAATATTTTTGCATCCTGATTTATTAAAGATATTGGTCTATATGAGGCTGGATCTGTCAAGTCCTTGCCTGGCTTCTGTATTAAAACAACCAGGGACTGGTCCCACGATGGCGGGGTCATTCCTCCTTCTATTATATTATTAAATAATTTTTTTAATCTAGGTATTAAAATATCTTTAAATATTTTATAAAATTCCGGCCCCAAACCATCCATCCCTGGAGACTTACCTCCTTTTAGTTTTCCAATAATTCCCTCAATTTCTTTGTCAGTAACCAAGGCTTCCATACACTCCCTATCTTGATCATCCAGTCTTATTTTCCAATTCCTTTCTACATATTCCCGAATCTTTTCTTGTGAAAGCGCCTCCAATGTATATAAATCTTTATAAAATTCCTGAAAAATACTTAATTTATCTTTCATTACATTGCATCTATTCCCTAACTTATCTGTTATTGTCCCTATCAAATTCTTAGCCTTCTCTGACTGCGTGGATCTAGCCAGCAACCTGGAATTTCTATTACTATATTCAAAAAAGTCTCTCTTTAAATATAATAAATTCTTTTGAACCTGTTCTATTTCTTCTTTCTCCAATTCCTTTTTTTTTGCCTGAATTAGGGCATATAACCGCTTATCTTTTGACTGTCTCAGTCTCTCCTCTAAACTCCTTATCTCTTCTTCAGCCTTTTTATTAAGTACTTCCTGTTGCTTTTTAAGTGTGGACATTTCCCTGATACAGATCCCTCTTATTACTGCTTTCATCGTATCCCATAACAATCCTTGCGAGTTAACTCCTTTTTCATTTATCTGCCATATTTCCTGCACTTCCTTTTTTAATTTATCCACTATGTTTTTATTTTTAAAAATTCTTCCGTCCAGTCTCCATCTCTTTGCTTGTTTATAATCCTTCTTTATCTTGATATCCATCATCATTAGTGCATGATCTGTAATCTTAATTACTCCAATATCACAATCTATCAATTTAGGTACCATATTCTTTGATATAAAAATATAATCAATCCTTGAGTAGCTCTTAAATCTAGGTGAGTAAAAAGTATATTTTCTTTCTTGCCCTTTTATAACTCTCCATACATCCATTAATTCTTTCCTCTCCATTAATTTTGCTAATTCTGTCTTACCCTCTCCTCTACTACCTCTTATTATATTATCCCTGTCTTTCCCTTTATCTAGTACCATATTAAAATCTCCTGCCATCACAATATTCTTTTTCCCTAGATCTCCCACCATATTGAATACTTCTTTAAAAAAATCAATTTGTTTCCCATTTGGAGCATAGACATTTATCAGCACAAATTCTTCCTCTTCCAACGTACAGTAAATTATAAGGATCCTTCCATTCTTATCTTTCTTTATACTTTGAATATTAATACCACATTTCTTCGATATTATTATTGCCACACCTCTCGCTTTAGAAGTACCAAATGACTTTTCATACACTCCAACTTCCCTCATTCGTAACTCATTAGCCCCCTCCTTTATCTGATGAGTTTCCTGCAAAAAAATTATATCTATTTTTTTTCTTTTCAACAATGTTTCAATTCTTCGTCTTTTAACCACCGTTCCTAGCCCCTTAACATTTAAAGTTGCACATCTTAATTTATTCTCCATTTCTTACTTTCAACCACATCATTAAATTGGTCTCGGTCAGTGAAACCCCCCCCCACCCTTCCCCCCCCACCCTTCCCCCCCCACACCCCCCCCCCCATTTTTACCCCCCTCCTCACCAGCCATCTGGGCACTGGTCCCAATTATTTTAGAACTCTTCAGGGGGGGGGAACACGGCCTGACCCACAGAGCAAAGTCCGATCCTCCCCTCCATTTTTAGCCTTTCCCCACTAATCCCTTATCATTGACTGGAACCTCCAACCGCTCCTTCTGCTTGGTCTCCGGAACCTCCCACTGCTCCTTCCACTTGGACTGTTTCTCCCACATCATTGGCATCGATTATGCCCAACTTCTTCAGCAGCTCGATTCCCTGCTCGCACGATGTTATTCTTTCTTGCTTCCCTTGCCAGAAGAATCTCAGAAATACTGGATATCCCCAGTTGTAGGTTATCGATTTCTTCCTCAATGCTGCTGTACAAATTTTAACGCTCTTCCTCCACTGGACGGTCTGGGCCGATAAATCCTGATAGATTTCTATTGCTGTTGCTTGAATCTTTGGTTGAGCTTGTCGTCTGATTGCCTGCATAAATTTTTCTTTTTTATAATAATTTGCGAATTTAACAATTATGTCCCTTGGAAGCACTCCTTTACGTTTTGAACCAACTCTATGCACCCGTTCAAGATCAGCTTCAGCCCAAGCCTCATCTGGAAGTTGTACTCTTATCCATGTCAAGATAGTATCTCTCAAATCTTTTAAAGTCTCTCCTTCTTGTTCTGGATATTTCCGAATACGAATGTTTACCCGTCTGTCCCGATCCTCCATAGCGATAAGGCGTAGTTCATGTTGCGATAGCTGGTCTTCCTGTTTCTTACAAACTCCCGCCAAAACTCTTGTATCTGCCTGGAGCACTCCAACATCTTTCACCACTTGCTTTAATCCCGTCATAAGTTCAGTCTGGGTATCTGAAATGCGCTTCGCCAAACGTTCTTCTAAGCCAATAAGCATTTTTTTAATATCCTGCTTTAATTCATCCATTGGGTCTGGCTGCCCTCCTCTGGCTGTCTTTGGAATTGCAGCTGGCTCTGAAATTTGCGACACAGAGCCCTTAACAGGGGATTTCTTCTGCTTATCTGGCATATCTTGATTCACACGGGTCAATCGAAGCCACGTTCGATCTGATCCTCGCTCTTTTGAGGGTCTTACCCAGGCGGGGGTGGGAATAGAGGGCTTCTGCCGTCTCTGCTTCTTGCTCATAAATTTCCCTCGTCCCCCTTCACCTGGAAATCCTTTACACGAGTCTCTGCCTTGCAGCCAAGACTTCAAATTTACTGGGAGTTAACTTTATTTCTTCTCAAACTCCCTCTAGGTATACTATTAATCAGGCCAGCTGCCTATTATAGTCCATAAATCAGTCCAGTGATGGCGTCTCTCTTCTCCGTTCTCTTTTACATCCAGGAGAAACAGCCAGCTGCCAACAATTCCTTACAAATCCCCTGTCATGACTCTGTAAGTTCTAACGAAAAGGGTGAGGACAACAAACAGACCTCTTGAAGGGAAAATACAAATCCTTTATTATACACAAAAAACGATCGTTCTCCCTCCTCCAGCAAGACAAAGGAAAACAAGGTTATCAAAAGGTTCTTTAGCCCCTAGGCAATTTAGTTGAGCTCACTTAGAGAGAAAAGAGAACAGAGTCATATACTTAAGATCAATTAGCCTGTAATGCTTTGTTTGCTAGCCTCTCTGAGCGGCGGGCGGTCCTGAGTTTGAAGTCTCTTCTCTTTGCCCTACGCCTCGCCACCGCATTCCTCAACCCCTTTGTCCCAGAAGAGAAAGTACTCTCTCTCTCGTTAAGGTCATCTCCTTGGGGATTAACTTCCTCTCCTGCCGTGGGAAAGGGCTCTTCTTCTTGTGGTTGCAGCAACTCCTCCAGCTTTTGCATTCCAACCTCAGGATCCGAATCGGTATCTGAGATTTCATCCCTTTGAAGCAGGGAGTTGGACGTAGACACAACACCATCCCCTCTCCCATAACGCTTTCCCCCAGGAGAAATGCGCTCTAAACCTGGGGCAGGTTTATGGGGATAACGTTGGTGAACTTCACGGATTAATAGGGGGGCATGCAAATTTTCTAAAGGTTCCCAGGAACGTTCTTCAGGACCATAACCCTTCCAGTCAATTAAGTATTGAATTTTGCCTCGGAAACAACGGGAGTCTAAAATGCCAGCTATTTCAAACTCTTCCTCTCCCTCCACCAAGACCGGAGGGGGAGGAATGAAATTTGAACGATGAGGGTCTCGTGTTATGAGCGGAGAGAGCAAAGACTTGTGGAAAACTGGGTGAATTCTTAGTGAAGGAGGAAGAGCTTACTTGAAAGCAACTGGGTTAATTGATCAAGAGCCGCTTCCATCTTGCAGACGAAGGACGAGAAAAAGATTCTCTAAGTGAGCTCAAGCTGTCATGACTCTGTAAGTTCTAACGAAAAGGGTGAGGACAACAAACAGACCTCTTGAAGAGAAAATACAAATCCTTTATTATACACAAAAAACGATTGTTCTCCCTCCTCCAGCAAGACAAAGGAAAACAAGGTTATCAAAAGGTTCTTTAGCCCCTAGGCAATTTAGTTGAGCTCACTTAGAGAGAAAAGAGAACAGAGTCATATACTTAAGATCAATTAGCCTGTAATGCTTTGTTTGCTAGCCTCTCTGAGCGGCGGGCGGTCCTGAGTTTGAAGTCTCTTCTCTTTGCCCTACGCCTCGCCACCGCATTCCTCAACCCCTTTGTCCCAGAAGAGAAAGTACTCTCTCTCTCATTAAGGTCATCTCCTTGGGGATTAACTTCCTCTCCTGCCGTGGGAAAGGGCTTTTCTTCTTGTGGTTGCAGCAACTCCTCCAGCTTTTGCATTCCAACCTCAGGATCCGAATCGGTATCTGAGATTTCATCCCTTTGAAGCAGGGAGTTGGACGTAGACACAACATCCCCTTTCAATAATTGTTCACTTCCCGTTAATATATAATGCCTTTTAATGCTATAAGTCACTCAAGTTGGATTATATCTTCAATTATAAGTCCATAAAGTACCTCATTAATGGCGGCTCTCCTCCTCTCCTCCTTCTTTTCTTCCAAGAAATTTAGTTTCACTTTTAAGCCAAGTCACGCAGGCAGTCTCCGGCGAGCTCTCACCCGTTCCAGCTCACCACAATGATTAATTACTTCCAGTCAAAGTATCAAGCCATTTATCACTCTTCTCAATAAGGAATTAGTGCTTAATTCAAAGCTTTTTTAGGGAGCTCAGAAGATCTGCGACCTTACTCCAGCTCGATCATAGCCACGCCCCCTAGTATCATGATTTTTGTTTAAACTGCTTGGACGATTTCCTGCAATTGCGAGACTGTAGTGCTTGAAAATATCATTCCGGATAATTGTATCCTTTTCTTTCTTAATATCCAATTGTTGATTCCGTTGTTTTGATAGTTGCATGGTTTCCTTCATACCTAGTGATGGCACCTCTATTGCACAAAATAAAAAAGAAACATAACTCAGCTGCAGGAGGAGATATAAACTGGGCTTTTTACATGAGGTAGTTTGAATCCAATCAATCTGTTCAATTCAAACTTAAAATGCTTCATCACATCTAGCAATAGGTACTTGGAGCAATTACAAAATTGTAGATAAAATTCTGTATCAAGGATAGCTGAGCTATGCAACTAAAACCATTGGGAAAGGGCTGTAGCTCAGTGGTAGAGCACCTCCTTTGCATACAGAAGGCTCCAGGTGCAATCCCTGGCATCTCCAGGTAGGGCTGGAAAAACTCCTGCCTGAAACTCTGGAAAGCAGCTGCCAGTCAGTGTTGACAATACTGGGCTAGATGAACCAATGGTCTGGCTCGGTATAAAGCAGCTTCCTATGTTCCTAACCATGAAAATGATGATTAAAAAAGCAATATAACATCTGCTTGTTTTACATATTTGTTGCACAATTTGGAATTCATTTCCAGGACCTTATTTTTGTTACAATATGAAATCCAGTTAAGCCAAGCAATGCTAGTGTCATGCATGTTTCAAAGTTGTCATGCTTAAATCTCACAACAAATTAGTGAGATGTTCCTGGGATGTTCAACTTGGATTGGTAATCTTTGATCTCTACAATGATAGTTGGCAAGAAATTCCTGCAGCCACACAGAATCCCATAATATCTGAATATAGTTCAAGAGAATCCAATAGCATTGTGAAAGGTTAAAATGTGGCTGGCGGGCTGCAGTGTTCTCAACTAGAATGCTGCTGTGGGAGAGTAATCCTACAACAGTAGAAATTCCCTGAGGCTGGGCAGAGGGAATCCTAAAGAAACATGCACATCTGTAAGAGGTATGAAGAAGAAAGCCAGAAAAAGGCAAACATGGCCTGTGCGGAATTCAGATGTTTTATATTTACATCAAAAAGTGTTGTAGTGCAATATGACTGGTAGCTGGTGAATGCTAATTGTAATGTTTCTTTTACATTAGACTGCTGGTAACTCCTAAAACTACACCTCATCATTTTTATCCTAATGAACCTGGATTCCTGCATAAAGACCTTCTTAAGCGATTTCCATATAGTGGCAAAAACATGTAAAGCACATCGTTGGAAGTTTCCAAAGCAACCGTTTAAAAACAAGGAATTGATAAAATATTGGAGATTATGGTTATGTACAAAGTTACTCAGCAAGTGTACCAAGCAAGGCATGGATGCCTATTTTAGGCATCCATTATCAGAGATAGTAAGCCTGTACACACCAGTTGCTGGGGAACATGGTGGGAGGGTGCTGTTACGCCCTGGTCTACAGCTGGTTGACTACTGTGTGAACAGAATGCTGAACTCGATGGACCCTTGGTCTGATCCAGCGTGTAACTTCTTATGTTCTTAAGAAAGTGATATTATGTCTCTTTTCTCGCTTGTGATGGTTTTTCTAGATGAACATGACAAGCTTTGCCAAATCGGGCTGTCTTTTACTGATTCAGAAATTTCCTGATTATTGAACATGTTTTATGTATGACTACTTTCTGGATGTTGGTGTGGATGTATTTTGGTAGGCCTAGTTTCTGTAAACATTTTTTGATGTAATGCCGGTGACTGATGTGACTAACGGAATAATTGTAACCTTTTTTTTGTTGCCATAGTTCTTTAACTTCCATAGCCAGTGGTGTATATTTTTCTCTCTTTTCCTCTTCCTTTTCTACAACATTTGTGTCATTAGATATTGATAGGTGTGTTTTTCTTTTTTGTCTATAACTGTTATGTCTGGTTGATTGTAAGTTATTGTCTTGTCTGTATGAATTGTTCTGTCTCAGTATATTTTATGATCTGCATTTTCCAAGATTGTTTTGGGTGAGTATGTATAGTATGGTGCAAGTTGTTTGATGAGGTGAATTGGTGAATTGGTGAATTATTTTTGCAGCTGTAGTGTGTCTGTCTGTATAGTCCATTCCTGCCAGAATTTTACATCTTTCTGTTACATGGTCTATTATTTCTTGGGACTGATGACATTTCCTACATGAATCTGTTGTTACACTGTTATCTTTTATTATGTATTTTTGGTAGTTCTTGATTGCTATATGATCCTGTATGGCTATTAGGAATCCTTCTGTTTCTGGAAACAGCTTGCCCTTCCTAAGCTATTTGTATGATTGCTCTTTGTTTATCTGTGGGTACTGTATTATGTTGTAATGTTTCCCATGTAGTGCCTGTTTGCCCATTTTTCTTTTTTCTCTGCAAGTGTTCGGTCTTCATTTTGTTGTACTAGGTCGAGTGGGGTTTAAATTTTATCTGCTTTTACTATTGCTTTATGAGTGGGGGTGTTTTTTGTGTGAAAAAATTCTCTGAATGATTTTATCTGTTTGGCATGACTTGTGTCAATGTCCAGCAAACCTCTTCCACCTTCTTTTCTCCTGATTGTTATTCTTTCAATACATGAATTGGAATGGAGCATATGGTGTTTCGTTAGTTCAGTGCAATTGAGTCTGTTTATTTCTTCAAGTTCAGTGTGTGACCAGTGTATGATTCTGAATGAGTATGTGAGGATGGGTATTGCATAGATGTTGATGGCTTTGAAAATATTTTTAGAGTTGAGTTTGGATTTTAGGGTTTGTGATAAGCAGGCTTTATATTACATTCTTAGAGTGTCATCAGATGGGGGAAATCACATTTCCCTACCATCGCTTTCCCCCTGCTTCTGTCCCACAATACTTCCTCTTTCTTTACATGGGGAAGAAAGGCCATGGCTGCGTGGCCCATTCAGTGAGTGTTTTTATCCTGTTGCTTCTCCTGCACACAGCAGGAAATGGTGGCACATTTCGCTTCCAAAACAAAAAAAATCTGATTTACCGGGGTCTATTTTGTTGCAGAAAAAAGATCAGGAGGAACGGGAGACATGCAGGAGGTGGATGGCAACATCAAAAGGACCCACAAAAAACTGTGAGTTGCCAGTAACGAGTGTGCAATAAAATGCTTGTCTGATGATGCTCTTAGTTGAGGGATTGATTTGTGTGTTTTGTTGGATTCCTAAATATTGGTATGTTTCATTTCCTACTATGTTATCTAATATTTCATTATTTAGTGTTTCTGCAGTTTCTTCTTCTTTCCATTACCCTTTTTCTATTATAATGTTGTGCATTTTCCTATCCTGCATTCTATTTTCATGTCTGTCATCAGTTCTTCAGTGATCCGCAGGAAAGCCTTTATCTGCATCAATGTTGAGGCATGCATTTTGATGTTGTCCATGTACAGGAGGTAATTCATTCTGTGATTTACTACTTTTTGGTGTTTACATCAAAGCCATGGGTGTTATTGTTAAAGGTGTTGGATAGTGGGTTGAGACACAAGCAAAACCATAGATCACTGAAAAATGTCACGTTTGATATTTATTTTTTCTGTCAGTATATGGTCCTTGTTAGGTGTACTGTTGTTCTCTATGTTTCCATTATTGTCATCAAAAAGTTTTGGATCAAGGGATGTTTTTTGTATATTTTGAGTACTTTTTTCAGCCAACTGTGTGGAACAGAGTTGAAAGCCTTTTTATAGTCTATGTAGCAGCTGTGAAGGTTTCTTTGCTGTTTTTGTCTTTGCTTCATGATGACACTGTGTAGTATTAACTGTTCCTTACATCCTCTGCTATTCTTTGTACATCCTTTTTGTTCTTCTGTGAGTATATTGTGTTGGGTGAGATGTGCTTCAATTTTCTGTGGCTGTTATAATTTTGTAGACATATTATGGGTCTATATTTAGCTGGGTTTTGGTGTCTGGAGTTTTTGGTTTAATGTACGTGTTGCCTTTGGTAAGAAATATGGGGAATAGGTGTGGGTGTTCTATGACTGTAATCCATTCATGTATAAATGTAAACCGTTTGTACCAGAAATTTTGAATGTAGTCTGGGCCAGGTGCTTTCCAGTTGTGTGTTCTTTGTATTTTTCTTCAATACCTCTAGGTTTATAGTACACTCTGTTTGCTGTGGTAATTGTCTTTGCCTTTCTTCTTCTAGTCTTATCTAGTTTGTGTTTTCTTTGTTCTGACCAAATATTTTTTCCAGAATGTGGTTATTTCTTCTTTAGTTGGGGGTATAATGTTGATTTCTTTATTCTTGCTTATTCTTTGGTATAGTAATTACTCGTTTCTTTCAAAGAGAGCATTTTGGGCTTTTCTTTTATTTGATTCTTTGTATCTTCTTATCCTGGTGGTTTGGACTAAAAGTTTTTGTTTCAGTGTGTTGAAATACACTATTGGTGTTTCTTTACGATGTGTTGGGTATATTTTAGGGTATATTTCAAAAGATTTCCATTGACGTATTGTGTCATTCTTCCTATATCCTTTCATAGCGTTTAGATTTTGTTTTCAGTTCTGATTTGCCATTTTGGTTTGGTCTCTCATTTATTATTATTATTATTATTATTATTATTTCATTTATATATCGCCCAAAAGCCGAGGCTCTCTGTGTGGTTAACAACAACTCACAAAAAATTAGAAACCACAACATTACATTACACAACATCACTTAATGCAATATTATAATAAAAGATAGTCTAAATATTGTTAACATATAAATTTTAAAACCCTTTAAATGGCTAAAACAATTTCAGTATACCATAGTTGCTGTTTATTTCCTATGTGGAAGCCCTTCAAACTTCTGATTAAATTTGAAACAAGTACAGATGTCCTTTTCTATTTTTCTGACTATGATGTATGTGTCATATATTTTATGTATGCTCAAAGTTACACTAGACAACGAGCTTTTCTTTAAGCTGTTTTACTTTAGTTGCCCACAAGCATATCCATCATGTCCATCAAACCTAATTTCCCCCCCCCCCCGGTTTGCTTCCATGTTTTTTTAGAAGTGCATCATGCTTATGATCCCTTTCACCTCTTTCGCTCCTTTGCTCCTTTGCTCTTCCACTCCACTCCACCCCTCCCCTTCTCTTTCTCCCTCCAGTCAGGTCTTGTCAGATGAGTACTTCAACCAGACCGCCTTTCTGCCAGGCAAAAATGGAATGACCCTTTAGTCTGGCTCTTTGGGGGCATCGAGGGAGTTCAATCCTATCTCTGCAGAGATTTGGCCATTGTATGATTTTTTAAAAAACACTTTGGAGCCTGGGATGCAAGGTTTGGGTTTTATATTGAGGCTTGGAGCCAGCTGCTGGGAAAGATTGCTTTTCCCTGCCAGGACCTGATGCAATCCATTCAAGCCCCCGTTTCCTTTAAAACTATATGGAGATTTAGGGCACATTAAGCACGCTTAGGGAAAATAATACAGACTTTTCACATTCTAGGAAAGGCTGGGGAAGAGGCAAGCTGTCAGCAGGACAGGCATGGCGTCATGTGAGTACCGTGCTGCAAATCTGCACACCGGGCATGGTGAGAGTGCACTAAATTGCTAGTGTGATGGAGCTCATACTAAGACTGTTAATCAAGGAATTTCTTTATGTCTTTAGAGTTCTTGTAGTGTCATGTGTGTCCGTGGTTTTATTTAGTCAGGATTGTGAAGGACATGGGTTTCTGAGGGCCTTGGCGCTTCCAGAGGAGGGAGGAGGATGCGCTCATTTGTTGACATATTTCTGAGCTACTTATCTCTTTAGTACCAGCCGAGAAAAGCAGGTGCTCGGCTAACGAGCCAGGGCTTAATGACTTTCAGCTGAAGAACCGTTAGGGAGGGTTTCGTTCCCAGGCTGTGCAAGGGCGGGGGCTAAAGAGTGAGTGGCTGATAAACGAAAGCCGGAGTTAGGTGGTTCATCTCTCTTCGGACCTGGGCACGGTGAAGAGGTGATCTCCGTCTGGCTGAATCGGGCCGGGTGTTAGAGTTTTTATTGTTTTACAAGCCTACTCGGATTAAGGTTGCTTGACACTGTTAAGAGTGTGCCTAATTGGTGGGGAATGCCAATTGTTTTATTGCTTGTGCCTTCTTTGTGCTGCTAACATCACCTACCTCAATTCCCTTCACCCCCCCCCCCCCTTGCTCCCTTCTCCTACCAACCCTTTCCTGCTTTGACCAAGGCCTTAACTTAGGCTAGTGTGTAAATAAACTTGCTTTGGTCCTTAATTGCGGTGTGGTTATTTCAGGCGTTGGCTCAAGCCAGCTTTGGCTGGGGAACCGGGTGGCGGGACGGGGTTTGTCCGCCACGACAGGGGAACATGGTTTATGTTTCCTTGACATGGTTGGCAGTGTTGGGATTTATGAGCCAAGCTTGAGAAATCACGGTGAGAACAGTTACTGATTTGGGTGTAAATTCTGGGAGGCTTCCTTAATCCGACTAGGGAGTGTTAGAGATGCCAGGAGATAAAAACACACCCGAGCCGGGGCCGCGTAGGACACCGATGATGGGACAGACACCGTCGACAGCGGCAGAGCTCACAGTGGGCTGGGGAAGTGATGAAGGACTCATAGCTGCCCAGCTGAGTGAGACCACCTTGGAGGAAGAAGCTAAAGTCTCCGCGGTTGAAATGGCCAGGGAGGCTAACACCAGTCCCAGCCCGGGCGGTTCGGGCTTGATGGCGGGCTCTCTAACGTTGCCACCACTAGATAGTGAAAGTGGTAGTGATCAAGACGAAAGTATGGAAGAATGGAGGCAAACCATGAAAGAGTTGATGAAGCAACAACGCCGGGCGCAGCGGCAGCATTTGGAGGCGGTGAAGCTGCAGGCAGAGACTTATAAACTACAGCTCCAGGTTCAGGAGCAGCGCTCTGGGATTAAGGGTGGCCGGCTGGATAGAAAGCTTTTTCCCACTTACAAAGAAGGACAAGACGTCTTAGCTTTTTTCACCCTGTTTGAGCTGGCTTGTGAGGATCAGGAGGTCGATCCGGCGCAGCGGATGGCTGTTCTTCGAGCTCAGGTCAGTGGGGATTTGGCTGACTTAATGGGAACTGTGCCTCGGCGAGAGGCTAATGACTATGAAAAATTTAAAGAGACAGTGAGGCTGCGGTTTGCACTCTCTGCCGAGAACTGCCGGCAGAAGTTTCGGGCGGTGAAGGCAGGGCCCCAAGAAGGATTTATGGCTTTAGCCGCTCGAGTGGAGAAATCTCTGGATTTATGGGTGGAAGCAGTGGGGGCTACGAAAGCCGCCCAATACCATGAGATGTTTGCGATGGAGCAATTTTTTGCAGCCATGCCGGAAGAGCTGGCGGCTCTAGTTAATGACCATCGTCCCACGTCTCTGCGAGAAGCAGCGTTGCTGGCTGATCAGATGGGAGTTTACCGGAGGAGGGAAGCAGCTAAGCCGGCTTGGCCGAAGAGAGGGGGAGCTCCCGCCGGAGGGAGTGGAATTCCAGCCGCCGTGGGAAAGGCGAGTGGAGCCGGGCCGTGGCCAGTGCGGGGTGAAAAGAAAGGGGGGGAAGTTCCTCCCCGACTGTCATCCACCCCTGCCCCCCCCTCGGGATGTTATTATTGCAAAGAAGAAGGGCACTTTAAACGCCAGTGCCCGAAGCTACAGGAGAAGAAAATTCGAGAAAGCACTCCCAGGGAGGGAGCGATTGCGCAGCAGGCCCCTTCCAGCCAAGCCGCTGCAGCCTCCGACTGGGAGGACAGTGAGGGGCCCTCCAGTGGGGAAGAAGATGCCCCTGCCCAGGCTATTGCGAGACCAGTTCCCCGACCACGCGCCGCATCTCGCCAGGCCCGTGAGGGTCGTGGGGCCGAAGAGGGAGCCTCGTTGGGCATGGTCCAACCGGGACAGGTCCAGTGGAGCCAGCTGCAGTTCTGTGAGTCTATTACCCTTAATGGGAAGGTGTGTCAGGGGTGGAGGGACTCAGGCGCTTCCCTTTCGGCCGTGGACAAGCAATACGTACGCCCTAATCAAATTCTCCAGGGCCAGACTTTCACAGTCACTCCCTACAGTTCCCCCCCCCCCCCGATTACTTTACCTCTAGCCCGGATTCCCACAGAATATCAAGGATGGAAAGGAGATATGGTTTTCTTGGTTCATAGCAACTCCCTTTGGCCCATTTTGGTAGGGAATGACTTAGCCTATTTAGCGGCCACTATGGGGGCAGTTACTCGGAGCCAGTCCAAGGCTCAGACTTCTACCTCCCTGACTGAACCAGGAGAGGAGCCAACAGAGGAAGAGACCTGAGAGCCAGGGGTTTCTGGATCCAGTGGGGGACTAGAGGAGAGCTTGGAGGAGCCGGTGGTCCCCTCAGAGGCCAATCCAGCCAACCCTAACCCCGCCTTTAAGGCCGCTCAGCGGGAAGACGACTCCCTTCAGGAATGCCGGGAAGAGGCTGAGAGAGGAGTGGTAGATGTTACCCCCCAGCACCCAGTTCGATTCTTCTGGCAAGATGGAGCCCTTTACAGGGAGTTCGCCCCTAAAGGTTTAGAGCAACCCTGGAAGGTGTGCCGGCAATTGGTGGTGCCACGGGGCTATCGAGAGCCAGTTCTTCAGCTGGCCCATGCAACGGCCTGGGGAGGACATTTGGGGTGGAAGCGCACTTTAACCCGCATCTCTAAAGAATTTTATTGGCCGCTGGTGGCTCAAGCCGTGAAAGATTACTGCCGTTCTTGTGATGTCTGCCAGAGAATGGGATTCAATCGAGACCACCCTAATGCCCCATTGCAACCGTTACCAATTGTGGAGACACCTTTTGAACGTATTGGACTGGACGTGTTGGGTCCCTTCAATCCCCCTACCCGATCAAGAAAGCGGTTTGTGTTAACAGTTATTGACTTTGCTACCCGCTATGCAGAGGCGGTTCCGTTGTCATTTTTACAGCCCCCATGCTGGCTAAAGCTATGTTGTCTATTTGTGCCCGCCTAGGAATGCCCCGGGGTGTCCTCTCGGATCGTGGACCAGGGTTTGTGTCCCAACTGTTCCAGAAGATGTGGGAGCTTGGCGGAGTGGAATATGCCTTCTCAGTGCCTTACCATCATCAGACTAACGGCCTAGTGGAACGTTTGAACCAAACTTTGGGGAAAATGATCCGAGCCTATGCTGTGGACCACCCTACTGACTGGGATCAAGGGTTACCCTTATTGCTCTTTGCGTATAGAGATGCTCCTCAAGAGAGCTTAGGATTTTCTCCTAATGAGTTGATGTTTGGGAGGGAGATTCGGGGACCCCTCACTTTGTTGCGAGAGGAATGGGAGGGACCCGTGGCCAAGACTTCTCCCTCAGTGGTGACTTTTATGCGTAACCTCCAGCGAACGCTGCAGGGGGTCCAAGAAGCGGCCAGAGACCATCTTAGCCAGGCTCAGGCAAGCCAACAGGCCTGGTATGATCGGAAGGCCCGGGTGCGAGTGTTTCAACCCGGGGATAAGGTGTTGGTGTTAAAACAGCTTAAGCCGGACAAATTGGCTTTAAAATGGGAAGGACCCTTGGTGGTTAAGCAGAGGGTGGGAGAGGTAAATTATCTCCTGGATTTTCCAGACACTCCACGACAACCTAAAGTGTTTCATGTAAATATGTTAAAACTGTATGTTGATCGCCACAATTTTGTGTTTGAAATTCAACCCGAGGCGGACGAAGTGGGGGAGCCTTTGGATATTCTAGCAGAGTTTCAGCAACCGGGAGGGGTGGAGAATGTGCTTCTGCCATCGACCCTTACCCCAGAGCAACAGAGAGGGTTCCGACCGTTGCTGACGGAGTTTGAGGGTCTGTTTTCTACCACCCCAGGTAGAACCTCTTGGGCTCAGCATTCTTTTCAGACAGGAACGCATCCCCCCATCCGCTCTTGCCCTTATAGGGCGACAGGGGCTCAAGCGGCTACGATTGAGCGGGAATTGCAGGCCATGCAGGATCTGGGAGTGATTCGGCCCTCTAACAGCTCAGGGTCCTCTCCCGTGGTGCTGGTGGGAAAACCCAATGGAGAAATACGCTTCTGTGTAGACTTTAGGAGGGTCAATTCCTTGACCCAGTTGGACCCCTACCCTATGCCAAGGTCTGATCACTTAATAGAACAATTGGGAAGCGCCAAATTCATTACTACTCTAGATTTGACCAAGGGGTACTGGCAAGTGCCCTTGGATGAGGATGCCATACCCAAGACGGCCTTTGTGATGCACAAGGGGTTGTTTGAGTTTACGGTACTCCCGTTTGGGTTAAAGAATGCCCCCTCCTCCTTCATGAGGATGATGGACAGGCTCCTGAATGGGTTAGGGGCCTTTGCCTGCGCTTATTTGGATGATTTGGCCATTTTTTCGCAAACTTGGGAAGAACATCTAGGGCATGTGCGACAAGTGTTTGAGCGCCTGCAGGAGGCTGGTTTGAAAGTGAAGGCCTCCAAATGCCAATTTGGGTTAGGAGAAGTGGTGTACCTGGGACATAGGGTGGGAGGCGGCCAGATCAAGCCGTTACAAGCTAAAGTGGAGTCTATTCGAAACTGGCTCATTCCTCACACCAAGAAGCAAGTTCAGTCTTTTTTGGGCCTGGCTGGATATTATCGACGCTTTGTTCCTCATTTCAGTGCTTTGGCTGCCCCCCTAACAGACTTGTGTAAAAAGCGATGCCCAATCCAGGTGATATGGACAGGGGAGTGCCAACAAGCCTTTGACTCTTTGAAAGGCCGGATGATGGAGGCTCCCATTTTGCAGGCTCCAGATTTTGATTTACCTTTTACCCTCCAGACGGATGCCTCCGAAACGGGGTTGGGGGCAGTGTTGCTTCAAGAAGGGGCCGATCATCAGCTTCATCCAGTGGCCTACCTGAGCAAGAAACTGTTGCCTCGAGAGAAGAGCTTGGCCACCGTGGAGAAAGAGTGCTTGGCCATCGTATGGGCCTTGGGGAAGCTGCGCCCCTATTTGTGGGGACGCCATTTCCATTTGCAGACGGATCATTCCCCTTTGTGTTGGCTAGATAAAGTGAAGGGGTCAAATGGGAAGCTACTTCGGTGGAGTTTGGCCCTTCAGGACTTTGATTTTACCGTGACTCATATTAAGGGACGCGACAATGTACTAGCAGATGGGTTGTCCCGAGCCTACCCGAACTAAGGAGGGTGGGGAGAGGACTCGGGGGATCACCCTACTGAAGAGATGAAAGACTTGGAGGAAAACCCCCAAGTCTCATCTCCTTAAAGGGGGAGATGTGAAGGACATGGGTTTCTGAGGGCCTTGGCGCTTCCAGAGGAGGGAGGAGGATGCGCTCATTTGTTGACATATTTCTGAGCTACTTATCTCTTTAGTACCAGCCGAGAAAAGCAGGTGCTCGGCTAACGAGCCAGGGCTTAATGACTTTCAGCTGAAGAACCGTTAGGGAGGGTTTCATTCCCAGGCTGTGCAAGGGCGGGGGCTAAAGAGTGAGTGGCTGATAAACGAAAGCCGGAGTTAGGTGGTTCATCTCTCTTCGGACCTGGGCACGGTGAAGAGGTGATCTCCGTCTGGCTGAATCGGGCCGGGTGTTAGAGTTTTTATTGTTTTACAAGCCTACTCGGATTAAGGTTGCTTGACACTGTTAAGAGTGTGCCTAATTGGTGGGGAATGCCAATTGTTTTATTGCTTGTGCCTTCTTTGTGCTGCTAACATCACCTACCTCAATTCCCTTCACCCCCCCCCCCTTGCTCCCTTCTCCTACCAACCCTTTCCTGCTTTGACCAAGGCCTTAACTTAGGCTAGTGTGTAAATAAACTTGCTTTGGTCCTTAATTGCGGTGTGGTTATTTCAGGCGTTGGCTCAAGCCAGCTTTGGCTGGGGAACCGGGTGGCGGGATGGGGTTTGTCCGCCACGACAGGGGAACATGGTTTATGTTTCCTTGACAAGGATCTTATAACTTCATTTCAAAACAAAAATCCTTGGGAAGCACAACAGTGACTGGGCCCTCATCTTCACAGCGTCGGGAGGGCATTGCGCCGGCAGCGGCAGGTGGCGCGCCCCACATTTGTACTCCTTCCGCCCATCTACAGTGGAAGGAGTGCCACAGCGGGCTTTCCTGCCACCACCGTACCCACCAAGCAAAGCACAAGTGGCAGTCTTCCAAGGTAAGTTGTTTGTTTTTTTAACAAAACTTTTTAAAGTGTGGTGGGGAAGAAGGGGGTAGGTCTGTGGAGGCGCAGAGGTGGTGCAATGAGCTTATGGCTCGCTGGCTCACCCCCTTCCCTGCCCAGTCCATGGCGACCAATCAATGGTCACCATAGACTGTGGCACGCCTACCAGAAGCTCTGGAGCAAGAGTGACAGACAGCAAATGCCACCGTCGCGTTGCTCTAAGCTAAAAATGTTGGGGTGAATGCCCAACTTTTTTAGAGCGGAGCTTTGGGGCTTTGCCCCTAGATGGCTTTGGAGTTGCGGCAGCATCATGTAAATGACTTGCTGCCACTCCGAAGCCACCGCAGGGAAAAGCGCCCATCTAGAGGTACCCTGGATGTCATAGTCCTGAGTCACTCAACTGTATATCAGCTAATCCAGGGAAGCAATTGGAATAGAGTAGGTTATAAGAAGCACCTAGAGACTGAAGTAGCAATTTATGGTGCTTATTTTCATAACCTTCATCTGATAAATTGGTCACTCAGGGGAAGGCACATTTGTAGAGGGAGGTCTGCCAACTGCACAAGGAGCTGCTGGCTACTTTCTGATGGAAGAAACTCATACTTTCAGGTTTACAAGACAGAAGCCCACTCTCCTCCACCACTCCGCCCCCTCCCAAAACAATGCATCCCTTGTGAATCTCTGTTTTAGGAAACATTCTCTGGCCAATCTGGCTGCTTTTCCTTAATCCTGAAATGGAGAGAGAAAGAGTGTTGGAAGCAGAGCTCTTTTGCACAGGAAACAGACCAACAGCTGCTGAGCCTGCAGGAAATGAAATCATGTGAGAGCACCAAGGAGCTTTGTGGGATCCTGCTGTCCATAAACAGGAGGCAGAGACCACCCAAACCCTGGCCATTAGTGACATTTTAGTGGCTCCTCTCTGAGTGACTTGAAGGATGGGAGTTGTTACCCTCCAAGTACTCAACCACCTGGGGTTGTTTGTTCATATATTCAATTTATGAGTTGTCCTACAGCCAAAATTCTCAGGGAGACATACATGATGAAACCAAAACCAAGTAAACCAATGATAAAATCCAATAAAAAGTATTATTTTAAAAGCAGCAACAAAAACTCAGCTTTTAAAAGAGATGCAAGAGCTGGCTCTCAATACTATTCTCCCACTAAAGGCCAGAAAACCAGCACCAGATGAGTTATGAATGGTTGTGAGTGTGTAAGAGCAATGCTGATACTAAAATTCCAAGTTCACACTATTCGGACCACCTGTTCCAGTTCAGAAAGTATTGTGGAAATTAACCATTGGTTGCTACTAGGGCTGTGTACAGCCCCCCCTTTCAGAGGCTGATTTGGAGCTTATGAACTGGCCCCGATCCACCTCTGCCCAGATACAACCCACTCCGGATTTGGGTTGAGATTGGACATCCACTTTTCCAGGCACCCATGGAGCCCCCACTGCCATGCAAGCCCCCTGCTCCTTACCTGGACCTGACCTGAGCACCTGCAGCCACACAGACCTCTTCAAGGGAGCAGAAGGCTCATGCTGCAGGGGATCCAAATCGGCTTGCTTCGGTTTGGAATTTGGATCTGGAGCCAACGTAGTGCACAGCTCGAGTTGCTACTGTTCAGGTGTCACAGGTCTCCAATTTTCTCTTTCCTCACCAGCTGCAATCAACAGCTGAATGAGTTTTACTGTGTTAGACTGCAAGCACAGGACCAATGTGATGATGCACCTTTGCTATGGATGTCGGAGAAATCTGCAACAGAACCAAATGAGTTTGGATTTTTATGAATCTGGCCCATGGATTCCACAACAGACTGTTTTTTTTCTCCCGTCGGGCAGGGTCTGTGGACTTGAGGACTGCTTTCCTAACCTTTGGGAATTTTGCACAACTTTCATCATAGAAAAGTACACACACACACACACACACACACACACACTTACAGCCAAAAATGTGCATTTCCCCCATAGACTAAAGCATGAAAATGCACATTTTGGAGGATTTTGTGCATCGGGGGGGGGGGGATTCGGCATTTCCAAATTTGCACAAATTCAGAAATTGAAAAAAATCTGATTCTGCTGATGGATGGATGACAGAATCCATGAACACGGACAGAACGGATTTTGCACAATCCGTACCTGCCTTACCTTTGCCACTCTGTGCCTGACCTGTTGCCCCTACTAAGACTTTGAACAAGTGACCATTGCAAACCACTGCACTGTCAATACATTAGTGCCCATTTTTGCACCTGGTATATCCCACTATTGCTCCCGCAAACTCTACTTCAGGGCTGGTATCCTAAGTCTAGAAGTGAGTAAAGGGGGGGTGCACTGATTGTATGAGGCTGCAGCAAGCACAAAACAAGAACTAGAAATATGTGGAGAGGCAATACATCTAGCACAGGATCTCATCCACAGACTGTACATCAAGTCACAAAACATATAATATACATTTGATGGCCTGTTACCCATTTGAAAAATGGATAAATTCTTCTATCCTGTCCTTAGAAGGCAGGCTAGACAATTGCATCCATTTTACCCATAGTGGGTGGGGCAAAGGCAATGGAGGCAGGGCCAAAGGAAGAAAAAACTATCTGCATATTTTAGCTTAAAGCTCTTAATGCCAGTATTTAAGCCTTGAGGGAGCCATTTTAACTAGTGCTGTGCCGAATCCTTCTCCCTATGCCAGAAGTGTTTTTAAAAAATAAAAACAGAGAAAGAAAACCCCTCAAAACTTCATATGCATAAAAAGGTATGTAGAAACCATGTCCCTCTCCCCAAGGACAAAATTCTCCAAAATTCTCACCTCTCCCAGCCTCTTATACCAGAATTTTCATTTTTTTTTACCACCTCCCATGAAATGCCAAAAATGGAATAATTGAAATTTTTGGCAGAGCACTAATTTTAACCTTTTAGAATGTGGGAAAACTGCATAAAAGGCAGTTGACTACCAATCAGTGGTCAAGGGAAAGGGACTGGCCATTTGGAGAACCATAGAGGGCCAAATTAGGAATCAGGGTCAGATTTGGCCCCCATGCCTGAGGTTCTACAGCCTTGCTTTAAAGTAACTCCTGAATCCCACCCCTGCCCTAGTTATATGGCTGAGCATTTTCAGAGACATAAAATAGCCCATATTACAATAATTGAGATACTGCGTTTGTGGACCACGTTCAGATATGTTTTAAAAAAAAAGATGAAATGGTGAGAGAAAAGTAAATGTTTCCTCTAGCTAATGTCTCCGTCTCCCAAGAGAAGCTCAGACCTTTTCCCACTCTTTGTGAAACGGGAAAGAAAATCTTTTTGAATTAGTGCAAAAAGGGCTACTAAGACTGGCATGCAGCCTTTGATTTGAGATGTGTAAGAGGATGCATTTGATTGTGCTGGAACAGCATGGCATTTTTTTAAAAAAAAAAATGGCAAGGATATGTGATCCTTTGTTTGTTTCCATTATCACACTGGCACTTTGTTTAAATGTGTTCGTGTGGACCTCTCTGTCTCAACCAGCGCAGACTCCACTTGTGGTTTTGCACATTGGCTTTGAGGAACTCTCGTCAACAAGATAATTTTTCCCAACCGCAAGTCTGTGGTTTTTGTTTGCTTCTTACAAACAGCACATCCCCCAGGGCAGAAAGAGAGCCCCAAATGGATGCTCAACTAGAAATGTTATCCCCAAGTGGAACTAAGTTTACATTACGCCTCAGCAGAATGGAAACCTGATGTCAGCAGTGGCTGGGCCAGGGGCTTCTTTTGCTGAGTTAATACAACCCAGCACTACCGTTGGTGAAAGACAGAGTTCAGCATACAAGGAAGAGTCTTCCTGCCAGCCCCCCCTCTGCCCCCTGCAATCCAGTTCCCATTATCTGCTGCATTGGAAGAGCTTTATTTGTGAGGCTTTGCTTTCTTAGACACATTTTAAACGGCAAACATTTCACTTTTTTTGTTGTTGAACCAAACTGTGCAGCCATCTATCCTAGCATGCAACTTCTTGTCTGTTTCATCTTCCAGTCATCTGTTCCTGTCTGTGAGACTAAAACGTCTCTTTCTATAACAGAGGCGGGAAACCTCGGACCAGGGGACAAATTTGGTCCTCTTGGTGTCCAAATCTGGCCCTCCATGGTTCCCCAGAAGGCCACACTCCCATTCTCTGCCCCTCTTCCCCCCATCCTTTGGAGATCTACTAGCTTTTGTGTATTTTTTTTCCTTTCTAGCCTAAGCCTTAGTTATGGGCAGCAAGAGCTTTATGCAAAAATATGGTGGTGTTTTTTATTTATTTTTATTTTGGCCCCATCCCTTTTGCTTTCAGCCCCCACCCCCCCTGGAATGTGGCCACTGAGAGCTTCTCCAAAATTGGGTCCGGCCCTCTGGCTGAAAGATTTCCCCCACCCCTGTTATATAGGATGCTATACACCCTACTTTCCTGGCATGGATCTCACTCTGCTGATCAATGGTCTGTTCACTACAAGACATCTTCATATGTTCATGGACAAGTTAAGATCTCTTAAGGTGAGCATGTCTGTTTACTAATAGTGAACTCATTCATGTGGATCCATCCATAGTCAAAATGGTGCCATCTATGCACTAGAGGGAGGCATCAGTAGGCTTGGGTGAACCCCAAGGTTTGTAGAAGTACAAATAAATCTCTAGGCATAAAAACAAACAAACTTAGATACAATGATAACGACATTATCTAAAATGTATGCTAAATTGTGTTTCCATCCTAATGAATAGTTCAGGGAGAAATAAATGTAGGGCTAAAGGGAACCGACTAGAAAGGCACCGTGTTCTGCTAAAATCAGATTTTAAAATTTGTGCAGGAATGCCTTTTCATTTAAGTGCTATTGCATGAATAGTTTAAATTTTTTAAAAAGGTAAAAAGGTTAGTAGAAATTTAAAAATAGATTAAAGAACAGCATGATGATAAAATTAAAATGGCAACAATCAGAAAGCTAATGGTGAAGCTATGCTGAAGTGTAGGTGCGTGGCAGTTGTCATGACACACGTCAACATGGCACACATCAAAACCATGTGTTGTATAATCTATGGAAGATAAGTACTAAGGCAATCTACACATGTGTAAATTGCAGTAATTTCCCATTATTTACCTGCCTTTGTGCCACTCACCTCTTCCCATCCCAAAGAAGAGCATCCCATTGGCAGGTACCCCCTCAGTTGTCATTCATGACCCTCCTGATTAGATAGCATAAACTAGGCAACCTCCATATGTTATTAAATACCTTCAAAATTTTCTGTTTTCCTACTTGGCCCAAATAAAATCTATTTACAAGGATATATTTCTTATGTAATGCCAGCAATAAAGGTAGATAAGAAGGGATCTGGGCCAACCCTATCATTAGGCAGAGGGAGGCAGCTGCTTTCAGGTGTTATGAAAAAGCATCAATTTATTCATTAATTTATTATTATTGTACTAGTGTCAAGCCCATGTCACCATGTGCTCTAGTAGCTCTACTCCTTTCATGCTATTGTGCCCCTCAGTCCCCTCACCACAGACGCAACTGTGGCTCATGGATAGTGAATTCCCCCTCTGAAATTTACCTGTGGCATGGCTCCTGCCCTCTTTCACGCTCTCTGATGGGCTGTTTCCATCCCCTTCCCCCTCCTTGCTGGCGGTGACAACATAACCATGTGGCTGCGTCTGGATCCTGCCTTCACACCACACTGATTGGCTGAACAGGGCTGTCTGTGATCCCTCTGGTGGAGGGGCTGCTCTGCCTGTTTGGTGCAGAGGAAATTAACTGCTATTAAACTAGAGCTCTTAATTTTTTCAAACCTGCAAAATTTTCTGCATGTCTAGACCACTCAAGCTTCATTTTAACCATAAATGAGCAAAATTGGTCTGATAGCTCTTGAATAATAAGCCTTAACACTATCGTATTCTTATATAAGATTTTTTATTAGCAGGGAGGAGGAGAGACGTTGGTGGGATTTTCTCCCCCAAGTACCAAATAATTTGGCTGGCCTTGGGGACTATGCACCTCGACTTGGGAAGAGGGGAGTGCCATTTTCTGCTCTATAACAAGCAGTAAAATATATTTGGCCAACCCTGCTAGTGATATACTAGTTTTCTTATTAGGGGGAAGTATCCATTTTATGTAAACATTTATATGCCACTTAGTGGTGTGGAAGACTATTTATTAAAGATTTGGGAGGGCCTGGATAAGATAACCAATGCTTGACTTGGAGCTTCAGTTTAAAAGTAGGTGGTGGTAATACAAAGGAAGTGGAGAACATGTTGCCAGTTGCCTGCCCTACAGGGTTGGCCCTGGGACAGAAGTTCCCCTTCATGACAGTGTTATTTTCTGCAGTCTGAAAAAAAGATGGGCAGGAACATGTGAGAAAAGATGGAAGGAGCATGGGGGTGGGGGGTGAATGGAAGGACAACAATTTGATGACAATGTCATGTGGATGTCTTGTAAACAACCCACACTGTGAAAGCACCCGTTGTAGGGCAGCAGCCACTGTCACTTCATGGGCCACATCTGCTGAATCAAAGGCAAAAACAATTATGTAGATTATCACTCTGGCAAACCTACAGCCATGAAAAGTAAATACTGAAAGCAAGGTGAAAGATGAACCAGAAGGTTTTATCAACTAAAGGTAGGCTGACCATATGAAAAGGAGCACAGGGCTCATGTAACTTTAACAGTTGTAGAGAAAAGGGAATTTCAGCCAGTGTCATTTGTATGTAATTAGTTCCTGGTGAAATTCCCTCTTTATCACAACAGTTAAAGGTGCAGGCACTATACTAGAGTGACCATATACAAAAGAAGGCAGGGGCCCTGCAACTTTAACTGTTGTGATAAAGAGGGAATTTCACCAGGAACTAATTACATACAAATGACACTGGCTGAAATTCCCTTTTCTCTACAACTGTTAAAATTACATGAGCCCTGACCTGGATTTTATCTGATCAGCCTAACTATAGGCAGATGGGGATAGATCAGTTTAAAACCAGAGATTCTACTTTAAACGATCTGTGAATTAGGCTGCTAATGACAACGGGGACTCCATTTCCCTCCAACTCTTTAGGAAGACATAAATTCCTAAAAACAGTTTTCCTCTTTTCTAGGTTTTCTAACTGTTGCTCAGAGGACAATAATAGCCAAGACTAATTCTGAGTGCCTCACTCTTCCTTCCAGTCCCCAAAGTACATTTCCCATGCTTTGATTTACTAATTAGCTTCTTCCACCTCATGGTGCTTCCTTTTCTCTTGGCTGCTTATTTATATCCCAGATGAATGTGCTGAGAAGAAATGGCATCCTAGGGCATGTTGATGTCAGTGCCTGAGCTGGAAAAATGAAGAACTTAAACAGTATAGGAAGAGGTAGATAAAGGTCAGGTGATAGAGTTAGTTATCAGGTGACCTTTATTTGCAAACTCTTCCTTTATTTTTAAATTCCTATTCTAGACTATCATTTTTCCACAGAACATAGTTATCATTAACAGTACTCCTGTCTTTATTTAGAATAAAAAAGTATCCTTAGGACAGTGAAGCTAAATCATATTACTTACTATCAGAGACCACCACTTTTTTTATTATTGACAGGGCTCTTGTACTGTAAAAACAGCATAACAGCCATAAATTTAGCTCTTGTACCTTTAATAGCAGCTTATCAGGCAAAAGTTTAGGTGGTGAAACTTTTCTAGAATGCAAATGAAATGATTGGGAAAGGTTTATCCGCGAGATTGCTATCTGCCTATTTATGAGGGCTGTGGGCCGCCTTAGGTCTAATCCCCAAAACTGAGGCAAGATGTGCCTGTTCGCCCTGCCTCAGCCTGGATCCAAGTCAGTGTCGGGTCAGCCTGAGGTGCCTCAAGGCCAAAGCAGATTGGTACTGAAGCCCCGGAGTGCCTCGGGCCAATTCGGAGCAGTGCTGGTCCCTCCCCCTATCTGCCTGGGAAAGCCATTGGACTCACCTACCTCTCCCCATCCTCCCTGCTCACCTGCCACTGCTGCCCTGCCACCACTGTCCCACCATGACTTACCTGGAAACATGTTCTCCTGAAAGCTAGTCCACAATTTAAAGATATTGTGGGGGCTCTCTGTTTTTAGTATCTCATCTATGGCCGCAAACTATGGTGGCCGTAAGGGGGAAATGGTCCTTTGTGGCCACTGTAGTTTGCAGCCATAGATATACTAAAAACAGAGAGCCCATGCGATATCTTTAAATTGCAGCCTGTATCTCAGAAGGACGAGCCATTTCCAAGTAAGTCCAGGTAGCAGCGTCTCTGCGTTGGGTGGGTGAAGGGCAGCATGGGGCAGCAAGGGGGGGGGGAACAGGGAGTTGAGAGTCCAGTGGACTCCCAGTCAACCTTGCTCCTGACTTTCCTAGGTGCCAACTGTGTGGCCAGCACTCAGGGACCTGCAAGACCGATCTGCCTCAGGGGAGCCGAATCTCGCCTCATCTTCAGTGCCGATGTAAGGCAGGCACCCTCTGAAGCACTCGACTCAAACTGGGGCTGTTTCAGAGCCTCTGAAAAAGCCTACAAGGTGAATTGGGGGGACTGTGCACAGCCCTATTATTTATGCAGGAATCCTGGAAAAGGAATCATGGAAGAAAAGCAAAACAAAACATATGGTGTGTTAAGCTTTCAGAGATATAATATTTCCTCAATTATTTATACTCAAATAATTGCCTACCAAAATGTTCCTGACTGTTTGAAATGTTTTGATACAGTGCTGTCTTCAATTAAGGCTTTAACCTAGTAAATTATAGACTATTCAGCCATTTTAGTGGGCAGAACAACCAGAATATCAAGGGGCTTTATGGCATCAAATATAGTCGCAGGAACAGGACACATTGTTTCATTTTAATTATCACATTCTGAGTTGGAAACATGTGTTAATGTTAAAACTCTTATTATCCTGCACTGCAATTTCAGTTTTTAGAGCAGGAATGATGAAAAAGACAAAACACAAAGCACCATGTTTTTTAAAAAATAAAATAGCAATGCACTTTTATCAAAACATTTTTGAAACCAAGGCGATAAGTGTAGTACAAATTTACTTCGTTCAGTTTTAATTTTGTGATATGATACGTTTTGATTTAGAAAGGCAGAAGTGATCCCTGTTGGTTCAGAAGCACAGTTTCATCTTCACAAAAAATATTGAAAAACTCCATAATAGAAGAATCTTCATATTCAAGATACATAGTGCAAAAAGTATGAATATTCTAGAAGAGCCCGTGCTCAATCTTCAAATATTGGGAAGAGTAGAAAATCATTCATCTATTACCTTGCTTGTTTGTTTTTAATTTATTTCCTGCCGTTTCCTCCAAGGAGTCCAAGGCAGTATGCATAATCCCCCTTCTCTCTATTTTATCCTCACAATAACCCTGTGAGGTAGGTTAGGCTGAGAATCAGTGACTGACCCAAAATCACCCAGTGAGTTTCATGGCTGAGTAGGGACTAGTCCCAGGTCTTCCAAGTCCAATACACTAACCACCAAATTGACTCTTAGCTGTATTCTTAGCTTTCTTGGTGTCTTTTTCTGTTTCTACGGAAGTGGCTTCTCAAGACAGTGATTTGGCTGCTGATTGATGTATTTTAACCCAGCCACTTGGTGGATTTCACCCACTCTTGTCACACCAGTGATTGTACTTATCAGATGGTTGCTTTTCCTGCAAAAAATATTTGAATACTAATTTAATAAGCACCATCTCCCATCCTCCAATTATTGAAGAAGCAGCCAATATATGTGGGAACTATTGTGTTCTGTCTTTTTAAGAGGAAAGCCAGAAGGGTTTCATGGGTGAGCTGAAAGACACAGTGATCCTGTTCAAACAACACGCTAAGCCACAACGGTTAAGCATTTTGAGCTAAACATTGTGGCTTAGCATGTCGTGTGAACCATGACTTAGTGTGTGGTGTGAAACATTCCTAAGCATGGTGGCTATATAACCATGGTTTAAACATCCTCACTAACCCTTTGTTGCAAAAGGTTTAGCCGCCTAACCAAGGCTTAGTGTGTTGCCTGAACAGGCCCAGTCTCAGTTTTGCTGGAAGAGTCGGTGGGCAGAACAACCCTGGACCTAGATGTATCTGTAACTAGGGACAATTCTCAGGTAACTTGTGCTTGTTTCTTTTCCTGGAATACAAGTATTCTGCCCTGGGTTTTCCCAGCACATCGTAATAATCAATAGCTGAGTTTTTTGGAAGACATCTCAGCATATTGTTGTTTTCACATAAGCAAAGCTGCCCCAGTATTAAATTATTAAATCAGTATCAGAAGAATTTGCTGAGTCTCTTAGTTTGTCCTGGCATTATTTGGCTGCTTCTTTAGCTGGTGTGTGTGTGTGTGTGTGTGTGTGTAATGAAATCAGTATCAGCATTTGCTGAAACAAGTGTGCCAAAGAACTCCAAGTCCCAGAGTTTCTTAGTTGCCACAGGCATTTCCTGTCTACAGGCAGGAAAAGTCAACAGGATGTGGAATCCGAGTGACAGCTGAGAGGGAGGGACTAGCACGATAACAATTAGCGTCACAGAGATCTCAGGGGCAGTGGGTCTAGTCCAAAGCAGATAGACGAACTGACACTAGATCCCAGTGACAGGGAACTAAGTCCATAGAGTGTTTGTCTACTTGTAACATACATGGTTGTGATACTACCAACTCTGACTATAAATATAAATCAGGCAGCCAGAAATGAAAGGTGCTAAAGCAAAGGTGACTAAGGCCCCCTCCACAAGGATGCGCTTTTGCGCCTGGTTCGGGGATTATGCGCATTTTCGCGGAGGCGCATTTACGCCTAATCCCTCTGCACGGGAGGCGGCGAGAAGCGGCGAAGCGCATTAAAAGATGCCCAAAAAGCACTTTACAGGTAGTTAATGCGCATAATCGCTTGTTCACACAGCGAAAATGCGCTTTAACGGCCGGAGCAAAATAAAAGTCGCTATTTAACGCGCGTTCGAAAATGCGCATTATCGGGGAGATAACGCGCCTGTACGCCCGTTTTGCGCTCCGCTCGTGTGTAGGTAAAATTTATAATGAGCCTTCAAGGCTCATTAAACGTCTCGTGTGGAGGAGGCCTAAAAGAAGCGAAAGGGCACACATCAATCCTCTTTCATTTTTCAAACAGGCAAGACCTTCCTATGCTAAAATGGTTAAAATCCCATATTAAAATATATACTTCACCCAGAAAAACAAGGCTTGGGCACTGCAGCCACATAGGCATGCCCGACGCCAATCATTCTCCACCTATGACCAAGGAAAGGATATCAGAGCATGTGGCAGATGAAGAGAAGAGACTGGAATTGTTCATTTATTTTCCAAGACAAGCCATGAAACAGGCGCTCCATCCAAGAGTGCTGTGACTAAGTTGAAGTTTACACTCTGTATATGCAAGCCTGGGAATATTCTTTCTTCAATTGCACAATTAGTTCTACAGCCACAAAAAGCAAAGAGGGGACTGATGAAATGCAGAAGGATGAAGACCTTGTTCGTAGAGCTCAGCTCCCTGGAGAGATCCACTTCTTCAACTACTGTTTCTCACAATTAAGTAAGGAGCAAAATATTGCAACAAAACTGTTCACTGTCATTTAAATGTGAGCATCTGGTGTCCTTTGGCTCCTGCATACACAGCTGCGAATACTCCCTGACCCCTTGATAAGGTCCTATCTCAACTTCCAGCTGTCCACATTCCACCCTCACCTTCCTATCACAATTGGAAACTCCCCCCCCTAGATTTCACACTACATGAAGAGAAATGGATGATGAATGAAGTTCTTCCTGAGTTATTGCTCTCCAAGCACAAATCAAAGTAGTACATTCTGCTCTTGACAATTTGAGAAGGAGTAACTGTGCTAACTTTCTTTTCTGGCCAGCAGGTCTCCCATGCCTCCAATGTTCACAGGAAAAACAGAAATTCAATGGGCAAAGCTTTTCCCACCATGGAGATGGGAATGAGAGGGGAATGAGAGACGCATCAGTCGCCAGATTCCTGCTTCCTATGCAGCTGTTAAAGGCACAGGGATCCTTGTCAGAAAAGGAAGCTGGGACAGAAGAATTTCCTGTGACACAAAAGAAAGTTGCTATAAAAAGACAATAAGTTACAAGCAGATGACCAATACTTTCTAGCCCAGAAAGCAGTATGGGACAAAATCTCTCCAACCTCTTGCATTGAAAATGCATAGCAACACATCTTAATCCCTAGGCGTTTAAGCAGGATGGGAAACCATTTTTCACCCAAGGGCCAGGTTGCTACCCAGGGAAGCTCTGGGGACCAAATGCATTTAGTCTGTAACAACTCTGGCTGGCTGGCAAATGGGGAATGCTGGGAGTTATAGGACTTATTGCTGTCTAAACATGCATACGATTGCACCCTGTACAGTGTAAATGACGGATTAGACCTACCTGGAAGTCCCTGACCCATCCTCTGATTTAGAAGCCTGTCCCAAATTCCAGACGGGTGAGACCAAACTCAGCTGAGAAAAAGGTGCATTTGGTTATGCTCCCAGACATTATTTTCAGGCAGCATTTGGCACCATATTAAGCCACAACTGGTACATGCTGGTGGTTGAAGGAATACCATCTACCATCAAGTGCCAGTTAACGTATCTTATGGGCAAATCAGAGCCAATCCACACAGCTATCAGGCTGTAGCAACTACATCTTTGAGCAATTGTAGCTATTGCCACATACAGGATCAGCCTTTTGGAGGGCTAGGCAAATGGCAGGATTTTTCTCTGCAGCAGCATTCAGAAAGACTGACCCTGCCTTAGCAACAGCTCAACACTACCAGCTGGCCATGGGCAATTATCCAACATGTGCAGCAGCAATTCAAGTGATCTCCATAGGCTTAAAGGTTTGCATAAATGAGCCCTCACATACCAGGAGTCACTGCAGGATGGCTTCCAACCACTTAATGGATGTGTTCTGGGATCCAAAGCCAGACCACACTGGCTGAAATTAAGAAATTACAAACTCCATCACACCATCAATTTATCACACTCTTGCCATGGCTGGTATGTTTTTTTTGCAGCACAGTACTCACATGACATCATCCCTGTGTTGCGCTTATCTCGCCTCTTGCCCTCCATTTTCCATCTTATTTTGGAGCAGGGAAAGTCATTTTTCCCCTCCATGCACAATAAAGCCACTCCTCCCTCCCATATATTGCTGTCCTTGTTCTATATCAGACCATCCTGTTTTTTGTTGGGGGCGTGTATGTCAAAGGGGGGTCTCGCTGACAAAAGAAGAGGGCAGGGCGGTTCTCTAGTCAACTGCTCAACTGTGAAGGGGGAGGGAGAGAGGGGCCCCGAACACTCCGCGGAGAAGGCTAGCTGGAAAGTAGGTGCTATGACTGTTGTAGCCCAATCCTCTGCTGGCATCCTTAAGGCTACACAAATATTCATTGCAAAGCAAGCAAGCATGTAAATAACATCTCACCTCAGTCGAGTCTATACAATTTCACCACATATGGAGGTGAGAGAGTCCTTGGCCAAATTGTCATGCTTTGTGAAAAACTGCATTCATCGCACATCTTTGATCTCTGCACTCGCTACCTGTTACCAGTTTCCTAGGCCCTGAGCAACTTCAAATAGCCTCTATTTCTTGTAAAGAAGTTCCCAGTAAATTATATTGGCTTTACATCTCAAGAATTAACAGCATTGCTCCCATCCTGTGCTAGAAAAGTGCTTGATCCAAACTCTAGTCATGGCTTACCATGGCTCAAATAAGAAAGAAAGCTAGGACTGATTTGGAATTCAGTCACCGCAAGTGGCAATGCAGCAATTTCTCACAGAGGTCCCCTCTACAAGGATGTGCTTTTGCACCTGGTTAAGCGATGATGCACATCATCGCTGAAGCGCATTTACGCCTAATACCTTTGCACGAGAGGCAGGCGAGGCGGAGAAGTGCATTAACGATGTTCTGGCTGTGTGCATGCGTGCCTGTGCCTCAAAGAAGTTCATTCAACTTTCCTTCCTTTCTACTCTCCCCCATCCACCGAGCAGCCCTTTTTTCTACTTTTTATTGCCTTCGACACCTTGGGGACCAGCTGCAAACGGGTTCCAGCCCCTTTGAAGGGGAGAGGGGAGAGGGGAGGAGGGAGGGGGGAGGTGGGGCGGGCGGGCGCCTGTCTCTTTAAGGCAGGTCCCTGCGAGTTGTTATGCTGGAGAGCAAAGGAAGTGATGGGGCGATTGAATGAAATGGAGCAAGGGGGGGGGAACAGGACAAGAAAAGAAAGGGAAAAGAGAGCTGGAAGACCGAGAGCGAGAGGGAGAGGTAAGCGGGAGCCCGGTAGGAACGGAGCCAGGAGCCGAGCGGGGGAGCCAGCAGCAGCAGCAGCAGCACTCGGGAGGCAGGGCGCACCGGCTTCACATCCCGCCGCAAAAAAACCTTCGCGATTTAACGCGCATTCGATAATGCACATAATCGGAGGAATAACGCACCTCTCCGCCTGATTTGCGCTCCGTCCTTGTAGAGGTAAAAATTTTTAAGCACCTTGAAAGAGCTTTAAACCTCTCTTGTAGAGGCAGCCAGAAAGAACGCCCAGGCAAGCTCCTCCTCCGCTTGTTAAGATTAGGCTCTTCCAGGGGCCAAACTTTTAAATATTTCTTCCTAGCCCTGAAGAATTTTGCAACCTCCCCCCCCCCCTTGTTTCATGATTTGAGAAAATTGAGGTAGCATTTTCAACACAGCTTTACTCTAAAACATGGATGAGCAAATTCAGGAGGTCTGGGGGGGGGGTCATTTTTCCTCCTGGACCACCCCAAAGGGGTGCTGAAAACGGGAAAGTAAAAATAATGCAAAAATGGTATCAAAGCATCAAAAGGATTTTTGGTACTCTGTAGCAGTTCTAAAAACCATTCTGCTTGTTTGTTTGTTTGTTTGTTGTTTGTTTATTTAAAGAAGTTGGGATTTCCCAAAATTTCATTGGGTGGCAGGTGCTGCAAGGTTTACATGTTGCTACCCACTGCTCTGAATACATTTTAAACAGAGCCAGTTTGGTGCACTGGATAGAAAGTTGGACTTGGAGCAAGGAGATCTGAGCTCAAAATCCCAGCGCAAGAAAACAAAAGCTGCCCCCAAGTTGCCTTGGGCAAGTCCCTGTTTCCCAGCCTAACCTACTTCACAGGATTGTTGCAAGGATAGCATAGGATAACCCCTCTCTGCCACCCTAGGCCCCCAAGACAAATCTCATATCTGTTAAGCCCTATTGTCATCCCTATTCCCTTCTCCCAAGACTTGAGTGTTCAAGTGAGGGTTTCCACCATCTGTACTGTCTCTGCTTTTGACTGCAGCCTGACAGACATTAAGCAGGGCAGAGAGACACAATGATGGAGGAAACGTTTGTTTGTGTGTGTGTGTTTGGCTACTGTTAAAGCAGAAGGATGCTCCAGATGTTTCTGCCTACAACTCTCATCAGCCCTAGCCAGAATAGCCAGTAGCAGGGGATGATGGGAGTTGTAGGCCAAAAAAATCTGGAGGGCCACAAGGTCCTCACCCCTATGATAAAGTATAGTTAAAAGGTATAAATATTACCAACATTGGTAAAGCAGAAGAAAGAGTATTTATAAGGGATGCCCTTCATATTGAAAGTCACTCAGCCAGGTGTATTCCCAAGATGTGTCTCTGGATCAGTTCCTTCTGCTCCTTTTTTTGTTTATGCCTTTCACCCCAGCTGAATGATGTCCTTTTTAAAAGCTCACCTGCATCTCCATCAGCACCTTGGTAAGCCAGCTCTCTTGCCAAGTTCCAACAAAGGCATCATTTCAGACTGCTCGCCTGCGTTCACAATTCCCACCACACACATGGAAAGGGGGAACTTTTGACTTGCCACATTAAGCCAGTGGTAAAGAGACCTCCTCAGAAGAAGGAAACATTGGGAGGATAATGAGCCCAAGATTTCTGAAGCCAAAAGCTGCACGTGGAAAAGATGTTTCTTTTGCAAAACTGTATGGTCTGGGGAGAACAATCAAATGCAGCCCCAGGGAAGCAAAAAACTCCAAAACCACTCAAAGAATGAGCGAAGACAGCCAAGTGTGAATTGCCATTGTTTGCCAGACCCAAGCTGAATTGCACATGTCAGCAGAGTATTCCAGTTCAGAGGACAGCTGCCTGCCACTTGCAATTAATAGTACTGTTATGGGTAAGCAAGTGAGATGGCTACTAAAGAACTTCTCTTGTGCCCTGAAATCAGGGTTGCCAAGCCCCCACCCTACCCCACTAGCAGGGTGTTTGTGCCTTTAACACCTCTATGGTAGGCAGAAATTCAACATGTAAAGCTTTCTGTGGCATGGAGAGAAGGTATGAAAAGCTTGGCTTCTGGAATTTACATACCAGGTAACTGGTTGCCAGTACATTTGGGGGCTTAATTCAAAAGTTCTGATTTTTCCTTTTAAACCCTCATGAGCTAGGGACCATATTATTTGAAGGACAGCCTACAACAGGGATGGGGGAACCTCTGCCCCATGGGCCAGATATCAGTGAATCACTGATTGGAGGTAACAGGGCAATTAAAGGCAATTGACCTTTAAAAGCTTTGCAAAGAATTGAGCAGTTGCAAAGATTTTAAGCTGTGCACTATGCAGGCAGGATAGCTGCTGTGCAGAGCTGAGCTGTGCATTTTGTAAAGTCGGAAAAGTACATGTAGTAGTAGGCCATATATTGACATGGGGGGGGTTGGTACTCCTGAATTGCCAAAAATTGAGCTGGGAGTGGGCGAGGTGGCACAAGTAACCCAAACTGAAATGTATTAAGGTTGTACAAGAGCACAGCTATTTCACATCACTTGGACTCTCCATTTTAACCCAGTTTTTAAAAAACGACACAAATCCTAGAGAAAATGGCAGATTTTCATCTTTGGGGGCAAAAAATGGCTGGTGCAGAAGCAAGGAAATGGAAAGCTTTTTGATATTCTGTTGTTTGAAATTCAGAATTTAAAATTAAAAAATGAAGGCCTATTTTAAGCACAACATTTCAAATGCATTAACTTTTGAAATTATACACCCCCCCCCACTGATCCAATGAACCACAAAAAACAATACATGGAGGCATATATAGTCGCCTTATGAAGTGGACTCTAGTCCACGAAATGTGTGCCATAATGAATGCATTTGTCTCGAAGATGCCACAAGGCTCTTCGTTATATATAGTCCTGTATTTCAGCTCCCAGAAAGTCTGTCTAAGAGTTCAGAGGCAGGCAGGTGTACTCATTTTAACAGTCATATCTTAACAAAACAGTTATCTTTATTCCAGCCACAATATAGCCTAGAACAGGGGTGCAGATCCACGTTCAGCCTGAGGACCAAATTCCGATTCAGAGGAGATCTCAGGGTTGCATTCCAGTGGTGGATGGGGCTAAAGGCAAAAGGGGCAGGGCCAAAAATACAAAGAAATACCAGCCTATGCCAGTTTAAGGATTTTACTGCCAGAAATTAAGCCCCAGGGGAGGCATTTCAACCTTTTAGAATCAGGGAAAAACTGCACAAAAGCCAGGAAAACACCAATCAATTTGTGGTTGGGGAAAAGTGGGTGGAGCCATGGGAAGAGGGTGTGGCCTTCTGGGGAACCCCAAAGGGCCAGATTAGGGCATCTGATGCAGACAAACCTGCTTCAATGTATAGATTTTCCCTCCATGGATTAGGGTCATTATTTGAGAAACGTGCTGTATATAATAAATAAATAAATAAATAAATTTATTTATTTATTTATTACATTTGTATACCGCCCCATAGCCGAAGCTCTCTGGGTGGTTTACATAGGATTAAAAACAATTAAAAACAATATACAAAAATTAAAACAGCAAAAACATACAACATACACACAATCTGTACATTTAAAAACCACTTCAACACTTCAAAAAACTACAAAAACAAAACAAAACAAACCCAGGCTCCTCAGATATTGCCAAATGCCTGAGAGAAGAGGAAAGTCTTGACCTGGCGCCGAAAAGATAACAATGTTGGGACATGCTTCTCACGGGAAGACCGTGAGAAGCATGTCAGGAGGCCCAAGGAATTCGGTGTAATAATGATGGATAAGGGTATTTAACAGGAACCTTGACTAACCGTGCACCCAAATTAGGATTCAAGGGCTGCCGACACAGCAGAGTAAAGGGAAAAGAAAGCGCATAAGTAGCCGGAAAAAACAAGTAAACTATTGACGATCAGTTTCTCTGGATATTATAATATGTGGCGGGGGCAGTCCAGGACTGGACAGATCTCCCAGTGATGAGAAGGTCTCAGGATAGCTTTGCAGAGGGGAAGCCCCTGAATGAGCAGAAACGTTTGTTTCTGGAAGGAGGCAGATTGGTGGAGCTCCCTTATGCAAGGTCCACCGACCGGTCTCCTAGAAATGAGAGCAACATCACCCCCAACGGGTCCCATTATGCCCACGCCAGCCCAAGATGCTGATGCTAGCCTCATTTCCTGCTGCCCTCATCACTTACCATGTAGGGACCCTTGGTTCTATCATTTCAGGCCATGACTGCAGGATTCTGCTATGGATCAGAGCATCAGTATCCAGTATTAAAGGCAGTATACACAAGGGGGATTAGGGCACTTTAGAAAAAGTGAATTTGGGCAAATTTGTGCACTTGGAAAAATGCAACTTCACCCATGAGCCAATAATGGAACAAAAGGTACCTGATAATCCGCGAAACACAGATGGCACAGATTTTACAAAGTTTGTACATCCCTACATAACATGCAGCACCTGAGGACACAGCATTACACCAGCCTTTGCCAACCTGACACCCTCCACATGGTTTGGATGACACCTCCCCACATTTTTGCTCATTGGCCATGCTGGCTGGGCTTCTGGGAGTTGAAGTCCAAAACGTCTGGTGGGCACCAGATTGGGGAAGGCAGCATTACATGGGCAAATGAACAATGCAAAGCTGTTAGCACTGGAAGATACTTTAAACATTTCCAGCTACTACAATTATGGTAATCGCTACAGTAGGATCTAGGAGTGTGTGTGTGTGTTGGGGGGATTTCTTATCTTTCCAATTTAAGGCAAGAAATATGCATCTCCAAACTGTATAGCGCAAGGCAGCTGTTTGTTGGTTTGTGCTGTGAAATCTGCCATTTCACACAGTGCCGGCTCCCTTGGGCAAGAAACCTCAAATGGGGCCCCTTCCTTCATTGAATCTACCATCTCACTGCCATTGCCACCAGCTGCGATTGCTCCTCATCTGCTTTCTCATCGTTGCTACCACTTGCTTCCTTGACAGGCAGAGATCCCATGAGCTATAAAGCAGTGGCATCTCCTGCTCCTTCTCACTACCACCATGGCCTGGGCCAGAGCGAGAGGGAGGTTGCAATGGTGAAGAGGAGAAGCAATTGTAGGGGGCTCTTGTCAGTAGGTCCTTGCTGGGATGTGGGCCCTAAGCAGTTGCTCAACCTGCGGGATCGCCTTCTCCCATATAATCCGCCCCGCACACTCAGGCCTTGTGGGAAGAATTTACTCAAATCAGCCAGAACTAGGCTGACGAGTGTTACCCAGAGGACCTTCTCTTCTACTGCTCCCAGACTGTGGAATGGTCTGCCGGAGGAGATTAGACAAATTAGCAGTCTTCATGAATTTAAGAGAGCCATGAAGACTGCTCTCTTCTGGCAGGCCTATCCAGTTGAATTTTAAGATGTTTTTAATGATGTATTGGTTTTTATTTGTTTTTAATATCTCATCATTTTTGTGGTCTTTGTATTTTGTATTTATTGTTCTTCCCCGCCTCGATCCGGAGGGAGAGGCGGGTTATAAATTATTATTATTATTATTATTATTATTATTATTATTATTGCTACTGGCCCCAAGTTCACATATTGCATTTCTCCAGGCTCCCCACAAGAATGGAGAGTGCTGGATGATGAGAGTACAGCTTTCATGAGAAGAGACTGGGGGCTCCTGCTGGTAAAAGCCAAGAAGTGCAATGGACAAACAGGAAGGGGAGGCGGTGAAAAGGAAGGAGCAAGGGCTGCAGAGGGCGTCAAGTAACGGAGCTGATGACTGAAGGCTACCTTTATTTGTTGTGGTCTTCAGCATTTTTACCTTTCCTGTTTTGTCTGTCTTGTGGGCTTTGTTCAGCTGCTGTTTCCTTCCCCAGGATGCATGTGGGTTCCTAACAGAGAATATTAGAGAATTGCTCCAGGATATAACCTCACTGTAGAGCTGCTGTTGTTGCCAGGAGCCTGCATATGGCTTGCTAATAATGTTACTCTTACTCTTTGGCCTCTCCCCAATTTGGTTGCCTAACAGGCAGTAAAGGCTGGTGGCCCAGATGACAGTGGGGCAGTGAATCTGCTCCAGGTTTCAGTCAGAACCACTCAGAACTCTGACTGCTTCACACCTTGGAGAGCTCCTTTGGAGTTCTGCGTGGTCCTGACTGAAGCCTGGAGCGGATTCACCCCTGCTGTTACCAAAATGTAATGGTGTGGTGGTAGTGATTGGGGGACACACAAAAGGCTGGGTGGTGGTGGTGGTGGGAAAGCTCCTATTAGGGATTCCTTGAGAACATTGTGTGTTCCATTAAGAACACACAATGATGTTCCTTTCTATGCTACAGATCTATCTCAATTATTTCCAAATCCTGGTAGAGATTCTAGCACAGCTTTCCCCAACTGGAGGCCCTCCAGATGTTTTGGACAATAACTCCCAGTGTTCCTGATCATCGGTCATGTTGGCTGGGGCTGATAGAAGTTGAAGTCCAAAACATTTGACAGGTGGTCAATAGGGATGTCAGAGAAATCCACAATGGAATCGAATGAGTTTTGAGTTTTATGAAGCCAACCCACAGTGGACCAACTTTTATGAATCTGGATTCCACAGTGGACCAACGTTTTCCCAGTTGTGCAGGTTCTGCCCACTTGCAGAAACATTTTCTAACTTTCTGGAATTTTGCACAAATCTACGGATAGAAAAATGTTCAAAACTTTAAAGAAAGAGACAAAAATACACATCCCTCCAATAGGCTAAAGTCTAAAAAAGCACATTTGGGAGGAATTTGAGCATTTTTGGTAGTGCAAATTGCCACAAGTGTGAAATTGCACAAATTCTGAAACTAAAAATAAATCTGATTTCATTGCTGAGCAGACAACAGGATGAAAAGTTCCTTACAATCCACAAAAAGCAGACAGAATGGGTTTTACACAATCCATTTGCAAGGTTGGGGAAGACTGCTCTAGCCCTGGGTGTTCTTCCTTCCCCAACCCCAGGATTACCTTTGCATGAGGTCCCGCTTCCTCCATTGTGTTTTCTTTCTGCTTGTAGTGGTTTTCTGCCCAGTTTAGAAATGTGAATGCTCAAGGATCTACATCTCAAGGAGAGAAGGCTCACATAAATTTTCCTTCCTAACATATGGAGGGCAGTGGAGATGGACTGAGTGAAGGTGACTCTGGGGCAGAGCTAGCACTCTCATCCCTACCAAGGAGCATAATTCCTGAAGAAGGCTTCTATGAATTATCTATATAGAGAAGGTGCAATGTCTATTTTCTCAGACAGATCTTCAGGAACTTGTCTTTTCCTAGAATTTATGGATGGCTTAACAATGTCTGGCCCAAAGTGAGCTTGTACACTTTTAATTAAGGCATGACAAGAAAGGGAAATAGATCCACAGGTCCATTTCTCCTCTAACTGTTTGAAGTCTCCCCTATCAAAATTATCCACGCCATGCATTTGTGTCAGGAGCTAGCAATGACATTATTTGAAGTTTTAGTCATCTGCTGAGGCCTAGAGCCTATCTACACTACTGCTTTAAAACGGTTTATAAGAGTTTAAAATAGGTTAATAACTGTAATTAACCGGTTTAAAACTGTTATAAACCGTTTTAAAGCAGTAGTGTAGATGGGCTCCTAGACAACCATTTCCAGTTTATTTCTTTGATTCCAAAATCCAGGTTTAGGAAGACCAAGATAAAAGTGCACACCCATTTATTCACATACTTACATTTGCTACAACTTGCAGAGGTGTTAGTCGTATGAAGCAAAAGTAACAGAGAGCCTTATAACACCTTGAAGTTGACTCTAGTCCACAAGAGATTGTGCTACAATATATACAATCATTTTTAAGGTGCCACAAAACTTTGTCACCTTTATTGTCTGACAACATAACAGCACACTAAGAGGGGCCACTGTGAACACATAGATACAATACTGGGCTTAGAGAACCAAGAGCTCCAGGTTCAAATTCCAAGTCAAATTACCGAGTTGTTGGTCAAATTACCATTTCTCCATTCCAACTGTAGGTGCTTCTAGCGCTATCAATTAGAAGGCAATGTGCAGTTATTCCATCTTTTTTTCCTCAAGGGATTTTTTGTGGTAAGAAAAAAGAAATGGTTGGAATATACAGAAGGGTTATGAGTGGGAGATGAGGTTTTCTCGACCCCTCATAAAATTCCATGAATGAAGCAGAGTAATAGCATGATAAAAGCCTCATCTAGAAGCCCTCTTAAAATAGGAACAATACTTTTCCTTGCTTGCTGAAAATAATTGTATAGCTTAGTAGAAAGGCTTTGTCATATCAGTGATATTCATCCTAGTCATTGAGAGGGATGTTAACATAAGCATACTTCACTTCATTTTTTAGTTTATTGTTATTATTATTATTATTATTATTATTATTATTGTTATTATTTGCTTACAAATGGAATTGCACCTCTTTCAGCTCATGCTATGCATGGAAAAGTCAGAGGAAGAGATGAGAAAGAGAGCAGCTAGCCAAGATCCCACTGGGTGTAGACAGCTAGAAAATTCCCATTTTCCTCAGCTTTTAAAAGAGATTGAGAGGAAAAGTCTGTAACAAAGATGGCACTTGGACTTTTCCCAGCACAGAACTAATAATAATACTCATTGAGAACAACAGATTTGGCAGTGGCTGAACTGGAATAATTTTCTAATGTTGAGCCCTGGGAACATGTCCTTTATGCCATAGAGTATTAATGTTGAACTGGAGATAGAATATGTTGGGAAGAGATGGGATTTGGCACACACTCCTACGCCTAAATCAGTACTCATTACCCCAAAGTCCTTAGTTTTCAGAAATTGGGGGAAACTTTCCTAGAGTTCTATTTCTCACTGTAAACCATGTAAGGAGCTGTCTTGATTTAAAGCAGTCGAAACATACTTCAGTTTATCCGAGTGCTTTTGATGGGATTACACATCTAGAGGAGATTCTTGTGGAGGAGGGGGGGGTCAAATTGCACGCTAGAGCTAAAACTCAGGGGATAAGTATATACTACATGCAAATGTGTGTAATTGAGCCCCAATGCTTTTTCTTTTTTGAAATAAAACCACTTTGGCAGAACGGGACAGAGTTTCAAGCAGAAAAGACATGGGGTGGGGAGGGGGCACTTAACCCTTTCCCTATGCAGTTTCTCTGCACTAAATGTTTTCCTCTCAAAGGGGCTTTTCTACCACCAAAACAAAAACAGAACATGCTTGTGTGCATGTTACATGAAAGACATGAACTCCATGAGAGAAAAGAGTTTCTAAAGTCAACTCAAGACAAAGAAAACTTCAGCTCTATGGCTGCCTTTACCTTTCTGAGAGGGCTGCATTGCCTTTTACGGCTGCAATGCAACAGAAGTTCAACAGATACAGTTTACAGCAGCATGGATAGGATATCAAGCATGGATTTGGCATGCCATTGACAAGGATGAGTAGCAGAATGATAAAGGGAATGGATTAAGCCATTCTTCACCTGTGTTGTGGTCCTCCCCCCCCCCACCACCTTTGAGGGCATGATCCTGACTGGACAGACAAGCAATGATGTAGTAGAGCCAGGGCTTTCACAGCCACAGTGCTGGCACTTTCTCATTAGCAGGGACAGTAACGTTATTGGCCACCCCCTCCAGAATTCCCTGTTCCCTCTGAGTTTAGCTGCAATCCTCACACTAGCTAGGTGGAGGAAATGGATTTTCCAACATCAATATATTGCTCCATTTTTGTATCGCAATGTATTGTGGGATGGCTTGGTTTTGAATGAGCAATTAAGACCCATTCACTTTACAAAAGCACTGCTCTTGGCTGAGACGAAACTGCAAGAACTGGTGCGTTGATCTGGAACAGCACAGCTGCCTGCGTTTTTGGACTCTCTTTGGGACATTGCTATTATGAAGGCTGCCACTCTGAGCAACTGTGCTCCAAAATGTACCTCGCTACCGCTGACAATGAGGGCACCCAGATGAGTAGCAAAGTGCTAGGACTAAAGCAAACCACCTCCCTGACACATGCAGCGATAGATCTGTCAGTTGTGTAGCACTAAGTTTCATCCTTCATCTAAAGCAGAGATAGGTAACCTGCGACCCCCGGACTAATTTTGAAAGCCTTCTCCAGGTGATCAGTTCAGCCCTCTGGGGCAAAAACTATCTGTCCCTCCCTTGGCAGCCAAATGAGCAGGGAAGGAGAGGAAGGGGGCAACTCTACCCACCTTTTGCTCCGCATTGGCATGCAGTCCCACAACAATAACAACAACAACAACAACAAAAGTTTCCCACCCCTGGTCTAAAGCATATCCTAGGGAAGCCCATTCTATCTGATCTTCACTAAGAAGATGCTTAAGTATCCAGCATCATGCTTTCTTATTCCACTCTGCCAAGGCAAACTTTGGCAAGGCTTCTTAGTAAAAGCTGCCTAGCTGCTTCCAACAGAGAGGCCATGGCCAGAGATGTAAGCATGTACCCTACAATCTCATGGTATTTGGGCTGGAACAACTGGCTCTAAAAGGACCAGGGATAACTTCAGTTCATGCTGAGCCATTAAGGAAGTTCATCAACCTTCACATGTGATAACATGAGGCACTCAAGGACAATAAAAGCTGTCAGGAGCTTCAGAGGTGGATTAGATTGCCCCTTGACAAGCATAAGAGAAGCACCCCACCTCTTGCCCATGCAGGCAAAATAAGCCTCTGAAAGAACCATAGAAGTGAGCAAGGAGCAGAGCAGTGCAGAGTGATAGGAGGACTGAGCGGACCGGTATAGGAAAGGCGAAGTCACGAGCTGGGCCTCTCTCCTTTGAAAGGATTTTTTCAAAGGAGCTTTGGAACACCCCCTCCTTTCCAAGGCTTAATGAAGTTAGAGACCATTAGGGAGAACTGGGGAAAGGCGCTCAGGGACCGTCTGCTGAAAACTCTTAATGCCAGACTTCCCCTTTTAGAGGAGAATAGACACCATTAGAATACTCCACCACAGTGCGGAGAGTGGCAGCATGAAAAAGAAAAAAAAGAAACATTAAGTTTATCTGCCTTCCGATCTTGGCACATGAGATGTGGACAGGAAATCATGTTGATTCATTTCTGTCACACGTTAAAAGATGGGCAATTCTCCATTGTCATCAATAGCTTCAAACACAGTGGTTTTCTTCACACAAAGGGACACTATGATCATTTCTAAAATGCTAAATTTGAGAAGACAAGAAGATCCCTGGACCTGGGTGTTTCTGGACAGATTAAAGGATTTCTTCACACAGCGCACAATTAGACTATAGAATTTGCTACCACAAGACATTGTGATGACCACCAATTGGGATGTCTTTAAAAGGGGGTTAGACAAATTCATGGAGGACCAGGCTATCAATGGCTACTAGTTATGAGAGCTCTATATTACCACCAGAGGTAGTATGCCTCTCAATACCAGCTGCTGGAAAACAGGAGGGAGAGGGTGCAGTTGCGCTCATGTCCTACTTGTGGGCTTCCCACACACAGCTTGTTGACCACTGTGTGAACAGAATGCTGGAGTTCATCGGCCTTTGGTCTGATTCAGCATGGTTCTTCTTATGTTCTTATGCCAATGGTCCTCCCCAAGCTTCTGCTATACAGAAGTATACTGCATCTGAACATGGAGTTTTCACTTAGCAATCATGACTGCTTATAGAGCTGTCACTGACACAACTGCTCGAAGTGTCTTGTCATAGTGTGCAGAGCTATTAAAAACAAAAAAATGTGGACTTTAGAAAAAAGCCCCAGGAGACTAAAATCCCCCAAACAGCTCAATGAGAACTGACCCGTAACATGGTTATTTGGAAAAGAAAACCAGGGAGTAGAGTAACAGCAGGGCTAGTACCACTTTGGAGTTATTGGAAATTAGTTTCTCAGTATAATCCAGGAAGCAAAGTATCCAGACAATTAGTGGCTTTCTCTGCCCTTCTTATATCTGTGTCTTTTGCTGTTTTCTCCTCGAGGAGGAATGAGAAGGAGAAAAGCAAAGCAAAGGTAACAGAGGAAGAGGCACAGAGATAGAATGGCAACCTTCTGTTCTCCTTCTTGCACCCCCAGGTTGCAGTCCTTGTCTTCTCTCTCAGCTAGGATCTCCTGACTACTTATCACCAGTTATTTTGAAGTCTTCTGGGCTTCATCAGCCATGTCCTCTTCTTGGGCAGATTCAATTGCCCCCTTTCTTGTGCATGGTTGGTGCCTTTTTGGCTACAGAAACCCCTACCCTTGCACTTGAACATCGAAAATAAAGGGAACTATTGGGGCCCCACAACAAAATGTTGTATCGTATCTGTGATGTGCATGGATTACATGGGGCTATGGCTGAAAAAAATCAAAGATGAGCATCAAAGGCTCATCCCAGCTCTAATTTAGGTCTTACTTCATTTGCAATTTTTAATTCCCCCCCCCCCCAAGAGAAATGCATCATTTCAAAAGTACATTTAGTCTGCACTCAAGTCAATGGAGCATGAGGCTTCTACATGCAATTGAGTGCTGGATCTGGCCTTGGAGGAGGTCTGAAGGGATGATTTAAGCAGATTAACCTCTGCTGCAACCTGAGAGGTATGGAGATTTTGGTTTACTGGTTTGAGACCAAACCAGTCTCAGCCCCACCTCTTACCTTCAATATTAACAGTGGACTGCACTGCAAGGCTGTCATAAACTACTCTCTCCCAGCCACAATCCCTTTCAATCTGTAAAATGGGGACAATGAGCTGTATTTGCTTTGGAATTTTGATCAGCAGGGAATTTTACATTGGCTTTTATAGTTGCAGGCACAGAGCAAAACACCTTCAGCCAATTCACATCCAGACCTCACTGTTAATGTATTTCAAAAATATGAAGTAGAAGATGACAGGTTTCTGGAGGAACGATCCCACCCACATTGACACTCATCACCCTAGCAGAGGTTTAGCTGCTTTGGAGACTGTGCATTACACATCAAGGTCATGGCCAATTTAGTTACACACAGGCAGCAGAGCTAAAGCTAGAAACAGCTTTTGTTTTTAAAGTGATCATACCTAAAGAATTTATTTTTTAAAAAAAGCGTAGGAAAACGTTCTAGTCTCTGTGTGTATTTTTTAAAAACACCCTGAATTTTATTGAGTGCATAACCCAGCCCTCCCCCCACTTCTTACTCTGGAGACATAATGGGATATTATGTCATCTCTAGACATGGTGACCAAAGCTGAACCCACTCAATCATCTGGATGCATTTATTCTACACGATTAGGTGCACAGTCTGCTCTGACATAAATCAGGGATTTGAAATCACAGTGCATTTCATAATGACTCAGGCCATTAAAGAACAATTTATCATACAGATCTAGAAATGTGAGGGAATGCAGCCATACTGGAGAATGAGAAGGCTACCATCTGGTTATGGTTCAAAAACTCACACACTAGACCACCATTCTAAAGCACTGCCCTGGATTTGGGCATATTTTAGTGCAAAGAAAATTCACCAGACTCATACCAGCCAGATAGGAAGCTATGGAGTGCAATCAAGGGCATTATGGAAACCTGATGTAATGGAGAGAACCAGTATGATACAGTTATCTCTGGATATAAACTCCATAAAAAAGACAGAGAAGGATGTACTGGAGGACGTGTTGCTCTGTACATCAAAGAGGCCATGGTGTGGAACAGACTAAAAAACCTAAAAGGGGCAGACTCTTCTATAGAAATGCTGTGAATGGCAACACCAGGCTCCAAAACATGGCATTGTCCCCCAGAGCAGATGGTGAGGGTGACCTTGAGATGGAAAATGAAATCAGGAAGGACTCCAGACTAGGAAGTGTTGTAATAATGGGTGACTTCAATTATGCTCATATTGACTGGATAAAAATGCATATTCCAGCCACAGAGTCTGGCCCACGAGATCTGGCTACTTCACAATGATGGCAAACTGGCAGGCCGGCAGATTTTTTTCAATTGTGTAGCCAAAACACAACACACAGCACTGCAAGGCAGCCATTTAGGTCCAAAAGACATAGAAACAGTGTTGGATGCTTTGACATCCACTAAGTGTAGGAGCCTGGAAGAGGAATCCTTTCGGTTCCTTCCTTCACAGTTGCATTACTCAGAAGTAAGCCTTCTAAACCAACATTCTCTGGAGCCTATAACATGGTTGTTTTTCAAGATACGCACATGGAAGTGTGGGACCTTACAGATGGCCTTGAGGGACTCATCTGAGACCAATTTCAGAGACAGAGGTGCATGCGTTACTCGGAAGTACGCTTACAAAATGTGCTTTTCCAGGTAACCCATTCCAGTCAAAGCAGTTTCACTTTGTCATTCTTACTAAATGCACACATGTCAGTTGGGAACCTCACAGAAGAAGTAGGCCTGTAGGTAGTCATGTCAGCCCTTTGCACTGAGTGCAGACGTAATTCAGACTAAGGTTGTCTCTACGTTGGTGTTGAACCCAATAATAACGCTGGTCGGTGGGCAGCTGATTCTATCCATGGCCACCCACGCCAGATCAGGCCACATCTGGCTGCGGGATGACCAGTAGGCCAGGGGTTCGATGGAGCCGTCCTCCATCTGCTCTGCCAGGTAATGCTGCACTGTTGCTGCAGCAGCATCCTGGCTGCTGGGTTGGGTGCCCCTCTGCCCAACCGCTGCCTGCAAGGCCTTCGCCCAAAACCCCATGCCTGTGCCCCTGCTGGGAGTGCTGCTTCCGCTTCTGCTGCTCTGGGGACTCATGCCCTGTGCAAGGGTGGGCTCCACCTCTGCCTCTGCTTGCCCAATTCTGGCTTCCCAGGCTGCCCGAACGTCCGCCACCAACAATTCCACCCACCCCATCCAGGAATTCTGCTCACACAGCCCATCCTTGATGTGCGGGTCGCACATGGTGGCCAACATGTACTGCCTCTCAGTGTAGAGGGGCTGGACCCAGCAGGCTAGGCCTTCCCTCAGCCTTGTCACCATTTCCCGAACCTCTGGCAGGAAGTGCCTGCTGGTGACAGGATCCACAGCCTCCAGCAACTCACCCATCTGTGTCTGGAGATGCCTGGCCCCAGAGATCACCTGGCTGAGGAGGGCAGTGCTACTGCTCAGGGTCTTGGTGGCCTCAAGGAATGGCTTGAGGACCACCGGAATCTGGGACATGGCCTCCCACTGCTGCCTGGACAGTGGGGCCTGGATGCCAATGTCCCCGACCCTGAACATCTCGTGGACAACACGCTGTTGCTCCACCATACGCTCGAGCATGAGGTAGGTGGAGTTCCAACGTATTGCCACGTCCTGCACGAGATGGTGCTGTGGAAGTCCCAGCTCCTGCTGCTTCTCCCACAGCAACCGACTGCCCTTCACGCTATGGTGGAAGTGCCCAGTCACCTTCCTGCAGCTCTCCATGAGATTAAGGATTGGGGGAGGGAGAGGGGCCTTGCTGCCTCCAAGGCAATTCTTCACAATCAGATTGAAGACGTGCGCGATGCAGCTGATGCCCTCAAATCTGCCATCGCGCACCATCTTCACCATTTTGGGTCCCCCATCCGTGACCATGTACCTGTGGGTGTGCTGGTGCCCAGCCAGCCACCCCTCCACCATGTGGTTCATGGCCTCCGTTATCTCTGCCACCGTGTGGGACTGGTCCATGACTTCTGTATGAAGGAGGGCCCAGCAGTAGCCCTCCTTCCCAGTCCCAAAAGTCCTGGGTGCTTCCTGCCCTGAGGCTCCCCACCAGTGAGCCGTCAGGGACAGGTAAGAGTGCACTCCGCCCTCACTGGACCAGATGTCTGAGGTGAAGTGCACCTTCTGTGCCTGTGCCCGGCACAGACAACCCAGAACTAACTCCCTGCATGCCCGATACAGGGAGGGCACTACCCACCTGCTCAGGGTGGTGTGACACAGCGGCTTGTAGTATGGAACCATAAGAGCCAACAGCCTCTTGAAGCCTGCATTGTCAACGAGGCTGAATGGCTGGTCATCCAACGCCACCATCTCACCGATGCAGTTGGTGTTCTGGTCGGGCGTTGGAAAATGGCACCTTGTGGCACCATATTTCCACCACCCCATCTCTTCCATGGTGGCCTGGCAAAGCCTCTTGGGGATGGGAGATGGAGAGCCGGCAGAACTTCCAGCAGGAGCCTTCTGCTTGCCCTTACTACCACCAGTCTGCTGCGAGGTGCCCGCCTCAGTCCCAAGCAAGACAGACTGGTGGTGCCTCTGCATGTGCTGGTTGAGGTTAGTGGTGGTGAAGTGCCCTGGCATTTTACCCCTACTCACAGACATCTTGCAATGGCAACAGACAGCAAAGCAGGAATCCACTCCCACCTCAAAGTGTTCCCACATCTTGCTTGTCTGTCGCTTACGTGGTGACACAGATGGCTCCCCGTCACCTTCACTCTGGGTTGTCACCACAGGAGCAGAGGTACAAGTGGAAGAGGGGACAAGTCCTGGAGAGAGAGGCTCTGCCACTGCCTGCTCCTCCTCTTGCCCCACATCCGTGAGGGTGTCCTCCTCCTCACTCTCAACTTCCAAAATGTCTGGGAAAAGTTCCCTCAGTGGGCTCCCAGCCTCAACCACTGAAGAAGGAGCTGGAGATATTCCTCCTTCTTTAAGGACATTGCTGCTGCTGCCAGCACCTGTCTCAGAAACAGGTGCTTCAAAGAGTGCCCTGATTGCTCTACTTGCAGTTGCCTCCACCGCTGCCTGCTTCTGCTGCCCCAGTAAACAAGGGTCCCAGCAACAGCACCGTGCCCAGAGCGACCTCTCCCAAGCCCTGCCTTAGCAGCACCCCTTCCTGTACCACGTTTCATTTTGAACTTCAGCATGTGCTGCTTTGCCAAGTACTGTTTGTAATGTATGCTGTGTAGCAGCAGGCTACAAACCCAGCAATGCACACTCACAAGCACAGAGAGAGAGAGAGAGAGAGAGAGAGAGAAAGAGAGAGAGAGAATATAGAAATATTTTTTATTATTTTGGGGGGGGGGGTTTCAAAGAGAAAGAGAAAAACACACACACTCACTCCCAGAGACAAACTACAGATATTAAGGGTGTGCACCAGATCGGGCCCGATCCCCGATCCGGGCCCGATCCGGCGAGTATAGGATAAAATTATCTGATATGATCCCCTGCCCCTGGATCAGCTGATCCAATCCGATCTGATCCGAAAAGGACCCGATCCATCCCCTGCCCCTGGATCAGCTGATCCAATCCGATCTGATCCGAAAAGGACCCGATCCGGATCAGATTGGATTGGAGGATCGGGGGGCCCTCCCCCCTTGTGCGGCTTACTTGCCAGGCTGCCTGCAGGTGCCAGCAGATGGAAGCGGACGGCCCCGGGAGGTAAGGAGCTTACCCCCCCAGGCCGTCCGCTTCCATCCTCTGGCACCCGCAGGCGCCAGCAGATGGAAGCGGATGGCCCCGGGAGGTAAGGAGCACCAGGGACGGGGCTTACCTGCCGGGGCGGCCGCTTCCCTCTGGTGGCACCACTGGAGGGAAGCAGCCGCCCCGGCAGGTAAGCAGGTGGAGGAGGAGGGGGCCCACTTACCTGCCTGGGACGTCTGCTCCCCTTTGCTCCTGGCCGCTATTGCGAAGCAGGCTTGGCAGCGGATGGGCCCAGCAGGTAAGGGGGATCACAAGGGGGAAGGAGGGAAGGAGGGAGGGCCCCCCCACTTATCTTCTGGGGTCATCAGCTGCTGTCCGCTGGTGCCCACGAGTGCCAGCGGATGGGAGCAGAAGGCCCCTGCAGGTAACAAGCGCGAGGGGGGGGGAAGGAACAGGGAGGGGGGAGTTAGGCCCCCACTCATGCCTCCGCCGCCATTTTTCCCCATAGACGTGCATTGGGGAAAAGCTTTCTTTCCCCAAATGCAAGTCTATGGGGGAAAATGGCGGCCGATCCAAAAATCGGACATCCGATTTTCAGATCGGGATCGGGTCCGATCTGATCCAGGGGACTTCCGATTTTGTTCCGATCTGATCTGGAACAAAATTGGAGGTCCCGATCCGGTCCCTATCTGATCCGGGGGGGTCCGTGCACACCCCTAACAGATATTTGTTTTTTTATATATATATAACAATTTTATTAATTTTCAACATATATCACATAAAATAAACACAATGCTTATAAACCCTCGACCATCCCCCATGCTCCCCTTCCCCTGAGACCTTCTTGCTCTATTATTTTATACAATTTTCCAAAATTGCATTGATTCTTTTGAAGGTGTACATCCTCTCCCCTTTTCTAAAACATAATCTAACAGATATTTGTAAGACAAACTGAACTAACAGACAAACACACCCAGAGAGCTCCCTCCCCCCCTTTATGGAAGTTTAAAATAATAAACCACTCATTGCCACTAAAGTCTTGCACCAATTTCTCTGGAATTTTACACACATGAGTAGACACAAACAATCTCCCATGTCAGGGAGTTTCAACTTTCTACCTTTTAAAATAAAAGAGTTACACAACACATTCTTTGCTGTAAGTCCAATGTAAGTTTAAAATACCATAATAAACCACTCATTGCCACTAAAGTCTTGCACCAATTTCTCTGGAATTTTTCACACATGAGTAGCCATATCCAATCTCCTATGTCAGGGAGTTTCAACTTTCTACCTCTTAAAATTAAAAAAAAAAACTGCACATTATTTTTCTAAGTCCACTGTCAGTTTAAAACGCCATAATATGGAGGTCCGATCCTCTGATTTTTTCTGATCCAGATTGGGTCCCTTCAGATCAGATCAGATCGTTCATAGGATCAGAATCAGAATCGTTTCATTTTATCCGATTTTGGCCAGATTGGATCCGGATCGTGGATCGGATCGGATCCGCTGCATATCCCTAGTAATAACCAGTGTCAAGGAAACTATTAGAGAAAAGAGGGCTTCCTTCAGAAAATGGAAATCTTGCCCAAGTGAGGAAAACGAACAGGAGCACAAGCTTAGACAAAAGAGATGCCATATGTTGACGAGCATATGGCTAACAACATCAAAGCCAACAATAAAGAATTCTTTAACTATATCAGAAGCAGGGAACAACTAGGGAGGTAGTTGGACCATTGCATAATAATGTATTTAAAGGAATACTAAAGGAGGGTAAAAAGATTACTGAGAAACTGAATGAATTCTTTTCACCCATCTTCACTGCAGAAGATATAGGACAGAAACTTGTGCCAGAATGGATGTTTTCAGGAAGGAAGTTTGAGGAACTGAGGCAAATACTGACAAAAGATGACGCTCTAAATCTTATTGACAAATTGAAAGTGAAGAAATCACTGAGCCCGGATGATAGCCGTCCTAGAGTTATTAAAGAACTCAAATATGAAATTGCTGATCTTCTAACAAAAATATGTAACATGTCTCTAAGACCAGTGTCAGTATCAGAGGACAGGAGAATGGCTAATATAACACCAATTTTTTTTTTTTTTGAAGGAATCCAGAGAAGATCTGGGAAATTACAGGGCAGTTAGCTTAATATCTGTCCTGGGTAGATTGGTTGAAAGCATTATTAAAGATAAAGTTAATAAGCATATAGAAGGACAAGTTCTGATGAAAAAGAACCAACACCGCTTTTGCAAAGGTAAATCCTGTCTCACTAATTTTTTAGAGTTCTTTGAAAATGTCAATAGACATGTAGACAGGGGAGATGCAGTGGGCATTGTTTACTTGGACTACCAAAAGGCTTTTGATAAAGTCCCTCACCAGAGACTCATGAGCAAACTTAGCAGTTGTGGGGGGATTTTGGTAACCATATACCTCCCCCCTTGTCGGATCTTTCAGTGGGGGTCAAAGACACTCAAGACTGCATCTCCTTTCGATAAGAATCTTTATTACAAGCAATTTGCAAGGAGTCTGTACTCTAGAGCATGTCAAGAGTAAGACTGACTTCATGATCAAAGATTCACACTTTTATGGGCTTGCAGCATTAGTTGATTAGATCATGATTCATACACGAAAACAACTTATACAATTTCATATCACTTTTCTACAGCTTGCTTGTGGCAGGATGGAGTATATGAAAAAACAACCCTTTACTTCAGCTGGGTGGGGTGCTTGCTAAGGGGCCCTAGCAGGGAAAGCTAGCACATTTCATACTTTAAGCTAATTCATGTTATCTGGGTTACTGAAGCACATTTTGTATCCTTCACTGCCCTGACCTCTGAAAGGTCAAGTTCACAGTCTGGCTAATTGTCCAGAACCTGTTTATGAGACAGGAGAGGCTCACAAATCTATAATTTCCTCCACACAGTCATGGAATAAGAGGAGAGGTCCTCTTATGGATCAGTAACTGGTTAAAGAACAGAAAGCAGAGAGTAGGAATAAATGGTAAATTCTCCCAATGGAGGGAAGTAAACAGTGAGGTCCCACAGGATCTATATTGGGACCAATGTTTTCAACTTCTTCAGAAATGATTTGGAATTAGGAGTGAGCAGTGGCCAAGTTTGGTGACAACACCAAATTATTTAGGGTGGTTAAAACAAAACGGGATTGCAAGGAGCGCCAAAAGAATTTCTTCAAACAAGGCGCATGGGCCTCAAAATGGCAAATATAATTTAAAGTAAGCAAGTGTAAAGAGATGCACCTTGGGGCAAAATATCCCAACTATAAATATAACCTGATGGAATCTGAGCAAACGGTGACTAACCAAGAATGAAATCTTGGGGTTTTAGTGGACAGACAGCTCAATGAAAATGTCGACCCAGTGTGTGGCGGATGTGAAAAAGGCAAATTCCATGTTAGATATAACTAGAAAAGGAATTGAAAATAAAATTGGAAAAAAAGTGTAGAAAAGACTAACTAAAATTATCAAGGGGGTGGACCAACTCCCCTATGAGGAAACGTTACAGCAGCTGGGATAGTTTAGCTTTAAAAAAATGCAAGTAAGGGTAGGCATGATAGAAGTATACAAAATGGTGTGGAGAAAGTGGGCAGGGATACATTTTTCTCCCTCTCTCATAGTACTAGAACCTGGGGTCATCCCATGAAGCTGATTGGTGGGAGATTCAGGACAGATGAAAGGAAGTACTTCTTCATACAGTGCATAGTTAAAACTATAGAATTTATTACCCCAAGATGTAGTGAACACCTGTTTGGGTGGCTTTAAAAGGGGATTGGTCAAATTCATGCAGAAGGTTCTCAATGGCTACTAGTCCTGATGGCTATATGTTTCCTCTAGTATCACTGGCAATATGCCTATGTACACCAGTTGCTGGGGAACATGGGTGTGAGGGTGCTGTTGCACTCATGTCCTTCTTATGGATTTCTTGCAGGCAGCTAGTTGGCCATTGTGTGAACAGAATGCTGGACTAGATGGACCTTGATCTGATCCAGCACATCTCTGATCCAATGGTGCTCCCCATGTGTAATGGTCTCCATTAAGAACGAGGCCACATGCTTGACAACATGCACACGAAAAGGTAGTGCTTAGGTCTGATGTGATGGCATTACTGCACTGCCTGCTGCTGCCACCCCCTTTTACTGCCATATGTTTGATCGGAAAGGTTCTAGGTTATTGCAGTCACAATTTTGTGTAACAGATTGGAGAGAACGGCTAAATTAGCTGTGAAACAGCTAGAGAGATACAAAATTGGGAACACTAGGAGTTTGGATTGCACATCCTGTCCTGGAAATACAGTGCTTTCACAATAATTAAGAGTTGTGCTGATGAGCTTTCACTTTGGGCAGTCTTGCACAAGGCTTTTTTGGGTGGTGATGGGGAAGACATTCTTGGATTGCTCTTTGGGTGATACTGTCATTATAGTATCAACTAAAGACCTGTTTCTGCAATAAGGGAGGGTTGAGGTTCATTTGAGAGTGGCTGACAAGCCACCATTGCGAAGAGACAGATCTTCAAGACCCATGCAGGAACAAGTATATCCCCCAAATTCCTGTATGCAGCATTTGCTTCTAGAAAAGGGGGTGCATCACAGCAAATATTTAATATAATAGCCATAAGTCTAATGTTTTTTCTTCTTCTTACAATTACCTACCTGTAAATATGCCATTGCTTTATGTTTGCATTTTCATTGCTAATTAGGTTCCCTTTACTGCTGTTGAAGCCTTGTTTTTCTGCTATCAGTCCAAAACAGAATTAAAATGGTGGTTCCACATAATATAGTAATATCATCAGATGACAGATTATATCCCATATTCAAGATCCCACTATTACAGGGGTGCCTTCTAGATTATTTGGACTACACTTTCCAAAATCCCTGAACACTGGCCATGTTGTCTGTAGCTTCTGGAAGCTGTAGTCCAAAGCATTAGAAGGGCATAAGGTTGTCTACCCCTATTCAATTACTTTTGCACAGAATTCCTATTTAGCAAATGTTCCTTGCAACTTTAAACTCTTCCTCCTTGTAGCTTCTGCCAGTAAAATAGCCCTCTTTTCAGCATAACCTGGGCATGCTGATGGATTTTTCCTCTAAATATTGTTAAAATTGCAAAATAACACTGTTTCAGAAGAAAGAAAAACGTAACAAGTAGAAACTAGTAATTAAATCTCAGTCTGAACTGGAACTGATTAAGGGACAACTCATTAGTAATGCTTTAGCTGTGCTAAACAGAAACTTCAGGGTTGGACATTGCAAGGAGAAAGCTTCTAATTAAAGGCACATAAGCCCTGTCAGTCATTCACAGTGCTTTGCTATCCACACTGATCATCCTCCAATTGTATTTAAAGCAGGGGAGAAAGTAACCAGATATTGGGTTGGGGTAGAGGGGAGCAAAATGAGGAGAACACAGAAGACATTGAAATGTAATGGGTTGTCAATAATGTCATCTGGGTTCTCCATACAAAGTGAGAGAACAGTGAATGGCTTTCCAAATTAAATAGCTGGGTTTAGTAAGGATTTAGCTCCAAATGTGAGTGTGAACATTTTCTGTTGAACATGTATTTGAATTCGTCTTGTTCTTGATTCCCAATTTGATTTATGAAATTTGCAAAATGTCCTCTTTAGACTGAATCACTCCTGCTTTAGTGTATGGAGGAAATTTGCACATATTAGGAAAGTTTTGTGCAATTCTCCCATTCAATAATCTGATCAATTTGCATAAGTTTTCCGTTTGCACAAAGCAAACGGTGACCATTAAAGCGAATGGGCATTGGGCACAAGACAAGCAGAGAGACGTTTGGAGAATTGCAGTGATCTTGAACATTGCTCATTTGCCCATCATGTTATGCATGGGCAAATGAGCAATGTCCAAGATCACTGAAATTCTCCAAACGTCTCTCTGCTTGTCTTGTGCCCAATGCCCATTCACGTTAATGGTCACCAAAGCAACTTTTCTTTTTTTAAAAAAATGACAAGGGGGCTCTAGAACACTGTAACACAGACTACAATGTGTGTAACATCTAATTAACCCTATATGCATGTTTAGATACGGTTAATGCATGTTAAACATGTTAAGCTAACCTAACAGGTAGGCATAGGTGAGCATATATCTGATCATGAAATATAACAGCATCACCATTCATACCCAAAGTTTGGTTTAGAATACTAGAATTGGAAGTTATCTTGGAGGCAATCTAGTCAAGCTTCTTGGTATAGTGGTATATTTTGAAGTGCAGGTGCTCATCATGGCAGTCCCCATATCCCTGCCTAGGGATGTCGGAGAAATTGGCAACAGATTAAAATGAGTTCAGATTTCTATTAATCCCAATTTGCAGATTCTGTAATAGACTGGCTTTTCCAAATCACACAGATTGCACAGACTTGTTTTTTTCACTTTGGAGGATTCTCATTAGTATTAATACACATTAAGGCTAATATGCATTAGCACCTTTGCACTAATGCTAATTAATACAAGTAGAACAAACCTCTATTAAAAAAATCCAATTTCATCAATGAGTGAATGACGCAAGAAGGACCCGTGAAACAAACAGGACAGAATTAACAAAATCAGTACATCCCTGGCCATGCCCCTAAGGAGAGTCCAAAAATGTTCTGTTCCATTTTAATAAACCAGTTCTAGCAGTTTTAATCTCCCCCAGGAATAGGTCTTTTGCAAAGCGAGTGGATAATTACCCATTGAACACCAATCCAACCCACAATGCTTTGCATTACAAAAGTGAACACTATATTGTGGTTGGGAAAATCCATTTCCCCCCAGCTATTGTGAGGATTGCAGCTAACCTCAGAGGGAACAGGGAATTCTGAAGGGGGTGGCCGATGATGTCACTATCCCTGCTAATAAGAAAGTGCCAGCATTGCGTCCCTGTGGGCCCTGGCTTCACGGTATTACTGACTGCATTATCCTTGACAAATGGGTGTTCAGCACCTTCTTAAATACCTGCAGTGAAGGGGAATCCAGCACACACTTAGCAGAACTTCTCAACTTCGTTGCCATAGACCTTTATGCATCATTAGAACTTTTCAAATCTATCTATCTATCATCTATCTATCTATCTATCTATCTATCTATCTATCTATCATCTATCTATCGTTATAGCATTTCAAACGTTACTCCTTTTGTTTCTAAACCGGTACAGGTTAGGATCTAAACTTTAGAATCTAAACGTTAGATAATTCATTACCTATGAAGACTAAGCCTCTAAAAATTGTTGGGGCATTAAAACAAAAGGTGTACAAAGGAAGGCAGGGAAGACCCTATTTCCCGATTCTCAATATCTGGGAGAAGTAACTGTAGTGGTTAAGTTAAGCAGACAGTATGTGAACACACAAGCAATTCTTATGGAAATATGTAGAATTTGCGCAAACGGCAGTCCAAATCAAGAGCTGTGTATATTGCCCCCAATCAGCATAAGTCTGAAAACGGATGAACTCCACTTCCAGAACAAGATTATTGAGCATGGCTATTGTCCTTTACTGTCAGGATTTTCATATGGCATCAGCACCCTCTAGTGGACTAGTATTGTAGAACCAGCTAAGGACTGCTAGAGTTTAATTTAGTAAGGTGACCAGATGCCTCTCCTTCATCTTTATTATCCAACCTTTTTGGTAATAGGTCTTCTCTCTCGCTCTTACTCTTTTATGGACCATGAGTCTATATAAACAGCCCAAATTATGTGCTAGTCATTTGAAAAATCATTGTATTACACCCCCCTTGCACACATACCTTGTTCAAGAGCTTTATGATGCATGAACAAGAATCAGCAATGCACATACAGGCCATGGGATTGTGCACAGTGCATCTGCCCCCAACATCTATGTATGATCCACCCATGACCTTCTTACATTGAGTGGGAAGGTATGAATGGGGTGTTTGCCTGAATGCATGTAGAAGCCTCTGTGTAATTGGGAACCCTAATTATCAGATTTCCTGCTGGTGTAGAGACTTTGATGCGCATTCAACCAAACATGTGTAGAAGCTCCTTCAGATATTCCTGCTCCATGTGGGAAGGACAGAGGTGAAGAAGGGGCCAACATATGCAGGGATGTAGGGACAGGGATAGTATAAATAGCTGATTTCTTTTCAGGCATAATGCCTGAACAAGGCTACACACACACACACACACACACAGCTGACTCCATTCTATTTGTCACAAAAGCTCATCATAATGCTGGCAATAGCAATTTGACTAGCTCTTATATTACAGATCCCACTTTACTTTTTTTAGCATCCTAAAAACAAACTCACTCCAAGGTCAGACACTGAATGTACAAGCATTTGGTATTTTTTAAGCAAATATTTTTATTACTGAAATACCCACCCATTATTTGTTTAAATCTGTACATGCATTTCTTCCATTCAGAAGAGGTTTCTAAAAACAAAGGAGAAATCCAGAATGGGCTCAGCCTTTTTTTTCTGCTCAGAGCTGAATCCAAGAGAACAAGAGCCATCGCATAAACAGCTTATCAGTGAAGCGGCTTATCAATTGAAGCACAAGAGGTGAATATAAAACCTAGCTTTACAATCAATTTGAAAAGGAAACACCAGGCTGGAGGAAATAAAAGCAAACTTGACCTTGAAACAATCATTCCCAGGAAAGATCCCTTTTATGAACTTTGTTGTTTGCCAGAACCTTAATGGGGAAGGATCCTAATGATGGCTCAGAGAACATCCTCCAGGAGTTATCTACCCCTGTCTTACTGCACTGAACTGTAGTCTGATAAACAAAGAAAAGTTATAACAGTCAGCCTCTTTTTGTATTGATCACCAACAGTTATCACTTAAGAAATAGTAACATTTGTATTGTGGGTTCCATGGTGATACAAGATGCTCTGCGCAAGTTTGGAAGATGGTCCCTAGACTATCTCAAGCCCATTGAATTCTCCCTGCAGGGCAGAATTTTAAATTTTAAGTCTTCTATTTGTAGATACTCCTTCCATGCTGTATTGGGACACAGCAACAGTGCACAGAACGACCATCCTGTACATTCAAGGCGGTTAAGACTCTCAACATAGGAAAGGATTCGGAGATCCTATGTCAAAACTTCAACGTTTCCATGACTGCCTTATTGGACTTCGTTAATACAGAAGCCCTCCATGCAACAGTCAGTGTCATGTAGCTCAAGAAACTGCTACTCCAAACTCCACCGACACCTCTTTTTCAAAGGGTTTATGTAGCACAAGCCTTAACCTTTCCCCAAAATTAGGGATTTCGCTCTATGGGATCTAGTATGGCTGTTGTGTGCAGAAACTTCTCCCAGTGTCCTCATAGTGACTTCCAGCTACATACAGTATGTCCCTGGTTTCTGATGGTAATCGTAGCAATTCCAAGGCCTACCAGAGATGCTGGTTAACAGGAAGGAGTCGCTGCTTTCCTCAATAGACGTCACCTAATGGCCAGAACAAGTGCTCCCCACCACCACTGGTATGAAGAGCCATCAATTCTAGATATTCCATTCATCATAACAAAGACAACACATAATTACAGAAGAATCATACTGAAGGAAAAAAATATCTCGATCATCACCTCTACAAAAGTTGGCAACCAAGAACATATTCCAGTGAGTCTGCGCACACTCACTCATGCTATGCATGCAGTCTCTAAAGTGTCTCCAAGCTAACAGGATCCAGGGAGGAGGAGGGTGGTAGAGATTAGATCAAAATTCCCCTAGCCACACACCCCTGTCCAAACGGGAACTGGTGAAATCATAAGCTTGTGCCTGGGCCAATCCTTGATTTGATTGGTGTCAAAGATAGAGCAGTAAGTGAAAAGGGATCTTTTTTTTTTGGAGGGAAGGAAGAAGAGAAATATAGCAAACTATGTAAAACAACAGTTGCAAGGGACAATTCAGTAGATTTGAGCAAGTGAAGTTTTAAAAAGACAGGTGTCAAATCAGTGGAAGGACACTCCTTTCTACAGTATGTGTGTTTAAAAGAGAGACCAAACCACCAACAGCAGCTAAAGCCCCAGATTCTTCCTAGTTGAATAGAATAAGGGTTATGTACACTTAGCAGTGGTAGCAGACAGTTGCAAAAAAAAAAGGGGGGGGGAGGGTAGAAGTATTCTAAGCCTAGTCACAATGGGTCAGAAGTGAATAAAAATAAGGAAGAGGCTGTCTAACACGGTGCTGGCAGTAAACGTGCAGGGCATCACACGAGCAGAGGAAGACTTTAAAATGGCCCGCTTCGTAGAAGAACAGTCAAGAGATAGGAGGGGGGCTGCCCAAGCCCCTGATCCCTCAAAGAATTCGTAGCTGCCACGCAGCCTAATTGATCCGCAGCAACGCTGGAGGTCACAGGAGAAGTGGTAAATGATGAAGACAGTCTGGATAGGAGAGAAGGAAGCTTTCCGTTTGCTCTGGGGCAGCTCCCAAAGCCAGCAGTCTCTCAGTACTTGGGCACTTTGGTGTAGTCTTCAGTGTGTATGTTCTTGCAGAGGCAGATGGAGAGCACCATTCCCAGTAGCTGCAAGAGAACAAGTAGGAAGGTGGGACGGACGGCTTATTGCAAGCATTCAAGGGGTGGGGAATCCCTTTGCAAAACACAGCTTTGCGGTGGATCCTTAGGCTTAATCCCTCAGCCCTCACCCCAAACTGCAATGAAGCCCAGGTCTGAGTTCAAGTGCATTTGCCATATTTGCCCCCTTTGCCTATCAGTCCCCTCTCTCTTTCTCCTAATGTTAAGATTACAAGCTTTGCTGAGCAGGGATTTATATTTTGCTGATGTTGCTGTGAAAAGCACCACATCCATTGACGATACTATACCATCTGGATAGGTTTTGAGCTTTTCTACATAAAAATACTGAAGTGGCTCATGAATCCCACCCAACAAGATGTAACAAATACAAAAATAAAAGTGTTCAGACACTCCTATTAAAGGTATGTCAGACAAAACAAAACAGCAGCATCAGCAGATAAAAATTCATACATAACGTAATCAGAAACCAGAAGGCTGCTGAAATGATGTAAATCTTGATTGGCCATTGGGAGAGACTGTGTATACTTGATCCAGGTACAGAAAACGCCTCGCCTTTCATGCCTGCATATCTTACATCTGAACAATGAAGTGACATACAGCAGGTTTGTTGCCGTTAGACAACAATATAAACAAATATTTCAGCATTTGAGAGGTTCTGAAGGAGTGGAGAATTGCTTCATTTAAGAGATGAAACTTGAATCCAGGTCCAACAGTTATTGGCACATATTGCACCCATGGGCAGATGATTCTCTCTTGGTACTTCCATCTGTAATTTTACCCCTTTATTCATAAAAAGCACTATTAGTGTGCAGTTTCTATGAAAATACAGCATTGCAATGAAGTGAAATTGGGCAGAAAGGCCTCTTAGTCAAAATTCCCTTAAAAAAATTGCAAGCTCCATTAACGCAGCAAGCAAGGGTAGATTCCTGGAAAAGGAAATCCATGTTCCTTAGCAAGTGTTAACTTATTAACTTCCACCAAATGTTTTGGGCAACCATTCATCAGTTCAGAAAGTTTACTCCCAGGCCAAGTCACAAAATTAGGGAACAGATTTTGGGTGCCCTTGCATGGGTCGCTGTTCAGGGGTTGCATCCATCCCTCACCATTGCAAGAATGGAGTAATTGTAGGGCAATGTTGGTGTGGGGTGGCTTCACACCTCATTGCCTTTGCTTAAAAGTACATGAAGGAGCAGCCTAGGATGCTTTCTATAAAACAGAAGGAAAAGGAAAGGTTACCTCAATGACAGCAACCCCTGTGCAGACTCCAAGAATAATGCCAAGGTTCTCCTGTAACCAGTTCTGTACACCTTTCATACACCCCTGAGGAAAATATATATACATATTAAAAAGTTGACTTTTCATGTATTTAAGATTATGGATACAAATCCCCAATGGAGGAAAATGTTAGAGAGCTGAACATTAGAACCCGAGATCTGAAATCCCCTTATGAATATTGCTTATTTCAGATATGACCATAGGAACCTGCCTTATACCATTTGTCCATCTACCCCAGTAGCATAGGCATGTCAGGGTTTCAGGCACAGCTCTTTCTACATCCTTTTAAACCAGGAAACACCAGGGTTTGAACCTGAGACCTCCTGCATAGCAAGCATGTGCGCTAACCGCCAGGCTGTGGAAACTGTACAAGTCAGGACTAGAGCCATTTTTCCATACTAAAATCATCATTCCACATTGGGGACAAGAGAGTAGGTTATGGCACCCCCCAGACTACAAATGCCAGAAGGCTGACATTAATCACCTAATGCAATTCTGTGACATCAGCCCTGCAGGTAGGAGTAGAACCACTGCAATATGTTGCCCACCCAACCCAACCTGCAGAGCAAGTCCAGGAGGATACCATGGTCAATGGTATCAAAAGCCACTGAAAGAGCAAGGAGAATCAACAGGGTTGCACTGCCCTGTCTCTCTCCCAATAATCCATCAGGGAAGCAAAGGCTAACTCTGTTGCCAAACTAGGCCTGTAACCAGACTGAAATGGGTCTAGGAAACAGGAATCTGTTTCCTCCAAGAGTGCCTGGAGCTTGATTTTCTTAAAAGGGAAAATCACTTGATCCTGTGTTAAGTTAAGCTTCCTTACAGCAAAAGAGCAGCTGTATCATAGTAGAACAAGGGAAGCGTGACTTGTACTTAGTTGGCAATTTCCAGCTCAGTGTCTCTTTTTGAGGTAAGGAAATCTCCAACAAGAATTTCTGAATGAGACTTTGTAATGTTAGATACACTCACCTGCTTTCTAACTGGCCAGTCCTCAATTGTTGTGGTGTTGGAAGCAATATCTAAAGAGCAGAAGCCCACCTCTGTCTGGGAGTCATCTGAGTCATTGCTGCAAGAGCAAGGGTAGGATGTCTGATTTCTCTCCTGGAGGAATGTGTTATTTTTCCAAGTTTCTGGTCCAGTCCAGCCACAGCAAGACAGCTATGTTTAAAGAAAGAAGTCATCTTATGAATTCCTCTTCAATAATATCACAATTTCATTTGCTCCTAGGTTTATCCCATCTGCACAATACCCTGTTTTTCTTATCATAGGTATTGAGACACCTTCCTTGAATAAAAATTCTCAGGGCAGTTTACAGTTTTAAGAATTCAGTAAAAAACACACAATTGAACTAAAAATTCACTACAAAATCTAAGGCAATAAAATTCAAGCAGCATACATCAGTAATGAGGCACGGATGGAATATGCAAGATTACCCTATCTACTTTGTGTTGCAAAGAGGAAGACATGACAGCAAACCAACAGTGGCTCTTAGAAACAAAATAGGCCTGGTTCTCAGTGAAGTGGTAAACTGAGGTGGTCTGGGCTGTACAACTTCAAACCCGCTGATGAGGGCACACATGATTTGAGTGCTCCTCCATTATAAGAACAGCCATGCTGGATCAGGGTCCACCCAGTCCAGCATTTTATTTACAAAGTGGCCAACCAGCTGATGGCCAAGAAGTCACAAGCTGGACACAAGTGCAGCAGGACCCTCCTGTCCATATTCCCCAGCAGCTGGTGTATAGACATATTACATCTGATACTGGAGGTAGCACATAGCCATCACGACTAGTAGCCATTGAGAGCCTTCTCCTTCAGAAATTTGCCTAACCCTCCTTTTAAAGCCATCCAAATTGGTGGCCTTCCCTACATCTTTTGGTAGCGAATTCTATAATAATTTAACTATGTGCTGTGTGAAGAAGTACTTCCTTTTATTTGTCCTGAATCTCCCACCAATCAGCTTCATGGGGTGACCAGGGCTTCTAGTATTATGAGGGAGAAAAATGTCTCCCTATCCACATTCTACACACCATGCATAATTTTGTATAGCTCTATCATGTCTCCCCTTATATGCTTCAGCCCATGGTCATTTTAGTTGCCCTTTTCAGCATCTTTTCCAGCTCTACAATATCTTTTTTTAGGTGTGGTGACCAGAACTGTACACAGTATTCTAAGTGTGGTCGCACCATAGATTTGTATAAAGGCAGTATGATACTGGCAGTTTTATTCTCAATTCTTTTTCTAATTGTGCCTAAGATGGAGTGTGCCTCAAATGCCAAGTGTTAATAACAGCAAGTCACCAAAAGATGGAGCTCTTCTACTATACTCTCTCCACAACAACTGGCTAAAACAGACCTAGCTGTGGCGAAAGACTTGAGAATAGCTTTTCATTTGTGAAGAAAGAAGAAAGACCAACAGCCAGGCAGGCCTTAGTTATTTGTCCAGAAAGTACTGTATGGAACTAATGTTTCCAACAGCATTTAAATACAGACCTTCAGGAAACTGCAATGGCAAGCCTTAAACTGTAGCCATCTAGTGGCAAGAAACACGTACTGCCTGTGCAATCAACTGCAAGGCCACTCCTGCAAGCCAATGTACCATCTTGCATTGGCTTGTAGCGCAGTCTTGCTCCGATTTCCTCTCTGGCTTGCACAAACTACAGCTGGCTTCCAATTCCAATTTGGAGGCAGCCTATGGTTTATGCAAACTAGGGGTAGGACAAGTGTTCAAGAAGGGTGGTGGTGGGATGAGCATGAGATGTGAACCCAGTCACCCTCCCCTTGAATAATGTAGCCTCAATTAGAATAGGACAAAGAGCTCTTCAAAGTAAATTGGGGCTGAGATCTGCCCATCATTTGCAACTGGAGATCATGAGGCCTGAATGCTGGGAGCCCTGTTGTGGCTGAGCCGAGTGTTCCAACATACATTTAAAACAAAAACAAAAAGGAGACCTTGAGATTTTCTAAGGATTTGGTTGTAGCATTTGAATCACCCAGATTTGTTGGGAGTGGGGCAGCAGGAGTGGTAACCCAGAACCGGGAAACAAATCCCAGCATGTGAGAGAAGGGAAAAGCACATTGAGCAAAACACATTCCCAGTGCCCAAACCATGGTTTGACACCTATGTCTGAGCCAGGATGCCAGGCCTAGATGGGACTTCTGTGATGACAGTTTAGTTGTAGATATTTTTGTGAAGTGTATGGACATTATAACAAACTGCTAAGGACATAGTTATGCTGCAAAATAACTGTGACTGTGTGTCAGCTATCAGAGGAAGAAACTGCATGTATATCACTCACATACCCTAACCGCAAATTATACTGTGAAGATAGATTGAAAGGTTCCAAAAGAGACGTCCATCTAAAAAGAGGGTGGGTGTGTGTGTTTTTAATAGAGCTTCTCCAGGGCTATGGGTTGCTGCCTCAGAGTTAAACCCTTTTTGTAATGTTGGTAGGGTATTGGAGTGGTTGAAGAACCAAGAACAGATTTGGGAAGCAGATACCCCTGACTTCTTGGCTGTATTGTCATTTGGGCCAAATCCAAACCATTGCTCTGGCATATCCTTTCTCTCTCCAGCACCCTCCCTGACAATATCCTTTTGGAGAGACAGCAGGCCCAGGGGATATCAATCACTGCAGAAGAACAAGTCATATCCTGCCAAAGCAGCGCTACCAACTTGAAGGTTATTTCAGATGCAGGATGCAACTTCGAATAGAACTCATATGTAAATTTTCAGTTTGACAATGAAACAACCATATATCCAAATAAGCTTTGCATTGGTTTTGGGGATTACTGTTCCTTTCTTCGTATTTGATTAGGGGTGTATGTGTGCGTGTTCTCAGCTAAAGTAGTGGGGAAACATTTATCTAGACATAAAAAATGAAGTCCCAGGCTCTCTGGTAGAGGCTGGAGGCAGTAGGATTAGCAGAGAGAAGGTAACCCCTAGATGAACCTCGTCTGTAGTTCCAATTCAAGGGTTACATAAAGCATTAAGAACTTTAGCCTACTGACCCATCTTCCACTAAGATCTAAGCCAGGCTAACACAATTTGCCACCTACCAGGTCTGGCAGAAAAAGCCTGAGCACTTCCCTCCACCATCTTCCTAAAATCCTCCCCCTATCTCCTCCCCCTGACTTCTCAAGAGGAAAGAGAAGGTGGGGCTTCAAAGGGGCTGCAGAGAGCCTTGGCAGAGAAGGAAGCATAATAGTAGAGCTGCCTCCTCTACAGCTGCACCTATGGCAGAAGACTGCTGAGTCTGAGGACAGGATAGAAACTGATTCCCTCAGAGAAAAAAAGAGGCATAAAAAGGTGGATGGATGGAGGAGAGGAAATTAGCTGTGCTTCTTCAGCAGTGGTCCTAGATTGGTAAAGTTCAAGGTGGGTAATCATCCAAGGTGAACATGGAAAGAGAGAATAATCTGAGGATGCTGTAAACGACTTTCATCAATAAAGTTGTCAGCACCATCCTGAGATTATTCTCTCTTTTCATGTTGTCCTAGATTGGTAAGGCAAACACACACATTTGATCCCCTCTTCTTCCCTCACTTTATGGGTAAAGTGGCTTTTGCTTGGGCCTGCATAGATAATGGCGGTTCAAGAGGCCAAGTAAAAGACCATTCACAGTGTTAGCAGGCTGCTTGGTTTGATGGCCTGGAAGACACTTTACTCCAATATTTTGTCTGTCACTTTAAGGAGCTCAGTCTGGCACATCATGTGGAACAAGTTGGGAGAACTTGCAGAACAGGCTGAGAGATGAGAAGAGGTAAAAGCAAGCAATTGTGCCAAGCGGCCATTAGTATTCAGTCATGTACCCAGGACAGAAATTCAGCAATATTATTCAATCATCCGTGCTAGGTGAAGTGTCTCAGGATTACAATAGGCACAGTAATCAGAACTAGGCATGGCTACAACCCCCAGGCATAACTCTAAGGTGTTGTACAATTAGCGCTAAGTATAGTGGTCGGGGAGAGGCTACCCACCCTCCAGCACTACAACCTCAGAAGTACTTTCTTGATTTGATTAGATGTAGCTTAAATTTAGCAAAGCTTGAAAAATGGAATCCACCCTATTGAGACCACTGTTTGCTCTGCCCAACGTCAACTTCTCCTCTTTTGTCTGTTTCGTCTATGGTTGGGTTCAAAGTCTTTGTCCCTTTGTATTTTTTGTCAAAAAACTATAAGAACTCAGGGTCCGACACTCGGTGTTATCAGCCTACTCCAAGCTCTCGTTCTTGGTGTGCTTAGCATAGATACCCCATTTGTCCTACCTTGCACTCTGGCCACAGTGACTTTGTCCAAGAACTAGCCACCGCCCATGGCCCACTATTAGAAACCAACTGCTATAGGTCCCCCTTTCTCTCCATGGCCCTGTTACCTTTCATTCCTTCATCTTTTCCTTTCTTCTCTCCATCTCCAAGAAAGCCCTAGAGCCCAGATTTGTCATGTCTCAACTTCTGCAACTCCCTTGGAACCACACCTAACCTATTCAAACCAGGAATTATCACATGCCTGTGGCCTAGTCACCTGTGCACAGCAGCTGTCTGTTTAAATGCCAAATAGGCCTTTGATTTGCCTACATTCAAACTCTGTCCATGGATGATTACAGTATCATTTTGTTTTCTGCTCTGTATGCTTAATATGTCTAGGACTGTTAGTCTAATATGAACTGACTGAATCCATATTAGAATTCATTTAAATTCCTTATTACTGCAACTTGTTAAATCCCCATGATTGATTGTTTGTACACCTTAATTCTTGCGTAATAAAAAAACCTTTTGAATGTGTGTGTGTGTGTGTGTGTGTGAGAGAGAGAGTGTGTGTATGTGAGAGAGAGAAGGACAAATCTGCCTAGATGCACTACTGTCAAGATTCAATGGTTCCTTAGATAAGTGTATTTCAGGGCATGTGCCTGGAGAGGACGTTAAATAACAATAAGCAAGAGCCTGCTTTACCAATTGAAGAATGTTCTACTTGGTTTCAAGTAGAATTGGGAAGAGGACATTCTGTGAGGCACGTCAAAGGAACATGTCAATAGACCCCACCAGCCCCGAAAACCTGCTATCATCCTTCAAAGAGCACCATTAATTTATGAATTAATTTATGTCAAGATCACTGGTGGCATGATAACACCACCATGATCATTAAAGCAAAGACTAATAAATATTTGTTTCATTGTTGACGAACCTGGCCCTCCTGTCTCACCAACTTTTGCATGGCAACTTACCTGTGTCTGCACATAGTCCCATGCGGTCTCAAGGGTCCTATTATTGTCATCATTCGGGTTGTAATTCTGGATGAGGTCGCCGACGATCCCAGACATTTCTGCTTTGAGCTGGTGAAGTGAACACACACACACAAAGTTCTCAATGTTCATCTTTCAGATTTTGAAAAGTATAACCCAGTTGAACACATACAAGTTATTTTTTGTTATTTCAGCCATACACCATTACCACATTTAAGAAACAGACCACAATGTTGTGTTCAAATACACAAAAAGGGGTATATGCAATACAGAACTTTACAAAAAGCAGGGATCTAAAAATTTTGCTGGGCCTTGCTGGCATCAGCCGCCTTCCAGGCAAGTTTCCTCTGCAAGGCCTTTCCCAAGGGAAGAGTTGATGTGGTGTGCTGTGTTAGGCCCCACTTCTTATTTATTTATTTATTTATTTATTACATTTGTATACCGCCCCATAGCCAAAGCTCTCTGGGCGATTTACATAGGATTAAAAACAATTAAAAACAATATACAAAAATTAAAACAGCAAAAACATACAACATACACACAATCTATACATTTAAAAACCACATCAACACTTCAAAAACTACAAAAACAAAGCAAAACAAAACAACCCCAGGCTCCTCAGATATTGCCAAATGCCTGAGAGAAGAGGAAAGTCTTGACCTGGAGCCGAAAAGATAACAACGTCGGGGAGATCGTTCCACAATTGGGGAGCCACCACAGAGAAGGCCCTCTCTCTTGTTGCTGACCTCCGAGCCTCCCTCGGAGGAGGCTCTCGGAGGAGGGCCTTAGATGTTGAACGTAGTGTTCGGGTAGGTTCATGTCGGGAAAGGCGTTCCATCAGGTATTGTGGTCCCAAGCCGTGTAAGGCTTTATAGGTTAAAACCAGCACCTTGAACCGGGCTCGGAAACATACAGGCAGCCAATGCAAGCGGGCCAGAGTAGGTCTTATATGTTCGAACCTACTGGTTCCAGTTATCAATCTGGCCGCTGCATTTTGCACAAGCTGCAGCTTCCGAACCACCTTCAAAGGCAGCCCCACGTAGAGTGCATTGCAGTAATCTAACTTGGAGGTTACCAGAGCATGGACAACTGAAGCCAGGTTATCCCTGTCCAGATAGGGACGTAGCTGGGCCACCAACCGAAGTTGGTAGAAGGCACTCCGTGCCACTGAGGCCACCTGCGCCTCAAGTGACAGAGATGGTTCTAGGAGAACCCCCAAGCTACGAACCCGCTCCTTCAAGGGGAGTGCAACCCCATCCAGAACAGGTTGAACACCCTCCATCCGGTCAGCGGAACCACCCACTAACAGCGTCTCAGTCTTGTCTGGATTGAGTTTCAGTTTATTAGCCCTCATCCAGTCCATTGTCGCAGCCAGGCACTGGTTCAGCACATCCACAGCCTCTTAAAAGAATCCTAGCTAACTTCAAGCAATGGCTATAATCTCTCACAGCTTTTCCCAAGAGAAATGACAGTGGGGAGAGGGGCCAGTTCACTGCTGCTGCTGTTGGAGGCATCTTGGCCACATAGCTACCAAACAGCCTTCCAACTCTGGAGCTGGGAAGGTGGCAGAGATCAACACTGCTGGGATGATCTGTGCTCACCTTTGCATCTTGAGAGTTGGGAGAAAGGCTGCCTAGACCCACATGGATCCAAACAACAATTGAACATGTGGGTGTCAAACATTTTAGCGAGGACTAAAAGCAAAGGTTGCAACCTTATGTGTGACACTGTCTTCACCAGTGTGCATTCTTGTACTGATTTATGTATGAGTATGTAGATGCTTGGGTATGGCATGTAAAGAGTTTACACCTATGCCACTGGAATAATAATTAATAATAATAATAATAATAATAATATACACCACTTGCTATGGATGTTAAAGAACTATGGCAATAGGAAAAGGTCACAATTATACAGCCGGTCACTTCAGTCACTGGCATCACATCAAAAAACTATACAGAAAACGTTCAGAAACTGGGCCTATATCCACATCAACGTCCAGAAAGCAGTCATACTTAAAATATGCTCAAAAATCAGGAAATTCATGAATCAGTAAAAGACAGCATGACATAGCAAAGCCCATCATGTCCGTCTAGAAAAAATGTCACGTCAGTGACATAATCAAATTTGCCATGAAGGCTGCCCAGCTTAGATAAACTCATGTGACCTGCCTTGAGATGAAAGACTTTAGTTGTATGTACATCTATGTGTTAACATTTTATAATATATTCACATTTTTATATTCTGTGTAGAACTTTTCTGTACTGCTTGGCTAAAACCTGTATTTGGTTTCCTTCAATATTGTTGTTGTTGTCACGAGCGAGAAAAGAGATGAATAATAATAATAATAATAATAATAATAATAATAATAAAGTGTTTTTAGGGCTACAGTTATGTTTAGAGTGCAACGTGGGATAACCTTGCTTTAGAAATGGTTCCAGCGCAACTCCAGTACAAGTTTGGCTTATGTCGCTGTGGTAAGCAAATTCCAAGCTGCCACAGAAAGAAAAAACTACTGTTGGCAAAGCGCTCCCTTTTTGCCATGGGTATCCTAAGGCTATAAGAGTTCAGCTTAGGTCATGATCTTACAGGTGTTCTCTACATTTTAGGATTGGCCTTTTACTCCAAGGCTAGTGTATAAAGCTGGCAATGCAAGTAGGCCACAGGTTTCACAGATGTGCCTATTTAAGCCAGTAAACAGATCTCTCTCACCACAGCTTATGCCAATTCCTGAGTTCATTAAATGGGATGGCCCTACTAACTGCTCTTAGCTACCCAGCTGGTCTTGAACTTTCCAGCTTATTTAAAGAAAGCTCTTCTTCCAATTCTTACAAAGCAAAGCAAACTATCTAGCTATCAAAGGCAAGGACCCAGAAGTGGAGCTATCAGGACATCAGGCTGGGGATAGACTCGGCACCTGAAGTATTTGCAGTGGGTTTTCACACAACCAGAACAGATTTCCACAGTGATGTGAGTCAATCACACACATCCTGCCTCTAGCATATGGTGCCCTTGCTCAGCCCTGATGAGGTTTGCACTTTGCTCAGACATACAAACCAGCAGCGCTGTTGTCTGCTGTGGTTGGAGACAGCTTGTCTCAGAGCCAAGTTGCTCTGGAGGAGGCTAAATCATCTGCTCAGAAATTCCTATTGGCTATGCAGTCAGATGGACGGAAATCTTGCATTTACTCCCCCTCTTCTAGCTGACGTCTAGCCCTCCATTACTCAGTTTACATGGCCAGCCCCCAACCCCTGTCTGCCCAATGGAATGGAATGGGATGGGATGGGGTGGGGTGGGGTGGGAGGGATGAGAAGCAAAGCAACTTGACCTGGTTCCTGTAGCTAATGCGATTGCTCTTGGCCACTTTTGTCATAAACCATAGAAGGCCATGTGCCTGAGGGCTTTTGTTCTTCCTCCCTTTATAGTGGGAGAAAAAGAAAACTGCTTTTACATGCTCGACTCAAACCTAGCAAACTCAAAAGTGACATTTTCAAGACTGTGTATGGAGACTGATGCTGCCCACCCAGATTAAAGTCTGATGCTCAGTATGCTTGCCTAGGTTTGGACCAGCAAATAATTTGTGCTAGGGCTCCCCAGTATGTAGCCCCATAATCTGCTTCTTAATGTCAAAACTCAGACATGGAATGTGTGAATTAGAACAGCATATTCAAGTATAAGCAGAGTAACTGTTCCTCACCATGTAACTACAAGCCTCTTCTAACCCTCGCCTCCCAGACACAGAAGCATTTCCTGCTTAGACACATGACGTGACTTCTAAATGAGTTGAGCCCTATCACTTCTAATTAAGTACTGCCATGGATAGACTTACTGCCTTTCTCAAATAGACAACAATCCACTAACCACATCCTTTATGGGCTAGCTGCTACTGTGCATGGTGGATTGAACGATCTTTAGTTGTTAGTTTTTTTAAAAAAATCTAACACCACAAGGATCTTTTAAAAAATAAGCTGGTTGAAATGAAATCTGAATATAAAGTATGTTATACAAACAGCCCTCTATCAAACACAATGAAATACCATTGTTTAATGTTACATGTATGAGCATTGTGCCTGGGTGTTCCCTCCATGTGTTCAGGGCTAATCTCATGTATTAACAAATTCCCAAAACTTCACATGGGATCTGAACTGTGTTCCAGTTCTTTGCTAGTGAAACTGGGATGAGAGGTCACAGCAACAAATATACACAGTGTCTCAGATTTTGGAGATACTATTTAATGGGCAGCTTTGAAGAAGGGAAGTTCTGGTAATATAGGCCCATAGGAGGTAGAGCAAAGAAATTAGACCTGAGGTAACAAGGAAGCAGAAAATAGCAGAAACTTAATACTAAGAGTGCGGCAGTAACTTCAGACTGTTCCAATGTCATATCAAAGACAAGAAAGAATAGAGGCATGTTAATGTTAGAGCATCTAACCCTAAGGGTGCATATTAACCAATAATCAATAAGATAGAGACAAGGGTGAGCAGGAAGTTTTAGCAACTGTGAGAAAGTCCTTCCTGCAATACAGAGTTTCTACAGGATACTGCCAACTGCTACAGGTATCAGTAAAAGTTAGCCAACTTCCTTTTTCCCAGTCCACATTACCGAATAAATGGAAGAGGATTCCTGTTGCGTAAGCCCAGCAAGCGTCAAGTTGGCAAAATGCAAACTCATTTCCCAAGCTATATATGATACAGGCGTCTGGGTTACTGTCTGACAGCCCAAATTATGAGGTCAGACAAAGGTTTCACAATTCCCCTCACTGACGAGGGTTTGTGCACCATGAAAGTCTAAAGTTTCCATTTAAAACTACCTCACTCCAAGTCAAACTTGAGAAAATCCAGTTTCTCCCTTTCTATTTCTGCTTCATTTACTAGTGGAAGACAGAAGATCCACAGAGGGCAAAACAGTGAAAAGGGATTATTAGAACAAACACTAAACAATTTACATGCAAACATAAAAAGAAATGAAGTACACAATATGTTCCTGTGTTCACTTACACAGAACATCACATTCAACTCCCAGATGAAAAACAAAAAACAAACAAACACGATAGCACCAGTTTGGGGAAGGGGTGGGACTAAGAATTATCAGGGTGTGTGGGAATTTAATCCTTCTCTTCCCTGGTGGGGTCCTGAGGAATACCCCTCCTCTGAAGGTGGAATGTGTATTGGGAGGACAACCCACATCCAACCCTCCACACCTGCTGTGGTCTTGAAAATTATCAGCCCCACCTCCCCAAGCCAGCGCTATTTGCTTTAAGAAATGCACACACCTGCATGTTAAATGCAAAGACACATTTAACATCACATGTAGTTTGACCTAGAGTATGAGAGAGTTTAAGAAGCATGCCCTATGAGAAAGCTAAAGATGGTGGTAGTATTTCTCCCATAAACGCTGGCACTCGGAAAACGCGCCTGAAGGAGAGTTCACAGCACCTTCAAACTGTGTTTTACAGGGCATTTCCATCAGGCTACTTCAGCTAATGAAACTATCCAGCACAAATTGAACTTGAGCAAGTGAGGTGCCATGATAGAAGTGTTAGGTTTTGACTGGAGTGACCTGGGTTCAAACGCCAGTTTAACCATAAAGATTACTTGGTGGAATAATCCTCATGTAAGCGGCTTTAAAGGAGACGTGGGCAATTTGTGGTGCTCCAGATGTTTAGGCCTACATCTCCCATCAGCCTTTGCCAGCACAGCTAATGGTGATGGATGGAGTTGTATTTATTTATTACATTTCTATACTGCCCCAAAGCTAAAGCTCTTGGGGCAGTTTGCAACAGTTAAAACTACAAAATACAACAACATGACAAAACACAGGAAAAACTTTTAAAACTTCAACCCAAGAAGAGCTAAAGGTTTACAGGAACCCAGTGGAGGACCCTGAAGTATACTAAGTCTGTCCACTGATTCAACACTGTTGGAAGGTATGCTGCTTTAAAGAAAAGTCTTAGTTTATAGGTATTAAAAACTCATACAAAAAGCCTAATGCCAGATATGACCCTCAGAAAAAGTGGGAGTATGACTGAAAGCTGGAATTTAATTACAATACAAACCAATGGGAAGTTCTATTTCCCCCATACTAAATGCTGCACTATAGAATATTGTGAGTCAGACCAGTGGAAAAGGGGAGGAATAAGGGGGCTTTCCTTTCCTTCCCAAAAGCTAGATTTTAGCTGGAAGTGGGCCCACCCTCATCATCCAAAAACATGTAGGGAGAACAGATTGGCGTGCCAGACCCTTCCTGCCAAGAGGAGCTCTGTGATATTTCCAAAGATGCTTCCCCATAAATGCAGCAGAAGAAAAACAAAGCTTCATGATTGACCTCTGTTGCTAGAGCAACCCTACAGCAATAGCTCCACACGTAAGCTTCCATTTTTACCACATGGAGGAAAATATGACATGCTAAAGCTAAACCCTTTACAGAAACAAAGGGAGGGAGAGAAGAGCCATAGAAGTGATTAAAATGTTCTGCGCCCCAGAAAGCCAGAAAGTTTGGAAGGACAGAACATCTCTCTCAAAGATAAATAGCAGCAAAGGAATTATTTATACTGAGGAAAATTCATTGTTGCTTCAAAGAATAACATGCCTTAAATAGAAAGGAGGCTTACAGAGCAACTCAAACCCCTTCAGACTTGGATGGAGGGTTGGATTGGGGGAGAGGTGCCTTTCTGATTGCAGGGTGTTGTTGTTTTTCTTCATTGCCTGAAGTCCCCCTTACACCCATGGAAAGCTCCATGGACATAACATGGGGCATTCTAAGGCCAGAACAGGCCCACTTTGTTCATCACAGCCTGGAGGGAGACAAAGTACTGCATGGGGCAAACAAGCGAAGTCCTGCTCTTCCCACACCTCCTGACGTGGCCAATGTGAGTTGGTAGGGCTTTGGAAATGGCATAGTATCTCACTTAGGATTGCTCTGTTAGCAATCTTTCATATTATAGTTTATTTCAAAGGCAGGAGTTCCCCTTAGCATTGAGGAAAAATTTATGGCAGATTTGCCCAGATTGATAGACGGCTTAGCACAACAGCCTAAGCCGTTCACAATAAAGTGAGTAACCTGGAGAAGAAAACAAATCCAAATATACATACAATATCAAGCAGTCAGTTAAAACCACATAATAAGTTCAACCACTGCAAGAGATCAGAAAATGGTCACAGAAGATTATTATTATTAAACACGCAAGCAAATGAAAGTATTTACTTCACCATCAACCCTTCCCTGACATGATTACAGGGAGAGGCTCTGGTATGTCAATTTGGCAATTACATGAAGCCGGGATCACTACATACAAACCCTCCCATCTTTCACAGATGGAATGCCCCAGCTCTCACATCAACAACTGCTGCTTGAGCCCCCTCTCCCCTGTCCACCCCACTCCCACGATTACATACTAGCAATAGCTCTACTCCATGTGTGGCGTGATGAATTTGTTTACCAAAAGGATGTTGGCTCTTTTATACGTAAAAGGCATATTATTTATCTCAACATAGCTAACATTTTGAAAGATAACTTTGCAGATGCAAGTGTGAAATAGCAGCCCGTGGTATACACAGTACTCTTACTGTCCATGTGACATGCACAAGCACTTCAGGCAAGATACCTTCCACTTCTCAACCAGAATGGTGAATTCTAGAGAGACAATAAGAGGCATTCCCAATCAAGAGACAAAAACAGAAACAAGATGGGAGATTAACCGGGGAAAACAGGGACCAGAAAGTAAAGACTGTCCCTGGCAAATATTTTGGTGCACATTATGAAAGAGGGAAGTGGTTAGAATGCCTTCTTCACAAGTTTCCAACCTGCAGCGGTTAACCCAACAACAAACCATGGTTAACCGCTGGCTTGTTTAGCCCTTAAACATTTCAGAGCTTTGTGTTTGGATGACATGCTGAACAGCCTACAAAAGAGTCACTTGTGGGTTGCTGATTAAAAACAGAAGTGGTGGGCATGCAGGAGGCAGCACACCTGCTCTCTCCTGCTCATTCCTGACAGCCCATGGGCTGTTGCATTATGCAAACCAGCCCAGTATGGCCACTTCTGGGGCAGAGGGCCACTAATTACCAAGTCTGTGCAGCATGACATATCAGTTATCAGGAATACACAGCTCATTAAAATATCTGCTTAAACAGAGTACACCTCAATTTTGGTAATTTACTTTAAGTGATTAATTTGTTATTAATTCTTCTTGGGTGGTTAACAAAAAATGACTATTAAAAGAAAATCTAACCCAAAAGAAAATCTACACCCCTTCAATACTCAGAAAATACTCTGTGCTAATTGATGTGCACCATCTACATTGGTTTCTCTATCTATCACTTTCTGTGTTATTTGTGTTTTAAGACTGGTTGTGAGCAGCTTTAAAAATAGGGTGGGGGAAGCTCCTAAATAAAATAAAATACTCTCTCCCCGTCCCCCATTTTTTACCACTCTCTTCAATGCTCCTGAAGAAATTCTAAATGGTTGAAAAGAAACTCCTTCAATTGTAAGCTACTCTTGTTTAGCTTGTGACTGTTTGCAGTTCTGAAATTTCTGCTACTACAAGTTACGAGACACTATCAGTATATCAGCTAATGGTTTAACTAGAAAGCACTGTTTCCACTCACCATGGGTGTAACTCCATATTAAAATCGGACCACTAGTTTTTCCTATCTTGTAAAACCAAATACTAGACTTTTACATCCCCAGTCTAAAGCAGCCTTCTCCAACCTGATGCCTTCCAGGTGTGTCGGACTACAACCCCAGAATCCCCCCAACCAGCTCTGGCTGGGTGATTCTGGGAGTTGTAGTCCAACGCATCTGGAAGGCATCGGGTTGGAAAAGACTGCCTATAGCTCCATGGAAGATTTCAGAAATCACAGTTACTACACCAGAGCAGTTAAGAGAAAGTACAGGACAGAATGACTGGGTTTGGATGACATGATAACCAACAGTGGGTTAAATAGGCAATGGTGAGTTAAATAGTGCAACGGTTAGTAATTGTGTCATCTGTCAGGACTTTAGAATGTTTTTAGGATGTTTTTATGATGTTTTAATGCAGTTTTAATAATGTGTGCCATGTTTTAATCAGTTTTATGTATTTTATCATATTGTTGTTCCCCACCTTGATCCAAACGTAGAGGCGGGTAAGAAATAAATTATTATTATTATTATTATTCACACCACGATTGGTTATTCGGCTGTAATAACCAACTCAAATAGCCAATGCTGTGCAGAGTTGATTATTTGAACAACTGTTAGTTATCGTGTTGTGTGTTGGGCATTGTTGACTATTTTGTCGCACAGAGTTGATTTTATTTTACTCTATTTGCTAACATTCTTGATCCTTTTCCGTCAAATTCATAATATCTTTGTTTAACATAAAGCAAATCTACCACTGTTTTATCAATATCTAGTAGATTAAGTTCCATTCTTTTCCTTTCCATTTTTGTCTAATAGCTTGTGAACCAGTACATTTATATTGTATTGTTAGGACTTCTACAGTTTTTTTCTAATTCTGATTTCTGTTTTTTAGTATTATCCCGAATAATGGCCATTTCTTTAATGTACTGCCCTCTTATTACTGCTTTCATACAATCCCACCTCACCCCTTCTGAGGTGTCATTAATATGATTTTCTCTAAAACAGTTTATTATGCCATCCTGTATTCTGCTTTTGCATTCCTGTCGTGTTATTAAGGTAGGGTGTAACCTCCATATTGGTATTGTTTTTTCCTTGGCACACACTGCCATTTCCAGGAGCACTGGGGTGTGGTCAGATATGTTTACTTGACCTATATCTATTTTAACTATCCATGGTAATATACCCTTTGTGACTATTATTGTATCTAGCCTCAAAAATGAACCATGAGGTTGTGAATAAAATGAGTGTGTATAGTCTCTTGGGTGGGATTCTGCCCATGTTTCATAGAGTTCATATTTTTGTAAAATGTTCATACATTTCATTACTTGCTTGTGGTCCTGAGATTCATCTCTAGTTTATTTAATACTATATCCATTTCTAGCTACTATTGCCCCTTGTAAATTCCAGTTAATGTCCCCTCCTATCAATAATTCTGTTTCTGTAAATTTGCATAACTTTCTTAGGGTTCTATCTAAAAAGTTTAGTTGATTTGATTTGTATTTGGGCTGTATAGTGATGCTAATGTAATTTTTGTAAGTCCATTCAGAATTCCTTCCACCAAGATGAATCTTCCTTATCTTTCATTACTTTTGTCTCTTTAAAATAAATTTCATTCTTAATTAGAATTGCCACCCCTCTTGTGTTGCAAGTTCCTTTAGCTATGAATTCCCCCCCCCCAATTGCTTACTGTTGAATATACCATCCTTTTCCGTTTCCTTATGTGTTTCCTGTAACATCATTATTTTCGGCTTCAGATCCCTGATCAATTTAAACATCCTAGTTCTTGTTATAGCACTGCCTAACCCTTCAATGTTAAATGAAACTGTTTTTAAGTCAGCTATAAGAATTGCATAACTTTTAGAATATTTCTTTCTTTCTCAGGTTTCTTTTTTAATATCTTTTCCAGTAAACTCCCCCTATCAACTAGAACCCCCTCCCCCTTCCCAATTGAGTTGAATTCAACCATTTAATTAACAAATAATAGACATGGCAACCAACCTCTCTGTCCACCAAAAATAAAAATAAAAATAAATAAATAAAATTAAATTTAAAAATCTACGTTGTCCCTCAGGAGTGTTGCAAGCACCCTCCTGCAATATGAAATTCTTAAACTAGAGTGAAAAAGGAGCAAGGAAAGAAAAGGGAAAAAAATGTAAAAAGAAAAAAAAAGAAAAAAGAAAAAATATTTATAAATTTATTGTGTTAAATATATTAGAATGGTGAGGCAGACAGTTCAGATCTATCCCTGGCATAGATCTGACTATGTGAGAGAGAAGTCTCTCCAGCCCTGTATTCAAGAAAAAGAAAAAACCTGTTGAAGTCTCAAATCTTTTACCAAGAACTGCTAAGATTTAACCTTCAGTAAAGAAAAAAAAGTCTTTCCAGCTTATCTCTTTCGATGTGATGTTGTTCTAAGCGAACGGAGTGAAATGCCTGTTGTTGCCTTGCCTCGTATGTTTTTGGACTTATCAGAGTGTTTTCTTTGAACCAGCTCCCATTCCTCCTCCTCGTCAGATTCGTCGCTGCCTTGGTTTTCAAAATCCTCTGATGAAACTCCTCCAGGAAGGTCAAAACGCAGGGTTTTAAATAACTGCACGACTTCTTTTTTTGTTGCCACAATATGAGTGACCCCCTTATAGTGGACCACTAGTTTGAATGGAAAGCCCCATGTATAGCGAATCCCCATTTCTTGTAATTGTAAGGTGAAGGGGCATAGTCCTCTGTGCATTTGCAGTGTTTCTGGAGCGAAGTCCTGCATTATCATAACAGGTACTCCTTGATATTGTATTTCTTTTAATTCCCTCATTTTTTTCATTCATGATTCTTTTTTATTATACCGACCAAAGCATACGATTATATCTCGTGGTGTGTTTCTTTTCTTTGGCCCCAGTGCACGATGAGCTCTTTCTAGGTCATCAGAATCAATGGGGAAATCAGGCAGTAATGAGGTCAGCCATTTTACCACAAATAATTTTATATCATTTTCTTCCAAATCCTCAATTATTCCACAAAAACACACGTTACAACGCCACTTTCTGTTTTCCTGCTCAAGCAGTTTTAGTTTAATTTCAGAGGTTTGTTTCTTCAGTATTTTAGATTTCTTTTCTTGTGCTGACACCTTTTCCATTGCACACACAGCTATTTTCTCCACTTCAACCCACTTTCTGCTTTAAATCTCCCAATTTAGCTTCCAAAATTTGTGTCCAATTATCCATAAGTTCTAGTTTAAATTGTTTTAAATATTGTACAATTTCTTCCTTCATTTCTGTTTTTGTAATCTCCGGTGGAGTTGAGGACTTACCCCTCCCTTGCTCGTCTTTGGAACGCTGAGACACTCCGGATGCCATTTCATTTGCAGAGCTGCTGTATGTTACTCACAGTTCTTGTGCCTTATCTTTCAGCTTGAAATAAGCAGTGATATCTTTCTTTCGCTTTTTAATCAAGTCTATTGACATTCCCCTTGCATCCCTTCTTAGTTTCACTTTGATTCAAGCCGTTTTTCCTCCAGTTTGGGATTGTTTTATGAATTGGGCTAGGGAGCTCTTCTCTCATGCTGCCATACAATCAGCATCCAGGCTCTGCCCCCATTCTTATATTTATAATGCTGCATAGTAATGTTACATGCAGTATTTAATTCCCTTACTGAAAAACCTAACATTGCATTGCCTGGCGGTTGAATCTTCAAGTCATGATAATTGCGATGGAGGTATTATTATCTCTCTTTTCTCGCTCATGGTGGTTTTTCAAAACTGACATGACGGGTTTTGCCAAGTCATACTGACTTTTACTGATTCAGGAATTTCCTGACTATTGGACATGTTTTAAGCATGACTGCTTTCTGGATGTTAAGTGGTAGGCCCAGTTTCTGAAGGTTTTCTGTAAAAAAATGTTATGTGATGCCGGTGACAGATATGACTAACAGAATAATTGGGACTTTTCCCTGTTGCCATAGTTCTTTAACTTTGATAGCCAGTGGTGTGTCATCATCATCATCATCTCATTGTTGTCATTATCATCATTAACATTTCTTAGCCATCTTTCTAAAAAAAGACTAAAAGTCTCCTACAACGAAATTTAAAACATAAAGCGGACCTCACTGGGGAGACTATTCCACAATTGGGGGGGGGGCACTGAAAAGACCCCCTTGTTGCCATCTTCCCATATATAAATGGAACTGTGACCTCATAGTGGCATTTACTTAAATACTGCATATATAGAACTTGTTTAAGAATTTGCTCAGAGAGGCATCCAAGTTCTGCATCAGGACACAGAGAAAGCCTTTTATATGTGCCATTTCAACAGAAATAAGGGGAGGAGAGAAAGGAGTTACTTACTGCATTCCGTTGGAAGTAGATGAGGAGGCCGGCAGTGATCTGCGCTACGAGAATCAGCAACAGGCAAGTGAAGTACTAAAAAAGAAATAAAGGGCTTCACTAACATTTCGCACCTCACGACTAAAGATATTCAAACAGTGAGGGGTGGTATATGGGATGGAGCAAGCAGTAAGAAGCAACAGCTTTGACGCCACTTTGCTTTCTCTTCAGAAGCACAGAACACCTTTGCTAATGTTTCAAAATGAGATTGATTTCCAGTTTTTGCATGCTCAGCATGTGCAATGAGATCACAGGGTCTGCTAAACTGGTTTCCATCAGGTGCTTCACAACAGGCACCCAGCACAGATTTACACCGGATAGCTGAATAGGCTGGAAGTTGTGCAAGAGTATCTCCTGACCCTTCCTGGCCAGCATTAAATTGCAGCACACACCTCAGAACAGGGGTCCCCAACATAGTGCCCTCAGGTGCCATAGTACCCACGGGAACCTCCAAGGGCACCCATGAAGTTTTCCATTCCCTGCCCCCTTCCCAAAAAAATATTTTTAAATGAAAACCTTGGAGAACGTTTGGACAGTCTTCTTTCTCTAACTTTCTAGCCTTGCTATTTCTATCCCGCCATTCGCACCTCTTCAGTTCACTGTTCCTCCCCGTTAGCCTAGCCTTGGTCTTTCTCTACTCTTTGGCCTTGCTGTTTCTGCCCTGCTCCTAACCTCTAGCGTTGCTCTTTCTCTCCCTTCTACCCCTTTGCCTTGCTATTTCCTCCTCCCTCCCAGCTTCCAGCCTCTCTATTACTCTCCCTACCACCTATTTTGACTAGCCAGGCTCCACAGCAACCATTATGTCACTAGCCGAATCCTGTGTGGGAGCTATTTGGTGGTGGTGGTGGTGCTCACTGCAGTTTCTCAAATTCCCAGATGTGCCCGTGGGTCCAAAAGTGTTGGGGATTCCTGCCTCAGAAGCTTTCCCAATTATACAGGGGCCAGGGGCCTATCATTCACTACACAAAATGCAGAGAGGGCAGCTGCCAGGCTGAGAGAAGCACACAAATGACAGCAGTACTGGAACTGTGGCTCACCTCATCTCCTTAACATACCTGAAAGGTCACTGTTGTAACAATGGGGGTCTCATGATACATAGGGGAGATGCAAAGATCATTTTTATTTTCCTCATCCCCTTAAAAATAAAAAGTACGCTCCCAAGATGGTAACTACAAACGTATGAAACAGGTTTCTTTAAAAAAAGAAAGAAAGAGAAAAGAACAACTGACCACCACATTATTCAACAAAACAGCCACATCAGAATCAAAGCACTTGTGTTCAACAAGGCCTTTTCCTGGCAGTTGAGTAGGCACACATGAGTAGGCAACAGGCAACCCTCGCTTGGGAGGGTGTGCCACACTCAGGGTGCCATAGCCAAAAAGGTCTTGTTCACAGTTGCCATGTGCTTAACTTCAGAAGATTGGAGCACTCAGAGAAGCCTCTGACAACCCAAGGATATACTTGTCTTGCCAGAATTCCTCAGTGCTTCTCGCATCACATGGTACAGAGGTATTTGTATATGTCTCGGTCCAGAGTGCAACTACAGCCAGGAAAAATGCTCAGGAGGGTCTAGTATGACAGCATTTATCTGTATCACTTACCAGGCCCAGGAGACATCGGATCTCGTTGACTGCTCCAACACAGCCCAGGAACCCCATCAGCATTGTGACAGCCCCAACTCCAATGAGAATGTATGCCCCAATTTTTAATGAAGACGACGAGGTCTCTGTGGGAACCAGGGGAGAAATATACAAAATTAAAAGAGAGAGAGAGAGAGAGAGAGAGAGAAAGCCCTTCGCTTTTTTTACAAATGCCCTAAGGGCACAATCCTACGCATGCTTAGGCATAAAAAAGTCCTACAACTCCAAGCATTTCCCAGTCAGTGTGTCTGGCTGGGGAATGCTGGGAGTTGTAGGCCTTTTTCCTGTCTAAACATGTATAGGATTGCATCCTAAGACCCAGAAAAGCAAGACAACTGCTCAGGGCCTTAAGTGTTCTTCTTTAAGAGAGGAGTGAAAGATTCTGGGCCCCAGTAATTCCAGTTCAGAGCATCCTGTTACATGTGTATGGTATGATGGAGGTTGAGCATATATATATATATATATGTGTGTATATATGTATATATGTGTAGATAGATAGATAGATAGATAGATAGATAGATAGATAGATGGATAGATATATTGCACAGTCATTCACTTCATTAGTAAAGTGGGGGTTGGACTGTGCAGCTGTTTCAGGTTCAAAATACAGGTCCAGTAAGAGGGCAGGAATGTAGTACTGCAGCTGGCCATGGTGGACGGGCATCCCAGGTATTCAGGGAAATGAAAGCATCCCACCCACAAGGCTCAGGGAGAACTGAGACTAGCCGCTTGTTTAGTCTCAGCCAACACGATTCTGCTGGGTGCCCTTGCTCCACAGAGCTACCAGGCAAAATGAGTCGTTGTTAGGCAGCATAACCCAAGCTCCAGGGGATGTGGCTGCTACCTGAGTCCTCTTGCTCACCAGCTCCATGGAGCTGCTGGGTAAGAGAAGAGACTGCAAGAAGACAGAGGTCTGAAGAATAAGAAGAGGGGGAGGAAGGGTTTGGTTGAAGGGAAATGCTACCTGAAGGAAATCAAGAGATAAACAAGCAAAATAAAACAAACAACGCCCCCCCAAAGACTTCTAGCTCAATCTTGTAGCACATCCATCTTCCTCAGAGCCAAGTTTCCTATTCCCAACAGCATACTTTATCTGACAACAGTTTCCAGAACCCAGAGTCATCCATGAAATGTATTGGTGGGAGATTCAGGACAGATGAAAGGAAGTATTTCTTTACAAGTGCATAGTTAACCTATGGAATTCACTACCACAGGATGTAGGTGAAGGCCACCAATTTAGATGGCTTTAAAAAGAGGGGGGAGGGTAGACAAATTCCTGGAGAAAGTTATCCATGGCTACTAGTCCTGATGTCTAGCTACCTCCAGTAGCAGAGGCAGTATGTCTATATACACCAGTTGCTGGGGAACATGGCCAGGAGGGTGCTGTTGCATTCATGTCCTACTTGTGGGTTTCCCATGGGCAACTGGTTGGCCATTGTGTGAACAGAATGCTGATCTAGATCCAGCATGGCTCTTCTTATGTTCTTAAGGTGGTCTGCCTTCTCAGAACTTGAAAGAATGCAAAAGGGTGGGTGAGGATTATATATCTTTGAGGATGTACAGCTTTTGCTTTGCAATCTCAGTCCAATTATCCTCCTCCACGCCCCCTGGAAAGAATTCTTTAAAAAGTGTCACATATAAGAACATAAGAAGAGCCCTGTTGCATCAGATCAAAGGCCTGTCTACTCTAGTATTGTGCTCCCACAGTGGCCAAACAGATGACCATAGGATGTCCACAAATCGGACACAGACGCAATAGCACTCATAACCCTGTCCCCACAATATACCCCAGTAAAAATTTTTGAGGTCCAGAGATTTTCTCTGCTGATATGTGATCTTGAAGTATTGGATTAACGTAATAATTTGGGTAGACAGTCTGATTCTTGTGTGAAACTTTTTAAGGTCTATTTTCAAAATGGCAGACAGTTTTCTTTAGGTCGCTTGTTTTTGTCAACCACAGAAGTTACTATCTTGTGTTTAGTATCAAAATATAGGTTTTCTGGGTCAAGGAGTTCAAAGGATATGTTATTTTAATTGTCAGAGCACTCCTTCCACCATTTTCCAAGATGGCGCTAAAATGTTGTCTCATTTTCTCATTTACTTGACAAATCAATATACAAATGGGATTTTTGGCTTTAAACTATAGGGGTTTTGTGTCAAGGCAGTCAACATGGCATTCATTTTGATGGAAATTTACGGAGTTATATTGTGGGGACTGGATCAGCACCCACTCCTGCTTGTTTCCCCCAGCAACTTGAAAGGCATATTGCCTCCAATACTGGAGGTAATACATGGCAATTATGACTAGCAGCCATTGATAGCCATATCTTCCATGAAAGACACTGCCCCCTTACTGCCTCCATGACCAAGGACAGCTGCAAGAGCTTAAAATAATCCCAGAGTGTTCAGTAAATATCTACTTTTAAGACCATTACAAGGGCAAGGCTAGACATTTACATGGGCATCAGGCTTATAGGAATGTCAGCTGCTAAACCAACAGTGACAGCAGCTTCAACAACTTCAGCATTCTACCCCGCATTTGCTACAGCCACTTTGAAGTTTGGCCGCCTTTCCAACTGCACAGGCACAGCCTTCAAGAAGACCGCAGCGGAAACACAAGTCCTTGATTGGGCCTATGGTCTGCAGCACTTTCTTGGTTTTTCAAGGAAAGCACCACAGACCTTGTCAGCAAAACTCTTCCAGTTTCTACTTTCTCTTGCGCCATCTTTTCCTCCTCCTTTTTTTAGGAAAAAAGCCAGATAGATACAAGAGAACAAGGCAGGGAGGCCTCTCTGGCAGAAAACTGGAATGCCCTGCTGTGTAAAGTTCCTTCCCAGACTCTGCTGTTAAGGTTACCAAAGGGAAAAAAGGGGGAGGAGGGAGGAGGAAATAAGAGAGTTGAAGAAAGGTTCCATCTGGAAATCTCAAGGAAGGAAGCAGAAACCTCTGCACGCACAGTCAGATTATAAGGGAGATGAAACGTGCTAAAAGGGAGTCCACATACGGAAGACTCCAAGTCCTTGGCAGCAGAACAGCTGGCAGAAGCAGTGGTTCTGTGGGTAAAGGGGGCAAGTATGATGATTTTGAGCTATTCAGCACATGGCAATATCAATTTTGGTTCCAGACCACAGGGGGGAAACCGGGTCACAAGTCAAGCCCTCAACTGTTTCTGCAGTCTAAAATTGGCTGCAAGCATCCAAAAGGGGGAAATAGCTTGGTTTAACACCCCCCTTTTAGCATAGACTTTTCTTGCTGCTTCACCTTTGTGGGTAACACTGCAGCAGTGACCCAGATAAGAAAACAGTTAACTCTGCAAAGATGGAAAGTCGAAATTGCACACGCTGCGGGACTGGAAAGTTCTTCTTTCCTTTTCTTTTTTTTAATGCATTAGCTTGCCAGCTTCTGTTCCCCAAATCTATCCTTAGACATTTGCTGAGGTGAACCAAAGTTACCATGCAGTAGAGAACGCTTCAAGGCTAGTGTTCACAGTCTGACCTGACATAGCCTCACAAGTAAAAAAGCTGATTAGCTATAGAAGGCTCTTCTAAATCTAGCAGGAAGCCACCTCTGTTTTTGGACTAAGACTTGAAGATGGACTGCTGTTCTACTTCCCCTTGCAAGTGAGGAAAGCATAATAAGGCATTCTCTCTTACAGGGAAAGCTACACAAGAGGAAGAAATAGAAACTAGTAAGAAAATAAGAAATGTTGACTTACGCAGAACTGAAATGAAGCTACTTTTGTCAACCAAAATCCATATTCCGAAGCCCAAGATCACAGCACCCAAGATCTAGAAAACACATTTTGGTTACTTAAAATGTCCATGCAAGTGTGCATTCCATTTCATGTATTTTTATGACAATTTACATTAGAAGAATCTCCAAAGCAGTTCACAATAAAAAAATAATTAAAAAACACAATGTTTTAATCTATCTACTAATTCTATTTTTAAAAAAATAGACATATGCAAAAGGTGAAGGCCTAAAGTAAAGGTGATGAATAAAATAGGTCAGAGTCTCCTTTGGTTTTCTTGCTTCTGAAGTATTTCTTCACCTTCTCAGTCCCAGGCTGGAGAGAGTTTCCAGGATATTTGGTGGCACACATGTCTTTATGTTATTTTGTAGTGGGACAGCAAACCTACCCAGCCCTTCCAGTACATAATATATCTGACGTAATTGTAACTTAAATACATGAAGAAACACAATTATAATTTGCACATACAAACAAGCTAACTGAAAAGAAAAAAAATGGTGGCCAAATTGCAGATTAGCCAAAAAAACATGAAACTTACAAGTTTCCGTGCCAGATCAGGCCCAAAGTTCTCTCTAGAACAGAACTGTTTCTAACAGGGACAAAAGACAGATGCCTCTGGAAGATGAAGATAACAAACATCCCTACTTGTCACCAGCATTTCCTATTCATGGAGCAGACTGCTACTGTACATTGCAATTCGGCTTAGTCCTTATGCTCCTATTTTAAAGGGAAATGTCCCCCTACCCATTCTTGAAATGTTATCTATCTACTAGTTTTTTATATGAGTTTTTTTATACTAGCACCTTTTATACTTGTCAATTTTATCCTCTGCCTAAGTTTCCCTGACAATGCCAGCACCCAAAAACTGAGCCTGCTACTCAAACGTGACACACTTTGGACACTAGCACAGCAAGCCTTGCACTGCGTGAAACTGTAGATCAAGCTAGAGATCTTGCAAAGTCTAAATTCCTAAACAGCCTAACAGTCTTGACAGCACCCATTAGCTTAGCTCATAGCATAAGAGTTATGCAGCATCACCTAGAATGGAATACAATCTACTTAAAACACGGCAGCATCAAGCATCTTAGTTTGCTTAGGACATTCAGTTAAGAATGCAGAATAAGATGCAAATATCAGTTTTATGTAGCCCAGGTAGAGAGGTAAAATTTCCAGAAATTTTGAAGCCATGGGGAAATCCCCCTTTTTTTGTTGGGTTTTTTGGGGGGGGGGAATTTTTTTTTTGTAAAAATGGGGGAGAAATGCAATATTAGCACTTTTTACAGATCGAAAATCAATTTGTTACTTTAGGAACATAAAATGTAATTATGTACAAGTTGGTTTGGCATAAAATTATCATGTTTGGTATATTAAAAGTACAGTGTATTCAAACAATTATTACAACTTGAACTTACTTTTTAAATTATTGATTTTTTTGGTAACAAATGGAGCTACAAGCTCCTGAACTGCAAGAAACCCTGAACTGTAAGGAACCTCTTTGGTTTCGCCAATTTATGAGAAGCAGACAAAAAACAATTAAAAAAACACACAGAAGAAACTATCAACATTAGTAACAAATAAAATTATTTAGGGTCCTCCACAGTGTCAAGCAAACATAAAGCACCCATTTCCATAAAAAGATCTGGGAGGGGGGGAACCAAGATTCAATTAATATGCATGAAATTTAATCAAGACTCATTTTCTGAGCTATACCTATCACTATCAGTTTCAGTCTCTGCTTCTGCTTCATTATGTTTGTCATCATCATAGTTATCATGGACTTCTAAAAACTGAAGGTTTGCCCAGTTTGAAACAAGCTTCTCTACCCTTTCACATATCTTGTAACAATGGCAGCAACCCCTAGAGGCAGAAATGCATTTGAGAACTGTAGTCTCAGTTTGCAATTTAGGACCTGCTTGTCGTCAATGCACAGAAATTGTAATAATCTGATACTGTACACAGTTTTTAGAAATCATTTGGAGAAGTAAATATATGAACACCTTGTCTTCATCATGCTAAAATAAAACACACCATAATCCATTTTTTCTTCATTTTTTTTTCAATTTTTTGGGGGAAAAAACAAAAAAGGCTTCAGAAAAAAATGGGGAAAATTGGTTTTTCCAAATGTTTCCAGTTTTTTTCTGGGCCTTCACATCTCTAACCCCAGGGTGTTTTTTGTTTTTTTGGCTTTGTCACCAGGGGTCAAGGAAAGTAGACTGGAAGAAGAGCTTCTGCATCTGGTGAAATGGACAGCGTCCACAAAAGCTTATGCCAGAATAAATTTGTTAGTCTTTAAGGTACCACAAGATTCTGTGGGGTTTGCTGCTATAGACTAAAACGGCTTCCCCTCAGGGGCTTAAATGGAGGATTCTCCCAACTCAGATCAATACTTACCAACTTTTAAGAAGGAAAGCTATGAGAATGGTATTTGTTAAGTGCAGAAAACCTACCTAAAAATGATGGTCCAAATGTTAAGACACATGGCTGTAATTCTTAATGAAGCAGTAAACCTGCACAAATTGTTCCATTTCAAATCAAACATGGGGTACGACATGATGGAACGTCCTTCCATACAAAAATAAAAAGTCTCTCCACATAGAACATGATGGGCCAGTTCAGACAACATGCTAAGCCATGGTTAGGCCACTAACCCTTTTGCAGCAAATGGTTAGTGAATGTATTTAAACCATGGTTATGTAACTACCATGGTTAGGAATGGTTCACATGACACGCTAAGTCATAATTCACACAACACACTAAGCCATAATGTTTAGCTCAAAATGCTTTACTACCATGGCTTAGCATGTCTGAACAGAGTCTATATGCCAGAGGGAGGCAGTCCTAACATTCTCCTTGACATCTAATTTTCTATGTGGAGGAACAATGAATCATGCTAGCCTCCATGCCATGGCGGCTGGTGGCTCCGATGTCAGTGGGGCAATGAATCCATTCCAGGTTTTAGCCACAACCATTCTGAACTCCAGGTCTCAGTCTTTCACTTGCCACAGACCTCTGCTTTTAAGACAGAAGAACGGAAAGGTAGTTTAGACATGGATTTACCACAGTCCACAGGTTTTCAAGGGAGTAAGGTGTTCACCACCATACATGCATTTTAAGTGTGTGTGTGTGTGTGTGTGTGTGTGTGTGTATTAGACCACCTATTTTTCCTGCCAACTTATCACCAAAACCCAAACCAATTAGCATGTTTGTAGGAGACAGTACAATGAGACTAAATCTTGGCACAGTCACATAGAATACTTGGAAACAGCTCAACAAGAGCTTGTATCAGGCCCTTCATGTATGATCACATTGTAATAAAGAAACAGGAAGTCAGTTCTGCTCTGCAACCTCCTGTGATCAACACACAGGCTAAACATTTGCCTACAAATAGAATCAAATGAAGCCACGACTCACACAACATTCCTACAGCAGAAAAGCACCTGGCACTGAGCCATTACTTGGCAAGCTGACTGCAAACACACTGGAGTTCAAGAGTGTTCTGCGGACGGGTGCCAGCTGGCAACCTTCATCCGTCATGAGGAGACTGCACAGATGAGAAAGGGGCAATTATTGTGTAACCATAATCCATCTTTGCTCTAGCTCATCCCCAACCTGTTGTCCTCCAGTTGTTTGAGACTTCAAGTCCCACCAGCCGCAGCCAGCATGGCCAGAAATGCTGGGGGTTGTAGTCCAAAACACCTGGAGGACAACAGATTGGGGAAGGCTGTCCAGAATGGTCAACTTAAACGAGAAATTGAGAGGAACCTGGACTACCTGTCTCTCTCCGTCCCTGCTGTTCCCAAGGGAAAGATGGTACTAGTCCCAGGCTTATGGAAATTCAAGGAAGGGCTTGTCACCCATCTGAAAATCCAAGCACAAGGCGAGCATGACCTTGCTGCTATTGACATTTGAACAATGACCCTGGGGCATCAGCTAAGTTGGCTGTTGCTGACAAAAGCCAGAACTCCTGTGGAGTTGCATTCCTGCAAGGCTGTTTGTTTGCCAAGAAAGAGAGCCAAACCTCTGTTGCACCATGTCAATTCTAACAGAATAATCAACAACCAGCAGTCATTCAAGTGGGAACTGCAACAAAATGTTGCAGCGTGGATTGCTCTTGTTCCGGGTTCCAGCCTCTCCATTCAATAGGCTCCCCTCCCTGTTTTTTTCCTTCCCTTTCAACTATCAGCCAACATTCCATGCCCACTGTGTACGCAGAGTCCTCACTGTTTCTACACACACTAACACACGTTTTTCTTCTTCTTCTAAAGAATGTTATCCTTAAACTTTGGGGCACTCACAAGCATGCAAATACCTGTCTCGTGTATGCAGATAGTGCTGTTTGGGCGACATAAAGACCAGCGCGCACAGCCTAAACATCGGAAATAGAGGAAATGATGATTTGCCACAAAGAAAATAAATAGCTGGCTAAATTACAGCAATGGATTAGATTTTGATTGGAGCTGGGTGAGAGAAACTTTCCTCCCTGGCAGGAGCAGCAAGATTTCTTCTAAGCAGAAATTCAACATAGGAATCAACATCAGCTTTAAGTCAGTCTCCCAAACTGTGCAGCTGGTTTGTGCAGTTGCACCCATATATCCAAGCCACCCAATATATTTGATGTAGCGTACTAAAAGGCCTGGGTGGAAAGCAGAACACCAGCCACTATAGTGCCTACTGAAAAGAAAAAATCAGCAGGAATAGATTATAGTGAACACATGCAATGGGGGAAATTAATTACCAGAAGAAAAATAACCAAGCCCCCAATAAATTGGGAGGACAGGTGGAACAATAGCTCCAATTTTGCCATCACCCAAAACTGCAGTGATTGTTGCACATTTAATGGAATATAAGCTTGTGTCGGGCGGGGGGAGAGCAGAAACATAGAGCACAACAACAGGGAAAAATGTTTTTTTAAATGACACACACTGTGGTACAGTGCAGAATATACCACCTTGTCATATGCCAAAATTTGCTGATCTAGATACACCTGAACAGCACTGTCGTTCTCAGGTGGTGCAGCAGCAGGGGGGAGAAAAAAAAAGCCATACACACATTCAGCAAGCAGTATTCTCTGGTTTGGCAGGCAAGCCAACATAACATCCATTGTTAAGAGGCAGCGGAGTAGTTTCAATTAGGCTTTTGTCTCCTTTCAAGACATGTGAGAGAATCCAGTTCAGCGCTACCTTAAGAAAGGCATGTTTCAAACCCATGAGGAACCAAGCACTGAATCTAAGAGACTTGCTTTAAAAGCTACAGGGTGCCAGCAGCACTTCAAAGGCAGGGCCCAGAATCCTTCAGGGCTTGGCTCTGAAGCACCCTCTCACTATTAGAGCTCCAGAAAATGTAAAAGCCCTGCAAAACGGGGGGGAGTGAGGAGATGGAGGGGGTCCGTCAAGTTCAAGTCCAGAAAATATGAAGTGTGCTGTACAGAATGCTTTATACTTACAGTCCAATGGGCCTTGAACCCTTTGTTTTAGAAGTCAAAATACCAAGTGCCGTTCATTATAGGAGGCTTTTAAAACAGCAACAACAACAACATCCATCTAATAGTTCATAGCACACAAACCTATTTGTCAGGAAGAGACCAGGGCAAATCAAAACCTTCTCCAGAGCTTTTAGTATTTTGAGAATAACCTGGAACCGGGATGTTTATTTTGCCAGTTTATGTGAAACAGGGCCTCAGTCGGTCATGAGGGGATTATTTATGTTGTCAGTAGAAGCGCAGAGTTTCTTCCCACTAGCTCAGAGTTGGCGGTGCAAAAATTCTTAACACGAAGTACAGAAATCCAGACAAACTTGAAAAGTGATGAGCCATTTCAGACAATGTAGTCCAAGGTGTGGTCTCTGCCAAGTTGACACTGGAGCTCAGCAGCAATAAGATGGCCGAGTCAAGTGAGCTTTCCTTGTTCTAACACAGACATTGGCCATGTTGGCTGTGGATGATGGGAGATGTAGTCCAACAGATCTGGAAGGCACTGGGACAGGAAAGGCTGTTCTGGTAATTGCAATTGCAAGTCTGAGGATTAAAAGTACTTCTTGTTTATAGATTAGATCTCCTACCTTCAAGACAGCCTTGCCAAAAATGGCATTGTGAATATGGAATAACAGCCCTGTTTCTTTTTAATAAAATATCTATCAACATCTTAGCAGGAAGGCTGCCTTGTATATCTTAGACCTAGTGGATGCATGACACCTTTCAAGAAGCATCTGTTTACATAGCAAGTAGTTGATGCAGAGCAGCTTGCCATGACAGCAGCACCACCACCACCACTACTACTACTACTATTACTACTTCTTCTTCCTCATCTTCCATTCATATCCTGCCTTTTTTCCTTCTTAAGGAATTGAAGACAGTGAACATAATCCTACTCCTCTCCATTTTATCCTCACAACAACAGCCCTGTGAGGTAGGTTAGGCTGCAAGTCTGTGACCTAAGTCACCCAGAGAGCTTCCATGGCTGAGTGGGGAGTAGAACCCAGATCTCCTGACTCCCAGTCCAACACTCTAGCCACTACACTACACTGGCTCTTATATCTGAAGAGTGGGGGGTTGTGCCAGCACCAACAAAAGCTGCTTCGTATAAACACCACAGCAAGAGATAAGTAGACCCTCCCTTGATCACCCTACTATAATCATTGCTAAGGCTGCCATCCTACACATAATTCCCATTGAGCTCAGTGAGGCTTACTTCAGAGAAGATATGGATAGGACAGCACTGTAAATTTCATACCAAGGGAAACAAATTAGCCTTGTTTAGCTTGATTCAGGATTTTGGTCCAGGTTCCCACAGGGTGAGATGCCCTGGAGCAGTTTTTCCCCCTGGGGCAAGATGTAGTATCACCATGGAAGCCAGTTGAAAAAAGGGGTCTAAAGAACAGCTGCTTCCTGTCACCTTTGGCCTAGACAGAGGAAGTCCAGCAAAGCCAACTGGGAGAGTGTTCCAACTGTCTTTTCCCCTAAGCTGCCCTCCCCCCCTCCGCCATTTGTTTCCCTATTCAGCCAACCCTCGAGAGACTTTCCGCTTCTTTCTGTGCAAAATGTGGGAAAATACTTTGTCGCTCAGATCTGGATTGATTCAGCCAAGCTGCTTCAATCCGCCTCCTGTCAGCTCAGAGCCATCCCATCAGGGCTCCAAGAACATACTTGGCTTTGCTAGCTGAAGAGGGGAAACGGGGAGGGCATATGTGGAAGGACTGGAATCAGACCAAGGCTGAAAACATTCACTTCACTGCAGAGCTGTGGCAATAAGACGAACAGGGGTTACCAGGGGGCGAAGCTTTTCTGGGGGCCATTGTGGATGCATAGCTTCTTCCCTTGCCTTGCTCAGATTAAGTTTCCTTAAGTGCCTTTCACCTTTTGTCGTCTCCTGTGAAAAAGTTGCTATAGAGACCACTGCCCGCACTCTGGGACAGAGCCAGATCAATTCACCCGAAGCCTCCAGCCATAGCCCATTCACATTTCATGCAGCAAGCATGTTTGCTCCAGACACGCAGACACCGAAAACATTGTAGGCAACCTGGTTCTCTGTAGAGCTTTAAGACCACAACCCCCATCAATCCCAGCAGCATAACCAATGGTCAGAGACATAGCCCAAAACCTCTGAAGGGCACTGGGTTACTTACCTTCTGTTGTAGAGAATGGAGGAGCGATGTGTAAATATACCATGTGAAGTGTGAATTATCTTCTCTTCCGCTTCCCAAAATGGTACGCTTGGAGTAAACCCCACCCCCTCAACTACACACAGGGCTCTACACATGACAGAGGATGCATGGATGCTGCCAGCCTTCAGGTCCTGCCTCACCATCCTTGACATGAATCATGCTAAACACCATTTTTCCACCAGTGGATGTCAATGAAGCACTGAAGGAAAGGGGAAATCTTGATGTGGCATTCAGCATTGCAAAGCTTGAAGGAGTCATTTTTGAAGGAGCAGTGGAAGTGGCAAAGAGGGAGCTGCTCTGGCAGCATGCAAGTATATATTTCTCTTATTTATTATTACCTTTATATCCATAGTCCTCCTCTTCTCCATTTTGTCCTCACAACAACCCTCTGAGGTAGATTAGTCTGAGAGACAGTGACTGGCCCAAACTCACCCAGTGAACTTCATGGCCAAATAGAGACTAGAAACCGGGTCCCCTGAGTCCCATTCCAGCACTCTAACCACTACACCACACTGTATAGTATTCTAACCACTACACCACACATATGGGGGCCATAATGAAATCGACAAGCCCGAAGCATTGATTTTTCCAATTTTAGCTACAGCTACTTGCACCACCTCAATACCAGCGTAAGTACTTGGGTGATGCTAGAAGACTTCAAGAACCCAAGAGACAGGTTAAGATTACGCGTGCTCACATCCCAAAAGGAGGAGAAGCTGTCCAAAAAAGGGAGCTCAGTAACTACAACTATTTTTCAAGCCAGACATTCCCCCCTCCATACCAGTCATAAAGAAGCAGAACACTGTTCCACAGCTGGGGGGTGATGAGAATTGTAGTCCAACACATCTGGAAAGCACCAGTAGGTACCTTTGGGCAAGCTCCAGAAAATACCAAAATGAGTTATGCTGTCCAGCTCTTCCCCCATAAGCTTGAAGATCAGACCAGATGGGTATTCAGGGAGTTCTGCATCTCCAGGCTTAGCCCTACCCCCTTCAAGCAGTGGCTCTTTAAAAAGTCTTCCTTTGTATGCTAAAACCATACACAACCTTTGGTCCCTGGCAGCCTTAACTGGAATGCTGATTGCTCAGGAGATGGAAACAACAAAGCAGACAGCAAGGGGGGGGGAGGAGAAACGTAGTGGAGAAAGCAAATTGAAAACCAGTTCCAGATGTGTCCCAGATGCACCATCTGGGCAAGCGTTCCTGCATGCAGAGTCTACATGGCACATGGTGAGAAAGTGGCAGAGGGAGGGGGAAAACATATATTCATAACTAGAGAAAGCAAATCTCTCATTTTATTTAGTGATTTACAATCATTTGGGGCAGGGGGGAAAGAGAGGACCCGAGCTTGTGAAAGAGAGTTGCAGTTGACTTCACCAACGCTGCTCTGCAGGTTACAAAGGGCGACCCAAAGCAGCTGCTGAAACGATATCCAAATGCCAGGGAAAAGCTTGCACACCTCTCCTGTGACAAATGTGAACAAGTTCCACAGGCAGTTGGAAAGTGCATGATGCTGTGGCATCCCCTGTGTCATCATATGCATCATATTTTAGTAGCTTCTTGAGCGCTTCCAGATGAGGCTTGGATACCACCATTGCCCTGCTCCATTCACAAGAATTTCACGGAGGCTTGAGATGAGGTCATCTTTCACTTGTAACCCTCCCATGTTTCCCCACCACTTCTTCTGTCTTTCTTTACTGCCAAAAATCCATAAAGGAAAGAAGACGAAAAAGACTGAATGGCAGCACAATTCCTCCTGATTGTTAGCGCTAGGAGTCCTCTGTCTGAAAGCACTCCTAGTTAATATGTGAAGCCATCCTAAAAGCATCAAAGAAGTATTCATCTTCACCTTCCGGAGAACCACAATGGGAGAGACATTGTCAAGGCTTGGTCAGGAAGTCTCCCAGAAAATATGGTAACTGCTTGACTTCTTGCAAGTGTGCCATCGCAAGTTACCAAAGTCTGCTGTTAATTCATAACTTTATAGGAAACCATATCAGGAATGAAAAGAGCCCATGACTGCAACCCCCACCCCTATATATTCCACTTTGGGACATACGAGAAATTTGTCTTGTTTTAATCAGAATTTATGCTGCCTCTACAAGAGAGGTTTAAAGCTCTTTCAAGGCGCTTTAAAAAATTTACCTCTACAAGGAGGGAGCGCAAATCGGGCGTAGAGGCGCGCTATCCCTCCGATTATGCGCATTATCGAATGCGCGTTAAATAGCGAGTTTTATTTTGCGGCGGGATGTGAAGCCGGCGCCCTGCCTCCCGAGTGCTGCTGCTGCTGCTGGCTCCCCCGCTCGGCTCCTGGCTCCGCTCCTACCAGGCTCCCACTGACCTCTCGCTCTCCGTCTTTTTCTTGCCCTGTTTCCCCCCCCCCCTCCGGTGCGCCCTGCCTCCCGAGTGCTGCTGCTGCTGCTGATGGCTCCCCCGCTCGGCTCCTGGCTCCGCTCCTACCGGGCTCCCGCTGACCTCTCGCTCTCGCTCTCTGTCTTTTTCTTGCCCTGTTCCCCCCCCCCCTCCCCGGTGCGCCCTGCCTCCCGAGTGCTGCTGCTGGCTTCCCCGCTCAGCTCCTGGCTCCGCTCCTTCCGGGCTCCTGCTGACCTCTCGCTCTCGGTCTTCCAGCTCCCTTTTCCCTTTTTCTTGCCCTGTTCCCCCCCCCCCCTTGCTCCGTTTCATTCAATCGCCCCGTCAGTTCCTTCGCTCTCCAGCATAACAACTCGCAGGGACCTGCCTTAAAGAGACAGGCGCCCTCCCTCCCTCCCTCCCCCCTCCCTGCCTGCCTGCCTCTTGTGCAGAGGTATTAGGCGTAAATGCGCTTCAGCGATGATGCGCATAATCGCCTAACCAGGCGCAAAAGCGAATCCCTGTAGAGGGGACCTTACTCACTTTGTACCTCTAGTAAATGAACATGGACACAATCTGTGGTTGATTCTGTGCACATTTCCAAGCTTGGGATGCATCTGGGCATTTGAAAGTTCATTCAAAAAATGTACACCTGAAAGACGTGCATGACAAAATGTGCAGCTTTGAAAAATGCACATCAACACACTGTAATCAACTGATGAAAAATGCATAATATCAAAAATGTGCCCATTTTTTGATAAAGTATATGGTAAGAATAATATAAGAGAATTGATAAACAATCTCCTGACACTGGCTAAATTAATGATAGCTAAAAGTTGGAAAATACAAGGGAATTATAGTATAGAAGAATGGTATAAAGGAGTGTGGGATATTGCAATTAACGATAGATTAACATGTAAAATGAAAGTTAGGATGGGATTAACTAAAAAGAATGATTTTGGAAGTATTTGGGGTTTATTTCTAGAATATGTTTTAGTAAAGGGGAGGGGATATACACCTTCAAAAGAATCATTGCAATTTTGGGAAAATGTATAAAACAATAAAGAAGGTCTCATGGGTAGGGGAGCACGGGGGGGGGTTGTGGAGGGTTGTATATGTATTGTGTTTATTTTATGTACTATATGTTGAAAATTAATAAAATTATTATATATATTTTTTTAAAAAATGTGCCCATTTGAAAAACTACACTTGAAAATATGCATTATATTCCATGTGAAGAGAAAATAAGAAAGCTTGTAATCTGATAGGAGACAAATTGGAATAGTCTTTGAGGTAGAATTTGGAGAACAGTGACAAGCTTGAGTTTTGCTGATTCACACAACCCTAATTCCACAGTGCCCTCCAAAACAAGAGATGGAATATGTATATGTGAAGACCTTTCTTCAGTCTGGTGGGACCACTACCAATGAGAGAGAAAAGAAAACTTAAGAAGGGCTATGCCAGAAGCGATCTAGCCAGAACAAGCCAAGCCAGGCACAAGTCCTTCACTCCAACCAGCACTGAACAAGAAATCTTTAGAGACGCTCAGGCCATCCCTGCCAAGCAAGTCTGGAGCAGGTGCCTTCAAGATTTAGCAAGTTGGCTTGAGTTCAAAGAATCGTTTTACATAAAACTGATCAGTTTAGAAGACACTGGAAGGTTCCGGCTAGCTTCTAAGTTTGCGGCTTCACCAACGTAGAATATGACTTGGCAGTTCCATGTGCAAAAAGCAAGACGGAAACAAAAGCCAGTTGAACTTCGTTACCAAAGAGTAGAAGCTGGATAATACGAAGTTCATCTGCTCAAAAGGAACAGTGGTTTGAGTTCACAGTCTCAGCCCGCTCTGACGTAGCAGTTCCTCAAAATTGAGTATTCTTTCCAAATACAACATATGACTCACTAGTCATTCACAATTACAACCAAATCACAAATACAGTTCCTCAGAGGAAGTGGCTGAGAGGCAAATTATGACAGTTTACTGTCAGCCTTGAGTTTCCCCAAATGGGAGAATATATCCCTTGAATATATTGGTCAATATCTAATGATTTCTCCTACTGAAGCATCTCACTTTTGGAGTCCTTTGAATGTCAAATCCACAAAATATTCTGCAACACATGGGAAACAGGGGAGGCTATAAAGGGCGGGGGTACCTTGACTCCTGCCAGCTTTCAAAAACAAGAAGCTTGAATCTAATAGTGGCCAATTCATTTGCTACAACTTGGCAATCGTGTCTTAATGGAGCGTAATAGATGGATCACTCTATCTCTGTTCTGTGTCAATCTCACATGTGTCTGCTATTAAGTCTGTTCCATCCTGATTCTGCATTTATCTGATTTTTTAAAAAAGAATACACATAAAATGCATTTAGAAATGCTGTTTAAATACATATTTAAATACACATTTTCCCTCAAAAACAGATTTTTTTATAGACATTTTTTCTATGTTTTAAGCCAAGAACTGTGTGAAAACATTTGGGAACTGTGGAAGCTGGAGAATAACTAAATTCCGATCTGCACATTAGTCTGGGAGATGTGGACCAACTAAATTTGTATTGGAATTTACATATATCGAATTCCCAACTTCCAAGTGGCAGCCTTTACAAGTGATATTGGGATCTAGTGCACCAACACCTACCATCATCATAATTTCTAGAGTGCTTACAAAGACTAGACTTCAGGCTTACAATTTAAGTTAAAGGAGACAATTTAAGTTATTTAAGCCCTGATGTGCCACAGCACATACCGGCCCCCATTTTGAATATGTAATCCCTGATCGTATGACTGCTGTGTCATCCAAACCCAGCCATCGGGAGTTGTGTGAGGGTTAAACATAACCATCAGCTTGTTCTAGGATTATGTTTAATCTAACTTCACATGGATGGGAAGAATATTATTACTTGTTGAAATGAAGGTCTTGTGACTATTCCTCAAAAGATATTGGATATTCAATCAATTCACTTAGTAAAGAAAACCCTGAATCACTGGGCAGCAAACAATGCAACAACTGAGATCAAAAGGTGGTCTAGTGGCCTCGAACATGACATTGTCATGCAGTTGCCTTAACAGCATGATGTTGGTGAGAGATAGGAAATCAAGCTAGGAGATGGGGAGGGAAGTCAAATGATTAGACGTTAACATCCCCTTGAGAGAATGGCTCTTATGGGAAAAAGATGAAAGGATGTCTATGTTTGAAGAAAAGAAGAAGTTAAAATCAGGTATTATTAAAGTGTGGGAAATGTACAAATGACATGCTAGCTCCGTGGATATCGCCCATATCATCTGTGATATATGAAGAAAGGGTTTACAGTGGCTAAAACTATTAGGGATTTTTCAGGTTATATTTAAGTAGATAAAGCTTATCTTCCAATACAAGAAGAATTAGGTTACAAGGACAAATTTCTGCTACCCGTCCCCAATCCACAACATCAGGAAAATGGTTTATAAAAGACTACAGGATAAGAAGAACCTGCTTTTAAACATATTAATCAAACCACAATTGAGTTAAGACCCGTTTTCTAAGATACGTGCAGAGTGCTCAGTAGAAAAATATAGATTAAATTGGGAGGGTGACCTACAATGGGAACTTTTTTGGAGGGGGTAAACTCTGTTGTATCTCTGTACGCAAGGTTCTTCTATTTCTTTGAACATGGCCACTAAATGTAGTTCCTATATAGTTATGTATCAGCATTATGTATTACACGCCTAGGCAGATTATGAGAATATGGTTTAAGTAGTACTGTGTCAGTGGTGTAAAATGAATTCCATGGATTTGATGTATATTTAGAGGTCAGTAGTAGAATTAAGCAGTTTTGGACCTCAGCAGGAAAAGCAATTTAATGGGCAATACCCAGTGTGACACTACTGCTATCATAAATTACACTGCACTTGCTTAACAACCTCTAGCACAATGCCAATGCCGCTTGCTGGTGTGTCGGGTTTTCCTGGGAAACCTTTCAGGCCAGCAACTCTTATTGGCTAGAAGTAATTTACACTAGTGCAACGCAATTTATGTCAGCGGTAGTGTTGCTAACTGCCCAATATGTACTGGGAGGAGGGCAAGATGGAAGGGAGGAGAGGAGTCTTTTATTACCTTTTAAATCAAGCAATTTCTATAGAAATTGTAATTCTATAGAAGCATTGCAATTACGTAGCCACTGGAAAAACCCTTCTAGCACAAAAATAAATTCTGCAATATTCCAACTATGAGGAATGGGTTCAAAATATTTTGATAAATTATTATGAATATGGTTCCAGCAGTGGTATGTACTCAGCGGGGAAGATAGATATTTTCAATCATACATGGATGATTGGAATGTATTTTGCTTGTTAAAGAAAATTGATTTGTACAGGTTCATGCTTTAAAGGACAGCAAGCCTATATGATGGGGCTCTCTGAAACAGAGATGTTACATTTGGTTTTTCATTTGTTAGTTTGGCTAAATGAAGAATGTATGGATTTTTAGTTCATTTTTAATTATGACTTCTTGATGTTTGTATTTTGTACTTCTATCAGATACAAAGAAAACGAAAAACTCTGGTGGTCCTAACAACTAGTAGCATTGGTATGGCTTACATCCAGGCATGGTGCAAAACCAGCAACAGACCATAAATTATATCCCTTCCACAATATAATCTTCCACATGGGCAGCAAACACCGATTTGGGAAACTGGATTGCCACTTACCCACTGAAAAGGTGTGAGAGGGTGTCATAATGTACAAGGGAAAAGCTGTTTTTCCGTCATCTGAGGTTTCAAGGTAGGCTTTCCATATAAAGTGATGTAGAGTTAATGTTTAGTTTGTGGAAGAAATCAGTGGTGGTGGTGGTGGTGGGGAGAAATTATGAAGCCCAGGAACTGCTGCTCCCCTTTCAAATTCTCCCACAGAGAATTGCAGAAGAGAAGTAGCAGGTGATTTCCAGGCCAACATCTGCTGCCAAATGCCTAATTTAATTGCTGTTTCCATTGCCAGATTCCGATTTCTCACAGGGACTATAAAACAAATGCTTTTCATTTAAGGCAAGGGTAGGGCATCCTATTGCTCTCCAGATGTTTTGGACTACACTGTCCATACGCCCTAGCCAGCCATCTGGAGTGCACCAGGTTGCCTACCCCTGATTTAGGTATTTCCAACTATTGTTCCTTGGTGTTCTTCTTATAGGCAGGGAAGACCAAAATATTTCCCACTGTGTTATTCTTGATCATTCAAGTCATTGGACACTACTTGGCAAATTATGAGCTCTTATGAAGGTAGTATACATCAAAGGTGTGCTAAAGGTAGTCCATGGTCCACACATGAACCATAGTTTCTCCTATAGTAGATTACCTAGTGCTGTGCTTCTTGCAAAGGAGGTGGGATCTGTGGACATTGATCAGGACCTGTAAGGTACTTATATTCTTCAGGATGCATGCACATGATCACTGAATAAAGGCATAAGTGATCTGTGTGGTCATGACAATGCATTCCTGCTTTGTAAATGTAATATGCCTGTAGAGCAGCCTTCCCCAACCTGGTGTCCTCCAGATGTCTTGGACTTCAACTCCCAACAGCCCTAGCCAGCATGGCCAATTGTCAGAAATGCTGGAGATTGTAGCCCAAACATCTGGAGGGAACCAAGTTGGAGAAGGCTACTGTAGAAAATTGTAGCAATAAAAAACAGTAACTCAGCCCCCATTTAATTTGACATGTTGTTTCTATAGTCTCTTAAAATGAGAGAGGAAGAAAGCCGTTTGCTAATTAATCAGGGGGGATTTTATCTTGCTTTAGAAGCTTACTGCTCCCCAGATTTACCCCATGATCATGTCAGTAGTACTAAGATTAGAGATAATGCAATGAAAAAAACTAATTTTAACACAGGACAAGTTAGTCCTCAATATAAAATCAGCAGATAAGGGCAAAACAGGGCTTAAATTCTCTGATAAACTATAGAAAAGGTTATAGAATTGATGATAATTTTGCCTTAGAAACCCAGCTGATACTAGAGATAGATACTTCACAGAACAGAAGGGGTAGTAGTCAATAAGCTTAATCAGATAACTGTAACATGTCCCTCTAATGTCCCTGCAACAGGGTAGTGACTGAAACACCTTTGATACACATTGGCTGAGCCCACTTGTTGGTCAAGTCTGTTCTTGTTTTGCTAGAAGTAGACTTTGTACCAATTTACGGCCTTCTGCAAATAGCGACACTAACCCACAGAAAAATCCATTCAGCAGTGCACTGATTATAACCATACAAGTTGTGGCTGGATGTTTCCATAAAGCAGCAAATCACTGCAGAGAACAGTCAAGGACTTGATTAAAATTGGATGGCCAGTAATTCAGCTTGTCTTGTCTCAAAAAAGGGAGCACACAATACCGAAAGCACTTAAAAGTAAATCACACCATACAATCTGCTTCATGTCATCAGTCTTCCACTATTTTGTCTTCCACTATTTTCCCTCTGAGTATTTGGTACTACTAAACTACTTATATATAGAAGACAGACTTTATTACACCTATCTACGGAAGGCTTGAAGAGTGAAATAAGTAGTTTCATAAAACAAGCACAAGTTTCAGATTATTTTAATAAAGCCAAGAACACCTGCAGGGCAATTATCAACTCACTGAAGCTTAGCTAACCACCATGCTTCTTGCCAATTACCTAGCTTCCAAAAATATTTCTATAGAGTTATTTGGGAATAGGTTGCAGTGGAGAAAATAGCATTACTGTGATCATACACTCTTTGACCAGAAACAAGTAGTATATGTTTTAAGCGTGTCATTGTAATACAAAACAGCAAGCAGATGCCCAGGATGAAGAACAACTAGGTAGGCTTAAACGTTGGCTTGCTGAAAGATAGGCTTGGGTTAAACAAGTCTTTTTGTATTCTGCCCAGAGATGTCTAATCTACATGGATTAAAATATAATAAATAAATTTAGGGAAATGCCTTTGGAAGAATGGACTTACCCACTCTGATGTTTAGGTTCTTCCCCACCATCTTCATAATCTTCAACATCTCTGATCATTCTCCCATTGACTGACTAATATATATTGAGAGATTCCCCCCTTTGTTCATAAAACATTGTTCATATGATCACTGCGATGCTATTTTCTCCACTGCATCCCCAAATACACATACTTCCATTCATTTTGTGTCTTCCCTTGACTATTATCCCTTTGCACTGAGGTTGTGAGATCTTCAGTAAAATGATGAAACATCTCTACAAGACATATTCTTATATCCCCTTCCCTGCACTACATGTCACTCCTGCTATTAGGCTAGAGTCTCTCCCACCCATGCTTAACTCAGAAACAGCCCCCACACCACTAGATTTCATATCCAAATACTTACAAAGAAAAGGAGGTTGAAGAGGAAAAGGAAGTACTTTGTGACTTTCAGGCAGCCAGACCCCATCTTCTTGGTTTACAAATCCTGGGTAGAAAACAGACAAGCACATGAGCATATATCCTTTATACAGTCACCACTTGAATGAGGAACTCTGAAGAGCCTCTTTCACAAGGATCTTCAGTGCACTGATGGAAAGATCTCCTCCTTCCTCCCATACTACTTCCTCAGAAAGTAAAGCACTTCAATAGATTACTTGCTTAACATTCGGTTTCCTTAGTGTGGGAGGAAAAAAGTTATTTTTCTTTGTCTTATTAAAAGAGTTTTTACCCTCTTACAAGAAATCACCTCAATCTGGCTAGTGCAGTGTAGCACCATCAACTCCAAGCTTCCTTAACCTGGGGGCTGTCTATTCATAGGGAAAGCCCCACAGTGGCTGCAAATCTGCACTGCGTCAGTTATACAACGCAGATGCAGCTTTGCAGCCAACACGGGGCTTTCCCCGACTTTTCCAACTGGATGATGGTAGTACAGCTCTTCTGCCATCTAATGTCACTCCGGGACCAGTCAGGGGGTGGTCCCTGGTGGAAGGCAACTGGCAATTGGTTGCCTTCGACCAGGAAGAGGGTGGTGTGTGTGGCTCCAGTATCCAGATGGCAGCTCTCTCTCCTCAACATTGGGATTACCCGCCATCACCCCCAGGAGAGAAAAACTGTGGGGTTTCAGAGGGAGGCGGCACCAACAAGACAGCCCTCTGGATACTTCCAAGCAAGAGTTTTGTTGTGCAATTGGCCTGTCACACTCATGGTGTTTTTACAAGGGGTTTAGGTGATATCTTCCATTTGTAACGTTCCCATATTTTCCCAGCACTTCCTTTTCTTATCAGAAAAAAATCATTAAGGAGGGAAAGACAGCAGAGCTGCACAATGCCTTCTCATTAGTAGCCCAAAGGTGCTTTCACCCATGGTGTTCAGTGAACAAGGCATAGTTATTCCAAGGTACTTTTTTTACCTGCAGCATCCGCCTGGTATCACCATGAATTGTACATCTCCCATGTGCTCCTTATTTACCTTCTATTTCTTTTCAGAACTCAGAAAGACCTTAACCCTTGTATGGTGCTTCGAGATGGAAGGGTCCTAGTGCTAACTATCAGAAGGCATTGTGCACCTAATCCATCTAGTTTTTCTTAATGGATTTTCTGAAGTAAGAAAAAAAATGGAAGACGTGTTGGGAAAACACAGGAGGCTTACAAGTGGATGACACTGTCATCTAGAACACCCCCTAGATAGCATTTCCTTTCAAGCAGTCTCTTTTCTTGCCCTCAATTTGCCGCCACAGGCAAGGGCCTCAGTCCAGCTTGGAACTACATTGAGAGGAAGAAAAGGTTTCAGACCTGGTGACATTATGAACTGGGGAAAGCGGGACTGTCCATTTGGCTACAAGGAGAGTGGCCATTCCACTTGCAGTAGAAAATCAATGCTTGTGTGCTGCTAAATCATGTCTGGAAGCACTAAGTACAGGGTCTCATACGTCCAGTGCATATGATCTGATATATAGGTACAGATTCCATCTTCCCTGTAGTGTACATCTTACTGATTATGTAAGCTTGGGGGAGGGGCATGTGGGGAGAATCAGCAGCAGCTTCTAGAAACTACATCTGATGAGAGGTAACAAGGTGGTTAGCTTTTTGCTCACTGTTTATGACTTTATATCATGTTGTTCACCTAACCTGGGTTCCTAATTCTGTAGTCTAAATCACTGAAGATTCTTTTATAGAGACATTCATATTGAGCAGAGGCAACTAGGGGATCTTAACCAGATGTAGAGACCATTGACTATTACAGCACCTGGAGCCCATTCTAATCATACATATATTGTGTGTGCATATAAAAAAGGCACACATGAGGCCCAGCATTGTGCAAAAGGCGGGATATAAATAAAGATAATAATAATAATAATAATAATAATAATAATAATAATAATAATTTAAACACTAGAAGTGCAATCCAAAAGAATGTTGAGTGTGCTGATCACTCCAGGAAGAGACAGTAAAGGGTTGGGAAGGTTACACTTGGGACAGATGTCCAAGCAGAGACTCCTATTCAAATTTATTTATTTATTTATTTAATTTCTATACCATCCAATAGCTGAAACTCTCTGGGCGGTTCACAAGAATTAAAAACCATAATGTACAGCTTCAAGTATAAAATATGTAAACTTAAACCACAATATAAAACCAGAATATCAAAGTACAACCAGAATAAAACTGAGCAGCAATGCACAGATTTTGCAGATTTAAAATATCGTTTTAAAACAACGGAGTTAGAAGACTAGGATGGTAAAATGCTAAAATACTGGAGAAACCAAGAGGAAAGAGTACAATATAGGTGCCAGGTGAACCTCTCTAGGGAGCTCACTCAACAGCCGGGGTGCCACAGCAGAAAAGGCTCTCCTCCTGGTAGTCACCCACCTCACTTTCTTTGGCAGGGGCTCATGGAGATGAACCCCTGAAGATGATCTTAGGGTCTGGGTAGGTACATATGGGAGATCCTTCAGATAACCTGGCCCCAAGCCGTTTAGGGCTTTCAATGTTAATACCAGCACTTTGAATCGGTGCCAAACATGGACTGTTTTCCCACTGTTTTGGCTTGCAAAGCTAAAATCTACTACTATAATCTGATGTGTCTGGCCATGAGTTTGCGGAAAGAGCAGCTTAAGAGAAACCAGCAGCATTAATGGCCTATAAACATACCAAGGTATCTATGTTGATACTTCAAGAGCGGGGTGGGGAAGCAAAAGCAGAGGGGAGACTGTGTCCAAGTCTACTCTCAGAGACTTTCACTTTCTTCAATGAGCTGTTGTCACTAGCACAGGAAGTAAGGTGGCAATTCTCATGAACTATGTTGAGCGACTAGCATTTGACAACATCCTTAATGGTCCTGAGTGACAATACAACAGGAAACAAAGCATGAGACAGACTAATGGCAGCCAACCCACCAACCTAGAGCAGATCTGTTCAGAGAGCTTCCTTGTGCAGGGCTGCATTCAGCAAAGGGCAACGGAACAAAGCAAGTTATTCTGTTCCAGTCTAAAAACTGCTTCTAATCCTATTAGGATATTTAGGTCAGTACCGAGATCACGATGGAATTGGAGCATCATTCTAATTGGATAGCAATCTCTCTCTCTCTCTCTCTCTCTCTCTCTCTCTCTCCCCCCCCTCTCTCTCACCCCCCACCCCCACCAGCCAGCAGCAGCTTTCAAAAGATGTATCAGCTTTGTTGGGAGGGAATGAGGTGCCAGTACAGATTTCCCAGAGGATGTTAGAGAACTGGTATTAAGTCCTGAAAGAGTGAAAAAGGGGTGCCCACCTATTCCCACCTGGAAGCACATCTGGTGAGGAAGCAACAGGAATTCACAGGTCTGCCAAAAGCTGCCATTTACTCAGCAGGGCTGTTAAGCAAACATTCACCTCAGCAATTGAGAGCAACAGAAATGCTTTAATCCAAATTAGTTGATGGGTCCAGCTAGCTGAGTACTGTTTGCTCCAGAGGTCTTTCCCGACACCTGTTATCTGAACCTTTAAATGAAAAATACCAGATCTCGCACTTGAAACCTTCTGTTTACAAAACAGGTTCTCTACCGCTGAGCTATGGTCACTTCCTCTGCCCTTTCCAGCAAGGGATTCTCTCTTTGAAGGAGTGAGTGGTTGGCCACTGTGTGAACAAAATGCTCTACTAGATAGACCCTTGATCTGATCAAGCATGGCTCTTCTTGAGTTCTTAAAAGTAGACTTGGGGCACAATCCTATGCATATTTAGACAGAAAAAAAGTTCTACAACTCCCAGCATTCCTCAGCCAGCACAACTTCTCTTGCTAGCAGCCATTCTTGTAAAAATTAGGGAAATGTCTGAATTGTAGGTAAAGGACAAAAGGTAGGGTTACTTGCTTACTGACTGAATTCACAGACCACAAACTTAATCTCACATATGCCTATGTTGGATCAAGCACCCCGGAGCCATCCCTTGCTGGAACACATTCAGTCCCTGGATTTGATGTATATTCATCTTGCCCATTACACATCCATGAGAGTGCAACTATGTTACAATTTCCATCAAATTATTGGAATATAAAGTACTCCATATGACAGTCGTCCACAGAGCCACTTTGGTGAGATGATCCAATTTAAAAGAGGCATATTTATTTGTTCAAGCTAAATACTGTTGCCTTAATTGGCCCACAATTCTTACTGCTAGGAGAAATGCCAAAGGTGTTTAAACTGGAAACTACCTAGCTTTGGTTACTAAGTGGAAGAGGAATCCATCTATGGTTCCCTGCCCCTCAATCAAACCTGGCAGAGAGAGGCAGGAGACGTCGTGTCTGTGCAGTTGAGTTGGCAATCTCAGCCCCAATAATTAAAAGCAATGGAAACGTTTTAATCAGTAGACGAATAAAGCTTTGGTCAGGGATGAGTTCAGTTTTAAGGCCTAGCAACTACAGATAAGGTTCTGGAGTCAGCCCACTTTGCTAGTACAGGTATTTTGTAACTTAAGCGTTTCAGAAAACAACTCTTCCACCCAGGACAAATAAAGGGGGAGGGAGAGAAGAGAAGCACTTAAGTTGTGTGTTGTTTAAAACCTTTTCACCTGCTTACCTATGTACAGAGACCAAGAGTGCTATTTATACAAGCAAGATTAAAGCGGGGTGGGGTGGGGTGGATGGGAATGGAAGAGGAGAAGAGTTTAAAGGAAACTTCAGAGAAGCTCTATTGAGCCTGAATAAGCATTGTAAGCATTGTATTGATATTCCCACCTTCTGTTTCCAATGTTAATGCTCAGCCCCCACATATTTCAACACAGACACATAGAACTAGAAAAGGCCAGCTTTTCGGTCTATATACACACCCTTTAACTAGCACCACAACACCAGCAGCATGACAGCTGGGGATGTGTGAAAGCAGAGAGCAGAATCGAATGGGGCGTTTCTGCCCCCGATTCCTTTCCATCCCTTCTGCAATCCCTAAATTCCATTCCCCTAGATTCCACTCCCAACCACCACCATAAAAGCAGAAGGGGTGGAAGAGAGAACATTAACAGGTTACTTTACCCAGAACAGTACCAACTGCAAGGATGACTGAATGCACTGAACCCAGTCCTTGGAAATTCACACAATCAAGCAAGTTCACTGCTTCATTCTCCCTTTCAGAACAGAGGCTTTCTTGTTAAGGACTGGAGGAGCTGGACCTGCAACTCATTCAAGTTCAGTCCTGTAATGTGAACCCACCTGGCCTTCCCTTTAGCAGGAGGATACCTGAATAAGACCATCACACCATGTTTCACACACCCCCACCTCACCTCTCCCCATCCCACTTTGCCCCCAAATAGCCTAGCAAAGAACTGTAAAGAGATACTGTGGGAAAGAAAGAGAAGGATGATGAAAGCAGGGTTGGCAGCTTCTCTTTTCACTGGAAAGAGATTTTCAAAAGCCTGCACTGAATTTTTCTCAAAACCCATTAAACAAAGACACAGTGAGCCTGAATAAACATTGTACTGATATTCCCACCTTCTGTTTCCAATGTTCATGACCAGCCCCCACACATTTCAACACACACATGCACACACACAACTAGAAAAGGCCAGCTTTTGGGTTCATATACAGACCCTTTTATAAGCACCACCACACCAGCAGCATGACTACTGGGGATTGGTAGGAATAGAGGGCAGAATCCAATGGGATGCTTCTGCCCACAATGACTCTTCCACAAGCGGTGGGTCGCACAGATTTTGTTCATAAGTGGGATTCGCTGCTTACACAAAGTAGATTTATCACATCCTAAAGGAAGCCCCCAAATGCATGGAAACACTCATTTCTGGAAGGCGGCAGGACGGCCAAGCTTGTGTGAGCTTGGCCAATTTGCCTCCTTCCAGAAACAAGCTTTTCCACTCATTTTGGGTTGCCCTGAAAGGGGTACATCAATCCTGATGGCTGCAGTCCCCTGATCATCAGTGGCATGCAGTTGCATATGCAGAGAGGGGATGTAATGAAGCAGGCAAAAGCACAGGACAATAGAGGCAGGAACCCACTGGGTGAAGTTAGTTAGAAGGTAACCCTCTGGCACACAGGAATAACAATATTCTGGTCATTATACCCTTTACTGTAAAAAAATTAGATAGTGATATGGAGAAATATGTTCCTCTCCATTAATTTCTTGCCAACTAAGTTTATGGAAACCATTAATTGCAAGAATGTGCATATGTATCAATACTGTTTTTTCCATTTTAAGAAGTTTTGCTGTCTGTATCATAGTGAACCTGAATTGGTAGTTAAATTCTCAAGTCTGCAATGACCTTGCTGGTGCAACATATTACTAAAACTTCATTCCTAATAAATACTGCTCCTATCCATAATGAGTTCCTGACAATCCAAGGACTTATGTTCATTCTTATACACCAAAACAGAGGCATCAAATCCCTTTCAGCCTCAGAAGCTCTAGAGAGCCACATTCCAGTGGTGGGTGGGGTTGAAGGCAAAAGGGCTGGGGCCAAAATACCACTGTATTTTAGCTTAGAGTTGTTACTGCTGATAACTACGCCTTAGGAGAGGCATTTCAACCTTTCAGAATGGGGGGAAAACACACAAAATCTGGGAAGCCACCAAATGATTGGTGGTAAGAAGAAATGGGGTGGGGCCAGGGAAAGAGGACATGGCCTTCAGGGAATGTGGCTAGAGGACGTGGTATGAGTATGTGGCTCAGTGGGCCATACTGGAAGCCCAAGAGGGCCGGATTTGGCCCACAGGCTTGAGGTTTGACACCCCTGTACTAAATGATTATTCTGTTTATTTATATGGAACAGATCGAGCTGTTATTTCCGTTAGCACCGATACCCTTGGCATAACCCTTACGTCTATGTAATATGCAAGCATAAGGAAACATCTTGTATGTTCTGCGTTGCTGGAGGGAAAGAGTGTACTGTACATGTTCACGGCCTAGCCCAGACCTTGGCAGCTTGTGACCACCAAATTAGAAGTAGCCCACGAGCTATGCCTATCGAGTCTACAGCCTTATGAAAAGTCTTATGAAAAGCACAAAGATGTCAACAATATCATGCAGTGTGATCCAGCATGTGAAGTTATCCCCAAATGCAAGTCTAACCACAGTCCTGCGTGCCTGTCGTCACTCCTCAGTAGTTTGAGAAGTTCAAGCTATTTTGACCTTAAAGCAGCTGAAATTTCAATAGATGCCCACAGTCAAACACCATTACACTGTTACCCCTGCCTTCCACATGCATATGAACTAGATCAGTTGCAGCACTTCTATCTAAGCTAGGGAGGATGAGCCTGACCCCAAAAGGATAAATAATGCCTGTTCACAACCTATCATTCTGTTCAAGCACTCTCAAATCTATCATTGCCCTCTACCTTTCTCTCCACTCTGTTCCTTTGTAAGCCGGCTATCAGGGTATCTGTCTGTGTGTCTTTTAATTGATGTGAGCCACTTTGGGAGATGAATTTTTGCCTGAAGAGCAGGATAAAATATGCTCAAATACATTTCTTTTTACATGGAAGTTCCACTGAGTTCCGTGAAGCTCATTCCCATGTAACCCTGCAGGCACAGCCTTCCTGGTTCACCTTCACCAATACTTCATGTTCTGTCAAGCGGCAAATAGAGGAAGACAAAATGGCTGCACACTTCGCCTGCCCTGGTGTTCGGGAGTTGTTGCTATCTTTGCCAAGAAGCTATTTGTCATCTGTTCGGCAACAGCTGCTCTCAGAAGGTGACTGCTGTGGAGGGAGAGAAGGGAAGAGCCCCAAAGCTAGTTCTCATTTTCACTACCGGAGATCACCTGCCTCAGATGAACTCAGTGGAGCTTCTTGCCCAGTAGGCATGTGTAGGATGCTGCTGCAAACATCTCTCTAAGATGCTGCCCATTCTTTGTCTTCCTCCTTCCAGGCCGATGCATACACTGTTGCACCACAAGTGCAATAAGAACCTGCATGTTTTAAATGGCATGGATTGGCACAGACGCATTGAGGACAGGCATGTGGGAATCTGGTAAACAACTGAATTTCCCTTGGGACCTTGGCCTCACAATCCATCACCATGAAACATAGAAAGCCCATTTCACTCTGATAAAACAAAAATAACTTAATTTTAAGAAATGGAATGATCCCCAATGACAGGCGCTTTTATATATTTAAGGAACTGAAGATAGTATGCAGTTCACCTAGTAGCACGAAAGCAGAAACATCTTTGTTCCAGTGCTGCTATGTTTAGTCAAATCAATAGGCTAGAGCTGCCTTCCCCCACTTGCTGTCCTCCAGATGTGTTTGACAATGTACGCTGCCTTATGCTCCTTGGAGGAAATGGTGGGATATAAATGCAACAAACAAACAAATGCATCTGGAGGGCACTAGGTTGGGGAAGGCTGGGTTAGACAGACTAAGAAGGTCTCCTTTATTAAATGAAGCAGGAGGTTGGTTGGTTGGTTGGTTGTTTTTTCGAGTTTAAATCTTAACATGTTTATTTTTTAAAAAAATGGGTAGGATGTGCAATTTTAGAAGAGGCATTTCCCGTTCTCTCTCATACGACGGAGGGAATACCTTCAATATGCCAGCTGGCTGCAAGACAAGCATGCTTCATCTAAGAACAAAGAAACAATTATTTTCTCTCTAAGAATTATTACTTTTTCTCTTTTGCAAATTTAACCCAATTTGTCTATCACTTGAGTTGATTGATAAACTCCAATGGATATAGCAGGACTGCAGTAAGTTCCTATTTGGAAGTCCCAGTCTATTTCTAGTCCATGTCACTTTTGCATGCATTCACTGATGACTCTGTTCTGTCCCGTTTCCGCATTAAGCAGAAATTTTAAAATGTATGAACGTTCTTATTTCAACACTATTTCTGAATGCATTTTTCTTAAATACGTATTGTCTTAAAATATACATTTTCTCTAAATATGCATTTTGATATGTTTTCTGAGCCAAGAATTGTGTTGCAACATCCAGGGAAGTACGAAGCCCAATGGAGAGCTGTGTTCCAATCCATAGTCTAGGTCTAGAACAGGTCAGTTTGCCTTGGTAATGGTCCTACACTATGGAACCGTTCAATTTGAATGAGTGAGAGAGATGAAGATGAGGGCTGCAACATATTAAATGCCTTGACACAGTGATTTTACTTTCTTTTTTGTTTTCTATTTTATTTGCAAATATAAAACTTTAATATCAGCATAACACAGAAACTAAGCTCTACAACACGAGGCCATTTTTAAGCTTCGGAAGAAAGAGTACCAAAGGAAAAGGCAGGCTCTGTTGTATAAGCATGTTATACCTTCCTATTATCTTCAGTAAGCTAATGAGCAATGGCAGAATTAATGACCCTTTTGTTTACTAACAGCAGTCAGCACATTCCCTAGAGGCAGTTGTCTGTGAAGACTTCAGCGACCAATCAAACCACCTCTCTCCACCCACCTGGGTGTGTATCGTCAAAATTAATTATCCAAGGGCAGTGGATTTCTACACAACCCCAGCACATCACCATTTTGTAATTAAAAGCAAACCCTGCCAGTGCTATTTCATCATCTACCAACCAACACAGAGCACAACAAAAGCTAGCTGTGAAGTCAGCTGCAAAATCCTATGGCTCCAGATATTATTGAGACAGCCTTGGGGTGGGGGTGGGGGGGTAGCTAGGGAGTTCTCTGGCTAAACTTCCATCCTTTGTGGAGAGTGAACCTGCTTTAACACATCTGGGGACAAGAGTTTTCCATTTCTAAACACAGAACTGCATGCTAGTACAACCATGACTGCTGGAGGAAAAAAGAACAGACCATCACATTCTATGGTTACTTCTGACTATAGCTGTTGCAGAGTGCCTTTATTCTTGCTCTTTACCCAATAGCCCTACACAGAACACACTTGGTCATCTCACTGCATCATTCAAGCCCCTTGTAGGGATGAGTCACCCAAACCACCACCTCAACATCAATATCTTGGCAATATAGTTTTGATCCTGCGCTGCCATGGCAATTGTGTGTACTTCTCCTTCACACATGTGCTTTGTGCAGCCTTGAGGGTGCATAAATCTGAGATGAACTGGCTCTTTGTATGGCACAAATGGGATTTTGGACAAAGACAGGGGGCGCTCACACGACCCCCTTTGCATGTCCAATGAATGTGTGACAGCTTTGCAGGGTGGTGTGCAGTAGCCCCAACCACTGCCTTCCCCTTCCCCTGATGAATGCCCAACAGATGTTAGTAAGAATGAGTTTGCACATACATCTGCATGCATGGAGAACTCCTACACTCAAGGAGCCACCTGGCACTCATCAAGGATGAGAGGAGGGGGCTTGCAGTTCCAGCAGTGAATGGGGCTGGCCTAGGTAGCCCAGATAATCACTGTAAGCACATGTAGGAGTGAGTGTGAGCCCTCTTAAGATGCTGCAGGTGCTCCTGTTTAGGATACTCTTTTCCCTTCCCCCTCCCACCTGGTTTTCCCAGCATTCCCACCACACAACAGTTATCATTCTTTGGACACTGGGCATCACTGAGCTGTGTGTGTGTGTGTGTGTGAGAGAGAGAGAGAGAGAGAGAGAGAGAGAGAGAGAGACAGGTAGAGGGAGAGGTGTTATTTCTTGAGATCAGTTACACTTCAGCAAACCTCAAGGTTCCCCCAAGCCTGCCGTTATCCCCTTCTTGTGGACATGTAGTGCTGTTTGGCTAAACAAGCAGTGGTAGTTACAAAAAATGGAGCCATCAGAAATGGAGGGAATAGATGACATTACAGACTGGTTTTACCACTAGTAGAACTGATTGTGTCGTCGTTTTAACAGACCTTTACGAACTGCCACTCACCTCAACCTAACAGATCAAATTGCAACCTTTCAATGCACTAGCAAAGTCAGGCTTGAGATGCATTGAAGCCATCACACAAGTGGTTCACCGTGTAGGCAATTTTGCTGAAACCTCATTTTACTTTGACTTTTAATTAAAAAACAAAACAAAAAGGATGTGAAAATGTCAGAACTGTAACATACATCAAGAATATCCTCTTGTCAAGCAGGAATGGTGTTGGCAGCCACTCAAGAGGAACATTCGCTTACTAGTTTAGTGTGATGAGGGTATTCAAGAGCAGGAACTACTTATACTTCTCAAATGTCACTCGGTTTGGAAGTGCAAGTGAGCTTCCAAATAGACATTCAAGACCAAGTCTTAGTACAGCCATACTGGTTGGTGCATGCTGGAGGGCTTAGGCATGCAGGGCTTTAGCTGTGCACCTGGTGCCTTCACATGAGAGTAACCTTGTGCATGAAATTTCATCCCATTCCTCCCAACTTTCAAGGGTTTAGAGCCCCCACCTTTTTTGGTGTGAAGTGATTTTCGCTTGCACAGGCTTTTAGCTGTGCTTCAGGTGCCTCCCCATGAAGCAAACCTGTGGACGAAATTTCTTCCCATTCCTGGAAGTTAGAGCCCCCAAACCCTTTTCAGTGCACACAACTGGGGGTTTTGAACTCAAGCCGCGCCAAGCCTCCATCTCCCAAACTGAGGGGAGGGGACAGGAGTGGGAAGGAAGGCTTTGAGAATTCGGGAAACGCAGGGTGGATAGCATGGTGGGAGTGTGGGGAAGCAGCTAAGGATTGACGCCATGTAGAGAACAGAAAGGAGCTGGAAGAGACAGGAAACCGCAGAGGATGACCCTAGCGTGAAGCGGGCCAATCGGAAACCAGCAAATGACATAGCGGAGGCACGAGGGATGGTGGAATATGGTTTCCATAGCAAAGCAACCTGGGATACCTGCCCACCTGGGTGGGAGGACTATAGAGGAAAGAGAGGCGGGGGGGGAACCTACGGACAGTAGCTTCTTTGTACAACCGTGTGACAGGACACAGTGGGCTATTTTCAAAATAAGCTACTGTGAATAGTTTATAAACCACCATGGCTTAAATTGATGTTTTCACTGTATGATGTTTTCATTGTTTAAAATTCTAAGTATTAGAAAGGCAAGCCAATTACATTATTAAAAATAAAATGAAATAAAATAATGGCAGTGCCATATAGATTCAAAGAGTAGTTCCTATCACATCTGACTTTTTGCATTGCAGTTTAGGTTTCTCAGTGTTGCTTTCATGGGTTATTATTAGGGCTGTGCAATGCCTTATTAGGGCTTTGCAATGCCTCGGGCCAAATCTCCAAAACTGAGGTGAGGCGGGCGGCCCGCCTCACCTCGGTTCTGAGTCAGTTCTGGGTCAGCCCGAGGCGCCCTGAAGCCAAAACAGATCGGTACTGAAGCTTTGGGGCACCACGTGCCACTTCAGAGTGGTGCTGGGCCCTCCCTCCCGCCATCCCAGGAAAGCCGGAGTAAGGCTGGTTTTGAGTCCATTGAACTCACCTCCCTGTCCCCGTTCTCCCTGCTTACCTGCTGCTGCCATTGCCACCTGCTGCATTGCTGCCCACCGCCATCGCCACTTGCTGCATCATTGCTACCGCATCGCCCACACTCCTTAGAACCAGGCTGCGATATCATGTGGCCTCTGTAGTACATCTATGTCCACAAACTATGGCAGCCGTAAAGGGAAAATGGCCCTTTACAGTCGCCGTAGTTTGTGGCCATAGATGTACTACAGAGGCAACGTGATAGTGTGGCTTGGTTCTAAGGAGCGCGGGAAATGCAGTGGCAGGCAGTGATGCAGTGGCAGCGGCAGGCGGCAATGATGACAGCGACGTGGCAGCAGGCCACAGCGATGGTGGTGGGTAAGTCCTGGTAGCAGCGGCTCTGGATTGGGGGGGCAAGGGAGGGACTCCGGCATTGCTACTGGCTTTCTTGGGTGCCGGCTGTGTGGCCGGCATCCAGGGACCCACAAGGCCGAGTCTCCTTGGGGGGCCCGAATCTTGCCTCAGCTTTGCACCGAGGCAAGGCGGGCAACCCCTGAAACACCCTGAGGGAAATTGGGGCTGTTTCAGGGGCTCCAAAACGGGCCCTGAGGCGAATCGGGGGGCGTGCACAGCCCTAGTTATTATGAAGCTGTCTGTTCAATTTGCTGCACAGTTCAGTTCAGCAATAATTGTTTTACCGTGTCTCAAGTGAGTGATGCCTACGTGAACTTGGTGGAAATAGCTTCAATAGAGAACTACTAAATAGAGAACTACTAAATAGAAAACCAGAGAGATTCAGCTACTGAGCAGTATAGAAATGTAAGAAATAAAATAAACTCAGAAACCCAAAACTTCTCCTTAACATTAGGCAAGACACAAAAAGTGTCATCTCATATGAATGTTTATCCCAAATTACATTTCAGTCTTGATTGACTGCAGCAAGAAGACACTCTAGGTGTGGACATCCATTTTAACCCTGGGAGGTCAAAGCAGCTTCAGCCAGCAGTGCATCTCCAACCACAAGGAAAATGACTATCGCCATGGACCGGCATCCAAGGATAGTCTCCCTGACACTTTAGAAAACAAGAATGTAAGTTCTTGTCTAGAATATCAGATAGGGAAGAACGCCAGTTCCAGAATTGCTCCCAAAGGAAGGAGTACCATGTTACTCTGTTGCAGCAAAACTGGCAGGGTCCTGTGGTACCTTCAAAACTAATAAATCTATTCTGCCATAAATGTTTGTGGGCCCTGAAGACTTCATTAGACACACACATCTTCTGTAAAAGTTAATTCACATGACTAATCAAATAAAAGCAATTGTACGCATTCAAGAAAGTGAAAGGGAAGCAGAAAAGCATTATGCACAAAAGCTGCTTACATGAGTAGTCATCACAATGCAAAAAGAAAGATGTTCAAAGAAAGAAGTTTGATGCTCATTACTGTCATTGTGAATATTTGTTCCTAGGAAAATGTGTGTCATTCTTCAGTAGTCAAGTGAATAGCCACCCATTCACCCATCAAGTGAGCAGGCATCCAGTAGTCAAGTCAGAGCCACACATTGCACAATGCAATGCTAGTACGTTTTATCTGGCACTTCAGCTACAACCACAATATGAGGTATGTTAGTTTGAGAGATCTTACTTTCTCCAAAACCACCCAGTGAGTTTCCAGGCTAGTGAGGATTTCAACCTGAGCTTCTATACGCACGCACGCACGCACGCAAACAAGCAAGCAAGCAAGCTAGTGTTCTAACATATGCAATGGGCAGTAAGAACTCGCCGTCCTAGGTTTGTCATATTATTCAGCAGGCAGCTCACAGCAAGCAGGGATTTGATATTGTGCAGCAGCAGCATCGGCCATCAATCACAGAATCCAAAAACAATATCCAATGGAGAGAGGGAAGCTGCAGACATGAAGAGAGAGAGAGGAAGAGATGGAGATGACTTCTCAAGGGACAGAACAGGCTTGGGCAGATAGTTGTGTACAAGCATTGCAAAGATTCAAAGTTGAGGTATTTTGAACTAAAACTCATCCACAACTGGAAAAATGTAATATCTCCACCCATCCGCACAAATGGTATTAAAAACCAAAAACACATCCTTCGTCCACAAGGCAGGAATAACCAAGTGGTTACTGATCCTGAAGCCATTCTAAGTGGTCCCTTGCATCCATACCAACTTTAATGTAGTATCTTAAAACGCGTTGCTCCGTTTCACTTGTAAAAGAAACAGTGGCTCTCCAAGTGTGCTCTGTGCTTTGTATGTATGTTTATATTGTTACTTCATGCTCATTCTGGCAAACAGCCAATCTCTCGCTCTACACACAAATTATAAGAATATAGCAATCACCCAGGAGTACAGAGGCTAGAATAAAAATACTAGAATAAAAAGGCAGTTTTTAAAAAGAGAATCTCAAACACCTTTTCCTCCTGTTAAGGGGGGGGGGGGGAATTCTTCAAGAGTTTGATCCGAGGCCACTCAGCTGATGCTGATGATTTTTCCTAGTGGCAGACATATAAGCTATGCAGAATGGAGTAGTAGAAATGCAATTTCTCCCTTTTTACAAATACTTCAGAGCACAACACCAACCCACATAGATGTCTACATTCTACTGACTAGGGAATTTTATTTGTTCACTTCAATAAACATAAGAGCCTAAATCAGAGAGGCATTTTCTCTGCCCACCCCCCAGATTTGTTCCCGCTTCCTCAACTATCCCTGCTTTAAAACGCAAAGGCACATCTGGCATGCCTAACTGTGCACAATGTGCTCCAGCAGCCAATTCAGTGTTCTCAAGGCTCCAGAGTGTCTCAACATGACACAAATCCCACTATAAAGTTTAGAGCTGCACATTAAATGCCAGCCCTGTGAGTTGCTCAGTGTGGTTATCGAATATTTACATGTACTCTGGGATCCCATCACTGAAATAGCCAAAGTATGACATTGGTAAGCCAAACCTCTACTGCAGAAGTCACACGCTTAAATCCAACAAAGTTCAGAGCCACAAGAGGCTATCTATACAAAGTTCCCCCAACCTGGCACCTTCCAGATGTGTTGGACTACAGCTCACAGCATGTCCCAGTCAGCATCTGGTGGGCACCAGGTTGGGGAAGGCTGATCAATACTGACACACCATGTGGATCAATACCTGAACAGTTCTATCCTTCATGGTTTGATGGGGGGACAAGACCTATGTAGGATTTGTTACAATATAGCATCTGTTCAAAGCTTAAAATTGGCCAGAGTATTTGATTTCTAAATGAATACATTTGCTCTTCCTTGTGGCTTCGTGTTCCTTTCCAACTCCCCCAATCCTAACCTCCACACGCATCCCATTTTCTCACTGTTATAGCTGAAACAATCCAACTTCTGACATCAATACTTGAGTTCCAACAATTTGCACAAGCCACGTCTAAGCATAGTTATTTTAAGCACAAAAATGTTATCTTGATGCCAGTTATGACCAGATCTGGTTTTATAGTGACTTTCAGGTCTTTGACCACAGCGTGGGGGGTGGGGGTGGGGTGCGGGACAAGGACATTACAAAATCAAAACCATTAGGAAAGTCTGAAGAGCAGAAGCGGTTTCCAGAGGAAGTCTTTCTGTGTTCGCTATGCATGGGGATTAGGGGCAGAACAGTACATTTTACCAGGTAGGTGGGTGATCCTAATGGAATTAACTGGAGGAACCTGAGAACATTAATCATTTTCAGACCTGCCAAGCTTCACACCAAGCCCTGCCACTTACAATCTGCATCATTCCAACTCCCCCTCCCATTCTCCATATTGTGATCAAACAGCCATGAGAAAGCCAATTCATCACTTTGACCAGAAGAGTCTGTGTGGAAGGAGTTCTGGCAAGGCTGCAGACTGCCAAGTTGGGGGCTGGGAGGAGAACATACATATGGGATCAGTTCCACAGGAATTTGGCAGCTGAAGAAGAGGCAGAGATGACTGGCTTTGTTTCAGGAGCGGGGTGGGATTCCAAGGTCTCCAGACTTACATATGTGGTGTTCTGTTTCAGCAGCTGATAGTCTGGAAATGGGTTCTCCAGAAACAAAGGCAGGCTGGGTGGCCTCTTCCAGTTGCTGAGTTTTCTCACGTTCTTATGTTCCTGGAGAACATGGTAGTCTCAAAGCCTGAGAAGAGTTGGGCCTGCCAGACCCAAGCTCAAAGCTGGTCTATTTAAGAGACATGAAGATGCTAGACGTTATTCAAGGATTAGCTTGAAATGTTACAGCCAGAGTTGTCATCCTGAACTGGCGCTTGGATCAATAAATTAGGAAGACAGCTCTATGAGGATCTAGGATTCTCATCTCCATATGCTGTCTTTCAACCAAGTAAGCAAACATGGACACACAGTGAAATGTCAAAGTCTCCATTGGGATGGACAAGAGAGCATACACTGCAGATATGTTCCAGAGCCCAAAATTGGTTTTCTTTTGCCCCCTGCATTGACAATTTGCTGGGACAGAGATGCCTCCAAATTATCTGGAGCTCCAAATTATGGAGTAAGAGGAACACTTGAGTCTTGTAGCTGGAGGTGAAGTGGGGTGAGAGAAGAGGACTGCCACCCAGGACTGGCAAAGGGCAACGTGGAATATCTGGAGAGATCCTGCAGAAGCAGGAAAGGAGGGTCCCATCCCCTCCAACTCAAGATATGAAAGGGTTTATCTAAAGCATTTTCATCTTGCTTTCAGCTGAAAAAGGCTCACAAAGATCATTAATGAGACATCAGGCTTACAAATATAATAATAGTAATAATAACAATTATGATGATGATGACGATGACACAAAAGGGATTGGGAGGGAGGAGGAAAAAGGCAAACTCAGGCACTAGTTCTTAGGTTAGCTAGCAATTAGCAACAGACACAGATGTCATTGATGGCAAAGGGCGGTGGGAAGCAAAAACAAGAATTTTCAGTGCAAGATTGGCTATCTGTAACCAGACCAAGTAGATATGTAACCTCTGGTAAACAGATACACCTTCTCAGAAACTGTAAGCAGACACACAGAGTTTTATTCCATATCTAGTTAGCTATTCCAACTCTGTACTCACAAAGAGAATCTTGACCCCTCACATAAACTTCAGCAGCTCCGAACATAAAAGGAGGGCTGGCATGCATTAAAGGCGAGGAGTCCACAGTAAGTGGCACACAGCTAAACACATGCAAGTGATTCAACAGTGCAGGTGTGTGCAATGGACTCCAGATTATTGTCTGTCTTTAACAAAGGAATTTATCAGCAAGGGATAAAGATGCCCCTCTACAAGGCCACTCTTCTACAGACTAGCTTAAGAGAAGTAGCGATACAGAAAGAAGACACAGCAAGAACTTCAGAGATCATTGGATTGCTTATTACCTGCTTTGCAGGTAACGCATCACAGGTACTTAGTGACCCAAGAGACGAAGCAAGATTGATTTGTTCTACTGCAATGCGCTTTATGGGAGGCTGCTTTTAAAGACAGCTTGGAAGCTTCAGTCGGTATGGAATGCAGCAGCTCAGATACTTGGGGCCAAGAGTTCAGGGTGCATTACACCAATTTTATATCAGCAGCACCGCTTAACAATGCACTTTCAGACTCAATTTAAAGTGCTGGTATTGACTTTTAAAGCCTTCAACAGTTTGGGAACAGGCTACCAGAAATACTGCCTACACCCATATGAAGCTGTCAGGGCCTTGAGGTCAACCACAGAGGTCCTACTTGCAGGCTCACCATTGAGGTCAGTTAAGTTGGCAGGTGCAAGAGGTAGGGCTTTTTCAGTAGTGGCCCCCAATCTATGGAGTTCCCGACTGCAGGAGGTACATGGCTCCTTCTTTGTTCATCTTTAAGAGATTTTTTTTTAAAAAAAAAACGCTTCAAACTGCTTGTGTTGAAATGATGAGTTGAACTTTAAATGGTTACTTCTCCTCTTTGAACTGTAATATGTTTTTCAGCGGTCTGATTAGAAATTCCCTTTCCCTGTTTTTTTTTCTTTTACAGTTTTAGATATTGGTTTTAAATGTTTTTTACAACATTAATGGTAAGCCACCTTAAGAACACTTTTGTTTTGAAAGGCAGCTTATACATTTCTAAAGAAAATAAAAATAAATGCACCATAACTACTTTGGGATTACTCAAAAGGGCAGCCTCAAAATTTGCAATCCTGTAACCATGGTTTAGAAACATCTACCTTTGGAGCCTCTTGCAATCAAACACTAAGTGCAGGACCCATGCAGGGCCATTAAGTGCAGCAAGGGGGGGGGGGGCGCAGAGGAAGAAAGGGAGCACTTTACAAGGGCTTTGAGATCCAGAGGGCCCCAGCCCAGGCTACAACCCATCGCAAGGGAAAAAATAAGGCTAAATTATAGATAATGCTTGAGGATATTATGGAAACTTATTTCCCTGCATCTATATACCCACCAGTTCGTTACCCACAAACATAGTTCATGGAGAAAAATCAAATCTAACGAAAGCTTTAACTAAACTTTGACTGAGTTACTTTTAACAGTAGGTGTCTCTTAATCCCTTCACAATTTATATACAGACTGTATGTTACTGGCATATCATTGTACTTTGGCCTGCACCTCTGCTAAGAAAGGTCTACAGAGACTTCTAAATGTTATTTTGTTAAATTTAACAGCTAGGGACCTCCTTTCTGAGCAATAACTATTTATTTATTTATTTATTTATTTATTTAATTTCTATAGTACCCAATAGCCGAAGCTCTCTGGGTGGTTCACAAAGGTACTCTGGCCTGAGGACAAAGACTTTTTTGTGTGTTCATATTTCATAGCCTAATTCTTTAAAATAAAAGAAACTTTATGGACATAAATAAAATCCTGACATTGTATTCTAGTGAAACCAGTTGTTGTTCGTGGAATTTGAATGTCGAGAGCTTTCCAACGAAGTGTGTTTCATGTGAATTGTTCAACAGGAAGGCAGTCAAAAGAGGATGACCAAGTAATTCCCAATTTTGAATTTAATATATAAGATTGTCCAGATCTTGTGAGATTTTGCTGGATCCAATCAGAAGTGTCAGAACAGAACAAACTACATTCTGAATAGTGAATTACTGACCCAGACCCTTCTCTAGAACAGTGTCCGGGTTCAGAGATCAGTGTGTGTGTGTGTGTGTGTGTGTGTGAGAGAGAGAGAGAGAGAGAGAGATGTGCCCATTGTTTACATAATTACCCACACTGCAGTGTGGGTTGGCATGCTGTCCAAACTTGGTGTGGTGGGGGTACCTTAGAACCCACCCTACAATCCACAACTTGCCATAGGGGTTGTAAAATGGGTATGAAGCCACCCCACTACAATGGATTCAAATGATATGCCAAGCTGTACTGCAGCATCAGGCTTGCATGTGGCACATACACTCTCCACTATGCTCATCTGAACACCACCAATATTTACACAGTTAAACTGGAATTACTAGTTTGCAAGACAGAGATCTTTCTCAAGAACTGCCATTCCTAGAGTGCCTTGTGCAGCTGATGGGAGGGCCAAATCACCATAGTAATTAGGAAAGGTAATCCCAGGAATAGTGGGGATGCTGATACGATTTACAGCCTACACTCATCAAAATCCAGCGATATTCTACTATGGGACAAGAAAGATTAAGCCATCTAGCAATTTTGTCTATTGAGAGTAAACTTGCAAGCAATCGTTTTTAGGGAAATAATGACTTTGCAATTGAAAAAGGGCAGAAAAAAAAGTTAAGCTTAAAATTTATATATTTATAAAATGCTTACAGCCACAGTGGTCCATAAGAATAGAAAATCAAAACGTCAATAGGACAAAATCTTTATAAGGATCAACTGCAAAGTTACAGAGTAATGCATTTTGTAGGACTTTCTTCAGGCTGGATGTTATGTTAAACAGACAAAGCAAAAAGGGCGGACAGTGTTTAGAGGCATAGTCGGAAATCCCAGTGGGGGAGCATGGTGCAATAACAAAAATGTTGAAAAAGTAATTTCAGAATTAAAATAGAAAGTTTTATTTCATGAAAATGTATGTATGGGATCATAGTATGTGTGGGATGGGACTCCTTTTACAAGTCAATACATGTGTTGACCTACAAAGTCCAAAACGAGTTAAGACCCGGGTATCTGAAGGAATGCCTTTCCCTCTACCAGCCTGTCTATGTTCTTATACCTGTAGGGCAGGCTCATCTCATTGTCCCACCACTGGTGGTAGAACACCAAGTGGTGGTAACACAAGATAGGGCCTTCTCTGTGATGGCACCCCAACTTTGGAATGGCCTCCCTTAAGAGGTACAGCTGGCACCAACAATTTGGCATTAGGCTAAGATACAAACAGAGTAAATAAATGCCCCCCCAAATATGCTCGGCCCCAACTAATTGGTTTCCTACTTCTACTGAACCAAGAAGCATCATATATTTACAGGAAGCACTGGGCCCCATGTTTGTGAGGAGTTAATGTCTTTCCCAAACTACCACAACATTTTCTAAGGATGGCAGAACTTGCTTTGGTTATTCTATCAAAATCAAGTATGGAACTTGTAGTGCACGTGGTAACTAGATAAGGTTGACGCGGGGGGGGGGGGTTGCGGGAAGTACTGAGAAGATGTAGATGTTACACGGATATGCCATAAGCTTCAAAATAGTGTAAAAAGGGTCAATTGTGTTTATGGGATGAACCTGAACAGTAGATTACGAGTGCCATCATTGTTCAGAATGTTTATGGCTGCTGAAACCTCTGCCCAAGCCTGAATTCCATCAGATGCAAGTGCCGCAGCAGCACTGAAAGTACTTCACTTCATATTAAACTGAATACAATCCCGGTCTTGGAAAGTGAGTCTTTGACTTTCTGCTTTCACTTACTTCTATTCCAAACAGAAGTCATGCTTTGAAGTTTTCAATTAAATTATATTTTAGGTAGTACAGCCTTGCAATTTTACTAATTTAGCACTCACTATAGTGGTGAATAAGAACTGCCCCCAAGCAATCTATTGAAGCAACCGGGGGGGGGGGGGGGAAGCTCCATGCTTAGCCTCCACAGCATAAGCCTCGAGGATAAAAGCTGTACAAGTTCCTCTGTCTTCCTTTTTGCCTTAATTGTACCTCTTTAGAGCTCAGTGGGAGAGTAGTATCCTTTCCATTCATTTTTAAATAATAGTTCTTCAAAAACTGTTTTTTCCCCTTTCTGCAAGTGTAAAACACAGTCCATATGAACTCACACTAATGGATTTTCCTTGTTATCACAATTCTAAAAAGTGCGCTTACAAAAAGCAGAACAGGCTAGAATCCGTTAAAAATGAAACAAACAAAAAGAACCTGCAAGGTTGATTCTTCAGTGCAGAGGATTACAGGCATTGCAAGCACAGGCTGAGCTTTTCAGCCTATTTTCTGTACACACAAACACACACAAACACACAGGAATTCTCCTTTCTCTCCTTAAGCTACTAGTGCTTTAAGACTCAAAGGCAGACAAAGGACTATGTACGCAGCCTCCATAGGGTTGTCCTGTAAGCAGTGCTATGATAGTGTATGCAAGCTTTGCCCCTACAGTAGTTTTAGGCTAGTGCCAGACTCCATGTAATTTGTGACAAATCTTTCTCCTGGGACAGTATCCAATTCTGCTGCTCCTCTTATGCCACAGATGTAGCAGTAGTGTAAGCGACCTCTATCTAGCACAATGTCAATGGCATATACTGGCATGATGGGCTTCCCCAGAATACTGCCCTGGAACTCTAACAAAGCAATAGTACCAGAGGTAGAAAGGGGATAGAACAAGCGAAGCATCTTAAACAGTGGAGTTGGGAGTTGTTCACTATCTTTGAGGAACTGGTGCCAAATTATTTGTCAACAAAGCAGTGGGAGGATCACCATGTGGGTCTACTTCCAAGTCAACTGGATCTGAAACAATGTTGGGAAAAGATTATTGAAGGAAAATGGAGAGATTGAAGAGAAGCTCAGTTAATTATTTGCAAGAGTCCTTATGGTGCAACTTCTTGGAGAAATACCCACATCTGAACAATTTCATTCAGGAAGAGTATCTGAAGAACTAAACTAAACTAAACAGAGGTGACAAGAGTTGAAGTTCTAGGGTTAACAGAAATTCCAAATCATCAAGCCACTGGGACAAATAACACACATCCAAGAGTTCTGAAAATGTAAGTGTTAACAAAAAGCTGATCGGCTTATCAAAAGCAAAGTAAGCACAAACATAAGATTTCTCACTGATGTATTGAATGGTGTTCTGTTGTCTACTCCCACCACGTTGTACGGGAGGAGAAACTGGATACGAGAGTCAGTAAACTCAGGAGAAGGCTTGGCTCAGTATGTAACACTAAACCATGGTTTAGTGTTGAATCCAAATCATGGTGGCTGTGTAATTCTGAATGCTGGAAGTGAGAGTGGGAAGAACATACTATGCTTGTGGGTTTCTCAGAAGAATTTGGCTGGCCACTACTGGAAACATGATGCTGTTCTAGAATGTGAACTCAGTTTGATCAGATGGGGCTCTCAAGCTAGGCTGCTTAGATATGAGATTCCTTAGAAACCTTATACAAAGAGGAAGTGTATTGCTATAATAACTAATCCAATTTGCTTACTTTAAAGGTAAGATACACGTGAGAGAGTTTCAGGCTAAAAGTACATTTGAAGTTTGTGCTATCCTGTCATCCTTTGGATTTTACCCAAAGCTAAAAATACTACCCCCACTGTCCCTAGCATAGACAGAGACAGAGGAAGAGCTGTGCTCCACAATGACTGCTGGTCAACCTTAATGTCTCTGTGGTACCTTTAGCCCTTGCCAATGTTTGCTCTAGGACACAGTCCTCAGTTCTGGCTATTTAACTCACCATAAAGGGACTGCTGTCTCGGAAAACACCAGGCACACAAATGAAAAGGCTCTGCGAGGCAATACATAAACAGTAAGGCTACAAACATTCACAGTAGAAATGCAAGAATGTGACAGATTTCTCATCACTTCACTTTTTAAAAATTCTAGCATGTATCAAGATCCAAAAGAAATGGAAGATGAGAAAATAAACACACTTAGAAACACAAAACGAAGGGGTTGGGATGCAGTTGGACAGGAGGTAAAATGAGACTTCCTATATAAAACAGTTTATATCTATGGGTGCTTCAGACAGACGACTCCTAGCACTCCAAATCAAAAGACATTGTGCTCCTATCCAGCCTTTTCCTTCTTAATGCATGGGCAGGCAGAAAGTAGATCTCTAGATGCTTTGGACTTCAGCTCCCACCATTTCTGACAACTGGCCATGCTGGCAAGGGCTACTGGGAGTAGAAGTCCAAAACATCTGGAGACCTACCTTCCACTCAACCTTGTCTTAATGGACATTTTCTGGTAAGGAAAAAAAAAGACAGAAGTGGTAGGAAAACACAGGAGGGTTACAAAATGAAGACAACAATTTCAGACTCCCCGTAAAAATTGGTGTTTGAGGCAGGATGATTATCTGGAAGCATCCCAAACCTTTGACTCTTTTCTGGATAGTGAGGCTTGATCTGGATGACAGCTTGTGTTCAATAATGGAATGCACAATCTCCAGTTACTGCTAAAATATGCCACGGTACGGAGTGCTCCTTTTCTGTCTCCCGGAATTTTCCCATAGCATCCGGTCAAGTTAGAGAGGAAGAAATCTCTTTATAGGTTACAAATAAAGCCCTGTATGACTTGGACTAGAGTATCTGAAAGATTGCCTTCTCCCATACAAGCCTGCCTGGTAATAAGAACTTTGGAGGCAGCTCTTCTTTTAGCCCTGCAGCAGCCAATAGGGATGCAAAAGAAGGCCTTCGCAGGCTTTGAAACCCTCTGTCTAGGTTGGCCCTATCTTTGTTGCCTTTCTGCCAGCAGGAAAAGAAGTTTGATTCAGGCAGGCCTTGGGCAGGTAAGCTTGTCTGTTGTGGAACGGTTTTTTTAAATTGCCTGCTGTTGTTTATTTCTTTTATTGGTGTTTTTTTAAAACTATATGTTATGTTTTAACTAAGATTTTGTTTTCAATCAGTGTTCAATCATTTTTGTTAGCCACCTATTGTTAGCCATTATTGGCAGAAAGATTTAAACATCTTCCAGTTCTATCTCTATTTCAGCCTCGTTCTTTGTTCTCCATCATTCTTAATTTACAGTAACAAGAATTTAGTGTCTTGGCTCGATCTGCTTGGCCATTTGGTGGTGGTGGGCTTCTTGTAGATGCTATGTCACTAATATTATGCAGGTAGAAGAAGATGCTTTGTGATCCTAAACAGCCTTGCTTTCAGAAGGCTGTATTGGCCCCTACTAGGTCTCAGCATTTCCTTCTTGCGGCCCCCGCGGTTCCTTTGTCCTCACCCGCTTGGCGAGAACAATTATGGTGTAAGGCCATGTCATTCACAGACTCCAATTATTGCCTGCTCCTCAGATACACATTAGAATTTCTCATTTGAGACTTAATTCTCAGGCTCTGACGGCAATAGCGGAACCAGGAAGCAAGGAGGAGGAGCAGCAGAAACGCCACACACTGCATGTTAAGCAAGGGGCTCTTTTGTGGCGTGCCATCAAGTTGAGGCAAGCAGTGCTTCCAGGAATGTACTGGGAAAAGAAAAAAAGAAAAATACAACCCAAGATACCAGCCAAGTCCAACATTACTGTGATTACAAAGACTGCCCATCTAGTACTGCACAGTTATTTGTTAGATGCTCCTAGAAAAAAAGGGAAAGTTTTCTTGTAAGATCTGAATGCAATTGTTTGTAAGAGACCATTCACAAAGGGAAATTCTCTGAAGTGGAAGTACAGTCTTTTGTAAAGCTGATTATCCCTCTGCCATACTCACCTAAGGAACCCTTCCCCAACTACTGACCATGATGGCTGGAGGTGACTGGAGTTGGAGTCCAAGACAAGGCTGATTTAGAATACTTGCTAGAAGAACAGACATGGGCAAAAGCAGACATGGGCAAATTGTGGTTCTCCATATGTTTTGGCCTACAGCTCCCATCAGCCCTAGACAGCAAGCCCAGTGCAAGGTATCCCACCGCCAAGTCGTGCAGTCCTCGAGGAAAATCATGCAGCTGCTATTTCCGGCCGCATGGGAAAGGGAAGGCAAGAGTGAGCAGGTGGCTGCTCTAGAGAGCCCTGTTGGCTACTCTTACACTGAGGCAAATACCACAGCAGGCCAGTGGCTGGAGAGGCTCTCCAGAGCACCCGCTGAAGGCTGCAGTGTCAGGCCCTCCTGGTTGGGCTGGGGGAGCAGAGGAGCACAGTTCACTGCTGCAACACCTAATGGGGGAACCTCACCCACTTCCTGGGTGGGCAAGCCCTGTTAGACAGCATAGCCAATGGTGAGGGATTATAGGAGGTGTAGGTCAAAACATCTGGAGGGCCACAGGTTGCCCACCCTAGCCTTAAAGGCCCAAGCTTTAGTAGTGTTTAGTACAGACAAATACAACGCCTTCCCCTTTCTAATAAAAGATGTTGTCTTCATTTTGTAAAGGAAGGTGGGCAGCTTAACAAGGATTAAATTGTATTTCCAGACATGCTTCTTTACTCATTTGCAGCACTGTACAGTAAGGGGAAAGGAAAAGGCCCACTTGAGCAATTTGATTTAGCCAAGTGAAAAAGGCAGCCAGGGAGTTATTTACAAAGAACATATCCATTTGACAGGCTTCAAGACAGAATACACATGTGCCTCTTTAAAGTCCCACGTTGCATGGGTGGGGAGACAAAAATCTGGTTTTAAATATACTTGTATCCTTTCTTTTCCCGATCTATCTGCAGGAAGGTAGATTTATAACCGAGTTTAAGGCATTTTCCTTTTGCAACAGCCTTGAAGATATGCATTATCTGAATTGCATTTTCAGTCCTCCAACTCATTTTTACTTCACCTCCCTGTATGGAAGTGTATCAGGGAAGAGTGGGGAGAAGCCTAGTCAATGTCATCAGTGTTGGGGAATCTATGGTTTGCCCCCTTTAAAAAGGGTACATAACCTCATCAGTGCTGATGTGCACAGTAATGCTTTTAAGTAATCTAATAGGGCAGTGAAACTGGCAAGGTCCTGCACAGATCTTATCCACCATGGAGATGGTGGAAGAAATTATGGTGGTGTGAACTTGGTGAAGTGAACTAGCAGGATATATGCGAAATTGCATCCACTACACTATAGTCCAGCATCTGGGATTGGGAGTGGGGTAAAAGAGGAGAAAACCTGGAGGGAGCATGAAGCCTTTTAGAGTGAGAAAGCACATGGTTTGGGTCCAAGTTACCTGCAGGATCGCCTTCTCCCGTATAACCCACCCCGCACACTCAGGTCCTCTGGGAAGAATTTACTCCAGTCAGCCAGAACTAGGCTGATGAGTGTTACCCAGAGGACCTTCTCTTCTGCCGCTCCCAGACTGTGGAATGGCCTGCCGGAGGAGATTCGACAAATTAGCAGTCTTCTGGAATTTAAGAGAGCTGTGAAGACTGCATTCTTCCAGCAGGCCTACCCAGTTGAATTTTAAGATGTTTTTAATAATGTATTTGTTTTTATCTGTTTTAATGGTTTATCTATTTTATGATTTTCATGTTTGTATTTGTTGTTGTTCCCCGCCTCGATCTGGATGGAGAAGCGGGTTAGAAATGAAATAAATAAATAAAATAATCATTAAGTGCTTTAAAATACATGTGTTATTTCAGCCTCAATATTCTAGTTTTAGTTTTGAGCATAGGCAACTGATCATAAATACAAGTGAGTGGGCAGAGCATCTTGTGGCAAACCAATTGTGTTAAAATATTCCAAACGTATGTTGTTAGCTGCTAACCAGGCTCAATTCAATGTCTGGAAAAGGAACAGTGGCCACATGCATTAAATGGGGATTCTGGCAAACACGAAGCCCATCAGCTATGAGTGCAATGCTCACATCTCCTCCCATCCTGATCAAAGCAGACAACCACCTGAAATAGACTGCTTAGCAGGTGTTAGAGAGAAAACGTACCAGCTGCAGGGCAGGAGTAAAGTATCATCAACAAGCTCTGAAGAAGATAGTCAGTGCACAAATACAATGGCAAGTTTAAGGGTTGGGTTCATTGCTTCATCCACACCTAGAGAATTTCATATCAGAACTATTTATAACTAGAATGTTGAAGGAATCACATAATGCAACAAAGAGGGAGGTAATTTGTTAAACTTCAGTAGTCCATGTTAGATGAATAAATGAGGAAGTCTAGAGAATATGCTCTGTTTATGGACAAAACCTAAACACAATTATTTATAACTCTGCTGACTGTCTAGATCAATAGTCCCCAAACTGGTATCCTCTAGTTGTTTTGGACTATAATCTGACCATTGGCCGTGCTGGCTGGGGCTGATAGCAGTTGGTCCAAAACATCTGGAAGGTACCAAGCGGGGGAAAGCTGGTCTAGATTCAAAATGTTCTACTCTAAACCCGAGAACATCCAACAACCAAATAGAAAGCAAGACTCTCCACGTACCACCTACAGAAGGCCAACTTTATCATGAACAACCCCAGTGTCATTAGTCTTGAAATGTCTGTGGCCCACTCAGAGGAAATTTGCCATCTATTCTGAGACAACCAGACCAGGTATGGGTTAGATTAGGAGTATCCTAACTCTGGATTAATTATGTTCTTTCATCTAAGAGGTATTTTTCTTTGTGTTGTATCCAACATAATGCTAATGGAAAAGGTGGTATTATTCCACTATGTTGTGCAGGCACTAAAGGAACAGCAAGAGTAATGAAGTCATAATAAGTTGCGAAAATGCTTGTGCAATGGCTTGTGCAAACAGAATTAAAGTACTGGATTTGACACTTACGCAAGGATAAAAATGGGGTTACTACAAGTGGTAGCACTCATGGAATAACACCACTGGATACAACTCTAACGTATTCTTACTCCTTGAACTTGATTTAGACCATGTAATTTTACAACATAGTTACAATTAAATCTCATCATAGATATGCTAATCCTGCACTTCTCATAAAAATGAAGTAATCTACCATTTGAACATGGCCATTAATTTCAGTTTTTCATCTTCTGAAAATGGATCTGTCCAGCCTAACTAACGGCTCTTGCTTCTTCAAAGTTCTGAGCTTTCAGTTTCTCTGACTAAAGTCACATGTGCGAAGATACAATCTAGAGAAGGCTGTTCTGCGCTATTGCTAGAGTTGGGCCAAGAAAGGAAGAGGACAGAAAGACAATATATGATGGTGGATAAAAATAGATGCTTAAAAGAAATCCAAACAAATGGATTATTATTATTATTATTATTATTATTATTATTATTATTATTATTATTATTTTAAATGGATTTTTTCAGCCCAGTAACTGTCAAACCTTGCTTGACCTATCAGTCATGGGTATTTTAATTTTGTTTGCTATGATGTTTTTGCGAAGTCAAGACTAGCTCAAGGCAGAGTGAAGCAGAAGGGAGCAACACTGGGGGTGGGGAATTGTGCACTGTACATGATTCTGTATTCTATTACTAAGGCTGTAATGGTATACCCACTTACCTGGAGTAAGCCCCATTGAACTCAGTGGATATTTCTGATGAGACATATACAGGATTGTGCTGTTAACCTCAAACTGCCATTGGTTCTGGTCATAAGAAAGACCCTATACAGGACTACTTTAAAGACATTCCCTCTATAGGTATAAAGGAAAGCATGCAAATATATATACTGTGAGACAAAGAGATGCAAAGCCTTCTTGAGAGAATGAAACAGTGCAAATAATATTCTACTTAGTTCTAAATTGACATGGCTTAGTCGTGAGATTTGCACTATTGTTCTGGAAATATGTGAAAAACTTTCAGTGGGAAATTTGATTCAAATCACTGATTTAAATTGCCTTGCGCCTTAGGGTAGCATGCTAATATGGCCAGATGAGAAGAAAGGAGAGCATTTGTTACAGCTGAGGAGCTGATTGCGTAAGCTCTCTGACTTGGGCTTCTCTTCTTCTGCCTCCCCTCAGGGAAAAGGAATGAGCTTTCCTTAACTTAGGCTGACCATATGAAAAGGAGGACAGGGCTCCTGTATCTTTAACAGTTGCAAAGGACAGGGAATTTCAGCAGGTGTTGTTTGTATGCATACATAACCTGGTGAAATTCCCTCTTCATCACAACAATTAAAGCTGCAGGAGCCCTGTCTCTTGACCATGTACAAAAGAGGGCAGGGCTTCTGCAGCTTTAACTTTGTGATGAAGAGGGAATTTCCCCAGGTTCTGCATATATACAAATGACACCTGCTGAAATTCCCTTTTCTGTGAAACTGTTAAAGATACAGGAGCCCTGTCCTCCTTTTCATATGGTCAGCCTACTTAACTGTACTAAAAAGTTTAGAGTTTCTAATCATTCAAAGTGGTAGGAAAGAAAAACAGCAAGGGTAGCTTTAAGAACCTGATCCTGTTTAAGGATATAGTGAAAGCCTCAGTAGCCAGCCCTCTCCCCCACGATCATGGCAAGTGGGTCAATGCAGGCTGTGCCATAATGGAGTTTGGTCTACTACAGACATCTGAACCCAGGCTTTTTAAAGCGACTATATTCAGTTCAGTCCACTGGTTCAGAAGTGGAGATCAGATCCAGACATGTGATTTGGACAGGCTTGCATTAGTTATGTCAGGTGGAACTGAAGCCTATTGAAGGCATCAAGCTACTAGCTCACCAGCCAATCTGATGTGACACTTTTAGACAACCCCAAGTCCGGAATTTAATGTCGACGGAGGCTCCCTTGAACTGCAGTTGCGTAAGAGTATTGTGCAATCAAGAGGCATACTGCACCAAATTTTTCACCTGTGAGATTTCCCCCCCCCCCGAGTGAGAAGGGGGCTTTTGTGAGAATAAAACACCTGCTCCGTGTACTAGCAGTGTGTTTTAAATGGCTGCTGACAACAAGGGTTGCCCTTTCAGCTGCTTTGCCTTGCTTTTGTTTTGAAATTGGATATGAAGCACTTTGACATCCGATCAGATTTGGCTATATGATATTGCCAAGAGTGAACAAAGCCTTCTCATTGCCTTTACTATGAATGTCATGGGGGGAGGGGCTTGGCATTTAGGCCAATGCTGTCTACTTTGTCATACCAGTTATTTAAATGCCAGTACAGAAAGGCAGGGAATGTTCACCCAGTTATCTTAGCAAAGGACCAATGCATTCTTCCACGTCCCTACCTAGTAAACATTTTGCATCCTTTCATGCTCCAGCCAGCCCCCTGCAAATTGTGAGAAGGGGAGCTTTTCAGGAACTTGACATCTCATGAAAATCCCCCAATACCCCCCTCCCCAACTCAGCTCTACTGTTACTTGTGAGATGCCAGTCAGTGAGTAGCCAAGCTGGGTAACTAGAGATAGGGAAGTATTTCAGTAAGTCTACATTTTAAAGCAAACCAAGCTAATTCATACTTCCCGGACTAATATGCAGATCGGAGTGCAGTTCTCTTTCGGACTGCACACTTTGCCAAATTTTGCAATGTAGTTCTCAGCTCAAAATGTGTTAAAAATGTACAAGGGGGAGAGGAACTGCATACAAAAATTAATGCAAATATTTGTGTGAATTGTGTTTTTTTGAGCTGCAGATTGATGTGTAAACAGGACAGAACAGACATGATGGACAACACGAGAAAGCAGAAATAGTCAGACTCACCCATCTCTATGGTCATGGCTGGCTGGGGAATGCTGGGATTTGTAGGCCTTTTCTCTGTCTGAACAGGTATAGGATTGCACCCTTAAGCTAGGTTTGAAAGGTCCATCGACAATGGAGCATTGGACTTCCCTAACCCTATACTTGGCCTAGACAGCAGCGGCACACTTCCTCTCCCACAGCTGACTTGCACTGTAAGGTGGTGTGCACTGCAACTTGACAGAAAGTTTAACCCCAAAATCACTTATCACCCTTGAACGGGATGAAATTGGAACAAGTCTCTTGCAGAACCTTTTGCATTCAAACTATGCTTCTGTACGAGGTTGGAGAATGCATAATGCTGACATCCTGTCTGTGCGTTCCCTACCATGTAATTTTTTACATCCGTTAACTTCCCCAATGATAAAAAAGGGAAACCAGAGTTAAGAGGCAGCTGACCAAAAAGTGTTTAAATTTGAAATAGAAGTTCTATAAATAGTGTGTGATTTTTTTTTCTTTAATGGCATGACTCTTCAGAGGCAACATCTAGATCTTTCCCTTCCCTGGGAGTAAAGAGGGGGACATGGAAATGGAGGGGTTATGTAGCACCGCCTGCCCCTCTGCTACTGATCTCCACATCTCAGTCTAGGTAGGTGGCTGTTGCCAGGGTTGACCACTCTTCCTCCCCTCCCCACTCCCGGCTATTCTCAGCCATCCCATCTTCTGCACCCTCCCACTGATTTGGGAGAGGGAGATTGTGGAATCTGGATCAAGAACTGCATCTTGGAAAGCCTGAAGCCAAAACCCTATCAATTCATCCTTTGAGCAGTCAAACTCTCGCGCAACACAGGCTCTCCATGTTAACTCCCTCTTTGCAATATAGCTTGCTACAGCTACTCACTGCTCTTTCTTCAATGTTCATTTGGGGGGGGGGGGGAATATTTGCCAGCTAGCCAAAGATCTGGAAGTTATTAAATAATTAGCAGAGGCAAAAATAGTTTCATACTGTTCCACTGCAGAGAAAGAGAGAAGCTTTGCACTGCCAACTGTCTTTCACACATGCATCTTTTAATTATTGCCATCTGGAGTCCCTCTTCCTGCATATTCTCTGTGTTAAAGCCTTCAAGAATAGGATTCCAACACTAGTTTATTTTCCCCCAGAGAGCCCCAGTGATCCTAGTGGCAACGATGGGCTAAGATGCAACTTGAGACTCCTGTCATCTGCGTGTAAATCCTTCACCTGCCGAAGCACCCACTGCCCTTTGCGATCACCCTCATATTAAAGCTTGCTGTGTACAACCTAAAGAATTGAGGTGATTAGACTGCTGAATTAAATACATTCCTCAAATTAGCAGTCTTCTGGAATTTAAGAGAGCCATGAAGACTGCTCTCTTCCAGCAGGCCTACCCAGTTGAATTTTAAGATGTTTTTAATAATGTATTTGTTTTTATCTGTTTTAATGGTTTATCTATTTTATGATTTTTATATTTATATTTATTGTTGTTCCCCGCCTCGATCTGGATGAGAGGCGGGTTAGAAATGAAATAAATAATAATAATAAATAATAATAATAATAATCAACTGTTTATGGCAGAGCCTAGAAATACTCGCATTTTGATGTATGCTCCACAGCCAAAACCCCTAACATTTTGCAAGTAGAAAAAGGAAGAGAAATTGGGCAAGTGTGCATGACTGTCTAGGCTTTAAGGGGAGGGGGCAACCTTCTAGATGGACCCCCAAGACTGATTAGGGGAGAAGATCTGGAAGGGCTTGGGGGAATTGCAGTGAATGCAGCCAGCCTAGAATAGGAAAGCCCAATATAACAGTCAGCTAAAACTATGCATATTCTTTTCTATCAATGTGGTAACAGGATATTTGTGCAATTCAACATCTTTCCCCAGAGCCTTGTCTTACTGCATGTCCCATTCCTATTTGCCTACATCTCCTCATCTTCCTTGCTCTTTGTACATATGCTTTAGACTCTGCAAAAGCAAGGATTTCAGTACATTCAGTTGTTCATGTCATTTAAGTACAGGGTTGGGTTTTCCTGGTGTGAATTGTAAGAATGTTAACACCAAGAATGCTAAACTGCATTAGAAGAAGTTGATAGGAGAAGATATATAAGCATTAAACATCCAGGCAGTCCCAAATTCAATCTCCAGTTTAAAAAGAGTGTGTAGCAGATGATGGGAAAGAACCCAGCTCATTTGAACCTGCAAGTGGATGCTTCTCATCTCTTCCTTCTGGCCATGCCAGAGGGGAGGGGAAGTCCTTGCACCCAAAGCTTTAGCAGGCTCATCCCCATAAAGCTGACCTATTGTTTAGAGTCATGTTTGAAACAGGCTCTTAAGATCCACTGACTTAATGATATAGGGCTCTGGGAGACAGAAAGGCAGATCCTTACCAACTTTAGAAATTTCAAATATTATTTGCATCCCTTCTTTATTGAGCCTACACTCGAAACGCACTCAGAGGCAGGGAAAACCCACTGACAACACGGAGCTTTATTTTAAAAAATATCCACGACATGAAGCAATCATGCAGCATGTTATTGCAATGAGCCACTGTGGGAAAGATACCCTTGATTAAGGTGGAGCTTTTGCTGAAGGGGCATTGTCTTCCACTTCAGAGAACAGTTTTAGGGAGTTTAGACCTTGGATCTCCTAATAGTTCAAAGTTATGCCAGTACAATATACCAGTGGAGGAGACATTGGGCCCACCAGCCTCCACTGCAATATGCAGCCATACATTCCACACTCAGCATGAGCAATACAGTGAATGTATTCGGCTAAGAATTCAACAATGACTTTCCTATGAGTGTATAACAGCAGAAGGAAGCCCCATCAGAAGTTCGATCAATGTTCTACAATTACACTTCATGTAGGACTAACTTGAGAAGGAGGTTTAGATAAGAGGGTAGAGATATGCCATTTTAAGCAGCAGATCCTGCCAAGTTTATTTCCTTTTGTTCAATAGGTTTGCTATTGGCACAGTAGCATCAGTATACATAATAGTTTACACAGAATAATGTAAGCAAGATGATGGTTCCCTGCTTCTCAAGGAGTTCACAATTTCAGTTTTAACAGGGCGAAGGGGATGGGAAAGGAAGGAAGGAAGGGACAAGGACAAATATGCACAAGTCCAGCTATGTCATGTATTTAGAGACAGTTCTGGTGCAGGATGAGATCCAAGGGGTTAAGTTAAAACATCTTAGAATCTACACAACCACCACCTTGCTGCTGAAAATGGATGGGGCTTGTTCAAGCCAATACTCTTGAGTTGCTGAATTTAAGTCAGACAACTGCATACACAGGAAATGTTTATGGGTTTTATTAGGCCTGGCCTTGGCTGGTCTTCAGAGGACACAACACACAATAGCCAGGGGAGCAGCCAAATTCAGTTGGAGTTCTGACCCTAAAAGGGCTGAGATGATCTCGTTTCACTTCCAGGGATTTTTTGTTTAATGCACTGGAAGTTAGATATGCCATCCTTGAAAACACAGGAACAGGAGAGGGAAGGAACACACAGTTTGAGGAAACCCATAACTAGTACTCTGTGGAAAATTGCTGACACAGGAGAACTATTTTCATTGGCGAGATTCAGCTGAGTATCATAATCTAAGACCAAGCTACAGTTCACACGTCTGACAAGTCCTGTGGTTCTGTCTCACCTCATCTATAATACAAATCGCTTGTGTGTGTGTGCGTATGTGTATGTAGATAGAGACAAGACGGAATTCCAAGAAGGAAAAGAATATAAGCTCAGCCTCTTATCACCTTTCCTCAATTCCTTTCCAAGGCCTCAGTTACAATTGATGCTTCCTTATGTTCTCTGCACAGTTGTGACACGAAACAGCAGGCCTCATTGCTTCATGTACCACTATTTGTATTGGAAAGGTCAGCTTGACATTAAGATGAGTTCAGTTGAGGCCCAGATAAAGTCTTTCGCATAAGAAGCCTATGGTTGATAAGCATATATGGGTTATAAATTCAAGTGATCTTAGCATGCATCTGAAGCCAGGTGAGGGAACGAGGCAACACAGTTATTGGTAGGGTGGAAGATGTCACAAAAACATAAGAAGAGCCATGCTGGATCAGACCAAGGGTCCACCCAGTTCACACAGAGGCTAACCAGCTATCAACCAGGAACCCACAAGCAGGACACAGGTGCAACAGCATCCTCCTACCCATGTTCCCAGCAACTAGTGTATATAGGCTTACTGACTCGGATACCGATGATCTCCTTTCCCCAACCCATTTCGCCTGTTGCTGTGGCATGCTTTATCTGCACATTCTACACACGCAATGTTGGAAATCGAAAAATAAAAATCTTTAGCCTGAGACATAGCGATAAACAAGTCACAAGGACAGTTATCACATAGTCTCAGATAAATCAATGCCAACGAATGAAGCCAATGTTGGTCTTGTATTCAAGCATGCCTTGGTTTTTATATCCCCAGTCCCTGTCCACCCAACCTGTTAGGCAGAATCAAATGCATTTATAGAGAAGTGGGGAGCTTCTAGATGTAGCTGGACTCCAACTTCCATCAGCCCCAGCCAGCAGGCCCGAAGGTCAGGGCTGATGGAAGTTTGAACCCAGCTACATCTAGACGGGCACAGGTTCTGGAAATATCAGAGTACATCCATTACTCTGATATACCTCACCTTTTTAAGGTGAAGTATAATTAATACTATGTGGGGATATGCATACATCATAAGGGATATATACCCCACAGCATTACTTCTGAACAATGGTGACTTAAGGGAAAATGAAGTTCCTATATGGGGGGGAAATGTGAGCAAATCCTGAGTGAACTTGGCATGTGTCCTAATCACAAAGGCTATTTGGGCCTTGCATAGCTTCTAAGTCCCATTAAGCACCCAACATCCTACTTATTGAGCAATTGGCTTGTACTGGGTGCTTTTGAAGGTTGGGAACAGCAACCAGTATTCAAGGAGGACCCAGAGCACAGCTGTAGAGCACATGCTTTGCATGAGAAGGTCCCAGGTTCAATCCTTGGTATCTCCATGTAGGGCCAGGAAAGAAGCCTGCCTGAAACCCTGCAGAGCTACTGCTGGTCAGTGTTGACAATACTGGATTAGATGGATCAACAGTTTGAGTCAGTGTAAGTTTACCCCCTCCGTTCTCTAGCCAAATGTATACCACGGACAAACCTGTGTACAAGCAGAACTAGAAAAAGTAACTCATGTTCCATTTGATGCCACACCCCACTGCAGACATATTAGAGACCACTTTCCCCAATTTAGGCACAGATAGTACCTTGAATAAACTGCAAATAAAATCACCCTGGAGCTCTCTCTAGGTTTGGATATTAGATTAGCCTGAGACAGCATTTAATATTAACACAGGCACTGCAGTGTTATTTTTCACTCTTACGCTACTCACATTTTTTTAATGCAGCTGCTGTGGAGTTTTCAAAATGCTGCAGAATATGGGTCCAACTTAAGTCACATGCCTGGTTATGTGTATTTAGATGACTATTCTTACAAGTTTATTGTACTGACTCTTATCTATTATCTCACTGTATTTAATACAGATGTCTGGGGTCACTCAATAATATTACAGTGGATATTATAAATTTTATAGTAACAGGAGATATATTTCTATTTATTTCAGCACAAACTGCAAATATTCACACTGGTAATGGGAGCACTATGTGTTGATACAATAACCAGGCATAACATAGGACCTTTGAAATGGTCAAGTAAAGCAGGAGTACTTGTTCATGTAATACTCCCCTTCCTGTTGGAGTCCAAGGTAATGGACTGGTCAAAAGTAGAGGAAGCTGCAGATTAACCAGAAAGCATCTAGTCCAAACTACTATCTGGTTTTGAACTACAAAAACCACCAGCACCAGTCAGCATGGCCAATGGCCAGGTATTATAGGAGTTGTAGTCCAAAACATATGGAGGGCACCATGTTGCACACCCCTGCCACTTTGTGTTTATACAGTACATTTTTGATGCACAATATCAGGGCGTTCCTTTGCTTTTCAGTAACTTTCCTCTGAAGCATCCAGCATTGGCCAGTGCCCAATTCTGCTATAAAACAGTACAGCCAGCCATTTGTTCTTGAAATTTCCACTTCAACTTGATGCTTCTGTGGCACACTGGAGTTCTCAGCCAAGAAACATCCGAGGCTACAGTAATAACACGCGAGAGGCAGAGAGGGCAGTTCATCCAATTCCAGCCAACACTTCGCCCATAAAATAAAATTCAGTACAAGATATCAAGTTAGAAGCATATGAAAAGGAGATTTAATACTCCTACAAATGAAAGGCATGGTAAAAGATTAACTGAAAGAGACAAACAACAGCCTGATATGTACAAGGGTCAGATAACTGAAGTACACACACACACAAACCAACAAATTCACATATTAGGAGGTATAACCTAGCAAGGAAGTAAGGCAATGTTTAGTGGAGTGTGTAGAATTGTAGGCTTAAAAGGATCTGGAAATCATAGATATATTTTCCCACATTCAAGCCACAGTCCTCTATGTCAGAATACTCTGAATACGTTAACACACTCCATCCAGATTGTTGGGTGTTACAACTAGATTGCAGGATGGGAAAAGGCATACATTAGAGACTCCAGTGTCAAAGATTACAATTTAGGAAGGCATGTCTTAAGAAATTTGTTTGTTTGATACCTTCCTATAGCATTATCAAACACTAAAAGCACTGGTTTTCTTGACAGAAAGTTTATTTTCTATTCCAAATTCTAATCATGAAAGAAACCCCCTCTGTTAAACATCCAGGAGAATGTCCCCAAGAATGTCAGTACCAGTACACCATTCTCCAGGCAAGAACACAACATGGTACTAGAGTCCCAGAAGGAACTGAAGGGCAACTTTTTCAAGCAAGCTTGATCAATAGTACCCAGTAGATACTTCAGGTAGACAGCTGGGAACAAAACAACCCACCCCCCACAGTATTTTGACTATCTGGCATATTAGGTGGTATGATCCTTTGTCCAGATTAAGCCATGGCATTGCCACTCAGCATCCTTTAGTGCCTCTCTGAGTAAAGCAACTGGCGCACAAAGCGAGAAACCGCACATCATCAAAACATGGACGCTGTAGATCTCTCCCATCTCTGGTTTCTCTGATAAATAGTGACACAACAGACCTTGCATGCCCATAACAGGGCTCCATGCTAGCACAGTGCAGCTGTTGCAGTCCAGTCAGACCAAGCAACCAGCTACAGAGTTTTTATCTTTTCATGATACTCATTCTCCATTACAATCCTAATAATCTCAAGTTTCTTTTTTATGTGTCACACACACACACCTCAAAAACACAAATGGCACACAAACTCAAGACAAGAGCTACTACCACAGGGGCTCAGTCTGATTGGAGCCACTTAATCACCAAGGTATTATTCAATCACTGCGCCAGTACACACTGTCACCTATGTCGACCTTGGGGGTATGCATCTTCTAGACTTCCTATCAGAGAGAATACTATAAGTTGGCAGAAATATATAGAAGTATAGCTCTGGCGGCTTCTACGCTTCTGAGAAAGGGTCTACTTTATCCATCCTTCCTCTTAAACTGACACAAAGAGTCCGTAAAATGAATACTTTGGGAATCAGTTCCCCAAAAAGCTTCTTTGAAGCCAGCAGTCACACTGTTTAAGTTGCATGAGCCAGTTTTTCCCTCCATGGCCAGTGCTAGTTCCTCCATTCTGCAGTCTGAGGACACCATGACCCCCTCAGCTGCATTATTAACCCCACCACCACCACCGAACCCCTCTCCTGCAGTGCCTCCTCCTCAAAGTTCTGTTGCTTTGGGGGAGGGTGAAGGGAATTACGCAAACCAGAGAAGCCCGTGGTTGCTCCTTACCTCTTCTCACTTGTTCACCCTTTCTGGGCACCAGGCCAGGGTGGACTGGACCCGAGAGACAGAGTACGTGAGAGAGAGCAGACATCCATGCCCACTCACTCACCCTCTGTCTCTGGGCAGTGCAACAAGCAGGACTGGTCATGGAATGAGCAGCCACCTCATCCTTTCACTTCCTTACCTGTATTCTCCCACCAGGCAACGCAGGGGTGGGAATTCTGCCCAGTGAACCAAATCCTGCCCACTGCTGCATCCAGAGAGAGGATGAGTGAGAGGATGCAGCCTCTTGTAAAAGCAGCTGCTGTCTCCAAAACTTATTTTGGCAGTAAGGCAACTGTCTCTCATTGCTCACCTCACCTGCGCTTTCCCTCTGCAATACCTGTGAACTCATCCCTCCTCTTTGGGCAAAGAAGCAGGAAGGATGGAGCTTAGCGGGGGCCATCCAGATGGAGGGAAGAAGGAGGACTACTTTGCGGATTATTTTCCCCCAAAAGCTCCTATGAAGCCAGCTGTCACACTGTTTATACTTCACGAGCAGGGTTTCCCCTCCATGTCCAGTGCTAGCGGCCTGCTCATTCGCCCTCTCTCAGTGGGTGACACAGAGGAGAGAAGGGCAAGCAAGAGAAAGGTGGCTGCTGTCACCTCTGCCTGCTCACCTTTCTTCTCTTGCCAAGTGGCGTTGAGGAGTGGGTTAGTTGTGCCCATTCCCACACCAGACAGAGTATGCACAAGGGAGTGAGTCAGAGCCTGAGGCAGCTGCTCTCTCAATGACCCAAACAGCAAGTAAGAGAGAGGGCAAGCAGGTGGGCAGAAGTGGCTGCTTGCCCCCCCCCCTCTCTCTCAGCAGCATTGTGAATCAAACCCTCCCTGCCATGGTGCCCAGAAAGGGTGAGCAAGAGAGCAGAGCAGAGGCAGGAGCAGCGCTGCCTACTCTCGCTTACTCATTCATCTGCCCATCCCCCAGAAGTGGAACTGTTCTGAGGAGGAGTCGAGGGAAATCCAGGGGCTTCCTGCCTAAAAAGCCCTTCTCCCCTGTCCTTTTCCAGGATCTGCTGAACGGGCAGTGGAAAAGAAGCAAAAGATCGCTAATTACCATTTATGGTTTCATTTTATTTATTTATTGCATTTATATCCCACTTTTTTTCCTCCAAGGAAACCATCTTCCTTTCCATTTTATCCTCGCCTTTACTCATGCATCGGCTGAGGGTTTTTCTTTTTTCCAAAATAAAAAGTGGCAGTGTTAAGCACCCTTTTCCAAATAACAGTTTAATGTCCTGTAGCCTGATGTCTTTCCATTCATCTTTGGAGTAGTAAACCCACACTTTGGCATTAGAATGCAGGACTCTGGCCACATGCTGGACTTCAGCCTTCTGGCTAAAACTCCACATCTGGAGTGTGCATGTGTGCCATTTTGTCCTACAGCAATAGCTGCCAATTACAACAGTTGAACACATTACATTCCCACAAGTAAGATTAACAGACAGACAGCTTCAGAATGCGTCAAGGAGAAAGATCTCTGAACTTTGTTCCTCCTAATGTGCTGCACAGAAATTCACCTTCCTTTTATGCCAACAGTCTCTACCTGGAAAGTCCCTTTCACTCCCAAGGGGAAGTATTTCCCGACACTGGCCCGATATGTCTGGAAAATCTTCACCTACTGAACTTCTGCCTGTCACAGACTTATTAAAATGAGCCGGAAATGTGCCAGATACAAGTGCCAACCCCTTCCCCTTTATTTCTTCCTTCCTTCCTTGAAGAAGCGTGTCACAGGGCACTCATTCGCTGCCAATATCAGACAAATAAATAAATAAATAAATAACTCTGTCGAGTCCTAGGGTTGGAAGGAAGGAACGCAGTAGATGATGATGATGATGATGATAATAATAATAATAATAGATCGGATAGGAGCAAACGACGATGGCTCCTCTGTTTTATTACTAACCAAGCTAGTTCTCCTAAGTGAAGACGTGGCCCGTCTTAACTGTCCCCCCCCCCCCCCGCCCTGATTTCCACCTCCTGGGCGCATAGATCTCTTCCCATTATCTTCAACTGCTTGCAGAAATCAATCGAGCCGTTACTAGAACCTCGACTCGGAAGGGAGTCCCGTCACGTGGGGAGCCTCAAAGGGCTGATCAAGCAACCGACCCTGCTCAGCAAGTGGGACTGCCGCGTCGAAAGCCGTATTTTATTCTCTCTTTCTCTCTCTCTTTCACACACACACACACACACACACACACGATCCAGCAAGGTTTTAAATTGGAGGAGAGGGGAAAGAGGAGATCTACCCAAACCAGAGAAAGAAAAATCCTTAAGAGCGAAAGACAAGACAGATTGCAAATCAGCCCCCAATGGAAAGATAGCGAAACGCGTTCCTTGATCTCGTACTAGATCTCCACCCAGCCTCCCGCCGCGCCGGATACAAGCCGCGGACTCCCCGCAATCTCGTGGGAAAGAATCGCCCTGGCCACGGCAGAGATGAACCTTGAGTACCTGCTGCAGCGGGAAGCCTCCGACCGACGCAGCGCCTGGCTAGTCTCGAGTGCCGCGCAAAGCGATACAAACCGATGTGGCTTCGGCTCCGCTTGGCTTCGCTTCTCAGCCCCAGTTGCTTTCAGTCCTGCTCAGGAGGAGGCAGCGGCAGCAAGAGCCAACCCTCTGGGGCAGCCCAGAGACGCCTCGCATGCTTAACTCTTGCTTGCCCGAGGGCGGCCGCGGCAACACCGCAGAGCAAATGTCCCGGAAGCGGGGAAGAAAGAAAACGAGCATTTCACCGTATGCTTCCACACCTGCTCTGGAGTTAGTAAACAAACCAGGAACCTTCCCTCGCCCCACCACACACACTTTATAAATCAGACTTTGGGGGAAATCCTATATTTAGACAGGGGGAAAAGTCCTACAACTCCCAGCATTCCCCAGCCAGTATGGCTGGCTGGGGAATGCTGGGAGTTGTAGGACTTTCCCCCCTGAGTAAACCTGTATAGGATCGCACCGTTACAATGTTTTACTAGCTGCAGCAGATAGGGCTTCTTCACACAGTATATTTAAGGTACACGTAAAACTTATTTCTCTTCTCCATCCCTACCTCAATCTGATGTATATTTTCTTGGAAACAAGTCTGGGTTCAAACTAAGTGTGCATATAGGGCAAGTGTGGGAAATTCAGGGCCCTGTTCCCCAGGATTCAGCAAAGAACCACTGCCCCGCTACCCCCGCCCCACCAAACGTTTGATGGTTGACTAGCTTCTGCATGGCTTTTCCCCCATTCTAAAAGGTTGAAATGCTTCTTCTAAGGATTAGATACAGTAGCAAGATGTTTAAGCTAAAACATGCCAGTTTAATGGGATTTTGCCCCTGCCCATTTTGCCCCTGGCTCTGCCCCATTTTGCCTTGGGCCCTACTTACCACTGAGGCCCCCAAGAACTTAACTGAAATAGCATTCGGCCCTCAGGCTGAGCTCAGGAGTGCAGCCCAATCCTATGCAGTTAAATGTGGCGCTAAAGAATCATATTGATGGCATCATATTCTACATAGGACAGTATGGGTCAGCATTCACTGAACACACTGTGTAAAACAGAACCCCCTTTTTAGGCAGCTGGGGTTTATGAATGCAAGGAGGGGGCAAAGGGGATCTAAGCGCATAGAGCTACACAAGATTCTCATCCTCTAGATGGATTCTGTTTGACGCCTGGTTAGCCGATTATGCGCATAATCGCTGAAGCGCTTTATCGTAAATGCTTGTACGCAAGAGGTAACTGAGCGCACAACTGGTGGCCTTACCGGTTGTTTGAAATGCGCTTTACAAGTAGTTAATGCGGAGAATCGCTTGTTCACATAGGCAAAATGCACTTTAACGGCCAGAGGAAAATAAAACTCGCTATTTAACGCGCATTCAATAATGCGCATAATCGGAGAGATAAAGCACCTCAACTCCCAATTTACGCTCTGCTCTTGTAGAGGTAAAAATTTTAATGAGACTTCAAAGAGCTTTAAACGTCTCGTGTAGAGGCAGCCATAGAGCCCTTCCTGTCTGGGTGGAGCTTGGAAGTGGGACCGGTAAGTGAGATCCTGCCTCCACTTCCACACATTCAGTATATGCATTTGGCAATGGAAGGTTAGCACTTTTCATGTATTCATGGGATACTCCAGTTGTTCAATTAACAGGCATTTAAATCTTTGCATTGCTGCTAGGTGTTATTTTGGGTTTTGCTTCTATTTTATACTGTAGTTTTAAACTTTTAAATTCTTACATTGTATCTCATATTGTATTTTATGGTTTTAATTGTGGTGAACCCCTCAGAGAACTTTTTCAGTTATTGGGAGGTATAGAAATGTAATAAATTATTAAAAAGAGCAGCACAGCCATGCGGAAAGAACCAATGTTTTTCAATGGCCATTTTCTGGGGGGAGGGTGTAAAAGCCAGAACGACGCCTTTATATTAAAAACAGTGCCACCAAAAACAGTGGCATGTGTTAGAAACACTTGAGAACAGTATTTTAGGACTAAAACCATTGCAATATTATATTACTATTAACCCCATAACTCCCAGAACAACATCTGGAACAGAATGGATGGCCCGGAACGGCCACTTCCGAATGACTGAAATCAACCAAACCCGCCAGGCACATGTAACTCCATGGTAGGGATGCAATAAACACCAAACTTTCCACAAAACCCACATTTCGATACCCGCTCCAGACCATAGTCCATTTTGTGCAAAACAGGCCAGAATGGCAACTTCCCAGTGAGCCAACTGAACCAAACTCAACAGTCACACATTAGTAGGTGGGACAGAAAGACTAAGCCCCAAAACAGCCACAAAAAAATGTTCTGACACCCGTTCTGGGCCATAGTCTATTTTGCGCAAAACAGGCCAGAACAGCAGCTTCCAAGTAAGCCAACTCAACCAAACTCACCACTCACACACTGATTCAAGGGATAGATATAATAAGCCACAAAACATCCACGAAATCCACGTTCCGATACCCGTTCTGGGCCTTAGTCCATATTGTGCAAAATAGGCTGGAACGGTAGCTTCCAAGTGCCGCATTGTTAGCCACACCCTCATTGTCGGCCACCAGCATTGCCAGCCGCCGCATCGCCAGCACCCACTGCATCACCTGCTGCATCGCCCGCCGTGACCAGGAAACGCAGCACTGCAATGAGAACTGGAGATCTGTTTAATAAATCTATTGTCGGAGCTCTGTTTAATAAATCTATGGCCCCCATAGTTTGTGACCACAGATTTACTAAACAGAGCTCCCACTATATCTTGAAATTGTGGTCTGGTTCTCACTGGAGCACCAAGTTTCCTGCATTGCCAGCGATGAGGGCAACCAGCGATACAGTGGGTGCTGGCGATGTAGCAGCAGCTGAGTGGGGAGAGGGAGGTGAGTCCACTGCCGACACCAGGGACCTTGGGCCCCCCGAATCTTGCCTCGGTTTGGACACCGAGGCAAGGCAGGCAACCCCCATGGCACCCTGAGGCTGCCTCTACAAGAGCGATTTAAAGCTCTTTCAAGGTGCATTAAAAAAATTACCTCTACAACAAGAGCAATTTAAAGCTCTTTCAAGTCTCATTAAAAAAATACCTCTACACCAGCGGAGCGCAAATGGGGCGTAGAGGCGCGTTATCTCCCCGATTGTGCGCGTTATCGAATGCGCGTTAAATAGCGAGGGTTTTTTTGCTCCGTCCATTAAAGCGCATTTTGATGGGAGGGGGCTGCTGCTCCGGCGAGCGGAAGGAAAAGGCTGGTGCCCACGGAGGCGGCTCCTCCTCCTCCCTCTATTGTCAGATCTCACCCCCTTCTCCACAGCCTGCCAGCCAGCCAGAGGGAAGGGGAGGGAAGCGCCTTTTGACAGCTGCCGCCGCCGCCACTGTCAAAAGTTGCGGCGGGCTCGAGCTGCTAAACTGAAGCTGGGGAGACACGTGGGGAAGGCGGGCGACTACCCTCCGCCCGCCGGCTGTCCCTTCCGCTCACCGGAGCAGCATGAGGAGGGGGCTGCCTGGCTGCGGCTAGCGTCGGCGAAGGAGGGAAGGGGGACGCCGCAGCCGAAGGAGACGCGGAGAAGGAGGAGGCAGTTCGCGCGTCCTGCCGCTGCGCTCTGAGGGCTTAAACTGCTTTGCTGCCTGAATGAAGAGCCTCTCATTTCTCAATAAACACAGACAGAGGTGCCCGGTGGCTGCGGTGGCGGCGGGCTCTCTGTGATCCCCGGCACCCGCGGGGGGGGGGCGGCGGGAGGAGGAGGAGGAAGAAGAGGGGGTAAAGGAAGGCAAGGAGGAGGAGGATCGCTCGCCTGCTGCCCACAGCCTACCAGCCAGCCAGCTGGGGAGCGGCGGGGAGGGAAGGGGAGGGAAGCGCCTTTTGTCGCCGCCTCTCGTGCAGAGGTATTAGGCGTAAAGGCGCTTCAGGGATAGTGTGCATAATCTCCTAACCGGGCGCAAAAGCGAATCCTTGTGGAGGGGACCTGAGTTGAATCGGGGCTCTTTCGGGGGCTCCGAAACGGCTTCCGAGGTGAATTGGGGGGGGGGCGTGCATAGCCCTACTATTCACTCCATAGAAATCATTTCTCATTATGCAAATAGCAGTTGCATAATGCCCTACTAGCCCTCATGATAGTGTTGCAATGTGGATTATCCCCAATTGTGCTAGAATAGGAGTAAATTATACCCATTGCATTCGATCATAGAATGCTGAAGAAGGAGTGCTTTTGTTACATTAAAGATCCTTTTTATACCCCTTTGACCTGAGCTTTTTTGGCAGAACATGTATATCCCACCTACCTCCCAGAAACCCATGGTTAACTATAATGATCTTCCTCCAATTTTGTCATTGCAACAACCCTGTGGGATAGGTTAGGCTGCAAAATATGAATGCCCATAGGTCATTGTAAGATTCATGATGGAATGGGTCATCCCCCCCACATCCTAGTCTGATATTTTAAGTAGGGATGTGCACTGGATCGGACCCGATCCACGATCCGAGTCCGGTCCAGTGGGAAATCGGATAAATTATCCGATTTCCGATCCCGCAGCTGGATCGGCCGATCCAATCCGAACCGGTCCGAAAAGGCTCCGAACCGGTTCGGCGGATCGGCGGATCGGCGGGCGCCCACTGGCGCCCACCGCCGCTTCCATTGGCGGGCGCCAGCGGGCGCCCGCCGATGAAAGTGGACAGCGGGGGGGGGAGGAGGGGGGCGCTTACCTTCTCGGCCCGTCCACTCCCGTCCGGCACTAGCAGCTACTACCAGCGGGCTCCGCGGCCTGCTCTAGGGTGGCGCGCCGGGTGATGTCATCACCCGGCGCGCTACTCTAGAGCAGGCCGCGGAGCCTGCTGGTGGTAGCCGCCGGCCCCGGACGGGAGCGGACGGGCCGAGAAGGTAAGCAGGGGGTGCGTGGAGGGGAGGAGGGGGTGCGTGGAGGGGAGGAGGGGGCGCGCGGAGGGGGGAGGGGGGCCCTTACCTTCCCGTCCCGGCGGCTCCCGTCCCGGCGCCGGCGCCTACTACTACCAGCAGGCTCCGCGGCCTGCTCTAGGGTGGCGCGCCGGGTGATGTCATCACCCGGCGCGCTACTCTAGAGCAGGCCGCGGAGCCTGCTGGTAGTAGTAGGCGCCGGCGCCGGACGGGAGCCGCCGGGCCGGGAAGGTAAGCAGGGGGTGCGTGGAGGGGAGGAGGGGGCGCGCGGAGGGGGGAGGGGGGCCCTTACCTTCCCGTCCCGGCGGCTCCCGTCCCGGCGCCGGCGCCTACTACTACCAGCAGGCTCCGCGGCCTACTCCAGGGTGGCGCGCCGGGTGATGTCATCACCCGGCGCGCTACTCGAGAGTAGGCCGCGGAGCCCGCTGGTAGTAGCCGCCGGCGCCGGACGGGAGCGGACGGGCCGAGAAGGTAAGCAGTGGCGGGGAAGGGGGCTTACCCCCCCCCCGGAGCCGTCCGCTTCTATCCGCTGGCGCCCGCGGGCACCAGCGGATGGAAGCGGGCGGCCCCAGGGGGGGTAGGGAGCGTGGGGGAGGGGGCTTACCTGCCGGGGCCGTCCACAGCGGACGGCCCCGGGGGGGGGGAGGGAGTTAGGCCCCCCCTCAGCCACCCACCGCCATTTTTTCCTCATAGACTTGCATTGCAATGCAAGTCTATGGGGAAAAAAATGGCGGCCGATCCAAAAATTTACGATTTTTGGGTCGGGATCGGACTCGATCCGGTCCGGGGGGCCTCCGATTTTGTCCGAACCGGTCCGGGACAAAATTGGAGGTCCCGATCCGGGTCCCGATCCGATCCGGGGGGTCCTTGCACACCCCTAATTTTAAGCACTACACCACACCACAACTATGGGCTTCTGTAGGAACAAGTAGTGTTTCCAGTATGATCCTGCTTGCCTCCTACACAGATTTAAGCGTGTGTTATGGGAGATCTGAACTGAAGCAAGATCCATTATCTCCAGATAGTTTTGCAGTTGGTGCACCAGCCAAAGAACATTCCTGCCCACCACTGCCAGCACCTGAGCTTTCCCAGTTAGTGCTGAGTGTGAGACCAGGAGGCTGTCTAAATGCTTGGAAAGCCCTGGGGCAGGTGCACGGTGTTGATACAACGACACTGCAATTGTGCACCCATCCCGGGGCTTTCCACTGAAGCTGCAGAGAAAAAAACGTTGGGGACTTACTTCAACTTCTTTCTCTGGAGTGAGGCGTCAGGACAGCCCCAAAGCCTCACTCTCTCCAGAGTCACAGTTAAGGTGTGGCCAGGCGGTGCCTGGTGGGAGGCAACCTGCAATTGGTCGCCTTCCACCTGGAAGAAGGCGGGGGTGGCTCCGGTTCCTGGATGGCTGCCAAGAAACCCCGCGTTCCCTCCTCAGTGTCAGGATTACCTGACGCCACCCCAGAGGAGAGAAAATGCGGGGTTTTTAAGGGACGCTGCACCAACCCAGTGGCGTGAAGACACCCTCCAGGAGAACTCTCAAACTGAGTATTTGAACCCTCAGGGGAAGTGCAACCCCATCTATGACCAGTTGCAAGCCTCCATCCAAAGTATGGGTTTCCCTGCCCACAGTACTTCCATCTTGTCTTAATTAAGTTACAACTTGTTAGCTCAGTTCCTCAAACTGCTTCCAGACACCATTTCAAGAACTCCACAACCTCCCTGGAATAAGTAGATGGAAATGAAAGATAGAATGTAATATCATCTGCATATTGATGATACCCTCAGACCAATCCTCCAGATGACTTCCCCTACCGGTTTCATATAGATACTGAAAAGCATGGGGGACAAGATAGAACCTTTCAGCACCACATCAGCCAATGGCTACAGGGTAGAGCACAGTTCTCCAGCACTACCTTCTGAGATCAAACCTACAGGAAGGACTAAAACCACCATAAAAGTGTGCCTCCCAAGCCCAGCCTGCAGTGGTGGTTAGTGCCCATTGAGGTTGGTGCAGCTGGTGGAGAACAGTAGAAGATCATGCGCGGCACTCATCAGCTTTGTGTTGGAGCAAATGTACAGCTTTACTGGGATATCTCTCTACCACAAGTAAGTAGGGGACAGGTGGGGAGGGGTTCGCTGCTCCATTCACCCCAAATATAGAGCTACCTTTGCCAGCCTGGATACATGGTCCAGAATGACACCATGATTGATGTTATCAAAAGCTGCCAAGAGGTCCAGGCGAACCAACAGGGTTGTATTCCCCACATCCATTCTCAGCCATAAATCATCCACCAGAATGATAAAGTCTGTTTTCCATTCCAGAGCCAGGTCTATAGTATTTCCTTCTGGGTAGACTTTATTAGCTGATCCTCCTCTGGAATAAATAATATAGCCAAACAGACATTGGGTACAAATCCAGCAATGGTTAAGAGCTTTTACATTCTATTCAGTGGAGACCTGAGTGTGTGCTTAACTTTCCCTTTTGATATAAATGGGGCTATTATTAGGATGTCTATTGCTTAATAAAAATTATAAAACATATATTAATAATGTGTCTCATGGATCTCTCATAGAAAAAAGGAGAGGAAACAGTTGAGTTAAACCAGTTATTTGGAAAGGACATAAAGCCAAGCTTAATGTTTTTGCCAACTTCAAGCATCAGTCTTTATTTTCCATTTTTCCTCTCTATTTGGATGTAATACTTATATTCCATTTCCTGCTTTAAGGCCATTGTTAAATGTTGCTTCTTGCTGTTCTCTCATCCCTGAGATGCTTAATATTAGTGATGCTAAGGCATCAGCCCTTGCATTTCTTATTCTGAAGTAGACTTATTTACCTGAATGGGCATACTGTAGAAAAAAATGATGAAATTTCTTACTCATATCCTCCAGAGATCTGCTGATCATCTATACTTAGAGACATGATAAGGATGCAATCCTGCATACACTTACTTGGGAAGAAGACCCATTGAACAATAGGACGTATTTTTATTGAGTAAACACAAGCAGGATAGGGCTGCATGTGATACATTTTCCAAACACCATAGATACTTCACCAGATATAAGTGTTCTGAACAAAAATAAAAGAAGTTGGGTACCACATGGCCAGCTTGTTATGCTGCCCATTTAAACTAGAGTGGCAAACTTTTTTCCCTAGCAGCCTCCCATTATATGTAGCAAAACAATGTACGTAGGAAGGGTTGGCTCAAAGCATTTTGTTCCCTAAGATGAAGGACAAGATCCACACACTTACCCGTTCAATTCCATGTACAGAATCTGATTGGAGTAGCAGCTGAATTTTACTTCAACAGTGGTGACAGGGCAGTATTCTCCATTGCACCTGCGAGTGTCAGACTATCTAAAGGGGTGAAGGTCAGATTATTTTATGGAGAGCAGCAGATCCCAGCAACCACCATCTGAGGTGACTGGCAAATGTTAAGGCTGAACATTGGCTATTATATGTACTGCAGGTCACTGGATGGAAGTTCTGAGTGGTGGTGGATCCCATCACTTTCTTATGCCCTGAGAATGGCCTTAAGGGATGTAGCTTCCCCTAAGGTCCATTCCCTCTGTACTGTTTGTACCCATACAAACTCCCCACACCCAAGAAGGCCCCACTGACAAGAGCCCCTTAGTGTTGGAGGATGAGGAGGAATAGCAGCTGATAACAATGGCAGTGAGAAGGTAGACTCACTGAGGGAAGGGGCGCATTGAGGGAGTCTTGCTCAAGGGTCCTCAAAAACTTGGAGCCGGCACTGCCATGGGGTTGTGATTGTATCCTGAAAATCTGGACTCTCTGTGGCCAATATTATCAGAGGGAGTAGTGGCAGGACATTCACTCCCTCAACTAACCACCTTGGTTGAGAGGGTTTGTGGAATCTGCCATAGGCTGAAGTTGGCCATTCTTCCTTAACGTTTCTCTTTCGCCTCCCCTTTGCCTCTCCTACTTCGCTCACAGTAACAGTAGCTAAATGGCTTTTATACTTTTGGAGGACCACAGACCTGAGCCAGGGATAGATCTGGTTTGCACGATCACCACAGCCCACCATAACTTATTTAAGCCATGGTTGGTTGCCGCGTGTTCCAGGAGCCATTTTAAATATTCAAACTGCAGTAGGTGAGTTGTGATGTAAAACTGACAAGGGTGGATTGTTGGTGTGGTTAACAAACTGCCCAGAATCCATGGGCTATTTAATGGTTGTGGGTGGTTTGTTAACAACCCATCCTTGCCAGGTACACATGACACGATAAGCCACATTGATCACCTGCTACAGCATGAATATTCAAACTAAGCCAAGGTAGGTTGTTCAATTATATGAACTGGCCCAAGCTCTTATGTGAATGCAACTAAGGAGAGGGAATATCAGGGGATAGTGAAGTTTGGAGAACTACAAATTTTATCCCTACTGATTTATTTTTCATATTCGAAAAACAAGCCCGCATTCATTTTTAAAAATGAAAGTGATCCTGTAACAAATTGAAGTGTTTTATTTTTTGGGGAAAATTCTCAGGTGGGGCAAATCAGTGCTACAGGTGGAACAGTGTACCTCCTGAAGACATATTGGCTACAGTTTTGCTTCTCATGGGTCCATTGCATGGTACTTTGGACCACCTCAGTTACATTGGAATATATTCATCATAGTTTGGACCATGATGAGAAATTTCACTAAGATTTCACCACCCATCCTACAATCAACCTGAGCCTCACTTGCTCTATACAATATATACGTTTTCTCAATACCATGAATATTTTTTCACAAATGATGCTTAAAAGACCACAAAAAATGCATAAAAGACCAATGTATAGGGGAAAGGTAGGGGATCCACGAGCCCCCACTTCCTGACTTCCCCAAACTTTAGCTAAATTGTCCCCCCCCCCTCTAAACAAAACAGTATAGAAAGAGGCTGACACAAAAGGGAAGGGAGACAGTCCCTCCTTGGCCCCATCCCACCCTGCCACTCAAGCTTTGTGCTGTGCCACTAAGCACAAGGTGTAACACACAATGGGCTATTGTCTACCCAAAAAATCCTCTTAAAATAAGTGAATATTTAAGGTCTTAAAAAGATCATATATGTTTTTCTTCTTTAAAACAACAACGAACATTGGACTCCAAGTCCCATCATTGGACTCCAAGTCCCATCAATTCTAGCCAGTAGGGATGATGGAAGTCTTAGGCAAACACCATTTGGAGGGCCACATGTTCCCAACCCCTGCTTTAGATGGTGCAAGCGCCTTTCTGCAGTCTGAAAAGGTACAACCAATCAGCAGGTTTACATCCTCACCTGCTGTTTATGAGAATGCCCTTAGTTGATAGTTCAACCTGGGTTGAGATAACTAATAATTATACCTCTGGCATGAAACAGTAAGGCTTCAGCAGATGGAAACCTTCTACTTGTAAACATACGTGCTTGGCATTGGCACGGTAGCAATAAAACTGGCAAGTATACAGCTATGGGACTTGTTCCTTGCTGGAGCTTACAGCTAAATATTTGCAGAAGATCTTTCAAGTCTTATAAATAGATTTCATTTCTAATTTCCACCACACAATTTGCATTACATATACAAAGCCAACTGGATGTGCAATAAAAGCCTGTTTATATAGCCATACTTATCACAGAAGTTTTAAAAAGCCTTATTTGCACATACTTTGTGTTTAATATGCTCCCCCTACTCCCCCCTTTTATGCACAAAGATACCCAGTGAAGATACCCTTGCTGTCATAACTTCCTCTTCTGCTTCTACCACTAGTGAACATCTATTATTATCATAAACAGGCTAGATAGTGGCTCCCCTTATAAGGCCAAGTTGAAAAGTTGGCCAAAGTAGCTGTGAAGTTCACAGAAATCATACACTCTGGGACAGCATACATGTCAGGACCAGGCTGTGACGCTGGCCCTTTTGGTCCTCCTTTATATTCTCCTATTAAATCAAAGGATCCCAACTATGGAAGGGGCATCAGAATGCTGCTCACTGACTCTGTGACTCGCTGGCCCTTTTTGGCCTCCCAGCAGCCAGCCCAGCACTCTCTATTGCCCCTTCTCCTTCATCGCTGCCACCATTGAACACTGTACCTTCTCTCAGGTACTCCAAGAATCCACTCCAGTTTATGAAACAGAAAGAACTTTTAATGAATAAGTGAGGTTATGCAGTTTACAAAACTTATGGTTTCATTAGTGTCAGTACTTGTTTGTTTCAAATCAGTTTCAAATGCAATCCTGCCTACGCTACCCCCTAAACTACACTCCCTCCTCCCATCCACTCTGTTCCCAAAATAATAAAAGATGTTGTTCCTACACTCTCACTCTAGACCCTTCACAGACAAAACCCAGAGCTTATCCACACTACTGCTTTAAAACAGTTTAAAACGGTTTAAAACGGTTTATAACAGTAGTGACAACTGCTGGGGCCCTGGACACACTCCATGTACAGTTTTCAAAATGTTTTCAAAGTGTTTTATCCTTCTTGTGTAGATAGGTTCCCAGATTCCAACTCAACTTCACCTTAATCTTCCTCACCACTTACAATCTCTACTGCCTCTCTTAACTCCTCCCCCTCATGGCTAACTGCCAATCCAGACCTTTGAACCACCTGAAAATCAGTATTCACTTCACATTCTATTAACTCTCTCCCCTCCCATCAGATTTAACCATTTACCAACCTGGTATTTGAAGTCCACACAGCACTTCCTTCCTTAATAGTACATATCCTCAACACATCGCAAATACTTACATTATATAAATTGGCAATAAACAGTAAAACATCACACAGGCTTGTTCTCCCTAGTGTGGGGGAAGGGGGTTTGGGGGCTGAATCAAGCTCAGAGTGTGAAGAAGAAAGAGAGCAGGACAAGAAGTATGCCAGCCAAGACAGGAAGCAGGAAAGGAGATTCTCTAAGACATTTCAGGAGTCAAGGATGAATCTTCCCAGGAGCTTATCAGACAAGATGCTGAAGGTTCAGAGACCAATCTCCTCCCTTGGAACTCAGCCACTGTCAGAGAGGGAGGGGACATCAGAGTTGACAGACCCCAGAGTTGAGTGGGTGGAGGGTCAAGCAGGCAGAGTTGAGAGGAGGTGGTAGGAGGTCCCTTAGGGACTCACCAGAGGCTTCTCCTCAAAGACCATCCCTGAAGTAAAGAGCCTGTGGGCACTGCGGGGAAACTGTCCATTTTAGTTGAAAGGCAACTGCCTTGCCTTTGTTAGGCCAATTAAGCTTAGGGGATAGCTCCTTCACACCCATCAATTGTGAAAAGATGTTTATTTGCTGAATAAAGCTTTGTGGATTAAATGGCAGACCTCTTTATTGTCTCACATCTTGCCGGAAGGGCTTGGAAACACAACAGTATGGGAGCCCCATGTAGACATCTGTCAACGTAAGGAAAACCCGAAAGCGGGATATGCTGAAGTGAGGTATCAGGGCCTGCCTAGGCAAGCAGAAGCCTTCAGTTCTGGGTGAGTGTCCTATTTAGTGAGCTATTACAACTGGAGATTGAAAGATTGTCCTGGCTGTGAAGGCTTCTCTGGTTCTGGAGTGGCTCCATACACCCAGGCTGACAACTGGGGGGCCCTGGACAGGAAGGGCTATAAAAATCTTTGAGCTAGGACAACCTTCCCCAACCAAGTGCCTCTCAGAAGTTTTGGACTACAATTCTCGTCACCCCTGACCATTGGGCTCATGGGAACTATACTATACAAAACAACTGGAGGGTGCAAGGCTGGGGAAGGCTAGGCAAGGGCCTTGCCTTGAGGAACAAGGTCTTCCTAGCTCTGGTGTTTCTCTCAGTGTTGACCCTCATAGGGTGGCCACGTGTCCTCTTTTACAGAGAACCGTCCTCTGTTTGAAGGAGTGCCAGAGGACTGTCTGCAGAGGACTGAGCTCTATTTTGAAGTTGTACTCTATTTGAAGGGCTGCCCAGCCCAGGTATAAAGATAAAGAACCATGAGAAGGAACACCTGGAGAGCAGACTGAATAGGCACTATGGTGAGATCTACTATATAATAATTATTTCTAAATCTTGTATCTGTACATATAAACTTGCACATGTGTTATGAAAATAGGTAGCCCCTTTTGGCCTCTTTTTTGTGGCCCATGCCCTCTTTTTTGGCAATTCACAAGTGGCCACCCTCGCTCTGGCTACTTGGCTCCTGTTCTCTTTGCTCCTCGCTTCCCACTGATACTTGCTTACAACCAGCCTTTCAGAAATGCAAAGATGAATTAATCTTGATTAACACAAAGTAGGAAGCATAACCATTTGCAACTGGTGCAATGTGATTGCCCTGTGTCGTCATTCTGTGTGGGACTTTACTACTGTTTAACAATGGCTCTGTTCAGAAGACACCTTAAACCACAGCTTTAACCATGGTGAAAGGCAAAAAGCCTTATTCACCATGGTTAAAGCCATGGTTTAAGGTGTCTTCTGAACACAGCCAACGTCTTTTAACTCGCAGTTCAACAGATCTATTCCGTGCAAACAATTCCAGCCCCTGGGGGCACTTCTGTCATTGACTTTAAGAACAAAAAGTCTGGTAATGGAAATTAAGCGGGAAGGTGATAAGCATCCCTATTTGTAGAGATCACTGGTTGTTATATATGAATGAGACATGCAAGTCTGTTAAAATTGATTCAATGTGGCACTGAGTTTGCTGTGGTGAAGTGGATATATTGTGAAGAGAGTGCAGCCCTATTCCGGTGTTCTGTTCCACGAGAGAGGGAAGAACGAGGAGGAGCATGCTAGTTTTTCCCACTCTCTGTCATCATCTTTATCATCCCGCACATGCTGATGGCAAACTTTTGCAGCAGGGAGCATTTGCTTTCTAAGAAAGCTTCTTTGACGAGGGTTCTAAATTATGCAGGGAGCCTCCATGGATAAAAAAGTCTCCCTGCTGTGGAAGTTTAATCTCCAACTGTGGAGGCCAATGTGGACAGCGACAGAAGGATACAGAGCTAGCATGCACTGGGTTCACATGACATGATAACTCATGGTGGGTTAATTAAGCCACAATGGCTTAATTAACCCATCATGGATTAGCGTGTCATCTGGTGGGAGTTTTTTTTAACCTATGATGGCTTATTTGGCCAAAATAACCCATTCTGATAACCCATTGGCTGAATTCAGACTACACAATAGTTAATGGTGAGGTAATAATCAACTTTACAGTTGTTCATCTAGGGGGTACTCCCCACACAACATGGTAATAAATAATCAACTGTGGTGTGGATTAGGATCAGCGCTGAGTTGACTATGGCAGCATTCGGACGACACGATAGTCAATACAACTGACGATTGTTTCCCCCCACCCCACCCAGTTGCTTATTGTGTCGTCCGAATTCAGCCATTGTCTGCAGAGTGCATTATTTAACCCATCATGGGTTATCATGTGTGGCGGGCAGGGTGGGCTATTTTGGCTGGCTACAGAGCTGTGCAGCAAGAGCAGTCAAAACAGCTGCCATTCTGCTCTTCATTGGCTTACTGATTAGGGACATGTTAAAGAGACCAAGCCAGCAGTGTAGAGGAGGAAGGCTATGAGATTTGGTCCTGAGCCTGCAACTCCCCAAGGTGTCATAGGCATCTCCCACTTTTTGACACACCTAGGATTTTTGCTGCTTTTAGAGTTAGGTTGCTGGGTTTTCATAGTGCATCGGGTGCTTCCTTAGTAGAGGAGGCTGGCTAGGAGGTTTGATCCCGATCCTGCAAAGCCCAAGGTTTTCTAGCCACTTCCTCCTTTTGGGGGCACTTGAGATTTTTGCTCCTCTGGAGTACATGTGCAAGGGTTTGATGGTGGATTAGTGAACTGGGTGCCTCCCAACTAGGAGAGGCTTTGTGTGGAATTTGGACCTGATCCTGCAAAACCCCAAAGTTTTCTAGCCACTTTGCCCTATTGGGGGCACTTGGGATTTTTGCTCCTCTGGAGTAAACGTGCAGGCTCTTGATGGTGGATCAGGTGCCTTCCAACTAGGAAAAGCTGTGCATGGAGTTTGGTCCCAATCCTGCAAACCTCCGGCACTTCAGAGGTGAAACAGCGCCACTGCTTAGGCAGGAGTATCAGCTAATTCACATGGTATTTTGTTAATCCTCTTGAAAAGGATAAGATCTCTTGGTCAGTGGTAAATGTAGAGGGAATAGAAGGGGATATCTGGGGAATAACAGTGCAAAATGGGCAGTGGAGTTCTGAGCTACTAAGGACATTTAAAAAAAAAACCCAAAAGGGAACTGAACTAAAAAAGGAGACTATGCAGCTGTAGTGGAGATATTAACGTCCTTTTAGAAGCCCGCAGAGTATCATCACACAGAGGGTTTGATACACACCCACCATGACTTTGATCCACTTTTTCAGCGCTGGACTCACTCAGGGTGAGAGAACAGCAGGACGGGGATGACATCATGTGAGTCTAGCGCTGAAAAAGTGGATCAAAGTTGCGACGGGTGTGCATCAAACCCCGCGTGTGATGATGCTCATATTCTGGGATTCTATATGTGGATACATCAAACACACAACAAGAGGGTGACAGTTAGAAGAAAAGAGCCTCCTCTATCTGTGGGGGCTTTCTTCATGAGCTAGATTAGGGTTTAAGAGTAGAAGGAGGGAATACCAATGTTACAAGAAAGCCAAAGTTATGGTTTAAATGGGTAGATAGAAATGGCAAAACATCTATGTTAGTATTATCCCATTACTGCAGATGGAGAACTGAGCGAGAGAGAATAGCAGCTTGCGAAAGCCACTTGATAATAATAATAAATTTATTTCTTACCAGCCTCTTCCTCTGGATCAAGGCAGGGAACAACATTAAAAGCAAATGATATAAAATACATAAAACTGATTAAAAACTAATATATTATTCAAATACCAATAAAACTCTTAAAATTGGACTGGGTAGGCTTGCCAGAAGAGATCAGTCTTTATAGCTTTCTTAAATTCTGGAAGACTGTTAAGTTGGTGGATCTCTTCCAGCAGGCCATTCCACAGTCTGGAAAAGGCAGAAGAGAAGGCCCTCTGGGTAATGGTTGTCAGCCTAGTTTTGGCTGACTGTAGTAAGTTCTTCCCAGAGGACCTGAGTATGTGGGGTGGATTGTATGTGAGCAGGTGATCCCGCAGGTAACCTGGACCCAAATCATGTAGGGCTTTAAAGATAATGACCAACACTTTGTACTTCACCCGGAAACTAATTGGCAGCCAGTGGAGTGATTTTAAAGCTGGTGTAATATGGTTACCCCTAGGTGTACTGGTGACCAAACCGGCTGCCATATTTTGAACTAGTTGAAGTTTCTGGACTACGCACGGAGGTAACCCTATGTACAGCGCATCGCAGAAGTTAAGCCTCAACATTCCCTGCGTGTGCACTACCGTCTTTAGGCCTTCCAACTCTAGGAAGGGGCACAGCTGGCGTATCAGACGGAGCTGATAGTAGGCACTTCTGGCCGTCACATCTATCTGAGCTGTCATTTGGTGCGACAGATCCAGGAGCACCCCCAAGCTGCAAACACAGCTTTTCAGGAGGAGTGTAACCCCATCCAAAACTGGTTGACACACCTCCAAACCCAGGTTAGGGCCTCTGACAGTAAGCACCTCAGTCTTGTCAGATTCAGCTTCAGTTTGTTTTTCCTCATCCAGCCCATTACCACCTCCAAGCATTCGTTCAGAGTAGACACGCTATCCTTAGCTGACGCTGTTGTCAAAGGCATAGAGAAATATATTTGGGTGTCATCAGCATACTGATAGCACCCCGCCCCATGCCTCTGGATGATCTCTCCCAGCGATTTCATGTAGATGTTAAGTAGCAGTGGGGATAGGATGGCACCTTGTGGTACGCCACATAACAGCTCCTTCTTTGAGGAGCAAATATCCCCAAGCATCACCATCTGGAACCTGCCCGAGAGATAGGACCGGAACCACTGAAGCACAGTGCCTCTGTGCCGCCACAGTCTCAACCACTAGGCCTAGACATACACATCCCTCTCAGGCTAAGCACCACCACTTAAAGACCTGAGGGAAAGGTAAAAGAATCACAACCTTTCCCTTAGAGCCGATGGAAAAGGTAAGGGGTTTTTGAAAAGGTTCTCCTGTGAATATACTGGGCTAAAGGTTTAATGTAATTTGTGTATTTATGAACCTATAGACCAGGTGACAAAGCCAAGCTGATGTGTGTTTTATGGTAGCAAAATAAAGAAAATGTTTATTGTCGTTTACAGTTCTTAAGTTTCTTCACATTCCTTTCTCACACACTCCTCTCACACAACCTCTTTCCCTACTCCACCCACACACACTAACTCTCAAAACCCTCCCTCCCTTTTCTAGCATCACTAGCCACACCCACTCAGTTCAACATTCCGAACTCTCTAAACATACTCACTCAGACATACCTAAGGGAACAGAAATGTAGGGTAACGCCACAGCCCCCGATTCCCAATCCCCTCAGGCATTCCAGAAGGATACCATGGTTGATGGTATTGAAAGCCACTGAGAGGTCCAGAAGTACCAGCAGGGACACACTACCCCTGACAATACTCAAGCATAGATCATCCACTAAGGCGACCGTAGCAGTCTCAACTCCATATCCTTCCCTGAAGCTGGTTTGAAATGGGTCTAGACAATCTGTATGATACAGAACTGCTTGGAGTTGGAAGGCAATTGCCCTCTTGATCACGTTGCCCAGAAACAGAAGATTCGATACTGGTCTATAGTTATTAAGGTCCAGGGGGTCCAGGGAGGGCTGTTTTAGAAGCAGCCATATAACCACTTCTTTTAAACATATTGGAAAACTCCGCTTCCTGAGAGATGCATTAATAGTATGTTGTAGGTGTGATCTAACTGCATCTCCTCCCTGGACAACTAGCCAAGAAGGACAGGGATCGAGAGGGCAAGTCGTCTTCCTCAATCGTCCAAGCAGCTTGCCCATGTTCTTGGTACTCACCAACTGAAACTGATCCAGTGTAATCCTACTCGCGGAATCACTGGTCACTCCATTGTCAGCCTCTGCTATAATGACGGCATCTAAGTCGGCTCTTATCCGAGAGATTTTATCTGTGAAATGATCGTTAAAGGCATCACAGTGAACTACCAAAGGCTCTAAGATCGGGTTCGGGGGGAAGGTGTCTGGGTTAGACCCCCTCACCACCCTGAACAGTTCTGCTGGACGCAAATTCGTAGATGCAATGTGTACAGAAAAGAAAGCTTTCTTCGCTGCACGTATTGCCACCCTATAGGAACGAAGATGTTCTCTATGTCGTGTCTTGTCGTCCTTCCCGCTTCAACTCCCTGAGATCTTCTGTGTACCAGGGTGCCCAGTTAGAAACGGGTCGGAGAGGACTTTGGGGGCGATCATGTCAATAGCCCTAGTTAGGTCTTGATTCCATCTATTGACCAGGGCTTCTACAGGATTTCGACAATACCAGCCATAGAACCCTCTGAGGCTTTCTGGAATCCAAGAGGATTCATCAGCCTTTGAGGGCAGACCATCTTAATAGGTCCGCCACCCCTGCAGGGGCGGGTGGTAGCCATGATACTAACTCTGACCAGAAAATGGTCTGTCTATGATAATGCAGAGATATGACTGGTGAAATTTGGACTGGGGGCTGTTAATCTGGTGCTAAAAGGGTTAAATTTTGCATCTTCCTAGTTCACAGGTAACTCTACATGCCACCACCTCTCTATGCCATTCTATTGGTAGTGAATGGAGCTGAGACCACTCATTAGTCTGAATATATAAATCAATAAACAAATTGGTTTATTACTTTTGTAGACAACAGTCTACTTTGCCTAAGGCATGAAGCAGAAAGGAAAAGCACTGATCAAGGCAGTAAACAGCTGCCACCTACTGGTCAAATATAAACTTGCACACATATTAAACTAGGGGTATACTGACGGAGATTAAACAAGGAGAAAGCAATAATTGCAATCAGTTGAATCCAAACATTATCTATCTATCTATCTATCTATCTATCTATCTATCTATCTATCATCTATCTATCATCTATCTATCCCATCTTTCTACTAAAAAGGCACTTAAAGAAGGCTAACAATAATTTCCAGATTAGCAACATCTTAATTAAAATATAGCATAAAATTTAAAATGCATGAATAAAAGCAACAAACAACACTAACCAACAGAAAACTCTTTCAGCAACAGATCAGTTGATATGTCTGAATAAAAATGTCTGATCTAAAGCCATACAGGACTTCATAGGTCATAACTGGCACATTGAGTTGTGCTCAGAAACATACTGGTAGCCAGTGAAGCTGTTATAAGAAGGGAGTCATTTTCTCCCTGTAACCGGCCCCGGTCAAAAATCTTGCTGCAGCATTCTCAACCAGCTGACGTTTCCAAATAGTTTTCAACGGCAGCCCCGCATAGAATGTGTTTTAGTAGTCCAAATGGGATGTAACTAAGGCATCCGTGGGACCTAGGCTGCCATCACACTAGGCTTTTTATCCTGCAACTTAACAGGGTGTTTGCTTCCAGATTCTTTGCAGGATTAAGATGGAGTCCTTTACATGGGTGGGCATGTGCTTTGATTCCAGGACTAGAGATGTAAAATTTCCGGAAATTTTGAATCCATGGGGAAAAAAAAAAAATTCCCCGGGGGGGGGGGGGGGTGTCGGGAAAAAGGGATTGAAAGTCACTTTGTTACTTTAGGAACATAAAATGTAGTTATGTACGAGTTGGTTTGGCATAAAATTATCACATTTGGTATATTACAAATTAAATTTACTTCTTTAAATTTTTACAATTTTTTAAAAAGGAGCTACAACCTCCTGAACTGTAAGGAACCTCTTTGGTTTTGCCAGTTTATGAGGAGCAGGTAAAAAACAATTAAAAAAAAACAAACAGAAGAAACCATTAACTTTAATAACAAGGAAAAGTATTTATGTCTCTGCTAGTCCTCCACAGTGTCAAGCAGACACAAAGCACCCATTCCCATAAAAAGAATGGAGAAAAAAGAGGGACCAAGATTCAATGAATATGCATGAAATTTAATCAAGACTCATTTTCTGAGCTATACCTATCACTATCAGTTTCAGTCTCTGCTTCAGTGGCAGTGACCCCTAGAGGCAGAAATGCATCTTGTTCTTGTATTTGAGAGCGATAGTCTCAGTTTGCAACCTAAGACTTGCTTGTCCTCTGTGCACAGAAATTGTAATAATCTGATCCTGCACATAATTTTTAGAAATCTTTTGGAGAAGTGAATATATAAACACCTTGTCTTAAACATTTTATGCATCATGCTAAAATAAAATATTCCATAATCTATTTTTTCTTCATTCTTTTCCAATTTTTCGGGGGGGGGGGGGGAACAAAAAAAGGCTTCGGGAAAAAAATGGGAAAACCTATTTTTTTCCCTAATTTTCCCAGTTATTTTCCAGGCCTTCACATCTCTGTCCAGGGCTTCATTTGTTTGCAAATTCTATATGTTTCATTATACAGCTACTAGATGCTGCTGCCATATAGCACAACTCCATCATTACACACAGCTGATATATCGGATAAACGCATCTTGCAGAGTTATTTCCAATCTTTTTAAAAGTGGGATACTGGTCAAAATTTGCGGGAGATGCCCTGGAGGTTGACAACATTGTGTAAAGGACCTGCAAATATCAGTGAATGACCAATCACAAGTATGCAATAAAATAGATTATTCATGAGTAATTTAAGATCCAATTATTTCAATGGGTCTATTCTAAATATGACTCGTGTTAGATCCAATCCAATATTTCTTAAGTGAGTAGCCACATAATTAATTATAAAAGTCCATTGCAATCCCATATTGAGAATTCTATTCTCACCCACCCACCCACCCACAGAGAGTTTTCCCTCTTAGCCAGGATTAAAAGAATATCTAAATATTGTCTGTTCTCCTAGCACCTCGAGCCAAATTGCCTGGTGCAAAGCCTGAACTTTCGCTACAAGTTGTGATGCATAGTTATGTTCTTTTTAATAGTGTAAGCAGATTTAAATTTATGCAGATTAAAAACTGGCAAATGTAAAAAATTATAGTTGTAATCTACCAAATGTCCACAGGGTGTCATCATTTAGTCTCAGATTTCATTTTTCCACCGCTGAATCAATCATCAATGAAGAAGACGGTGGCAGGATGAACATTAAATGATTTTATTATTCAGAGAAGGAGCTTTCTCTGAGTACATGATGGACAGGCAACTAATGTAGGCATTTAGGGAAGGTCATCATGCTGAATAGATGGGTGAATAATTTTTGGGACAGAATTCTTATAGATATGTAAGCAATGGGGTGCAATAACAGAAGACCAGATCAAAGAAGAGGCAGGAGGTTATGGGAGTATATACTAGGGATGGGGAAGAAATTTGTTCGGTTCGCATTTGAATGCAAACTTCCTTAATTTTTCACTTTTGAAATGTGGATATACCGATGTATGTTAAAGATACTATGGACTGACCAAGTAACAAATGAGGATGTACTACACAGGGTAAGCAAACAAACGGAATTAATAAATATAATCAAAAGAAGAAACTTACAATATCTTGATCGCATTATCCAAGGACAAAAATAAATCACACCCCAACTTATTATACAAGGGAAAACTGAAGGGAAAAGATCAGTGGGAAGAAGACGAACATCGTGGCTAAAGAACTCTAGGGAATGGTATAGCTGTAATTCTACAGATTTATTTAGAGCAGCAGCATCAAACACAAAAACAGCTGTAATGAATTATAGCTAACCTCTGATAGGAGAAGGCGCCTTAAGAAGAAACCAATAAAAAACGGAAACTCAGTTATCTTTTGACATTCACAGGTCCCTGAATTTTCAGTGCAGTTTTCCGATCAAAAAGGCATACAAATATGCATCTAATAGGGAAAAGTGCACACAAAAAATTGCATATTAGAGAAAATAACATTAAAATGTGTTAAATTAGGAAAATTGCTTGCAAAAATGTGTATATTTGGCAATTTGTAAAAATAGTTTTATTGTTTATTGCGTGGATATGTTGTTGGATGTAGAGGTGTATATAAATTTGTAAAGGGATTTTTTTTAAAAAAATTGCATGCAAAAATGCATGAATTATAAGAAATGTGCACAAAGTTGCACATGAGTTTTCATGTGAATTCATTAAAAAAAATCCTCAAAGTTTGGGTGTACTCAAACTTAAGACTGGAGAAATGGAAAGAAACTGAAATCAACAGATTTGTCCATCCCTGATATGCTAGGCTGACCAGATAAAATCCAGGTCAGGGCTCCTGTAACTTTAACAGTTGTAGAGAAAAGGGAATTTCAGCCAGTGTCATTTGTATGCAATTAGTTCCTGGTGAAATCCCCTCTTCATCACAACAGTTAAAGTTGCAGGGGCCCTGCCTTCTTTTGTATATGGTCACTCTAGTATAGTGCCTGCAACTTTAACTGTTGTGATGAAGAGGGAATTTCACCATGAACTAATTGCATACAAATGACTCTGGTTGAAATTCCCTTTTCTCTACTACTGTTAAAGTTACATGAGCCCTGACCTGGATTTTATCTGGTCAGCCTATGATATGCCCTATAGTTTTTGCTGAGGGAATGGAGAAGATTTTTGCCATGATATATAGGGTGACCATATGGAAAGGAGGACAGGACTCCTGTATCTTTAACAGTTGTATTGGAAGGGGAATTTAAGAAGGTGTCATTTGGATACATGCCGCACCTGGTGAAATTTCTTCATCACAATAGTTAAAGCTGCAGGAGCCCTGCCCTCTAGGGCAGGACTCCTGTAGCTTTAACTGTTGTGGTGCAGAGGGAATTTCACCAGGTCCTGCAAACATACAAATGACACCTGCTGCCTTTTCTATGCAACTGTTAAAGGTATAGGAGCCCTGTCCTCCTTTTCATATGGTGACCCTAATGAAGTAGCAACTGGAATTGTTGACTGACCGAATCATGGTGAAGAAAGGAGGGAGAAGGACTCACATAGCAGCCATGGCTGTAATGATGCTGTCAATGGATATGGTAGGCTGACCATATGAAAAGGAGGACAGGGCTCATGTAACTTTAACAGTTGTAGAGAAAAGGGAATTTCAGCCAGTGTCATTTGTATGCAATTAGTTCCTGGTGATATTCTCTCTTCATCACAACAGTTAAAGTTGCATGCACTATACTAGAGTGGCCATATACAAAAGAAGGCAGGGCCCCTGCAACTTTAATTGTTGTGATGAAGAGGGAATATCACCAGGAACTAATTGCATACAAATGACACTGGCTGAAATTCCCTTTTCTCTACAACTGTTAAAGTTACATGAGCCCTGTCCTCCTTTTCATATGGTCAGCCTAGGATATGGAGACAAGGGCTTGGGGGGATGTGGAGAGATGCAAAGCCTGAATTTTATTTCATCTATTTGTTTATTCCTACTCTGCCTTTTGAACCAAAGTAGAATAAAAATGTTTAAAACAATGGAACAAACAGCATAATAATAATAAAAAACAGAGTGATTTGGTTAAGCATAAAACTGAAAGGAATACAAATATTTACGATTTTTAAAAATCACACAGTGAAATATTGCAATCTGCCACTACTTACAACACTGTGGTGCAGTGGCTCAGATGCTGAGCTCCGACGCAGGAAACTCAAGTTCAACAGTTCCCCACAGCTATCTCCTCTCATCCAGCAATAAATGCTTACTTAATGTACGTGGACAGGCAGAAGCCTTGGTGCCGATAGAGAATGTACCGACATGAGGAACCTGTATCACGGACACGCTGCAAACCTTTCAAATTCAGCTGCTCAGCTTCAAACCAATACAGCTGTAAACATCTGAAAGAGTTTCCACTTCCAGTCAGATTCAAGCAATATGAAAATGGTAGCAAGATATGGCAATTTGAAATGTGGTCAGATGCTAAGACGTTTTCTCATGCCCCATTTTCCTTTAAGTCAGTTCATCCATCCAGGTGACCAAAACCATCAGGTTTGACTAACAGATCTTTGTAGCAAACATGCCAGAAAAAACACTCAGGCAGAGATGGGCCAGGACGTTCATGGCTCTGTTTTCCAGCATGCAATCAGAACCTAATATGCAATTACCTTTATAGTCTGTTGGCAATGGCATGTTTTGTAAATAGCATGCAAATAGGTTGTTTATCCAAACCTCTGGCTATCCAAAGGCTAAGGATTTTTGTAAGATTGCAACATAAAGCATATGAGCCATTTAAAATTACATTTTTATCCTCCCAAGCTATTTACAATCAGGGCTTATTTTCTGCAAATTCTGCCAGGGCTCAAACTGGCCTGGAAGTAATCTCTGCCTCGGAAAACCAGCCCATTCATTCCATATGTGAACAGTGCCTACCCAAAGATGTGAGGAATGCTTTGCATATGCTCAGATAGGTCCCTCTACGCCAGAGGTGCAGAACCTCTTTCAACCTGAGGGCTGAATTCCATTTTGGAGCAGCTTTCCTTTGCTGCATTCCAGTGGTGATTGGGACTGAAGGGAAAAGGGGGTGCAGCAGAATGCAAAAGGGGTGGGGCCGGAGTAGCTAGGCCTTAGGAGAGGCCTTTCAACATTTTCGAATTGGGAAATAGCTGCACAAAAAGCCAGGAAGAATGGTTAGGAGAAAGGGGGTGGAGCCAGGGAAGGGGGCATGACCACCTGGGGTGTCCTGGATTTGGCCTGAGGCACCTCTATTCTGCTTTAAGAGAATCTTGAGACCGAGGCCACGGGTGTCATGAAGCCATTAAAATAAGTTGACTCATTAAATTCTGAGTTGGACTCTAGGATTTACCCACAGAACTTGACTGCTAGCCTGGTGAGGGCCTAGTTGACCCATGACCTTGGAAGCTGACCTTGTCGATCACCATGTGTGCTCCCCTCCTGCTATTTCTTCAGCACAGGCCACACTTGTTTACAAAAGACTTGAGTTGGATTAAGCCCTGAGGCCGTAGAAATGAGGAAGAGTTTCCCGAAATGGGCTTGTTTGCTGCCCTCCCTTTGCAGAATCTCTTCATTTTATCCAGCCTACAATTTGTCTTATGTCTCCTTCCTTTTGCCCTATTTCTGCTCACGTGGACCACCCTAAACCATTCGCTCAGCCCTCCTTAGTGTTTACACACTCTAAATATGCCAGCAATTATAAACTGCTGTTAACTTTTCCTCACCACACTGAGACTGCTGAGAAGAGGGCTTTGGATGTGGTAAGGAAATATGCACCCAACCCCACACCACTAGAATCCCTCTTACCACCAGCGGAGCCCCCTGGAAGAGAGGAACTTTCACAAAGAGACATATTACAGACAACCCTGTATCTGAAAGCCTTTTGTTTTGCTAGCACTCAATACTCCCATTCTATTTTAAGGGAAGGTAGGGTGGCCTGCTCTCCTCTTTCACAGTCCTCAACAGCACCTGGACAGCAGAGTGGGCAAGGCCACAGGTTATCGTCTTCCATATTATGGTGAGATATACAGTATTTCCAGTGGTGTAGTGGAGCCAGGGTTTTCAGGGTCAGAGAACTGGGTCTTTTGGATTAGCAAGGATCCATAATGTCACCTGCCCCTATTCCTTGGGATTTTTGCTTCTCTCTGAGCTTAGCTGCAATCCTCACAGTTGCTGGAGAAAAGTGGATTTTCCCATCAATTATATATTGTTATGAGCTATCCCTATAGTAATGCAAATGATTTTGGGATGGCTGAGTCTTGAATGGGCAATTAAGACCCACTAGCTTTAGAAAAGATCTGCTCCTGGTGGAGATGAAAAATGCAGGAACTGGTCTGTTGACATGGATCAACACAACAACCTGCATTTTGGGGCTGTCCTTGAGGGAATGGCTCTGGGGACTTGCACCTGCACTTCAAAATTTATCACTACACCACTCTGCATTTCTGTTTAAATTGTAATAATTATTTCTAAACTTGCATCTATTGTCCTCCATTTTGGGATGATGCTTTCCCTCTTTTTCAGTATTCAAAAAGGGCCACCCTAAGGTAGCCACAATGAAGGCTCTCGTCACCTTGGAATTCCCAGGTTCGTGTGGCCGCCTGGGAACAGCGGCATGATTCAAAGGGGAGATGCTCAAATATGCTCTGATACAGAGCACCCCCATGTAAGATTAGCACACACACACCCATACAATCGGCCCCGCATGCTCAGGTCCTCTGGGAAGAACTTACTACAGTCGGCCAAGACTAGGCTGACAACTGTTACACAGAGGACCTTTTCTTCTGCCCCTCCCAGACTGTGGAATGACCTGCCAGAGGAGACTCATCAACTTAACAGTCTTTTAGAATTTAAGAAAGGAGGAGTGGCATCAAAAGTTGACATTTTCGAATGAACTCAACCCTCAAAAAGTGACTGATAAGAAAGTGAATGACTGAAAATGTAATAGAATCATAGCGTTGGAAGGGGCTACTTAGGCCATCTGGTCCAAACCCCTCCTCAGTACAGAAATCCAGTTTAATTCCATTTACTGGGGAGGGGGGATATTTGGCTTTGACCAACATCCCTAGCAATTTCTAGTGAAATGGAAGCATTGTGTCCTAATTAAGGCAGTGCCTGCAGTCAGTTGCTTTCCCGCATCTGGATGATCGAAGCTGTTCCTATTACCTCCTGCTGAGAGGAAGCCTGCTTGGTTGCAAAAGCAGAAGACCCTATAAACACTTGTTTGTTAAGCAATCCCCCAGAACTACAAAAGTTGTCTATATGTTTGCCAAGGGATACAGGACAGTTCTTTTATTTCCTTTGGCTAACATCTCCCCTTGGGTCCTCATTTTTGAGCTGCATACTGTCCAAGATGTGCCTGAAGAAAGCGATCACTCTGAGCGATTCAGCTCACAGGGCCTGCGCTCCATCTGTGAGTCTTTAGGAGATTGTCACACTTTCGGCTGCCTTCATCCATCTCCCTAATTCCTTGGTTACAGTCAAAACAGTTTTTAAAAGGCTCAGTTCCCACAGTGGAAGAGAAACCCGGACGACGCCTGCAAAGCGCCACTCTGGTTGAAGAGCAGCTGACGCCTTGTGGAAAACTTTGAAATGCAATGCTCTTTTTCCTCTCCTGAGTCAGTCATCCTGATGCAGTTCATGTGTCTTGATTCGGTCTTTCTCTCGCCTTATTATTTCTGTAATAAGTGGGTTTCCATGGCCGAGTGGGGACTAGAACCTGGATCTCCCAACTCCCATTCCAACACTTTATCCACTACACCACACTGGCTCTCTTGCAGGAGAACCAGCTTGGAGTAGTGGACAGTGCTTTGGACTTCAACCATGGGTTCAACCATGGTACAACCATGATGATCACTGGCTGATTTCCATGATCTTAGGCCTAACCTAAGTCTCAGAATTGTTGTTTGGATAAAATGGGGAGAAGGCAGGGGTGGGGAGGGGAGGTGATGTGTACATTTCTGATCTTTTGGAGAAATAGATAGATGACAGCAAATGTCCCACAAAGCTTAGTGGAAGATACATCCCAGTAGGAACGGATAGATCAGTCTACTTTCAGTTCATGTCTATTTTACATGTGCTCATTCATAAATCCATTCCAACCCATGTCTGCATTAATCTGCAGTTTTTTAAAAAAAATCCACACAAAACATGTATTTAAATACACATTTAAACACATATTTAAAACATATTTCCACAAAACATTTGCATTCCTAAATGAATTTTATCTCAAAATATGCATTCCTAAATGAATTTTATCCTAAAATATGCATTTTATATAAATTTAAGATATTATTTGTAGAGGTGTGCAGAGTGGGTCTGCTCCACTCTAAAATTTGGGACAGAGCTCTGCTGAGCAGGTTCTCTACTCTGAAATTTGAGGTGGCTCCCTTGCTCTGCCCCACGAGATTAACCGTAGGAGAAGCCACTCTGATTTCGGATAACCGCTCCATTATCGCCTATGGGAATTAACCAAAATGCTTACAGCTCCCTTATTTTTAAAGATAAAGAGATGAAACTTGGCAAGATGATAGCTCTTAAGAAGGGCTTTAAACCTGCCAAGTTTGAAGCAGATCCCTTTATCCCTTGATTTTTATAATTTTTTAAAATTCCCCCCACACACCTGATTCTGTGTTAATAATAGTAGCAATACTAATAAATGCTAAATTGATAATAATAATAATAATAATAATAATAATATATAAACTTAAACTGTTCGTATGCACTTCATCTTCACCCAAGAGAGCTTGCAGAACTTTCAGGAACCTGCTACAAAAATCGAAGTCCCCCATGTCCATGTGTGTTGACTTGTTACCACATTCCATATGTTTAAATTATGGGAGTACTGTGTCTGAACTAAAATGTAATACAACCAATTTTCTTTACTTCATAAAAAGAATTTAGGAAAAATTACTCACATACTAGCACACACACAAGAACCAAAGAAAACCAGACACAGACAGAGAATGCAAACAAATAAAAAAGAATGCGAGCAAACAAGCAGAAGCTCTCTCTCTCTCTCTCCTCCTTCCTTCCTAACGCTGTGAACAGCTAGCAAAGGAATGACGTCCAGGGCAAGGACAAATGGGTTATATCATTTGCAGTCCCTCCCCCTAAGCACTGGGATTGGAGGGGGAACAGGGAGGATACTGTGGCTATTGGTTAGCCACAGATGTCAATCTCAAAACATGAGCATTTTCCTTATATGGATAACTGTTCTATTGATTCCCAGTGACTAAACAGAAGTCTCAGAAAGGACCCTAAAAAACGATCGGATATTTTCAGGGCAGTTCGGGGGTCCGATGGCCGTCCACTCTGCCTCAAAGATCTCCGGTGGTTTAAAAACCACCCATGATCCACTCTGTGAGATTGGACCACCAATGGACCACCGACTGACCTTCAAATGGACAGAGCAGAGCGCACAACTCTAATTATTAGTACTTTTGAGCCAAGAACTGCATCACAACCTTCAGAGAGGTTCAAACTCCAAAAAATAACTATTCTGAATCGCACAATCATCTGGGAAGTGTGGATCAGATGCATTCATACTGGAATTTGCAAATAAGAAATTTGTTAAGCATCACTACGTACTACTAGAAGATACATATAAAATGGCAGCAAATTGTGTGGGTCATTTTGCTGTATTTTTATGGAATTTCCTTGCTTTCAGGGTTATTTTTTTTGAAAGGTTGAACAGTGAACTATCAGAGATGTTTTTGGTATCGGACAGGCTGACCATATGAAACGGAGGACAGGACAGTTGTGGAGAAAAGGGAATTTCAGCCAGCGTCATTTGTACACAATTAGTTCCTGGTGAAATTCCCTCTTCATCACAACAGTTAAAGTTGCAGGCACTATACTCGAGTGACCAAATACAAAAGAAGGCAGGGCTCTGCAACTTTAACTGTTGTGATGAAGAGGGAATTTCACCAGGAACTCAAAAGTAAGGTCCAGTCGGCTCAATGGGGCTTACTCCCTAGAAAGGCTGTATAAGGGCCACAGCAGTCATGGGCTCATCACCTTGTATAAGGGCGAATACGTTGAACAACAATGTTGATTTACAAATTGGGGGATTGCCCTGTGAATTAAAGTTAAGAAAACCTACAAAAGGGACTTCCGAAATACTCAGCAACTGGAGATACAGAAACACTTGGGACTGGGCTACAAGCAACAGATCCATATTATTTTGTTTGGACATAGAAGGACTAATTGTGGCGTGTGTCTGTAATTTGATGTTTACTAAAGGTATATTTTGTTCAAGTTATATTTTTTGCATGTTTAGTCTAATTAAGCCCAATAGGACTCACATGAGTAGAAGTTATATAAGCACAGGAGGCCTGGTCCAGATTGGGGGCCCTGTGCTTACCTAGAATAATAATAATAAAAGAACAAAAGTTGTGGTTGCTACATATTTAAGGAAATTTCTGCATTGGTCCTTAGATTTTAGCTTAAGTGAAGGATTCGGCGATCCTACTTGCTATTCTGAAGACTATGAATTTTACTGTCATAGTCAGAGATAATGATAATTTTCTGCAATTCTGGAGCATTTAGTTTATCAAGGGTTTTTTTTTTGTGGGAGGGTATTTTGGCTTGAGCAAAAGGCAGCTCATAGGCACTTCAACTTGTCTGGTTTTGACTTGTGCTAAGCAGATTCATGTGTTTGCTTAGCAAATATCCAATTCAACAGCACCACTTGTGTGTATACTTGCTGCTCTGCTCTCTTAATTATCAGAAAATCTTCTGCACTCATACAGCAGGACATGTACGAGTTACAATTCTTTACATTTTAGATAATGGTGTTGGCTGCTGTATGTATATTATTGTGTTTTGTATTGTGGCTGTAAGATTTGGAAAGGCCCCAACAAAGGAAACGAATGAAGGCAGACAAAAATATTCAATCCTTTGCCTTAAAACTATTTGATCTTGTTAATGGACCCACTGGTACGTCTTGTGCTTATTTAAGTTTTGATATGTTTTAAATGAACTGTAATTGAGTTAATGCTGTATTGTAATCCTTATATAATTGCAGCTATTGCTTTGAGCACAATGTTTTGTGGAAAAGTGGAAAACAACCACATTAAATATCCTGTAGCAAAAGATCCCAAAGAGTTTCCCAATCAATCTTTTATATAAAAAAAAATGTGAGGAAGGAGATTCCACAATGCACACGCACATGCACACGGTTATGCATATTAATGTCTGCACATATCCTGTTGTAGCGATGTAGTAGTTACCATGTTGGACTGGGACTCAAGAGACCCGAGTTCTAGTCCCCAGTCAGCCATGAAGCTCACCGGGTAACTTTGGACCAGTCACTGACTCTCAGCCCAACATGAGATTGCTGTTAGGATGAAATGGAGAGGAGGAGAATCACGTACATTGCCTTGGGCTCTTTGGATGAAAGGTGGGATATACCTGGAACAAATAAAAAAATAAATTCGTGTCATTACCCTTCTGGGCATTGGTACAAAACAAGTTAACACTGCATTCAGTTAACACTGCACCAGCATCATCCAGTGATGTTGCACATTGATTCTTTTATTCATTGTGAAAATGCACTGATGTCACAACTGATTACTGTGTACATCTTTTCATACAGCTTTGTATCTTCAGAACTCCTGTGGGCAGGCTGCATGGCACAGACTACACCAGCCACTTTAGCTCAGTAATTTACATGATATGGCACTGTCACTTTCGTACAGGGATGCAGAACCTTTGGCCCACAGCCATAATCTGGCCCCTAGAGGTGCTGTATCCACCCTAGGAGCCTCCTTGGGCAGGGAAGGGGAATGCCACGATCACAAAATATGAATGTAATGTGTACTGTTAATAAGAATTCATCACATTTCATAGGAGTGCTATTCATAATAATCTGTGTATGCTAACTATAAATGATTAGTAATAGAGAAACTAGTTCTGTATGCTATAAGCTAACTGGAAGTACTGCTCTTGAAATTGGGGCTAAGAGAGTTGCCACGTGAGTTGGTTGACGACTCCCATCAAAGCGAACAGCTGCTTGGTTTAGAGGGATACCTTCATTGACTAATGGCAAATCTGGCTGCATTGGAGGCAGCCCTATTAGGATTAAATAGTAGAACTAAGAGTATGACCAGGTCTGAAATTTAGGATGAGGTCATCAACATAGGGGTTAGAAAAAAACAAAGGTTTGATCAGTTAGCGAGCGAGAGAGTTCCTTGGAGAACAAGAAGCCTACCAAAAAGGATTACCTATGCTCTGCCAACCATACCTGCCAGATTGGTAACTACAAAATCTTAATGGTGGCTATTTTGTTAGTTGAAGGAATAGAACTTTACTTTTACTAGGGATTGTGCTAGCCACTATTTCAATTATGTTTCCAGTCATCCTAATTGCATTTCTTATAGTGAAGTGTTTTGCTTGTTTCAGCATGGCAAAGTTTTGTTATTCTTTAATACTGTTTGAGCAATAAATATATTTTCTAGTACCACTTTGTGTTATTTAGCTTGAGGGGTATTTCAGGGACTACAACCCATATAAATTAATCCCTGAAGCCCAGAACTCTCAGCTGGGATTTATACATCTGTTGCTAAGTGGGGTCTCTCCATACAGCTGCTGCGTTCTCTCTTGGTCAGGCAAGGCACAGACACACCTATTCAGGTGAGAGAAACAAGCTAATCGGATGGACTGTGGGAATGGGTCTCCCATCTCTGCACAAAGAGGAATCCCCCTTTCATCTCTGATCCACAATTGCAGATAACAGCAGAATGGGAGCTGCACTAGCCAAGGATTCTTCCAGCACCAGCTGAGTCCCCAACCACCCACGAAGGCAGCATATAAACATTAACAACCATATACTCTCAAAAGTAGATGATGATGATGATGTGTTATCGAAACAACCCCGTTTTGGAATAGACCTGTGTGTGAGTGTGTTTATTGGATCAAATCCAATATTGTGCTAGCCAGTGTCCGGTGGGTTTCTCAGCCCTCCAGAGTGAATCACCCCCTCCCACATCTGCTGATGGAACTGCTTCCATTAGTGGAACAACACCAATGGATACAACCCATTGGGACAAAATGGCCAAGATGTGCTATGATAGGGTGACCAGATAAAATCCAGGTCAGGGCTCATGTAACTTTAACAGTTGTAGAGAAAAGGGAATTTCAGCCAGTGTCATTTGTATGCAATTAGTTCCTGGTGAAATTCCCTCTTCATCACAACAGTTAAAGTTGCAGGGGCCCTGCCTTCTTTTGTATATGGTCACTCTAGTATGGTGCCTGCAACTTTAACTGTTGTGATGAAGAGGGAATTTCACCAGGAACTAATTGCATACAAATGACACTGGCTGAAATTCCCTTTTCTCTACAACTGTTAAAGCTACATGAGCCCTGACCTGGATTTTATCTGGTCACCCTATGCTATGACCAATGGGTCCCTTAAACACACTAATGGATCCCTTAAACGTGTATTCCTGAACATCTGTACCCTTGCTTACGTCTTCAGGGTTGATTTCTGTTAACATTCCAAAATGCCACTGCACATCCTGGCATGTATGATCATTGCACACTAAAGGATCACTCTGCTATGGTTAATACAAGAATCGCCTAACCAAGAAATTAGATCCACCTGAAATCAGAGAATGGCTGACTTCCAAGTAAACATGGTTATAATAGTTTTAAAGGATGGTTCAATCTGTGCAGCTGAACAGCCTTTCTTCATTTTAGTAGGGTTTGTGATTTCTAGGCCTTCAACTAATTACAAATCAGGTTTCCATTGTTATCATTTGTTGGAGTTTCTGCCCATTGGCCTCAGTAAAATGGGCCTTTATTTTAAATCCAGAATCCACAATTGGCTATTTCCGCAAAGGCTTCTGAAAGGCCACCCAGATCCAATTTTCTATTCTTTTCAGCTGGCTGCATGTTTATTTTAATCTCTGGAAGGACAGCTGACCATTAACAATAGTTAACAATAGTTTTCATGAAAACAACAACAAAAACAAGAAAAAGTAGTTCTTTATTGAAGTAAAAATGCATGCTCTTAAAATTCCCCTTGCCCTTGCAATAAATCACTGATATCTTTCACATGAGGACACCTTCATTCATCATTTTCTCCCTTTTGAGCCCATTTAAAATTCTGTTTCAATTAATTGAATTCTTTTGCCAACCCAAAAGAATTGTTGATGAAAATACAGGGCTGTGGTTTTTCGCCCCTTTGAAATGTCATTTGTTGAGAAATACCATATTTTTCTGCTAAAAAAAAATGGTTTAGTTAGGAAATTTTTCAGTATGGTATAGCTGTACAGTTCTTTTTAAAGCAGCTAAAATAGTTTTTATGACAAGGAAGGAAGGGATAGGGGAAAGAAAATATATATAAGCAAACATGTGACATTGCCAACTAGCAAGATGAAGAGCAAATGCTGCTGAGGAAACAGAATTTACACAAAATTGTGGCACGGTAAAGACAAACAAATTTATGATGACATAAGCTTTCATGGACCACAGTCCACTTCATTAAATGCACAAAGAGGTTGTCCTCATTTGGCGCAGATATATACAGGGGCTTACAGTGAAGTCAGAGGGATATGACATGTAAAACCTACAGACGGTGACGGTTATATTAAAAATAAAATGTATGTAAAATAAAGACAGTGACCATTCACAAAGTGTTGATAACAATACAAATATCCTGGTATTGCCAAATTATTAAAAACCTAATTTACAAAGACTTGTCATAATGTATTGCTTGGTCTTTACAATGTCACACGACCCTCTGTTTTGTTTTGCTGTGACACAGCTACCTCTATGGATAAAGTTTGTGCAATGTGACAGATCTATTTTGAAGGTGATTGTATCAGCCACTGAAGTATTGAGCCTTCACTTTTTGTTGGAAGCCCCCTTGGCTCCAAATCCAGTCCTGAAGCCAGACTGAAATAGGTCTAGATCAGGAGTAGGCAACGTGGTGCCCTCCAGATGTGTTGAACTGCAACTCCCATCAGCTCCATGGCCAATGGTCAGGGATTATGGGAATTGTCATGTAAAACATTTGGAGAGCACAGTCTAGTTAATCCTACCCCTGGTCTAGATAATCCAATAACCCCTGAAGCAGATGTACTGCTACACCGTCCAGTGCCAGAAATGTGTGGGTTGGGGGAGGATATAAGAGGGATGGGATTAAAGGAAGTGATATGGTTCCAGTGGGAGAAAAAAGGAACTGTGATGATTAGGTCAGACTCAGTTATGTCTGCTTGAAAAGAAGTGGGATGCTCTCTGGTTCTACCCATGCTACTTTAGGCTTTTCTACATTAGGTATTTATCGTGCACTCATCATTCTGTATTCATGGTTGTTATAGGTTCTTCAGACAATGTGACGCCCTCCAGTTTTGCTTCTGTCTCTAACAAGCACTTTTGGTGAGTTATTTTAGAATAGGAAAAATGTGGTATTTAATTGTGCAAGCGAAAGAAAGCAGATTTCCTCTTGTGTATTTGCACTATTCTGCTATATCATAATGTCACCTAGGCAGGATCTACACTACAACTTTAAAATGGTTTATAACAGTCTTGACAACTGTTGGGGCCCAGGACACATTTCATATACCCTTTTCAAACTGTTTTCAAAGTGTTATATCCTGCTTGGTGTACACCTGGCCCTAGAGGTTATGTAGCAGAAAAGCAGAAAAAGAAACACTCCTTGTGTAGTGCTTGGATCTCAGTTCAGCGATGGAACCGAAAGCAGATGAAGCGGATTAACGGCTCATTAACAGCCTCGTGTAGAAAAGATCCAGATCACATTGTGTTTTTTTCAAAATGCCTTTCTCTCCCCTATGTGCAAGGTTTATTTCATGGAGGATATAGCTGTCAATGGCTACTAGTCATGAAGGCTATATATTACCTCCAGTATCAGAGGCAGTATGCCTCTGTATGCCAGCTGCTGGGGACACATGATTGGGCTGGTACTACTGCCCTCATGTCCTGCTTGTGCATTCCTGGTTGATAGCTGGTTGCAGGGATGCGGACCACCACTATCCACATCTAGCCCTTGGGACTCAGTCAGGCACTTCTGACACGGGTGTGGACCCTGCCCGAGCACTTCCAAGGCCTCAGCAAGCACTTGGCAGCTGCCCGCCAAAATCGTGCACTTCAACTTCCTGTGTCAATGGTGGCCACCATAGACACAATGGGGGGAATTGCACAGTTTTGGGATCCTCCATAAATTGCGCATTCCCCCCATCCATAAAGGCCCCACTGACGTAGGAAGGGGAATTGCGCTGTTTTGGTGTGTAAGTGGGTGGCAGCTGAGTGCACACTGGGCCAAGCTAGAAGAGGCTCACGTGGCCCAGTGAGCAGTGGCAGGCGGTGGCAGGGCAAGCATGTGCCAAGGTGAATGCAGGTGAGTTCGCTCACCCCTAGCTCGCTCGTTGGCCACTGTGTGATCAGAATGCTGGACTAGAAAGGCCTTTGCTGTGATACAACAGGGCTCTTCTTATGTTCTTAACAAACATCTGTCTATTGATTGGCCCTCTAATGTCACATGATTGCCCAGGAAGATTATGGGCTCTTCTTTGAACGGCCTAGGTAGAACTACCTGCAGTTCTCAGATTATTATCCCCAGTGATGCAGGAAGCCAATATCTAAAATGCAGAGCCCCAATTTGAACCTCACAACACTGGATCACATAGCAAATTGCTTGCACATTTAATTACTCAGCTTCTGTGCGCATTGCAGGCGCCGCTTGCCGACAGAAGCTGATCCTCAGGATTGTGCAAGTCCCTTCTCTGGTGTTGCACTGCTTGAGAGAGCAAGATCACTCGTGTAAGCAGTTAAATAAATGACAAAAATCATGTCTGAACCGGTTCAGTAATAATTAGAATTCTAAAAAGGAGTTTGAACATAGTGCATATATAGTGATTGAAATGTAGCCGGAATACACAGAAATTCCCTTTGGCACTTGGGAAATATTAGGATACTTCAAGGACAAAAGGTCTGCTGAGTCTTTATTAGCAACAGCTAGACTTTTTACTACACGGCCCAGATTTCTGCTTATATAAGCAGGGAGCAGTTGTCAGCAGACAAACCAGGAAGATCAGGAAAAGACCAACTAACTAGGCAGGGGTCAGGGAGAGCAGAGTGAGGCAAAGGTACAGTGGAAATGAGCAAGTGGGGTGGAGGCACAAGAAAGGAAACCCCGGCCTGGTGCTGTTGATCAGTTTTCCATATCCTATTCCTGTTTCCTTTTACAGAGGCTGATGGGAAGCAAGAGCTAAAGAGAAGCTTGTATTCTGTGGCAAAGTGAGCTCAGGAACAATACCTGACAGTAATTGGCTGCTAGGACAACATAAAAGAGCGCTTTTCAACCGGTGGACCTTGTACCACCTGATATACTGTGAAGGATAATCAGTTGAAAGACAAGGGAGTAGACCCTGGAACGTTCTGGGAATTGCTGTTCCCACTTGGAGCTCTACGTCTCAATCCAAACCGAAGTGTACTGGTAAGGTTGGGAGTTTCCATCTTCTTTCTCTCCTTCTTTTTAGTATGTCCCTTTTTTAAAAACGTTATTAATAAATCGAGTTCCAAATCATTCTGATGTGGGCGGCTTCTGAAGATCCGAAGCAATAGCAAGAAAGTAACAGGGGCAGTCACACTGTGTGGCCGATGGCTTCACCCCAGATAGGATGGTTTGCAGTAATTGCTGAAGAAGTGACAGCAAAACAGTAGAGACAGGGAGTGTCGCCTGTTTGCTTATTATTTCATGCGCAACTACGTGACTTGAAATGGGAAGGAGGGGCAGTTTCCAATTGCCCGGGGCAACAGAAGTGCTTCAAGCTGTCTGTGCAGCATGCCAAATGAGCTTTCAGAGGGCTGCTCCCAGCAAAGGATTTATGGCTTGGCTATGCTTTGCAGTGAACTGTTAAATATGCAGATTATAGTACAAATCGAGTGGAGGTGGGGGGTTTAAGCCAGTACTTCGAGGGCAGCGCACTGGAGGTCTCCCTGTCTTATGATGTGTGTGGTAAATTGACAGCTGGAGATCCTCCACCATCAATGTGGGTGTCATGTGTGCTGCTATAGCGAATGCAGCATCAGGTAAGCATTAACTCCGGGGCTCTGAACATGGAGGCATTTCTGAAGAACAGGGATGAGTCTTCCGATAAGAACATTCAAACCATGGAAATAAAGATGTGCCATTGATCCTGCGCTCCCACCAGTCTGCTTACACATGCTTCAGAGTGGCAACCCCAAAGCAGATGAGCACAGGCTTAATTACCACAGGACTCGAATGCAGGAGATTTCTCCAGACTGGTGTTCCCCAGATGTTTCGGAGATCAGTTCCCAGCATTCTTGACCAATGGCAATACTGGCTAGGGATGATGGGAGCTGAAACATCTGGAGAGAGTTAAAACATCTGGAGGGCACGAGGTTGGGGAAGGCTGCTCTAGTGATTTATCATAGGGGCCGAACAAAAGCATGTAATTTTTTTCCCACCTGATATTTTGTAAGATACCAGTTTTGAATACTCTGGATATCCATGTGCAGCTCCACAACAGAGGATACATATGTACTGCCATCTGAACACGCAAAGATCCACATGGTAAAACAATTGGTTTAATGGAACTATCATGGGAATGTGCTGCACATTCTCTGCTTAATGATTCCAGCCTCCATCACAGAACTACCACACACAAAAATAATACATGTTACTGCTCTTGAAGAGTGGCCATGTTTGCATGCCACTTTAAGCCAATAATCCTGGCTCAATAAACCATGTTGTGAATGAGCAGCAGTAGGCTGACCATATGAAAAGGAGGACAGGGCTCCTGTAACTTTAACAGTTGTAGAGAAAAGGGAATTTCAGCCAGTGTCATTTGTATGCAATTAGTTCCTGGTGAAACTCCCTCTTCATCATAGCAGTTAAAGTTGCAGAGGCCCTGCCTTCTTTTGTATATGGTCACTCTAGTATAGTGCATGCACCTTTAACTGTTGTGATGAAGAGGGAATATCACCAGGAACTAATTGCATACAAATGATACTGGCTGAAATTCCCTTTTCTCTACAACTGTTAAAGTTACAGGAGCCCTGTCCTCCTTTTCATATGGTCAGCCTAAGCAGCAGGTGATGCCCACAGCCTGTTCACTCCTACTTTACTCCTCCCTTTGTAGGTAAACAAATCAGAAATGGATAGCTTTGTGTGAAGTCTGAACCAAAGAAGCCAGGATTCACACACCAACAACAAACTCTGCTTTAAAGCTGGTTTATGATCCTGGACTATTTGGCTATAATCTCAGGTTTAGACGTCACGCAAAGCTATCCATTCTTGGTTTATCTGTTTGCATGAAGGGAGAAGCTAATAGGCTGCAGGCACTAGCATTGTGCTCATTCACTTTGTGATTTATAAAGCCAGGAATCTTGCCTTAAATTTACATGTGAACATGGCCAATTGAACGTGGAATTTAACACTTGGCATGGACCCCTTGCTTCATCATTTTTGTTGCATTATTATTTCTAATACCTTGTACTGTCATCAAGGCAACCCACCCACATATTATAACACATCAGACAAAGTGGCAAATTCTATTCCATTATTTGGGGATATTTATTTTAAGAATTATGATTCTTTGGGGGAAATACAGGGTCTGAGTTGTTTTGGAATAATTAATTTAGAATTAGACTAACCTGACTGAAATTTTAAAATCAAATAAATTGAGATTTCAGCTTCAAAGAATGAAGATTTTCAAGAATCCATTCATGGTGTTTGAGATGAGTTTCTTTACTGGATTATGTCCTAATTTGTGAATGGGAAAAATCAGTCAAATTCCTGCAATGTTCATGTCAGATCATGCTGACTGTCCTGGGACCCCCCACATTCCTCCTCCTCCTCTTAGAACTCATCTTTTTGTCAATTTGAAACTTATCTGACCAAGAATTTGTCAATTTGAAATGTATCTCTCTGGTCTAAACTCTGATCTTCTTCAAATTCAATTTGTGACAGTATTCTTGCCAGTATACAAAAAAGTTTTGACAGGTCCTGGTTGTTTTTTGTTGTTGTTGTTGTTATTGTTGATTGATTTTAAATTGTTTGTGTATGTGTATATATATATAGGGGTTTTATTTTATGTTTATTTTGTATTTTTAAACTTTTGTAACTGTAAATTTTGTAACTTTTAAACTGGGCTATTTGGTTGTATATAGTAGTACTTGTATTCTTATTATACAGGCCGAACTAAACCATCACAGCCAGGCATTCCAAATCTATGTACTGCCATCTTTTCTATTGCCCTCTACATGTGGAGGGCATTTTTCTGAAGGGGAAAGCCTCCTCCACTACCTATGAAGGCTCCCCATGCAATTTTGAATGCTGATTTTCCAGTCCCCCTTCCCTCCACACAGAGTTGATTTATTAATACAATTTACGACATAAAACTGGACCATTATGTTATGAAGTTTTTGTTGTTGTGAGTCTTCTCCAGAGGGGTCCAGGTCTCACAAAGCAATGGCCCTAATTCCTGTGGTAATTTGTACCACCAGTGTGGGAAATTCTAGACTGGCTTGGATTGTTCCATAATCTGTTCATAAATGTATGCCCAAATTGTCTGCCGTGTTTGGAAAGCCTATTTTTCCAATTCAAAGTACGTAACATTGAATAAGGATCTCGTCTAGCATTATTGGCTGAAAATGTCTCTTCTTTAAATGTGTATAAGTATTATATATTGTCTTTTTAGATTACCCTGCAGAAGGACTTCGGGGTCTGAAATGTAGGAGTTCTTTTATTTTATTACCAGTAAAAAAAAAAAAATCCTTTTTTCTACCACTTTGCCTTTGTCTTTATTTTTGTATCTCTTGTAGAGTTTCTCTTTTTTGGCTTTAAATGTGCCATCAATGTCCAAAGCCTGAACACAAACTTTGGATTTGCAAGACACAGAGCAGAGACCAAACTTTTTCAGTTCCTTGTGCTGTAGGCTTTCTGGAAGCATCCCTGCTGTTGAAGTGTTATTCCTTATTTTAGGGCCTCCATAAAATATTATTTTTCTCTAGAAGTAAGCAATTTCCACATTACATTTAGGAAATGGAGAGATACGATGTTTGACATGAGGAGAAAATGTTCTTCTTATAGCATGACATTACTAACCCAAGAGTTGCAATTTTTACAACTGGCTAATTCAAATGCACTTCAGCAACCTTTCCTTTGACTTGGATGGTAGAATGTCATGGAATGTTCTCCAAAAGCCAGTCCTTCAGGTTTTTCTCAAAATCTTTGGATTAGTTTGTCAACAGGCAAGAACACTCCCAGATGCAGTTCTGAAGGTGGGGTCCATGTTAGGCTTGGGAGGTTCATATTATGGTGGATCTGAAGAAGTAAGCAATTACTTTGCTTTGGAGGGAACCCAATCAGGCCAGATTAGGTGTTGGATGGTCTACTGGATTCAGGGGCAGAAATAACCGAATCAAGCAGGATTTAGCAAATGAATCAGGGACCAAAGGAATTGTTATGCAGAAAAAGTCAGTTTCCAGAACATGAGGCTGACCTGACCCAAGTTATCCACATGCAGTATACAGGCCGGAGAGTACTTGCAGACGTACTAGTACCACCAATCAAAGCCACTGTGTAGCTATTCCATCTTTACATCCTTGACAGATTTTTCTGTGGTAAAAAAAAGAGAAGAGTGGTGGGAAAATACAGGCGGGTTACAAATGGAAGTTAACATCATCTGGAACCCCACTAAAATTCCGTGAATGAGGCATGACGATTGAACAATAAAAGCCCTGTCTGGAAATGCCCAGATCTGGATGGAGGCAAATCAGACCTTTTCAGGCTGGAACCAAATCATCCTGAGGAATGCCAATATTCAGATGATGTGGCTTCGACAGACAGGAAAGCTCTATAATAACTTCTTTGGCCTTCTGGGTGGACATCTCTACTGAAGGACATGTTCCAGTGGCAAGTTCCAGCATGACTGCCTTAACAATGTAATACTCAACCAGACTCAATAGTAAAGATGATAAAGGAAAGAGCAGTGTTGTTGAGGTGCCAGGGCTCTCGGGGTTGAAGTGCCAGGACATTTTGATCAGCAGGGATGATAATCTCACCTGCCACACCCTCAGGCTTCCCTAGTGGCTTTATACAAATCTTTGGTGTGACCACACTTGGAATACTGTGAGCTCCATTGGATGAGTGTTTTACTGCATGCTCGTTACTGGGCACTCACGGATTTTTGTGGGTCCCTCTCACAATGTCATTTGCCTCCCATATGAGTTCCACCCCTTTTAGCCATCTTTGCACAACAACAAAACACCCCAGTAAGTCCAGCTTACTTTTTGAGATGGAACTTGTCGTTATCCCTTGCTGTGTGGAGGAGAAGCAGCGTGATCAAAACAGCCCACTGAATGGGCCATCTGTACATTGTTCACTTCCTCTTTCCTCTCCCTTGAGAATGAGGAAGTAATGAGGGACAAACACATGGGTGGAGAAGCAACGGTAAGGAAACGTGATTTCCCTCTGTGTGATGATGCTCTCTGTATAGTTCTGATCACCACACCTAAAAAAGGATATTGTAGACTGGACAAAGTGCAGAAAAGAGCAACTACAATGATTAAGGGGACTGGAGCATCTCCCCTATGAGGGAAAGTTACAACAGCTAGAATTGTTCAGCTTGGAAAAAAGGAGGCTAAAGGGAGACCTTATAGAGGTGTACAAAATTATGCATGGTGTGGAGAATGTGGACAGGGAGACATTTTTCTCCCTCTCCCATAATACTAAAACCCAGGGTCATCCCATGAAGCTGATTAGTGGGAGATTCAGGACAAATAAAAGGAAGTACTTCTTCACACACCAAGATATCTCTGGAGGGGGTTCAGTCACTTTTTCTCAGATTGATACTGGGTGCCCCAAGATGCATGTCCGGTGCAGTACTAAACCTGGACTAAGATCACTGGGAAGTGTGGCCTGGAATCACACTCTACAATACTGGTTTCGACAATTTTATAACCTGTCTCATAACTCCTTGGTTTCCCAGGTTCTTTTGGATTCTTATGAATCTTTATGGACCAAAGCAATAGTGCAAAAGATTATCACTCTGGGGTTTTACCCCCCTCATCTATTTCTGCTGGATTCGGAAAATATTAAATCAACTCTCAAGCGGAGATTGGACGATACTGATCTTCAAGAGCTGCGGGGGTCCGCGAGAGGCCCCTGTTCCCCTGCAGCGTTAGGTATATTAGATTACCCTAGTGAAGGAGGAATGGCGTATCTTGATTGGCTTTTTATTCCCAAATATAGGAGAGCATTCACCTTGGCCAGGTTGAATGCTCTCCCATCCAAATTGTTGGAGGGAAGATATAAAAAAATACCTGCAGGAAATAGATTCTGTCCTTGTAATAACTCGGAGATATAGACAATAATACATGTGCTCTTTAATTGTAACTTTTATAATGGGATCAGAAATGATTTGCTGCAACCAATTATTCAGAAACGTCCTGGCCGATCCAGAGAATTTTTGGTCACTATCCTTCTCCAGGATAGGGATAAGTCTATAACAATCCAAGTCTCTAAATATGTATATCTTGCCTCACGTGTTAGATCACAAATGGTCATCTGAGGATATTTCTGTAAATTTGTTAGAATTGACAATTTTGTAATTTAATGGTTTTATGGTCTGTTGACTGTTAATAACTCTGGAATTCACTACCACAAGATGTAGTGATGGCCACCAATTTGGATGGCTTTAAAAGGGGGATGGATAAATTCCTGGAGGTGATGACTATCAATGGCTACCAGTCCTGATGGCTAAGTGCTACCTCCAGTAGCAGAGGCAGTAAGCCTATATACACCAGTTGCTGGGAAACATGGGTGGGAGGGTGCTGCTGCACCTGTGTCCTGCTTGTGGGTTCCCAGCTGTGTGAACAGAGTGCTGGACTAGATGGACTCTTGGTCTGATCCTGCACGGCTCTTCTTATGTTCTTATGACTCCACATGGCCTGGGGAGCCACACTGCAGCGGATTCTGCTGGTCAGATACTTAGAAATCCGAAGTCATTTTAGTCCGTCTGAAATTTCTCCAGCATCCCTACTAGATAGCCACTCCCCTTCCTCTAGCCCCACCCCCTTATCCTACCCACTGATAGTTTGGTGGTTTCCCAACTTTACTACAGTATTTCCCGATTCTAAAAGGTTGACATGCTTTTCCCAAGGCTTCGTTACTGGCAGGAATAGCTTTAAGCTACAATATTAGGCTGACCAGATAAAATCCAGGTCAGGGCTCCTTTAACTTTAACAGTTGTAGAGAAAAGGGAATTTCAGCCAGTGTCATTTGTATGCAATCAGTTCCTGATGAAATTCCCTCTTCATCACAACAGTTAAAGTTGCAGGCACTATACTAGAGTGACCATACACAAAAGAAGGCAGGGCCCCTGCAACTTTAACTGTTGTGATGAAGGGGGAATTTCACCAGGAACTAATTACATACAAATGACACTGGCTGAAATCCTCTTTTCTCTACAACAGTTAAAGTTACATGAGCCCTGTCCTCCTTTTCATATGGTCAGCCTGTACAATATGATGGTATTTATTTCATTCCCTTCAGCCCTCCCCCTGTGCCTTTGGCCCCACCTACCACTGGAATGCAGATCCCAAGAGCTTCTCTGACATTGAATCTGGCCCTTGGGGTAAAAGAGCCTCCTTGCTGTCAATCTAGAAGCTAATATGGTACCAGACAGGGGAGCTATTGGCCTTTTCTGTCACTCTCAAGAATGCCTCCACATTCTTTGTTTTTCCTTTATTCCTTTTTTCTTTTTTTTTAATAGCAGTGTTTCACTTGTTTGAGCGAAGAAAGGATGGGCAAAACTAAAGTGGAAAATGACAAAAGTAACTTTCATATATGCCGAAACAAAGGGTAGAAAATTGAAAATAGGAATGTGCCAAATTTATTTATTAAATTTCAAGAACAATAATAATAATAATAATAATAATAATAATAATACATTTATTTCTTACCTGCCTCTCCCTCTGGATCGAGGGTTGTTGGCAATGTTGAAAAGCACTCTCCCCTCTTTTGGCAAATACATTTATGTTGCTCTTTCTTCCTCAAAAAGAACAATCTCAGGTCTATAAGGAGTGGGAAGAGAATATTTAGTTGCATCTCCAGAAACTTTTGCTGGTGTTGAACTTTGAATTTCAGTATTGGCAATGCTTGTGTGCGACTTAATAGTGTTCATGAATCAACAGATGTTTGTTTTATTGTGTTCTTATTTTTATGACTACAGTTTCATAAACAGGTTAGCAACTTGACTAAACTCCTGCCACATAATGGCTAGAAGAACGACCATATTGTTGGCACCAGTTCTTGTCCTACACTGGGTTCCCAGGAAGAATCTTTCCGATCCAGAGCCTAGTTTTGCTGCTATTCCCTGTACTAAACATGGTCACAAGCCAGGACTGCTGCACAATCTCAAAGTGACAGAGCAATTAGAATTCAAAAACAAGCAAATAAATAAACAAGTCAATCCCCCCCAAGCATCCTGCACAATCAAGATACTGGGAACTGACCCAGGCTGGGACTCTTGGGAAGAACTACAGAAAAGGAGATGCTCTAAAGCTATAATTTGTAAGATTGTATCACTCAGAGAATAATTGTAACCAGCAAAACAATGTTCAGATCTCATATTAATATGAAATAATGATTGCATGCTTGTAGCCAGCTATCCACAGGACTGGGAAGAGACTGTCAACCCAGCTGTTATGCTATATGAAGGAGTATATTGGAAATGCTGGCAGGAGGTTTCTTTACTATTCCCAGAACTCCTCCTCTTGAAACAGAACGCTCTTCAGCCTTCCTATATTGCTTTTTAAAAAAAGATTGCTGATGGCAATTTTTTTAACCCCGTTAAAATGCTGGTACAAATGAAGCAGTTGCTTTTTATTTATTTTTAATTTTTTAAAAACAGATTGGTAGATGCTGGTGTCATTCACATTACTGCTTACCCTGGAAAAACATAGGTTGTGATGTGCATGTGCTGTAATGTATTTTTACACATACAGGCTGGACTTTACGCATACAGGCTAACTAAACCACATTTTGTTTCACATAACTCCGGCTTGTTTGTAAATTGAAATCCAACTCAGCCAACAAACCATGATCTGAAACATGGTTTGAAGTTGGTTGGTGAAACTCAGCATGCATTAACTTTGCTTTTTTGTTATGTCTGGACTCTCTGTCCTGGCATAGTATTCGTTTGTTGCCTCACTCTGCCCCTGTACCCCTGGCTCTGGCTCCTCATTATCTGGCTGGGAAGAGTGACTAAAAAATGAAATTACTCATGTGGCAAAAAAGATTCTCACTGGTGCTTTCACAGACCTCTCTGTCCCTCCTCCGTCTGCCTAGCAACAGCCTTCTTGTCTATAAGCTCTGTATACCCTGTTGTTTATATGACACAACTGCCAACTCACAGCCACATTGTGCCAACTCACAGCCACATTGTGCTAATCGGAGAGATAACGCGCCTCTACGCCCCATTTGCGCTCCGCTGGTGTGGAGGTAAATTTTTAATGAGACTTCAAAGAGCATTAAACCTCTCGTGAAGAGGCACCCTAAGTGTAAATGCGCTTCTGCGATTATGCGCATAATCAGCTAACGAGGCACAAAAGTGAATTCTTGTAGAGGGGACCTTAGACACCAGCCCAGCCCAGATCAATTACCTTATCCTGATAGAAAATTTTCCTGTTATCAATTGACCTTTACAATTTCAGACATAGAAAAAACCCTTTCCTTGCTTACTGCATTCAGCTGGCTGTTCTGTCCTTCTGGACACGAAAACTTTTGACCAATCCACTTAGGCTTGGAATTTCCCCCAACACTTAGGACCTTAGCATGTGTTAATCTGGCCCTGATAGGGAAGAAATAAGCCCCTCTCCCCACACTCTACATTTCCTGTAAGGATCCCTCCCTGCACACCTGTAATTAGGTAAGGATAAGGATGATACACATACAAAGAGGATGTCTAGTTTGGCACTTGAGCCAAGGAAATACAAAAATAAAAATCAAGGTAGTTCTTGAGGGTACCATCTCAATATCAGCTACAGAAGTCATTCCAAACATTTTAAAGCAAAATGAGAGAGACATGCAGGTAGCAGTAAGAGTTTTAAGCTCCAATATGCTGGTATTTTGGCCTGGCTTTGTTTCTGGCAGGAAGAGCATTAAGCTACAATATGCTGGTATTTATTTCATTCCCTTCAGCTCTCCCCCCCCCCCCCCGTCTCTTTGGCCCCACCTACCACTGGAATGCAGCCTCCAAGAGCTTCTCTGAAATGGAATTGGCCCCTCAGGTTGAAAGAGATTCCTTGCTGCTTTCTGAATGTTCTTAAATTAATTAGATTAGCCACCACCATTAGAGCTTTAGGAAGTCATACTTTGGAGGAGCACAGGTTCAGGTGCGCCCTTATCCAATCTTATGTAGGTATCCATGGAAGCTCCTTTAGGTGGTTTTTTACCTCTCTAATGGGGAGCCCTTGGATTGCCACCACTTTACATAGTATTCAGAAAATAAGAGCCCATATGTTTAAAAATATGGACATATGTAAGCTCCTGGATTTGTGGTAAGACAGTCCTTCAACTCCTCTGTTTGTTCACAACACTGTGCAGAGTAGGGGGTGAGGTCTATTTATCTTCTGAGTGTCTCTGAAAACCTGACAGTTGCCCTAACAGTCATCCAATGCTCCAACAGTCATCCAATGCTCCTAGTGAGAAATAAAGGATTCTTCCACACTCCCTTCACAAACCTGTAAGAGCCATCTAGAGTAGCTGTTCCCTGGGGAGGGGAGGGGAATGAGTCAGCCTTGTGTTGATTAATATTAGAGGAGTGATCGATTATGATTTGATGACTCTAGAATCTTTTTCATTCCTCTCTTTGATGGCAGAAGGGGGAAGGCTAGAAACAAAAGACCACGGGGAAGGGAGAAGGGGGTGGGAGAGAGGTGTGTTTTGAAATCTGCTTCCTTTTGGCCACGCTTGAACTTCCAAGCGTCTGCATTTGACTGACATCCTTAGGAAATGGGGGAGAAACTCCATGCTGAGCAGGCTCTTTGCCCAGCTTAGAAAGCAGGAGGCATCTGGCTCTAAGGAGCCAAAATAGATGCCTTTAATGTTCCTGTCACTCTCCACTACAGAGGTGCATTTGGGTTTGGGGGGGTTGTTGTTTTTGAATGGAATGTTCCATTCTGGAGGGCATCTGGGGGGAGGGGTTTCCTTTAGAGGCGATTAGGTTACCTAGGTCTTCAAATTAAGAATGTGCTGTGTGTGAAGTGTACAAAAAGGAACAATAGAGGGCTCTGATAGCTAGTGGGTGTGGGTGTGGGTGTACCAGCACAACACACAACAGAAAAGCAACAAGGAGTCTCTGGATACAGTCAGTCTTAAGTTAAAATATATAAATATATATGCTCTTCACTATATCTTTAGTCCCTCTCTCTCTCTCTCTCTCTCTCTCTCTCTCTCTTTCTCTCTCTCTCTTTCTTTTCAAAGCTGGCAATACCAGTCCCAACCATCAGCCCTTGACTGGGAGATAAGAAGTAGAAGGGGCTAAATCTCAGGAGCATGTCAGAGAAATCCACATTCTTCTATTTATTGAGTCCAAACAGGCTTATAAACTCTTTGAGTTATGACAGAACTGGAGAGCATCTTCACATGCCACACAGCTGCGTCTCTGTGCTGCAACTCCAGGGATCTCACACATGTGTAGGACATATGACATTGCTATGCATAGCAGAGAAAAGTGCTGAAAGTGGAAAATAACGTCTCTGATAAATGAAGCCCCCCTCCTCCCCCAGCTAGAATAGAATTAATCTAGGAGAAGGCAGAGCCCTGGACCCTGCATCAAATGAAGACATAGGCCTCCTCCACACGGGGCGTTTAATGAGCCTTGAAGGCTCATTATAAATTTTACCTACACACGAGCGGAGCGCAAAACGGGCGTACAGGCGCGTTATCTCCCCGATAATGCGCATTTTCGAACGCGCGTTAAATAGCGACTTTTATTTTGCTCCGGCCGTTAAAGCGCATTTTCGCTGTGTGAACAAGCGATTATGCGCATTAACTACCTGGAAAGCGCTTTTTGGGCATCTTTTAATGCGCTTCGCCGCTTCCCGCCGCCTCCCGTGCAGAGGGATTGTGAGTAAATGCGCCTCCGCGATAATGCGCATAATCGCGGAACCAGGCGCAAAGGCGCATTCTTGTGGAGGGGGCCATAGATACCCTTGGGGAGTAATTTACACCCAAGCAATCTCTTGTCTGAAAGATTCACAGGACTTTGTTCTCACAATGACAGAATGCCCTATTCCTACATCCCCCACAGAGAAGATTTACAGTGCAATCCTGTTGATGTTTGCTCAGAATTCCACAGTGCCCTTATTCTCTAGTAAGTGTGTTCAGAGTTACAGACTTACTACACGGTTACAAATTCCTTGGAGCAGGAACATTTAAATTATATTACTTTGCAAATTGCCATATAAATGGATGGTGTGATAGTTATGAGTAGAAGAAATCAATAATAAGGTAGTAAAATAGGACACTGCCTTATACTGGGTCAGAGCATGGGTCCCTCAAGCCTAGTATTGTTTACATTGACTGGCAGCGGCTCTCCAGGGTTTCAGACAAGGTTTTCTCCAGCCCTATCTGGAGGTGCTAAGGATTGAATCAGGGACCTTCTGCATGCAAAGTGCATGTTCTAGCACGCAGGCACAGCTCCTCCCCAAGATGGGGATGCTGCTGCCTGGGTTTTCTTCAAGAAAAGTTCACATGTGCCCCCCCCATTTCAAACTGCTCATTAAGTATTTTTAAAGTTTATTTAATGCCCACCAACATGTCCGTTCTACATAACACCTTCATATTAAACCTGTTCTACAATACCTCAATGTTGAATCACAAATTAACATTTATTTTTAGTTGCTGTACAAATAGAAGCAACAATAGAACAATCCTTCATCATTATCAAACATTATCATCATCATCATCATCATCCTCACGGTATCATCATCATTATTATCATTAATAACTATCATCCTCATTACCTCACCCTCCGCTCCAGAAATTATATGCCATGGAGAAGATTGAGGAAAGAGATGCAGTAAGGACAACCTTCACAGTTTAGGCACATATATCCCCGCCCCGCTTGCAGCATGGCCCTCTGGAGCTTGTAGTCTGACCGTGGTATTCACGACGGGCAGCTTCTGTGCTGTTTCTGCAAGGCGGGCTCCTCGCTTCTCGATGGCCGCTTACACTACAGAAGCAGTACCGTAAGCTTGGGGGACCTTCTCGTCAGAGTGCCCCCTCAAACTCGTGGGCCCCGGGCCAACTGGCCCCTTTCTGCAAGGCCCTGTAAAGGAGCTGCAAACGTCCATGAGTAACCAATCTCAATTGCAGGATAAATGCCCCATGCAGACAAGCCCTGGAATACATTCCCCCATGGGTCCGGGAGCAAATAGGAAATCTTGCCCAGTTCACACGTCTTATTCCTATCTTTCTGGTTGGTTGAAAAATGGGAATGGCAGTATCTGTGTTAGACATGCCACATCCCAAGGTAAAGAATAGGCCTGTTAAGCTTATCTGGCCATACCTGATTCAAGGATCCTTCTCTTCCCATTCCCGTCTATCTCTTTCCTGATTCTACAGCAAGGGGGCATAGTTGAATTCAGTTTTGGAGAATCTCTCAGGGGCCACATAACATTGGTGGGTAGTGCCAAACACAAAAGGGGGGGCAGGGGCAAAATACCAGCATATTTTAGGGTGAAGTTCTTATTGACAGCAATTAAGCCTTCGGAGAGCAGTGCACACAACTCAGGAAACCAGCAAATGACTGGCAAATAAGGGACAGTGATGGGCTAGTTGAAGGGGGACTGGTCATTTGGGGAATCCCAGAGAGCTGGATTGGATTTTGCCCCTGGGCCTGCAGTCAGACACTCATATCCTACTGGGATAAGAATAAGCTCTTTTTTTAAATGAAATTTGTCATCCTTTTGTCATTCACTTCGACATCATGAGTTGAATATCATGGGTGATCCTTCCACCACACAATTAAGCTTGGAATTCCCCTTTAAGACTGCCGATGTTGGCTATTTAGAGAGTAAACTCTCCTGTTTCTTTCATGCTATCTGTTTGAGTTGTCTCTCATCTCTTATCCCTATTCTTCATAGGGCTTCTTCTTACAGAACCTGGGCTTTGGCTATACACTTATGACAACCCACAGATTTCCCCCCTGCATGTCAAACTGCTCTTTCATGCTACATGCTTCAGCGAAGGGGAAACAAGGGGGAAAACAGGTTGAACTCAGCAGTGGCTGGGGAGTTAGTTCATAGTTGCCTCCTCCTAGGTAACAGCTGCAGATCTTGGAGTTCCCTTCACACAGGATCTAGGGTTGAATAAAGTGATGGCGGCAACAAGTGAGAAAAAATATTGCAAGCTGCCCTTTTCTTCAAGGCAGATGGGCACTTCTTCACATTGGCTATATTTGTTCTCCTTACTGGTAGGTTTGACCAAGATATTTTTTAAAAGGTTTGAAGCTGGATGTGCTCGTGGTGGATTTGTCACTCAAGATAGTTGGTTTCATTTTAATGAAAAGAATTAGACATTCTTTTTGTATTCAGACTCTTTAATAGGGCCAAGGCATTGTCTTTTCCAGACCGGGTGGACTGCTGTAATGTACTCTTGGGAGAAAACAAGGTGAAAACATTAATTTGTCTTACCTGCCAAGATGTTTTATAATGCATATGCTCTCTTTTGTTTTCAGGGATATTTTTGTTTGGTTTGGGGAGGTAGATTTACTTTTCTATTTCATCCCAATGCTTCAGGTCAATGAGGCCTTTAGTACTTGAAGAAGGTTGTGCTCAAGTCAAAATACTTGGTTCTTCCTTTTGCTGCCTTTTTATGATCTAAACAAGTTCCAAGCCTGTTGGTTTTAAGTACATGTTTGCAAGGCCATTTTAAAAACCAAGGTATTTGGCAGACTTGGTGATGTACTTGAAGGTATCTGAATTGTGTTTGCTAATATCCGATGCCAAATCACACAAACAGCTTGGCATGACCTGAACATGAGTTGAGTACACTCATAAGGTATTTGGGATGCACTGAAGTGACCATACTGGTGCTTTAGAATTTAACTTAACTCAAAACTCAACCTGCATGCTACTCCTAAACCAAGTAGCTTTGTAATGACAGGCAGAAACAATCACATGAACACGTTTATTAAAAACATTTCTTGGCCATCTTTCAGGGCAGAAGCCCTCCCAAAGTGGCTTACAGCAAATAAAATACATAAAACAGTTAAAATATTAGACACAATAGAATAGTAATAAAGACAACGGCCCTGTTCAGAAGACACCTTAAACCACAGTGGTTAAGGCTTTTTTGTTAACAAATAAGCCTTAACCATGGTGATTTAAGGTGTCTTCTGAACAGGGCCGACAATAAAACCCGACAATAAAACCACCACCACCAGCAAAGGCAATAGCAGCAAATCATGTTTTCAAGTTCTTCCTAAAAGCCTGCAGTGACAGAGCATGGCGGACCTCTGATGGCAGCGAGGCTCGCTGAAACTGTGCAGCTGTGAAGGAGCAAGGCGGGGACACAAAAATGGGAAGTCCTACAGTGTTGATGGAGGTGGGATCTTCCCCCAAGTATGCCCACTGACCTAATCCGCATTTACCCCACAAATGATGCAGGCACTGGAGAACCACAGTGATGATGCACCACGAAAATGAGAAGAAAACCACGATGTAGCTGTGAGTTGGCAGCTGTGTCCTGTGTTCCAAGGTTCGCAAATTCACAGCCAGCAGTAAATATCCCGTGCAGCTATGCCATTGATTATGAATGAAAAATACCTGTATATTAGCACACTTCTATATTTGAAAGTATGGTGTGTATTATATATTGTTCATTTGCACTCTTGGTAGCGTTGCATGTTCCGGAGGTCCAAATTATGGCTACCAAGACCAGAGCTTTAAGTGTTGCAGCTCCTGCCCTGTGGAACTTCTTCCCCTCTAATATTAGTCAGATACTGACAGTTTTACATTTTAGGAATCTGCTAAAGATGTATCTGTTCGCTCAGATTTTCCCCATATATTGTATATTGTTTTTATTGATTATGTGATTGTTTTATCTAAGGATGCGCATGCACAAAAATATTGTATTTTATCTTTATTGGAATTTTGGACCAAAAAAATTATCGTCTCTGATAATATTGTAAGTTAATAATATCATCTTCACGATAATTATCGGAAATCCGATATTTAATTTGCAGCCCCACTGTGCCCAATAGAGCTGAATGTTTTAGAAAAAATGCCTATAACTTATGTATTTTCAAAGTTACAGGCTTGAAACTTGGTCACAATACTTATGGGTTATGCCTAAGTATGTGTATGAAATTTGAGATCGATCCCTCCAACCCTCGATTTTATATTAATTTATTAAAGAACGTTTAAGTTCTGACAGGTCAAAAGTTGCACGATCTTTCAAAAAATCATATAAAATACAGGGGTGGAGGGATTGATCTGAAATTTGGCACATATGTGTAGCAACATGTGCTAGATATATGTATGAAATTTGAGATCGATCCCTCCAACCCTCAATTTTATATGAATTTATTAAATATCCTGCAACTTTTTGACAGGTCTGAATAAAAGCACATGGCGAGTTGTCATTCTGACCTGTCAGAACTTAAACGATGTTTAATAAATTCATATAAAATCGAGGGTTGGAGGGATCGATCTCAAATTTCATACACATACTTAGGCATACCCTATAAGCACTGTGACCAAGTTTCAAGCCTCTAACATTGAAATACAGAAGTTATAGGTTTATTTATATGGTAGTCTGATAATCCGATATAATTGGACTAAAAATTATTGGATCGGATATTTATCGGAGGTTTTCCTGTCGTATCGTTAATCAGATGTCCGATAACGACCTTATCGTATTGTTATCAGACATTTTAATGATACGATACACATCCCTAGTTTTATCTTTATCTTATATTTTTATTGTTATGATTTTAAAGTTGTACAACACTGTGGAATATTTTTTTTATAAATAAATAATATAAACAATCATATGAAACAGGACCATGAATTTCAAAGTTACTACCATCCAAGAAGTCTTTCAATGTCAACTTATCTGCCAAATAACCCAGATGCATCTTTCATAGAAACAATATGCATGGCAGCAAATTCCATAGCACATTTTAGAGAATACGCTTCATCCATGGTGCATTGGCCAGGCTTCTTAAGTCTCACCATCATTCCATTTGAACTGACAGTGTGCTCCTTCAAATATATCCATTATTCCCTTGTAGATCTGAATGGCAGAAGAAGATTAGTAGTGGTGGGTTAGCTGTCAATAAGATAGCTTATACAGCACTCCTAACATTCTTATTGAAAAAGTCCACAGCTCCCAAGAACATATTTTGAAAGAAAATGATTGAGGTAGTCTCATTTTAGATATAGGGGATGGTGTCTCTGAGGCGCTGTGACCTGCCCATGGCAACATGTCTATTAATCCATGACAGTATTTTGGGAGGGGAGCTCTGATCTCCCATGTTCAAAGTGTCAAGGGTTGCCATGGTTGGGCACCTAACCCCAGCAGAGTGCCAATGGACAAGAGCCCTCTGGACCTCCTCCTCCTCTTTAGCATTGCAACCTACTTGTTCACCTTCCTCTCACTCTGGCCCAGACAATAGTAGTGTTCTAAAGGAGGAAATGTAGTTGCCTCTGCCTATGTGCTCATTGGCTTTCTGCCTGGCAAGCAAGCAGGTAGTAGCAATGATTAAGAGGAGGAGGAGGAGCTGTGGGTGACAATGCTGGTAAGAAGATACACTCATTGAGAAAGGAGGGATACTGAGAGCGTCTTGCCCAAGATTGTCCAAAACTTGGAGCCAGCAGTGTCCAGAGCAATCCTATACCTCACTGGGTCTTGATGTAGCCAGATCTAGCAAGCATCTGTCCCCCTTTCTAAAACAAAGTGATGTTGGGTGTCACATGGGCAAAGGTCATCAGCTAGAAGCTTGTCCCCTTGCATTGCCACCTTGACAATTAAGAGTAAAGGGGACTATGCTTTGTTTATTCATAGTATACAATTGACTTCCAGCTCTCCATTCTCCGACATAGGCAGAAATGCTGGTGCGGTGTGGTGGTAGTGGTGGTGGTGGTGGTGGTGGCGGCGGCAGTGTGTGTGTGTGTGTGTGTGACATGAGGCCCCTGCTTTCCATGTTTCAGTTCTTTCAACCTAGTGAAATCCTGCTCTGATTGTTGAGAGACAGTAAGCTTATGCATGTCCAGATGAAGAACCTACAATGATAGATAATATCCATAAACCCAGAGTGGCCCCGAGGAACAGACAGTGATTTATCCCTCGTTGGACAGCTCAGCTGCATGGAGCAAAGAGCGGAAATCCTACGGGAGCTGTGGGGGCACACATCAAAACCCGGTGTCACCGCATGCACCACACCCGGGGCTTCAGTTCAAAGACGTCACATGCAGGGTCTGAAGACTTATGGTGATGCCAAGCTAATAAGCAAACGAAGCAATAAATTACTCAGAAGCCATCATTACATGCTCTCTTTCCCCCTGGAGTTGGTGTGCACAGGCTCTTGTTGTGAGCAAGCACTTCTAACACCCAATTACTCATACTTAACTCCCTAGAATGGAACCCAAGGCAGCGCCAGCAAACCATTCATCTTTGTGGAGGAGAAACCTTTTAAAGTCCCTTCTCCGCAGCCATTCTGTTTATTGTTAAGGTGAGCACATTGGGTTACATGAACTGCTCTTATTTATCTTCAGTGTTTGCCTTTTAGGTCATGAAGGTGGGGGTGGGGGTGGAGGGATTTCCCAATGCTATCTTTACCAAATTCGTCTTTTTTATAGCCTCAAGATTCCTGCATTCTAATTGCCAGGGGTAAAATATTGGAAGAGAGGCCTGGCTAGCATCCTCCATGGCATGCAACCCTTTCTACTGTGCAACAGTGAGACTAGAACAAGGGCAAAGAGAGTGGGATGGAGGAGGACTCCGAGGAATTGGGTGGGAAATTCGTCCAAAGGGAAATGTGAGCATGTTGCTTGTTTCTGATTGGAGAACAGGGTAAAGTGCCTGGTGGCTGGAGTCTTTTAACAAGAAAGTATTAAAGGTGCTTTGTGGAACAAGCACAAGAGGAATGGAGCCTTTTCACATGAGGCTTTTACTGTGTTCTTGTGAATGCTCATTCACAGTAGTTTGTACGTCCTTTACACAATGTTACCTTGCCCATGCTTTGCAACCATTTTCACGTTTCCCCCCCCCCCCCCCCAATAAGGAAAGTGTGGTATTTTTCTGAATGGGCTCTATAACACAATAGAAATTTGGTGTAATTCTGCAATTCTGCTATATCATAGAAACACCCAGTGGCTGTATAATGGAACACACAGAAAGGCAGAGAAAGAAAAACCTCAGGAAAAAAATGTGTAAAGGAGCTGATCTTTAATCCCACATAGAATCTGGATGCAGAAGCCTCAGTAAAAGTACGGGTTACATTTCATATAGAAAAGCCCTTGAACTGTGTCACCATGGAGTTTGTGACCTGTCTTAGGCCCTTTCCACACCAGGCAAAACACCTGAGATGGACCCCGGCTGCTCCCTGTGAGTCCAAATGACACACAGGGAGTCCCGGGGGTGGGGTAGGTTAGGGCACGGGATTTTTCCAGGTTTACCGAAACCTCAAAAATTCAGATTCTTCCGTAGTCCCGGGAAGTTCCTGGGACCATGGAAGAATGTGCCTGCCCATCCCAGGCGCAGCTGTGCTTACTCGTGAGTAAGAGCAGCTGTGAACTGGGTATGGAACTGCACTGCAGGGCTCCGTACCCAGCAGGGGAGTGGGTGGCACCAGTTTCTCCACCCCCAGGAAGGCAGGGAGGGAATGGAGGTCCATGCAGGCCTTTAAAAAAAAAAAGGACTCACTTTTTTCACTGGAGTGCTCATGTGCTCTTCTTGCTTTAAAAAAAATGGCAGCCGTGACAACGGACCAGGAGCAGCCCGGCCTGCCACATTTTGCATGTATATTGGGCGCGCCGATCCCGGAAGTAGCTACCTCAGGGATCCACCGCCCTAAGCCCTCTACACCGCTATGGTGTAGAAAGAGCCATAGAGAAATCATATCTTATTTCCCGTTTTCCCAAACCCATGTTTGCTGAAATAATGCATGGCTAGGGTGGCCATGTATCGCCTCTTGCAGAGAACAGTCCTCTACTTGAATACCTGCCAGAGGGCCAGCCTGTATTTGAAGGTATCCTCTATTGGAAGGGCAGTCCTCACCAAGTCTGGTTTAAAGATAAAGAGTCATCAGAACTGTTGTCCATCAGCATCTATCCCCTGAATAGCAGACTGAACAGGCAGGCGCATAGGTCACCTGGTTACAATCTTCCACACTATGACAAGATGAATTGTATTTATATTTAAATTACAATGATTATTTCTAAATTTGCAGCTATGCATATAAATTAGCATATGCAAATTTTATGAAAATCACTGTCCTGTTTTGCCCTATTTTAGGGTGATTCATAAGTGGCCAACCAATGCAAGGATGGGGTACTTTCAGAGGAGATGCCTCCCATGCTGTCTGATTCTCCTTTACCATCTCCCTCCCCTGGCTCTTTTTCTCTCAGTTCAACTTACTTTTGGTCTGCACCCAGATATAAGGCATTTTTAGGGATAAACAATTGATGTGGGAAGGATTGCCCTCATCTACCAATTCACCCCTGCAGGTGCTCCTTTCAAGATGACACCCATATCTGAATTGCTTTTCTGAGGAAAACATAGGACTGAAAAATAGGAATGCTTGAGGAATTTGCTCTGTCAAGAATTTTGTTTTGTTTACAGATTTACTTGATTTGTACCTCCCAGAACTGACAGAGGACTTAAATACAATTTGCAGTTGGAAGTCCATACATTTCCAAGCTTGCATATGTTCCACATAACAAAAGCCAGAGAGCCGGTGTGGTGTAGTCGTTGAAGTGTTGGACTGGGAGTCAGAAGCAAAGGGCTCCATTTCCCACTCGCCCATGGAAGCTCACTGGGTGACTTTGGGCCAGTCACAGACTCTCAGCCCAACCAACCTCATAGGGTTGTTATTGTGAGGATGCAGTGGAGAGGAGGAGGATTATGAGCTCCTTCACACGAACGATTTATCACACTCTTGCCATGCCTGGTATGTGTTTTGCAGCGCGGTACTCACATGACGTCGTCCCTGTCCTGTGCTCATCTCTCCTCTTCCCCTCCATTTTCCATCTTATTTTGGAGTGGGGAAAGTCCATTTTTTCCCTTCCATGAGCAATAAAGCCACTCCTCCCTCCCGTGTATTGCTGTCCTTGCGCGATATTGGACCAAACCATTTTTGTTGGGAGTGTGTGTGTTGAAGGGCAGTCTTGCTGACAAAAGAGGAGAGTGGGGCAGTTCTCCGCTCAACTGCTCAACCATGAAGGGGGAGGGAAAGAGGGCACCTGGACACCCCTCGGAGAAGGCGAGCGAGGCCAACTCTATAGTTCTTACTCCTGAGTAGTCATGACTAGGTTTCCTGCCCAGTACAATATTGGCTTCCCCTTGCCATGCCAACATTGACCACAAACTTCTCCAAAAACTAATTGTAACACTTTCGCTTCACTTAGTGTGTTTAATATTATCTAGGGGAAAGCATAGGTTGTTGTTTTACCATAATTGTAGTTTTAGGCTTCCGTATTGTATTTGTGCAGAAAAAATAGCAAAAATTAACTGCAGGGGGAAGGAGAATGTAGGGGGTGGTGTGGAAGATTTCGCCGGCATGAAAGTGCCCAGTGTTCAACTCGCTGAGGAAATGGAGGGGGAAACCATGGATACAAACCAGGGGTGGGGGTGGGGAAAGTAAGTGTAATGGAGCCCTAAGTATGTCACCTCTGGTTCCTTGGAGGAAAAAGGCAGTATATAAATGCCCCAGGCCACAAAACACCAGGTGTGTGAGGGGAGATGGCCTCACAGGCAATCCTTATTCTCCCACTGAAGGTGCAAAACCCTCAGCACCAGGCCTTAAGCATCACCTGCCACCACCAATGAAGCCTCAGAAGTATTACCATCCCTATCCAGACATACATAATCCACCCAAACCAGCCTACCTAGGGAAATGGGACAAATTGAACCAAAAGAAAACCCACCTAAGATGATCCCACTCCACTTACAGTGTAAAGTGGGCAAAAAGGCACACAGCACAGCCAATCAGACTGTGTGCCAAAAATCCCTGCTTGGCCCTCAAAAGAGTGACCAGTTAAGCCCCCGCATTGCATAGAAGGAGGGAGGCATACCTCGAAGAAGCCGGGGGAGGGCCCCGCAGATTAGTATCGGCCCCTATGTCCCTCCCCCTGCTGGTGGCACCACCAAGCCCCACCAATGCTGGGGCTTGCCAGCGTGTCCCTTGATCCCCCCACCCCCAAAAAAACCATGGACAGGCAAGCCATACATGGGATAGGGTATTTACATCAGTTTAATTTGTTCACTACCATACCATTGTGCTGCTCAACTGCTTGTGGGGGAGCGAGTAGTAGAAATGGCCGTCCAGTAGGCAAAAGACAGGGACAAGATTGCTCTGTAAAACGTCTCTGGAATTCAATGTATGTGGACAGGGGAGGTTGGTGGCTCCGATTTGGTGGGGATGTAAATCCATTCTGGGTTTCGGTCAGAACCAGCTGAAACTCTAAAGGAGCAATATGGTTCAGCTCCTTTAGCATTCTGGCTGTTTCTGACTAAAACCTAGACTGGATTCACAGCCCCACTCAAATCAGAGCCTCCATTGTATGTGAACACATTAACCCATCATTGACAGTGGAATGTTTTCTGATATCTTTTTGAAAAGACATGGGCACCTTTTCTTACATATTACAGTAGTGCAGTTCTGGTTTTTTTAGGGCTGTTGGGCAAGATAACCCCAATGGGGCCCCTCCCTTTTCACCATCACGGTCACCAGCTGCTCTTGGCCCTTGTCTTCTTTCTCACCATTGCTACTACTTGTTGCTTGCTTGACAGTCAGAGAGCCAATGAGCAGTGGCATCTCCTGCTCCTCCTTCACACCAGCACCACTGTTGTCTGGGCCGAAACGAGAGGCAGGTGAATAAGCAGGATGCTATGGTGAAGAGGAGTAATATCTCTGGGGACGGTTTCTTATCAACGAGACCCTGCTTGGCTGTGGGACCTCAGCAGTTGCCTGACTGTGTCTGCCTTTGACAGCGACGCTGCCAACATTTGCTAATTCTTCGTATTTATCAGCAACAGAATTATTACCTATGTTATTTGGTAATAACAAACTCATGTGCAATGAAAGACCTTGAATGAAGAATTTGAGCTGCACTGTGGGCTCAAGTGTTCGCAGGGGGTGGAGCGGGACTGGATTATGAATGTTAATGGAACAATATGTCTGAAAGGATTAGGGTGTAATAGTTTTTGTGTTTCCTGGTCAGGTTTACAATGAGGCATTTTTATACGGCACACAAACCAAACACCAATCAACTTTGATTGGATGGAACTTTATTCCTCCTTCTCAATCAATTACTCACTGGCCAACAAAAATGTGACATACCGGCTCTTTGACATCATTAAAGTGCAGTTGCTCTGCAGATCATATAGTGATAAACTGGGGAGAAACGGGGAAATCTGTGATGCAGAGTCCAGGTCAACAGTGGTTTATTAAGTCCCATTAACCATATGGTCATGATTATAATAAAACCTTGAGTTATAGCTAGTGACAAGTATAATTCCCCAAACCACGATATATATATATATATATATATATATATATATATGATATATGCAGATGGGTGTCGATTCAATATTAGTGATGCAAGCTTCTATCACAGCATTCATGTTTGTCCTGGTCCCAAAGACAAGGAAGAAAGTTATGGGGCCATCATGCAATCCCCAGAATAGGGATCCTGATAAAAAGTGTAACTTCTTCTTTCTTTTACTGTTTAAAAAGCTCTGTCTGTCTGCTTTCTCTTGGCTGAGCATTGATTGCAGTACAGCTTGAGCACCGCCAGATCTTTTTGCAGTTATGATTGCCAGTGGAACTGAGCCCATCTAAGGACAGAATGCAATGTTTCACATTTATGAGCTTTTACTGCCTTGTGTTAATTTGTGATGGTCCCACACAAATAAAGATCTCCACACACAAACAGAGATCACCATTCTACATGGAGCATTAAAGTGACATGCTGCGGTTCATTCATTTGATGCTGCCCAGTGTCTCAATGCAATGCTCAGTGATGAATGAAAAAAATTAATCTCTGTCTGGAATGTAAATAGGAACATGTATTTGTTTGTTTTAAAAACATCTATAAGCAGCATTTCCTTTTTTTCAACAGTCAAGCAAACAAAAACACACAAAGCAGCTAACAAAAAAGAAAAAATATATAAAATCCAACAGGATCAAAACAACCCATGGGAACATTTAAAAGAGCAGTCTTCTAACATGAAACAGCAGAAGATACAACAAACAGCAGCAGCACAGTGTCCAATATATTTCAGCATGCTTCACCACAACCAAATGCCTCCAATACCATGAACGTTTTCAAACAGCACCGGAAGGCAGCACACACACACATACATGCACGCACACATACACATCCTGCTACCACTGCCTCTTGAAGGACAAAAGTCCTACAACACCCAGCAATCCCCAGTCAGTTATGGGTGGCTTGGGAATGCTGGGAGTTGTAGGACTTTTCCCCCATGTAAATATGCATAGGACTGCACATTTCCTATCTTTTTAAAAAACTACCATAGGATGATGATGATGATGATGATGATGATGATGATGATGATCTACATTTATATACAGTGTATTTGCTAAAGAGTTATCAAGGTGATCGACAGCAATTTAGAGCTCCATCGAATGGGGGGGAATCACACTTTCCTACCATCGCTTCTCCACGTCCCACTTTTGTTGCTCGATACTTCCTCTTTCTGTCAGCGAGAAGAAAGGGGAAGTAAAAAAGTGCACATGACCCATTCAGGGGGCGTCTCTATTGCACTGCTTCTCCTGCACACAGCAGGAGATAGCGGCAACTTCCATCTTTACAAATACTATGGAGCGCCATCAGATGAGCGTTTTCTTGCATGCTCGTTGCTGGGCGCTCACAGATTTTCACAGGTCCCTCTCACGAGGTTGTCTTCCTCCCACATGCCTCCTGCCCCTTCTAGCCTCCTTCGCATGACAAAAAAACTCCACCCCAGTAAGTCCAACTTATTTTTAAAGACAGAAGTTGCCACTATCTCCTGCTGTGTGCAGGAGGAGCAGCGGGATCAAAAAGGCCCCCTGAATGGGCTATTTGCATGTTGTTTACTTCCTCTTTCAAAAGAGGAAGTAATGAGGGACAAATGTGCGAGTGGAGAAGCAACGGTAAGCAAACGTGATTTCCCCCATGTAATGATGCTCACGGACTTACCAGGGGCTTTTTTTGTCGCACTTTGATTGTAAACCACCCAGAGAGCTTCAGCTATTGGGCAGTATGGAAATGAAATAAATCATAAATCATAATTAGAGGGCCTTCTCATTGTTAAGTATAATAGTGGCTTTCTTTTTTCTTTTTAAATGAAACAGAGGACAATGCATCTGAGCATATGCAGAAGGCAGTTGTAGTCAGTCTGTTTAGGATTTCAACTCTAACCAATTACATAACTGGTTATAATTGTCTGTATTACAAAATTTGTCAATAAGGTGTTTTCTGAGGCAACTATTAACAGCAAGGAACAGGACAGGAAGCTCAATGCTTTCATAGTTCTTGGTTTTTGTTCTGTTTGTTTGTTTCATTACCAAGTTCATTCTGTCGCAGTTCCATACAGGTTTTGGTTTTTTTCTTCTTCTGAAAATCAGTCGTGCCTATATTTGGAGAGTCATGCATATGTTTGTGTGCGTTTTTCAAATGTACATGTTTTTGTATGTCTATACCCATTGACTAAAGCATGTTTGTGCACAGTTTAGAATCGTACACAGTTTAGAAATGTACACAGTTTTCTTTGTGCAGTTTTCAACTCTGTGTATTTTAAAAAAAAATATTTCTGAGGTATTTCCCCAAATAGGGAAATCCTGAGGGGTGCTGATTCTATAATCAACATCGAGCAGGCAAAAAATGTTTTGCTTGATTACATTGACTGGCTAGTGCCGGCATAATGGAGTAGCCACCCAGAGATACCCCTTTGCAGATCTAATTCAATAAATGTGGCCCAATATTCAATCCATACAGTTGTGTCGTCTCTTTATCTTCTCACCTCCTTCACTAGCAATGATAGTCTTGTTTATATTTCCAGAAAGATCCATGTAATTAGGAGTCACAATATCCACCACCAGTAAGCCCAGAACTCACATAGAAGGGCATGAAGAAGGTTATATCACATGAAAGATTATACCACCTGATATCTGAGATGGGCCTCAGTGCCTGTTTCCAAAAATCCATGACCTTCTTGCAAATCCACCAAATGTGTAATGAATTCAGTCCAGAGCCTCCGTGACATTGCCAAGATCCATTGGGAAGTTTCTTATGAATTTTCTTAATCCTAACGAAGTGTAATGTTAAAGGCATACACTGTAAAAATTAATTATTTTTTAAAAGAAATGCACATATTTATATTTCTGAACTTGTGAAGCCTATTTCTGATGGTTATAGAAACAAAGAGCCAATCTACACAAGAGCATGTAACGTTGTAAATTGGTTTTTGTTAAGTTTTTAAGTACTTCTTTTAAAACGTGTCAGGTCACATTGTGAAGTACTTATGTTTCTGCCTGTGTTTACAAAGCCAGCTGCCCCCAATGTGGTTCTGAACAAAAAAGTGAGTGTCAAAACCCAAACCTGAAAGACTCTTGGATGCTAATTTCCAGTCAATTGCCATAATGAAACATGTCTTTATTGTTCTGGGGAAGTTGCTTTCGCTGCCGAAACATTTGACATTTCTTTATCTTCTTGTTTTCCATGAATTCATTGGGGTGGAGGTTGCTTCAATCAGAAATGGTGGCCATAAAGATGTGTTTCATTATTTAGATTTGGCTGAGCACCTGTGTACATTGGACTGCTTTCCTTGGCGTTGTTGGCACAGACAACCCGGTATTGGCCGGAGGCAAATGCTGTGATAACCTCAAGCTTGAGGGAAGTTCAGGCTGAGATATTGGAGCTGTCCTGCTCCGTTCCTTTTACAACACTCCGTTGCCTCATCCCTTCCAAGGCATTCCTGTGAGACTCAAGAAAAAGCATTGAATTTGTGACCTACAAAGACAAATGCTGCCCATTCCAGGTCTCGTCATCTCCAAACTATAGCAGAAGTCGCCCCTTGGGAGTTCTCATTCACAGAATCATAATGAGAGAAGGGATCAAAACTCTCTTTTGCCTAATCAAGATCATCCACCCGCCAGCACCCATCCACCAGCATCTACAATAGATATATAATGCAATTGTCATTTTGCTTAGTCAAAATAGTAGATAGGGTTTTTAAAAAAATGGGATATGTCAAGATGGAACATTTTCTGATCAGAGATAAAGTTTGAATTATATTTGTGATATTCCTGGGAACTCGGGCAAATTTGGTTTATTGTTGGCAGTTATTATAGTTTAGCATTCTAAGTTCGTGTTTCATCCTATAAGAGGGACATTTGGTGTCATATTTAAAACAGTTGCCACTCTTAACTTATATGTGTAATGCTCCTGGGAGTAACACAGCTATATATAATAATGATAATATAATACTAGCACAGTAAGGCCTAGCATGCAGAAGGTCCTAATAAATACTAATAGTGAACTCAGTTCCCCAAATCCCAGTCCATATGTAGCCAAAATGGCACCATCCAGGCACAAGAAGAAAGTATCAGCAGGCTTGAGGGAACCCCATAGTTTGCAGAAGCATATTTTAAAAAAGCAAAGGGGGGGAATCCAAAATACCCTAATGAGGACTGAGAATGTTCAGAGGCTGACTGTTGTGGGGAGGGGGTGGTGGAAAACTGCTATGAGAGGATGGAAAAGTGTATTATGGAAAAGGCCATGGCTGTCTGGCTGTTTGCTTAAAACAATGTAGTGGAAACTCCTATATTCTTGAGAGGCACTAGGCTTTGAAGCAACCCACTCCTACAGGAAGTCAATTGGAAAGACTCACTGAAATATGTACATTAGGGAATTTAATTAGGATAGGGAATACTGGTTGTGATTTCTGGGATGTCCCAACATTGCTTCAACCTACTGAGGAATTGGGATGCATGTCATTTCCAGTTACAGCAGATTGGCTTGAGGAAAGCTTGCATACATACAAGAATAGCTATTTACTTCCACACAAATACTGCTTTGGAAAGCTGGCATGTAGGACTACATATTGCCCCACAAGGTCCAGAAGAATGCCAAATGTCATCCAAGCAACCTTCAGAACTTGACATTCCTCCTTTTTGCCACAGAGAGGAGCTCGCACTGCTTAAGACGATTCCTCCACCAATGCCCAGGCAGATGTAATGCATCTGAAGGAAACACAGAAATAATCTTTTCTCTCCACTGCTAAATCGATAATAAAGCAAGGCATGCAGAGGGGACAGGCTGTTAATGGGTGATTCATGGCTCTTAGGTCAAAGAGGTTAAAGATTCTCATCTGAAGAGGATTAGATTTTTCTTCAGGAAGCACAGTCTCCTGCGCCCCCAGCCTTTCCTTGTAGCTTTTGGAGTCTAGCAACCTGCTTCAGGCCTGCCTTGTTATCCTGCCCCATCACCATAAAATTCTATCTTATGTCCTAGCATGACCGCGGTGGTAGTCGGGGGGGGGGGGCAAGAAAGTAAAGGTGGAACTTGTGCTACTTGAATCGAAAGGGAGAGGGGAAGAAATCCCTCTGAATGAAGGCAATACTCTTTAGCAAGATATTCTAACTAGGGAAAAATCCCTTGCCATCCATAATCTATTTACCCTGGAGTGGCTAGAATCCATACATTTATCAATGAAGACAATGTATATGAAGCAACACTATATTCTATGTGAAATTACTATTAAAAGTGAAAACTGCTGTACGTAGTTTATGGATTGTAGCCTGAGAAATCTATCAGTATTGATATTGCTTGATTGCTTGTACTTGCTGAAATCTACACTATCAGGCCCCTTGCTTTATGGAAAACATATATTTTGTCATGTGTATGGTGGGCTTTCAGTGAATTCTCTCAATATCCAAAGTGTGCTGATTCAGGATTGTCCCTTCAGTCTTTTGCTTTGACATCTGGAATGCATGATCTATTGTTCTCAGGTTGGTGGTTACTGGCACACATGTTTTGGCCGTTATGTTTCTTTGTGAGTCTACGCATACGCATGCATACACAATGTGAAAAATGCTGCCATTTCAAAAAAAAAAGAAAAGAAAGTACAGTGAAGTTTAAAAAACAAATAGCAGAAGAACATAGCTGCAGATACTGTGTTTATTCCAACAGTGTCCTACAGTTTTTGTCTCCTGTGTGAGACCTTTCTGAAAACATTCGATAAACGATTCTTCTCAGGTTAGAATATTTAAAGACATTGGGTTGTATTCATTGTTAGTCCTACTTAGAGTAAACCCATTGAAATTAATTGGGACTTAAGTTAGACTAACGTTGGATACAACCCTATGTAATTTGCCCCCAATGAAGAGCTGTGCTCAAAATGTATCAGAACTTATTCACTGAGAGTACCTGTGGCTTTGCTCTTCTGTAATATATTACTTGCTGCTTCAGGAATAGTCCTTCTCAGTTGCTACTATTCATTTTTTAACTCCGTGCGTATGCACATACCAGATGTCTGTGTAAACTTGGGGGCTACGTCAGTCACTGGGAGCAACCAAAGAAAGGCACAGAGGCAAGAACAATGATGGAAGGTGAAGGGAAGAGGCAACGGATTCAGAGGGAGAATACAAGAGACTTTGGAGATTTTGTATGTTTGAAGAGCACTGACGTCACTGACACTAGTTCTAGTGTAACATTTTGTACATTTCATCTTGGTAGAGTTAACGCAAGAGCTTTATGATAGCACTGCTTCTCCATCAATTTTTATGTTCAGACTTTCAGCTTTCCTCAACCGGATGCCCTCCAGATGTTTTGGAATACAATTCCCAGGAAGCCTGACCATTGGCCATGCTGGCTGGGGCTGATGAGAGTTGGATTCCAAAACATCCGAGCAAGACTTCCCTACCTGATTCCCCATAGCCTTGGAACCAACACAGACCAAACTGTGAAAGCTGACATCTAATTTGAGGAGGGGGACACATAACAGGGCTAAAGTAGCCTACCCATAGTGTCCCATCTATACAGCATTGTTGCAAGAGGGGCACTCACTACAGAAAGTCATGCAGGGGCTGAGCTGGCTTTGGCACTCCTGGGTAACCTTCTGCAGCCTTCAATCATTCCCTTATGTGGCTGAATATACCCAATTCAAATTGAAGAATAATTTCTGTGGGTATCCATATGTATTTGACTTGGAATCATGAATGGAACATTCCCACATGCGTGTACACACATGTGTGGATAGCAATATGCCAGAAACTATTGCCTGTTCAATTGTGCTGCCCATCTTCTTTAATTGTCTTTGGTCTCTTGACATTTTACACTCAGGTCTCTATTTTCTCTTTAACATGCTCTACTAAGCATTATTTTTTTTGGCCTCCGAATTAGGCTGCTATTATAAAATTGGACATTTATCAGGCATTATGAAACACAAACAGGCAGTTAACGCCAACTGCATAGGGCTGTTTAAAGAGGACTTTGGCAACAACTATTGTGCTCTTAAAAGTGTCATGAAATTTATGTGCATTTTAATGCACTATTGCATTTTGTTTTAATATGAACACTCGTTCCAGTGCCTGAGCACGATCTTCCTTCCTTTCTCGTAAACTCATCTCTCCTACTATATATTTTAAAGTTTTAATAACTTGCTTATTAATTAAATGATGAGAGTTTTGTAGCTCATCACTGTAAACAAAAGGTGATTCCCAGTCGATGTGATGCTGAATTACTTCTCATGGAGAGGCTGGCCTTTTGCACTATAACTTGTATTTAATTTCCTCGTCCTTTATAGTTGGATTACTTCCTTTTTATCTTATATTGGATAGCTCAATGACAATATGTTGTCATTCTTCTTATGTAGTTTGTATCATTTTGGGTAGCAATATTGATCTCTATGGGCTGGATCCAATGCTGCAGATCCATTGACAGAAGTAGTTCCATCAGCATAACCAGGGAGGGGGCAATCCCCCCAAAGTCCCTTGTGAACCCTCAAAATCTGTTCCAGAAGGCTGGGAAACCCTTCAAAGGAGATTTTAGGATGATGTGGAGGGCTGCAGGAGAGGGGGAGAACATCCTGTCATGTTGGTGAACTTTCACTAGTGTAATGTTGGATTTAACCCTATGTGCTTGTTAAATCGTTATAATTTTAATAGAAGGGAGACTTAGCTCAATGGTACAGCATTTGTTTTGAAGGCTCCAAGACCAATTGAATTGATGGCCTCTTCAGTTAAAGGTGTAGAAGGTCTGGGAAAGACACATGTTCCTCAGGTCTTGGAGAGCTTCTACCGGTTTTCCCAGCTATGCAGTTTGGACTAGCAGGGATCAATACAGGGATTAGAGTCCCAATGACGTGTGGATGTCAGATGCACTGAGTAAGCACGTTTGACATACAAGAAAAATGATCAGGGAGCACAGTTACTTACAATAACACAGCTCCTTATAGGTCTATATATGTTCATCATAGCCATTGTCCCACTGAAAGAGATTATAGGATTCCTAGTACTCTGATACAACCAGATATTTCTTCTATCCAAAGGTTGACAACAATCAGTTGTCACCGGCTTTCTTAGGTTTGCACCCTTAGTCTGATCCAGTCCTTTTTGGGAGAGGGAGTCGCCTAGCAGTTCAAAGCACCTGGCATCTGCTATGTGGCCAGTAATCTTCCTTTCCTTGAGTAAAAATTAGCACAGAGAGACCCATGGGTTAAATGCTCATAGGTTATTTTCATAAGTGACACTAAAAGGGTATTTAAGCCTCTTTCATTGTTGTTGTTGTTGTATCACATATGAATACTGTTAATACTGGAAATAACTGTGGAAAGAAATCAAAATGTATACCATCATCAGTGTAGGGTTGACATTCATATTAGGAGTCAATTTAACAAAAAAACAAAAAAATCAAACCTCATACATGAAAATGCCCGAGGTAATTGTCTCCCAGGAACCACCAGATCTAGAACAGGAAAGTTGAGCACACAAGGTAGTTGCCCCATGGGATAAGCTATCAGAACATAAGACTGTAAGAAGAGCAGTGCTGAATCAGACCATGGATCCATCTAGTCCAGCACTCTCTTCACAAAGTAGCCACCAGCTGCCTGTGGGAAGCCCAGGCAGGATTTACACTACTGCTTTATAATGCTTTATAACATGCTTTGTGTAGATCTGGCCCCAGACGTAGGACATCAGTACAATACCACCCTCACACTCATGTTCCCTAAGCCACGGCGTATTGCCTCTGATACTGGACTAGTGGCCATTATTAGCCTTATCCTCCATGAATTTGTCCAATCCACTTTTAAAGCATCCAGATTAGTGGCCATCACTACATCATGTGGAAGTGAATTCCATAGTTTAACTCTGTGCTCTGTGAAGAAGTACTTCCTTTTATCTTTCATCAATCTCCCACGAATCAGCTTCATGGGATGACCCCACGTTCTGGTATTATGAGAGACGTGCAGCTTGAAACTTCTACAACAGCTGGTGGGGAACCCGTGGTCTTGGACTCCAACTTCTATCATTCCTGACCATTGGGCATGCTGGCTGGGGTTTATTTATTTTATTTATTTATTACATTTGTATACCGCCCCATAGCCGAAGCTCTCTGGGCGGTTTACATAGGATTAAAAACAATTAAAAACAATATACAAAAATTAAAACAGCAAAAACATACAACATACACACAATCTGTACATTTAAAAACCACTTCAACACTTCAAAAAAACAAAAACAAACAAAAAAAAAAACCAAAACAAACAAAAAAAAAAAACCTACAAAAACAAAACAAAACAGACCCAGGCTCCTCAGATATTGCCAAATGCCTGAGAGAAGAGGAAAGTCTTGACCTGGCGCCGAAAAGATAACAATGTTGGCGCCAGGCGGGCCTCGACAGGGAGATCGTTCCACAATTGGGGAGCCACCACAGAGAAGGCCCTCTCTCTTGTTGCCGACCTCCGAGCTTCCCTCGGAGGAGGCACTCGGAGGAGGGCCTTAGATGTTGAACGTAGTGTTCGGGTAGGTTCATGTCGGGAAAGGCGTTCCATCAGGTATTGTGGTCCCAAGCCGTGTAAGGCTTTATAGGTTAAAACCAGCACCTTGAACCGGGCTCGGAAACATACAGGCAGCCAATGCAAGCGGGCCAGAGTAGGTCTTATATGTTCGAACCTACTGGTTCCAGTTATCAATCTGGCCGCTGCATTTTGCACAAGCTGCAGCTTCCGAACCACCTTCAAAGGCAGCCCCACGTAGAGTGCATTGCAGTAATCTAACTTGGAGGTTACCAGAGCATGGACAACTGAAGCCAGGTTATCCCTGTCCAGATAGGGACGTAGCTGGGCCACCAACCGAAGTTGGTAGAAGGCACTCCGTGCCACTGAGGCCACCTGATGGGAGTTGGATTCTAACAAGACCTAGAGGACCACAGGCTCCCCACCCCTGATCTACAAAGTCAGCGCAATATTCTCAGGTTCTGGACTGGCCCCACATAGCCAGGCAAGCAATTTCCTGTCTTGGCTGGGACCATGCTTGAGTACTGCAACATTGTCTTCCTGGCTCTGGAGTGCTTCTTTGGTCTCACTCAACTCCTGTCTCACCACTGATAGCAACCTACAGCTTCACACTGTTCAGTGGCTCCTGTTTTCTATTTACGTCCAGACTATGTTCCTGTGCACTTTCCCCCAACCTGGTGTCCTCCAAATGTTTTAGACTTCAACTCCCATCAGCCTCAGCCAGCATGGCCAATGGTCAGGAATGCCAGAAGTTGTAGTTCAAAGTGTCTGGAGGGCACCAGGTTGGGGAAAGCTGTCCTTGTGTTACCCAAGCATTGCTAATGAAGAGTAATCTCTGGAATATAATGCAAGAACATCATATAGCTCATATGTTCACACCAGAGAAACTGTTATTTTTGTAAACATTTTAAAGTGGTGGTCAAGTAGCTTTTCTACATGAGGCTTTTAACCTGCACCTTTTCCGGGGCTTCTGCTTCTGCATTCTTTGTTAGATTATGATTCCATTACACAACCACTAGGTGGTGCTATGGTATGCCAGAATTGTGCAATTACACTAGGTTTCTATAACACCATTCAGAAAAAATACTACTTTCCTCGTTAAGAAAAAAACCACCCCATAATGGTTACAAAGCACAAGAGAGGCCCTGGGGGAAGATGACCTTGTGTAAAGGACCTGCAAACTATTGTAAGTGAGCAATCAGGAGTGCACAATAAAAGCCTCGCCTAGAAAGGCTCTAATATCAGAACTTTTCTTTTCTGGCTTTGAACCCATCTCTGAAAGAATTAATGCATGTTGATAACTTGATGGGTCCTGACCATCTCCCCTGTTTTGGATGAAAGAGAAAGCACCTCACCTGCCTTCTTCCATCCCTATTTAGATACTCCTGCAGCAGGGGAAGTGGGTCATGATGTTCCTGTCCGCACATCTGGTATTAAGAGCGGAATATTAGGCTTGGTGATGTTAATGCTTTAATGACAAGAGATGAAAGACCTGATTCCAATAACTTTCCATGCTCCAGTTCCCACTGCTTTATGAGGTGCTGTGCACTTTGGTACCTTTGAGAGAGAATATGCCTCCATGTCTTACCTCAACATCTTTATTGCTTTTGTTCCACAGATAGAAGTCATTAAACCACTGTAACTTAAGCCATGAAGGGAAAAGGGAAATTTTGCCAAGGCAACCTGGGTATCTTTATACGATCTGAAGAGAAACCAGAATATAACCTGGGTATCTAGATTTTCTGACAGGATTTTATTTAAAGCAGGGATCAGGTCTAAGTAGCCCTAGAGAAATATCTATCTCTGTTGCTCCATTACCTTATTCAACTCAAACTCCCCCTATGCAAAAAGAAGTTATTGTATAGCTTTAGTCTTTGCTCTCTTCTCTCTGCTATCACTTCCTTTACAAGTTCTTGCCTGTCAGGATTTCTAATTTCTAATTTATACTTCCTCTGTTTTGAGTATATGTTGAACACGCTTACCCTTGAGCTAGAGCTCTGTGGATGCTGTGACACACACACACACACACAGAGAGAGAGAGAGAGAAAGAGAGAGAGAGAGATGTTCGGCATATGAGGTTACCTCCATTCACTTCAATAGAAAGATACTCCATATGCAAATATGTTTGTGTGCACAGAGATATCTCCTCCACAGAGGCAAAAAAAGAAAGTGCTTGCAGGTATGGGGAGAACCTGGCGCATTTTGGAGTTTCATGCATCCACAACAGATCTCTGTCAGGCTAAATATGTTTGAGAGTCAACAGGAGCAACTTTACCAACAATCATTGGTTTCTGTGGCCTTATGCAAGAATCCATTTAGAAAACTGTCCTCCCATATTTTCTTGAGTCAACTAGTGAAAAATTCCACAATGTCTGCTACATAAGCTCCCTATCTTTAGCACTCGTTTCCCAGCTCTTCCCACTGCTGGTAAAAACTAGCCAGAGAACATGTTCTCAAACCAACATTTAAAAACCTAAACACAACTTAGCAAATGACAGATAGAAGGGTATTTGCCTGAGAGAAGCTTGGGCCGGCCCTACCATTAACCATTTGTGAGATGTCACAAAAGGATAGCAAATTGTTCATTATTCAACTAACTAATGTTGCATTTTTACTTCCAGGAACTGGGAGAGGCATTTGTGGGATTTTCTTCCACAAATGCCAAATAAATTGATTGGCCTTGGGTACTGTGCACCATGACGTGGTGGGAGCGGCCCTGTTTGCTGCTTCACCTCCATCAGAAAAATGTCTTGGGAAAGCCCTGCACTATGATGCTAACTGGTGTTATTAATTATTCCTGTTATTAGGAACAGCTGAGGAGAGAAGAATGGAAGTATCATGTCACAGGCATGAAATTATAGTAGTAAGAGAGGGTCCATTGCAAAGAGTCCAGTGGGTTCTGGACCACAATCATACATGTGGGAATGAAGAGCAATACTTCAACTCACTAGGAGGTTTGGACTGGAGGAGAGAGAGAGGAAGACATTCCGGAAGAAGACAGGAAAAATGGGTGATGAGAAGATTTTAATATATATGTATTGGTTGCCAAAATGCCCAAGACCAATCCTAAGAGAGAGAGAGAGAGAGAGAGAGAGAGAGACTGATAGATTAATACTGGAGAACTTATTTCTCTCCTAACACTTTTCCTTGTGTCAAGTTCTACAGAAAAACTAAGGCCAACTGCAGAGGTGGGCAATTTACGATGGTCCAGGGGCAAATTCCCAAGCCCTGTCAGAACCCACTGGGGACCACACACCCTCCCTGCTGCAGCAGATATTGCCGCTATGCTTCTGAAAATTGGCCGCATGGCAGCAGCAAACAAGAGGCAATTTCTCTTTTAAAGGAGAGGTACACTCCATGCACACTCTGTTTTGAAGAGAAATTGCTGTTTTTTCCCCACTGCTGCTCCACCACGGAATTTTGGCAGGAAGCACGGTGGCACAGCAGCAATGGCTGAAAGCAACAAAAAAGGACAGGGGTGGGGCGCACTGACCTAAAGTGAAGAGAGCGGTAATAATGCCCTGGAAATTGCAAGATATCTATATCTCTTGGGGCTTTTAGATCCAATTACTACACCCAATCTGCAGCAGGAACCACTATGATGACCTTTCAGTTGCGAGACATGCACATGTCTTGATGTCCACAGAAAATCCAGGCCCAAAAGGAATGTTTTCTTCTTCCCTAGACTGAGTTATATCCCCCCCTCCTCCTGTCGTCAGAGAGCCCACATAATTTTTGCACGCCTACGAAGGGACCGTTGTCTACTTTGGCACAGGCCTTGTGCTGCCCTACAACCCAACTGTACCCTCCCAGGGAAGGAAGCGAGCCTTTAATGAAACTCAGCTGTGCTCAACTCATGGACTCCTTGAATTAGTTCTGCTTTAGCATCAAAGACACGATAAACGGGAGGCCAGGCGCTGGAGGCCATTATCACTCCAGTACCTAGAATCTCACCCTGAGCTTACATATTCTGTTCCCTTTGAAGGAAAATGCTATGTGACTTCCTATAATCTCAGAGGGCTTCACTATTGTCAGGAAGACATATCTTAAGGGTGGTAAATGTCCCTCCTTGTTCTGCAGCAAGCTGAGGCCTTCACAACTCCCATCCTTAAGGGAATGGAAGGATTCTTTAAAATAAAAAGTGGGGGGAGTCCTAATGTGATTTCAGATATCAATACGGTTAAACAGATCTGTCAGTTTAGCTTTCTCCCACATTTGTTTTTTTCAATCTCACATTCTTTCTGTCCCATTTATGAAGAAACATGCAAGTTTTGATAAATTATTATTGAAAACTAACCAAATGAAAATTTCGCTCATCTGTCCAAGCCAAATTCAATCAGTACAGCTATTCCCAGCATGGAGATGTCCATGTTGTACCTGACTATCATATTGCTGTTAAAGATGAAGAGCCTGTCAGAAAAAAAGAGGTAGCAACCCTAGGCTGACCATCTGAAAAGGAGGACAGGGCTCATATAACTTTAACAGTTGTAGAGAAAAGGGAATTTCAGCAGGTGTCATTTGTATGCAATTAGTTCCTGGTGAAATTCCCTCTTCATCACAACAGTTAAAGGTGCAGGCACTATACTAGAGTGTAGGGTGACCATATTTTGGAAACCAAAAAGGAGGACAACATGGCCGCCCCCCAAGGGGGCGTGCTCCCCAACATGTCCGGCACTGAAGGGGGCATGCCCACCCAAACATGGCGTTGATCACATGTCTGATTTCACAGCACGTAATTAAGACAAACCTATTTTACATAACATCTTAATGTTAAAATCATTGAAATAAAGAACACTCACTCACTCACTCCTACTTTTGTAGCTTTTGCTGGACTTTAAAGCTTTTGCTATGCTCTGTGCGATACAGTCTCCCTTTCCCTCAAATATCTTTTCTGACTGCAATTCCTTCACTGGATGACCATAGTCTCACCTTTCCTAACATTTAACATTCTTTCCCCATCACCTTTCTCATATCCATACTCACAGATTCAGCACTGAACAAATGAAGCAGCTGACAAGTTCAGAAAAATCTAGTACAACAAAAGAGCAATCTAGCATTCAGAAAGAGTTAAAATACTATTACCCTGCAAACATTAGCCATGGAACAAAATGGACTAAAGGGTTGTTCCGGTTATTTCTCACTAGCACATCTTAGCTTGTTTCAACATCTGGTTTATCAGTGAGAAACTAATCTAAAAATGTGTCATTCTACATCTGGTTCATTAGCCATGTAAACAAGACCATGGCCAGCAGCAATACAAAGAAAGGCCAGAATGGATGCCCATTATCTCAGTACAAGACAAGGATCTTTTCCTCCTTTTACCCAAATATCTCCTGAATTTACGCTGCCTCAATGTGCAGAGAACAGAAATCCCAATCAGGGACCCTAACAAAACTGCCCAAAGAAACCTCAGAAACAAGTCCCATTGATTTCAATAAAGCTTACTCACAGATAAATGAATATAGGATCACAGCCACATCTGTTCACCTTTCTCTAGCAAGTGCAAGCCCCTCTTGTCAAGGAGAACTATGCCATAACCAGAGCCTGGCCTCATGGATCATGCAACCAGCAGGTGCTCTCCAGAAAGATGCTTTCAGAGCCTAGCAGATCCAGACACTCAGAAAAGACAATCCACACTATGCACTCACATATTATCTTGCTGGGACAGGACAATTCCCAGCATGACCAGATACAAAAGAGGGCAGGGCTCCTGCAACTTTAACTGCTAACCTTTCACCAGGTGGGGGGATGGTAAATACACAAAGCCACACTGTAAAATAATCAGAATCTCAAAGCCATACAGAAAAGCAATGTTTGGAACGGAGCTGACAGTTGTAAGAGTGTGTACTTGCATGTAGTATAAAAATAATCAACAACATTTGCATCAGCATCAACACAAAAGCAGTTCTGGAGCCACATTTCTTTTTGTTACAGGAACAAACCAATGATGGTGTTAATGATGGGGAATCCACTTATTTAAGGCAAAAATAAAAAATCATTCACACACACACACTCACCCAAGGTAAAATAATAATAATAATAATACACACACACCTCACACATGCTTACCAAAGGCAATAAAAATTTAAATCCACACACCACTGCACACTCACCCAAACAGATACAACAAAGTCACTGCTCCAGAGTTCTATCAATCTCCATGTTAAGTTATTACTGAAAGCACAGAGCAACAATCCCAGTGAAAATCTCCAGATATGATAATGACCAAGGTGAAGATGAATTGATACCATTATATTAATACAAAGCACAGTTATTAAAGGGAACATTTAACAAAATAAACATATATATGTGTATATATAATATACCAAAATGATCTCCATTATCATTCAAGGCACAAAGCCCTGCTGCTGTAAACATCTTGCATAAATTGATAATTTTAAGTTGCAATGAGCTGTACACAAATTAAGGATTGAACATTCTAGAGTTTTGCCAGTTTATACGCAAAGTTCAAGATTGCTAGAATGTATGAATTTACAATCAATATCTTCCAATTATGTCAATATTTGCTTCTATATGGTATTTTCATGCAGAAATTGATAAACACTGACTAGCCATTTAAAACACTTAAATACACACAAGATAGAAACCATCAGCCATAATAGGATTATGACAGTCATTCACCCAACCAGTCTGTGTGTATATATCTATATCTATATCAGAATTTGCTCAAAAATTCCTCTAGCCCAAAGGTCTATTTATAGCTACCCTGCCTCTTTTCAGTTCCTCGTGGCCCCTCCTTTTCCCAAAGCCAAATAAAATGAAGTTTAATGGGTGGATGTAATCCTGGGCTCTGTGCAGCAAAGTCAGTCAGCTCTGCAGCAGCAGTCATCCAGATCCCTGCACCTAGCTCAGAAAGGTGAGAAGAGGAAAGAGGACAGATTCTGCTAAAGTAGGAACTATATAACCAGATTACCACCATAAGCCAAACATGATGATCATATATTGCTGTGTCGTCAGAGCAATAATTTAAATTATGTCTGCCCCTCCTGCTGTCAGTAAGAGTCACAAGCAATTGGCTGAAAGCCAGAAAGTAGTCCTCTCCATTCAGATCTGACCCAAGCTAACAATAAATGACATCCATGCAGTTTTCCATTCACGTTTTCTATTTAAGTAAACTAGCTGGATTGTTCTGAGGTGAGAGGCGCCAAGGCATTTCTGGGAGTTTGAATCCAAAAATAAAAACATTCGCTCTACAGTTTTGTAACCACAAATGTGAATTCGGTGGGGGTGGGGGAAGCATGATGCCAAAAGGACCGGCTGATTCATTTTCCCTCTCCCTGGTAGCAACACCCCGGACACAGAACTACTAGCATTGGGGAAGGCGCGGCAGCACGTTTTCCCCTGCATCTGGCAGATTGCAACATTTACCTACCATCTCCCCCAGCCAATATCCCTTCCCGCGGCCAATCCATGCGCTTGTCCTGCCTCCCGCCCTACTAGCTCCAAATCCAGAGAGGTGACAGCACCACCACCACCACGGTGGCAATTACAACCCACCCACCTCTTCGATCAGCCACACCACCCTCTTCCCCCTCCCCCAGCCCAATGCGGATTGCGGCCACTGGCAAAAAAGAAAAAGAACAAACAAACCGAGCAAACCAGAGACGTGCCTTTCATCCGAGAAGAGGCGGGGTGAGCGGGAGGGGGGCAGGATAATCCCACAGAGGGCGGGCAGATAATCCTGGGCAGGAGGAAAAGATTACCTCCTTTCCCCTCCACAAGTATTTTCTGTTCCACAGGCAATAATCCAGGGGCAGCAAAAGGGTCTGGCTAAGGAGTTTGGAGCAGAAGCCGGGGAAGGGAGGGAGGGATGGGGGAGAAAAAGGCAGCGCAGGTTAAATTCCCCATTACTGAGTGGGCACAAGCCGCCGCCTCCCGGAAGATACCTGCGTGACCCCCTCAGTCCCCAGCACCAGAGGCCGCCACTCGGTTCACTCACGCGACACACGAGAAGCCCCGAGTCACGGGGCAGCCTCCAGCCCGGGAAACCGAAAACAAGCCCCCGTCCCACACGAGCCTGCCTTCTTTCTTCTCCTCTTCGAAAATAAAAGAGTGGAGCCAGCGAGGCTCCAAACTCTGTTCCACGCTCCAGACAAGGTGGGCGAGCGAGCAACAGGACCTTCTGCCCGCCCCCGCGAAGAAACGCAGGCGCACGCTGGCCCCCTGACAGCCCCTCGCGCCGGAGGAATGAGGTTAGGCAGTTACCGGCAAGGCGGTCGGCTGGCTGGCCTCGTCTGCCCTCCGCTCGCTCAGTTGCACACACGCAGAACCGCCGGCCCGCCTGCCGCTCTCTCTTCAGTGGGCGCCGCTTTGCCTCAGCCCCAGCTCTGGAAGGCTCGGAGGAGCTTCACAAAGCCGCCGCCGCCGCTAGTAGCAGCAGCGCGCACTGGGCACTCTCGCTCTGTCCCTCTCGAGAAGCGCACATGGCGGGGGAACGAGAACACGCCGGCGCCGCTCTCGCACTTTTGCGCGCGCGATTATTACTACTACGCTGCTCTTAGAGCAGGACGCGCACGAGCGCCACAGTTGTTCCCCGGTCGGTCTGGTTGGCGGGCACCCGGAAGTGCGGGCGCGCGTCGTTCCAGCCTCTTCCCCGGCCGATCTGGGCCTTGTTCTTGGCCAGCGCAATCGCGCTAGCCAAGAACAAGGCCCGGATGGCGGAGGGGAGGAGGCTGGAATGACGCGCACCCGGAAGTGCGGGTGTGCGTCGTTCCAGCCTCTTCCCCGTCCGATCTGGGCCTTGTTCTTGGCCAGCGCAATCGCGCTACCCAAGAACAAGGTCCGGATGGCGGAGGGGAGGAGGCTGGAATGACGCGCGCCCGGAAGTGTCGGTGTGCATCGTTCCAGCCTCTTCCCCCGCCGATCTGGGCCTTGTTCTTGGCCAGCGCAATCGCGCTAGCCAAGAACAAGGCCCGGATGGTGGAGGGGAGGAGGCTGGAATGACGCGCACCCGGAAGTGCGGGTGTGCGTCGTTCCAGCCTCTTCCCCGGCCGATCTGGGCCTTGTTCTTGGCCAGCGCAATCGCGCTAGCCAAGAACAAGGCCCGGATGGCGGAGGGGAGGAGGCTGGAATGACGCGCACCCGGAAGTGCGGGTGTGCGTCGTTCCAGCCTCTTCCCCGGCCGATCTGGGCCTTGTTCTTGGCCAGCGCAATCGCGCTAGCCAAGATCAAGGCCTGGATGGCACGGGAGAGGCCCAATTTTCCGGATTTTGGGGGATATTTTGAAATTTCCCCCCTGGACTCAAATTTGGCCCCCTTTTCCGGGCATGTCCGGGGGGATCCGGACGTCTGGTCACCCTACTAGAGTGACCATATACAAAAGAAGGCAGGGCCCCTGCAACTTTAACAGTTGTGATGAAGAGGGAATTTCACCAGGAACTAATTGCATACAAATGACACTGGTTGAAATTCCCTTTGCTCTACAACTGTTAAAGTTATATGAGCCCTGTCCTCCTTTTCAGATGGTCAGCCTAAGCAACCCTAATTTACCGTTCACTAGCAAACTTGTTAAATCTTCCACTTCTGAATGCTGTTGATCTAACAGAACCCTATCAGACTGCAATCTTATACACCCGTGGTGGGCAACCTGCAGCCCTAAGACAGCATGCAGACCTCAGCCTAATGTCTTGTGGCCCTCAACCTAATTTCAAAAGTCCTCTGCAAACAATCCGTTCTGGCATGAGCGTTCTGTCAGAGGAAGAGCGACAGAAGGGATGGCAAAGAAAGAGAGAGACATGTTGGAAATATCACAACGTTGTCTGCATGTTACTGGAAGGGGGCAGTGTTGCAGTTTGTTAGTTCATGAGAATGTTTACCACAGCTAGGGTTTTTATAGCCCACAATGTGGTTTCCTGGGCTCCTCCCCTTCCTTCTTTTGCTACTTTCTCTCTCTGACCTCCACCATTGCTGGAAGCACATACCTGTGTAATGGACTGAAGAAACCTTTTTGAAACTCTATGCTGTACCTGCATTGTATATGCAAGAATATTTGTGAGTAAACTGGGTTTTTTTCCCTTCACTAAAGAAAAGTGTGGTCTCCTTTTATTATCCTAAGAGCCTGTGTGCATGTGGGACTGGTAAATGCTCATTTTGTCCTGCCTTTTGTTTTTTCTCTGCTAATTGCCTTTCTAAGAGAAGGCATCATTACTACATAATCCCATCAAGAAGGGGATGACATAAAGACAGAGAATGCCATCTTTTGCTCTAGCTTCCCACCACTGGCTTTGGTCCTGGCCACTGCCAGCATGCAGCCTCCGACAGATTACCCCAAGGGAATGTGGACCAAGACAGGGAAAATGAACACAGGACACTGCCTTATACCATCGATCGATCTTGCTCAGTATTGTCATGGGCTGGCAGTGGATCTCCAGTGTTTCAGATAGGAATCTTTCCCAGACTTACCTAGAGATGCTGGGGACTGAACCTGGGACCTTCTACTTACAAAACATGTGATCTACCATGAGTTATGGACGTTCCCTTGTTTACCTGGGAGTACACCCCACAGGACTCAATGGGTCTTACTTCTGAGTTGACATGCACAGGATTACACAGTTAGCTTGATAAAGAGTTTCCCAGTGTTATTATGTAGACAATAGATGTCATTTTCTTGGAATAGGATAGAAAACAAAATATAAAATGAATTCACTGTCAGGGCAGGTTAAGGAATGAAAGAAAGAAATTTATTGTGGTCACAGACCAACAGAAATAATAATAATAATAATAATAATAATAATAATTAATAAAAATAAAAAATATAAGGTTAATGAATAATAAGAACACAAATAACACACAAAAAGCCAAAAAGGAGTTCTTGAGCCTATCTACACTACTGCTTTTAAACGGTTTAAAACTGTTATAAACCGGTTAATAATGATTATTAACCAGTTTAAAACTGTTATAAACCATTAAAGCAGTAGTGTAGATAGGCCCCTTCTTAATTTGTATTGAGGATGAAAATAAGTTAGCTCCTCTTTTAGTATTATAGACAGAGCCCCTTAAAGAGAAAGATACCAGAGTTTCAGTGGGTCTTCCAGTTAGAGTTATTATTAAAGAGAGAATTCCCTTCTCTCTGGGCTCCCTATACAGATTCCAGTCAAAGAGAACTTAGCTAACAGACTCTATTTCTCCAATTCCAGAAAAACATAATTCATTGAATGGAATCTTGTTAAATTGGAGAATCTGCAAAGCAGGGGACAGCACCTTAAAATGAGTGAGCCTGTTGGGGCAAGTCTATTTTATATATAATTTATTAATGCAAAGGATATCACTCTGTCTGATATTGACAGCCAAATACTGCAGATATTTCAATTCTCCCACCTCCAAAATGTCCGTGGAAAGAAAACATTACAAAATTAAGGGGCACAATCCAGTCCAACTAAACTGTTTGAATAGCCTCTGAAATAAAATGTGCAGACTGGCTGGAATGATTCCCTAGGGCTATTGTTTTTTCCCCCTTTAAAATTTTCAGGAAACATGTATCTGTAGTTATTTACTTTCAATGTGGCATTTTGATTCTCTGGCAACTTGACAAGGTCTATCTTCTTAAGGGAACAATAGCTTTCCTTAGGGGACATGAGCCTTGGCAGCTGAATACATTTCTTACCAAAATATTCTATTTTAGCATTTTTAAGAAATTGGCTGGAATTCCTGTCTATAATTTAAATAACACATCCTGTATTTTTGAAAGGCCACCGTGACTCCTTCTTTGAAATAATAATAAAATAGCCAGAGGGTGAAATCCCCTCTTCTCCATCCCAGATATTTGTTTCAATTCATTATTTCTCCCAGCTTCATAATGATAAATAACTTTTGGCTCTCTCTTGTCTGTCAGCCACATGGTGCAGAGCTCTCTGCAGTTCAGAGAACATTTCTCTCCTCCCCGCTTGCAATTAGGATTCTCCCAGGATGGCTGCTCTTCTAAATAGGGTTAAGCCAAAATAGGTGGCATGTTTCTGAGGGGATTATTTAGTAATGATGCTTCCTGTTAGAAAGGCAATTAGCAGAGAAAAAACAAAAAGGCAGAATGACCATTTACCAGTCCCACATATACAAAGGCTATCTTTAAAAAATCGAAGAGATCACCACACCCTTTTTAGTGAAGAAAAGAATTCAGATACATCATAGCATTCCAAAAGAGTTTGTTCAGTCCATTTTGTGTTGCATTACACCAGCAGGAGTGAGAAAGTGCTCCCAGTAATGGAGGAGGTCAGAGGTGGGGGGGGGGGAGGAAGGGGAGGAGCCAAAAGAAGAAATTGCAGGAAACCACATTGTAGACTATAGAGATCCTAAGGCTAGCTATGGTCAAAATTCCCATAAACTACATGCAACACTGCCCCCTTCCAGTAACATGCAGATAAGGCTGCAATATTCTCAACAGTTTTGTGAAAAACGCAACTTGTTTCAGGAATTGTTGGGGGCAGGGTGTCTTGCTGAATGGGCCAAAAATATTCACCTGTTCACAGTAAGGGTTTGAAGCATAGCCTGCACCTTGATTTGACATCTTTATATTATTATACTGTAGCAAAATCTGATAGGGTGTGTGATCTCATTGCTTGGTGACATCATCACATTGCTTGATTTCCTAACTAATCCAAAAAGTACAGATCAGAGGAAAATGCAGCTTCAAAAAGCACACAATAAGGAAAGCAAGGGCCTGAACTTAGGGTAACCAGATAAAATCCAGGTCAGGGCTCATGTAACTTTAACAGTTGTAGAGAAAAGGGAATTTCAGCCAGTGTCATTTGTATGCAATTAGTTCCTGGTGAAATTCCCTCTTCATCACAACAGTTAAAGGTGCAGGGGCCATGCCTTCTTTTGTATATGGTCACTCTAGTATAGTGCATGCACCTTTAACTGTTGTGATGAAGAGGCAATTTCACCAGGAACTAATTGCATACAAATGACACTGGCTGAAATTCCCTTTTCTCTACAACTGTTAAAGTTACATGAGCCCTGACCTGGATTTTATCAGGTCAGCCTACTGAACTTCCCCAGACCATCCCATTTGCCTTAACAATATTCATGGGTGAAAGTTTGGCTACACTTTTGCTGTTACGTTTTAAAGAACTTTCTTGAATATGACCAAATATTTCCTTCTGCCTACTAGATTTCCATCACTGTCTGTTAAGAATTTACTATAGCAAATGCTAGGGACAGGGAAGATGGAGGACTGGTTCACACAAGGAAATGTGCATCACTTGATGTTATTCAACATGTGAGGACTTGCAGCCAAATGTGCACACTTCTTTCTGTAGAAAACTGAGGTGATGTTAGAACATTTCTGTCACCCATCAGTGGTTTGATTTTGGATGCTTCATTCATACATGAAAAACACCACTTGTTGCTGTAATCAACAAGCAATGAACAGGCAATGTGTAAACCAGCTCTTTTACATGAAGATTTTATTTTATTTCATTGTACAGAAACAACAAAGAGTCTTGTGCAACCTTAAAAACTAACACATTTATTCTGGCATGAGCTTTCATGGACACTACCTACTTCATCAGACGCATGAAGTATTATTTCAAGTTGACAGATTTATATACACATGCTGGTGGAGAAGGGGGGTTGTAATCAATTCGGTCAGACAGAATTGAAATGCAGAAAGTAAGACAGTGATAATTATGGGGACCCAACAATGGCCATTTACAAAACATTGTTGGGTGATAACATAGATACCATGGCATTGATGAGCTGATTAACACATTTAGTATGATTTAAAGACAAAAAATGTTGTCCTTGTTCAAACCCCAGAAAACAAGAGGTGAATCTCTTGATGAATTGTTGTCCAGCAATTTTGCGATAGAGGAAGAAGTGAAGAAATAACTATACGGATGCCAGATATTGGGAAAATTAGTGCCTCTTTATTTAAACTGGATCATTCAACCCCTCCGTGGATGTGCATATGAAAGTGCGGGAATCTAAACACGAAATCTCCAGGCAATTAGCCTGCATTATGGGCAAGCCACTCAGCCTACCCAGGAGTCAGGTAAAACCTGGCTCCTTCCTTACATTATACATATGTGCTCGGGGGAAACCCCCCCCCCCATGTCACCCTCCCAGGCCACTCAACTCCGAGTAGGTAATACAGTGAGGTCCCCCAAGGCAAGCCACATCCTGGGTCAAGGGCCGCTCAGCCCCCAAAGACCAGACCTCAGAACCTGCCAATCACCATAAAGGTGCCCACCAAGTGTTCGACAAACTCATCTGATATCCTAAGTTTCCTGCACAACCCGCCAAAGGAGGGCATTAAGCCTCAGATTTAGCACCCTACCCCCACCTGCCCTGAATGAAATCCTGCAGACTCACATGCAGATCCCGCAGGAAAATATTGTTCCCTTCATCGGACAGGTGAACTCCATCCGCCCCGAAAAGTTCCTCTCTGGAAGGCAAAATTTCAGGATAGGAAATCATGTATTCCACCCCACCCCACCCCGGTCCTGCAGGAAGAGCCAGGTCTCCCTATTGACCTTCCTTACTGCCCTATTTAAACTATGGGCATCCCCTCCCTCACACCAGTGGTGTCAAGGGAGCACGTTGGACCAAATGATACATGTGTCCAGCCCCTGACTCCAGATGATTTCAAAATCTGCCCTTGCCTGTAGGATCAGGGCTTTCCCCATATGAAGCCCCTTGTCTTTTTCCCTCAGGTGAATCAGCAGTACCTGGGGTGGGAAGCAAACTGAACCGGACTCAAACAATGTATGGAGGAGCCACCCCCACAGCATGCCTTGCTTGCCATCCCACTGGATGGAGGCTATGTGGCCAAGCCCCAACTGCGTGCCCACTGCCCGCGTTGCTCTCTGGCTGGCCCAGAAGACCATGCTGTGTTCATAGATGAGGACCCTTGAAGGCTCAACTCTCCTCCCATAATCTAAGAAAGAAGACAACTATTAACATCAACAAACAGAACACCTAATCCCCTTACTTGCAAATGTAAGCCCAGAAGGCCGCAGACCGCCATCTTCCTATGGCTTGAATATTAACAGCTGCAAACACTGAGGCAGCCCCACTCCTAAAAGAGTGCATGCCAAACTGGTGATCTCCAAGGCTCAAGGCCCAGAGAGCCTTTTTGGCTATTGACCAGAATTTATACCATGTCAGGGGCTGCTGATCCATATGACAGAATAGGAATCTGCTTTCCTGCCTGCGAAGGACCAGAAAAGCAGACAGAGCCTAGACAGGGCAGATTTTCAGTTGAGGGGCAGCAGCCAGTGCCACTATGGCAGCCCGCCACCACTGATCGGTCTTGGACCATCTTAGGCGCAGGACTACGTTGTCAGTCCGGAGCTGAACGTCAGACAATTGCATTGCTCTGCCGGACCCATCAGACCTGGAGCCTGCTAGGACCCCACCCCCCAATCCTGAATGCTCTGAAAAACACAGTAAGAGTCACTGTGTGGAACAACTTTTGCTTGTATGGTGAGGAACAGAGAGCCAGCCACTGCTCTCTCAATCTCAGCAGAATTTTGGAAGTAATGGGGCCCGCCTATCAGTTGGGGAGGGGAGGATTGAATCCAACCCTCCAGCATCCTCCTGATGCAGAAATCTGTGGTGTTACCAGCAAATCTGTCCAATTTGGCTATGAAGGACAAATCTGCTAGCTTACCTCACATGGTGCACATGGATAGCCCCTTATGGGGCAACTCCACACAGAACTCTATCAGGTGATCGACTGGAATAGGCCAAGAGGATGCCAGCCCTTTATCAGCCCTTAAAATGCTGAATTCCCTACCTGCTCTGTCATAGGATGCATGCATGCTGGGGGCCATGGAATTCATCTTGGCTTCCACCGCCTCACTTCTCCAAGATCCCAAAGCCCCAGGGGGATTGGATCTGGGTGCCACCTGGCCATAGGGGCCAATTGCTGGAAACTGGACATCTGGTTGTGTGACAACAAGGCATCAGTGATTCCATTATCCAGCCCAGTATGTGGCGGGCGAGAAAGGTGAGATTAAAATGAAGACAGCGGCTAGTCAAGGCCCTGATGAGACCTATTACCCAAGGGTTGTTAGATGAACTGTGAACGATGTGAACTGTGGCTAGGTTGTCACACCAGAAATGTACTGTCGAATTAGGTAACACCTTGGCCCAAAGTCTGACTGCCACAATGATTGGGAAAAGCTCAAGGAAGGTGAGGTCTTTCCCAATTTCTGTGTCCCTCCAGTACTCGGGCCACTGCTAAGCACACCAATGATCTCCTAAGATGACACCGAAACCACGGGCACCAGAGGCATAAGAATGAAACCCTATTATATTGGTCCAAAAATGTGTCCCACACCTCCAGGTCTGCCCTAATTTCAGCCGAAATATATATGCGATGGAGGGGCTATAACCTAGCAGGTGAAATTGAGATGACCAACTAGTTCCTGGAGTTGATGCAGGGTGATCTGCTGTGTGGAATGGGCCTGGGAGATCAGGCCACGAAGGATGTGCAATTTGTCCACTGGGATACTGAATCTAACTGTATGCCCAGAAAGGATAGGAATGTTGCTGGGCCTTCCGTCTTTTCACAGGCAAGCAGCCAGCGCCTCCACTTCAGACATGTGCAACTGACACTGATCTGAATCGGCTGTGCCGGCAAAGAGAAAATTGTCTGAATAATGAATCGAGGTGGGATGCCTCCATACCCACTCCAAAGAGGTGCTAAATTTCTCAAATATAGTGCAGGATATAGAGCATCCCACCAGCAGAGCCTGATCCACATAGAACTATCCATGGAAAGAGAATCTGAGGAGGTCAAAATCCTCTGGGTGCATTGGAAGGATGAGAAAGGCAGACTTGATGTCACATTTTCCCATTAATGCTCCCTTTCCACAAAACTGAACCATGCAGACAGCACTGTCAAAGGAAGCATAGTGCACAGAGCACAGCTCTGGCAGGATGGAATCATTAATGGACTCTGGCGTGGGTGAAACAGGTTGTGGATCAATCAGTATTCACCTGGTGCCTTTTGGGGGACTATTCCCAGAGAAGATTCTCTCAGGAGGGGCAAGGGGGGCATGTAAATAGGCTCGTGACATAGCAATCTTTTTGGAAACCATTGTTTCCATGCAATGACTGGAGGTCTGGTTCTTCATGAAGGAGCCCACGGGAAGGGAATCCTGAAACCTGGGGAAATACTTTGAGAAGGAAGATGGCATCACTCCTGCGAGGGTTGTCTCGCAAAAGCACTGCCAGTTCACTTAATTTAATTGAAGGAGGTCATGCAGCAGCCGGCTTGCATCCTTATTGATTGCCTTTGAGGCCCCAGGGCCACAGATGGAACATTCATGCCTATATTTGCATGGGTTTCTAGCACAAGCGCCCCAAGAGCTAAATTCCCAACACAGGAGGTGGGAATGGGACCAGCCAGGCAGGAAAGGAGATGTCCACTTTCAGCCCTATCACTCAGGACTGGTCAGGCTGGGGTCATGAATTGAAGCCAAAGCTCAGGCTCTTTCATATCCCATTTCAATTTGGATGGAAGGCCGCCTTATGCCTGAATGCTTCCTTGTAGCCCAGCAAAGCAGGGCCAAGGTACTCTGAGTAGCACCTGTACATAATATATAGGTACTTCATCAGCACCATCCCCTTGTCCGGGTGTTTCTGTTGGGCAACCCCCATGAAGATAATATAGTCGGCGAGCCAATTAGCCCAGTTCCACTTGACCTTTCTCTTCTTTGCCCCATCCTGTCCCTCTCCTTCTCCTTATCATTGTGTTCCTCCTTCCTGAACAGAAGGGAGAATATTTCTACATATCCCCCTTTCCAATTTTTTCCCTTGGTTATGGGCAACAGGCGGTAACCCAGGGGGGCGCCCCATATGGGACCATCAAGCCTTTGGCTGAAGTATAAGGGTCATTGTTAATTGGAGTTGCCTCAGGTTTGGTCTTGGTCATCTGTGTTTACATTACATGGGGAGTCGGTACCTTAACCACCCACTCAGATTCAGGGACAGCCACCTGAGGCTGCCACACTGGCAGGCTTGCCTCCTCCAGTACTTCTTGCTGAGCACTTTCATTCCTGCTAGCCTCCTCAGGCTCTATGGGCTTAGAAAAAAAGTGAACCCCATGGTCCAAACATAGGCCAACCTGACCATCCAGCTGTAGTTGGTTGGGAAGACTCATCCTGGGAAGGTTCGCTTGACATCATCGGGAGTGCTAGGTCCTGAGCCTGAAGTAGTTGCGTAGCTGGTCCGGTTAGCAGGGAAACAGCATGCTGGGGAACCGCAGGAGTTCTGCCCACTGGCCATAGGCAGCAAAAGTATGTTAGACCCAATCAGTACAAGCCCGTTTGTTAGACAGGTAGTGGAGGAGGAGAACCACCCCACCCTCCTCTTTTGTCAGCAAGCTCTCCCTCCAAAGCACATTCCACTAACAAAGGAAATAGCGAGATGGACATTACTACACATGGGGCTGAAGAGTGCTTTAATTCCATTGGGGGGAAATAATCCAGACTTTCCCCACTCTAGGAAAACACGAAAAAGGGAGGGGAAGAGGTGGGGTATCTGCAGGACAGGCATGAGTGCTGTGCTGCACGACTGCAAACCAGGCATGATGAGAGTGAGATAAAACACTAGTGTGATGGAGCCCAAAGTGTCCTATGCCCCCCAAGACTATGTTGAGGGGCCATGAAATTGCTCTCTTAGTGTTTTTCTTTGTTTTAAAGGAAGGTTTGGGCTTGCTTTTTAAAGTTCAGCCCAAAGTTTTTGAGTAGGGGAGCTGAAAATTGGATGGAGGGCAATTGCAAAAGCTCCACTCCACTCACACAAATTCTCTGTGGTGAATTTTCGTCTCTGACACATCCTCTGTGATCTACCTATGCCATTCTGTTCAGGAGGATCTCCTCACTCTCTAGAGAGGCTTTCAGGGAAGGAATTATGAGGCTGTAGCCTTCTGTCCATTGTATGCAGGATATCAAACACAGTATTACTATATTTGAAATGATGTGCACACTGCCCCTCCCTTACTGACATCTGAAACAACCTCATACCCCCTGAGGTAAACAAGCCTTTACAATCCCAGTTTAATGGGCATGACCAAACTTTTAACAAAATCGTCATTCTTGTAGTGTGTTGGAATTTATTTTCAGATTCACCCTTTTCTCTCATACTTTAAATACAGCTGTTTTTCAATATAAACTAAGAAAATACCTTTTGGAGGTTCTAATTATATATTTGGCTCAATAAGCTCATTTAACTGCTCTGATTACTGATTCCTTCATACTAATTATACTTGCCATTCTTCACTACCAGAAAAATGAAAATAAAAACATCTGGCACAAGGTAAAATGGTGATTTCTGCTCCAGGTATCCTAATCCAACTAGTAGGGATACTGGGGGCTGAAATTTATGCTGTCCCCTCAGGGTTCAAATATAATGGACAGTTCTGGCCTTAGTGCACGCAAATAGTACATTTTCAGTGCAGTCCTAGGCAGGTCTACTGAAAAGTAAGACTCATGGAGCTTACTCCCAGGCAAGTGGATATAGGATTGCATTGTTAAAAGGGTTTTTTTTTTGTCTTCAAGTAAAATATTCATCATTGTATTCATTTTATGGGTGTAACACTGTAATCATGTTTTTTGATGTTTATCTGTTCGAAAGGTTTCTGAACCTGTTGAATGTGGCTGAAATGATATTGAACCATTATTTTTTTTTAAAAAAGAAATTGTCTTTAACCAGAACTAAACTGGAGAGTTACAAAAAATATCAATGAACTTGAAGCAGAACTGAAACCAATTTGGTAAGAGTTCAGCTACCATTCAGTAAGGCTCTAGATCAGTGAGTGTTAATATTACTGTGTCAGCCACCAAGTAACAGGACCCCTGCTTTATTTGTCTTCTGTCACAGAAGTCAGGTATGGAATGTATGAAGACTAGCATTGGCCACTGACTTTATTTCCTCAGTTTCAGAGACTTCAGTTCTTCCCTTACGAGGGTTCGTTTTAGATCATCTTTCAAGGTTCCAATTCCAAGGACGAGATTTCTGGTCAGGTTTTCTACTGCCACTTCTGTGCAGTATTTACTGGTGGTCCTTGAAAAGCAGTGAGATCACATGGTGTTGGCTTGACTCCCTGTTTCCAGTTGCTTAATTGCATTAAAAGCAGCTAAAAATATAGTACATTCTTTCCTAACATTGCTTTTCCATGTAAGCAATTGCTGAAAGTCTCCACAAGACATATTACAAGTTGGAAGGGAGGAGGTTCCATGCCATTGAGAAGAGAGTTGCCCGCTCCTCTTAGAATGCCTTAAGAAACATTCAAGATGTGCTTTCACTGCTAAGATGTGTTGTCTGTCCTCTAAATATCCTTGATAACCTCTGTTTCAGCTCAAGTGTATTGCCATTATTATTTAGATGTCGCAAACTGTGTCCCAGATTGCATCTCATTTACTTTGCCCCATACAACTCAATGGGTCTACTCATTGAAAACTACTTGCACAACTGCTCTGTGGATGGGAAAGTGTGTTATTTATCTCCAGCGATAACACAGACACTGGCCAATAGGCACCTGCAACAGTGATCTAGTTATCTGTGGAATCTGCCTTTGTCTCCACTTTTGCAGAAAAATCTGTTTTCCCAGGTGCAGGCTGTGATCTGGCAACCTTAAAAGAGTGTCCCATAACAAGTAGCACCCAGGAAGTTGCATTAAGTTACATACACACTGTTATAGCTCTGATGTAACTTTGAAAATATTTATTATATAGCATTCATGGTGTTAAGTCATTATGGGCTGGAGTATCGCTGAAAACAAGTGGTGAAATGACCACTCTAAGGCATGAAAGAGAACATGGCCTGCTCAATACATTTGGCTGCCTGAGACAAATGACAAGATGCTCCCCATTCCACACACAGAAGCCAACTGGACAGGACTGGCAGTTGAATCTTACTTTAACACTAGCAATAGGACATGCTAGCTTAGGGGCACAGGGCTGTCTGATTGGAACTCAGAGCTACGTCCTCCAATTCCTCAATGGCATTCCACACTCCTCAGCATCTGCCACCTGAGGCAGGTGCTTTACTCTGCCTATTGATAGGGCCAGCTCTGGAAGTGCATTCCCCAGAGTTCAGGAGGACACTTACCGCAGTTGGCACAGGAAAAGCATCTCTGGAAAACATTTTATACAGCAACCAGAACTTACTCATCACCAGCGTCATTCTTTTAAAATTGTTTCTATCCGAATAATTGCTGCTGGGGCCATTCAGTTACCACGTTGTAGCCAGGTCCATGAGTAAGCACTACTGAGTTCAAGGGATTATTTGCAGTTACACATATGAAAGGGATCAGAGTTGGCCACATACATTTTTGTGGCTGAGGCAGAATGTTCAAAGGGTGCCTCCCCATGGGAGTTAAATATCATAATGAAGTAATAATTGGCAACTTGCAGCCCTTTATTGGTATCCCAATATCTAATGGCAGGGCTGGCTTACTTATAAGTAAGTAGTTAACACTACATATTTCCTCTCCAAACTGAATATATGATCCCCCCCCAATCCCACTTTAATAATAATTAGGACAATTGTGTTTGAATAACAACCATCTTGAAAAACCCAAATGAAATGTTGGCCCACACATGAAGGGAGCCACCACATGCCATGAAGTTGCTCAGAACAATAAGTTTACAAGGGGAGCAAGACAATAAATGCAACATTCTAGAATAGGAGTCAGGGCAGCCAATAGAGATTGTCAACATTTATTCCAGCCTGGTGACATTCGTTTGGTAATTCAATCCGCATTTTCTAAACTTGAAGGTTTCACTCAAACATAATGTTGTTCCTGGGTGATGAAAGCCCAAAACTCTCCTCTAAATAATAGGGGTGTGCACTGGATCGGCTCCGATCCACGATCCGGAGCCAATCCAGGGGAAATCGGATACAATTATCCGATTTCTGATCACCTCACTGGATCGTCCGATCTTTTCCGATCCGGTTTTGAAAAAATCGGAGGATCAGCGGGCACCCACTGGCACCCGCCGCTGCTTCCATTGGTGGGCGCCAGCAGGCACCTGCCGATGGAAGCAGACAGCCCGGCCAGGTGAGGATCGCAGGGGGGGCTTACGGGGGGGCACGTCCTCCTCCTTCCATTGCCAGTAAACTACTGTGACCTAGGCCTCGTGGCCTAGTTTACAGGAAAGCGCCATGTGATGATGTCATCACCTTGCACTCTACTGAGGACTAGGCTGCGAGGCCTAGTTTGCAGTAGTTTACCGGCAACGGAAGGAGGAGGACACCCCACCAGGTAAGGAGCGGGGGGTGGCTTACCTGGGGGGGCTGTTCGCTTCCATTGGCAGGTGCCAGCGGGTGCCCGCCGATGGAAGCGGACAGCAGGGAGGGGCTTACCTGGGAGGGCTGTCCGCTTCTATCGGCAGGCATCAGCGGGCGCCCGCCGATGGAAGCAGACAGCCCGGCCAGGTGAGGATCGTGGGGGGGAGGAGGGAGGGAGGGCGGGAGAGAGGGGGGTCCACTTACCTGCCGGGGAGGGAGGGAGGGCAGGGAGCGTGGGGGGGCTTACCTGCCAGGGCTGTCTGCTGCCATCCGCTGCCGCCCGGGCAGCAGCGGATGGCAGAGGATGGCCACAGCAGGTAAGGAGAACCGCAAGGGGGGGGGCTTATCTGCTGGGGCCATCTGGGGGCATCCGTGGACGGCCCTGGGAGGTAACTGTGGGGGGGAGGGACAGGGAGGGAGGAGTTAGACCCACCCCAACCCACCCGCCGCCATTTTTTCCCATAGACTTGCATTGGGGGAAAGCTTTCTTTCCCCCAATGCAAGTCTATGGGGAAAACAAAAATGGCGGCCAATCAAAAAATGGCGGCCGATCCAAAAATCGGATGTCCGATTTTTGGATCAGGATCGAGCCCGATCTGGTCCAGGGGGCCTCTGATTTTGTCCGATCTGATCCGGGACAAAATTGGAGGTCCCAATCCGGGTCCCGATCTGATCCGGGGGGTCCCTGCACATCCCTACTAAATAACCATGTAACTTTTTTTTACCTTCTGTTCACCTGTAATATAGTCATTTACTATATGTTTATTATGATAAAACTATGGCAAAAGAAGGAAGAAATACCGATGGCAGCTAGAATAGCCAACTGCTTGACCAGGTCAATAAGTATAAATATCTAGGAGCGACATTCCAAAGTTCAGGATCATGGTCTGAGCATTTGAAAATGACAGTCTTGACAGCTAATGCAACTGGCAATGCTATCCTTCGCTTTGCAGCAGAACCAGGTAGAAAGATGGTAACCCCCTTAATAGAGCTATACAAAGGTAAATTACTCCCCCAGATTTTATATGGGGCACATGCAGACATTACTTCATTGGAGACAACACTGCATAAATTCTTATCCAGAGTACTCGGGTACCTAGATCCACCTCCAAGGCCATTGTTCGATTAGAAACAGCTTGTCATTCAGTGGGAATGCTTGTCCAAAAAGCAGCCATCTTCTTTTGGCTAAAGATAGTGTTTCAACTGGTCCCACCCTTGATTTAATCAGCAAATGAAGATATTATTTATTTATTTATTTATTTATTACATTTGTATACCGCCCCATAGCCGAAGCTCTCTGGGCGGTTTACATAGGATTAAAAACAATTAAAAACAATATACAAAAATTAAAACAGCAAAAACATACAACATACACACAATCTGTACATTTAAAAACCACTTCAACACTTCAAAAAAAAAAAAACAAAAAAAAAAAAACAAAAAAAAAAAACAAAAAAAACCAAAAAAAAACCTACAAAAACAAAACAAAACAGACCCAGGCTCCTCAGATATTGCCAAATGCCTGAGAGAAGAGGAAAGTCTTGACCTGGCGCCGAAAAGATAACAATGTTGGCGCCAGGCGGGCCTCGACAGGGAGATCGTTCCACAATTGGGGAGCCACCACAGAGAAGGCCCTCTCTCTTGTTGCCGACCTCCGAGCTTCCCTCGGAGGAGGCACTCGGAGGAGGGCCTTAGATGTTGAACGTAGTGTTCGGGTAGGTTCATGTCGGGAAAGGCGTTCCATCAGGTATTGTGGGGAGAGACTCTTGGGCAAACAAGATAAGCATATCTATTTCTGAGTTGGGCTTTTCGCAAACATACCTACTTGTGAGTGGGTACGATATGCCAGGGAGGAGATCCTTAGAAGGCTGAATGATGTTGACATCCAGACAGCAATGGCCATTGCTGCTGGGAGTCATTCCAACATGATTTATAAAAGTATTATTGCCTTCCCAGGGAAGGTCCCCCAGTACTTGAGTTCTGTCACCTCATATGAGCTGAGATGGCTTATGATTAGGTGCAGACTGAATTCACTCCAGCTGATGGAGGTGAAGGCACTCTATAGGTCCCACCATAGTGTGAAACCAGATTGTCCAGCCAGCTGTCTCAAGGTAGAGGACATTGTACACTTCCTAGCAGAGTGCCCATTGTATGCAGAGCTGAGGAAGCAATACCTTGAGCCCTTAATAGTTGGGTCTGATCTCCTCTGTAAGCATTACTTTAACGTTATCGGCTGGTACAGATTACGATACGTCATATAGGACTGCCAAGTTTGTCAAATGGGCTCTGGAGAAATGGAAGTCACTGGCTGCCATAAAAGACTAAACTTATCAATATAATATGACATGTTAGCAAATATTGTCCAGGATTACAAGATGTTTTAACTTGCCCTTGTTAGCAATTTTACTAACACTCTGTATTTTGATATTCCCTCTGGCTGAGAGGAGTTTTTATTGTGTTTCTGTATGCACATGGCCTGTCTGGCTAATAAGCAATAAACTGGTGTTGTTATATGTTTATTAATATAGCCATTTATTAAAATATTTACCATGTGTAGCATTTCCAAAGCAGTCAAGAGGTTCCACTACTACATTAGCTACTTCACTTTAACATTCATAAACTGCTTAAGAGGGCTTCCTCCTATATTTTCCTCCCATTTCACCCTGAGAAAACTATGGGCAGCATCCAGTTTGACAACACAGCTAGTGTAAATTATGTTGCACTAGAAAGCAACCTCATGCCCTACACCAATGGCATTTTCTGGTGTAAGAGGTTTTGCCATTGCATTAGATGTCGTTTACATTAGTGCAATGTATTTACATTCGTGATAGTGTCAAATTGGATATTGCCCTATTCTTTATGCTCCCCATTTGAAGAAGGAGTATAATCTGAATGCTTAGAGTTGGGCCTTCTCAGTTATGACACAATGGAGTCACCTTCCCAAACAGGCTTGTTAGTCCCTTTCATAACTTCCATTTGTTGGACTCAGTTCCCATCCCAGGGCCCATCCAGGATCCCAGGAATCACATTTGTTGGACTTAGCACCCATCATTCACAACCAGCATGGCCAATGGCTGGGAATGATGGGAGTTGCAATCCAACACATTTGAAGGGCACCACAGGTGGGAAAGTCAGCCTATGGGCTTTTCCTGCTGAAAATTACTCCCTCCCCCCCCCGGTTGCTGTTTCCTGCAACTCACGAATGTGTATTCTGGCTCCATAAGAAAACATTATCTCTGATATAAAAGTTGTACCCATGGTGTTTGATCTATGACAGCTTATTCATATAGGGAAGTTACTACTTCATGCTGCGGTCCAGGCATATGAACATACTCATGAAACTAGCCCTTGAAGTTGCAATCAGTCAGTTCTGAACATGCATGTTTGAACTCCCCCCCCAATGTTATTATCTCTATTAATAGTGTTGATTAACATCTGTTTAGAAAGAAGCCCATGCTAAGTGCAGCTCAAAATATGGTAATAGCACAATTCCTGCTCAGATGGCATGTGATCTCCAAGTGGCCTCAACTCAGCAGTCCACACTGTTTGTATTAAACCATCTAGGATTAGAATACACAACAGATTCAGAAAACGTTTGTTTCCCCCCGCTACCCCCCAGAGTCACACTAGTATAAAGATGACACATAGCAGTCTTAAAGGGACTCATCCCAGGCATGTTGGCTGTTTTGTAAAATAGCCTTTCCATAATTTAGAAATAAATATGTATTTTTGTATAAATCTGCATGATTCCCAACAGCAAATGCAAAACAGAAAGAAGTTGTATCTCTGTGCTTGCATTGCACTGCCTGTGGGGATCCCAGCAGGAATCCCATTTGGAGACAGCTATTAAATGTCAAAATGTTGTCTTGATTTTAACAGATCTGAACATCATCCGGTGCTGCATTCTTTTGGCATGAATAAATAGAGCATTGAAACCAGACAATTTTTTCTGTGGTTAGTCCATCACCCGTCTTTCCCTTCCCCATTTCAGCTTTGTTGCCAATGTGTATGGCTCTCAGCTGCAACTGAGGAACATGGTGGAAGATTTCATATAGTTAACAGGCCTCGTTGACTGAGATTTTTTTTCCTTGGGGGTAATTCTGTGAGAAGATGAATACATAAAGCTCAGGGATCAAGTCCTTGCTAATCAAGCATAAAACAACTGGATGAATCCTTCCTTTATATTTTAGTTTTTAATCCAGTACTGTGAGGAGTAAAGAAAGCAAACCAATGTTTTACATTAAAATATCCATCCTCTTTCTCATTGCTTATCATTAAGGGGGGGGGGGGGAGAGAAAGAGAGAGAGAGAGAGAGTTTTACCTCACAAAGTGAAATCCTTTGATAGTGCTTTGTTATAACACACTTCAAGAAATGTTTGCCACTGAATTTTATTTGAGCAATCCTTTGAAACTCTTTGAAAGCTTCAAGATTCCTCCTGCAGAAATGTATTATTCATTAATTTACTTATCCCCTTCAATTTGTCCTAATCCAAAAACAAGCATTTTTGCTCATTTTGAGGGTTACGTTTAGAAGCACCAAAGCCCCATTGCCCAAGCAGTGGGTCCCGCAAGTGCAACAAAAGCAGTGGATGTGGCGTGGACAGTCCCATTGGATACTGCCCAGAGTCTGTAACTTTGGACTTGAGTAATTGTTTGAGCGATTTCCCCCACGTTAGAAGTAGATATTTCACCACTTTGTTGAAATGCTGTGCTTAAATCTCCTGGGTCCACACATTCACTGTTACTCATGTACACATCCAGGTTCACATATGCATATGAACAGAGGAACAAGCTGTGCATTCCATAGGGGTTGAAGACAGAATGCAAGGAGATGGCAAGAAATGCATAGAAAAATGGATTCAAGGCAATGCAGTGGAGAAAGGGATAAGCCAAAGGTACTGCTATACAACCAAGGATCCAGCTCTGACCTACAAGTGTTTATAACTATGCCAATGGGTGGCAGAACAATATTGGAGCATCCTAAGAAGAATATTGCCTCCATTCCACAATTTGTAGTAGCTCATCCCAAGGAGAACCAGTATGTAGACCAGGCTTATCTGACTCTGTCGACATGCTAAATTGGGAGATGAACAGGGGCCTTGAAGTTGCTCATGAACAGTTTGCACTTGGAGAGCAGACTCAACAGGCGCAAAGGTAATCTGACCATAGTTTTCTCCATTTTGGAGAGATGCATTTCTATTTAAATAATAGTAATTATTTCTAAATCAACATTTATACATACTAATTAAGATATGCAATTTTTATGCAAATCTGTGTCTTTTCTCCTTTTTTTTGGCAACGTGTAAATGGCTACTTTACTTGCAACTGCAACTTTCCCATTGGAATGAATGGGACTAAGAGACTCAATTAAATACCACTGTTCTGCATAGGACTGAGCATGCTTAAGTCACTCTGGACTACACTTTTTCTCCCTTCTGCAACCTCTGCTGGTCAGCCCCTTTCCGGAAACAAGTGTTTTGCTCATTTTGGTTTACTTTTAAAATCCCTAAAGCCCCATTTTGTGAACAGTGGGTCTCTTGAGAGACAATAGACACAACAGCATACTATCCTTTACACATTACAAAACAGGGAAAAAATGGCTTGGTTAGCATACCAAACACCTAGCACAGCTGTCCACATCCCTTTTGGATTGGTGGGCAAATCTGAAATTTTGAGGGTGTCATGGGTACTCTTACAAAATGGCTGCCATGGTGGGCAAGGGCTTTCCCATTCATAAAATGGCTGCCAGGATGAACATAGCTGGACACAAAACACTCATTTTCCAGAAAGTAAACTGGTGATACTAAAAGAAAAGTAACTTGCCCAAGCACCCAAATAAAAATGGCACCCAAATAAAAATCATGAGGGCAGGGTACTTAGTGGGTGACAAAATAGGTGTCACAGGCACCAAATTGGAGACCCCAACACTAGCACATAGACCAGTACTAGTTCTAATAGTCTAACCTAGAGACAGACAAAAGACAGCAATTGGGGGAGTTAACTTAACACTTGCCAAATAAGGATTGAATGAAGAGCTGTGGAAATGACAAGACAGGAAAGTCCTATGTCAAAGGAAAACTCAAGTGCTGTTGAAAATGGTGAGCCATGGGGACAAAATGGAAAGACCCCCCAATCTGATCTGGGCCCGATCCGATCTACCTCGGATCTGGATCTGCTCTGGGTCTGTGCAGAGCCCTCCCTCCCACTCTCCCCACTCCCTCCCTCCCTCCTTTCCCCCAATTGCCCTGCTTACCTGCTGCTTCCTCTGACATTGTCCTGCCATCATCTTCCGTCCTCGCTGTGGGCTGCCGCATTTCCTGGTCATGGCGCAAGCGGGAAAGTAGCTGGCCGACATCAAGGCAGGACGTTGCGGGACGATGCAGAGGAGGCTGCAAGTAAGCAGGGCGATTGGGGGGAGGGGGAGAGTGGGAGGGAGGGCTCTGCGCAAACCCGGAGCAGATCTGGATCGCAGATCCAATCCAGCCCAATCCAGGCCTGATCCACTCCGGATTGGGATCCAGCTCCAGATTCGGTCACAGCCCTAGAGGCCAGGCAATTACAATTACCTGCTTTCAGAGTAAGGGGAACCCAAAGGACTCCACTTCCTGGCTGGTCACAGATAGATGGGAAAATATGGTGGGCAAAGGCTACACTCAAGCATCCCAGCTTCTGGTTGCTATTCAAAAGTAGGGTAGGTACCCTGTCATTGGTTGTCACTGAGAGTATGCACCACATTGCCCAAGAAATCCAAAGGAAAGGCCTTTGGATGGCAATGATCGGGAGCCTGGACAGAGGCTTCATCGTTATTAAGAACTGCCAATTGTTTGGGGGGTTTCCCAGCTTATGTGCAGAACCCACCATTCTAAAAGGTTGAAATGCTTCACCTAAGGCTTAGTTAGTGGCAGTAAGAGCTTTTAGCTATAACATGCTGGCATTGTAGGCATTTCTGGCATTCTACTCTTCCCCATTTGTTTTCAGCCCCATGTGCCACTGGAATATGGCCACTGAAAACTTCTCTAAAATGGAATTCAGCCCTTGAACTGAAACAGGTTCAACCACCCTGCTCTAGGCAAATGAGGCAATGAGATGGTGCAAGAAAATAATGGGGGATTCTGGCCCCGGAAATATGGGCTGGGTTAGGGTTAGAGCCAGAAAAGGATGATCTCAGAGACCAAGCAAACCCGGAATAATCTTAGGGCTTTGCTGAGGCTCACAAACATTATGGATGCCCAAGCAAAAAGGAAGAGCAAGTGATTCCTAATCTCAAGGGCAATGATGCCTTCAAAACACAGACTTGATGGCTTTGATGTGGCACTCAGAGTGTGGCAGGATGAAGGAACAATGGTTTGACTCTGGGGAATGGTTCAAAAGGGTTTCTGGCCACTTGATTGAGTTAAAACTAACTGGCTATACAGTGCAGGAGCCATGATCTGGAAGATAATTACCTAAAGTACAGAGAGGGGATCTATCATCACTGCAGCCCAGCAGGTATCTCAACTTTTTGATCTGTCTAATGGGTGAGAATACTTCCCATCCATTAGATACTGGATTATACTTTCCACAAAGGTTCTAGGTTGACCAGTTTCCAGGTACCTTCATGGGTTAACTGGCTGAGTGGTGACTTGGCAGTCAGGTAGGCATTCTGGCATGCTTCCATAGTTCCATGGGGGCAACTTTCTTTAATCTAATCAATGGGGGAAGTGCATATGCAGTTATCCCATGCAGCTACTTTGGGCCATTCATTCCAGGGACACAATGTTGTTTTGAGCCAAGGTGACAGGATAATATCAACAAAAATACAATACACAACCTCACATGCCTGAGCTCCTCAGTAACATGGCTGAACAAGCTTGATTTGGATTTGATACCCAAGGATACTAGATTTCAATATATTCAATATATTTCAATATATTAGAGGCATTCAAGAGTCAGCTGGACAACCACTTTAAGGTGGATTCCTGCACTGAGCAGGGGTTTGGACTCGATGGCCTTATAGGCCCCTTCCAACTCTACCATTCTATGGTTCTATGTTATTTGACTGTTAATATTTTCCTGCATTTAAAAGTTGATGTGCCATTGTCTTTGACACTATTGATTAAGGATGGTTGAGAACTTCATTTCAGTTCAGTTTTGATAAGAATTTATCAAAATCTGTGAAGTTCTCCATATTTGAGACTTGTGATTTAAAAACTAATAACATGGAAGAAAACAAAACTGACCAATCTGAACTACCAGGCCCAGGGATTTGAGTGCATTTCTCTTAAAAGTCTGGGATTGAATTCCTCCATATTTTCCTCTTTTGCAAACATTGTTTATATTCCTCCCTGGAAAAATCACCCGAAATGGTGGTGGTGGGGAGGCCAGTTTCCCATTCATAAAACGGACTGGCAAAATTGAGACTAGTTTATGGCCAAGTTCTGTCTCATTTTGCAAAGTCAAATTACAAAGATTCTAAGCCCCATCTTGAGTTTACATGAATTGAGAAACCGAATTTAAGCAGGTATCTCAAGATGTGGTCACTTATGCATTTGTAGCAGATAGAATCCTTTGATGTCTCAGAAGAAGTCTCTTTAGCCGAAGAAGAAGAAGAAGAAGAAGAAGAAGAAGAAGAAGAAGAAGAAGAAGAAGAAGAAGTGAACCCCAGAATGGATATGGAGTACGATCATGAATGATGTAGCAGCTTCTATAGTAAACAAAGTGCTGCATTAGAACATACTCTGAAATTACCCAGTACAGATGTCTGCCGTCTCTGCTTACCCTGGGGGTATCTGTGATGACAGTCTGCATAGGCAGGAGGGGAAAGCGACAACTCTCTGGGCTCAATATGCTGTTTGTTTCCTGCCTCATTCACTAAGGAGTCAATGTCACTTCCAATCCACTTGGAGAGCACCAGACCTCGCTGGAAAGCAATGCCTAGTTTCCTCTGGCAAAGGCAGAGACTTGACAGTTTTGATGGAAGCCTTTGCAAGATTTGGACCCCCAGAAACAGAGGGAAAGGGAAGTTGCCCTTTCACAGAGAAGCTGGCACAGGTCAAAAGTGCAATGGACAAAAGAGAAACAGAACACGATCTAGATAGTTGTTGTTTATTATCTCTTACCTTTCTCATTTGCCATCTCTCTCATGGAAGTTCTTTACATAGGAAAGTCAACAAAGGTTGATTTGTAGCATCCTGAACAATGAATGCTCCCTCTTTTTGTGGACACCATTTGACAGCTGCAAAACAGGTAAGAATCAATAGGTGAAGGTTTTTCCTGACAAAGCCCCGCCTGTTGCTTTTGGCCTTTTCTGGCTATTATGCAGATGTTAAAAACCATAATCACTATACATAAAAAGAGATAAACACTATGGCCCTGGACAATTACTCAAACTGCAGCTTGCAATATCCCAAAATCTTTCATTCACCTTCTAAAATAGAGCAAGTTTTGATCTGGATATACATCAGTCCATCAGAGAACATCGGCTATGGGGTGCTATAGACATGAAATAAATAAACAAATAAATAACTCAGTTTGCTCATTTGACTTCAGAACCACTTAACCATGTGTACTACAATTCTGATTTTCTGTATATATTTCCCTAGACCTCCTCTCTCCCATGAGAGTAATTTTGAAGATGTGATAAAGAGTACTGAACTACTTGTTTCTGTCATTTGTGCATCTATGACCATCCAGACACCTTGCAATGTAGCAGACAGGAAAGAGTGTTGTGTACAGATAATAAATAGGTTATGAACTGAATGGCAATTAACTCAAGTCTGGTTCTCACTCACTTTAATTTCTGCTATTCTCCAGGTATGTCTCTCTATATGCAGTGCATTCAAATGCTTAAGATGTCAAAATCTAATTTCTACTTTAGTATTCTTAAACAGGAGACATTTCAGAGGGGATTTCTAATACATTTTTAGATTACAGACCTTCCAAACCAAGGGTGCTAATCCTCTTTAAACCCGAGGGACAAATTCAGTTTTGGAGAAACTCTCAGTGGCCTTATTCCACTGGTCATTAGGTTTGAAAGTAGGGATGTGTATCATGTCGTTAAAATGTACGATAATGATACGATAACATCGTTATTGGACATCCGATTAATGATAACAATTTGATAGAAAAACCTCCGATAAATATCTGATCCAAAAATTTTCAGCCCGATTATATCGGATTTTTTCCGGATTATCAGACCACCATATAAATAAACCTATAACGTCTGTATTTTAAAAGTTAGAGGCTTGAAACTTGGTCACAGTGCTTATGGGGTTTGTCTTAGTATGTGTATGAAATTTGAGATTGATCCCTCCAACCCTCGATTTTATATGAATTTATTAATGTTTGTTTAAATTGACCGGGCCTCACCTTTCAGAATGAGCACGATCGTTAAAAAAATCATATAAAATCAATAGTTTGAGCAATTGCTCTGATTTGTTTTTCACAAATGACCAGCCAGATCCCATCTTCAATGTCCCACAAGTTTCAAGTTTTTATCTTTAAAATTGAAGAAGTTACAGCGGGAGGTGGGGCTTTTGGGGGACCCCCCCCTATAACTTTTTAATTTGAAAAGATAGAGACATGAAACTTTTTGGACATTGCAGATTGGATCTTGCTAGTCCTGGCTCCCCAAGTGTCATGTCATTATCATTTCAAATAAAAAAGTTATGCACGCGTTTCCCCCAATGCAAGCCTATGGGGGGAAAAGCAGACAAGAAGATGACAGCACGGAGGCCCGGTCAACCAGCTGTGTCAATAAAATTGTATGAACTTTAATAAATTCATATAAAATTGAGGGTTGGAGGGATCGATCTCAAATTTCATACACATACTTAGGCATACCCCATAAGCATTGTGACCAAGTTTCAAGCCTGTAACTTTGAAAATACAGAAGTTATAGGCATTTTTTCTATTAAAAATCGGCTCTATAGGGCACAACGGGGCTGCAAATTAAATATCGGATTTCCGATAATTATCGTGAAGACGATATGATTAACCTACGATATAATCCAATCCAAAAAAATTTTTAAAAGTGATTTCTGATAATGAGATGATAATTTCGGGCGTGCACACCCCTAGCTGAAAGCAAAAGGGCAGTGGAGGCTGGTGGCTCCAATTTCATTGGGACTGTGAATCCTTTCCAGGTTTCAGTCAGAACCAGCCAGAACTCTAAAGGAACTGTCCAAGGTGCTGAAGCTATAGGGCTCATCACCTTGGATAGTGCCTTTAGAGTTCTGGCTGGTTCTGAGTGAAACCCAGAATGGATACACAATCCCACAGAAATCAGAGCCACCAACCTCCACTGCAAAAGGGGTGGGGTCAGAGGAAACTGGGCAGGGCCAAAGCCAGCATATTTTAGCTTCAAGCTCTTACCGCCAGTAACTCAGCCTTAGGAGAGGCATTTCAACCTTTTAGATTGGGAGGCGGAAACCCTGTGCAAATGCTGTGAAATGACTAAATGTTTGGCAGTCGGGAAAAGCAGTGGGGCAAGGAAAAGGGGGCACAGAAACATGTGGTCACCAGGCAGGCCAGATTTAGCCCGCCTGTTCTAAACCATTAAAAATATTTATTTATTTTATTTTATTACATTTGCATATAGTCCCATAGCCAAAGCTCTCTGGGCGGTTTACATAAGATTAAAACAATTAAAAACAATATACAAAAAGTGATCTCATCCTTCATTCCTCCCCTTCTGAAATGGTGGCTGCCGTTCATACCTTCCACACCCTCCCACCCACCTCTCCTGGATTGGTTGACAGAAAGGGGGGAAAGGAAGTTCAGAGTTCTCATGTATACCAGCATCATTTCTTGGCCTTGTCTCACCATTTGGTAAAGTTGGCTCAGGAAGATTATCCTGTCCTACCCCACCCACAAGAGATAACACTGGGCCCTTGCAAGCATCCTGCAAGACTGCAACCCTGCTGGGTTTGTTGCAATTAACCCTCATGGAAATCAATGGGCTTTACTTTCCAGCAATCCGGTAAATATGATATTTGTTCTTCAGAACTATTGGTTTTAGGCATGTGCATATATTTATGTAATTTATATAGCCTAATCAATTGATCCATAACCTAAACATCATACAATAAATAGATATCAGAGTTCGCCTGTGTTTGTGTCAGCTAAATCTGTTAGTCTTTAAGGTGCTGCTCCCGAATTTATTGTTGTTTTGGATAGATCATGTTTTATTTCTCCAGATGTCCTATCCATGAACAGGTCCTGCACAGCTGGTAGAACGATTATCAACCTAAGAACACAGACAAGACCTGATCATGGTGCCTTTTCCCACAGCATCAGCACCATATCAGAAGGAATGTAGAAATAAGTGCAGTCAAACGATTCTCCTGTAATCCAGCAGCAGAAAGCAAAAGGCATTATCTCAGTTGTCTTTATACTGTTCTTTTGATTGCTCATCAAAAGAGGGGATATCCTCATCCTATGTTTCCTCTTGCTAGTTCTGAAGATCTAGTATTTTTAGGGAATTCTGCAACAGGAAAAAGGATAAGTAAATGCTGTTGATGAAAAGAGAGATCCCAGTGAACTAATTCTCACTTTACATTCATCAGCAGATTACCCCGTGTTAAGAAAAAATATAGATGCATTAATAGAACTCAACAGATACTTTAGACCAGACTTCCTCAACCTGGTGCACTCCTGATATTTTGGACTACAACTCCCATATCCATGACCATTGGCCATGCTAAGATGGGTTGATGGGAGTTGGAGTTCAGAACATCTGGAGGGCACCAGGTTGGAGAAGGATGCCTTAGAACATGGGAGGTAAGTAGGTAATTCTGGATCTACTGGTAGGTATCTGAGTGATACTTAGTAGATCAGCAAGATTTTCCGACTCCCAATAGTTTAATAATCACACCAAAAAAAAAAAATTCCCCTCTTCAGCCGAAATTAGGCTACTGAAATGAAGAAAACTTGGGATAACTAAAAGCTAATCTACATTGTACCTTGGAATGTTTTAAATAGTATTTTAAAACATTCCAAATAGATGCGTTCTAAAACGTCTTAGGCCACATTAAGGAGTACTCACATTACTGGAAAAAAAATCTTCAGACTTCAAAGCGGTGTGTATGGTTCTAAGTGTATGGGTTGGATCCAAATTCATTTATGCTTAAGGTAGGTGCACTTAAATCATGGCTAAACTAAGTCCCATTTATTGTAATGGGTCTACTTTAAGTATAATTAAGTTTGGATTCAATTCCATGTCTTTAGCACTTGACTCTAGTTGGCAGATCTCAGGTTTCTAGCAGGAGATTCTGCAACCCTGAAGTAGATCCTGCAACCCACCCCTGCCTTAGTCATGTGGAAAAGCCCCCTGAAGTGTGGATACAGATCGTAATTATGTGCAGCACCAGAGACAACACCTGGGATTCCTAATCAAGAATTCAATAATTTTAGTTAACACAATAGCGAGTACATAACTCTAATGACTTCCTCCTATCCAGTCATTAATCCCCATAAACTAATAAGTTACACTGTGGCTCAAACTGCATTCTGGTCAAATGATGGACACTCAAAATAGACAGGTATCCCCATAGAGGGTGCCCTGCATCCCTTTGCACAAAACCCACACAAGCCACATCATTAATATGAATTTGCACTGAGAGATGTTTGATGAAACTTAAACCTGTAACCATGAGATAACCTCATGATAAGTTGGGAGCCTTTCTTATGACACATCATAGCTATTAACATTGCTTTGACTATAGTATTTGCATATAAGGACAGAGAATGTGTAGAATTATCCATATTTATTTGCTTATCTATAGCACCACTAAGCTACATGTTGCTTTATCTGAGGTTCTAAGTGGGGTTTTCATTCTGCTGCATTCCACTAAGAATAATGAGTCATTAATACAACAAAAAGAAAAAAAAAACATCCATGTTCCAAACATGAATGAAACCTCTGAAGGAGTTCCAAAGGGACATTTCTTCCAGTGTTACTCCAGTTTATATCTACCTGTGCATACACACACATTTTCTCTTTTTTAAAAAGCATAAAAATATAACATTATCAAAATTTTCTGCACTATTATGAGTTTCTTGAAATAACTTCCCCAAATCACCGTTGAATTATGTGTTGTTATACTCTAATTAATTTTGAACTATCGACACATTGGCATTGTTAGCTTTGAAAAGTTTTGAACCGGCTGAAGGGATGACGCTCAAAAGGCACAGATCTTCTTCACAGGAACACTTTTGGTCATGACTGCAGCATTGGCCAACTGTAATTTGGTAGTATTTCTCATTGCCAACTCTTCCTGCTTATTATTTTTATTTCTGTCAGTGACTGACTTTCACAATCCATGAGGGTGGGGGGAGAAGCAGATGTAATATAATATACAGATGTAATGTACAATATACTTAATATATGGTTACACCAAACACAGTTGATGCTGCATCGTTTCAGGTCTGGATAAAAACCAGAATGCCACCAAAGGAAAATAAACTTCATATTAGAGTTCCAAAACATGGAATTCTCAAGACTCTCAAAAATCACAGGTTATATGATATCATAGTTCTTCTAAGGCTGCACCATGTCACCTCCAACAATGCCAAGTCATGTTGTTATTGTTATTATTATTATTATTATTATTATTATTATTATTATTATTTATTACACTTATATACCGCCCCATAGCCGAAGCTCTCTGTTGTTGTTTACTAGAATCAAATAGGGGGGCATCTCATGACCCACCAGGCCAAACGTAGAGTGCCTGCTATGCATGGCAGCCCACTAGGAACTTGAGAATCAGAGATGTTCTTTTTGACAAGACCGTACCATAATGTGCAAATCTCTTCATAAATATCAACCACATTTCTAGTGCTGAATTAGGGTTGCCAGCTCTTTTTCCCAACAGGCTCCTCATCTTTCCCAGCTACACGGCAAACAGGTACAACATGGTCCTCTTCATGCTAGGAATAGTTGTACCTCTTGAATTTGGCCAGTGCAGGTGGGTGAGAATTCCATTTCAGTTTGCTTTTGATAAGAATTTGCCAAAACTCACCAATTTCTTCAAATTCAGAATGGAAAGAACTCGAGATTTTAAAAAATTCAAATGCAGAAGGAAGCGAAGCTGACAGATGTATACATCCTTAGTTGTCAAGCACCTAGAAGGCTGCAACCAATGAGTGGTGAGCAGTGTTTAGCTTGATGGGCAGCTCTAGCCTAGCATAGGCCCATCAATAACTTTTCCCTGTGACATGGGTGCCTTCTATTTCTAGGAATGACTCAATCTGTTCCCCTCCTCTCCCCCCCCCCCCCACATTCAATTGCCATTCTTGAGAATATTTTCCCCCTATAAAGCACATACAGATGTTGCGTGTCTGCCACAATCAGTAGGCTCAGGTGAGTAATGGGGAATGGCAGCCCTTGGCATGTACTTGTTTGCCTTACTGCAATTTCCCCATAATTGCACTTCCTAGCTTTTCAGCATCTGCGAAAGATCAATTTGTGACACAGCAAAATCGGCCTCACACTTTTTTTTTTTTTAACCGGGGTATTCTGGACAAGAGCGTCCTCCCTTTGGTTTATATGATTTAAATAGGGGTGGGGGAGGTGAGCGGAGAGAAAGCTCATCTTTTATGCATAGGGCTTAAATCTGAATTTTAAAGCCAAGCAAGAACTCAACCCTTGATGCTCACTTGGGTACGAGTCAATCTGGTCTTAGGCAGTTTAATTGTTCCAGTGTTGAGATGAATACACTCAAGAATGCATAAATGGCAGAACTATCCCAAGGTCAGAGTGTGGGCTATAGTGTAAAGAGATGTGAAAAGAAAAACACACACACACAATTCATGCAGGTAAATGTCAAAGGGGGATTTCCAATACAGGTAAGTGCTGAATCTTCAGTTTCTGGAAACTTTGCTTGGGATGTAAAGAGACAAATGTCATCTCTGCAGGCAAATGGATGAGACCAAAAATAACCATGGTTCTTTGGCTCTGCAAGCAAACTGAAGAGATCCAAGATAACCATGGTCCCTTGAATCCCCCCCCCCCCCCAATGTGAGAGGTATATGAAAACAGTTTGCATTGAAGGATGTTTCTGCTCAAGTCTTGGGATGGACTGTTCCTATGGACTGTTCATATGTTGAGACTCTGTCCATAATAAATAGGAAATACTATGGGCAGAGATTGTCTATAGTTCCTGTGAAAGCAAAATTGTAATTTACTCTTGCTTTAATCAGTTATAAGGGTTTTTGTTGTTGTTGCTGCTGCTTACAGAGCACTAATATACTCTTTAAAAAGAAATAATAAAAATACATTATTCTGAAGAAATTGAATGCCTAGTATTGGAATTTTGTTATACCCCTTCTGAAATCTGGAAGCATTTGTAGAATAATAAGGGGTTGCGGGATGAGTAAACCTGTTTTCCAATCCCATATTTAAAATTTAAAATTAAACAGCTGCTGAAAGAAGACAATCATTTATCTGTTATATTTATATCCCAACTTTCTTTGAAGGAGCTTAAGGTGGGGTACATGGTCTCCCCCTCCCCCATTTTAGCCTCACGTCAACCCTGTGAGGTAGGTTATTCTGAGAGTGGCCCATGATCTCCTAGGGAGCTTCACTGCTGGTCAAGTTTTGAAACTGGGTATCCCCAGGCCTAGTCCAATACTACTACTACAGCATACTGGTTCTCAGTTATAGTGATTATAGCAAAGACCCTTGATTAGGAATGGATAATTCCACCTATTCCTAGTCTGCACACTATTTTAGCCATTATTCCATTCCATTTCTGCATTGATTTGCATTTTTAAAAAAATCTCTCAAAATATGTTTTTAAAGTCCATTTCCCCCTCAAAATGCTATTCCAATGCACATTTTGATGCATTTAAATTGCCGGGAGCTGCTTTGGAAAAGTGCAAAATCTTACAAAATTCAGATCTGCCATTAGTCTGGCAGGTCATTTTGTACAGTAATTTGCCCTTGACGTCCCACTAATTTTGTGAATGGCTTGGTTGTCCATAATGGCATATGAAAAGCTGGCAGTCCAGTTTGGAATGGACCTAAAAGGAATTTTAAAAAGATGGGATTGGCCCCTTTTTCTCATTGGTCACATCTTTCTGTTTTTAGGGGCTATAATTGTCACACACACACCATGTCTTCAACTCATACAGACTTTTGCAATCCAGCTCATTCTTAGGAATAAAGTTTCACTCCCGCTCATCTGCATTTCTAGAGCATTACTTTTGATGCTTTCAAGAGGTGTAGTTCCCACTCAAGCATATTCAAATGATTATACCAGAAAGTAGTCTGATTTTAAACCATCTAATCAGAGTGAACTATGCAATATTCTTTCTTTATTTGTTTGTTTGATTTATACCCTGACTTTTTACACACACAAAATGCACTCAAGTTGGCTTACAAAACAACGTAAAGTAGTCTAAAACAATGAAAACCATTAAATAGAATAAAAACAGCATCCCAACCCATAGACCCATCACAGGCCAAAGGCCTTCCTGAATAAAGCAGACTATGTTTGCTGGCAGAAGGACAGCAGAGAGGGAGCAAATCTAGCCTCCCTTGGGAGGGAATTCCATAGACTTGAAGGAACCAATGAAAATGCTTTCTCTTACATCACCATCAAATGTGCCTCTGATGGTGGCATTCTCAAAAGAAGGAGTTTTCCATAAGATCTTAAGGACTAGGCAGTCTCATACGGGAGAAGGTGATATTTCAGACAGCCAGGTCCCAAGCAATATAGGGCTTTATAGGTCATAACCAACACTTTGAATTGTGCCTGGAAACAGACCAGTAGCCAGTGAAGTAGTTCTAACAATGGAGTCACATGCTGCAGCATTCTGGAGTAGCTAAACTTTCTGAAGAGTTCTCAAAGCCCCATGTAGAGCACATTACAATAGTTCAAATGGGATGAACTAAGGCATGTGTGACTGTGGCCAGATCAGACATCTCTAGAAACAGACACAGTTGGTACACTAGCCTGAGCTGTTCAATCACTCTCCTGACCACCGCCAAGACCTGAGTATCCAGGTTCAGGGCTGAGTTCAAGAGTGCACCCAAACTCCGAGCCTGAGTCTTTAGGGGGAGCATAACCACATCCGTAACAGGTAGAATCCCTATTTCCTGATCTACCTTTCAACTGACTAGAAGCAGCTTTGGCTTTGGCTGGTGTGGATTAATTTAGATGGAAAGGAGAGTTAGAGTTCAGTGTCATCAGCGTAACTAGTGGCACTGAAACCCCAAATTCTCTCCCAGTGGTTTAATGCATCTGTTAAATAGCATGGGGAATAAGATGGACTCTGAGGGACACCTCAGACAAATGGCCACAGCATCAAATAGGAATCCCCCAGCATCACCTTCTGATGCTTCCAGTGTTTCCAACAGGGTTTTGGGCTTCAGGAAATTCCCCCTAGAGCCATGAAGAACCTATCTGTATCCATCACTGTCTGAGGGCAGACCTTCTTGATATGACATCTACCCCTGCAGAGGGTGGGAGTGCCACCAAGCCTAGATCACACAGTGATCTGCCTATAGACCCTGAACACCCCCATCAACAGATCATGTTCTTCCTGTATACTACAAATACCAAATCTCAAGAATACAAGATAGCCATATTAGTCTGTATCAAACAGCAAAGAGTGTCGTATAGAAGAGATCCATCTGAAAATAAATGTTTCGTTTTTAAGGCAGTCTCCTCCAACCTGGTGCCCTTCAGATGTTTTGGACTACAGTTCCCAGCATTCCAGACCACTGATTGAGGGTGATGGGAATTGTTCCAAAACTTCTGGAAGGCATTGGATTGGGGAAGTCTTCTTTAAGGTATCATAAAACTCTTCCTTGTTCCAACCAATCATCCAACATTATTTCTTATCAAGGAGATCCCATAAAACTCCTTCTTAATGCATCACTTCCAGCATCAACACTCTAAAGAAAGTGACAGTGCTGATTTGGTACAAGCTTCCCAGTGGCATTCCTATTATAAAAATGAAAGAGAGGAGGAGGGGAGGGAGATAATTGTTCTAATTATGCCACAGGTTCTCACTAAGCTACTTGGTCTGTAGTCCAGTACTAACACAAGACAGTGGTCCATCCCTTTAATCTTATTCTTTTTTTTAAAAAAAAACCAGACTGATTTGCTCTGCAAGAGACAGAACCCTGAGCCAGCCAAGAGTCACCTGGAAGCAATCTCTCCTAAACCCAGCTCCTTAAAAGCTATAGTCATTTCACTTTGATAGTCCCAAATTGCATCTTTTTTTTCTCCAGAAGACCAGCAAATGGTAAATTGACCCTTGCTAGCCTAACAAAAGAAGACAGAGTGCCTCTCGGGCTATCAAAATGATATTATTCAGGCACAAGACTTTTGCTTGTAGCAGCCAGCTCCAAATTGTTGTCTGGAGAAGTATAACAAACCTCACACTATACAAAAAGAATGGATTTCGCTTTACTTTGTTTTTATTACTTCCACAGCCTGCAAACTGTAGTTTAAAATAAATAAATTAAAGTTCCCAAATTTATGACTAGAGTAAAATTATGCACATCAGAAAAATGAACTTATTTAATGTGTGTTTTCGATTGGATATATAAGAAGGCTTATAGATCTGAACCCTACTATAAGGAGGCCCTTTTTTCCAGCTACACAACTGCTTCTGTGCAGGAGAGAATGAGCAACTTATGGCCCTCCAGATGTTTTGGCCCATCATCCTTCACCATTTTATATCAGGGTGGGGGGGGCGCAAGTTGCCCACTCCTGCTCTATATGGTGCAAGAACACCAAACAATGAGGTTTTGTTAGGTTGGCCACTTATGCAATGCAAAGAGAGAGAGAGAGAGAACGAAAGAGGGCACTGATTTGCATAAAATTTACATATGCTAATATGTATTTAGAGATGCAAATTTACAAATAATCATATAAAGATATAATAATAATGATAATAATAATAATAATAATAATAATAATAATAATAATTTATTTCTTACCTGCCTCTCCGTCTGGATCGAGGCGGGGAACAACAATATGATAAAATACATAAAACTGATTAAAACATGACACATATTATTAAAACTGCATTAAAACATCCTAAAACATCCTAAAAACATCCTTAAAACATTCTAAAATTCCACTGGATATGCCCGCCGGAAAAGAACAGTCTTTATGGCTTTCTTAAATTCTAAAAGACTGTTAAGTTGACGAGTCTCCTCTGGCAGGTCATTCCACAGTTTGGGAGCGGCAGAAGAAAAGGTCCTCTGGGTAACGGATGTCAGCCTAGTCTTGGCTGACTGCAGTAAATTTTTTCCAGAGGACCTGAGCGTGCGGGGCAGATTGTGTAGGAGAAGGCGATCCCACAGATAACCTGGACCCAAACCATGTACTTATACTTCGCCCGGAAACTAATTGGCAGCCAGTGGAGCAATTTTAAAGCTGGCATAATATGGTCACTCCTAGGTGTACCAGTGACCAACCTGGCCGCCATATTTTGAACTAGTTGAAGTTTCCGGACTAGGCACAGAGGTAGCCCTATGTACAGCGCATTGCAGAAGTCGAGCCTTGAAGTTACCAGCGCGTGCACTACCATCTTTAATTTCCTCCGAGTGAGGAAAACTGACCTGTGTGCCTGCTCAGTCCTCTATCCAGGTGCTAATTGTGGATGGGCATCTTTAAAGCCCCTGCTCTCCTTTCTTATGATTGTGAGCTTTAAACCAGACTTGTACTAAACAGTCCTTCAAATATGGAACACTTTTAAACAGAGGGCTGTCTTCTGTAAAGAAGAACACACGGCTATTCTACTTTTGGGGAGGTAGAAAGATGGTAATTACTTAAGCTCTGCCACACATGCCTGCTAGACAGATTTGTTTATTTATTTATTTATTACATTTATATACTGCCCCATAGCCGAAGCTCTCTGGGCAGTTTACAAAATTTTAAAAGACTGAACATTGTAAAGTCAATATACAAAATTTTAAACCATAAAACATAAAAACAGTTGAAATTTAAACATTTTAAACTTTTACACCTGGCCACAAATTCAGTTAAAAACCTCAACTTAACCTATTAAAATGCCTGGGAGAAAAGAAAAGTTTTGACCTGTTGCCGAAAGGATAACAATGTTGATGCCAGGTGAGCCTCATCAGGAAGAAGATCATTCCATAACTGGGGGGCCACCACAGAGAAGGCCCTCTCCCTTCTTGCCGTCCTCCGAGCTTCCCTCGGAGTAGGCACCCAGAGGAGGGCCTTAGATGTTGAGCGTAGTGTATGGGTAGGTTTGTGTCAGGAGAGGTCTTCCATCAGGTATTGTGGTCCCAAGCCATGTAAGGCTTTAAAGGTTAAAACCAGCACCTTGAATCAGGCTCGAAAACGTACAGGCAGCGGGCCAGAATCAGTCTTATATGTTTGAATCTTCCGGTCCTTGTTACCAATCTGGCCGCTGCATTTTGCACAAGCTGCAGCTTCTGAACCATCCCCAGGGTGGATTCGGAGTGGCGGCAGGTGTTCTATATGACTCAGCTGCTATCCCAAAGCTATCCAGGGGCAACCCCCGATGCTCCGGTTTTAGAAAGTTGGGCACTTACCCTGACTTTTTTTACTTGGAGCGAGGCAACAACGGCATCTGCCACCTGCTGCCTTGCTCCGGAGCTGCAGCAGAGGCGTGCCCTATCTGATGGTGACCCTGATTGGCCTCCATCGGCTGGTCAGGGGAGGGGAGGGGCCAGTTAGCCGAACAGCTGCTAAACATTGCTTTAAAAAAACTTTAAAGTAAAAAAATAAAGTTAAACAAAATTAAAGAACTGGGAGAGAGGGGAACTGGAGGGGCGGCCCAGCACACCAAATGGCTGCTGGGCTGCCTCCACACCTCTACAGAGCTGCACATCTAAAGTAAATGAAAAAAAGTCCTTGAGGAGCTGCGCCGTGCCACCGGTGCCTACCGAGCACAAACAGCCCATTGAATGATGCTTCCGCACCTCTCCGTGGATGCGCCCTGGTGCCAGTGGCAGCTCCTTCCAGGAAACTCCACACTTATGCTCCTTCCAGTGCAGATAAGGGGAAGGAGAGCCTGGCACCTGGCGCCAGCATTGTTATCTTTTCGGCATCAGGTTAAGACTTTTCTCTTCTCTCAGACATTTAGCAATATCTGATGAGCCTGGGAGCTGATCTACACACTAGCTTTATAACGTTTTATAAGGGTCACGAAAACTCTTTGGGCCACATGACTCACTCCCTTGAAGGTTGAATACCCGAGTTTTTTTAAAACTCATTTCAGCTACATACAACAGTTTTTACTTTTAATAAATCGTTTTAAGTACAATAATGTGTCCTTCCTTACCGTTTGTGATTTGTGGGAGCAGTGCTTCGTTTACCAACGCCCAAATGCCTAGCTGTTGATTGGTGGGGAAGAAAGAGGGGCTAAGGAGGAAGTGGGTGAGTGAACTACAACACCCACAATCCTTAGCCCTATACTCATTGAAAGCTAGGGATTGAAAGAGGAACTAAGGAGGAAGTGGGCGACTGAACTACAACGCCCACAATGCTTTGCCCTAAACCCATTGTAAAAACGAAACAGAAAGAGATGGGGCAGAAGAGTGTGTGACCGCACACACCACTTTGAAGGCTGAAGAATTTTTCTTTTGTAATATGAGTACTCCTTAATGTGGCCTAAGACGTTTTGGAACGCACCTATTTGGAACGTTTTAAAATACTATTTAAAACGTTCCAAGGTACTGTGTAGATAGGCTTTGGGTCTGTTTTTTTATTTTTAGGTTTATAGCTTTTAAGCTATTATAGTGATTTTAAATGTATGTGCATATTGTATGTTTTTGCAGTTTAAATTTTTGTATATTGTTTTTAAATGTTTTATCTTATGTAAACCGCCCAGAGAGCTTCGGCTATGGGGAGGTATACAAATGTAATAAATAAATAAAATAAAATAAATGCGGTAGTTGGAGGCCTTGCGGTAGTGGCGCAGCACCATCAAGACAGGGCCCCGGCTGGGGTTCATACATTTGCTGCTGAGTGGTGTCTATCCATATGGCCGCTGTGTTCTCTCTTGGTCAGCTGAGTCACAGACACACCTGTTCAGAGAAGAGAAACAAGTTTAGTCGGATAGAGTGAGAATGCATGTCCCATCTCAATGCCATTCCTTCTCACTGTCACCACTAGCTCTCTCTTTTATCCTTTCCCTCCTTTGGGCCTAATCCACTCTTAGTCTTAGTACTGGTGTCAGCCAATGCTGTTCCTGTTCCACCACACTGCTTCTGGTGGCACATATCATTCTTTTAAAAGCTCCAGGACATCAAGAGAGGGCGCACTTGTTTCACCTGCTGTCCCAAACACCCCCAGCAAACATGGAAGTGGCCCATGGGACCACCCAAGCAGCCAGGTAGGAGATTCAGGGATTACATCCTCTTTCAATGCCCTAGAGCAGGGCTGTCAAACCTCTTTCAGCCTTGGGGGCTGCATTCAGTGGTGGGTGTGGCCAAAGGGAAAGTGGGCAGGCCCAAAGTACCAGCATTGTGTATTGTAGCTTAAAGCTATTATTGCCAGTAAGTAAGCCTTAGGAGAGGCATTTCAACATTTTAGAATGGGGGAAAAACACAAAAGCTGGGAAACCACCGAATGATCAGTGGTCAGGAGAAAGGGGGTGGAATCAGAGCAAGTGGGTATGACCATCTAAGTAAACTGTGGAAGGATGCATTTGGCTCCTGGGCCTGAGTTTCTGCAACCCTACTTTGGAGTTGTTAAAGGGAGAGGTGAAAATGTGGGTAAAGATCTACCCTAACTCTGGGCTGAAGAAAATTTATCTGCTAAAACATTTCCCAGGAAATAACTTTGATGGAACCTCCTTCTAAGTAAGTGTGTTGAGAACCACAGCCTAACTGATTTGTAACAACTACTCCAAAGTAAAGCACAATATTTTTTTTCTATTTGCTCTAAAGATGCTTCCAACCTACAAATGTCAGTTGTACTTCCAAATACTGGATGGTTAAGATTCATGTTTGGTTAAATTCTATTCCTCTTACAGAGATGTTTGATTTCTCCTGTAATGGGAAGCTTGGCTCTGAGCAAAAGAAGTGTGGCTTGTTATTGGTTAAATCCCAACCCAAATCAGTCCCTAGCGGATCTCTCTCTCTCTCTCTCTCTCGTGTTCCTGGCTGCTGTATATTTCACAAGCTCCATTTTGTTGTTACGGCAGCTAATTAGATTGCTGTAATGAAAAGAACGCAAGTTCCATGATGTTGCTGTTACATCTAATTTCTGCAATAAAGCTTATAAAAAGCACAGTACTAACTTGTTCACTGAGACATTTTGGTAATCAAACCAGTACAGGCTCTTAGAGACTCAAGTGCAATTTTATTCAACAACTGCAGTCAGCATCCTTTATGAAACAATTCTTTATTGGCATAGAAAATCAATATACTTCCTTATCATACATTTGGGATATTATGGGCAGAATCCAAAGCTGGTTATTGATTCTGGTTGTTGCTTCTGATCTGCACATGGCCAGCCTTGCCAATTCCATTCCACAAGCGGCCTACACTGCTTGTGGAGTGGTGATTTAATACTTCTGGGGCAACCTGAAAGGAGTGGAGATGCTTGTTTCTTGAAGGGAGCTGGTCGGCCAATCTGCTCCCTTCTAAAAATGTTTCCATTCATTTCAAGACTTGCTGATGACCGCACATGGAACCAAATTGGTGGCCAGCGCCACTAGCAGATGGGCAACATTGGATTCTGCCCTATATCCTTGATGCATATCTGTAAACAGATTGCAAGTGTCAGTATCTTCTGTTATTAAAATTGCATGGTCATATTGTATTTACATGAGGTGAACTTTGTGGTTGATGATCTGATTGGGAATTCTGTCATTGTATCTGATTGATTGATTGATTGATTATATTTCAATACCACCGAAAAACCAAAGCACTCTATATTACAACAGTGGCCAGCGTTCATAAGAACATTGCCATATTTATCAGAGGCACTACTGTGCATCCAGTAATAAAAACTAAAGGAGAGCCCTGTTAGATCAGACCAAGGGTCTATCTAGTCCAGCGCTCTGTTCACACAGTGGCCAACTAGCTGTTGACCAGAGACCCACAAGTAGGACATGGTGCAACAGCACCCTCCCACCCATGTTCCACAGCAACTGGGGTATATAGGCTTAGTATCTCTGATATTGGAATTAGCACATAGCCATCAGGACTAGTAGCCACTGATAGCCTCCTCCAGGAATTTATCCAAATTGATGGCCATCACCACATTGTGTGGTGGCAAATTCCATAGTTTAACTATGTGCTGTGTGAAGAAGTAATTCCTCTTATCTGTCCTGTTAGCAGTAGGACTCTCAAGGACAAGAATGCTTGTTCCCATCACTTCCTGCATCCCCCCATTCCAACAGTCTAATTCTTGTATTTGGTGGGGAGGTGTTAATTATGATTGGGGAGTAGACTTATTCGGTTACTTTCTCTCTCTCTCTCTCTCTCTGTGTGTGTGTGTGTGTGTGTGTGTGTGTGTGTGTAAAACACATGTGTACTGGTGTGAGCCCTTTGTATATGTATTGTCTAGGCTGACCATATGAAAAGGAGGGCAGGGCTCATGTAACTTTAACAGTTGTAGAGAAAAGGGAATTTCAGCCAGTGTCATTTGTATGCAATTAGTCCCTGGTGAAATTCCCTCTTTATCACAACAGTTAAAGTTGCAGGGGGCCTGCCTTCTTTTGTATATGGTCACTCTAGTATAGTGCCTGCAACTTTAACAGTTGTGATGAAGAGGGAATTTCACCAGGAACTAATTGCATACAAATGACACTGGTTGAAATTCCCTTATCTCTACAACTGTTAAAGTTACATGAATCCTGTCCTCCTTTTCAGATGGTCAGCCTAGTATTGTCATCAATCAGCAGGGTTGGCATCAAAGTTAGGCATAGTTGGGCACCTGCTACACCCTAGCAGGGACCCTGTGATGATAGTCTACTAGAGTTGCTCCTCCTTTTCCCCACTGCAACCTGCTTGTCCACCTGCCTCCTACTCTGACCCACCCAGGCAACAGTGGTGGAGGTGGTGGTGGTGGGGAGGAGGAGGAGGAGGAGGAGGAGGAGGAGATGCCACTGTCTGCTTGCACGTGGGCTCTCTGCCTGCCAAGCAAGCAATGATAAGAAATAGGATGAGGAGCAACAGCAGCTGGTGACAATGGCGGTGAGAAGGTACACTCACCAAAGAAGGGAGCCCATTGAGGGTGTCTTGGCCAACAGCCCTCAAAACCCTGAAGCCCTGTCAGTCAGTAATTCAGGATGTAATCCTATATACAACCACATGAAGTTGGTTGCTTTTAAACTGATTGGTTTGGGCAAGGAGTAAATAAAGGTTTAAAGTACAATCATTTCACGCACATGTGCATTGCAAATGGGAGGTTTCATTTCCTTCCCAAAGTAAAAACTACAACAATCAGCATCAGAGCATGTGCAGAATGCCCAGCTTGTTTAGTATTGATTGCGTTTTTAGTTTTGGTTTTAAATATTTTAAACTTTTAAACTGATATGGGGTTTTGTGTGTTTATTATGATGTATTTTTAATTTTTGGTTTTGTAAACCACTTTGAGGTATTTGTTTCTAGATATGATAAAGGGTATATACATTGATTAAAAAAGGGTGCAATCCTATGCATGTTTAGACAGAAAAAGTCCTAAAATTCCCATCATGTCCAGCGAGCCATGGCTGGCTGGGGGATGCTGAGGGACTTCTCTTTTGTCTAAACATGCATAGGATTGCACCCTTGTTTAATTGCATCCTAAATAATTTAAATAAAATGTCAGTGTTTCGAGGCTTAATCATGCAGGTGCATATAATATAAATTAACTCATACTAAGTCTGGGTTTGAATTATGAAATATTAAAGTTCAATACTAATGACTGTTATTATATTTACGGCACGATTCTATGCATGTTTAGATAGGGGGAAATCTAGAACTTCCAGCATCCTCCAGACAGCCATTTGTTTAAATTCATTTTTATTGTGAAATTTCAACCAAAAAAGTTGAACAAAGGGAACAAAGACAGAGAAAATTCTGTATGTACATAAACGTGTATATATCCATATCAATGAATACATATAAAATGCATATATATGAAGATGCAGCTATGCATACACTTCAACAAAAGCAGATCAGATATCCATTTGAAGGTGGCTGGGGAATGCTGGGAGTTGTAGGACTTTTCCTGTCTAAACATGCAAACAATTGCAGCCTTAGTTCCTTCTTTGTCCTCATTGTCACTGACAAAAATTTGGCCACAACTAATGATACTGCTGGGATTTTGTCTGATGGCAGATGTATAACATAAAGCGAGCTGGTCTTCTTGGTAAAGTGGCTAATACTGGAGCATCATTGGCTGCCCAGCTCCAACATAGAAATTACAAAAAACAAACAAAAAGAGAACAAGTTCCATTAATCCCACCTCCTGCTTATTATATGGATAAACACTCAAGGGCAGGGGAACACCATCAAATCATACCCAAACATTTCAGAGGGTAGCACGTTAAATCACACCACAATAAAGGTCCTATGATATTTTGCTACATGCAAATTACCCAAATAAGAAGCAAATGAAAATGAAACTAAGTTAAACCCTATGTCTACTTCCTTGGAAATGTTTTCCATTGAACCTACTGAGACTAACATCTGAGCAAGCATGTATGGGATGCTGCAAGGCTTGCACATATCTGGCCATTTTCTATCCTCTTCCCAGTGCATGTTTCCCAATTGCAAGGAGGCAAATGCAATTCAGATGTGGCCCCCAGCTTATCCAAGGTGACACAAATGACTTAATTTTCATTGTATCCTGGGGATAATTGGAAACAGTCCCCATCCCTTGTAAAACTTTAAGTCAGTGGGCAAGTGCTAATTGTTCACCTGCTGCATGGAGCTGTAAGAGCCTGCACTAAATAGCAGAAGGGAGGAGGGCTATCATTTCCCTGATCCACTAACAGCTGGACTTTCCATGCTTGCTGCTGCTTGGCCACTTTCAGACTGAGTATTATACTACCTGATAGCAATCATAACTTGTAAAGCGGAAATGATCCTCCCTTTGATTCTGCAACTAGCCTTAGCAGTGCATGAGTACCAGCTTCCTCCCTTTCCCTCAAAGGCGTAGCTAGGGGGTGCGGGGAGGGGGCAAGCTGCCCCGGGAGCCGTCTTGGGGGGGGGGGGGAAGAATAGGATTCATATTTATATAGTGCTATTATATAGTGCCGGTTTCCACAAGCAGCATCAATTTTATTTCAGGGGGAGAACTGGGCCCTGGCCACGATGGCGGGGGTGGGGGGAAGGGAGCCGAGAAAAACACCCTACTTTCCTTTCCTTCCCAGCCCTGCCCATTGCCGCTCTAGGGAAATCATGAGGGGAGGGGGGAGATGGGAGCAGTCTTTATGAAAATGGCAAAAACGCCCCCCCCCCTCAGCCCCTTCCTCTCGGCGATTTTGTTGTTTTCATAAAGATTGCTCCCATCTCCCCCCTCCCCTTGGGGTCCGGGCCTACTTCCTCCTGGTCTCTGCATATCGGACCAAATCTCACTACAGGACAAGGAGGTAGACTACTAAAATAACATTCTATTCTGTTCTTATTGTGACAAGGGCGTTTGAACTACACTCTCCTAACAGCAAATCCTTGTGATGTAAGTTTTTGTTCTACTTTTCACTTTCTCTTCATATTCTTATCGATAAATTCTTTTTCTTATTGATAAATAAGGTTTTCCGATGAATTCCCTGATCTTTTGGATCTAGATATTAGCACTTGCACCAATGTTCCGTGGGCACACCTCTAATTTTCTTGTTTTCATATCATGTCAGGAAGAAAATTAAGTGGCGCTCAACGTCAGAAGAGAAAGATTATTTATTATTATTATTATTATTATTATTATTTATTACATTTATATACCGCCCCATAGCCAAAGCTCTCTGGGCGGTTCGAAGCAATTGATAATGTTATTGACAATGAAGCAAAAAAGTCTAGTCACTTAATGGAAAGATTCTTTAGAAAGGCTAAAACTGATGGTCTAGATCAATGCAAGGATGTTCTTGATCAAACACAAACTGAAATTGTTGAACCTATTCTACAGTACGAAGAACAGGAGCTGCCACAGGATGACAATGACGAAAACAATAGAAGCATTGATGACGCCAAGGGATCTAACACAGGAGGAGATAAAGATGATGACGATGACCCTCGAAATGGTATTCCTGCAGTACTCATGTTCAATGACATTGGATATTTACAATTCAACCATTTTCACAACTAGCAGTGGTATCACAGAAACTTCGAACTGAACTGATAACCTGTGGAGCTTCAGTATTTCAAAACGCAGACGGTCCATTTACATTAGTTGGTGGACGCTCAATGAAAACATCGTGGTTCAAGTGCCAGCTTGCTAATGGGGAGTTAGTAAATTGATCATGGGTGCTTTATTCCCTGACAAATGAAGCTGCTTATTGCTTCTGTTGTTTGTTGTTTATTTCATCGACTTCCAATTCTCGATCTTCCTTTGCATTGGCTGGTGGCTTTAAAAGGTGGAAAAAAGCTGAAAAACTTGTGGCTCATGAGAACAACCCCAGTCACCATCAGTCCTTTACTACATGGAAAGAAGCAGAGCGAAGGATCATCACTAGAAAAGGAATAGATGCAGAATTTGAAGATCAGATTCAAACCGAAAAACAAAGATGGCACGATGTTTTGAAATGTGTGCTTAGTTGTATAAAGTAGGGATGTGCACTGGATCGGACCCGATCCACGATCCGAGTCCGGTCCAGTGGGAAATCGGATAAATTATCCGATTTCCGATCCCGCAGCTGGATCGGCCGATCCAATCCGAACCGGTCCGAAAAGGCTCCGAACCGGTTCGGCGGATCGGCGGATCGGCGGGCGCCCACTGGCGCCCACCGCCGCTTCCATTGGCGGGCGCCAGTGGGCGCCCGCCGATGAAAGTGGACAGCGGGGGGGGGAGGAGGGGGGCGCTTACCTTCTCGGCCCGTCCGCTCCCGTCCGGCACTAGCAGCTACTACCAGCGGGCTCCGCGGCCTGCTCTAGGGTGGCGCGCCGGGTGATGTCATCACCCGGCGCGCTACTCTAGAGCAGGCCGCGGAGCCTGCTGGTGGTAGCCGCCGGCCCCGGATGGGAGCGGACGGGCTGAGAAGGTAAGCAGGGGGTGCGTGGAGGGGAGGAGGGGGTGCGCGGAGGGGGGAGGGGGGCCCTTACCTTCCCGTCCCGGCGGCTCCCGTCCCGGCGCCGGCGCCTACTACTACCAGCAGGCTCCGCGGCCTGCTCTAGGGTGGCGCGCCGGGTGATGTCATCACCCGGCGCACTACTCTAGAGCAGGCCGCGGAGCCTGCTGGTAGTAGTAGGCGCCGGCGCCGGACGGGAGCCGCCGGGCCGGGAAGGTAAGCAGGGGGTGTGTGGAGGGGAGGAGGGGGCGGGGGGAGGGGGGCCCTTACCTTCCCGTCCCGGCGGCTCCCGTCCCGGCGCCGGCGCCTACTACTACCAGCAGGCTCCGCGGCCTGCTCTAGGGTGGCGCGCCGGGTGATGTCATCACCCGGCGCGCTACTCGAGAGTAGGCCGCGGAGCCCGCTGGTAGTAGCCGCCGGCGCTGGACGGGAGCGGACGGGCCGAGAAGGTAAGCAGTGGCGGGGAAGGGGGCTTACCCCCCCCGGAGCCGTCCGCTTCTATCCGCTGGCGCCCGCGGGCGCCAGCGGATGGAAGCGGGCGGCCCCAGGGGGGGTAGGGAGCGTGGGGGAGGGGGCTTACCTGCCGGGGCCGTCCACAGCGGACGGCCCTGGGGGGGGAGGGAGTTAGGCCCCCCCTCAGCCACCCGCCGCCATTTTTTCCTCATAGACTTGCATTGCAATGCAAGTCTATGGGGAAAAAAATGGCGGCCGATCCAAAAATTTACGATTTTTGGGTCGGGATCGGACTCGATCCGGTCCGGGGGGCCTCCGATTTTGTCCGAACCGGTCCGGGACAAAATTGGAGGTCCCGATCCGGGTCCCGATCCGATCCGGGGGGTCCGTGCACACCCCTAGTATAAAGTTCCTTGCCTCTCAAAATTTGGCATTACGCAGTCATAATGAAAGTTTAACTAATGAAGACGCAACAAATGCCGGAAATTTTCTGTCTCTTCTCAAACTTGTTGCTCAATACGACCCAGTTTGGCAAACCACCGAAAACATGCAACAGAAAATCCAGGATCAGTCTCCTACCTGTCACCAGAAATCCAAAATGAGTTTATCAGCATTCTAGCATCTACTGTTAGGAATCAGTTATTGAGTGATATCAGAAAAAAATAAATATTATGGCATTTACTGGACTCAACTCCCGATCTTGGACACAGAGAGCAGTTGTCTGAAGTGATCAGGTATGTGGATGTCGATTTTGTGAGCAAGAAAGTTACGATAAAAGAGTCATTCCTGGGATATGTTGAGATTCATGCCAAAGATGCAGCTACTCTTGAAAGAGTCATTGTTGAAAAAGTGGAATCTGACAACTTACCTCTGGATGATTGTAGATCGCAATGCTACGATAATGCATCGGTGATGTCTGGGCATGTATCTGGTCTTCAACAAAGAATCTGTGCCAGAAATTAGCGAGCACTGTTCATCAATTGTGACAATCATAGTTTGAACTTGGCAGGAGTTCACTCAGCCAAACAAGATGTACTTGTCATCACCTTTTTCGGAACAGTCGAAAGTATTTATGTATTTTTTTCTCATTCTATGCTTCGCTGGGAGGACCTAAAGAAAGCTATACCAATCACTGTTAAGTGGGAATCTGAAACCCAACGGAGTGCAAGAGTGGAGGCGGTTAAAGCAATCTATGAGGGATTAAATGAACTAGTGGAACTGCTAGAGACACTATCAGAAGATAGGAATCAGTCAAATGATACTAGAACTGATGAAGAAAGGCTGCTGTTGAATATTATGGAATTCAATTTCCTCGTGTTACTGTATTTCTGGAACAACATTCTACAAAGAATTGATCAGGTTCAAAAACATCTTCAGGACCCCACCATGAATTTCAAGGATGCAGCATCTGATCTTGAAGCATTGGAAATACAAATGAACTCAACACGTGATGATTTGTTTGAATGCGCAGTTAAGAGTGCAAAGACCAGATGTGCAGAATGGGGAGTTGAAGTTAAAAAACGAATCAGGAGAAGGAGACGGATGCCAGGAGAATTGGCACAAGATGCCGGGCTTTCTGCAGAGGAGGAAATTGTGTGTGTACTGAAGAGTGTTCTAGATCGATTTCAACAGAAAATAACAACTAGATTCATTTGTCTCAATGACTTGAACTAAAAATTCAGATTTTTATTGGATGTTCACAATCTTATTAAGAGCGAGGATTTGAATACTCTTCATGCAAATTGCTCTGATCTAGCAAATTTTTATGACACTGATGTTGATGGCAAAGAACTGTTCAACGAGATTTGCGACTGTAAAATGCTGCTTACTACGAGAAGCGATGCTTTACCATCGACGCCTTTGGATCTTATTTCTTTCATTGTGTCTTATGGTGATGATATCTTTCCAAATTTGCGCATTGCTCTGCAAATTCTTTTAACAATTACAGTATCAATAGCCAGTTGTGAGTGTTCCTTCAGCAAGCTGAAGCTCATTCTCTCATATCTAAGGGTGTTGATGGGACAAGATCATCTCTATGATCTTGCACTTCTCAGTGTAGAGAAGGAAACAGTTGGAAAAATAGAGTTTGATGTTATCATAGACAAATTTGTGGGTTTGAAGGTGAGAAAAATTAATTTTGTATGATGACTTTTTGGAATGGGCGGTTGATATATAACTGTTGGTAACATTTTCATTGTGGTTGTAGCAGTTAAAAATTAAAATTTATTTCATTTAAATTTGCCGTTTTAGGATGATGATAATAGTATTTATTATTTTGTCATATTGAGTATTGACTACTCTCCTGTGTTTCAGTGATAGCAGGGTGGGGGTGGGGCAAAATTTATACCTTGTCCCCAGGCGCCAAATAGTCTTGCTACACCTCTGGTTTCCCTGTGAAGAAGCAGGAGACAGCAATGAAATTTCTGTTGATTATAATCTTATGTCTGCATTGGCAGAATGCATCAAGGTGGGAGCATCAAGGAGGGCTTTCCTCACTGCAGTTATGATATTATGTACACTACAGACTGTCTCCACTGATGCCAGTTTGGTTCATGAGACATCAGCCCTGTTCAGAAGACACCTTAAACCATGGTTTTAACCATTGTGAATAAGGCAATAAGCCTTATTCACTGTGGTTAAAGGCCATGGTTTAAGGTGTCTTCTGAACAGTCCCATCAAGTTTCTGGTTTATTAGAAAGGATATCTTCTCCCTCAGCAACCACCACCACCTCCCAGCCACCCTCCCTTCTGGTATACTAAAAAAATCAGAGTAGACTTCTGAGGTTAATGTCAACATCTGAAGTGGAGCAATAACCTGTTATGACCAGAGCCAAAGCCTTGTTAGGACTGGCATCATACCTCTGGGGCCAGATCTACACCAAGCAGGATATAACACTATGAAAGTGGTTTGAAAAAGTTATATAGTTGTCAGTGCACTTCAAAACCGTTATAAAGCAGTAATGTAGATCCAGCCGGGACTCCACAGCAGCAGCAGCAGCAGCAGCAGACGACTCCCAGGTAAGGGAGTATTGGTTGGGCTGTTCCTTTCCTGCATTGCTTTGGTTGTTTTGCTGTGTTGTTTCACGATGGTTTGTCTTAGATTGCTTGTTATATTTTGTACACTAGGGGATGTAACTTGTTTTGACAAAGTTTCTCTTTTCATCTAGGAAGTGGAATAAAATCAAGTCAATAAAGGAACATATGTGGGCCTCTAAAAGGTCTCAGCCCACATACTGAGGAGGACAAAAATAGTTCCAAGGGTATGGGACTGGAAAGTACAGCAAGATGTTGTTAAATTAAAAAATGTATCACCCAGGAACCCCTTTTCAACTCAGGAGTGTTGCATGGAGTACGATAGAAGCACATGATGGTGGAAATACCATCTGTTCCCTTGTCTGAGGCATTTTTTGGTGGGGGGAGGTGATACCAGCATGGCATAGCCCCTCTAAGATGGTATCTAGCCCTGTCTCCATGCCACATATCTCATAAGGGTCATGAATATAGCTGCATTTCCCTAAATAGTTGTGTTGCCATGAGATTCATAGGCACCCCACATAAATTGGAGATGTATTATAGCTGCACCTTTCCCTATGTTGACTTACTAACAGCCTTTCAGCTTTGTCTGAAATAGACATGTGTTCCAATCTATCACCTAATACTAAAAATCTGATTAGCTTCTGATTTGGTGGTTACCTCCCTACATCTGGCTTCTGCCCAAAGCCAGAAAGGATAATTTGGGAATCACAGTTGAACATTTAGGACTTCTATTTGATAGAGGCCCCCAATACATAGCTTGCAGAGAGGTATTCCTAGCAACTGTTTCCCAGTTGTGAAACTGCCCTGGAATTTCACCAAAGCCAAACTTAGTCTTGAGGGAACATGCAACTTTTTTTTCTTTTTTGAATTGTTATGTAGTAGGATGGGGTGCCCCCCCTAAGTTGTTGGTCTGCAGCTCCCATCAGCCCCTACCAGCGCAATCAATAGTGAGGGATGATGGAAGTTGCGGTCCGACAACATCTGGGGCTTGTCTATATGCCCTGTTGGCTGCACAGTGGTGCTGCATTGTTTATACCACGGGGTGTTCTCCCAATACTGCACTTTTAACTGACTTAACACGACTTTTTCCTTTACTTTGAGGTTATCACCTTTTTTGTTCTGCCTGTCGGTGGTGATCTCACTTTGGATTGAGGCTGGGGGCATTCCAGGGGTGGACTGTGGCCCAGGGTAGGTTGGGAGATGTGCGGGAAGGGTGGGCAGGAGGGCAGGCTTAATGAACTGAATGACTGTCGGCGCTGCAACTTTTTCAGCTGGAAAGCCCACGCTCCCTCCTGCCATGGAGATTTGCTGCTCCCAACCTGCAGCTGTGATGCCACAAGGTTTTGAGGGAATGAGAGGCAAAGTATCATCATCAAGACACACCCCTGGACAACCACATGTTCCCCAGCCCTATAGTAGGATAGTATATGAACTTGTTCATCATTGCAGGTTTGCTCTGAGTGATACTTGCTGTGCATTGCATTGGAGCCTATGTATGTTTACTCGGGAGTCCCATTTTGTTCATTGTCTTACTCTCAAGTAAGTATGGTTGGGCTGTAGCTACAAGCTACTGCTAAAAGAGTCAATAAGTGAAAACACAGCAATGGAAATTCAGCCTGAGTTAAAGCAACTCCTGCAGTTATTTCCGTCCCACAGCAGCCTAGAACTCATACAGCACAAAATGTACATTAAAACACTTCTCTTCCTGCCCTCTGTACATTCCTTGATCCACATCTCTGGAGACAAACTGTAGAATCCAACTATCCCTCTGAAGAGAAGAAAAACAAACAAAAAGTGGAGATTCTGCCTTAACATATGTAGACAGGAAGAAACAGCTACTCAAATGAAATCTTTGCCCTGTAATGTGATGAGAGGAAACAGAGCTTCTGCTTGCCTGCAGTATAAAGAAAACGGCAGTTGCTGTCAGTAAATTAAAAATGCCTGAGCAGGTAAGGAATCATAAATAGAGCCTGACAGGGCAAATGAAGTGAAGCAGCCTTGGTTACTGGAGAACTCTGTTGGGAGATTCTGGTGCAATCAGGAAAGCTCATCCATTGGGGCATACTGTTAAATAGTTAGTCACATTCCATCTCTGAGGCAAGCACAGTCCCCACACAAGATGAGACTTGGGCCAGATCTACACCAAACAGGATATGACACGTTGAAAACATTTTGAAAACTGTATATGGAGTGTGTCCTGGGCCCCAACAGTTGTCACTACTGTTCTAAACCATTTTAAAGCAGTAGTGTAGATCCTGCCTTGGTGAATCAGGCCAAAGGCCTATTTAGCCTAACATTTTTACACACAGTGGCCACCCAGCTGCCTGTGGGAAGCCCATAAATAGGACACTAATACAATACTCATGCACTCCCCTTTCCTCCCCAAACTCCATCCCATGCCTGCCCCCCTTTCCTCTCCAAACTTCTTGGCTAAACCTTAGTTGTTTCCAGTCCCCCCTGATATTGTAATCTTGGGCTGTCATTCCTGTCCGCTCCACCAGAATCAAAAACATTGCCAACACTCAACAAGATGTCAGCATTGCCAACACTCAACAAATGTAGCCCATCTGAACCAAAAGCAGATAGAAAAATCCATTCGGTGGGTTATTTCTGTAACTACAGGAGAACAAACATATGGGATATGCATGGGTTTTTTGTTCTGTTTTGGTGAACTACAGCAGAACCTCATTCAGTTATCAATGTAGAAGTGCCATTGACACAAAGGCAAGACAGCTGCTTCCACCTCTCTTCTCTGATTTCAGACTACAGTATAACGTTAAGGGCAGGAATCCCCTTGCTTAAAATCAGGGGGTTTTCTCTTTGACGCATTGACAATACTAAAGACTTTGATAAGGATAATGGATTTTTAAAAATAGTACATCCCCCATGATATAATTCTGAAACATCTTCTGTCCTATCACATATCCACACTCATGCCAGCTGTCCATTCACCATGGCTTTTGGGAATGGGTGCATGCAATCCCCAGACAGAGGTGCTGCTCCTGCCTTTCATAACAAAACCAAGTTGGAAGTGTTTGCTCTCCTGGAGGACAGTGCAGAAATTAAGATGGGCATACAGGATAGCCTAATGGTTCAGTGTGATTCAGCCCAGCCCAGCCCAGCCAGCTAAAGAGATGAAGCAGCTGGAGATGCCTTTTTGTAATCTTTGTACCCTGCAACAAGCTGGTCTGTAGGTACAATGCTTTCTCTCTCTATCAGCAAAACTGACCCTTCCTTACTTGCCTTTTTGCTCTCATTCATAGCAGTTCCTTTCTTTTATCAGATTAACTTTAATGAGTGGAATCAAAATCACATGGAGAAGGAAGGAAACACTCCAAACTGTAGGCATTGACTTCCAGCAAAGATGAGAGAAATGAATTGTTAGCAAATGGGGCCTTGATTCTTAAAGTACTCATGCACAAACAGCACACTGAGAGGTTAGGAAGACGAGTGATTGTGAGCAATTTATACCTCTCTCACACGTCTCATTAATATCATCGGGGGGGGGGGGGGAAGCCTGATATAATATCAGGGCTGTTCTGGCAAAATGCTAAGCCTCTAACTCTTTTGCACTAGTTGGTTTAAACTCTGGTTATGTAGCCGCCATGGTTAGGAATGGTTCACACAACACACTAAATCATGGCTCACTTGATATGCTAAGCCATAATGTTCAGCTCGAAAAGCTTACCATTATGGTTTAGCATGTTGTCTGCTTGCAGAGAAAGAGGTACTGCAATTGGGCCACCAACCTCTTTCTCTGCAAGCAGCAGCCAATGAATTGCGCTGGGGAGAGGGAAATTCTTAATGTGATAGCGTTGCATAGGCCTTTCTTTTCTAGGCTGACCATATGAAAAGGAGGACAGGCCTCGTGTAACTTTAACAGTTGTAGAGAAACGGCAATTTCAGCTGGCATCATTTGTATGCAATTTGTATCTGGTGAAATTCCCTCTTCATTACAACAGTTAAAGCTGCAGGGGTACTGCCCTCTTTTGTATCTGGTCTCTCTAGTATAGTGCCTGCCAGGAACTAATTGCATACAAATGACACTGGCTGAAATTCCCTTTTCTCTGTAACTGTTAAAGTTACATGAGCCCTGTCCTCCTTTTCATATGGTCAGCCTATTCCTTTCCCCTTTTCCTTTGCCCAGCAGATAGGGAAGATGTGGATTGGCAACAATTCCCATGTCTAATTAGGCCCTTAGGTTGGAATTTTGTGTATGCATCTACTATACTTTTTAGAGACGTGATATACTGGAAATCACTCATACATGTGATGTGTCTATCCCACACAGGGCAAGCTCTAGACAGTGGTATGGACAGGCATGTACTGGGGGCCCAGGTCTTTGCACAGAGCACCTAAGAAGGTTTGAAGCAGCATGGTAGAAGTCTACCATGTCTTTTACCAGGCCAGATTTACACCTCACGTCATAACGATACAATCCCTTCATTGTCACACCGTATCCCTCTTGCCCATTTGTATCTCGCAGCACACACCATGACATTTTGGTTTTCTTTTGTTGTTGTTAAAAGTCCTTTTCAGAAAGCTCAAGCAACCAGACAGGCTGCAAGAACAGAATGGGATAGAAATGGTGAGCTAAAGAACACACACACACCTCAGCCACCTCCTTACAGTAAGGCAAGCGCCGACATCTGGCACTCTGAGAGATTTCTCCAAAATTCTCACCCCTTCCCACAATTCTGGGGTGCAATTTCTTTTTGCCCCTCCCCCAAAGAACACTAAAAAATAAATAGATCAAATCATTCAGCACAGTACTCCTAGTAGTGAACATATGAGGAAATGCATTTGCACTTAAGGCATATGTGCAGATTTTCATGAACAAGCATAAATATAAGAAGAAAATCACTTTTCTGGAGAACACAGAGCAGCTTCTGTGTAACGTCTGATGGCAGCAAGACTTGGCACTGTGCATGCGGTGAGAAGGGGGATCAGAAAAGCCCTTACACTCTTTACCAGCTGTAGACACCCCCATCCTATGTATTATGTCCAAATGCTACAAGGCTAATCTCAGAAATTTTCACAGGTGCATCCCTTCTAAGAGCAGTTTCCCAAAAATCAGTCCCAGATGTGTGGTGGCAGACACTTCCTTCACAGGAAGTGTGCCCTCAGGTATATCCCAGTCTAGGGAAACCCAAGACTGTTTATAAAAGGATGAACCAAGTTGGCTGTGTCATTAATACCTTCCTACGTTATCGCTTGCTTGATTGTGTGGAACTTCTTTCCCCTTTGGTCTTCCGCATATTTCTTTTGTGTTGGTTCAGTTGGCCTGCTCAAAGCCTTTGCTGTTCTCATCACCTTCTTCCATTGGTAAAATAATATAGTTCCTCTATCAGATACCTTCCATTGGCTGGATCTATTGATCATCTATCTAGTTTATCTCCAAGCATTTTTCTGATCAGTACTTTCTATATGTCACAATATCACGACATATCACAGCTATTCATTCCCCTCTTTGCTGATCACCAGTCCTAGGCTAATGCCATACCAAGTGGCTTTTAATTAGGGCTGTCTTGCCAACTCTAGCCTAAATGCATTTTCCACCTTGGTATTGGTTATACATAAGAGCTCTAAAGTGAAAAATAGACCTTGTTTGCTGTTCATTTTTCTCTGAACTCTAGCAGTAACAAACTGCAGTTTTCATTTGTCTTCATTTCAATACACCCTGAGACAGGAGAGTGAAGCAGAAGAAGAAATATTACCTGCCACTCTCTGGGTCTTTGGTGGGTTTCCCCCCTTCCTTGCACATTTCTTTTTGTCCCCCACACCCTATAGGCAATCACTAGAGCCTGTGGAACACTTACAACACCTGTAGTCCACTGTACCTCAAAACACTGTTCAGTGAAATGACAGTTCACTTAGGGCCGATCTACACACTAGGTTTGTAACGTTTCATAAGGGTAATGAAAACTCTTTGGGCCACATGATGCACTCCCTTTAATGATGTATACCCGAGGTTTTTTAAAACTCACTTCAGGAATATACAATGGTTTTTACTTTTAATAAATCATTTTAAATAAAATAATGTGTCCTACCTTACCGTTTGTGATTCATGGTGGCAGTGCTTCGCTGACCGGCGCCCAAATGCTTAGCAGTTCATTGGTGGGGAAGAAAGAGGAAGTGGATGAGTGAACTACAACACCCACAATGCCTAGCCCTATACTTATTGAAAGCTAGTGAATGAAAGGAGAACTAAGGAGGAAGTGGGTGACTGAACTACAACTCCCACAATTCTTTGCCCTAAACTCACTGTAAAAACGAAAGAGAAAGAGACGTACAGAAGAGTGTGTGAGACTTCACACACCGCTTTGAAGACTGAAGGTTTTTTTCTCCTGTAACGTGAGTACTCGTTAATGTGGCCTAAGATGTTTTAGAACGCACCTATTTGGAACGTTTTAAAATACAATTTAAAACGTTTCAAGGGACTGTGTAGATAGACCCTTAGAAACAAGGAGAATGAAAATCACTCTTACTACTAAAAGTTGATGGTGATGATACTGGAGCAGTGGTAGATGTGGCCTGTGATCCAGTAGTACCAAAACTCTGCCTTAAGAACTCAAGAACCAGTCTAGCAAGAATGTAAATCAAAATTACAGAACTGTCAAGCTGGTGTGTACAGTGGAGAAATAATTTCTACAAGAAGTATACCTAGGCTACTAGTAGTGTTAAAAAGATTTAAAAAAAAAAAAAGTTTGTTTATTAGTTTTATAGAAGGACAGGGGGTAGTGATTCCTGTGTCAATTGCCAAGGAAAGCCTAAAATAGCAACTTGAAGGTCAGAAGCTCAGATCAATAGCAACATTGATGTAAGTCGCCAACAAAAATGTCCTCTCATGAGAAATGCAAGACTGTGAAATACTAATTTGATTGGTTTCAAAAAAAATTCTCCATCCCAGTTGCTGGGTTACTCCAATCATCTACCCACCTCCTACACACCATACACAAACACAGAGATAGATAATGGCGTTAGATAGACATGAGTTAGTTTTGGTGGTGGTGGTGGTTTATGACATTACTATATCACCCAAAAGCACTCTGGGTGGTTTGCAAAGATTAAAAACTATTAAAGGTACAGTATACAAAGTTGAAAAATCTATTTACATAAAAATACAACTAACAGACAATACACACAGATACAATATATATCCAAGAACACTTTAAGCAATCAACCATAAAACAAATCCAGGACATGATTAAATTTGGCAGATGATGCTAAATGCCTAAGAAAAGAGAAAGGTCTTAACTTGGTACCAAAAAGATAACAATGTTGGCAGGTCTCTTAGGGAGATCATTTTATAGTTGGAGAGGGATTATATATTGGTATTATTGACCTTACACTATGAAAATGAATTATAGTGTGTACATAATTGGGGTGGGAGGGGGTGGAATGGCATGTTGAATAAAAATCTGGTAGAATTGTTCTGGTCAAGACTTACCCTCATTATAGTGATCCTGCACTCTCTTCAAAAGGAGTTAGCATTGATCACTGTGGCCAACAGTACCCACCTCGGTGTAGCCCAGGTTTTTTATGAAGGTCTTTATGAAGTGATGGTTTCTTCTCCTGTATTGCAATATGGCCCCATTCTATCTAGCGGGGCAGCAAGTAGACATTAATTTTCTAAAGCCCATGCTTTTTTTTCATTAGAGTTTCCTTTGGGGTAAGGGAACAATGGGTTTAAAATAATCTTGTTGAATTAAGAAAGAGCAAGAAACTCAAAACCAGACCCTGAGGCTTTAAGAAGCCCTGAAGATGATATATTGAGTGGCATCCATTCAATCTCCTCCCCCACCCCCTCACCAGACTTAAATTAACAACAACAAAAATCCCTGTGTGTTGCCTGGAAGGAACTGAATCAATACTGAATCAGTGTTAGCTGGACAATCCGATCCCTGTTCATCCGCAGAGCGTGGAAATGTATGACTAGAGCAAATCAATTCCACTTCACATCCCTTTCCCCTACAAGACATGGAGATCCGCTCCAATGTTACATAAACAGGATCACACAATTATATTCGTAAAGGCAAATATTATGTCTTTAGTGTTCTGTTAGGGGAAGGGTCTCCCTATAAACTAATTATGAGTGGCAAGCCACTTCCTAGAGAGGAAATGGAAGAGTACATTTCTTTAAGGCTGGTGCATTTGGTGATGGTACCCAAACAGTATAATAAATATCTCTATCATCTTTAGTGGCACATGGAATAGTGGTGGTTTAACAATAGCACCTCCCATGCATGTACATGTATGTGTACACACACATTCACACATGGACTACAATTGTTGCATCTCAAAAGTATAGGAAACTCCTTTCAAAACCATCAGGCCTAATTTATGAGTCTTCTAGGTATGTAATATGGTCCTACAACCTCCAAAACTTCCCAGGGAAGCTAGACTGGCTCCCTCCTCAATATGTTTTCGGAGGCAGGCAAAAACTTTCTTATTCCAGCAGGCCTTTGGTGAATAATATGGACCGCCATCTATGTTTAAGATTTTTAAAATTTAATATGTATTTTAAATGTTTTAATGTTTTAATATTGAAACCTATTTAATTATACTTTTAACTTATGTATATTGCTGTTTATAGCTTTTAACTGTATATATTTTATTTTTGTAAAGCTGCTTTGAAGCCCTGTATTGGGCAAAAGGCAGGATACAAATAATGATGATAATAATAATAATAATAATAATAATAATAATAATAGAAGAAAGAAGGAATCACGGGTTCTTACAACACCTGTAGCACTTGTGTCATTTGATATTTCAGGTCTGCATGGAGTGAGGACAGAAATCTTCTAACCATAGAACAATGGACTGCATATGTCAGTTAAGAAAAAAGACCCCTCTCAACAAAACAGATGTGGCAGAGGATGCAGGCCCTATATATGCATTTAAAACATTTTTTATACTGCCTTTCATTCTCTTTAGAATTTGTTTGTTCGTGGTTAAGGTATTGTATCACACCATCTTGTGCCACAGCAGCTCGAACCTCATCATCAGCTAGAAAAAAATTGAAAATATCACATAATAAAACAACAATCAAAAGCACAAATAAAAAAAATGAGCAGCAGTAGAATTACAGCTTACGACACAAATCACAGAGCTGCAGGTCAGAGGGCCCCAAATGGTTTTCAAAATAAAATACATTTTACTTGCTAGCAACAAGGGTGCAGATCTTACTTTCCTGGGTGGGAGTTTAACAGCCTTCTGTAGAAAAATTCTAAGAACACTTTCACACCATTGTTGTTGTTGTCATTTAGAGTAGGGAAATAGCACAGCACCACCTAGAAGTTTTGTAGCAGAAAAGCAGGGGGGAAAAGGCTTTTTGTGTAGAGCTCAGATAGAAAAGCTCTAGAACCCCAAGTTCCACCAACCAGAACTACATGCAAACCATATACACTTAGAAATTAAGAGCAGGGTGCCTCTGAGCATATTCTGAGCCTAGGAATTTGTTTTCAATACCAGGACTGAACTGAGCTCACAGTCCTTTCACACAAGGCCTCTCCTGGTTACTCAGAGCTTTCTTTAACCATTTCAGCAGCCTAATTTACATAGGGAAAACCATTTTGTTAAATGATTAAACATTTTTAACCGTTGAAAAATTATTCCAGGCATCGGACGTAAAGTGGTTTGTTCATAATGTCACGAAGAGGTGTGTTGTGATTTCCAAGGGAGTAAGCTAATAGGCAACTTCCAAAGCTAGTTTTTCCCTGGTCCAATGTGAGCCACTCTGAACATTTCCAGACCCATTTTTTCCAGAGCTTCTGAAACAGAGCAAGATACATTTGCACTGAATATAGTAAGCGCACAATCACCCAATCAACATTGTTCTTAACGTATTATGTCAATGGGAGGCTTTGGAAATTCAGAAACTTTACCTCAGCTTTACTGCTGATAGATTTGACTATATTCAGTGGTATATAAAAGCCACAAATGAATAAAATAAATGAAGCCACTGCATAGAAACAGACCAGAAGTTCCTATTCCAAAATAAACCCCACACATAATCAATAATATCATAATTTATGGATTTATTTAAATTTGTATTATAGTATTCTGGATTATAGTATTCTGGATTTTTGAAAGGCTAATATGTTTGGCACATCTTTTGGGAGGGAAAAACAGGCAGTGAGCTTGTTCTTGGGCCTGGTTTGTGTCTCTGTGTTAAAAACATAACAGGAAGCCAGAATAGTTCCACACCGACAATTCTCTGGTTGGCTTGGTAATACTGGGTCTGGTTTGATATGTGATCTTTAGGGATTTCCCCTTCCAGGCTCTAAACCAGAGTGGTTCATGTCAGGTCTAGGGAGATTATCAAATGCAGAGGAGCAGAAAATCCATCCATTGACTGAAATGTGTATATTTCATTTGTATATTTCAGTTTCACATGTCTTTCTCCTCTCTTCTCCATAAAAATAAGCAATCTCCTGCACAAAAATTAAAACTCAGATCAAGCACCTGTAGCTACTACATTTAGGATCGCTGTACATTTCAGCAAAAGCCATAAGTGATGAGAGAAACTTTGGTCAGGCAAATGTGAAGCCATATTCATGTGTTTCTTATGCCCTCCAAATAAAAACAGCCCCCTAGGAATGAGAAAAGATAAAAAATAATCCTGTTTTATCCAGGGCAAATGAGCAAGAGGATGGATCATTATTTGTTATTTGACCAAGGAGCTTCATAATGAAATCAGAAGAATCCTTGTAGCGCCATCCTATGCGATCCTATTACTCAGATCTAAGTCCCATTGAATTCAAGGGAGCTTTGCTCCCAGTCAGTGGGCCAAGGCCTGTAGCCTTAATGTATAATTGTAAAGTGAGCCAATGGGTTTAAGTGGAGACATTACTTTTTTTAAAATACCAGGGTTGTGTGTGAGGGGTGGATTTTGATCAGGACACATTGTACAAGGAGGAGAGCTTTAACCCTTCCCTCACCAGCTGTGATCCCAATGACATACATACACACACACACACACACATGTCTCCTTAATCGCACTAAGGGATTACTAATTGCCACACACACTTTAGTCCCAATGAAAATTGTGGGGGGGGGGGGAGAATGGGGAGGACACTTCATTAAAAAAAAATTTAAATTTAAAAATTTGGCTATAGGGCGATATAAAAAAAATGTAATAACTGAAATGTTTGCTAATCACACTTTAAAGTTAATTTGGCCCGAAGGAAGGATTCTGTATATTGTGGAAGTGGTTCTAACTCTGATTCACTACCTGATATAACCCAGGCAATGTTAAGGAGTGAAAGAGAAAAACTTCTCTAAACAGCAGAGTTTCTGTTAGACATCCAATGTCCAGTCTCCACTTGCTCTCTCTCCAGATAGCAACCAAGAAGAAATAATTCAAACACACGTTGAAGTCTTTCAAACAATTTTTTAGTAGAAAATACAGCATCTCCAGTATAACATTCCTCCTAGACAACCCCAACACTGACAAACAGTTTTTTACATATTTTTACATTTTTACAGCCTCTTGCACACACATTGCATCAGCCAATAAAGCAATTAAGACTATCTTCACTCTTTCTCTTTCTTGGTTTGGCTCCCTCTGCATATCTGCAACACCTGCAGATGATGTCATTTTTTCTTTCCAGGCTCTTCTGCAGATTGTATTTTTTTCATCCCTGACACCTTCAAAAAAATCAATGAATAGAAAAAAGAAAAAATATTACACAACACTGTTAACCAATACATTCTTGTATTCATACAAACTTACATCCAAGTTTCTTCACTAATTCCATGTACTGTGATATACTTAGAGGTTTTGTAAACAAATCTGCAATATTCATTCTTGACTCACAGTATTCTAACTTTATCATTCCCCCACTAATATGTTCCTTTACATTACAATACTTTATTGCAACATGCTTTGTCTTGGATTTCAATATATTAGATTTTGACAGATTTATACATGATTGTGAATCCTCATGTACTTTGATGGGCAATGCAAAATTATTTCCAAATCTTTCATTAACTGAACAAACTAAGTTATGTCTCCACAAGAATCTGATAGAGCAGCAAATTCAGCTTCACAAGATGATGTAGCTACAAAAGCTTGCTCCTTTGATTTCTAACTCATTACCGAGTTACCAAACTTAATTGCTAAACTACTTGTTGACTTTCTGTCTTCAATATCTCCAGCCCAATCACTGTCAACAAAGCATTCCATTGTTTGATCCTCCTCGGAAGATATACACAAACAAAGATTTTTTGTAGCTTTTAAATACCTTAACACTCTTTTTACACCTTGCCATATGGCAACTGTAGGTTTTGAGACATACCTACTCAAAATTCCTACTGCACATGTAGGAATATCAGGTCTTGTCCATTGGCTTAAATACAATAAGCTTCCAATTACTGACTGAGGTCCCCTCTACAAGGATTCGCTTTTGCGCCTGGTTAGGCGATTATGCGCATAATTGCAGAAGCGCATTTACGCCTAATCCCTCTGCACGAGAGGTGGAGAGAGGCGGTGAAGCACATTAACAGATGTCCAAAATGCGCCTTACAAGTAGTTATGCGCATAAGCGCTTATTCACACAGTCAAAATGCGCTTTAACAGACGGAGCAAAATAAAACTCGCGATTTAACGCGCATTCGATAATGCGCATAATCGGAGAGATAACGCGCCTCTACGCCCGATTTGCGCTCCATTCTTGCAGAGGTAAAAAAAATTAACCGCCTTGAAAGAGCTTTAAACCTCTCTTGTAGAGGCAGCCTGATTCAATTCAGGATTCTTGAATTCTTCATTTCCCACATTTTGGTGAAAATCAGTAGTCATGGGGCTTTCCACACCTTTACAATCTTGCATCCCATACTCTTCAAGTAAATTTTCAATCTTTTTCTTTTGGCTTAACAAATAACAGCCATCAACTGATCTGTTAATCTCTACTCCTAAGTAATGTTTTACTTCACCAAGAGATTTCAATTTGTAACACTTTTGCAGTTGATTTGTAATCTTTTGTATTTGTCCTGTGGAACTACCTGCCACCAGCAAATCATCCACAAAAACCAAAATAATCATATAATTGTTTCCTTTTCCCTTTGTATACATACAAGGATCAGCAATACTTCTTTTGAAACTCATTTCTTTTACCTAAGTGGAATTCAGGCACTTATTCCACCATCTGGCACTTTGTTTCAAACCATAAACAGCCTTTTTTAGTAACCAAACTTTATCTGGTTGCTGCTCAAAACCTTCTGGCTGCTTCATGTACATTGTTTCCTCCAGATTTGCATTCAGGTATGCAGTCTCAAAATCAAAATGATTTACAAGCATTTTGTTCTTAGCTACAACACTTAAAACCATTCTTAAAGTGTCAGCTTTACACATTGGAGAAAAATCTTCATCATAATGAACCCCACGTTTCTGGTTAAAACCTCTAGCCACCAAACGAGCTTTGTTTCACCAGACACACAGTTTTTTTTCTTGTACACCCAATGACAAGAAATTGCTTTCTGACCTTCAGGTAATTTGTCTAAAACAAACACCTTGTTTTCCACAAAACTTTTCATTTCTGCCTGCATTGCATTTAACCATTTCTCTTGTTCCCCACTGGGCAATTGTGACACCTCTTCATAGGATTTAGGTTCATAATTCACCATGCACACATGAACCTGTTCACAAAACCTTTTGGGAGGTATCCCCTTGTTTGATCTCTCAGATCTCCTGGGATTCAAACTGACTGTTTGCTCTTACATTTCTGCTTTGGAAGTCTCAGGTTTCACAGTGCTAGGAATTAACTCATTCCTTGCCCCTTCTTCAAATCTACCTGATTGCTTTCAGAGCTTCCCATTAAGTTCAACATCAAATCAGAATTTGCACGAACCCTTTCCCAATTCTGCTCTTCAAAATTAGCAGATTGTGACACCACAACTTTTCCATTTCCTAATGAAAAGCGCCATGACTTTGTATGTGTTCCCTGGTAGCCCCAAACCTTAACTTCATGGTTTTGGCTTCCCCCTCCTTTCTCTGACTTTTGGGAATATGCACATGAGCCATTGTGCCCCAGATACGCAAATGACTCAGATCTGTTTTTTTCCCCAAACAATACATGGTAGGGAGTTGCATTTATAACGCTTGACCATGTTCTATTTGATAAATAGTTTGCTGACAAAAATGCTTCACCCCACAAATGCTGTTCAGCATTTGCATCAATCATAAGAGCATCCTTGATATTTTGCAAAACTCTGTTTCTCCTTTCTATTGCCCCATTTTGCCAAGGACAATGAGGATCAGTGACCCTTTGAGTGACACCAGTTTCTCTGAACCACCTAGAGAATTCATTACTCATAAATTCCCCACCACAGTCACTTTGCACTTGCAGAACTGACTTTTGAAATCTTTTTTCAGCCCATGTGACCCAGCCTTTGAATGCATTAAAAGGTTGTCCTTTGTACTTCAATAAGTACACCCTGAACCTGGATTTATCATCCATTATGACCAAAGCATACCTTGCTCTCCCTTCACTTGGAGCAAAAAGGCCAATCAAATCCATGTGCACCAGCTCAAATATCTCCTTTGACACCCTGTCACTCTTCTGGTTAATGGGTTTGATTTTAGATTTTGATTGTTTGCACACTGCACAATTTAGAAATCTCTTACATTGATTCAGTTTTACCTCTTGACTTAAATAAGGCATTTTCTGTAAAACTTTAAAGTTTGCATGTCCCATTCTCCTGTGTAAAACATGAATACAATTTTCATGGATTGGAAGATTACTGGTTTGAGCTACTAAATGCTCACCCATATCCATATAAAACAAACTGTTCTTCAAATGTCCTTGTGCTTTTGTTAGTCCGTCCCTTTCCACTCTGCAGACATCTTTCTCAAAAACAACAACACATCCTGTGGCTGTTAGACTTGAAACTCCTAAAAGAGAATAATCTAAATTGGGAACAAACAAAATATTATCCAAATTTTCTTTTAAACAAGATATGAAGCACGTTCCTTCCCCTTGAACTTCTGCTTTCCTTCCGTCTGCTAGCATTATAGAATCAACTGAAGACTTCCTCAGGCTTACAAACGCTTTTTTATCATTTGAAATAGTTCCGCTACTAGCAGAATCGATAAGCCATACTCTCTCACGAGCAGCCTCATCGCATCTCACTGTTGCAGACACTTGGTGTGAATAACGACTTGCTTTCTCTCTTCTCTTCGGTTGCACACACTTTTTCTCCTTCCCTCCAGGCAATTTCACTGTGCAAAACCGTTTGATGTGCCCTTCCTTGCCACAACGAAAACATTTCCTTGTGTTTGCCAAAACTCTCTCCACATTCTCCTGTGGAAAATAATTAGCTGCCTCCTTTGGAGTTTTCCTATGTGGCTCATAGGTGACTTTTTTTTTCAGGATTGTTTTCCATGCCTCTCTCAGCTCTTCTTTGATCCTCCTGCAGTAAACGGCCTGTCAAGTACTGCAGGGTCAAATCCTGAAAATTCATACATTAAGAATTGTAGTCAAAATATCCCAGCTCTGGGGTAGCAAGCTCAGAATAATATAAATTTTATTCTCTTCCGTGAAAGGCATTCCAATCTCCTGCAGCTGAGCAAAAATATATCTCATATTTTGCAAATGGTGAGATAAGCTTTCTCCCTCCACCAATTTGCTCCTGTACAGCTTCCTAGTTAAACACATCCAAGAACTGGTAGTTTCTCTTACATAAATCTGCCTCAACTTTGTCCAGCATTCTCGAGCGTTATCCTCCCTTGATATATGGACTAATTGACTATCTTCCATACATAAAACTATGTTGGATTTAGGCTTTTCATCCATAACATTCCAGGCTTCCGACTCCTCCGCAGTTTGGGCTGCCGGCCGAGATAAATGCAACACATTCCAACATCCGTCTTTTTTCAAAAACATTTCCATTTTGAATGACCATGTTAAATAGCTGTGCTCATTTAATCTCCCCATAGGCACGCCTCCGCTTACTGTTATCTGTGCCATTTCTACTGGCGGGTTGTAAATACTTCTGAAGCAAATCCTTTATGAAAACACCACCAGTTTCAGATTCCTGGTTCAGGCTCACAGCTCTCTGGAACAACACTGAGCAAAATATCAGGTTCCTGGATTTCTCTCACTCCAAACTGCTAAGCATGCCTGGGCCCATAACCTGTTAAGGAGTGAAAGGGAAAAACTTCTCTAAACAGCAGAGTTTCTGTTAGAAATCCAATGTCCAGTCTCCACTTGCTTTCTCTCCAGATAGCAACCAAGAAGGAATAATTTAGGCTGACCAGATAAAATCCAGGTCAGGGCTCATGTAACTTTAACAGTTGTAGAGAAAAGGGAATTTCAGCCAGGGTCATTTGTATGCAATTAGTTCCTGGTGAAATTCCCTCTTCATCGCAACAGTTAAAGGTGCATGCACTATACTAGAGTGACCATATACAGAAGAAGGCAGGGCCCCTGCACCTTTAACTATTGTGATGAAGAGGGAATTTCACCAGGAACTAATTGCATACAAATGACACTGGCTGAAATTCCCTTTTCTCTACAACTGTTAAAGTTACAGGAGCCCTGACCTGGATTTTATCTGGTCAGCCTAGAATAATTCAAACATACGTTGAAGTCTTTCAAATGATTTTTTAGTAGAAAAACACAGCACCTCTGGTATAACATTCCTCCTATACAGCACAATTCCTCCTGACAAACAGTTTTTACATATTTTTACATTTTTACAGCCTCTTGCACACACATTGCATCAGCCAATAAAGCAATTAAGACTATCTTCACTCTTTATCTTTGTTGGTTTGGCTCCCTCTGCATATCTGCAACACCTGCAGATGATGTCATTTTTTCTTTCCAGGCTCTTCTGCAGATTGTATTTTTTTCATCCCTGACAGGCAATATAAGAAGAGATCTGCTGAATCAGACCAAAGGCCTGTCTAGACCAGGATTCAGGCCAAGCATCTGCCTGTGGGAAACTCACAAGAAGGTTGTCAGTGCACTAGCATCCTCCCACTCACATTCCTCAGCAACCAATATATAGAGGCATGCTGGCTCTGATACTGAAGGCAATATATAGCCATCATGCTAGTAGCCATTGATAACCTTTGATAGCAATATCTTCCCACATGGTAACTAAATGCCCCCCCCCCAAAAAATGGGGGGAGTGGGCAGGACTGCTTCAACTTTCATAGCTGTGCAGAACAGTTGAGTACATTGCATTTTTCTAATCACTGCATGAAAAGTTATACCCACTGGGATGTCCCTCTTTTACACAGTTGATAAGCTTACTGAGCATCCTTCTCCTCCTTTTCACATTTTATGTCCCGTTAGCAGGTAGGTGGGTACATGAGACAAAGCCTTTGCTATATAAACTCCAATATCAGTGGGAGTATGCTTCTTAATACCACTTACTGGGGAACATGGGCAGGAGGGTGCTATTGCATATATGTCCTGCTTGTGGACTTCCTATGACCATCGGGTTGGCCACTGTGCAAGCAGACTATATTAGGGTGACCAGATAAAATCCAGGTCAGGGCTCATGTAACTTTAACAGTTGTAGAGAAAAGGGAATTTCAGCCAGTGTCATTTGTATGCAATTAGTTCCTGGTGAAATTCCCTCTTCATCACAACAGTTAAAGTTGCAGGGGCCCTGCCTTCTTTTGTACCTGGTCACTCTAGTATAATGCATGCACTATGCATTAATTTTAGGACAAATTAAAAATTGGGCCAAATGGGGCCCATTCAGTTCAATTTCATTTCTTCTGAAACAAATTCAGTGAGGAGTGAATGGATGCCATTTTCTGTATCCCATTCACCACTCATTCAGTGGGCAAGGGCACCTAACCTTTCTCCAGTGGTGGCAGCCGCATAGCTGGTTTAGTGATCGCTCGTGGAGGCTGCCATTTTAGTTACTCTGGATGCCCTCAATATTGTGTTGTTCCAGAGTACTTGAGGGCAGGGGCAGGGAATGGTGGCTGCATGTAGAGGGCAGTATTCCTCCCCCTGTTTAAAATGCCAAAGAAAACTGCAGCATCCAGGCATTCTTGAAGAATGAAATGGTGGCCACCAGGACCAGTCACTGAAATCTGTTGTGTTGTTGCTGCTTCCACCACCATAGGCAGACTGGCAATGGCAAAAATAAAATACAAGGAAGAGGGAGGAGGGCAGAAAGAGAAAAATTTAAATGAAAGAAATGAATGTACTTTTAAAAATTTAATGATGAAGCAGATGTGTTCTTTAATAATGAAAACAAATACAGTAACAAAATAAAATGTAACATCTTGTATACCAAAATGTGTATTTCACATGTGCATTGTAATACCCATTCTTGGTTCACCATTCATCCTTTTGCATATCATTGGCCCAGGCTTTGTTGCAAATCTTTCTCCAGTCTCTAATTTTCTCTTGTTTGGATAGGTGATTTGGATCTCCCAAGCACCACAACTGTTCTGCACCTGTTGCTCAAGTTCAGTGCCTCTCAGCTGCTGTCCCAAAAGCCCATTGGCTGAGAGAATCAGCCCCTGAAAGACAATCTAGCTGACCTGATGTGAGAGGGATTTTCCTGGTGTTAGGCACTGGGTGACAAGGGAGGATGGATATTAGCTCCCCCTTCTCTCCAGCTTCTCTCTCTTTCTAATAGAGACGAAATGTAGAAAAGTTGCTTTTGTGACACTCATTTTCTCTAAATAAGACTGATGGCCTGGCATTTTGTAAATTGCAATAATCCATTTTGCAACCTAGCCGATCAAGAATAAATTTGGAGCAGTGATAATTCTTGGTAGCTGCCTTTTACTAAGTCAGACTGTTTGTCCAGCAAACTCTGTATTGTCAATTCTGGGCAGAGGTCTTTTGCATCACAACCTATATATATATATATATATATATATATATATATATATATATATTAATGGAGGCACAGTTGTGCCTCCATTGTTAAGGGCCGTCAGTAAAAAACACATTCTGCCATGTTAAAGTGATAATTGGGGAGGGGGGTCATTCTAACAGCCATAAAATCGAAAATGTTTCACCAACCTTTCTGAAATTTACAGGTGCCAGAAAGAAATGTTTGTTTTACATTACCTGAAAATTTCAAGAAGATTGGTGAAAGATTGAGGGAAGGAGAGCGGTTTAAGGTAGAACAGGAATACAAACCTCTCTCCCTGCTTTTGTAAAATTTACTTCCGGGTTGAGACTTTTTGTGCTTACAATTTGCATAATTTCTAGAGCCTTATTAATTAATCCAGTGGTGGGGTCTTCTTCCTCCTTGATTGTAGTTGATGGAAAGCTTTTCATTTTTTTAAAATTCCCTTCGGTTGACTTTTAAGGACTATTTTAACCTCTCATTCAAGTCAATGAGGCGGCCATCTTTCCTTATAACGCGACACTGACACATGCTCAGTAGCGTTGCTCTCCCCCCTCCCTCCTGCCTTAGAATGTGGGGTGGGTGAGTGAAATGGCCGCTGCCTCTAGCACAGACCTTTTGAGTGAAGAAGAAGAGTTTCTCTTTTCTCTTCTGGAACATGCATTCCTTTGGCTCTGAGAGTATTTTGGGCTATCTTCATAAGGCCAGTTTGCTCTTTTGCTCCCTGGTTAAGCAGGGTGTGGCTCCTCTGGATCCATGGTAACCTGATCTTCAGATCTCTCCTGGGAATAGGTAGCTATACCTTTCTTTTAATTTCCCTCTTTTCTAAGAGTTTGGTCCATACTGCTATAAAGTTGAAAGCTTCAAACACTTCATTTAATTAGTTTTAAAACTTCAAACCCAATACTCCTCTTTGGGGTCTAGGGCCTTGAGCAGTACATTAAAAAAAAGAAAAAGTAAAGATGAAGAGATGAAACTTGGCACCATGGTACCTCTTAAGTAAGGCTTTAGCCATGCCAAGTTGAAAGCAGATTGGTTCATGCCTTGAATTTTAGAAAACAAATTGAAGTCAAACTTCCTCCCTAAGGAGGCAGAAAGTGCAAGTGAAATTCTCATTCTCCCAAAGCAGATAAACCATGAGGACAGGGTGGAGAATATGATATGCAGAGGTGACTGTGGGGTTGTGGAAAACTGATCACAAACAACTTAGGGCCACCTACTTCTCTTTTGAGCCTTAACTCCCAATTTCCCTGCTTTTTGGTGCTTGGTTGGAATCTGTAGAACCTTAACACTGTTTTTGTAAACCGTAGGTTTTTTGTTTAATGAATATATATATATGGATGGGGATGCCAAAAATTGAACCTGGGACTTCCTGCATGTACACTTATCACTGAACTATAGTCCTTTCTCCTTGATATTATTCATGGAGTCACCATAACAAAAACAACAATCACCACAGGGCTTCACGAGTAGGACCACTGGTTAAAGCTGGCTTTAGTTAGGGATGGGTAAACAAGCAATGTTTGAGATCACCACATTTCTCCAGACATCATCTTGCTGCTCGTCTCATGCCTGATTCCCATTCCCATTTGCAATCCGTGCTTGAATGGGAAACTTGTGCAAACCGAGCAGCTGTTGTGAAAGGCACCGGCTTTTGGTTTCGTTGAAAGAAAGAATTCTTAAACGGTGAACTAAACAACGCCTTTAATTCAGGCTAAACAAAGCTGTGCAATTCAGAACACACTTAAATGAAGCAAGATAAACGAAACATTGAAATTAACAATAACTAACGAACTAGCTTCTTTGTCCAGTCTCCATCTCTGAGGTCTGCTTGCGCTTTACTCGTAATCTCTCTGACCGGCGTGGTCTGTCTCTCGTCTCTGTTCCCCTCCTCAGACGCCTACGTTCCTTAGCGTCTTTTAAAGTGTTCTCACCCTCTTCCTCAAAGGATACGGGCATGGTTACACCTGCTGGAGAGTCAGTGAGATCAGTACTCATTTCAGAGCGTTGATTCTCATCAGCTGGAAGAGAGGGACTGTGAAGTGCTTCCTCTTCAGTAACAGGATCCGGATCAAACTCAAGATCCCTTTCTGCTTGTGCTAACCTTTCTGACAGCTGCTTCTCCTGCTCAGAAACACGAGGGTTACACACAACATCATCCCTCCCATCAACACACCTCCCCCTGAAACTACGACAGTGCGTCTCTGGAGCTGGTTTGTGAGGATATCTGCAATGAAAGTCATGCATCAGCTCCGGGGCGTGCACACTATCTACGGGTTCCCAAGAGTGCTCCTCAGGACCATACCCCTTCCAATGTATTAAATATGGCACTTTCCCTCGAAACAGACAGGAATCCAGGATTTGAGCCACCTCGAATTCCTCCTCCCCATCAACCATCACAGGAGGAGGGGGGTCTGCAGAGGAGCGATGGGGATCCCCGGACCTCACAGGGGAAAGCAACGACCGGTGAAACACCGGGTGAATTTTAAGCGAAGGAGGAAGGGCCAGCCTGAACGCCACAGGATTAATCTGGGCTGTAATCAGAAAAGGACCAGTCCTACGAGCTGCCAGCTTTCTGCTCAATGCCTTCATGGGAAAGTGTCGCATTGACAACCAAGCCCAATCTCTGACCGCTAAAGGAGCACCCAGCGCCCTGCGGCTGTCTGCTGTTGTTTTGTACGTCTGTTTAGCATGCTCAATCTGTTCCTGAAGCACACGACGTAGAGCATGTAATTCATCCACAAACTCTTGAACAGCAGGCACCCTAGCCACACCTATGGAGGATGGAAAAGCCCTAGGATGAAACCCATAATTAACAAAAAACGGAGCCTGTCTGGTGGAAGCATGAGTGGCGTTGTTATAAGCAAACTCTGCCAGAGGTAAGAGCTGCACCCAATCGTCCTGTTGATAATTAACGTAACAACATAGGTATTGTTCCAGCGTTGCGTTCGTGCGCTCCGTCTGGCCATCGGTTTGAGGATGATATGCCGAAGACAGACGGAGTTCCACCCGTAGTAAGGAGAGCAGTTCTTTCCAAAAATGCGCTGTGAACTGAGCACCCCGATCTGAGACCAACCTGTCCGGCCAACCATGCAAACGAAAAACATGCCGCAAAAACAGTACAGCGGTTTCTTTGGCTGAAGGCAACCCTGCGCAAGGGACAAAATGCGCCATCTTTGAAAATAGATCCACAACCACTAAAATGGTAGTGTTGCCACGGGAGCACGGCAAATCAGTCACAAAATCTAAGGAAAGGAACGTCCAGGGCCCTGAAGGAGTGGGCAAGGGCTATAACAACCCCACAGGCTTGCCAGGCACTGATTTGGCACTCTGACAGATATCACAGGACCCCACATACGATATCACCGACCTCAGGAGTCGAGGCCACCAAAAATCTCTAGCTATGGCAGCAACAGTCTTGTACACACCAAAGTGTCCTGCCGTCGGCGAGTCATGACACTGACGCAGCACTTTTGCTCTTAATGCTGCAGAAGGGACATACAGCCGCTGCCTATAACACAACAAACCCCCCCTAATGAAAAGGAGGAGCCCGAAGACGACCCTTCTTGCAATCTCAGGTCCTCTACAGCACGGTGGACAAAGGCATCCTGCGCCTGCGTGTGTCTGAGTTCAGCCTCCCACAACAGGCATCCCCCCGCTGCCCCCAAAGTGTGTAAAGGGAGCAGAGGAGGGGGTACCAGGGTCTCCCCCGCAGGCGCGAGGAATTCCAGTTTGCAAGACAGTGCATCCGCTTGTTGATTATCCGAGGCCCTGACATGTCGAATCAGTAGCTCAAAACGGGGAAAAAAATTCGACCAGTGGATCTGCCTCTGGTTCAGCGCTTGAGCTGTCAACAAATGTTCCAAATTCCGGTTATCTGTTCTAACTTCCAGTGGGTAACGCGCCCCTTCTAACAGGTGCCTCCAGGTTTCTAACGCTGTCTTTATAGCCAGGAGCTCCTTCTCCCAAATGGTATAGTTCAGTTCAGAACAAGTCAACTTTCGGGAGTGATATGCACAGGGCCTTAACTCCCCTCCCACTTCACCAGGCTGCAAGAGGATCGCCCCCAGTGCCACATCAGACGCATCCATCTGCACCACAAACGGCTTCTGTGTATCAGGATGACAAAGGAGTGGTTCGGAATTAAATAACTCTTTCAGCCTATCAAAAGCCTCCTGTGCCACTGGGGACCACCTAATGCTGGAGAGCTGGCCTTTGAGCAGGTCCGAAAGAGGGGCTGTAAGTCTAGAAAAACCCAGCAGAAACCTCCTATAAAAATTAGTAAACCCTAGAAACCTTTGTAAGTCCTTCTGAGAGGCTGGCGCCTGCCAGGACAAAACAGCCTGCACTTTCGCTGGATCCATTTGAAGCCCTTCCGTGGAAATACGATATCCTAAGAAATCCAATGTTGTTAAGTCAAATGCGCATTTCTCCAATTTAGCAAACAGCTTATGCTCCCGCAGGCGCCGAAGTACGGCTTCCACGTGAGCCTGATGCTCCTGCGCATTTCTTGAAAAGATCAAAAAATCATCTAAATAAATAATCAAAAATGTATCTAGATAATCTCGAAAGATATCATTCATGAACCTACAGAACGTAGCTGGGGCATTCACCAGGCCATAACTCATCACCAAATACTCAAAAGAGCCATATCGTGTCAAGAACGCGCTTTTCCATTCATCCCCCTTACGAATGCAAACCAAATTATAAGCCCCTCTTAGATCTAGTTTGGTAAACACAGTTGCCTTACTCAACCGCTCCAACATCTCTGGGATCAGGGGAAGGGGGTATTTATCTCTCACTGTAATTTTATTGATGAACCTATAATCATGAACCAGATGTTTCTCCCCCGAGCGTTTTGTTATTAAAAAAGGACGCTGCTCCTGCAGGGGAGGACGACGGACGAATAAAGCCACGCCTCAAATTTTTATCAAGGAACCCCCTTAGAGCTTCCAATTCTGGGCCCGACATTGGATACAACCTGCCTACCGGAATTTGTGCCCCTGGGACCAAATCTATGGCACAATCATAATTGCGATGTGGAGGCAACTGATCCGCCTCCGTCTCATCAAACACATCCCTAAAGGCTTCATATTTTGAAGGAAGAACAGCCAGGGATGAGGAACGGATGTGCGCAGCTGCCGAGACCTCAGGAGCCACTCGCGACTCCGCCTGAGCAAGCGGTATAGTGCCAGCCTCAAGGCAATGATGAAGACAATAGGGTGAGGGGAATGACACTCTATGTAACGCCCACGAGATATAAGGATTATGCTGCGTGAGCCAGGACGTGCCAAGGACCAGTGCAAAACGCGACATCCTCGTCACGTTAAATTGGATCAGTTCCTTATGCCTTTGCACCGACATAGAAAGGGGGACTGTAATTTTGGTCACCGCCCCCTCCTCCAGAAGGCGACCGTCAATTGTCTCAACATATAATGGGCGTGGCAGGGACTCCACAGCCACCCTATGGCGTTGTGCAAAGCGTAGATCCATGAAACTGTTGGAAGCTCCTGAATCCACTAATGCAAAAAACTCGCCAACTGTACCAGGGGAAGTTTGTAAACGTACTTTCAAAATTAGATGAGGCGAGGTGGAGACGTGCGACAGCCTCCCCCTTGTCATAACTGGACCGTCCGGCCTAGACACTCCCAACAGACTGGGCGAACTGCCTAGTCAAGCTTGAGGAGCAAAAGACTGAAAAGGAGTCATTGTCCAGCCAGGGGCGCGGCATGATTTGATAAAATGTCCCATCTGTCCACATTTGAAGCATAGACCCTGACGCCATCTACGGTCTCTTTCTGATGGAGAAATACGAGATCGTGCCACTCCCAGTTGCATGGGCTCCTCTCCGGTCTGCTCTAGAGCTGGGCGAGTAGAGGAAGACCCCTCCTGTAACGTCGCTACTGCCGGCAGGGCGTGGTTCACAATTGCCCACCTCGCATCTTTCCGCCCCTCCAAATGGCTATCAATGCGCAGGCAGACGGCCACAAGATCTGCCAACGCAGTTGGAGACGGTGTGCGTGCGAGCTCATCCAGAATATCAGCATTCAGACCGTCCAAAAACTGTGCCCTATAAGCTGCATCATTCCACTGCAAGTCCTGAATAATTAGTTGAAAGTTTGTTGCGTAAACCGCCACTGAATCCCTGCCTTGGCGCAGTCGCCAAATGGCTCGGGTTGCCGTCTCCTCCCACAGAGAGTCCCCCAAAAATGCTTCTATTGACATCACAAACCCCTGATAGTCCAACAATAAGGGGCTATTGGCTACCAAGAGCGCAGCAGCCCATTTTGCGGCCGGCCCCGCCAGTAAACTAATGAAAAAGCCAACACGGAGCTCGTCAGTAGGAAAGTCCTCCGCCCTCAATCGTATATACAGTTCCACCTGAGCTCGAAAAGCAGTGAACATTCTTTTGTCCCCATCAAACTTTTCCGGCAGACTCACAGGGCACTTTCTCCAAGGAACGGGGGCGGGGAGTCCAGATGCTGGTGCAGGTGCTGTCTGCAACGTCCTTATGGCTGCCGTTAGCTGATTCACTTGCGTCTGCAACGCCTGGTTCTCGAGGGAGAGGTCGGCAATTGCTTTCTCCATAATGTTAAGATACTGGAGCATTCACACTCACACGCACTGGTAGCGTTCGTTAGATGGTTGTTAATTTCAAGCTGTTGTGAAAGGCACCGGCTTTTGGTTTCGTTGAAAGAAAGAATTCTTAAACGGTGAACTAAACAACGCCTTTAATTCAGGCTAAACAAAGCTGTGCAATTCAGAACACACTTAAATGAAGCAAGATAAACGAAACGTTGAAATTAACAATAACTAACAAACCAGCTTCTTCGTCCAGTCACCATCTCTGAGGTCTGCTTGCACTTTACTCGTAATCTCTCTGACCAGCATGGTCTGTCTCTCATCTCTGTTCCCCTCCTCAGACGCCTACGTTCCTTAGCGTCTTTTAAAGTGTTCTCACCATCTTCCTCAGCGGATACGGGCATGGTTACACCTGCTGGAGAGTCAGTGAGATCAGTACTCATTTCAGAGCGTTGATTCTCATCAGCTGGAAGAGAGGGACTGTGAAGTGTTTCCTCTTCAGTAACAGGATCCGGATCAAACTCAAGATCCCTGTCTGCTTGTGCTAACCCTTCTGACAGCTGCTTCTCCTGCTCAGAAACACGAGGGTTACACACAACAGCAGCAATCAAACATGAAATTTGAGCAAATCCCCCAACTTTCCTCCACAAACTAAAGCAGCGCTGATTCAATCTATGGAGAAAATTTGTACAAATTAGGGAACTTAAATCAAACTAGGAAAATTGCACGAATTAAATGTGAACACGTTTTGTAGCTTATGAATATTTTCAGCAGACACACGCTTGAGCTCGAGAATGCATTCGAAACTTTGAGTAGGACATGCTTGCATGTTTTGCAGGGAGAAATAGAATTTTCATACATCCCTAGTCTTAATTTTTGTATTTTAATTGTCATTTTTTAATTTTGTGAGCTGCCTGGAGAACCTGAGGTATGAGGCAACTTTACAAATGTAGCAAGTAAATACATGCATATGTAAGTAAATAAATATTTTTTAAAAATTTCATAGGGCTTATAGCCATGTCAGGATTCAATAAAATATTATATCATTTGTATGTTTGGGAACCATCTTTGGCAGTGATTTATTTATTTACAACATTCATATATACCACTCCACATCTGAACAGATTCCAGAGCAGCGAACAATTAAAAAAATTAAGGAAAAAAATACAACACTAACAGTTCTTTTAAAAACAGTGTACCGATAAAAACAGTGGCTGGTCAATCTGTCTTTAGCAGGTGCCAGGAAAAAACATAATTTTGGTTTCTGCTTGACAGCTAGAGGCACAGACTTCCACAGAGAGGGAGCCACCACAGTGAAGGCACTACTCAGCAGGGGTGTGCTCACCACCTCGGAATTATCTGGTAACTACGAACATCCGCAGAGCATTCGATCTTCCAGACCAGGGATTGGCCGCTTCTAAACCCATTGACTACTCTCAGAGTGGAGGCGTGCTCAATCGGAGCTTCTGAAATCTCTGAAATTATCTTACTGTTTTTCAGACGTCAATGAGCTCTCACTCGCTCGCATGCTCGCTTGCTCTCGGGCTCTCTGTGTGTCTCAGTCTCCATATTTGGAAGATGCTAAGTGGGGTGACAGGTAGCTTTGATATTGACATCTGTGGCTAACCAATTAGGAATTGCCACAGTGCTGTCCTGATGTATTCTCCTCCAATTACAGTATTTGGGGGAATGGGAAACACTAATTGGCTGCTGGTTCTGGCCAGGCGTGGGGGAGACGGAGCATGTTTCTGCTCAGGTACATAGAAGTCAATCATCCACAGTGTGAAAATGCTGCTGGGCTGGCTGGCTGGCATCTTGAGTGAGTAAACTTCTACACCTGAGTTGCAGGCTTGTTATTACGCCTATTGACTGGCTGAGCTTCCAGTGCGGGGGGGGGGGGGGGGCTCTATCCAATAGATCTGGAGGTCACCAGATTGGAGAAGGCTGGAGAAGTGGAGCTCTCAGCTTTGCATTAGCAAAGTAAAGGATAAAATCTCCCTCCATAAATGTGTAGGGGTAGTTTAATGTGTGTGTGTCCATCTGTCTGTCTGTCTCTGTCTGTTTAAGGGGGATAATGGTATTGGGTGGGGGAATTAAAAATTCCTTTAAAAAAATCAAGGCATGAATGGAACTGTTACAAACTTGGCATGCCTAAAGCCCTATATAAGAGCTATCATCATGCCAAGTTTCACCTCTTTATCTTTACAAATGATAGCTTTTCTTTAAAAAAAATTAAAACCATAAACTTTAAATAAATTCCTAAAAAATCAAGTCTGTAAGGGATATGCTCCAAATTTGGCATGTCTAAAGACCTACTTAAGAGCTATCACCGTGCCTTGTTTCATCTCTTTATCTTTAAAAATGAGGGAGCTGTACACATCTGAAAATGGGCAGTTCTCAGACAGGTAATCCAATGGGGCAGAGTAAGGGGAGCCTCTCCAAAATCAGGGCAGAGAATCACCTCAATGGAGCCCTGCCTTGGATTTGGAGGCAGAGAAGTCCCACTTTGCACACCCCTACTATTCAGGGTGGATTCTGTTGGGTGGCTGGGCACATGGAGAGAGCCAAGCATTGGGAATGCATATTTGTGTACTGAACCTCTGTGAGTGGGACCCACTGTCACTTCCATTCATGAGCAGCCAGCCCCGCCAATCCAACAAGCACCCACTGCTTGTGCAACAGATATTTAGCACTTCCAGAGGCTCCCCCCAAAACAACTGGAAACACTCATTTCTGGAATGGGGCAGGTCGGTGGAATTCCCTTATGCAAGCACTGTCAACTTGCTCCATTCCAGAAATGAGCATTTTCACTCGTTTTGGGTTGCCTTCGGAAGTGCTAAATCTTCATTGCATAAGTGGTAGGCACCACTTGCACAGGGCACTCGGGGGACAGTCGCCATTGGATATTGCTCCCTGCGTTTTCTGTTGACACAATATGAAACTTTAAAAAGCAATTAATTCCTTCTCTCCACTGATCATATATGTGGCAGAATTGATGAAAACCACTCATCGTTTATAAATACGGAACATTCTTCCTCATGCCTTTGTATAGCCTCCTAGACATAACAAGGATAGATTAAAGATGTAAAGTCACAGCTTTTTGGTTAATTAAAACTGGACTACCCACCCTTCTGATGGTGAAATTTCATGTATATTCTAAAGGTGTCTCAGTAGTTTTCATGCAATTGAAGGAGGCAGCTTTGATTTGAGTCTTGACTGAGGCCCAATGTATCTCTGATGCAAAGTGAATAATAGATGGTGTATTATGGAATCTTTCTTGCTTGAGTAAACTGCTGTGTGTGTCATGTATCAGTTACTTACTGCCCTGCTTAGCTTTCCCAACAATGTGATCCAGTTAGGCATGTTGCCAGTTTTAATGAAAATAGTATTTCATTTTTTTTCCAGGTTGTCCAGGTTCTTTTTGGGCACACTCTTCCTACTGAAAGAATGGTATTATGTTAGTAATATTGAGCAACACCTGAAAGAGCAATGAACAGCAAGCACTGAATTTTGTTTCCATAGGAAAAGGATTTCATAGTAACATCCCATTCTCAAAGTGCCATCTGTTTTGCTAGTTTCTAAGGGAGGAAAGGGGGAAATATCCAAATGACTGAAAGCTTTCCATTAAAGAACCAAATAGGAGTCCATTTTAGAATATTGAATTCATTTGGAAATACACAGAGTCACAGAAAGTTTGAATGACTTGCCTGTATTATACTTGATGGAACCGTTGTGATGGGTGTATCTTTATTTTGCATTCTGGTTTGAAGGATTTCACTGAAAACAAACAGAACATCACCAATAAACATTTCATCAAATTTGGATTTAATCCTCAGTATATTCCAAAAGTCATGATGCCATAGCTCATTTTATATCCCATAGGACATTGTTTATGCCTAGAATCTTCCATCGATCATTGTGTCTTGGAAGCCAGATGTGATGTGAACAATTCCAAAAGCTAATTCAGATGTTTGTGGGACAGTATTCTTGGGATCACTGTATTAAACACAACTGGGTTGGATCCAGATTTAGGTATGTGCAGCTGTGTTGGTGAAAGTGGACTTTCCCTCCCCCCCTGAGAGGCCCCTCCAGCCCCCTGAAAATGCTACACAACGGGTGGAGTGACCCTGATGAATAGGATGAGCTGTGGTGGAGGCACAAATTGGGTGGAGGCACCTTCCATGAGCAGAAATCTCCCATCCATGGAAGGCAGATCCTGGATCCAACCCACCCATCCCTGCGTCAAATATGAATGGTGTGTCATTCCTTCGTGGGACCACCTTGTCTACAGAAGTGAAACCACTAAGCTAAAGCTATAATAGTCTTCCAGAAGACTGACTGCCTCATAATCCTTGATCAGATAGAAAAGAGGGCAGAGTTCCTGCAGCTTTAACTATTGAGATGAAGAGGGAATTTCACCAGGTGCTGCATGCATACAAATGACACCCTCTGAAATTCCCTTTTCTATACAACTGTTAAAGATACATGAGCCCTGTCCTCCTTATCATGTGGTCACCCTATTTAAAAGCAAAACCATAATGCCATCTCCCTCAATTGTAAGTTTTCATTTCCAAGGCTCCAGCTGTTCAAAGGATTCCACTCTTCGGTGGTTTGGCTTATTCATATGGAACTAATGGAACAATCTTGCACGTTAGTCCTACGGAGCCCTCCAAGAAATCCCTGAGCATCATTTTTCATGAGCTACCACAATAAGTGGGGCCCTGATGTTCCTCACAGGATTGGGCCCAATCAGACTCCATATGGTCACCAGTCTAGGTGCTCTTGGACTCAGTGTAATGTGAACTTTGCAAAATGTATTTTCCCCCCTTGTAAGTGAACAGTTATACAATAAAGCTGCTCTTTTACATGATTAGGTGAGATTTCTTCTCTCATCTTTGAGGAGCCTTTCCTGTTGCCTTCACTTTTACTCTCAATGGCACATCTGGCTGAGGAGGGCTCAGGTGGTTCCTTTTTAATTTCCTTTTCATATCTTGTAACTTTCAGAAAGAAACAGACAAAAATGAACCAATCATCCTGTCACTGATCCTCTACAATATAATCTCACAGGACTAATAATAATAATAATAATAATAATAATAATAATAATAATAATAATTTCTTTCTTACTCGTCTCTCCATTTGGATTGAGGCGGGGAACAACAATATGATAAAATACATAAAACTGATTAAAACATGACACACATTATTAAAACTGCATTAAAACATCCTAAAACATCCTAAAAACATTCTAAAATTCCACTGGATATGCCCGCTGGAAGAGAACAGTCTTTATGGCTTTCTTAAATTCTAAAAGACTGTTAAGTTGACGAGTCTCCTCTAGCAGGTCATTCCACAGTCTGGGAGCGGCAGAAGTGAAGGTCCTCTGGGTAATGGAATACATGTATGTATACATACATACATACATACATAGTTAACAAGAGCTTCCTTGACCTGGGAGATCTTCAATTCATTTCATAATTTCAGCTTTTAACAAGGAAAAATTGCTAAGGCACTAGCATCTTGCTGTTAAAGCAAACACAAAGTTGTGTAAAAAAAAAAAAAACACCATGAAAAACCCAATCTAATAATTAGCTTGGCCCATGATTCATGAACGCATTGGATTTGGGATACTGATCATCATTGAGGCACATCTTGAGTGAGCAGCATTTAAGTATATAAATAAAATAGAGGTATGTAATGTCATGTTCTCCATCTGCCTAAGCTACTTTGATTTCCCCGTTTGCTTGGAAGATGGACATTTTATGGAATATACCAGTATACTTGTTTTGAATCTGTGTCATCAAATGGAAATAAGCACGACTCCCTTATTCTACAAAGTTGTCAGAATTTCTGTTTCCAATGTGAGAATAATATTGCTATGGCTTCATGATGGATGGTTGTTGTCTCTTGTTGGGAACTAATTGTTAGCAGATAGGTGGGAGATCATTGGCGGTCTCTATGAGTGATCTGAATAAGAAAGCTATCAAGGCTTTGGGATGGAGACACCTCCCATCCCACCCCACCCCACCCCATCCCACTGCCCAACCAATGGGAGAGGACAGATATACATGTGTATATAAGTGAGTGGGGGAGGGAGAGAATTAGCTGAAGGCATCTTGTAGTGTATGGGTGCCTCTGACTCTCTGGAGATCTGCTGCTTGTCAGAAAGTACATGCTGCTTGGGTGCTTCCAGATGGAAAGGTCCTGGAAATTAACAATCTAAAGGCATTGTGCAGCCAACCATTCCATTTTTTCTACCTTAACAGATTTTCCACAGTAAGAAAAAAAGATGGAAGAAGTGGAACAACACGAGAGGGTTACAAGTGGAAGATGCTTATGTCTGGACCCCCTGTACAGTTCCAAGAATGAGGCAGGGTGGTGGTGCGATAAAAGCCTCATCTGGAAGTATCCCTTGTCTCCTCTTATGATGTACTTTTATTACAAAAATGCCACAAATGCTTGCAGTAGTCTCTTCTCTAATGGAAACCAGACCCAAGTAACACTGACTTTGGAACTTCTCACTGTGTGTGGAAGTGGGTTGTGTGCAACAATATGATACAACCTGATTTGGGGGGGGGGGGCGTATATGCAATTTCACTGTGATAGTCGCAGATATGTCTCACCCCATGTGTATACTTGATCAACCCATTAATTCCAGACCCACATACACTATTACGCGTGAAGCATACATGAAGTTCACACATCTCTTATACCTATAATTAGAGTGTGTTTATGTAGCACTTGCTTTTGAAATTAGATGCGCTCAGTGAATCCGATCAGCAAGATCTACACACCGTTTGCAATTAGATATATGTATGCAGTATATCAGGTCCCCTTGTAGCTTATGTAGCTTCTCTGGCAGTCCACACAGGTGATGGGCAATTGCAGGACTTGTGCAAGATGTGTAGAGTGCATCGCTTTTCTTCCAAGGTCTCAGTGAAGGACATTCCCCAAGCTTCTGCTTGTGAGTTACAGCATGGAACTGGGAAGTTTCTGAGTAGACAGCATCTCTGTATTCTCCCATAATGGAAATGTCTAAGTTTGACGACCATTATCTACTGATGTAGCTCAATAGTGCCCACTACAGAGTATGGTGATTTGGAAACTGAATAAGTAATCTGTGAGCCTATCTACACATGCAGGATAAAACACTTTGAAAACATTTTGAAAACTGTATATGGAGTGTGTCCTCGGCTCCAACAGTTCTCAACACTGTTATAAACCGTTTTAAACCGTTTTAAAGCAGTAGTGTAGATAGGCTCTGTGTCTCTAAATACAACCCATTTGGTTGGAACTGGCTGTTTAAGAAGGTGGATCCCACCACTAAGTAATTATCTGATTTGCTGGTTGGACTGCTAATATCAGAAAAAGAGGATGCCACACTATTGTTCAATAGGAAAATCAGTCCCTGCAGAGGGGACAGCTTTCACTCATTTCAGATTCCCATAAGAATGAGAGACCTTCATTCTCAAGTTTTTCTCTTGGAATCTTATGAATCAAGAGTCCAAAGATCCTTTTCTTTCAGACCATCCTCTCTGCATATGATCTGTTTGACTATATTAATTTTCATTTGGAATTCTATGTGTGTGGTGGTTGCTGTCCCTTGTTATTCCCTCCCCTCCTTTCCCCAAATACACCTTTTTACATATTTGGACCTTTGTCGGTATTGTTTTAAAAGGGGATTTCCCCCCCCCCCTAAAACCTCACCCACGTACAAGACTGTACTGCTGCTAAGCTACCCCTTGTGTACTTAAATTAGTTTCACAAGAATTTGTTATGTTCGGTGTTTTCTGGGCTTTGGACAGGGAAGTCCACTTCACCTTCCTTTGTAATTTTTTTTCTTGAGCTGGGTGGAAGGGAAGGGTCCATGCCAACAGGGCATAGCATCTTTTTAATCAGCTGAACTACCTGGCATTGTGGTGACAGCCTGTCAGTAGTTCTTTAGGGGGAAACCCTTGTAAAGAAGGGCTCCACCAGGAGTGAAAGTCATCCTCTCTCTTAGTTCTGTAACACCCCAGGATGGGCCAACAAGGAGGCATCTGAGGCTGAATACTCCTGTATTCAGCAAGTACACAGCAAGTGAGTACCAACGTCTTAAGCTTATTCTGCAGAAATCTGGAACAATCCTCTCATGTCATGCCCTGGCTTGCAATGTGGTTGCTGAATACACACCACCAGCTCTGTGTTCTCCCTTGTTAAAATGAACTGGAGCCACCATTCTGACGCGTGGGAAGTACCCTAAGCAAATACATTTCAATAAACATTGTGTCACTATTCAGAATCAGGTTTTCTAATCTTTCACCAATATTTGGAATTCTGGCATGGGTTTCTTATAGAGAACTATAGCTTCTTGGTTTGTGTCCAGCTGTGGGAAGGGTAATATGTTGGCTTGAAGAATCCTCTGAGCCAGACATGGAAAACAACTTGGCAGCAGCCATTCTCAAAACCAGATATTCCCCCTCAGTCAAGACATTTTTCAACATTTTGCCTTAGTTAGATTTCCACTTTGCGGCACCAACAGCTCCACCTCCAACCGTTGTCTGTCTATGAGATTAGTTCTGCTAATTTTTGAAAGCTCCCAGTGTCAAAGCAGAATGGATCTTTCATGAACTCAGTGGCCAGACTCAAATATTCAAAACCTCTTATGAAAATGTTCCAACAGATCCTAATGCCAAACAGTATCGTGTTTTCTGACAAACTCACTGAGAGGTTTTGCATAATGTTGCAAATGTGGGCCTTGAGATTAGCTTTGCTTTTCCATTTGCCAACTAAACCATTTCAACTAAAGCTTGAAATGTGGTCACCTAATACACAAGGTTACATGCCTTCCTTGTTCTTTATTCCTCTTTCCCTGTAGTTTCATATTTGGTTTGGGTTTTCTCTTTATTTTTCTTTTGAGAGGCATGCCAAACCTGGCCATGCTACTTTGCTTATATCACATTTATTTGTAATGAAGTTAAAATGTAAAAGAGCAATAACAATTTTTACAATACAAAACAAAACAGTAACACCATGTTCTTGAAATAAACAAGAGGCTATTTTCAGGTTTTGTTGCCTTCTGTCAGATGTGCTTTAGCTGAGAAGAACAAATGTTGGGGGAAATCAAAAGGATTCATTTGGATTAGAAAGAAATTTTAAATTAATGTGTTTTCATGATGGGGGAACTCCTAGGTTTGCATCCTGAAGTTGCAGTATCCACACACACATGCACACACAAAAGTACCACATTAACTATTCCATGTGTCATGTTACTGGCCTCAATCCTTCCTCTGGCCCAGACGAAGACTCAGAGGGGGAGGAGACATCATCCAGTGAGCCATTTTCTGCTACTGTAGGACCTTCCAGGCCAGAGAACATGGCTTTACCAGACTTCTCAGACACAGAAGGCACCTCCCCAATGCAGTTCTCACTGTCCCCACCACCACTGTAGGAGCCAGAAGCTGTAGAATTGGGCAATGGCCCTTTAGGGAACACAGACAGTTTCTCAGAGGGAGTGGGGTTAACTGAAGGTTTAGACCATCCAGCCTTCATATGGCCTTGGAAGGCCTCTGCATGTCACTGAGACAACAGTTCACTCCATCCAGCCTTCATATGGCCTTGGAAGGCCTCTGTATGTCACTGAGACAACAATTCTCCATGAATGAGTTCCAGTTGCCACAGTGGTCTGTCCAGGATTCTGACTGACCCGACCTGGCCTTGCCCTACCTTCCCTGTTCTGATTCAGCATAGCTGGACATGACCCTGCTCTATTGGATGTGACTATGCCCTTGTAGTAGGTGCCATTGCTTTGAACCAGCTTCCCTTGGGAGCCTTGTGCCAAGCTAGGACAGGACACCATGCTGCTGCTGTTCTATTCATTTCCACTCATACATTATTGTTGTTGTTGTTGTTGTTGTTGTTGTTATTTCTATACCATCACCTACCCGAAGCTTTTTGGGCAGTTTCCATAAGAAACGTAAGAAATCAATCCTGGTTTGGTTTCACCTTGCTTATCTCTTTATCTGTACTGAATACTGTATGCTCTTCTAGACTTTTCATAAGCTCCATGCAAGTATACAAAAAGATGCTTAAGCAGAGACTCTCTAGACATACATTCAGCCTAGGGGGATAAAACTAACTAGCTTCCACACTTAGGCAATCTTTATTAGGGATTTATCAGAATGCCAAGGTCCAACCCAAAAGGTCCTGCAAGCACACAGAATCAAGCATTCACAAAGCTTGAGCCACTTACAGAACACTTCCGAGTGCTCAATGTGCTTCCCACTACCCCATTCTTCCCCTGACCCAGTGGGGATAATGAGATTATAATGCCAGTCCCACTCCTCATGAAGAAACTTGAGCACCCCCAAATCAAATGTTTGCAATATCCATGGTCTTTACAGGCTAACATCCACCAAGTACTTCAGCATTTATTTCATGTTTTCAGCACATCTTTAGAGTTTCAATTTTAAAGTGAGCTAATTATGTACAGTCCTGCCATTCAATGTATCAAAATGACTAGGGACAGAAAGGAGAGTATTGCTTTAAGCACTGAAATGATTCGATATGGATTTGGAAAGCAGGTTATTCATGGCTAATGGTCCCTATCATCCCCCCTTTTAATACTGTACAGTAATTTCAGTTTACAGAGTGGAGATGAGAAACAACATGATTTTGACAAAATAAGTCTCTTGCAGGGCTGGCCCAAGACATTTTGCTGCCAGAGGTGAAGGAACAGTTGGTGGACTCGCTCCCCCATTCCATGTTTGGAAGCGGACTGGACTGGCTACTGAATCTTAGCTCAACATTGTTTTATTTCTTTTTTCTTTTTTCATTTTTTCTTGTATTGTTCACCGGTCTGGAATCTATTGAGATTTCGAGCAGTATTTCCATGCTGTGAATATACAAGTAAGTAAAACACTTTGCGTTGCAACAGGGTTCGCTCACAACAATATATTCTTCCTGGGAATATCCATTTCCTCCCGATGCCCCCTCACGCCAGCTGCTGTGAGGATTGTGGCTTGGCTCAGAGAGAACAGAGAAGCAGGGGTAGAGGGTATCTTTGCCGTGGAGGCTGCTGGTTCCAACATCGGGGGGGGGGCGGTGAATCTGCTCCGGGTTTAAGGCCTTTATCACATGGGCAGTTTGATCCACACCCGCCCTGACGTTGATCCAATTTGTTCACATGGCGTCATCCCCCTCATGCTGCTTTTGCACCCCATTTCCAGTTTCACTTTCAAAGTATCCCTGAACGGGGATTGTCTGTTTGCTCCCTTACACTGCAGGCTTATCTGAGGAACTGGAGCAAAACTGACCACGGGTGATCAAAAGCTTACACTCGCATAGGAAATGGAGGGGGAACCTGCATAAGCAAAACGGGTAGGTGTGCTAAAGCCTTCAGTCATAACCAGTTAGAACTCTAATGAAGCTATGCAGGGTGCCTTGGATAGCTCCTTTGGAGCCCTAACTGGTTATGACTGAAACCCGGAGAATATTCACCACTTCACTGACATTGGTACTGCTAGCCTTCATTTTATCCATGTCCCTGCTATTAAAAAAAAATATTGGTGTTTCGAGCCTGTGAGCCCTACTCCACTACACCACAGGCCCTAGCATCACCACTGAGCAACACTGATTGATGTTTCATTGGGCACTCAATTCTGTCTTCATGACACAATTTATGAGGGAAAAGCTCGCAACTGCCCAATTCCCACCCCACACCCCCACAAAAGGACAAGATCTATATCACTAGTCCATGACATATTTTCCACTTACTATAGATAGAGTTGTAGAAATAGAAACAATCCATAAAAAGTATGAATGGGTGGCAGGCAGTGCTCCAGAGTAAGTGGGGTATCCAGTTCGATATTTGTTGTATTGGAAGTGATATCCTGGATATAGTGCATGTATTACAAAATTCCCATTGATTCAACTGGTACTAAGATTTTCTCCCTGGGGTTAATTTAACTTTTGTTCCTTAGGGCTTATTCTCTCTTTGTCTGCCTGACCTCCCTAATTTTTAGAAACAACATTCGACAATCACCATCTCTTCGTTTTTCTTTTGCCCCTGACTTATTGCCCCAGCTAAGGGGTTTCCTCCAGGCAGCAGCGAATGAAAATGAAGCATTCCCATCACATCCATTTATCATCCTCATTGCTAGAATTAAGATTAATTAGGGTTGTCAGCACACAAATGAACTCACAAATGTCAATTTCCCCTTTTCACTTTTCCCCTGTCAAAATAAATTGTATAACCATCACTTAATACAAAGCTCTTGTTTCCCTAATAATAGGCTGAATGCTAGAGCCAAAGGACTACTAAATGGAACTCAAGGAAAACATGTGCAACTCGAGAGGGAGAAACATTATTTGGAGAACCCTGTCTCTACCACACTGTTTCTGTGAACTGGAAAGGCCTTCAGGGGATTTGCGGGTTTGTCTTATTTATAAGTGGCTAGATCTCAAAGCAATTGTGGGGGAACCTTACCCAGGGAATAACAGTAATAACACCTGCAAGATAATTGCTTCCAATGTGCTTCCACCTCTCTCTACATGCAATTTCCTGCACCTAACTTTCCACCTATTAGGTTGACCATCTGAAAAGGAGGACAGGGCTCCTGTAACTTTAACAGTTGTAGAGAAAAGGGAATTTCAGCCAGTGTCATTTGTATGCAATTAGTTCCTGGTGAAATTCCTTCTTCATCACAACAGTTAAAGGTGTAGGGGCCCTGCCTTCTTTTGTATCTGGTCACTCTAGTATAGTGCCTGCACCTTTAACTGTTATGTTGAAGAGGGAATTTCACCAGGAACTAATTGCCTACAAATGACACTGGCTGAAATTCCCTTTTCTCTACAACTGTTAAAGTTACAGGACCCCTGTCCTCCTTTTCAGATGGTCAGCCTACCACCTATTCCATTTGCCGGGAAATATTTGATAGCTGGAGATATATGCCCAGCATTGGATGAACTGTGCTGGACATACACTATTCTTATTCTTTTGTAAAACTCTTTCATTTCATCAATGAAATCAGTAACTTTATATGATCCATTTTCAGAGAACTGTATTTTACTCTCTCTCAAACACACACACACACACACACACACACTCACCAGTCATTCTTACAAAGGTATCCAATGTGATGAAATCAGGAAACCATCCTATGGGGGAGGGGTTGGGAATCTTAGCATTTAATAACTACATTACCTGTGCTTATATTTTCTGTGCCTCTGGGGATGGAGAACTTCTGGCCCTCTGCCCTCCTTATATAAATGTTGGGATTATATGAGCATGTGTCTAATTACCATCACTTCAAGCAAAGGTGATCTATACGAAGAAGTAGACTTCCACACTTGGATCCAGGGATGTGCGAATCAGCAAAACACGATCTTGTTGAGGTTTTCTGAATTCCACCTCGAAGCTCATTCCCAACTTGCATCCATATCAGATTGAGAGCTTTGGCATTTGGTTTTGCTTTTTTTTGCACAAACATGTGTGCCTATCTTCATGTATATTTTCCCAAATGTGTGCATCAATTGTGCACATTGTTGTAACATATGCATTTTCCTCCTTTGAATTAAAGTGTGTTTGTACGCATTTTTCAAATATTTATTTATTCATTTGTTACATTTATTTCCCACCTTATTTCCTCCAAGGAAACCAAGGTGACATACCTTTTCTCCATTTTATCCTCACAACAACAACCCTGTGAGGTAGGTTGGGCTGAGAGTCTGTGACTGGCCCAAAGTCACCCAGTGAGCTTCCATGGCCGAGTGGGGACTTGAACCTGGATCTCCCAGTCTAACACTCTAGCCACTATGCCACACTGGCTTTTAGTGTGCATTCCGCAAATCACACTGCAAACTTGGAAATGTGGCTGCAGATTGCATTTGGGTCCATGTTTAGGGAGGTGCAAAATGGGTAAGTTCTGATCCAAAATGAACTGGAACAAATTTTTAATGTATCGCTACACAGATCACTCTGCTGATGCCACATGTATATAATGGGTGCTGTAGAGTTCTTGCAATTTAGGGTGACCAGATAAAATCCAGGTCAGGGCTCATGTAACTTTAACAGTTGTAGAGAAAAGGGAATTTCAGCCAGGGTCATTTGTATGCAATTAGTTCCTGGTGAAATTCCCTCTTCATCGCAACAGTTAAAGGTGCATGCACTATACTAGAGTGACCAAATACAAAAGAAGGCAGGGCCCCTGCACCTTTAACTGTTGTGATGAAGAGGGAATATCACCAGGAACTAATTGCATACAAATGACACTGGCTGAAACTCCCTTTTCTCTACAGCTGTTAAAGTTACATGAGCCCTGACCTGGTCACCCTATTGCAATTCTTCTGGACCCATATAGGCCACTGACAGATTATCAGTGCTATTAGCTCTGTCAGCGTTGATCATGAGTTTAAGAGGGGGACAGAATTAAACCATCTTCTCTCCTGCAGCATTTCTCATCATTTGGAACGTCTCTATATACATCAGAGCAAAAGTAGGCCCAACAAAAGTATGTCTGTTTTGTATCTCTCGGAGCTGCCAGCCTTTATTCCTACTTTGAGAAAACGTTTATCTCTTTCCAGATTAAATGTTTTATGACAAAAGACTTACTAAAAGTAAGTCCCTTTCATCTCAGTGGGACTTTTGAGTAAACAACGTATGGGTAAGATCAAACGGCCAGCCTTATCTGGATAAATAGATGAAAAAGGGGAGAACCAATAGAATAGAATGAAAATTATGGCACATAGTTCAGTGTCTTCATAGTCAGTAGTACACTATACATCTCCCTTTGCTGATGAGAGAAGGGCCACACAAACATCAAACATAGGGCCATTTCACACATTAGACATAGACAAGTCCAGGTTTGCCACTGAGTATGCACCCAACAGAATGCTGCAGCCAGTTACAAGTATACATTTATGGCATTCTCATTTTATCTTTTTTTGCTATACACTTAAAACATGCTAGGTTTGAAGTAAAGTGGTATGAATGTTCTCTCTATTGCCTTTAAAAAAATAAAATAAAGATTTGTTAACATTTATTTCAGTAGGAGCGTGACTAACAATAGCAGCATCCTGGGGAAAAAGAATTAACAGGATCTCTTCCAATTTGGAGGAATAAACTTGGATCTGTTGCCTTAATGGAAAAACTAATGCACAAGGTCAGACAGGTTAGGTCTGAAAATGATTGAGATTGGGGGGTTTTATGAAAATTAGGAAGCTTTCATAAATTTTGCAAATAATAATGCTAACATGGGTCATGCTGGAAAGATGTTTTGGGATGAATAGAAAAACGTAATCAATGTGTTTAATGGCGAAAGGCAACAAGACACATAGCCTTCATATGCATATTTGTACCATGTTTAATTGTAAAAGATCATTCTTTTTAATTGATTAATTATTGCTGTTTTAAGTAAATAATTGTTGTTGTTTCTTGCTTTGTTTGTTTGTTTATAATGATTTGTCTCTACTTCATATGAAAATCAATAACTATATTTTTAAAAACCACCTTAGAGCAGTTTCTCTAGTGGTTGTTTCCAACATGAAAGCCATTCCTTGATGGTGCTGTGCCTTACTGATGAACCTGAATGTGTGACTTCTTCCTGTGATATTGCAACACTTCTTTCCATATCGACAATTCTGGATAACCAAAGGGAATAGAAATAGGGCAGGACAATACCTATGGTCCCACCGTGCCAGTGGCTCTTTAATATTGTCATGGTGTATTTGGGATCCTATATTCCTCTAGTTTGCATAAATAGAGTATAAGATTGCATTTTATTTATTATTATTTTTAATTGGATTTATATCCAACTTTTTTTCATCCAAGGAACCCAAAGCAGCACACATAATCCTCCTTTTCTCCATTTTATCCTCATAACAACAACGCTGTGGAGTAAGTTGGGCTGAGAGTCTGAGCTTCCATGGCTGAGTGGGGACTAGAACCCAGATCTCCCAATTCCTAGTCCAATACTCTAACCACTACACCATGCAGGCTCTCCATTGGCATTAATGCATTGGCATTAATGTTAGCTTGCATTTTAGAGAATAAAAGTTGAACACATATTCTGTTTAAACATTTTTTTACCAATCCTGATTTTAACACCCCAGATATATGAAATCATGACAACAATCTTGGCTACTTATAACCTTCTGATAAATATTTAACCTGCTGTTCTTGCTTAAAACCATGGTGACAATCTAGCTCTAATGTATTGATTACCAAAGATCCAAATGTTCTTCCATAGAAAAAGGAGGGGGGTGTCCAAACATTTCCCATGCATCTCTTCTCCTTTCACAATGAAGGGTGTGCTTGTTTTACCTTATCCCTTTACAAAGTATTTTTGGATAGAAAGGTGCATTTCACAGCATATGTGTCAGAAAGTTTAATTTTGACTGTCAGCTCTTTACTTTCCCACAGTCAGTGTTCCAACCCAAACTCTGAGATGCGCACACGCCCTGTCTCCTAATCCCCAGTCGACTCTGAAGTCTGTGGTGTAGCAATGGCACCAGTCATGGCAACGTTGGCAAGCCAAGCCTTTCAGTTTGTGGAGAATGAATAGAGCTTCCTTCCCATCACAGACTAGTACACTAATAATAATACTTAGTATTCATACAGTGCTTTCAAATTTTCAAACCACTTCACAGATGCCATCTGATTCTAATTCTTACAACAACCCTTTAAGTTAAGCAAGTATTGTTGTTCCCATATTGCAGACAGGGTCACATGGCAGCTGAGGAACTGGGGACCAGTGCTGACTCCAGGTTTTGGAGGGCCCTTGGGACAAGACACCCTCAATGGACCCCTCCCTCAATGGGTCTACCTTCTCACCACCATTGTCACCAGGCAGCTGTTACTGCTGCCCATCCTCTTTCTAATCATGCGCTCTATGTGGGGCTGCCCTTAAGTAGGATGACCAGATAAAATCCAGGTCAGGGCTCATGTAACTTTAACAGTTGTAGAGAAAAGGGAATTTCAGCCAGAGTCATTTGTATGTAATTAGTTCCTGGTGAAATTCCCTCTTCATCACCACAGTTAAAGGTGCAGGCACTATACTAGAATGACCATATACAAAAGAAGGCAGGGCCCCTGGAACTTTAACAGTTCTGATGAAGAGGGAATATCACCAGGAACTAATTGCATACAAATGACACTGGATGAAATTCTCTTTTATCTACAACTGTTAAAGTTACATGAGCCCTGACCTGGATTTTATCTGGTCACTCTACCCTTAAGGCTGTTCCGGAAGCTGGAGCTAGTGCAGGACGCAGCAGCTCGGCTGTTGTTGGGAGCTGCCCCTTTTCAGCATGTAACTTCTTCACTGGGGCTGCCTATATTATTATTATTATTATTATTATTATTATTATTATTATTATTTACATTGATATACCACCCCATAGCCGAAGCTCTCTGGGTAGTTTACAAAAATTAAAAGATTGAACATTAAAAAGTCAATATACGAAATTTTAAACCATAAAAAAATAAAACAGCGATATTTAAAACATTTTAAACTTTTAAGCCTGGCCAAAAATTCAGTTAAAAACCTCAACTTAAGTTGTTTAAATGCCTGGGAGAAAAGTCTTGACCTGGCGCCGAAAAGATAACAATGTTGGCACCAGGTGGGCCTCGTCAGGGAGATCGTTCCACAATTGGGGGGCCACCACAGAGAAGGATCTCTCCCTTGTTGCCGTCCTCCGAGCTTCCCTCGGAGTAGGCACCCAGAGGAGGACCTTAGATGTTGAGCATAGTGCATGGGTAGGTTCATGTTGGGAGAGGCGTTCCATTAGGTATTGTGGTCCCAAGCCATGTAAGGCTTTATAGGTTAAAACCAGCACCTTGAATCGGGCTCAGAAACATACAGGCAGCCAATGCAAACGGGCCAGAATTGGTCTTAGGTCCCCTCTACAATAATAATAATAATAATAATAATAACCATTTATTTCTTACCCGCCTCTCCGTCTGGATCGAGGCGGGGAACAACAACATGATAAAATACATAAAACTGATTAAAACATGACACATATTATTAAAACTGCATAAAAAATCCTAAAACATCCTAAAAACATCCTTAAAACATTCTAAAATTCCACTGGATATGCCTGCTGGAAGAGAACAGTCTTTATAGCTTTCTTAAATTCTAAAAGACTGTTAAGTTGACGAGTCTCCTCCGGCAGGTCATTCCACAGTCTGGGAGCGGCAGAAGAGAAGGTCCTCTGGGTAACGGTTGTCAGCCTAGTCTTGGCCGACTGCAGTAAGTTCTTCCCAGAGGACCTGAGCGTGCGGGGCGGATTGTATGGGAGAAGGCGATCCCGCAGGTAACCTGGACCCAAACCATGTAGGGCTTTAAAGGTAATAACCAACACTTTATATTTCGCCCGGAAACTAATTGGCAGCCAGTGGAGCGATTTTAAAGCTGGCGTAATATGGTCACCCCTAGATGTACCGGTGACCAACCTGGCTGCCATATTTTGAACTAGTTGAAGTTTCCGGACTAGGCATAGAGGTAGCCCTATGTACAGCGCATTGCAGAAGTCGAGCTTCGAAGTTACCAGCGCGTGCACTACCATCTTTAGGTCTTCCAACTCTAGGAAGGGGCACAGCTGGCGTATCAGCCGAAGCTGATAGTAGGCACTCCTGGCCGTCGCACCTATCTGGGCTGTCATTTGGAGCGACAGATCCAGGAGCACCCCCAAGCTGCGAACACAGTCTTTCAGGGGGAGTGTAACCCCATCCAGAACCGGTTGACACACCTCCAAACCCAGGTTGCGGCCTTTGACAGCAAGCACCTCCGTCTTGTCTGGATTCAGCTTCAGTTTGTTTTTCCTCATCCAGCCCATTACCGCCTCCAAGCATTCATTCAGAGGAGACACACTATCCTTAGCTGGCGCTGTTATCGAAGGCATAGAGAAATATATTTGGGTGTCATCAGCATACTGATAGCACCCCGCCCCATGCCTGCGGATGATCTCTCCCAACGGTTTCATATAAATGTTAAACAGCATCGGGGAAAGGATGGCACCTTGCGGTACGCCACACAGCAGCTCCTTCTTTGCGGAGCAGCTATCCCCAAGCATCACCATCTGGAACCTGCCAGAGAGGTAGGACCGGTCCTACCTGCCAGAGAGGTAGGACCGGAACATTCTTCTAGGCCAGAGTGACGGTGCTTCCTGCAGGCCGAGCTGAGCAGTTTCTAGTCCTGCGCTGTCGCTCTGGCCTAGAAGAAGCCCCGGATCGCCCAGGGGAGGGGCTGGATGAAGTGTGCTGAGGAGGGGCGACAGTCTGCCTCGCCCACCCAGGGGGAAGTTTCCTCGGCGCCGTCCCAAGCGCGTCGGCTCCAGGGCTGGTTTGGGGGGGGACGATGGGACACCTGAACTGGACGCCCTCACTTCCTCCTGCTTTCCTTCAGATAACCTAGCCCCAAGCCGTTTAGGGCTTTGAATGTTAATACCAGCACTTTGAATCAAGCCCGGATCTGGACTGGCAGCCAGTGAAGCTGGAAAAGAACTGGTGTAGAGTGGTCTCGCTGGCCAGTCCCCATTAACAGTGTAGCTGCCCTGTTTTGTACCAGTTGAAGTTTCCGGACCATTTTCAAAGGCAGCCCCACGTATAACGCATTGCAGTAATCCAGATGAGAGGTTATCAGAGTGTGGATAACTGTAGCTAGGCTATCTCTGTCCAGATAAGGCCACAGTTGGTATATCAGCTTAAGTTGATAAAAGGTGCTCCTTGCCACTGAGTTCACCTGTGCCTCAAATGACAGTTCTGGATCCATGAGCACCCCCAAACTACGGACCCAATCCTTTAGGGGAAGTGCAACCCCCTCCAGAATAGGGTGAACATCACCTAGCCGGATAGACAAACTACCCACAAACAGTACCTCCGTATTGTCTGGATTGAGTCTCAGTTTATTGGCCCTTATCCAATCCATTATACCATGCACAGGCACTGATTCAGAACAGCCACTGCCTCACCTGGGTTTCATGAAAAGGAGAGGTCAAGCTGGGTGTCATCTGCATATTGATGACTGCCCACATCTCCGGATAAGCTCTCCCAGCGATTTCATGTAAATGTTGAACAGCATAGGGGATAACATAGAACCCTGTGGAACCCCATGACCTAGATGCCATGGCACAGAGCAATAATCCTCCAGCACCGTCTTCTGGAATCAGCTATCCAAGTAGGAGTGGAACCACTGCAACGCAGTGCCTCCAACTCCCAGCCCAGACAACCTATCCAGAAGGATACCATGGTCGATGGTATTGAAAGCCGCTGAGAGGTCCAAGAGAATCAAAAGGGTCACACTCCTCCTGTCCCTCTCCCAGCAAAGGTCATCCCACAAGGCGACCAAGACAGTTTCCATTCCAAAACCAGGCCTGAAGCCCGATTGAAATGGATCTAGATAATCCGTTTTGTTCAAGAGTGCCTGGACTTGTCCTGCAACCATTCACTCAAGCACCTTGCCCAGAAAAGGGATGTTAGCCTTCTCCTTTACCAACCTGCCTAGTCACTGAGGTCATTAGAGGGCATGCTCCTGGTACTTCCACATGGACCTATGGCCCGGTTTTAATTTTTGTGAACCGCCCAGAGAGCTTCGGCTATGGGGCGGTATAAAAATGCAATAAATAAATAAATAAATAAATAGAAGAAGAGCCTTTAGTGTGGTGGCCCCTTTTCTTTGGATTTTTTTGGTCAGGAGGGTGCCATCACTGTGCTGGTTCTGGTGCTCTTTTCCAGGAAGCATTCCTCAACTGACCAGTCACTGTTATTCATTGGTCTGCTGATTAAACTGAAGAATTTTTATATGCTGTTTTCATCTTTTCATCTTTTTACTGTTTTATTCCTATGTTCATCACTCCAGAATCTATTTTAGACATGGAGCAGTATATAAATATTGTAAATAAATAAACAAATTATTATTACTACCACTTGCTTGCTTGACAGGCAGAGAGCCAAGGAGCAAGTAGGGAAGTGGGATCAACTGTTCCTCTTTCTCATCTGAGCAAGGCAAGAGGCAGGTGAACAAGCAGGTTGCAGTGGTGAAGAGGAGGAGCAACTCCAGGAGGTTCTTGTCAGAGTCAAAGGTAGCAGATGCCTGATTATGCCCACCTTTGACTCTGGCCAAGGGGACTTTCTGGTTCCTAGCTCAATCTCTTAGTCACTACACTATACCAGATCTCTCTGAATAGAAATGGTCAAGGATAAATTGATGTTAGAGTCTCAGGAGGCTCAACATATAAAAGTATTCCTATGTATGCTTTATTAACCTTCTTGAGTGCCATTTCTTTTGATAGAAAAGTGGAGTATAAATCAAATAAATAAATAAATAAAGCCCTACAGGATGTAGGAGCCTGGTTCCACTTGTCATAATGGGCAACCGTGAATCTAGAGGACAGCTATCCGGAGCGTTCAACTAAGAGTACTGGTATACCTTGGACATTCATGCAATGTGCAGGCTGTGCATGTGTGGCAAAGCATGATTATGGAATGAAATGTATGGATGTTTTGTGATTGGACACATCAAGACTGTACCTGCACGATAGGTTTCCCGCAAGTAAGATCCGACCTACAAGATCTGTTCTGTCTGCCCTGTATTGTTAATTCATTAATTCATTAATTCATTTATTTATAACATTTCTGAGCTGCCTTTCAGGGCAGAGCAGCAAAAACATAAACACAATAAAATAGCAATAAAAATAAAAATAAAAGCCAACAATATAACCAGCAGCAAGAACAACAATGGCAATAGCAGCAACAACAGCAGCAGTCATATCAAGAGAAGGCCATGGTAAAATAGTATGTCTTCAAGGCCTTCTTAAAAGCCTGCAATGACAGAGCATGGCGGATCTCTGATGAGACTTTGTTCCAAAGATGTGGGGCCACCACAGAGAAGGCCCTCTCACATGTGATCGCCCACCTAATTGCCCCCTCGGGTGGGCAAATGAGAAGGACCTCTCTTTCTGATCTTAAAGTGCAGGCAGGTTAATATGGGTGAAGGTGGTCCTCCCAAGTCGTTTAAGGCTTTAAAGGTCAAAATCAGCACTTTGAAGTGGTCTCAGAAACACAATGGTAACCAGTGCAGCTGTATCTACCTACCTGTACTGTAATCAGAACTTGCAAAATGAGCAGTGTTGGGTTGAGATTGTCCCATGCCACACCATTCCTAGTGACACATACCATCTTTCTGCCTCTTCTCCTCCATCTAAAAGCTTGTTACAGCTCATTGTGTCTACATCAGCTAATGAGCTCTATGGCGCTCTATTTGGTTTATTGCATATGTTCATGTCCCTAAATGAAACCTTTATTTGGCCTTCTTGTAACTGACAACAACTTTCATTCTCAACTGAACAAACAACATACCAGAGTGATGTACTGTAGTAGTAACCAGGAAGATCCAAATTGAAATCCCAGCTTCGGTAACTTTAGGCCAGTTACTATCTCTCAATCTATCTTACTTCACACAATTGTTGTGAGGGTAGAAGTGTTTGGGAAAAAACATATATGTTGCCCTCAGCTCCTTGAAGGAAGAGTGGAATGTGAATGAAATATAAATAAATGAAAGTTTCCTTAGTAGTGTGAATGATGTTTTTTTTTAAAAAAAACAAAATTGCATTTTCCCCTGCATTTAAAAGATAAACATAAGAAGGAAAAATCCAGAAGTATGGGAACCAAGTGACTGTCTTCCCGGTATCCGACATTTAAATGCATATAGTTTTGCACCAATAACATCTCTCAAAACTCTCCTTTGTAGGAAGAAGGGTCACTACAGGCTGATACCACCAGTGTTTCCTTGACGTAAATCAATCCCAGATCCCATTAATTTGAACAACTGCCCTTGAATCTTTTGCCTGGCCATCGAGAGCTATTATATAACAACTAATTGGTCAATGTGTCCTCTTTAATAAGGGGAGTCTGTGCAGATGCAGAATTCAGAAAATGGTGAACCAAAGTTCCAGCACAAAGGTGAATGGAATTACGTGAAGTTCCCACTTGTTGTGTTAACCTCTGCTGTCTGTTTGGGGCAGAGACATGAAGTGGAAAACGTCCCTGAAATTTACCTATGGCTTAAGAGGTGAGGGAGTGGAGAGCATGCAAATGGGTGAACAGTTCAGAAAGATTATGTGCTAAAAATATGCCAGGCCCTGCAAATAAACCAAGCAGGAAGAAATCTCCTGGGTCAATGTGACTAAAATTATCAAAATCGCGGGGTACCATGATTCACTTTCTAAATGCAAATACCTCAGGGATGAACAAAGAAGTGATTGTACAAGTAGCATTGTACATAGTTGCATGTGGATCTTTGACAAAATTAGTAAAAACATTTTTTTTGTCTTTATGGGGTTAAGAAATTCAAATATCCCTATGAGAATTTGATCCATGATTGTTAGTCTGAGTGGCTTAGCAGCATGGAATTTTGAATTAATATTAGAAATTACAACTGGCGTGTCAAGTTGCAGCTTCAAGAAGGTAATTTGAGACAGGGACAGCTAGTCACAAAAAGTTAGAATATAATGAAGAGGATTAAAGCCCCTGAAGAAAACATCTCAGTCTCTGCAATTTTATCCCGGGATTTCTAAGGTGCATAAAAAGCATCATTCTGATAGCCTCAAAGTTAAGAAAATTACAATTTTAAGGCACTTTATAAATCAGGCTCTTAGATCACAGCCCTATTCATATGTTGACATTTAAAAAGTCCTACAACTCCCAGCATTTCCAAGCCAGTATGGCTAGCTGGAGGGATGCTGGGAGTAGTAGGACTTTTTTTAATGTCTAAACATGCATAGGGTTGTGCCCTAAGTCTCCATTGCCTTCAGTGGCATTAATCGGCTGTTCTGCAGGCTCTGCTGTTGCCTCCACCAAATAGAATGCTGCATTGGTTTTCCTACACTCTGTTGTATCCCTCTCTAGTACTTGAATTTACTCATGTGCTTGGTGACCAATACTGTATCAATAGAATCTATTGAGACATCTAGGCACATGCTAAAGACCATATGCCAAACCAAACCATGAAGAAGCTAATGTGCATGTGTGTTTCCCTCACCCTCTGATCATTTGTGGTGCATACATAAGTTTTATTTCATGTGCCTTTCTTTACAAGGGCACACTATTGTTGTCTGTCTGTCTGTCTATAATTTTATTTTTAATTTCTTTTAGCACACTTGCAAAAGACAAGGCTTGCTCTGCCTTCCTGTATGGTGAAGCAATCTGCTTCAGGCAGCAAATCTGCTTCAGAAAGCAAAATAATTTGGGCCAGCACTGGACAGCATGGCAAGTCATCAGTGGCAACTGAGAAGAATCCAAACAGCAGAAAGAGAAATAAAGAATCTGGTCATATGACAGTGAGAGAGTACTGGGGAAGTAGATGAAGTATAGCAATTCAAGGTATATCATGTAGTTGTCCCTAATATTGGCTGAGACCCAAAGAGGGGCTTGGTGGATATATTGCAACTTTTCATTCCTGAGCTTGTCCTTCATGCCTTATGGAATGCTGCTGTGGAAAGTCGTCAACACTTTCAGACAGATGTTTTGGAGTGCAGATATATGAAAGGGTCTAAAATGGCCCATGTCTAGGAGATCACACACAGCCTTTGGATCCCACCATTATCTGGGATTTGTTGGGTAAGATAAATTTCTTCTTCTTCTTCTTGCATCATTTTTCAAGTTTGGCATAATTTGCAGTAGTTCAGATGTCCTAACCTTGGAAGAATGCACCATCACACATTCCTGATCATCATTTTTTCAAGTTTGGCATAATCTGTAGTAGTTCAGATGTCCTAAAATTGGAAGTATGCACTATCACAGCATTCCTGATCTTCTGAATATCATAATTCAGCTCTACTTACATATTGCCTAGTATCACCCTGGAAATATAATCTATGAAGTGCTAAAGTGTGCCAAAAGACATCCTAAGTAGAATTGCCAGTCTGGATGTTTCTAAGAGGCAATATGTACATACAGAACCGGTAATGGGACTCAGATTGGGAGTCAATCAGAGCCAAAACATATGAAGGCACTGTAAGTGGTGGGGTTGTTATACTGCTTCCCAAGCCATTTAAGATGGCAAAGTGAATCTTGCTCCTGGGCTTGAGCCACAAATTCTTTTGTGATCTTCTGGAGTGCACCAGGTTGGGAAGGCTTCTTTAGTCAATAGACAATTGGAGCTGTCAAAAAAGACATGGGATCCAACCTCATACCCACCAAAAACTGTTGTGCTCTGTATCCTAGGTCTGCCCTGGACCTTCTCCAGAATCTTCCCCTAAATCCCAACTAGTGTCCACAATTGTTGATTACAAGAGTTGGCAAGCAATCCTGTTTTTATGCTGATGCTGATAATAATAATAATAATAATAATAATAATAATAATTTTGGATTGTAAATTTTAACAGAACAAAACCAAAACCAGAAAGGGAGGAAAAGTAGAATGAAGAATATAATATAACTACATTATTTAAATATATCAATTTCAATTGAGATATATATATATATATATATATATATGAAATGTGTATATGTATACAGTAGATATGTAGATATGAAAATACAGCTTTTTAGAAAGAGAAAATTATGCATAAATGTCAACAAAAGCAGACCAAATGTCCATATATGTATCCATTCACAAGTGGTGTCTATATACCACCTGTTCAAACACTGGTTGCGTTGTTAGGCCCTCAGTCCATTGCATTATGGGAGGTGAGCATTTATCCTTACATTGTTGTAATACCACTTCTTCAGCTGTCAAAAAGATGCAGAGAATCCATTTACACTGAATGTGTGTTCACTTCCTGGAAGCAGGTAAATAATATAATATTGATATGTACTTTGCCTTGACCCCAACACACACCACTAAAATCATGTTGTCCCTGCCCCCCCCCCAACCTACCTCTTGTATTGAAACTTGAAATGTATTCCTTGTCTTATTTCTGTGACAGGCTACATGAAGATAAACTGGCACAGAATAGCCTCAAATGATTGGGAGAACTCTTACCATTTTAACACAATGGTAATGATACACCATTGGTGAGTGCTTAGGAGAAATGTTGGATTGGATCCAGACTTAGTCATACTTAGAGTAGACCCACTGAAATCAACAAGACTTCATTTCATCATGATTGCTAACATAAGTCTCATTTATTTGTATTTTTTCCAATAATGGGGAGCTACTCTGTGAATGCTCATAGTGAAGTGTGCAATTAATAAATGTCAGGCTAAAGAATAAAGATGTCATTTATTAGATACAGATTCAGCCCATCCCAGCTGGAAAAATGCATTCATGTTTAAAATAAATAAATAAATAAATAAATAAATAAATAAATAAATAAATAAATGGGGAGAGGCAGGAAGGTGAAGAAGCGCAATGTTCTGTGAAAGAAAGAAAGAAAAAGTTAGGCAAGAAAAATGAAATTGAAATAGACTTAAGGAAGGATTACTCAGGATAGATAAAGAATGAGAAAAATAATGCTGGTAATAAACAATAGCTTTTAAAAGAGTTGAAGCTGGTATGATACAGGCATCAGTGCCCTTCATTTATCACGGTTGTATCTGATCAAACAGGCATTGCAGGTTTTTTGAAACACTACAAAGGCTTGTAAAACCTGCTTAGAAACAGCAATTGTAGGCTGAGTATGCACACCATAGGCACTGATGGTTCTCTCACGCCACCTTCTATACTCTGGAAAATATGGAGATGTAGGTGTTGGTGCTTTTAACAGAGAGAGAGCAAAAGCAAATGCCCTCATCTACCCAGCGTTAATTGCAACTAACTACCACGAAAACCAACAGACTAGCTCAATTCGGACATGAATGGTGGGGTAATAATCAACTTTACAGTTGTTCATCTAGGGGGTACTCCCCCCACAACATGGTAATAAATAATCAACTGTGGTGTGGATGAGGATCAGCACTGAGTTGACTATGGCAGCATTCGGACGACACGATAGTCAAAACAACTGACGACTGTTTCCCCCACACCAGTTGTTTATTGTGTCGTCCAAATTGAGCCGCTGCGTCAGTCACTCCTATTTAAGTCCCATGTCTTTCACTGGAGCTTTCCCCACAATTTTGTACATGTCTACTCAGAAGTAAGCCACACTGAGTTCAATGAGGCTTACTGCCAGGTAAGCGGGTAGAGGACTGCAGCCTTAGCCACCACTGCTGGACCAGGCCCTTTAAAGAGGAACAGGAGCGGAAGTAGACTTGAAAAGAAGGGTGATAAAGGGGAACAGGAAGAAAAATTGTAGGGGGTGGGTTTTTTTTCCACGTGGGGATTTAATTCCAAGAAACTGTCATGACCTTCAAGCAAGACTGGCGCAAAGGGACGACAAGAGAACCCAATCGCCTGTCGTCCCACGGAGGAGACATGCCATTGGTATGCCTTTAGAAAGAGTCTTGAGCAGAGAAAGATCTCTCTTTCTTCCCCCTCATATTTTAAAACAAGCCAGTTTTAAAAAAAGAAAGAAAGAAAAGAAATGAAAGCATAAAATGAGGAGGAGGGCAATCTACCCCCTTGTTTTAACTGAATTATTCAGCTGCCCTCTGGGGTTGACACTAGGATACATGAGGCTTTTGTGTAATATCAGCAGGAATTCTGCAGGCTTTCTCTTCCCTCCCAGTCCCAGGGAAATGGAGGGAGGATTTCAAAGGAGAAGGAAAGGGAAAGGGGGAGGAGAAGAGTAAGCTAATAGGGATGGGAATTATTTTGCGATGGCTGGAGGGATAAGCAGGGATGGGGGGGTGGCAGGGGGTGGGGGAGGCGAGGGAAAAAGAAAGTAACTACAGAAATTGAAAGCTGACTCCCTTTAGTAGCCCAAGGCAGTGCTCTGACCTGGGGTAGCTGCCCTTTTAGCCAAAGATGAAGACAAAGTTCAGGGCATAGGGAAAGCTGGATAAATAAGGAACACTTATTTGGGGACTGGTCCGACAGCAGCGGGACACGCCTGTCTATTAAAAGTGGAATGATGGAGACCTCTCTGGAGACCTGCTCTGGCAAGATTGTTGACTCACACAAACTGTGATGGACGTGCTGTGTCTCATCCCCTAGAGCAAAACACAGCACACGTTTGGCCTTCCGCCCACCTGGTAGAAAGGGAATCAGAGCTTCTAGCCTGCCTCTCTCTCTCTCTCTCTCTCCCCCCCCCCCGGTGTGTGTGTGTCCCAAAAAGGAAATGATATATACCTCGGTATAAAATTGCTCTTTGTTTTATTCTTTACCATTAAACCCATGGACCCTATGCCCCCCCTGCAAGGTTTGCATGATGAATCCTTAAAAAGGATTATCTATGCTTATTCAATGGAGCTCAGAAAAGGCAACTTTCTGAGAAAAGAGGAAGGTTTGGCAAAGGGTCTTCTACATTTCCGTCATGAAACCCTCTAAAATAGCCCTTCAATTTTTAAAAAAATATGGAACATTAGAAAATGGACCTGCTATTAGATTGGTTTTCTACTAAAACACATAGAGCTACACGTTGAGATCTCCCAAAGCCTCCTCAGACAATTTATTTATTTAACACTCAAATGTATATACCGCTTTCCACAAAAAGTAACAAAGTGGTGCACCAAATGTGTACTGAATGTGCAGTTATTACTAATTAATTGTGGCTATGGATGGACAAATCACCCTATTTCCAGTCCATGCCAGTTTCACATGTCACAATCATATGTCCATTCTGTACAATTTCGGCATTAGTCTGCAATTTGTATTAAAAAACCACATACACATGAAAAATTGATTTATTTCCATGCACAATTTCCCCTAAAATATACACATTTGTACCAAAGATTCCCTAACATACGCAGTTTTGTATGCAACCTTCCCTAAGATACTTATGTTTGAATGCAATATTTGAGCTGAGAACTGAATCGCAAAATTCGGAAAAGTGTGCGACTCAAAGAATAACTGTGTTCTGATCTGCATATTAGTCCAGGAGCTGCAAATCTGGTTGGTTCGCTTAAAATTGCATATCAATAAAAATTCTTCTCCAATCTTATGTGTGGCTGATGTCTAGAAAAGTATCATCAGATACTAAGGACTAGGCTCCTGTATATCACTGTTGTTTTTGTTGAATTTCTTTTCAGACAGAATGCTCCCCATTATATCACTCAAATGCAAGAGTGCTCAGAAGAATCACCATGCTTATGGGAACGTATGAACTCTATTGTGTCTATAGCTCATTGTGATCTCTGAGCAGAACTTTTATTGCTGAAAGCTGCCTTGGGAGGGCTTCTGCCCTGAAAGGCGGCCAAGAAATATTTTAAATAAATAAATAAATAAAATAAAATAAATAAAATACAATAAACTTTTCACTAGGACAGTGGGAATGGCTGGGTTGTTTGCTGACAAGGGAAAAGCTACACTAGAGATTGAGCACATTGAGCATCTAAACCACATACCTGTATTATTGTTGTTATTACTGAACACTTTGTCCTGATCACTTGATAAGGATAAGCACTTGCTTCCTAATAACTCTATAATGTGTTTATCATAATACAGATTATCATCTCTATTTCTCAGATGGACAACTGAAGTTGAAAGCCTGTGAATTGTACAAAACCACTCAGTGAATCCTATCCAGGATTCTATCTTATCCTATCTTGAATTCTATCCCAGGGTTCCCAAATAACTTTGTCAACTAGCCAGCATTTAATTACTCAGACCAGGGCAAGATCTACACTATTGCTTTATAATGGTTTATAACCATATTGGCAACTGTTGGAGCCCATGACACATTCCATACATCGTTTTCAAACCGCTTTCAAAGTGTTTTACCCTGCTTGGTGTAGATCTGGCCCAGTAAAATGATGTTTGGTCAGGTAACCAGTATTAGGTTCTGAAAAAGCAGTAAACTTCAGATTCTGCTAGGTCCCACCTATGGTGAACTATCAGATACTGAAAGCTGCACTCATAATCTCCCAGACTTCACTCCTGAATGGCTCATTAATTCTATCCCTGACCTGCTTTGCTCCACCCCATATTCATCACAGGCTGCCCTCTATGTTCTACCTTGACCTAGCAGGTTCTTATTTGGTTGAATCAGGGAGGGCAGTCAGTATTCCTTAAAGAATGAAAACCTATATCCAAACCTGACCTTCGATGGCCATGGCTACATTAGTACACTAACCCATCCCTGAAATTTGGGGGGGGGGGGGTTCATTCCCTTCCCATGCAAAGTTCAATCCAGGAGCTCTGCATTAATCCAAAAATGATCTTCCTCAGCCACATGTTTGTCAGCAAATTACCAACTTTTCTTCTTTTCTTTTTTACAGAAATACACATACCACTTAGCTTAAGTCTTGCTACAGCCAGGATATAATAGGCTTTTATTATAGTATATAAATCATAAACACAGTAAAGGACCACGAAGAGATATATTTGCAAACCACCCTGCAGACACCCCTAGAGCCACTGGAAAGGAAATATTCTTGGGAACAAATTGTATTTCAGCAGAAGGCCCGGGCCCATCTGGACACCAGTTCCAGTGAGGTCTGTGTGGGAAAGGGAGACTGCTTCAGCCATAAATCCATTCCTCGGAGCATGACAAGTGTGAGGCTTTATATTTTAAGGACAGGGTGGGGGAAGCAGGGTGGGGGAACCTTTCTTCTTCCTAAGCCAAATGAATAGAAAAACAGAGAATATGCTGGTAGCTGCACACAGGCTGGAGACTGGTAAGCATTAGATGTCACAGAGTAGCCATATTTGGGTGTTCAAAAACCCACTTACCTGTACGTGTGTAGGCCTCCTGTTTGCAGACATCCACACCATATGCACAAATGCCAGGAGGGGTGGGGAGCTTCATCAGGTGTATGGTGTTGGAGGTGGGGCTATACCATACAGCCCTCCTCCTCACTTGCATGTACAGGTATATGGGCTTTTGAACAGCCAAACAGGACTTGTGATCACACAAACTGAGATGTAAGGCAGCTGAACATCCGAGAGGAACACAAAGAGAAAGAATAGTCGCAGGATGCTATAAACAAATTTATTGCTGAAAAGCCTGATGTGTTTGCTTTTTATCACGCCTTCTTCAAAGGGCTGGAACAATACAAATATAGAACATGAATGAGACTACACAGAATTTTTAAAAATCAACTATAAAAGCACATTGCAATTAATGTGCCCGCATGTAAACAATAAAACAATTTCAGTGCTGCATATAAATGATTAATAGAGCACATTGCAAACAGGGCCTTTGCATATATGTAAATAGTATAAGACAGTTAAGATATTACATACTTGTAACAAAGTCTGCAGAAAGTATTTACAACAGATTGTCTTGTGCTATAAACACTGGTGACTAGATGGGATGTGCTGAAGGCTATGTTTTTTATTCTGTTAGACAATTTTTTTTCCTTTGAGTTCCTTACAAGTGTTACTGTGACAGGGCAATACTATATGTTTTATATCTGTATTGTTACAACCCTTTGAAAAAGGCCTAATAAAAACGAAGAAGCTGAAACGCGTTGGGCTTTTCAGTAATAACTTAACTTATAGCATCCTGAGATTATTTTCTCTGTTTGTCATCACAAAAACTGGCTAGTTTAAGTATGAGAAGTAGCCTTTGACTTTCACACAGATTCAAAGAGATCTACATCAGGGCACCTTCCATGGAAAGCCTTAATGTTTTAGATTTTTTCTTTTATGCTTCCATGTAACATTCTTCATGAGCTATATGTACTGTGTTCCCTATATAAAATACATACTGGGCCAGTTTAGCTATAATAGTAGGGTGACCATATGGAGAGGAGGACAGGGCTCCTGTATCTTTAACAGTTGTATTGAAAAGGGAATTTCAGCAGGTGTCATTTCTGTGCATGCAGCACCTGGTGAAATTGTCTCTTCATCACAACTGTTAAAGCTGCAGGAGCCCTGCCCTCTATTGTATCTGGTCACTCTAGCTATACTAGGTAGGGTTACCATATTTTGGAAACCAAAAAGGAGGACAACATGGTCGGCCCCCACGGGAGCGTGCCCACCAACATGTTCGCCCCCAGGGAGCATGTCCAGCATCAAGGGTGGGGGGCTTACCTGAACATAGTCTTGGTCACATGGCTGATTTTGCAGCACACAATTAATGTTAAAATCACTGAAACAACAAGTGAGCCATCCAATGTATCTGAAATTAACTTCACTCACTCCTACTTTTGTAGCTTTTGCTGTACTTTGTTGCTATACTCTGTGTGATACATTTTCCCCTTTCCTCAAATATATTTTCTGATTGTATCCCCACTCCGGTTTGCTGCCGGCCGGCTGACTGGCTTTTTTATTTTTTAAGTTCAATTTTTTTTTTTTGAAACTTGTGCATGATTGTCACAGGTTTCTCTACTCTAACATTATGGTGGGTGTTGTGGGTGGCGGACACTGCTTCGCCCATTCACACCTCTCACTTATACTCCTTAGCTTCTCAAGGCTTGTGCATTGGCACCACTTTTCACATCCAAACTTTGAACTCCTGTCTACTTCCTGCACAAACACGTGACTCTGATATCCTCTTTCTAATGCCCTGTGTTGCATGCCAGCACCATGGGGCTAAGTTACAACAGGTGTCTCTGAGTTGACTGTGCATCCTCTGTTGACTCTCCCTCTAAGTCATTGCAGCCAAACCAAAGCCTCCAGCCTCAAACAATCAATCTCCCTCCCTCTTCCAAAGTCTCCCAACAGTCCAACTGGGCTGTGCACTTGTACCCAGTGGCTGGGGGGAAGGGTGCCAGCTTATCGCTTGGTCATGTCTGGTGACTCTTACTTTAAAAACCACTGCTGTCGCCAGCCATCTCTGCCTGCACCAACACACTGGACTCTGAGACACTCTTAAAAGGCTCTGTGTGGCACACCAGCCTCTCAGGGCTCAGCTACAGCTATCTCTGAGTTGTGTCTTTAATCTAACCCTGTCTCTAAGAGATATGCCTAGCAGCCAGCCCTACCCGCAAATCTATCTATTTTTCTCTGTCATGCACTTCAAACGTTCTGCATTGCATGCCAGCAGTGCGGACAGAGCCTAGCTCACAAGTGAACAAAGTGAAGTGGAAGGGAAGGAGAAGTGAAGCAAAGCAACGACATGCCAGGTTCCAACATTCACAGCAACAAGCATCTGCAAAGATGAGAGCTTCTCTCTCGACTGGCACCTCACCGTTGGTCATGAGATTTTTTCTCTAAGGATGACCCTTCATCTGAAAAAAAGGCCTCTGGCCCATTCTGTTTTGCCCTGTGGGCTGCTTTGACTGACCTCTTCTTTCCCACATTTTGATCTGTGGACACGTCGCCTCTGCTAAGCTCCGGGTGCCTGACTGCCCACCAAATCTGTAACAGGAAAGGTGCCATGCTCACACAGCACTACTTAGCTGAAAACTCAATATCCCCTTGATGCCAAGAGCTGAAACTGGTCAAGGTGCAAGACCCCAAAGAGGAGGTTTGACAACCTGAGTTTGAAGGGTATGGCTCCAGTGTTACTTAAAAATAATAATTTTAAAACCTCTAAATTTTTTAAAAAATCTAAATATCAACAGATGAACAGATCTGCTTCAAACTTGACATGACGAAAGACTTACTTAAGAGCTATCATGCTGCCAAGTTTTATCTCCTTATATTTGAAAATGATGTTTTTTTTAAAAAAAATAACTTTAAAACCTCAATTTTTTTTAAAAAATCCTTAAAATCAGCAGATGTACAGATCTGCTTCAAACTTGGCATAGATAAAGCCCTACCTAAGAGCTATCATGATGCCAAAATTCATCTCTTTATCTTTAAAAATGATTTTTAAAAAAAAAATAATTTAAAACCCTCAATTTTTAAAACAAAATCCTAAAAATCAACAGAAGAATGGATCTGCTTCAAATTTGCTTTAACCTATCTATGAGCTATCATGGTGCCAAGTTTCATCTCTTTATTTTTAAAAATGGCATATGTAAGCATTTTTGTTAATTCCCATTGACTATAAAGTAAAAGTGGGAGGAGGATGGGAAAATCTGGATTTTTCTTTTAATTTCTCCCTTTCCGGATTTGTTAGCAAAAATCCTGACATGTCCTGTTTTTTCCTGACATATGGTCACCGAGTGACCAAATACAAGAGAGGCCAGGGCTGTACCACAAATCTACAGTGGCCATGAACCATTTAGACAGGGGTTGAGGGGGGGGGACTTTGTTCATCTCAAGGATTGAATTCAATTTCAGAGAAGCTCTCTGGGCCCTCATTCCAGTGGTGGGTGGGGCAGAAGTCAAAGTGGGTAGGGCCAAAATACAAAGGACTGGATTGAGATCCCAGACAGGCTGGATTTGGCCCCCAGGCCTGAGGTACCTTACCTCTGATTTAGATGGTTGCAGTCACCAGGAAAAGTGCTAAGTTTGAAGACATGACTGCTGGCCTCTGCAGGTGATATTTGTGTATGGTCTGGTGATTAATACAGGGATTCTTCATGTGATCCAGTTGACATGGAGAAAATGAGCAGGCCAGTTTACATGTGTGAATCAGCCTTTTGTGTCTCTCCCCCTCTCCCTGGAAACAACTGCACCAGATTTGTACACATGGGGCTCCTTTCTACATTTAAATTGGTTAAATTTGTCAAAATCAGAAAAAGTGAGGAACACTGAAAGGTTACCTCTAAAATATATTGTTAAACAGGAGTATAGATTCCAACTAATGGGGAAAGGTTTAAGAGAAGTCTCTGTCAGACAGAATTTGCATGCAACGCTAACACAGGACATATTAAAACTATGGGTTACTATGAGCGAGCCATTGTGTTAGTGCACGCAGTATGATAACTCCTGCTTGGCTCTCCTGCCAGTGGGAGCAGCTAAGGGAGCCAGGGATGCTCCTTATTTACCCATGCTGCATCCCAGGTTGCCCTGTCATCGAAATCTGCAAGCGCTGTGGTGGTGAGGACTTCTAACCCACCCCACAAATGATGGTTTGTAGTAGGGGTTGTGGGGTGGGTTAGAAGCTAACTCCGCTGAACCATGCATTGTGTTTGAATGACACAGCAACCTGCGATGCTGCATGGGTAATTAAAGAAATGCAGGGTAAGTGAGTGGCATGCCCAGGGGCAGGGGAAATTACCCATATTGTGTGGTATTTCCCACTGATTGCACAAACCCAGCCACTGCCTAATAGGTCGGGCTTTTTTTTTTTTCTTCTTCTTCTTTGAAAGCAATAACAAATCTGCCAAATCTCCACTGGAAGAAATTCCAAAGAATCAGGGCCAACAAGTCTTGCTGAAAAAGAATCAAGACAGTTTCTGCAAAAGTCAGTCCTGCCTCATGAATCTTATCGAATTCTTTGAGTGTCAGCAAGCGTATGGGTAGGGGTGATGCAGTAGACACGGTGTACTTGGACGTTCAAAAAGCTTTCAACAAAGTCCCTCACCAAAGCAAAGTTAGCAATCATCGGATAAGAAGTCAGATCTTTTTATGGATAACTTGAGTATCAGAGAGTAAAAATAAAAGTCCAGTTTTCACAATGGAGGTGGGTCAAAAGAAGTATGCTTATACCTGTAGATGTTTGTAGGACTGACTGTTGTAAGAACTGGAGGAGTGAGAAGGCTCAAACCCTATATAGTGCTGCCTTTTCAGACCACTGGATTGATCACAATTGTCAGCACCCATACCAGAGCTTCATTAGCAGATCTTAACCCCTGGGGAGGGGCTGATGTTCATTTATTGTTATTGTTATTGTATTGGTTTGATTTGTACTACTGCTGTGCCGAATCCTGCCCCTATTTTTGGAAGCCCTTTCTCTCCCTGCGAAAGAGGTGTTGTTTATTCTGCCTCTTTTGCAGGGAGGGAGAGAATTTCAGAGAAATTTCTCCTTGGGGAGGGGGACAGCATTTCCAAATATCGTTTTGTAGTGTAGGCAGTTATTGAGGTATCTTCTTTCTATTTTTTATTTTAAACACACATACACAGAACTTGGGGAGCCAGTTTTTCCTGAATGGCTATTGGAGACCATGTGACCTTGCCCTCTTCAATAGGCATCCAGTTAGAACTCCTGGGCTACAAGTACTAGGTATTTTTTAAAAAGGAAAAAAAGAAGGCCCTTCAACAACTGCCTATACTTAAAAGGGTATGTAGAAACCTTCTCCCCCTCCCCAAGGAGAAGATTCTCCAAAATTCTCACCTCTCCCAGCTTCTTTCATCAAAGTTTTCATTCCACCCCTCACCCCTCATGAAACACCAAAAATGGAATTATTGAAATTTTTAGCACAGCACTAATTTCTACCCCACCCTAGTACCCCAAAAAATGGCAGTCCTGGTACCATTACAAATAAAACTTGATTAAAACAATAATAATACCCCCAAAACATTAAAACACAATTAAAAACACAACAAAAACAGACTAAAAACTGCATCCATCCCAACAGACCCACTTACCCACCGAAGGCCCTGTTAAATAAAGTGGTCTTTGCCTGCCAGCAGAAGGATAGCAATTTTAGTTCCTTAGCCTTAGAGCTGCCACTGAAAAGGCCCTCTCTCGGGTCAACACCAAACGTGCCTCCAAACTTGTCTTAAAAGAAGGGTCAGAAGATCTTAAGAACTAGCCAGGCTCATATGAGAGAAGGAAAGCACAGAGAGGGAGAGAGAGAGGCAGCATTCGGATGACATATTAGGCAACTGAGGGGGGAAGAGGCAACGGATGGTATATTATTTTTGTAGTGCCTGACACACGACACGTTGCCCCTCCCCCCGTTGCGCAGCTGAAAGTCCCGGCCTCATAATAAGCAACGGAGCTCCAATAAACAATGGAGCAGCCCATTGTTTCCCCCCGTTCCTTAATAACATACCGTCAGTTGTGTGTGTGTTGTGTGTAGCCCGACACACGACACAATAAGCAACACAACTGATGGTTGCCTCTTCCCCCCTCCGTTGTCTAAAGTGTCTAAAGTGTCATCCGAATGCTGCCAGAGAAAGAGAGATTGATTCAGGTGGGGCAGGAAACAGGGTTTTACCTTCTTTCTTAAAGCTATACATACATATTTCACAACAGAGAAAATAACAACTGATAGCTTACATCCTTCTTCCAGCTAACCCATACTTTAAGTTAGGACTTCTTGGTGTCTTCTACCTCAAAACATCAAGCATTGCCAGCTTTTTAACGAGTCTGCCTTATATGCAGATCATTTATCAGGCTTTTAATAGAGCTTCATATAGAAATTAAATGGAATACTATTCAGATATGCTGTAAAACATTACTGCCATATTGCTATTTTAAAACCTACATAATCATTTCAAGTCACACTGGTTAAAGATTTACAAGATGTTTTTTAAAAAAACTCTTAACAATTCAGTCATCACCACAGAGTCTCCACATAATGGCAATTTTATTAACATATGAGTCTGGGAGTGTCTTGGTTAAGATTTATTTGTGTTTCCATTTACTCTATGTTTTTGTGTTGGATTTATTTTTACTCTCCTAATATTTAATTCTTGACAAACTCTCAATGTCTGAAAGGATTTCCATGTATTATTGTGCTCATCTGCAAATTATTAACTCAAAGGTGCAATATTTTTAACTTCCAGTTTAATTCTTCTTGCCTGCCTTCCATTTTCACTTACTTTCTCTCTCCTTCTTCCTCTCCAAGCAACAGAGGCATGACATGGGTTATAGGTAGGAATGTACAGATTTTTGTGAATATCCGTTCCCTCTGCATTTTTTGGATTGTCAGGTGCCTTTCATGCCATTGTAACTCAATGACAGAATAGGATTTTTTCCAATTTCCTGAATTTGCACAAATTCACATTTGTGAAAATCCACAATTGTGAAAATATGCAAATTCCCCTTTCATGCAGAATTTTCTGCTTTAGCCTACTGGGGAAATGCACATTTTTTGGCCAGGTTTTTTAATTTTACATATTTTTTCTATGACTAAATTTGCATAAAACTCTAGAAAGTTAAAAAAAAAAAAAAGTCTGCAAGTCCCCAGAAACTATGAGACACCAGAAAAGCTAGTTTGCTGTGGAATCCACAGGTCAGATTCAGAAAATAGCAATCCATTTGATTCCGTTGCAGATTTTTCCAACATTTGTAGTCACAGGTAAAGCAATTACCCATGCAAGCATCCCATGTGCAACTCACCACATGATGAATTGCTGGTCCATTCACATACAGTGTTTGCATGTCTGCAGTTGGTGGCCTGGGAAGGCAAACCATTGGGTATGCTACTGCTATACACAAAGGAACCAGTACATGTGGCAAGTGCATTTAAATGTGATGGTGTACATGTGGAATGCTTACACACATAGAGTGCATCATGTCTGCTTTGCCACTTATGCATACACACACATGTGTGTGCACACAGGCACACACAAAGGAAAGTTTTGACTAAACTATTTCCAATTTCTCTAAACTTAGAAAGTGAACAGAGATACTGGCTTGGTTCACATGTAATAAATACCTATGGGTTAGTTGGTGCCATGCCAGAATGAGCGAATGCACTGCCTCCCATGCGCTTGACTCTTACGCTTAGCATCTGCTTTCGTAAACAACACAGGAGAGCCCCATTCCTGGGTTGTTTGATCTGATGTCTGAACCCAGAACTCTGGGTTGTTGAGGGAGAAACAAGTCAGAATTTTACCCTATGGTTTGTTGTTGGGTTAAAAATCTGTGTGCTTTATTCCTCAACAACACAGAGTTCTTGGTTCAGATGTCACATCAAACAACCCAGAAGGAGGGCATTCCTGGGTTCTCTAAGAAACTAGATGCAAAGCTGAAGTGGCAAGCCTGCAGGAAGCAGCAAGCTCACTCCTATCATGTGGACATGGCAATTCATAGGTTAAACAATCTCTGAATTGCCATTATGCACCAACAAGGTCAATATTGTAAAAGAAATTAACACAGGTATTTGTAGAGAAGATAAGGGTTGGGTTATAGATATGTTGGTTGCTGTCTGAGTAGGAAGATAAAAGGTGTTAGGTTGCTGTGTAATTATCCTGTTAATATTTGGATGTAATGCTATATTTGTATATGGAACACATAGTTGATGTTGGTTGGTGATCTACATTTTTAAAAATTAATTGAAATCATTATTGTTTTGACAAACATCTTGGATGGTTTCCCCAGACACGTGTTAAGAAAAAGGAAGTGAGAAACAGAATGATTCTACAAGTGATAGGAAATCCTCAGGTCTAAACCCAGATCACCCCATTCATGTATAAAGCAGTGGGGGGGGGGGGGGGGAGCGGTCAGCTTTATAAGCCAAAGGCAGCATATGGGAATAGGGATGGCAGAAGAATATGATATTTGTGAATTCTGAGAGGAACTAAACTGATTGACATCTCTTGGACAAAAATGCAGATCACAACTTATTAGTCCTTCAGATTTTCTGCTTGTCCAAATTTTGTGATGGGAGTCTTGGCTCAAACAACATATCAAAACGTGTTTTAAAATGCACATTTTGAGTTTAAGTACATTACAAAATGCACATTTATGAGAAAAATTCCAATGTAGAAATGTGTATATTGTGAAAAAATACATTGACAAATATGTATTTAAATGCATATATGGATGTGAATTTTTGTGCAGATTTTTAAAATTAAAAATGCAGATTAATGCAGAAACAGGACAGAATGGACTTATGAATGAGCATACACAATGCATTTATATTATTTAGGGTGCAATACTATGTCCCCTAGGCAGTGTCTGGGAAGAGATCGTTTTTTTTTTTGGTTTTCTGGCTCCAAGCTCAGAGACAGTGCTCCAAGTTCAGAGCCAAGAAAATATGCTCCCTGTTCCCTGTTCCCTGTCCCCTCCCCCTTGCAGCAAGCATGGAGTGCACTGTGGTGGCCACCTCCCATGCTCAGTAAACTGAGCATGGAGATGGCAAAAGGGGGCATTCCTGGAGGTGGGCAGGAGACTGCGGAAGCTGATTTAGACAGCTTCCCATGCGATGCTTAGGCTCGTCCCTCCCATTCCAAAGCTCCATGGGAAGATGCTCAAAACTGAATATCTAGCAAAAACTGCAGGGTGAACACAGCAGGGAGGAGAGGATCCCCTCCACCCTTCATGTGCCCTGCTTACGAGTACCCAGGGTGCAACCTACTTATATTCCACTTGATATCATAAGATCTTGATATCATGAGATACATGAAAATGACAGACACCAGAAATGAACTGATCTGTCCATCCTTACATGGAAGAAGAGTGATTATGAACCATCCAGATTGTTGTGAACCACCCAGAAAGCTTTGGCAATTGGGCAGTATAGGGATGTAATAAATAAATAAATAACCCTCCCCTGCCCATAGTCAATCTCTGGATATAACTTTTCCTTTTCCATGTTCTGATATTGGAAATCAACCTGCTTGGAGGAAAAGTGCTTGGGGAGTTGGGTCTTTCATTTATTTTTATTTCATTATTTATTAGTTCAGCAAAAACACAAGTAAAAATCCAATGAGATCCACCACAAAAGCAGTATGCACGCACACACACACACACACACACACATTTAAAAGAGAAGGAAACTAAAACATAACAGGCAGCAGCCACTAAATTAGCTAAACAGTTTCACAGAGCTAGAACCATAGGTTAACATAGGAAGCTGCCTTATACTGAGTCAGATCACTGGTCCATCTAGCCCAGTATTGTCAACCATGACTGGCAGTAGCTCTCCAGAGTTTCAGGCAGGATTCTTTCCTTGCTCTACTTGGAGATGCTGGGGATCAAACCTGGGACCTTCTGCATGCAAAGCAGGTACTTTACCACTGAATTATGATAGTAACAGGCCCCAATTTGTATGGCTTTAAATGGGGTTGGATAAATCTCTGGAAGAGAAGGCTATCAATGGCTACTTGTCCTGATGGCTATGTGCAACCTCCAGTATCAGAGGCATTAAGCCTATGATCCCACCCATGATCCCCTACCAGTTGCTGGGGATCATAGGTGGGAGGGTGTTGTTGCTTATGGCTTCTTGGTTGATAGCTGGTTGGCCACTATATGAACAGAGTGCTGGACTAGATGGGCCCTTGGTCTGATCCAGCATAGCTCTTCTTATGTTCTTTGCTCATCACCAAAAAGGATATTCTGGTAGATTATGCTAAGTGGACCACACTGGCAGCGGGGGGTGGGAGTGACATTCTGTTGTGTCTAATTCCTTCCCCCTTGCTCAGGGTGAAGGAATGTCAGACATTAATTCAGAATCAGATTCTGAACTCGAAGAGACATACCAGTCTGTGCCAGGAGGAGACAAGGTTCCCATAGTTTCGCCTTTAGAAAATGTCTTGGCTGATGTAAATAATCTTACAGATAATAACCAGCTTTCGTCTTCAGAGGGCGGAGAAGGGAGTCAACTCAGAGATCCCATTTTCCGTAGGAAAATAAAGCGCGCTCAGATCAAAGGGCTTACTAGGCGGCGCTTGGAAAGGTTATTTGCTCAGAAGAGACTGGATGTCAATTTGTCTTAGAAGTGACTCTCGCTTCCTTTTGGATGGATCAACTGATTTGTTTGCTTAGCTAATTACGCCTTGGGGCAAAACACTTTCTAAGTTCTAACTCCTTTCAAAGGGAGAGAAGGGATCATTTGCAAAATAAAAGATTGTTTTTTCCTAAGAGGCCTCCTTATTGACTTCAGTGGGCGCTAGCAGTTAGGGAGTCAAGACACATTCCATAAGTGCAGGGCGGGGGGCTACCACTGAGAAGTCACTCACCATACCTCAGTATATAAAGTCACTCAAAGCAGGGCATTGGCAGGAAGATATAGGAAGAGGCTGGCCTTCAAATACTGTGGCCCTAAGCTGTGAAGGGCGTTACAAATTAAAAACAGCACTTTGAATTGGTCACAGAAATGAACTGGGAGCCAGTGAAGATGATAAAAACTGGGTAACACGTGGTTCCAGTTAGTATTTTTGCTGCCATATTCCATACTATCGGAAGCTTCCAGATCACCTTTAAAGCCAGACTCATTTATAAAACATTGCAGTATTCTAAGCAGGAGGCTACTAGGGCAGAGGTCACTGAAGCCAGGCTATCACCATCTAGGTGAAGACGTAGTCGATGTGGTAGCCTAAGCTAATAAAAGGTGCTGAGTGCCACAGAGGGCACTTGTGTCTCTAAAGAAACAAGATGGAGCACAAGCACCTCCAGACTACAAATTTGATCCTTTGGGGCAGGGTTAGGCAATCTGGTGGTTTTGACTACAGCTCCTATAATCTCAAACTATTGGCTGGACCTAACGGGAGCTGTAGTCCAAAATGTCTGCCTATCCCTGCTTTAAGGGGATCACAGCCCCTTCCAGAACAGCTTGCCCACCACTATGTTGGATAAATGAACCACCCACCAGCAGTACTGTGACAACTCCCCGTCTTTCCTCCTTTATTCCTACTATCAATCAAAGGATCCCAACCAGGGAGGCTATCATTAGAACGCTGCTCACTGAATCTGTGACTCATCAACTCTATTTGGCCCCACAGCAACCAGACCAGCACCCTCTCTTCACTTTTCCCTTAACCGCTGCCACCATTGAACACTGTACCCTATCTCAGGTACCCCAAGAATCCACTCCAGTTTATGAAACAGAAATAACTTTTAATTAACAATAAGTAAGGTTATTCAGGTACAAAGCTTATGGTTTCAGTTGTTGTAATGCTTGTTTGTTTAATACAGTTCCATTTGCAATCCTGCCTACTATACCCTCTAGACTACATTCTCTCCTCCCAGTCACTCTGTTTCCCAAAATAATAAAACACGTTGTTCCTACACTCTCTCTTTTGTCTTTTTCAGACTATAAACCAGATCTTCTCTCTCCTCTTTTCTTCACATACACACTATATACTGCCTTCTTAACTCCTCCCTCTGACCTTGCCAACTGCCAATCCAGACCTTTGTACCTTGCCGCTCCCAGATTGTGGAATGACCTGCCGGGAGAGGTTTGCCAATTTACTAGTCTTCAGGAATTTAAAAGATCTATAAAGACAGATCTCTTCCGGCAGGCCTACCTAGATGAATTTTAAAGTGTTTTATTGGTGTTTTATTGGTGTTTTAATGATGTACTGGTTTTATCTGCTTTTAATCAGTTTTTGTATTTTGTGTTTGGTGTTGTTCCCCGCCTCGATCCGTTGGGAGAGGCGGGTGATAAATAAATATATTATTATTATTATTATTATTATTATTATTATTACCACCAGCCAATCAGCATTCACTTCACACATTCTACGCACTCACTCCCCTCCCAACACCATTAACTACTTACCTTCTGATGCATTTGAAATCCACACAGCACTTACATTCTAAATGGCAATAATCATCAACACGTTGCAAATATTTACATTATATATAATAGGCAAGAAACAGCAAAACATCACAAGTACCATCATCTTATCTGGATTAAGCTTCACTTTTTTCTTTTTTCTTTTTTTTGGGGGGGGGGGCTCTCATGCAGTTCTTTACCATGCCCAGGTACTGATTAAGTACTTCCACTCCCTCACCTGGGTCCGATGAAAAAGAGAGCTAGAACTCTAAATCTGCAGATGATCTCACTGATCGGTTTCATGTAGATGTTAAATAGCAGAGGTATGATGGAACCAAGCAGGACCTCAAAGCATAAAGGTCAAGCAGAAAATTCCCAACATCACTTTCTGGAAAAGTTTGTACAGGTATTATTATTATTATTATTATTATTATTATTATTAATTTATATCCCACCTTTTCCCCAATAATGGGACTCAAGGCGGCTTACAAATTAAAACATGTACAGTTAAAACAAATAGCAATATACAAAAACTAAAAATATAATTAAATGTAGTACAATTTTAAAACATTTAAAACTTTTAAAAACATTTTAAATACACAGGTATGAGCAGAACCATTGCAAAACCATACCTCCAATTCCCAGCTCAAATAGCCCCTCCAGAAGGGGATTGTGTCTGATGGTATCAAAAAGATGCCGAAAAGTCCAAGAGAATCAGCAGGGTTATGCTTCCTCCGTCTTCCAGCATAAGTCATCACACAGGATGACCAAGGCAATTTCAGTCCCATAGAATCACAGAATAGTAGAGTTGGAAGGGGCCTATAAGGCCATCGAGTTCAACCACCTGCTCAATGCAGGAATCTACATTAGAGCATCCTTGACAGATGGTTGTCCAGCTGCCTCTTGAATGCCTCTAATGTGGGAGAGCCCACCACCTCCCTAGGTAATTGGTTCTATTGTCATATTGCTCTAACAGTCAGGAAGTTTTTCCTGATGTCCAGCCGGAATCTGGCTTCCTGTAACTTGAGCACATTATTCTGTGTCCTGCATTCTGGGTTGATTGAGAAGAGATCCTGGCCCTCCTCTGTGTGACAACCTTTCAAGTATTTGAAGAGTGCTATCATGTCTCCCCTCAATCTTCTCTTCTCCAGGCTAAACATGTGTAGTTCTTTCAATCTCTCCTCATAGGGCTTTGTTTCCAGACCCCCGATCATCCTCATTGCCCTCCTCTGAACATGCTCCAGCTTGTCTGCAGCCTTCTTGACGCAATACTCAAGATAGGGCCTAACCAGTGCCAAATAGAGGGGAACCAATACCTCGCGCAATTTGGAAGCCATACTTCTATTAATGCAGCCCAAAATAGCATTTCCTTTTTTACAGCCACATCACACTGTTGGCTCATATTCAGCTTGTGATCTACAACAATTCCAAGATCATTCTCGCTTGTCATATTGCTTAGCCAAGTATCCCCCATCTTGTAACTGTGCATTTGGTTTCTTTTTCCTAGGTGTAGAACTTGGCATTTATCCCTATTAAATTTCATTTTGTTATTTTCAGCCCAGTGCTCCAGTCTATCAAGATCACTTTGGAGTTTGTTTCTGTCTTCCAAGGTATTAGCGAACCCACCTAGTTTTGTGTCATCTGCAAATTTGATAAGCATTCCCTGCACCTCCTCGTCCAAATCATTAATAAAAATGTTGAAGAGCACTGGATCCAGGACTGAGCCCTGCGGTACCCGCAAACCTAAATCCCAAATGAAAAATATCTAGAAAACCAGTTTCATCCAAGAGTGCCTAGATATGATCAGCATTAAATGATAATTGGCAGAGCATTACACATTCCTAACATGCACTTTTGCATTTGACACCATCACTGATTTATATACGATTTTAGCGCATTGGGAAGGTTAAGTCTTGCAAATGTTTATGCGATAGTTATACATTGCTATAAGCAGTGACAGTGGGTGGGGAAAGTGTTCCAAATCTTGAAAGAATGCATTCAACTTCTCTGTGTAGAAATGTAATTTCCTGACATCTAGATCCTATACGCTGAGCTCAGGAATACTGAAATATTTACTCGGGTAAATTCACTAGGATTTCCATAGAAGTGAATATATATATATTAGGGGTGTGCACGGACCCCCCGGATCGGATCGGGACCCGGATCGGGACCTCCAATTTTGTCACGGATCGGTTCGGACAAAATCGGAGGCCCCCCCGGACCGGATCGAGTACGATCCCGATCCAAAAATCGGAAATTTTTGGATCGGCCGCCATTTTTCCCCCCATAGACTTGCATTGCAATGCAAGTCTATGAGGAAAAAATGGCAGCGGGTGGGTGAGGGGGGGGCCTAACTCCCTCCCCCCCGGGGCCGTCCGCTGTGGACGGCCCCGGCAGGTAAGCCCCCTCCCCCACGCTCCCTACCCCCCCTGGGGCCATCCGCTTCCATCCGCTGGCGCCCGCGGGCGCCAGCGGATAGAAGCGGACGGCTCCGGGGGGGGTAAGCCCCCTTCCCCGCCACTGCTTACCTTTTAGGGCCGTTCGCTCCTGTCTGGCGCTGGCGGCTACCACCAGCCGGCTTTGCGGCCTGCTCTTGAGTAGCGCGCCGGGTGATGACATCACCCGGCGCACCACCCTGGAGCAGACCGCGGAGCCCGCTGGTAGTAGCCGCCGGCGCCGGATGGGAGCGGACGGGCCGGGAAGGTAAGGGCCCCCCTCCCCCCCTCCGCGCGCCCCCTCCTCCCCTCCACGCACCCCCTGCTTACCTTCCCGGCCCGTCCGCTCCCGTCCGGCGCCGGCGGCTACTACCAGCGGGCTCCGCGGCCTGCTCTCGAGTAGCGCGCCGGGTGATGACATCACCCGGCGCGCCACCCTGGAGTAGGCCGCGGAGCCCGCTGGTAGTAGCCGCCGGCGCCGGACGGGAGCGGACGGGCCGGAAAGGTAAGGGCCCACCTCCTCCCCCCCCTCCTCCCCCCCCCGCTGTCCACTTTCATCGGCGGGCGCCCGCTGGCGCCCGCCAATGGAAGCGGCGGTGGGCGCCAGTGGGCGCCTGCCGATCCGCCGAACCGGTTCGGAGCCTTTTCGGACCGGTTCGGATTGGATCGGCCGATCCAGCTGTCGGATCGGAAATCGGATAATTTATCCGATTTCCCACTGGACCGGACTCGGATCGTGGATCGGGTCCGATCCAGTGCACATCCCTAATATATATCTATATATAGATATAGATATATATACCTTTGAAGAATACTGAATAAAATAAATACTTTCATCTTCATTGTAACGTTTTTTAGATTTCATGTGTTGTTGTTTTTCTTGCTCTTTCTTTAGTCTTCAGAGGTTTGGGTAAGTCTCCTCTAGAAAAGAGAGCCCTGGAGTGTTTGTGAATATCTGTTTATTTACACACATAGAAGATGAGACAGACAGGATGGGAAACACAAGTTAGCAAGGGCAATACTAGGCCCAAGGCTGGAATAGCTCAGGCCCCACTGTAATATGAGTTGTAGTTCAGCACTTGATCTCATGCTTTGCATGGATAAGATCCCAGGTTCAGTCTCTGGCACCCCCAGTTAAAGGATTTCAGTCAGGTGGCAGAGATGAGTAAGACCCCAGAGAACTGCTGTTAAGGAAATTAGACAGTGGTGGTGGGAGGGCAGAGCCAGCCATACCTTTAGGCAGAATGAGGTCCAAACTACATGTTAACGCTATTTATGCAGCATCAGCTGAGTCTGATACTCTCTACTTTGGTGTAACTGCAGGCAGCTGCAATTCGGGTCCCATTGTCAGTACTGAAGTAAGGTTCACCTCCAATCAGCTCTTGTTCATGGCATGGGGGGGGGGGGTGAGGATGCCATTTTGTCCTTCGCCTCAGGTGGCAACATGTCTTGGGCCAGTCATGGAAAAGGTTTATTTCTCCTCACTGAGACAGTCAGTTCTGCACAGCTTTCACAGATATAAGCACCCTTGTTGTTCCTGAATATATTTTTTCCATGAACTCCAGAACTGCATGTCTTTGGATGTTAGCCAGCCAGATTGCTTGGATCCTCTGCTGAAGGCAAAGTGTCAACCCAAACTACTGGCATTGCCCTCCTGGCTCAGATCAAAGGCCTATCTTAGTGCAGCATTCCATGCCCACAGCAGCCAAACAAAGCCACAAGTAGTACATGAGAGCCATTACACCTTCCTGTTCAAGTTCCCCAACAACTGGTATGCAGAGGTATACTGCCACTGATAGTGCAGGTATTATACAGCCATCATGATAACTAGTAGCCATCGATAGCCTTATCCTCCATGAATTTGTCTAATCCCGTTTTAAAGCTATTGAGGTTGGAGGTCATTGGTAGTGAATTCCATAGTTTAACTATGTGCTGTTTAACTATGAACTTCCTTTTACCTATCCTGAATCACTCGCATTTTAGCTTCATTAGATGATCCCGGGTTCTAGTGTTAGGAGACAGGGAGAAAAACGCCTCCTCACGACTTTCTTCTCACCATATACAATTTTATACACCCCTATCATGCCCCACTTTCTCACATTTTTTCTTACCTAAAGAATCCCAAATATTTACGGAGATCATGTGTGTGCGTGAGGAATCAATGTTCATGCTCTCCTCACCTGTTGCTGAATAGCTCAACATCTCCTGCAGCTTTCTGCTCCTTCTCTGTCATCCTCTGGGCCTTTCCTCACTCACAATTATTTCTGCCAATTTAAACGTTAAATAATAGTAAGGGTGTGTGTGTGTGTGTGTGTGTCCTTTCTCATACATATACCTGTAAACTAAATTTCCACAATCAAATAATGAATCCTGCTTAAGAAAATCCTGTGGATAAATGTTTGTCCTAATAGATATACTTTATCAGGTGTGAATAGTGTAATAAACCCTGAATAGATCTGGAGAAGGTTTTCCAATAGCAAATGGGCACCTTCATCCTCTAACTCTATACGAACTACATTCATTCCAGTAGGACATGTGAGGGGCCCTCACAGAAGCCCAAGTAAATGAATGGATGTTACACAGCAGTAATATTTGGAGAATTGCATCCACTGTTTCAGCGCCATTCCCTTTAAGTAGAATGATGCCACAGAGAGATCCTAGTAGGAATCCTTGTATCTGGATTCATGTGAGTCTATCTGCTGTCTCAAGGCCTGCCTTCTTCCTAAGGTTTGTTTGGTTTAATTAAACACTGTTTTCAAAAGTATATTTTAAGTCAATATTCTGTAAATATCCTTCTCAGTTTTTCTTTCTTCCTTTTTGCAGCTTGACACTTCTCTTCGGAAGGCCACATTGATTCACGGATTTGACTTGGTTACCTTGGCAAGCAATTCTGATGAGCGTGCCAAAGTAAGTAGGCGAGTGGGCCAAGAGCACAAATATTAAGAATAAGAAAAAGGAAAGTTTGACTGACAAAAGCAATTGAAAAGGGGAGAAGGGATGCCTGATTTGTGGAAAAATGCCTGCTACACAATTTAAACATTTGAAATGCTGGTTTTCGTTTACCACCCACTGTTCTGCCCAGATAGATTTGCCTGGAGCAGATATTTAATATTTGTAGACATTGCAAAGCTGTGGAACGAATACTGTTGGGTGCAAATATCTGTCTAGTCTGATTTGAGACACTATAACGGTCGACCTTTAATCACCCACATCATATTGGGAAATGTTGAAAGTAACAGCAGCCCTTCATTTCCTCTCGTGCTTCCTTAGGTATAACGACAGGTGCAATAATGAAGACCAAGGAGCCAACAGTACAAGAAGATATTCTAAGGGACTGTCTATCTGGTTATGAACCTGTCTGGTTATTAAGATCTCCAGCAGAGGTGCTGTTGCGGTCATCATTACCCACAGAGGCCCGTTTGTCAGTCACACATGAAAGGGCTTCCTCCTGTGTCGTTCCCAAACTGTGGCATGCCTCAGTGAAGGTGAGACAGTGTGATTTATATAGTTTTTTGTTACCTTAAATCTTCACCTCCAAAGTCTGAGCAATAGAAGGAACTTTAGAAAGAAACCACTGTGTAACACTGAAGCTCAATGGGAGCTTCCAGATGGAACGCTACTAATCAAAAGGCATTGGGCAGTGCACCTATAACTAACATCTTCTCCACTTCTACAGATTTTTGTTTCTGGCAAGAAAGGAGATGAAATAAGTGGTGGGAAAACTCAGGAGGGTTACAAATAGAAGATGATGATGGCATCTGGAAACCCCATAAAATTTCATATTCGAGGCACAGCGATTGTAGAATAAAAAACTCATTTGGAAGCACTGGGATAGTAGTAGTAGTAGTACTAGTAGTAGTAGTATTGCCAACATTATAGAACTAAAAAAAAAAGGATGAGATGATGTTGGAGATGATAGCCACCTTTTTAAAACACCATTTAAGCCCTGACCCAAAACTTCATGGAGTTCCAGTGCACACACAGCCTATAGTCACTAAGCTTATGCCAGAATAGAGATATGTCAGCCTGGATGGAATTATTGATAGTACATGATAGTAACTAAAAACATTGCTTTTTAAAAAAATGCCAGATATTGTAAAAATGGGAACCTAGGAATTACAATTTGGGCTGCAACCTACTTAACTCACAAACCTCAGTGACCTGAATGAATGGTATTCATATTATTTATGGGAAATTAATGAAAACCACTTAGAAAGCCAAATATTTCTTAGATATAACATCATCTAAAAAGTGCTTTAACTTCTCTAGATGTGCTACTTTGGCTCAAAAGTAGAGATGTGTGGCATACAGGAAGTTAACCACAAAACTCATATAAATTCTAAACTTATTGTGTTATTCAGTGCTTAAAAATACTTACTAGATTTTGTGCAAAATAGACAGAAAATTCTTAGATCAAAGCTACTGGTGACATGTTAGCTTTCAGTTACAATTTCTACCTCCATTCTTGCGAGTGATCTTTAATACACACTTCATTGAAAATTAAGGAAGAAACACAATTGATTGTTGTTGGTCAAAGGTCACAGTTAACAGCCCATGCTCCTCTCTTATTGAGACATAAGGGCAACAAATAGAGCCAAAACATTTCAGAATATCTTTGCTGCCTGTAGTCTACCTGCCCTGTGTATTTGTGAAAGTTGGCCAGAGGGGATGAAAGAGAGAGAGAGAGAAAGAAAGAAAGAGAGGAATGGGCTCTGAGCTAGAAAAAGAAAAAACATTGCAAAGGTCAATGTTCAGATGATGGTATCACATCCTCCTTTCATCCCAGCAGTTCATGCGAAGGACGGGATCCTTGCTTGACTTTACTTTAGGGAAAACTCTTGCTTTATTTGTTCACGTTGAACTGCTATCAGAGCTCAATGTCTCAGTGTTGTGTTTTAATAACATCAGTTTCCCCAGACCAGATACATATGAAGTCAGTTAGACGAATCTATAAACAATGGATAGTCACGCAAGAGCAGATTTTTTGATTCCAAGATAACCTTTGCAAGGGCATTTCTATGGAGGCTGAGGCTGGGTCCTTCAGGCAGCCTCCAGGAAAACTGTTAATTGAAGTGGGATGAAACTAAAGTATTCCTTATTTTAGGTGTAGTTTTCTTCTCCTTTTCCAGTATGCATGGTGGGTGAAAGTTGCTGATGTTCTGTTGCTCAGATCTCCAGGAAAGAATTTCAATTTTTTAGCAAGTGTATAAAAGGATACAGAATTTCAGTAATCATAGAACTCATGCTCCCCCATCCTGAACAGATACACTTTGAGACATTTACCCTAACCGACACATGGGAATACTGGCTTGTCATGGTGGGTGGGAAACATTTTTGTTTTAGTTCAGCATTGCTTTGGTACTTGTCTTTTGGTTATTCTTCTGGGTGATCTCCTGCAGAGACTGGTGGGGAGTCAGTTTTGCTCATTTGTTTGCTACCAATAAAATCAAAAGAATAGGAGTTCGAAAATATAGGCAAGTTACCTAGTCCAAACTTTATTGGTAGTGCAAGAGCAGCAATGCCCATTGGGGTCAGAAGATATAAAAGGCAACATCCAATAGAGCACAACTACTAATATAAATTATGTTGCACTCACATAAACTACTCTAGCGCAATGGCAATAGCATTAGCTGGCACAACAATTTCCTGGGCAAATCCAGCTAATGCTATTGGCATTCGCTAGAATAGTTTGTTCTGGCACAACATAATTTACATTAGTGGTTGCACCCCTTTGGATGCTGCTCTTTACATTTTTTTTTTCTTTTGGCCTACCCTTCTTCAGAAGAACTCAGGATGATATATTTATTCCCTCTTTTTAATCCTCACATGAGATAGATTAGTCTAAGAGAGAAAGAGAGTTTTTGACTCTAGCTATTTGTTATTCTGCACAGCTTTGAATGGGAAGGGACCCATTGTTTTGTTATGAGTTGACATATAATCTGACACAGGAGGGACCTGATCCTTGGGAAATGGAATAGGCCTTCTAAGAAGATATATTTAAAGATTGGAGTAACTTGTTATTCAGCAAATAGTCAGAAGAAATCTGACCATGCTGTTAAAAACTTCAGATGAATTCTGAAGTCATGGGCTAAAGCTGAATGTATAACCACTTCAGGAATTTGGGAGTTATATCTCTCTTAGAGATTATACTCTTTTGTCACCATTTGTTGCTATATGTACTTTGTGGATTCATCTATCCCATTCCCAAATGAGAGTAATGTATTGTTGTTGTTTTCACCCTTTATATTCTTTTACCTCCTTACATGGTTCTCTGATTTTATTCACAATTAGGTGGTTTTTTCTGATTTTACTCACCTACGTAGGACGTTTCTACACCAACGTTTTATTCCATAATCGTCCTCGGGTTGTTCCTGTGTGTGCAAATGACACACAGGGACTCCCGGGGGTGGGGGGCAGGCATGGTTTTCCCCCGGATAAGGGAAAACGGTCCTGGGAACATCCCGAAAACGCAGGAAGTGTGGATGACCGTCCCACCTGGTGCCTGCTTACTCACGAGTAAGCAGGCACAAGAAACGGGCATGGAACCGCATGGCACTGGCTACACTGTCTCTGGACATTGATCTCCAATGCCGGGAGGATACAGTAGTGAAAAAATAGTGCTGTTCTACCAAGAATCGCAGTGATGTGCCCTGTAGCCCTTCATGCATGGCTTCTCACATTAGCACATGATCTGTGTATTGTCTGTTAGTATGTGTTCTAAACAGATTTTTTTTAAAAAAAAATTGGCACAGTGGCTTTATTTTCTCCTGGGCTATAAAACTTTATTTCAAGCACAAATATTTCAAAAGGGGAAGAACCTTAGCTTTTTGTCTGATTGATTGATTGACTTAAAGATTTCTATCCTACCTTTCCAATGCCCATGCAAAATTTGGAACAGTTTACAACAATTTAAAATTGTAATACAATATAAAAGAATATATTCAATAAAAATACAAGAAATATAACCATGAAGTAACGTATGAAGACAAGTCTTCTTCTTCTTTCCCCTTCCCTAAAAAGTGCCATGTTGTACTGTGAGTTTTTAGCATTATTGCTGAAAACCAACATTCAGGGTTTTTATTTTCCAGTGATAATTGTCTAATCAAACAATAACAAAACAACAAAAACAATAATTGCTGCTGTTAATTTTACCAATTATCCTCAAGTATTCACAGGTTACTCTTCATTTCCAAAAGACATGGACCAAGATCCAAAGGATGGACTTGTATTTCTTGAACAGTAATCCACATGACTGTTAGCAAATCTCTCCTGAAAATCCATTTCAAAAGTAGTTTAGGATACGGATGGGAGAACAAGCAATGTTAGTGTTCACCCAGATTCTGTAAACATCCCCTTGATGTTTGTCTCGCCTTGATTTCCATGAGTATTTGCAATCTCTGATCATGTTACGTGAATGGGAAAATTGTGCAAATCAAACACAATTGAATAGGAAGATTGCCTCAAAATTGGAGTGTTTTCTAAAGTTGCACAACTTTCCCCCATAGACAAAAGTGCAAAATTGTGCAAACAAAACAATTGAATTCAATTAGAAATTTGCGGATTTTGCCAATTGTTCAAAAATTTGCCAACGTTTTCAGAAAATGCACTCTCCTGCTCTTATTTGCATTCAGGGCTATGAATAGGGCATGTTCGGGTGTTTTGTGAACACAAATGATACTCTTGTACAATCCTAGTTTGGGATTTGGCATGAGGAGGGGAGTCTGTTCTTCAAAGAAAATAAGTCAAGCAACTCATGGCATGTGACATCCCCCCATTGTATCACCTACGAACATACAGAAAGTTGAACTTCCCCAGAGCCTGCCTCAGAGGCTGGAGAAGCAGGATTAGGACTGACTTAGGGTGTGTGGACAACAGGAGAAGAATGAGCTTCCAGATGCTCCTAGGTGAGGCTTGGGGGGATTCCATGACATGAATGATCACGCCCTGTCAAAGTATGTCTGTCACAACAGCAGCTTAAGAGGGCAGAATTATAATTGGGGTGGCCTGCTTTACAGAGGACCATCCTCTATTTGAAGAGTTGTCCAGTCCAAGTTGAATTTAAAGATAAAGATCCATAAGAAGGCAGAGCAGGGAGGAGCCTTGATGTTACCCATCAGCAACTGGGCAACTTGCCCGCTAGGGTGAGATGTATTATATTTCTACCAAAATGATGGAAATTCTTTCTAAACTGGCAGCTATACATATAAATTGCCATATGCAAATTTTATGCAAATCTGCCCCCACTTTTGTCCTCTGTTTTGGCAATGTGGAAGTGGTCACCCTAGTTATAATACTGGACCCCTGTGAAATCTACTATTCCCCTTCCTCTCCGCACGCCACAGGATGTAGGGTTGTGGCTGAGGAGTCTGGGTGTAATTGCAGGCACTGCTGTTGATGAGAGATCTCCTGTGGGCAGTGGGAAGATGATGCGGCCTCCCCTCCATCAGTTCTTACACCCACAATGAGCCGTGGAAGCAACATTTCTCACAGTCTGTTACGGCAAAAGCCAAAGGGAGACATTTGCCAAGTGTTTGAAAGATGTGTGTATGTCTGTGCTAAGTGGCAGGATGCATCAAGTAGCTCTTTATATTCTTTTGCTATGAAGTGCTGATGAGCAGAAATACCAAATGAATGGCTTCCAGAAACAATGGCAGAGCCATCGCTCCTCTCGTTTCTCTTTGGCATGATTTTCTCTTTAGAGGAGGGCGAAGGGGGAGAAACCAAGACAGAATTAATTTCAAAGGAAGAAAGCATGTTCAACATATTTTTAAATAACTCACTTGATTTACAAAATAGAGTAATGGGGGCCATACTCATAAATATACATATATGTATATTGCCCAGAATGCAAAACAATTCCATCTGGAGCATTGGGTATTGTTTTGAACAAAGGGCTTCTACTCAAGTCATTAATAGTGTATTTTATTAAAGGAAAATTGGCTTCAAAAGTGGTTGGGATTTGTGGGAATAAAAATAAAACTGGGATGAAAGTAATTATCCTCTACCCTGTTTCTTCCCTCATGCTCATTTGTCTCTCCTAGACACAGACGGCAGCAGCAACTCCACTGTCTTCTGTTCCTTCCACGTTTGATCTTTTCCTGCCCTTTTCTTCTGCTGGATGTTGGCGCCAAAGGAAAGGCGGGGTATCATGTCCATGCTGAATATGATATCAGCCTTTTAAAGCAATGGTGCCATTGGGGAAGGACTTTGGGGCAGAGATCTGAGGCCTTACTCTGCAGAATGAGAAGGAAGCCCCCCAAATGCAGCAGGGCTAGCTTGCCACACTTAGGGAATGCACATTAAAAATATAAGAAGAACACTGCTGGATCCATCTGGTCCAGCATCCTGTTCACACAGTGACCAACCAGCTGCTCACGCAAAACTCACAAGCAGGGCATGAGTGCAACAGCACCCTCCCACCCATGTTTCCCACCAACTGGTGCACATAGACATACTGCATTTGATATTGGAAGTAGCATATAACCATCAGGACTAGTAGCCAATGAGAGCCTCAATAGTAACAACAAATGTTCAAATCTACATCCACGAATTTGGAATTTTTTTCATTCCATAACGTTTAGTTGCAATAAAGAAAAGATTCCTGACTGTCAGTTCAAATGTCAAAATGTCAAAAATGTGATAAAACAATTGTGAAAACTAGATAGGGGAGGGTAAATCCAGTTCAATGTATTTGTTAAAAACAAATTGGCTTTACAAGGGAGTGAATCCATCCTATATACCAATAGCTAACTCATTCTCTGAATACCAATCTTGATGTAACCATACAGTACCATCCACCCACAAACAATTTGCAGAAGCACCCTTCAAAATAGGAAAAAAGCCTAAGAGTGGGGGAAACACCAAATAGCACAATGAGGACTGAACATGCTCAGTGGTCACAACATGCTGCATGTTGGAAAGGGAGGAAAAACTGGGGGGGGGGGTAATGGAATGGAGTACACAGGAAAGGGGCATGTCTAGTTGACTGGCTGGAACCCTGAGTAGGAGCACTTACCCTGCGCTGCAACATTTTGTTACAGGTTTCACTTGCATTCATCTAACATGGAAGTGTTGTCTGAAGGTGTCACATTAAAAATGCCATCTTGTTCTCAGTACATGACACTGCATGAAGTCCATGTATAATTTTCAGTGAAAGAAAATCTTGGGCTATGCTGGATTAGTGAACTTTTTCTGTATGTCACTTTTTTGACCGTGTGATGAACCTGTGATGGGGGCAAAGACTCATTTCATTTGAATGCAAGGGAGACTCATTTCATTTGAATGCAAGGAGAAAGACGGTCCAGATTCTGTCTGTCAATTTTCTGTTGCAATGCCAAGATGTCTTCTTTTTAAAACACTGTACTGCATCTCTCTGTGCTAAATTCCGGGGGTGGGGGGTGTTGCTAAATCTATTCCCAGGGCCTTGGAAATTTTCCACAGAGCCCTGAGTACCCATTGATGCCAATGGATGGGGGGGGGGGGAGGAGTTCTCAGCTTTTTTGCCATGCAGGCAGTGGAGGCTATGGCTCCAATGTTAGTAGGGTGGTGAATCCGCTCTGGTTTGAGTCAATCAGTCACAACTCTAAAGGAGCTCTCCAAGGTGCTTGCACCTTGGAGAGCTCCCTTAGAGTTTTGACTAGGGGTGTGCACGGACCCCCCGGATCGGATCGGGACCCGGATCGGGACCTCCAATTTTGTCCCGGACCGGTTCGGACAAAATCGGAGGCCCCCCGGACCGGATCGAGTCCGATCCCGACCCAAAAATCGTACATTTTTGGATCGGCCGCCATTTTTTTCCCCATAGACTTGCATTGCAATGCAAGTCTATGAGGAAAAAATGGCGGCGGGTGGGTAAGGGGGGGCCTAACTCCCTCCCCCCCCCGGGGCCGTCCGCTGTGGACGGCCCCGGCAGGTAAACCCCCTCCCCCGCGCTCCCTACCCCCCCTGGGGCCGCCCGCTTCCATCCGCTGGCGCCCGCGGGCGCCAGCGGATAGAAGCGGACGGCTCCGGGGGGGGGGTAAGCCCCCTTCCCCGCCACTGCTTACCTTCTCGGCCCGTCCGGCGCCGGCGGCTACTACCAGCGGGCTCCGTGGCCTACTCTCGAGTAGCGCGCCGGGTGATGACATCACCCGGCGCACCATCCTAGAGCAGGCCGCGGAGCCTGCTGGGAGTAGTAGGCGCCGGCGCCGGACGGGAGCCGCCGGGCCGGGCAGGTAAGGGCCCCCCTCCCCCCTCCGCGCGCCCCCTCCTCCCCTCCACGCACCCCCTCCTTACCTTTCCGGCCCGGCGGCTCCCGTCCGGCGCCGGCGCCTACTACTTCCAGCAGGCTCCGCGGCCTGCTCTAGAGTAGCGCGCCGGGTGATGACATCACCTGGCGCGCCATCCTAGAGCAGGCCGCGGAGCCTGCTGGGAGTAGTAGGCGCCGGCGCCGGACGGGAGCCGCCGGGCCGGAAAGGTAAGGGCCCCCCTCCCCCCGCCCCCTCCTCCCCTCCACGCACCCCCTCCTTACCTTTCCGGCCCGGCGGCTCCCGTCCGGCGCCGGCGCCTACTACTTCCAGCAGGCTCCGCGGCCTGCTCTAGAGTAGCGCGCCGGGTGATGACATCACCCGGCGCGCCATCCTAGAGCAGGCCGCGGAGCCTGCTGGGAGTAGTAGGCGCCGGCGCCGGACGGGAGCCGCCGGGCCGGAAAGGTAAGGGCCCCCCTCCCCCCTCCGCGCGCCCCCTCCTCCCCTCCACGCACCCCCTCCTTACCTTTCTGGCCCGGCGGCTCCCGTCCGGCGCCGGCGCCTACTACTTCCAGCAGGCTCCGCAGCCTGCTCTAGAGTAGCGCGCCGGGTGATGACATCACCCGGCGCGCCACCCTAGAGCAGGCCGCGGAGCCTGCTAGTAGTAGTAGGCGCCGGCGCCGGACGGGAGCCACCGGGCCGAGAAGGTAAGTGCCCCCCTCCTCCCCCCCCCGCTGTCCACTTTCATCGGCGGGCGCCCGCTGGCGCCCGCCAATGGAAGCGGCGGTGGGCGCCAGTGGGCGCCCGCCGATCCGCCGATCCGCCGAACCGGTTCGGAGCTTTTTCGGACCGGTTCGGATTGGATCGGCCGATCCAGCTGCGGGATCGGAAATTGGATAATTTATCCGATTTCCCACTGGACCGGACTCGGATCGTGGATTGGGTCCGATCCAGTGCACATCCCTAGTTTTGACTGGTTCTGACTGAAACTCAGAGCGGATTCATTGCTCCACTGACATTGGAGCGCCCAGCCTCCATGGCATGCAGGGGACAATTTTCAGCACAGATTGCAGCTGGAGAGAGAAGAGATGATTTTCCCAAGTACTGCAACATCCCTTGAAAAACATTTCCCTGCATTGCAATTAAACTTAGCGGGAGGGGAATCCATTGATCTGGGTCAGGGTGCAAATTAATTGAAAAATTTACTTTATTTGAAATTATTTGGATGAGAAATAAATTGGCTGGCATTGCCTCCTGTGAAATTTAAATAAATCATCATAATTATTTGAAAATGGGCAAATATAGATATACATTAGCTAATGCAGATTTTGTGCCCTATGGGTCCTAACATGCCTAGCAATGCCCCTGCTAAACACTCATCATCTTAGGGTCATGTTATGTGCTGCCTATGTATTTCAGAGGGCAGCAAGTCATAAGTTAAGTGTGCTTCTGTGGCTAGGACACAATCAAGATGGTTTCTGTGATTGTAGAGTCACATCATAGGTTCCTCAACCCACAGTTCCATGCCATAGCCCCATCTCTCCTTCGGCTTCTAAGATGCCACAAGATAATTCAGCCTAAATTCTCTTAGCTTCCATGTAAATCTTTCAGACCAAGAGCAAAGTTGCAAGAGGTGGTTTTTGTGGTGGGGCACTGTGCTGGGACTGTCAGCCACACTTGGCTTCACATCATATTATGCGGCTCGAAAGGTCTACAGAAAATAGGAAAAACATCTCTCTCTCTCTCTCTCTCTCTATATATATATATTCAGAAAATCTGTCCTCAAGATGGTGAGCTTAATGAAGATTGGTGTGCATCCTGTGAACACGGCAAGCTGGGAAGGGGGAGAAGGAGAGCAACACCTATGGCTTGAATTCCTGCCAAGTTCATACCAACCCAAGAAGATGAGTTGGGAGTCCCCTCTCTGCCAGCAACCTCACTGGGACTCATGGGTAGCAGACCTTGCAAGCTACCATTTAGCATAAGGCAAGGAACACGTTTCCCATGCATTTCACATGCTTCAGTTCTCATTTGTTATGTGTGGCCTGAAATAGATGGGATAGAAATATATATAACATCTTCAGGACAGAGGAAAGTTGTACTGAAACAGCATATAACTGATGGATGGGATTCATTACTGCAGAAGTGGAGGACCAAATTCAGTTTCAGAGAAACTCTTGGAAGGCACAATCCAATGGTGGGCAGGGCTGAAGGCAAAGGGGTGGGGCCAAAATACAAAATAGACCTGCATATTGTAGCTTAAACCTCTTTCTGCCAGTAATGAAGCCTTAGGAGAGACATTTCAACCTTTTAGAATGGGGAAGACTCTGCCCCAAAGTCAGGAAACCACCAAACCATTGGTGGTTGGGGGAAAGGGGTGGAGCCAGGGAAAGGGAGTGAACCCAGCAGGGCTGGATTGGGACCCCAGGTCTGATGTTCCCCACCCTGCGTCACCACATGACATGGAAATGACTGCTAGCTTAGATCACTTTGGAGAAGAATTGGAAAACATATGCCAATCAATAGCTATTAGTAATGAAAGCTAAACAGAAACTGCATGAGCAGGACCCTTCTGAATACCTGATACAGTTAGCTTCATTTCCTGGCTGGATACTGTTGGCCAATATGCCTGGCTAGACAAACCTTTGGTCTGATCCAGCATTGCAATTCTTATTTTATAGTGGCTTTTCATACATCCTACTGACATTGACCAGAAAGAATAAAATGCTACAATTCCCAGAGATCGCATGAGTAATGGACTTGCCTAGCATACTTAGAAGTTAGTAGATCAAGGGTCTCCGATGCAGTGCCTGTGAAGCTCTCTACTCCCTGCCCCCCTTCAAAAATTATTATATACCCTTGAACATATTAGGGTGCCAAGTTGTATTTCCTATTCCCAAAACTGCTGCCAATCAGCGGACAGTAAGAGAAGGAAAGAGTTGCTTTCTGGCCCACCCAATTTTCCCTTTGTGCTCTCTCTTTCCCTCTCTCTCTCTCCACTCCCAGCCTCTAACCTTGCTATTTCTTGCCACCCAGCTCCTTTCCTCACTATTTCTCTCCCTTCCCTACCTCTATCCTCCTTCTTTCCCTCCCTCCCTTCCTACCCCCTTACCTTGCTCTTTCTCTCCCACTCACCTTTTTATTTTGCTGTTTCTCTCCACTCCCAGCCTCACTATTTGCCTCGCTATATCCCCCTCCCTCCTAGCATCTAGTCATGCTATTTCTCTCCCCTGCCCCACTTCCTTTGATTAACCAGGTCCACATGGCCATAGTGTAACTAGCCATGTCTTCTGTGGGAGCCATTTTATGGTGGTACCCACAGCAGTTTCTCCCATTCCAAAATATGCCCACTGATCCAAGATGGTTGAGGATTCCTTTTGCAGTGCAAGAGTGCAGACCCCCCAGGCCTCTCAATCCTCTCTTTTTTCCTTGGTCAATACTTTATATCAATACATTTTCTCAAAATGTTTAAAAGTTCTGTGTACCAATGTTTCCAATTTCTTCTCTCCTTATTCCCCTTCAGGCTGTATTGTCAATACAAGTTCATCTGCTAATATCGCCGCCTACACACACACACACACACACACACAAATACAAACTTATTCTCAGATAGTTTACCATGCAGCTCATTATGTCTGGGACAATCTCCCTTTTTTTGTTGGTCAAGCTACCAAATTGGTCTGCAAGCTTTCTTAGGCCATAATAGCTTTGCCATTTTCTGTGCTGTCATATTCATCCATACATATATAACACCCAATATCTAAGCACCTGGTGACACAGGTAGGGTGGCAGCTTATGAATCACTACAGAATGTGAACTGCATCATATAAGTGACCTGCCACCACTGCAGATCCATCCTAGGGCTTTCCCTCATCAAGACAGGCCCATGGACAGACCGACCTTCAAATAGTGGACACATTGAAACAGAGGATGGTCCTCTCACAGTGGTTCAAATAGAAGACAGTCCTCTGCAAACGGAGACACATGGCCATGACATGGGATGTGAACTAGTAGGAACACTTTTTTGTATTTGAACTGAGATGGTCTCACCACTAGGCCACAGGGCAGCCTACCTCATCTGGGTTCCTAGGTAGACTGAGTACAAACTGGATCAGTGTCCAGCCTTGCTTGGGAGCTCTGGGAATCACTGCCAGAAGGGAGAGCTATTATTCAGAAGAGATGAGCTGTGGCTGTAGAATTCGCTGAATGGGATCAAAACCGAATCTTCTATCCAAGAAGAATGGAAGCCTGAAACTGGGAGAAGATAGATGCAGGGAGAGGACTGAGAGCCAGGCAATCAACATCAAGACTAGCTGTTGCCTGCAAAGCCCCAAGCCCAACTTGAAGTACTTCTAGCTAGGCAAAGTCTAGGTGAACCAATGGGCTGTCTGTGTGTTGAGCCCTGCAAGAAGTCTTGATAGGATAACACTACCACTTTTCCTCCTTTTTGCAGCCCCAAGTGTCTTACCAATGCCAATGAGCAGCTTTGCAGATTCTAGGTTCATGGCCTAGTTGGCCCTGACAGATGGCTGTGTGTCTTGAGCACTGAACATGTGTGTATGGAACTGAATTCTCCATAAGGTTGCATGCCTGTGTTTGGGGACTGTTATACGAGTTCTGCTGAGCATACTGTGGGCATGAAATAAAAGTTATCGGTAGGAGGTAGTGTTCTGAAAGATGTCTACATGGGAGTAGGTACAGTCAGGTTAATTGAACTCTCTTCTCCACAACTCAAAGACTGGGAATATTTGGTTGGGATCAAACAGACTTTGGGATCTCTTAGGTAGCTTTGATTTTGTGAATTACATTTTTTTAGTATTCCAACTACATGGGGTCACACACACTTCATACACATACTCAAACTTCCCTTGCTTTCTCCTCCCCTCCTTCATTAGGAGACACTGAACTCATAACAAATACATTTCGTGTTGCAAAGAAAACACTGTCATTAACTGTGCTTTTTTTGGCCTGTATGTGTGTGGTAAAATGTCTAGTAACAGTTGGCAAGGCTTCTGCAGGGAGCGAGGTTCCCATGGTTAGATCTAAAGCCCAAATACTTGGAACAAATTAACACCAGCCAAGAAAGTGAGGCTAATTACTGGAACACTTGGAAGATGAGGTCTCCCTAACTTGAAAAAGTATATATAGGCAATTTGCTGTCAAGCTTCCCTCTCTCTTTCTTCCTGTTGTCTCTCTACGACAAATGTAGGTGATCTCAGGGATGTGGGAAGCACCACCTCCCTGCATAGAAACCTCTCCGTCTATCAGGTCATTGCCACTAAAGGCTCTGGATGGTATTTCAAAGCTGAGGAATGGGGCCATAAGGAGCTGGTGATCCTTTCGTCTATGTTTTCTCATTAGTGGTTTTGCATCGTTGAAAGGCATCTTCATTGGAGGCCCGCTATTCCAGCAACATGCTGCTTTAATCTGGGGTGGATTTTTTTGAAAAAACAGAGTGCATACAATTCAACAGAAGAACAGTCATCTTTGCTAATATGTTCTTTGGGGAGTGACTCTATAAATCCTGCAAGCCCTGCTGGTAACATCTGCCTTTGGTAACATTTTAATGGGGCAAAATTACTCAGTAACCACATTGAAGTTGACCTTTGATGCATAAATATATAGAAGTGTATGTTATATATGTATGCATATCACACACACATACATATATATATGGAACATATATTTGGGGATTAACAAATAATACCTGATTTAAATGCAATATCCGTATTGTGAGTGTATGTGGGAATTGATACAAGTTCAGACTTGGATGTGAATGGGTTTGCATTCTTCTTAGAAGGAAAAATCAGAAAAGAAAAAAAAATGTTATGAAAAAAGTGATTTTCAAGCATTGTACAAGTCATGGCTTTTAAGAGGATCACTGGACATTCAGAAAAACCTTTGAATTTTAAGGGTTTTATCCAATATTAGTCCTTCTTAGAGTGGACCCATTGAAATAAATGGAATGGGACTTATATTGGACTAACGTTGGATACAACCCAAAGGCTGCAACGCTATGCCCACTTACCTGGGAGTAAGCCCCCTTGAACTCAATGGGGCTTACTTCTGAGTAGATACATGTAGGATTGCACTATTGATGCCATAACTGCTCAACATGGGAAGATTTGCACTGTGCGCATGCCCAACAACTCTATTTGGGTTACCATGGGTGAGATAAACTTTTGATTTTTACATGACAAACTTCCTCCCACATCTTCCACAAGACTTCTGCACATTTGGCAAACAGAGATTGCATACAATTGATGTTTGGTTGCCTTTGTGCTGGATTGGATCCCTGGATGGATATGAATAGTCCATGTACATTACTGCTCTGCTCCTGGTCCTTCTCCATCCACCCTTTTTTGGCCACCTCCACCATCCAATCTCAATTTATTTAAACATGTATATCCCAGGAATAAATTTATACCAGAAAAGTGGAGTGATGTCCCCAGTTGGAAGTTAATTGTAGTAAAGGTCCAAAATGAGGCAATTACTGAATACTCCCACAAGAGGGCAATTGAACAGTGTGTGAGATCTGTCATTTTTGGGTATGGAAGAGAAGTAAGGTTCAATAGTACATCTCAGGAAATCAGGGGAATTGAATCCTCCCTCATCTTCTGGGATTTCTAGCCTTCACAAGGAGAAGTAAAGGGTAAGAGTTTATTTGAACAACGTGTTATTGGGTAATGAAGAACTACAGAGAACATATGTAAGGCAGGGAGAACATTAGCATAGGTGGTGTTGCTTTCACCCCATATGCTTCTTGTCTTTGGCTTCCACCTATCTAGGTAAAGTTTGATGTGAGAAATAAGGGAGTCCATGGCCCTTTCCATACCAGGCATTTTGCCTGGTATGGTCCCCAGCTGGTCCCTGTGCGCCGATGATGTGTATTAGGTACTTCCGGGATCGCCCACCCTCCCTCCCTCTACACCCCTATGGTATAAAAAGGGCCCATGTTTGCCTTATCCATTTGTGATACATCTTGTGATTTTGCTACCTAGAAGTGGGGACTGAGGAATGCCATTTAGAGTTCTAGTGTGATCCAGCTACTCTGAGATTTCAGGGAGGAGGCAATATTTAAAATAGATACACACAAGTATTATTGGGTCTATAAGTAAAAAACCAGCACCACGAATTTGTCCACAAATGTGTCACATGACTGCTATATCTAGATATGAAGTGAATGGATTGGATACGAACTTCTAATGCACGTAACAGGATGAACAGAAGGTAGATTTCTTGATTTTTGGGGACTTCAACTCCCAGAAGCCCCTACCAATATAGCTAATAGTCAGGAATGTTGGAATTGAAATCCAAAACATCTAGATCTATTTTCTCCCTATTCCTGGCATAGAACATAGGAGAGGAGTGGGGATGCCTCAGTGAGCATTGCCCTGATCACGAATATGAAGACCTCTTCAAAACAATATCCCTGTAAGGGTTGTTGAAATACCACAATTATGCTGCCAAAAGTAACCAATACATCCTTGCAAATAGCATTGAAAGCTATAAAATGGTACTGAAACAGGCTCAAAAGAATACTATTTCCACTTCTGATCTCCAAACACAAATCATGCAACCCACAATCCACAAGCAAGCAGGTTTATGATATGGGAATATATCAACCTCTACTTTCTGCACCTTTTGTAATGAGCTGCTAGTGAAAATGCTGATGACATGCAATGTACTAAAATCAGTGGGTTACCCAGTATTGCTTATTTTATCAGCTACTTTTTATTAATTTTGTGTGAACCAAGAAAGATGATGGTGACATGTATGGGTTTGGCCTGCAGCCATTAGAAATGTATGCTAGTTGGAGATTTACTTACTGCATCAAAGTTAAATTATATAATCAGGGCCAGCTTCTACATTCAGCAGAATCTACTGGAAAATCATTCCATGGACTGTACCACTTGAGATGGGGAACCACATTTAAGAGCTCCAACATTAAAATAAACGAACCAGCCATCTCCTGTTTAACATGGAAAAATAGTGTGTTAGAGAAGAAGGCCAGTCTGAACATGCTAATTCTTTTTTTATGTTCAAGCAGTTTTTTTAGCTGGAGAATTCAACACTTGATTCCTACTGAAATGGTACCTTCCAGAAAACATTTTATCATTTCAGTCTGCTGAATGTCATCGTGAATGGCCTTCACAAAGTTGGAAAGGAACGAAGGAGCATCAAGTCCAAAATTATTTCAGTGCTCTAAAAAGACAACCAGCACTTCAGAATGTGCACGTCAGACCAAATATTTCATTAATTCCACAGAACTCTCAACTAACTCACCGCCAATGTATTGCCTGAACAATTTGTCACTGTTGGCCTATTTAATCCAGATGCCTTATATCTCTACTACTGGTATGTCTAAGAGAACAACTACCATTTCTACCACTAATGTATTGGGTTGTCATTATTGTTTTTAACATTCAGACTCTGTGCTGTGACCATCACTCTAGCCTCCTTTACTCATTCGCCAATGGCATAGAACCTCTGCATGGAGAAGGATACCTCTGGCTTGTGATGGTGGCCCTGCCCCCAAAGTCCTGCATGGCACTGGCCAGGCTGTCTGGACATCCGCACCATATGGAGACATCCAGGAGGAATGGCCAGCATGATGCAGGATGTTGGAGGCGGGGGCTAGCAGCCTCCTTCTCCGTACATTGTTTCTTCTGCACATAGAGTATGAATGGTAGGGGCTGTTCTCTTATCGGTATTCTATGCCTCAGATGCAATCCTCAAATTGTATCTTGTCCCATTCCTGAAGTGAACTCTTACATGCTATTTTCTGAAACAGGTTGTATAAAAGTCCTTCAGCTTACACCAAATTCTGATTTTATGTGTATCATTCAAATCTCAAGTTAGACTCCATGGCCACACTTTGGGGCTACTGAGAAGAACCTATGATGGGCTCACCGTGCTAAAACATGTCCTGAGAGAGGAGATTTGAAATGGACTCTAGGGGCTTGTCTACACCTGTAGGTCTTCAGGGATGGGGGAGTGGGAGGATCTCGGGCTTTTCAGCTTCTGTGATTGTCCCCCAGGGTCCAAACACCACTGCGTCATCCTGGAAGTGAAGAGGGACAGTCCGGCATGGCATTTTTAAAGAAAAAAGAAAAAGAAAAAGTAGACATTTGCACAATTGTAAGGGCACGATCCTGCGCCAAAAGTATTTTTTTAAAAAAACTGGAAACTTGGCACCAAAAACCGCCAAGAGCCATCCTAGGGATGGTGAAAATGCTCCCACCCCACCCCTGATGGGCATGAACACTCCCTGCAAAGCTCCGTGCCCATTTGGTGAGCCCCGCTACTTACGAGGAGGAGGGACAACCCCAGGAGCAAGTGCCACACTGCCCATGGACCTCAGGGTTGTCCCAGGACTGTGGAAAAAACATTCAAAAATCCAGTCTCCCGGGACAACTGAGAGCTCATCCCTGGTTGACCCTGAGATTCCATAGGGATGATCTCGAGATGATCCTGGGATAACTGGCTGGTGTAGACACAGTCTAGGTGTTGCTTACAATTATTATTCTGCCATGCACTTTTTCTGTAACCATAGAGGCACAGAGACAGGACACCCCACACTTAATCTACCTTCCAAAAGGGTGTTTACTTTGAATTCCTGGAGTGTATGGTTCTAGCTGGTCACTGTCAACCTGTGGGTTGGGCAGCTGCTTGTGATCGCCTCAATCCCTACCATCTTGTATGGTGAGTTGCAGCACATGAACACCTGGTTATGGGAGGCTGCCACCAGGTAGAGTGACATCAGGAAGCCTCTATGTGCCCGCTGGAATAGCATGTGCCAACTCCAAAAATATGGGTTACCAACTATAATGCCGAGCACCCTTAAAATTCTTTGGATTTAATTTCCATTGCTTCTGTGTGAGCTCACTTAGAAGCATTTCTATCTGTGCCACTTAAGATTCTTTTTCCAAGCAAAGTTTCCCAGATGATGGTAATAACAGGATGTGTTCTGCTGTTTCTAGAGAATTTTCAGAAGCTGCATATTTTTCTGTAGTTAGTTACAGCCATAGGCACTATAAGGGAACTAGTGTTATGGCACCAAACATTCTGTAGATTTGGGGAAATACAACAAATCATGCCATTTATTGGTAGTATTTGATTTCCCATAGTTGTGGGTATCAGCAATATATGGATTTGAACAGCACATATGGTAGTGTACTGATTGAGGTGGCCATATTGATGCTTAATGCCTGTTTAGCCAACTAAAGCATTCAAAAAAAGGAAATATAAATTGGCCACCTGGTATACAACAGCCTCTCTCAATTTTTCACACATCTCCTACAGGTCTAATCACTGCATTTTGATTATTGTGAGAGGGAGAGTCTCCCCAGTGCAGTTACTTAGCCCCCTTGCACCTGTTGTTCTAAGTCCTCTGATTATATTAAACATAGTTTTCAAGTGGTTCACAATAATCCCTTTAAAATTACTTTTGAGAATGGTGGGTTGGTTTTTAAAGTTAACCAGATTATTCTGCAAACAAAACCTTGTATGTAGAGAGAAAGAGTATGGTGGCCAGGAAATAACAAAAGTAGACTGAAATGGGGGCAGGTACCACCAGTTGTTCACGGAGCTATTATGCAAAACATCTGAGATGACCCTCGTAAATGATGCTCTGTACATCAGATGAAACTGACTCCAGTCCTTGAAAGCTCATGCCACAACAGTCTTTAAAGTGCTATTTGCTGTAACAGATTGAGGCCTTTATCACACCTACTATTTTCCCCCCGGTTTGCTTCTGCAGGTTCCCCCTCCGTTTCCTATGCGAGTCTAGCGTTTTGAATCACATGTGGTGGGTATTGCTGCGATACCTCAGCTTGGCCTGTTGAACTTTGCCTGTTACGGACTTTGCCCGTTCTGGGATAAATCGAAACAGAAACTAAAAACTGCGACCTCAGGGCAAGAGAGCAGGACGACAGGGACGACGTCATGTGAATCCAACACTGAAGAAGTGGAGCAAAGTCGAGGTGGGTGTGCTTAAAACCACACGTGTGATAACGACTTAACAGAGCTACCTCCTTCTGGAAGATTATTTTGGTGGTGGCGGCAGCTTCATTATATAACAATTCAAATGTGCAATCTGGCAGAAACTGCTTCTGTTGAGACAAAGGAAAGACTTCACCAACAACCCCGGAAAATATAAAAGGTCAAACTAATAGGTATAAAGCCATTTTAATGAACTATGCCAAGCGTTACAATATGTTGTAAACCAATGATTTTTCTTCCAGGAGAATTGCTCAACAACTAGACAGTCTTTTCCAACTTTGTGTCCTGCAGATGTGTTGGACTGCAATTCCCAACAAACCAAAATGAGGACAAACAGTTGCAAATGCAACCAATAAGAGCTAAAGTGCTCAACGCTGTTATAACTGAACCACTGAACTCTAATATGCATTTTAAAAAAGTCTTGTGTCTTATAGTAATAAAATGTGCATAACTCTTTTGTATGCATATTGCTGAACACTAATATGCATACAGAAGACTTAGAGCTCCTTCAGAAGGGGGGAAATCATGTTCCCTTACCGTGGCTCTGCTTCGTGCTTCTCTTCCACTTCTGCAACTAGCTGTAATTACATGAAGAAGAGAGCAGCAACCACGTGGCTTGTACAGCCTCAATGCAGTTGAATGGGACAGCGCCCTCTAGTGGGCATTTTATAGCACAACTTTGCCTGCAAACTGCAGGAAAATCTGACATATCCCAGAAGAGTCGGGTTTTCTAAGGTTTTATTTTTAGCTCTAAAACCGGAGAATGGAGTGGGAGATGCACAGGAGGTTGATGACATCATCAGAATGACCCGCAAACATTTGTGAGTGGTCAGTAGTGAGCATGCTATAAAACGCTCATTTAAACATGTTCTTACACTCATTTTATTACAAAAAAGTAAGGTATAAGACTCTTATATGTTCAGTGGCTCAAATACAGTCATCATGTATTCTTTAGCACTTGTTGGTTTGTTTGGACTACAATCCCCATCCTGCCAGCCAGTATAGCTGACATGATGGGAGTTGTGATCCAACATATCTAGAAAGCACTGGATTGGGAAAGGCTGCTGTAGAGCATGCTTTACTCCCTCTTGGCTGCGTCTCCATCTCCTTTCCCCATCCTGACTGCAAACCACAGATAACAGTTATACAATGAAGCTTTCCGTTTTCAGGATGCCCTACATGTTTGTGCTAATTTATTCTTCTTTTTTCTTAAGCAAATGTAATCAGAAGTTTGCTGGCTTCTCTAATTACCTTCATGTGAATTCAATTTCCAGTTGAACAACACTTTTTTTCATGAGCTGGAACTTATGGGAGAAAGATCATTTAATTCACTTCCCTTTCCCCATTTCCAAACTTTGTGTGTGTGTGTGTGTGCTTGATAAGAACCATGAAAGTTTCATGTGGATGCGTTGCTGTTTTCCCCCTCGCTATTTTAATGAATTGACAAGACACCCTGCGGCACTGTTGGAGTCATGGGGAAAGGTGATGGAACTATAGACAAGGAGACTCACAAAGCTGTATTCTATGTTGTAATCTCCATTTGTGTAGGGCAGACATGAGGCAGGGCAGGCCAGAATCCATTTCCAGAGTATTTTCTGAGGCATAATTTATCATTAGGAAAGGAACTTGCCAGCAGGTCTGGACAGAAATGGCTAAAATAAAATCCAAATTGTGCCCTCCACTCTTCATTTATCTTAGTATTGATATGTAAGTTCCATGGTGTGATGGAGCTCACAGGGACACGTTTTGATTAGCAGGGACACTGACATCATCAGCCAACTCCTCACCCTACCAGAATCCACTGTTCCATCTAAGCTTAGCAGACAGTATTTGGGGGGAAATGGATTTCCCGCAAAGCCATATATTGCTTCCTGTTGTAATACAAAGTATTTTGTATTACAACAGGAAGCAATCTTGAATGGGTATTGCTAATCTTGAAAGGGCAATTAAAACCCACTAACATTACTAAAGACCTGTTCCTGGTGGAGCTAGGACTGGTTTGTTGAAATGGATCAACATAGCAGTCTGCATTTTTGAACTCTCCTTGGGGGTGCCTCTATGGGGACTGGCAGGATGAACAACTGCACTTCAACATTTACCACTCCACACTGAGCTTAATACTAAACAATTTGCTGCCATTTCATGGTACTCCAAATGGCTGCCTTAACCTAGGTAGTAAAGAGGTCCAGGTCTGTCTCAAACTCTCGACCTGGTGCAGCAAGTTCAATTCTCCCGGTTTGTCAGTGCACTGATGTACAGAAGGTCCTAACAATGGCACATAAGTAGCTTGATAAACAAGGAAGGAAAAGCCGCTCTGAGTGTAAGAAGCAGCACCACAGAAAGGGCAAAAACAGAAGCACGTGCTGGCTGAAAAACAAGGGAGTATCTACAGTGGCATTTAAACTCTGGTCTGACCCAAACAGGTGAGTGTCATGAGAAACAGCTACAGCTTTTCAGGCACAAGTGAATGGCCTAGAAGGGCTTCTAGGCTAACTGGACTCACTGTGCAGCTTCCTATTTAGATGCAGCATGGGCAGTGGGCTCCTCTTTTTGAAATATGTGGTTACCCTTATTTTATCTCTACATTTATATTCTTGCCCTTAGTTCCTCCCTTGCTCTTCCATCACATATACATTTTCAAATTTTCATTGTACATTGTAACCTCCCCCCTCCCCCAAAAAAACTTGCCATTCCTGATGTCTCTAACTTTTACCAGTTGTGGGTTTATTTGTTTATTTTATGGATAATAAACTTTCTATCCTGCAATTTCCTCTCCAGAGACATTGAAAGTGACTAACGGAAACAGACACAAGCGTTACAACCAGTTAAGCACCAAAATAATGCAGAGCATTAAAATTAGTGATGTGCTGAAAGCTTCTCCCACATTTTATTCAATCTTTCTTATTCAGTTTGGGGGGGTCTTGTGCTTACCGTACTTATGAGGTGGCTGGGGAGTTTGCACAAGTGGCCTGTCTTTCATTGTACAGTCATCCTGCTGCCATTTTGTAGCCTCCTCGGCTTTCCACACTTCAATTAAATCTCAGGAGAAGACATCATGAGATAACTCCTCCCATAAGGCGTTTTCAAATCAGGATGCACAGGCAGCCTGGAAGGCTGAGCTAAAATTTCTCAGGACATTTTTCTGGAACAGTTTGGATATTTTTCTTTTTCTTATCCTCCCCCCAACTGCAAAAAACAGATGGCCACATTGCAGATATTTTCCCATCAGTAGTTGTGCTGCCCCCCTCCCCCCACCCTGGCCACACACATGCAATGCCCTGGAATAACATAAGATATGGGGCATTGTGAAAGATGCAAAATGGCGCCCAGACTCCCAAAATGTTTGCTGCTGTTGCCACTGGCACAGGTAGCACAACAAAACAATAGCCCTCAGGAAGAAAGAAGCTATGTGACAACAATCACTGCTCTACCTCGGAGAGCAGCCCTCTCTGCTTGTGCAGTGGCAATTTAGCAGTTCCAGGGCAACTTGAAACAAGTGGAAACGCTCATTTCTGAAAGGCGGCAAGTTGGTGGAGTTTGCAGAAGCGCATTTCCTCTTATTTTGAGGCTTCCCATAGGAAGCACTACATTACCCTTGCATAAGTGGTGGGTTCTGCTTGTGTAACAGAATTGTTGGAAACCACCACTTGCAGAGGATCGGTGAGGTGAAACAGAATCGGCAGGGGTGTAAGTGCCGGTGGTTGGGTGTTTGGGGAGGGAACTGGGGAAGGCAGCTTATGATGCATCTTTGGTCCTCCACAGCCACCTTCCCTCCTACTCCACAGAGCCCCAACTAGATGGGTGAAAAAGCTGATTTAGTCAAACTGCAGTGGGAGGAGTGCAGAGATGGAGATCACCTCTGCCACTTTTCCCGCTCTTCATTGGATGGCCGTAAAACTCCATGTTTGCAGGATTTCATCCGTCTTGATAGGACTGCACCCTTAGAGGCATTATCTTCTTGCACAGCCTTACTTGCAAGTCCGTATTATGGCTGTTATAATTACTAGAACAGCTGCTGACAGTCACTTCTTAATATTTGCAGGCTGCAGAAACTATTATAGAAGGGGTACATGTGCTTGAAACTGCTGCAATATAGCTCCATATGACTTTAGACAGAGTCTTATGCCTGCAATCCTAAGAACACTTAATACTAACAGTGTGCACAACTCCCCCAGATTCAACTCATGGCCCAATTCTGTTCAGACCAATTCGGAGGTTATCCTCAATGACTTCGGTGCAGAAGCCAAATCAAAGCTGTGTCTTGATGGTGGCACATTAGCACCATGAGCCTTCCCCCGCCCCACATTTGTGCTCCTTCCCATTATCGGCATGGCAAGGAGCGCAAGTGTGGGGTTTGTAAGAAGGAGCCGCCACCGCCACTACCACCACCACTGTGCCCATGCACCCATGTCTGTGCACCGCCCTGGGTCATTGCATGGGCACTGGGGCACATCCGCATCCCCCCACACCTTTCAGTGATTTTTAAAAACTATTTTTGGGTTTATGCGCCTCTCCAGAGCAGTGTCCTTCTGCAATGCCAGAGAGGCGCAGAGGCATCATTGGATAGTGCGTCCCCACATCCCCCACATTTTTCTCCCTTGCAGGCTCCTGGGCTACTGAAAGGATCCTTAAAAGAAGACAATGAAGAAGAGGAGGAGATGGATGTAGAGAAGGAGGAAGGAAGGAAGGAAGGAAGGAAGGAAGGAAGGAAGGAGAAGGCATAGCTTTCCAGAAAGAGGTGGTCTCGGTGGGACTGGTGTAACTATGTATGATGCCTTAAAAAGCATAACCAGCCTCCTGCCCCCAGTGTGTCTTCTTTATTCCCTCATGAGTTCAAAAGAAAACAGAAAACCCTGGTCTAATCCTGTAGTCAGAAATAGAAACTTTTATACCATTTGGCTGCTCAGAGGGCAATGAGAACGTTGTTGTTTTGTTTAAAGGAGATGTGTTTGCTGTGCTCTCTGGCCCACCCCCTCCCCTATCCAGCCAATGTGACCAATCTGGGGTTGGCATCAGCTGAGGCATGCCCCCCCCCCCCGATGTAGCTCTGGAGCAAGGTGACACATGGCACATGCTGTCAACGCCTCATCACAAGCAGAAAAAGTCGGGGTAAGTGGCTAAGTTTTTCAAACCAGAGCTTCAGGGAAAAGCCCTGGGATGGGTCTGCGATGGCAGCTGCATCATATAAATGACCTGCCACCACCGTGGATCCACCCTGGGGCTTTCCTCTCATCAAGATGTACCCCAAGATTCAGAAACCAGAAGATTCATGCCTCCCATGGATTATCATGGGAAATTTAAACATGGCTAAAACTATTTTTTTCTGTTCATTAGACTTGGATGATATTTGCAGGGATAGTAGGCCTTTTTGAGAGGGTCATGCCTACTAAATGTCGGAAACATATGTGTAGTGGGGCTTGTACTACGTGCCAATAACTTGGAGGGGGGGGCAAAATTTGATGAAAATTGCAGGGCTGCGGAGATAAGGCCTGCCAAATATCAGAATGATAGCTGCAGGGGGGTTGTATAAGAGCATCCTTGACATTGTGAGGTTATCCCAAACAGGACCATGCTTTGTGGATCATTCTTCTGAAAATGGTAGACGAGGTGTTCCTAAGTATGTATTCTGCAAACCTTCAGAAGGATAAATGCAGTGGTTTGTATGTAAAAGGAGTCCTTCCCTTCCCAGAATCAGCATGTTAGAGAAACAAAACCAAAAGATGCTATTAGGAGAGGAGATGCAATGTCTATGTCTCTGAGCATGAATTGGTAACAAAGCCTCATTCTGGCTCAGCTTCAGTTCTGTCACTTTAGAGAGAAGACCACTTCACATCAGGAAGCACCAGAAATAGTTTGAAGAGACCTGAAACGGTTGGGGGTTTGCACTTTGGCTGGATCTGATGTGTATCCCTGCTTAATATTAGTCAGTAAGCCCCACTGAACAGAGGGAGACTTACTTCTGTGTAAACATGCGTAGAATTATGCTGGGAAGATTATTTTGAAGAGTGAACCCAACCCTTTATTTAACAACATAAGAAGAGCTATGCTGGATCAGACCAAGGGTCCATCAGCACACTGTTCATACAGTGGCCAACCAGCTTTCAACCAGGGACCCACAAGCAGGACATGGTGCAACAGAACCCTCCCACCCATGTTCCTGAGCAACTGGTGTATATAGGCTTACTGCCTCAGATACTGGATATCAGAGGCAGTACATATTTATGTATTTATTTTACTATACCTAAATTCAACATTTGTTTTCCCCCCAGAACACCATGCTGCTGGGGCAATGTACCACTTTTCCTAGATAACTTGACAAAAAAAACATGAATAATATGTGGACTATGTGCCTTGGAATTTTATGCTGTACATGTATGGAAGCTGAATCTGTTGAATGACTAAAAGCACAAGGCCTCCATTAAGAAAGGAGTTGGCAGCTCTAAACTAAAGGCAGTTTCATTTCAGGTCTAGGAGAGTAAGAGCCTATCTACACAGTACCTTGGAATATTTTAAATAGTATTTTAAAACGTTCCAAATAGGTGTGTTCCAAAAAGTCTTAGGTCACATTAAGGAGTACTCACGTTACAGGAGAAAAATTCTTCAGTCTTCAAAGCGGTGTGTACGGTCTCACACCCTTCTGTCCATCTCTTTCTGTTTCGTTTTTACAATGAGTTTAGGGCAAGGCATTGTGGGCGCTGTAGTTCACTCGCCCACCTCCTCCTTAGTTCCCCTTTCATTCCCTAGCTTTCAATGAGTATAGGGCTAAGCATTGTGGGTGTTGTAGTTCACTCACCCACTTCCTCCTTAGCCCCTCTTTCTTCCCCACCAATCAACGGCTAAGCATTTGGCCGCTGGTAAACAAAGCACTGCCCCCACGAATCACAAACGGTAAGGAAGGACACATTATTTTACTTAAAACAATTAAAAGTAAAAACCGTTGTATATAGCTGGAGTTTTAAAAAACCTCGGGTATACAACATTCAAGGGAGTGTGTCATGTGGCCCAAAGAGTTTTCGTAACCCTTATAAAACGTTACAAAGCTAGAGTGTAGATCAGCTCTAAGACTGTGCCTTGGAGAGTAAGACTCCGGTGTAGGAGAGGGAGAATTCAGATGAGTGCAGTTCTGGGGTGGTAATAATAATAATAATAATAATAATAATAATAATAATAATAATAGCAGCTGTGGTGACTAATACAAATAATTGCAGCTGTGGTGACATTTTCTGTCAAAGCACCAGGGAAATTGATGAATCCTCCTTGCTAGGTCATGAAAATGAAGCAATAATAAGGCTTTCAAGTTTCAGTAATGTTTGTGACAGCATAGCAACGAGTAAGTCAGAAAATTAAGGAAATAATCAAGCAGAGATAGGTTGTTTCTTTCCTTTGATGGTGTTCTGACTTCTTTGATAGAGTTCCTACTTCAGGCTCATAGTTTTAATGGTAACACTTCTTTGTAAGAGTACTTGCATTTTTAATTAAAAGCAAAGAGTTGTGTTCCAGCTGGGTCAAAGCTGACAAAGCTAAATATGCATTACAACCTACACATTCAGAAGTAAGCTAAGGCCCAGGTAACTATGCATAAGATTGCAGTCAGGTGGATCCTAATATATTGGTTATTATGCCATGTACTTCTGCACTTTGGTCTGTGTTTACACTCATGATGAGCTCCCGCACCTCAACATTTACCACTTACCCACTGCTGATATACATAAGAACATAAGAAGAGACATGCTGGATCAGACCAAGGGTCCATCTAGTCTAGCATTTTGTTCATGCAGTGGCCAACCAACTGCCCATGGGAAACTGACAAGCAAGACATGAAAGGTACAGCACCCTCCTGCCCATGTTCCCCAGCAACTGGTGTACATAGGTCTACTGCCTATGATATTGGAGGTGGCATATAGCCATCTGGACTAGTAGCCACTGAAAGACTCCGGGAATTTGTCTAACCACCTTTTAAAGCCATTGGAATTGGTGGCCATCACTACATCTTGTGGTAGCGAATTCCATAGGTAACTTATACACGCTCCAGAAATGCTGAGTTCCATGGCACAGTATCAACATGCCTGTCCAATGTTGTCGTTTTTCTTGTTTCCAAGCCAGCATTGGTTTCATGTTCCACTATACCTGTTTCGATTCTGAGTCTGCTGCACTGAGGTTGAGGGAGGTCAAAACATGGTGGCACCATATTTTATCAGGCTCTGAATTGTAATACTTTCCTTTGCATGTTCTGTTTCATATCCACATGCCTATAAAAATGGCCACATCCGGGTAAATGCGTTTCTCCAGTGAACCAGATTGTGTTTATGAACTGGAAAAGCCTTTCTTTCTGCCTCACTGTAGGGGGAATAAAGTTAACAAGTTGCTTGTGGTTTTCTCCTTCCAGGTCGGCTGATCAAGCCTCTCACTTAACACTGCAGGGGCTATGCAGCAATTTAAGATCATTTCATAGCTCAGAAAAATCACAATCAGTAAACGTCAGGGGTTCTGTTCACCCCACACCTCCACACCATACCACCATGAAGTCTGTAGCTATGAATGTCTTGTTAGTAGTCTTTTGGTACTTTTCCTCTGCCAGGGAAACCAAATGAATTTCTTGTAATGTTGCCTCTGAGCTTGACTCTCTTGAACTGACGCATTTTCAACTACTTGAGAAACAAAGAAAAGAGAAAGCAAACCAATAAACAGAACATAAAAGCTGCTTAACGGGGTACATAACAAAGCAAGATGGAAACAGACTTTCATTGATTTTTCTTGACATTTCATCAATTAAATTAGAAACTTCTTAAAGAAGAGTCTGATTTTTTTTCCAGCCTATTAAAGCCCTCTAATGAGTATAAGAAAGCAACTGTTGTCTACAACCAGCTGGGTTTGCATGGCAAGCAAATACCAGGAAAGAATGAGTCCTATGTGGACATTGCAAGGAAAATCTTCTTCCTCTAAAGGGGAAGGTTGAAATGGTGTCTTTTGAAGCCCTGTTTGGAGGCTTGCCTGAGCTAGAGCAAGAGATAAAGAACAGATGTTATAGCAGTGACTGTACTATGACGAGTTCTCCCAATCTCCTCATAAAATATAGTGAAATGCACCACATGATGTGACACTATCTCTTTGTGAGTTTCCCTAAACCAGAAGTGGAAACAAATTTATACGAAGTGGAGAAACTTATAGTGTGATGATGTCACATTGTGCGGTGTTTCACTTGGTGCTGCAGGGAAGCAGTGGAACACTGGAATTGCCCCCCTTTGATGGCAGCTTCATGTCTACCATAGCATGTTGTTCTCTCCTCAAATTTAGGAAAGCTAACTGTTTCATCTGTAGGTACAATGCAATGGGCAAAGTAGCAGAGTCTCAATTAGACACTGGTGCTGTGTTAAAGTGTTTATATTTAATAAACACTAACAACATTGAGGGACAAGAGGAAGGTGTGGGCTACACTTCCATGATGATGCAACCTTACTATTGTGCTCTATATCTAAAGTACTATAGAAGACATTTTAACTGTTGGGGAAAGCCAAGACGGGCTGCAGATGAGAGGTCAACCAGTTAGTGTGTGCCTCTCAGGTGAGGAATGAAACTGAATATTAGGGATGTCCAAATTTTGTGAAACCTGTCCAATGTGTGTTTTGTGGATTGTGCAGTGTCATTCATTGTGGCATCCATTCATAGATGGATATGAATTTTCCCCCCGTTATTGCAACAATTTACATAATTTATGTTAGTACGTAACATTTAGTGTATTGTTCCCCATTCCATTCAATTTTTCCCTGCATATATTTTCTGGCATGGCATAAGTCGCAGGAGAAGCTTGCATATTTTCCTGCAAAGAAATTTGCATAAATTTTGGAAAAGTAATTAAAAAATCCAAAAGTCCATGGACTCCACCCAGCCTGGGGTGCTGGTCCACAGCAGGTTCCGCGGGTCAATTTCTTAGAAATAGGAACTCATTTTAGTCCATCTCAAATTTCTCCAGCATCCCTACTGAATATCAGGAGACATTTTTGTGCCTCTGATTAACATAGAGTAAGGGAGCACTACAGAGAGGTGACAGTGCCATCACATCCTGCCTCCCAGGGCCATCTGGCTGACCTCTTTTGGACACAGAAATCTCAACTATGCAATACAACAGTTCTAAAGGTCTTTCATCCTGTCTTTTCTCCTTCACTGAAGAGGAAATAAAGGGCATTTTGGAAATCCGTGGGTTCACAGAAATATCCTCAGTAATGCCCATTGGCAAATTACCATGGTTCAAATACAAAACGCTGGTACGCTTGTTCTCTAATCTAAACAAAACTAGCTTCCTTGAGCAAATTGCTGCGCATCAGTACCAACAGCAAGTTATTGTCTGTCTTTTCCACCATGAAGATTAATTATAGTGTCACTAATTTGGAAACGGATTAAAATAAATTCAGAAAAAAAAATATTTTATTTCATTCCTTAAATACACTGTTGTTTCTATCACTGTTGTGTGATCAAATTACAATCCCTACTATTTATTAATTTATTTATTGCATTTATATTCCTTAAGGAACCCAAGGCAGAGTACATAATCCTCCTCCTCTTCATTTTATTCTCACAAGATTAACCCTGTGAGGTAGGTTGGGCTGAGAATCAGTGACTGGCCCAAAGTCACCAAGTGAGCTTCCATGGGCAAGTGGGGACTGGAACCCAGATCTTCCTAGCCCCAGTCCAACATTCTAACCACTACATCACATTGGCTCTCTTTAACACCACACTGACTCTCTTCAACAATGATTGAAGTTAAAGGGCTTGGGATAAAGTTAACAAAAAGCAAAATAGCAAGTAAACAGTTTTTGTGTGTGTGTGTGTGTCTGTCTGTCTTTTTCTTATGTTGCAGACTACATGAAAGTAGATAAGAGCAGAGCAAATAAAGTGGTATTTTGATACTGGTCAAATATTTCAAATTTCATAAACATCAGGAGTTAAAATCTTTGTCTTCAGTGATTGAGCTAAAGTTGCTCGGGAACATGGGCAGGAAGGTTGTCCCACTCATGATCTGCTTGTGGGTTTTCCATGGGCAGCTGGTTGGCCACTGTAAGAACAGAATGCTCGATTAGATGGACCTCAGTCTGATCCAGCATAGCTCTTATTATGTCCTTATGACTGATCTGAGGTGAATAACTACTAGTATGATCTGTAGGCAAAGCAGTAGAGACATCTAGCTTTGAGAATTTTCAGAACATGCCCACACTAATCTGTGTGTTCAGAATCCTACAATCTCTGCATGGCCTTCATTTTCTACAGTGCACAATTGAGAAAATAGAAAGGGAAAAACAATTTTTGCACTGAGTAAAAGTCCCACACCTGTTGTAGCATCTGAAGGATGTGCATGTCTGCTTGCCCCAACCTGGAATTTCAATCATGAGAGTATGCAAAAAGAAATAAAATTAGACTGAACTACTAAATTTGAGGCTACCTGTAGGACCGTTTTGATTAGGATAATTGAACATATGGTTGATGCCAGGTGGCATTCCAGCCCAAAGTGAACATAAGAATAGGAAAAATAACATTACAAGGCACAATTCATCAGGATAAAATGAAGTGGTAAATAAATGTCTTCTAAGAGGAGCGTCTTTGCCCTGACATAAGATTGAACCTTGAACCACTAAATTGGGTGACTTGGCCCAGGGCAAAAGGTGAAGCTGAGCCACTTGGGACCCACATTGTTTGGGAAATTAACTAATTAGGAACTTACAGCCCTGACGTCAAAGTAGTTTCTCGTTCCACAGCTGGCTTGGCACTAGCTAGGTTAGTGGAGGATCAGAGGGCTGCAAAGGTCAGCCACTCCATGACAGCTAGCCTGTTCTTTCTTCATTCTCCTTTCCCCATTCCAGGATCCTCAAGATGTCCACAGAATTCAAGCCGACCACAAATATAGTTACTTGTCCTTTCTTTTTTTCTTTGTAATTCATGGCAAGGAAGGGACACTTCCACTCTGTGTCATTATCAATTATGGGAGAGGAAATTCAATAATAATCAAAACCATTGGCCTACCCTTAACTCTCCAAACCATGGCAGTCTTCCCATATTGAATTAATGGGGTTATTAATTGACTACATGTGACCACCAAAGGGAGCTGGGCTGAGCTCAGATTTTGCCAGTGACTTGATGACAAAACGTCAGAAAGCAATCAACTATATTATCAGGCTATGCCAAATGAAGATCAGAGACGCACTTTTTATGGACTGAGCTCACTTTGGTAGATAGGAATGAGAGTCAAGAGCAGGAGGCGAGGGAAGCTCCCCCAATAGCATAGGTGTGCACAAGGGTGGGTCCAGGCACACCCTACTGTCTCAAGCAATAAGCACCAAATTGAGGGGGGCATTGAGTAGGGATCCAGAGGGGGATCTAGAAGCAGTGGGAATGATCCTCCAGGTGCCTGGCAGCAGGAATAAAAAGAAATTGTTCCGCTGGGAGCCTCTCTGCTGGGAGCAGCTCTTCAGAGAGGCCTGAAGGAGGGCCCCCCAAAGGCTAATATCACCTTGTAAGCCCCAACAATGCTGGGGCTTGCAGAGCGTCTCCTCATTCCCCACCCCTTCACCTGCAACAGCCCTCTCATAGTCAGGCAAATCAGCAATAGGGCATCATTGTCTAATAAATAAATGAATAAAAATAATGGACTTTATGATTGAGTATTCAATAGATGTTCGCCTTATAAAAAATATCCCGGGTGCACACCCTAATGAAATGAGTTTTGCACACCTATGTCCAGGAGCATGACTATTGATTAGGCTGTCCATATGAAAAGGAGGACAGAGCTCATGTAACTTTAACAGTTGTAGAGAAAAGGCAATTTCAGCCAGCATCATTTGTATGCAATTTGTACCTGGTAAAATTCCCTCTTCATTACAACAGTTAAAGTTGCAGGGGCCCTGCCCTCTTGTGTATCTGGTCACTCTAGTATAGTGCCTGCAACTTTAATTGTTGTGATGAAGAGGGACATATGGTCAGCCTACTATTGATGCTGCTAGAACTTTTCAAAATGTGCATTTCAGCACCACTTCTTGTCATCAATCCATTGCAGTTCACGCCAATCCTACTGCACGCTGATGGCATTTCTACAGTCATGTTTGTCCAGCCAGCCACTAGTCCCTCTATAGGAGGATGGTGTTTCCTGCATATAAAAGTGCTATACTAAAGCATTTGTCAGAGCTTCACCATGCTCTGCAAGATGAGGGAGAAAAGAAGAAAGTAGAATGGGGAAGCAAACGTTTCTCACACTCATTTCCTCGCTGTCAGCGGTAGAATTATTGAGTTGCTGAAGCGCCAACATTTGAAAGGTTCATCCGTTAGCTGCTAGCTATACCTGTTTGTAACTCAGTTTCAGGTTAGAGTCAATTTATATCACTTTCTGAAACACAGCTGGAGGCACTAACTACTTACTACAGGTGGATTCCACACATTGGCTGGATTCACACACACGTTAATCCACACTCAGTGGTTGAGTCTGGAGTATTGTTGAGCCATGGCTTACTATGTTGTCTGAACGCAGCACATGTCTTGTGGTAGCGAATTCCATAGTTTAACTATGCGCTGTGTGAAGAAGGACTTCCTTTTGTCTGTCCTGAATCACCAATCAGCTTCATGGGATGACTCCAGGTTTTAGTATTAGGAGAGGGGAGAAAAATGTCTCCCTCTCCACATTCTCCACACCACGTATAATTTTGTACATTTCTATCATGTCTCCACTTATCCTCCTTTTTTCCAGGCTAAACAATCCCAGCTGTTCAAACCTTCCCTCATAGGGGAATTTCTCCAGACCCTTGATAATTTTAGTTGTCCTTTTCTGCACACATACTACATATACACATAGATATGGAACAACACAACAACCTGCATTTTTGGACTCTCCATGGGGGAGTGGTTATGGGGACTATCAGGATGAGAGCCTGCACTTCCAAATTTACCACAACATCACTGCCACTGTTATAATGTATGGATGTAATATGTATTGTTGATAGGAATTCACTGTATTTCATAGGAATGTCAATTCATTATAATCTGAGTGTGCTAACTGTAAGTGATTAGTTCTATAATAGGCTGACCATATGAAAAGGAGGACAGGGCTCATGTAACTTTAATAGTTGTAGAGAAAAGGGAATTTCAGCCAGTGTCATTTGTATGCAATTAGTTCCCAGTGAAATTCCCTCTTCATCACAATAGTTAAAGTTGCAGGGGCCATGCCTTCTTTTGTATATGATCACTCTAGTATAGTGCTGCAACTTTACTGTTATGATGAAGAGGGAATTTCATCAGGAACTAATTGCATACAAATGATACTGGCTGAAATTCCCTTTTCTCTACAACTTTTAAAGTTATATGAGCCCTGTCCTTCTTTTCATATGGTCAGCCTATGTATATATTACGAGTTTTAAGTGCAAAAATGTGGTTTTGGAGCTAGGTCAAAGAAACTAGCTGCAGGTAAATTGGTTAATCCCTGGAAGCAAAAATATTCTTGATTTAGGAGGAAAAGGGCCTTCACAAAGATGCCTCTAAAGTTGGCTGTTAGCTTGAGTGTGTTAGGGAGAAGTTGGTACAGAAGTTTGGTGCAGGAGCTATGACTGGGGCCTAATCTACACCAAGCAGGATATTGCATTATGAAAGCAGTATGAAAGTGGTATATGGTATATGTCTTATGGGCCCCAACAGTTGTCAGTGCACTTCAATGCCACTATAAAGCAGTAGTGTGGCTCCTGCCTTTTATATACCACTTTCATATCTCTTTCCTAGTGCAATATCCTGCTTGGTGTAGATTAGGCCTGGGTCTTAAGCTCCTGTTTAAGTCAAGGTGCATAGATGTAAGTTAAGATTTAGAGCTAATATTAGCTAGAATGCTATAAATAGTTTTTTTTAAAATGACCTGGTTGAGCAGAGAGATCCTGAGAGAGAGAAATGTAATTGCCTATGCCTTATCAACCATGCCTACCAGATAGATAAATATAAGATCTCGTTGATTACTGTTTTGCTGGTTAAAAGGAATAGAATTTACGTTTTATAAGCAATATGCTAACCACTATTTCTATTATACTTTTAATCATCCTAATAATACTGTATGCAGTTATGTGTCTTGCTTGTTTCATCATTCCAAAGTTTTGCTATTCTCTTATACTGTTTGAGATATATATTGTGGTACCTGGCTTGAGAGGTGCTTCAGGAACCACAATCTAGAAACTGAAATAATTCTTGAAGCCCAAAAGCACACAGCTAGGATTTATACATCTGTTGCTGATTGGGATCTGTCCATATAATGGCTGCTTTCTCTCTTGGTCAGGTGAGTCACAGACACACTTGTTCGGGTAAGAGAAACCAGCTAGGTGGATGGAGTGGGAATGGTTCACCATCTCACCACTACGATGACAGCCCTGCCCCCCACACCCAAAAGAAAGAATTCTCTAATCATAATTGGAGGACTTGTTGAAAGTCTGTGTTACTGGGCATGTCTACACGAGGGATTTATCCCGGGGCTATCCCTAGGTCATCCCTGTGTGTCCACATGATGCACAGGGGATCCTGGGGACAACTGGGGACCACACCAGGATAACCCCGGGATAGTGGAAACCAGGGATATCCCATTTTTTCCACCATCCCAGGTCATAAAACGGGCACAGAGCCACACAGGGTGGCTCTGCGCCCATGGGGGGGGAGGCAATTTTGCCATCCTCAGGATGAGGGGAGGGAGTTGGGAGCGGGTTTTTTTGGGTTTTTTTTTAACTTACCCTTTCAGGCAGATCGGGGCTGTGCAGCTCCTCTTCCCTTTTTCCTTCCAGGATGTCACGTGGTGGTGTAGACGTCTGGGGAGGATCACGGAAGCAGGTAAGTCTGCAATCCTCCCCCCTCCCTCCCTCTACACCCTTAGGTGTAGACATACTAAATGTCTCCTGGAAGGACAGCTTTTTATCCTAGTAAAGTTCAAGTATTCTGTTTCTTTTATAGCTGAGTAACCCCAAGCAATGTTTGCTGTACCACCATTACCTCCAACGGCCCCAGCTGGGGTATTCCTTATCAAAAAGACAGACAAGAGGTGATCCAGACCATTCAGTGCTAATCATGGTTGAGCTCCTCCTACAGAGAAGGAATGGAAGCTGCAGGAAAGCCAACTGGTGTGCCTCTCCCTTTCATCCCAGTCCCCTCCGAGCAATTGCATTCAAACAAGGTAGCATGGTGCGGATGGGGGGGGGGGGGGGGGACTTCAGTCAAACCCTTTTATATCAATTTCTGTTTCTGCTGGGCATTCTTCAGACGGATTTCAAAAGGCTGCGCTGCTAATGAAAAACACACAGGCTCTTGAAATTAAGTTAACTCCTTTTATAAAAATGTTTAAAAAAAGGAGAAGATGAAGAAAAGGAAAATCCCTCTTTGATTTTATTGGTGCAGATATTAGAACCATATTGTTCATCAAGATACTTTCTGCCTTATGAGCAAATACACAGTAGTTATTGCAGGCAAGGAGAAATTGTTTTTGTGTGTGTGTGTGTGTGTGTGTGTGTGTGTGTGTATATATATATATATATATATATATATCCTGCACCTCATTATTGTTAAGCTAGAGTAAAACGGCTGAGAGAATGCTGTATGGAAAGATAATAGCTCAAACAATACTTTTTTTCATCGTATGAAGACACTTATGGTGCGGTTATGCATTTAGGTTAGAAATGGGGAAACGATGGATCAGTGTGCTCGACAGGCCCATTGCATAGCACTCTGGGTCCCTGACACCCTCGAGCTGCAGCCTCAGTTGACAGCATGGGACTAAACAGGCTCCACCATACTTGTACTTTTACAAGAATTTATTTTACCCAAACGTAGAGTGTGATGTGCCCATATTGTGTCCTTGTCAGTGTTGGCTTTCCCATGAGGCAACATGTAACAAAGGCATCATGGGGCATTGTAATAGAGTATGTGATTGTGCTGATATGTTCTATAAGTATCCCTTATTAAACAGTTTTGGTTTTGTTTGTTTTGTATTTGAATCTGGCCAATGCTAAAGATAGAATATCAGTTCCAATAACCCAGGCTCCATGGTTATGTGCTATTAATTTGAGAATAAGATCATATATTATAAAACAACCACCACCAGGAAAAGAATTGTGATGTGTCTGACCTACTTATTTCTCGGTTTCCACAAGACCGTAAGAAGGGGGTGGGACGTGTAGATCTCACCTGTGATGAGCACCAGGTGTTTTCTACAAGTCTTGTTTTTCACATTGAAGCAGAAGCAAAGAAAGAAGAGGTTCACATATCTCATGCTTCTTGTTCCCCAGCGTCTGTGTAATAATGCTGTGCTGAAAAATGAACCAACATTGTTTTCCCAATCATTCTCATTCAATTTGATAGAAAAGAAATTGCTTTCAAAAATAAATTCAGTAGTGATGAACATTTTGAAGAAATTATAATGGGTTGGGTCTGGGGTTCTTGTGCATACCTTACTTAGGAGATGGCCAAAGAGTACGGACAAGAATGTTGTTTTCATTGTACAATCATCTCTCCAGCAGCTTCTTCAGCTTCCTACACTTCATTTAAAACCCAAGGGAAGACATAATGAGTTAATTCCTCCCATAGGGCTTTTTTGGAGGAAGCACAGACAGCTTGAGAGGCTGCAGAGCAATGGAGAGATGTGTAATATAAAGAAAACTAACACAAAATACAACATAATCATAACATAAAATACTAACAAAACCTTGACAACCCCCCCCCCGTGCTCCCCTAACCCAATGAGACCTTCTTTTATTCATTTATATTATATATTCTTCCAAAATTGTAAAGAATCCTTCAAAGGTGTACAACCTTTCCCCTTTATTAATACAAATTCCAAAAATGGCCACCATATTAAAAAAAAGAAAGAAAGAAAACTAACAAAGAGCACCTCACAGTGATTAGTCAACCTCAAAACACCACAAAAATAAATGATAAACAACATGAGAATGAGGCAGAACAATAGAAGCATCTTTCATGGGGGAAGAAACTTTCAGGAAACCGGAAGACAAATTTTGGTGCAACACTAGCTCCACCTATTCCCTGGAAGTGGACACAACACTGCCCCCCCCACACCTGTATTGTAGTGGATGTGAACTGGGGGCCAGCCTGCCAACACAGTGCCAAAAAAAAACCCTTTTGAAAAAAGAAAGAAGCTGTGCTACAACCTCTGCCAATGGTGAGCTCCTCCCTGTGAGAAACTATTGGAGAATTTCTCCTCCTCCTGGAGAAATCTGGTGAAGTTGTCCTCCCAATTTCTCTGCTCACAAATAGGGTGGAGAATTTTGAGAGGCTATTTGTGCACAGCTCTACTGTGTAACATATATTTTACACATGAGATTTGAAACAGTTCCTGCTTTAATCAGTTCATAATATGGAGTAAAAATGCAATGGACAGCATGCTTATTTGCTAAAGCTGCAAATGTCACTCCTTTGCATTAATAATAATTAGAAACTCACATAAATGTTGCAAGGTAATTTATGCTCTGACAACATCGCGCATCGACAACTGGAATGTGCTATATGTGTGGGGGTGTCTTTGATGATGGTTTAGAACCTGTAGCTGGTGCAGAATAAGGCTGCCTAGATATTGGCAGGGGCCAGGCAGTTGGATTATGTGACACCAATAATGCGTCAGCTGCACTGGTTGCCAGTGCATTTCTGAGCTCAATTTAGAGTGTTGCTTTTCACCTTAAAAGCCTTAAATGGTTTGGGCCCAAGCTACATGAAGGACCAACTTATCCCATACCAGCCATCCCACACTCTGAAGTCTTTAACAGAGAGCCTTCTCACCTGCCGACCACCAAGAGTAGTTAGACTGATGAGTACAAGGAAAGGGACCTTCACAGTGCTGGCCCCACATCCCTGGTATCAATTTCCATCAAGAGTTCATCCAAACCCTCTTTTCATGTCTTCAGGAAATCTCTGAGTACCCGCCGGTTTTCACTGGGCTTCCCTTGACTGGGACATTGGTTTTTGTTGGTAAGTTTTGTTTTTTTATTGATTTTAATTGGCAATCTCTATTTGTATGGATTTAATTGAAACATGTTTTATCGATTTTTTATTGTATTCACTTTTTATTTTGTATGCCACTTTGAGAAGGTTCACATCCTTAAAGGTGGTCTAGAAATAATCTTAGCCATGATGTCATGAACCCCCCAGTTTCACTTCTGATTTTAAAGAACACTTTTGGCAATCATGAAAATATTTGAAGGCTGCCTGTGCTGCCAAAACATTGCTTCTTTAAAGTCCCCTTCAGATGCTAGATAGATAGATGTTATTTATCCCATCTCAAGGGCTTCTAGATAGAAAGTTCATAGCCCAACCAATCCCAATCCAAATCCTCCCCCTTAATGGATTTTTTGTGGTAAGAAAAAAGGTAGAAGTGGTGCCAAAACACCTGAAAGTTCAAAATGGAAGATGTCATCGTCTGGACCTATCGTAACATTCTGTGGATGGGGCAAAGCGCAATAAAAGCTTCCTCTGGAAACACACTATGGGCTATTCTACACAAGGCTGTTAATCTGCTGGATCTACTTTTGGTTTCGTGGCAGGATTGAGATCCAAGCAACTGTTTCCTTTCCAGGTTTTCTGCTGCATAACCTCTAGGTGACACGGTGGTATAGTGGAATAGCACAAATAGACAAGCGGAGAAAGCATTTTCTTTTCATTTGAGAAATAATACTGCATTTTCCCTGCTCTAAAAAACCCCTGCCAAAAGTGTTCTTTAAAATCAGAAGTGAAACTGGGGGGTTCATGACATCATCTAAAGAACCAATAAACAACTGTAAGTAGGCAATGATGAGCCTACAATATATGCTTCATGTAGAAAAGCTGTATATCATCAACATTATTACTCAATTTTATTTGGATTATTCTATTTGAATCTATTGCCAGTCTAGCCTTGGAATTGTTATGTTGATTGTGCCTAGGATATTATAGTTTCTTTATGTTATTCAGTAAACTTTGTCAATTGCCTGGAACACTAGTTCTGAACTTAGGGGCATCTTTCCCAAATTTTGGATTCTGCATTATTCTATTCCATTCCAAGAAGCTAACAGAACTCCTGGCTCATCATTATCCCCTAAAGTTATATAAAATAAAACAGACCTGCATTTATTTCATAAAGATATTTAGGTTAGATTGAGCAGAAGTAATTCCTCTGCGGGGGTATAACCTCTGAGAATGAAGCTGTCAGGCACAGCATACCTTTGCAATTAATTGCCACACAGAAGGTGCAATCAAGTAGCGACTCCATAGAGATTGTGACTAGGGGTCACTGACCAGCAATGCCCTGTTGAATGAGTGAAAGGGAAAATAGTCAAAATAGTGTGCCCACACACGGTTTGCCCTTCCCTTGTGTCCTCTTCCACTGCACCAGGTGGAAATCTTTCTTTCTCAGGCTGTTTCCACCAAATGAGCCTCAAAACTCTCTAGGTCTCAGGTATCTACTTTAGGTAGTATGGGGGCTTGCTGTTAGATGTAGAATAGGTCTCCCCCACCCCAACACCCACCCAAACATAAAGAAGACCATAATGTTTCAAAGAACAAAGTTTAAAATTTACTGATGAAAAGTCAATGTACATTTGAAGGGGCCTATAAAGCCATCAAGTCCAATCCCCTGCTCAATGCACACACACACACACACACACACAAACACACCCCATATGAATAATAGTGTGATACAACCAGGGATAAGCACATCAAGTTAATCTCATTAGACCGTTTTATCCAGGTCCCTTATCCAAGCAATATCTTACTGTCCTTGGTCCACCTCTCTCATTCAGTTCTCTAGTTCCAGAAGTTCTGGTTCTTTCTTTCGTTCGTTCTTTCTTTCTTTCCGCCTCCCTCTCTCCCTCCCTCCCTTCCTTCCTTCCTTCCTTCTCTTGTCTCTCTGCCTCACTGCCATTGGCTTTTATGTTCTAAACTTATATTTACTCTCCCCAACTTCAACCAATCAGGAACATAGGTTCTAGTTAGTTTCTGCAAACTAAATTCCTAAATTAAAACATCTCTCTCTCTCTTTCTTTCTCTTCCAGACTTCCATCTGAATATACCCCCACCCCGCTTCCTGAGCTAAAATTCCTGACCTCTAAATTTTAGCTAAAATTTGACCCCTAAACTCTTAACCCTCTCACTGAAACACACAGAGAAAGATTTAATTCCATAATAATCCTACAACCAAATTAAATCCCCTCCAAAGAAGAACAGTTCTGTTACTTAACAAAAGGGTATGGAGCATTTGTATGGGTCTACTGCAGTAGCTGAAATTTTTGAAGTATAACAGGTACCTTACCTGAGGTCAGGTCAAGGTCCGTCTAGTCCAATGGTGGACAGCTAGATGCTTTGGGAACACATTCAGGGAGGTTCCTTAACTTACAATTAAATGAGATGGCCAAGGATTCCTTTTTTTCCTTTCAAAAATCATTTAAGTCTCCAAACCTACCTGGCTATCACACACTTTGAAAATGACTAGGTGCATATGACTGAAAATGATTTAATGACATTTCATCATTGCCATGGCATTGTAAGGAAAAAAGATGGCTGCCTCACAGACTGTCCATGGGGACAGCCATTTTTTTTATACAATGCCATGGCAACAACATAATGTCATTATACAGCGTTCCAAGGGAGGGCATATTCACTCAGCTACTCTCAAGCATGTGGTAGCTCAGCAGGACAGGCATGGAAAATAAGCCACTTAGCACTTTAAAATGTTTTATAAAAGGGGGAGGGGAAGGAACCCTCAGCTACCTTGTCTAATTGTAAGTAAAAGAACACCCCCAGAAAGCAAATGATATTCATGCCCATCCTTCAAAGTATCAGAATTTCCCCCATTCCATCTTAGGAAAGGGAAAACTGTACCTGCAGCCAGCCCTAAATGGCATAACTCCAGATGATACCCATTATAAAGGATCAAATCTGTCAACTAGTTAATCTTGTAAAAGCCTGATCCTATTATGGGTTGCCTTCAGTAGATGCATCCAATGAAACTCATGCATATTACACAATTTACAGAGCCTACAACACAGTTATTGGAAGTATGTTGTATTGATTTTAGTGGGAGAACATAGTGTCAAGTAAACATGCGTAAGACCACCACCTTTACACTCTACCTTGTTTCCAGCCCATTTATATTCCTTCTGTAATTCCTCCCACTAACTGTATTACATCCTAATTGGGCCAGGCAACTTTTATGAATATTTCCACTTGGAGATTTCCCTTTCTTTTAAAGGTTTGAAGAAGATCATTGAACATAGGCTGACCATATAAAAGGAGGACAGGGCTCATGTAACTTTAACAGTTGTAGAGAAAAGGGAATTTCAGCCAGTGTCATTTGTATGCAATTAGTTCCTGGTGAAATTCCCTCTTCATCACAACAGTTAAAGTTGCAGGGGCCCTGCCTTCTTTTCTATATGGTCACTCTAGTATAGTACCTGCAACACTGGGTGCCTCTTCATGAGAGGTTTAATGCTCTTTGAAGTCTCATTAAAAAATTTACCTCCACACCAGTGGAGCGCAAATGGGGCGTAGAGGCGCGTTATCTCTCCGATTATGCGCATTATCGAATGCGCGTTAAATCGCGAGTTAAAGGCCTCCTCCACACGAGACGTTTAATGAGCCTTGAAGGCTCATTATAAATTTTACCTCCACACCAGCAGAGCGCAAAATGGGCGTACAAGCACGTTATCTCCCCGATAATGCGCATTTTCGAATGCGCGTTAAATAGCGACTTTTATTTTTCTCCGGCCGTTAAAGCGCATTTTCGCCGTGTGAACAAGCGATTATGCGCATTAACGTCTTCTAAAGCGCTTTTTGGACATCAATTAATGCGCTTCGCCGCCTCTCGCCGCCTCTTGTGCAGAGGGATTAGGCGTAAATGCGCTTCTGCGATTATGCGCATAATCGGCTAACCAGGCGCAAAAGCGAATCCTTGTAGAGGGGACCTTTAACTGTTGTGATGAAGAGGGAATTCACCTGGAACTAATTGCATACAAATGACACTGGCTGAAATTCCCTTTTCTCTACAACTGTTAAAGTTACATGAGCCCTGTCCTCCTTTTCATATGGTCAGCCTATTGAACAGTGCAACAAAACAAACATTAACAAGAGAGGTAGCTAAACCATGCTGTTGGTGATGTTGAGATATGTAATTAGATGCTGTTGCTGCTGCTGCTGTGGCATGAGAGTCATTATATAGCCACTTACTTGTTTACAGGCTCCACCACCAGTTCAAGAGCCAAGAGACACAGGAAAACCAACATCATAAAAGGAGGGGGGCAGGGCCAAGCATTGAAAGAGAATTGTCTACAAGCAGCTTCATACTTTAGAGCTGGCCCAGAGTCCGGAATAAGTAGATGTTTGGGGAAAACTTGTTTCTGCAACCAAAACCAAATACAGGAGAGGAAAAAACATCTCACCTTAAGGACAAAAAGATGATAATGGTTGCTTTTATTCTCTCTGCCTTGGCCAATACCCTCAGGCAGCTTGGAAGGAGCAACAGAGTGATCTCAGTGGTAAACATCATCAGACAATGTTTCTTCCCTACTTTGGGTAATGAATTGTTTTCATCAAAGTTTGGCTTGTTTGATGAGACTAATAGTGAGTCCAAGCCCAGAAGGCTTCCCTTGTTCACAATGTCTTTCAAGGTTTTCCAGGAGTTTAATAGTACCCAGCATGTCTTCAGCTTGCTGATTGGATAGGTAGGTAGGTGATTGATTGATTGATTGATTGATTGATTGATTGATTGATTGACTGATTGATTGATTGCTGACACACTATCACTGAGGGTGCAATCCCATGCATGTTTGGAAAGAAAAAAGTCCTACAACTCCCAGTGTTCCCCATCAGTTGTGCTGGCTGAGGAATACTGGCAGTTGTAGACCTTTTTCTGCTTAAACATGCATAGGATTGCGCCCTTACCATTAATGATGTCTAACATATACATACAGAGAGACAGATGTAGCTAAATTGTATTCATTATACCCCTGCAACCAGTAGAGTCTGGTGGCTCCGATTTCAGTGGGGCTGTGAATCCATTCTGGGTTTTAGTCAGAACCAGCCAGAACTCCAAATGAGCTATCCAAGGTGTTGAACCCTATTCCCCAAAATAGGCTCAGCCCAAACTGCTTATTTTTCCATTGTCAGCCAATTAGCAGTTTTTCAATGACTATGACATGTTAGATCCATGCTACCTCTTCTCTTATTAGGGACAATTCCTTAAGAAATATCCCAATGGCATATCCACATTGCAGACTTAAAAGAAGTTTAACAACAATCCCCTCAGTGAACATTAGGAATTATAGTTCTGTGACAGAGTGCTTGGGGGTTTCTTTGCAGAATTTCCAGCACCCCATAAAATTATAATTCCCAAAGTTCGAGGATGACATCTACCATTTGTAACTCTCCCATGTTTTCCTACGACTTCGCCCATCTTTTTTCTTACCACAAAAATTCCATTCAGGAGAAAAAGATGGAATGGCTGCACATTATCTATTGATCAGTGGCAGTAGGATCCCTCCACATGGAAACACCACCATGACAGAGTGGTATAAAACTGATATAGGAGTATAGTGTTTATACAACCCTAGATAAAAGGTTTGTTCTTGCTACCTGAATTCTTGCTACCAATCACTTGCTAGATTTTGACCCTGACTTTCCTGTTGGATCCTGTTTCAATTATTTGCAGTTCTGTTTATTAGCATCATCTAGGGATTCCTCTGTCTGCTTATTCATGCCTGGACCTCTGGCACTCAACCACCTTGATCCAAGTGTGTTGCTGACTCAGCTTTTTCAACTGGCATGTAGTGCAGCTCAAGTTTTTAGTTTCTAATCCACTGTGTTCCTCACTTTCCTGGTTCCCAACCCACTGAATATTGGACCTCCATGTGAACACTATAGGTGCCTCCATGTGCTCAAAACGTTATCAGTAGGCAATGAAGCCCTCACATATTCCTGTATCAAAGCAGAAATGAGGTTAAGTGGAGGCATTTTGATCTTAAAATAAATGACATCACACCATTTACATAATTAGCAATTAATAAATGGCTGTGGTGTTTTTTTACACTGATAGTAGGCACAATGAGGTTAATCTGGATCAGAATTGTGGTAGAATGTAAAAGGTTTTAACCTTTTGTTCCCCCCCCCTCCACTAAGGTTCCTATCTGGATCAGGTGTGTGTATCTGCTAGTTACATAGAAATGGGAGCTTTCCTCCTAATAAAAAAAACAGCCTATAAGGGGCAAGATTCAGATGAGGACCACAGTAGGACGAATGGGTTAAAGTTCCTCTCCCACCCAACAGGATCCTAATCTGGATTTGGCCCCCACATTTGCTAAACCAAAATTGCCATTCATTCAGCAGGTAATTGCATGAATGGTGCATTTCTGAAATGGAATTAATATGGCTATATCTATGTCTCCAGTTTCATCTTTAATTCATCTTTAATTCATCTTTTGTTGTGAATACATGATTATAAAGCAGGAACTTCCATAGGTGCATTTTGGTGTAAAAGAAATAAGATCACATGTCCAATGTTTCTTCAGAATTTATTCTGATAGTATCCATGTAAATAGAACAAGCAGGAGCTGTTCTCACAACATGTTAACCCACACTCAGTGGTTGAATGTGGATTGTTGAACACGGATTGTTTGTTGAACAGTGAGTTAGCATGCTGTCTATAACTAGGACATTTCCCACAGGGTGGCTTATTAACCATGCAGTGGGGCTTGTTAACTACCCTGAACAACCCAATAACAACCCATGGGTTCACAACATGGCTTCTTCAAGAAAAAATAGCCACATGGGATGGTTAACAACTGGCAGAAAATGTCCTGGGTTCAGACAATACGCTAATCCATGGTTCAACAAATAACCCACTGTTCAACAACAACACACACTCAACCACTGAGTGTGGGTTAGCATGTTGGGTGAACCCAGTCACAGTATTCATGAATTTTCAGAAAAGATGTGAGCAGAAGACTTAATTCCTGCCTTTTCCTGATCACAGTACTGCATTCCATATATATATATATATATATATATATATACACGCACACATGGCTTCTCCTCTGGAAAACTGGAGTTCAACAAGAAGCTGGGCTGGAATTCTCTTACTTTGCCAAGTTGACCAGAGGTGCCATTTTAATAATTGGCCTCAGACACCAAAATCTTCCTTTCCTCCAGGAGCTTCAGAACAACACATGCATATGCACAAAGATGATGCTGGAAAAAGGTAAAAGTCCCATCTACATGCTATATGTAGCAAAAATCCTCTCTTTTGCAAAGGTTGATTCCAATAAGTTCATCCCTCAGTAAAGGACATTCTCTTGATGCAAATTTCAATTTTTCAGACCTGGAATAACATAATAAGACCTGGAATAACATAATTTCATGTGTCCCTCTCCTCATCATTCTTCATTATAAATGTTCTTCCTCCAACGTTGGGTGGCGGGGGTGGGGGACCCTTCTTTCCTTATTTAGGAAAGTAAAGGTAGGAAGGAAGAAGGCCTAAACTACTTTCAAAGTGGTGTTTATTGTTCTAAATTTTCCCTGTGGTTTTCATATCTGCTGTCCCCTGAATTCACAATTCACATGTTGAATTTATTGCTAGCCAAAGCTGGCATAGTTAAACTATGATGTAAGCTTCTTCATCTCCCCTATCCCCTTGTTTCTTGATTTTTCTTACTTTTCCCCCTTCTCTCTCTCTCTCTCTCACACACACACACACACACACACACACGAAAACAAAAGTTTTGAACTACAAGGAATGCTGCCTTTAGGGTGATAGAGCATGACCTGTACAGCTTTTTATAAAGCTGATGCTCAGGATATGGGGTGAAATTTACCACACTATTGAAGTTAATCTTTGGAAGGCTAGGAAGGGCACAACAGAGAAAGCGACATAAACAAAATACAGACAGGAAGGAAGGGAATGAGGGAAGGAAACTGAAGAGGAAGGGACTCAAGAAAACTTTAGCATAGCTAATTCCCATATATAAAAAGGGGAAAAGGAAAAACAATTTTGACAGAAAGGAGCATCTGTACTTAAAAAAAAAAAAAAAAACCTTTCCTGTGAAATTAATTGGTATCATTCAGATCCATTTATCTAATTTCAGGATGTCCGACCATTCCCTCAGGATGTCTCTATGTGCTCCTTGTGGGTTCACTGTAAATAGATCTGAGGGGAATTTTGGAGCAGGATCTACGCTGCTGTTTTAAAGTGCTTTAAAGCGCTTTATAACAGTAGTGACAACTGTTTTGGAGTGTGTCCTGGGCCCCAACAGTTGCCACTACTGTTATAAAGCGCTTTGAAGTGCTTTAAAGCAGCAGTATAGATCCACCCTTGGACACCGTATTGGCCTGCACCAATATAGATACCCCATAGTTTTGTCTAATGAAAACTTATTCAGGTGAAATCTGTATGCATCCAGATGGATTTCTTTCAGACAAGGTATATCACCTGCACTTACTTAGAGAAACAGTTACCTTTAAAAACAGATCAACTGGTAACACTTGCTTCATTATACAGAACATCAGCAGCAAGTCTAACAATGTTATATATATATATATATATATATATACACACACACACACATACATTAAACAAAAAACCTATGGTTTACAAAAACAATGTTAAGGCTCTACAGATTCCAACCAAGCACCAAAAAGCAGGGAAATTGGGAGTTAAGGCTCACAAGCCTTAACACCACATCCTCCCTAAGGAGGTAGAAAGTGCAAGTGAAATTCTCATTCTCCCAAAGCAGATAAACCATGAAGACAGGGTGGAGAATATGATATGCAGAGGTGACTGTGGGGTTGTGGAAAACTAATCACGAACAACTTAGGGCCACCTACTTCTCTTTTTTTGTTTAGAGCAGCCCTTCCCCAACCTGGTGCCCTCCAAAGGTGTTGGACTACAATTCCCATCATTGCAAGTCAGTATGTCCCATATACCTTGAGCAGTACAAGTTTAAAAAATGAAATTAAAGCTAAAGAGATGAAACTTGGCACCATGGTAGCTCTGAAGTAGGGATTTAGCCATGCCAAGTTGGAAGCAGATCCGTTCATCCCTTGATTTTTAGAAATGTTTAAAACTTCAATTTAATTTTTTTTAATTAACTAAAATTCTTACAATTCCATCATTTTTAAAGATAAAGGGATGAAACTTGACAGCATGGTAGCTCTTAAGTAGGGATTGAGCCATGCCAAGTTGGAAGCAGATCTGTTTATGCCTTGAGTTTTAGGAATTTTTAAAACTTCAAACCCAATACTCCTCTTTGGGGTCTAGGGCCTTGAGCAGTACATTAAAAAAAAAAGAAAGTAAAGATGAAGAGATGAAACTTGGCACCATGGTAGCTCTTAAGTAAGGCTTTAGCCATGCCAAGTTGAAAGCAGATTGGTTCATGCCTTGAATTTTAGAAAAAAAAATGAAGTCAAACTTTTAAAAAAAATATCCTAAAAATCAAGGCATGAACCGATCTGCTTCCAACTTGGCATGGCTCGATTCTAGGGTGACCACTAGGGTGTGGCGTAGTGGCTAAAGTGTTGGACTGGGAGCTGGGAGATCTGGGTTCTACTCCCCACTTAGCCATGGAAACCCATTGGGTGACTTTGGGCCAGTTGCAGACTCTCAGCCCAACCCATCTCACAGGGTCGCTGTTGTGAGGATAAAATGGAGAGGAGGAGGATTATGTATGCCGCCTTGGGTTTCTTGGCGGAAAAAAGGTGGGATATAAATGCAATAATAAATAATAATTTAAAAAAACTGTCCGGATTTCCCCAGATTTCTCCTGGTTTTTGTTCTATCCTCGGTGTCAGGGGGGATTTTATGCAATAGTCTATAATGACCTGGAATTACACACTTTCCCTTTTAAGGCCACCATTAGCGTGGCAGGGAGGAATGACATGCTTTCTGGAGGTGTGTCATTCTCTCCCACTGCTCCAATCAAGGCCTTAAAAGGGAAAAACGTGTCATTCCCAGGCATTATAGAAAAGGGCCTGATTGGAGTAGTGGGGTGGGGGTGAGAATGACATGCTTTCCCATCCTCCGCTCCAATTGGGGACTTTAAGGTGGCCCGAGAAAGCCATTTTCCTGCCCCCCCACTAGGTGTCCTCTTTTTTGGTTTCCCAAATATGGGCACCCTACTCAGTTCTTGCACAGGCTACATTCCCATCCCTAGATATTTACTCAAAAGTAAGACCCATTGAATTTCCTTGGTTCTTGAAAAGCAACACACTTGCTTTTAGATTTGCCAGTCTCAGCATTCTATGTGTGCTATGAATGCCTGCTCTGTCTGTCCCTAGAGTTTCCTGCAAGGTCCAGCCAGGGGAAGCTAGTAAATTAAACCATGGGATGGAGGGTGGGATTCCCTCAAGTTCATCTGACAGCAGGTGCTATAGAACATGGACCTTCCGGGAGTGTTGAGGCTGGATTTCTGGCAGACCCAAAAACTTCTTGCACATTCCACTTTCTTTAGAATTCTTCCATCCTGAGTGTCCTTTTAACTGTCACCTAGGCTCCCAACATTCATTTGAAACTCCAGTGAAACGCTTAATAAACAGTGTTGATACTTCCATTTGATCACTTCTTTAATTTTACACATACACAAACTCTGTAGATCTTTTGTCAAGACTAAATTTCAGGCAGAAGATAAGCTTGAGTTTACCTGGAAACGTTACCTCCTAATCCGGAAATGATTCCACCTCATTCATGCTATTTGTGGATTCCTAATCCATGCTTTCTGTGCCTTATCTAATCACAGGGCCGGCCCAAGAGGTTTTGCTGCCTGGGGCAAAGGTCAACATTGTACTGCTTATCCCCCCCCCCCCCCAAATTCCATGTACAGACGTAAAGTGGTCTGGCTGTTCAACTTCAACACTGATGTGGAGCTAATGTCCACCTCCGCCTCTGTGGGCAGCAAGCTAGGTTAAAGGGTGCCAAACAGGCGGTGCAGCACATGCAGCTCTGTCCTTCAATAAAGGGCAGTGACTGGGGAGCTGCCACTGCTATTCCCCAGTATCTGTCACCTGTGGCAGTTGCCTCATCTGCCTAATGGCAGAGCCGACTCAATTGCCCTATCATCTTTTCTTGCTTGACATGTGCAAGGGCTCAGCACTGGTTAGCTGGGGCATAAATTAAACACTGCCCTTGCTATGTAGGAAGTTCTTGACCTTCCAAGCACAAACATCCCCTATGTCCTTGTTGCTGAATATCTTGAATCACTGACCTATAGGCAAAGCTATTGGCTTAGAAGGGGACTGAGGGCTCATGAGAGGAGCTGGAGGTTTTAAGGCTGTAGTCCTAATCCACCTACCTGACAGTAAGCACCATTTAGATATATGGGACTTCTAAGTAGATATTTATTTATTTATTTATTATATTTATATCCCACTTTTTTTCCTCCAAGGAACTCAAGGTGGTGTCAGTGTATGGGCCAGTCACACTCATTTCCATGACCCAAATCTCCCGCCTCCCAGACTAACACTTTAAACACTACACCACACTGGCTTTCAGATATGCAGAGCATTGGGCAGCAAGTGACCAAGAAGCATGTCAATTCATAGTTCATGCCATGTTGTGCTGCAAGTTCTAAATAGTTCTGGATAGCAGAATCTAAATAGCAGCTCGTCTTTCATGGTCAATCGCTAACAATCAAACAGAATACATATGGCATGGTCCAGACCAAGGTGAATGATTCATCTCTTTCCAAAGTTTTTAAAAAATGGACTTGAGGACCAAGGGTAAGAATTTAAAATGAAAAGGAGGGGGCATGTAAAAGCATATGCACCTGAATTTTAAATAACAGGTCATGAACCAATTAATGTCTTGCCCTTTACATTCCTGATTGCAGTTTTGGGCTTAGCATTCCCAACCACCACCACCACCAGAATTCAGCAGCAGATCTTGTGGCATAGCCAGGTCCATCATTCTGAAGTGGAAAGGGATGCAGGATAGGAAAAGGCTCTCTGATTTCTGTGGTGGCCTCTACAATTATGTCTGCAATTTTTGCCACACCATTCAAATCTTGCTTTGAAATCTTAGTTCTTTTGATAGATTTGGAAGGGGTGGGTGGGGGTAAGGTGTTCCTTACTAGCGAACTCACATCTATCAGAATTCCCAATATGTGTATGTGATTAACATTCAATAACCTTGCAGAATGCAATCATTCTGTGGAATGAAGAAAACTGGCCAGATTTCTGTTTCATTCACACTGTTCATTTTATTCTCACTTTATTCTCTGCTCCTGTACTCACTCATAGCAACAATAGAACATAAGGTTGGATTCATAAACTGCCTTCTATAGACGGAAGGGCTTAGCTCACAGAAGGTGCCTCTGCCCAATTTTGGGGATTCCCCCACTTAGCCTGGTCCCCAAGCCCTCTGTATAATTTCAGGGAGTTGAAGAAGTTGCTGTGAGGAGGAAGGGGTGGGATGTCCACATCCACCAGCCCAGTTGCATGCACCTAAATTTGAATCCAGCACTAAATCACATGCACTGTATGAGATGAATTGGACCCATATTGAGTAATAGACAGAGCCAGGGGCAAGTTGCAAAACAATGCATCCTTATCTCATTATTTTCTAACAATAACCCTTGGTGGTCTGGAAGACTGAATGAGAGCATCTTGCCAAAGGCCACCCTGTTAGCTAAATGTGGGTCTCTATGTGCATACCCAGCCTGCATGACACTTGCTGGTACATCTTAGAAATCAAAACATGACAGAGCATTCCTATCAGTCATGTCAAACATAGTACTTTTCAGAAGAGTCTTCAAGTACTGTGAAATCTATGGACAAGGGATTAAATAATGTCCATGTGCGTGACAGCCTGCCCTCAAAATCCCAGGGTTCTATCGTTGGATGAAACTAATCTGGGATATGTGTTTGTTATGACAGACCTGTAAAAGAATTGTAATCCAAATTGTGCTTGTCTATTTGTCTACCGATTTAGGTTCACACGTAATGGCAATTTATTTCACTGGAATTGCCGGGGGTGAAGCAGGAGCATGCACACACGTGCTGCCTCTGGCACACTCCTGATGTCCACTTTCAGTAAACAATCTGCAATCACCCTGTTTGTAGTTGTGAGGGAGATATCCCCCAACAGCAAGTCATGAGTTAACTCTGGGTGGTTTAAGCCCTAAATGACCCAGAATGCCTGGGTTTGGACGTCATGATCACAGCCTATGAATGGGGGGATTGTAGATTGTTTACTTGAAGTGGAAGTGAGGAGCACACTGGAGGTAGTCTTTTTGCTCATTCCCACCCATGCCAAATGACCCATGGATTAAACAGCCCATAGGTTGTCATTACGTGCGAAGTGGGTCTGTGTCTGCCACAGACAAACAGCATGTTGCTCATTTGGGACATGACTGGCATGAGCCTCCACCTATGTAAACTGCAGGGATCTGAATGATCCATACAGTCCCCCTGAATAATCAATGTTCGGACTGTTCTGCTCTAATCATCCAGCCAGGACATGAGAAACAGGCTTTCTAGGCCTGAAACAGCTGGGACAGGAGCCATGCCTTTTCTGCCTGTGTGCTTTTATTTAAAAGTGCAGTATTCCTGTCAGAATAAGATGGCAAGCCTAGAGATGTCCTGTGACTCCCCAGCTTGTTTTTCATTTTCAAAACCATTCAGATAATAAAATATTGAGGGCCAGCCCTACAGTTAGGTAGATTGAAGCAGCTGATTTTGGATGCCCTGAAAGGACAACAAATTGTTAGTGATTTGATTATCGTTATTGTATTTTTACTGCCAAGGAGGAGGAAAGATACTTGTGGAATTTTCTGCCTCAGAACATGTATTGCTTTGGGTACTTGGAGGGAGGAGGAGCAGAGGAGGTTGCCATTTGCTGCTCCGCCTCAGGCAGCAAAATACCATGGGGCAATCCTAGGAAAAGGTCTGATTAAATTCATCAGTATTGCCCCGATTGATCAATTAATGCTTTAAACTCACCCTGGATATTTCATATAAATTTCCCATGCATACTTTTTGGGGAAAAACTGAGATTTCAGCTTTGGTGTCAGAAAAATGGCTCAAGCAACTCGAACTTATCTGTCCTCCTGAACTCCCTCCGTTGGTTTCTAGAAATAAAATTAAACAAGGATTTGATCCCAGATTTGTCTTTTCCCCTCTTTGATGCATACTCAGTGCATAATGATGCGTTTAATTAATGTTAAATGCACACAGAACTCTTCTGGCCAGCAAACCATATGATAACCACATTAACACCAGATGAGGTCAGCATGTTTATTGTCACTGTAATGAATACCAAAGCAAAGAAAAAATGTTGAGTTGTCACTTATAACAATGTGAGTGCATTAATTTCAGAGGGAAAGGGTGTAAGCTTGTTGAAATCAATGGGGCTTAAGAGTGCTGCATTTTGTCTGGATTGTTCCCCTGGTTAGGAAAGAAGTGAGCATATTTCCTCTTCTATTCTAGCTGTTCTGTTCACATGATGTGATTCTGCAGAATCAACTAGAATAGGGGAGAAAATAAGTGCAGTTATTTCCTAAACATGGGCACGATCCACCCAAAATGCAGCACTTTAAGTCCCACTGATGCCAAGAGACCTAAATCCATTCCCACTGAAATTAATGAGACCTTTTTTTAAGGGCTTGACTTGATAGATTGTGCCCCATTACCATTTTTTTAAAAAACAAAATCTTTCTGATGAAAAGGGAAAGCTTACCAGGTAACAACATCCACATTATCCGTTACTTTGACCCAAGGAAACACCTAAGCAAATAACTGGGAAGCGTCCCATGGCAATCCATCAATTTCATACAGTCAGAGACTCTTAGAAGAAAAAAGTTATATTATACCAAACATATTAATAACACTAAAACGGCATTTAAAATAGTGCTGAAAGGCAGAGTCACATTAAGTCAGAATGGAGCCAAGAACAGAAGTGCTATGCCCAATGTTCCTTGCGTAGCCTGAAGCAAACTTTTCCAAGAGTCAAATGCTTGCATTTTCCTTGTTAAGGAATGCTCCTGAACTAAGCTTTTCCTAGAGGGGGAGGGGTGGGGGGAGTGAGCAAGAACCCTTATTGAAAAGATTATCTTTGCCATTAATAATCCCCATGTAACAGTTCCTTATTAGTAAACCCCCATGGCAAAACCTGACATATTTACTGCTCGCAGTAAACTTTATGAATCTGCAACAATATTCATAATCAAGAGCCGGTGACCACAGCAAATCGTTCGAGCCCTTGCAAATGATCAAGTGAAAGCTGAATTGTACTGAAAAGACCACGGTCCTGACAAGTCAGAAACCTTTTCCACACACACTCCAGAAAAAGAGACCTTTCCCTAAGATGAAAAAAGTATGTTGGAAGGATTGGAAACATAAGAATACTTTGGGGGGGGGGGAATAAAAAAACCCAACCACCCTGATATCACAGCCTGAGTTGAGACAGAAATCTGATCTTGTACACGGAATGGGTAACATTTGGGTCTGTTTTATGTGAATTGCTCCAAGCTGTTTTGGTTAGAAATGTATAGATTTTAAGGTAAGGCATACCATATAGGCAGTCTAAGTCACATACACTTTTGGAACACAGTTCTCCATTTACTTTTCATCCACGAAAGGTAGGGTCCAAACTTTTCTTTCTTCACTGGGTAAGTTCATTGCCTTTTACCATGGAACTTCAATGGGTACTTAGCATATTGGTCAGTTAGTCAACAGTTCGTCACTGTAGTTTGCATGGGATTTTCTATCTTCCTTTCTATCGTCTCAGTTTTTTCATTACAAAATAAATAAAGTAGTAGTGATTTTGTTGGGGGGGGGAGGGTCCCTGTCCATTTCTTTTCTATTAAAGATCATTTAGAAATTTTGCATACTTTTTCCCTGGCTGGGGAAATGAACATTTTTTAAAAATCATTGTTCAAAATAATATTTATACAAAGTAGGAGTCAAATGTCCCTTCTGTTTGGCTGCCCTTTTGCTTTGAATTGAATAAGGAATCAGTGCCATGGAAATTATATTTAAATACAATTCAAAGCAATACTGACACATTCCAAATTTTTCATTCAGATACAGAGTACTGTTCAAAAAAGCAGAATTATTTCTGTTTTTCACCGTAGGTTGGTTTTTCACTTTAAGTGCTTAAAGGTTGAATATATTTAAATCCATGCATTTCTAAATTATATTTTGGAATTTAAAATACAATGTATGGTGGAAAATATGTAAACAGTAAGTTGTATATGCCAGGGAGAAGTTGTCTAGTATCATTAGTAATATAAGGAAAAATACAGATTTCAAATGTTTAGAATGTAAAAGTAACCAAGACAATTTAGTTGGCTGGCTTTCATTCCATTTTGCTGATTTAGAATTGGCAACAGACATGATTAGTAGTTAAATTATCTATTCAACCATACATACACTTGACTTAATAATAAATTATAATGTTCTTTCCAAGTATTAGAATTTTTTTTAAATCCACAATGTTATTACCCATGTCACTCATATACATATACACAGAGAAAAACACATACCGATGCTTGTATTTTATTTATCACTTACAAACCAATTACTTCTGTTTGCCAATTCTGTCTGGAAACATTTGAGCAGTTGCATTTTTGAGTGATGGTTCAGAGATAAACACGTACATGTATGATAGTGTATTGCACTAACGTCCAAATAAATAATTCTGAAAATTCACATGCTATTTTCTATTTATCATTCAGGTTTTTTCTTTCAATTTTTATCTAGCCCAATGGTTTTTACTCTCCCTATATTAAAATGGATGATTTTCTGTTATTATCATTATCCTCTGAAATCTTTCTGCTATTCCTCACTTTCTTCTGGGTTCTTGATGTTTATTTTTCTACTTTTATATTTTGTACATTTTCAAGAATGAGAAGGGAAATGCTCTATCTATCTGTAAAAAAGAAAAGAAAAGCATACATATTCTGGTGCCCAAAATCATGCAAAGTAAATTATCAAAACTGGAGATTCTGCACAATGTGACTTTTAAAATTCTTTGACTTAATAGCACACACACACACACACACACACACACACTACCAGATAAGAAGAATATGTTTTGACACTTTCTTATTTAAGTAATTGAATTTGAAATGGAGAATTTCTTCAGAAGTTGTAAAATCTGGACTGAAAATACATATGTAAGCTTAATATAAGCATCATTAGTACATGGAATACAAAAAGTGCAATTCTTCATAATATTTTTGGAGCATAAATGTCATTACACAATCCTTTTTGTCTGTATGTATGTGTAGTTACACACCCTTAAGACAGGTTATTAAATTGCTTAATGTTAGCTTCTAGAAAGGAAAAATAATGCTGTTTATATCCTACCCTAAGGACAAAAGTGGTTCTTAATAATAAGCAAAGGGAAAATTTAAAAGTGTTTTCTTTACATTGAAAATCAAACAGAATTGTTTTAATGAATATCCCAAGTTAGGAGAGTAACTTTGGTCCTGGCTTCAGCTTTGCCGTGACTCTAAGAACATTTACTTTGTGGTTTTTCCTGCAAGATCAAAAGAATCTAATTAACTTTTCTGTAAGGTAAACAAACTCGAAACTTGAAATATCCTCCTGTATTATCTGGGCAGTGGAGTCAGGGCCTCTGTGTGTTGTGTCTTTCGCTTTTTATATTGCAAACATTTTCTATTCCACGAGGGAAGAGAGACCCTGTATTTTGGGACACAGGAGAAGGGCAATACTCAGAATTGTAGTTGTTTTATAGCCAATGAAATATTTAAATGAAATAGCAGCAAAACTGCCAAGCTGAAACCATTTGGAAGATTAATAGAGTACTGTTCTGTTAAGATGGATTCATCCCTCCTAAATCCACTTTAAGTGGAATCCCTTTAAGATGGAAACATACAACAGGGAGTGTGGGAAAGTTGGATATTCAGATGCAGAAAATTGGGAGGGGGAATGAGATAAGAGACTGCTCAATGAACCCCAGGTGCTGAGCAGCCCTGGTTAGTGTTTTGTTTTTGTTTTGTTTTTGTTTTTCAAATGAAGGTGGAATTGAGCGTCAGTTTTATGTACTCTTTCTAGCCAACCAGAAATTATTGAAAGAAGGCAGGCTGGGGGATGGATTGAATTTGAACATAATTTCTCCAGATATCATTGGAGTTTTTCAATAATTTCATATCAGCTTGGCATATGTTTCCTTGCCTTATGAATGATTCAATACAGATTGGGTTAGGCCATCCTAAGGTTTGAAGTCATTATTCTTTAAGATTTCCAGACTGGCAAATAAAACGTTTCACCATCTGAACCATTCACAAGAGTGGGAGACAGGCACATGCCTATAAAACAACAGCTGACTGAAAGACATGTGTGCATTGATGAAAGGGCACCATGTGAATCACCTCCAAGGTCTTCATCCCATCCCGAGGGGAGATGTACATGCTTTGGCCATTTCTACACCAGGCTGTTTGCCTGGGATGGCCCCCAACTGGTCCCTGTGCGCCGATGGTATTTATTAGGTACTTCCGGGATCATCCTCGCTCCCTCCACACCCCTATGGTGTAGAAAGGGCCTAAGCTGATGCCTCAGATGTGATGGAAGACATTATCCCACTGCCAGTGTTGAAGTAAATTTCAACTGCTCACATGATATGGGGAGGAGGCACCATCTTGTCCTTTGCCTGAGGCAGCAAAATGTCTTGGGCCAGCCCCACTCACACACACACACATATGGGGTAGAGAAGCCACAGGCAGAGAAGTGGGTTAAGAATATCCTCTCCCTCACCCTGCCTCCACTTCAAATCCTGATATTGTTTTGGCTTAGAAAAAGCAGCCTTTGTGACTTTAGTTACATACATTTGTGTGTGATATGTAGCTATAGGTCTGAGGTTAAGAAAAAAGATCCCATCTTTCTGTCCTTAGGGAAAGTCCATAGTTCAGTTGTAGAGCACATGCTTTGCAGGCAAAAAGTCTCAGATGCAGTCCCTCCAGGCAAGGCTGGGAAAGATGTTGGTCTGGAACCCTGAAGACCTGCTCCCAATCAGTGGGGACAATACTGAGCTAGATGAACCAATGGTGTGATTCGGTACAGGGCAGCTTCATATGGTCCTTATATAATCCCTGATTGCACAAATGCTCAGTATGGTGGTACAATGCATCAGTGGCAGAGATGTTTATGTCACACTGTTGGTGTTTATACAATAATTGGTGCAGGACCCAAAGAACTGGCCAACATTCTGCACTGCCAGGCTTCTATTTCTAAAACAGCAGTTATCATACCATATGGCAACCCACTTTGGAAACTGAAGCGACTTCCGAAGCAGTTTTATGATATGGGATGAACATTTGCGGTTCAAAAAAAAATATCAGTAAACATGTTCAAGACATTGGGTGCACCTGAAGTAACTCTTTGGATCCTGGTCTGAGGTTGCTGGTCAAAATCACCTCCAGATGGGTTGGATTATAACTCTCATTTTGGGAATTGCAATCCAATATATCTGGAGGGCACCAGGTTGGGGAAAGCAGTCTTAGGTTGAAAACTACATGAGCACATAGAAATGGGGGGGGGGGGGAACCTAATTCCCACTGGGTTTTAATGGATTTCATTACTTAAAGCCAAATAATTGTGCTCCAAAGTGGGCATTGGATTGGCTTCTGAATGATGTGTTCATTTTACAGATGGATTTTTATATAGAGCAGAGCTGAGAACTGAAATCATCTCTCCAGAGTCTCAACCTCATGACTTAACGACAAGACCAGAAAAACTTGATTGAAAAGTATTTCAGATTTAATCTAGTACTCTAGGATTTACACGTGAATACAGCTTTACAGCTTCGTGGATAAGCCAGTTTAGTTGAAGTTGAACTGAAATGCAAATTGTGAACCCCAAAAGTTTGGGAAAAAATGATCAATTGGCTTCACAATTGCAATCTTCAAATTGCTAATGCCCAGACAAAGTTTCATATCTGAAACCTGAGTTTTGTGGGAATTGTAGCCATTCCTCTGCCCTAAATATAAATTTTGAGAATAGCAATTGGACTTAAGCACTATCTTATTCCAGCACTAAAATGAAGTTAAAGGCCAAGTGCTTTCATACATCTGTGTGTTCTCGACTCTTGAGTATGTTGCCTATAACTGTCTATCGGGGGGGGGGGGGGAATCGTCTTCTCATTTCTGATGGATGTGGTACCCCCTTCTCCCATCGTGCTTTTTAATTAAGACTCAAATCTTGCTCACACACTAGAGGACAGCTGGAGAGACCAGTCTAATTGGGGTGGGACATGATTTTCCTGCAGACTATTAAAATAACTTGGGTGCGGGCAGCTTGCATTTCTTTAATTAAAATATTTTGAGATCCAGAAAGTGTTTTCTCATTTATGAGACTGCTTAATGTCATCATCACGATCATATGTTTGATCCTCATCCAAAAGCCGCATTTGGATTTATCTTGCTCCTTGAGACATTCCCTCTTCATCACTGCGGCTTCTCATTTTAGAGAATTGCAGTTCTATAGAAGACTGCAGCGTTCTTTCACAAAACATCATAGAACACCATTCCTTCACACTTTTGCCACCTGTGTTTGAAAGTTTGGCAAGCAAGTCTGAAGCAGAGTGCGCTTCAAGAAATCTCCTGGTACACCAACAAACTCATACAAATAGGCCAATGACAAATCACAGTTCAGATCTACATTGGATGTGCTCTCCTGCATATTTGACCCCTTTGATGGCATTCTCAACAGTCGCAATGCAAGACAGTAGTATCCAATGTTGTCCCGGTACTAATGTGTTGTGGTAGTGTAAACCAACGCTTGTACAGCATAACTAGTGCAATAGGAAAAACAGTGATTTGCCACCAAAATTTGGTGATATGGCAGCAAAAAGTGCTGACTTTATTTCAAAACAAGGCACATGCTCCCTATTACCTTGTTTTGGAGAAAAAATTAACTTTGCCTTTTTTTGCTTCTGGACCACCAAATTTCAGTGGCAAATTATCACTTTCTCCATTGTGCTAGTTAAGTAGCAAATTGCCACTTTCTCCATTGTGCAAGAGTTGGTTTACTCTAGTGTGGTTCTATTAGCAATAGTGCCGAGGCAACTATGGATACAAGAGAGTTGTTAAAATGGGGTCCATCTTCTTTGCTTTAGAGGTTACTATTTCTGTGTTTCCATTTTTATCAGTTTAAAGCCAGCACAGGAAAAGACTAGGTAGGTATGTTCACTTTCAATGATATCCTATGGCTGTGATTCTATGACACCCTTACAAAAATGTAAATTCCATTGAAATAAATGGGTTTTCCTTCAAACTAAATAGGACAGGGGGTGCAATGTTTCCAGATGGCACCTCCTCATGCTCTCAATTTGACATTTGTGCACTAACCATAAGCATAACCATCCACTGAAATAGATATCTGAAAAATGTATATACTTTTTTATTTTACTATAGACTCACTACTCATTATATGCTCACCATGGCTCACAGGGTGGGTGGGTTAGGCCAAGACCTACTACTGTTAAAGGTATTCATGTGCACATAGAATGCACATCTATTCAAACCCTTCCTCTGGATGTACCCTAACTTTCCATGGAAACTACATGGCAAAATGAAATGTCTTCACTACTAAGATGATATAACATGGTAGAACTTACCATCCATATTGCTGAGTCCTTCAATATAGACTGATTTATGCAATGTGATTTCCAACTTGGGTCCCCCCTACAAGATTTCAATTTGACGCCCGGTTGCCCAATTATGCGCATCTCCTCACAATCGCTTTTACGCCTAATCCCTATACATGGGAGGCGTTCAAGTGCATTACTGACTGTATGAAACGCGATTTAAAGTTGTTGACATGCTGAGAATCACATGCAGATGTTGTTGAAAGTAATGTGCTTTGTCCCAGAAGAACTCCCCAAACAGGTTCCCTCCCTTTTTTCTCCCCGCCTACCAGAATCTCCCGCCTTTGGTTTCCTAGGTTACCTGCCGGGAATGACCTGATTAACATGTTCGGCTACCTGTCTCCTCCCCCCCTTCACCCCGATTGCCATTTGAAGTGACCTGCTCAGGGGTAAATGGGAATGTGCCTCACACACACAAATGCCAAAACAGACAGGGAGATGCTGCTGCGTTCCTTCCCCCTCCTCTTCCTAGCAAACTCAACAATTGTAAAACATACACACGCACAAACACATACACACACACACACAGCTCAGGTCAGGAACCCAGCAAGAAACGAGGGGACGATATGTGAGCTGATCGCTAATTATGCGCACATCCGCACATCCTTCCTACCCCCCTTTACTTCTTGTGAAACCACCTCCATCTGGCCCCATATCTCCATGAATGAAATATTCTATCAGGGGAGTTAAAATAAACTTTATTTTTTAAAACTAAACAAAAAGGTGGGAGACTTTCCCAGCGAAGGGGCAGTTCTATCCATGACATCACGACCACAGCCCGCCCACTCTGACCGTTAATGCGCCTCCTCGGAAAGTTGTTTACACGGACATAAGGTGTTCTTACTCCTGCCGTAAATTAAAAGTTGCTATTTAACGTGCATGAGAAGATGCGAATAATCGGAGAGGAAATGCGCCTGGGCCCCTGATTTGTGCTCCGCTCTTGTAGAGGTAAATTTGGTAATGCGCCTTGAAAGAGCTTTAATTTGCTCTTGTAGAGGCACCCTTGGTTTGATTCTACTACTGTGTCTACAAGACCAGAATATTTTTGAATCGGATACAAAAATTGATTCTTCCCCAGCAACCCTGTGACCTGCAACATGCATTTCACAGGATTACCATTCCCAGGGGATAACCCATTTTGTGTATGGGCTATTCAGACAACATGGATGGATATGGATACATATTAGAGTGTTACTCAGAAATAGAATGCCATCCATGAATATAATTGTCCATAAATTGGCTTCAAACCTTCAGCAAAAAAATAAGAAAACTGGATGATGATGACCTCCATCACCACCACCACAACAATAATGACAATGAAGAAATATTATAAATATTTTTAGTCTTCGTTGCATATCCTTAAGCCCAAATTAAGTGATATAAGAACAAACTTAAAGCCCAATTTCCTTTGCAAATCTTATGAAACTCTTTCCCCACCTGGGTATCTGCTTTCAAATGCTGTTTCGATGCCCTTTGCCAGCATGCATGAAACAGCTGCACTGAGGCCTTAATCAAAAGAACAAAGATCCCATACAAGCTTCTTATTGGGTATAGCCTAACACAGCCTTGTTAAGCATCATGAAAATCTACTGAGTCAGGCACGGCCATTTGCTTGCACAGAAGAATCATGGGAAGGGAGCTTGAAAGCTGTGATGTGGCTTCCCCTGTGGAGCAAAGAGCATTTGTTCAATTGGTTTCAATGGTGAGACCTAATTTGGCATTTCTGCTGCTTCAGCTTCAAAGACAAGGACAGCCCCTCAAAATAATTGAGCAAAAGCCATTATTCTACTACAGTCTAGCTTAATTTGCGAATGAAGATTAATTTATCTTGTTCCCCCGCCCCACCTCCACTTTGCTTTTACATTTGGCTTGCTTTTGATCACCATACATAGGGTAGTATTAAGGGGTAAACTTTTAATATTTATTATGGATTATTATTTTATTTTACTGGTTTTCACCAGTATCCAATGAAGGCTTTGGGTTGTATCCAATGGTGGCTTTGTGCTAGTGGAAAGCATTTGTGCAAGCTGAGACATCCAGTTTTTGCTGGCTCCCAGCTGCAGCCCTCCATGCCATAACTCACACTATACCAGAGCATCCTTCAATCTTTAAGAGCAGTCTTTGGGGGCAGGGAGAGAGGTCACTGGAGATACAATGCTTGAATTTCTGATTCCGCATACAAACATAGAATCAAGCTGCCTATTGGATGTGCCTTAGCATGGCCATTCACTTTTTTTGCATCCATCACCCCAAAAGCAACTCCAAAATGGAATTTGTCCTTCAGGTGAAAGAAGTTCTGCACCCCTGGTTTAACTGAGAAGAGCTGTGCTGGATCAGACCAAGGGTCCATCTAATCCTGGATTCTGTTCACACAGGCTGTTTCTACACCAGGCTGTTTGCCTGGGCTGGCTACTGTGTGCTGATGGTGTGTATTAGGTACTTCCGGGATCGCCCTCCCTCCCTCTACACCCCTATGGTGTAGAAAGGGCCACAGTGGCCAGCCAGCTGCCCATGGAAAATCCATATGCAGTGGATTTCACAGTGCAAACTGTGTGCCTTGGTTTCACACCCAGTGTACAACTGACTGATTGAGTTTTACCAGTTTGACACAAGCTTTCTGTATTTTCACCCATTAATACACTATTGGTTTTAATACCTGAGATGTTCACTATGATGAAATGATAGAAAGTTATGTCACCTGAATTTCAAATCAGTAGAATTTAGATGTATTGCTATATTCTCTGGATTACACACTGTGCAATATATTAATCTGGAATAAATACAACACCCTGGTTCTCCCCTTGTGATCAGTAATTAAGATTTTCTCTCCATGATGACCAGACTTAAAATGGCCAGTCCATAGTTTTAAGGTATGTTCTTTCTTTAAGTGCTCCATGTAAATGGAAGAGACTTTCTTGTAATAACTACACATGTTAAGCAAATGTGATCATGTGAATAGTACCAAAGAAGAACAGTTCCTGCTCCACAGGAAAAACATTCTTAAATCTAATTAATGGAGTTGTAGACAAATGAATCCTCTTAGTGTCCACTTTTTTATTTATCCTGCCAAACCATGTTTGCACTCCAGATTAACACAGATGACAATGATAACTGGGAATAAAAATTACTCCCAGCCAAATCAGTCCTTTATAGCCCAGTATATGAAATATTGTAATAGGCTTCCTGATGCAGGTGCTGGCCCAAACTTACAAAGCACCAAATGCCAGATTCCAGTGGCTTCATCAGTGGGAACTGAAAGCATTCAGCATCTCAGAGAATCAATTGAAGATTTATGACTCACACAGGCCCCAAATATCCAGTTCATTCTTGCAATTTAACTACTTCATATTATTAGTGTTTGCACTAGAAAATCTCCTGGTGCTTTTGGCAAACTATACCTGTCATTCAAACGAGAGGAAGTGAAGCTGTGCACAATAAACATTGTTCATTTCATATGAAATGTGTCCTGTGGAACTGTAAAATACCAAAGAAACATCAGATCTCATCAAACACTATAGTCTATAGTCCTGTGATTTTGCCAGCCTTGTAAACTGCATCACACTTGTCTCATTGCTCCGGTAACAATATAGTGCTGCAGGTGTATGGTTGTAAGTATGTGGAGGGAGGGGTGCTAAGTGCTCCATTTGTTATGTTTGAGTTTGGGTAGGATGACCATATGGAAAGGAGGATAGGGTGCCTGTATCTTTAATAGTTGCATAGAAAAGGGAATTTCAACAGGTGTCATTTGTATGCATGCAGCACCTGGTGAAGTTTCCTCTTCATCACAACAGTTAAAGCTGCAGGAGCCCTGCCCTCTTTGACCAGATACAAATGTGGACCAGGCTTTGATTTCTTGTTGGGAAGTTTTAAGAGTACTTATTAATGCTCTATGAATATTAGCCTTTAAAGGTACAATCCTATGCATGTTTAGACAGAAAAAAAGCCTGACAACTCCCAGCATGCCCCAGCCAGCATGGTTGGCTGGGAAATGCTAGGAGTGGTTGGGAAATGCTAGGAGTTATGGGGTTTTTTCTGTCTAACCATGCATAGGATTGCACCCTAAGTTTCTATAAATGTTTATGAGTCCACTCAATTTTGGACAAATGGGCAATCTTGTCATTTCCAATGGAACAGCCTAAGGACAATTGTACACTATCATTGGGGAAGTGGCGGTCAGTCCAGATCTCCTGCATTCTGTGCATTGGTTTCCTCATGAAACAAACAAACCAACCCAAACCTGAAGGTAAATAAACTTTCAGAATAAAATGGTGAAGCTTTGCATTTTGAAATATTCTAAAAGGCAGCATCAAGAAGAAGAGAGCACATCCACATATTGATTTGCAGTGATATTTTAGCTAAGCATTGCCCTTTGTGTGTTGCATTGGCTCTCTGCCCACAATGAGTTGGTCATGTCATGCATCAGCATGCATAGGATGTGGGGGGGAGGCTACGTAACACTGCAAATCACTACATTTGCCTAGTCATGTGATTTTTAAACAGGATGAAGATGTGAAAAGCCAGGAGAATCTGCAACAAATGTTTTTCCTTGCTGCTTTGTGTAGTATCCCCACTAAATGTCTACTAAATACAATGGGATGGATCCAGACTTAGTCATATTTACGGTAGACCTATTGAGATCAATGAGACTCAAGTCAGTCATGACTAACTGAAATCCCATTGATTTCAATTGATTTTCCTTAAGTATGACCAAACCTAGATCCAAACCTAGATTATTGTTATGTCTCATCTTCATCATGGTCATAAGCAGGACTCACAGGAGGTGTCTGTGACCCCACCACAATATCTAGAACAGGATTTGGATTCCTGAGAAGCTCAGATTTTAAAAATAGTTAAAAACCAAGCCCTTGTTGCTATGGAAGAACAAGGAGAACCTGTATCTTCAACCTGTCTCAATGGTTCACCTTTGCATTGATATTATGGATTGGTTTTCTGCCAATGGAAGTCTTTCAACACATCTTTTTTTAAAAAAAAAATCACAAACTTATTATTCTACATGATATGGTGATCTTGCAAACTTTACTAAATCAAATTAAGCTACAGAACTTGTTTCAAGCTAATTGAATCCTGCTGATTTTAATGGGCTCCCACTCCCATCTCACCATCCCCATAATTGCACCCATGCCAGCTGGCATCTATGTAAAGGTTTCTGCCCACATGTTTAGCCTTCTACTCAAGCAACAGCCAGACCATTGGAAGCAACCTCTGATAATATGGGAGCAACCACACTGCTCAGGTAGATATAAACAGGATTGAGTACCAGTCTGTGATTAGGATGTCAGACTGGGGGAAATCAGGTTCAAATCTCTGCTCAGCTACCAAGGTCATTAGGTGACCTTGGGCCATTCACTGTCTCTCAGCCTAAACTATCTCACAGGGGTTTTGTGAGAATAAGATAGGGTGGGGAAGAAATCCTTGTATACTGCCCTGAGCTCTGATAATGTGGGCTAGAAGTACAGTTAATAAATACAATATTTTGGCTTAACTTGGTTGTGGCTTAAGCTGCTATATTAAACCTTTACATCCCCATCCCTACCCCAATTGTGAACTACTTAGGGTGCACTGTACGAATTTCCTTTACAGTTCATCTTGGTTGTGTTTGCAGATTCGGTTAAACAAATGTAGGACAAAGCTTATCCCAAGACCTTTCATATTGAATCCTGTATCTTGCTTTACTCCTGGGTATCCCAGCTGGATTTGCATGTGAATAGAAATGTGGTGACTAGGGATGTGCATCAGATTCCAAGCTAAATTGGTACATGCAAGACATTTCTGGTGCTTCCCAAGGTGAAGTGACCAGGACTGAAGCTGAACCCTGCACCAGGCTTTGTTTCTGATTCAACTTCAAAAAGGTAGGCAGTAAGTCTCCAAAAGTAGCATCTTTCATTTTCTTTCTCTAAACAATGATGAGGCGGGGAGGGGGTTAAATGACTGACAAGTCCACCTTCTAATCATTGGGTATGTTTTATGATATGTGCTGTTTTCATAGCAGTCATTAAAAATACAATGGTGGAGGAAGGAAAGAGAAAGTGAATCACTCACACACAACCAAATATGAGGACTCCCCTTCCACATAAACAGCTGCAGCGATCCTTCTCTTCAGATTTCTTACTTAGGGCCACCTCTATGCTGCCCGTTACTTTCAGAAGAATGGTCCACAAAGAACAGAGTGGGAGAAGTGCATCATTTTTGAGATACCCCAAAATGGAATTTCTACTCTTGCACAAAACTCCCTGCATCTATTCATCTGAAACTTGGCAGACTCACTCAACCCCCTCAGAAGAAGCAATTATAACTGCAGATTTAATCGAATTCTGCCAAGATTTTTTTAATAAGTTATTTGCAGTTCCTGTGTGTGTATGTGTGTGTGTGTGTGTGTGTTGCACAAAAACTGCTGCACCTATTTTTCTGAAGTTTTGGCAGGCATAATATCCTCCCAAGGGGCTGTGACAGCAAATATCAACCAGTTCTGATAAACAGAGATGAGTGGGTGTTGGAATAGCCATTTTTTAAAATTTCCATGAGAATCAATAGGAGGCATGAAGCATCAGATTTCCAAAACTCAATTCAGGTTCAGTACCTGAGGCCAAGGCCAGATTTACACCAAGCAGGATATGACACTTTGAAAATGGTTTGAAAACTGTATATGGAGTGTGTAATGCAACCCAACAGTTGTCAAAACTGTTATAAACCGTTTTAAAGCAGTAGTGTAGATCCTGCCCAAGTGGATGGCCTCTGAGTCAGTCCGAACAGGATCAGGCTATTTCTTGAAGCACCAATTGGAGTCTGAGTCAAATCTTGTTGTCAGTACACACCTCTGTTAGAGACACAGTCCAAAGTTTCTTACAGTCAGAACATGAAGCCTAACTCAATCTTAGGTGACAATGGGGAAATGGGAAATGGGCATCTCTCAAAAGGCAATGCTGATTCTCCCTTCCCTCTTTGACTGGGATAGAACATTGGGCAAGGCAGTATTGACTCTGGAAAGGTAGGGGTAAGATTGACATTCTGCTGGCTTTATTCTTCTCTGTATTCCACAAAATACAGAGAAATGAGATGTGATCCCGATATTTTTCAAACCTATTTTTGTTGCTGTGTGAGTTCATCTTTGAAGCGCTTACTCAAATGTGTTCAAATGTTCAGCTGTTAAAATCATGTCAGCCTCTGAAAGCGGCTTGTGGCTGCTGTTCAGATGAACACCAACATCAAAAGTTCTAATCTGGTTCTGATGACTTTCTTCAAATGCCAAGTTAAACAGGAGTAGGGAGTGTGAATCACCTTGTCTTGACCCCCACATCTATTTAAATATTGCCTTGGCAATCCCCAGGATGGGGAATGGGACAACACAACAGTGTCTCTAAGCACTTAAGGGCAAACTTCAATGGTTGCTTAGTAAGTGAGAAGGGACCTGCCATTCAAATGACTCTTGGACTGATGCTCTGATCCATCCCTCATATTCTTTGACATTGGTTTAACTTCCTTTGCCAATAACATATCTACTGTGTAACAGAGATCAGAGTACCATTCATACCATCTGGTTAAACTGAAGAAAATATAGTTGGTGCAAAGGCATTCTACCTCTGAACAGGGATGGGGTAGAAATATGTTTGGATCACATAGGAATTTAATAGGAATTTACCTAATTTTGCCCTTTTGAACCAATGTGTGAACTGATCCCAGCCTTTGACATTTCACTTCTCCAGATTTTCCTACAGAGTTCCCCGATCAAAAATGCACAGATGAGGGGAAAGTGCATCCCAAACTGCATATATTTGTTAAAATAAATTCATAATATTTGGGAAATTGCTTGCAAAAACATGTATATTAGGGAAAATTGCATACAAAAATGCATGAATTAGGAGAAAGGTGCAAAAAAAACACAATGCCGTATACATGCAAACATTAAAAAACAAATCTCAACATTTGGGACCATCCAAATTTAAGATTGGAAATATTCTCCATGTTCAGGACATGACAGATTTTAAGATTAGGGGAAAAAATGAGAAATTGAGAGAAATTGAAATTGACAGATTTGTCCATCTCTACCTCTGGGTACCAATTGCTGGCAATCAACAAACTGAAGAGGGTAGACGTCCTAGCCAAATCTGACTGGCAAAGAGGATGGCTGGACTCAATGGATCATTAAATTGATCAAGCAGAGCTCTTCATATGTTCTTATCATAGTTCCCATTAAGCAAACTAATCTCAGAGAGAGAGAGAGAGAGAGAGAGAGAGAGAGAGAGAGAGAGAGACATGTTTGTCTGAGTAGTGGTGGAGTAAGGTGATGATTATGCTTATATAAATGGGTTATTTTATTTATTTTTTAAATTTTTATTTAAGTTTTTTTTACATATATGTATATACATTACCTTAACTACACAACATAAACAAACCTAACACATACTTCTATAAGTGCACCCCACCACCAAGACCCAATAAGCTGCTTAGGGTGGGTCTGCACCTGCAGGAGGAGGCGCCAACTTCTCCCTCGACTCTCCCATTGGTTGTTATTTTAAACCCACAAATTGATTTCCCCCCTGGAAAGACTTAATGGTGACTTAGGTTTTCTTTTGAACTTCACCCACCTCATCGCACCCCCACCGCACAAACATACAGCTTTCCTGCCAGATCCCTTTGGAGAGTAACTGAGCTGGTTAATTGTCACAGAGCTCAAGCATTAACTTTTTCTAGCGTGATTTCTCTGAATCACCAAACGGTGAAAGTGGCAATCAAGAGTGCACACTTCCTTGAGCAGAAGCTGATAAATTTACTGAAGAATGATTTACAGCAGTAAAACATAGCACGTAGTGCAAGTCAATGCGAGAGGTTAATATGAAAGGTTAAAGAATTTGAGTCTGGCTGATTTATGGCCTCCCTGCTCACTTTTATCCTAACCACAGCATTGCAACTGTAGCCATGGGTGATGGAGGGGAAAATGAGTATTTAAAGACATTATCCCTGACCATAAAACAAAAACTCCAGAATGACCAGTGACCTAGTAACATGGCAAATGTAGCAAGGTCAAGCCTTTTCTACTAGGTCTCTGATGTAGACATGTGATTATAATCCATATTATAGTCTATTTAAAAATAGTATTTTCAATATCTAATTATGAGCTCCTGTGATTCTTCCTGCAAGGTTTTTAGGAAGCTGAACAACATTTTGCACATTTGGTTATTTCTAAAGACTGAATTACTTAAGGCAGTATCCAACGCTGCCCACATACTAGCAGGACCTGCCACTGGAGCAACAGAAAGCTAGTGGATCCTGAGGCAACCCAAAACGAGCTAAAATGCATGTTCCTGGAATGGGGCAAGTCAGCAGAGCTTGCAGAAGAGAGCTCTGTTGAGCCATCCGCTTCTGGAAATGGACATTTCTGCTTGTTTCCAGGCAGTGGAGAGTGGTGGTTTTGATGTCAGTGGGACTGTGATTTCATTTTGGGTTTCAGTCAGAACCAGCCAGATGTATGAAGAAGTACTTCCTTTTGTCTGTCCTAAATCTCACACAACTCAGCTTCATCAGAAACCATGGTGTCTAGTATTATGAGAAAGGAAGAAAAATGTCTCGTTTTCCACTTTCTCCACACCATGGATAATTTATACACCCCTATCATGCCCCCCGTATTAAACGTATTTCTAAGCTGAAGAACCCCAATGTCTTAAGTTTCCTCGTAGAGGAGTTGCACCAAACTCCTTGGCCATCTGGGTTACTCTTTTCAGCACCTCAAGCTCTGCAATATCTTTTTTGCAGTAACCAGAACTGTACAGAGTATTCCAAGTGTGGTAGCACCATAGATATGTACAGAATTCTCTGGGAGAAGAGGATTAAACTTCCCCTTCCTTCCCCTCACCATTTGCTTCCCAAAATGAAACCAGTGGAGACTTTTGTTTTGTTAACATACCCCTGTCCCCGGGGGGGGGGGGGGGGGGGAGTTCAGGAAGCAAATAGTGTATTGAAGGGTTAATCCTCCTCTCCCAGAGTGCAGTTTGGGGCCACATGCATTTATGTTAGAGAAAATAAAAATATAACCCTGAGTTACATGCTACACATTTACCATAACATGTAGTTCAGAGGGAACCAGTGGAGGCTTGTGGCTCTGATTTTGGTGGGGTTGTAAATCCACTGAAATCAGAGCCACCAGCCTCCACTGGAAGGAACAAGGGAAACCGATGGGGGTGGGGGAGGAGATAACATAATAATTCCCGCTAATCAAAATGTCCTGGTGCTTCGACCCTGTGAGCCTAGCCTCCACTACACCAGTTCAGCCCCCAGAAGTGTATATGGCAAATTAGGGTTTTTTTTATTTTTTTGACCCAATGTGCATCATTTCACACTTGCTTACATTAAACTACATTTGCCAATTTAATGCCCATTCTCCTTGTTCAGAGAGATCCTTTTATTCTTTTTTTGTTTCCTTCAACCAACCAAAATAATTGTGTATCATCAGCAAACCTGACCACCTCAGTGCTCACTTCTAACTGCAGATCACTTAAGAACAAGTTAACAAAAACATCATTGGTCTTAATATAGATCTTTGGGGGAACCCCCTTCCCATTTACATCCCTCCATTGTGAGAACTGGCATTTATTCCTACTCTCTGCTTTATGTTCTTTAATCAGTTATTGATCCAGAAGAGGGAGGGGCTGTAGCTCAGTGGTAGAGCACCTGCTTTGCATGCAGAAGGCTCCAGGTTCAATCCCTGGCATCTCCAGGTAGGACTAAAGAATTCTGCTTGCAACCCTGGAGAGCTGATGCCAGCCAATGCTGGGCTAGATAGATGAATCATCTGGCTCAGTATAAGGCAGCTTCATGGCCTCTAAGTTTGCTCAAACAGAGATCTTCTCATGTGGCTTCCCATATGTTGACAGCAGCAGCCATGATTTGTGGGCATATCACACCAGCTTTGAAATCTCTGCAATGGCTGCCAGTGTTCTTCCAGGCCCAATTCAAGAACTAGTATGCAAAGCCCTCAACAGCTCCGAACCCAGGTACTTGAATGACTGCCTTGTCCGGGACCGGCCAACCTGAAATTTAAGATCAGCTGGGTAGGCTTTGTTTGTGGTGCCCTTGAGGAATGTGGCTACCACTAGGGATATCAAAGAAATCTGCAGTGGAACTAAATAAGTTCAGGTTTTTATGAATCCAACCTTCCAATTCTGCAGCAGACCAACTTTTCCCCCTGTTGGGTGGATTCCACAAACTTGTGGAACATTATTTTTCTTTTAACCATGGGAATTTTGCACGAATTTTGCCATAGGGAAAAAAAACAAAAAATGTACATTTCCCCCATAGGCTAAAGTGTGAAAATGTGCATTTTGGGGGAATTTGTGCATTTTGGGATGGTTTGCACATTTCTGCATGTGCAAATTTGTGCAAATTGGAAACAAAAAAATGATTCCATCAATAAGCAGTTGATGGAACTAAAGGCACCTGACAACCCACAAAACGCAGACGGAAGGAATTTTACACAATCCTTACATTCCTAACTCTCCACACACACCAGGATTTCCTCGGTGGTGGCATTCCAGCTGTGGTACTCTCTTCCAGCAGAAATTCATCTGTCCCCCACACTGCTGTCAGGCTTTTGGGATATAGGTAAATATTCTATCTGGTTTCCCTGGTGTTTGGATTTATTGTTTTATTGTATCTGTAATTTTAGAACTATGTTGGTGGTGTTATGTGCTGTATTGTTTTTATATTGGTCAGCCTTCCACAACCTGGTGCCCTCCAGTTGTTTTGGACTTCAGATGCCATCAGCCCTAACTAGCATGACCAGTGGTTAGGAATCCTGGGAGTAGTATCCCAAAACATCTGGAAGGCACTTGGCTGGGGAAACCTGATACAGGTTGTTCATCACCCTGGGCTTCTTGTGAGGAAGGGTACGTTATGAATCAAATCAAGGTATAATCCCATACAAATTTAGACAGAAAAAAGTCCTTCAACTCTCAGCAACCCCTAGCCATCTAAGCTGACTGGGGGATGCTGGAAGTTATAAGACTTGTTTCAGTCTAAACATGCATAGGATTGCATCCTTTAAAAAAAAAATCAACTAGAAATGCCAAGAATAGGGCCTGGGAACTTCTACATGTAAACTATGTATTCTGCCACTGATCTATGGTAATACAGAAGTGAGAAGTAATCAGCACACCTACGCCTTACACATTTCCACTGCTTATTGTGCATTTTGCTAATATTTCTTCGAAATAATGGTAGCATTGTATCGTTACTTGCATAGTGCAGAATAAGTTGCTTATTATTGGTGTTTTACATTATTACCATGAAGAACATGTTGTTATGTGATGTTGAAAATGTGCGTCACCAGACCCATCCAAACACTGGTCTTCTTTGTCTATAGGCAATGCTGATAACATTCACGTAACATCCACTACAAAACATGCTCCGTGACCACTTAATTCCAGAATCATTTACCATCTTCTAACCAATGGAACAGAGCAGATCCTATAACTGTCTGTTTACAGATGCCCTTCTCTTTGTGAGCCGAGAATACTCTGTGGGTCAAAAATAGCCCTTGGGTTTACACGGATTGGTTAAACAAATCATAAAGCTTTTAACCTTATTTGAAACTTGAGTCTCCTGGAGATTCCTAATCACAGAGCAGAAAGTTACTGTATTGTTTATTTCTCTGCCATGGGACTAGGCTTTCAGTGTTGTTTTGTTTTGTTTTTAGCCAATTACAGTAGAATTAGACTGGAGGAATTTTAATATCTGTATACACACACACACACACACACACACACACACACACACACTGCTTACTGCTTACTGCTGTGGTTACTGCTGCTGCTTTCAACCTGGAGACATGTTGTGTTGTGCTTGACTCGGATTGATTAAACTGGAGGCAATCTCTAGATCAAACTGATTTCATTCAGAGTACAACATAACCATAGGCTCTAAACTAGCCTGGCATTTTTCTAACTCTACTGTGGCTAGGACTAGTTGGAACTGGTTCTGTGAGGTAACACAAATTGTCCTTCTGAAGGGACCAGTTTACTTTCCAAACATCTTCCCTTCAAGATATTGCATGTTATTAAGGAAACTAGTACTAGGAGTGGGAAACCTGTGGCCTTCCAGATGTTAGACTCCAACTCCCATCATCCCTGATCAGTGGCCATGCTGGAGGTCCTCCCTGTACTCCTGGGTTGAATTATATAGAATTGTACTGCTAGTCCCTGCATTGGTTAATCTTTAGAAGGTCATGTTACAGCGTGTTTCACTAGTACCCTTCAGATGTTTGGGACTTCATCTCCCATCTGCCCCAACCAGCATGGCCAAGAATTATGGGAGTTGTAGTCCAAAATATCTGGAGGGCACCAAATTGGAGAGGGTTGGTCTATAGCCAAAGGACTAAATTACAAGTTATGAAGAGAGATTTTTTTTTAAAAAAAAAAAGGATGCTTATAATGGGTCATTTTATTTGTGGGGGTGGGGTGGGGACAGGGGCAGGGAGAAAAGTCACCGTCAAGCCCCTGATCCAAAACATGCTTCCAATCTAAGATCATGGCCCAAACCAGTTTCCTGCCAAAAATGCCCCCTTGCTGTTCTTCGTCCCCAATGTTGCTGTTTGTGGCGTAAAAAGCACTTTGGGAAATAAATAGCAAGGTTGGGATATTCGGCAGGAAACCAGCACAGGTCCCTGATCAGGATATGGACCATATCCCAAATTGGAGCACCATGGTTGCTTTTTCTTCATATTAATAAAATGTCTGTTTTAAGCACAGTTTTTAAAAATCAAAATTGTTCATCATAACATCCAGTTCTTGAATGTTTATCCAGTTTCAGAGCCGGTATGTCTCTGTAGACCAGGTGCTGGAGAACCCAAGCAGGAAGGTGCTATTGCACTCATGTCCTCCTTGTGGGTTTCATACAGGCAGCTAGATAGCCAGTGTGTTAAACAGAATGCTGGACTAGATAGATCCTTGGTCTGATCCATTGCAGCTCTTATGGTCCTAAGACAGTTCAGTCCTGACTTAGACCCCATTCTGGTCTTTGTTCAGATCTATAATCTGTATTTCTCCACCTCTTCCTCTCCTGGAATAACTTGAACGTGACTTCTTTCATATTTAAACATTTGACCACCTGATGTTCTGTCTTCATATGACCATGAATGCATCATACCATCTTCAAATATTTGCAAGGTTGTCACACCAAAGAGGGTCAGGATTTCTTCTTGATCATCCCAGAGTGCAGGACAAAGAATAATGGGCTCAAGTTGCAGGAAGCCAGACGGACATCAGAAAAAACTTCCTGATTCTTAGAGCAATATGTCAATGGAAGCAATTACCTAGGGCAGTCATGGGCTCTCCCTCCCTAGAGGCAATCAAGAGGGAGCTGGACAGCCATCTGTCAGGTATGCTTTAAGGTGGATTCCCGCATTGAGCAGGGGGTTGGACTCGATGGCCTTATAAGCCCCTTCGAACTCTACTATTCTATGATTCTGTGATTCTATCTCCAGCACATATCATTGTGGACACACACTTTATCCTTTGGCTTTGGCAGTTGCAATGCTTGAGACACACTTTCAAAGGACAGTTGTTGCATACATTTGACCAGTCTTGTATATGCCTCCAAATCCTTTTTGTCTTTCTGGGGCACAACCACCAAATCTGGAAGCTATTTTTTTTCCATGAAACAATATTTCAGGCAATCCTCTTAATTTCAGCATGGCCAGATCTGGGTCTCTGCATGAATCTCTAGTCTTCATCTTCACCCCATTTTCTACCAGGCTATTTTATTGTGGGCAAATATTATATGTTGGAAGCCCATAGTCCCTGCTGATTTTTTACCATGTCCAGCAACCTGAATACCATTATCAGATCTTGACCTACATAGCAGGGGTGGGGAACTGCTTTTAGCCCAAGAGCTAAATGCAGTTTCAGAAAAGCTCTCAGGGGCTGCATTCCAGTGGTGGGCAATGCTGAAGGCAAAAGGAATGGGAGTCAGAAATAAATACCATCATATTGTAAGTGCCAGTAACTAAGCCTTAGAAGAGGCATTCCAACCTTTTAGAATGGGGGGAATTGCACAAGATCCAGGAAACTACCAAATGATTGATGGTTGGGGAAAAGGCCAAGGGAAGGGGGCATGGTCATCTGGGGACCCCCAGATGGCTGCCTTGGGACTCCAGGCCTGAGGTTCCCCACCCCGCCATATAGTATATCTTCCTTGCAAAGACTTGATTTCAAGAGTGTGATAACATGTTGGACTTCCAAATTTTCTAAGATCTCCATCATACCTTTTTTTTTTATTGGTATGTACCCACAGTTTTGATATCTGTTTCACTTTCATAATTGTAGCCATACCGGGACCTCCCTTTTCACTTATTGGCTCGTATGGGTGGTGGGTTGTTCCTGGCGACAGGAAGGGAAGGGGCAGGCAGGGAAAGACGAAGAGGGGGGAATCCCGTGTGCTGGAGGAGAATCACCTTGCCCTCCCCTTTCCTCATCAACAAACATGCCCCCAACAAAGGAAAAGCAAGACGGGGGATATTCCTGACTTTCTCAGCACCAAAATACTTTGCAACAAGGGGCAGAAGGGGTGCGATGAGAGCAGGACAGGGATGACGTCATGCAAGTACCTCGTGGCAAAAACACATACAAGGCAGGGCGAGTGTGCAGTAAATCACTGGTGTGATGAAGCTCTAACACGACATGTGAGGATAGTGCAAATACTAATCTAAGAGCCAAACAAACTAAACATTATATGAAATGCATTGAATGGTTTTTAGTTTGGTTTCGTTTTTTAAAATGCCTCAGGTGATTTTAAAAAAAAAAACCCACTGTGCGCAAGTGAGGGAGCCTCCTGCCCCGATCCCAATGAAAATCAGACCCTGAACTGGTTATTCTCCCTGGAAAGAAAAATGTCATTGGCACTGTTTTCTGATTGACTTCGCTGTTGTTGTCTGTGTAGACTTTCCTGCTCTCTCGGCTTGCAACTTACAACAACAAATGTGTTCCAATACTACAGAAGCATACTTAACAATGCCAAGTTCTTATAAGAGACCTACCTTAATTTAGAACCAAATATACTAGAGCGGGTATGGAATATGACCCCAGCTACAAGTGAACTTTTCAGTGCTTGGCTGAAGAAATTATAGGTCCTGATTTAGCCTTTAATACTGTATGACTAGTGGTATTTCATCACTCCTATAGCAATGCCCCTGGCACCACATGCCAATACTGAAACTTTGATCCGTATTGTTAATGAGAAGGCCAGTCTGCCATAGTCTACATTTAGGAAATACCCACCGAAGGCTTGTTGATACTAATCTTTATTAGTGTTTAACTGTAACAGTTTTTCCATGACCATGGTTAAGAGAAGATGTGAAATATCAGAACAGGATAAAATACTTTTATTTATTTATTTATTTTAAATTTGTATTCTGCTCAAGACAGCTCAAAACGATAATAAAAACACAATGAAATAGAATAGAATCATATACAGTAAAACAATGTTAAGGTTTTTTGTTTTTTTGTTTTTAAAAAAAAAACATAAAGAGAAAGCAGGTAAAATATCAATCAAGCCAAGCAAATAAAAGCAAATACAAAATATTTACAAATCAGCTTGCAGGCCAAAGGCCTCTCTAAATAAAATTATCGTTGCTTGCTGTTGGAAGTTCATCACAGAGAGGGTGAGACAGGCCTTCCATGACAAGATTTCAAGAGCTTGTGAACAGCAGCTGAGAAGGTTCTCTCTCAAGTTGATGAGAGACCTTAAAATCCAGACAAGAAGGTGATCTTTCAGATAACCTGGTCCCATGTTATGTAGGGCTTTATAGGTCACAAGCAGCCCTTTGTATTGTGCCCGGCCAGGCTTGCTAGGTATGCTGGGAGTTGGAGTCTAACATCTGGAGGGCACTAGGTTGGGGAAGGCTGCGCTAAACCTTTTGTACCAGAGTGCAGCTCAAGAATTCTCATGAATTACTACAGGTCAGAGTTCTATTAAGGACTAGGGCTTCTTGAGTGCTATTGTGTCTGTAGATTCTTTGGTGTGTACGCACCTTTTGTTGCTCTTACCTGCTCATAAGCCAGCAGTTCTGATTCTGTTAATGATTCTGTGGATTGGGTAACCCCAATCCCTTGACAGGTGACTTCAACCATTATTTTTACCTAAGCCAACTTGAATCATTATTATTATTTTCACCCAGATTCCCCTTTGATAGGCATTTTAGTTTTCCAACCTTCTTTCCCCAAGCGTTTGTTTCCCAGTTTGTGCAGGTTTTTATTGAAAACATCAGGCTAATAGCAATTTGGGAAGAGGGGATAGGGGTACTTTTCCCTTTTTTTCTGGAATACAGCCATCAAAATAAACATTAATCCAAAATTCTGAGTTTGAGTTATTACTTGCAAGGGTGCTAGGAAAGAAATTTATAGCAACATTGCCGTGTCCTGCTAGAAATCTCTTAATGCACCAAAATGGGAAAGTGTGTGTGTTTTTTATTAAAATGTGGCACTCTATAAATCTGTGTGGCAGAGAGGACACAGGTGGCCTTACAGCCCAACTTTCTTGGCTGTCATTTCAAACTTCAGAGCATACCACTACCAAATCAATTCAACCCATCACCTGTTGCAAATCTTGGACTTCTTCACAGTGCTCTCCCTACTGATGATTTGTTTGTTACAGTTTCTCCTTATCGTATTCATTTGAATTCACCAGAACCAGGTTAACTCTCTTGGATTCATCGTGGCTCGAATTCTGAAAATCTGATGCCTAATAATACTTCCACAGTTGGACAAAACGTTTATAAGGCCCAACCAAAATTCCGCAATATTATGCAAGCTTTCAAGTTTTCTTCATCAGGCAAGGTGGTCCAAAGAGCAAGGGAAGACAAAGAAAAGTCCAAAAGTTTGGCCAGAGTTGTGGCCATGAGATCTGCAGTTTAAATATGCCCAGTCTCAAAATGGAGATTTGCAGTCTGAATGGATTAGTCAGTAATAGGTGTTGCAGGTATCAGATTATATATAGCAGGGCCAGCCCTCCCATGAGACAAGGTAAATCCTCTACCTCAGGCGGGTAGAGCAGGAGGAGCGTTGAATTTAAAACTCCACCACCACCACCAGGAGGCTCCCCCATGGGTGGCACTCATTAGGCAGTCTCTCTGAAGAACTATGTCAGCCAAAACATAATAATAAAAGGGCAGTTATGGCTCCTCAGAGACCCAGCCAGGCCCAAGTGCCTGACTCTGAATGGGTCATTCCTCAGAGCCGGGCATTGTGGGAGAGGTGTCCATGGAGATAACCTGTACTGTGGTGATCTCCAGGGACATCCCTCCTACCATGCTGACTCTGAGGAAGAACCCCCTTAGGAGCCAGGCATTTGGGCCTGGCCAGCTCATTGGAGAGCTGTGCTGGCACTTTTTATGGCTGACGTGGTTCTTCAGAGAGTAGCAGCAGTGGCAACATTGATGGAGTAAGTGGGAGACACAGTGTGGGTGGCAAACAGATGCAGTGGGGGTGGTAGTCGCAGTGGGAGGGGAGGATAGGGAGAGGCAGTGTATGAGGAGATCTAGTGGGAATGGTAGATGTGACGGTGGCAATAACATTCTCCCACCTCTGTTGGATGGAGAGTTTGCACCAATCCTGACACCTAGCAATGCATGTTGGGATAATAACACTGTGGCTGGTCTCTTTTTTGCCTCTTGCCTTGGGCAAAGCATGCTGAGATGGCATCAAGCAGAAGTGCAGAGAAACATGACACTCCTTATATTAGCAAAGCTAACAATTAATTTTAGGCAATGCATTCAGAAAAAAGTCAATTGCCAAATAATAAAAATACTTGGTCCTCTTTTATTTTTTTCTGGAAGCTTTTTCTTGTAAACCTCAAAGAATTTATCTCAGAGGAAATCCATTGAGGACTCAGCATTTCTAATTAATGCATGCTTTAAGAAATGTAGTGAAGAGGGCATAATCCTGGGAAACTTTGATGTACTTAATCCCATTTCAACAAATGGTATTTATGTATTCAATGAAACCTTAAGTCCCATTTATCCAGTTTCTCAAGGTTGTTCTCATTGACTCTAGACTCTGGGATCGCGTTGGAGGAATAGCAAGGCGAATGGCAACCCCTGATTGGTCGCCATCCACCCAGGCAGAGGGGAGGGGGTGAGCCGGTGAGCCGGTGAGCTGAATGGCCCCTGGAACACGTCTATGCTGCCTCCATGGGGAGAAGAGTCTCCCTTTTGCCAGGGGGGGATGGCAGTGGCAGCGGCAGCAGCGGCGGCTCCTATGATCCATATGAACCCAACACTTACTCCTTTGTGTAAGAATAACAGAGCGCAATCCCACAAGAGTAAAAGTGTGGTGTTTGGGGGGAATGTTGTGCCAGCTCGGTGACTTGAAGCTACCCACCCTAATATGCAACTCATATGTAGGCTGTGGATTGGAACCATTGAGTGAGGTCATCTTGAGATTTGGCTAGGTTGTCATCAACCTAGTTGCATCTCTTGTTTCCATCTGCTAATCCCAGGATGGTTCTAAAGGTCTTGAACTTGTGTTTGGTATCAATATTGGATTGAATGGAAGCAAAGCGAAATGTAATCCAAGTAAGATGGAGGTACTATTGATTGTGGATTCACTTCTGATTACCTGGAATTGGGTGTACATGACATTGCATATAAGGATTGGGTTGCACATTAGGGTGTCAAAGAGATTTGTGACGGATCCAAATGAGTTTGGATTTCTATTAATCCAACCCATAGATTTTCCAAAGCCACACTGATTCTGTGGACTTGCAAACCAGTCTTACACAAATATACACACACACAAACCAGCAGCCAAAAATGTGCATTTTCAACATTTGGGGTGAGGGATTTTGTACATGTTTTCAAAATGCACATTTGTGCAAATTGAGCATGAAAGCAAGTTCAGGAAATTGTGAAAAATCCAGTTCTATCAAGGACAGATGACAGAACAGAAGACACCTGACAGTGGTGTGTAGTGTGGTGTAGTGGTTAGAATGGTGGACTGAGAGTCAGAAGATCCGGGTTTTAATCCTCACTTGACCATGCAAACTCTCTGGGTGACTTTGGGACAGTCACAGACTTTCAGCTCAACCTACCTCACGGGGTTGTTGCTGTGAGGATAAAATGGAGAGAACGAGGATGATGTATGCCATCTTTGGTTCCTGGAAGGAAAAAAAGCGGGATATAAATGCAATAAATAAATAAAAAGATTTAACAAAATCTGTACATCCCTAGTTGCATGCTCCCTTAAGAAGCAGGTGCACTGTTTGAAGATCTTCCTTGATCCTGTCCTGCTCTTGAATGGCAGCAGTAGCCAGATGTGCCTTTCACCACCTTTGGCTGGTATACCACTTGCCTAAAGAAATAAGGTCCGCCCTTGGTCATTCATGCTCACATGACATCTAGATTGGATTCCTGATTATTATCTGGGGCTAACACATAGATATCATATTATTCTGTATATTAACCTATTTTCATTAATCCTGGTTTGTTTATGGGCTCAATTCCAGGTGCTGGTGCTGACAATTAAATCTGGGACTAGATTATTTTAACAACTGCCTCCTCCAAAATAAACCTGCCCAAACTATTAAAATTAGCTTTGGCTTCAGGTCTGAGCAAGGGGTTTCCTGCGGGATCTACATCTCTATGTCCAGTATTAGTGCCCATAGTTACTGTTTTTAGATGGCTCATACCTTTTCCTCCATAATCTGAGCACTGCCCAAACACTCTGTTCATGAATCCTTATTATTACTAGAATTAATCACTTATTTAAACTGTGTAGGTTCCAAATCTTGTGTGAAATGGCCTGGCTTCTAGAGGTACCAATTAGGTATGCCAGAGCTCTTAATTGATTCTCATGGAATTAATAAATTATCGGTACTCCTGAAAATCAATATCAGTGCAAATGATTGTGGTCATTGTGCTGCTTATAGCAGCTGCTTGTGTATGGTACTAGAGATGTCGAAGTTATCTGCAGTTGATTGAAATCAGTTCAGATTTTGATAAATTCAACCTGTGGATTCCACAGTGGACCAGCAAATTCCACGGACTTGCAGACCAGTTTTTCACTTGGGGGAGGGGATTTGCACTAATTTGTATGAGCGCTAATGCGAATTAGCACAAGCGGAACGAAATTCTGTTTAAAAATAAAATAAAATCTTATTCCGTCAATGAGTGGACGTTGAAATGAAAGATGCCTGACAATCTATGAAACACAAATGGAACAGATTTAACAAAATCCATACACCCCAGTATGTGCAAGAATCAATAGTAAATTAACACGTTGCTTGCTGTTTCCATGACCAGAACCATTTACTCTTGGCAAATGAAATGGGCAATGACCCATTTGCCCCAAGCAAAGAATAGTCATCACAGGCACATGAAAAATACATGGTCACCATAAGCACAGCAGTCATATCTCTTGCCATCAACCATTTTCTAAATGCTTGACAGTGTGCAACTTGAAAATATGAGAGAAACATAAGGACTTGCATACTTTGATTACTTAGTAATTTCTGGTGTAAATGATCAGGGAAGTCCAAGAAGATGCCAGTGGGGAACAAGCAGAGTCAAGGAAGATGATGCATACCATAAAATACTTAATTTAAAAAACTATTTTAAAAAAGATGGTGCCTACCATCAATGTTATTTTTTAAAAAACAAGCTTTTAAATTGTTGCTATAGTTAGGGATGCCCTAAAACACTCTTCCCCAATCCAGTGCCATCCATATGTATTGGACTATAACTCCCATCATACTCTGCCATTATGACCAACAGGCTAGCTAGGTATAATGAGAATTTTAGTCCAAAAGTCTAGAGGACACCAGGTTGGAAAAGGCTGCCCTAAAACTTGCTATTTGGAAATAATGCTATAGATTACAATAGAAATTGGTAAATGAATGAAATGCATTTTGGAAAGTAATCACCTTTGAAACCAATAGGACTCCTTACTCTCAAATGTACCTATTTGAATTGGTGTGCCTAGGCTGACCATATGAAAAGGAGGACAGGGCTCATGTAACTTTAACAGTTGTAGAGAAAATGGAATTTCAGCCAGTGTCATTTGTATGCTATTAGTTCCTGGTGAAATTCCTTCTTCATCACAACAGTTAAAGTTGCAGGAGCTATACTAGTGACCATATACAAAAGAAGGCAGGGCCCCTGCAATTTTAACTGTTGTGATGAAGAGGTAATTTCACCAGGAACTAATTGCATACAAATGACACTGGCTGAAATTCCCTTTTCTCTGCAACTGTTAAAGTTACATGAGCCCTGTCCTTCTTTTCATATGGTCAGCCTAGGTGTGCCTATCCCATGTAAGCTGATGAAACTGGCTGCAACACATTTTGAAACTGACTCTACTGACTTCAGTTATTTCAGGTATACAGTAGGTGCAGCTTGGATTCAAGTTTTTTTGAGGCTGCAATCCTATACACAAGTTCTGGAAGTCACTTCCACTGACCTTGGTGGGGCTTACTTCTGAGTAGTTAGTTATGCATTGGATTGAGCCCTAAACAGACCAAGACTTTGGGGTAGAACTCAGCAGAATTACATTTTGAAGTGAAGTAATACACATTACCCTATAAAGAGAGTCTCCTTAAGACAGTTAGGTGCAGAATCTAAAATTACCTACCTGCACCACTGGCTGTAAATTAAACTATAGATCACACTTCAATTTGGGATTGGGTTTCCTTCCATTGCTACCAGTCCCACAGATACGGTTGATTTTTGTTTTCTTTGTTGCAGGAGTGGTTAAATAAAAGCATCAACAATTAAGCAACGCCACAATCCTATACACTTCCCTGGGGGTATGTCGCATAGGCCTCAATGGCAATTACTTCTGAGAAATGCATACGATTGCACTGTGAGTGAATTAAGTGGGTGGGGGGAACATAACTATCGTTAACACCCAAAGACAAGCGAAGGAGTGTACAAAGACAGCTTTGGTGAAATCCCATCTATTCACCCTGGAAATGTGATTCTAAGGAGCAGCTAGGAAAAGCTTTGCGTTCAAGAATTCAACCTGCTCGGATAACATCTCGGACGCATTAAACAAATGTTTCTTTCGGCGGTGGAATTTATAGCTACGGGCCGTCTTAAGGTCCATTTTACCGTGGAGAGTTGGGACGGGCACCAATGAATGGGAATGCTTGAATGCGCCTGTTCCTTTAAATAAGCATTTCTTGACCAAAAGAGTGAAGGAGAGTTTCTATATCGAATGAGATCTGAGATTGCCAGGGAAGGATTTTTGTTTATTTATTTCGGTTTGTAAAAAAACTGTAACGCTTTCCAAGCGTATTATTTTAAAATCCTCCGCGTCATCAGACTGCTTGACTTCTCTTTTCAGCCTCGAAGCTCGCGAGACTTGGCAAAGTTGAGCGCTGCGGCTGTAAAAAAAAAAAAACGCTTTTAGGGGTAGATTTGAAGACCGCTTTTCTTTGTTGTTTTTAACCCCCTTTGCCGGGTTTCAGTCTCCGGCTGCGTTGGTGTTGCTTTGCCTTGCCTTGCCAGGCTCTCTCGAGCACGTTTCTTCACCAAGGGATGTTAACAACAAGAGAGTGGGAGGGTCGCAACCTGACAACAACCCTCTCGGAGAGGGAGGGGAGCAAGGTGGTTCCGAGGGTGGAGACAGAATTTATGCCGGGCCCATTGGACTCTCCCGTCCACCGCCAAGGAGATCGGGCATCTGCTCCAGATTTCTTCTCTCACCTATCGCTTGATAGTTAAGACGTCTTTGGCGCACACATTAATTGCTTACCTGGTTATAATAATGGACGTGATTTCCCGTGACACAAACGGGAAGCGGGCTTGAGAGAGAGAGAGAGCCCTCCTAATCCCAGGCAATCGAAAATAGCTGGCGCATTAATATTGACAAGGCAACTGTAAATAATATCGCATTCCCTATTTCTGGCCTTACTATTCAGAGAGGGCTAATTAAGCAGTCAGTCGGTCAATGAAATATGATGAGGAGAGAATAAATAGTAAGGATAGTAAAGTCCTCGTGCTATAAATAGGGTGGATGCCGAGAAATTAACCTAATAATAAGACTATGACCTTGTAGCAATTGTATCCTCTGTGATAAACTGATCAGAACGATTTGACCCGCAGTAGAATGTTATTATGCGTTACAATAACTTCCCGTCGTACATTATGGTCTGTGGCTGATGCGATCCTGCCCGCACTTGTGTCTGCTTAAATCCCCACTGAAGCCTGTGTGCAGAATTGCAGCCTGTATTTCCCTTACACCGCCAGAGAGCGAAGAATCAGTGAATGCATGATGGCAGACTTTAGAAACGGACAATGGGATTAATGAAAGGGGTGTTTTGCCTCACAACCTGGTAATTCAGTTAGTGCCTACTTAGTTAATGTATTAACAGAACAAATAATAATGATCATGATAGCGCTTTCATCTATACAAATGCTACTATGGTTTTTACCCTGTTCCAAAAATAACAGGCTGCAATTCACTTTGTTTTCGCTTGTTTACTCTCCCCTCCAAACTTTTCCTCCCCTTTTCACCTCTCCTTTAAATTTGTTCTTCAAAAACACTCGGTAAGGAGATTATCGCTGCGTACTTGGATTCTGAACACATTATTTGTTCATTTGTGATATTGAAATGAGCAGGAAAGAGCTTTTGCCGTAAGAATCTGCGATGTTTTGATTTGATTTTTGATTTTTTAAAATTATTGTTTGCAAACAGAAAGGAAAAAAGTGTCTCCCCCGCCCCACCCGCTCCCTTTCTGCGCAGTTTTGGACAGCTACAACGATCAGAAAGGGAAACCACCTTCCAGTGGGAAAGGGGTGGTTCGGGGGCTTGATTTTACATGCTGGCGAATAAGTTTCCATCCTAGTGGTTGCAAATGCCGTTTCTTGCGGGGAGCCTTCGATGGAGCAGTGCTCCCTTCACTTCCAAGGTGCAAACTCGATTTCTAATGTGGCCCATTTACCACTTCGCGATGTTAACTGAACATTATTTATTATTTATTACATTTATATACCGCCCCACGGCCGAAGCTCTCTGGGCGGTTTACAAAAAAAGCCTAACTAAGCATGTTTACTCGGAAGTAAATCGCGCTGAGTTAAACAGCCTTGGTCCCTAGTAGGTTTGTTTTGGACTACTCTAAATTTCTTACGCAGGTGAATGTTCTCTATTACAAGATTCTGACAATGTTATAATAATAATAATGTTCCCAGATCTATGTGTCCGAGGACTGTAGCCGTAATGTAATTCTTCCTCACCCTGCGAGAAAAAATTAAACTAAGAAACAGGTGGGGAGAATAATTTTTGGGTGGTGATCGTGTTGCTGTATGGAAACAATAAAAACAGCTATGAACCGACCAATTTTTCTTTCTTTCCCTGTCCGATTCCCACACACACACGCGCGCCTTGGCTCTACTCTCAGGTTTTGGGTTTCAATGGTCGTGGTGATCGTCTGTGCTCACGGACAGGTATAACGAAATGCCGGTCGATCCCGTTGGGGATGATTTCTCTCCATCTCTCCAATGCCATCTTGCTCCCCCGCCTCGCACACCCGCTCTTCCGGGCTCGCTCCCATCATGCCCTCCGTGCATTGTATTCCCCGGCAAGGGTCAAAGAGGAAATTCCCAGGGCTAGCCCCCCCCCCCCCGAGTTGGCGAAGGCCACAGGTGTGGAGGCAGGTGGTGCCAAGAGCCCGAGCGCTTCAGGAAGGTCACAGTCTCAGGCCTGGCTTCCTGTTGCCGCCCTCACGTTAGCTTTTTTCCATTGACCAATTGGCACGGCTTTGCCTCGCATTGACCCCGCCTCTGTCTCCTTGGCTAGCCAACGAGGAAGCTGCAGCAAGAATATCCCCTTCTACTGCTCTCCTATCCTCTGAGGGGGATTCTTTGACCACGTGTTGAGCCCAGTTGCAACGGGCTGCGTAGTGGGCCGCGATTCAAAATCCCCGAGATTTATGCTACCAGTGTCACAGGAGCACTGATTTCTCAATTCAAACCAGTCCTCTTCCATTGGTCTTCTTTAAGGCAATGGTGCAGCTACGTGTAGCTGATGCGCACACAATCCAGATGTAGGGTCAATATGTGGAAACAGCACAGATCTCTGTTAAGAAATTCTTTACTCCCTCTTCGCCAAATCATGACTCCAATAGGAAAAGCAGAAGGCATTTTACAATCCCAAACATGTCTACCTCAAAGAAAATCCCATTGACTTCAATGAGATTTACTCTTGGAGAAGGAGAGTTTAGGATTGCAAGCATGGAATATTCTTTGAGAGCATGAATATTGGTGGCAGGGTCCTTTAATAAATCAGAGCTGGGTGGGCAACTTGAATTCTTTCCAGATGTTGTTGGGCTGCAACTGCCATCAGCCACTGCCAGCACAGCCAATGGTGAGGGGAGTTACAATACAACATATCTGGAGGGCCACAAGTTGCCCACCCCTGAGTTAGAACACAACAAGACAAGAGCTCACATCTGGCTCCTGCCAATGCAGATTGAAATCGGTGTTAGAAATGGGACTTGCAGTACTTGACATAAGTAGCTTCCAGTTCTGGAAGACTGGCATACCCTGGCCAGCATGTGAACAGTGAATCCAGGGTTTTTAAAGGGTCCCTCTTGACTTTCCAACTAATTGTCCTTGTAATAAGTAGCTAAATGCAGAATCACTCTATCATTTGTATCCTGATATTTAGTATTGTCACTCTTCCACCCTTTTCACCTCCACAAGGTAACTTTGAAATGCTGCATGAGACTCAGAGATTGAACTGAGGGAACCTTCCCTAGCATAGTAGGGAGGTGATGGGGAAAGTTTAACCTGTTGATATTGCCTATTCCAGGGGTGGGCAAAAAGTAGATTCCCAGATGTTTGGGACTTCAATTCCCAGCATTCCTGACCACTGGCTGTGCTGGCATTTGAAGTCCAGAACATCTGGAGATCTATCTTCTGCCCACCCCTGGTCTATTTTAGCTATTCAGAACACATTGATCATGTTTTTGTCTTCTATGCAGTTAGAATGCTGTAAAACAAATGGGGGAGGGGTGGAGTTGTGCTGCTCAGGAATGGTTTCTTTCTTCTCCATAGTTTTTGGCTTTGTTTTGCTTTTTTAAAATGAACATTCAGAATGATCCATAACATCTTTACCTATTTGTCGACAGTGATTAGCATGTGTATGTTGTGTGTAGAAATGAAAGCAAACAAAGTGTTTTTATTGGTGTTTTATTGGTATTTTAATGATGTATTGGTTTTATGTGCTTTTAATCACTTTTGTGTATTTTATGATGATGTTGTTCCCCGCCTCGATCCGGAGGGAGAGGCGGGTGATAAATAAATATTATTATTATTATTAAAATAAAATAAAAAATTAAGATGATTTTGATTTCTTTACAACCCAGACCGCATGCCATTCTCAATTAAGCTAAAAATACCATATTTAAAGTAGTTTGGCACAGCTATGCTAGGCATACTTGCTTGGAACCAATATTCCATTAGAACGACCTAAGTAAATTTGTCAGGATTGAGATGTTGAGTGTCACTGAGGTCAAACTGAGAGAACATCTCAATGTGAGATAACACCTCTGCCATTTGGCATCTAGCTATCTAAAATTATTCCTAGGCCGCTTTTAAATGTGGGGCCTTCTCACCAGATAGGGATCAGCTCAGGACAACCTGCTCAGAACTTTCAATTAGAAAGCTGAGAAGTGAGGCAGGATAGAGAGCAGGGCCTTTAAGGTCGTGGCCCCAAGTTGTGAAGTATGGTGCCCAATTTAGGTCATTGCCAGTCCCTAGAGAATGTTAGAAGAAAGTGCTTGCATGCTATGATATCAGTGAAGACGTTTGCTGTGGCAAATTTTTCTCTGTGTGGATGGTTTTGAATGTTGATTGTTGTTACCTGTGTTATTAGCAGTTGTTGTTTTTTTAAAAAGTGATACGATAAGGTTTGCAAGATAAGCTGTAGAGAAAGGGTAGAGGGGTAAAGCATGAAAAATTAACGGTACAATGCCAGGAAAATGAGCCTAAGCAACCCTCACTGAAGTTATAGAAAGCTGCACAAGAATGCTACTTAATTCTGCTGCACCACTTTCTTCTGGTACAGTTCCCATTCATTTCAACAAACCTCTGCATTTCAGTGGATTGTGCCCTCAATAACTAGCTAATGTCTGGGAGCATAAACCTATTACTTGGATGTTACTCCATTTGATTTCAACTGGACTTCACTGTTCACTTAGAATCAGGACATCCAGGTTTGAACCTAAATGATATAGTTCCAGTCTAACTTATGGCTCTGGAGAAGAATGAGCATCCCTCTTCACATCAGAAACATCCATCTACAGCATCTGCATCAGCTGGCCAGAAAGCTCTAATATGTTTGGATTACTCCACTGGAGCATGGTGTGCTAGGAAGCCTTTTCTGCAATAAAGCTTAGCCATGTTATAAGTGGCTAAGAGTGCCATGAGCTCAGATATGGGAAGTCCTACGTTCAAATCTGGTCTCAATTATGAACGTAGTAGGTTACTTTCAGCAAGCGACTGTCAGCTCCAGCCTCCCATCTGTAATATGGGGAGGATAATAATAATAATAATAATAATAATAATAATAATAGCACCCTACCTTATAGGGCTGGCATAAGGATTACTGACACAAGTACTGAAGTTGATTGAATCCCCAGAAAGAGCTATATAGCTATTAAATATTGTGAAGTCATAACTGCCCATTATTTTTCATCTGAGCAGAATTGTATGTGGATCATGTGCCAATACCTAAAGACAGCATTAAAACAGGCCTCGCCTCTTGCATTTTCCACAATGGATGTATTCCATTGCTTTCTGTTCCTAGGAGAAAGAAGAATGGTATATTGCAATGCGAAATTCATGAACACTGCAATCCTATGGAAACATTTCTGCTCAACAGTAAAATCCACTGAATGCAGTGAGCCTTAGTCCCAGGCAAATGTGTATAGGATTGCAACCTTGGGACAGGAGCGCAGGTTCGAAAGTTCTGGTGCTGGGGCAGTGTGCCCTTTCTTAACATAGGCATTGCGTGGTGCAAACTTCCCAAGATTTTATGTGCATTGCAAACTTCCCAAGATTTCAGAGTCCCTCCCCCAACCTACCCACCCCAACTGATGCACAGCCCTTATAAGTCCCTGGATGGATTTGAAATCCATTTCTTTCCTTCCTTTGGTTCAGTTTGATTGGAAACCGCTTAAGTGGCATTCAAGTCCCCCGATCCACAAAATCCATCAAGTCAGTCCCGGCTCTCTCTGACAGCACTGCTGCTTCACTGAGACAGAGATGTGGATAGGCTGTTAGGAATCAACCCTGAGTGGAAAAGCTAAGCTGCTGATCTAAAAGCCAAGGTTTCCGTGATGGGGGGCGCGTGGGGAGATGATGGAATTAAAAGGGCTACCAATCCCCTTCCCAATAATTCAGGCGATTTGCAGACGGTTAAGATTTGAGGTCATTTTTCTTCCTGCAGCCAATGCCTACACCTGCCTGTGCAGAAAACCCAACGTAAGAATACAAGCTATGGGTAGTGTCCAATGTTAGTCCTATGTAGAGTAAACCCATTGAAATGAATGACAGTTAAGTTAGTCATGACTATTTGAAATCTCATTCATTTCAATGGGTCTACTCTACGTAGGACTAGCATTGGATACTACTGTGAATAATGTCTGTTGTGGATTATTCACACTACCAAGAGTGACCAGATCCGATGCCCATTTGATCTATCCAAGGTTATTAATTTGCAGCCTGGATTAAACCTCCTCCAAACCAGAAGAAAACTTCTGTGGTTTGGGATGGGTATCAGTCCCAATATAGCTGGGGTTGGCAGAGAACACGACCCGGTTCGTGCCACCTGATTATTCCAGAATAGTCTTGTAGACTTACATGTAATAGTTCTGAGCAGGTGACTTGAGGAGAAAATCTGTATGGGGTGCTAGGGCAACCCGGTGCCCTCTATGTTTTGGTCCACAATCTTTGGCCACGCTGGCTGGGACAATGGGATCTGTAGTCCAACATATCTGGAGGGCACCGGTTGGGGAAGGTTGATTGAAATTGATCCGCAAAGCAAGAGGGAGGGAGGGCTACACAAACCAATTCAGATGAGCTGTGTGCACTGTGTGTGAAGTCAATGGGACAAAACATGTTTTTGTTTTTTAGTTATTTTATTTTATTGTTACGTTTATATCCTGCCTCTTTTCCTCTTGCAAAAAAACCTAAGGCCCTCCTCGCCGTTTAATCCTCACAACGACCCTGTGAGGTAGGTTAGAATGAGAGTTAGTGACCAGCCCAAAGTCACCCAGTGGCTGTGTAGGGACTAGGACCCAGTTCTTCCAAATCTCAGTCGAATGCTCTAACCACTATACCACATTGTTGCTAGAGAATGATACTCCGGGCTCTGATCCGACCCACTTAGGTTGACTTTGAAACGAAGGCAGGTTTCGTCTGCACGGCACACTGGAAGTGTCACTGAACCCAGTAGGAGCCTGCTGCTGCTTACCTCCGAAGAGAAAGGCATAGTATCGCGCAACACGTCCCTTTTATTAGCAAGGATAGAGCCTGTGGTCCATTTGCGCCGCCTAGGATTTCATCTGGGATGTGATCTGACAGTGGCCGTCCCCCCTTAAACTGCTTAATCTGAGCCAAGACACCATCAGCTCTCCCTTATTCAGTAGAGAGCGCCCGCAAGCATGTACAGAGAGAACGATTCACCTCGGATCGGCCTCCCAGGCACCTGGAATTCATGGGCAGAATTTCCACATCGCCTGTTGTAGCCTGCATCTAGGGTCTAAGCTAGGCTGAGCCCCTGCTTCTGAGGACAAGACCAGGCGAGGCTAAGCCCGGGCTTCTGTCTTTAATGGGAGGACAAATCATATGGCTTGTGCCGTTTTCGTTATTGTTATTTCACAAGGACCTTAAAAATGATGGTCGAGTTGCAGCCAAAGTTAAGTTCTTTTAAAGTCCCATTGACTTTAATTGGATTTAGTAGCTCAGCCCGTCAAGCTCCCTGCTGATCTGAGGTTCCAGTCATAACCAGACATCGAGCCTATTAATGTGAAAACATTAAAACCTCGATCCCATCAGTTCTAGTCCCATCAACTCCAGCCAGGCTTACTTCCATTTAAGGCGGGTAGATTCGGGATATATAAAGCATAATCAAAAGTAGGATAGCAATCGTACTGGAGAGTTGTACCCTGACAGGTGACCTAACAAGAATTTTAAAGAAATAAATTGAAATACATACGGATCTTTAATATTAATAATAATAATCCATTACAGTGCATTGAATTCTATGGGACTTATTCCCAAGTAAGTGTGTATAGAATTGTAGCTTTAATCAATGTGCCTGAATCCTTTATTTGGAGGTGATACTATGGATAAGGCAACCGGGTGACCCCATGTTCCCCAATATGGCAACTTCCAGATAAGTTAGACTACAACTCCCATCATCCCCAGCTAAACCCCTTCTGGAGGACACCAGGTTGGGGAAGACTGATCGAGAATGATCCGAATCGAGAAGAAGCCCAGTCGATTTCAGTGACACTTGCTTTCAGGTAGCCTAAGCATTTTTAACTGGGAAGGAAATACCAGCGAGTTCCATGAGGACTTCCTCCCTGGAAGGCGTCTTTAGGATCGGAGTGGTGAAAGAAAGAGATTTCGAAGATACATTTTCCATGTCGACTGTAGATTCTCTGTAGCAACGTCTGGCACAGTTCGATGTGTGTCTATGTGTGTGACGCGAGATTCGGACACCTCAGATTTCTCTGCATTTTCTTCTGCGCGAGCGAGAGGGCGAAACAGAAAGCAAGGCAGGAGCTGCTGGAGCCTGCCTTGCATGGAATAAGCCCCTTTGAAATCAATGCATATTCCTTCTGCCACCAATGTACTTTGAATAATGGTATGAAAAAAAATCTGACTTCCCACTTCTGCCTCTTTTCCTCTTGCAAGGAGCCCAAGGCGACCTACAAGATTCTCCTCCTCTTCATTTGATCCTCCCAACAACCTTGTGAGGTAGGTTAGGCTGAGACTCAGTGACTGGCCTAAACTCACCCAAGGGAGCTTCGGGTCTTCCGAGTCCCAGTCCAACATTCTAACCACTACCCTACACTGTCTTTACCCTCTCACCTCCCCAATTCTCCCAGCCTCACACCTTTTTTTGCGACTGGAGGGACGGTCGACAAAACATCTTGGACTATCAAGGAAGGATGTCCCCTCGCTAAGTGAGCCCCCGCATCAATACAGATGCCTGGGAGACAGCATCTCTGGCAGCCGTCACGTTATAAGAAAGGTGTTCTCAGATCTGGGGTAGCAGGTAACAGGAGGTAGGCACCGAAAAGAACCTGTGTTAGGCTTTAAAGAAATCCGAGGGTGGGGGACAACCCAGAGAGCCCTGACCAGGTGAGCTGTGGAGGCGAGGTATGAAAAGAAGCCTTCCCTCTCTGGTGAAAAGGATCGTATATTTTCCAATAAGGGACTTCCCACCAACAACACCAGGGGAGGGGGACCTTCGAGTTCAATCCTATGCATGTTTACACAGAACACTATTTTTAAAAAAATCAAAATAACAACCTTGAATATGTGCAGTTTTGCATTTTAAACTCACTTAGGGTACTTAGGACACAATCCTATGCATGTTTAGATAGAAAAAAAGCCCTACAATTCCCAGCATTCCCCATACTATATGGGGAATGCTGGGAGTTGTAGGATTATTATTTTTCTATCTAAACATGCATAGGATTGCCCCTTAGAAAGTGATTCTTCTCTAGTCAAAAGAAAACTGAATAGGAATGAATGGGAGGGTGAATCCTGCTGAAGTCAGTGGAGGAACAGGGCCGTGCAGAGGGAGAGCAGTGGGGCCCGGGGACCACGATTTTGAGGGGGCACTCTGAGGAGGAGGTCCTCCCTAGCTTACCCTACTGCTTCTGTAGGGTAAGCGGCTCATTGAGAAGCGAGTAGCCCACCTTGTGGAAACAGTGCAGAAGCCGTCAGTCGTGAAATTCTGAATGTGAAGAAGTGATGTCTTACATCTTGAATAAAAGTGCCCATTACCATTTTTATAAATCGTTCTAGTTCATATATGTATTTACCACTGAATCAGTGCCATTGATTAAAAAAAACTTAATGAGCAGTTTGAAATTGGGGGGAGGGGCACACACTTCCCATCTGGCCTGGGCATATTTCCAGTTCTGCACGGCGCTGTGGAGGAAATCCCATCGATTGGGATTGTTTCGATTAAACCTAGGACGAGCAAATGGCCTAAACTGGACTGGGGTGGGTGGGGGGCACACTCCTGTAGAGAGCCTCTGCAAGGTCGGTGATGTGAATGTGGACATCAGTGTGGCTTTTAAAATAGATTATATATTACATCCTGACCCCGCCTCAATACATGGACCTGGAAATCAAGCCTTGTTGATTTCAAGGCAACTTACCTTCAACCCCACTCCTAATGAGTCTCACCTGGACCGCATGGTACTTGGAAGTAAAATCACACCCACACCCGGCTTCTTTTTTACCTCGAAGTAAGTTCACACCCGATCCTTTTAATAATTTGCATTGAAGTAAATCCACATACTCACCCCTATATTTACTTAGAAGAAAAATCGCACCTGACTCATATTATTTTTAAATAAAGTAACATCTTAGAGTTACTTTGAAGCAAAGTCACGTCCTGACCTTTTATTTACTTCGAACTAAAGTCGCATTCACACTCAGACTTTCGAAGTACATGCAACATCCTAGACAGTGATTTAAGGTTTGTGTTTTGGCGTTCTTTCCATTGAACTGTCTTCGACGAAAATCTCATCCCATGGGCATTAGGCATGGTCCAACTTCTCAAGGATTAGTCCTCTCTGCTTATCTGAGTTCTTTATTCCAAGAAAATTCTCCCATTTCCTCTGATTATCGCGCATCCTGCCAAGACCTGGATAGAGATTCTCCTCTTCGGGCAGTTGGTTAGAACAAAACGTGAGTAGCGCCTAATGAGGATTCCTAGAGAAGAACACACACCGCGTGCAGAGACAAGAAAAAACCTTCAAGATTAATCTGCTACCGATCATGCACATCAGCGCTATTGGCTTATTATTGGAAGGGACAATAGTCCTAGATCATTTCTTTGTCGGCAAACTTTGCTGGACGGCTCTTCTGTGAGGTCACTGTGAAAGTTCTCGGTGGTCTGAGGAGTGCGAGCCACAAATAAGAAACTAGTCTGGAGCAGTCTTACCAGTGGAGGCTGGTGGCTCCGATTTTGGTGGGGTTGTAAATCCATTTTAGGTTTCAGTCAGAATCAGCCATAACTTTAAAGGAGCTATCCAAGATCCTGAGCCTAGTTTGGGGGTGTGGGTAGGTTTCAGCACCATGGACAGGTCATTTAGAGTTCAGGGGCACTTCCTACTAAAGTGGCCCTGAAGCCTCGGGGACTATGAATCTGTTGTGGGTTTTTTGTGGTTCTCCTTTCCAGTAAAAATGGGCTGAATATTATGCTCGAACCGCCCGATCCTATGTAGTCGGAAGCAAGTTCCAGAAGAGGACTAGATACAGTTTACTTCCGACTAAGCATGCCCCGGATTGCAGCCTGCATCCCGATCCTATGCAGGTTTACGCAGAGCATGCATGAAAGGGCTCATAGCGCAGTGAAATCGTACAATGAAGGCAACCTGGTATTTTGGACTCCAGTTCCCATGAGTCTCCCCAACTCCCACAGCCAATGGTCAGGGATTATGGCAGTTGTAGTCCAAATCATTTGAACTACTCTTCTCACCAAGGCTGCTGGACAACATGGCTGAGAAAGGCTCTATCTCTGGAAAGGCGCTGGCTGCATGCCGGCTAGTGGCTAAATGGTCCGACTCAATATCCCATTCAATTGAATGGGAGTTAAGCCTTGGTGTGCATAGGATTCTTCATACCTCTCAGCCCAAATTGCGTAATGACACAATTATGGCTGTAATCCTACACCCACTTACCACGGAGCAAGCCCCGTGGAACATGTACAGGATTGTGCTGTCAGGCTGTAATTCCATGCACGCTTCCTTTGAATCTGGTGGGATTTATTTCTGGATAAATGCTTAGAACGGTTAGAACGACAGCCAACACACGTTTGGACAGTCGGGGAGCAGTTGTACGCATTATATCATGGACCGTTTTCTTGCAGCTACACAATCGTGCAGCAAGTGAAACCCAAGGCGATGGTTCCTACCCCTTTGCCAACACCCTCCTACCATCCTAGGTTCCTTAAATTGGATGGTGGACTTCCAAGTCAAGGGGCATGCTGAAGACATCGCCCATCAAATTGTCTTTGGTTCCCTCGCTCTACAGCAGTATTCCTCCAGCTGGCACCCGCCCCGCCCCCTGCAGATGTGTTGGACTACAACTCCTATCAGCCTCGACCAGCACAGCTGGGGAGTGATGGGAGTTGTAGTCCATCACATCTGGAGGGCGCCAGGTGTGAGGACGCAAGCCTTAGAGTTTAGTTCCATTTAAAGCATTTCCAAATAGTATAATCCAAGCGAGTTAAACCTGCATTTAAAAACTGTGTATTCATTTATTCAGGGAGAGGCGGAAAGCGCCTTGATGGCAGGGATCTGTCTTGATTCATCTCGGTTTGTAAAAGATGATTTATTATTATTATTATTATTATTATTATTATTATTATTATTGTAGAAGAAGCCTTGTACACTGCTGAGGCATTAGGAAAATAATAATGAGTAAGAATTTTGTCCCAATTGGCTGGCGCTTCATTTTCTCTCTGTTTCCACGAAAGTGAAATCCCATTGCTAGCAAACTACGTGTGCTTCGGATCCCAGCCTTAACTGGCTCATGATTCAAAGTATAAGGGTTAGATCCTTTTGCACGTTTAGACAAAACAAAACAAAACTTCAATATGGGTGGCTGGAGAACATTGGGACTTGTAGGACTTTTTTCTGTCTAAACATGCATAGGATTGCGCCCTAAACGATTCAAAGACAGACTCACCATCAGCAATTCGTGTAGTATCCCAAATTCTGATGTCCGATTTGGAAGGTCTGTGTTCTATTTCCTCAGGACTTGCTTTCTGGGGTTGGTGTGGAAATTGTTCGGGCAAGCAAATCGCAGCACCAGCCTTGATTTGGTGATCACCATTTTGAATTAGATTTTCTGACATTCTCTTTGTGATTAGGCCTCCACTTGGAAGTTTGATGATGATGATGGTGATGATGATGATGATAATAATAATAATAATAATAATAAGTGGAAATTTTCTGTGTCTTACTGGTTTCTTTGCCCCACTCTGTCGGTGGCAATGGACTAAGGCAAGTGTAGTTTACTTCTGCGGGTAGAATGCAGTCCTAGAATTGGGAGAAACCTAAAGTAACTGAGAGAGGACTTCGACAAACTAAATAGGAAGAAAGAAAGCAGAGCGATTCAGCTGATGTATTCTTAAGGCTCAAGGGTAGGATTCGGATCAGCGAGGGTAGGATTCAGATCAGCGAGATTTGTTAGTCATGACTAACTTAAATTCCATTGATTTCAGTGGGTCTATTCTATGGCCTGGTCTGGGTCCAACCCTAAGTGTTCAGAGATGGTGTGCACACTTATCTAGGGGTAAGCCCCGTTGGACACAATGGGATTTACTTCCAAGAAAATCCAGTGAACCTGCACAAGAAAAACAACAACACTCTAGATATTACATGACCAGGATGATGGTTTCCTGGTGCCATTTTTGAAATTGGTGTTACTGCTACTATTAGCATTACTAGTGATAGTAGCACTACTTATCCATCAGTCCTGCTACGACTGCTTCTATTGGGCTACTTAAGTTGGTGAAAGGTTTGTTTGTGTGTGTTGTTGTTGTTGTTGTTGTTGTTTTGTTTCTTAATTCTTCGCAATAGCCTCGAATACTTGTTAAAGGCAGCAAACAGAGAAACATTTCTTTGGGGGGAGATGTAAGTCCAGTTGAAATCGGTGGGGCTTACTTTCAAGTAAATATAGATTGGATAGGGATGCCCGAGACACAGTCTGCAGGGTTACTGCACAAGTCCCGCTGAAATGAATGGGGGCTGCGTAAGGGCACTCTAATCCATGCAGCTTCCATTATGGGTTTTGCGCAACACATACTTCCAGGTGTATTGTGCACGGCGATTGCTAATTTAGCAACATTTTTGATAATGTTGGTAAAAGGGGAAATCTTGACTCAGCCATCCCATATTCTGGAAAATCTAGGCTTTCTCTCTCGTTTCTTTAAGGTTTTGGTGTGTGTGTGTGTGTGTGTGTGTGTCGATCACACACAAATGACAGAATTATGAAAACAGAAGCTCTGGTAATTCTGATTTTTTTTAAAAAAAATCCTTAAATTAATTCCGGTTCCTTGGCCCATCTCGCTAAGGAGATGCATCACTAGGTTCAGTTTTGCTCGGATTCCAGAACTACATGCAAATGATCCGCAGTTCAAACTCTCGTCCCCCATTCGGTGCAATCGCCCTATTAGAGAGCTCAATTACTTTAGGCAACCATAGGACATGTATACAGACTTGGTTTTCAACAAATTATTTTCTTTATTTATGATTTTTATTTTATTTTAATTTTTATTGCTTCACTGGGCATCAGAAACTTTATACGGAGAAGACCCGGACTTTCAATTAAGTTAAAAGGCTGTCTTCCGTGCGCCTTTACACTCCAGCTTCGCATTGAGCGTCTCTCTGTATAACCCACCGGAATTTTTAGAGACGAGCAAAAACAGCCAAACGTCCTGTGCCACAGTAGAGACGAACCATTTCCTTTGGGAGAAAACTCACCCAAGAAAAGAAAAGAATATACAATGCTCTGTCCGCCCACCCACAACTCAAAATAAATATGACACATTCTGAGGAAAGATGTAAACGTGGGGATTATTATAGCAACAATCCTGATCGTGGTCTCATTCGGTTTCATTTTTCTTTCATGATGCGACTCTGCATTTTGTCTTCCAGTCTACAATTCTTCTGAACATATAGTCGAATTCATTCTCTGTTTGTATAAACCGAGTTCTATTGGGGCTTCACTGGCACTTACTTCCAGGTAAACGTGTTTACGAGGAGGGGGGTTAAATCCTTTACGCTTCAGTCCTAAACCTCCCACTTCGGAGTAAAGCAAACAAGTCCCGTTGATTTCAGAGGAATATCATTCCCACTAAAGTCCAATTTACTTGGAAATCCTGTTGCTTTCAACGGAATTCCATTCCACTGAGCGCCGCTGAAATCGGTTCAATCCAAGGCGTTCCATTTAACTAAGTTATGCTAGTTCAGGAATCAAATTTCTGACATCTTCCGATCCTGAAGGTATTTCCACTGGCAATAAAAACGATTGATTTCGGTGGGGCTTAATATGTGTTTAGGAGTAGGCTTTTAATTTAAGATCACGATTTCTCCATTTAAAAATGAATAAATGCCTGGTCTACCGAACAGAGTTCCTGAACTATATTGACTTCTTTCCCAGGGGGGAGGGGGCAAAACTTCTGTTAGGAGGATGTCTGTGCGTGTGTGTGTGCGTGTGCATATATATACAGATATATATATATATATATATATATATGTTAACTGCTTTTCAGATTCCTTCCTTCCTTCCTTTTGTCTTTGCTTAGATCCAGCTAAAGATCTTTGTGACTAATGACCCATTAAAGCCAAAGAAACAAGTGAAATTATTAGTCTGGGCTCTCTCATTACTTTCAATGGTGCTCAGCCTAGACTAACTTTAACTGGGTTGAAGCCAAAAGCGTTTTAATTTGCTGCCGCTCAAAAGCGTAGCCCAAACCGAGCTGGGTTTTGTTCTGTAAGAGAGAACTGCCTAAAGTCCAGGCGACTCCAGTTCTGTGCGGCTGCAGACCTAGAAAGAAAGCGACACCTTCCTTCCTTCCTCCCCACCCGCCCCCACCCCTCCCACCCCACACCCCAAAATCCCCCAACTTGCCTTTTTCTCTGAGGATCCCCCACTGCCCGTCCAGAAGTGGTTTTTAGAAATACTCGAACGCATTTGGGCTGATTTGGTTTTTATTAAATCATAAGAGAGAGGGAGAGAGGGTGAGCGAGAGGGGAATAAAAGGAGGGGGAGGGGGAGGCCCCCAAAAAATGAGGAAAGAATTAAGCAGGTAATAAAGAGAATAAGGATGGAAAAGCCGCTGAAAGCTTTCTTGGATCAGAAACCTGCCTCAGCTCTGCCCAAGAAGGGCTTTTGAGGTTGTTTGGAAATCAAGTCAGACCAACAGTTTGGGGCTTCTTGCAACGCGAGGCAAGCCCTGGTGCCGTTTCCTACAACAAGACTCTCTGCTGCAGTTTTAACAAAAGAGGAAAGGGCCGCTCCAGTTGATGGACTCTTATCAATAAAATGTGTGTGTATGTGTGTGTGTGTGTGTGTGTCCTCGACTAAACATTCTTCCTACTGAAATCGGTTATCAATTGCCTTTATGCCGCCCAAAGCAATTGTGTGGGTGATGCCCCTTTCTTATAACAATAACAATAACAACAATAATAATGTCTGCTCAGGTGCTAGGCTTGGCGATCCACCAACCAGTCCAGCCAAAAGGGCTTTAGAATTACCTCCGCTGGATCAGGCCAAACGTTCTGTTTCCAAACCGACCCCACCAGGCTCAGGTTCATTTCAGGCGGGACAGCGAATCCCTTTGTCCGCCAGGTCGAACAGGTGCGTGAACTGAAGCCGATCCGAAGTCGGTGGGACTATGCCATAGGTAACTATGTTGCCGTGACTCAGTCAGGCCATAAATCGGTTTAGGAGCGAATGTAGGGCTTGTACCGTTCAACTCTGTTCTGTATTGTCAGGTTCTGTTGCCCTAGTTCTACTAAAGTGTAGTTCCTGCTCTTAAATCAATTAATCCCCTAGACGTCCGCGGGACTGAATAATAAATAGAAATACAATTTCCCTTTGTCTTGACTTGTATATACACATCGAACTATATAAGATTATGGATCTATCTAATTATCTATCATCTATCTATCTATCTCAACAAGCAGCCATTTTTCTCCACATGATCCCCCCCTTTTTTTTCTTAACGTGGCTGTATCTATCTCGATTATTCCCTGTAAACTCTTTGCAGCAATAACGACCCCGAGAAGAAAGGGTTAAGGATCCTTCTGACTGAGGAGCCGCTGATGCCGTTTGCGTAATATCTTTATTAGTGAAAACTTCAAGGTAAAGAAGGGAGGGAGGGAGGGGGAGAGAGAGAGAAAGAGAGAGAGAGAGAGGAATGGAAACCAGATGTGGGCATGGAAAAATGAGGGATTACAAAGGAAGACGGAGAAAATGGAGCGTAAAGGGGCGGCAAGAGTTAAAATGGGGAAGGAGGAGCCTGGTGAAGCCCAGCGGACTTTTACAGGATCCGCTTCGGGGGCCTGAAGCCGTAGATGTCGATTAGTAAGAAATCCAAAGCACCTTTGCAAGCGCCCTCCATCCTTTGCATCCGCAAAGGCAGTTGCTGTGGTCCCCTAGAGTCAGGCAGGCAGGCAGCTCTGGTACACTGCTGGCCAATCCCTGCTCGCCGGTCGTGCCTGGACTGGAAGATGGGGAGGCGTTAATTAGACGTCAACCACGAACTGCAAACAGCCTTCGCTTTAAGTGTGTTTGTTTGAATTCGTGGTTGGTGCTGGAGGGGAAAGAAATCCCATTCAGCGGTAGGAAACCGGATTCTTAATCCACCCACCCCAGTTTTTCTAACAACTAGAATTCAACAGAGAGACAGAAATTCACCCGGTGAATTCAACCTCTCCTCCCCATCGGAACCTTGAGATGTTGAGGGGAGCTGGACCTGTTGATTTTTCACCTGCCACGAGCTCTTTCCCAGCCCTGCCCGGGAACAATCAAAAGCAACGCTCTGGCAAATCTTCCTAGGAGGTCCTGGATGAGTGAGGGGAGATCGTTCTCGGGCACACCCACACCCACCCACACACCAGCGATACAAAAATTGTCATCCAGAGCATCCAGAGTCCAACCGTTACGAAAGAAAGGAGCGGAGGGGGGGGGGGGGGACGGATAAGGGAGGAACACACACACACATACACGACCCCTCATAACGGAGCGGCGGGGGGAGCCCAAAAACCTCGAGCCCTGCAGCTGCCTGGGTAAGAAGGCATCGGAAAAGAAGGAGCGCAGCGAATCGACTGTGTCACAAGCATGACATTTCTGCATGTTCTTTCGCCTTGCACAGATCCTCACATTCAGGCCTTCTAATTGCATTACTGTCATGTGGCTACTCCTTTTCTATATTTTATTGTTTTGTGATTGTTATTATTATCATTGCCTAAAGAAAGACGTTTAAAGCAAACAACACCACCACACACACACTGCAAAACAACCCGCTCCTTTCCTCCTTCCTCTCCCTGTATATATAGATTGGGCTCGTTCTTTGAGGGGGGGGTGGATGCGAGGAGGAAAAAACCGGGCAAGGAGGAGGAGGAGGAGGAGGAGGAGGAGGAGGAGGAGGAGGAGGAGGAGGAGGAGGAGGAGGAAAAGTGGAGGCAAAAGAAGAGTTCCTTGAGGAGGGATTCCTTCCCTTCTCCCCCCCCCCTCCCCGCGACTCCTTCCCACTACTCCCGCTTCCTCCACTCTTGGAGTTGGACAGCCGGCGAGCGAGAGGAAAGAGACCCTTTCCCCGTCTCGCTATATCTTTAGGGGGGCTTTGGGTGCACGCGCGGGGGTGGGGGAGATCTGCTTGGCTTTCAAGAACATCTGAATCCTCTTAGTGTGCGCCCGGCTCGGTGTGTGTGTGTGTGTGTGTGTGTGTGGGTTGGGAGGGGGAGGAACGTGTGTGTGTGGGGGGGGGAGAAAGCCAGAGAGAGGGGGGGTTCCTGGTGCTGCGTGAGGACACCGCAGGGCCCTTTTTAATTTTAGCCATGAATGCCGAGAGTTGCGTTCCCTTTTGCGACCCAGCTGCCGCCGCCGCCGCCGCCGCTGCCATGGATTCCTTCTACAACGCCGCCTCACAGGGCAGCGCCGACGGCTCGTCGCCTTTTAGGGCATTTCCCGGCGGCGGCGGCGACAAGTTCAGCCCCGCTTTCCTGGCCAGCAAAGGGCAAAGCTTCGGTGGCGGCGGAGAAGGCGGCGGCGGCAGCAGCGGCAGCAACAGCCCCAAGTGCCGGAGCCGTTACAGCCAGCCGGAGTGTCCGTCCCTGGACGGCAGCGGCGGGCCGCCACAGCAGCAGCAGCAACAGGCGCTCTCGGCCGCCGCCTATAACAAGTATCACGCGCAGCAGCAGCCGCCGCCGCCGCTCTACGCGCAGAGAGGCTCCTGCAAAAGCCCCCCGGGCGCCAGCCTGAAGCTGCAAGACGCCAGCGGCCACAACGGAACGCTGCAGCTCTCCTGCTACGGTGAGTCCCCGCATCGGTCAGAGCGGCCGGGGCTGGCGGAGCGAAGGGGACGGTCTTGAACCCCCCCCCCCCCAACACACACACACACACACACACACTCCGTCCAGAAAGCGGCCAGAGTGGGGACTTCTCCGTTTTGCCCGGGTTTGGGCCGATCCTCACAGATTCGGAGTCACTCTGGCATCGCGCGGTTGGCTATTCACACAGGGAAGGCGAATTCGGATTTAAGTCCTCCCCTGCCGCCTCCGCTGTCTGTCTCTTTTTCGTAGTGGAGAAGTTTACCGGCCAGCGCTTCAGGGTGGAAGGAGGGAGCCCTGAATATGACTAGTGCTCCAGAACAATGGAGATTCCTTTAGGCAGGAGAACGGCGGACTGATGTTTGAAAAGATGCTGCGATTAGCCCCGGCTCCCTTCCATGGGGACACTTGCAAATGTCCCCAGTGGGTTGGATCCACACGCCAGTTATGCCCACACATTTTCAGCCTATTTACATCCATGGGACTGGGAGTCCGCTAATGGAAGTCCTATGGATTTCAGTGGGATTTAAAACATATACGCACACATGCACAAATCTCAGCAGATTACTTCAAATCTGAGTAGGTCGGCTTAACTGGCTTGTGGATCGGAATGAATGTTTTCCACCCAAACGGAAAAGAAGTATTTTTCAGTGATTTCTGAAACTTCCTTCGAAGTAATTAGAAAGAGAACGACCCGTTTGGGAGTCAGAGCCAAAGAAAAGCCATTTTATTTTACTGGTTCATTTATAATAACTTTCCAAAGCTTAGATCCTAATTATGTTTTGTTTCTCCTTTTCTGTCCAAGTATACCACCTTCTTCTTCTTCTTCTTCTCCTCCTCCTTCTGCTGTTGCTGCGACTACTATTTCTACGACTACTACAATGAACATTTTCATAATTAGTGCAGAGCGTTTCCAAAAGTATCTTGGTTTCCAAAAGACAAGCCTAGCCCTCCACGGGGTTGTGCCAAGCAGAGTCTTCGGCCATGCACTTGGCGACTGCTACGCGCAACGCCGTTCATTAGTGGCAATTAAAGCACTGCCTCCTCACATTGGCACATTGAATTAATGAATAGCCTTAACCCGGATTCATCCTCGTTACGAGTTTAACCACGAGGTTAGAATGGCAGGCAAATGTTTGCTTAGAGATGGTTATTCTGGGAGAATAAATTAGCGATAAGGGAAAGTGAAAATAGGATTATCTGTCTGGGTCTTTCCTCTCCGCGGTCGCTCCTCCTTGCAAACAGACTGTAAACGTTCTCCTGATCTCTCGATCTCTCGATCTCTCTCCCTCCCCGCAGTCTTACTAAACACGTTCATTTCGAATACAATCCCAGTTATTTTAGCTGGACCGGTTTCTAAGTAAACGGATTCTGGATTGGCGTTTTGGAAGCTGCGATCTTAAATTTAAAAGTCGAAGTTACATCCCATTTCCAAGGAAATGTTTAGAATTTGGGTTAGATGTCTTGACCGACAGAAGACACAATTTCACTTTTCCCCCCTTCCCCACTATTAAATTTAACAAAACTTGCCCCCAGGAGAGGCCTCTTGAAGAGAATCAAAGGGCAGAGAGGGACAATGACGTCCAAAGTTGTTGGAGGCAAATACATTCAGACCCGTTAGGGACAAAGATGATTACTGTTAAGCCCTTTTGATTAAAGTCTCTCAGTGAACGAGACTTAAAAGTTGCTCAATTTTGGCTGGATTTTGACCAATAACAGAGAAGGAGAAATTCACCACCTGAGCCTATTTTAGCACCCTGAACAGGATTTCTTGCTGGGGTCTTTCGTGGTTACACTTCCCCACCCCCCACCGCCCTGTGAGGTAAATACAGACTGGCTGACTCAAGGTCACCTCGTGAGCTTCAAGGCAGATCAGGGAATTTGAACTCAGAACTCCCAATTCGACATTATGTCCACTACATCAGGTTGAATATCCTGCCTCTTTCATTTGCCTTGCCTTTGCAGGCTGATGCATTTTTCCAAATTGCTTTTCTTCCTCTTTATTTACCTTTGAAGGATTTTCACTCACTCTTCTCACTCCCCCACTTTCACTCATGTTCTCCTCCCCAGAAGGCACCCTCCTCTTCCCCATCCCCCAAAGGCTTCGGAAGTCTGGGAGTGTTTTCTGCCTAAAGAGAAAGCCATAGAGCAAAGAGATCCCGATTTCTTCCTGCGTTTTCTGGCTGCACTCATTCCCTAAGAGAACTAGCTGATTTCCAGAGTCCAGCAAGGTTCCATTGGGGCTGGATTTCTCCCTTCTTGTTCGCCCCCTTCTGCGAATGAGAATCAAAACGTGAGGAAAGGCCTGTTGCACATTTGCACATCTAACTAACTGCCGCAACCTAATGCGGAAGGCAGACAGGCGTTTGATATGCCCAGGGAAATGTCTGAGCTGCTAAGCCGGTCGATAATGAGAAGGCAGAAAGCCCAGCGTGAAGGCTTGTGGAATCGTGAGAGTGTGTCCTTGTTTGGTACTACAGGTCTGGGAGCATCCCAATTAGGACATTTTGGAGAGGGGAAGGACTAAATGCTCCTGTGCTGAAGAAATTCAAACAAATGGGTTTTCTCTCTGCCTACTCCCACCTTGAATAAAATCTTGAAAAGAAGCTACTATCCCCACCATCACCACCCCACCCACACTCCCTAGACAAGGACCATTGTCTCTTTACAGTCCCATCAGCACCCAAGACATGCCCTGTTGATTTCCAGGAGAATCGACTTGGAACTGGATTGAATTGTGGATCAGGAAGTTAGAAAACATGACCTGGGGACGACCGCCTTCACCTGTCCCAAGAAGCCTCGATAAATCATTTTATAGCAGGATGTTATCTTCGCCTTTATTATGCAGGGTGAATTTAGTGGTATTTGGGTTTCCTCTGCAAGGGAGCCCTTTCCTGCCCTAGATGTGAAGAAAGCAGCTGTCGAAACATCTTGAGGCAGAAGAGATTGGAAGAAGGAAAGCCACAGCTTCATAACAAGTCCCTTGTGCCACTCTGAGGGAGAGTAGAAATAATAGGCCCCGATTCAGTCCCCCCCCCCCTTTTTTTTACACTGCCCTTCCAAAAACCGGAGTCACTCCGAGCTGGGTCCTAAAAACTAGACGCTCCAGGCAGGGCGCGTGAGCCAGAAGAAAGAGGAGATGTACTGCCTTAGAAGGCGAGGGGGGCATTCGACGTCTCCTGAGAGCTCCCTCTTCGACGCTGCAAGGCAGTTTTCCTGAAGCTGGCTCTCATCCCAGCGAGCCTTCGAATGGAAACTCCGGGGAGGCTGAATCTGCCGCAGCCGCGACGCCGAATGCTCCCTGGCCCCCATCAGCCGAAGCCAACAACTGCGCACTCACCTGCGCCATCAGATGTCATTAGCCTCAACCTTTCGCGCGCCCCTCTTCTTTTCCCAGTCGGCTTCGCTGAGAATTTCAAGATGATAAATCAAGAGGAGGGGAGGGAAGTGACCCTCTTAAAAATATTCCCTGGCAAATATCAATTTGCGCTCCATTGGACTCCACTAACAGCTCTGCGACAAGAGGTGTTAGGAATCCATTTCTAGACCCCAGGCTGGGGCCTGACCGTAAATCGGCTTCATTCTCGCTATTCCGGCTTAACCATGAACTGTGCACCACACGGTTAGAAATCACCAGGCGTGGGAATGGGTGGCAGGCGCCGTACATAGATGACCTTGATGACGTGTTGTTGTTGTTGACTCATAAATAATATCTTAAATATTTATTCTTGGAAACAATGCTGAATGAACTCAATCGAGCTTTCAAATGTGTGTTTAGGGTGGATGACGATAATGATAATGATGATAGGAACACAACAACAGCCTTCCAGAATAGCTTCATAATACATCATGGCACCTTTCAAGAATATACAAAAGCGTGATATTTGACTTTTTTTTAAAGAAGGGGGTGGATAAAACACGGACAGAGGCACCCCATACACAAATGCTAAGAGATCGTCCAACAACCTTTAAATCGGAGCCCTCTTTTCAAAGTACAGCTTCTTAAGGGCTGCGTAGCATTTTGTATGATGTGGCTTGAAGGACAAGGAAATGTAATGAAAGCCACCTGGATTTGTCATCATCATCAGGAGTATTGATCATAAGGAGTATCGATTAAAGAATAGTTTTTGGTTAGCATGTAGAAGATAGATTGTGGGGGGCGGCAGGGCATTCCTGGGCACATGAAAATCGTCCCTCTCTCTCTCTCTCTCTCTCTCTCATTGACGAATAGATAGATGTTGGGTACAATGGGACTAAGCGCCCTTAAAGACTCTTAATGGTTGGCCTTGCGCCCTTGATTTCAGAGTGGAGCCAAGCATTTATTTGTGGAGAGCCCGGGTGGGGTGAGAGGGAAGGAAGAGCTGCATGCGGTTTTTGCACGTACAAGAGCTAAATACATCCACACACACGGTCCGTTTCATCCCAAGCACGGCCCAAGCCACCGGCCCTGGCCTGCTAGCTGGAAAGCGAACAGCAGCCTGTTTGAAAGCGCCTGGGTCGCGTCAAAGGCCGCTTTCTCCGGAGAGACGCGGCGCTCTTAGCCATCAAGGCTGCTTCTCCCACCGCCGAGCAACTGCAGACACGGCTCCCGGTTAGCCACTTCTGCAACTGGATCCTTTAACGATTTGTAGGCCTTGGAAATGACCGTAAACGGCAATAAGCACTAATAGCTTTTGAGTGTCGTTTTGGTTAACCAGCGCGGGGCAAGATTTGCCAAACGCCCAGCTCCTGTTTTCTTCGCCCGGCTTCGGGCTTCCTCCGAGAGAGTCCCAGGGGAGCTCGATCGCCTCCCGATTAAAGAGGAGCCTGGGAGGGACGGAGGGAGGGAGGGAGGGAGAAGGCAATATGCGAGAAGAAAAAGAGAAGGGGAAAGAAAATAATAATAATAATAATAATAATAATAATAATAATAATAACAGGGCGGAGAAAAAGTTGCGGCTGATGAGTGAACCGACCTAGGCGCTGGGAGAGCTTTTCAATGCGCTTATTATTATACCCAGACCCTGAAAACATTTGCTTGGCAGCAGTGCCTTGGAAGCCAGTCTCATTGAAATCAATGGCACTTCCGGTTTGTTTGGGATCTGGATGCCAGAGAGAGGGGGAAGGGGGAGGGCGGGAGAGAGGGAGAAAGAAAGAAAGAAAGAAAGAAGAAAGAAAGAAAGAAAGAAAGAAATTGAGAGAGCGAGAGAGAGAGAGAGAGAGTAGGAAGGAAGGAAAGAAAGAAAGAAAGAAAGAAGAAAGAAAGAAAGAAAGAAAAAGGAACGAAATAAAGAGATTGAGGGGGGGAAGAGACTTTTGGAAGGAAAGATAGCAAAAAGTGGCCTTTTTTAAACTGTTCTCTGCAGTTCCTTCAAACGACCTTCTGAAACCTAAGCAAATCCAAGCACTGCGTGGTGCTCTTTCTTTCCCTCGAGTTTGCTTTACCCACAGTGCAGAATTGCCGGATCCGACTTGGGCCTGCTGTCCTGAATCCGCTTCTACGTTCCCTTTAAAGCCGTTGGATTCAGCGGGGCTTCCTTCCAAACTCCTTGACATCGGCTATAAATCACGTCGGTGTCTTTCTCCTTCCGCAAGCGGGCCGAGCCCAGACGTGCGTCGCGGTTGCTTTTTGGCAATGGGAAATCGACATCCGCAAGTGGCTGGGGCTGGCTGGGGCTGGTGGGGGGGGGGGGGGGGGAGGCGGTGTTTGTGTGTGAATGAGAAGAGGGAGCGCAAGGCGACATCGTGATGGGTTCCCTTCTGGTGCCGGCTGCGCTGGAATCGCTCCCAGAGGGAGCTCCCCAATAAGCACTCCAGCGTGGAGGTTTCAGACGACCTTCCTTGCTCGCGTGCTTTGTACTTTTGACATCAGGCCTCTCGCGCAGCGCAGATCGAAGGGTGCAAGAAACACCGCCTTCCCCCAACACGGCGCCCTCCAGGTCGCGTTGGACTAAAACTCCCACCATAAGAACTGGTCAGGTTGGGTGATGATGGCAGTTGTAGTCCAACACCACCTGGAGAGCGCCGGGTTGGGAAAAACTGAAGACGCGTTTCTGGCGAGTCGTCCTCATCTCCATGATTCTTAAGAGCAGGGTCTTGCTCGGGGTTTGATGGTCCCTTTTGGGGGTCTCTGCCTGACCCACGTGGGGCGTTAGCGGGAGAACGTCTGGAGCTGTGGATTCCTGGAGTAAAGTCCAACATAAGCCCTACGCAGAGTAGACCCACTGGAATGAATGGGACTTGGGTTAGTCGTGACTACCATGGGTTTCATTCATTTCAATGAGTCTACTTGACGTAGGACTTAGGTTGAATTTTACCCCTAGAACCAGGCAGGGAAATCCGGGTTAGCGCTGTGCGGCGTTGGTCTTTCTTCCGCCGATGGTGGCTGCAGGGCGTCGTCGTCCTTCTAGCCTTGGGAAAGGAAACCGGGCGGTGGTTTAGGCTTGTGGATCCCTCAGCAGACCCAAACAGTCCCGTCGTTTCCCTGTAAGCCCGAGCCCTATTTCGGACGTCTGTCTTTTCCTGATCAATCCAGCTTCCCCTCTCCAGATCCTTCAGAGAGGATCGATTTGTTTCTTCCCGAAATCTGAAAATAAGAATCTTCAAAAGATATTTTCTGTGGGGGGGAGGAGGTGTTTTTCATCCAATTGTTCCTGCGCCTGCCTTCAAGTCCGGCTCTAGCCTAAGCCGACCTATTCCCGTCCTAAATGCGTTCATGTTGAAATGGCTCCCTCTCTTTCGGGTGCCGAAATCCTCCCCCCCCCCCCAATCAGGCTGCAAAACGCATCCTTGACCATCCGTGGCAAATTTGCCAGTGTGGCTTCAATCGCATGTAATTTGGGGGCTGCATCCCCGGGTAACTTCCAGTTTGATCGAAAAAGGAGTGGATTTTATTGGTCTGGGGATCGGGCCGTTAAAAACGGAGGAAGGAGAGAGAAAAAGAAGGGACTGGAGTGCCTAGTGGCAAAATAAGCAGCGCAAGAGCTGAATATCAGTGTGTGTGTTTGCATGTGTGTGTGTGTGTGTGTTTGTGTGTGTGTGTGTGTGTGTGTGTGAGAGAGAGAGAGAGAGAGAGAGAGAGAGGTCACTATAACCACCATCTCTCCGTCTGTCCCACAGGCTGGAGGGTAGGAAAGTAATTTACAAACCCGATCTATTCAGATAAATAAGACCTGCCATAAACATGCAGTCCGAGTCTATGCGTGTTTATTCAGACGGTAGTTTCTCTGGTTTCAAAGGGGTTTGCTGCTCTCACAAGTAGGCGTAGCGACAAAGAAAGCACAGAACCTCCAGGCTTTCGTTTATTGCCTTCTTGAATAATTCTTTAAAGTAAAGTTAGAAAGAAGGAAGGAATTCTCTGTTAACTGTAATGTTGAGCGCGTGTTTTGTACCAAATGCCAAGCGGAGTAATTTCAAGTAGTCATTGGAAACTGTAGCCTGGAGTCCAATTCGGGTTTTGATTTGCAAGTGAGATTTTCGGGCAATCAGATTTTGGAACGTGCTCATCTGTTCTGCATAGGACCCTCTTTACTTTTTTGCTTCCAGACTAAAGGCTGTGGATTATTCCTACGCAAACTGAAACAGCAATTAAAAAGGGGGGGGGCATAAACCATAACAGTAAACTATATATTTGGGTTAGAGGTGTGGAGAAGAGGTGGGAGGAACCCTCTTCAAAGATTTATGGCCAAATGTAATCTGAATTACTATTTCTCCTGCTTGTAGCTGAGCTAAATTATATTTCTTTGTACAGAAATATATTGCCATCTTGAAATATGGTTTGAGGAGAGGACCAGGGGTGGGGGGGATTTGGGGGGGGAGAGGCCCTTTTGAGGCATGCAAGAGAATGTGCCCTGGGATGTTTGCTCACCGGATTAAGAGAAAGAAAAACTGCTTTTCCTGGCACAGGAAAATTCCGAAGTGCAAGGCCTGGCAGCTCATAACGACCTGTTTTATTTTAGAGTGAAACACCAAGGCAGACTCTAAAGCAGCATTGTGACTCGTGAAGGTGGAGCGAATGTAGCCGTTGGAGTCTAAATGTAGCCGTCGGGCAATTTGAAGGCACCCTAGAACAGCCTTCTCCTATTTGGTGCCCTCCAGATGTGTTGAACAGACCACAACTCCCAGCATCCCCCAGCAGCACGGCTGGCTGAGGAATGCTGAGAGTTGTGGCCAGTTCAAACTCATCTGCAGGGTACCATGTTGGGGAAGGTAGCCCGGGGGTGGGGGGAAATGCAGCCATCAGGACACAGGCCTTACGAAAACCTCATAATTGACAGAAGGTCTAATCCTGGAGAATGCAGGGTCGCTCCTGGCCTTTTCCTTAGGAGTCCTTCCTTGCAGGGTTGGCCGTACAGACAACAGGACAGATGTGAAAGACTTCACTTCTGGTCTACACTACTGGGACTAGAGGACATGGGCAACAACACACCTGGATGAGACCTCTTTGGCTTGCCTGTCATCAGAGCCAAGGGTGTATTTGTCTGTGCCAACCAAACACACACACACACATGCTCCTAGCTACAAAAATTGGCGCAACATTTTTTTCCTTTTTCTTCTTTTCTTTGGGGGGAGGGGTGTGACTTTCTTGTATTGCTGGTTTGTCTGTCGGGCAACCTTCGTGTCTTCTGTCCAGAAGCCTGTCCGGCTAATTCCTTGGTTGGCTGAGTGTCCAAGAAGTATATGGCTCTTAAATCCCCGTGACTTGGCCCTGGCCTCGCCTGACTTTGCCAGCACCAAGAATCAGAAAGGGATGGGACTGGAAATTTATCTAATGTGACCCGTAGCCATGGCAGGCCCTCCTCAGTCCCCCCCCCCGGTCAATTTACAGGTCATTAGCAGAGCGCAGGTGGACCACTCACAGCCACCTGCCCTTTCTCTGCTTCTGTGGCCCAAGGCATATGGTCTGGATTGGACTGGCTCCTGTGAATTCCAGTGAGCAAGTGACCCATCCAAGCCGCACTCCAACCAGAGCGGTCTCCTGTCTCCCCATCCTCCTGGGACATCCTTCCTCCTGACTCCCAACTTGGCAATCAGTCAGACCTCAGGGCCTCGGCACCACTGAAACAGCAGGCCTTTCACCCAGAGCTACCTTCTCAAGCAGACAGAGCAGAGAAGGTCTTCCTGCCCATGTTAGCTTTGGCCCCTCCTGGTTCTTTGATCTCAGCATCCATGCAGTGGTCGATTTTGAAGGGCAAGAGGAGCTCCTCATTCAGGACCACCTACAAGGAGAGTTCATAGACCAGCCTTCCCTGATCTGTGACTCTCCAGATGTGCTGGACTAGCGCTTCCATCAGCCCCAGCCAATGCCTGTGCTGGCTGGAGCTGATGGGAGTTGTCATCTGAAACATCTAGCGGGCACCACATTGGGGGAGGCTGCCACAGTCATACCCCAAAGTAAGTCCAAAAGATTAACTAATTAACCTTGAACCTGACAAAAGGATCATGTTCCACTCTTACAGGTGGCCTAGAGATTAGATTAGATGATTAGATTAGATTAGATTGATCATGTGCCAAACCAGAGCTGTCCGCTAACCTCCCCAAACTTCCAGCACTGGCAAATACAGCTCTGGCAGATGACATAATCATTCCTGAGGAGAAAAAAGTGCCAGAGCTGCTCTCCTCCGCCTCCCTGCACCACTACACCACTGCATCTGTGGAAGGATTCGTTCGGACAGCCGTCCCAGTGTTTCCCAACCGACCATGATTTTTGCTGCCACCAGCTGGTGGGAATGAATACAAGGTGGGGCGCACTCTAAGCTTCTAACAGGCAGCATTGGCGCAACTTCTCCAAAGATGAGGTTCAGGTTTGACCAGACCAGCTGGTTTTCCACTGGTTTCTCATCATTCCCATATAGGAAAAGTGGTTTTCCCTGTGAAAGAAAGAAAGAAAGAAAGAAAGAAAGAAAGAAAGAAAGAAAGTTTTCCCCAGAAAAAGTCCAAGGCTGCAAGTGCAATCCTAAACATCACGACTCACTGAAACAGGCAGCCGTCCCCAAGGTGGGGCCCAAGAGATGGTTGGGACTTGTATTCTAAGGCTGACGCCACTGAATTGACTTCTGAGCAGACACAGGCTTAGAACTGCACTGAAAGCTGAGTGGCAGACCCTTCCGTCCACGCTCTCAATGATATCGCTTTAGAACCCACCCTCCCCGCCCCACTCCATGCCTCACTCCCTGCCTAGGGGAAGAACGAACAGGCGCGCTTCCTTTGCTCTTCTCTGGGGAGCGCGCAGTGCCTAAAGTTCAAGCTGCAGGTGATTGTTTCGAGGGTCGTTCTGACGCCCTAGTTCAAGGCTGCTACTTCTCCTCCATCTTTCTCCGCGATTCTGAAGCCCTTTGCAAATCTAATCTTTTTTTTTAAGTTGCTAAACTATAAACAAACAAACAAACAAACAATCTCCGTCTACAGCACACAACCCGCTAGGAAGTTTTTCTGAGCAAGTAAAGACGTCCTTGCGCTGATCCCATTCCTTTAATCGGGTTTACATTGGATTGTGCTTCCCAGAGGATTGGGCCCATTGATTTTAAGGCGAACCCCGAATCTTGGCGAGTATAAGGTGGATTCCAACGTAGAGAATGTGACGCTAGAGGTGTTGCGTTAGTTTCCTCCAAGAAACGCTCTTTAACTATCCTCTGTTCTCAATCCTCTCCATGGAGAGTGGATTCTAATCCATATTCCACCTTGTTGCTCCGAGCACATCGGCAGGTAAGCCGAATTCTGAATCAATGCATCTGAAAAAAGCGAGGGGGGGGGAGCGGGGCGGATTGTCATTAGCATGCTCTGGCTCCTTATTCAAAATCTGAAGTGGGGGAGGAATGATTTGATGGGAGGAGACAAAAGCTAGAAGCCCTACAACAGAAAGAGACTGAAAAGGGGGGCCCTAAAGAAATCCGGAGATCATGGCTACACAGACCTGTTGTCTTAAATCCAATGATTCTGAGCCTGGAAACCGAAGTGGGGGAGGGGTGTCGACCGAAGGAAAAGGACAAGGCGGCAGGGTGGTCTGTTATTCCCATTGGTAGTATTGTCCTAGAACAGAATGGCAGTGTAACTAACCAACAAAAAATGTCACTGACTACAACATGTTCCTAGGATGACTACCTGCCACCTATCTATCCTTCCTCTACCCATCTTTCTCCATGCTTTCCAATACCAATGGGTTCTCTCCCTGGCATGAGAAGTAGCTGTGAAAATTCGCCTGCATTAGACCTTGGCCAGATCTACACCTTGTGTCAAATCATTATGAACATGGAATAAAAACCAGGAAATACCACTATGGCAGGATCTAAACTACTACTTAAAATTCGACTGGATAGGCCTGCCAGAAGAGATCAGTCTTTATAGCTTTCTTAAATTCTGGAAGACTGTGAAGTTGGCAGATCTCTCCCGGCAAGCCATTCCACAGTCTGGGAGTGGCAGAAGGTCCTCTGGGTAATGTTTGTCAGTCTAGTTTTGACTGATTCTAGTAAATTCTTCACAGAGGACCTGAGAGTGCGGACCTCTCCATGTGCTTGATTTGAAGGCGTTGCAGTGGTGGTGGAAGCTGTCTAATCTTTTAAAAAGTTGGTCCTGAATAAAAAGCCTTTATTTCTAATCTACCCACTTCCAGTCCAATCCATTTGCCTGGGTGTGCGAAGTATATGCACTTAAGGGTGTAATTTTCATTAGATAGAAAAACGGGGCATAGTGGGATTTGTAGGAGCTTTCTTCTGTCTAAACATGTATATTGTGCACTAAGGCTGCAATCCTATGCACACTTACTTGGGATTAAGCCCCATTGAACTCAATAGGACTTACTTTGGAGGAGACATGCATTGCAGGCACTATACTAGAGTGACCAGATGCACAAGAGGGCAGGGCCCCTGCAGCTTTAACTGTTGTGATGAAGAGAGAATGTCACCAGGAACTAATTGCATACAAATGATGCCACTGAAATTGCCTTTTCTCTACAACTGTTAAAGTTACATGAGCCCTGTCCTCCTTTTCATATGGTCAGCCTACTTTAATGTAAGTAGCACCATCTGTGTTTTCTGAAATTCATTTCCCTGACCTCACTGGTTACATGTTTCCCTCTCTTTATACCCATATCAGTTTAGGATAACTCACTTCACACATCTGATGAAGTGGACTCTCGCCCAAGCTTGTGCTATAATAAACATGCTAGTTTTTAAGGTAAAAAAGTGGGAGGGTACTATTGCATTCCTGTCCTACTTTTGGGCTTCCCACAGGCAGCTGGTTGGCCACTGTGTGAACAGAACCCAAACACTGTGGGGTTTTTTTAGTCTAGTAGTGCAATCCAGAGAACATTGGTTATTAATTGGTGGATTAAAAATATAATAATTAAAAATAAGAATCTTATACATGCTTAATCAGAAGTAAGCCCAACTGAGTTCAATGGGACTTACTCCAAGGTAACTGTGTATAGGATTGCAGCTGTTATCTGTGTTGTGCTTACTTAGAATAATGTGTGAGTTCCTGTTATTGGACTGGCGCCATATAAGAAAGAAAGAGAGAGAGAGAGAGAGAGAGACCACTCCAGCTGGTACTTTGCTTTAGTAATTGATCCAGAATAGCCACCACATCAGGTTCATTACTTGGGAGTAAGAAATCACTCAAACCTGAGAGTACTCTGTCTTTAACTTTCCTGATTGTGATAATTTATATTATAAACTGTTCAGACGTGTATATGCACATCACTTCCTTTTCCCCAGACTTGATTCTGTACACATGATGAGGTGTAGCTGAGACTGGATGTAAGATGAGGTGATGCAATCAAGAAGGGGTGGATGGTGCTGTGTTATTAAACAGTCACATTTTTAATGCTTCTCCATGGTTTTAGTTGTTTTAGCTTCTTACAAGTAGATTCAACTTGTAGAAATTTAGCACAGGAGGAGAGTGGGATATGTTGAATATATATATATATATATATATATATATATATATAAACTTGCAGTTTGCTTGCTTTTGTCATTGTTGTTCTGGTTAGGTTTGGTTTTTTGTTTGTATGTGTGTGCGTGGGTGGGTGAGGATTCAAAGATAGTATACCTCACTTATAGTCTCAAGTGGTACAATCCATTTTACCACTAAAGCTGCGGTTCTGCCCTGACAGACACATTCTTGGTTGCAGCTTTGGGGCCAAAGTACAGGGATCCCAGGAAAGATCGCCTCAAATGACCACCCAGAGAGGGGCAGGAGATGCAAACATCAGGGCAGCAGAAGCAAACTCCATTTATTCCTGGATGGTGTTATGATTTAAGTGTGCAATCCTATGGAAGTTTAGACAGGGGGGTGGGGGGTGGGAAGTCCTACAACTTCCTGCACTCGCCAGCCTGCCGAGCTGGCTGGGGAATGTTGGGAGTTGTAGGACCTTTGTTGATATTTGAACATGCAAAGGAGTGTGCCTTAATTGAGTTTACAATGCAAAACTGTACATGTTCAAAGTTGTTGATGTTAAAAAAAAAAGTTTAAGGTTCCCATACAATTTTGTTGCTGCTGTTTTAAGATATCAGGAATGTAGAACGAGTTTTAAAGAATGGAATGGCACTTAGTGAGGGGAAGAGAAAAATGCTATTTGCATCCTTCACAATTGAAATAGTGCACAGGGCCATCTAAAGCAGGGGCCCATGCGACCGTTAAGTCCAAGGGACTACAATCAGTTAGCTGTACCACGGCTTGGTTGTGAATGTGGTTATTGAGCATGGACTGGTGAAGTGATCCCATTGAAAATCATTGCACTTGAGTTCCTGGGCCATGGAATTTTGTCTCTGTGCTGTTAAGATCATGCCTCATTCACATGTGCAAAACACCAGGATGCTGCAGCCAACAAGTGCTGGACCATAGGTGTGCACACAGGGTGTGCTGGGTGTGCCCAGGCACACCCTAATTTCCCAGGGCACCTCTGCTTTTCGCCCCCCCCCCCTTGAATCTGGGTTTTTTAAAGGATGGGAACACCTCTGGAAATCTGCCATTAGCATCCCTGGGGGAACTATGCCCTTTCCAGTGGCCCTGAGAAATGTGCTTTCTCACCCCCCACTGCTCCAATCGGGGCTTCAGGCCCCGATTGGAGCAGGGGATGGGTGAGAAAGCACACTTTCCCCTCCTCTGCTCCAATCAGGGCCTTTCAGGTGCACACCCTAATGAAATGAGCTGCGCACACCTATGTGATCCATTTGTGTGGTGGATTAGCATGTTGTGTAAAGCGATCCTGCAGGTGCACTTATGTTGAAGACAGGAGGATGGGCGAATTAAGGTGCAATCCTATGCATGTTTAGTTAGGAGGGGGAAATCCTAGAACTTCTAGAATTCTCCAGCCAGCATGTATAGGATTGAGCCCTTAGCCTCTGCTGATCGGTGGAATAGACTCTACTGGAGAGTCGAGGAATGAGTTTTTGATTTTGTTTTCCCCTGCAAGGAAAGCAGGCAAAGTTGCAATTGAGTTCTAAGCTGGACGTTCTCCTTGGGGGACGTTTTCAGAGAGACTTCCCTCGTCGTCAGCTGGGAAAGTAGAAGGAAGATGTGATTAATGCCTTTCCCTCTCTTCCATCTTGGGCCCTGAAACACTGGAAGAAGAAAGCCCTAAATCAAAGCAAAGTCTTGTGTCAACTGGTCGGGGCTTGGAGATTCAAGAAACACTCTGCATGTCCCTTCGCATGAAGTCAATCCTTTCGAAGCTACGATGGAGCAGCGGTCCCAGATGTGTTGGGAAGTCGAGCTACGGGAGGGGAGGTGGTGAAATGGAGAGGTGCTCACGGTATCGCTTTTTTTTTAGGGAGGGGGTCAGAAATCGACGTTTTATATAATGGGTTGGATCCAGATTTCGTGCTTAGAGTAAGCCCATTGAAATCAATGAGACAAGTTAGTCACGATCCCACTGATTTCCATGGGTCTACTCTAGGACCTGACAAACTCTGCATCCAGCACGATGTCTGTAAGTTGACTCTCATCATTGTCATTTCGTATGATGGTGGAGATACGGAAACTCCGGATATAACGCTAACATCTGGGGATTCAACGATGGGGGGGGGGGGGAAAGACACGGAGGAGATGGGAGAAGAAAGAGAGCACGATGAAGGCTATTTTTTATTTGATTTGTACCCCGCCTTTTTACCAAGAAAAGGGCACTCAAGGCGGCTAAAAAAAAGCATGTGTAAAATCCCGTTGGTTTTTTTTTTTTAAGAGAGTTAAAGTATACGTTCTGTTTCATTGAAATATATTTCATTTTGGCTGTATTCTGCCCAGAATGTTCAAGAGAGAAGGGCAGGAGAGAAGATGAGGATCAAAAGAAAAAGGAAAGGAAAGTTTTTCATGCCGGAGAATGTGGTGAAATAAAAGCTGTGCTAGCTTTCTACTTACAGGGAGGGTTTTTTTTAAATAGATTTTTTTTTTTACAAAGGTGATTCCTCCACCTGTACTTAATTCAATGTCCTGCATGTATAGATCAATTTTGTGTGGTTGAGACGACCCGCGTCTGGATTCGAACTCGCTCCCACTTGCAGCGCTGCAGCGCTCGCTTTCATCTTGACGCGCTGTTCCTTGGAACCGCTCCTTTTGGCCACTGCTGTTCTGCTCGCCGGAGTTAAGGCTCCCTGACGCTGCTTTCGCCTTCCCTCTTGCACAACAGGGGTCGCCAGATCGGTCCTTCAAACGGCTCCAGGGAGAGGGAGAGGGAGGGGAGAGAGAGGGGGAAGCGAACGAGCTGGCTTTAGAAGTTGGTGAGAGGCGCCTGGAGCTTGGAGAGTAAGTCCTTCCTCTCCTGGAGGCAGCATCGGAGCCTTCTCCAGCTGCACAGGCAGCGAGTCTGTGGGATTGTTGCGCCAGCAAATAAAAAGGCCTGAAAGGTAGGACTTCCCCAGATCAGAGGTATTTGTGTTTGTTTCGTTTAGAGACCGTCGCTCTGTGTGTGTGTGTTGCTTTTAATTTGGTCACCTTCAAAGTTTTAGATGAATCTTGTTTGAAGCAGTGATGTGTCCAAAGATCCAAACTTTCAGACCTCCCCCTTTCTTCTCCGCATTCTTTCTTTTCTAGACAAGGAAGAGAAGAAAATGAAAAAGCTTTACTTTCCCACTTGGCGTGTTTATTTTCCAATTGCCCTGCTCTGGAATTAACTCTCCTTTCTCCAAGGCTTAGAGTGGAGTCCTGTAAAAGCCTTGTTGCACTTGCCAAGGCCAAAACAACAAGCAAGGGAGAAGAAGGAGCTGAATAATCTCTCTCTCTCTCTCTCTCTCTCTCTCTCTCTCTCTCTCTCTCTCTCTCTCTCTCTCTCTCTCTCTCTCTCTCGTTTTTCTGGTTTTGATAGCAAGCCACCCACTGCTATGCAGATGGAGCAGAAGAGGAACCGCCTGGGTGAAAAGTTTGGGGATGTTTCCCAAACGTGTCTGCTTGGATGAAACGCCCCATCCTCAGCAAGATGTATGGGGGCCAGACAGCACATCCGAAGTGTGGTGTGTGTGTGTGTGTGTGTGTTATCTGGGCCCACAGGCTGTTTATTTTGTGCTCCCTTGGCGTGCGCGTCCAATGTGGTTGCATGACTAAACCGGCTGGGGTGATTCACCGGCTGCCTTTCTGGGTGACTACACAAAACAAGTTGTGAATCAATAGAGATGTTTTGGCTCCGTTTCCCAACCTCCCAAGTTAATGCAGTCAGGGCTTAAGGAGAGTTAATTTACAGATTTCAGCCTCTCGGAGCCGACAGATTTATCCCTTTTTCCACACGGAGCCGCGATGATGATGATGCATTTCCCCTTGCAGGATGGAGGCTCTTTCTGCCAAAATCTGACATGAAGAGGCCTTGCCAGGCCACATCCCCTTCTCCCCCCACCCCCAGACATTTTGCTACCTGACTTGGAGCCCAAGTGAAGCCAGCCAGCAACAATACCCACCCACCCCAGCTAGGTTCTGCACAGGTTTGCTCAATCATTCAGGTACCAGTTCCTGCCTCCATTCATCTTCCCTCATGGTGCAGGTAGAAATGTCTGAGAAATCCGAAATGGAATTGAATGAGTTTGGATTTCTGTGAATCCAACCCACAGATTCCACTGCAGACGAGTGAGTTGCACAGACTCCACTGCAGACTTGTGGCCTTTTTTTTTTTTTTTTTTTAACTTTCTGGAATATTACACAAATTTAGTCATAGAAAAATTAAATAATTTTTTTAAAAAAACAACCACCGGCTGAAATGGCACATTTTCCGCATAGGCTAAAGCATGAAAGTGGACATTTCTGCAAGTGTGAATTTGCACAAATTTGGGAAACTGGGAAAAAAAATCCGATTCCGTCACTGAGTGGATGACAAAATGAAAGTCACTTGAAAATTCATGAAATGCAGGCAGAAGGGATTTTACAGGTGACTTCACCCTGCTACGTGGCAGGGCCAGCCCAGCTCTCTCTTTGGTTTCCTGACATTTCCAATTTCAATGGCTAGTTACATCTTTTAACCTTTCTGGGCTTACAAATAGATCATGGGAATGTTGACGTCAGTTTTCCACATAGGATATCCTATGAGCCTATCTACACACCAAATATATATAATGCAGTCTTCCCCAACCTGGTGCCCTCGAGATGTGTTGGACTACAGCTCACATAATCCCCTGCTTGGAAGTTGTACTCTTAACACATCTGGAGGGCACCAAGTTGGGGAAGGCTGGTATAATGAATTGAATGGTCAAGGATTCTCTCAAGGGTCCTGGGAAATTGTAGGTTAATGAGAGAATTCTGCATTATTGAATCTTGACTCTCATGCAGAACAACAGCTTTCTGGGCTCCCTCAGAAGAGGGAAATATTGCTCATGGACTTACATACTTTGGCAGGGGTGGGCAGGGTTTCAGGCTTGTGGGATCAACTTCGTTTCTTACTAGAACCCAGAGATCCAACCAACTGGCGTTTGGTGCAAAACATGTACATTTGGAATTAAATCATTCTGAGCCCAGGAATTTGCTTTTGTGTATTAGAACTGAATGGAGCTCACAGTCCTTCCCAAGTTTCCTTCATTTCAGCAGTATAATTTATGGGGAGGTCATTTTGTTGCTGCTATTGTGAAACAATTGAGAGTCAAATCCTGGCTGATTTATGGCAATCCCTCCAGAGATCTACCAGTAGATCTAGATCTATGTTCTGCTCACCACTGCCCTATGGCACGGGTGGGAAAAGTGAAGGAACCGGGCAATATTTCATGGTAAGTTGGAGGCAGAATAGAGTGTTATCCTTCAGAACATTACTGTGTGTTTTGTTGAGTGTTGGTCATTTAGAGGAGAGGTGACTATGCACACAAACTTCGGGGTATACATGGACAAAATAGCTATTTGATGCCCAACTGGATTCACCTGAAACATTAAGCTACCAAACTCATGTGAAAGTTCAGCTTAGTTCAATAATCAGCCACTTACAACCATGATAATTCAATATGACATGTTGACACAAAATACAACCTAAAACAGCAATGGAACCTAGTATAGCTTGAAAATCTACACTTGTAGCCATGAAATCCTTTCTAAATTTCTGTGCCTGAACAGCAGTCAGACAATCGGGAAGTTAAAAAGCCAATTTTTGTGTCTTCAACTTCCGTGACCAGAGTTAGCAACTTTTCCATCATTTTTTTAAACCTTGGCAAACTCTAAATGGGACAACAGAGTAGATAGATAATAACAATTATCTTCAGTTTGAGATTTATCACATATACACAGGCATTGTTATGGTGGTATCTACGTTCCTCTGTTCTATCTGTTGAACCCTCAAATAACCCTAAAACAAGCAATGGTTTATTTGAGGTTTGTCTAATTTTCAAACAACTGCTACCTGCCTTCCTATGACATCACTCATGGGTGCCCATGGGTGCAATGCAAGAATGGCACCCATGGGTACCAGGAACTACTCAACAACCCCTGCAAGTAAATTAAGCCACAGTGGCCTGTTGTGACATGCAAAACAAGTCATTATGATCTCTGGAGAGAGCTTTTAACTTCCCAGCTAAATGATCAGAAAGAAACAGATTTCTAAATAAGGGTTCTTCAAACATTAATTTAAGTAAGGGTACTTAATTTTGCCTTTATTTGTTTACAAGAGAGGAATACAGAAAGTAGCTGCAAGTAGCTGCAGGAGACTAAACACACCACCACCACCACCACCACACATTCTTCTCAAGACAGGGGTGGGAAAAGTGTGGCTTTCCAAATGTAATTGGACTGCAATTCCCATCAGCCTGAATCAGCATAATCAATGGTGAGGGATGGTGGAAGTGGCAGTCTGAATTCCAAAACACAATATTGATCTCCTCAGAAAAAAATCCAACCAAAACACAAGCCCAATTTACATACACAAAACATTTACTTTCTCCACTGAATATATATAGAAACATATGTCAATATGAATGTGAAACTACACATGCAAATACTGACTCCAATAACTATGGAGTACCAGTAAAATTCCATTTCAACTACATCCTCCATAACCTCTGACCAGTGAGCATGTTGGCTGATTGGAGTTACAGTCCAAAAATCTCTGGAAGATGTTCCCCACCCAGTCTTAAGAAATGATATGTGTATTTATTCAGAAGTCCCACTGTTTTCAATGGGACTTCTTATTCCCCGGAAAGCATGCATAGAATTTCAGCTTCATCATTCTTACTGGAACAGACCAACATGGCTACCCCTCTGGAAATCCCATACTTCGAATATAGAATGATATAGAATGATATAGATATAGAATGATATAGAATGATATAATAGAGTTTATATATATAAACTCTATTATATAGAGTTTATATATATATAAACTCTATATAATAGAGTTAGGTGCTGATCTCAAAATTTATATTATTTGTACAGCCTGTTCATAGCCATGTGATGCAGACAATTTCATGAAATTTGGTAGAAATAAGTCCTTCATGATAACAGGTGAATTATACTGGCCTCTTGTACTCTGTTATGTAACCATATCACATTCTATTTTCTTCATGTATCTTGTCAATCAGTAGTAATGCCTTTTTTAAAAAATAAATAAATTAAAAGTTATGCAGAATTTAGACAATCCACTCTCTCTTGTGTATTGTTGTATTAGCTATGACAACTCTCAAAAGGGGTGTATGGGTCTACTTCATTATTAAGATTCAAATTACAAAGCAGCTACATCAAAGTACCTGATTTTAAGATCTTTTACAGTTCCATGGAGTTTAATGGCTTAAATATATGTTAAAATTGCATGTAACATACACATGTGTTAAAATTACACCAATTTATGTTAAATAATTGTATTAATTGTATACAAGTTTTGGATGATATATAACAAATAAGATAAATATAAAAAGTTATTTGAATCTACATATTATAGGTCTTTTATCTTTACCTAACATTATTGTGGGCCCCTCCCCCCCTTTTTGTCTTCGTCTTAAATCCAAGTACTCCAGCTTAACTGCTTGGTGGCTCAGGATGATCACTTAACAAAATACAATATACATTGCACTGTGAAATATTCCAAAGCAAATCCTAGACTTGTAATCTGGCAATAATAGAACCTTAATTTTGGCCTTCTGTTTTAGAATTGATTGAAGCAGGGAGATATAAGGACAAAAGCCCTATTTTAAACCATCATTTTGGACCTTCTGCTTGAAAGCTTCTCTATTTCCCTGCAATTGTGGATACGTGTATTAAGATTCAATGTGATACTTTAGGTAGGATGCTGAGCTAAGCTCTAGAAGGCAGTTATTGCATGGCCTTGAGCAAGGCATTTCTCTTTCAGCCTCTTCCCCGTCTGTAAAATAACTTTTTTTAAAATGACTTATATCACAGCATTGTGGCTCATACATGATTATGAGCACTTTGCAAAAGTAAACCAGCAATGTATATTTTTAATATGTATTGTGCTTTGCACAATACATGATCCCAATAATCCTTACAATAACACTGCAAGGTAGATTGGTATTATAATCCCCATATTACAGGTGGGGGGTAAGAGAAAGGGGCTTGCTTCCATCCAGTTAGTGAGCCTTTAGATGAGCTGGGATTTGATCTGGATGAAGAACTAGGGAGGGAAATAAGGGAGCCGAACAACATACTTCTAACTTTACAATATGCTGGTGAATTGAACATTTTAATGGAAGACTTGGCCATTTCCCTCACTTTCTGTAAAATGTTCTTCGTTCATGCAATTATATAGTAGACACTTTGATATGGTCTTCGTGCACTGGATTAATTCAGCACAGGTACCCATTGATCTATTTATGGTTTTGGACAGGACCACTTCTGCATTTCAGGATTATGAGACAGTTACATCGCTTACGTATCTTTCATAAAAGCCCTTGGAAACTTGTTTGATTCTCTTTCCTTGGGAGTAACCGGGATGGACACAATATGAGATAGGATGCAATGGCTGGATGAATTTCTAGGAAAGTGTCCGAGAACTGAGATGGCAGTAGAGGCGTTTTGGAGCAACATCTTACTATATATAGATGAGAAGAGAGCTTTCTTCCTGCAAGTCCAAATTGATTATTCAGACTGGATGTGGTTTTGTGTGTGTGTGTGTGTGTGTGTGTGTGTGTTTAATTTTGCACATTGTACATAACATGTCAAAATGGTGTGGGCATGCATCTTCTTGCTGTGTGTCTTGAGTGCTATCTGAATCCAGTAGGTTTAGAAAATGGGGGATTTACTGATGCGGCACCACTTATTACCAACACCAGTGGCAGTGTTCCAGTTTTTCCTTTCAAGAAAACTAGACCAGGGATGAGGAATGTATGGCCCTCTGGAAGTTGTTGGACTTCAGCTCACATAATTCTTCACCGTTGGCTATGCTGACTAGGGCTGATGGGCATTGGAGTCTAACAGCATCTGGAGAATCTCACCCCAGCACTAGACAATCTTTTTCAAATACCAATACCTGTAATATCCAGGGTTCTTTTCCTTTAGCACACGGGTAGTCTACCTTTGGCATGGGTGTCCAAAACAGGTAGGAGGCATTTGGTAAGTTCTTGCCTGCTTTTCCCATAGTGCACTGCTGCCTGTGCCTAAGAGTAGCAATACTACTCCAAGACACAGGGGGCACAATGGGAACTGTAGTGTGCACTGGAGAAGCACGTTCTTGTACTTTGGCAAAAAGTGTACCATGAATAAGGTCCAGCAAGGTGAGCCGTAACTACTCTGTCAGCATTTCATATTTGTGCTCATAGCCATGCTCTGTGCTCAGAAGACAACCATCTAGCTGCTTGATCTTTCTAGGAACTGTAGATCTAGGATTACCACTAGGCAACTTTAAACCATCACAATTTTGTCCATCAGGGCTTATGTAAAGATTATGTTGATATATGCTATAGAAGAGAAGCAATCCCACCTCTTGCATATTTCAACCCCATGCTGTAATGCATGTGTAGGAAACCCAGTGCCCTCCAGATGTTTTAGACCACAAGTCCCATAACTCCTGAACATTGGCCATGCTGGCTGGGGCTGATGGGAGTTGTAGTCCAAATCATCAGGAGGTACCATGTTGCCTATCTCTGATGTTATGGTTAGATGCAACAAGCATGCTGATATCCTTCAAAATTCTCCCTAGGTCAAAATATAGCAGTTCTCTCTTTGGGCTGCCTGAGAAGGTGGTGGTCCTGGTGCTGTTGAAGGGGTACCTGGATAGTTTTTAAAGGAGAACAGGCAAATTCATAGACGATAAGGCTATCAATGGCTACTAGTCATTACAACTGTATATTACCTCCTGTATCCGAGGTATTAATCCTCTGAATACAAATAACAAGGGGACGCAAGTGGGAGGGGACTATTGAACTCATGTTCTGCTTGTGGGCTTCCCATTGAAGTATCTGGTTGGCCATTGTGGGAACAGAATGCCTTTGGTCTAATCAAGCATAACTCTTCTTATGTTCTTATGTTATCTCTCTGCCAACTGAAGATGGCACTTAATGCATCTGACAAAGTGGGCTGTAAACTACCAAAGCATGTGTCATTATAACATTCTTAGTCTTTAAGGTGCTGCAAATCTCTTTGTAGTTTTTGCTATGCAGAAATGATGTCAGTGTTTGGCATTCATTATCATTGGGTGAAGCAACCTGACAGTGATGAGTTTCGTGGCTGGGGGATGATCTTCAGCTATAGGCCAATGATCCTGCAAGACAAGCAGATAACATTATTTGACACACTGGGGATGGAGAAAAACAGCTATGCCAGTCAGGAAACCACTACAAGGACAATATCCATGTGCCAAACAGGGCTCACCAGGTGTGTGGGTCAGTCACTTGAACATGATTCAGCATAGGGCCCCATAGATTTTAAGCACTGCTGGGCTATGCTTTAAAAATGCATTTACCAAGCCTCATTATTAGGCTACCATCATCACCATCATTATCTTCATTAGTTTAGGCTGCCATCCAGCCAAAGAGGACAGTGCTGGTGATAAAGGACTAAAGACAATTGTCATCTTCATGTTCCACTTATGAGCATTCAGAGGTTTCTGGCAGACCATTGCTAGATACAGAATAGATGGACTAGATGGAACTTTAATCCAACCAATTTATTAAATTCCACTTGTTTTAATTTTCACCAGTGAAAATCAGTGAAATTTAAAAGTAGTGAATTGTAATTTTCTATAGCTCTTTGAAGAAAGTGTCTGGTACAATTAATGTGGGTTTTTTTAATTGGCTGCTGTACTCTTTGTTGTCTCTGTGTTGCAATGGACTAAGGCTGCACTACTAGGCACATTTGTTTAGGAGTAAGTCCCATGAAAACTAGTGGGACATATTTCTGAGTAAACATGCATAGGATTGAGATGTAAGGCTGCAATCCTATGCACACTTACCTGGGAGTATCATCTTTTGTATTCAATGGGACTTACTTCCAGCTAGGGATGCCTAGGGTCCTATTTCCGAGCGAAGTATAAAGTGTTGGTTATTACCTTGAAAGCCCTACATGGTTTGGGTCCAGGTTACCTGCAGGATCGCCTTCTCCCATACAATCCGCCCCGCACGCTCAGGTCCTCTGGGAAGAACTTACTGCAGTCGGCCAAGACTAGGCTGACAACCGTTACCCAGAGGACCTTCTCTTCTGCCGCTCTCAGACTGTGGAATGACCTGCCGGAGGAGACTTGTCAACTTAACAGTCTTTTAGAATTTAAGAAAGCCATAAAGACTGTTCTGTTCCGGCAGGCATATCCAGTGGAATTTTAGAATGTTTTAAGGATGTTTTTAGGATGTTTTAGGATTTTTATGCAGTTTTAATAATATGTGTCATGTTTTAATCAGTTTTATGTATTTTATCATGTTGTTGTTCCCCGCCTCGATCCAGACGGAGAGGCGGGTAAGAAATAAATTGTTGTTGTTATTATTATTATTATTATTATTATTATTATTATTATTAAACATACTGAGATAGGCATAAAGAAATCTTTACATTTGCATATAATGAACGGACAAATAAATGGAAGCTTTTTGGTGTATGTGCCTCCAGGAAAGAAGACACTCTAGGAAAGAGGACTCTCATATCCAGAGAGGCTTAATTCCCCATACCTAATAATGTCCTTCCAAATGTCTGAGAGTACAGAACAGCATGGTTTGGATATGATGGGATAAATTCTTGTGGGAAAATAAGCACAAACTACACTCCCCAAAACTTAACAAAGAAAAACATGTAGATTTTGCTCTTCTAAAGATCTTGCATGAGTTCGACCTAATTGCAAGCAAAGCTGAGAATCAAGCAGGCATGTGAAAGATAACTTTTGTTGGTTTAGCAAATGAAGACGGCAACAAAACGTATAACTTCCCCTTTCAAACATTCTTCCAGCTTTGGATTCTGGGAAAGGCTTGAGAATCTACCTCTGCCAATGCTGGCAAACTCCCCCTCCTCCGATTTCCTGCTGTGAATTCCAGTATCTTTCATCTATTGGAATCTAAAATGTTTATCTCTTCTTCTTCTTCCTTAATTTCATTCTTTCCAGACCCCTGGAGATAGACATATCTCAAAACAGTTGGGAAAACGGAAATGGGCAGGGAGGGGGCTTGACATGTGCCTTTAAGAAACTTCAAAGCAACTCCATCTATTTCCATGCATCCCCAAATCCTCCACTTGCCTCTGCACATGTTTATTATTTTTTGGCACCCTGGTCGTCAACACATTTCCTTGGAAGTAAGGGATGTTTCACACAATACATGTGTGTGTGTGTGTGTGTGTGTGTGTGTGTGTACACAAGCAAACTCAATGGTCCCTCTGTACTCATCTCGTAAAACAAAATGTGCAAACCAGGCTTAGGTGCACATAGCTGCACACTGGAATGTGGCCACTTTGTCGTAACAGAGATTAATGCGACAGGTGGTATAACACTAGTGATATTGGGCTTCATAAATGTTGCTGTTTCCTTTTCATTGATACATCTGCACTTGCACAACAGCAGGTATAACTATGGTAGTTCTTGTTGTGCAAATCTCTTGACAGGATTTAGTACTACAGTTTAGAATATTATCATTCCTTTTATTTCCAATGGGTGTCATTGTGTATGTAGTCAAAACAGTACCACTCCTGCAGAAGAGAAAGGTATCAGCAGGCTCAGGGAACCCCAAGGTTTGTAGAAGTACCAAAAATATCTTTGGGGAACCCAAAAACAACCTAATGGGGACTGAGCATACTTTAATGGCCACAGAGTGCTGGAGAAAACACACACACACACACAGAGGGAATCTGGTGGGAGGGGTAATGGAATAGAATGGAATATCCTGGAAGAGGATGACTGAATAGAACAGTGAACAGGAACACTCAACACTGCAACATTTTGTTGCAGGTTCCATGTATCAATGTTGTAATTACTGTGAAGAGCATTCCTCGCTGGCTCTGATACATTCTCAGGCTGCCATACTGACCCATGTCTTTCTCACCCATCCACATGGATTCTTTCTGTCACATGTGCTCATTTGAATTACTCTGGTGCTTTAATTTTTTTCCATTAGACTGTGTCTAAAGGAGGCATCATAAGCACTTGTCCCTCAGCCCTGTAATGGATTTCATGCATGTGGATTGTTTACTATGAGATTTAGGCCTTATTTGTGTTACTTTGTTTAATTGTAAGCATTGGATTGTGCTTATAGTGTCGGGTGACCAGATAAAATCCAGGTCAGGGCTCATGTAACTTCAACAGCTGTAGAGAAAAGGGGATTTCAGCCAGTGTCATTTGTATGCAATTAGTTCCTGGTGAAATTCCCTCTTCATCACAACAGTTAAAGGTGCAGGCACTATACTAGAGTGACCATATACAAAAGAAGGCAGGGCCCCTGCAACTTTAACTGTTGTGATGAAGAGGGAATTTCACCAGGAACTAATTGCATACAAATGACACTGGCTGAAATTCCCTTTTCTCTACAACTGTTAAAGTTACATGAGCCCTGACCTGGATTTTATCTGGTCACCCTAAGGGGGTCCCTTTGTGCCTTGGGTTTGGTTGCATTTTAATCAAATGTCCTTGAAATAGTCAGTCACTTTATTTGTATACCCCTTTTCTGTATAGACCGTACTGAAAGCATGTTCACCATAGGGCATGAAAACCACTTCAAAATTATAAACAGTACATTTTCAATAATACGGTATTGATAGCATCTCCCTATACAAGACAATTCAAAACAGTTTCATAATAAATGCCTTTAAAAGAAACACATCTATATCAGAATAAGCCATTCATAATTCATAAGAGGAAGAGTGTGAGATACCTTCTGACCTTAGAGGTAAAAGTAGCAGAGTGAGTCTTTTAAAAAAAAAGCTGCAGTGGGAAACAGGAACAGGTGTTGCAGGAACAGGTTGAAGTAAAGGGCAAAATCTGTCTCCTCTGGCATGGTAGTCACAGCTTGCAGGGTCAGTGTGAGTTAATGGATGATATGATAAAAAGCATCACAAGGCACGAGGGTGAAGGTTTTTCCCTTATAACTGCCTCTCAGGGCTAGTTGGTTCAGGGCATCAAGCACTGGGAGTCTCTTGTGTTTGGGGCTTGCCTGCGTCAGCTACTCAAGGCTAATAGGTTTGGTGGGTGGGTGAGGATGATTTGGTATGGGCTTCCTTGGCACATCTTGGTGAGGAGCAAGGAATCGAACTGGTGATTGGTCGAGGGGCTCTGAGCTAGGATGAGGTTGCCTGGATATAGGAAAGAGGTTGGTGGAAACAGCTGCTCCCCCATCTTATCACAGCGCATGAGACTTTGATACCTTCATTACAGAGCCAGTATGGTGTAGTGGTTAGAGTGTTGGACTGGGACTCGGGAGATCCAGGTTCTAATCCCCACCCAGACATGAAGTTCACTGGGTGACTCTGGGCCAGTCACTGACTCTCATCCTATCCTACCTCACAGGGTTGGTGTGAGGATGAAATGGAGAGGAGGAGGACCAAGTAAGCTGCCTTGGGTTCTTTACAGGAGGAAAAAGGTGGGATATAAACGTAGTAAATTAATTAATTAATTTATTAATTAAATAAGGGTTGGGGGTGAAATGTAAACTTCAGTTCCAACTCCTTGCATATTCTTTAATATTGATAAAGTTGTGGGTGTTGTATAACCATAGAACTTGTTTATTGACTTATTGCCCCTGTGTCTGCACATCTTGGTTTCAAATGCCCAGAGAAAGTGAGCTTCCATTTATCTTTGGGAGATAAATGCTGCTCCTCTTGCTTATCAGAAGAAAAACTGTGATGAACCCTGGCGTTACTTGAGAGTGCTGAAAAGAAAAATTCCACACAGACAAAATTTGATCTATGTGCCTAATTTGAAAATGTTGAATGGCTATGGATAATAAAATGCTCACTTTCTTTCTTTGTGTGTTGCTGTGAAAACTAAATTATTTTTTAAGGGAAAACAAAACTGTCAGAGCTGCCCAGAAACAAAGTATTACTCCCGCCCCCACTCAACCACACATCTTTTTTTCTCTCCTCCCACCTCAACGTTCTCAGAGCAGCATTAAAGCTTGGCAGTTCTAAATTCAATTTGGTTTTCTCAAATTAATTTCATTCTGGGATGTTGCTAGGAGGTATTGTTAGGAACTTGTGTTCTGAAAATTTTCTCAAAAAACTGCAAAACGAGTATTGAAGGGTTTTTGTAATACACCATTGACTTGCACTTGTACAGATTAAGCAGAGAGGGAAAACAGCCATGTGCACAGGCACTGGCTGGGTTCGGACCACACGATAAGCAATGGGTGATTAATTAGGCAATCGTCTGTTGCGTTGCTTATTGTGTCATCGGGGGGGGGGGGAGACACACAATTCACAGTTGCCTAATTTACCAAATTAAGCAATGGAGAAAAACAACGGGCTGCTCCATTGCTTATCTGGAGACCTGTTGCTTATAATGTCATGAGGAGGGCTCTATTGCTAAATTTTACGTGTTGAGTGCCCTATTTCAGAAGCCTAAAGAGCCCTCCGGTAGGAGTGGCCAAACGTGCCCTGGCCACTCCTCTACAGCTGGCAGAACTTGCAATGGCTGATGGGATGGCCCTGGGAGGAGGGAGGGCAGAACAACAGCCAGCCAGGAAGGAAGGAAGGAAGGAAGGAAGGAAGGAAGGAAGGAAACAAGAGTTTCAGCTGCTCGACGGGGGCCGGGGGGGGGGGGACCGGGGCAACTTGTCGTGTGAGTTGCCTATTTCCACCCTCCATTGCCTAAAGTGTTGTCCGAACCCTCCCACTGCTACCATTATTATGTGATACAATACAGAAAATAACAGCATTGAGGATACAGTCCTATGCATGTTTAGACAGAAAAGGCCTACAATTCCCAGCATATCCCAGCCAGCATAGTTGAGGCCCTTTTTTGTTCTTTGAAACTATATATCTCTATTATGAAACAACATCAACTCTGCTCCCCAATTCCAGAAGTTCGATCTCTGATCTGAAACTGATCTGATCTGAGCTTGGGCTACACTGCCCCACTGGCAGTACAAATGCCCCTTGTTGCACATTCGCAGGATCATTCTCCATCATTTTATTCCAACACATCTTCCAAAGCTTAGAACTGGGACTCAGCACTCATAAAATGTGGCTTACATTTAGCTCCAAGTGTCTCATTCCCAGAAATGTATTTGCTCCACCACTCCCACAGTAACCAGTTCTCCAGAGTAAGTCTTACCTGAATGGAGAAAAGTAATATTTAAATCAAACTCTTGACTATTCAAAAGGCTCATGATTGGAGGATGGGACCAGATCTTGAGGGTTGACTGGCCATGGATTCACAGAATCACCAAGTTAAAATGGATTTAAAGGCCAGGTTCTCATGTAATGAAAAACCATCATGGGTTAATTTCCCCTCTTTACAGCGGCTGTGGCCATTTTGATTATTTGAGCCATGGTGGGGGCACACCATAGCTTGTCATTACATCCAAACCCAACAAGGGGTGGTGTTAGGGTGCTTCAAGCCACCTGCAAACCATGGGTTCTGGGTGTCTTGTCAACCACCCCAACATCACACCCTCACCAACTTTGCATGTAATGACAAGCTACTTGAAAATTCAAAATGGTGGCAGCCGCCATGACAACAAGCCCATGTGGAAATACACCCATGGTGGCTTCTCATTACATGCAAACCAGGTCAGTGGCTTTGAATATGAGACTGTGAATGAGCCAAGCTACTTCCTGCAAGGGAAGGCAAAAACCTCCCTGCCACCACCATCAAAACCGACCAGGGGAAAATGTCTTCTCTATGCAAATATAGCAAACCAACATTCAGTGTGAACAAAACCTACCCTCCAATTTATACCATGATAAACATTAATTATGTGCACCAGCACGTTAGTGAATAGATTATTTAATTTTTGTAAACCGCCCAGAGAGCTTCGGCTATGGGGCGGTATATAAGTGATAATAATAATAATAATAATAATAATAATAATAATATCCCTAGTTTTAGCAATACTGAGAACTCTATGATCTGGTAAGGAAGGATCTCTGTGGAGGTGAAGTTAAAACATGGCTTTTTATCAAAGCCTTTGAGGTTTAAAGCTGCACATAGTTTTAATTGTTTTTAATTGCTTTTTTTTTAAAAAAATCCTTTTTTTAGCTAGTTTACAGTTTAATATGTTTTAGCAGTGTATATTATTTATTGCTTTATACTGTTTGATTTTATCTGTATGCCGCCCTGAGATCACAATGATATAGGACGGGATACAATTGTTTTAATAAATAATAAATAAATAAATAGTCCCGTTAGCTATGTGCTACCTCCAGTAGCAGAGGCAGTAATGTGCACCAGTTGCTGGGGAATATGGGTGGGAGGGTACTGTTGTACTTGTGTCCTGCTTGTGGGTTCCTGGTCAACAGCTGGTTGGCCACAGTGTGAACAGAATTCTGGACTAAATGGACCCTTGGTCTGATCCAGCATGGCTCTTCTTATATTCTTTATGGAATGGTTTGGTCCTATAATCTCACTTTATTATCCTTTATTGACTTGTGCCTGAGGTACCATTCCAAAATTTTGGGGAACCCTTGTTTCTTAGACATGACACACACACCCTGAACGTTTGGGTAGCTGCTTCTGGTTTCAGCTCCATTCGTTGCATCCAAATATCCAAGTTTACATTGGATGTTGGAGGGGGAAAATGGCAGGGAAATGCAAGAGCTCTTTAAAGGGAGAGCTCCTCTCTCTGATAGAAGAAATAAGAGGTGTGTCGTCGTAGTAGCCATTTAGAGTTGTGATTGATGAAACACTAATGAGTCCCTTATATGGATAGCTGCTGTTCAGACAGAATGCTAATGCAGTAAGTCATGCTGGAAAGAGGGAGGTGGGACGAGGAAGGAGGAAGAGTGAGCTGAAAGAGGGCCGAGAGTTTATTAAATTTCAATTTAACTGCTGTTGAAATATGCTCCTCTAACTCAAGGTAGCAAAAGTTAATGGAGTCCTGTTTGTGGATGTTTTATGGCGGTCTTCTGGGATACATAGAAAGGACTGGGGCATTTTGAGTAATGTAAATAAATGTTTGTTTAGACTGTGTATAAAGGGTACTGGGAGTCAGCAAGAATTTCCCCCATCTCTCTCTCTCTCTCTCTCTCTCTCTCTCTCTCTCTCTCTCTCGTGTGTGTGTGTGTGTGTGTGTGTGTGTGTGTGTGACATATTTACACTTATATTGATGCATCAAATATGCTATTAAGTTTTTTTTTTTAAGTGGTAGGAATCCTGATCACAGATCTCCCACAACACATGTTGTCGTGATCTTGTTAATTTCTGGTTAACAGAACAATGGGCATGATCCAACTCAGAGTTGGGCATGCTCAAGTGTACAGTGGATTCCTGAAAACTTGGGGTTGCTTCCAGATGAGTGTGAGATGGCCGTGTGGCTTGTTCACGCACATTATTCATTTGTAATCACCCTGTGGTTTCCCAAGGTTGTTTCCATCTTTTTTCTTCCCTGAGGAAGTTTAACTTTTTTTAGAAGGACTGAAGAGTAAGACAATCTCCACAAATGCAAATGTGTAACGTAGTGCTAAAGCACCTCTCTCTCTCTCTCTCTCTCTCTCTCTCTCCCTCTCTCTCATTAAAATATATTAAAATACAGTGAAATACTATTTAAAGAAAAGAGTGATAAAGCTCTCTATATAATGCAATATATAAATTTTGAAAAAAATAAAAAAGACTTTTCAAGTCACCACCAGCAGGCTGATTAATGGTGGTGATAGGAAAGTTCTTTAAAGAAATAGTGTTATAGGACTATACCTTTATAAAAGTACTGTAGCACAAATTTTCATTATAGAAGTATAGCAATATAATATTCTATCAGCTAAGTTATATTTTGTTATTTACATATGCAGGCTGCAGTCTCCCTTGTTGGCAACACCTTCTGTAAATAAGGAGGCTTCTACAGTCAATAAGATATCATGTAGGAAATAGAATATGACATTCCGTAACAGTAACAGCACAGGACACCATGATATCTCCACAATTTGGGGAAGCAAGATGTTGTGGATAAGCATTGCCAGTAAGATGTTATGTAGCACTCAGAATAATACTAGCTTTTCTATATGAGGCTGTTAATCAGCCGGTAGTCATGTATGCAGATTTCATTCCTGTTTGCAAATGCACATTTCCACATTTGTGCACACACCCCAAGTTAAAAACGGTCAGCAAATCCTGAAAAAGCTGATCCGCTGTAGAATCCACAAGTTGGATCCATAGAAATCCGAACTCATCTGAATCTGTTGTGGATTTCTCGAACATCCCTGTTATCCGGCCATATATGCAATCGTGGTTTTGTGCTAGTGAAAAGCACTCCTGCTTGTGCAATGCAGGGCACCCAATTTTCAGAAAACCAGGCCCCAAGCTATTTAGGACTTTAATTGTTAATACCAACACTTTGAATTAGGCATATAAACTAGCATTTGTAAATGCTGTGCAAATTGGTGTTCTCCTTTGTCCTCTTTTCGGGCGATTTGTAAGTGGCCACCCTAACCAAATTCAGTGGGAGAGCTCCTTCTTCTTGTCCTACCACATGAGAAGGTACTTTGGTTGGAAAAAGGAAATGGTCATTTCTGTTGTGGTAACCAGATTGTAGAACTCCCTGCCCAGGTGATCTGAGTCATTTCCTCTCTGCTTCCTTTCCTTTGCTCCGCCTTCTGAACTCTTTGTTGTAGTTTTGGCAGGCCTTCGATGAGATGATGAGGACTTTTGCTCTCTCTTCCAGGAATTGCTTTATAATTTTGGATTTCTACTGCTATTTCTTTCATGTGTTTCAACTTGTGGTTTTTAATTTTTTTAAAAAAAGAAATGTGTTAGTGTTTCATTTTGAAATGAAAAGGATGGGATAAAAATCTTATTATGTGTAACCCTGTGTAATGTAATCAACAGGGAGATGCTTAGATGCTGCTGGAGAAATGTTCTCTCTGAGACAATTGGGGAGAGGAGATTCTGAGGAAACTGCAGAGAGTTGTTTAAAGAGATCGAGAGAAGAAAGAGAGACTAGCCCTATTCAAACATTATGGCCGTTATCACATGCATGGTTTTAAGCACGCTCACCGTGACTTTGATCCACTTCTTCAGTGCAGGACTTGCATGACATCGTCCATCTCGCGCTGTTCACGCGCCCTGAGTGCTCCGTTTTTAGTTTCTGTTTCATTTTAACTGTGAACAGGCAAAGGCTGCCTCTACAAGAGAGGTTTAAAGCTCTTTCAAGGGGCTTTAAAAAATTTACCTCTACAAGAACGGAGCGCAAATCGGGCGTAGAGGCGCTTTAAACATCCAATTATGCGCATTATCGAATGCGCGTTAAATCGCGAGTTTTATTTTGCTCCGGCCGTTAAAGCGCATTTTTGACTATGTGAACAAGCGCTTATGCGCATTAACTACTTGTAAAGCGCATTTTGGTCATCCGTTAATGCGCTTTGCCACCTCTCGTGCAGAGGTATTAGGTGTAAATGCGCTTCAGCGATTATGCGCATAATCGCCTAACCGGGCGCAAAAGCGAATCCTTGTAGAGGGGACCATAGTCTGTTTCAGGCAAGTTCAACAGGCTGAGCTGAGGCATTGGAGCAAAACTGACCACGTGTGATTCAAAACGCTAGATTTGCATAGGAAACAGAGGGGGAACCCGCAGAAGCAATCGGGGGGGGGGGGGGGAGGGAATGGTACGTGTGATAAAGGCCTATGGCTCTTGTGTCAAAGCAACATGGGAGCAGGGTTACCTTTCGAGAATGCCTCATTAGAAATTTGTTGCTAGAGCAGTTATTCAGTAGGGCAGGATCTACACTACTGCTTGAAAACGGTTTATAATGGTATAGACAGTTGTTGGGTCCCAGGACATACACCATATACAGTTTTCAAACCATTTTCAAAGTGTTTTATCTGGCTTAGTGTAGATCTGGTCCTCAAGTCTGTCCACAGGCTTTTTTTTTTTTTTAAAGTAACTTCAGCTGGTTCAGAATGCTGTGGCCAGTCTGTTGACCACAGCCAGTTACAGGAAGCATGTTACTACAGTCTGTTTCCAGGCACAATTCAAAGTGCTGGTTATGACCTATAAAGTTTGGGACCAAGCTGCCTGAAAGACTGCCTCCTCCCATAGGAGCCTGCCTGGGGTTTTAAGATCTTTAAGGGAGGACCTGCTGTCGGTACTACCACTATCAGAGACACATTTGGTGGGGACATAAGAGAGGGCCTTCTCCGTGGCCACTCACAGGCTTTGGAACTCCCTCATGAGGGAGGCTAGGTTGGTCCTTTCTCTGGTATCCTTCTGCCAGCAGGCAAATATGTTTTTATTCAATCAGTCCTTTGGTGTGTAAGCTGGTCTGTTGGGTTGGGTGCTGTTTTGTTCCATTTTTGAACTGTGTTTTAATGTATTTGTTTTATGATGGTTTCAGCTAAGGGTGCCTCTACAAGAGCAATTTAAAGCTCTTTCAAGGTGCATTACCAAATTCACCTCTACAAGAGCGGAGCGCAAATCAGGGGTCCAGGCGCGTTTTATCTCTGATTATTCGCATTTTTGAATGCGTGTTAAATAGCAACTTTTAATTTACCACGAGAGTTAAAGCGTCTTATGGCCATGTAAACATGCGATTCTCCGCATGTAAACAACTTTAAAGTGCATTTCATACAGCCCGTAATGCACTTCACCGCCTCTCGTGAATAGGTATTAGGAGTAAATGCACTTCTCTGTATATGCGCATAATCGGGCAACCGGGCGTCAAAGCAGAATCTTGTAGAGAGGACCTACGTTTTTATGTTACATTTTGGTTCCTATTATTGTTAGTTGCTTTGAATGCCATTTCCTTCATCAAAGGGCAGGGTGCAAATCCAATAAACAAGGGTGCACAACCCATGGCCCAGGGGCCCTATGGAAGTCCTGAGCCATTTCTTCTTCGTGGTCTCTGTGCATCACACACATGGGCTCGCGTCGACGTCGAGCCTGTTTCGGGAACTTCCTTAGCTAGCTTAGATTTTTGGCGGGAACCCCTCCCCCCACCGTCCTATCGCGCATGCTCGGGGTTCCCGCCCACCTCAGTTCTTCTTCGACCGCTCGACTGATTGCCTCGCGGTGGACTTCCTCTCTCCGTTCGCTGTTCCTGGAAGAGAAGTGAAAAGATAAGAGTTAGCTTAGATTGTTAGATTAGTTAGTTAGTTAGTAATAGTTCTAGTTATATATAAAAAAAATAATAATATTTTTTCTTCAAATATAAATATTTTCTCTCTATATATATTACTATAGTCAGTACAGTTTATGGCGGCTACAGCCTTGTTTAAACGTTGCGTGAGGTGCCGGGCTAAGTTAGCCCTCACGGACGGTCATTCCCTGTGTGTCGCGTGCCTTGGAGAGGCCCACGTTGTGGAGACGTGTCCTCTCTGCATGACTTTTTCGCGCCAAACAAGGCGCAATAGGGCTGACCGCCTCCGCAGTATCCTTTGGAGTCGGGCACTAGAAGCTGTGGACGTTCCTCGACCCATGGAAACTCAGGCCTCAACTTCTGGGGAGCGTGGCCAACAGGCTGTTAGTCGCTCGAGCCCAGCATCCCCTCGCTTGCCATCCCCTTCGATGGCGTCGCAGGGTCCTCCGCGCAAGAAGTCCAAACCTTCAAAAAAACAGTCTTCTAAATCGAAGAAATTAAAGCCAAAACCGTCAAAGACGTCGGTACCGACCGCTAAATCTCAGTCGACACCGAGAGAAGCAGGGCCTGTGCCAACTCCGCCTCTATTGCCCAGACGCTCTCCGGCGGTATCGGAGCCGACAGCCCGTTCGTCTTCGACGTCGAAACCGAAACCGAGGAAGTCGTCCTCGGCATCGGAGCTCCCTTCACTACCGGTCTCGCCTCCCACCTTATCTTCGACATCGGGAAAGAGGACCACGGAGTCGGCCTCGAGGCTTCCCTCGGTAACAACAGCTTCGAAACCGAGGGCACGGTCTACCTCCATCCCGGGCGCGGGATTAAAACCACCGGGGGCACGGTCTACATCCTCGTTACCGAGGACACCGTCTGGCCCACGCTCACCGGGAGCGCTACCAGCCCTTTTGTTGGATCCTCCCACGGTACCGCTGTCGCCTCCAATAGAGCTCTTCTCCGACGCGGAAGGCGTCGGTACCAACGTTGACGTCCCCCCGCGGCTACCCTCCCCAGTACGGTCGCATGCGTCCGGGTCTCAGGCCTCTTATCATGCTTCGGTAGCGTCTCATGCCTCTCATGTTTCAGCACATCGTTACCGCCGATCACGGTCACGATCCCGTTCAGGGGACTGGGACAGATATTCTGATAGATCCTGACACTCATCCAGGTCTTCGAGACATTCTCGATACCGAGCTCCAACAACTTTCCGCTTCGATCCATACACCGGGCAGCGGCTGACAGCGGACCCTCTGCCGGCTTCTCAGCCACCGCCTCAAGCAAGACGCTCTCCCACTCGGCACCGTAGCCGGGCGACCTCAACAGCTTTGCAACCAGCGCTATCGTTACCAGCGAAAGATTTACCTACTCCGTCTTCTCCGCAATCCCTCGAGGATTATGCATCAGACACGTCCTCAGTAGCGTCGGCTGCTCGATCCCACCCCTCCCCCCCGGAGGATGTGGCAACTTCAGACAGGGCTTCCCCGTCGATGGAGCACAGCAGCTTTGCGGAACAAATGCTGAGAATGGCTCAGTCCCTCGGGGTGGACCACCAGCTGCCACAGGACGATGTAGACGACAACATATTTGACGTCATGTACATGGAACCAACACCACAACTCACCATGCCAATGGTCAAGACCATATTAAAGACCCTCAAACAGCCATGGCCTAGCCCTTCAACGATGGGTCACACGTCGAAACGGCTCGATGCACTGTATAAGGTGAAAGAATCAGATGCACCATTCCTCTTCGTGCATCCGAAGCCTAATTCCATCGTGGTAGAAGCGGCCCAGGGCCGCTCTACCAGAACTCATTCTACTCCAGCTGACAAAGAAGGGCGCAAGTTGGATGCGATCGGGAGGCGAGTCTATTCTGCTGGAGCACTGGTGGCCAAAATTTCTAACTATCAGGCCATGATGGCCCGTTACCAGTTGTTCTTATGGCAAAAAATTTCATCCTTGACGGACTATCTACCAGATGATCGTCGGGAGCTGGCTAGAGTATTCCAGGCTGAAGCTACCCGCCTTTCCAAACAGCAGCTGACCACATCGCGTCACCAGACCGATGCGGCGTCCAAGGCGCTTGTTGCAGCGGTGACTATTCGTCGCCATGCATGGCTGAGATCCACGTCTCTGCCGCAGGAAACGCGTAGCCGTATAGAAGACTTACCATTTGATGGCGAGGGCCTATTTAATTCACAAACGGATGCCACTATGGACACGATTCACAAGGCCAAAATGACAGCACGGAAAATGGGTCTCCAAACTGCCCTACAGCCCGCATATCGGCCGCGTAAATGGTATAGACCAGTTCCATTCCAGCCTCGTCAGCAACAGGACCGCCAAAGTAGATACCAGCCACAAGCCGCACAATACCAGCAGCGCAAACCATCGTCGCGCTTCCGCCAGGCTCGCCCTAGGGCGGACCAGTCTCCTAAGCGACGTCTTTGACTTCGCATACTGCCCCCCAAAGTATTATCGATTTGGCGACACCCTATCTCATTACCGCAACGCATGGGCTGCCATTACAACGGACAGCTGGGTGTTGTCTATCATCACTGGGGGCTACAAACTAGAGCTGCGAGTCCCTCCTCCTCTGGGCACTGTGAGAGTAACACCACCATCCCCCCCCTTGTTACAGGAAGTAGCAGCCTTGCTACAGAAGGGTGCAATTACACGAGTTCCACCATCTCGAATTCGCCGGGGGTTTTATTCCAAATATTTCACAGTGCCAAAGAAGGACGGGGGCCTCCGGCCTATTATGGATCTCAGGCGCCTCAACCGTTTCATCAAGACGAAGAAGTTCCGAATGATCACGCTGGCAGCTATACTCCCGTTGCTCAGAAGAGGCAGATGGTTCACATTGATAGACCTCAAAGATGCCTACTTCCACATTTCCATCCACCCCATACACCGCAAATATCTCAGGTTTATGGTGGGGCGCTGGGGGTATCAATTTGCCGTGCTTCCGTTCGGGCTGAAAACGGCCCCCAGAGTGTTCACCAAGTGTATGGGGGCAGTTTGTGCGCACCTGCGGGCGAGGGGGATAGAACTATATCCCTACCTAGACGATTGGTTGATCGTTTCCCCATCGCGAGACCAAGCTCTGTCGGATGTCAAACTAGTAGCTCAGACTCTATCCTCGTTGGGCCTGCGGATCAACGTGGAGAAATCGGTGTTTCAACCCACCAGAACTCTTCAGTTTATCGGAGTCTTGCTGGACTCGATCTCGGGCAGGGCGTTCCTCCCACGGAACAGAGCAGACGACATCACGACCATGGCAGCGAGGGTCCAGCGCAGGCCCCGGTCAACGGCACTCACCATACTACGGCTGTTGGGTTGTATGGCGGCGTCGGTGTTCGTAGTCCGATGGGCGCGGCTCCATATGCGCCCACTGCAGCAGTTGCTTCTTCAGCACTACGACCCTACGATGAACCCACGCACGCTTTACATCGGGATACCTCGACAAGTTCGGGACTCTCTCAGCTGGTGGACAACTCCACACAACCTGTCCCAGGGCATGCCGTTTGTTTCCAAAGGCCCCTCACGGGTCATCACCACGGACGCGTCCCTACTGGGATGGGGTGCCCATTACAGGGATCTCTCCGTGCAAGGAAGGTGGTCAGCGGCGGAGCAGCGCCGTCACATAAATTTTCTCGAGCTCCTCGCAGTGAAGAGGGCTCTCCATGCCTTTCAGACGCACCTGCAAGGGCGTCATGTACAAATCCTGACGGACAACACTACGACAGTGTGGTACCTCAACAAGGAGAGGGGGACGCGATCCCCAGACTTACTGCATCTGGCCAGGGACATTCTCCTTTGGGCAATTCCCAGGGGTATTCACGTTTCTGCTCTTCACATAGCAGGGACAGACAATGTAATAGCGGATACCCTCAGCCGGGCTTTCGCAGAGGTCCACGAGTGGCAGCTAAAGCCACAACTAGTGCGCAGCATCTTCGCCCGTTGGGGCAAACCACATGTAGATCTGTTCGCGACACAGCAGAACGCAGTTTGCCGAACCTTCTGTTCCAGAGCGGGGATAGGAGCGGCATCCCTAGGAGACACTTTCACGTACCGCTGGCGCGACGGCCTCTTCTACATGTTCCCGCCATTCCCGCTAATAGGGCGGGTGATAGCGCGGATTCTGCGCCACAACACCAATGCGATTCTCATAGCACCATGGTGGCCGAGGCAGCCATGGTTCACCACCCTACTTCGACTCGCCAGACATCAAGTATGGAGGCTCCCGGCAGTCCCGGACATATTATCAAGGAGGGACGGGCAGATTCTTCACCCAGAACCAAACAGCCTAAAGCTCACGGCATGGAGAATCCTCCCCAGGGGCGCCACTTAGCCCTGCCTCCTGAAATCCGGACCATACTGGAGGCAGCAAGAAAGCTGTCCACCAGAAAGTCGTATCAGAGGAAATGGGTCAGATTTAAAACATTTGCATCAGTCTCTGGATTTGACCATCTTTCGGGTCCCATCTCAGGAGTCCTCTCGTTCTTGTATTCGTTACATGAAGCGGGCCTTACCCCAGCGTCCATTAAAGTGTACCTGGCTGCAATCTCTGCCACTCATGACCCTGTTGATGGGGTTTCGGTGTTTACACATCCCCTGTCTAAAACATTCTTGAAAGGACTCCGCAACATTTCGCCGCCCCTACGACCGCCAGTTCCGCAGTGGTCGCTCTCCCTGGTCTTAGGTGTGTTGATGACTAAGCCCTTCGAACCTCTGGCTACAATTAATATACGCCTGCTGACTTTGAAAACTGTTTTTCTGGTTGCTATCACGTCCGCCAGGCGGGCATCAGAACTCGCTGCGTTGCTTGTTGATCCCCCCTATACCCAATTCTTTCCGCATAAGGTTGTCCTGAGAACAGGACCCACGTTTACTCCTAAAGTTTCATCAAGTTTTCACCTTAATCAAGACATTGTTCTACCCACGTTTTTTGCCGCATCTACGGACCCGTTGGTCTCGACTCTACATACCCTGGACGTTCGCCGCACCTTGGCGTTTTACAGGTCTCGGTCAGAGGCATACCGCAAATCTAGACAATTGTTTGTCTGCTACGGCGGGAAGAATAAGGGCTCCCCAGTTTCTGCTCAACGCCTCTCAGCGTGGATTGTGGACACTATCGTTCTCGCCTACCAGCTAGCCGGGAAGGAGCCTCCTTCTGCGGTGAAGGCACACTCCACTCGGGCACAGGCGACATCCACGGCTTCTTTGCAGGGGGTTTCAATTCCTGATCTCTGCAAAGCCGCAACTTGGTCGAACGCCTCGACTTTCGTTAAGCACTACAGACTGGACGTTCGAGCAAGACAAGAATGCTCCTTCGGCAGGGCAGTCCTGTCGTCAGTCTGTTTGTAACATCTCAGCGTGCCTACCCACCTCCTACGGTAAGTAGCTGATTACTCGCCCATGTGTGTGATGCACAGAGACCACGAAGAAGAAATGCAGGTTGCTTACCTGTAACCGTAGTTCTTCGAGTGGTCATCTGTGCAGTCACACAACCCACCCACCGTCCCCTCTTGGCATCGCTTTTGTTGTCCAGAGGTTTTCCGCATGCTCTTAGTTTCTCTGTGGTCTTGTCCATGATATTACGATTATTCTGCTTTCTCGGTTGCGAGGCCAAGCGGTCTCATAGAACTGAGGTGGGCGGGAACCCCGAGCATGCGCGATAGGACGGTGGGGGGAGGGGTTCCCGCCAAAAATCTAAGCTAGCTAAGGAAGTTCCCGAAACAGGCTCAACGTCGACGCGAGCCCATGTGTGTGACTGCACAGATGACCACTCGAAGAACTACTGTTACAGGTAAGCAACCTGCATTTTTGTGTCCCCCTCCCCAAAAAAGTGCCCTGGCCCTTGTCACTGCTGAAACCTGCCCCCCTCCCCCAGTTTATCCCTGCTCCTTCCTCTGGAGATCCTTATTAAGATGGCTCTTTTCCTGCCGTTGCCAGCAGTGAAGGAAGAGTATCAGGATCACTGGGGGAGGCGGGAGAGAAAAGGCTCTTCAGGTCCTCCCCAGGAAATCCTCACACAGACCTCTCTTTCTCCACCACTGCTAGCACAGCGAGGACGCCGCATTGCTGTCTGTCACTGCTACTCTGGGGTCATGTCAGAGGCGTGGCCAGGTGGATGGTGACCCCTGATTGGTCATCATCTGCCTTGGCAGGGGAAGAGGCGAGCCGGCGAGCCAAATGGATGCCAGAACACCCCTGCACTGCCTCTGTGGGGAGAAGAGTCTCCCTTTTGCTGGGGGGGAAGGTTCTCCCTTCCTCTGGTTTCAATCCCCTCGAGGTACGGGGGGAGTCAGGGAGGGATGGCAGTGGTGGCTCCCTCCTCCTAGATCCATATAAACCCTGTGCTTGCTCCTTTGCATGGGAATAATGGGGTGCAACCCCACAGGAGTGAAAGCATGGGGTTTGGTGGGAATGTGGTCTCGGTGCCCTGAAGATACTCCCCTCGGTCATCTAAGGAGGGAGGCCACCTGAGGAACCCCAGAGGGATGTAATTGGCCTCTGGGTTGGAGATTCAACACCCCAGGTGTATAGAACTGCAGCCTAAGTGTCTTGAGTGGAGGTGATGCATCTAGTTTCTAGTACGCATGCATGTAAATTCAATGGCAAATTGCTGTGGAGACTCAAAACTGCCAAATTTAGCTTGTTTTCAAACTACATTTGGCCTTTCGAAGTCTACATAGCAGTTTGCTGCTGAATTTCAGTGGCAAATCAATATATATATATATATATATATATATATATATATATATGCCACTGCAAAATTTCGCTGCATGGTAACAGCAGGAGTGAGGCCTTTAGGGGGCTGGAAATTGGCTTCAGAATTGCACAAAGTTGCCCACCCCTCAGGTACAGAAGGAGATTCAGGCACAGATCTTTGGCATGAGAATAAGAATGTTACAAGCAAGTCCCTATTTCCATGTGTGAAATGTTGAAGGCTATGTCTAAGTGTATTTACTCAGAAGTGAGCCCCACTGAGTTCAGTGGGGTGTACTTTTAAGCAAGTGTGTATAAGATTGTTGCCATAGTTTATTTATTGTATTATTATTATTATTATTATTATTATTATTATTTACATTTTCCGGTAAATGCCACCTGGTGGCTGAACTTGGTAATTCCTAAATCGCGTTCAGTATTTTTTGGTTACTTTTTCATTTCACACTTATCATAGGAACAGCCTCTGTGAAGGCAATCTGTGAAGCCAAGCAGCAGTAAAACAACCATTATAAAAAACAAAAATCCTTAAGTCACAACATAAAAGCTTCTCGGTTCACTGTCAGTGTAATACTTTTGACTAGGAATGTGCACGCCCGAAAATATCGTATCTTATCGTTATCGGAATTTCGGACCAAAAAAATTATCGTCTCCGATTATATCATAGGTGAACTGTATCGTATCATATTTTCGATAATTATCGGAAATCCGATATTATATCGTTTCTCCATTTTGCCCTAGCGACTCTTGAGTTGATTTTTGAGTCAGAAAGGCCTAAAACTTCTTAATTTCCCAAGTTATAGGTTTGAAATTTGGTCACAGTGCAGACTGAGTGTTGCTAGTCTTGTGTGCCAAATTTTAGAACAATTGGTGCAAGCGTTACTCGGAAGTAAGCTTTCAAATACACTGTTTCAGGTGGCTGAAATGTGGTCCTTTTTCAAGAGACATCATCCAGTACTCATGGGCATCTCACAGATGGCCTTGAGGGGACTCATCTGTGCCCAATTTCAGATGCACAGCTGCAGGCATTACTAAGCTCTCAACAACATGCACTGTTTCCGGTAATGCACTCCATGCTGCTGCTGCTGAGACTTATAGGTATATCTGAATACAATGAACTTTCAAAACCTGTGGATAAACCTAGGCAGTGCCTTCCATATGCAGCCATAAAAGTAAAATGTGTTAATCAGAAGATGGTGAACTGCTGCTGCCTTGACTCATTGATTAGGCCACACATGTCTACAAATTAAAAGGATTGGGGGGTAGGGGAATTGCACGGGTGTTACATTTATTTTAGAGCCAGCCTTAGTAGGCAGGGCCTCATTGGGCCAGGAGATACCCTGGAAGCACACCAACCTGCAGGATCCCACTAAAACTAAAAAAACTTAAAAGCATATTATTATTATCCACACCTATGCGTGCGTGGCACAGTGAGAATGGATGCATTCCTCTGCAGTAGAACTGCTGCCTTGACTCTAGATTAGGCCACACATGTCTAAGTACAAATGAAATAATAAAAGGATTAAGGGGTAGGGGAATAGCATGGGCACTACAGTTATTTATTTATTTTAGAGCCAGCCTTAGCAGGCAGGGCCTCATTGGGCCAGGAGATACCCCAGGTAGCAAGGAAACCTGGAGGATCCCATCAAAACAACCCTCACGCACCGCCTTGACCTTATCGTGCTTGAAAAATGACCCAGTCCGCCCGCCATCCCCATGCAGGCAGGTGGGCAGTCTTCATGCCAGAGCTGCACACATTGGCTGGAGCAGTGGCAAATAAAAGTCACATTCTGGGTAGGCACATTGGCAAATAAATAAAAAGTCACGTTCAGGGTAGAGGTAGGCACTTTGGCAAATAAATAAAAAGTCACATTCAGGGTAAAGGTAGGCACGTGAGGGGAATGCTTCTGCAGTCCCTCACTAACGGACTCCACGAGGAGCAGACCCAGGGATGTAGTGACGAAAAATACTAATACAGGAATCTCTCAAGGCTCACTAAAGCAGTCCTCCAGGCTAGAAACATTGGCTGGAGCAGTGTCTAAAAAAGAAATAAAATGTGTGACAGGGATGCTTTGCTTTTGCTAAGCAGTCCCTCACTAAAGCAGTCCCTCCAGACTGGAAACATTGGATAGAGCAGTATCTTTAATAAAGAAATAAAATGTGTGAGAGGGAGAGACAGCCACCCCAGAACTGCCCCTAGCAGCAACAGCATCTCTCCTAGACCCAGAGCCCCCTCGCCCAAGGTGCACCTTAGAGCCGCGTTTCATACTGGTACAAAGTGATTGAAAATGTAATTATTATTTATATTAATAACAATCCTTTGTAAACAGTTTGTGTGCTGTTTGAACACAGATTGTGTAGTGTTATCCTGTGTAGCAGGCTACAGGACACACCAGCACACTCACAGTCAATCAAGCAAATACACACACCCACAGAGAGAGAGAGAGAGAGAGAGAGAGAGAATTTTTTAATTTTTTTTTGTTTTTTTAAGAAGTTAAACAGGGAAGAGGACAAAACACACTCAGTCACAGTACCCTCACTCATGCTAACCTAACCCTTCAATCAAACCAACCAGAAAACTATAAAAAACTATAACTCAAACACACAAGCAACGAACAGCCAAACAAATCTGAGACACAAAGGTGCAAGACTACAACTAATCTCCAACTATAAGACCCAGGAGCCAGGACAGAGCTCCAACAAAATCCACCCTTCTCCCCTCAACGCCTAACTCCCAACAGAGCTGGAACACCAAGTGTGGGGGTTTTATGCGGGGATATCCTTAGCCCTCCTCCAACATTGTGATTGGAGCCTGCTGGAATCCTTGCTGCATGATTGGTCACTGTCTCAGCAAGCACACCCCATCTTCTAGCTCCGTCCATGTGGCGGCAAAAGAGAAAGAGCCTTCCGATAAAACGAAAACATATGATAATTATCCTAGGATTTTTTATCGTCTCCGATAATTATCGTAGGCTTTCCTATCGTATCGTTATCGTTAAACACATGCACGATAAAGAGCATATCGTAGTGGTATCGTACATTTTAACGATACGATACACATCCCTACTTTTGACTGCTTGGCAAGCATTTTTCCCTGTAAAAAATCATTCCCTTTCCGCTCGCCCTGTCCTCTTAAAACAAAAATAGATGCCGCACTTCCAAAGGTGTGCCTGGGTTTAAAGTTCATCACCTTTCAGACAGTAGTAGATGATTCAAATGGTGATGAAAGATTTTTGAAATCATCCTGGCCTCTTCTAACGTTCCACTTTGAGATACTGAAACTCGATATCACCAGTAGCCTTGTTTGGCAAATAACCCACTGTTTACATTGCAAAATGTTTTCCTGTTGCTACGATCCAATTCTGCCTGATGAAAAGTTCGGGCAGAATTGAAGAATTCAGAAAACTTACATATTCAAAATTCAGTCCAATAAGAAAACTAATTTTGCCTACTTTTATCTTCTAGGATCAATACAGCAGCTTTCATCTGTAGACATCTAGGTACTCAGATACAGAGCCAAGCAGTTTTAACAGTAGTCTGGCTGATGGAGGTGATTGCACATAGGTGGAACTTGTGCTCACACACACATCATTTCAGCTCAATTCCTTGCATTCCATTCACTAGGAAACACGGCTCTATGTTAAAAGGGCAGTAAAAACCTAACTCCTCCTGTCTGCCTTCCCTTCTAGATCCTCTTTTACAGTCTGTGCCCCTCCTTCTCTTCCATTTTAAATGACAAACTTCATTTGAAAGACACAGACCAACTCCCACCATTACCTATATTTTTTTTGGAGGCATTTGCTTTAAATGAGAAGGTTTAATTAATGCTTTTCTATAGGGTGACCATATGGAAAGGAGGAAAGGGCTCCTGTATCTTTAATAGTTGTATAGAAAAAGGGATTTCAGCAGGTGTCATTTGTATGCATGCAGCACGTGGTGAAATTCCCTTTTCATCACCACAGTTAAAGCTGCAGGAGCCCTGCCCTCCTTTGTATCTGGTCAAGAGGGCAGGGCTCCTGCAGCTTTAACTGTTGCAATGAAGAGGGAATTTCACCAGGTGCTGCATGCATACAAATGACACCTGCTGAAATTCTCTTTTCTATAAAACTCTTAAAGATATAGGAGACCTGTCCTCCTTTCCATATGGTACCCTATTTTTCTAGTAACACTGCTTGCACTTCAACCTAGAACATTAGACTAGTCACAGATACTGTGATCCCAAAAGTTTATCATGTCCAACTTGCATTGAAATCCCTGGGACAAGTTAGTTGTGACTCATTTCAGCAGGACTTCAGCATGGCTTTTGCTAGATTGAGACCAGAATGTGTTAATCTGACACATCATCAGAAATCAAAGTCTCATGTATCCTTTCAAAGCAGGTGCCTTAGGTGAGTTTGGTATAATGCAACAAATGACTATTAAAAGCAAAACACTCCTACATAGTAAGAGCTGCAATACATTTATATTGCACCAATGAACTACTTGCACCAATGAACTACTAGCCTATGACGAAAGTGTTATTAGCCTGCTGAAGAAATCTAGTAGCTCACACTTTCCAGATGCTCACTTGTGCTATGAAATATCCTCATAAAGTCCTGCTCCTGGTGATGTCTTTAATCCTAGAAGATCATACACTATTGCTCTTCCTTTGAACTTTACAAAGTCTTTCTCTCCCTCCTGTACTCACATGGAACCAGATTTTCAAAAGAACTTTATTTCCTGTCAGTCATCAAAGTAAGGCTCATCTACCCATCCCCTACAACAAACAAAGACACAAACAAACAAACCCAAAGAGGTCCCAACAACTTCAAACTGGTTCTTTATGGTCAGATTTTTCAAAAGATGTTTGGAGCTGAGGAATTGTGTTGCACGTATTTCTAGGAGCTGAAGAGTTATGTTGGTCATATTCCCCCCCCACACACACACACACACACAATTTGTTTCCATTTGGGAAATAGGGTCACAAGATTACTAATTGAGACTGAGCGTTTTGACCACATTACATCTGGCTCCCAGTCCATTTCCAGGCCCAATTTAAAGTGCTGGTTTTAACTTTTGAAGCCCTAAATGGGACCAGGTTACCTGAAAGGCCACCTTCTCCCATACATACTGAACCTTCTCCCCTACATACCTAGCCCAAACATTAATATCTTCTTTAGATGCTCAATATCCCTGCTGAATGAAGTGAGGGAGGTAACCATAAAAAAGGCAGGCTTCTCAGTAGTGACATATCATTTATGAAACAGCCTTCCCAGAGAGGGTTCACCTTGTTACAGCCTTGTGATCTTTTTGATGCAAGGTGAAGATCTTTCTGTTCACCCAGTTACTTAGAATAACTCAGCTGGGATTGTGAGTTTTAAAATTGTGTTTTAATTCTGGGGTTGCTGTGAGGTTTGTTCCTTGTTGCATTTATGCTGTTTATGATTTTATGCTTATTTTGTATTTCATTCTTTGCTTTTATGCTTGCATACAAATATCGTAGATACATAAATTCATCGTATATATAAGTTTTCAAATAGTCTCAGTATTCAAAATTGAAGCATGATAGTCAGAAGGTCTAAACTAAGGGTCAAACGATATGTTACCTTTAATACATAACTTGCAGCTATGCTGGTTCTTTTTTTCCTGTTCAAAATTAAGAATGGGGGCTTCTATCTGGATTGAGATGGTGGAGGCTTTAAGCCTTTGCCACCCCCCCCACTGCAGTTTGGAGAGGAAAAACAGCCTCCATTCATTTTAAATTATAGATGTATGTTATGGGTCTAGATTGGGCCCACAGAGGGGGTGTGGGTTGTGGAATGGTAAGTCCCCTACGTTTTTACTTTGGAGCGATGGGGGAAAGGTCCGGGATGGCTCCGCAGTGCCTGCTGCACCATATAAATGACACAGTGCCACTGTGGAGCCATCCCAGGGCTTTCCCCTTATATAGACAGCCCCCTATGGTCACTTCCTGTCTACCCACACAAGCACACACAACCCCAAATCAGAGATACAACAGAGGAAGTGACTCAGTTCCTGTCAAGCTTCGGTGTCTTAAGTGTTATCTCTGAGTGTGATGACTCTAAGCCATTACCCACGTTGGGAGGAATTCCTTGAGCTGGAGGAGGCCCCAGCAGCAGCTTTGTCATGCTCCTTTTAGCCCTGTGAGGCTAAAAAGCCCAGGAAAGTGTTGCTGCTCTGCTTTTCCCAGGCATCCCAATCAGCAGGAAATATGAGCCTGCTGTGTTGCAGAGTTCTCTGAGGCAGTCTGCCATTTCCCCTTGGCAGGGACAGTTGGAAACCATGGAGAAAAGAGTCTCTTGGGCCTCTTAAGAGTAGGAGGTAATCACTGCTGCATCTCTCAAACTAGAAAATATACGCTCAACTCAGAGCACCCATGTGGCCAGCATTCCTTGTTAGGTGGGGCAGCCACATTTCTAGGTGGGGCATTTGTGGGGGAGGCACATAGCATTGCCAGCCACCACCACCCCTCCCTCCTTCCCTCCTTCCCTCCTTCCCTCCCTCACACACACACACACACACACACACACTGGAGAGTGTTGAATTGTCTCACCCTTTTTTGAGAGATCCCCAGGAATACCAGACTCAAAAGCTTGGCTTTGCCTATAGCTACAGTCCTGTTTTACCCGTGGCCTGTCTCTGTGTTCTGGTTCTGCATGAGCTGACCTACTTTGGTAATGACAGTGAGCTCCTGAACTTGGCTTTAGGATTAGGTATCTCATTTAGAGAAGGGCAGAGAGCAAATAAATACTTTAAGATACAGTCCTATGCATGTTTAGACAGAAAGGTCTTACAATTCCCAGCATTCCCCAGTTAGCAATGTTCGCTAGAATATGCTGGGAATTATAGGACCTTTTTTCTGCCTAAATATGCATAGGATTGTGCCTTTAGGGTGTGTTTGTTAACTCTTCCTTGAGGGTCCCTTCTTCTAGCCTTGTTCCTGACCTGCAGATATTCCTTCTAGCTGGACAATCAAGGGAAAACTTTTTAACTAATTGCTATATAAAGGACTAACTAAGCAATTGGAGACTAATTATAAAAAGCAATTGGAATTGTTTTTGCTGGTCACTGGCTTTTTTTTTTTTTTTGCCCAGAAACCCTGAAAAGACCTCATGCTGAGCTGCATACACTGGGGGCTATCTAAACGCTTGGAAAGCCCCGGGGTGGGTGCGCGGTGGCGTGGCATTGATTATACAATACTGCTGTAATCATGCACCCACCCCGGGATTTTCTGCTGAAGCTGCGGAGAAAAAAAGTTGGGGACTTACCCTGACTTTTTCCTCCGGAGCGAGGCAAGGGCAACTTCAGGACAGCCCCTCAGCCTTGCTCTGGAGCCGCAGCAGAGGCGTGGCCGGGCAGTGCCTGGTGGAAGCCAACCTGCGATTGGTCACCTTCCACCAGGAAGAGGCCATCTGGTCCCCGGATAGCCACTCAGAAACCCCATGCTCTCTTCTCAGCATTGGGATTACCTGACAGCACTAGGGGAGGGAAAGTGTGGGGTTTCCAAGGGATGTGGCAGCAACCCAACATCGTGAAGACCCTCCCCCCCCAGGAAAATCAGAAATTAGGCCTGAGTTACAGTCTAGGTGGCTGGCCAGCCAGTTAACTGTAGTGTGCACAGCAGAGTTTCTATTCCTCTAGGGCTATTTTCATCCTTTGCCATAAAGTACTCAAGAAAAATAAGAACAAAATAGCCACTATGATTGTGAGTATAGTGAGTGCTTTAAAAGAGTAAAGGGTAACTTTGGGTTGATATTTTTTTTTCAGTTCACTTTAAGTTACCGGTATCTCTTTATTTTACTCTTTAGCAATAAGCACCCAATCCTGCTCTACAAATCATAATAACTGCAGAATAAACAAACTCTTACTTCTTACTTCAGGCCAAAAAAACAAACAGAAAAACCCCATGCTTCTTTATCGCTGGCTGGGTTGAGAGCAGGACTGAAACAATTTTATTTATTTATTTATTTATTTATTTATTGTATTTATATACCACCCCATGGTCAAAGCTCTCCGGGTGGTTTACAAATTAAAAACATTGAACATTAAAAACCATTATACAAAATTTAAAAACATAAAAAGAGGTTATAAATACGATATCCATTTAAAAACATCTATTCTGAGCCGTACAACAACAGCACAAAACCCTCAACATACGCTGTTAAATGCCTGGGAGAAGAGGAAAGTCTTGACCTGGCACCGAAAAGATAACAATGTTGGCGCCAGGTGGGCCTCATCGGGGAGATCATTCCATAATTGGGGGGGGGGGGGCACCACTGAAAAGGCCCTCTCCCTTGTTGCCATCCTCTGTGCTTCCCTCAGAGTAGGCACCCAGAGGAGGACCTAAGATGTGGATCATAGTGTACTGGTAGGTTCATGTCGGGAGAGGCGTTCCATCAGCTATTGTGGTCCCAAGCTGTGTAAGGCTTTATAGGTTAAAACCAGCACCTTAAATCGGGCCTGGAAACGCACAGGCAACCAATGCAAGCGGGCCAGAGTCAGTCTTATATGTTCGAACCTTCCGGTTCCTGTTATCAATCTGGCCACTACATTTTGGACAAGCTGCAGCTTCAGAACCATCTTTCAGGAAGCCCTCAGGCCTAAAAGGTGGGCTTTACTCTGCTCGGTCTAACACTCTCCCCAACAGGAAATAACCATATTAATATTAATATTAATAATATATTTATTTATTTATTTCTTACCCACCTCTCCCTCCGGATTGAGATGGGGAACAACATCAGTAAAAACAATATAAAATACATGTAAAATAAATAAAACTGATTAAAAGCATATAAAGTTAATACATTATTAAAATCAACAAAGTCTTAAAATTCGACTGTGTAGGCCTACTGGAAGAGATCAGTCTTTATCCCTCTCTTAAATTCTAGAAGACTGGTAAGTTGGCAGATCTCTTCTGGCAGGTCGTTCCACAGTCTGGGAGTGGCAGAAGAGAAGGTCCTCTGGGTAACGGATGTCAGTCTAGTCTTGGCCGACTGTAATAAGTTATTTCCAGAGGACCTGAGGGTGCAGGGCGGATTGTATGGGAGAAGGCGATCTGCACATAACCTGGACCCAAACCATGTAGGGCTTTCAAGGTAATGACCAACACTTTGTACTTCGCCCGGAAACTAATTGGCAGCCAGTGGAGCGATTTTAAAGCTGGTGTGATATGCTCACCTCTAGGTGTACCGATGACCAACCTGGCTGCCATATTTTGAACTAGCTGAAGTTTCTGGACTAGGCACAGAAGTAGCCCTATGTACAGTGCATTGCAGAAGTCAAGCCTCGAAGTTACCAGTGCATGCGCTACTGCAACCTTTACCCCAGAAGCTCTTGTGGTTGTTGCACAAGATTCTGTGCCAATTTCTCATTCTTCAGTAGGGTGGCCTAGAAGCTGCTTTAAAGAGGAGAGTCCTCTATTTGAAGGGCTGTCCAATCCAAGGCTGGTTTAAAGATGAACTGTGAGGAGGTCAAGCAGAAGCTTTGAAGTTACCGATCCGTCCTTAGCAACTGGACAGCATACAGGTCACCTGTTTACAGTCTTCCCCCATTGTGGTGAGATGGAGTGTATTTCTGTTTAAATTATAGTAATTATTTCTCCACATTAGACATACCACTTTGGTTCACATGTGTGATAAATTTCAGAAGCATAGCTTCAAGCATGTAGTGGCAAGGTATATTTGAAAAATGAGGAAGGGAATGCCTATAACTTTTTTATTTTAAAAGTTAGAAGTCTGAAAGTTGCTCACTTTGTAGATGGGTTAGGGGTAGTTATCTGTCAGAAATTTCAGAAAGATAGGTCCAGGCATTTGGTGGCTACGATTTTTTTAGATTAAAAGTTACAACAACACGGAGTTTTGACAGATAAAAGAGGGAGGGGGAGGCGGGGGAGGGGGATGCAATTGACAGTCCAAGCCTCTGTGGAAAAACTTTTGTAACTTTTAATCTAAAAAATCCATAGCCTTCAAATGCCTGGACCTATCATTCTGAAATTTCTGACAGATAACTACCCCTAACCCATCTACAAAGTGAGCAACTTTCAAACTTCTAATTTTTAAAATAAAAAAAGTTATAAGCGTTTCTTTCCTCATTGTTTCAAAAATACCTTGCCACTACATGCCTGGACCTTTCTTTCTGAAATTTCACACACATATCAAGCAAAGTGGTACCTGTAATGTGCCCAAGTTTCCTGTTTGTATCTTTAAAAATAAAAAAGTTGAAGGCATAACTGTATTTACCCCACTACTACCCATTTTTCTAAAATTAATTGCCACACAAGGCAAGCACCTATGTTTCTGAAATTTCACACACATAAATCCCAACGTACCACCTGCAATGTGGCAAAGTTTCATGTGTGGAACATTAAAAATGAAAAAGTTATAGGCATTCCTGGTTTGTTCTTAAAAAAATTAATTGCCACAAAATGCCTGCACCTATCTTTCTGACATTTCTCACAGGTAACTATCCCAAACCCATCTACAAAGTGCCCAAGTTTCATCCTTCTATCTTTAAAAAGGAAAAAGTTATAGGCATTTTTGTAACACAATGCTAGGCTATGGGGAAATGCATCAAAATGGCGTCCAATCCGAAAATCGGACATCCGATTTTTGGATTGGAATTGGATCTGATCCGATCCACCCAACATCTGATCCGATCCACCAGTTCCGATTCCAATCTGTGATCCGATCCGGGGGCTTAGTGCACATCCCTAGTTGAAAGACATGCATGCATACACACATACACGCGCGCGCATACTTCATTTACACCGTATGTGTTTGCTACAGGAAAAGCTTGGATACATGCATCAAACATGTCCACTGCAAAAACTGCTTAAAAGGTGAAGATGCCCTAAGTTCCATCAGTTTTAGGGTAAGAAATTTAAGCAAATGCTTCTCTTTCAAATTAAATCAGTGAGATTTAACTTTGTGCCCCGTATGAAGAGAAAGCATTGCTTTTCTGCTTTTAGCTATTTTGCCATTCTAATTCATCTCTCTTGTCGGGCTTATGGGGAATAGAAGACAATGGAGGTTGTGCAGAAATTGCCTTCCCATGAGTGGTTCAGCAAAGCTCCAATCTGGATGACTGTGGTCTCGTTCCTGTCTCCTGGCTAACCCACCTCACAAGGCTATTATGATAATAAAATGGAATAACTCCTCTGTACCTCATCCTGAGCTTCTAGAAGAAGAGCAGGATAGAAGTGATTTATGACAGTGTCCTGCAGACGGCAAGTCAGTGTATACAGAGCAGAGCCAGCCTAGTTCTTATGCCATCAGAAAACAGCCTTTTATGAAGAATTTAATACCCGATTATGAGCACGAGTGAATGCAGGGATTGGGAAGGCCAGCAGCTTGCTTATAAAGCTGGGTGTCCTAAATTACATTAATCACAATTGCTTTATTAATTTGGCACCCTACTAATACCAGTTTGCCTTTAAGGTGTTTTACGTACAATTCATCAACAATGCTACTAGTCCCCAAACATTTTACATTCTGTACTAAGATCACAGATCCAAGGGGGTGGCTCAGATGATACCAGTCCCTGCCTCCTGTCACGGGGAGGGGGCGGAGGAGGCTGGATAATTGTGAGTCTATTATCTGCGGTTGTTTGCTGGCAGGCAATGGAGATATATGCATTTGATGAAAGCCCTTGGCTCATTTTCTCTCCCTAGTTTATTCTGCAGCCAATGAAGTTAGTTCAATCCAAGAATTATGTTTTTCTCTTCCCTTGTGTTGTGCACACATGTATTTTCATCTCCCTCTGCAATCATTCTTTCATACCCATGCATGATGAGCTCCCTCCTCTACTGGCAACAACAAGCAAGCGTAGAAGAAAAGGCAATGTGGAACAAAAGTTGGCAAATGACAGCCAACCCACTCTCCAGCCATTGTTCTTTTTGCTGTCTGCTGCCAGCGCTGAGGAGCGAATACATGTGGCTCCGAGTTTAGATGGAGTCTTCCTGTAAATGCTGTTGTACAATTAATGGCTTCGTAGGCATGACAAATTAAGAAGGGCCATAAACAGGGATATGAATTTGGAAAATGTTGATGTAATGGTTGCCAGATTGGGGACTTTACGGCGTCAATGGGAGATAAATCTGCTCCGTGCCCCAGCTCAAGATGAAGTTCAGAAGTATGCTTCACAACAGGAGAAGGCAGAAGATCAATGGAGTCTACTGATAGACCTCTGGGTGATTTACAGCTGATCGACAAGAGTTTCTGACTTCCAATTGTCCAACAATAACAGCTATAAAAAGCCCCTCCCCCTCCAAAAAAAAAAAGCTTTCAGAAAAAGAACACATGGGGGGAAACCAGGAATAGATTTTTGTGTGAAAGGACTTGATGGTTGCCTAATAAATTTGATTGATTGATTGATTGTGTGAAAGGACTTGTGAATTTAGATCTTGTAGCAATCACAAATTCCTGCACTGAGTATGTGCTCAGAGGCACCCCATTCCTTAATTCTTAGCTTATGTCTGTCTGCCTGATCCACAGTTTGGGGTGTGTGTGTGTGTGTGTGTGTGAGAGAGAGAGAGAGAGAGAGAGAGAGATCGATCTCAGGATTCTAGAAAAAAAACAAAGCAGATCCCACAAGTCTGAAGTCTGCCCACCCCTGCTGGAAGGATAACGTAACACATCCACATAATATGTTCACATAGGGGTCCATCACACCTACTTTTTTATCCAGGTACAATCCACGGTCTCCACCTCTGTTTCATTAGCGTGTCAAGCACTGGTCCTTTCACGTGCCTTCCTGGTATCACCATTGTATCAGCAAAATCTCTTTTTACTTGTTTGCTCTTCCACTATTACGCCCGCCCCACCCTGTCCCCTGCCCCTTTCCCCTCCAGTTCATTGGTTCTTGCAGTTGATGGACATTGTGATGGCCGTGGATGCCTCCCCCCCCCCTGGTTTTGTTGTTTAGCATTTTTACGATTTAGCATTTCATCGGCTGGGCACCAATGATGCTCCCTTCTGTGTGGGGTCTTCACGCGCCCTCTCTCCCTCCTTTCCCCTTCCTGGTGGAGTGGTTGAGCAGTTGAGCAGTTCTACAGACTGGAGGAGAACCGCTCCCGCCCTCTTTCATCAGCAAGACCGCCCTTCAATGCACACACCCCAAGAAAGGACGTTCTGCAACATAGCACAAGGACATCAATACATGGGGACAGAAGGGCGGTTTTATCCCACGTGGGGAAAAATATAGTACTTTCCCTGCCCCAGAAAAACACGGAAAATGGAAGGAAAGAGGCGAAAAGACTGCTAGCCATTTTTACTTGGAAGTAAGTCCCATTGTTTAACAGAGCTTCTGTTTGTTTCCCCCCAAATCCAGAGTGAACTGAATCTGCAAGCCATCAAGCTTTTGCTGCATTTTTCAGTGCAATGTTTACTGAAGTCACAGATTATATGGAGGTAATACCACATTTCACTTCCACAGATCAAACTACTTCGACAGATAATCATTTTCAGGACATGTAGAAGTAACCGCTTGACCCAGTAGCTTCAGAACTGGACTGTAATTTATTTGGGGCTGATGTATTTCCATTTCCACTATTGGTTCATTATATAACTTAGAACAAATTGGCGTCAGATATCCATCTGAAAAATCAGAATAATAGTGGACTACCTCAAATTGGTTCAACGGGTAAATGCAGAGAAGACTGTAAAGTTTTGGGAATTGTAGCATGATATACGAAGCATGAGAATTTGCAGAAGGTTAGCTGCATTGCAGCAAAAACAACAAAGAGTCTTGTTGCACCTTAAGGACTAACACATTTGTTTTTTCTGGCATAAACTTTCATGGACACTGTCCATTTCATCAGGTGCATGAACTGTGAACCCCAAGTTGGCACCTCTAGATACAATGCGGGGTGGGTGGATGTAAAGAGGGGATTGAAATGCAAAAAGATACAGACAGTGATTATTAGCTTAACAGTTGTCATTCACAAAACATTGTTGGGCAATAACACTGACCTTATTGAAATGGTGCTCTGATAAACATAAGTAGTAATAGATAGATAGATGATAGATAGATAGATAGATAGATAGATAGATAGATAGATAATAGATCGATCGATCGATAGATAGATGATAGATAGATAGATGATAGATAGATGATAGATAGATGATAGATAGATAGATAGATAGATAGATAGATGATAGATAGATAGATAGATAGATAGATAGATAGATAGATAGATAGATACCTTTGCCCTTATTTAAACCACAGGAAATAGAGTTGAATGTCTTTGGTATCTGTCTTTGAAATTCTTTTGTTCAAGACTGGCCACTTTAAGGGCATTCACAGAGTGTCGAGATTGAAATCTTCCCGTACTGGTTTCTGAACATTGCCATTCCTTATGTTAATCTGTGTCTATTTATCTTTTTGCCTAGAGACTGGACTGTTAGTTCTGAGTAGAATACAGTGGGGTATTGCTGGCAAATGATGCATAGATCACATTGGAGGATGAGCATGTGTGTGAACCCATGATATTGTGGGTGGCGTAATTAAGTCCTGTAATAGAGTTGCCAGGATTGATATGGGGACAGAGAGGGCATCTGGGTCTGCCACAGGGTCTGGTTCACGTATCTCCATTGTGAGGTCTGTTGGTGGTGGTGAGAATCCTTTTGAGGTTGTGTGGCTGTCTATAAGCAAGTACAGGTCTACTACCCAAGGCCTGTGAAAGGGAAGTGTCATTGTCCCTGATGGCTTGTACATCACCAGTGATATGTTTGAGTGGTCTTAGCTGGGAACTATAGGTGACAATAATTGGTGTTCTGTTGTTTTCTCTTCTTAGTCTGTCATTTAGTAGATTATTCCCAGGCCTGTTTATTTATTCACTTTGTTGGATGGGTATTCTACTCTAAGAAATGCCTGATTTAGATCCATAAAATGTGAGTCTCTGTCTGATGGGTCAGAGCAGATGGGATTATGTCTTAGGGCTTGGCTGTAAACGATGGATTTTGTGGTGTGTTCTGGGTAGGATTTGGAAGCATGTAGGTATGTATAGCAGTCTGTAGGTTTCCGATATAGGGTGGTGCTCCTATGACCATTATGTAGTTGTACTGTTGTATCTAGAAAGTGTACCTGTTGCATGGACTGGTGAGAATAAAATAAAAGTATATAAGGACCAAGAACCTAAGTAGGCAGAGCTCCAAAACACGAAGCCACTTCTTTGAACCCAATAAAGATGGTGCTGGAGGGCAGCTTGCTGGCTATTTATCTATAAATAAAGGAGTGGCAGGGAGCTTGGTGAGTGCCAAGAGAGGTGTCTGCGGGGACACTGGTGCTGATGGGCAGTGCGTTGGAAGCCCAGCCTTTTTGAAAAATACTTTTCAGTTTCCAAAGTGTATTGTCATATAGCTAAACACAGCTAACAGCATGGTCCTATGCATGCTGTTTTACTGCCTAAAGCTGCAGTCCTCTGCTCACTTAACTCCGATTAAGCCCTACTGATCACCGTGTGACTTATTTCTGAGTAAACCTGCATAGGATTGCATTGTCAATCTCCTGTGGGAACTAGTTAAATAGTTCATTGGACCTTGGACATAGGCTGCTTACTTGTGATTAGTGAAGTTGCCACCTTTCCCATGAGTTTGCTATATCTTTCTATTTAAGGGTCTTCCATTTAAGACTGTTCATTATTTTCCCTTTCCTATCACTGTGATTCCTGTCTTCTGAACAGACAGACCACAAACTTTACCAAAGCATCCAGTATCCACAGCCTGTTCAACAAATGTGAGACATCCCACAGTTATACACAGTTTATAAAGTTAAAGTGCACGAAGTCACTTTTTTTATGCTAAACTTTATATGTTCTGGAATTTGGTAACAAAAGCAAAACGTCAGTGAAAAATTACTCATAGTTGACTGTGTATTGAATATCTGAAGATTGGTTCCAAAACATGACCCAATTTCAAGCTCATGATTCTAGGGGAAAATCTGATAAAAGCACAGAATTTGGGGCTGGATTATTATCAGTATTACGCAAGGTTCAGAGTTTATTCACACAATCATTAGAATGCTGTGAAGGCAACACAAGTTTACTTTCCATGCTTGGGTCTTGTCAATACTGTAACGTATAATTGCTAACTATGAACTCTTCAAAGTAGAGCTCAGCTGCACAAACTCTTCACCTTGTGCAGTTTTTCCCTAATGTGTTCTTCCCCCCACACCTTGGGTGCTTCCAGATGAGGCTTTTATAGTGCAATCACCCTGCCTCATTGACAGAATTTTACTGGGGTGTTCTTCTTCTTCCCATAATCATCGTCTTCTTTGGTCATTGTCTTCTTCCCATAATCTCCCATGTTTTCTTGCCTCGTCGTCTGTCTTTTTTCTCACTGCAAAAAAATCCATTAAGGAATTGCTAGACAATGCTTTCTGAAAGGTAGTGCTCTGTCTTTTGGCCTTTTGTTTGTTCTTTCTTTCTGCTGGGAGTAGGGGGAGAGCATTTGGTGGTAGAAAAGTGGCATAGATGAAGAAGTTAAGATGCTCCCATTATAAATTGAAGCCTGGGTAGCTGATTAGACAAAATACATTTTAAAATGTAAGACCCCCTCTGTTCTTGTCCAAACAGCCCAAAGCAGCTAACAATCAGAACAATTAAAAAACAGCATGATGAGCAACAACCATAACACAGCAATCATAAAAGCACCTTGAATTGGGCACTAAAAAAATCCAAATAACCAGCAGAATAAATACAAGCATTAGGTATCAATGCATCGCAAGTCTCAAATGCCACATGAACAGCTGGGTTTTAGCTATATAATATATAAGCCTATCAGACCTCCCTCGAAAGGGCACGCCAGCATGCTGGTGCCGCACCTGAAAAGGCCCTGCTCCTATTTGTGGTCTTTCATTTTAATCTGGGTTGAATTTAGGAAATCGGCCAATGAATCCACAAGATCAAATGAATACAAAAATATCTACAACCAAACTGAAATTAAACTCGTTAGTTCAACACATATGCAATTATGCAAATTCACCCCAGCCCAGCTTTTTATTTCTGAAAGGAATCACAAGGCCAGTTCACACATCATGATAAGCCATCCTGAAAATAAGCCATAGTGGCTTGGTTATTTGCTTGCTAACCCACATTCCTCCTGAAAGACGGTAAGGAACTTTGTGGTTTGCTGTATCTTTCCACCACCACCCCTTAATCCTCCAGCCTGCTACCTGCACATATCCCATGTTCCTTTGGGGCACTGCCTCTCTCATATCTTCATCCCTACAAAGGGAAGTGTTTACGGCTTCTTGCCCCACTCCAATTGCTACTCCTTTTCAGCATCATTTTGCTGTTAACAACCTTTGAAAAAAAAAATTAATGGTGCTTTGGAAGTAAGCAAATGGATTTGTTGTTTTAATTTTAATTTTTCTGTCATTCACAAGTGCACAGTTGCACTCAGTTGCCTGTCTGCTATTTACTTTCTTGAGCAGTTCATATCAATGTTCCCTCTGTACCTGTTGTAATCCCACTTGTCAATTGCATCTTCTCAGGCTACATCTTGAACTGACACTTGTCAATTCCACCCCTCCACACACACACACTTTAGTGCTTCCCTTGACCCTGAACTCCGAAAGTGGTAGCTGAACAGGACAGAGATATTGGGATGGGTGAATTTACTGTCTGAGTATGGGTGTATATACTGACTGTGAAAATGGGTTGATTCTTTTTTATTATATTTTTCTGTCGTTTGCAAGTGCGCATTTGCAAACAACAGAAAATGAAAGAAAAACAACCCATTTGCATAGTAAGTGCAGCCAAACTTCTGCAGTAAGTATACCTGCCTGCCCCAATAGCTCCATTCTGTTCAGCTGCCACTTCCGGAGTTCAGAGTTAAGGGAAGCACTGAAGTGGAAGTTGGGGGAGGGGGCCTGACAAATGTCAGTTCAAGATGTAAAGGGAGAGGATGCAATTGACAAGTGGGAATTTATTGATTCCCCTTTTACCAGCAAGTACTTCACTCGCAAGCCTTTTTTTAACAAAATCTTTTTGGGTGCTTCTCAAGTGCGCAAATGTATTTGTAATTTTTAAAAAAATTATTCCACCCCCCCCAGCCCTTTACAACCCCCAAAAGCTGCCAAGGGAAGTCCCAAAGTAATGTACGAGGAAATTGACAAGGTGAACATATTAGACAGCAGACTGTACTTTGTGGACAGGTGAATCTGCATGCTTGTGAAGGACTGGGAATAATAATAATAATAATAATAATAATAATAATAATAATAATAACAACAACAACACAAAAACATTTGTGTCTTTCTGAAGCACGGGGGGAAATGGTTTTTTTTGGTTTTTTTTAAGGAGGCACAGCTGGGATTTTCACCACTCTTGCAGATGGCTCTGTAGCCTGTGCCAAGAAGCCACTGACAAGCCACACAGCCGGATTCACATATCATGACAAACCTCCTTGAGAATAACCAACTCTCAACAACACAACAACCAGCCTTGGACTAGCCCTTTAAGGCAGCCTTTCTCAACTGGGTGCCCTCAGGATATGTTGGACTACTTTGTCCATCTTCTCCAGCCATCACAGCCATAAGCTATGCCACTCGGGGATGCAAGTTGTAGTTCAACAGAATTGGAGGGCACTAGATTGGGGAAGGCTACTTTAGGTCACAGGTCCAAAGAGAGTGCGCTAGTCTCAAGATGCTGAAAAATAGTTTTATTCTTTAAGGGTGCAATCCTATGCATGTTTAGACAGAAAAGAAGTCCTACATGCTGGCTGGAGAATGCTGGGAGCTGTAGAACTTTTTCTGCCTAAACATGCATGGGTTTGCATCCTTAAAGAATAAAACCATTTTTCGGCATGTCAAGACCCATCTCTCTTTTTGGATCTGCTTTGGGTGCTTCATATGTTCTTCTTTAGAGCATATCCCACCACAATGGACTTAAACTGATTTAACACCCATTCCTTGTCCCCAGGAATCTTAGTAAGTCCAATTAAACTGAATAAGACTGACTCCCTGATATGTGTGTATAGGATCGCAGCCTCAGAAATATTTCTTCCTGTTCATATCATTTTCTTCGTTTCTTTTGCAAATTCTAGCAGGGATGGGAAATCATACATATAATATTTATGGGATTCCAGCTGAACAAATATGTTGCTACAAATATTTTATGCACAATAATATGTATAGAATACATAGAAAACAAATTATCTGATTTCCCCCCCCCCCCTTGCATTTAGCTTTTCCTCTTGCATTCAGGATGGGAAAATATAATTATGTCATTGGTATATGGGCTTTTGTGGAGGCGAAAGGACTGTGTCCTGGTTGTACAGATCACCAGCATAGAAGGTGGGGGCAATTTCTTGAATTATGCAAGGGCTCAGGCTTGTAAAAAATCCTACTTTCTGGTCTGCAAAAGAAGTCTACTTCTTAATTCTAAAGGCAGAGGGCTGCAGTTCCCAAGTGATGATGTAAAGATGTTTGCACATGCTTAGAGGCACTTTTATTACATTGCATCTTCCAGGGGATCAGCCCAGTTATTAAAATGTAGACCCATGCACAATTTAAGCCCTATGTAGGGCACTATTTTCTCCATGGATTGGAAGCAACAATATATGATATCATTATCATTCCTCCTAATAGCATTTTCAGCTGGTGCATGCCGACAGGACTGTAACCAAAACAGGGCCACTGAGAAACAAAAGGGGAGTATAAACATGTTTGGAGTAATCCCAAGTTTTGCAAAAGTACAAAGAGGGGAAAAACCAGGGGAAAAAAACCTTAGTTGGCAATGCCTCCCTCCAACAGCGCAATGAGCACTAAGTGTCTGTTGAGGAGAAAAATGGAAAACTGAGGAGGGGAATGGACTGTCCTGGAAAAGGGCATAGCTCACTAGCTGGAACCCTAAACAGGAGCACTCCATTCTATAACATTTCCTGCTGGACTGTTCAAGCAGTACGACAATGGAACCAATTAGCTAGGGTGGTAGTGGGCTCCCCCACACTAGAGGCATTCAAGATGCAGCTGGACAGCTACCCATCAGGCATGCTTTAAAGGCCCCATTCAGAAGACGCCTTAAACCACGGCTTTAACCATGATGAATAAGGTGTCTTCTGAACAGGGCCAATGTGGATTCCTGCATTGAGCAAGGAGCTGGACTCAGTGGCCTTATAGGTCCCTTCCAACTCTACTATTCTATGATTCTATGATTTGTTGCATGTTCTATTTGTTCCCTCTATTAGTGAACTTGGGTGATTCATTTGGAAGTGATATGGGGCTACCCAAAAATAAGATTGTGGTTTCTGTATACCAGGGGAACTCAGAAGTGCAGACGTTTACAGTGTTAACTTCCTAAGTTACTCGTTTTTCATATGAGTTGGTAAATTTAAAGCACCCCACCCCTCCGCAAAAGTTAAAGTGCGTTTTAGAAAAGAGCATCACTATGAAATATGCCATTATTTCTCTTTGAGATATCTAACACGTGGGACAAAACTTCCCTGTCCCAAAATGCAGGGTATTTGGGGGACAGGAAAGTGTTGCCCCTTCTGTGCACCCCCTTCCATCTTTTTCTGTTGCCACGACTATCCTATTCCAGAGCTCTGAAGAGGGGCACTCACTTTAGGGGCCTGGGGATACACTGCAACATTTTGTTAGAGATCCCCACTTACATCATACTGTTAAATTGTCCATTCCATTAAAGAAGGAGTAAGACACAGGGGCAAACACAGTGCTAAATCAGTTAAAGGATAAAAGATGGGCCTACTCACTTAACTGGGAGTCACCCCATTGAACTCAGTAGGATTTACTTCTGAGCAGATGTGTACAGGATTGCACTATCGGGCATTATTTATTTTTATTCCTTTGCTTTCATGTCAGGTTGGTATGTAGGTTAATTTGACAAGCACTGCATTGTGTGTGTGTGTGTGTGTGTGTGTGTGTGTGTGTGTGTGAGAGAGAGAGAGAGAGAGAGGGAGGGAGAGAGGTTTCCTTTATAGAGTGAGTGTTTCGGATGTCTCCCTCCTTCCCCTACCCTTAGGCCATGTGAATAAGTAAGATAGCACTGTGTAATGTGATTGCGTTTACAAAATCAAATGTTAGAAGGCATATTCTGTAATCAATGGAGCACTCTATGGAAGCCTACAAGATATATTTGATATCCCCCTTATCGTCTGTTCTGCACCCTGAAGTAATCTGCCTCAGTACAGGAAACTACAGCAGAACTAGCAAGACCAATTCAAATCCCTGCCAGTATGGAGTCTTAAAGCTAATCTTCCCCAAGTCATTAAAACGGAATCCTTTTATTTATTTTATAGGTCTCCAGCTGCTTCCTTCACCTTTTATATACATCCTAAGCCAAATGGTCCTGTCTTTCTCATTTCTTAAAGCGCCATCCTCCTCCCCTTCTTCCTTCTGACTCACAGCCTTCTCCTTAAAACCTTATCTGTCCATCTCCTTCTTTCCCTGTGTGTCTTTTTTCCTTTTTGCAGTAGTATAAATCCACCTCAGGACTAATTTATCCATGGCTTTGTGTTTTCTTTCTCTCCTTCGTTGTTCCCATTTTCCCACCACCACCACCACCACCACTACCACAGCTAAAGAGAGTTCCCTGGGAGAGGCCGAGCTACAGCCAGGCTCAGATCCTGCTGGAATGGATGGCAGTTACCTCAGCGTGAAAGAGTCAGGAGTGAAGGTATCCCAAGAGAGGGCGAGCAACGACCTACCCAGTCCAATGGACAAGACTGACTCGGAGAGCAACAAGGGCAAGAAGAGACGGAACCGCACTACCTTCACCAGCTATCAGTTGGAAGAGTTGGAAAAGGTCTTTCAGAAGACCCATTACCCAGATGTTTATGCCAGAGAGCAGTTAGCCATGAGGACAGATCTCACTGAGGCCCGGGTACAGGTAAGAACAGAAGCTTTGGGAGATGGAGTCAGGGGAACCAGAAAGCCAGGAAGGCTTCCATTTCTATGTCTATTGCTGTTTGTTCTTATATTTGTAATATCTCAGATTTGCCCCTCAATGACAATGTAACACCTGCTCTCACATGACTGTTCCTGTGTTAGTGGAAAAAGTGAAACAAAGATGGTATCCTGGGTCTACTGATAATACCAAACCTCTGGATTATCTCTCCCAGTAGTTTCATATAGACCAAAGGTGCACAACCTTTTCGGCCCTGAGGGCTGCATCAGGTGTCTGCTGGGGTGGCAGGTGTGAAGATATGTGTGCACATGTACACATATTCATGTACACCACACATCACTATCTCTTACACACATCCCTACTACTCACCCCCACCCTCTCACACACATAGGCATTTACCCCCCCCCCCCCATACACATAGAATAAGCCATTGATAAATTACCACAGGAATTCCTCATAGATACCACATCACAATTTCTGCTGGAAGAGACCTATGCTAATATCCATTAGCATCCATTAATCACAGAGTACTCCCTATAATAGGTATGAGAACAGGTTGAATAAAAACCAGCTCTAAGGTTGAAGCCTTCTTCCTGCCCCAATCACCCCACCCCAATCACCAAAAGAAGAAGAAAATGCTCTAGGAAGGGGTCACAGCCATAGAAGATTCATTCCTAGAGCATCCCCAGGGCATTGTAGGAAGCAGGCATAAACCTTTGAGCATGACTTCCTAGAACACTCTAGGAATGGGGCTTCAATGGCAGGAACCAAAGAGCCTGTTCCTTCAGTGTTTTCTTCCTTCTCCCTTTTTTCAGTGTTGGCAGATGCTGGGGGTCATCAGACAGGGCTTGGGGGACCACCTGTAGTCCTTATACCCATGATATAGACCATTAAACAAAAGCAGTAAATGGAACAGATAGCAGCTTGGGAGCAAATCGCAGACTAGAGTCTGTTCGTTCCAACAACACTTCCTGTGATTTGTCAATTAAGAAATTACCAACAAGCACCTCCCAACCCCACCAAGCAGTTCAGTAAAACTAAGTGATTCACTGCATTGAAGGTCTAAGAATACAGGGTAATATTCCCCCTATATCTCCTTTCCTGAGTAAAAATCCCCTCCAAGGTGACAAAAGCAATTGCTGTCCCAAATCCAGGCCCACAGCCAGTTTGATAGGGGTTGAGGAAAGATATGACATCATCTGGGAAAGCCTGTTTTACTACTTACTTCTAAGTCTCTCTGAGTTCACACCTGAGTTGTAAGATCCCTGAGTGGAAGCCAGGCACCTGGAGAAGAGCTTCCCCAGAGAGGAATTGTAGTTTTGTGGCTCTGCAGAAAATTCTGTCGATCTCCATTTTTTCTTATAGCTTGGCTACTTTCCAGTTGCTGAAGAAACCACTTTTCTGGCTGCTTTGAGTTTTAATCTCCACAGCTGTGTCTAAAGACAACCTCTAAGGCTGGTATGCAGTTCAACCATCCCCTGCCTTGTATTTGTAGACATGTTCAAAAAAAGAGGCTCCTCAGAAAGCAGTATGGATCTTTGTTAATAGAGGGAAGGAAACATCACTCTAATGTACCTTGGTATCACTCACACAATTGAATTGCCATTCTAAAATATGAACTGACTATCAGTGTGAAAGTGATGGAGAGGCAAGTGTGGAAGGAAGCAGGAAGCAGGATCCCCTACTCCCATTTACAGTGATAGTAGCATAGCTCTCAGGGAACTGGCAGGGGGCAAAACTCCCTGGGGTCTGTAGCACCCTATCTCCATTTCCTTCCATTCAGGTAGCTGTTGGTACCCAGCAAATGAAGGATGAGCATAGGGCAGCAGTGCAGAACTCTAGGCCTGGAGACCACACCTGCACTCCCAATCCATCCCCCTGAGGATTCCCAGAAGGTCACACCCTTTCCCCCCAGCCCTACCCCCTTTCCACCAGCCACTGATTGTTTGGTGCAGTTTTCTTCCTATTCTAAATGGTTGAGATGCTCTCTAAATAATTAGTTATGGGCAGAAAGAGCTAAAGTATGCTGGTGGTTTTTTTGCCTCTTTTGACTTCAGCCCCGCCCATCCGCCATTGGAATGTGGGTCCCAAGAGTTTCTCCAAAATGGAATTCAGCCCTTGGGCTGAAAAAGGTTCATCATCCCTGACCTGAAGATGAGCCTGGAAAATGGCCCACCTTCATCTTCTGCATAGCATAGGACCATCCAGTACCTGGGTTTATATATACGATTTGAAAACTCTTATTCATCTAGGTCTGTCATAGAAACAACACCAAATATCCTTGCTGCTCAAAATCCTAAATTACAAACCCTTGGGCCAGATTTACACCAAGCGGGATATAACACTATGAAAGCAGTTTGAAAACAGTATATGGAAAGTGTCATGGGCCCAACAGTTGTCAGTGCACTTCAATGCTGTTATAAAGCAGTAGCGTAGATCTTGCCTTGGTTACCATACTGAAAAATTCAAAATTACAAACAAAAGAGTAATAACACAAAAGACAAGTAACCGAGTGGCTTAGCAAAAGTGTAGCTGGAATCATTATTCTTCCATACTCATATACAGAGGGACATATTATAAAAAACATATCAAATGTCCATTGGAATGTGTTACTGCTTTTTGAATGGCCATAGAGTATATTGATTTTTTAAAAATAATTGTACAATTTTGAGGAGGAAGAGGATGATGATGGCTAGAATGGTGGACTTGGAGTCAGTAGAACTGGATTCCAGCCCCCATGTGATCATAGAAGTTCACTGGGTGATTTAGGGCCAGTCACACAGTCCAACCTACCTCACACGATAAAATAAAGAGGAGGAGGATTATGTATGCTGCCTTGGGTTCCTTAGAGGGGAAAAAGGCAGGATATAAATGTAATAAATAATAATAATAATAATAATAATAATAATAATAATAATAATAGCAACCAAGCAGATGTCAAAGCGTACAAATGTACTGGGATTTGTTTGTATACTGATGTCTTAATGAAACATCTGGTCTTCTCCACCCTCCCCAAAGGGTCATCGGGATTTGTTACAAACCTGCTTATTCATTCATGAGGAAGTCTGTGGCCATAAAAGCCCATGGACAGAAGCTTGAAAGCACTCTAGCTTGTCTCTCTTCATTCTTAGCATGAAGTAAATGAATAATATTCAAGTAAATCATATTCAAGGGGGAAAAAAAGAAAATACCAGAAGCTAAAATATACTTGGGAGCTTAATGAATGAAAGCAGTTAGTTTGCATACTCCCGATACGTCCTCCAAGCATACTTCTTCCTCACATCCCATAAACAGCCAGCCAGCCAGCCAACCAAGCAACCTTTTTTAAGAGACACATAATGCCACACATCTATAAGTGAAATGCAGCATATATAGCATTGAAAGCATACAAACATTTCGAGCAGGGTGTCCAGATGTGGTCATCTCCCACTTGCAACTGTTCCATTTTTCCCTACCATTTCTTCCATCTTTTCTCTTTCAAAAAAAGGGGGAAAACATTAAGGAGGAAAAGACAGAACGGTTGCACAATGACTTCTGACTGGTAGTGCTAGGAGCTGTCCATTCGGGAATACCCTAAGGTTCTAGGCTAGTGAAGGACAAAAGTGAAATGAAAGAAAACATTGCAAGAGTACTAGTGTGGACACATTCTTATTTTGGCGAATTCACACTACCACTCATTGAATGTTGTCCACATGTCAGTTGATGTCCAAAGCAGGTTGTTTGTGAGAATATCAATACATCTATCTGGGTGACTGCAGCATATCGTATTGTACATATGTATGGTTTTTCATATCTCACCAAAGCATAGCTTGACAGCTGGCTTAGGAGGTCTTGGGTTTTGATATATAGTCACAGCTTCATACATTTAGTGTTAAATCCTGGCTGTGCTGATTTTAGCATTTGGCTTTGGGTTTTACATGACCCACTCATCAAACGTTGGTGCTGGCGCAAGTTCTGAATGATACAAACCCATGTATCATATGGGTACCCTCATCAGCAAGTAAGGATTGACTCTAGCTCCCTGTCAAGTTTACGATCAGTGGCAAGCCCACTCAAGCTGCCATGAGTGTTATTTTTTGGTAGAGAGGCAGGGTACAAATCAAATGAATATATAAACTCAGGTTTGCTGCAACGTGTTATGCACAACGATCCTGCTTACATCTTAAATGCTGAACTCAAGACTTTCTGCTCTGCTTCTGTCTCAGGAGTGCCTGTCAAAAATGGCAACCACATTGCTACAAGTACTCAGTGGTGCAGTTATGGCTGGACCTTGGGGCTAAAGTCCAGGGGCCCATGGCCCAAGCCCCCCCCCAAATGACCACCCAGCGAATGGCAGGTGATGGGGGTATCAGGACATCAGAAGCAAACTCCCATTTTATTTCTATAGTCATGACGATGCTGTGATTTAAGTGAGTTTAAAATGCAAAGCTGCATATGCACAGAGTATTACTATTGTTTAAATCAGGATTGGCAAACATCTTTGCTGTTATATCCTAACATCAGTAATGTAGAAGCAGTTTTAAAGAATGGGAAGGTGGTGGATGGCAGTTAGAAGGGGCTGAGAAATGTTACTCGAGTCCTTCCTTTACAATGAAGAGATGCGTATTGCCATCTAAAGACAGCCCCCATAAGTCCATTAAGTTCAAGCTCTAAAATTACCTAGTCGCATCCCTGCAGAAGGTCCAATTGCAATTCCCAGCATCTCTAGCTAACTGGAGAGCTGCTACCAGTCAGTTAAACAATGCTGGACTAGATGGCAATGGTTTGACTCTGTATAAAGCAACTTCCTGTGTCCAGATCCCCATGGATTCATTGGGAGAGGTTCGCTTGCACATACGTAGAGAAGGGTTTCGGCATCCCTCCTGTCTATGTGGCGCAAGCATGCCCACACAGCATAGTTCATGCTTGTGTTTCTCCAATTAGCAGTGTCTCTTTGGCAGTCCATTGCTTCGCTTGCTAACTTGCCTCTTTCCACTGTGTTGAGTGCCAAGAAACCTTTGCTCATCCCCAGGGCCCTCTCATGTTAATGAAAATCTTTTCCAATGGTGACCCCATGATATGACACGGTCTTGAAAGCAAGGTAGAAATGTCAAATGTTTTCTGAAGCAAAATTGCCGCCTGGATGAGGAAGATGAAGGAGAGAGAGAGAGAGAGAGAGAAGCAAAGTAAATCAAGAAGTAATATATCTTGATCCCTTTTCTCCCATAAAACCCTGGGAGGCTGGTGGAAGAAGCGGAAAGGCTGAGCTAAGCCTGCAGGAAATTAAACATGAAATGAAAACAAGCTCAAGTTATTCAGCTCTCTCATCCCAGGCTCCAATTTCCCATTCCAGGCCACTGATAAAATGGTGTCCAGTTTCAGTGCTTAAAGATGAATTCTGGCTCTGTTCCTATATTCAAGCAAGCGTTCAAGAGAAGAACTCGTGGCCCTCTGCGAGAATTATGGGAGAAGGCAGCTGGGGAGGCGGGGGATGGGGGGGCAAACAGACAAGGAAGTCAGAGGTGTGGAGGTTATGTATGAGAGAGTCTGTCGAGGATGAGCCAGAAACAGGGGTCTTTCGCAAGAGGCAGATCAGTAAGGCATGGGTATGTGAAAACTAACTTGGCGTATATTAGGGATGAACAGTGAAGGATAGTCTGAAGGGGGCCAGACACACCATGTACAGAGGCACAGAGCCCAAAGCAAGACTTAGATCTTAAAATCTATCTCTTGGGAGTATCCTGTTTATTTATCATAATAAAAGAAATCAGTGCCTGTCTTTCCATCCATCTGTCAGTGCTGTAGCACCAAGACTGTGAAACTAAGACACCTGAAACTAGGCGTGCATACTAAGGGGACCCTAGGGACATACACCTCAGGGACATTTGTTTTTAAAGAATATTGATGAATTTAAATTAATTTTAACGTGTCCATGTGGTTGAAGCCTGCTATAACATCTTCAGCCACTAGGGGTAGACATCCTTAACCAGCACATAGCTTTGAAGTCTGTACAGTTTGAAATCAGAGGAGTTTAGTAGGTTGAGGGACAGAGTTATACACCTGCCCCTGCCCCTGATGTGGGGCAGCCCCCCTCAGGGAATTTGATTGAACAGACCCATCCCTCAGAAGGCTATGGGTTACACCATGGCAGGAGCTGTGCCTAGGAGTGCTGGCTGGCTTGACTTCACTCAGACAGGGGACACAATGTGTCCAACTCTGACAGCTGTATAAATGTGCTTGAAGAAGATTGTGGTTTCAAACTAAGGGCTATTCCAACTTATACCAATAGTGAACTCAGCCAGTGTGTGGATCGTTATGTAGCCAGAAGGGTTCCACACACACACAAGAGGTATCTGCAGGCTTAGGGAAACCTCAGGTGTGTAGAAGTAAAAAACATTTTAGAAACTTCAGCAAATTCTAATGTGGGGAATGACAACCCCCCCCCCAACAGCCCAAAGAGTACTGTTGGCTCACTGTTGGGGGGAAGCAACAAAAAATTCGAGGAGGAATGGAATGGAGTACCCTGGAGAGGTCATGGCTGCCAGGCACACTGAACAGCAGTGTTGCACCCTGCAACATGCTTCCAGATGGAGGGTTCCTACCACTACCTGTATAAGGCACTATGAACTTTTCCATCTCCCCCCCCCCTCCTTTTTAATGGATCTTCTGCAATGAAGAAAAAGATGGAAGAAGCAGTGGGAATTAACTAGGGCTGTGCACGGATCTGGATCTGGATCCCAAATCCGAAGCAGATCAGGCTGATCCAGGCCTCCCGGATCTGGATCCAGATCCAATCTGGATCCGTGCAAAGCCCTCCCTCCCCTCCCGCTCCCTCCCTCTCCCCAATCGCCCTGCTTACCTTCTGCCTCCTCCGCATAGTCCTCGGCATCGCCCTCCCTCCTCAATGTCGGATGCCGCTTTCCCACTCAAGTCAGGTGACGTCATCACCTGACTCAGGTGGGAAAGCGGCGGCCGACATCAAGGAGGGAGGGCGATGCCAAGGACTACGCGGAGGAGGCAGAGGTAAGCAGGGTGATTGGGGGGAGGGAGGGAGCGTGGGAGTGCTGTGCACGGATCTGGATCGGATCAAGCTTGATCCAAGTTGGATCAGGCCCAATCCAGACCTGACAGATCTGGATCGGATCAGATCAGGGGGTCCATGGACAGCCCTAGAATTAACTCCAATAAACTACTTCTATTCTTAACCACTTTCAATCAGAAAAACAGAACAGGTTAAAGGAAAATTATGTATATCCAAAAATATAGCAATGTTTTAATATAAATGCTAATATCTCACTCAAAATTAAAACAATTGATGAGTAGACAAAAATGCACATCAATCTACAACAGTCATAGGCTATAACATATTCTCAAAATTAATTTCCAAATCCAAGGCTATACAAATACACAATAGCAATATTTCAAACATGTTGATTAAAAATTTGAGTGAGATATTAGCATTTATATATTTTTTAATTGTTTATGTTTTTCGATATACATAATTTTCCTTTAACCTATTCTGTTCTTGTGGTTGATTGAAAAAGTGGGAAACCACCGGAAGGTTGCAAGTAGAAGATGACAGTATCTGGATGGCCCTATAAAATCCTGTGATTGAGACAGGGCAATGGAGCCATAAAAGCCTCATCTGGAAGCACCCCTGGTCCATCTTGTGGAGTTCTGTGATCTAAACTGAGACCGCATTCACACAGGGCCAGCTCTAGCATTAGGCAGAGAGACAGCAGCTCACTTCATATGGCAGGTTTTCTTGTACCATTAAAGAACATCAAAATGACAGTTATTTATTTTAGTTCTTCCCTCCATTTGCACTTTCTGCCTCATGTTTTTGGCCACCTGTGTCTTCACATGATGTTCAACAAAAGCCAAAGTTAAGGAAAATGACTCCAAATAGTTTTCTTTAGTACAAATGAACACAAATGCAATTCCAATATAGAGATGACAAATATATAACTATAACAAATTAAAACCTGAATATATAAAATTTACTACAGTTACATAACAGAGTAAATAGGTTTCAACAGCAGTCTTCATCAGTGGCAAATAAAACTTTGACTGCAGGGCGGAATAAATCCATCCATGCAACTTAAAAGTGTGATCATCCTAAGTGAGCAGTTTCTTAATAATATGGTCATCAAAAATGGTTAGCTGTAGCTTATAATAAAGGTGGAAAATGCATAAAATCTATTTATCCTCCACTTTCCTGGAACAGTTTCAAAGTCATGTGTGAGTAATTGGTTTGCCTTGACTGATGAAGGCTGCTGTCAAAATGCATTTGGCGTTGTGTTATGTTATCATTTTTAGGTTTTATACATTCAGCTTTTAATGCATTATATTTATATATTTGTCATTACTATATTGCCTTTACATTTGCATTCATTTGTATTAAAGAATACTGTTTGGATGTATACATTTTCCATAACTTTAGCTTTTGTTGATGTTACAATTTGTTAAGACCTATTTCTGCTCTGTTCATTGCACCTTCACAACTTTATCATATTGTGGCAAGCATGATTTTCAGTCAACCTGTGCAGACATTTAGGGTACAATGCTATGTATGTTTAGAAAGAAAAAAGTCCTATAATGGCCAGCATTCCCTAACCAGCATGGCCGCCTGGGAAATGCTTGCAGTTGTAGGACTTTTTTCTGTCTAAACATGCATGGGATTGCACCCTTAGTCATGCAGATGGTCATTTGACTATTGATGACCACATGCAGGTCCCTGGATCTATCACATTTCCCATTTAATAGCAACTGTTATTTTAGGGTCCTCATAACCAAGTGCTACAAGCTGATTTGAACAGAGTTTAAAGGGGCCATTTGGCTGTCATGAGACTATCCTCACCTCTGGCCAAAAGTCAGCAGTCCGACTAAAAAACATGGCTGCCACAGTGTGAGGAATTCCAAGTATGAGGATTTCCTTAATTGCTATGGCTGTGCATAGGAGGCAGGATTTAGGACCTAGGGGAGCAGGAGTTGCTGTTTGAGGGTTCCTTCACTATGGATGAACCACAAGTGGTAGTTACTTTGGATTATTTATTTACTGGATTTGTACTCTGCTCTTCAGTGGCTCCCAGAGCAGCTTACAAAAGAGGAAGAGAGTCCCTGCCTTTGGGCTTATAATCTAAAAGACATCACATAAAAGGAAATGGGAGGAGGAGGGGGGAAGGAAACATAGGCAGTTCTTGATGTTCCAAAGTCCTTATAATGGAACTGGAAAATATTCAAGGCAGGAGAGCCAAAGTCTATCAACCGAGCAGATGGAGTGGCCCTGGTTCTCATCCCTTCCTTTGCTGCAGCCTAATGGAATGGCTGTTGCTGAGGGAGAGGGAACACCTGATTGAGCTGGCTTCACAGGGCCAAAATGCACAATTTGTTCATGTTTACTGTAGCATAGACTCCCAATCCAGATTGTTATTGGAGGAGGAGGGAGGCTTTTAAGACCTGGCTCAGGGGCCTGCATCTACTCTAGAGTAAATATTAAAAGGCATAGTTGTTATACACAAATTTAAACTAATGTCTGTTTTAGCCCTCAGCAGAACTGATAGAGCTCACATTCTTTTCCTTAAAGTACTTTTCGCCAAGCTAAAAACTAGGCGCTTCAAAGTACGATTTCTTGAAAGTGGTGACAGAAAAAGCATATCCTCTTATCCCATATTTTCCCTAACTAGTTAAAGCATAAACTGTGTGTATGTGTGTGTTTATTTTGTATCTTATCTGCACTTTTTGGAACTCCATAGCAATTGAATTTAGTTGTGCTTCCACCCACTAGGAGCATTGCCAATGTAGGCTTTTATGAATAATAGCTCTCCCATTTATCTAAACCTATAAAAGGGAATGCATGTTCTATATGTGACACATCAAGTTTTCCTAACAGGACAGTTTTCTCTTAAAAGCTTTGGCAGGAATGGCAATTTTCTTTGGGAAAACGGTTAAGTCCTCTATAGTGCTGACGAAAAGGGAAAGAAGCACCACTGAAGCGGAATTGAAAAAGAGACGAGCTCTGGGGCTAATGAAATTGTTTTTAAAAATTGTTTTATTGTTGGATAAAAAGCTCAACGTTTCAGATTTTGCAATCCTTCCTCAGGAGCTACAACAGATAAAATATATAAAATATATGCATATCAAACAGAAGGTCCCTCATAGCACCATGGCCCCAATCCAAACCAGTTCCTCCCCACCCCCAAATCGGTGAATTTGAATTAGCTTAGGTCTTCGTACAGGATGAATATGAATATGAATATGAATATATAGATAGCAGTATGAATAGCAATAGCAGTAACAATATGAATAGATAGCAGCCCTGCTCAGGTGTTTTAAGAGAATTTGTGAGAGCTTAAAGAGTGTACTGAGACGGGGTCATGCACACTGCCCCCCCCCCACTGCATCTCCAGGTGTGCTGGCCTCACCTCCAGTGTCAAACTGGCAAGGTCTGAACAAGAATTCTTCTTGCGTTCACTTGAATGTGAGTTGAACTCTCTGGTGATTGCAGCCACCTGCTTTATCATGGTTTCCAAACGCACTGAGAGTTCTCTCACGTTCAACATGGCAAGGTCTGAACTGCGGCCGTAGGTTCAGTGTGCCCAGAGACATGGGAGTCTAGGCCAACATCTACATCCCTGTCACAGTACATACTTTAAACCCACACATATGCCCTTCAACGCCTGAACAGCGCTACTATAATGCAAGTAAAGTGCTTAGTTATATGTAAACTGGTTAGAGTTTTTATGCTATTAAGTGGTATACAAACATTATTAAGGAATTAATGAATAAAAGGGCCTATTCAAATCTCTGTGTGTGTGAGCCACGGAAAATGTCTGTGCATGTTGACTGCCTGTGGCAAGCTGGTAATGTGTCTGCTGCAATGCACAGGAGGTGGCTTTTGTCATGCTACCAAAACACCATTTTTCAAGGATACACAAACATCATTTTTCAAGGTGTAACAAACACCACATCTTGCTTGTGGCAGGTTTAAGTTGGAAGGGCAAATTAAAGTTCTGCCCTCAGCTACCTAGAAGGGCTAGGTAATCGAGAAGCAAGGGCTACTGACATTGCATATTCCAAGGTGCATTGCTTCCGATTGAACTGAATGGACTTCCAAAATGGCACAGAGAAAACACAGCTATCAGAACCCTTTAGGCTTCTTTTTTCCCCACTCCATCACGTAAACACATTGTAGTCCACTCTCATTTTTCTGGAAAATCTTGTAAAGAAGTGAAGAGTGTGTTTATTTAAAAATGTTAGTCCTACTTAAAATAGGCTTGTTAAAATGAATGGGACTTCAGTTACGCTAACAGTGGACGCAACCCAAGGAATGTAGCAATAGGAGCAAACGGTTGTCCAAAACTGTTATCCTAGAAATAGTAGCAATTAAGATATTTCTCTGTGCAGTGCATGTTGAAATCTTTTCATCTGAGCATTTGTACATAATTTGTGAGCATTTGCAGTCCATTATATCACATTTTGGAGGAGCCAAGAGGTAGTAGGATTGCTACTACACTGGACTCAAATGGTTTCGGTTAGTTTTTTCATTCACCCAGATGTTATGGGTGTTTTCAGCTCAATCTCACTGCTCAGCAATGGGCAATTTTAATAGGTTCATATTTGCATCTCAGCTGTGCCTCAGTTTCTGAAACCTTTCGGAGCCTTTCTTTTCTTTTATTGTTAGTTTAAATTCTTTTAACCACCAGGACTTTCAAAATCAACCAAAACCGTTTGCCACATGACAAAATGCCATGAGCTGGTGATGCAGGACGAAACCTGATTGACCAAGAAGGGAAGGGTTTGTGTTGGAGACTTTTGGAATCTAGCATTCCACTGTTGGAGCACTTGTATGTAAAAATCCAAGCGCAGGAACGCACGTGTTATCCTCATGTTGGTACTGGAATTCAACCTTAGGCCCTATTGGCAAAAGGCATGTATAGACTGTCCCCAGTCTGATCTAGTAAAACTAGTTTAATTATAGATCAGGCTTCCAGCATGAAGGCTAAGGCCTTGAGCAGGAGTCCCCAATGCGGAGCCCACAGGCACTATGGGCACCTGCAGGCACTTCCAATGGTGCCCGCACAGCTCTTCACTCCCTGCACCATTAAAAAAAATTTTTTTTAATGAAAAATATTTGGGTGCCAGGTACTGCTTCCTGCTCCTGAACCTTCCGCTGATCAGCTGTTCGGCCGGCAGAAAGAGAAAGCAAGAGAAAGTACAGGGGAGAGAAAGAGCAAGGCTACAGTATAGGAGGAGGAAGAAACAGTGAGGTAAAGAGGTGGAGGGGTGAGAAAGAGCAAGGCTAGATGCTAGGAAGGGAGAGGAAGAAGAAGGCTGTAGACAGGGAAGGAGCGTTTTATCGCACGCTCGCTACTGCCCACTCACAGTTTTTCGCACATCCTTTAGACAACGACGTTCGCCTCCTACTCCTTCTTGCCCCTTTTTCCGTCACAAAATGGACCCGTCTTAATCCAATTTTTTTCCCTTAGGAAACGGAATGTGCTGCCATTTCCTGCTGTGTGCAGGAAAAGCAGTGCAATAAAAACAGCCCCTGAATGGGCCACGTGGTCTTTGTTTACTTCCTCTTTCTTCTCCGGGAAGAAAAAGGAAGTATTGTGGAACAGGAGGGGGACAGAGAAGCGACAATAAGGAACAGTGATTTCCACCTCACCCCCGTCTGATGACGCTCATAGCGAAGAAAGGGCTTGGGTGGAAAAAAATACCAAGGCTAGAGGCTGGGAGTGGAAAGAGAAAAAGAGAGCAAAGGGGGGTAATTTGTGTGGATGGAAGAACATTGAGCGGGCCAGGAGGCAACTCTTTCCATTTCCCCTTCCTCCCTTAGCCTCTAGCCTTGAGATTTCTTCCTCCCTCCACAAACCTCCTGACTAATCAGGCCCCCACAGCAGCCATTATGTGACTAGCTACATCCTCCATGGGAGCCATTTTGTGGTGGTGCCCACAGCAGTTTCTCAAATTCCCAAATGTGCCCCCAAAATTTGGGGACCCCTGGTCTAGAGTACTTTGAGCCTGTCATTACAGATCAGGCCCAATCTGCTTCCACCTTCAGATAACCTGTGAAATATGGGGGATGCCATCAGCCCAGTCCATGCACCAGGGAATTTGAGGCACTGGGAATACCTGGCTCCTTTTGGACTTTTTGGAAGTTGGTGTCAAACCAAGTTTCCACCATCACAGCTTCTTGTTACATACGAACCCCATGAGGGCAGGTTGTTGGGGTGGATGATAATCCACCCAGAACCCATGGGTTGTTTTAGGGTTGCGGATTGCTTGTCAACCACCCCAACAACCCATCCTCACCAGGTTCACATGTAACTAGAAGTTATAGCTTGCCCACTGCACCTCAAATATTCAAAATGGCAGCAATCACCACATTGAGAAGCCCCCCGGGGAAATTCACCCATGGTGGCTCATCGTTACGTGCAAGTTGGGCCAGCATCGACAACACTGGAGGCTCAACAGATCAAGGGTCTGACTCAGTGTAAGGCAGCTCACCAGTTATATTGCTGTTTTTGTTTTTGTTTTAATGACAGTCAAATGCCTCGAAAGCATTTGGCAATTGAGCAGTATATACATTTAACAAATAAATACAGCAAAAATGAAACAGAAATGCAATAGATGGATTTTATTGCATTTCACAAACAACTCTAATTAGCACTGATATGCTGATGGCTCCCCCTGCCTCTCCATGATACAACCATTCTATGTAGAGGTACCTGTTGAGACAAATATAGCACATGAGCTTTCAAGCCCTTGAAGAGCAGCTGGTTCTAATTCTAAGCACTGGGCTAGAGGAACGACCTGCCTGGCAGAGAGGCAGAACTGAACGACATTTCTATCCCATTGGTACAGTTGGGTAATTTTAGACTCTGAATTTCATGATGCTGCCCCAAGGGTGTGTGTATGCTCTTTAGGCAATATGTATTATTTCACTGAATTCAAAATGTTACACACTAACACTGATGCATTTGGGGGCCCAGGACTTTTGATTTTGCATTTTGATGAGTGGGGCCCAGGACCTTTGCCCTGAAGTCCTGCCAACGGGCACCACTGTTCTAACTTTTCAGGTATAGGATTCTGCCCATCAGAATAATGTCTCGTGAAATTCCTGTGTATTAAACCATGTGAAACCAGCTCTTGATCCCCCTCTCAAATCAGCTGTCTCAAAGGTCCAGGGTCAGCTTTATTCCTCTGAAGGTTTTAGCCTGTGGATAAGAAAGCTGCTTTGATATTTGGGCCTGCAGACACATCACCAGCACTGTCCTCCCCTCGGAAGTTGTCCACCGGGGTTTCTGCTTGCCCGAGGGCACACCTGGATGCTCTGGAATGGTTACACAGTGCACGTCATGCATATTCAGGAGCCCCAGAGTGAGTGGTTAACGCTGACGGAAAACAATGTGTTTGCCAGGTATGAACACATGTGCACAGCATATGTCCTGCTTGCAACACACGGCACCCTCTTCTACCTGCTCTCCACTCCTCTCCGCATAGCAGGGTCACCATCCTGGACTTTGCATCTGCAGATCAAAGATCTATGGGGCTGGCCATGTCTGTGACTGGCTGCCAGCTGGGCTGCTTAAAGGAGAGGGCAATGTCAATGCGTGGGGAAGGCAAAGCAGGCTGAGGAGGGTGATGGATACAGCCAGTCCCATTACAAATCCTCTCCCTTCCTCTCCCAGTAAATGCATGTTTCTGTGTCAACACTGATGGAGCCCAGTCTCTCTCTCTCTCTCTCTCTCTCTCTCTCTCGTCTGCCCCCCAACTCTAACTCTAATTGATCCCACAGGCACTCTGGGACTCTGCTTTAACTGGTAGGGACCGTCATCTCTTGCACTGTATGCAGGACAGGCCCAAATCTCTCTCCTAATTCAAAAAGCTGCAGCCAGCAGGCACTCGTACAGATGCACTTCGGGTCATTTCACAGAAATGAGTGATCATCTTGCTTTCGCTGCCGCAGCCACTCCTGCTTGGATGAGAGACAAGCCATCCCAGGGCCACATGGGGAGGAAATCTCCAGGTCACCGAGATGTTCCTTGCCAGCCCCAAGCAGACAGAGAGGAATCTCCTCTCGGAGATCAAAGCAAGATGCTGGCAGGACTGACTCCAGCGGTTTACAAGGGAAATCAGACTCTCAGGATAGGGGGTGGGGCTGGGGGAACAGAAGAGAAGAGAAGAGAAGTAGGCAGACCAGGAAGAGATTTGCCGCCCATGCTCACTCTCCTAGTTCTCAAAAGGCACGAAGAGCATATAAAATGACAATTGAAATTGGACTGAAGTACAGGACAACCTATTAAACTTGTGGCGACATGTGAAAACGATCATGTGAGACCTCCGAGTAAAACACTGTAAGGAAAGTCAATTCAGCTGTGGGTCTATGAGGCTATCCCTATACGATTTATTTGCCACACAGTGGCTGCGCAGTGGTGCTGTGTCAGTTATATGATGCAGCCGCCAACTTGCAGTCACCCTGGGATGTTTCCCCAAAGCTGCAATTTTAAAAAGTCAGGGACTTAGCCCGACTTTTTCTTTGAAGCGAGGTCACCAAGGTCCTTCCACCATATAACCTCACTTTGGCGTTGAGCTAGGGGCGTTCTGGGGTGGATGGTGACCATTGATAGGTTGCCAGAAGCTGGGCAGGGGGTGAGCCCGATGAGCCAAATGGCTGCCAGAAAGCCTGGGCTCCCTCCTAGTGTGGGGATTTCCCACCCCGCACTCCAAAGCAGCAATGGCTTTGAGAAGGAGTGGCAAAGCGGCACCATGAAGACACCCCCCACCATCGGAAATAATTATACCTCAATTAACTGTGATGTTCAAGTGCCTCTGCAGGGGATTAGATAGATGGTGGACACAGGTAGTGAACCAAGCACAGTTAAGTTTAATCAGGTTGCAATGTTTACCTGTAGAAATGTTCTGTTCCAACTCCTGAGCTTTTTTTTTTAAAAAAAAAAATCAAGACGTATTTAAAAATTGCATCAGCCAAATGCCATAGCAAAAAACAGAAGTGTATAACACAGAGCAGTGATGTGGGTTTTCTGGAAATTTTTTGAATTGGATGGTTTGTCTCTCATCCAAGCAGCAGCAGTAAAAGCAAGATGATCACTCATTTATGTGAAATGACTGGAACCCATCTACAGGAGTGCCTGCCAGCTACAGCTCTTTGAGTTAGGAGAATTATTTTGGCCTGGCCTGCACTTAGTACAAATTAAGCTAATTTGCATAGGGTAATTCACCTCAGAAAATTTTCAGTTTGCGTCACATGCCCCAGAGAGTGATCTAATTTAGCATTTTTTTTACCTGTGTTGTTATTTTCGTTGTTAGCCTCAGTACACCCCAAGTATTCGATCTGAAATATTTGAAGGAAAACATTAAAGCACACTATATGATTTAAATGTCATATTATGATGAATTTTGAATTAAAATGCAAAAATGTAAAGGCAATAGCATGTACTTCCTTGACATTGTTCCACCTTTAAGAAAAGAATAGCACTGAAAACAGTTGACCTGCTAATTTTAGAAACCCAAATATGCTGATAGCCACTCATCTGTTTCAACAGAGTTCAACTTTTCTCCACTAATGTTGGTGGAAATTTGTCATCTATGTCATTGAAATACATAATGACTCGTATGTAGTCTCTCACATATTTGCTGGGGATAATCACCTGAAAGATGCTAACCACCAAACTTGCCTACTACAATTTATGAAATGGAAACATTTCCGTGGAAAAATAAAGCACCGGAAATTTGTCTGTTTTGGAAAATGTTCCACCCCACATCACTGCTTAGAAGACAAATTAACCATATACCACAATCAATTTGGATCAAAGGCTAGAAATGATGGCAACTGATTGTAATTCTGTTTTAATTGTTGTTGGTTTGGCAATTGATACTGTTGATATACTTTTGTGGTAGAGTGACATCAGTGTTTTGGGATAGAATCTTGAACTTTATGATCTCAAAAGCAAAAAATGTTCATGGAGTGGGTAAAGTGTGAAGGATCTCAACTCATTGACAGATTTAACGCTTTTTAATCAAGCTTAGTTTGTTGTCTTACAACTGTCATCTTGCACGTGGTATCACCCAAGCCTTAGCCTACAGGATTTATGTTTCTATGAATTCACAGTTTGAGCCCTTGTGATTAAATCTCGTTTATTCCTTGACTCAAACAAGCCCTTTCTACTTTCTACTTTCAGTTAGCTTCCATCTTCCCTAACTAACTGGACCTACATATAAATATCTTCACTACCAACTGCATACATCTGATGAAATAGGTTCCTGCTTACAAAGCTCATGCAAGAATAAATTTTGACAGTCTTCAGTGCCACACAAGATGGGGACTCTGTACTGGAGAAAGGCAGCTTGGGAGGTTGCTTGGCGGGGGGGGGGGGACGATTCTTAGCAGACAAACTATGGAAGGGAAAGGATTAAACAGCTCCTCCCCCTTCCACTCCCTGCTCATCCACTTCTGTTTGTAGCTTTCTAGGGCTGGGTTCATATGACATGCTAACCCCTCATGGGTTATCGTGTTGTCTTAACACAGAGTGTTTTCCATAGGATGGGTTAACCTGTTGTCTGAAAGCAGTGCATTTTCCTCAGGGTAGGTTAGTGTGTTGTCTGAACACAGTGAGTTTTCTGCAGGGCGGCTTGTTAACCATGCAGTATGGTTTATTTTTCTCGAACAAGCCACCTTGAGAATCTATTGCTTGCTGTTGGGTTGTTCAGGGTGGTTAAAAAGCCACACTGTGTGGTTAATGAGCAACCCTGTAGAAAATGCACTGTGTTCAGACAACGCAATAATTTACCCTACGGAAAATGTGGTGCATTCAAACAACACGATAACCCACAGATTAACTTTTCATTTTAAAAGAGTTGGGTGAAAGAGCCCCTGAACATCATGCCACTTCTAGTTTGTCCCTTTGTTGTTCTCACTAGATCTGAGGATGAATAATATTTGGATAATATTAGATAATCAATGGCTTTGTTTAAGGCTCTTAAGGGCAACTACAGCTTACTATGCATGCCTCATCTTTTAAGTTAAAGATGGACAATTGGCTGGTATCTTGTAAAAGCTGAAATCGGCTTAAGAGAAGAATTGAGAGGAACGGTTTCATCTTTCACTTGAACATTACCAGCATGGCTAATAGTCTAGCAGTTATTAATGCTTTGGATCTTGCAGCTGTTTGGAGGATTCCCTGCTATTTGTTCAGCGGCTGCCAACATAGGTGTTCTTTAAAACTGCATTTTATTAGCAATCTATGGTGAATCCTAATGACCCAGCTGCAATCAAAGCTTGCTTGGGCCTTGGGCTGTCTCTCGTCTTGAACTGTGACCTTCTTCACACATTATCAAATTCCAATTTCCTACACAGAAAGTGTTCCCATGATAGATAGATAGATGATAGATAGATGATAGATAGATAGATATGGGATATGTAGATTGTACCATGTGACAAGCTATTTGTGGAGTTTTCACAGCATGTGTACGTGACAGAAAGCTGTAATTGTCTGGATGAACAGTGGGAAACCTGCATGTAAGATATCTTCATGCTATTTTCCCCACTTATCTATCTTTTCTCTCCCCTCTCTATTTTCCATCACATGCTCTTCATTCTTCTAGTAGATGCACATTATTTAAATTATTATTTAAAACATTTCTTGGCCGCCTTTCAGGGCAAAGGCCCTCTCAAGGCGGCTTAAAGCAATATAATGCATAAAATATTAAAAAGCAATAAAAACATGATCCCAATCCTCCAGAAACCCAGAATTGCATCCTGCAATCCTCAACTGGGCTCTTTCTCGCTTGCTATTCTCTCCCAGGGAACTTTTAGCATCCATCTGGTCCTTCCATTGGTGTGTTTAAATGCCTACTTTAAAAGCTCACCTCTTCACACACTTTGATGTGTTAATTAACCCATGAATTGGCAGAGGTGAGTGGGAGCAAGCCAGTACGCTGTCTCCAGTGTGCTCCTCACTTCCGCTTTCTGTAAACAACCTACAATTGCACTGTTTGTAGCATGTGAGCATGATGTCCAAACAAGATGGTCACTGCAGGCTCACAATCTAAAAAGACACAACACACAAGGGCTGGTGGAATGGTCCTGCTTCCCCTTTTATCTCTCTCTGTATAGCCTGCTGGAATTACTATTGGTGATGACTGCTTCCCTTCTCATCTCCCCCATGCCATGATTTTGAACTACATGCAGATAGATTTCTTCAGTAATACTGCTTCAAAAAACCTTCTCATGTAGGGATTTGGCAATGTGGAACCTAGCTGTATCTCAGGACATTTGTGAGGCTACAGTTCCACCCATCTACAGTATCTACCAGAGCTCACCAATATCTGCCAGAGTATCACCAATATTTACCAGAGCTCAACAAAGCTCCTGAGGTTCTAGAGTTGGAACCTCATGCCACAATAAAAGTTTTAAATTGCCATCCAGGCTGGCTGGGGAATTCTGGGAGTTGTAGGACTTTTTTTTTTATCTAAACATGCATAGGATTGAACCCTTAGTTTTTAAGCAGCTACAATACTGTTTATTAATATTTACTGTAACAGACTACCATGGCTACCAGAGCTTCGGCTATTGGGCGGTATAGAAATGCAATAAATAAATAAATAAATAAATTACCATTTTACGCCTTCCTTCCAACCACACACACACTTTTACTTTTATATATTTTTGTAGCATACTGTATGTTCTTCTGTGTGGTGTTGTATTATGAGATTTGGGTTAAATTCTGTTTGGTTTTGTTTGAGCTACAAGCATCTCACAAATAGCAAAGTGGTGTAGTGGCTAAAGTGTTGGACTGGGAGTCAGGAGATCTGGGTTCTAGTCACCATGGAAACCCACTGGGTGACTTTGGGCCAGTCAGACTCTCAGTCCAACCTACTTCACAGGGAGGTTTTTGTGAGGATGATATGGAGAGGAGCAGGATTATCTACAAGAATTCGCCTTTACGCCTGGTTAGGTGATTATGCGCATATTCGCAGAAGCGCATTTACGCCTAATACCTCTGTACAAGAGGCAGCGAAGCGCATTACTGGACGACCGAAACGCGATTTAAACTGTTGACATGTGGAGAATCGCTTGTTCACATAGTCAAAATGCGCTTTAATGGCCGGAGCAAAATAAAACTCGCTATTTAACGCGCATTCAATAATGCGCATAATTGGAGAGAAAATGCGCCTCTACGCCCAATTTGCGCTCCGTTCTTTTAGAGGTAAATTTTTTAATGCGCCTTGAAAGAGTTTAAATGCCTCTTGTAGAGGCAGCCACTGCCTTGGGTTCCTTAGAGGAAAAAAGGTGGGATGTAAATACAATAATAAATAAATAAACAAACAATAAAATAAAACACTAAAATTATCACTGATCAGCAATAACTCTATACCTGGCTAAGTGATACCTCAGGGAAAGCCTGTATAAAGAAATGGGTGTTAAGGAGACATCTAAAAGTTAAAGCCATAGATATCTAAAAGTCAAAACTGAAGGCATCTGTAATGTCAATGATAGGGGCCTTCCAGAGGGCAGGTGCTGCAACACTAAAAACTCTGTTATGAAGGCACCTAAGGTGAACCTCAGGACTATGCAGCAGCGGTACCATCAAAAGTGCTCCTTCCGAGGATTGCAAAAATTGCATAGGGACATAAAGGATGAGCTGATCTCTAATGTAACCTAGGCCAGATCTTCACCAAGCAGGCTATAACACCTTGAACACAGTTTGAAAACTGTATATGGAGTGTGTCCTGGGCCCCAACAGTTGTCAAAACTGTTATAAACTGTTTCAAAGCAGTAGTGTAGATCCTGCCCTGGTCCCAAGTAGTTTAGGGATTTATGTGTGAACAATTAAATCTTAAATGTGGGCCGGTATCTTAGTGGCAACCGGTGCAGTTCTTTTAGGAAAAATGTTACATGCTGTTGAGAGGAAGCCCTTGTTAGCAACCTTACTGCTGTGTTCTGCACCAGCTGCAGCTTCCAGACCAAGCCCAAGGGTAGCCCTACATGGAGGGCATTATGACAATTCATTATGGTCATGCGATCACTAATGGTGGTTAAGCTATCCACCATTGTAACCACCATGACTGGTGTTAGCAATGCTACCACCATGACTCGTATTCTCACTGATAAGCTTCCAAGGAGCCCCAGAGTTCCCAAGAACAGTTTGAAATCTACTATCCTGGGATATATCAACATTTATTTTATTTATATTATTTAGTTATATATAATATTTAATTATTTATAAAATTTATATCCCACCTTAACATTGCCTTATAAAACAGATTGTTAAAATACACACACACACAAGCTTCAAATTCATGCAATTAATGTAATCACTTCTTACTGTCATTCCTATCAAAGAATGGAGACAAGACTGTTTTTAAGAGAGTTCAGAATGGTTTGAGAATGGTTACTCTTTGAGCTCCATCACACCAGCGATTTAGTGCACTCTCACTATGCCTGGTGTGCAGATTTGCAGTACAGTACTCACATGACGCCATGCCTGTCCTGCTGACACCTCGCCTCTTCTCCAGCCTTTCCTAGAATGCTAAAAGTCTGGATTATTTTCCCTAAGCACATTTAATGCACTCTAAGCCTCCATGTAGTTTTAAAGGAACTGGAGGCTTGACTGGATTGCATCAGGTCCTGGCAGGGACAAGCAATCTCTCCCAGCAGCCAGCTCCAAGCCTCAATATAAAACCCAAACCTTGCATCCCAGGCTCCAAAGTGTTTTTTAAAATCATACAACACCCAAATCTCTGCAGAGACAGGATTGTGCTCCCTCAATACCCCCAAGAGCCAGACTAAAGGGTCATTTCATTTTTGCCCAGCAGAAAGGTGGTCAGGTTGAAGTACTCATGTGACAGGACTTGACTGGAGGGAGAAAGAGGGGTGGGGTGGGTGGAGTGGAGTGGAATGGAATGGAGTGGAAGAGCTAACAAGTGAAGGAGCAAAAGAGCAGCTATTCAGGTGAAAGGGATCATAAGCTTGACGCGCTTCTGCCTCAGAAGTAAAAAATAAATGCAGAGGCAAACCAGGGGGGAAATTAGGTGTGATTGAGGTATTTCACTTTAGAGAAGTGTACACATACACAATTCGGGAGTGTTCAGATGAGACTTTAGAAAACGAAAGGGTTAATAACACACTCACCATACATTATTTTGCTGGTGCGCACCGCCCAACATGTTGCCCCTCTCCCTGTCGCGCGGCTGAAAGTCCCGGCGTCCTTCTGGGCTGCTGCGTCTCCTCCCTCAGTCCTCCGGCCATATCCCATCATGTACTACAAGTTCTGCCAGCAGTATAGGGGCGGCCAGGGTTTTTTTGGCTGCTCCTGCCAGCGAGCTCTATAACCAAATGGAATAGTACATGGAGAGAGGGGAGTTCCCGACACATGACACTTTAAGCAACAGATTTCGGGATAAACAACTGAGCAGCCCGTTGTTTTTCTCCGTTATTTAATTGCCTGAAATAGCTTACCTTCAGTTGTGTGTGTGTTGTGTGTTGCCTGCCACACGACACAATAAGCAACACAACTGACGGTTGCCTCTTCCCCCCTCCATTGATTAGCATGTCGTCCGAACTGAGCCTTCTTTTTGGCCCACAATTGCCTCTGTTCAAACAGGTTTTGCAAGTTTTTGAAATAATTAAAAACCCTGCAAAATCTGTCTCCCAGATGCTAACATGAGATAAGTGTGTGGTGACATCACAAACAGCAATTCTTCTTGTAAATCTCTTACATTTCTCTGAAGGAACGATTGCTCATCTTCAACCATAGAAGCATTGACTTTTCCCCCCTCCTACCTTTTCTGATGTGGATCCTCTTGTGCTTATCTTCTCAGGTTTGGTTTCAGAACAGACGGGCAAAATGGAGGAAACGAGAGCGGTTTGGTCAAATGCAACAGGTTCGCACACACTTCTCCACAGCCTATGAGCTGCCCTTGCTAACTCGAGCAGAGAACTATGCCCAGGTGAGTGTGTGTCACCAGCATACCTGTCCCTTTAAGTTCTGCCAGAGGCGCTACCTTAAACCAGTTGGGATATTGTTGGATAAAACAGATTCAGTGAACGGATTATTGGGTTGTTGTTGTTTTTGGGTTTTTTAAATAATAGTTGTGAATTTCAGCTTTGAACTTCAAAAACAGCAGGAAGTATATGTACAATGTGTACCTTGCTTATTTTAATTAAAAAAAAACTGGAGAAGCCTGGAAGTTAAAGTAGTTTGGTGAATCTGCCACCCATCTGCAATCCTATGCACATGTTGAATTCAGTGAGAGTTACCTCAGAGTAAACATGCATGTGATCAGATTGCATGAATTCACCTGTCATCTTTTCTGCCACTACCAATCTTCTCCATGCAAGGTGCAGCCACAAGATGCGTTCTAAGGTGCCCCTCAGTTTTCATGAGGCAACTGTTGGCCAAACAGGATTGGTTAGTGCTGAATGTGAACGAAACATGCATCCTAGAATATTTATTTATTTATTTGTTTATTTATTAAAACATTTATATCCCGCCCTATATTACAAGGATCTCAGGGCAGCGTACAGATAAAATGTTACCTTAAAATAGAACAATAAATATACAATTCTAAAACAAATTAAACCATTCATATGTGAAAAACAATATGAAATTTTAAAACAGTAAAATCCAATTAAAACAAGACAGTGTGCAGGCAGGTGGATTTAGCCATCAAAGGCTTTGTTAGAAAAAACATGTCTTAACATTCCCTGAAATCCTTAGCAATGCATAGGAGTTCCTTGACAAAGTGATATAAGTACATCCTGAATTAGAAATTTTGAAAACCATAGCTCTAATGTAGGGATGTTTGAGAATTTTGTTTTTGCCCACAAAACATGTGAACCCCTTTTGAAGCCCTGAGAAGGAGCACGTGACCACCAAATCGTCAGTCATGTTCTCACGTTTGTCTCATTCCTGATTCCAAGTTAGATTCATGCAAATTTCCTTAGTAGATTAAATCAGCCCCACTTTAGTCTTTGGAGGAAATTTGCACAAATTAGGAAATTTGCACAAATTTCAGGAGATTGTGTAAATTTGGGGAGATTTGTGCAAAAGTCCTGTTCATTCACTGCTTGATTTGCGTAAATTTCCCATTCGTGCCAAGCGAGCAGTGATTGCAACTGTGAACTGGAATCGGGCACAAGTCGAGTGGTGAAATGATGTTTGCAGAATCCTAGCAATCTCGAACATCACTCATTCATCCATCCTCATTCTAAGGCTGATGCACACATTATAATCGGCGTAGGTGAGCTGCCACAAGCAGCCACCAGAAATGTCCAGCAGGTGTTTGGAGACTTTCAATGTGATGATATAAATAAATCTTTTACAGCTGAGATGGGGATTATGTGCTTTCCATGGTGTCCCTTTAGTGAATATAACACTTGCACCAGTCTTGGTACTTCTCCCAATGGAAGAGAACTTAATGTTAACATGATGCCAATCTCAAATATTAGCTGCTCAGCTTTCTACAAATTACTCTCTTTTTGTAGTACAGACCTGTCAGTTCAACTGTTTTTTCAGAGTTCTTTGAGGCTTATAAAAGGCTTATAAACATTTTTTGCCACATTTTCCTCCTCTATATTTTTCATTCCTGCATTTTAAAACCTCCTATGCTAGTGGCCATTGTGTGGAATTCATTGTCAACCACATGTTACAAGTGAATTATGTCTTGCATCATGAAGAAGTACCCCCTATTCTCTGTGCTGCTATTGCCCCCCCCCCCAGTCTGTGTCACTGGATGACCCTGAGTTCAGCTATTAGTGTGAGGAAAAGAAGAAGAAATCTCATGTATTTCCTCCACACTGTTTATAACAGCCTTCCCCATTGTGGTGCCCTCCTAGATCTGTTTGACTACAAGTCCCATGATCCCCAGAAAGCATGGCCACTGACCATGTTGGCTGGGGATCTTGGGAATTGCAGTCAAAACACATCTGGAGGACCCCACATTGGGAAAGCTGGTTTATAATCTTGTACCCCAATATCATCTCCACCATTAGGGTCAAACTAGATGTGATCCCAAACATGTAATTAGCATCAGTGGTGTAATGGGGTCAGGGTTTACAGGGATGCAGTGCCGGCACCTTTTGAGAGACACTGACATCATCTGCCACCACCGCCCCACCCCACAATACCCTGTTTCCTCTGAGCTCAGAACTGCAGTCCTCACAATAGAAAGGGGAAATAAATTTTCCCAGCAATAATATATTGTTCCCTGTTGTAATGCGAAGTATTTGGGGGGTAACCTAGTGTTTGAGATATGTAGATTTTGTTAAATCCGTGTTGTGGACTGCCAGGCTTTGTCTGCTCATCAATGGCATCTAGGTGTGCGTTTTTAGGGATTTATGAGCATTTCATTCCACTTCTGCAAATGAGCATGAGTACATGTGCACATAAGCATTAATGCACATTGGCACAAGTATGAATTTGTGCAAATCCTCCCAAAAGTTTTTTTTTTTTAAAAAAAGAGCCAGTCTGGAAGAACTCACCACTTGGAAAAAGCCAGTCTGATGCAGAATCTGCAGGTCAGATTTAAAGAAATCTGGACCCATTTGAATCTGTTGTGGAGTACTCCAACTTCCCTAATTGGTATTGAATGGACAATGAAGACCCATTAGGTTTATAAAAGACCTATTCCTGGTGGAGATGAAAACTGCTAGAACTGGATTATTCATATGGATCAACATAGCTGTCTGCATTTTTGGACTCTCCTTGTGGGCATGACTCTAGAGATTGTCAAATTTACCACTACATCACTGATTGACATTACTGATTGATATCCACATGTTTTTATACAAAAATATAATAATAGTTGGTACAGGATCCACAATTTTCTTCAGGATCGCAGCATGCAAGGAGCAAGTGAGATTATACCCTGCCACAGTCTTAACAAAAATTGCCCCTTCCCCAAGCTATTATAAACCCCAGAAGGAAAGCTTCCATTGGTGGCAGTGGAATAAAGGGTTAAACCTCACACCCTGTGCCCCCATCCCTGCTATTATTATTTTTGAAGCCACAGATATGATTGCTAAAAGTCACCTTTTCCAAAACTAAAAGTCTATAGCTCTTTAGCTATTCCCTGATAAGAAAGATGCTCCAATCCCTTGATCATATCAGTTGTCTTTTTCTGTACTTTCTCCAGCCCCCATGTTATCCGTTTTTGAGATGGGGGCCATCAGAGCTGTAGACAATATTCTAAATACAGCAGAACCATCAATGCACCTAATGATATAATGACTCTTGCCATCCTTTGGGCCCGTGCTTTTCATCACCTCTGGAGTCTTGCCAAGTTGCTTCTCCCCCAAAGCCCCAACCCCCACCTGACACGAATCTATAGCTTGCCAGAGGTAAAAGGTCAGGACTGGAGCCAGAGCAAATGGTGCTGGCAGGCTGTGGAATGCGGGCCTTTTGGAGACATGCATTTTCCTACTCTCCATCTGGATCCTCTCCTGTTGCATTCTTTCATCTTGCACTCCCCCTTCATCACACCTCCCCTTCACCCCCAAAGGGCCCCCTCCTCCTACTGCTGTTGCTGCGCTGATACAGGACCATTTTTCACTCTCCTCTTTTGTAGGATCACTTTGGCTTTCACATCCTCGATTATATGCTTGTTGAGTGGGATGTGCAAAGCCTTTGTGACTGTGAGAGCTTTGCCTTTTTCTTACTCTAAAAGCAATGGGAAAGAGGGGGGGGGGACATCAGAGCTAGAGTGTGTATTTAATTACCAAATGCCCCAGACGCAACCCCTGCCACTGCCAGTTAAAAGGATCCTGAATAGAAGAACTTCAGGAACACCTCTGTTTAAGAATCAGGCCAATTTGTCTCACCCAGGATTATTTCCCACAACGGGCACAGGTGCTGTCAGTCAGAGCAGATAGTCCTGGGCTAGACAGACAATTGGACTGATTCATGAGAAGGCAGATCTTTCGTAGGATTCCCACCTTTTCTTTCCTGTCAAAGGCTCTATATGTTTAATGACTGACTGACAGAAATTCAGCAGGTCCAGCCTTCAGCATCATTGCAATGTCTATGCTGGGAAGAGCCGCACTGGTTGAATTGTTGCCTGCCATGCTTGCATTCAAGGCACTCAGCCTCTGTCAGAGAGGAAATGGTGGCAGACCCGTCCCCTATAATGTCAACCTAAGCTGCCGCCATTCAATCTGAATAAGTTAACAGTGTTCTAAACACAGGTTTGTCTGTTCTTTTGCTATCTGCTAAGAGAAGTACTGGTCCAGTGGATGAAGCATACAAAATGTGTCATTTGGCCTGGGGCAGCCAGTATCTGATCCAAATGGAGCTTCTCATTCCTGCAGTTCTCCGTTGTACAGAAATCTCCTTTGTTTCAGGAGCTGACATCTCTTTGGTGGCCAGGTCATATTACTTTCGCACTCCATGATTATCCAGTGGCAATTAATGTACTGATTGGGCTGGTACGATGGGCTGTTGTAGGAACAGACTGTAATACTAGAACTTGAGGTCATCCCATGAAGCTGATTGCTGGGAGCTTAAGGACAGATGAAAGGAAGTACTTTTTCACACAACTCATAATTAAACTATGGAATTCACTACCACAAGATGTAATGACAGCCACCGATTTGGATGGCTTTAAAAGGGGAATAGAAAAATTCCTGGAGGAGAAGGCTATCAGTGGCTACTAGTCCTGATGTCTCTATGCTAACTCCAGTATCAGAAGCTGTATGCCTATGTACATCACTTGCTATGGAACATGGGTGGGAGGGTGCTATTGTATTCATGTCCTTCTTGTGGGTTTCCATGGGCAGCTGGTTGACTACTGTGTGAACAGAATGCCAGACTTTTATTTATTTATTAAAACATTTGTATCCCACCCTATATCATTGGGATCTCAGGGCTGTATACAGATAAAATCAAACAGTATAAAACAATAAATCATCATCAACATCATCATCATAGAAGATGGACCTTGGTCTGATCCAGAATGGTTCTTCTTATGTTCGTACATTTTTAAAGCATTTTTACTCCACTTCTCAGCTGAAAAGTCTCCCAGAGCAGGTTAACGATTAATAAAAAACAAGACAGCCCTTCCCCCTAGGCTTACAAGCTTAAAGACATGACACAAAAGGAAAAAGAGGTGTGGAGAGAAGAGGGTGGTAAAGGCAAACTCGGGCACCAGTTGTTAAAGTTACCATTCTTATAATGACCAGCTGGAATGGAAACAGTTCAAGTAGTTTGGCTATTGCACAGTTGCGAGAGAGTGAAAGGCAGCTGGTTTCTCAGAGTTGATTGTTGTTCGATGTGAGCCAAGCCTATGCCCAATTGCTCTTATTCTAAAATACTGCAGCCCCAGTGGACACATAAATGGATGTGCATTGGTTCAAATGCAACTCCAGCATATCCCTTCTTTCTAAAACTTTGATTTGGCAAGCCCTTGATGACCTTGCCCCCATAAGCATGCAGTATCAGCAGCTTTGAGCCTTTTCACACCTAACACTTACAGTGCTGATGAGCCTATCATGCAGTCCAATCCTGAACTTCTGTGAAAATTATTAATGCAATCTAGTAGAAATAATTTAAAACCAAATGGGCATTCTAGTGGATTCCTAATACAAATGCAAGAAATGCAAAACAATCACCACCAAGTCTCACAGGCAAAAGTAAGTGTAATTGTGGCTGATGCGGCTCATGCTGGTCTCACAGCTGGTTTAGATCACAAGGCAAGGGAAGGATTGAGCTATGTGGGGCATGTTTTAAGATGGAAGTGATTGCAAGGAGACAAAAAGCTAGAGAGAGAAAATAAGAACACCATCAACACAGCCAATCATCAGAATGGGAGAGACACCTACCCTTCATGGATGTTAAGAAGGGATTGGCTTGACTCAGGAGACAACACTTAATACTTGGACAAGTTCACCCTCTTTGCACCTCTCTCTTGAGTAGAGATGCAGGAGAAATTTGAGACGGACTAAAATGAGTTTGGATTTCTAAGAATCTGACTTGCAGAATCCACAGCAGACTGGCCTCCCCAGGCCACGCAGAGTCCGCGGACTTCTGGATCTATTTCTTTACTTTCCTGAAATTTACACAAATTCATTCGCAGGAAAATGTGCACATTTCTGCTGAGACATATTTCATGCTGGGAAATACACTCGGGGAAAAGTCGGATCGAATGAGGGAAATACGCTAAATGTTGTGTGCTAACATAAATGATATAAATTGTTGCAAAGTTTCTTATGGAATTATTTGTGTATTTTTCCGCATGACCGGGGGGGGGGGGGGAATTGATGCCGGAATGAACGATACTGCACAATTCACGAAACACACGCGGGACGGATTTCACAAGATCCGGACATCCCTACTCATGCAGCCTTGCTGCTTACACTTTGAGAACCATGGGATAAACCAGCGTGAGCTAACTCGTATCTTTCCCTTCCTCCAATCCCACCCTCCCCACCCCAATCTCAGATCCAGAATCCGTCTTGGATTGGCAACAATGGCGCTGCCTCCCCTGTGCCAGCCTGCGTAGTGCCCTGTGACTCAGTGCCTTCCTGCATGTCTCCCCACGCTCATCCCCACACAACCGGAGGAGTCTCTGAATTCCTGAGCGTCTCAGGTCCCGGCAGCCATGTGGGGCAGACTCACATGGGTAGCCTCTTTGGCGGCACGGGCATCAGCCCCGGCATCAATGGGTACGAGCTGAACGGGGAGCCTGACCGCAAGTCCTCCAGCATTGCAGCCCTGCGGATGAAAGCCAAGGAGCACAGCGCTGCCATATCATGGGCAACATGACAGGGCTGCGGCCATTGCCCTCCAGACACTAACCGAGCAAACAGGGACAATCAAACCAATCCATCCACTCTTGGACTTGAGGCAGCCAGTGCCCTCCTCAGAGATCGGAAATGCAGCACTTTTAGCTACCCTAGGTATAATAGCCTTGCGTATATTACCCTAATTGGAGTGTTTTAAGCCTGCAGGGCTTTTTTGTTGCCAAAAGTAGGCGTGGGGAAGGAAATAGTGGCTGTTTCTACTGCGCCACACAAATCCGCATTTTCTGTTCACATGGCATGTTTTCCCTCACGCTGTCTCGTTTTCCTCATTGCCAATGAAACAGGATGCTTATCTCCCCCTGCTTTTTCTGACACCAGGGATGCTTCCAGGTGAGGCTTTTATCCTGCAATCCCCTTGCCTCAAACACAGGATTTTAAGCAGGATTCCGACAGCACCATCTTCCATTTGCAACCCTTCCATGTTTTCCTGCCGCTTCTTCTGTCTTTTTTCCTTCCCACAGAAAATTCATTAGGAAGGGAAGGGCAGAATGGCTGCCCAATGTCCTTTGGTGGGGGCTATGCTAGGAGCCGTTCATCAGGAAGCACCCCCCCACCCCCCGCAATTGGTCCCTCTCTTACAAAAATAAAACAAACCACCTCAAACCACAATTCCTACTTGATTGTTCCCTCATGAGCCATCTCTACTTCCATGTATTCTAATCTTATGAACAGGTTTATGATAACTACCACCAGAAGAATGTGGTTGCTATCAGTGTAGTTAGCTAGTGCCAGAGTGGTGTGTGTGTGTGTGTGTGTGTGTGTGTGAGAGAGAGAGAGAGAGAGAAAGAGAGAGAGAGAGAGAGAGAGAGAGAGAGAGAGAGAGAGAGAGAGATGAGTGTAAGGCATGCTGATTCAGCACACAAGATACCTGAAAACTACACAATAGAGTTCATATCATTGCCAGGCTGCAACCTGGAGATAGAATTGGGTGAAAGATGCAGCGGGTGCTTTGTCTTTTGTTTTCCTTCTAACTTGTTACCAGTAGGCTGACCATATGAAAAGGAGGACAGGGCTCATGTAACTTTAACTAGGCTGACCATATGAAAAGGAGGACAGGGCTCATGTAACTTTAACTAGGCTGACCATATGAAAAGGAGGACAGAGCTCATGTAACTTTAACTAGGCTGACCATATGAAAAGGAGGACAGGGCTCATGTAACTTTAACTAGGCTGACCATATGAAAAGGACAGGGCTCATGTAACTTTAACTAGGCTGACCATATGAAAAGGAGGACAGGGCTCATGTAACTTTAACTAGGCTGACCATATGAAAAGGAGGACAGGGCTCATGTAACTTTAACTAGGCTGACCATATGAAAAGGAGGACAGGGCTCATGTAACTTTAACAGTTGTAGAGAAAAGGGAATTTCAGCCAGTGTCATTTGTATGCAATTAGTTCCTGGTGAAATTCCCTCTTCATCACAACAGTTAAAGTTGCAGGGGCTCTGCCTTCTTTTGTATCTGGTCACTCCAGTATAGTGCCTGCAACTTTAACTGTTGTGATGAAGAGGGAATTTCACTAGGAACTAATTGCATACAAATGACACTGGCTGAAATCCCCTTTTCTCTACAACTGTTAAAGTTACAGGAGCCCTGTCCTCCTTTTCATCTGGTCAGCCTACCTCCTCTCATGTAATAAACGGAGGTGCCACACTGCAGGGAGGGGTTAACTACAGAGTTAAAGAACCAGGAGAAGTCAAGGCTGTGTCATTGCTTGATGCAACGATCAAGGTATAGGAGGAATCTCTATGTCACAGCTTGGCAACCCACCCACATAGGGATCTAGTGCTGATCCAAGCAGCGTGCCAGGGACTAGCAGGATGGCAACAATCCAAAGCAGCCACTTTTGTGCAACCTTCTGTGCTAGTTGGGCCTACTTCCTTCCATGGCCCTCCATTCCCCAACAAAACCAACACACAGGTTTAGTGTTACATCACTAAACTAGCTGCTGGAGACGCTGCCATCAGTGAAATTCAGCCTACCAGACTATTAGCTTGAATGAAAAACAAAATTGGCGAAAGGCTGTGGGCCAGCCTTCCCCAGCCTGGGGACCTCCAGATCCCAGATGGTGGGAGTTGTGATTTAACACATCTGGAGGGCACCAGGTTGGGAAGGCTGCTGTGGGCAATAAAAGAAGAGAGCATTCTATTCTCATCTTCCTGCCCTTGGTCTGCAGTTGTGTTTTAAAACAGGGATAGGGATATTCTGGCCCTTCCAAGGTCCCAAGCTGGCCCTGTGGCATTCCCACCTCTTGTCACTTCTCCAGAGGGCCACGTCCCTTTCTCCTGACCACCAATTGTTTTGTGATTTCCTGGCTTTTGCCATTTTTCCCCATCTTAAAAGGTTGAGATGCCTCCTACTGGCAATAAGTGCTTTAAACTAAAATGTGATGCTATTTTTGCCCCTGCCCCCTTTTGCCATCAGTCCCGCCCACAAGTGGAATGCAGCCCCTGAAAGCTTCTCTGAAATGGAATCCGGCCATCTGGCTGGAAGAGGTTCCCCACCCCTGCTCTAAAGAAAGATGTGATTTCATGCACAAAGGCCACCTTTAAAGAAGGAACTATAACACACACTGCCACTACCTGCCAAACACTGTCTCCTTGGTGTCCCATTCAGCTTATTCCTCCCAAGTATAGGGAGGTTGCCAGAGTTCTGTCTTGAAGAAATAAAGTGAGAAAGGTTATTTCCTTAGTTGGAAATTCTTTTGCTTCCAACTCAAAGCTTTTAGCAGACACAGACCCACCTCTTGTCACTCCCATTCATCAGGATGATGGCACCATCCCAGTCTGCTTGTATCTTGCCTTCTTTATAGATGGATCAAAGGGGATTTGGGTCGAGTCAGCTAAGATTCTGTCCAACTCAGCTATGAAAAAGGCCGACCGTTAATAGTGTTTGGGTTTCTGTGGTTTCTTAAACACAGATCCACATTCACCAGTGGAGAGAAAGAAAGCGCTTTAAATTGTCTGTCTGGTTTTAAAGAGGTGTTTACTATGTTGATAGCTACTGGCTTCCTTTCACCTGGTGTGCAGCTGCTATGCAGGTTTTGTAATTCACAGAGATTTCATTTGGGCTTCAGAGCAAAACGCAGACCGCCTTCAGCCATGCCTGGCATGCAAGCCAGAACACACCTGACTTCTGGCTTGCACATGGCTGCGGAATCACGAACATGGATGCACACACTCCAACCTGGATTTGGAAGGAGGAAGCTGGGAATTCCTATGATGGGATAAGCTTGCGGACAACAGGGCCCTCCTGGCCTCCACAGCACAGAAGGAAAACTCAGTGGTGAACCTGAATGGGAAGCATCCCATTTCTGAAGCAGAAGGAGAAACACCATCCTATTTCCGAAGCAGGGGTAGAACAAGCAGGGACACCACTGAGGGAAAGAGAAGTCATAACGTCTCTCCCGGCCCCATTTTTCTTACCACATGTCATTATTCCTCAGGAAGACCTGTAATTCTGACCATTAGTCCTACACCGTTAACTGTTGTGATAATAAGTGTGCCTGTGGCATAGAGTGTACAAAGACCCAAACCCCTTTCCTTTACTGAGGGAAATACGACTCCTCTTGCTTGTGTCTCAAGTGATGATGCCACCTGCACTAATACATGCCCGTGACAATTGCACAACCCTGTTTTACAGCACTCCTTATTGCAACTGGTGCACAAGCTGCAGAGGAAAATGGTTTCCCTCCCCCAATGACAACAGTTAAGCCCCATTGATTCTAGAGAGAGTGCTGAGGCCATCATTGGGGACTTAGGAGCAATTCAGCTTCGCCTGGATGGTGCCCCCGTGGGTCAAGGGCTGGGAAAACACACCACCTCACCCATAAAAGTGAGGAGAAGACATCCAAGTTTCCCCACCACAAACGTGTTATAGCTTTGCATTTTCCTGGGTTATATGCACAAATTGCTGGGAGGGGGGGAGTGCTATTGCTTACTTTCCCTTCGTCCTTTAAACGATGAAATCAAGGTTTAGCAATCACTTCTCAGGATAAGTCCACTAAATGGAGACTGTTGAACCGTGAAGTCAAAATGAAAGAGTATTCTTGAGGGTTACAGCTAGAACTCTCGCGCAAAAAGTAACATGTGTGTTTGTGTGAGTGCATCAGCAATATTATCCATGCCTAACCATGTTTTTGTGTTCCTTAGTATGCCTACCTAGGAGAAAACATTTTGTGTGTGCTGACTGTGCAAGTATGTTTATTGTATAAACAACTAAGTTTGACAGCTCTTGAGTGGAAGAGGGGATCGCTCATATCAGCACTATCCATACATTCTGTCCAATGAGTTTTCAGATGGGGGAGGAGAGGGTCTCTTATTAGGAGTTTTTTATTCTGCTTTCTTAGCTCCCAATGCTAAGTCAGTTGCCTCTAAAAGTGTCATTGGGTTGCACCCTGAACTTTAAGAAGTGTATTACTCTATGACTAAAAGAAAGAAAACTCCTTTGCTGTTTTAGAATGGCTAAATGGCCAACCCTAGCTGTGTGTAATGGCTGCAAAGCACACACATGTGCATGCAGTAGGGTACAAGGGGTATTGGGTGTGAAGTAAGTTTGCACAAGAAATGTGCAGAAATGTATCTGAAGTGTACTTTGTGTAAGACTAGGTTCTCATGAGATCTGTTTGTCACATGTTGAAGGCAACTCAAAAGTGGCTTTGCATGTGATTGGTTCAATGTATACCCAGACTGTGACCTGGTTCAATGACATGACAGCCCAACATGGGTTAACTTATCTATGAGGGCTGTTGCATTCTACAAGATGCCCATGGGTGCCATTTTTGCATGGTGCTCATGTGTGTCTGGCTTGCCATGGCTTGTTGTGTCACGTGCGCCCATGTGGCAAGGACTGTTTGAGGGTTAGACAACACTCAAATAACCCGAAAACAAGTCATGGGTTATTTGAAGGTTAACCCTGCAGCCTGCACATGACACAACAGCTCCCAGAGGTAAATTAAGCCATGGTAGGCTGTTGTGTCATGTGAACCAGGTATATATGTGAACAACATATACTTCAGAGGATGTTTCACAGTGTTCTGAAGCATGTGTGAATCCATTAACAGGCTCAATGGAACAAGCATAAATCCCTCAAAAGAGTAAAGTTTGGCATAGGATATTTTGCTCCAAAACTGAGTTGCTGCCTGAAGCACCAGCCCTCTGTTGAGTCTCTCTTCCTTCTCTCACTAATAACCATATTTACCTGTGAATATTCCTGCCCTCACTCCACCTCACTGGCTGACGCTGTGGGGAGGGCAAGGAGATAGTATAGTTCAGCCTGTATATCACAGGGAGAGGTTGGAAGATTTAACACAGGGCTACCTTTTTAGTGCCAGCCTGGTCATGAACAAAGCCTCTGGTTCTATCCTAACTGCAAATGCAAAGCTTTTGTTGGAATGCATCCTGAGCAAGAGAATTCCATTAATGGCAGCTCAGCACAAAAGTTGACACAGTGCTGAATCCAGTCAGTGAACTCCGGGGGCATCTGGGATCAAGAACTAGACTCTCATTACTAGACATTTGAAGGCCAAATCCAGTCCCCAGTCAGCAACTAATTGTCAATTGAGAGCTAAGAGAGCTGTGTAAGAACTGTGTATTTGGGGTAGAGGGGGGCTGCCTATACTTTCCACTCTCTCCTTAGGTATCGTTAGATGATGGACAGAGCAATGCAGTGTGGGCTCTATGCACACACTTCTTTCTTCTTTTTTGCAGGGTGTTCTTTCTTTCTTTCTTTCTTTCTTTCTTTCTTTCTTTCTTTCTTTCTTTCTAATGGCTGCTCCTTGTCTCAGAGTACACCAAGATTTCACAGTATGTTGTAAAACACTCTGAAAACAAACAACTGCGAAAAAGGTAGTTTCCTGGAAATGGTTTGAAAAAATAATCAAGCGGACACAGCCACTGAGAAATCTGTTTATTTTGCTGCTTTGACTGACACAGCAAAAAAGCAAACACTATATTCTCCCAAATGGAAACTGGGGCAGAATTAGGCTGAATGGATGAAAGCTTTTCAACCACTTTCAACTACATGGATGCTATTGCGGGGAAGACAAAGTGTGACCCTTTCCCCCTGCCCTGACCCTTTACAGCAAATTGTGGGTAATGTATTACCCAGCCCTCCTTCCACGTACATAGATAGTGCTAGGACTTTTATACTACTGATGTTGAAGGACAGTTTTCAATGTATAATAATATATCCGTGTTTGGGTGTGCAGTGTTTGAAAGTGAGAATGGGAAAAAGATCGCAAGAAAACAAACCTCAGTCAATATTATTGTTGTAAAATATTGTAACCTTGTATAAATGCAACTTTTTTTCCTTTAGCTTTATGGCCTGGGGCAGAATATTTTAAAATATATATTCAAAAATGTTCAAGAATAAAACAATGGAATGGGGGTCAACCCACAAAAAAGTGAGAGGTTGTGCCATACAGTTTTACTGCCTATACAGATATGTATTGCAAATTCATTACATCGTAATATTAAAAAAAGAACAAACTACTTTGCATCTTGTTTTTCATTATTTTCCGTAAATATATTTGTTGGAAGTAAGTTATTGCACTTACCTTCTTTCCCTCCCTAGAGCTGAGGGTAACAATGAGGTGAAATGTGGTGAAATTTATTGGTACTACAAGCAAAAATTAAACAGAGGAGAAGATGCTGGGGGAAAACAGATAAACACCCAGAGCAAAGGCAGAGGAGATCCAAATAAATATTATTGTGTTGTTGTTCTGAGTTGCAATAAACTGTCTCTTCTCTACTCCCAACTGAAATCTGTCTATTTTGTGCCTGACTCAAGACAGATGAAATGCGATCGGAGGGGGGCCTCCAAAATCTCACGTTAATTGAAGTTGGCAAAAAATACTAACAGTGCCCTTTTGAACTGCTGACACAGAGCAGAATGGATTAAACAAGGCTAGATTAACAACAGGTGGCAGCTCACAGGCCCGCTGCCTCTAAAGATTCTTAGCAACCAGGAACTAGTGCTGGGAACATCCTAGAGGCAACATGTGAGCCAGCCAACTGGTTGTCGAAAATTAGGCTGGTGGGAGACGAAGTGAAGATCTGATCACAGAAGAAGATTTTGATGAGGCACTAGTGCTCACAGTGCATGTACATATTGAGAAACATTTGTCAGGATTAGTTTCCTGTGGAACTTTTGGAGGGGCAAGTCTGTGATGAGAGCCCAAAAATAATTTAAGTTTTGACTTCTGAAAAAGTACACAAATCCAATTCTGACATTTGTTTTTCATTAGGTTTCCTTCAAGAAGTTATCCGAGGCCCAAACCAACTTGAGTTGTGGGCAATGACTTCTGTTTAATAATGATGGGCCCAAGTAAGGATGAACGTTAATAGTAGGGCTGTGCACAGATCTGGATCCCGAATCCGAAGTGGATCGGGGTGATTTGGACCTTCAAAAACTGGATCCGAATCGGATCAGGGGAGGTCTGAATCAATCTGGATTGGATTGATTCAGTCTGGATCGGTCCAGAGATTCGGACGCCATTTAAAGTGTTTTTACCCATAGAAATGGCGATAATTTCTTTATTTTTAAAGATATAAAAATGAAACCTGGGCACATTGCAGATGTGTGCAAAATTTCAGAAACATAGGTGCAAGCGTGTAGTGGCTATGAATTTTTGAAAAATGATCAAGAAATGCCTATAACTTCTTTATTTTTCAAGATCCACACATGAAAGTTGGGCACATTGCAGATGGCATGTAGGTACTCATGTGTGCCAAATTTCAGAAACATAGGTGCAGGCGTTTACTCGCAAGGAATTTTTTTAAATGCAATTTTCCAGCCAATCCAGAAGTGCTATAACTTTTTCATTTTTCAAGATACACACATGAAACTTGAGCACATTGCAGTGTGCCACATTACAGACACAGAGGCGTTTGGTGGCTATGAATTTTTGAAAAATGATCACTTTGGCTTGTGTTTTTCCCCATAGGGTTGCATTGGGGGAAAGAAGAAATGCCAATAACTTTTTTATTTTTAAAGATAGAAGCATGAAACTTGGGCACATTGCAGATGGCATGTGTGCCAAATTACAGACACAGAGGTGCCTTGCAGGGCCGTTTGTTGCGTTTCGGCTTTACAATTGAAAATCGAGACAATCTTGGGCTCATTGAGTTGTGCTCTCATCATCAATGACTGCTGCTGACTGCATCTGTGTGTGACTGCCTGAACCTGCACAGTTGTCTAATGTTACGTGTCTGGATTGTATCTTGAAAAGTAAGATTACCTGGAAAATTGCAGTTTTAAAAATTCCTTGCGAGTAAACACCTGCACCTATGTTTCTGAAATTTGGCACACGTAAGTACCTACATGCCATCTGCAATGTGCCCAACTTGCATGTGTGCATCTTGAAAAATAAAGAAGTTATAGGTATTTCTTGATCATATTTCAAAAATGTATAGCCACTACACGCTTGCACCTATGTTTCTGAAATTTTGCAAACATGAGTACCTACAGCCCATCGGCAATGTGCCCAAGTTTCATTTTTATATTTTTTAAAAAATAAAGACGTTATAGCCCCAATGCAAGCCTATGGGGAAAATGAGGCATCCGAATCTCGATTTGGAGATCCGAATCTTGCTTTGCATCCAGATCTGAATCAGATCGAGGAGAGCTGAATTGATCCAAAGCGAATTGGGCCCGATGCAGACCTGACAGATCCAGATCCGGATCAGATCAGGGGGGCACGCACAGCCCTAGTTAATAGATGTATCTGGCCAGCTCATTGGGGCCTGTATCAATGAGGGCAGACATTCAAATATGTAACTGTGCTGCCCACCTGAGTGGAATCATTTGCACTAGAACAGTTGAGGCTAAATTGTAATATCCAAGAATATAGGATATCTAAGCTGGTGGATATCTCCTACCAACGGAAGGAAGTGACTAGCCCAATTTCATCATTAATTGAGCCCTGTCTCTCAGTGATGACCACCACCGATCTAAAACTGGTTTCCACCTTTCTTCCCCTGAGTCCCTTGCACTTCACTCATCCCAATCACCATTTGTGGGAACCTATCCACATGGCTTCTTCAACTTAATGGTGACCTCTGATCAACCACATGAGAATCACCACCATAAATACTCTCTGGCTATTATTAAAGCTTACCCATTCAGAATCTAGCAAGAAACAGACAACATTGAGACAGCTAAATTTAAACCATTATTTCAAAGCCCTAACTACAGAAAGGGTTTGCCAAGACAGTACAGAAAATGCAGTTCCACAGCTCTAAAAGATTTATGGTACTGTCCAGAGAGTGGGGAGAGGACAAGCATCATTTATTTGAGATAATACATTTAGGTGCAATCCTATGCATATTCAGACAGAAAAAGGCCCAACAATATGCAGCATTCCCCAGCAGCATGTCTGGTTGGGGAATACTGGGGTTGTAGGGCTTTCCCCCCCATCTAAACATGCTTAGGATTGCACCCTTTGTGATTTTAACTTAGAAGCTGTATCCTCCTGATTGTCAGGGGTGGGGAGAAAAGGTTTAAAAGACTTCGATAATAACCCATTAAAATTTAACAGAACAGTAAAAATAATATAGATTAGCTCCCTCCTGACTTAAACCAGGGTGCAAAAAGTGTGGCTAGTGGGCCGCATGTGGCTGACTGAGCCATTTCTGGCAGTCCACCAGACACCCCTGCATCTGCTGCCGCTGCTAAGGAGAACTCCAGGATTCCCTTGCTAGCACTGGCAAGGGAATCCCTTCACTTATCGCCAACCTCTCACCCAAGTCTTAAAACAAGCCCCACTCCCAATCCAGGCCAATCAAAAGCTCTTGCAGTGCTCCTGGTTTGGCTGCAACACTGGCAGGCCTCCTACTCAGGAACTTATAAGTCTGCCTATGCTAGGTCAGATAACGCTTGGTCCTTCTAGGCCAGTGGTGTCTGCATTGGTGGGGAATGGTTTTCTGGGGTTTCGGGCAGGTGTCTTTCTCAGCCCTGCCACCTACCTGAACTAGGGATACAGGGCATAGGACCTGGGGCCTTCTGCATATAGGGCATGTGGTCTACCACTAGAGCTCCTCCCCCTGAAAAGTGAGGAAAGCCTATAATTATGGGGGAACCATTGGGAATGCTCCTCTAAATGCTTCTTGAAATAGTAGGAGGGAGCATGGCACATAGATAGTGGCATCAATACAGAGTTCATGGTTCATCCTGGAGATCGCAATGAAACACCAGGGAGAAGGGTTTCTTCAAGGTATTTTGGGCCCAGGCTGTTTGAGGCTTTTATAGTTCAAGCTCAGCTTCAAAGGAAGCAAACATCTGGTACTGGGAGTGGGTAGCCTCTGAATGTACTCAGGATCATGTAACAGGTTTTCAAACACACACTTTCATCACCCTCTGCCCCCACATGATAGCCGGCTGAGATTTCATTAAAACTTTCTGAGCTTTATCAGTGGCATCAGAGGTCACTGTACCGATCCCCTGCCACTGCTGGGGATGCCACTTTGACAGGTATCAGGGTCCATAGTGCCTTGAAGTTCTGGCTGCTGAATGCACTTCTGTCCCTCCCATTCCTGCAGAAGTAGGAACTTGGGTTCTTTTTACATAAGAAGCATTTGACTAGCTCTTGAGTACTTCTACTGCTGGGTGAATTTGGTGAACGTGGGACGAATGAATCCCATTCCCTGGTCAACGTACTTGTGACATTAGGGGTATTCATACACAGACCCCTCCCATGTTGACAGGGAAAGCAAGGTCACACCTGGTACCCATGTTTCTCCCCCACACCATGTGCATTCTGGCTATGTCTCCACAAGCCACACATTGAACCAGCAGGGTAGAACTTGTCCGACCTTCCATAGAGGTTCACATAAATCTCCTCAAGCATGCTAGGTACATTGGCAGTGGGTGGTGGCACTAGCATTCACGCCTCCACAGCCCCATCATGCTTTCAAGAAACATGGGGGTCAACTGTAATTGCAGGGGAAGGAAGATAGAGAAAGAGAACAAGGTCAAATACAGTAAAAGGAAACCCCAAAGACATCTGGGTTGTTGTCTCACTTCTTGCAGGAATGGGACTGGACAAGTCAGGTAGAGGAGCCATAATTCAGTGACAGAGCACATGTTTTGCATGTAGAAGGCTCTATGTTTGATCCCCAGCATGAACTCCAGGTAAGACTGAAAAAACTCCTGCCTGAAACCCTGGAGAGCCACTGCCAGTCCGTGTTAACAATACTGGGCTAGATGGATCCTTGGTCTGACTCCTATGTTCCTTGAGTGCAGAATGCAAGCAGTCCACACAGTTGTTGATTTTTTCTGTATAGAAGATTGAGAGTTATTTAGTAGCCTGCACCCATTTAGGTGTGAGATTTCATAATGGAAAAGTAATGTTTAATATGCTACAAGCTCAGATTTTTCCTTTCCTTTTTCCTTTTTTTACATTTTCCATTTCAAAGATGAGTGGACTAATTTTTTAATAAGACAGACCAATCATAGCTGTTACACGTATGAGAAAGTGGCAAAGGCATCTCTTTATGGCCATATGGAGACCATGTGTCAAGGTGTTGCATTTAATCCAAGACAAATAAAAGTTTGTTAGTAGTATCCTCCATTTCCCACTTATAGCTGCACATATATCTTTAGATTGAAAGTTACTGATGAGACAGACAGATGCATGTCAGTGACCTTTTTGTGCCCTTCTCGGCTTTACATTTCTAAGGATTTTATTTAGCTGCAGCATGTGCATATTTTGAAAGGAAAGGTATCAATTCCTACACATCTGCACCCTTCACAACAGACACACAACATCAAAGTACGAGATGTAGTGTAAAAGGTTACCCTCAGTGCAGATAATAAAAGGAGGGCTCTCTATATACTGACCTTTCTCATTCATATAGACCTACAAATTCACACATACTCACGCGCACACACAGTATAATAGCGATATGGTGTGTTATTCTAGTTATTTTCTATATGGTAATTAAAATAGCAATTCAGTATTTGTATAAATGACAGGAAGCATTGTTGACTTTATACTTTTCAGAAGCAACAGGCGCATTTGCAGCTGAAACTTCTGTTTTCTACAGGTCCGCATAAAAGCCACCATTCTCTTCCACATGGTTCACAGAATGGTCATGTGAGTTGCCAATCTGATCCTATGCACTGGAATATCCAACTTTAAATGCAATTCTAAATAAGGGACTCTTCTTTTTGAAGGTCTTGATGATATTGCATTGAGCTATATTGGGAAGGTACAGATATTAATATTTTGGGCTCTGGAAACACTACATCCACGGTGCTGTATTGTAGAGACACCACACTCCCAACATGTGATTCAGGATGCCAGTGCAAATGGTGAGCAGAAACTGATGATATTCACACTTTTCAAACTGTCCCACCCCCAAGAGGAATCCTTAAGATATTTTATTTTTACAAGTTATATTTGTAAAAATACAAGTGACGTTAAGTTGCTGCATTCCAGGTCAAATAACAGCCACAGCCTATAGCTGTCTGTATTGTATCTGCTACCATACATGTCTCTGTCTACCAAAAATTATAGAAGTTTCTCACACAAGTAATGAAAGAGTTAAGCATTTTCTTCTTTCCCCATGTAAACTGACAATCAAGGCAAACGAGGATAAAGTCAAGGACATTCGGAGGGGAATTATTGGAACCAACTCCGGAAAATGAAGCTGGCAAACAAGGGGCCTCTCTCCGTTCAGTATCCTTTCTCAGAAATCCTGCTGGAATTTCTGCTGGGAATACCTATCAGGGCTGTGCTGTGTTTCCTCCAGTGGATTACGCCTCAGCCCCACCATCACTGCTCCATTTCAGCTAATTGTCTCAGATGTTGCCATTCGTTATCCCCTTAATGAGAAACACAACTTTCCTTCACAGCCACCGCCACAAGAACCTGGCAGGCAGTGGAATCCTGAAAATCAGCAGATGCAGGACTGTAAAACAGCGGTTTGTTCTGAACTGAAATTACACAAAAAGGGCAAGTGATCCCAAACAGCTTCAAACCTGAGATAGGCTGAGAGCAAGCAAGTCTCACACCAATAATAAATGCTGACAAGCAGATGGCTTGTGAATGGGTGAGCTAGTGTTTAAGGCAAACATTGCTACCCATGGAAGACCGCCATTTTGTTGCCTGTAGTGTTGCGTAGGACTCAACCCCTCATAGCTTAAGGTTGCAGCCTCAGGAAGAACACTAGCATCCATGCACCCTCCAGCCTGGATTATTATGTGTTTTACATGGAGCTCCACTGAAGATGACCCAGGAACTTCAGTTAGTGCAGAATAGTGAGGCTGCTTACTGGGTCTGGCCATTTTGAACATATCACTCCAGTGCTGTTGCCAGTTAGGTGTGAGTGCTGACCTTTAAAGCCCTAAACTGCTTAGTATCGGTCTACCTGAACGAGTGTCATCTCCTATTTCTGCCTCACAGTTATGACCATCTTTGGAGGCTCTTCCCTTGGTGCCACCATTCACAACGGTGATGAGCAGCTACAACAGAAAGGGTCTTCTCTTTAGTGGTCTCCTATCTCTAGAATGGCCTTCCTGGAGAGATGCACCTGGAGTCTTCATGGGCCCCATTCAAAAGACACCTTAAACCACGGCTTTAACCATGATGGTTAAGCCAGAAAGCTGGGCAGTGTTCAGAAGACACCTTAAACCATGGCTTTAACCACAGTGAATAAGGCAAAAAGCCTTATTCACCAAAGTTAAAGCCATGGTTTAAGGTGTCTTCTGAATATGGTCTGGCTTTCTGGCTTAACCACTGTGGTTAAAGGCATGGTTTAAGGTGTCTTCTGAATGGAGCCATTGTAGGTGCTACACAGGCATGTAATCTTTAATTTGCTATCTTTATTCTGGCTCTTTAATATACTTTGTAATGTTTTAAATAACTTATTCAATGTTTTAATTGGCTGTATTACTGTGTTATTTTACTTCTGTTTGGGGTTTTGGATCGCTAACCGCTCCTAGGGCACTTGTTAGTTGGGCAGTCAATCCATCCATCCATCCATCCTAACCTCCCTCCTGTTTTCAGCATGATTCAGAACCACAGTGAAGATGTGCTGAATCAAAATGTGTGTATAAAGCCATAAAGCACAGCTTGTGGGGAAATCCCTCACATGAAACCCACAAATGTATTGTTGATGCCAATGGAAACTTTTTTCTTCCTAAAGCTCCATGCTGTGCACAGAAGACCAATACATTTCTGGGATTTATGGGGGAGAATCAGTTTTCCCGCAAGCTATGATTTATGGCATTTTGGATGATCATTGCAGTAGGTAGTGTAATGCTGTACGATTTTTGGTCAGAATGCAGCTAGGCAGTGAAGAGATAAGCCTCCACTCACCACATGCTGTGTTCAAAGTAAGATGCACACACCCAACCAATGCCTCATACACACACACACACATTGCAACAAACATATTATGTAGTTTGGCTCTCAGGTTAACATTTTGAGGTGAGAAGAGTTAGTGTTGCAAAAAGGTACAAGTGAATGTCACAACTGTGGTTTGTTTTCCTACACAACGCTTTTCTTGAGACTCCAATCGCTTTCCCACCCCCTTCGTGTTTGAACATGTTCTAGCTGTTATTTTAATGTTTTACTTTTGTCAGCGTTTTAGAAAACCTCACAGACTAATGAAATTTAACTAGTCCCAACCTAAATCCTTGCATCTACTTTCATGGAACAGGGCTACCTTTTCTTTTAATGAAAAAGGAGGCAAAAGGCACATGGGAACTATCCTTCGAAAAAGGGTGAGCCCTATCTATAAGGGCATACATGTACATGTATTTCTCCTGCCCCTGTTCCTCAGCCAACTGGCCCTAGTGCTTTCTTCACCCTTGGACAAACTTGGATCCTTGAGCCAAGTCAAGATAAGCGAGTGCATTTGGATTTAAACTGCTTAGATTCCACCAACTTCAATAACTACTAAATACTGGATATTTTTGATTTCCAAAGAAACAAAGTAGGCTTTAATTCAAGTATTTTGTTTTGAGGTTCATATCCTTCTAATATTTGCAAGCACTGAGAGTTCCTTGTGGGGAGTGAGGGTAACAGAGTCTGCGCCAAGCTGATGTCCTCCAGATGTTTTGGGACTACCACTCCCAGCATCCCCCAGCCATGGGAGTTGCAGTCCAACACATCTGAAGGACATCAGCTTGGGGATGGCCGCCGAGTTTATTTATTAATTTACTGTAGTTTTAAACCTCCTCTATTTGAAGAGCTGTCTATCCCAAGTCTGGCTTAAAGATAAAAGCCATAAGAAGTTAGAGGATGTGGGGCTTTGGTGGCCCATCAGCTTATTATTGTTGTTTAATACTTATAAAGTGAGTACAATTTTCTAAATGCTTTGTATATACAGAAAGGTGAGACAATCCCTGCCTGAAGGCTCATAACATAGCAGGCATGATACAGAAGGAAAAGGGGATGTGGAGGGGAGAGAGAAAATGAAAGCATTGGAGCAGCAGCTCCTTGTCCAGCTGATGGAGGGGTCCAGGCTGGTCTCCCCCTTGCCACAATGTTCCTCCTGGGAGCCAAAGGGTGCAGCTTCCCAGTGGCCCTTTGTCTCCTGGACAATGGACGAGTATTGCCCATCAGCTCTCTGTCCCAAGGCAGCCGTCAGATGCAGCCGACTGTTATTTCTGGCAGGGAGGGGCAAAACAAGCTGCTCTTCCTCTGGCCAGGTTGGTTTCCCTAATACAATAATCTTCCTGGGAGGCAGAAAATGCAGCCTCCCAGTCGCCCTTGGACTCCTTGCCAATGGCTGAGTAGTTAGTACTTGTTTGGCGTGTTGTTTTTTCTGTGTTTCCTCTTTATAGGGATCAAGCCAGTTAGAAATATCAAATCTGTTGCTACTGCTGGAGTTCCACGTTCAAAGAAACATATATATCAATTGACATCCAAAATTTAACCAATTGGAGGAGGCTTTTGCCTACTGACTTGAGAGCTTTAAGGACATACCTGACAAGCCTGAGCACACTACAAGCACAATGTTTAATGTGTGAGGACTTTCAAATGCAGGATTCTAGCAAGAGTTTTCAGCCCTTTGAAAAACTGCTACATACACCTTTTGTGTCACACTTTGTACCACAAAAACCATAGATAAAGTCAATGGAACCCATAGTAAATAAGAGTATTATTAGTATTAGAAAATAACAGTGCAAACTGTAAAACTAGAAGGCAGCTGCCAAACATGAGAAAATTTCCTTAGGTGGTCCTGATGAAGTAATGAAATGAAATATAATCTGGAGATCTTGTCTTCCAGACCCAGTCCATAATTGGGATTCAGTATATCTGTACAATTGATAAAAGTCATTTTAACTACAGCATATGTATATTTTATGAATTAATGTAATTTACTGTACTTTGTTTTATAACAATAACAACAAGAACTACCAAAAATACATCATAAAAGTGTAACAACAGATTCATGTAGGAAATGTCATCAATTCCAAGAAATAATAAACCATGTAATACGAGGATGTAAAATTCTGGCAGGAATGGACTGTACAGATAGACACAATACGGCTGCAAAAATAATTCACCAACAACTGGCCATCAAATTCAACCTCATTGAACAACCTAACCAGACAATACAGACTCACCTGAAACAATCTTGGAAAATACAGATCATACAATATACTGGGACAGAACAATTCATACAGACAAGACAATACCTTGCAACCGACCAGACATAACAGCTATAGATTTAAAAAAAAGAAAAGAAAAACACATGTACCTCATTGACATAGCAATACCTAATGACAAAAATGTTGTAGAAAAGGAAGAGGAAAAGAGAGAAAAATATATACCACTGGTTATGGAAGTTAAAGAACTACAGCAATGGGAAAAGGTCACAATTACTCCATTAGTCACATCAGTCACTGGCCTCACACCAAAAAATTTTTTTACAGAAAACCTTCAGAAACTGGGCCTACCAAAATACATCCACACCAACATCCAGAAAACAGTCATGCTTAAAACATACTCAATAGTCAGGAAATCCTGAATCAGTAAAGGACAGCATGATTTGGCAAAGTCCGTCATGTTCATCTAGAAAAACCGCCATGAGCCACAACAAAGATAATCATCATCAACGTCCTTTCATTTGGTATGGATTCCATTGACCTTGTCTATGGTTTTCTTGCTATTTGGGGGATCCTCTCCTTTGTATCTGTCACACTTTATTCCACCCTAGCCAACATGGGGTTTTCCTGGAAAAAGGGGCATGCATCAGGTCTCATTCAGTCTCTGAGAGTTCTGATGCACACCAGTGTGATGAATTTATAAATCAATAGCATGCCTGAATAACCAAAATTTGGAGGCAAGTGCTGAAGACCTCTGTACAGCTATCATACTGTGTTTCAGCTATCATACTGACACACAGTTAATAAACAATAGGTGATTTAATTGCATAGATATACATAATAAAATGACAGTGTTTTGCAGAAACACACAAACAATATTCATAATAGGGGCACAAACAATTGGCAAAAAGGTTGTTTTTAGAAAATTCCATGGAGAGGTTGCATGTGTGAGCGCTTAACATCAAAGTGGATCTGTTACAGGCTCTACAAATAGTTTATCTACACCTAAAACAGAATAAGCTTACTTTGGCATCTATTTCTCATTTAAAATAGTTTCCCTATTAAAAAATATTACTTGATACACTAAATGAGCTGATAAGGTAGTAATGTTAACAATCAAGAGAGTACATTGTTTCAGGAACGTTGCTTCTCCAAATGTTACATTTATTTTTAAAAAGAAAATGAATTTACACACATTGGGAAATGTGGTCCCTGGACAATGTTTACATTATAGGATGGTAATAGTCAGTTAAAAACAAATGTTTACTGTATAAAAGCAGCTGTGAAATGTTTTAGGACAATCCATGTAACATTTTACTGTTTGAAGACTTTTTTTGATGGACATTCATTGAGGTTTCATCATCTTAGCAAAGACCATAAAAAGTGTGTTTGTTCATTTCATGCTTCTGGAATCTAGGTGAGCACAACTGGATATTTCAGACTTCTTCTCATTGTTTTCACAGTACACAGTGGCAAGACAAATACTTTCTGTGCCCAATTACAGCTCCCTGGCAAGTGTGCAAACATGTTTACTGCATTCACATTTTACACATTTTTATGTACACTTTAAATATCACAGATGTACACCTTTAAATGTGTCACACACAAAATGGTGCTAAGTCAGCAGATTCCATTTGCCAGTTAGAATTCCACTTACTGCAAATCTAGGAGTTAGTCCTCAAGTTAAGAAACTAGCAGCTGCTGTTACAACTACATATCCAGTTATGCATATATTGTCTTTAGGAAAGTATACACTGATGTGGTAAAGTCCAGATGAAGGGCAAGTTTTGTGTAATACTGTACTGGCATAATCGCCCTTCTGGAAACAAAATAATTCTTCAGTTCAAGGCATGCTGATTCTGCACATTGAACACTTCCAAACTGTATGGATTTGCTCCAATGACTATGCTGATCCGTGCTAGTCCAAATGACAGACAGAAGTTTGGAGGGGGAAATGTAGAGGCACATTCAAAAGCAATGGGCTATGGGGAAGCTGCACAAAATCTGACACAGCATTGTCCCTTTGCTGCGGTACTGCTTCCTACTTTTTGTACTACCAGCTTAGCACTAAATTGCACCATCAACAGTGGGGAGGAAGAAGTTGTTGGAGCTGACATTGGAAAACAGACAGACACAAAGAGAGCGAAGACCAAAGAATTTTGAAGAGGAAGAGGTAAAACAATCAGCTAAGGAGTGTTCAGCTCAGAGAAACAAGGGATGAGGACAAGATAACTCATCAAGATAACTAACTACAGTCTGATGCTTAGCAGGGATGCAAACACTGGAGACAGCTGATAGAATATAAACATTTATAAAACTGTAGGATTGGTATTGATCATCTACTGTTTTACTCACATTAAACAAGCAGATTGATGAGCTCAAGCTTTCATTGACAGAAAAATAACATTTCATACCAGGATGATGATGGCCTCCATCTGACAGTACCTCCCACCACAGTTTGCCACTGAGTCCACTGGCAAGAATGGGCCCCAGAGAAGTAGCCCACCCTTTCTGGTGGCAGCCTTAGTTACGGTGATATGTTTTATTCCAAATCAATCTCTGGTGAAGAGTTCTGTGTAACTCAAAACAAAGCCCTTGATTTTATGCAATTAGTGAGCCTTCTACACCACCCGATAACATTTTCCAGTCAAGAACATAGCAGAGGATGCAATCTGCATAAAGTTTTTTTTTGGGGGGGAGATATGTAATTTTTAAAAAATCATCCCTAATGAATGAGACAGTCTACTTCATAAACAATTCCCTGAGAGTTATGATGTGGAATGTTCCCTTGGAGCTAGTGTTCAGCCTCACCATGATAGGCAGCAATAACATTTTTACCAGGTTGCTCCGTACAAGGAGTGGGGCATTTCTTGTCTCTGGCCTGAAATGTATCTTTCTTTTATCAATTCAGCCTCAGATGAGAATGCTGAAGAAGATTCCTCTCATGTACCATGCAGCTTGAAACTGGACGAAACATATGAGCAGACATTGTTGCCTGAATAACTCCTTCAGGAAGTTGAATGGGGCCTCAAAGAGATCTCCTACAATTCATGTAACTGAAACATTACAATGCTGGTGCAAAGAGGAAAACTCTTTCGTCTCCTAGATGTGCATCAGCCTATTCAGCAAGAGAATATTTTTATTCAGACCAATTTAAAATATGGAGAAATAACTCTTCTATAACAAATTTCAAATATTTCTAGTTCTGGTATTAGATAGCTGCTGCTGTGCTGGTCCAAGAGAAAGAAAAGCAAAATAAATATGTCAATGTTTATTCCACCAATTCATTTTAGTGAAGAGTTCTGTATAACTCAAAAACTTGCATGTTTACATCTCAGACCAGCTTATACTGGTGCATCACATTAACTATTTTACATGTGCTGTTTTCAATTCATGGTAAACTATTTTCTACAGTCTGACATAGGACAGTGAATCTTGAAATCTAAGGACACTGTCCCTTCATAATTTCCTGGTAAATGTTCTTCAAACTTTCATGCTTACCTTAACATAAATTGATTGCCTAATGGATTTTAATTATCTGGTGGCAGTGAGTTGTAATCATCAACCTTTGGTAACTCTCAGAAGATAACTGGATAGAAATCATTGATTTCTATTAGGTATCAATGTACTGCACACATATACAATCCAACTGTAAAGTGCAACTCCACACAGAAACGTATTTCAGAATCTGAACACAATAGCTCCAAAGTACAAACCATCGTTTTTAAGATGTTGTGCTAGTTTATGACCATGTGTATCTGAACTGTTCCAGTGTGGTAAAGAAAGAAGGTATCAAAACATCCCAAGATTGAAACATTCATTGCACATACTTAAAATGTGTGTTGGTATGAAGGTGAACAACCATACATCTTCTCTTATAGGAATATGATGGAAAACATTAAATATGTACATCTATGAACAGGTATATCTATGTGAAAGGAAGAGTGGCTGCCACTTTATTCTTCTCCAATGGACATATTCTTCTTCTAATACAGATGAACCCAATGCCATGGCAATTTTCTTTTCTAATCTCACTGAGCAAAAAGGCTGGCATATCTCCACTGGACTTGATACTAATCATGAATCTCGGTGGATGCAAGTAAGCCAGCCATGCACATAGCTGGGATTTGTGCAGTAAACAGGGAATGCAGCTTGCAAAGGGGCCAGCAATGTGTTCCACAAGAGTTTTAATGGACAATCTGTAGCCCTAAGAGAGAGGGGGGAAATCCTGTTGCGTGTGAGGTAAGGGTTCTACATTGTGTGCATGGAACAAATAAATATTTATCTGGCATTTCAGTACAATCGCAGCACTGCTTTGCTCTACATCAAGAGTCTTGTGCTCTGGGTAAGAAGCATGAATTGTACCAGGACTGGAACATTAGCCTCTGACCCCTCTCTTTGTAATAACCCCTGGCACATTTCTCCAAAGTCTGAATCTTTTCTTAGCACAGACGGCGGTTCCTGAATTGGATTCCAATATTCAGTTTGCCTTGTGGTTATTCTTTACAAGCTTCCAATGTTAGGAAAGCTCTTCAGCTTTTCAGGGAAGTCATCTTTGTACAAGACTGGATCTGCCCGGTGCTCCACCACTTTCAAAGGCATGGTCCCAAAGACGGAGGCAAACTTGTTAATGCATTCAGACCTAGAGAAAAAACACACAATTGCATTGCTTAGTAATAGGACTGGCCCACTGTGTGTTTTACAACAAACTGGCCCACTATGTGTTTTACAATAAACTATCCAGCTCACAATAACATGACTATTTTATCTACATGCGCTACCAGCAAACTGGTGACAAATTCCAGAGAAGTCGCCATGTTTGTAAGTTGTAGGAAACACAGGTAAGAGACCGGTGGAACCTTAAAAGTCTAACATATTTATTATGGCATATGTTTTCATGAGCTAGAGTCCATTTTGTCAGATAGAGGAAACCCGGAGGTGGAGCCTCAACACCAGGATTTGGCAAGGACATGAAGCCATTTTCATCACAGCAATGGAGAAAGGAGATGCTGTCAGCGGCACATGTGCACAGAGAGGTCAACACTTCCCTATTCCTGCCCTGCCAGAATTCCAGGCATTCTTAACGCTATGTGCATGCTGTAAACTAGGGTGGATTAGCTGCCAACATATCTCTTAAAGAGCCATGTCAGGTCAAATTTGGCTCAGTATAGGGCTTGCAAAAATAAGCATGTAGGAAACTAAAGGCGTACAGAAATATTTCTTGGGGTTTTTTTTGTATTTTAAGAAATCTGCTGGAGAAAGAGTCCTCCCCTCCCCTTTCCATAAAATAAACAAGCATTTCCTTTATGGTGTCTACAGGACTGATTGTACTTGAAAGCTTAAAATACAACATTTCTCAAAAACCAAAACCTGAAACTGACTGGTTTATTTTCATTGTCCAAGCTAAGTGAAGTAAAGTATCCACTTTTCCAAAAAGGATATTGGATTCTTACTCTGCCCTACCCCACTCCGTAAGACACAAAGGTGTTAGAAAAAACAACAGATTTTTTAAAAAAAGAATATAATTGTTAGAACTCTGATGTCTAGTAGGTATCTAGGTAAATGTAGCTGGACATTGAGCACAATAAATTGCAATAAGCATGTAAACTGGATCCCAAAACCACAAGTAGCATACTAAACAGATGATACATGATCCCTCCCTTTTTTAATTGGCCACAAAACCAAAACAATATATTAAAAAGTAGCAAATATTTGTGGCAGAACGTTGTTGATGGAGGCTTTAGACCAGGGGTGGGTGACTTGTGGCTCTCCAGATGTTTTGGCCTACAACTCCAATCATCCCTCACTATTGGCTAGGCCGGCTAGGGTTGATGGGAGTTGTAGGCCAAAACATGTGGAGGGCCATAAGTTTCTAATCCTTCCTTTAGATAGTCTTTTCACCTTATGTTCCATGCACTCCTGCCTTTCTATGTATGGGTGAAAGAGTCCACCGTTTTTCCAGCACACTTGAGCAATCAATGTCAAATAGTTGAGACAGATTCTTGATGGAAGGTATATTAAACAAGGAATAGAGTGACCCAAGGAAAGGAAGCACGTGGCAATTACGATAAAGTTGTCAATAGTTGCATGGAGATCTAAAGAGTTATGCAGGAAATGAGTATCCCATTCTCTAGAACAGCTTTCCCTAACTTGGTACATGTTCTGCACTACAACTCCCATCAAGGAGAGTCAGCATAGCTAATGGTCAGGGGTGATGAGGGTTGTTGTCCAAAACATCTGGAGGGCACCATGTTGAGGAAGTGTGCTCTACTGCTACGGAAACCTTTTTCAATTGTCCTCTACATTAGCAGTTATCAATGCCTATAGGTCTGCAAGGTTTTCTCAGCAAACACTGGGATAATAAACTTAGAAGTCTCATAAGCAAGCAAACATTCAATTCCACATATGCAAAATGAACACACAAATATACAATATGGTAACATTAGTACAGTAGCTCTTTAATATCCTGTGTGAAATTAACTTCAACTTGATCTCCTCCTTGGGGAGGGCAGGTGTCTGCATGATAAAAGCTACTGATATAAATGATAATTAAATAGCATCCTGAAAAACAAATGGACATTAAAGCCAAATGTTCTCTCTGTCCTTAAGGCATGGCACATCTGGATCAAAGTTGAGACATCAGCACAAACTAATAGGAGAGACATTACTGGTACTACCAAAGGTGCATTCACACATACCCTTCCCCCCATCACTATTCTCATGCAGATGTGCTGTGGAAGTGAAGCTGGCAAGGAATTTCATACTACAGGACTAGAGAATTTGAGTCCAAGAATTTGAAAAGCCAGACACAAGATCTAAAAGATGGGAAATTAAGAGGATTTAACACTATGACACTTTGACCACTAGATAATGTTATTAAATCAAGAGCCACTGAGGTGTAGTGGTTAGAGTGTTGGACTGGGACTTGGGAGACCCAGGTTCTAGTCCTCATTTGTCAATGAAGTTCACTGAGTTACTTTGGGCCAGTCTCAGACTCTCAGACTAAATCATGCACATTGCCTTGGGCTCCTTGGAGGAAAGGCAGGATATAAATGTTAAAACAACAACAACTTGAAAATGAAGCCTATTCACCCACGAGTCTTCACCCTCAAATCCCCCAAACATAATGTTGTCTCGTCTGTGATTGAAAGGCTGGAGACGTTTCTGTCATATTCTGTCTCTCGAAATGTGGAACAGCCCTAGTTAGATGAGCCTTGTTGGAATGCGGAAGATGCTGCTACATTTGGAAAAGGCTCAATTCTTTCTCTGACAGGTTCACAATTAGCGTGTCTGACAACCTTTGCTGTAGAAACAGGAGACTGTTCATTGCACATTTAAAGTGCACAAGGAATCCACCAACTCCTTTTGGAAACTATTAAGTAGTACTTCCTGATAGCTTTTCCTGGATGTAATCCCCTTCTTTCACAATATATACCCTTATGCCACCCGAAATAACTTAGCACCATGCTTGGTGCTGACACTCTTAAATGCCTGAAGACTTATACCAATGTAGCAATTTCTTATCCAGGCTATATATACTTTTCTTAATCTCATCTCATAAATCAGCCATTCCTACAGGCTATGGTAGTATCTGTTTCAGAAGTGATCTCTTGACTTCTCAGTAAAACTTACTTATTTATTTATTACATTTATATACTGCCCAATAGCCAAAGCTCTCTGGGCAGTTCACAAAGCTTGGAGATGGAAAGTGCACAAAGTGAACCCAACGTTCCCGTTGTGATACTGCAAGCAAACAAGGAAGAGATACACCATAATGACAGGTGTTTGGCAAATAGCTACTAAAAGAACTTCCCTTTTGACCTGATGCCCCCTTCTATTCAAAATGTCAGAACTGTGAAAAATGATAACATTTCCACACAGTTTATAATTTGTTGTAATCACCTATAATCTAGCCTTCTGCACCATGGCGCTCCCACCCTCTCTTGCTTATAAGCATGTATTTCAAGCTACTCTTCGTACTTTTCCTGTTTCATGATTATATGGACGTGATAGGCAAGATTTGCTGAAACCACTTCAATAGCATGGCTTACCCACCACTAAACTCTATTTTGGAAAGTAGTAAAATATGCTTTTAATGGAGTCATCCACGAAGCATGTACAGGAAATACCCAGAGCGGCATGTAGAAGTGGGTGCTAATGCACATATTTTGCTTCTACACAGTGCTATCATACTAAAATAGTGCTTTCAGACTAAAATAATACATTCATATTAATACAGTCTGTACCTCCAAACTGCTATTTCAATCATCTGGGCTCCAATAATTCTCTCTCCATATAAACATTTAGTCCCTGCTTCTCTCTCACTCCAAATAAGGTCATCACCTTCAGTTATTTGAAACAATGATTATACGCATTATTGACATAACATGCCTTCCCATTAGAGGTAAGGGGTGCCTCAATTAAGTTTTAATTAATCTATGTGTGTGTTTAAAACCACAGAACTGCTGAGCTTGGAAAGCAATGAGCTTAACTTTTCAGCAGAAGTTATGGACTACTCCTGCTTTGTGCAAAAACTGCCCTGGCAGATTAAGAGTTGCGCAACTTGGTAAGATTTAAGCACTGGAAGGGGGCAGGGATGAGAGACTCACCTTTCCACCATGTGTGTCTGGTCTAGCGATAACCCATCAATGGCTGTGCATTCTGGACACTTGAATTTCTTTCTGGGGGTCACCTGTACAAAGTCAGCATGAGAACAACATTGTCCACAGTACAGACACGAATCCCCTTCCTTAGAAACACAGCAGTGTAAGTCAAACCCTTGAAGGGGGTGGGGATCTATGCCATTTAGCTCCATCTGGCCTAGCTGACTACAAAGCACACAGTGGCCCAATAAAAAAAAGGGGCTTGGAGGGGTTTCGCCTTCTGTAAGTGGAAAGTAGTGGTGATGACAAGCTCCTTAATTCCTGTTTAATGACTGTTTTCTCACTGCCAAGGTCCCTGTATAAACACCATTTGTTCTTGCAGCCATAAGAGCGATGAAATATAGCTTCCCATATTTCACTGTAACCTTAATCCAACAGACACACGTTGCTCACTTAATAGCTGACTGGCAAACTCTGCAACGCTCTCCCAACTGCATTGAGGTGCCAAATTACTCTGCAGTGCCCTTGTACAGTTCAGAAACTCTCACAGCAAACACACATGTTTTTATCTTCTAAGGCTTTTCTAGGAAACACAACCACCGGTCTGAGTAAATGATGATGGACAGGCAGGAAAGCAGACCTTGCTAATTGAAGTAATGCCTAGAGGCTTCTAAATCTCTTTCCGAGCTGACACACTTTGAAACGAGCAGACAAAATGAACATCCAGGCCAAAAGGAAAATGTGTTGAAACATGTCAGGAAATTAATTCAGGGATAAAAGTTCATTTAAAAACTGATCTTGCAATTAACATTCTTGCAATTAACATTCTTATAAATTAGCTGTTGCAGTTGAGATAGACAGGGATGGATTGGGTCCCCCCCTTAACTTTATTATTTTAAAAAAATGGCTTAACTTACTAGTTTGCTCTCTCCCACATCTGTCTGGCCAGAATGATCACAACAGTTAGAACACACTGCCTACACTACTGAAATGGCATATAGATCTCAGGTGTTTAGGCCCTTTACAAGTAGGTGGGATCATCCGAGAAGTAAATGAGAAAAGAGACACAGAAGTTTACTTATTAAAAGTTACATATGCAGCTAAGTATTTGTGGCACTGCACAATTATTTCCTCTGACAGCAAGAGTGAGAGAACTGAAGGGGAAAGGAAAAAAAACTTACCTTAATGACTGCTTTCCCAGTAACATTGGCCACTAGAAAGTTCATGGCAATGTCTTCACAATTCATATGAGCATCCACCCAGTTCTTGATGTCCCCAGGCATTTTGTAAGTGTACAAGTAGTTAAAATACTGCAAATTGTAAAAATGGCATAAAAAGGGAAATGTGGTTTTATGCACAGTTGTAGCAGCTGCAGATTTTCTAGACCAAGAAAAAAACAAAAACAAAAACCCAGCAACCTAAAACTGGATTGAGAGTAAGTGATGGGCAGGTTTCACTGGGAACTTGCTCAGTACACATTTCACTAAAATTAATGGAAATTTACACAAAACCTATTTTTAAAAAATGTATACCATGTCCTATCACTCGTTGGGTGGCCTTCAACAATTTACAACACAATCCTGTGTCTACTCAGAATTAAGTCCCTCTGAATTCAATTGGACTGACTCCCATGAAACTGGTTATGTGACTGCAGCCTAAAATAATCAACGAAATAAAAAAGCAGCATAGCTATGTCATTTTAGATCTGGTGCCTGATTTTACTGCAAATCTTGCTCTCCTAGTTTGCAGGATCAAAACAGCCCACTGTGGATTGTTTAAGCCAACATGGGCTGTGGTGCATGTTGGGCATGATTGACATATTCAAATCCCTGGCTGCAACTTGTGGTGTTGTGCAAAGCCAGGAACCATGGGTTATGGGAGGGTTAAACAACTCAAACAGACCATGGGCTATGCGATTGTTTAAACCTTGTACAATCCATCATCCCTGGGTTCACATGACATGAAATGACAAACTGTGGCCAGGTACTGAATATTAAAAATAGCTGCCTGAACGTGCCTGCATGCACCACAGCCCAAAATGGCTTAAATAACTCACAATGGGCTGTTCAATTGTGCAAATCAGCCCACTGTGTTAATGTAGCATCTGTTTTATACTTATTTTTAAACTGATTATTTGTATTGTATATTACTATTACTGCTTTTTTAAACCTATGCTGAATTAGCTGAGTCTATTTAGTGAGTCATTAGCTGAAGAAATGGGAAACAATAATAACAACAATATCATTATCAGCAGCAACAGCAGCAGCAGCAGAATAGAAAGAGGCAAAAATAGAAGACAATTAAAAAAAAAGCAAATGCAGCTGATCTTTTAAAAAAGTATTTTATTTAAAGCTAAATGGAGACATTGAAAAGCCAGAGTAGGAACCAGGAAAACCTTCTTGGGGAGAATGCTCCAAAGACATTGAGCCACTACTGAAAAGGCCCTCTCTGGTTGCCACCCACCCAACTTCAGAGGATGGCAGTACCCAGAGAAGGGCCTGTGAAGATTAACGTTGTACACTGGCAGGTATATGAAAGCAGACAATACTTCAGCAATACCGAGCTTTGAAACTAAGCACCTTATACCACCCTCATTCTTTTAGAACGATTTGCGCTAGAGATTTGCACTGCGTATTGGGCCGAGCATTTACTCTTTCCATTGCTATATTGTCTGCTCTCTTCAGCATTATCAGAAATATCGACCCTGTTCAGATGACACGCTAAGCCATGGTGGTTAAGCATTTTGAGCTAAACATTATGGCTTAGTGTGTCATGTGAAGTAAGACTTAGTGTGTTGTGTGAACCATTCCTAACCATGGTGGCTACATAACCACGGTTTAAACACTCTCACTAACCATTTGCTGCAAAAGGGTTAGTGGCCTAGCCATGGCTTAGCGTGTTGTTTGAACAGGGTCAATATTTTAAAGTGAGAAAAATAATTGTCCCACCCAGAAGTCACAATCTGAGCTTACTGGATCAATTACACAAATAAATAAATAGTATACAACACCATCACACATTCCACTCGAAATATTTCTGGAAAACTCGTTCTGAGAATTGTAACTGTGCCAGTGGCCTAGATTCAAAGAACCAAGCAACTAGCTCCACATGCCTATGGAAGGCTGGACTTGAGATATTTAAACACATTTGTCCACGTGACATAAAACAAACTTCTTTTGAAACAGAGAAAATTTTCAAAGCATTAAAGAAAAATATGGAATGCAGGGGTACGATGCATGTCTGTCATTCAAAGGCAAAAAATGCCACCATGTGCAGACCCATCAGCCCTTTCCTTTATTACAACACCTATAACATCATACCTCTTGAAATTAATCTCATGCTACACTGCATTAGCTTTATATGCTCAGCATTATAATTGTTAATTCAGAGGATAGCCTCTGCATCCACATATTTTAAACAGATCATTCTATGATGATCAAGAAACTGAGTACAATGAGGAAAGTGGAAAAGGTGCGCCATACTTCAGATGCTGTAGAGACGGTATTGTCAAGCAATTTACCAAAAGGGACGAACCACAAGATTGCAGTCACTTTCTGGATCACCTGTCTTTCTCAGCACATATGAGAATGGTCACTGCCACCTGCATTGTGTTATAAAACCTCTACCATCCACAACTGGTCCCCCCTTAGCCACATGCAAATGCAAAACCACCCTTTCAGATTTATGTCACATGCTCATGGTTTCCTTTTGGTATCATATCTTACCTTGTGGTAAAATGCTGCCCCTGTGAGCACCATTGAAACTTCATTGGTCCACTCTGACTCATACTTCCACTTATTTGTTTCATGGTCCCACAAATGCAGGCGACCTGGATATCCAACCAGCCTGTCAGGGAATTCTCTCCATACCTGCAGAGTACAATTGAGGCATTATGCTAGTGGTCATTGCTAGAATTCGGAACTATTTCATTTAATAGGATTGTAATGTGTGTTTTTTTAAAAATCCGGTTAAGACATAAATACATTATAAGAGGATGTAGATGGGGCAGGATAGCGGACATGAGTTCAGCCCGATCTCTCTCTCACCCCTAGGCTTGTGCTGGTTGCTTGGGAGAATGGTGATGTTTCAGCTGCAGGTGGTCTTGGATAATTACCTCGACCCATTCCAGTCTGGATTTATTATTTTATATTGTTTTGTATTGTGTTGCATATACATTTTAGTGTGAACCACTTAAAGATTTTATTCCATTAAGCAATATCTAAGTATTATAAATAAATAAGTCATCTCAGCAAGCTGCTCTCTCGCTCTCTCTGTAAAGGTAGATCTGCAAGCTCTGAAGGCTCCCCTGGCTTTTTTGAACTCCTACGAGATCTTCTCCCCCCTACCTTGATGTGGCAACAGAGGGGCAGCTCCATGTGGGCTGTCTTCCCCCACTAGACCCCTAAATCTCGGGAGTGGTCCATATCAGAGTGTACAGACTCTAGGCACATGGGGTGGGGGTGGGGGAGAGGATTGTGCCCACCTCAATCACCAGGCACTTGCCCCACTTGAAGCAATATTATAATAGAACATACATGCACAAAGTCAAATGAACATAGGTCTTTTCAGGGGGTTGTTAACCCTAAAAATCAGGTGTTAACAAAATGCACAGTAGTAAGCACTAAATGTTCTTTTGAATGGGTACTTTGCTGGAGCTGTTACTATAGCTTCTTTGCCCTTGCCTTGTTCTTGGCACCTGGATAGAATCAGGATGCTATTCCTAACACTTCATTACTCTGTCAGTGATTACCAGATCAAAATACAAGCTGACAGGAACAGGGATAAGTCATCATTAATACACCCCACAGGTTCTATATAGTTCTGGCTCTATTAATGAATGCACACATTTCCCAAGGGACTCACAGAAGGAACAGGACAGATGCAAATGTCCAACAACTCAGCAGTACAGCATTTAGGATTGCTGAATAATAAAAAAGGGAAATAAATATTTGTGATTCTCCCCTGTCCATTTTGTTATCCACTATATATATATATATATATATATATACACACACACACACACACACACACACACATACACACACACTCTGGATCATAGAAAGATGCAAATAATCACCAATATCATATATTTATTGAAGTGACTAACATAACAGAATTATTGAAGTCGTAAAGCGATGTGGCCACCTTGGCTACAGTACCCTTTAATTCACATCAGAGCAGCTAAAAAAGATGCATGCCAAAACTTTGGTTAATCACTGTATATAAATACACACTCTTTTGTGTTCTATATAGCTCTTATACTTTGAGAAAATCAACTGAAGTTGTAATAAAAAAAATACAGATCACATTTATTTTCAAAATAGCATGGTATTGTGTGTGTGTGTGTGTGTGTGTCTTGTCACAATCAATGCAACTGGCACCAGTCAACACCCATGACACTTTAGAGATGATGTGACAGTTATCTCTGCTATGCATGTACTCATGTTTATTATACTGAACGCCGTAAAGCGTGAAGAGAATGTGAGCGTCTATAAGCACACAGAGGACAGCAATATGCCAGTTGCTGGGAAAGGACTACAGCTCAGTGACAGAGCACATGCTTTACATGCATATGGTCTCATGATTAATCTCTGGCATCTCCAGTAAAAAGGATCCAGTAACAGGGGATGGCAAAGACCTCTGCTGGATACTCTAGAGGGCTGCTGCCAGTCCAGGTAGATGATACAGGGTAGATAGACCATGGGTTGTCAGGGCCGCAGGTGAGTGTGTGACCTCCTGCCTGCTCGCTGCTTCTGCTTTGCATCGACTTTTTAAATCAATCCATGAATGCCCCGTGATGCCCAAGCCTAGCACTCTGGGTTGGTGAGGGAGTTTTAACCAAACAACAAACCACAGGTTTAAACTCTGGGTTGTTTCTCTCTCAACATCTAGATTGATGTTGGATGTCACGGCAAACGAACCTATTCCTGGGCGTTTTTTTAAACTAGATGCAAAGTAGAAGTGGTGCATAGCCCTGACAACCTATTACCCCAAGAATTGTTGTTCCGTGTGACTTGATATAAGGCTGGTTCTTAACAGCAGGAGAAGGCTGTTGCACTGTGGAAACAGGATGCTGGATTAGTTGGCCCTTTAGTCTGGTCCAGCAGGTCTCTTCTTATGGTCTTATATGTACAAATTACAGTTTGTATCCAATACTTACTCTTAAATCTCTGGAGATGTCTATCTCCCATTCACACTTAGGAATACAGGAAGCTGACTTAGACTGAGTCGGACCACTGATCCATCTAGCCCTGTATTGTTGACACTGACTGGCAGCGGCTCTCCAGGGTTTCAGGCAAGCTCGTTTTCTAGACCTTCTTGGAGGTTTAACCTGGGATCTTCTGCATGCAAAGCATGTGACCTACTACTGAGGCACAACCTCAGTACTGTGCTCTTAAATAGGACTATACAACATTTCAACCCATTTATCAGCTGGGAAGACCACATCAGCCAACTAGCATCATGCAAGGAGTGAATGACAGTGAAAGGGGAATTGTTCTCAATGAATGGATTAGAGACTAAGGGTGTGCTTTGGATTCGGCCAAATTTCAAACTGAATTGGGCTGATTTGGACAGATACAGGTGCCCAAATCAAAGAGAACTCCTCTGAAGCGGACTGAATCCAAATGTGAACATTCCTGAATATTCAGGATTCAGAGGGATATAGAGTTGCAGACAGCAGGTCTCCAAAATGGATACAAGTCTCTTCAAGCCTCCACATAAGGAAAACACCAGGACAAGGGAGGGTGTAGTTTTGTGATTAGCAGGTCTAGTTTCTAGTCACAGTGAAGGTTTTACCAGGGCTCTCCAATCCCAGTGTTTTGGGGGAAAGATACTGAAGCAATATATTGATGGACTGATCCAGTATTCAGTGCTCTTCGTAGATCTCTCTCCCAGGAATAGGGGCATTAAAAGAGATCTTGCGGAGTCTGTGAGACCTAGGAGGATGTATATGCCATTTGCATTCAAAGTGCCAAAATAACAGGGAAGAGGGGTAAGGGGAAGTGAACCAACCCCCCCATTTCAACACTCCCCTTCCACAAAAAAATGCTGCACATATCCTTCTGAAAATTGCAGGCTTTTTAATCAGAGCCATCTCTATGCTGTACTTTATTTTACACTTCCCCACAAAAAAAAAACATAGGGGACCAAGCCCATCCTTTCTGGAAACCCCCAAACTGTAAAGGTTGCTCTTGCACAAAGTTCCCTGCAGTTAATTATCTAAAACTTGACAGGGGTCCCCTCCAGAGGGGAAACTATTCCTACAAAGTTCATCCAATTTTGGCAAGAAATAAAAAAAGTTATTGGCAATTCTTTCTCTTTTTTCTTAAATCATAATTTAAAGGTGCATAGTACAAACTCCCTGCACCTATTTGTCTGAGTTTGGACAGGTGCAATCCCCTCATAAAGAACAACTATGACTGCAAATTTCATCCAATTCTGGCAAAAAGTAAAATGTTATTGTGATTTCCAATGATTGCCAATGGGAGACATGAAGATTTGGATTTCTGAACAAAGGTACAGGCTCAGACCTGGTCAAACTGGGTGTCCTCAGAATCTATCCAAGCTGGATCAGGCAGTTGTCCGAATCAGGGTCTGAACCAAATTTTGTGGTCAGTGCACACCCCTATTACAGTCCACAATCTGGACTAAGAACATCACATCACCCTGCAAAACTGAAGTATGTCTAGAAAATAGAAGCACAGAAAGGGACTAGGCATGACATTCCAACAAAAACATCCCAAATTTTTGCACTGCAAGTTTGATTCTTTTAGAAAATTATATAGGCTGCTTGTAATCACTTGGTTAAGTTAGTTAGCTTAAGTTAGTGTAGCAGATTTGCAGTGTGGTTAATAAGGGGATGTATTTATAATTCAAAATTATTACTTCCACCTCTCTTGCTAACTTGAAGCTACCCAAAACACAGCTGCATCCATTATATAATGATGGAGAAGGAATGATGATCCTGACAGAAGTGATAAATAACCCATCTTTTCTAAGGCAGAATAGATATGAAATATAAATATAAATGTATCTCCTATGGAAACAGAAGGCTTACTTATTTCTGCCTTGAAGGGCAGAAGACAGAGACTCAATTCAAACATCATATCCCTGGGCTTCAGACTATAGTTTCAGGATCAAGAAACATGGCACCAGGGCTCAGTCACAATGGGTATGCAGGTACTCTTAGCCTTGCAATTTATCACTAAGTGGTGGCCACCCACATATATAGATAAGTACTTATTCATCTATGTTCATATTCTTCTATATCCAGTTAAGAAAATCTATTTAATGGAAAGTTGGGAGTTATATGGAAAACAGCTGTGGCTCATACAAGACATGGTGCTTACTTAATTACTGCGGCAGAAGAATGGCAATTTTTAAAGCCAGTGACTGAATGTCAAAGAGCATTAGAACTAGGTAAAGACAACAATAGCAGCAGCCAAAATGTTTTCCATACCTACCTAATATACTTTGGCTTTGTACAATGCCAGATTTATTTTTCTATGAATGTACAGAAATTGTGCCAAGTTAAACCTTAGGAATAAAGCAAGAAGGGAAATCTTTCCATTCAGCCTCAACTGGCACTTAGCATTTACTGTCACCTTGCAACATAGTGGAAGAATAAAGAATAACTGCACAAGAAACCTGCCTTTACAAGATGAGCAATCCTAATTAGGGAGGCTGTATGCAAAGTGGCAGATTGTCTGCTGCTTCCAAAACCTGCCAGCTTGCGCCAACCATGGCAAGAAGTGTATGTGGGGAGTTCCTCTGCATTCTGGTGTTTTTTAAAATGATTTTAAGTCCCCCCTGCCTGCCCCACATTGATTTCAATGGGAGGAAAACTGGTTTCAGGGAGGAGGGAATGAACTACACCAGCTCCAAGCTGGGATAGTTGAGGGGCCCAATCCTGGGGTCATTCAAGGGAATGAAGGGGCTTTGGTTCCAATGGACTACTAAGTACTAAACCAGGGGAGCTGAACATCTTTCAGCCCAAAGGTCAAGTTCCATTTTAGAGAACCTGTTGTGGTCCATATTCAAGTGGAGAGCAGGACCAAAGGTAAAAGTGGCAGAACCAATGGCAAAAAAGGTGGGCAAAAGTAACAGCACAGTTTAGCTTAAAGCTCTTACTGCCAGTAACTAAGTCTTAGGAGATGTATTTCAACTTCTTTGAACGGGAAAAAAACCAGCACAAAACCAAGGAAATCACCAAACAATCAATGTTTTGGGGGAAAGTGAAGGGGAAATCTGGGGAACCCCAGGGAGCTGGATTGGGACTGCAGGCAGACCAGACGTGGCCCCTGGGGCTGAGCTTCTGTACCCCGGTTCTAAACTATTATCAATGTTTTATTTGGGAGCACAGAAAAACAGAATAAATTACAATGAAACTTTTAGACAGATTTCAACCTCAAGTTTTAAACAAAACCATGTCAAGGCTAAAGAAAGGTAACTTCCAGCCTCTTGAAGGCTCCAACCATAAAGCCTGGTTTAGAGCAAAACTAATGTTCTCTGGCTTTCCTTCATTTTTAAAAAGTATGATCAGCTAAATACATGCTACATTTCCTTGCTCTTTTGCTTTTATCTTTTGTGTAAGTGGAATACAAACAGCTGATAAATGGGTAGAAAAGTTGTATAGTCCTAACTATTTAAGAACACAGTACAGTATCTGTCAGTACTTCTGTCAACACAATGCTGAAAAGCTATCCTCTTACTTCTCACAAAGCTTCCCCTTCAAGCCACACAGAGCTGTAGATATACCTCTGCCCCCTTAAATTAAGCAGCGCATAGGGGCTATATTGCCCTGCTTCAGTAGTTTTGCACCATGCAATAAATCATTAGGAACCCTAATAGTTCATTTTTAACAAGTAAAAAATGTCTGACACTTTGAGTGTTACTTTAATTTTTATGGCTGAAAGTGTATGGAGATCAAAGTAACCCCTTCTTTTCTTCCTCTTTTTATTATAAAAGAGCCTAATCGATATGGCCAGACAAGCCTATGCTGCTACAAAGTTCAGCCACATGTTAAAAACAAGGTCTGGAGAATAAGGAGATGAAGAACGTTACCAACATCACGTTTCCAAATGTTTCTCCTGACTGAAGCAAGACACTTTTTTTAAAAAAAAAAATCCTCCTGTAACATTATACGCTGCTACTGTTCCCTCAGAATTCCCTTGCAAACCACTCAGAAAACCAATAGATACTTTCCTGGTGAAATACATAAACAGATAAATAAATTACCACAGGCCGAGGACAAGTTAAACATCTGGTAGCCAGCTCAAGCCTGTCAAGCAAGTCAAAGACACTCTGGCCCAGGGAAGATTGATCTGCAGCCACTGATTTGTGGGTTTGAAGGTAGGAGTTGCATTTATACACATTTCCCTTTATGCTCTCTTACAGAGGAAACTCTACAAAAAGAGTGGCCACACTGCTGTTTGGTTCAACTTTCTTTCTTTAAATACACACACACGATTTTGTATCAGTCCAGATCTGTTTTATAAAGTTATTTAAAATTCCAATTGTACATATGGTGCTGTAGAATTATTTTATAAATTGGGAATTTTGTTTTCAAAAAAACTTTTGCAAGGCTCAGATGTGTCTGCCAAATCAGAGGAAGCTCTATCCAAGTGGCACCAAGTTCACACAAAAACTATCCAGGCTGTTGTTCAGGCAGTTTCAGAATCCAAGCATCTGGGTAACACAAGTCAGACAAAATAGGTGAAATGGACCCAGAAGTTCAAGTGTAGGACTAGGAGCTGCAGATGCCCAATTCAGTTGCAGAATCACTGGGTTACCCTGAGGAAGTCACTCATTTTCCCTAACATTAACCTTTTAAATTTTGTAATTTCAACAATGCTAGACTATGCCGTATTTTAATGTTGTGCAATGTTTTAATGTTGTAGTTTGTATTTTCCCCCTTTGTGTGAATTGTTGAGAACCACCCAGAGAGCTTCAGATATTGGGTGGCACACAAATGAAATAAATAAATAAATAAATAGCCATATTGGGGTATTAACATCTATGAAGTGCTCTATTCTGTACAGAACCAGCAGTGCATATTTGATAGTACTCAACCTATTTGCAACACTTGTTTGTCTTTAAAATAAAATAACAGCTGCAGCTTACTGTCATTATCTACAATGGTAAGAACAAAGACAGCATTCTCTACAGACATTTCAAGTAACTTTTCTTCTTTCAGTTTCAGCCTAGGCATGCCAGCTTTCCCTCAAATTTAGCCATCCGTTCCACAGTATGCACTGCACTGTTTTGAAACAGGCTATGGGTGACAGAGGGACCCAGACAAGTCCTATGTTCTGCACTGCCACGTGAACAACTGCTTCAGTCACACCCTTCATAATATTCGTTAATCCTTGTCCCGCTCTTGCTGAGATTTTAAGGAACATCACATCCATATGATTCCTCCTGTGCGTTGAGCTCAAGCAGTGACAAAGTATTCCAAGTTCCATCAATCAATGAGAAAATGCTGGACATTTTTCAAATAGTGGCAACATCATTACAAAATGTCTTGTCCACCAGTGTTCATCTCTTCCTATTTTTCAAATGGGTGTGAAGACAAGATTATTTGGAGAGGCTTTTCTACATTGTTTGAGGTTTTTACTTTAAAAAACATTTAAAGTTGCTATGATTACTGTTTTGCTTTCTTGCATTTTTTAAAAAAGTCTAATCTGTTTTTCTGGGGGAAGAAACTGAAGATATCAATATGATTCCAAAAACAAACAGCCTGCTGCTATAGAATTACTCTCGTGAATGTTACAAGAGCAGGGCCCACTTCACTCTTACCCAGGCTTCTCCTGTCCACCACAAGGAAAGACAGAAGAGAATTCTGAGGTAGCCTCACATGATCCTTCTGGTGGAGAATGCGCAAATGTGTGAGCACACCTTACTGAATATCTGCTATACAGGATTATCTAACATTAATTAATCCTTCTGTGAAAGCAGACACAAAACAGAAGCAAAGCTGTTAATAAAGGAGTTAGAAGTTAGTTCATGTGTCATCCCAAGAAGCAATCTGTCAATGAAAATAGTCACGTTGGTCCCAAAAAACAAGAAGGATAAGCCAGACAAGACAGAGGTTTTCCTGGAGAGTAGAACTCCTGTGCTGGATGGGATAGCACCCACCTTCAGGTTTCAGGTTTGTCATTTGGGAGTACTGCCCAGGTGACAACTATATCCAGGAATACGTTTGTCCAAGCTTAGGCTGATATGCCAACTGCATCTTTTCCTAGAGAAAGCGCATCTGGCCATGGGGACACATGTTACATCAAGAATGGGCTATTGCAATGTGCTCCGCATGAATCTCCACCTCTTTCCTCCCAGAATGAACATCACAGCAAGGGGAAGAAAGGCCAGAGCAGGCTTTGCCCTTCCCTGCCAGAAAGAACACTTATAACAACCTTCAAACTAAGAACTGGTGTTTGAGTTTTCCTTTTTTTCATCCTCCCTCCCTCCCTCCCTCCCTCCCACTCCATTTTCCTTTTGTGTCATGTCTTCTAGAGAGCAAGGACTGTCCCATTATTAATCTATGTAAACTGCTCTGGGAGCCTTTTTGGCTGAAGAGTGGGATAAAAACACTGTAAATTAATACATAACAAACCACCTTTGAAAAATATTCTGAATTTACTTATTACATTTCTATACCGTCCAATAGCCAAAGCTCGTCCAGCACATGGCAGCTAGAAGACTTACTAGAGCTAGTTATCAGGTGCATACAACATCCCTGTTGCAACAGCTTCACTGGCTTCCAGTTGGTTTCAGATCCCAAATGTTATAAGGCTTATCTAAAGCATTTCCTCCTTCCAAATGAACCTGTCCAGGCATAAAATCTGTTGAAGGAACTGTCCTCTGGGTTCCAACATTAGAGATATGGTTGGCTGAGAAACAGGAGAGGACCTCCTTAAGTTATATTGAAGTCCCAGTACAGGGAGACCCATTTTTCTCCTCTTTGAGCCACCTCACAAAGACTTTTTAAAAATTTCAACAGGTAATTGGCCTATTAAGCTTCTGGTGTTTTATTCTCCCTGAGTTTTCTAAGAAATTCTAGCTTTACCCCCTATCTCTTAAATGGTCTACAATATCATTACTTTTTAATATATTTTGTTTATTAAATTTTACATTGTGAGTTGAATGTTTCTCTGGAAACAGAAAGACAGGATGTAAATTCTTCAGACAAAAAAGAAAAAGCAGAAAAAAGAAAAAGCATATCCAGCCAATCCACCAAATTACAGCTGTTTCAGCCCATCTTATGTCAGCAGTCCAGACACACAGGAATCTATAACCTATTCAAATATTCAGGAAACAAACATGGAACAGTCCTCTTGGAGACTTGCCCAAGGGGACTGCTTATTTTAAAGAACTGCTGTGTCAAGATGTCTTCATTCACTGAAAGCTTATACGTCAAAATAATTCTCATAGTAGCCTTCCCCACCCTGGCACCTTCTAGATGTTTTGAATATCAACTCCCATTAGCCTCAGCCAGCATGGCCAATGGTCAGGGATAATGGGAATTGTAGTCCAAAACACCTTCCCAAGTTGGGGAAGGCTGGTCTATAACTTATTCTTCTTCTTGGTATGCTTGCTTATAAACAAACAATTTGTCACTCGCATGGTGAGGTGATACAACTCTTATCATAGGCATATAACTTATAAGGAGCAGCACATATGAATTTTCTCTGACTGGATGATACAGAACCGGGTCAGGTTGCATGTTCCCTTGTCTCATTCTCCACTACCAATACACTCCTGTTTGAGTGCTACAATTCCTGATTGGCAGCACTTCAACCTTCTATCTATACGTTCTGTTAGAACAAGAAATATAAGCTTGGCTGCCCATATAACGGCTAATCCCCATGGGAGAATTTTCCCATCTGGAGACACATATGGTATTTTTAACTCCTTTTATCCACATACATTTTACTACTGCTTAAGTCAGTATGTCAATTGTCAAATCCACGCCACATAACCTCAACTCTCTCAAGCAACTTCTTGATGATTATGGGGAAAATCAAGAAAAAAGTACTTTTCTCTAAACCACTGTTTTCTACTAGGCCTCCTGCTTTCCCCTTCCTTCCTAATTATTCATTAATTCCCTAGTTCACGACAAAGGTCATTTTTTTCTCATCTTTGATTTTTCCACCCCTTCCCAAAAATTGTGGAAACTTCAAGGAAAAACAAGACCTGGTAGATGGCCATTTCCACTAGACCCCATCTCTAAGTTCTCTTCCTCTTTCATGTTACTGCTTTCTGTCATCTCTTCATACACTTATCTCTCATCCTCAGCTCCAAGCCAAGCCCAATGACTTTTTGTGAGTTCTTAACTTTTCTGCAATGTTCAGCATTAATTTCCTATCTTTCTTGACTTAGAGGGCTTTCACAATACTGCCTTCTCCTAGTTCACTGCTTATCTTTAGTCTGTGTTGTTGCATTCTCCACTTTTATTTTTTATTGAACTTTTAAGCTGTATCATGGCTTACGGTTTTATTCTTTCTGTTGTCACTGATTTTTCTTCTTTTTTCTATTTTATGTTAAGCCACTCTGTCAATATTGTTTTATAGGGTGGCCTATAAATATCTTAAATAATAAATATATTGAAGATTGAACTTTTACTTAACTGTGGAAGGTGTAATGGAAAACACACATGAGTTGGATTTGGAAGCACCAGAAAAAGGGCCAGAAAAAAAATACAAGTATTTCCCAGGATGCTTCTGCCCAACAAATCCACATTCCAGGCACTCTGGGCATACATCTTCATGCACTAACGATGCAAATGAGTTGTGGAGGGACTACACTAAACCCATGGGTGAGGGAGACACTAAAAGGCAAAGATAATATTTTCTATAAATTCACAGCAATGCCAGGCTAACTTCTAGCATTTTCCCCTTGTACTTGGTACTACTTGTGGCAAGATATACTATGAGGGAATAACTGAGGATATATCCCCAGAATCGGTTAGCTCCATCGACTTGTATCATGTAAGAAGCAGTAATTGTCTTACCTCATAACCAAACTGCAGCTCATCTGACGTCAGCATGATTATATCATCATCAATAGCCAATACCGCTTCCGTTTCAATCTCATCGTAAGGGAAGAAGCGGTTACTCAGTTTGTTTTCTGTGGTTCGTACAACCTTTAATGGAACTCGAACTTTGGGCCAAACAGTTTCTGAGAAGAACCAAAAGGTAAGATATATTTCATTTGAATTCTTGGTTCAGTATCCAGCTGGCAGTTTTATTCCCTCCCCTCTGCTCAAATCCTTATGTTTTATGCTTGTAGTAGGCAGGGACTGAAAAAGGAAAATTAAACAATGTATTTCAACACTGCAATGAATTCAAAGGCACTTTCCATATGGCTTTCCACTTTGTCTACGACCAACATTTAGACATAATAAGTAAATGAAGTATAATTATTTAATAAGATACACAGGAACCCAAGATACAAAAAGATACAAAGTGGTGAAAATTCTGTACATAACTGGTGCTGCTTGAAGAATTTAGGGGAAAGGGAAACAACTGATTGCATTGGGAGTTGTTTTGGATGAAGAAAAATCTGAAAAGCAAATCTAGGGTGCAATCCTATGTATATTTAGACCAAAAAAAAAAAAGCCCTAGACCTCCCAACATTAAGAATGGTGGGAGCTGTAGGACTTCTTTCTTCTAAACATGAGAATAATTGTGCCCTTACTCAATTAAAAAAGGAAATTAAAATATAATTAATCTAATTATGCTGGGGGAGGATCTAGAAAGCTAAAAGTCACTGGAGAGTATCGTTCATTGACAAAAATTTCAATGGCAAAGTCTGTCGGCCCAGTGAATTGTCCAGGAGTACCTGAGGCTGCAGCATTATTGAAGCTAAGCAGGTGTGGACCTGATCAAACCTTCTGAATAAGAGTTCATTGGAATCCCTGATAACAGTAAGTAAACCAATTCCCCCCAATCCCCCTTTTAGAATTGAGAGTTAGATGCATTCAGAGTTAACGGAAGCAGATTCCACATGTGCGTGCATATATCAGACAGAATTTAATCATTATAGACAGGGCATGGTACTACATGTTACTAAACTTACACCTAACAGTTTAACCAGTTTAATCATTTAGAAAATGATGTACATGCAATGGATGGATATCTATTCCACCAAGGCAGCCTAAAGTTCCACAGAATGATTTATTAGACTATTTAATTGTTTGTATTTAATATGCAACTTTTCTTTGGTTATGTATATATTTAAGTATTTATATACAACATTAAATATATTTTACAAAGCCAGTGGGGTTCTCAACCCTCAGGAGCTTCTTTGGGGGATGCAAGAGACTGTAGTGGAAGCTAAGAAAGCTGCAGCACATGAGTGAAGTTCTGCTGGTCTATCTCTGAATCCAAACCAACAAAAATAAATGCAACAACTAAAATAAGTAAAAACCAGCAAAATTTAAATTTAAGCAAAATTAGTCAGCAGCAGATTATCAAACAGCTTACAGGCAAGATGAATCAAGTAATATTTGCAAGTTTCTGGAAAGCAGTCAATGCTAGGACTGAGGTCACCTCCCATAAGAAGGTATTACAAATTACTGGGGGCCCTGCTTCAAGTGGAAGCAAATCAGGGATAACTGAACATTGGAACTCTGAGCAGGGCCCCTCAGTAGATCTCAAAGAATACATGTGTCTGTGTGCATAAGGCATTCCTTGAGATACTCCACACCCAGAGGAATTTATAAATAAATATAACAACAACAGCAGCAGCACATTGCAACAATCTAGTCTGGAAGTCACTAAGGCACGAATGAGAGTGGCTAACAGCTCAAACTTACGCATGAGATGGTTTTACCCCAAAAATAATTTTAAATGAGTGAATAAAGAATTAAATAAATGTTTGCTCAGAAGCAAGTTCCATTGCTTTGAATGAGACTTGCTCCTTAGTTAGTGCAGGGTCTTTCTAGTTCAAGGCTGCATAACCTCTTCCAGCCCGAGAGCCGAATTCCATTTTGGAGAAGCTCTTGGGGGCCACATTCCAAAGGCAAAAGGGGTAGGGCCAAAAACCAAAAATACCAGAATACTTTAGCTTACAGCTCTTACTGGTAGTAACTAAGCCTTGGGAGAGGCATTTCAACATTTTAGAAACTGTACAAAAGCTGGGAAATAATAATAATAATATAATCATAATCATCATCATCATCATCAATTTATTTTTTACCCGCCTCTCCCTTTGGATCAAGGTGGGGAACAATGACAATATACATAAAATACATAAATTAATTAAAAGAGCATATAAAACAATCAACTCAATTTAAAATTATTGATTTAAAGTTCATCTGGGTAGGCCTGCCAGAAGAGGCTAGTTTTTATAGCTGCCTTAAACTCAGAGAGAGTGTTAAATTGACGAATCTCCTCCAGCATGCCATTCCAGAGTCTGGGGGAGACAGAAGAAAAGGTCCTCTGGGTAACAGTTGACAGCCTAGTTTTGGCTGACTGAAGTAAATTCTCCCCAGAGGACCTGAGTGTGTGGGGTGGATTGTTCGGGAGAAGGCGATCCCATACGTAACCTGGACCCAAACTTCGCCCGGAAACTAATTGGCAGCCAGTGAAGTGATTTTAAAGTTGGTGTGATATGGTCACCCCTAGGTGTACTGGTGACCAACCTGGCTGCCATATTTTAAACTAATTGAAGTTTCCGAACTAGATACAATGGTAGCCCTATGTACAGCACATTACAGAAGTCGAGCCTCGAAGTTACCAGCGTGTGCACTACTGTCTTTAGGTCTTCCAACTCTAGGAAAGGGTACAGCTGGCGCAACAGCCAAAGCTGATAGTAGGCACTCCTGGCCATCGCATCTATTTGGGCTGTCATTTGGAGCGACGGACCCAGGAGCACCCCCAAGCTGCGAACACAGACTTTCAGGGGGAGTGTAGCCCCATCCAAAACTGGTTGACCATCAAACCCAGGTCAGAGCCCTTGACAGGAAGCACCTCCGTCTTGTCTGGATTCAGCTTCGGTTTGTTTTTCCTCATCCAGCCCATTACCGCCTCCAAACATTCATTCAGAGGAGACACACTATCCTTAGCTGATGCTGTTATCAAAGGCATAGAGAAGGCATATTGATAGCACCCTGCCTGCCCCATGCCTCTGGATGATCTCTCCTAGCGGTTTCATGTAGATGTTAAAGAGCACTGGGGATAGGATGGCGCCTTGTGGTACGCCACACAACAGCTCCTTTTTTGAGAAGCAACTATCCCCAAGCATCACCATCTGGAACCTACCTGAGAGGTAGGACCAGAACCACTGGAGCACAGTGCCCCCGATTCCCAAACCCTTCAGGCATTCCAGAAGGATACCATGGTTGATGGTATCGAAAGCTGCTGAGTGACAGTTTTCTGGAGAAACCTTGAGGAGCAAATTGGGACCCCTGGGGGGCTGGATTTGGCCCCTAGGCCTGAGGTTCTACACCCTTACTCTGTTCAGCAGTGGGTATGGCTAGAAATCACCTGAAGCTGGAAAAAGGCGCTCCATACCGCAGGTACTATCTGAGGTTCCAGAAGCAACTCTTGGTCCAGATGTATCCCCAAGATATGAACCTGATCCTTCAAGGGCATTTCCCCAACCAATTAGTCCTGAGTTCCCCACTATCACCATCTCTGCTTTATATCTCAATGTTCACCACTCATCTAATCCATCACTGATTCCATCAACATGCTTTTCCAATGCAATATAAAAGGTATATATTATTTTCAGCATGTGATCTAACCATCAGTAGGAGTTTGATCATATGCTTTATTTCTGTAACTGACGTGTCTAACAAACCTTTTGCGAAAAGCAAATTAAAGGTAAGAATTGCTCCCACAGGCAATTTAATTGAGCCTGATGAAACCTAATTTTGTGCAGGTGCTTTAATGGACAAAACTGGGGGCCAAATACTGCCCTATGGGGTCCCCTAAATACCCATACCCTCTTCCCCTGACCCACCCTGTTTCCTTTGACCACCAACCATTTGGTGGTTTCCTGGCTTTTGCATGCTTCCCTCTCCCCCCCCCCCCCCCCAATTCTAAAAGGCAGACATGCCCTTTCCTAAGGCTTAGGACTTACTGGCAGTAAGAGCTTTAGGCAAAAATATCCTTTTGCCTTTGGCCACACCCCTTTTGCCTTACCCAATGCTGGAGTGCAAATTTGGCCCTCAAGCTGAAAAAGGTTTGACACCCCTGCTATATTGTCTGATACAAGTGGTTCAAGAGCCTACTTCTAGTAACATACTTAAAACTAATGCATCACTGAAAGTCAGCCTTTTACTCTAGCAGTTAGAGATTTTAGGATTTCTCATAGAAATCTGAGAGGCACCATTATCCTGATCTATTCCAAATGTTCAGGTAGGTCAAAATCATTTAAAACTAAGCTTAAATTTATTTTGCATATTATTGAACAAAATTAAACCTCAATTAAAACATTTAAATAGCAACTCCAGAAATATCTCATTTCTGGAGACACTGCTACCGGCAATAGCCCTATTTAATTGCTTTTTACTTTTTCTTTGCATTTTTATTGCCTGTAACTCTTTCAAATGTTTCCTTAACTTTCTGTTATTTTATTGTTGTTCAGCGCTTTCTTTCTTTCTTTCTTTCTTTCTGGAATCCCCATTAGTAACGATAATATATACATTCACATGCATCATAACAATTAAATTTATATGATTACGGGTGCTAATCTGGATAATGGATAGACGACCCTGAACTAAAATGGGATTGATTCCCTTCGAGCCTTGTAATCCTATGGTTCTGTGTGTGCATATGTATGTGATTAGAATATAATGTTGTAAAAACAGAGGATTTGAAGAATCAAGGTAATAACATTCCTGTGTGCAAAAGTAATATTAATAAAAGTTACCCATGCTGCATCCATGTCTGGTTTGTGGGTTCCTGGTCTACAGCTGGTTGGCCACTGTGTGAACAGAGTGCTGGACTAAATGGACCCTTGGCCTGATCCAGTATGGCAATTCTTATGTTCTTAAGATTTTTAATTCTGTATCAATAGCTACAGAATTTACACAAACCCTTAAAAGTACAGAGGAGCAAGAGATCAACGTGAGTCAAAGTAACTTGTATCCTAGACTGAGTAGGACCTGTTAAGAACAGTCTCTCAGAGTGTGGAACCCAATTCATAATTATCATTCTACCTACACCAGTGCATGTGAGTGTATTGAAGAGAATGTGAGCTCCTTCATATGTGAGGACGGCATGCCTCTGTGAATTTGCCACCACTGATAGCTTACCAATGGAGGTATGCACAAGAGTACAAGGCTTGTCCTGAAAGAAGCGTTGGCAGCGACAGTATCAATGGGTAATCATTCTCAAGACTGTCCAAAATCAGACTAGAGAGAGTCTGATTTTATAGCTTACACAGAGTACTCCTAAAGAACATATGAAGTTCTGCACACTTCAGATGCTGGCATCCAAACATAATACCTGAGACAGCTTTCTTAGGAAAACTGTACCCTTTTCCAAACCACACTAAACAACTATGAAAAGAACGTTTACCTTGGAGGGATTTTAAGAAAGGTGGAATTGGCCGAGGTGACCAAAAGAAATAAGAAATACAGAGTGAGAGGTTTTGGAAATATAATCACTTCAGTTTCCTACTACAAGGTGGCCCCTGAAAGTCTCACAAAAATGCTTTATAAATTAATTCTTATTAGCGCTGTTAGTGGGGCCTTAGTTCAGTGGTAGGGCACATGTTTCACATATGTAACATCATACATACTACTACTGATAAATCTCAGGATCACACCAGTTCCCTCCACCACACAACAAGCTACATAAAGGGGCAATGATCTGGTTGTATTGAGCTCTCCCTGAAACATGAGTCTGAGGAGGAAATATTGACTGTGAGTCTGAGGAGGAAATATTGGTCTTCCGATTCATGGCATAGAAGCATGTACAGCAACACTGTGATGATCTAAACAAATTTTCATTGCATAAATAAAAAATTCTAGACATTCACAGCAGTAGGCAACTTAATTTCCATGTATCTGTTTTTGCATACTCTCTTAATGCCAAACAATCGCAACAAATAGCAACTCAGAGCTCCTAATAACTGAATAAAGGTGAGTAGGCAAAATACTATCTCTTAGTTTAGCTTATCTCACAGGGTTGTTGTGAGGAAAAAAGGCCTACGCCTACATATGCTATCCAGACCTCCCTGAGGGGATGTTGTGATAAAAAAGTAATAATAATGTCCACCTCCAGCATGTTATCCTATTTCAAACCCAAATGGACACGTTTTTTATGCCCTGCGTTTAGTTCAAAAGAAACAACTAAAACCATGGGCTACCACGGCCAGCATTGCAGGTTTACCGAGGAGCAGGAATAAATTATTTTAGTTGTTCATGGCATTATCTATATTTTATTGAAGTGAGCCCTGAAACAGCAGCAGTAGAGCCCTGTTTACAGAAGCTAACAACACTTAGCAGTGATAAAATAGCAGAGACGTTTTCTTACATTATGAAAACTTCCATCCACTCTGCATAATTTTCTTGAACTTTAAATGTTAATGAAGAGTACTGGATAAGATGGGTGAGTTATAATAACATTTCTGCCTACACAAATATTTCCAGCAGCAGACATTTAGACCACAATATTTATTTTTGTAAATGCAGACTAAGTGAAAACCATCAGTTTCTCCTATAACATTTCAAAGCTTCCAACCAAAGAATTTTTTTTAAAAAAACTTATCCTACATGTAAAGTCATATTTATTTGTTAGTGTTGCAGCAGAGTTGACAATTCTCCTTACACACTGCATAAACAGCTAATGGTTGCACATTACCCATGTATATGCATGCGGCCAACAATTGAACTTAATTTGTGCATCATGTGGCCTATGCCGATGTAAACCAGGGGTGTTGAACCTCTTTTATTTTTGAAGAAGCTCTCAGGGGCTGGATTCCAGTGGCGGGAGGGCCCCAAAAATATCAGCAACTTAAAGCTTTTACTACCAGTAAGGAAACCTTAGGTGAGGCATTTTAATCTTTTAGAATGGCGAGAAACATGCAAAACCTGGGAAACCACCAAATAGTTGACAGTTTGAAGAAAGGGGTAAGACCAGGGGAAGGGGGTGTGGCTGCCTAGGGAACCCCAAAGGGCTATATTGGGACTCTGGGTGGGGCAGATTTGGCCCCTGGGCCTGAAGTTCTGCAACCCTGCTGTAAACCATGGTTTGTTAAATTGAGAGCAAGCATGTATTCCTTTCCTCTCATGTTACATCTAGGGATGTCTCTCTAGCATTTGCTTGGGATTTCCACAACTGCAAGTACCTTTGAAAGCCTGAGAGCAGAACTGAGCTGAACAAAGGCCTGTGTGCAGCCTGCTATGAGCACGGCTCTGTTTGCCCCATCTCGTAATCACCTGCCTCCCCTTAGGCTCCCCATTAACATATGTAGACAAGGGGGGAGGCAAAGAAGCGCCATTCCCTGGTCCCAGCATCCCTGATGAGAAAATGACCCTATGTGCATAGTTCCCCTTAACTAAAATGTCCCCAGAGGCTGCCTCCTTCTCTGCCTTTCCCATGCTCAAAGGCAAATTAATGGGGAATTTTGAGCATGGGAAGAAAGAGGCAGAGCAGGTGCTTTATGTGTGTTCCTTCTGAACGTGCCTAAATCCTTGAGTGCTTTTGAGTTGAGTTTAGGGATGCTCATGTGTCAATGCAAACAATGACTAACACAAATCAAGATGCCTCTTAAGCCTGGCTAACACACCTACTTCTAAACAATCTGGTTTGCAAGGGAATGATGAGTGGTGCCAATGTAATGTGAAACCATGTTTAATATTGGGAAAGGGAGAGGGGAAAATAACTCTAGAAAGCAATGGGGGAAGGAATGGGAGCTCACATCCCTTTGTTGTATTTTATGATTTGTATTTTATGATTTATGAAAGGCGGATAACCACAATTCAAATGAATTAATTAAAAGGCCGGCTCCCAATTCGCGAACCATGGTTCGCCAGCAGAAAAATGGACATATGCATGAGACCTATCCCACAAGGTAGTATGGCAGCAATTTAATTGGCATATTGTTTCACATACCCCTGCTTCTCCAAGAGGTAGATAGTTCCAGGGAGATGCCAATTTTATTGCGAGGAGAGTATACCGGAAACTTATGGCGTGTTTGGCATCACCATTTACATACAGATATGCAAGCAGGCAAGAAGCACCAAAAAACCCAGCACATCACTGTAGTGCCTCCTAGCTCCCCTTTGCTAGCTGCAAAACAAATTATGCACAAAGAAAAGAAATTGTGTAAATTTTCTCAATTAGCCTTATTAAGAAGACCACACAATTCCATTTTTTCTTGGTGCACAAGTTGTTTGTATGGGTACAATATATTAAACATTTTAGCACTAAGTACATAAAGACCATAGGATAGCCCTAGTTTTCTTATTCTGTAGCACTGTATGCTGTAGTGTACCTCAAAGCTGCAGCAACATATAACACAACATCGCTCAACAGTCCCTTATTTTTGATATTTTTATAGAGTAACCCATTAGATTTCTAAAATGGAGGTGGTATTGATGACTTTCTTGATGGGAAGGACCTGCATTTTGTTCAATTTCAGGACTCATTACAAAACATATATTTTGTTCCTTGGGTTTTAATTGATTGAAAGGTTTTAACCTTTGTCAATCAAGATTTTGTATGATTTTGTTTTACATAATTTACTATCCTGTAATACATTCGGTAGTATTAACTGGTTGTAAAGTAAAACAAAACAGGTACGCCTCAGAAATTGTCAAGAGGCTATTAAGATACCGAAGGGACTTTAAAATGGCCTTTAATTTTACTTCGTCCAGTGAACACCAGCATGAATTCATTTAGTTTCCCTTTATTTATTTTTTGAAGAGTGCAGCAAACAGCCACATTTTTAATTATACACCTGAGTTACAAATTGAGTAGTAATAATACATAAAGAAAGGATTGCATTTATAATTATTTGACCAATAATGGGGAAATGGAGGGCGGCGGCAGCAAAGTTGATGGCATGTGGAGAAGCTAAGTGCCTTTTTATCTACCATTACACTAGCCAAATATCAAGAGCCAAGTTTAAACCTGTATTTACTGTGGGACATCATGAGCAAAAGTTACCTGTTATGTTCTCCTCCTAGTTTTCATCCATGCATAACAAAAATACAACTGGTTCAAATAACAGAATCTGTACCTGACTTCGTTCAAAGCCAGAAATGTGTTCCCTATACAGCAATGGTCAGGATAGCCTGCATTTGATACTCAACCAGGTTAACGGTCCCAGCTTTACTATAACCAATTAAAAGGGAATAGCCATAAAAGTGCAGATACTACCGTAGGGTAATAAACTAGACCTTATCGTTGACAGCGGTGTGCATTACTAACTTCAAACTCATTCCTTGCCCTAATCCATCAGAAACTTCCTGGCTTTAATAGGCTATAAATGGCAGAAGCTTTGAAGTCCAAGGATTAGAAGCCGTAATAGACAGACTGAACGAAAGACTTAGTGAAGCCAAGTTCTGCTGTCCTACCAGAGAGCTAGGTGGAACGAACTGTATGCATTTGAATTAAAACAAATTAAATTAAACCCCTCGACAGCAGACCAGGAGATTCCACAAGCTATCCAAGTGTTAAAAATACATAGATGAAGGGGTAGCTGGCGGTCACATAAGAAAGTTATTAAAATACATACCTATTAGAAGGCAAAGCTAGATAACTCTCAGTAAGGAAACAAACCTATGACCTTCAGGGCCAATTATTTTTCACATCAACGATTTAAAGATGTTTTCAATAGTATATAAACCAATAAAGGGTTTTTACTATAAATTATTGTAACGAACAGAATTTTAAGCTTTAAAATAGCTAAAATATTCCTTGAAAATATCCATTTTGCTATCAATTAGTTTGGCTTCATACAAACCTCAGGATTAAATAAATGAACATATAGTGGTAGGGGAGAGATAGCAAGAAGCCACCTGAGCTAAACATGCCCAGTGATTGGTCTGTACAGTGCTCAAGTTACAAGCCATTCGCACGTTTGGTAACAACACTTCAGTTATACAATTCATTTATTTTAAAATGCTATACCCCCCTTCACCCCAAAAGTGGGGTCCAGAGCAGTGTAGAAAGGTAACATAATATATCAAGAATAAAAGATACTAAAAAATCAATCCAACAATGTGGGGAGATGAAAAACAATTCATCAACCTGCTAAAAATCTTACCACAATGTTAAAAACCAATTAAAATGCTCAGGCAAATCAAAACCCTTTAACCTGGTGCCTAGCAGAATACATAAGAACATAAGAAGGGCCATGTTGGATCAGCCTGAGGGTCCCACAGTTACCAGCCAGCTGCCCAAGGGAAACCCACAAGCAAGGCATGAGTGCAACAGCACCCTGTTGCCCATGTTCCCCATACTGCCTCTAATACTAGAGGTAGCATATAGACATCAAGACTAGCAGCCACGGATAGCCTTATCCTCCATGAATTTGTCCAATCCCCCTTTAAAGCTATCCAAATTGGTGGCCAATACAACCCTGGTATCACACAAATACCCCTTCAGAGTATTTGCGTGCCAGAGTAAAAAATAACAAAACAGTAGCATAAAACTACAGATAAAACATAATGACCAACCATGAGTTAATTATCACACAGCGTTGCTTCCAGTGGCATTCTAGACTTCATTTTAAAGTGCTTGGAGCAGGAGCAACACCCACCCAAAAAGTAATGTGCTGTTTGTCCTCCTTCATATGTCCCAATAGTCTCTCCTCAACTTTCATGAAGGGGGGGGGGGGGGCAGGAGAATAACGCCCAACCTTAGTTACACTACCTCTTTCACACAGGTTATCTGGGCAACCATGGCAATTTGTGCCAAAATTCACCCCCAAACTAGCCTGGAATCTATTCAGATCATCAACCTCATCCAAAAGTTCCTGGAGTTGCCCAGAAAGTACCCACTGAAACTCCTTGACAAAGAAGGGGATTTTCACAGCCAGCCAGTTCATGTTACAATACTTGGTGTTCAGAAAGCTTCTCTTTAGGAGTAACCTCAAAGCTAACTCTTTTAAAGTAACAGGGACCACTCCTGGGTGAAATCAAGCATTGTGCAATAGGATTTTCTGTTCCTCTAATCCCCAGTGCAGTTCGTGCACTTCCCAATCTGCTCCAGAGGACCCCTTAAATTTGTTCTGGAACAGATTTTGAAAGTGTGCAGGGGGTGCGCTGCAAGCGGGAGGAGGAAAGCAGATTCACCAATGGGAATACTTAACTGGATACCACTAGAGATGTAAAATTTCTGAAAATTTTGAAGCCATGAAAAAACTCGGTTTTTTCTAAGGGGTTTGAGGCTGAAAACGAACATTTTTGGAAAAATTGAAAAATATATATGCAATATTAGCACTTTTTATAGATTGAAAGTCACCTTGTTACTTTAGGAACATAAAATGTAATTATGTACAAGTTGGTTTGGCATAAAATTATCACATTTGGTATACTAAGTGTATACAAACACTTATTACAAATTGAATTTACTTCTTTAAATTTTTACCATTTTTGTAACAAATAGAGCTACAAGCTCCTGAACTGGTTTTGCCAGTTTATGAGGAGCAGGCAAAAAGAATAATAATTAAAAAAACAGAAGAAAACCATCAACATTAGTAATAAAGAACATGAAATAAACAAAAAAAAGGCGGCGGGGGGGGGGGGGGGGAAACAGGGTTTTTTTTCTGAATTTTTCTTGGTTTACATCTCTAGATAGCACTCCAAGCATTTGTTACCTCCTGCACAGCCAAGTCAGTCCTCTTCTGCTAGAGGCAACGGGCAAGTAAACAAACAGTAAGGCAGACCCTTCCAAGTACCTTATCTATATCCTCATGTTTAGGCTGACCATCTGAAAAGGAGGACAGGGCTCGTATAACTTTAACAGTTGTAGAGAAAAGGGAATTTCAGCCAGTGTCATTTGTATGCAATTAGTTCCTGGTGAAATTCTCTGTTCATCACAACAGTTAAAGGTGCAGGCACTATACTAGAGTGACCATATACAAAAGAAGGCAGGGCCCCTGCAACTTTAACTGTTGTGATGAAGAGGGGGTTTCACCAGGAACTAACTGCATACAAATGACACTGGCTGAAATTCCCTTTTCTCTACAACTGTTAAAGTTACATGAGCTCTGTCCTCCTTTTCAGATGGTCAGCCTACTCATGTTGCAATTGAAACTCAACTCACAAAACAGGACTAGAGACAGTGCTCTGTATACATCCCCAGACAGTTCTGCAAAGTTTGTAGCAGCAAGGTTGAAGGGACGGTGAGTGACTTTATCCTTAAACTGAGTAGCAAACATGTCACAGCATACCTCCTTTACATCACTCTGCAGGTCAAGGTTTGGAGGATTTCTGAGGGGATAGCTTGGTTTAATAACCACTCCCCCACTCCCGTTTGGTGGTATTGTCCATCAGCAGAGCTTAATCCTTGCCCTTCCTAGCCCCTGCCAACTTGCCTCCTCATTTTAATTCACGCAAACAGAGCAAGATGAAAGACAGCTATTATAAGAAGGAAAATATAAGTAAAGAAGTGCTGTTACTTTCCAAAACACTATCATGCATTTGAAATCAAGCAAATCAAATGTATACAACGTATCAGGTTATACTTTTATATTACAGAAGATATTAAAATAAAAGCTAGACTTGTAAGTTCCATCAGTGCAAAGAATGAAAATCTTGTTCACCATTGGTAGTTGAACATGCAATTTGAAAAGACTTAATACAGCATAGTGGGGTTTAGGCTAGCGTTAGGGTGAAAATCCACCTGGCCCCGTGAGGGCAGCAGATGCCCCTGCGCCAGGACAGGCCCACACCTGACTGCTCTCGAGCTTTCAAGAACAGTGGGGCACAGTTCTGTCCTGAGTGCACTCCCTTTGTCCTTCCCAATCCCCGCTGCTGCATTAATTGCACCCACCATTAATGTAGTGGGGGTAAATACGCAATTTCCCCAAGGCAATTTCCCCTTTATGGCACCCATCGGAGGAGGGGGGGAACAAGATTTCCCCATGACTGGGGAAATTTTGTATTTCCCCCCTCCCCACTCTAATGATGGTGGCCGCCATTAGAGTGGATGGGGAAATTGTGTCCCTCTCCCCCCAGGCCAATTGGATCCTTAAAGGCCCTCTTAACCTTGCATTAAGAGGGTATTTAAGGCCCTGATTGGCACATGGGGAAAGGTAGTGAGCTTTCTGGGGCCTTCGGAAAGTGCACAGTTCCCCTGGCCATGCTAATGGTGTGCTGGGAAAATTGTGCACTTTCCGGCAGCCCCACAAAGTGTGCTTTGCTGAGCACTCAGCTGGCCTGGCTCACTGGAACAGGGCCGGGAAAATTTGCAGGGCGAGCCCCCTGTGCGTTCTCCATCCTCTAGTTTAAGCTGTGATTTCATGAGACATCTGAAATGTATTGTTATTTAAATTACATTAAAATGTTAGTTTCTTTAACTAACTAATTCTTTACCTTATTTTAGGTAGAATTTGTTCTATTCATAAGAATAAATGTGCAACGAAATATTAAAGGCAATGAGTAGTGCTTGGAAAAGAAATGCGCTCTGACACACCAGAGTTGCTCCGTAGAGGAAACCTGACCGTTTAACAATTGATAAATATTTCATGACTGGTTTGGCAAAGAATAAAAACTTCCACTGGCAAATACATCTGTGATTGCTTTTCAGTTATGGGTGAAAAGAGCAGCACCCATTATTTTATTTTAAATGCATATCTTCCTTTTATAGTAATATTTCACAACTTGACAACTGAGTGATCCAATTTGTGATTTTGAAAATCTGATCATGGAAGGCGCATAACTTGCTTAAGGAGGATAGGAAAGAGAGATAGTTGTGTGAATTATACAAACAGTGCCTTAAACCACTCCATAACGAATTTCTTTGGATTTCTATTATGTTTTTATCCCAAGATGGTTATATATAAATTAAAACATTTCAAGATATATATTTCCCATAACCAACTCAAACCCTGGGGACTAAATAGCAAACATAGACTTCAATTCCCATCAACCCTAGCCAGCATCGCCCAGGTTGGGCACCACGTTTGGGAAGGCTGGCTTAAGGTCTTAGACTTGAGGAGGATTAATAAAGAAACAGAGTTTCACAACTGATGGACAATCACAAGGAATAGCTATCCCAGAGCTCTTCTCATTCAAAACCAGAAGCACTAATAGTATGATCAAAAGTCATCTCCAAGGGCTTCTTACAACTTACCTTCTGGAGGAATTTTATTCTGGTTGTTCCAAACGACTAACAACTTGGAAAGGCTTGGCACCTTTGAGACTTCAGTGATGACTCTAAAGAGACTCTCCACCCGATCGTAGGTCAAGACAATGGCGGTGAAGCCTTGTGACTGAGGTGGGATCAATGGGAGAAAGAGTGGATTGCTCACACTGCTCCATTTCTGTAAAAAGAAAGATGGGAGATCAAACAAAGGTCTTGTTAAGCTGTAACAGGGAAATAACCCAAAGAATGGAAATTTCCATAGTTAAGGCCTATCAGATCACTCTAATAAACACCTTAACTATTTTGGGAAGAGAGAAAAAACTATCCTTTAAAAGTCTACTTTTGTGACAAGACAGCAAACTCTGCTAAACGTAAGAATGTTCTATGTATTTTCAGGTCATGAGCAAACCACAAAGTACGTTCAGGTATGTTGCGGGGGAAAGCAGAAAGAAAGTTAGTGGAAGGCACACTAGAGGTTTTTAAAACTCAGCTAACCTAGCTTGCTTCTTCCCTACATCTCTTTCCAAAAGGCAGCTTAACCTTCATATTAATTCAGGCTAGGCCAACAAACAGAAAACCAGTCTAGTGCCACAATTTCAGGGGGGAAATGAAGTAAAGAGAGGCAAATTCATAAACTTGACACAAAATGGGCACAAATAGAAAGGAAAATACACTTTTGGTTCAATACAGAAGGATAAAATGCGAACTTCAACAAAAATAGGTTTGTTCTATGGTTTTAAACAGTCTACCATTTAAGCATTTGGAGGAAAAAATGCAAGGAGAGAGGCAAAGATCAACTTCAATGTTATTTACTTTTTGTATTAACAAGATAGCCCCTAAATATTTTTGTAGACTCATATTTGACTACTGCCAACATAAGGAAGTTAATTATGCTGGTACAGCTGCAGACACACGAGCAACAGGGACCATGAGACAGAACCACAAAAGAAGGCATTTTCCTTTACCACTTCCATTGACCATCCTGGCACAGTCAGAGACAAGCAAAAAATAACAGAATAATATAGGTAGTGAAAGGGCAGATAAATTAATGGAGTTCTTAGAAAACTTTTAAAATCTGGCCCTATAAAAAACACCAGGGATAGTTGTAGTTGGCCAAAAGTACTTTCCATTAAATTCAGCGTTGACCAGGCCCTGTTCTGCTTTATTGTTATGTATTTTATTAAGTGTTGTTTCAGTTTTATTTGGAATTGTTGTATTCATGGTTTTTTGGTGGTTTGCAAGTGGCCACCCTAGTGGGGCAGAGGGTGGGTAACTATGGGAGGTCTGTAGACCATTTTTTGCCCCCTGGGCCCACCTCCAGGCTGCAGCCCCTGCGGGCACCCAATTTGTTCTTTAAAAAATGATGCTTGTAGCAGTTATGGGGTGCTAAAACTTGCAAACAAGCAAATTTTGGCCTTTTGGCACTCCATAGCTGCTATAGATGCCATTTTCTTCAAAACAACTCCCCCCGATTGTGGGGACAGCGGGGTGGCAGGGGCCACACCAGGGGGGTTGTGTTGCCCACCCAACTATAGAATATTGCAATAATTTGAATAGTACTGGATAGGCTGACCATCTGAAAAGGAGGACAGGGCTCATGTAACTTTAACAGTTGTAGAGAAAAGGGAATTTCAGCCAGTGTCATTTGTATGCAATTAGTTCCTGGTGAAATCCCCTCTTCATCACAACAGTTAAAGTTGCAGGGACCCTGCCTTCTTTTGTATATGGTCACTCTAGTATAGTGCCTGCACCTTTAACTGTTGTGATGAACAGAGAATTTCACCAGGAACTAATTGCATACAAATGACACTGGCTGAAATTCCCTTTTCTCTACAACTGTTAAAGTTATATGAGCCCTGTCCTCCTTTTCAGATGGTCAGCGTAGTACTGGAGAGGAAAACAGTTGCTTATTGATGATCTGTTATCTACTAAGGTTCAAGGTAGGTGGTATAATAACGCAAGAACCTTTGGATTTCTTCTGCTAGCTCCTCTGACTCTAATATGTCAGTTTTCCCTGGGCAGCAAGTTTTCTGCATTTTTTTTAATACGGAAGAGCAATCATGCAATGCCCCACCTACGCTCTAAAGTGTTACAGTCCCAAGGGAGCTATACTATGAACTCTTGCTGAATATGCCTACTGACCATTAAAATATGCATGAGAGTGACTTTAACCTAGTGCAGAAAAATAACTGGTCTTGGAAGAAATGAACACATATAGCAAGAACCACACATACTCATGAGTATGAATACAATCTTCTCTAAAGTAGAAAAGAAGAGCTGACATCAACTAAATCAGGTTTCATAACGCTTTAGGTAATGAAACACTGTTCAGACTTTCAGTGCCCAACCAACACTTTATAGCTGCACAAATACCTTAATAGTGAGATGAATGACTAATAACATTGCGTGAAAACCACTGGGTTTCCTGGGATATGTTGAAGGCATGGGAACTTAGGAAGCTCCCTTGTAACTGAGTGAGACCATTGGTCCATCTGTCACAGTACTGTCAACACTGACTGGCAGTGGCTCTCCTGGGTTTTAGGCAGGGGTTTTCCCAGCCCTACCTAGAGACACCTGGATTGAACCCGGGACTATGCTCTACTACTGAGCTATGTCTCCTCCCCTCAATCTTATTTCAATTGCTGGTATGACATTAACATGATTATAGCTGTGCTTGAGGATGTTTATTTGAAACATTTATAACCTGATGAATTAACAGTGGGATGCAGCAGCTAAAATAATTACTGCAATTCTAGGCTGCATCAACAGGACTATAGCACTAGCTAATGGTGCCACACTACTCTGCCTAAGTCAGACCTTGCTTGGAAGTATTGTGTCCAGTTCTTGGCAAGGAAATTGACAAACTGGAACTTGTCCAGATGTGGGTGACAAAGATGGTGAGGAGCCTGGAAACTAAGTCAAATGGGGAAAGGCTGAAGGAATTGGGTATGATGGCTATCCTCAAACACTTGAAAAGCTGTCACCTACATAAAGTGTTTTCTGTGTCTTACAATTATATTTTCTGTTGCTGCAGAGGGTAGCACAGGTTCAAATTACAAGAAAAAAGATTTAGTTTAAATATTAGGAAGAGCTTCCTGAAAGTATAAATTATTTGACAGTGGAACAGATTGCTACAGAAGGTGGTGGATCATCCATTAGAGATTTTTAAGCAGATTTCCCGCATCAGCAGGGGATGGTACTGAATGACCTTTAAAGTCCCTTCCTACTTAACAACCCAATTTTCATTTAAATAAGCCAGGGTGGCTTGTTTAAATTGGTGGTGTTTGCTGGCACATGCTGGGCACCATTAACCAGATTATTTACTTAAATAAGCCATAGTATTTAAACTATAGTGGCTTAAATAAGACACTAAGGCTTATTTAAATTGGTGACACATGCTGGGTGCCATTAGCCAAATTACTCCAGGAGTGGCTTGTTATGTTGTCCAAATCCAGGCAGCATGACTTGTTTGAGACGGAGACAACACTCAAATAATCTGTGGCCTATTGCTGGATTATTTGAGGGTTGTTTCCACCTGGTTTTGGACAACATGATAAGACACTCCTGGACAAGTAATTAGGCTTATGGCACTCGGCATGCGTTGCCAATTTAAATAAGCTTTAGTGGCTTGTTTAAGTCACTGTGGTTTATTTAAGCATCAATCAAATATTAATAAAAATGGCAAATATCAATAAAAAATTGAGAAAATGGCACCTAAGATAAGTTGACGCATGCAGCAAAAACAAGCAAACAAACAAGCAAACAAACAAACAGCAGAATCTGATCGAATAGCTCAACAGCAATAAGAAATAATAGAACCACAGTCTTCCCAAAGGCTTCTCCAGACAAGGGTGTTATTAGCATACTAGCAAGCTAGTAAAAAGGCTGGTATGGTATTTTAAGAAAATTATTACCTCTCTTTAGAAAGATATGAAGTTTTCCAAATTACTCCTTGTAGCATCTGAAAGACCATTACAAACAACACTTTTTTTTTCAAGCTTGCCACTACCAAAGGCAAACTGGAGAGCCTACTGGCTGGTAAATTTGCCACTTAAAATGACTATTCAAAAGTAAACTGGTTTGATTTGGTTCTTGTCCTTCAGCTGATCAATGAGTGTGTGTTCCACAAAGAGAGCACAGTGACAAATGATGGACAGGACAGACAAATGGAAATGGTTCCTTAGGTGTTGTAGCAAATAAGCAGTCTACTCCATTGCAGACTCTGCTTCCAAAATTCCAGCACCAAAGCTTTGCCGCTACTGGAAATGTAGCAAATGCCCCAGCCTCGTTAATACTGATCCAAATAAATTTGTTTCTGAAGTGAACAATATTTTGAAGACCACATTTCTCTTCTCGGTATTTACAACCACGACAGAAATCTGTATAGTATATTTAACATGCTTTCCTTAAACGTCTAACATATTTCTGAATTATGAGACTTGAATGTCTGGTCTGGATAATGAAATTTAATGTCTAGGCAGCTGTGCCATTTCATTGAATGTAGACTACTGTATGACTGAGATGTGCTCCAAAATGAAAAGTGGCGGGGAATCTCTGCAGCCTCTTTTATATTTTTATATACGTTATTTTTTATGGTACGGCTGAACTAGGTGAATGAATATGTTCTGCCGCTCAACAGTGAGCCCAAAACAATTGAGTCCCCTTCATTTGAGAGTAACATTTCAAAAGGGCATATAGGCATCGCTGAAGCACCATTAAGAGCCAACCCCCTGCTGCCTGCCTGAAAAGTGTGTCTACAGTCTGGGACCTCTTGACCTCACTTTCAGCAGGAAATTGAGCAAATTCAAACCTCCATGATTTACTTGTGTCTTTCAGACTTCTGTTGGAGAAAGGCAAACAATACAGGTAATTAACTCAACAGAAGCCTAATTAAATCCCTATTATGGAAGCAGGGCATGAAATTGATGGTGACATAAGGAAGGTTCTTCCCGACAATGGAGAATGCAACAGCAAACATTCGTTTGAGACGCATCCAGCCCTCCTCCTATTGGAGACCCAACTGAATGCTCATTCTCACCTCCCCACCAAAGCAAATGGTATTGATGGTGCAATCATCCATCACTTTCTTTGACAAAGTGCTGACTTTCAGCTATGGCTAAGGCAATCCTACCCTACACCCCCTTTCTCCACTGTCAACCAACTAATATTCATTACAGGAGCCATAGCAATTAACCCAAGACTGATAGGCTATTTATGGTGAATCAGTTTTATGCACAAGTCATATTGAGTTGCAACCATCAACTTTGCAACAATGATCTCACATTGCTTGGTCTGGCATTCCTGGCTCTTTGACAGTGGTCTCCTTTCTGCAGACAGCAACAGAAGCCAAAACACTGGAATCCAGAACCCAAGTGGGAGGCTGGGAAGCTGGCCTAACTTTAGTGATTTTTTTTAAAGAACATCTCTACAAGAAGCAACTCATTTGTGTCAGATTGCCATTAGCAAACTTTAAAAAAAAAAAAAAAGCTTCCATTTGCTAGTGGGAATTTATTTTCTTTGCTTCAGACTAATTCTTTTTCTGCTTTAACTGCCTGCAGCATTCTATTTTAAGAGTCAATCAAGGAATAGAAAGGTACCAAAGGAACTTGTGGAATTCCCTTCCCCAGAGATACTTAGGGATAGACCTAAGCCGAGAGGGAAAGAGAAAAATGTATCAGAGCAAAACAAATGTAAGAATTGAATGAGACTATATTGTGGCAGATTTCCCAATAATAAGTTTACAAATAAGCTCACATTTCGTAATTATTTCTAAAAGAATCTCTCCTATACAAATAGCACAGCACCAAGAGCTGAAATAACTAAAAGGACAAGAAAGCATCATCATCATCATCATCATCATCATTATCAATGTGGAATAGTGCAGACAGCAAGCAAAAGAACAAAAAAAAGAGAAGCTGGCCATATTTTAAGACTATTTATTTATCACATCATTGCATATGTCTGTGTGGCCAGCACACATTTGCCTCCCTTCTGCTCCACTAAGGATTAATATGCATTGTTGAATTCTGGGCTGTTGCGATGTGTGAAAATGGGTGTGCTAACAAACCATGGGTTGTTAACCATGAACAACCCAGAAAGAGAGCCTTGTTGTTGGGTTGTAAACTTTGGGTTGTTTGAACCAAGGGTTGTCGATACATGTGAACACAGAACAGTGGGTTGTTTCACCAGGCTCCAGAGGCAGCAGACAAGAGCAGTAAAAAACCTCAGCTCTACATGACAGTACTAAAGCACTGCAAAAGTATTCGGGATATGGGGATAGAGTGGGCGAAAGAGGAGGGGATCAAACCACATTGGGATTGAGGAAATAAAGCACTATTTTGTTCAGTTGACTGCCAGACAAACCCTAGGTAGGGCAACAAACCATGTGTTAAAATAGCTGTTGGGTTAGTATTATGTGCAAACCAGAACTGTAAAAAAGATCAAAGAGCTTGCATTTGAAGAAACGGCACCTTTTATGTTTGGAGGAAGAAAACCAGTATCACGACTACTCTTACCTCCTAGGAACTGCAATGAAGAAACAGGCAGAAAGGCTGTCAAGTAGGCAGTCTAGAATTATATATGTGACAGTAGGTGCCAGGAGACCAATATTTTCCTCACCCCACATTACCAAATCATAACCTCAAGTGAGTAGAAGCAAAGAGGTACCTAAGATAAGGGGCACTCGGAGGCAGAGGAGCTAGGGGAAGAAAATATGGAAGAAACAGGGAGCAAGGAATGAAATGCTTAGACCAGCTTGGAGAAATACTACAAAAGAAGGCATCAGAAAGGATTGAGGAGGAAAGACCAGGGAGACTAGGAAAGAAGGTTCAAGCTTTAGACTCCAAAGGAGTCAAAATGGGGAAGATGAGGCAAAGCCAGCTAGAAATGCACAGGACAGGTTTGGACTCATACTTGCTAGCTCACTCAGCTACAGACAGTCTTTATGGCCATGTTTCCATACCATTTGATGGGCATCTCACTAGTAGTCTATGGATTTAGGAGACTTCATTTGGTAATCTCTCTTTAAAGAACAGAACAAGAAATAAAGTAGTATGTCTATGTGGGGAGTGAAATATTTTAAAAGGAAACAACAGGCAGCAGGGCATCAAAAAGAGAGCTACATGGAAAATAAATCCACACTGTAACAAATTTACTATCACTTACAATAGAACTTCAGCAAATAATAATAATCATCATCAAGGGTGTCCAGGAGAGAAGGAGCACAGCTCTCATGCTTGCATTTGACCACACGCTGTTATACATCAGGAGTACCCTACTCTCTGGCCTTTAAGGTGGTTTGCACACTGTGAACCTGAAGGCTAGTCATTCATTGTTGGATTATGAAATGGTAAGAATAAAAAATGGGCTTGCTATGCTCATGAACAACAACAGTACTCTCCCCCCTACCCTGTTTTCTTTTCAGCAGACTTCATATTTTATTGCTTAGTAAAACCATATTCAATTTGAACGAGAACAGTCTACTGTCATTTTAAAAAAAGCCAAGAATGGAATGCTGAGGAATAAGAAGCACTGAACAATACACTGATCAAAATGTTCTTTCTAACACCCTTTACTGTTGAAATTATACTTATAACATGCTTCTAAGGAATGGGTTTTTTTAATTTAAATATCAGTTATAACCTCAATATGGTTTCCATTAAGTATTACCTGAAGATATTGTTTTTATTCTGAATGTTTTGCTCTATTACGCATTTCCACTGAATGCTTTGAGAAAGCATTTCATCACGCTTCCCATCCATAACTGGTTAAACGGCAAAAGCTGAAGAGTTTTAACTTACTCCATTTCTTCAGCATCAGCTTTGCTCACTTATATGCATATCTACAATTCAGCACGTGATTCCTCCCCACCCCTACCAGATGGCTGATCTGCCACATTCTATTTATCCATAATGCTAAGATTATTGGGGTGTAACTTCAATCTATGAACTGATATGTGAACCTTTTAAAAGATCAATTCATAGCGCAACTGTATACACGTCTACTTAAAAGTCCCATTGAATTTAATGGGCTTATTCCCAGGTAAGTATGTATATGATTGCAGCTTAAAATAGTTAAATATAGATTAGATTTATGCAAACACATTTTACAATTGTGGTTACAAACAGAATTACTGGAGAACATAAGAAGTGTTCTCCAGTCATTCTGTACATAACAAAAGCAATAAAATGTGTTTGAATTAATCTAATCTATGTATTATAGTTGTTATAAATTTAACACTTTGGGGGCCTGTTTTTAATGTTTAACTGATATGCTGAAGTGTCAAGTGATCTGGAACGCAATTGTTCAACATGATCCTCTTTAGATAATTTTGTTCAAGCCATATCTGTGCCAAAAAACTTTTCTTCAGTCAAGGCATAATTGGCTATAGATTGTGTGGTCTTAAAGAGTCCACTGCCATTACCATATCCTATTTCTTGTACAATGTATGTCATAAAATTTTACCTGGGAACATCTTGGAAACACCCAACATACTTAGGTGATACTTGCAAAATCTTTCCAAAACAATATGTTAGGTAGGTTAAGGGCTTGATAGCAACAGTCAAATTACTTTAGATTTTATATCAAATGCTTTTCTTAGACACAACATGTTGATCTAATAATATGGTATGGCTATCCATCACCATGGCATCCAAACTCACCGAACACTAATAAAACTCAAAAGAAAGAAAGAAAGAAAGAAAGAAAGAAAGAAAGAAAGAAAGAAAGAAAGACCTCTAAAGCTTAGTCCTGGAAGACAAACAACAGCATTTACAAAAACAATTACTAAAGTCAACTTTATAAGACCAAGGCAAACTCGGCAGATTAAGAGACACAGCATATTAGGGTCACTACATTTGAAGCAAGGTAGGAGAATACACTGCAAGCCACAGAAAGGTGCTGCAGGTAGGTGGAATGAGTGGTGCTAGATGATGCCTGAGATGGGAAGCAAAGACCAGTCAAAGACCAGCTCCTTTTGTATTATTTATTCATTAATTAACTAACAATATGCTCTCCCCCTGAGGGACTCAGAGCAATTTACGTATGGGGTTTAGTGTATCATCAAGGAGGCTGACAGAAGCAGACCTCCTTAGCTCCAGTAGTAGTACTCTATTACACATGAAACCTTCTTTGAATTATTAATCTGTTATTTCATTTAGTAGGGGTTCCTTTTCCTGTCTTGCAGCAAGGTTGCTCTCTGGAAATCATTCACAGAGAAACTGGAGGCCTACTGAGAAAGTACATTTATTGCTCTCCATACAGAGATTCTCCCAGTGAGTATTAAAATAGTGGTGGCAAATGGCAATTTATGGTAGCCATACCCCAAACTCCAAAACAACCATGACGAAACAGAGCCAGTCATTCTGTAGACCAGTGCTTAAAATTAGGTTTAGGAAAACTCCCTAAACTTGAGATAAACTGAAAAAACGTGAGTACTGCCTTGACTCTGCATATGTTGTAGAAATAAAACAAGGCATTTTTCAAATAATCTTCCATTTAAAATAGAGTGGTCACCAGGTATTGTTTCACTAGCCACTATATCATTTTTAATCTGAATCAGAGTGCAGAGGTGTAGCCCCTCACTTTCTTGTTCTTTTTAGTGTTTATATATCATTCTCAGTGCAATTGAATTAAAATTTCTCTTTGTCTTTAGAACTCCTCTGCCAATGTGGAACAGAAACACTACTTAGTAGTATCATACATTTGAGCCAAATGCACAAATGAGGTGTTTGTATTTCAAATGGCACTGCAGTCCTTCCCAGAAGCACAGATCATCTGCGGCGCTCTGAAGGGTAGGCAGGACATATTTGTTTAAAAGTCTTGATTATTAACCTGTGATCATCCTAATCCCACCTTGTGTCCAAAGTGAGCTGAATCCTGAAAGATTCAGGATCTTCTACGAAGCCATAATAGTAAGCTAAGTCTAAACAAGGAAATTCCAAGGCAAGTCTTTAAAAAGATAAACAATAATTATTGTAAACTTTGTAGTGATGGTTTTAAAGATTTGTTCTCAGAGTTCAAGCCCAACTAGGAGAAGACATTAATATGTGAAGAACATTTTATAGTCTGAGATTTCTCAATTCCAAATATTAATACTATAAAGGGATAAAGGAAGCCATTTGTAATCAAATTCCCAACAAGAAATAATGCAAGAAATATAGATACAAATGCTCTGAATTTTTAAGCAACTAGCCAAATGACTGACCCAGTTATATTTTATCACTTCAGCAGGAGAATGTAGGGACACCTATCAAAATCACTAGTTAATAGTTGCTTTAAAATGCATACAAGAACAGTTAAAGGAAATTCCTAGCACGAAGAGAGGAATTGGGAGAACATTGCTTCTGCCTTGCACTCTTACAATCATCTTCTATACAAATAAAAGGAAGTGTTAGTTTATATGTTTGTATGTCCTCAACAGACTCAAAAATCATACATCCAATAGTTAAGAAACTTTTAGGATTATTTGTTCTACCTCTATCTGGGATCCTTTTAGGCATAGTGAATATTTCAACCTTCATCTTGAACTAAAAAGGCGGCAAATCAATTTTTTTTAAAAAAAGATTTACTGTTTCAATACCATTTGATAGATTACAACCAAACTTTCCATCATCATTTAGCACTGCAGCTATCAAATTTTAACAATACATCATTCATGTTTTTTAGACACTTAAAAAAAAAAAAGCTCAAATACTGAACACCCCCCCTCCCCACCAAAAAACATGAAAAAAGAACAAGCAGAGTTTGAAGCCAGGGAAGATTTGTAGGCTGAGTTATAGTCCTGTCCCTACTCATTCCTGCTGTGGGGCAGCTCCATCTAAGGTGGATGGAGTGGATAGACTCTCTCCCTCAGAGGGTTACAGGGGTGGACCATTGCAGGGGAAGTGCCTACAGGTGCCAGCAGGTGTCCCTTCATTCGGGCATGGTAGGCACAATCTGTCCAACTCTGACAGCAGTGTAAATTTGCTTGAAGCCTGCAGAAGAATCCACACGCTGATTCCCACTCATGAAGTCATGGCTGTGTCTACAGCATTAGGACAGGAATCCACACCAACCTATGGATCTTCAGACACTATGTAAGAAGCCATAAGATTGGTCTGCCTATTTAATAGAAATATAACTTCACTTACAATTGCTGGGGGATCATTCCATTCTTCATACGATGTGGCAGCATATGGGTAGATCCTGTCATTGATGATCTTGAGAGTTGCCAAAGCAATGGCCTTCATTGATTGAAAATAAGCTTCCCAAAACCACCTTGCCTGCAATAATGAATAATATTTTCATATTATATTCATACAAGATGGCAAATACCAAATATCTATATATGGTTGAATATATATATATATATATATATATAAAATCTAACTATATTTCCAAGGTTCAACCACATGCCACTATCATAGGAACAGCCATGTTGGATCAATCCAAGTTTCATCTAGTCCAGCATTCTGTTCACAAAATGGCCAAACAGCTGTCAACCAGGGATCCACAAGCAGGACATGGTGCAACCCATGTTCCCATGTCCTCCCACCCATGTACCCCAGCAACTGGTGTATATAGGCTTACTGCCTCTGATACTGTATGTAGCACATAGCCATCAAGGCTAGTAGCCATTGATAGCCTTCTCCTCCCAGAATTTATCCAACCCCCTTTTAAAACCGTCCAAATTGGTGGCCATCACCACAACTTGTGGTAGTGAATTCTATAATTTAACTATGCGCTATGTCAAGAAGTATTTCCTTTTATTTGTCCTGAATCTCCCATCAGTCAGCTTCATGGGATGACACTGGGTTCTAGTATTATGGGAGAGGGAGAAAAATGTCTCCCTATCCAAAGTCTCCACACTATGCATAATTCTGCACACCTCTATCATGTCTCCCCTTAGCCTCCTTAGTCACTAAGAAACCAAATCCAAGATGGGTCTTTAAACAGACTATGATCTGGTAAACAGTTCAGAAAGGCACTAAATCTAATGTTTGTCCTAGATCAGGGGTGGGAATTTTTCTGTAAAGGGCCACAAACCCCTGGGGACAAACCCTTGGGGGTCATCAGCTAAGGGTGGGCAGGGACAGAACCAAAGAAGGCAGAGTCACTCTCATTTTCTCTCTTTCTGCCATTTCCTTTTCTCTGAGGGTGTTCAGATGATCACAGGCGGAAAAGAAGCTATTGTGGCTTTTCCCACCATCATTGCATTTGCCACACCCCCTGTCGTTTACATGATTACCCATGCTGCAGTGCAGGTTGTTGTGCCATCCGAACTTGGCACACCCTGCAAAGGGAGTGGCTTTCTACACACACCATTCAACCATTACTGCAATTTGTGGGTTGTAGTGTGGGTACGAAGCTATCACCGCCATGTGCCGGGTTCGGATTACACTTTAACCCGCGCTGCAGTGGGGGTTATTATGCAGGGCACATGTGGGGTGAGATGCAACAATGGCTTCTTTCCATCACCACCACCTAATCTGAATCCAGTCTCTGTCTCCAACACCTTCTTCTCTTTGTCTCCTTCTCCAAGCCCAGCAGGTTGCGTGGGAACAGATAGATCATTCTCCCCAGGAGTCTGAACGTATTATTTGGAGAGCGCTTTTGAAATTAGGCCAAAGACTGTGGGCTGCAGGTTACCTACTTCTGTCTTAGATACTGGACTCAACAACACAGAGGCAGATGAGGCTCCCAACCAGTGTCCCTGACTACAACCCTTTACTTTTCCCCCTATAGGTGAATGGTTGCCATTAACTCCTACGGCAGAAGTAAAGCGATACCACTGGGGAAGTTGTTGTAGAGAAAGCTAAAATCATCTCTCTGCTCCTGACACTTAGGTGGCTTAGCCTCCATAGATCCCACAAAATGTTCTGTGTACACGGAATTAAACCTTCATGGATACCGTCAACATACCTTCCCTCCACTTACCACCTACTTATCTATAGGCATTTTGTTGTAAGCTATGCTTGGACTTCTATTATTTATTTTTGATTGTTTGTTTAAATATATCATTGTTTAAAATATTCATATGCTACCCTTCACTGGAATTTGTTCCTGGGCAGTTCACATGAATAAAATAACAATAAAACTATATGATAAAACAAGCCAACGGAAATAAAAACAGACAATCAGGAAGATTTTTAAAAATTAAAATTTAAAAGCCTGGGAAAATAAAAAGAGTTCTGATTGGTGTGTAGAAGACAGCAATACTAGTATCATTTAAGCCTCTTTGAGGAGAGAATTTGATAGAATGGTGCGCCACGACTGAAAAGACCCTGTCTCTGGTTATCCTGCTTGCCTTCTGGTCAAGGGTGTACACAAAGGCGCCAAATGCAGTAAACTGAATTCAGTGGGGCATACTTCCAAGTAGACATGTACAGGATCGCGCTGTAAAGGTCAGGAGAGGCAATAAGCCTGTGTAGGATAGTAGAAAAACTTGCTGTTTCCCAACACTAAGAAGCCTGTAAAACAAGCAATTCCTAGTCTAGCCCTTACAAAACAATACAAAACTTATAAGTGCACTATGCATGTTGAATGAAGTTCCTAAACTAATTTGCAACCTGGCAATGGGCGCTGCAAAATGTGGGCACCCAATTTCTACTAAAGAATTCAAACCACTAACAAGTAAGCTGATGACATGTTCTTTTGTTACCATTACATTTTCATCCACTGCCAACTGTCATTCAGGATACACATTGGTGTTTTTGTTTTTGTTTTTAATAGTGATGTGTTGCTTGCTTCTAATACAAAAGTGCAACGAACAGAATTTGTAAGGACTTGGAACAAAATCAATTCAGAAAACTCTACAACCCCAAAGGAAACATGCTTGCCAAGAATCATACCTCAAGTGATCTGCCCTTACAGAAGTTATTTTCTAAGTTTAATTGTTTCTGCAGAGATCTCCAACACATTTAAATGTCCAGAAGCACTAAAATTTAAAGATCTCCCTAAGGCCCAGTATCAGCCAGGAGGAATATGTGCATATGTGGGGGGGGGGGGGTGCAGTCAGCAAGCAAAGCTCCCCCCCCCCCCCGCCGCCAAATGCATTGGCTGGACATAATACTTGCAGAGCCAGTATTATAAAAGGCAATAGCATAACATACACAGCTGGCCATGCTTATCAGGTTGACTTTCTGACTGTGAAGAAAGACTAGCACCACAAATATAATCATGCTGAAATAACAGAGTGAAACACAACTGGAGAACACTATGCCCTTGGAGTTACACATAAAACGAAGCAGTTGCACTCTGCTGCTGGAGACTGTTTTACTGCTAAATACAATTCAATTTGTCCTTCAATACAGGAACCTACGCTTATATTATGAAAAGCTGTAATGCCACAAAGAGCCAAACAGGACAGAGAATGAATCACGTCTATTAAGAATATAGTGGTATTCTATACTTGCAAAGTGGGATGAGTCCATCCTCCTTTAAAAGCTCTCAGTTTTTACCACCAAGTAGACAAAGAAAATGCTAGAAAAGTGGTTTGAGAGCCAGACATGATTCTCATGGAGAGGTGTATAACAAGTTAATTTCATCAGTTAATATGTACACCTCAGTAAACAGTGTCTCCAGCTTAGCTCGTGTAGGACATTAACAGAAAAACTGTTACCACGTTAGCAACTCCTGAATGTCAAGGATAGTTAAACAACCTAGATTACGTACAGATATAAAAATTAACTAACAAGGGCTGAACTAGGAATAGGAAACCATGTTCCCTGCTCACCCCTGGTAAGCAACAGTGACCACAGAGATGAGACGTGATCCATTCACACTTTGATAATGACTGGTTCTGCCTCTGAACAAGCTGAATGAACTTTACATTCCTGTAGTTTGTAGACAATATTCCTTCATATACAAAGAATAAGATCTTTAAGTTACTTTATGATGACTTCAAGCCAGGGAATTAGCTAGTACTTAGGAACAGAACCTGAAGACATGCCAGTGGTTCCTACTCCCACCATCAAATAGCAGATTGGCAACCTCTGCCCTGCATAGTGCCATCTTCCTCCCTGTGCATTTGTGATTTCTGGGGGCTGTTTACTTCTGAGCAGAGAGGAGGAAAATCATGGATCAGGGTCCCGCAGTAATCCCATAGTACGTTTGTGTTCTACACTTCCTCTCCAATCAAAAGTACCTCAAGAAGCTTTTGAGGTCTGTCACTGGAGTGCTCCAAGGTCCACCTACAACTACAAGGAGCTTGGAGTGCCCCAATAACAGCCAGACCTTTATGAGGGAGCTAATGTATAACATGCTATATCTTCCACTGCATTGCGTATATGTGCAGCTAATATCTACCTCTGCAGTAGCTGAAAGGACTTTGGTTAAGTCACCATAGTCTGACCTCTTCCCATGCCCTCTACTTTTGTACTGTGTAAACAGGTTTCTGTTATATTAGACATGACCTAATAACAGTATCTACAAAAATCTTCTTTTAACTACTAAGAGCAAGCATGTTATCTCTTACAGTTTCCTTTTGCATTCATTTCTTCCAACTTCTAATAGCAGCTTCAGAAAGAATTGGATTTTCACACCATGAATGATGGAGAAGAGGGAGGCAAAGAATGGAGAAGACGTGTCTTTCATAGCTTAAACGTTTGTGTAATTATTAATTTAAGACAAGAACTGCACAAGAGTTTTATATATCGGCAATCATTTTTTTCTGACTTGCGTTTCTTTAAGAGCAGAATCCAAAACCTTTCAAGGGGATTGCAAATCTCGAAACAGATGTTTTCAGGGCTCAAGGCTTCCTTCCCACCTTGTTTGCTTTTCCAGAAAATAAACTGATTAACGTGACTAGTCAAGTCATCCAGTACCATCCAACACAGAACATTACTGAGCACAGCAGGAAATTCTTCCACTTAAGAAGAGATGTACTTTCCCTATTTCATCAAAGGAAGCTTTGATTTTTCTTTTCTGCAGTGAATATAATTTTTAAAAAAACTAGATTAAAAGGAAACACAGGTTATGGACACAATTTTATCTAGCTCATGTGATATGTGTGTGTGTGTGTGTGTGTGTGTTTGTGTGAGACAGAGAGAGAGAGAGAGAGAGAGAGAGAGAGTTATATAATCAGGCAATATTAGGTATGAAATAAATGGCTGCTTGATAGCCATGAACCTAGTGATGCTGAAGAAGAATGCAATGCCCAGACAGTACATTGTATATATGAGAGTGAATGACCACATTTTGTTAAACATTGACCTTCACATCTGATTGCTGACAACTGCAGATTAATTTTGTAAATATGTCTAAAATACTTTTTGGACATACACCAGTAAATGACAACAATTAAATTCAGACAATTCCCAACATTCACCAGTCTCTCTTGCTGAGTTTTTTGGATATTCACTAAATTTGTAAATCCTGACATTTACCAGATTTGGCCATTAACAGATATACTTCATAGCAGTTGCCTCTGGGCAGCAGAAATCTAGCTTCTTAAAGTTATAATCATGCAAAAGTACCCACATGAACTGGATGGATGCTGAAACCAGCCACAGTATGAGGTAGTGTACAGGGAGGACCAAGTGCCTTTCCTTGCTGACACAGATTACTCACATGAGATCTAGGGGAACTCAGAACAGATTTGGGGGCATATGGGTGACTTCAGGGGGAGGAAGGGAAGGGAAACTCCTGTTGTGTGAGCAGAAGTCCATTCATGTAATGTTTTATTCATCTTCTATTTCCAAAACATTTCCTTTTCTCTAAGCAGCCTCTGTGAGGCAAGTATATAATCTTCAGAATAGGCAGAAGGTGAAGAGCTACGTGTGGGGCCACTCTTTAGCAGAATTCAGAAACTTCAGTTGTTGAAAAACGCAGCAAACAACCTTTAAATTGGGACAGAGTGACAAGAACAAAACTGCAGCCCAACACAACTGCACTAGCTATTAGGTTCTAGGTCCATTTCAGTACCAAATTTCAGTCACCAAGAGAACTCTTAATTGCCTTGGGATAGCATACCATAAGGAGAGAAATGCTCTCTCATCGCCGAAATGGCTCCTTTAGCTATGTGGGAGAGGCTTTTGGCCACGGTACCCTCCATCAGAGAGATGACACCGGCTGGAACATGGAATGGAGTCATTCAGTTGTGGCTCCTACCCTTTTGAATCCGGTGCCAGGTACTGAAGCCCTGGGCTGGGCTTCTCTGCAGCTGTTGGACCCTGTTTATCTTACTTCCCATCTCTGCCTGTTCACAGAAATCCCTTCTCCTCTGTTTCAGGACTTTGAGAGCTAGAACTGTTTTTTCTTAGAGCAGGAATGGGGAACCTGCTCTAAGATGCATTTTATAGTAGTTTTCGGTTTAAAATTTTGCTTCAGCCCTCTCAAATGTTATACCTAGTTAACTGCATGTGATTTTGAAAAAGTTAATTTCAGCTTCTTTGTCCCCTATCATCCGTTGTTTTTGGTTTTTTTAAAAAATGCATTCTTCATTGGTTGGATCCGGAGACATGTAACAGAATTTTGCTCATACAATGAAGCATTCCTGATGCCACCTCCCAACTACAACTCCCTGTGGCCCCAAAAAGCCACTTCTAAGGATCCATTGACCCTAAGAAATCCCAGAGAATAGGACATGGGGGACTGCAGTAGGACATGGAATCACCAGAATTTAAGGTTGAGCAGCAGAGCTTTTCCACTAGCACAAGACTGGATCCAAGTCAATACTTTTAAATGCATCTGTGCAGCTTTATTTAGTTTTATTCAAATGAGGTTCCTATGACTAATTGCAACTTGCAGGCCATCCCATCCTCAAGTGCCTTCGTCTTCTTATTCCAAGTTTATACACAAAGCTGGTGTTAACATTCACTTCTCACAACCTTAGCTGCACTGACATTCATTTATTAAGAAGAGCAGGTTCAAATTATTCTTCATGCATGCACTTCACCAGTTTGAGAAAGGGAACGTCTGTACCACATGTGCCTCATAAATGCTAGCGATGTTGGAATTCTCTCACTCCCTAAAACAAAGTAGCAACACGCAATTCAGAACAGACAATATGCTTTGCTTTAGCACTACAATACTATAACATGAGAATCTGACTTGTACGATAACAGCGGGGCTTGGTAAACTATTCTAGTTGGTTAGAAACATCTATTGCCACCAGAGAGGGAAATCTACTCACTGAAAATAACATTTGCAGTAACCTACATACTGAAAGAAAAATTTATTTAGGCAAAAATGTTATTTTCTTTAGAACTACACATTTAACTGCCCAGCATTTCTTCACAAGTCTGGACAGCATCAGGTTACACCACACTGTATTCCTACAGTATGTGTAAGTCATAGTGTTAATGTCACTGGAGTTGCCCCATTATGCTGCAACAATGGCAAATGTACAACCTAATATGAAGACATTAATACTGGGAAAGACACAGAAAAAGGATTGCTTAATGAAGCATTAATAGAATCAGTTGGAGGCTATATTCAGCGGGAGAAAGACTTTGGCTTTCATCAGTTACCTAGGCCAAAGTTCTAGCTGGAACAGAGAAATGTCAGCCAAGAGAAAGGTAGAAGGACTTGGAAGAAAGCAATAAAAGTTAATTGCCTAATCTAACAGTCAGGCGCCATGGTGCTGTAAGATTTTGCCCCACTTCAAGAGTCAAGTGTTCCCAGAGTGCCACACTTCACACCGTTTATGAGGTCCTGAAGTACTACCATTTTCATGGTGGCAGAAGTTACTTTAATGGCTTTCCTTTTGGTAAAGGGTTATAGAAAACCCATACATCTTTTACTACCATCAGGTCAGTTAGACAGAGGTGGCTAAAATAACACTACTGCAATTCTTCCAAATATTATACTGATCTTTGTCCTTCATTCAAGTTTTAGTCCTTGCAAACCAACCCCCCTTTTCATGGGTTTTCACTTATTGTCAACGTATCCCCTGCCCAATGTTAATTGCAATTTAAGTCTAAGGCTATACTTTAAAAGCTAACTATAAACTTGATCATGTTACATGAATACAGGTCCCACTAATTTCGGATGGCTTTGTGTGTGTCTAGGTAAATTTACTACAACACAGGCTCTCAATTTCAATTGATTATATCTTATCTGTAATTAAAATTAAGAATCTGTATAACTTTCTACAAAGGTCACTATGAACAGGGGCCTAATTTTTTGAATATTTAATCCTAGAAATACTAAGGTATTCCAGTTTTTGGGAGAGTTTTGGGATTCTCAAGTTAGTTCGGCAGCCATATTGATAATTTCAAATTGCTCAGATGTACCACGGTGGCATAAAATATTGTATAACATGACATTATATAAAAAGGGGGGGGGGAACCCTACTGATTTGATCATATGTCATAATTAAATAAAAAATAAAAGTCTTGCAACCCAACTATTTCATTTCCAATTTAATAAAGATACTGCATTTTAAGGAACATTGCTTACATTAGTTTTGGGACATTCACTGTTTCACATCACCTATGTTGAATAGAGATTTTGCAAAGACATATATATCAGGTCAATTTATACCAAACTACCAAAAAAAAGTTAAATAACTTTTTATCAAGTTTCTGAATTCTGAAGTTTGGCATTGGCATTGATTTCCCACTAGGGCATATCAAAACCGTGTGCCCCCCTACTTATGAAATGGTTCTCAAATATAACAAAAGGGGGCATTTTTTCAGGGTGGAGGCATGTGACAGGGGCAAAAAAGTCTGCAACTACCGTTTTAAAATGAGGCCAAACACCCAGCACAATCCCTACACGGACACACGTCTTGTCTAGGAAGGGAGACAGATACACGTGGCAGCATAAGGCCATTTCCCCCCTAAGATAACACAGTCATTTCAAAGAAAGTATCAGCTTTCATTACAAGAAATTAACCCATGAAAATTCAATGCTGCCTGAGAAACTCAGCTTTCACTTTATCCTTATATAAGAAAATATTAAGTCTCTCCATTGAAGAAACGTTCTCAGAAAATACATGGACAAAGCCTGCTATAGACTGAAGTTTTTTACTTTCGAATTAGGGGGTCTCCCAAAAGGTTATGCACTTAGTGGTCTGTACAACGTCTTATTTCTCCTAAAAGACTACTAGAAAAAATTGAGCACATGTGGCTCTTTGGGCCCCAGCCAGGTTATAAACAGCCCTGTTTTGCTAAAGTTCACTCTCTGTGATACTGTCTGTGGCAGCCTCTCACAACCAGGTGCTCTCCAAATGAGTTGGATTACAATTCCCATAACTCCAGACAGCACAGACAGCCACACAGGCTGCGGATGATGGAATATTAGTCCATCACATCTGGAGGCCACCAGTTTGGGGAAGCCTGGTTGTCGAAACACAGCTGAGAAGCACAAGATACATCTGAGGGAAATTTGTGACCACATAGAAGAGGGGTAGGCAACTCTAGATGTACCCTCTAGATGTTTTGGACTGCAACTCCCATAAACCACAGCCAACAAGGTTAGGGATCTTGGTAGTTGTATTGTAAAACCTCTGGAAGGCACCAACTTGTCAGCCCTTATGAGTGGAAGGAGTGGAAGGAGAACTTTAGCGTGTTGTCTGAACACGCTCAGTGTCAGTTAAAAAGGAAAGCCATTTTTCTTTCTTTCAAAGTATGTGTAGGCAGCAACCATGAAAGGATCAGGCCCCCAACTCATGTATTTTGAACGGAAATTCATATTTTATACGCATGGGTGTGCTTAATAACCAACTCTAGCTGCATGTAATTTGAACTGAACAATAGCTTCTTACGTATTGTATGAAGCGTTCCACAGTCAAGCTGAGGGAAGACAAGGAAAAGAAAATTTAGCAAATATATCTGGCCATTTTATGCTAATTTCCAGAGAAAATCTCTAAGTAGTGCAAACCTTGGGAGTGCACACCCTTCCTCTCAACTCTAGGAAGGAGCAACAAGAGAACTGGAATACACTGTGTTTATCTGGACACAGTATCTCCCTGGCAATCTAAATAAAAATCCCAAGGTTTGCAGGGACATATTGGGCGTTCAGGGGATACCATGTTCAAAACAAACATAGTACAACCCAATTAACTTGTTCCTTTCTCTGAATGCCAAGGGGGAGGGGGACTGAGAACCCAAGACTCATACCAAGTTGAGACTTACTTTTACATTTATATTTTAAAAGTAATGAGTGAATAGGCCTTCTGGTTACAGCATGATGTGGTGACTTGCTGTATAAATTGCTTTTTAAGAAGCATTTAATATGGGGGAACAGAGAAAAGAAGTCTGTTATCACCACTCTGCCCTGCTTGTGAACTCCACCTTGATATCTTAGCTTGCCCTTGTCAGAGAATGTTGAGATCAATGGACCATCAAGTCTAACCCCACATGGCAGTTTTTATGGTCTTATATCTCCAAGTCTAGTTAAAACTACTTTTGCTAGCATTTGGCAAGTTTAGATGCTCCGGATTTTATAAGTATACACATTAGAAATGTTTCAGGCTTTTATTCAATCTGATCTAAAAATTAAATTGGGTATAGGAAAGCTATTACCATTTGTTTTTTGTAGTTTCTAATTCACAAGGAGCGCCAAGGTCACAGTTCAAAATCCTTGTCTGACCCTCCAGATATTGGTCACCTGGGAGCTGCCTTCTATAAGTTCTCCATTTTATTGCTGTAAACGACTGACATCATTGATATGACTCCCAATAGTGAGGTTAAAAAGAGAAAACATGTTGTGTTATTATCTCCACCTCAACAAGATTTCTGACCTTCTAAACCTCTTGATCTTTATTCTGCATAAAAGTTTTAGTACTTTTCAAAACATCATTCCAGACATACCATTTTTTCAGATGCCTGACAACAATCAGGAACTTATAAATGCTTACTGGTTTCAGAACTTTGCACATTTGCAAGTGTTCTATGTTGTTGCTCAACTCTAAGGCTGATAAATATGTGTGCAAGGGCACATATAGGCATCTGTGTATTTCAGGAATAAAATGAGAAGCAAAAATTTCACTCGCAGAGCAAAGGGGTCTCTCCTACCACTTCCAAATATGTTCACTGTTCTTCTGATGGATTCACAGGTGTTACTTTGAGATAAGTTTTTTTTCCCTGTCATTGTGATTTTATATCCCGATAGTGCCTGCATGCTGGGAGGGTTAGCCTTGCTGAAAAGCATTCAGCGGTGGGGTGAGGGTGGATGGGAGGAGAAATTAACCTCAAGATTTCTGCAGGCATACTTGCCTCAAGCAGCCAGGACTGTCCCAGCAGCAAAAGGTGGCATACCTGAAGAACTCAGGAACAGTTGAGGAGAAAGATGTGTAGTGTAGTGGTTAGAGTGTTGGACTGGGAGTCAGGAGATCCGGGTTCTAGTCCGCACTCAGCCATGAAGGACTTTGGGGCAATCATGACTTTCAGACTAACTTACTACACAGGGTTGTTGTGAGGATAAAATGGAGAGGAGGACTATGTAAGCCACCTTGGGTGGGATATAAAAGCAATAAATAAATAAATAAAATGAAGTTAGGTGGCAAAAGAGTGGATGCCACTAAACATATCTACAATACTCAGGAAGCAATTAGGTCTGGCTGGGAAAGAGCTGCTGGCTTCAATTGTCATCTCTATACAGGCAGTTTTCAGATGAGTGTGGAAGAAGCACACCAAGAGAAGGGAAAAGAGTAGCCTTTGTCCTTTGCCTCATCCTTCCTATTCCCTGCAATACATATCCGTACAAGTTATTAGTATTTAAAATGTATTTACTGGACACTAGCAATTGAGCTCCGTCACTCCTCAGTATTTCTATGCTGTGTGCAGAGAAAAGATGGAGCACTCTGTCCCTCCTCTGCCAGCACATTCACTCACCTGCATGGAATTCCATGCACTCATCTGCATTCAATTTCTTCTTGCCTAGAGCTATTCGGCTTGTGTTTAAATACAAGGCTGGGTTATAGACAGTGATATTACTTTGAAGAAAGAAAGAAAGAAAAAAGAAGAGAAAGACCATCAGGCTTCTCAGGTAAAAATCATACTTAATATCATTGAAAGCAATGGCGTCCAAAGCAACATGGAGGTTAGAGGTTAGTAAAGCAGGAGCCACTGTCCAATAAAACTGTGTTTAGAGAACAGACAGACAGAACAAAGTCAGTAATATTGATCTTCAGAGAAGGAGATCAATTAAAAAGGGCAACCACAGGTATGCTACAGGGGAATTTTCACAATCCTTTCGACTAAACGTTCTACCAATCTAAACTTCTGCTTGCCACCTCACAAAACTAAATCCACAGAGGTATTCACATCTGTTACAGTTACTGCAAGCACAAGAGAGTTTTGCTAAGAATGGGGAGAACAAAAATTGTATTACACGCAGCTGTATGGTATGTTCTAACGGAATAGGATTGCCTCCTGAAAAAAAGGGGGGAAAGGTTCAGCTACATTTTCTGACAAGTGACAGACAGCTCCTGAAACAGAAAGCAATAGGTTTCAAGTCTCGAGGGTATCGCTTTCAAATATGTCAATGTTCTAAGGGTGGATCAGTTTTCCCTACTGTAGGCATCCCACTGAGAGGTGAAGTCCCAAGAAAAACATAGGAATCTGACGGAAAGCCTTTGAGGTGGCAGGAACCGAGAGAGGTTCAAAGACAAGACTGGTCAGTGGGTAGCACCTCCAAGCACCACGGAGGTTAGAGGTTAGTAAAGCAGGAGCCACTGTCCAATAAAACCGTGTTTAGAGAACCCACTCGGCAGATAAATTGAGGATCTGTTTACATCTTTCCCAGCTTTCAGAGCTACGTACTGGTGCTTCCCACTGTGATTTGGTACAATGTCCCCTAGCATCTCCCCTGGTCAGCAGCTGCCCTGGCTGGCTCTAGACTTGGCTGACTTAAAACATGGCTGGAAACTTTTAATCAGTATCCAGCATCATAAATAAATAAATAAATAAATAAGGCCCACTGCAACAACATCAGTCTTGCTTGAGATTTCTCATTACTACCATACTAAATACCAAGAGAATGGAAGACTTTGTTCCCTTGAGTAGGGATGTTAAACACAAAGCAAACCCAGTGCCAATCACACAGAAGAAGACTGCCAGATTTCTCTTGCTGTGGCAACCCATACTTAATTTATAAAAAACAAAGTCGTAGGGATCCAGCCTGCCTAGAAGTCGCATCCTTTGTTCTGGAAGCTGTATCCTGCATTGTGAGAGATGGCTGTGCTGGCACAGACACTTTTCACTTGCTCAGAGACACTATTTGACATCTTCTGAATTAGAACTATGTGTGAGCCCTGGTAAGCCTAGGCTTCAAATCAGAAAGTCTTCAATTAACTCCCAGAGGAGAACCATGCTAATCTGTTGCAGAAAAAAACAAGAGTCTTGCAGTATCTTAAAGAGTAACAGTTTTATTGCATTTGCTTTCCTGGGCTAGACTCAACGGGTCCCTTGTGGGGGACAGAGCTTCTTCTTACATAACCAAGACTGAATACATCCATCTCTGTCAAAGCTTCCATAATCATGGCTGTTTCTAAACCCTTGAACACAAAACCAGCTTCAGTTAGTTAGGACAGCACCTTGCAGATTACCTTTTCTTCAGAAAAACAGATGGACTGGGATTTAAAGCCCCACAACATAGTCATAATATTGAATTACTCATAACATCTCTCTGTTTAAATTACAGTGTGTGTGTCCAAAGAGTAAGGGAGATAAGGCTATATAACTAAAAGGAACTACCTTATAACAAATCAAACTCACTTCTCTTTCTCTCTCTCTCTCTCCAACCCCTTTTCTCTCCCCTTTCTTCTGTCCACCCCCTCCTTCTTCCCATCCAGTGAACTGCTGGGGATGGGGCAAATTGCTCTCGCCAGAGGTATGAACTAATTGCTTTTTAAAGTTAAGGTGACATGAAATTCTGAGCAATAGTACCAGCCAAAAAAAGAATAGGACTCCAGGGATACATACCATCATACACTAGGCAGGGAGTTAAGGATGAAATTCCTGATGACAGAAAGCCTCTCATGGATTTCTCTATTTCATAGCCTTTAGAACAGGGGTTGGAACCTCTTTCAGCCAAAGGGCTGAATTCGATTTTGGAGCAGCTCTCAGGAGCTGCATTTCAGTTGTGGGCGTGGCTGAAGGCAAAGGGCAACGGCACCTAAAATACCAAGAATACCAGCATATTTTACTTTAGAGCTCTTACTGCCAGTAATTAAGCCTTAGGAGAGGCATTTGAACTCGGGGCCTATGGTTCAACCTCCCTGCTTTAGAAGGCATTGACCTGGTTAATGCGATACGTTAAGCCGCAGTGGGTTGCGAGTGATGTTTGTTCAGCATGGCTTGGCTTGTCATGCGAACCTAGTACTGCAGCATCAGCTTGGTTTGTTAACTGCTGACAAGCCGTACTAAAAACTCATGGCTTGTTGTTCGTTTCTTTGCTCTCGGTATGGCTTGTTGTGTCATCAAAACCTGGCAGGGTGGCTTGCAAGTGGCTTGTCTGAGAGAGCTATAAAGCCGCCTAGCAAAAGCAGCGAGAAACCTGACCACTCCTTGTGATCTCACTAGCACAATGCCTTCCTTGTCAGTGCCCTCCATCCCGCCTACCTCTTGAAACGTCCCTTTTCTACATCTTGAATTGACACTGGAGAATTACCCCCTCCACTTCAGGGCTTCCCCTGACAGGCATCGGGGTAGGGCACTGAAAGAGATGGCTGAAGAAGCTTTTGAAGCAAGTGTAATTATTGCAGGAGTCTGTGAAGCCAATTTCTGCAGGGACAATTTAAAAAACAACTGTTTTAAGCAGGCACGTAAATTTAAAAAAGAGACTATGCACTGAAGCAATCAGTTGAACCTGCAGACTCGTGCAAGTATGGCAAGAGAAAATAGTAATAATGAAAAAAGGAGGTCAATGTCAGCGGAGGAGTAATTCTCAAGTGTCATTTCAAGGCATAGGAAAAGGAGAGGTGATATTGGATGAGACTTGGTAGTCGCAAAACAAGGAGTTGTGCTGCAAAGGCCCTGGATATGTGCCGGGAGTGCACAGGACGACTAAAAGGGAAACTAACCATGGTGAAGTTCCTGATCATGAACAACCAACCCGCGGTGCCTTATTCTTGGCGTGGCTTATCGTGGTGTGCGAACACGCACAATATTTTTACTTTTAATGTAGGAGGGGAGCCTTTTTTTCTGTCAAGGGCTACATTAGAGGTGGCACTTGGGGCTGCAGGAGAAAGGGGAATCAGTGAAAATCACCCCTTCCTCTCCCTTCCTCAAGTAGGGAGCCTCTGCTGGTTTGGAGTCCCTTTCATAAACAGAAGATCTTCCGTTCATGGAAGGACCTGTCTGGATCCAATCTACAGGTGCTGTGTCAGATATAACTAGGGTTGATTTAAAGTCCTTCTCTGAAGGACTCAGTTTTAACTATTAAAATCACAGCTTAAATTACTTAGTGAGGAACATTCTATTTAATCATTATTTTTAGTAGAAGTACATAATTGTTTAGTATAACTTTCATACATATTCAGAGATATAGGTTTCATTTGAAGGTAGGTACACACTAAGCAATTATTCTAAATTGTTTTCAGATTAATTTTCATCAAACGAGATGATAATTTGGTCATTTTAATATTAAAGCACAATGATATTTTGAAGTCATTCAGGAGATGCGCCAACTCCAACTGCTCAATTAATCATGATATTTTTGTCATGGTGTGCCAGAATTACTACCACCAAACAGGCTTTTAAACTGTACTAAAAGACTGCTTATACTTCTGGTAAATTTTCTTCTTCAACAAATAACATTAACAAAAAATGCACATTTTTTTGAATGGTTAACTATTTCAGTTTTTAGATAAATGTAAAGAGTCTTTAAAAATATAATTTAGGCAATTTCAACTGCACATGCAGAAACAAAATATTCCCAAATTGGGTCTCTTTTCAGCCTGCTGCTGCCATGCTATTTCCTTTCTACAGTGGAGGATGCATGCAGCAGAAGTTTCCTCAAGAGTCAGGACTGCATGAATATGTTCTGTTCACTTTTGGTGTCTCTTTCTATTCCCCTCCGCATTTATATCAAGACTCCTCCCGCTTGTTCAGATCTACTCCATCTTCCCAAATTCTCTATTCATTGATGTTCTCTATTTTTACACTTAGAGAGAGGCAAAGCCTTCGAAGAGTGAGAACATGAACTTCTGTATACCACCTGCAGTGCAGAATAGGACTCATCAGGTTATCTCCTATATACATAAACTGCTATGACCATATTCATAAAATCTTTGACCTAGGCTCTTTTTTTTTTACTAATTGTTTTAATAAAATTTCCAAACTTCAAAATCAGATTTAAATACAAAATCCGACATTAAAACAACTCCAATTTGATTTTTTTTTTTTTTAAGAACACTTTGATTTTTATCAACCCTGGATGTGACACTAAACTTGGCTTAGTATTACAAAAACTAGCTTAATTTCTCCCCAAAACTCGCATGTCCCTGCCCTACCACGAGAAAGAGATTGGAAACTTCTGCTTCCACTTTAGATTAAATGCATTTTACCATGTTGTCTGAACCCTAAACAATGTTTAATCTTAACAACATTACACTGTGCCTACTCAAGAAACAATTAAAATGATGAAAAATAGAAAACATTAAAGTACTTAAGAATATGCATTATTTGAAAATGATAAACATGTAAGGTAGCACCAGGGCCTTCATATTACATAGCAATGCCTCAACAACAGTCAGTCTTACCTATCCATCATGCCCCACTTGGATAACACTTAAGACAGAAATGGGGAATGTGTGGCCCTCCAGATGTTGGTGGACTGCAACTCCTATCAGCCAGCACAGCCAATGGTGAGGAGTGATGGGGTTGTAGTCTGACAACATCTGGAGGGCCACATGTTCCACAGCCCAGATTGAAGAGATGAACTTTGCAATCCTATTCATGCTTAGAAAGAAAAAAGTCTGACAATTCCCAGCAAGCCCCAGCCAGAATAGAGCTTTTTCTGTCTAAACATGCAAAGAATTGCATCATAAACCTCATATAATACAAAATATATAGTACCAAAGTATTTCCAATTGTTTAAAAAATCCTAATCCACTGACAGGTACTCATATGTCAAGTCGCTCCCCAAAGAGCTAAAGCTTCCTGTGGATCAGTGATGTGTTAAGAAAGAGCCCTCCTATATAAATGCCAAAGCCAGAAGTGGATACAGGTGTGCTTTCAGGCCAAGTGTAATTTTCTGGTGTCTTTAAAGAAACATCAGTTATTATATAACATATGCAATGGACCAATGTAAAGACTGTGCTACTAATATAATACAAGAAAACACTATTAACAAATAATAAACATTTAAAACAATAAAAACTTAAAATGGCAAGAGCAAAATAAACCCCAAAAATAGGCTGACCATCTGAAAAGGAGGACAGGGCTCATATAACTTTAACAGTTGTAGAGAAAAGGGAATTTCAGCCAGTGTCATTTGTATGCAATTAGTTCCTGGTGAAATTCCCTCTTCATCACAACAGTTAAAGGTGCAGGGGCCCTGCCTTCTTTTGTATATGGTAGGGGTGTGCATCGGATCGGATCCGATCCACGATCCGAATCCGATCCGCCCCAAAAATCGGAAAATCCGATCCGATCCGATCCGATCCGATACACCATCCGATCCGATCCGATCCGATCCGGCGAGGTCCGATCCGGATCGGATCGGATCGGCGGATCGGACGCCATTTTAAATGCGTTTTTCCCATAGCAAAGTATTGTTGTTTTACAAAAACGCCTATAACTTTTTCATTTTTAACGACAGAAGGATGAAACTTGGGCACATTGTACACTGGTTAGGGATAGGTATCTGTGAGAAATTTCAGAAAGATTGGTGCATGCAGTTTGTGGCAATTAATTTTTTAATAAATAACATGGAATGCCTATAACTCGGTCATTTTTAAAGTTACACACATGAAACTTTGCCACATTGTAGGTGGTACCTTGGGACCCACGTGTGTGAAATCCCAGAACCGTGGGTGCTTGCCTGGTGTGGCAATGAATTTTTGAAAAATGGGTAGTAGTGGGGTAAATGCAGTTATGCCTCCCATGTTTTTATTTTTAAAGATACAAACAGGACACTTCGGCACTTTACAGGGAACACTTCCCTTGATATGTGTGTAAAATTTCAGACAGCTAGCTCCAGGCATGTGTTGGCAATGAATTGTTGAAAATTGGGTAGCAGTGGGGTAAAATACAGTTTTGCCTCCCATTTTTTTATTTTCAAAGATACAAACGGGAAACTTTGGCACATTGCAGGGAACACTTCACTTCAAATGTGTGTGAAATTTCCGGAAGCTAGGTGCAACATTTTAGTGGGAAACGAACGTTTATTCATGGCATTTCACATGGGATTTATGGGTTGGTTTGAAGAGCTACAAAGCTCTAACTCGCTCACATGGCACAGGACCTATGCCCGCTCAAACGCTGGAAATTTCACAAACTTTGGTGCAATGCTTTAGTGGGAAAACAAAGGTTTATGCATGGCATTTCACATGGGATTTATGGGTTGGTTTTAAGAGCTACAAAACTCTAACTCGCTCACATGGCACAGGACCTATGCCCGCTCAAACGCTGGAAATTTCACAAACTTTGGTGCAATGCTTTAGTGGGAAAACAAAGGTTAAACTTTATTATTTTAAACCTTCAGGAAAGGGAGGGGGAGGCTGTGTTTGTGTGTGTGTGTGTTTGACAGCTTGATCCACCAATTGTGCTTTAGAATACATGACTGAATCACCCAATCCTGTGAAGACTTTCTTCAGCCTCCAATCGCAATGCTGGAGGAGGGCACCAGTATATATTCTCTCAGCCCTGCCCTTCTGGCTCTTTGTGGGTTGAACGTGGAGGAGATTAGGGAGTGTTTTGGAGCTGTGTTGGAGAGACTGTATTGATTTGATTGCATTTGGAGGTGGTTTTGAGGAGTTTCTGATCTTTTACTTCAGCTTTTCTTGTTCTCTCTCTTGGCTTTCCTTTCTCTCTTGCCTTTCCTTTCTTAGATAGCACGTTTGTTTGTCTGTGAGTTCAGTTTGTCTTTGCAGTGAGTGTGTTTGTTTGTTCTACTTTCGCTTTCTGAAAAAAACTCAAAAAAATAATAAAAAAATATTTCTATCCTCTCTCTCTCTCTCTCTCTTTCTCTGTGTGTGTGTGTGTGTGTGTGCGCGCTTGTGAGTGAGTGTGTGTTGCTGGGCTGTGTAGCCTGCTGCTACAAACACAAAAAAAGTCAGCAAAGCACACACTTACACAAAAATAAATAATAATAAAAATAAAATGAAGCGTGGCACTCAAAGGGGGGGTGCTCCCAAGGCAGCATTTGGGAGAGGCCGCTCTGGGCATGGCGCTGCTGCTGCTGCTGGGACCAGCAGCAGGCAGCCTACTTCCACACCCCCAGTTAAACTGAGGCGTTCTCCACTGGGGCAGCAGAAGCAGGCAGAGGCAACTCAAAGTAGTGCCTGCAGGGCACTCTTTCAGCAACATGAGGCAGGTGCTGGGAGCAGCAGTGGGCATGAAGAAGGAGCACTATATCCAGCTCCTTCTTTGGTGGGTGAGCCTGTGAACCCGCTGACTGATCTTTTCCCAGATCTTGTGGAAGTCAGCGAGGTTCAGAGTGAGGAGGAGGACTCTGATGTGGGGCAAGAGGAAGAGCAGGCAGCACCAGAGACTTACTCTCCACAATCCGTCCTCTCTTCCACTCATTCCCTTGCTCCTGAGGTGACACCACAGAGCGAAGGCGCCGGCAGGCCGTCTGTGTCACCCCAGAAGCGACAGGCAAGCAAGGTGTGGGACCACTTTGAGGTGGCAGTGGATTCCCACTTTGCTGTCTGTCGCTACTGCAAGATGTCAGTGAGCAGGGGAAAAATGCCAGGCCACTTCACCACCACGAACCTCACCCGCCACATGCAGAGGCACCACCAGTCTGTTTTGCTTGGGACCGAGGCGGGCACCTCGCAGCAGACTGGTGCTAGCGGCAAGGGCAAGCAGAAGGCTCCTGCAACTTCTGCCAGCTCTCGACCTCCCATCCCCAAGAGGCTTCGCCAGGCCACCATGGAAGAGATGGGGTGGGGGAAGTATGGAGCCACAAGGTGGCGTTTTCCAGCGCCCAACCAGATCACCAATTGCATCGGTGAGATGGTGGCGTTGGATGACCAGCCATTCAGCCTCGTCGAGAACGCAGGCTTCAAGAGGCTGATGGCTCTTGTGGTTCCATACTACAAGCCGCCGTGTCGCACCACCCTGAGCAGGCGTGTGGTGCCCTCCCTGTACCAGGCATGCAGGGAGTTAGTTCTGGGTCGTCTGTGCCAGGCAGAGGCACAGAAGGTGCACTTCACTTCGGACATCTGGTCCAGCGAAGGAGGAGTGCACGCTTACCTGTCCCTGACGGCTCACTGGTGGGGAGCCTCAGGGCAGGAAGCACCCAGGACTTCTGGGACTGGGAAGGAGGGCTGCCGCTGGGCCCTCCTTCATACCGCAGTCATGGACCAGTCCCACATGGCGGAGGAGATTACGGAGGCCATGAACCGCATGGTGGCAGGGTGGCTGGGCGGGCACCAGCACACCCGCGGTTACATGGTCACGGACGGGGGAGCCAATATGCTGAAGGCGGTGCGCGATGGCGGATTTGAGGGCATCCGCTGCATCACGCACGTCTTCAACCTGGTCGTCAGGGATGGCCTTGGAGGCAGCAAGGCCCCTCTCCCTCCCCAAATCCGTAATCTCCTAGAGAGCTGCAGGAAGGTGGCTGGGCATTTCCACCACAGCGTGAAGGGCAGTCGGTTGCTGCGGGAGAAGCAGCAGGAGCTGGGACTTCCGCAGCACCGGCTAGTGCAGGACGTGGCAACACGTTGGAACTCCACCTACCACATGCTCGAGCGTATGGTGGAGCAACAGCGTGTTGTCCACGAGATGTTCAGGGTCGGGGACATTGGCATCCAGGCCCCACTGTCCAGGCAGCAGTGGGAGGCCATGTCCCAGCTTCTGGTGGTCCTCAAGCCGTTCCTTGAGGCCACCGAGACCCTGAGCAGCAGCACTGCCCTTCTCAGCCAGGTGCTCCCCGTGGCCAGGCATCTCCAGAATCAGATGGGCGAGTTTCTGGAGGCCGGGGATGCCGTCACCGGCAGGCGCTTCCTGCCAGAGGTGCGGGAAGTGGTGACGAGGCTGAGGGAAAGCCTATCCCGCCGGGTCCAGCCTCTCTACAACGAGAGGCAGTACATGTTGGCCACCATGTGCGACCCGCGCATCAAGGATGGGTTATGTGGGCAGACTTCCCGGGCAGGTTGGGTGGAAATGCTGGTGACGGACGTTCGGGCGGCCCGGGATGCCAGGATTGGGCAGGCAGAGGAGGAGCCCACCGAAGCCCAGGCGCTAAGTCCGCTGAGCACCACCAGCAGCGGCGGCACCAGCACCACCACACCCAGCAGGGGGACAGGCCAGGGGTTTTGGGACAAGGCTTTGCAGGCTGCGGTTGGGCATAGAGGCACTCAACCCAGCCGCCGCCAGGATGACGCTGCAGCAGCAGTGCAGCGTTACCTGGCGGAGCAGATGGAGGACGGCTCCATCGAACCCCTGGCCTACTGGTCATCTCGGCGCCAGATGTGGCCTGATCTGGCGCGGGTGGCCATGGACAGAATCAGCTGCCCACCATCCAGCGTTCCAAGCGAGCGGGTGTTTTCCATGGCGGGCGACGTGGTCACACCCCACCGCTCTCGCTTGGACGCTGAGATTGTGGAGCAGCTGGTCTTCCTCAAGGTCAATCTGCCCCTGCTGGGATACCCCACCCTCATGCCCGCGGGGGAGTAATTGGCAGGCACCCCCCATCCATCCCACACCTTTGGGCAGGCACCGGCAGGCCCTTGATTTTTTAATTCTTATTTTCGGTTAATTAATTTTCTTTACTTTAATTTACTGGCTGTGTTGTTTACAGCTCAGTAACTCAACTCTGAACGATGGATCCCGAAGGGATCTAGTTTCTTCTCCTAGCCTCTTACATTGAGGGGATGCACAAGCATCTCACACATTCTATGTTGTTTGACTTGAACCAATGTGCTTGCACGTGTGCCTCTGAAATTGGACTCCGATGGCTCCCTCCAGGCCTTCTGTAAGGTCCCACACTTCCATGGGCGTTTCTTCTTGTAAGACCACGTCAGAGGCTCATGAGAACTTTGGATAAGAAGAAGGCTTAATTTTATCGCCAAGGAACGCATGCACCTCTCTGACTATGAACGAAGGACGCGATAGGATTCCTCTTCCAGGCTCCTACATTGAGTGGATGACAAGCAGCATCCCACACTGTTTCTGACTGTGTCTTTTGGACTTATGTGGCAGCCTTGCAGGGCTGTCACTGTGTGTTGTGTTTATTTTGGCTATATGATTTAAAAAACTGCCTGCCCGCCTGCCCACCTGCTAGGTTGCCGCCATTGTGAAGTAGCCGGAATGCGTGGGCTGGTCTCACGGTTCTATTGCTTACTTGTGCAATGCGCAAGCGCCTGGCATCATGCCCGCCTCTGCCTCTGCCTCTGCCTGCCTGCCTGCCTGCCCGCCTGCCCGCCTGCTAGGTTGCCGCCATTGTGAAGTAGCCGGAATGCGTGGGCTGGTCTCACGGTTCTATTGCTTACTTGTGCAATGCGCAAGCGCCTGGCATCATGCCCGCCTCTGCCTCTGCCTCTGCCTGCCTGCCTGCCTGCCCGCCTGCCCACCTGCTAGGTTGCCGCCATTGTGAAGTAGCCGGAATGCGTGGGCTGGTCTCACGGTTCTATTGCTTACTTGTGCAATGCGCAAGCGCCTGGCATCATGCCCGCCTCTGCCTCTGCCTGCCTGCCTGCCTGCCCGCCTGCCCGCCTGCTAGGTTGCCGCCATTGTGAAGTAGCCGGAATGCGTGGGCTGGTCTCACGGTTCTATTGCTTACTTGTGCAATGCGCAAGCGCCTGGCATCATGCCCGCCTCTGCCTCTGCCCCTGCCTGCCTGCCTGCCTGCCCGCCTGCTAGGTTGCCGCCATTGTGAAGTAGCCGGAATGCGTGGGCTGGTCTCACGGTTCTATTGCTTACTTGTGCAATGCGCAAGCGCCTGGCATCATGCCCGCCTCTGCCTCTGCCTGCCTGCCCGCCTGCCCACCTGCTAGGTTGCCGCCATTGTGAAGTAGCCGGAATGCGTGGGCTGGTCTCACGGTTCTATTGCTTACTTGTGCAATGTGCAAGCGCCTGGCATCATGCCCGCCTCTGCCTCTGCCCCTGCCTGCCTGCCTGCCCGCCTGCTAGGTTGCCGCCATTGTGAAGTAGCCGGAATGCGTGGGCTGGTCTCACGGTTCTATTGCTTACTTGTGCAATGCGCAAGCGCCTGGCATCATGCCCGCCTCTGCCTCTGCCTCTGCCTGCCTGCCTGCCTGCCCGCCTGCCCACCTGCTAGGTTGCCGCCATTGTGAAGTAGCCGGAATGCGTGGGCTGGTCTCACGGTTCTATTGCTTACTTGTGCAATGCGCAAGCGCCTGGCATCATGCCCGCCTCTGCCTCTGCCTCTGCCTCTGCCTGCCTGCCTGCCTGCCCGCCTGCCCGCCTGCTAGGTTGCCGCCATTGTGAAGTAGCCGGAATGCGTGGGCTGGTCTCACGGTTCTATTGCTTACTTGTGCAATGCGCAAGCGCCTGGCATCATGCCCGCCTCTGCCTCTGCCCCTGCCTGCCTGCCTGCCTGCCCGCCTGCTAGGTTGCCGCCATTGTGAAGTAGCCGGAATGCGTGGGCTGGTCTCACGGTTCTATTGCTTACTTGTGCAATGCGCAAGCGCCTGGCATCATGCCCGCCTCTGCCTCTGCCTCTGCCCGCCTGCCTGCCTGGAGGTGCCCATGCAGCTGTGACTTTGCCTCTGCCAGTGGGACTTTGCCTCTGCCACTGGGACTTTGCCTCTGCCACTGGGACTTTGCCTGGAGGGGCCCATGCAGCTGTGACTTTGCCTCTGCCAGTGGGACTTTGCCTCTGCCACTGGGACTTTGCCTCTGCCACTGGGACTTTGCCTGGAGGGGCCCATGCAGCTGTGACTTTGCCTCTGCCAGTGGGACTTTGCCTCTGCCACTGGGACTTTGCCTCTGCCACTGGGACTTTGCCTGGAGGGAGCTGTGCCAAACTGTGACTTTGCCTGGAGGAGCCTGTGCCAATGTGACTTTGCCTGGAGGAGCCTGTGCCACTGGGACTTTGCCTGGAGGGAGCTGTGCCAAACTGTGACTTTGCCTGGAGGAGCCTGTGCCACTGGGACTTTGCCTCTGCCACTGGGACTTTGCCTGGAGGGAGCTGTGCCAAACTGTGACTTTGCCTGGAGGAGCCTGTGCCAATGTGACTTTGCCTGGAGGAGCCTATGTGCCACTGTGACTTTGCCTGGAGGAGCCTATGCCAACGTGACTTTGCCTGGAGGAGCCTATGCCACTGTGACTTTGCCTGGAGGAGCCTATGTGCCACTGTGACTTTGCCTGGAGGAGCCTGTGCCAATGTGACTTTGCCTGGAGGAGCCTATGTGCCACTGGGACTTTGCCTGGAGGAGCCTATGCCAATGTGACTTTGCCTGGAGGAGCCTATGCCAATGTGACTTTGCCTGGAGGAGCCTATGCCAATGTGACTTTGCCTGGAGGAGCCTATGTGCCACTGGAGTCCTCCGATCCACAGCGGCCGCACGAATAAGGTAAGTGTGTGCAGTCAACGCAGGGACACCTGAGAGTGTCCAGAAGTGGGGCAGTCTGAGATCTTACTTCCGAGTAAGCAAGCAGGCAGCCCCGTGTGCCTACTGGGGCGTGGGCACTCAGGACCGGGCAGATGCCAGTCCTGGGTGAGAGGGAGCCAATGGTGGAAAAGTATGATTTATCTCATGTTAATTCTTTTTCCCCCCCCCCCTCCTTCTTTTGCAGCCTATGGAACTCTTCGCCACTGCGCAAAGCGCACCCGTGATTCCAGACTGCCCATCTGCCCCAGCCACGGCCACATGGAGGTGGCCCCTCGATTCACGTCACCCCTACGACTCAGGTAAGAGTGCAGGCAGAGTGGCCATATAGAAAAGAAGGCAGGGGCCCTGCACCTTTAACTGTTGTGATGAAGAGGGAATCTCAGCAGGAACTAATTCCATACAAATGACACTGGCAGAAATTCCCTTTTCTCTACAACTGCTGAAGTTAGGAACCCTGACCTGGATTTGATCTGGTCAGCCTAACGTAGGGTGCTATTAGGAGTGAATGAATAACCCAAGGACAAAAGAAATGGTGATTCTCTAATGATCCGGTAAGCTGTGTCCTGCCAGACACAAAAGGATAGCCAATCCCTCTAACAATGGGCTCAGAAGAGTGATTTAGAAAGGGAGGGGTGCAGCAGGAGAAAGAGGATTGCATCACAAACAAGAGAAGTGTGCCGGTGGGAGACTAGTTACTAGGACTTGCATGTATTAATTAATACAAATCTTTATTTATTTTCCTTTCTTCTTTTGCAGTATAAAAGTATTTATGTAATATTCATTATCCCCCTCCTCTTCTTTTGCAGCCTATGGCACTCTCACTGCCACAGTGCCCGGGAAAGGAGAGACTTTGCCCATTAAATGCCAGCCTGCCCGCCCGCTGCTGATGCCGCCTGCCGCCTTCCAGATCGTTCCTGCGAGGCGGGCCAGCCGCCTTCCTTGCACAAGCCATGGGACTAGGGGTCCTCCAGGAGAATCTCACCGAGTCCTCAACGCCCTCAGGACTACGGTAAGTGTTCTGTGAATGGGGGGGGCACCTTCCACCTCACTAAAGGTTGGCTGTCTGCCTGCTAACTTCCGAGTGAGCAGGCAGCCCCGTGTGCCTGCTTTGGCGTGGGCACTCAGGAAGGGCAATCCTGGGTGGAAGGGAGCTGGTTGTGTTAAAGTGGTCAACTAATATTCATTCTTTCCCCCCCCCCCTCCTTCTTTTGCAGCCTATGGAACTCTTCGCCACTGCGCAAAGCGCACCCGTGAATCCAGACTGCCCATCTGCCCCAGCCACGGCCGCATGGAGGTGGCCCATCGATTCACGTCGCCCGCACGACTCTGGTAAGAGCCTGTCAGAGAGCTTACCCACGAGTAAGCAAGCAGGCAGCCCCGTGTGCCTGCTTTGGCGTGGGCACTCAGGAAGGGCAATCCTGGGTGGAAGGGAGCTGGTTGTGTTAAAGTGGTCAACTAATATTCATTCTTTTCCCCCCCCCCTCCTTCTTTTGCAGCCTATGGAACTCTTCGCCACTGCGCAAAGCGCACCCGTGAATCCAGACTGCCCATCTGCCCCAGCCACGGCCGCATGGAGGTGGCCCATCGATTCACGTCGCCCGCACGACTCTGGTAAGAGCCTGTCAGAGAGCTTACCCACGAGTAAGCAAGCAGGCAGCCCCGTGTGCCTGCTTTGGCGTGGGCACTCAGGAAGGGCAATCCTGGGTGGAAGGGAGCTGGTTGTGTTAAAGTGGTCAACTAATATTCATTCTTTCCCCCCCCCTCCTTCTTTTGCAGCCTATGGAACTCTTCGCCACTGCGCAAAGCGCACCCGTGAATCCAGACTGCCCATCTGCCCCAGCCACGGCCGCATGGAGGTGGCCCATCGATTCACGTCGCCCGCACGACTCTGGTAAGAGCCTGTCAGAGAGCTTACCCACGAGTAAGCAAGCAGGCAGCCCCGTGTGCCTGCTTTGGCGTGGGCACTCAGGAAGGGCAATCCTGGGTGGAAGGGAGCTGGTTGTGTTAAAGTGGTCAACTAATATTCATTCTTTTCCCCCCCCCCTCCTTCTTTTGCAGCCTATGGAACTCTTCGCCACTGCGCAAAGCGCACCCGTGAATCCAGACTGCCCATCTGCCCCAGCCACGGCCGCATGGAGGTGGCCCATCGATTCACGTCGCCCGCACGACTCTGGTAAGAGCCTGTCAGAGAGCTTACCCACGAGTAAGCAAGCAGGCAGCCCCGTGTGCCTGCTGGGGCGTGGGCACTCAGGACCGGGTACATGCCAGTCTTGGGTGGGAGGGAGCCAGTGGTGGAAAAGTATCATTTTTCTCATATTCTTCCCCCCCCCCTTCTTCTTTTGCAGCCTATGGAACTCTTTGCCACAGTGCCCAGGAGAGACGGTAATGCAGACTGCCCACCTGCCCGTCACTGCCCGCCTGGAAGTGGCATCTTATCAACAACGCCCTCAGGAGGACTACGGTAAGTGTTCTGTGAATGGGGGGGGGCACCTTCCACCTAACTGAAGGTTGGCTGTCTGCCTGCTAACTTCCGAGTGAGCAGGCAGCCCCGTGTGCCTGCTGGGGCGTGGGCACTCAGGAAGGGCAATCCTGGGTGGAAGGGAGCTGGTTGTGTTGAAGTGGTCAACTAATATTCATTCTTTTTTCCCCCCCTTCTTCTTTTGCAGCCTATGGCACTCTCACTGCCACAGTGCCCGGGAAAGGAGAGACTTTGCCCATTAAATGCCAGCCTGCCCGCCCGCTGCTGATGCCGCCTGCCGCCTTCCAGATCCTTCCTGCAAAGAGAGCAAGCCGCCCTCCTCGCACAAGCCATGGGACTTGGCATTCGCCCTCAAGGAGAATGTCACCCAGTCCCCAACGCCGCTGTTGGACTTTGCCCATTAAATGCCAGCCTGCCCGCCCGCTGCTGATGCCGCCTGCCGCCTTCCAGATCCTTCCTGCAAAGAGAGCAAGCCGCCCTCCTCACACAAGCCATGGGACTTGGCATTCGCCCTCAAGGAGAATGTCACCCAGTCCCCAATGCCGCTGTTGGACTTTGCCCTGGATGCCAGCCTGCCTGCCCGCCTTCCAGATTCTGCTGTGGAAGGAGAAATAAATAATACTAGGTGCTGCAAGAGACCATGTGGATTGGCTCTACATCAAAGCAGCCTTCTGGTTTAGAATTACATACTACACAAGAAAAGAACAATCACTTATCCTGCAAGATCCCTTCCCAGGCTAGGATCTGAATAATAGCTATTAGCTAGGATCTGAATAGCTATTACCTGGGATTAGCTACTAGTGCATTTGGTAGCATTCCTGCAACCAACACCTGTCTTGTCATGTAAATGTATGGGTCCCTAAAGCAATTTACAATCACTTTACATTTTACAAATGAATAAGTGAAACTTTCTTCCCTCATTACCAATCCACACCAGGCAGGCAATGTCCCCTTCCTGAAGGTTTAAAATAATAAAGTTTAACCTTTGTTTTCCCACTAAAGCATTGCACCAAAGTTTGTGAAATTTCCAGCGTTTGAGCGGGCATAGGTCCTGTGCCATGTGAGCGAGTTAGAGTTTTGTAGCTCTTAAAACCAACCCATAAATCCCATGTGAAATGCCATGCATAAACCTTTGTTTTCCCACTAAAGCATTGCACCAAAGTTTGTGAAATTTCCAGCGTTTGAGCGGGCATAGGTCCTGTGCCATGTGAGCGAGTTAGAGTTTTGTAGCTCTTAAAACCAACCCATAAATCCCATGTGAAATGCCATGCATAAACCTTTGTTTTCCCACTAAAGCATTGCACCAAAGTTTGTGAAATTTCCAGCGTTTGAGCGGGCATAGGTCCTGTGCCATGTGAGCGAGTTAGAGCTTTGTAGCTCTTCAAACCAACCCATAAATCCCATGTGAAATGCCATGAATAAACGTTCGTTTCCCACTAAAATGTTGCACCTAGCTTCCGGAAATTTCACACACATTTGAAGTGAAGTGTTCCCTGCAATGTGCCAAAGTTTCCCGTTTGTATCTTTGAAAATAAAAAAATGGGAGGCAAAACTGTATTTTACCCCACTGCTACCCAATTTTCAACAATTCATTGCCAACACATGCCTGGAGCTAGCTGTCTGAAATTTTACACACATATCAAGGGAAGTGTTCCCTGTAATGTGCCGAAGTGTCCTGTTTGTATCTTTAAAAATAAAAACATGGGAGGCATAACTGCATTTACCCCACTACTACCCATTTTTCAAAAATTCATTGCCACACCAGGCAAGCACCCACGGTTCTGGGATTTCACACACGTGGGTCCCAAGGTTCCACCTACAATGTGGCAAAGTTTCATGTGTATAACTTTAAAAATGACCGAGTTATAGGCATTCCATGTTATTTATTAAAAAATTAATTGCCACAAACTGCATGCACCAATCTTTCTGAAATTTCTCACAGATACCTATCCCTAACCAGTGTACAATGTGCCCAGGTTTCATCCTTCTGTCTTTAAAAATGAAAAAGTTATAGGCGTTTTTATAAAACAATAATTTGCTATAGGAAAAAGCATTCAAAATGGCGTCCGATCCGGATCGGAAAATCCGATCCGCGGATCGGAATCGGATCCGATCCGATCCGACACACGATCCGATCCGATCCGATCCGACCCCCCAGGTCCGATTCCGATCCGCTATCCGATCCGATCCGGGGGGTCAGTGCACATCCCTAGTATATGGTCACTTGAGTATAGTGCCTGCACCTTTAACTGTTGTGATGAAGAGGGAATTTCACCAGGAACTAATTGCATACAAATGACACTGGCTGAAATTCCCTTTTCTCTACAACTGTTAAAGTTACATGAGCCCTGTCATCCTTTTTATTGCTCTGCAATAAAAATATTGCAGAGTAACCACCCAGTTACATCCTTCATTTAGGCTGCTAGGGAACAATGCCTTCAGAGTATAGATCCAAAAAGCTTTAATTGGTAGTATAACGTTACCCCATGTCCTTTGATCTTCTCTTTTATCCAGAACTTTAGATCCTTTACATCCAAAGGCACTGAAATGTTTGCCCATGGGAACCAAATACACATATCAGAAGCAGTATGCCTATGTACACCAGCTGCTGGGGAATATGGGCAGGAGGATGCTGTTGCACTTGTGTCTTGCTTGTGGGTTGCTCCTCCACAGCTGGACTGATCCAGCATGGCTCTTCTTATGTTCAATTCTTGTGTTCTCAGATTGTAATCTGCACTGCTTTGATGGTTGTGCCGACACAGATCATATTTGCACAGAACAAACAATGCCTTTGGTTACAGTCAACAAATTTCTTAATATAGTAATGATGATCGTCAACTAGTTTCACAGTTTGCTTAAATGTAATGCTATTTACACAGTGGCCACAAGGATAGTTGTCAACTAACTTGTCATCATTCATTGTAGAACATACCAGAGGAGGACAGACCTTGAGTGGCTTGTTTCAACTAATCAGCAAGCAGCGGTTAATCAAAAACACAAATGAAAGATTCCAAACTCTTCCATGCAACCATGGTGGAAAAAGACAGTGGAAGGGAGAATGTGCAGATATGAGAAAGGTTCTAATATAGAACATGTCTATTCCATCTTCTGCATGAGAGCCCTTCAGCTATGATTTCTCCCCTTAATCTTCTCTTCTCAAGCCTAAAACATACCCCTAGTTTATTCAACTGCTCCTAAAAGGTTTGGTTCTGAAAATGCTTCAGTCTGTCAATGTCCTCCTTAAAATCACACCCAGAAATATATATGCTGGACTGCAGATGTAGTCTGGCCAGCACAGAATAGAATAATCTGTTCAGACCTCTTCTCTGTGGCAGAAGTGCCTTTTCAATTAAAAAAAAAGCCAACATGTACTAAATACCAAAGATTCTACAAGTCCTCTTACTACTCCTGGCAAGCAGCCAGGGAATGGAACCACCCCCCTTTTCCCTTGCTGTCTGATTCAAAGATCTTTCTCAATGGGAAAGGGAGCACTTCTGCTTCATACATCTGATAAGATGGAAAAGTGTCCAGGCTTGACATTTATGAAGGAAGAATTCTAGAGAGGCACTCTGGGAGGATTAAAGTGGGGTTAGGCTCTCAAATCACACAATCTAAAATACTACAAATAGCAGATGGATAAAAGTTCTTTTCAATGTGATAATGATTCTAAAAAGCCCCGAGACAGAAGCTGTTTTCTCTCAGGGGGAAGATGGATGGCTGAAAGTTAAATATACTAATTTAAACCCTTTTAAATACCTAATAATAATAATAATAATAATAATCTTTTAGAATCATTTCAATAATCTTTTTTAATCGTGTACATTCCCATTGTACTCCAAGCATTCAAATACAGACTGTAGTTCAACTGAAAGTAAATATTTTTGCATACACACACTAAATAAGGAGTCTAGTGTGCAGGTCTCCTAGCTATATTTCCTTCCAGTCATCCCCCACCCCCACCATTTCCATATTCCTCACAATCCATTTGGTGCAGAACTCTCCACCCCAACCTCGAAGTTAAAATCAAGAGATTTCACATGCCTGCACACACTGCCTGGAGCCAGTAATAGCTTATATAGCTGTCAGCAAACTGATAAGAGCCAAAATTACTCCACATAGTCTTCTTTAAAGAAGAGCCAAAAGCAGCACATTAAATTAAAAAGGGGGAAGGGTCATAAAAGCCAGTCACTCATGCTGTTTTAATGTGGCACTAAAAACAATAATTTATTTACTCTTGCAAAAGTCTGATTTGACCTGGAGAGTGAAGCCCACTTGAAGGTCAAAGTTGAGACACTTGGAACAAAAGTAAGAATTCTGCCACAGCGGTGCCAGTGATGTGACTCTTCTGAATGAATAGGTCAAAACAGCACCAATCCCACATTTTGGGGGAACTTTCAAGGGAGACTGGCATAATAGAAAACTTTGGGCTTTCTTGGGGTTCTTTGCTTGTTTTACAATAAATCTCTTAGGGGAATCACAGAAGAGCAAGAAAGTTTAATCGGCATTGGGCAAAATCCACCAAGAACATCTCCTGCACAAACTCCATTAGAATTAAAGAAGTTTCACAAAGGCTCTTATGCAAATCAAATTATTTTCAACAGAGCTTGGACATTGTCTCCTAGAGGACAGTGGATGCATTATCACATTGCTTTCCATCACTGAACATATTAAAGCCAATCTTCTGAATTAAAGAAATCCTGATTGCTGATGTCATCAACAAGAACAAACATTTACTCCTTTCTTCCGTCCTTAAAGGTGGCCTAGAAATACTTTTAGATAGATAGACTTTGAAGATAAATATCGTAAGCCTGATTTCTTCTACCAGTTTGGATGTTTAAAAAGCAATACTGTTTTTCTCTATCTGGCTTCAAGCTATTCTCAGAATAGGTTTGCATTTAAGAACCTAGAACTGGCCCTGTCCTGTCATCAGCAACACAGGAACTACTGCTTATCTCACCCATTCCAACAAAACCTCCTTGAACATGGACATCTAATAGATTAATCCACAATAAGAGTACTAAACAAGGTTAAAGGGAAACAATTAGTCCACCTATTCAGTTCTCATTCTCATTGGCCTTTCTGCTGCCTTTGGTACAGTTCTTTACTGCTTGACTCCCCTTATACCCTAGATTAGCCTTCTCCAACCAGTGCCCTTCAAAAGGGTTGGTCAATACTCCCACCATCCCCAGGCAGCACTTGCCGTTGGCTGTGTTGGCTAGGGATGGCGGGAGTTGTAGTCCGACATATCTGGAGGCCATCAGGTTAGGAAAGGCTGCCCTACGTCTCAATGATTCTGCTTCTTTTTCTACCTTATTGCTTATTCAGTGTTTCTAAAGGAAAGCTCTTCCTCAGTTCTCCATATAGATCCAATGAGAGGGCGGGCGGGTTTAAGAAGAATGCTTACTAGGTGGCTTTTTTTAGAAATCAGGCTGGCAAGAGAGCCACTTAGCAAGCATGGGGTGGTCTCAGTAATCCATGTGTTCAGACAGCTTGCTATCACTTTCCTAAATTCAATTGGCTCACATCTCTTCCAAGTGGCAAGTCTGCTGGAGTTAGATAAAGCCAGAAGAAACCTCTGGTTTCTGTAAAGCTAAAAGGAGGGGCATGGGGAGGGGGAATAGGGACATACACGCTTTCCAAGCACACATGGCCACCATATTTTTATTCTTTTACAGCATAACTGTGTGGGATTAAGCACGAACACAAATCAGTTTGCAGGATTAGGAGTCAGAGATGTGTCAAAACTTCAGGTGGGTTTGGGGCCTCGTGTAGCAAAATGTTTAGCCTACTTGATTATGAAAAGTCTAGATTGCTGGGCGTGCCCAAGGTCTCACTGCAAGTCAGAGACAGCAAAGGAAAAAGGGAAGAAGAAAACTCAAGCCTCCCAATCCCTCAGTTTTGATCAAACCACACAATAACACAATTCCTCATCTCTGGTTTATATATCTCATGTTTTCCTGGCAGCTCTGCAAAGCAAGGTCATATTGAATAAAGTTTGCCTCCATAATGTCCAAGTACTTTCCTGGGGGCTAAAGTAACACATGAACATATATTGCATATGCATCTTAACAGAAATGATTTAATTCCAATACAGTATGGAATGCATTTTCCCCTCTGCAACAGAAACTCAAAAAAAAATTCCAGGTCTTAAATATATGTTAGGTTTTGTTTAAAGGGTTTATCTTATGAGACCAAGATATTGCAGTACCAGAACAATTTTAATCACAGCAATCTAAAACGTTGAAAATAAAATGGTTTCAATAAAAAATATAGATGCCCAGAAGTCGGAAAACTATTTCAATTTTATGGGCAAATGATGTACTCCAGTATGTAAGCAGTAAAAATTTGAATAAAGCTGGCCATTGAACATCCAAGAAAACATTCAAACTGTGACAGTTCAAAGTGCCAGACAGTAAGGCTTCCTTTAATTCAGAGCTTTATCACTCAATGCAAAATATTGACATACAACTAAGCAAACATTTTACAGCATCCAGCAAACAGCTGCTTTAACACTTTGTACATTACTCTGTATGATTAAGTGTGCAGCGCAAATATTATAAAAGTGCATGGACACGTATGTGTCCGTATTGTCTAATACACTGTGGCATAGATTATCAAAGGACACTTACTCATCAAATAGCAGCTTACTCTTAAAACATCGACAACATTTTTCAACACAAAAGGATGGCCCATGATATATTAGGCTTCAAGTTTCTCAAACACAAATATGTAATAAAAGCATAATAATATTTATTTCTCCTATCTTCTTCCAAGTTGTTTCTCACCTATATTAACCATAAGTCTACAGAACACCATTAAATGTACTACCTGACAGTATCAAGTATTACGAAGTGGGAAATCACTGCGTGCCTCCCCTGAAGCTCATCTAGGTTTCACATTTGTAATCTTGTTGATCCAAATATTTTACTTGGAAATTATTACAATCTTTTACAGTACCAGGACTAAATTCATACAAATCTTTGATGGTAGAAATATAAAGTGCAGAAGAATAATTGATCATAAATGTTGGAGAAAAAAGTTATAATTAATAAATATGTATGTATGTGTGAGCATACAGAAACACACACAATAAACTACTTGACAGAGATTAGAAATTTAGAATTTTAGGATTGGGAAGTAAAACAGACTACAAATGGATATCTTAATTGAAAAGTCATCAACGAGCTGCTGTAAACTTGTATTGATCAATGTTACATCCTAACTAAGATTTATTCATACTGGGAATTGAGAAGACATGGTGGTGTATAAATGACCCCGATGCACTCTACCCACCCACATCCAACATCTGACACACAATGCAACACTGAGCGTCAGCAGCTAATCACTGCCTCATAACTCCATATTAGCTGTTTGCCTCCAGCTTGCCCATGTGTACCTGAAATACAGAAGCAGAATCTTCCCCCCACTTTGGAATATTTGATATAAAACTAAAGACAAATGATATCAGTGAAGAAAGTGAAAGAAGAATCACAATGAATTCCTACACCATGACCATGGTCCCCTCTACAAGGATTCGCTTTTGCGGCTGGTTAGGCGATTATGCGCATAATCGCAGAAGCGCATTTACGCCTAATCCCTCTGCATGAGAGGTGGCAAGAGGCGGCGAAACGCATTAAAGGATGTCCAAAATGCGCTTTACAAATAGTTAATGCGCATAAGCGCATATTCACACAGTCAAAATGCGCTTTAACAGACGGAGCAAAATAAAACTCGCGATTTAACGCGCATTCAATAATGCGCATAATCGGAGAGATAACGCGCCTCTACGCCCCATTTGCGCTCCGCTGGTGTGGAGGTAAATTTTTTAATGAGACTTCAAAGAGCATTAAACCTCTCTTGTAGAGGCAGCCCATGACTAAGTTTAGCACAGAAGCAGAAGCGGCAGCCTCTCAATGAAAATCCTCCCATGCATTACACTGATTATTTTTCAACATGCAAGATAACATTAGCGAAGCAGGCCCACAATATATGGGGCAGCATGATCGAAGAGTGAGTAGCAAATAACCTCACAAAGTTACTATGGAAACAGAGAAAAATTATATACTCAATCAATTCACAGAACAGGTAGCAGGCAGATAAGAGCTAGAAAGTTTTTTCTAACTGAAGGACAAGATTTCCAGAGTCTTAACAAGGGGACTTGTCCAGCTGTAGTCATCAGTAGGGTCCAGTAACTCTTCTCATATACAGTATGCAGTAAAGAGACTCTCTTATAGCTTTAGCCAAAGGGTTGAAAGCTGAGGTTTGCTCTAGTGTGGTTATAGTTTCCAGGGTAAGCATGGTAGGAGAGCAAAAGACCCAGCCCCAAACAGCATTCAGGCAGAGTGAGAACTAGGAAACAGATTCAGCCTAGGTTTGCTCTTTCCCCAACAGCAGATCTATACTGTAAAGAGTTTCATTCACTGGCCACCTCAATTGCCAGTTAGCAAGGAGGAGGGAGACAAATATGTGTGCCATGGAACGATTGCATTTCCTCAGCCGCCAGTGAATATCACGAGAGACTATCATTCTGTTAAGAGTTTTCTTCAGACTTCTTTTATCAACCCCCTGAAGAAGGCCTTTAAAAAACCCACATAGGGCGAAACGCGTTGGGCATGAATTAATAAAGTATCTCAGCCTTCAAAGAACTGCTTCTCTCTCCTTTTTTGACCTAAGTGGATGCTCTCCTCCTTTTGGACCATGTAAACCATCTTGGGTTCCTTGCAAGAGTTAAAAAGACGGATATAAAATATTATAAATAAATAGTTAACTGTGGCTTCCTGGTTTATTTCACTGCTTATGTCAAAAAGAGGGGTGAAGTGGAAGCAAAGGAGATTTAATTTCATTTATTTCATTTCATTTATTACATTTCATATTATTACTCTCTGGACAGGTTTACAAAAAAAAAAAGAGCGAGAGATTGCTGTACTGGTGCATAAATCTCACATATATCTTGGCTTATTAAGCTAGCCAATAATAAACACTCATAAAAATAAAAACACAGCTAAATATTAAGCAACTGCAATGGGTAAGCAAAATAAAAAAGGAAGAAATAATTATGAAGAAAACAAGCTACAGCTATGCAATGACAGATGGTATTTCTCTGAAAGCTGCATCTGGATTTAAAAATATAGAGTATAATAATCTTGAAAGCAGCTAAGAAGGAGGGGATACAAATAAGTATTGCAGAAGATCAAATTGCAAAGTGAACAAATGTTGGTGAGGGGAAAGACCCACAGACTGCAGGAAAGGAATAATTATGTTTCCTCAATCTCCCTACCCCACCTCATCAGAGGCACCTATGCTTTTATTACCTTTTCTTCCCAGCTGATGTGTTAGAAGAGCATCAAACACTGGATTTCCTTAGTAGTTTTTACTCAGCCAGCTCCTGAAGCTTTAGATCAAGGTTCTTTTATTTAATCATGGGTGCTTGCACAGCACCACAGAAGTGCATCTCTTTTAAGCAGGCAAAAATGAAAGGGAAGCACAGAGAATGAAAATCTCCAGAATCAATGTGCTGGCAAATCCCAGCACTCTCTTCTCACCCTCACCCCAGACCCTTCATATTAGAGAGAAAACAAGTATGTTTTTAACCTTTGTGTCAAGGGCCATCTTTAACCCATCATTTCATTGTGAAATAGCTCCATGGCAAAGGAGAGAGAGAGAGAAAAGAAAACGTGAACAGCTGCTAAGCAGGTGGTGAGCTTCTTCATACAAACTAAGAATGTGCATCTATGGACTACTTTGCTGTTCGCCATCTATGCTGGAGACCATTTTCTGAATGTATTTATTTCCTGCAAATACCACACATCCATGTATTGCAGAAAAGATTCCACAGATGCTTCAGCATAAAAATCTGCTAATAAATAAAGCTGACAACAGATGAAATGTGTGTATTCTGTGCATAGTATGCAGAAGTAACAGCAGAGTTTAGGAAAACCACTGGCAAGAGGGCTATACTATGGTGTTTGTTCTATTGCAGTTAAGCAATAGAATAAATGATGTATGGAAGGTGTGGAATCTCATTGCTTCGAAGTTCCACAAAAAAATCCAGATATACATTTGTTAAGGGTAATATAGGTCTGGGATAGCCTAAGTTGGGGGGTGGGTGGGTTGATTAGATGAACCATTGGAGCACTTCCAACTCTACAATTCTGTGATTCCAGAACACTGACAGATGTGGCTCTAATTTCATCCCTACATCTTTGCCAGATGTTGCATCCTCCATAGACTAAAAGGAAGAAAGGGGGAGATACCCACAAACACAATTACAAATCTACAGATACGTATTTGCAGCTCTGTGCATTACTGTAGCAGGTTTTAGATTATAATTCAGACTATGGTGACATCTACTGCAAACACAGGACTAACGTTATTAGGTCTGTTGATACAGGCACTCTTGCATTTGCAAAAAGAGTCAATAATGCTAGTAAGCATGGATATCAGGTCATACATCTATACACTCTCTTACAGCATAAACATGCTGTCTTTGCTGCCCTCAGTGGTTAATCGCAAGGAAGTTGTTTCTATCCTAACCATATTGGTTAATTAACCCATTTTGTCTGCAAGTAGAATGCCTAACAAAAGGCTAAGAAAATCAGAATGAATTAAGGGAGCAGAGACCTCTTCTGGCTGCTTATCATATTGGCAAAGTTTCTCAGCACAATCACATGCACTAACTTAACTAATCTAATTACCTCACACATGATCCAAGTGCACATTAGTTTCCAGGATTTGGATAGGAAAACTCCTACTACCTCACAAATTTGGTCTTCATATTAGTTATGAATGTCCCAGATATTTATGCTTAATTTCACATACTTCAGAATGATCCCTATGCTCCTGATTACAGTTCCCAGGAATGCTATTTACAAGAAGCTAATAAAGGGTTCTTAATTAAAGAAAAAAGTGCTTTAAAACCATTTCTAGCTTTCACGATTGTGAAAAAGTTCTGAAATTCAACTGACTGTGCTCAGAAAACAACATACAGGTTTTCAAACTTGTATTGAATTGTCCTCCTGTTTTTGAAAGAGAAATTCATGTTTGAAAGTCCTAAAACACTTTGTCATTTCACTATATGTGTTAATTCCTCCTCAGTCATAATTTGCATCTATTACTCATTTATCTCATGTTTACTTCCATTCAAATATATAGATAACTGTGGTTGTAGAGCAGGTTTCCTCTTCCTTCAGGTACTTTGGCCTACAATGCTGATCAGTCATAGCCACCATAGCCGATAGTGAGGGATGATGGGAGGTATAAGCCAAAGTACTTGGAGGACCATTTGTGGTGTAGGAAATTCAACTGCAACACAATTAAGGTAATGTTATATGAACATGCACACACATATAAGGTACACTGACAGATAGGTGCCTCATGCTTCAGGATTCTGGACAGTGGGCCAGTTCACACAACATGGCTGGTTCATATGATGGACCTACAGAAGTCTTTATTTTCTGAGTCATCATTAAACTCAAAAACCAGATTATTTACACTTTCTGTAAGTGGATCTGTGTATAGTCTGTACTACAGCAAAATTTAAATTCTCTGCTAAGAAAAGCAATATTCTGTTACCTATATACATTATGCAACTTGTCTGTATTTTGAATAAATTAAGCAAATTATTTGCTTATTTAACATACATTCTTCTTCTTCTGCTGGCCATGGATTGGGGCAAAGATCTATAAAGGGCACTGAACCCTCACTCCTTGGAAACTCCCTCAATGTATGAATTCCAAGATGTCACCAGATATTGTGCTCAGACTCCTTCAAGATCTTCATGGCCTTAAGGTCAATTTTTTAAAAACAAAACCTCAAAGCTAGGATTCTCAGGATGCTGAAATGTGAACCTATAGAATCACAATATGCATAATCCTATGGAAAACTGCAAACCTCTGCCAGACTATACAAATCCTCCTCCACCATCCTGATTCTATTTTCATTTTGTGTCCTGTCCTTTAGATTATAAGCCTGAGGGCAGATAATAACTTTTTAAAATTGATCTGTAAACTTCTCAGGGAGACTTTTTCACCTAAGAGCAGGGCAAAATAATACTTCAAACAAATGAATGAATGAATTAATGAAGGCATGCCCACACAAAGTGCTTCACGTTACTAGTACAATATTTAGCGAAAGTTCAACAAGCATTAGTCGCAAGAGGTTTTGAGCAGTGATTTTTGTGTGTATTCTGTATCACAATGGCCCCTATTCAGTCTAAATGATCTCTTGGAACTTCATATACAAATAAGATGAAATGACCGAAGCTCCAAATCCTGTCCTTCAAAGAACCTTTAACCACTTCTCCTCTGAAGTCTGACTTGTAGTGATTCTGATTGTCACTTCAAGGAACTAAAAGATCAAATACATGTTGAACTTAAAGTTTCTTGAAAGCAAATCCAAGAATTTACTTCAGTGGGACATAACTGTCCTCTAAGTGACTTAAGATGTGGATGGACTTTCACTTGATAAGATAAGCAATGCTGATCCAGGGCAAGACAGAAAATTCAGTCTGAGAACCTTCAGTGTACATACTCAGCACAATTCAGCAAAACGCAATATTCAGCACATCCGCTGAACAAATTAAACATTAAAATATAGGAACGTGCAAAACATCATGGTGTTTGCCCCAATATGTAAATTCACTAAGACATGTAAACTTGGGCTTTGACTTCTAGGACAGTATTCACAGCTTATACTTAATCTATTCTACCTGTCTCTGCATCTCCTCAATCTGTCGCTGGGGTATGCTTTGCAGAATGCTGTACATTTCAGACATCTTTTCTTCAGGTATCACCACAGAAGCCCTAAAGTGTGAAAAGGAAAACAGGCACAATTTTAGAATATACTATTAATCTACCTTACTGGCAACATCTTTCCTGCTTTGACAATCACCTTCCCACTGGCCACAACGTAATTCCACTGAGGGAGCGCTCCCAATTCCAGCAGCAAATTCTTTTGATCCAATGCAGTGCCTTACTAGTTAGTTAATTGAAAATGCAGGTTGCTTACCTGTAACTGTAGTTCTTCGAGTGGTCATCTGTGCAGTCACACACTATGGGCTCGCGCCGGCGCCGAGCCTCACCCGGAAGACTTCAATAGCATAGACTCTTTTGGCGGGAACCCCTCCCCCCACCGCCCTATCGCGCATGCTCGGGTTCCTGCCTACCTCAGTTCAATGAGACCGACTTGCCTCACGAACGAGATAAGAAAAAGAAATCGAGCGCATAGCGATAGTATGCATGCGAGATAGCTACTCTCTATGACCATTCGCTGCCAGCGAGGCCAAGAGGGGACGGTGGGTGGGTTGTGTGACTGCACAGATGACCACTTGAAGAACTACAGTTACAGGTAAGCAACCTGCATTTCTTCTTCATGGTCTCTGTGCATCACACACTATGGGCGAATAACAAGCAAACACTTACGGGAAGGAGGGTAGACTCGCTGGCATCAATGAAGCACCGAAGATAGGACAGCCCGGCCAAAGGAGGAGTCTTTCCTGGCTCGAACGTCCAACTTGTAATGAGCTGCAAACGTAGAAGTTTTGGACCACGTTGCAGCCCGGCATAGGTCTGGGATTGACACTCCACGGTCTAGGGCAATGGACGTAGAGAGAGCCCGAGTTGAATGCGCCTTAAGAGAACTTGGCGGGTCTTGCCCTGCTAGTTGGTAAGATAGCGAAATGGTCTGTACGATCCATTTTGCAAAACGTTGAGGCGTGACTGGAAGGCCTTTGGTCTTCCCGCCATAACAGACAAATAGGCGATTCGATCTCCGAAAGGTGGCTGATCTAGACTTATAGAACGCCAAGGTCCTCCTCACATCTAAGGAATGGAGTCTTGCACTAATAGGATCCGTGGAGGCATGAAAAAAGGTTGGCAACACGATGTCCTGATTAAGACGGAAACTGGACACGACCTTGGGTAGGAAAGACGGCTCCGGTCGCAAGACCACTTTATCCCGGAAAAATTGTGTGTATGGTGGGTCAATCATAAGTGCACACAACTCCGAGCTCCTTCAAGCCGAGGTTATTGCAACCAGGAAAGCTGCTTTGAAAGTGAGTAGGCGAATGTCAATAGTGGCTAGTGGCTCGAAGGGTTTAGCCGTTAATGCTGCTAGCACTACCGACAAGCTCCACTGCAGAACAATCGGGCGTAGTGGTGGATGCATGTTACGCAAGCCCTTGAGGAAGCATTTCGCCAGAGGATGTGTGAAGACAGAGAATTGTTGAATTAAGTCGTGGTTTACTGAAATGGCGGCTAAGTAGTACGCCACGGATGTCACAGGAGTTAGGGTTGAAACCATGCGATGTGGCAAACTGGACAAATTTGGTCCATTTTCTATTATATGATGCCCTCGTAGAAGGTTTTCGAGCTTCTCTCAAGACAGCCTGCATCGGTGGTGGAAGGTCTAGGAGATGCCACCTGGCCGGATTCGCCATGCGGTTAGGTATAGTTGGCGTAAGTCCGGGTGGAGAACCAGGCCGTCGTCTTTGGAAATGAGGTCTGGGAAGGGCGGCAACTGCAGGAAATTCTCCTGTGCTAGATGAAGTAGGGGAGCGAACCATGCTTGCCTGGGCCACCATGGGGCTATGAGGATGGCGTTTGTCTGGCGTGACGAGAGAATCGCGCCCACTTTTGCTACTAGTGGAAAAGGTGGAAAGGCGTACGCTAGGCCGTTCCCCCAGGGCGTGTTGAAAGCGTCCCCTAGAGAGCCCTCGCCGATGCCTGCCCTTGTGCAGAACTTGTTGCAGACGGCATTTTGTGGAGTGGCGAACAGATCGATTGTGGGGTGTCCCCACCGGCTGAACAGGGAACTGAGTACTGTTGGTGCCAGCTGCCACTCGTGGGTATCCTGAAATCGACGACTGAGGACATCCGCTTGGACGTTGTCCGTGCCGGCGATGTGTATGGCCGAGAGACGGATCCCGTGTCCGAGTGACCACTGGAGAATGTCCAAGGTAAGGCCAAGGAGGTTGGGCGAGCGAGTTCCGCCTTCTTTGTTTATGTACCAGACCACCGTGGTATTGTCGGATACAATCCGCACGTGCTGGTTCTTGAGGTAAGTCACGAATGCTTGCAGAGCTTTGTACACTGCCAGTACTTCCAATCTGTTGATGTGGTGGAATCTCTCCGCGATTGACCATTTCCCTTGGATAGACAGAGGGCCGCAGTGTGCCCCCCATCCCAGGAGGGAAGCATCCGAAGTAAGAGTTCTCGTGGGATTCTGTTCCACGAAGGGCAGTCCCCTGACCAAGTTGTGAAGTTGAGTCCACCAATTGAGGGCGTCTCGTAGATTGCGTGGTATGGTGAGCCATACGTGGTTCGGATTGGTGGATGGGTCGTAAGCGCCGAGGAGGAACTGCTGTAGCGGCCTCATGCGCATTCGCGTCCACTGGACTACATACACGGAGGAGGCCATGAGTCCTAGTAACCTGAGAAGGAAGATTGCGCGGACATGCATAGAAGTCAAAACTTGTGTGGATAGCCGTTGGATGGTAGTTGCACGATCCCTTGGGAGGAAAGCAATTCCCCGCATAGAGTGTAGAAAGACACCAATAAATTGGATGGACTGGGTTGGTAAAAATACTGATTTTTCTAGGTTTATCAGTAATCCTAGACTCTGTAAAAGGTACTTTGTTCTGGCCACATCCCTCTCTCCTTGCGGTTGATTGTGGGAGACGATCAGCCAATCGTCCAGATAGGGGTACAGCTCGACACTGGATGTTCAGAGGAAAGCACAAACTGCTCCCATGCATTTTGTAAATACCCTGGGAGCCGTTTTGAGGCCGAATGGGAGGACTGTGAATTGGTAGGCCTTTGTGCTGATCATAAAGCTGAGGAACTTCTGGGACGAAGAGTGGATGGCAATATGAAAATAGGCATCTTTGAGATCGATGAGGGTGAACCAGCAATTCCGTTTGAGCAGCGGTAAGATTGTCGATAGCGTGACCATACGGAATTTTTTGGTTAGGATATGCTTGTTGAGATCCCTCAAGTCCATAATGGGGCGGATGCCCCCACCGCGCTTCGGGACTGTGAAGTATCGGGAGTAGAACCTGTCTTGCAGGTCCCGACGGTGCACAGGCAGTATTGCTCCCTTTTGAAGGAGAGTGTCCACCTCTAGGAGGAGTGCGGCTGAGGGTTGAGTGATCTTGAGCCGACCTGTGGGGGGGTGAGAGGCGAATTCTATCCAATAGCCATGTTCAATAATGCCTAGAATCCACTTGTCGGTGGTGATGCTGTGCCAGGTGTCGTGGAACTGATGGAGGCAGTGTCCAAAAACCGGCTGAGTAGAGAGGGTGGCTATGGTGGAGTCAAAGGCGCTGTTGCTTTTGAGTGGTGTCCGACTTATGTCGCTGCTGGCGGAAACGGCCTTGTTGGTAGGGCTTCTTGTGCTGGTAAGCAGCCTGAGGCTGATAGCGTGGTTGCTGGTTTTGGGAACGATGTGGTGCATATGGCTGGTAGCGCGTCCACCTGCATGAACGGAACGGCTGAGAATTTGAGGTAGGGTAAAAACCCATCTTTTTTGCCGTTGTTTTCGCTTTCTGGATTGTATCCATTGTCGTGTCCGTTCCTTCTCCGTCAAATGGAAGGTCTTCAATTCTAGCCTTAGATTCTTGAGGAAGACTAGATGAACGTAGCCATGCGTGCCGCCTGAGGGCCACTGCCCCCATCATAGCCTTGGCCCCGCAGTCCACCTGATGTCTGGCGGTGGTTAACTCTTGCTTTGCTAAGTTGACGGCTTCAGTGTGGAAGACCTGTGCAGCTTGCCTCTTGTCCTCCGGGAGGTGTGGGAGGAGAGTGGACATCTTCTCCCATAAGAAGAGGTGGTATCGGGCCATCATGGCTTGATAATTTGCTACTTTAATGGACAGGGCAGACGAGGAGTAGATTCTGCGGCCAAACATATCAAGTTTGCAGCCTTCTCTATCGGTAGGCGTGGAGTGGGACCTTGACGACTTACCCTGAGCAGACTCCACAATCATAGAATTAGGCTTTGGGTGTGAGAACAAAAACTCAGCATCCTTCTCCTGGATCTTGTAGAGTGTATCAAGCCGCTTCGAAATGGGTCCCATGGTCGATGGGTTTTTCCATGACTCTTGCACGGTGTTGCGTAGAGTAGGAATGAGCGGGATGGCTAGGGTGGTAGTCGTATCCACATACATGACATCATAAATGTTGTCTATATATTGCTCTGCCAGCTGCTGATGGCCAACCCCCAAGGACTGGGCTAATCGGAGCATCTGCTCAGTGAATGTACTACTTTCCACAGATGGTGAAGCTCTCTTCTCAGAGCCCACCGCATCGTCTGGTGATGGAATGGACAGGTAAGCAGATGCAGCTGATGAAGAATCTGATGCATAGTCTTCGATTGATTGGGGAGAAGAAGGTGTAGGAAGCTCATTTAACTGTGTCGGTACCGATGGTATCGGTACCGGTAGCTCCAGTACTGGCAGCTCCGTTGGCGGTGCCGCGACTGTCGCTGTGGGCAGGCGTCTGGGAGGTACCGGTGGGATGAAGGCGTCTCTTTCTCGTATGCGTTGCCGGGTGAAGGGATCGAAGATGTACTGCCGATGAAGTTCTGAAGCTGGTCTAGAGATGGCAGAACGAGAACCCCAGGATCGAGCAGATCGGTCAGAAAGCCTATCCCACTCCTGAATAGGGGTAGGAGATCGGGAACGATGCCGATGGCTTGCGGATGTGCAGAACGACTCCGGAGCAGGAGACGACCATGGCGAGCATTGGTCGAAGTCGCGGCTCACTGACTTCGGTACCGAAGGCAATTGGTAACGGCCGTGAGTCAGCCGAAGGGAGCCGGACTGGATGGATGACGGCGAAAAAGATCTACCATGCGGGGATGCACGTGGTATGTTCCGGCTCGGTACCGAGCACGATGCCGCCGATGATGGCCACGGGCGAGTGGGCACCGAGGAGGCAGATGCCGGTAGCGGCAGAACAGAAGCCAATGGCGACGGTACCGGGTGGGTTATCGGTACCGGGGAACGCATCGGTACCGAGGCTGTGCCCGACGGCGGTGGTGCCAAAAAAAACACCGGCGGTAGCGGCCGGTCCTTGGGCTTTGCCGGCTTCTCGGAATGTTTGGCTTTTGCCTTCTTTTTCCGGCTGGGCTCCTCTTGCGGCTCTAGAGGCCTCTTAAGCCGTTTTGTTTTAGATTTTCCCACCAAAGCGAGTGCTGTAGTGGTCGACTGGTCCGCCACGTGGTCAGCGCGCCCATGTTCTTGGACTGGGGGCAGGGAGCCGGGTGCCGTAGAGGGAGTATCGACAGTCTCTAGGACCTTCCTCCATAAAAGGGCTCTCAACCTGTCCGCCCTATTCTTCCGCGTCTGGCGGGAGAATCCCATGCAATGGGTGTAGGCCGCGACCACATGCGTCTCCCGCAAACAGAGGAGACATCGGGAATGGCCGTCTGACAAAGACAATTTTGCCTTGCACGAAGTGCAGTTCTTAAATAAAGCTGTCTGAGACATGAGTACCGTTTCTAGTACTTCAACAAAATAGTAACAAAGGACAGAAAAACTGAGGAAAATTAATATATATATATATATATATAAAACGGACAGAAAGAAGGGGATGAAGAACGAAGAGGAAAAGTCTAAGCTAACTATAGAAGAGTAACTGGGATACGAACGATTTCCCTACGAACAAAGTCTCCCGCAAGGCGAACAGCAAGGCAGTTGAAAAAGAACTGCCTTGCTGTTCGCGGGAACCCGAGCATGCGTGATAGGGTGGTGGGGGGAGGGGGGAGGGGTTCTCGCCAAAAGAGTCTAGGCTATTGAAGTCTTCCGGGTGAGGCTCAGCGCCGGCGCGAGCCCATAGTGTGTGATGCACAGAGACCACGAAGAAGAATGGGGGGATTCTTGGAGCCAAGCTGATAAGCCCAAGGAGAAAAGGGAATACATGAAAATTAACCTGAAGAGAATGCTGGTCACATAACATACTATATCCCTCCCTCCTACATACACCATAGAACTATAACACTCTGTTCATAGATTACATGAACACCAGGCAAACTTCAGTCTATATAAGTATCTCAATTCCAGCTTTTTTACTCAGTATCACTCCTGCATACCCATGCAGTTTGCAAATAAGTTGCAACAATTAAACCCACAACAAGACTATAGATAATATACCTCTTCCAGTCCAGAACTTCAGAAAAAGGCAGAATATAGGAATCAGCTATGACTACAGGGATGCAACCAGCCTGAAGTACATCACTCAGTACAGCTTGTCCCAAGCGGGCTCCTCGCAGAACCATGCAGAATGTAGCTTCCTGTTGGCACATGAAATAGACATAGTAAGACATCAATCTCTTCTTTACTCCAGTGGCATGTGAAAGAGTAGCCACATCATTTTGAATTGCCATCTCACCTATTAGCTTATTTGCCATATGAATACCTATCATCATCATCATCATCATCATCACCTTAATCAAAACCAATATGCAGAGTACTCTCTGCCTTACAGAACGTTCTGCTTTTTAGCTGGGTTTGAGGGTTACTAATAATGACAAATGAAAACCAGGTGTCTTCATATTTCATTTTTTTAGATCAGAAGTTCTAAAACAACATCCTTGGAAGCCTTTCCAAACAATTCTTTGAGGCTCCTCATGGGGTGTTATTTTTGCTTGCAGAGATCCTCTCATCTAGCGGTGAAGTAGACAGAGGAAGCTTCACATTTAAATGGCAAACACCAGTGTTTCCTCTTCCACTTATGTAAAAGATATGACCACTATACACATTTTTAAACACCCATGCACATGTGTCTGGAGGAGGACTGCAACATTTTGCCAATTAATTGGCTAAAATTAAAAAGTAAACCTTTTGTACAATTAAAATGGTGTTCCAAATTAATTCGGCAACATCTGCTTTTTCTAAATCGTTAACGATTTTTAAAAAACAACTCCAATTGTGATTGGCAAGCACTATCTTAGAAGAGGCATCCCCCATTTTCTCACAAGGAGGAAATCACAGTTCTCTGAGGTCATCAGAAGAGGCCCTTCTCACCTGCCAAGGGTTGTTAGGCTGGTGTATACAAGGGAGAGGGCCTTCTCCATGATGGCCCTGTATTTCTGGAATTAGCTCCCATTGCAAATTTGTCAGGCTCCTTTTACAGGTCTTCAAGAAGGCTCTGAAGACTCACTTGCTTTCTCTGGCCTTTCCATAGCCTGTGGGCTGCAGGTTTTACTGGCATTATCTGTTTTTATAGTATTTCTATTGAACATTTATTGCTTGCTGATTCTATTTTGCATAATTTTGTATTTCTTTTCTTGTGTGTCGCATTAAGAGCATTCCACCCTTAAAAGTAATTCTAAATTAATTAATTAATTAATTAAAGTTCTAGACTACCATTTCAAAGTTTGCCATGGAATCAATAGTTATATGTGAAATAGAATTTCCAGTCTTGGAAGAATTCTTAGAAAACATGCAGCCAAACCACAAGATATCGCACTCCCATTAGAAAATCAATTTTAAAAAGTGAAGCATCTGTATATATTTGAGATGAGCCTTTCTTGGTGAAATTAATGCATATCTATTCTAAATAAAAATGCTAATTAAAAATTCCTATCTGATCCCTCTGGTAAGGACTGCACTTTTGCTTAGAATGTTGATTTGGCTCGTGAAGTATGTGTTTGCACTGTGCATGCACACGATGGTTGGTCTAAACATGGCAAACTTGGGGAAGGTTGGAGAGGACATAGTGAATAGAAGCCAGCTGGATCTGGTTGTGAGTTGACTGATTGCTCATAATGAATTCTATTAGTAGTGCTAAGAGAATCTATAATGCAATAGGCTGGTCCCACAGATTAGGGAAGAGTAACAGAGTTTAAGTGCACTGAAAGAATTGCAAGGTACATCTTGTGATAGCAGCAGGAGAGCAGAGAGCCAAAAAGCATTCTGCTGCTAATGGTCTGAGCAAGCCTATCTCCTTGGGAAAGTGGGTGTTCTCTTTTATAGAAAATACAGGAGTTTTTGTATGGAATAAACTTCCATTTTCAGCTTTCAATTTGGCTTAAGCACTTTGTTTGTTTAAAGGGTCAGAGCGTGAAGAAAGCACAAGAGCATCCTGTGCTGACAATGCCAAAGCAAATCTAATTCTGACATGTGGAACAAATTACACAATGAAATGCATTTGCTTTAACTGACAGGCTTCTGCGGATTGATCGCAACTGGCTTCCAGCATGGTGGACCCTATAGTGTTCTTTTCTCCTACAGAAGTGAATGGAAGCCACAGTCGCTCCAGGGAGAGACTGTAAGGGACTGCAGAGAGGAGCACCAATGAGGCAGGAGAAAAATTCCTTCCCTCTGACTTGTTTGGACCCGGTTATCAAAGCAAGAGGGAAAGGTTTTGCTCCCACATCTTATTATTATTATTATTATTTTAATTATACCATCCTACAGCCACAAGAGACAGTTCCCGGGTAGTGTTGACAATGAATTACATTAAAATATCAATCCCATAATGAGAGGGATGGTGTCTTCCAGTGCTGCATTTACTTTTTTCCCACAGGAATGAATGGGCTGCACCTCAGCTGCGTCCCAAAACTTGATTTCATCCTCCAGAGTGACTAGCTAATATTTTGCTATGTGGAAAAAGGAATGGGGTGTACTCATGGGAAAGACCCTGCAAGGTTCCACGATTACTGCACGTCTCCCCAAGCAACCTCTCCTGATGAAGGGCTGTAGCTCAGAGGTGGAGCACATGCAGAAGGTCCTAGGTCTAATGTCCAGCACCTTTTGGTAGGGCTGGAAAAAGTCCATCCTGAAACCCTAGAGAGCTGCTGCCAGTCAGGTGGACTGAACATCTGACTCAGCATAAAGCAGCTTCCTGTGTTTCACTGTAAATCTACCATGACTGCCATCCCTAGAAGTTATGTCATATTAGCATACATTAAGATGTTACTAAATTTAAGGAGCAAAAAAATCCAGAAATGTCACTTGATAAGATTATAGAACAGCAGGTGGAAAATCCTAGTCATTCTGCTAGGGGGCCAGGGAAGAAAATGGAATTTAAGAGGGGGGGAAATACCCATATGAGGATGTTCATGCTCATCTACCCAACTAAACGGTTTTCCTGTCTAGACCAAAGTTGTTATAACTACATCTCCTCATATCATCACCGTTATCAACCAGACATTCCAAAGGGAGATGTTGGGTTCTCTGAGGGAAACTACTTAACTATTGCTGCATGACAGCTATAAGGTTTTTCTTTCACTACAAAAACTCTCTTTGATAGCTATTCTAGGACAATTCAGTCTGCCTTTAAAGAATCAAAAATGAAACAAAAATCAGTTGAACTTGTGACAGACTATTTGGATTTCAGAGCACCCTTCATTCCACTGTTCAGCACAGGATTTCAAACATCTTTGGTGTGCAAACAACAAGACATTTCCAAAATGCTGCCTTTTCCTTCAAAATGCTGCTGGCTTCATCCTTCTTTGTAGAAGTTCAGGGACTTTTTGTTTGCTACAGTTAGAGCTGGGAAACAGCAGTTAGAAGCAGGATTTTCTTCTTTGTATTTCTACACCAATGCACCCCTATGACCTTCAATTGTTGGAGTACGCCTGAAGAAAAAGACCTCTGGAATTGTAGATGTAACAGGATTGCTACTTTTTAGATTACAGGAGCACAGGTATGACATCTAGATTTACGGCTTCATTTGTTCAGAAAAGGAAAGTTATTCACATTTAGATAACTGGATATGCAACACATTTTTCTACAAAAATCTTCTCCCATGATTAAGTGTATCCCTGGATCTCAGTGACTTCTGTTCACAAAAGGAACACTTCAGGTCATGGAAGGGCAACTCAGGATCCCACCTAGTGAGAGGTTATATGATATTTCAATTATAACAGTACATTAAACCATTTTTTAAGAATTCGTACTCTCCTGTAACCAATAAATAAATAAATGATAGGATACACTTGACAGGCATCATTACCTGAAGCACCTGAGGATAATCAAAAATCTGATTCTTGTGGCAACGTTTATGAATGAAAGGGACTCCCTCTGAGAGGTTGGTACACTTGTCCAGGATCAGCACAGATTCTGTATTTTCAGCTTGAAGAGCCTCCAATTCAGAATGGTATTCAGGATGAAGAGCCATTTGAGAAGACAGGAGGAAGTACCTGCGGGGACTGAAGAGCACAACAATGGGAACCTGATCAATCCAGCAGTGTTCTTACTAGATCATCTAGGACATGCTTCCCTTCATGCTGCTCTGAGCTTTAGGCTTGTTAGCTTTGTTCCTAAGCATTTCCTCTTCTCCTTTCACGTTTCAGAGAATCAGCAACAAAATGAGAGCTGAAAACTATCACGTATTGGTACAGCAAAGCTGAATTCTGGAGGGATTCATAAACCTGTTGTATGAACAACAAGCAGTAGATATGGGCAAATGAATGAGATACATAGCTGTGAACTATAAAGTACAGTATATACAATGAGTCCCACCAAGTTCCATGTCCTGGAATCCTGAATAAGTATGGCAAGCTTGCAAGCTAACAACCTGATCCTTTGTATGTTTACATATGCCAGTCCCACTTAATTCAAATGTGTGCACTGAATTGCAATCTGAGTTTGAAATATTAAGTATCCTTATCTAGAACTAAGTTCTACTCAAATAAATGGGACTTCATTCCTAATAAAATACTGTTAAGATACTTTTAAAAAACACCAAATTATGGACATTTTACAAGGAGTCTTGGCTTCATATTGAAAAAGATATCCTCTTAAGCCAAACCTCTGCATTATTCCTTCTTTGGCTGGATCCCAGCTTGTCCTAAGCGCTGCTTGTAAAACATTCTGTGGCAATATTCATAACAGAAGCCATTTTTCTCTTGACAACTGCTGCTCAACTATCCAATTTTGGTTAGCAATACAGCAGTACTCCATAACTTAGGGCCTATTCTCAACATAATGCAGGCATTGCTTCTATTCCAAAGAATGACCTAACTTTTAATCAAACTGATATATTTTGGTAACAATCAGATCATGTTAGAAGATACAAGTGACAAGCATGCCCTATAATGCATATGAGTAACATTTAATAAGAAACTTACAGTCATTACTTTTTTTAAAAAAAACCTCAGGAATACATACTGATTCAGACATGCGCTGAGTAACCAATCTAAAACTATCATTGGTAATAGAACACTACAATTGCAGCTGAGAATCAACTCCAGATTTCAGTTAGGTATTCATAACTTTAGAAGTAATGCAAGGAGTATTACACAGATTAAGTTATGCAAGAATGTCATCAGAAGTCAAATGTGTGTTATGATCAGGGGTCAGCAAGAGAGATCACCTTCCTCTATACTATAGGGCCAGTACTGCACTATAGGACCTATAGCATGTGTCTTGCTTTACTTGAGTCATCTGGAGCCATTTGCTCAACGGATACTCTGTCTGCTGAGCATCTGCTTTACAACTCTCAAAAACCGGCAGCTTAATCTGGGACAGCCAGCTACTGGGTAGATAATCCTGCCTTTGAACATATGAAGCTGACATACTGAGCCAGACCATTACTCCATCTAGCATAGTATTGTCTACACTGACTGGGTAAGATCTCAAGTATTTCCCATACCTCTATTATCGCTTAATGACTGTCTGTTGTTAAAATTTACAACTTCGTAACACATGTGAAGACAGATATTCCTTACTGTTCTACTTAACATCATTGCCTTGATGCTCTGACTAAGATCGCAAGTTATAGCAGCAATAGCAGTAGCCACTCCAATAGCAAGAGGGGAAGAGGGAAGACCAGCTGCTCTGGCAATGACAGTAAGTCAGCTTTTACCATCTTGCTTCCTTTGGGAATCTTCCTCTCAAGTAGATCTGCTGCGGGAGATCTGGCTGCCCAGAGAGTTCCTGCTTCCTAGAGTGGCCTGCCAGGGACCCAGCATTTTCCAGCAGCCCCAGCCTCATTGGACCATTGCTCAGAATGAGAGAGAGATCCTGGCCTTGGGTGGTGGGGTCACCAGTTAATGTGCAACTCCAAAGCGGGTCACCCCTTTTATTATCCCTGGAAGACAAGGACACCTCACCTTGTGTCATTGGTCATATCTATGTGTTTTCTCTGGGGGCCTGCTTGTGCTGCTTGGGTCTCTTAGAACTTGTGTTTTTAGGGGCTGGCTCTAACACAGTTATATTGGGCTTTATTAGAATTGGGAAATGGGAGCAAAATAGGAGCAACCAAGTGATAACCAGGAGGGGATATGGTGGGAGATTCCAATCTAGGCAGGGAAGGCGGGTAGGCTGTTGTTGGGCCTTCCCTCCTTCCAGGTTATCTATTGAAAGAAGCCAACATCAGCTCAGTCACTGGGAAAATAGCACTCATCTATGGTGCCTTGTTCTGGGGGAGTTCAACATTGACACTGAGGTCACTCAGACAGGAGCAGCTCCGGATTTCATGACTGCATTGGCAACTGTGGACCTGGTCCAACTAATATCTGCAGGGGTGGAAGCCCGGTTAAAGTGGTCTGCCACAGGAGACTGATGGATCTGAATGCTTTCCTGACCATGCGGTACTGTTGAAGCACTCACGGATCTGTGGAATATGGAAATGGCTGGGACTGTTGAGAGTATCATTCCTAAGCAACTCTTCCATCCCAGTACAGTCAAGTCAACATTCTGATTTAACAGTTGAGGTCAATGAAACAACAGAGTGGCCAGTTAAAGTGCCATTGGAGAAACACTCAGGATGAAACTGACCAAACACAGGTGAAAGACCATTTAAAGACTTATATTGTGGCAGCGAGACCCCCTCATATTGGCACAGAATAGACTGGCAATTCTTTTCTGTATTGTGTGAGGCCTCTTCAGGATGCGGGAGAGAGGAGCCAGAGCAGTTGGTGTCTCACTGTGAATAATTTGCTTCGTTCTTTGCAGATAATTGCTCAGATTCGTCTCGACTTGGACACCAGTATTAGGGAAGGTCAGATTGATGGAACCTCAGCAACTGCTTGCCCAGTTGTGTTGGATTCTTTTCAGCTTGTAGACCTTGAGAACATGGACAGGGTATTGGGAATGGTGAAGGCCACGACCCATATACTTGACCCTTGCCCTTCTTGGCTGATTAAGTCAGCTAATGTGAGACTGATGCTGCAGCTAAGGGAAATGATTAATGCCTCTTTATGGGAAAGGTGCTTAAAAGAGGCAGTAATAAAAGCTTTACTAAATAACCTTCCCTTGACCCAGGAGACATGTCTAACTATAAGCCAGTCTCAAATATGGCATTCTTAGGTATGGTGATTGGGAAGGTGGTGGCACTGCAATTCAAGATGCATCTGGATGATTTTAATTCCCTGGACCCATTTCAATTGGGTTTTCAGGCAGGATAGGGGATTGAGATGCTTTGGTCACCCTGGTGGATGACCTACGCTGAGAACTGAATAGGGAGTGCACAGCCCTATTAGTTCACCTGGACCTCTCACCAGCTTTCAATATCATCAACCATGATATCCATCTAGACCATCTGGTGGGGTAGGGCCTTGAAGATGCTGTTTCGCAGCAGTGGTTGTGGTCCATGGGTATGGAGACACAGCTTTTTAATCTAGGCTTTTAAATTATATAGTTGCTTTAACATTCTAGTGTTCTACCATTTTAAAATGTTCTTACTACTGTTTTACAGTGCTTTTAAAAAAAAATTCCCATGCACTGCATTGACGCCTTTTCAGCAAAAAAGAAGTGCCATGTAAATGTTAATAGTAAGTAAGTAAATAAATAAATAAATAATATATACCGGGAGTTTAGTGTTTCAAAATTCTATTATCAGATGCTCATATGGCACTCCTAGCTTTATAACTGCAAAGCCATGGGTTTGTAATAAAAATGAAACTGAACTCATTGCAGACTTCCAAAATGTATAGCAGTTAAAACATGCATCAGCACAGCTGTAGATATGTGCTAAAAATGCCAACAGTCTGAGCTAAGAAACGCATGATTGAAGCCATTCTTTAAGTGGGATGAGGGGGAATCTGCCAAGCCTCGCTACGTATTAAAAAAGAGAGAACTCAATTTCCAATACAAAGCCCAACACCTTGTACACACAATTGCAAGCAGAACAGAATTTTAAATGTTTTCTCTCTCATCCGTAACACAGCTTTAAGGACAAAACCTCCTACTAAATAATATTGTAGCCTGTGCTGTGGCTTTGGCATACACTGGAGTAGTGTTAAACAAACAAAAGCATAGCTTTCTGTTGAGTTTCTTAAAGCAATCACTGACCAGCAGATGGCACTCTGCACCTATGACATCTTATCTATTGTTGTTCATTAGGTTTGAGAGTTCTGTAGGCCACTGCATACCCAGTACTTGTCAGGTTATTGCAGGGGTGGGTGGGTAACCGGGGGGGGGGGGGGGGGGGGAGGAAGGTGAGAGTGCTTCTTTTTAATTTACCATTTTCTCTCTCTGCATATTTCTTGTACAGTATCTTAGTATCTAGCTGCTCTAGCTGCTGACCAATAAAGCATGCTTTTCTATTTCACGATTTTTATGCATTTTTATTGCAGTTCTACTTCAGGGGGTCTAGAATTCAGCAAGCAAAGTACACTGTGAAAGCTAGGGGGTCTTATTTTGTTAGACAAATATGGAGGTTTGGAACTGCTAGAGACTAGGCTGGTGCAGGCAGTGGAATCCACGAACACATGAGAAAATGAGGGACAACACCACTTCAGAAACAGACCATCCGGGAGGTAGGCCGCATATATGAATCCTTTAATGTGCAAGCAGAAACCACTTTCACATTGATACAAGTTTTTTTTCTTGCAGCTCCAAGTGAAGTCCCCAAGGAAAGCATCCTGTATTGCTCAGGAATTGTAAGACACAGAAACTGAAAATTCTTTCCTAAATTTAATCTGAACGCGGGTTTTCTATAGTACTTACCAGACAATCCCTTAACAGGTAATGTGAAGCCATATTTCAGCTTCACAGTTCTCAAAAATGAAAAGAACACTGATACTAGAAGAACGGTAACTCATATTGAACATCTGGTCTTAGGGATTGAAATTTCTTGGCAGCTGTGGCATTTTATGATATTGAGAGCAAAAAAACCCCACAGCTATGCTGCATTATTCCGCTCATCCTCAGCTCACCCCAGTCCTTTACTTGGCAGCTGCACCTCTGCAGACAGTGGACTGTAAACAGGAATACTGACATCATAGCCTTGCCGGTAGGTCCACGTAGAAAAGCCTCCTCCTGCCAACAGAGCTCTGACGATAGAAAGAAAAGATCAGTTACAACCACATTTTTCCAAACCACTCTCACCTATTCAAAACATTTAGATAATAGGAGGAGGGGAATTGGGAAGCTCTCTCCATAGAATTAGGAACAGTTTGATTCAAAGACAAAACATGAAATGAATTCCGATCGCTCAAGCTCCTAGCTAGGAGTTCCAAATATTTGTTCATATAAACATTTCCTATCCACCTTTAAGCCGCAACGAGCGGTTTTTCAATGGAAAGGCAGATATAACTATTTTAATAAATAAATGAATACCTAGCATGAGAAAGAGCCCCTGTTTACATGAACTCTCACCCCAACCTTCCCAGATAGAAAAGAACAGCTGACTTGATGCAACACTGGGTTAATCTTTAATTGGGAAGAGCCAAAACCCAACACACACCCAGATTGAAGGAAGGGTATGGATAACATGTTCAGAAGGATCTTGGGTAGAGACAAACCTGGTATTACTCTAGGTCATGCACTACTTTCCAGCAAGGCTCATCCCTTTTTGTAACAGTCAGAATTATACTTGCATAAACAGGGCCAAAAATCAATTTTTAGAGGGAAGGCTTCACTTTATTATGCTTATATTGCAGATAATTTAATGTAATACTTTTAATATAATATTTTCCCTGTACCGTGGGTTTTGCATTTACATCCCAGCTTTTGAAGAAAGATAATTAAGAACGTTTCTTCATATACACAGTTATATCACCTCATAAAATTCAGGTAAAGTGTTCCCCTAAGAAACCTCCTTGCAATTTTAAATAGGCAATGCTCTTGTCCTTTTAGTTCCGTTGAGCTTCTGCCTTCACTAGGATTTGGCAGTATATTTTGAAGAATATTTTGGCAAAGTCCAGTGCCCTAACAACGTTTTAGCTTGATTGTTAAAACATCCTGATTCTTAACGCAGCCTCCTAGAAAAACATTCCACTGTCTAGCTCTAGAAGATTTCAAATATTGCTCTGCATAACTGCAAAACCCATGTGAAAATGCACCAGGACCACGAAAATGTGATTCTTCATTCTCTACCTTCCTTCAGTTTATCCAGGGTTTTTAAAATACATGCAATAACATTTCACCAGTACATTTTGTTCTTATAAGCTAACTACCTTTGAGATGAATATAACTACTCAAGCAGGTATATACAAGAATGAACAACCTGCTTATTTGATTATACAGTATCACATTATCAACAGCAAATGGCAAAAGATAAGCATGCACACTGACAATAGGATGCTACCTGATAGGAAAAAGATATTGGAGGTTGGTCCCATGGAAATGCCTCAGTTAGCATGTTGTTAGCCTACCAATGGGATTTCCAGAATGCGGCAGGCATATCAAGCTTACAGACCAAAAGAGCAAGATGCAAGTCAAAACAGTTTTTAAAAAAACCCACCAAAAAACCCACAGGTATAAGAAGCCTCATCATCATCATCAAATTTATTAAAGTCAATAGACCATAAACCAAAAGATAGACATATACAATAATATCAGTTCACAAATGATACAGATCGTACACATCAAATACCCACCAACTGAGCTCTGTAACGAATGGTAAGATGTAAAAACTCCGCAACTTGAGCTGTAACTATTTTGTCTTTGGCTTGTAAAAGTATGATTGTCAAAAGCTCTTTAGAACGACCAGGGAAACCCTGGAGAATTGGTCACAGCAAATCATCTCTAATACCTTTGTAGAAATCACAACAGAGAAGCACGTGTGTAACTGTCTCTACCTCGGAATTGTTGCAAGGGCAGCATCTATTCCCCACTGGTACTTTTTTATACCTCCCTTCCAGCAATTTGGAAGGATATAACAAGCCTATTTGCAGTATTTCATGGCTACAATTAAATTGGCTTATTGTTTATGTTTTCAAGAGACAGCGTACCTGTAGCAACATTACCACCAGTGAGAAGATGGCACAATAAATGCTTCACTCAACATTCACACAGGTTGACTATGGCCTCCAGCTTTCACTGGAGTGCACTTTGCTCTTAACTTATTGTAGGGTCATCAGTCTTCTTCAAGAAATTTTATGTTGCAGAAAATGAATGTTCTTTTTTTAAAAAAAAATATCACTAACTGTCATACTGCTTCCAGCTACAATTCTCCTAGATCAGGTATGAGCAGAAGATAGAACTCAAGATGTTTTGGACTTCAAAACTAAGCATTCCTGCTCATTGGCTATGCTGGCAAGGACTTATGGGAGTTGAAGTCCAAACCATCCAGAGATCCCACACCCTGTCTTAGATTACACTCAGTGAAGCAGGAATAAGCCCTTTCATATAGGAACTATGCAAGGCCAGTTGAGATATGTGGCTGCTCACTACATTCACTTACTATTCAGTCAGCAAGCAGTAAGCCTACTCCTCAAACTGATAGTCCAAGGAGCTGCCTTGGATTCCTATAGAGAACCAAGGTTCATATGGATTCTAAAACATTAAGAGGCTGCAAGAACTACAATAACACAGCGCAGATTAACATTTTACTATATAATACCATCTTAAATACCTTTATGTTGCAATCCTATACCTGGGAGTAAGTCTCATTGAATTCAATGGGGTTTACATCTGAGTAGACATCCATAGGTTTGAATGCTACATGCTGAAAATACTGCTGCCTAGGAATCTGAAATATTTTTCCCAGCCCTTGAGCTCAGTATCTTACACATTGAATGTTGCAGAAAATCTGGTACCCAGAGTGCTAAAACTACATTTTTAAAAAATAGTTGTGGCCATGGCTGAAGAGATATAGTTGAAATACAAAGGTTCCAGTGCTCATGCCTTTCTCATGGCCACCAGTCAGGTACTGATTCTCTCTTCCCTAATTTTTTCTTCTGCCAATAAAATTCATACTCTGAAAAAACTGACATTTTATTTGTACCAGAATAGGTAAGTTTACAGAAATATTATTAATTTAATTTATATTAAGCACATAAATTTAGGAACAGCTTGCAAGCTTTGGAATGGAGGGGGGGAAATACTAGACAAAAGCTGCAAAATGCTTTAAGAATTTCAGATGAAAAGCGCTGCAGCAACTTAACATTTAAAATGTCACATTTTAGAAAAGGAGAAGCAAACTCAAATATAACAGTCCAAGCTAGAAGTTCTTTTGCAACAAGTTAAGTTACTTGGGTACTGGAAGTGCTGAATGAGTTTGAAGTCCTAAATCCAAAAGTAATCATTCTGCATTATTTTCCATTTATTTTCAGTGACATACAGTTTACCACTGTAGAGTGCTCCTGTTATCCTTCAAACCTCACATGAATCCAGAGGTTGGAACAAGCAAGAAAAAAGTGAATTTGGCTCAGATGTTACTTCTCCTGCACTTTTGCCCATTATTTCTCCTTCTAATTAAAAGAAATAGTAACCAAATTGTTTTAATTTGGTAAGCAATATAACAACACTTCATCAACCTTGAGAAAACATGTGTGCATCTACCTAAGTAAAGCCAGAGGGAACCATCAGGCAGTTAAGTGCCAGCTTGGATTTTTACACTACAGCAAAAGAACCAAGAAGTTGGTCCCCTCTACAAGAATTCGGTTTGACATTCGGTTGTCCGATTATGCGCATCTTCTCACAATCGCTTTTATGCCTAATCCCTATATACGGGAGGTGGTGAAGCGCATTACGGGTTGTATAAAACGCACTTTAAAGGTGTTTAAATGCAGAGAATCGCTTGTTTACATGGACAACTCCCGCGGTAAATTAAAACTCGCTATTTAACGCGCATTCAATAATGTGCATAATTGGACAGAAAAAGAGCCTCAACCCCCGATTTGCGCTCCGTTCATGTGGAGGTAAAATCGGTAATGCGCTTTGAAAGAGCTTTAAATCGCTCTTGTAGAGGCACCCATTAACTCTTCAATTTCTGAAGGCAAGCAAGTCTTTAAAAGTCACAAAAACAAGAATGACAAACATATGACTTGTTCCTCACAATTTCATTTTTACGCCAACCCTGATGTTTCTCTGTTGACGTTCTCTCTTTGTTCTGGAAAGATTGCCACTCAGTTTTCTTGCTCCTCCTAAAACCTCGCTTTTTTTTTCTTTAAGGCAGCCTTGCCCAACCTGGACAACCAGTCTTCTAAAACCTAGTGCCCAAACTAGATGGTTCAAGAAATGGCAGCAGGGAAATAATCAGCTTGGGATGTGCTTCTTTCTCTAGGGAAGCCAATACTGTATTTGGCTCTGACAAAACTCTACCAGGACAGCTTAGAGCTAGTCAGCAACAACCATTGGTTTAAGGCATGCACTTTCATTTTTAATATGTACTTTGCAATTTTGGTCAAGCATAATTCCCGCCTAGAGTATTCTGTATATAGGTGGGATGTAAATTGAATAAATAAAAATAACCTTATATTTATACAAAACATTTCCCTTGTTTTGTTAAAGCTGGACTGTCATTTATCTTCGAATGTGATATCTAGTCACACAAGGTTATTGCTATTCATACAAAGAGACACACACACTAGATAAGGATGGCCACTTATACCTGAGTCTCTATTACTGATCTTTACAACTACACATCTGCCTTAATCCAGAGGATTTATGATGAGAGAGGCCCATACCAGCAAGAGCACTGCCATAGAGCTTTAGTAAATGGCTATCTTTCTCAGAACGAAAGACTGAAGAACCAAGGAGACCCAACAGAGATCAAAGCAATAAAATGGGCCCATTGCCTAAATGATGCTTGATATTGAAACTTTACTAAAAATATTAAATATTGCTGCACTGTTTTTTTTAATTACGCTTACCGATGTTGCACTTTATTTTTTCAAATTGTTAATGCTTCTGTCAAATTGTTAGGCCAAGTGTCTGCATCAAATAAAGTAAATCTAGTCTAATAGAGATTTACAAAATTATGAAAGATGAGAAGGTGAACAGAGAGAAATTATTTTCGCACATAAAACACCCTTAACAGATCTCACTAAAACTGACTGCCAATAGGCTCAGGATCAAATAATTCATAGAATACACTGCCACAAAATATGATGTCCACAAGCTTTAAATAACGCTTAGATAAATGAAACTTCGATGTTACAAGATAGTATGTCTCCATATATATATTTTATAACCCACTTTTTAAATTTTCAGAGCAGCGCCTGAACAACAGACATAGGAGACTATGAACAGAGAATAGGTAACTCCATCACATCCCACTCATGAGCTTCCCAGGAAAATTTCTCTACCATTATTGAAGACAGAGAGATGGATTAGAAAGATCTTTGCCTTGATCTAGCAAGGCAGTTCTTATGTTCTCTCTCTTTAAACATTAAGATTGTATTATAATAATAATGGTTGACTGCCCTCTACAGGCCAGCAACATTTCATACATAAATGGGATTTGACAAAAACGCATTTATGGATTTTATGTTAATAGTAAAGAACTAAAGAGGAAATGTGCGAAAGAAATCAGCTATCTTTCTACCTCTTACTCAGTTACCTGTTCCAAAACATATCCAAACTTTTTTTAAGTAAGTAATTCAGCAAATAATAGAGATCAAACATATATACTCCTCAACTGTTCTAACCCTACAGGAGTATAACTTTCTACATGCATACTAGAGTTTGAGTGCAATCTACATTCACTGATTTTAACTGAGGAGTGCTGCACCCTTCATGCTTCTTCTATATAAAGGGCTTGTTCAGACAACATGCTAACCCAGTGTGGATCGCTCAAAAAATGCAATCCACAGTAGGATAGCATGTCGTGTGGCGGGTATTCCCTCCACCCCACAATAGGTCAAGTATCCACACCCGCTACCCACCTGCTGCAGCAGGGTTAGTGGGCATCTATGGTGGTCCCTATGTTATCTGATGGGAATTCTATGGGTTTTTGGCCTCGTTCCAGTGAAAAAAGTTTTAAAATGGCAGCAACCATAGAGTCCGTCAGCAAGAGTGACTGCTACTTCTGGGGCAGCTGATTCACACTGCAGCATGCACTGGAGTACGAAGGTGCGGGAGGCTATAAAGTTATCCATGGAACGGGGTGGGGTAAGTAAACCATGGCATTCTGCAGGGGGTAACAGCTGTGTGACAGGCACGTGTGCCATGGTTTTCCTACTGATCTATGGATACCTTACCCTCCCTCCCCCAGTGACTGTGTGAGTGGGCTCAAAAACAACAATCAAGGGTAAGAAGACACAAACTGTAAACCTGTTTAAGAGGCATGAGATTTAAACATTTGTCTACATTTTCAGCTTCAATTGGAAGATGCCTTTGTGGCACGTATAAATCAGGGCCAACTACATAAAAGCTTTGTAAAGTAGTATCGTTTTAGAAATTGGTATAATGAAATTGTTTAATTTCTGAACTGAATTTAATGCGAATCATAATTACCCTTTTTATGTTTCTGAAGTACCAATATCAACATACATTCATCCCTGGACTCCTAACCACTCTCAATTAGAGGCCTGTTATAAAAAGTCTCAAAGCAACAGCTGTAAATTGCCTACCTGTCCCTTGGAACATCTAGTGCTGTGTTGTAGTCAGGTGGTCCTCCGGGCAACATGTTGAACAAGAGATGATTTGTCCCTCGATCCCAACTACGAAAAAGAAAAATGAAGGAAAAATCTGAGTATGAGACAAACCAAGAACCAGAGCTTCAGTGGTAAGCACACATCCAAAACCACTCTAAAACACAACAGCTCTAAAAAAAAATAAAGTAACTCAATTGTCACAAATGAGCTATTATTGTCATCATTCCCATGATTTCTGCACCAGGCTAAAAGCCTGGTCATTCTCAGATGGTTTGCAAATGGCCTACCTCACAATTACTCAACTTACTCATCACCAAGCTGTGGTCGATAATTAAGGCTGCAAACCACTGTTCTACTACATCAAAAGCAACAATGATCATTCATCTCATGACTGCCAGGCTTTTCACTCTTAGTCCCCTACCCATAGTTTCCTATTCTAGCTCAAGCATTCACACAGTAAGGTTACTGTTGGTACCGGGATAGCTGTGCCAATGCCTGAGCCGTTTCCTTGATACGGAGCATGTTCTGGTTCAGCACGTCAATAGATGGCACAAAGAGACAGGCACGGTTGACGTCATCTGTGTAGAAGTCACTGTCAGAGATAGCTGTTAACAGTTCATTGTATTCCTTGGAAATCGTATGACTGACTGGCATGCCATATTCATCCACATACTTTTTTAGAGAGTAAATATAGACCTTGATCTTATTTTTGGGGTTGAAGCCACAGCGGTAAACATCAAAACATGTGTGCATCCTGCAGCTGAGGTCTCCACGTTCTGGGATGGCACTGTCTGCAGGAATCTTGACTACAGGTACATCATGAATGCTGCGCTTTTCAACTGTCCATTCACTTGAGGACTCTATGGAATGTGGCCAGAACTGGAACATGCCTGTGGCAATCAGGCCCAGCAACACAATGGAAAAGAGAGCAATGTAGTAGATGCGGTGTTTAGTCTTCATTCTTGGAATGAGGGCTGGACCCCGAGTGTTATATTTGACTGACGCACACATAATGAAACAAGCCACCTTTCCCACGAGCTTCTGGAAAACAGAAAAAAAACCACATAAGACTTATGTGCTTAGGTAGCACAGAGTGCAGCAATTTGCAGCTCTCTCTATATTTTGCTTGTACATAACCAAAGCATTTGCATCTTGAGGCTGCAATCATATGTGTGATTATCTAAGAGATAGCTGCAATAAACAAAATGTATCTTGTTTCTGAGTAAATATACACAGGATTGCTCTGTAAACTGCATCAATATGCCAAATAGTACAATTTTCTCTGCTAAGTTATAAATGATGCATTTTATCTTATTAAAGCAGTAAAAGAAAAGGTTTGATAAGAAAAGATGTATTCCACATTTGGGTTTATAAAAACAATGCTTTTTAAAATAATAATAACAATAATTAAAAATCAATTATTTTATTAAATTGGATTTTTTTAAAATTGGATTTTTTTTTCATTTAAATGAAATTTTAAAAAATTATATTAGATTTCAAAATTTTCTGAAAACAACGAAGAACAGAACCTAGGTCAAAGATACCATAATGAATACTAATTATACACTTTCTAATTATATTCTATGAATATATTAACAACAGTTTATAAAGATGGGAGTTAAATTAATCAGTCCTATTCTGCACTGCAGGTGGTATACAGAAGTGCATGCTCTCCCTCGCTCTCTGAAGGCCTTGCCTCTCTCTAAGTGCAAAGATAGAGAAGGTCAATGCACTGAGAATTTAGGAAGATGGAGTGGATCTGAACAAGGGGGAGGAGTCTGATATAAATGCAAGGGATGTGGGAGGGGAAAAGAAAGTGACACCAAAAGTGAACAGAACATATTCATGCAGTCCTGACTCCTGAGGAAACTTCTGCTGCAGGCATCCTCCACTGTAGAAGGGAAATACCTAGCATGGCAACAGCAGCCTATAAAAGAAACCCAATTTGGGAATATTTTGTTTCTGTACGTGCTTTGTGGTTGAAATTGCCTAAATTTTATTTCTTAAAGACTCTTTATATTAATCTAAAAACTGAAATTGTTAACCATTCAAAATCACATGTCTGTGTTTTGTTAACGTTGCTTATCGAAGAAAATTAACCAGAAGAATAAACAATCTTATTAGTACAATTTAAAAGCCTCTTTGGTAGCGATTTTGGCAAATAATGACAAAAACATCATCTTTAATTGAACAGTTGGAGCTGGCTCATATCCTGAATGACTTCACAAATTCATTGTGCTTTAGCACTAAAATGACCAAATTATCATCCTATTTTTAGATTAAAATAATTGCTTCTAATAAGACGTACATCTCTGAATATCTATTAAGGTTATATTAAACAATAATGTACTTCTACTAAAAATGATTAAATTTAATTTAAACTGTGATTTAAATCAAATCAATGCAGTTCAATATGTTTCAATTCCTGCTCCCCAGCTTCAAAATGTGTAGAAATGTTATTTCCACCTCCAGTGGATTGTAACTGTACTACCAACACACCAGAATGTCATGGAAATGCTGATTTTCCAATAAACCAAACGAAAGCTCAGTTCAGACAACACATTAGTCAATGCAGTGTGAAAACTCCACTCAATGGTTGAGTTTTTAGGGGGTACTCCCCATACAACATTTTCTAACTCCACCATTGTATGACTGTGCGCTACTGTGGAGTTGAATAAAATCCATCACAACATTTGATTGACAGTTCCTCCACCCTATCTCCTTGGTCCTCCTCCCAATGGTATGCCATTAGCCATTGCTGCAAAAAACAATTCTGGCAGCACTCCCTCCTTTCGCTGCTCTTGCCAGAGAACTCTGTAGCCAGCGGGAAAAGTCAACTCAACACAATGGAAAACTCCACGGAGCCCGCCACACAACACATAACACAACAGTTGTGCAGAAACTCTCCTCTGCACAGCATGGATATTGTGCGTGGAATGTTTTCCAAATAAACTCCAACACTGCATGGAGTTTTCCTGCCAGACAACACATTTCTCAACAGCGGTATAAAAACTCCACAGTGGAAATGTGTTGTCTGAACTGAGCCAAAGTATATCATTGGAGCGCACTGATGTGGAAGTATTGGAACAAATCCCCAGAATAGGAATACCCAAAAGTGTTGTTGCCATCTACTACTGCAGCTACTACTACTAGGTGTTTAGTACCAACACCATGCTGGATTCAGTACAGAATGCAAGTTCCTGCCTGGATTTAGCAATTCCCACGAAAACACACACTAGTTTTGGAGAGGACATTTGTAATTAGTCATTCTCTGTTTAAAGTACAGCAGAGCCTGATTGTTTCTCATTTGGTTCTCATGTGCGTTTTCAAGGGGAAATGAGCTATTTATACATGGACAAAGCCTTCACATCTCATATGATACCCGAGCATTTTATACTTGAATACTGGCACCAGACCAGAGTACAAAATGTTACATACAAAGTAGCCCTCAAATGCTGAAATAGCAAAGCAGAAGTAAGCAAGCAGACCATAAGAGGAAAGATTTCACAAAACAAAGTAATGAAAGGATGGCTGGCACAACAGATATCTTTTGTAAGTGCAAGCAAGTACTAGAATTCTAAAGATGACAATGCAGATAACACTGAATTTCCCAGTAGCTTTATTTCCATTTCTGTCATAAGAGATTTCAAACATGGTCTGCAGTGTGTTCAGTTTTATTTACACATTGAATGTCTTGCGATTTAACCGTTTTAAAATTAGAAAGTGTTAATGCTTCAAATTTAGATTGACTAGTTACTCCCAAAGCAACAATAATACCCAGTAAAATACAATGCTGTGGTTAACTCAATTCCTGTCCCAGTGGGTTTTCAATTTACTATGCACAGAACAGATAGCAGGAAGAGGACAGAGACTATAGGGGCAAAAATGACAATGGGTTTACATGCCCCCTCAAAGAGTTCAACCAAACTGTCTCAGCAAAGAGATCTAATAACAGCAAACCAGAATCAGAGAAAGAACAACAGAAGTTGTTGGGACTTTCCAGTTCCCAAAAAGTTTACAAATCCTTATTCTGAAATATTTAATCATGGGAAACAGCAGGTACAAAGGCTAAATGCAAATAAGTATTCCTTTCCCCCAATGGTCTGCTTGCTGTTTATTGAAAAGCAGCCTCTGACACTCCAATTATGACAAGAGGATGGGCAGCTTAACCCTTTTCCCTGCTGTTGTCCATTCAACGTTACCCCATTCAAGTTGCTTTCCCATACCCAGAGAAAAGCAGCCTGAACAGGACAAGAAGGAAAGGGAGTATGCACCTCTCTGCTTCTCCCAGAAGCAGCTTTTTAGGGTTGCTTTCATTTTCGAAAAAGCCATCAGACAAAAGCAAAATCCACCTATTAATAAGAGGGTCAATGAGCAACTAGCAAATATGTATTACATCTTTTATTACACAATATCAACAATTCCATAATATAAATTGCTAGACAAGGCTCCAAATCTGATGATTATCTCAAGGCTCAGAGTATACAAAAAGAGGTGCTCCTTCAGATGCTGTGACAGCAAGCTGAGAAGGGCTTTGTAGGTTAACAACAACACTTTGAAGTGGGGCTGAACATGATCTGGGAGACAGTGAAGATGATACAGTACTGCCATAATATGATCATAACACCCAGTTCCAGTCAGTGCCCTAGCCACCATATGTACTAACTGAAGTTTCAAGACCATCTTCAAGGACAACCCTCACATAAAATGAATTGCAGTAATTTAAATAAAATGTTATCAAGGCCTGGATCGCTAAAGCCAGACGATCTCTATCACAGCTTACTTACCAGCCTAAGCTGGTAAAAAGTGTTCTATGCCCCAGAAGACGTGTCTGCCTTTAATGAAAAAGATGGATCTATAAACACCCCAAACTACAATTTTGGTCCTTTACAAGGAGTACAACCCCTTCCAGAATATGTCAAACACCATTTATCCTGACAGACAAACCACCATCCAAAAGTACCTCGGTCTTGTCTGGATAGACTTTCAGTCTACTGGCCCTCATTCAGTCAATCATTATGTCCAGGAACCAGTTTTGTACTTGCACTGCCTCACCTAGATCTGATTAAAGTAGAACTGCATACTGAGGGCACTGCAGTGCACTCCAAGTCTCCAGATGACCTCACTAAGCAGTTTCACATAGAAGTTAAATAGCAAGAGGAATAAGATGGAACTCTAAAAGACTGCAAATCATAAATGCCATAGGGTTTAGCAGAAAACTCCCAGTGCCATCTCCTGGATACAGAACCACTGTAAAGTGAACCACCCCCACCCAATTCAGACAACCTCTTCTGGATACAATGGTCAATGGTATCGAAAGCTGCTGAGATGTCCAGGAGAATCAGCAGAGATACACTCCCCCTGTTTCTCTGTCAGCAAACGTCCACAGGGCAACCAAGGCAGTTTCCGTGGCAAAATCAAGACCAAGCCCCAAGTGAAATTAATTTAGAAAACCAGTTTCATCAAAAAGTTTATGGATCTATCAGCCACTACCTGCTCAAGCACCTAACCTAGGAAGATGTTAGCCACCAGCCTAAAATTATTTAGATCGCCTAGGTCCAATGATTTCCCCCCCCCCCCCAGTAATGATGTCATTACTGCCTCCTTTAAGGAGATTGGGACCGCTCCCTCTCATAAGCAGGAATTTATAATCTCCTGGACCCAGCTGGTTATCCCCTCCCTACTAGATAGAACTCACAAGGAACAAGCAAACAGATAGTTGGTTGAACTTTACCAAGAACCTTGCCCATATCTTTGGTAACTTAAAACTGAAAGCCCTCCAGCAATATCCGATGTTGCCCTCAACACCTCCACAGATTGAACCGGTTGAACTATGTAAAGTTAAGTCATGACAGATACAAGCGATTTTGTCCTCAAATTATCTTGCAAACATGCCACAGCATGCTACCAAGCATTCTATCAGATCTCCCACCAGGCCAAAACCCAGAGGCCTCTCTCACACACACTCAGTGGAATATCTTAGTGTATCACTGAGACTGGACATCTGTGATGTTTGAGCTGCTAAGGAAAATATTTTCCTCAGACTCCAGTACACATTTTACATTCCATGGAACTACTTATTCATCTTTATATGGATTATTATTCACCTGTGCCCATTGCTACAAAACAAACGTTAAAAACAAAAAAGACTGTGCAGTTTTCTGCTTTAAAAATAGATTAATTAACTACATTTGCATCCTGAAACCACTTACTTGAGATTAGAGATACTGACCACTTAGCATCAATTGATTTCCCATAAAATCAAAAGTAAATAACTTAGAGAAATTTAGTAAAATGTAATCTGATGTCCAATTTCAAGCAAATTACAGGATTCTAGATTCCCCACCTGCTCCAAAAACTCAGCCATTGCCCAACAGCTTCACAAACATGACAATACAGAATACAGAATGAAAACTGCCATGTTCTGCAGCCATGTCAAGCAACAGCAAAAACAGATATGCAATTCTTGCAACTGCATTAACCATATTAATACTAAACATTGTGAGAGAAACTACTTTAGATACATTAAAAACTGCTCATGCTTAACTAGCAGATGATTAAATATATCAGTAGAGGTGGTGCATTTTGAGAAGCTCTCTTCCCTGTATGCATTCACATGGGGATTAGCAACTGCACCTGCAATTTCCAGCACTGGACAGCTGCATCCAGAATGTAGAGATGCACACTGTAGATCCAGAAGAACAGCATAGAACTGGTGTCAGCATTGTAAGCTTGGGTCACACCAATCATCAGTGTATTGCCAGGTGTATGTGTCAAGAATTCAGGTAAAGAAAAAGGGAGACCCTTGATTCAGAATAAGTATCAAATGTGTAACTGCCATCGACAACAAAGCTGACCGTGTTGAATACTTGTTAGGACAGTGAAGTATTTATTGTATGAACATGCAGCCTCCTACTGTGTACAGCAGCCTTTGCCAACTTGGTACCCTCCAGTTATTTTGGACTACAACAGGGATGGATGCCCACAAATTACCCCCCAATGTAGTGGCTACGGAGCACCAAAAGGCTCAAAATTAGCTCATTTTCAACCTAATTTTGATCATTCCAGTGCTCCATATCTCCCAATGGCTCCAGGACCTACCAAAGTTGCCCATCCCTGGACTACAATTTCCATCCAGCCCAGTGATTGTGGCAATGGCCAGAGATAATAGTCCAAAACATCTAGAAAGCACCAGAGCTAGGCGTACGGGCATCTAGAGATCAAGGTGTCTCCCATTCCAACACATTCAACGTTTAGAGTAAATGAACTTCTCTCAGTGACAAAAGGAAGGAGGAGGAGGAGGAGGAGGAGGAGGCGGCAGCCACAAACTGCCTGGCTCTATCCATTATTCTTGCTCTCTTCCTATGATCTGAAAGAGATGCGCGTCCGAGATCATCACCTCCGCGGCGCAGGAAAAAGCAATTACTGAGAGGCAAAAGACGTACTTCCAAGCAGGGTGAGACCTGTCATCACAAGTGAAGAGGCTAAGGACCACAAAGCAGCCGCTCGATGAAAGAAACACCCCCACCCCACTCCCACCACTGTGCTTCGGGGGCTCAAATAAGGAGCAGCGGAGGACGGGCACGCGTGGCTCACTCCTCCTCTAGCCCGAAGCGACTCTCAGTTGTCACTCGGGAGTGTTCTGCCGGCCCGGCGCATCTCGACCGAGCCTTCCGCCCTGCCTGATGTCACTCACCCGGTCGCTCGAGAGGGAGGACCTTGGCGGGAGCTGCCTTGGCAAAGCCCTCCGCTTCTCCCCGCAGGTACCTCAGCGGCTATGCTCCGGCAAGGCCTCAACTCTTCATGGGCGCCCCCTTCACTCGCGGGCCTGCCGCCCAACGCTTCCGCGGAGGAGACCGCGATCGGCGCACGCCTCCCACACCCCTCCGTTTGCAACCGCCGCGCCCGACGCTTCCGGGTTCCGGCTGGCACTAACGTCATTTCCTGCGCGCCCAGTCACCAGCGAGAGGCGTGTGTTGCCAGGTCCTCAGGATGGCGCTGGGTCGTCAGGGTCTCTTCCTGTTGCCGGGCACATATTCAAGGCCAGAAGAAGGCCATCAGTGAGCCCGTGGTGGTGATTTCCCATCTCTGTACCTGGGGCGCGCGGTGGGGTGGGGTGTCTATCCGCCCCCTGCAACAAGATGACCGGACCTCATTTGGGGCTGCCTCCGTCGATTCGCAGCATTTCCTACCTTGATCTTTGTATGGCCCCTGTACATGACCAAATATAAAGTCAATAATGCTCATGTGCACAGAGCAGCTTCTCCCAAGCTGGCAGCCTCCAGGTAGCTCACATCATCCCCTGTCGAGCAAGTTGGAGGGCACCAGGTTGGAAAGGACCATATAAAGGCTCAGTCTGTGGGGGTAGTTAATCTGTTCAGAGACATCGTGGTTCAACCAGTTCTGGAAGGAACCGTCCACTTCTCAGGAGGATCGTGTGTGAAATTGGGGGGGTGGGGGGGAGGTTGTCCATAGATCCACCATTTTCACTGGAATTCCATGAGGCCTTAGTATTATGGAGTGCCTTTTATAAATGATTGTTTATGCATGCAAATGACTGGTGGTCTCTTTTGGACAGAGGCTGCCTCTACAAGAGAGGTTTAAAGCTCTTTCAAGGCACTTTAAAATTTTTACCTCTACAAGAATGGAGCGCAAATCGGGCGTACAGGCGCGTTATCTCTCCGATTATGCGCATTATCGAATGCGCGTTAAATCGCGAGTTTTATTTTGCTTCGGCCTTTAAAGCGCATTTTGACTATGTGAACAAGCGCTTATGCGCATTAACTACTTGTAAAGCGCATTTTGGTTATCCGTTAATGCGCTTCTCCGCCTCTCGCCGCCTCTCGTGCAGAGGTATTAGGTGTAAATGCGCTTCAGCGATTATGCGCATAATCGCCTAACCGGGCGCAAAGGCGAATCCTTGTAGAGGGGACCAGAGATAGCCTAGCCTCAGGTAACCATACTCTGGGAACTTTCAGTTTGGGTTATTGCAATGTGCTCTCTGTGGGCCTGCTTTTGAAGACAATCCAGAAGCTTCAGATAACTGAGAATGCAAATAAAGGATGCAATCCTATGTGTTTAGTCAGAAGAAGGCCTACAACTCCCAGCATTCACCAGCCAGTCTTTTCTGGCTAAACATGCATAGGATTGTGCCTTTAATCACATAATACTTAGCAGGAACATGTACTCTTGGTATACTAATGATAATGCAGTCTTTGTATATGTACCATATCTTTTAAAGTGCAACTATTAAAGTAAATTACACTGTACACGGATCAATGGTATTGTGTATCTGGTAATCTGATCCATACGAATCATGGAAATACTCCCATGAACCACAGTAGGTATTACATGGCTGTTATAACACCCATGTTATAACTACCATAACAAACAAAAATAGCTGTGAATATGAAGCTTAATGGTAGGGGGAAACCCTCATAGAATCCTAGCTTGTATTTATCCTTATCTTCATCCCACCTCCAGCATGTGAAAATAGCAACAGATATAGAGGGGGGGGAGCAGAAAAGCATCACCAGTTATAAAGGGAGAAACATCAGGTGAAAACATTCTCATGATTGAAGTGTCATACCATCCATAGGAACAGAACAGTACCACATAAGACAACCAGTTCCAGGATATTTGTAGTGTGTGGATGGGGGAGCAGGGGTGGGGTCTGTTCAGCATGTGATATACTTCTGTAGAAATATAGCCACAGCTAATGAAAAATTCCAACAATATGCCATTCAGCCATAGAACGCTGCCTATTGTTACCAGAAATCACCACAAGCTTTGTGGACAAATGAAGTCCCTTGTGCACATGTGCTCCTATGCTTAAGCACTCTTATTTTCATGCACCATGGTTTTTATGTTATTTTTACTATTGTAAACTGCTTTGAGCTTTCAGAAAAAGCGGTATAAATATTTTATAAGTAAATGAATTGATTGAGATCCTTGTTTGCAATTAATTGCAATCACCATCACCCTACTCCAACACATTATTCAAATACATGTGTCCACCACTCATGGACCTACGGCCCAACTGGAGTCCACCAGGAGAAGAGACTTTAGTGTGGTGGCCCCTTTTTTCTGGAATTCCCTGCACATGGAGATCAGGCAGGTGCCAATACTGTCCTGCTTCCAGCACCTCCTGTAAAAAGCTCTTTTCCAGGAAGTATTCCTTAACTGACCAGCCATATTTTTTTGTTGATACTCAGTTTAAAATGAACAATTTTAATTTGCTGTTTTGATCTTTTTACTGTTTTATGTTTTATGTTCATTGCTCCTGATTCTATTTTAGATATGGAGCAGTATATAAATATTGTAAACAAATAAATATGCCTTCCATACATATTCCCCTCGCTAAGCCAGGAGTGGCACTGATCTTTATAAATCTGAACAGAGTAAACAGTCAAAGATAAGGTTTCTATTGGAATAATTTTTATTTATTTCAACATAATAATAACCATAACAACATAAAGTACATACATAATCCTCTACAATCCCCCCGTGCACCCCCACCCCATGAGACCTCCTCTTAATCATTCTTCATCTATCCAAAAATTTATCGACTCTTTTGAAGATTTTTGTCCCTTCCCCGATCTTAATACATATTCCAAAAAGGGACTCCATATTTCTCCAAAATCATTCTTACTGGACATTCCCCTCTTTATCTTCATTTTACAAGTCAACATATCATTCAAAGCCATATCCCATATTTCTTTATACCATTCTTCTATTGTATAGCTTCCTTGTCCTTTCCAATTTTTTGCAATCATTAATCTAACGGGTGTCAGGAGGTTGTTTATCAATTCTCTATTAGTTTTATTCTCTTTCCCTCTATCCCATATTGCTAGTAGAGCAAGCTTTGGGTTTAACTCCACTTCCAATTATTTCACTTATTTCTGTAAACACCCTTTCCCAAAATTTTTGTACGTATTCACAGCTCCACCACATATGAAAATAGGTTCCAACCTCCTGGCAACCTCTCCAACAGTTTTTAGACACTTTTTTATCAATCTGGTGAAATCTAACAGGTGTTAGATACCATCTCCACAGTATCTTATAAAAATTCTCCTTAATTCTAATCGACAGCAGCTTTAACATTCTTGCATTCCACAACCTCTCCCAGTTATATTCATTAATTTCACCCTTTACATCTTCTTCCCAAATCTTTTTTATAGCTTTAAGTGAATCTTGAAATTCCTCATCTATCAATATTTTATATATCTCACTAGTCAGTCCTTTCTTAGTTCTAGTTTCTTCTTTTCTTCCTTTTAATTCAATTAAATCTTCAAATCTTGTATTATTTCTACATTCTTTGTTTTTCAATTTCCATTCCTGAGTCCATTTTCCCAATTGTATACATTTAAACCATGCTATCTTTTGACCTATTAATATCTCTTTAATTTGATCATTATCCTTCATGTTTTCCATCCACTTCCTTAACTTAATTATTTCCTGGTCTTTCAATCTCGCTTCTATCTCCACTTTTAATACCCTTGGGAAGTTCCCCACTACTACCACTGAAAGATAAGGTTTCAAATAGGAAGCCTTGAGGAAGAAACCTCTAAAATCATGCCACGAGATCTACAGACTTATTTATTCATAGGCAAAAAGAAGAACAGGGATTACTGATGGAAAACATATAGAACTTACAAACCTAGGAACAAAAGAAACACACTTGGTTCATTCCCTAGCTATGCTAGCTCACCCTGGAGTTGTTAAGGACACATTCCTATGCATGTTTAGACAGAAGTTTGGGGAATGCTGGGATTTGGAGGACTTCTTTCTGTCTAAATATGCATAGGAACGCGACCTTTGATGGCATTACGTGTATGTGTGTGTGTCAATCAAAGTCAAACACAGGCAAACCGTGTCTCTACAAGAGGCATTTAAAGCTCTTCCAAGGCGCATTAAAAAAATTACCTCTACAAGAACGGAGTGCAAATCGGGCGTAGAGGCGCGTTATCTCCCCGATTATGCGCATTATCGAATGCGCGTTAAATCGCGAGTTTTATTTTGCTCCATCCGTTAAAGCGCATTTTGACTGTGTGAATAGGCGCTTATGCGCATTAACTACTTGTAAAGTGCATTTTGGACATCTGTTAATGCGCTTCGCCCCCTCTCGCCGCCTCTCGTGCAGAGGGATTAGGTTTGCTCTCTCAGGTTAATTGCTCACTCCCCACTGACAAGTCCCAACTGCCAATCCCACCGGCCCATGAGGCTATGCTGTCTCTCCCCCTCATTCTTGACCAGCTTTCCCCAGCCTGGTGCCCTCTAGAAGTTTTTGACTACAACTCGCAGCATACCTGATCTTGCTGGCTGGAGCTGAGGCAAGTTGAAGTCCAAGACATCTCAAGGGCACCAGGTTGGGGAAGGCTGCTCTTGACAGACAGCTCCTCCAGCCCAGCTCCAAAGCCTGCTAGACACTTTGATGAAGCTGCTCTTTAGCAATGTCGGGAGCATTTCTGCTGCTCAGACACAACTGTCTTAAGGATAGTTATTTCCCCGCCATGTGGAAAGCCTGCATTTCTGACTAGGAAATGTACTATATGCCCAAGAGAAGTATTGCTCTGGGCTTTTATTTTCCACCTGAGACCAACCTGAAAGAGAGGCAGAAGTACCAGCTTGCTTTACTATATCCATCGTCCATGGTTTTGCTTTCCTGAGGAGTTGAAGAAGCAGTGTTCACAGCCTTGGGAATATATTTTGTGTAAAGGAAGACTGCTACAGTCTAATATGTCCTTCACCAATCATGCCAATCTGCCTGCCTGCTTGGTACCTGTCCTGGTTAAATCCACACCTAGTAATTCTTACAACTTTTGGCAACTAGGCCACATCTTCACCATAAAGTGCAAGCTTGAGAGTTAATGTCCCAGCATTCCCTGTGCTGTTGCTAACAGGGGTGTTTGGGGAGTGACATTAGCAGATGCTACAGGTGTGCAAGCATGCACAGAAGTAACATCTCTCTAGATTGCTTTCTGTGTCTCAGCAGAAGCTGGGTGTACTGTCAGCTCTCTGATTTAATGGTCTAGAAAGCTAGTTCTGGTTTCTGGTGGCCAGCCATGTAACCCAACATGCCTAATTCCATAGCAATTAAGTCTCCATCACTTCTCATTGATGTCCATAGCACTGCTCTGCTCAGTGCTCCCAGTTCCAAAAGTGGGAAGCAGCCTGTTTCCAGTTTTCTCCTATTTTGTCATAATTTTCCTGGTCTTCGCTCAAGCTATACATTCTGCCCATAACGGGCATGGGAAATGTGTGGCACTTCATATGTTGTTGGGTTGCCACTCCCATCAGAACTAGCCAGGATAGCCAATTATGAGGAGAGCTGTAGTCTGACAACTTTTAGAAGACCATACATTCCCGTCTCTGGCCTATAGATTGCCCCCAGAATATAGATGTGAGCTCAAGTCTATCAAATCTAAGCTGGCTTGGCAGCTGACACACCACGAATTTCCCCCTACGTTTTCTGAGAGTGCTTTCTATGGCTATAACATAGACTTCAACACAAGAGGGCAGTGCTGCTCCATTCAGATCCAGAAATGTAAAGGAGACCATTGACAGATAAGGAAGATGAATATCATGTCATGTTGCAGCATTTATACAATTAATTGTTTAGATTAACAGTTTAGCAATTAAAAACTCTGTAAACTGGTTTGAAAAATTTTGATGAATCAGGCAGGAGATGATGATGATGATGATGATGATGATGATGATGATGATGATGAAAGCATGTACAAAATGCAATATCTTAGAAGTGGCATCACTTCCTCCTCACATAGCACTAAAATTGATAGGACATTAGGAGTTTAACTGTGTTAGGTAGGATCTGCACTACTGCTTTATAATCGTTTATAATGGTATTGACAACTGTTGGGGCAGTCCACATACTGTTTTCAAACTGCTTTCAAACCTGCTTGGTGTAGATCTGGCTTTAAACTGTGGAATTCACTTCCTTAAGATGTGATGGCCACCAATTTGGAAGGCTTTAAAAAGGGATTAGACAAATTCTTGGAGAATAACGTTATCAATGGCCATTAGTCGTGATGGCTATGTAAATATTGAGAGGCAGTATTTCTGAATACCAGTTGCTGGGGAACATGAGCAGGTGGGTGCTATTGCGCTCATGTTCTGTTGTAGGCTTACCATTCAGGCATCTGGCTGGCCACTGGGAATGGAGGGGAACTGGCTGAATAGGCTGAATAGGCATGGGCAGTAGTGAAGGCCTTTTTATGGCAAGGTTGTGATTCCATCTTGCCTAAAGGAGTCAGTGGTAAGACTTTTGTTTTTGTTTCATTTTAAAAACAACGACAACAACAAAACACTCTCTCTGAACCCCAGTGTATTTAATAATTTCCAACTGGTCGCCAATATTCCGTTCTTGGGCAAGGTGCTGTAGTGTGTGTAGTTTCTCAGCTCCAGGAATTTCTGGATGAGATGGATTATCTAGACCTATTTCAATCTGGCTTCAGGCCTAGTTATGGAACAGAGAGTGCTTTGGTCACCTTGGAGGACAATTTACCCCAGGAACTGGATAGAGGAAGTATGTCCCAATTAGTTCTGCTAGACCCTGTATAAAACTAAGTGGCTTAGTTTGCCACATTCCAGCGTGCTGTGAATGGACAGGTAAAGCCAGTGTCAATGCTTCAGGCTCCTGCTAATGAAGGTTTGCCAATGCTGTAAACCAAGCTTTCTCAGGATAAGCAAGTTTCTTGACAGTGTTCTATATCAGTGTGTGTGTAAATATGCTTCTGGATCTAGGACTGGAACCAGTGTGTGCATCTCTTATGTTCTGGACCTTTTGACGGCTTTTGATACCATCATCCATAGTAGCCTTCTGAGGTGCTTGTCTTTGGTGGGACTGGAAGGCACTGTTATACGGTAGCTCCAGTCCTCCTTGGAGAAGCGATCTCAGAAGGTGGTGCTGGGGAATTCCTTTTCAACGCCATAGTCATTGGCCTGCCGTGTCCTTTGGGGTTCCATCGTCTCACCATGCTATTTAACATATACATGAAACTGCTGGGAGAGATTGCCTGGAGTTTTGGGGTTCAGTGTCACCAGTATACTGAGGACACCTAACTCTATCTTTCTTTTCCATCTAAATCCAAGGAAGCTGGTTATAAATCAGTGCCTGATGTCAGTAATGGACTGGATGGGGGCAAACAAACTGAAGCTTAGTCCAGAAGACAGAGATGTTTTTGGTTAGTCAGAAGGCAGACAAAGTAATAGGGTTTCAACTTGTGCTGGATGAGGTTACATTTCCCCTGAAGACTCAGGCTTGCAGTTCAGGTGTATTTCTTGGACTCGGCCCAGAACCTGGATGCCCAGGTCTCAGTGGTGGCTGGGAGTGTGTTTTCAAAACTGAGGCTATTGTGTCAACTGTGCCCAGTCATAGAATCGTAGAATCATAGAGTTGGAAACGGCTTATAAGGTCATCAAGTCCAACCCCCTGGTCAATACAGGAATCCACATTAAAGCAACTCACTTGCTAAAAGTGCTACTACTTGCTCATGCTTGTGCACAAACTGTCCATTTTGTAGTTGGTGTTAACGTAATGATTGTTATCTTATGCAGACTTACCTGGAAGTAAACCCCATTGAACATAGTAGTGGAACTTACTTCCAAGTCAGCATGTACAGGATTGTGCTGCTGTGATTCCTTTACTTGGGTAGCCAATAGCTCTCTCTCCCGTGCAGGTTAAACACAAGTTCTCCCTGAGCTTCTTCCTGGGAATGCGCACGTTCACGACTGGCAATGCTAATCTTAACCTTATATCCTGCTATTTTAGGGAGCATGCTCTCACCAAGTGCATCGCTGTGGATGATGAGATTACGCATTGCATAGCTAGAGCTGGCTCTGCATTTAGTATGTTGTCACATCACCTCTGGAATGAGATGATTGGGAAGCTAAGGACTAAGCTAAATGTCTATGGGATATAGGTCACAGTAGCAGAACTTGCCCCCGGCTGGGAAATGCAGACAATGCTGTATGATGCCGCCATATTAGTAAGTCGATCTGTTCCATGTCTTGGATCCCCCAGCCTATGTGATTAAGTAGCAAAAGACATTCCTAGAGCTCACCAGTATCAAGTAACTGGTGCTTAAATTATTCTAATATGATTGTCCATAGCCAAGTGAGACACTGTATGGGTGAAGATGAGAAGTGGGTAGAGTGGAGACAGCCTCTAGTGCAGATATAAGATGTGTTTCAGAATGTTTTGATTCTTTAGGGCCAAACTCTATAAACATGCAAACATTTGGGTGGAGCCAAACTTACACAAGTCTATACATGTCTACATAGAAGTAAGACTTATTGAGATCAAATGGTCTTACTCCCAGGTAAGTGGGGATAGGATTGTAACCTTAGTCATGCTTAGAATACACCTACTGAAATTAATGCCCAGTGATTCAGTTGGTGCATTTTAAGCATGACTCAGTCTAGATTCAGCACATTGATTTTTGGTGCTCATACTCAAGGATGTGATCATGCAGGAAGATAAGGACCAGAAATACATTTTAACTGACAGTAATTTGATCTTGCATCCAAGAATTATACTGTGTAAACTAAATGTAAAATGAATCGGGGTGAGCAACCTCAGGCCCAGGGGCCAAGTCCAGCTGGGCCAAACCCCGAGATGTCATGCCCCTTTCCCAGGACCCATCCCTTTCCCCCAGACACTTATCTTTTGGTGGCCTCCCAGGTTTGGGGCAGTTCCCCCTCCCTGCCACCCACTCTTCTAAAATACTGAAATGCCTATGGCTTAGCTAGGGACAGTACAAGATTTAAATTAAAATATGCTTGGGTGGGTTTTTTGGGCCCCACCCCTTTTACCTTTGGCCTGGCCCACTATGAAATGTGGCCCTCAAGCGCATCTCCTGACCTTATTTTATCATCTCCTCTCCAGTACTGTATATAAGAACATTAGAAGAGCCCTGCTGGATCAGACCAAGGGGCCATCTAGTCCAGCACTCAATTCATATAGTGGCCAACCAGCTGTCAACCAGGGACCCACAAGCAGGACACAGTGCAACAGCACCCTTCTGCCCATGTTCCCCAGCAACTGGTGTATAAAGACTTACTGCCTCTGATACTAGAGGTTGCGCTTAGCCATCAGGACTAGTAGCCATCTTTAGTACCTATACATATTTTTAATATATCTTTAGTGCCTATATATATACTCCGAATGCAATGTATATTAGGCCATTCTCATCTACTTCAAATCCTAAAAAATAATTAATTAAATATTGGACATTAAATACCAATGGCTATCAAAATATACATGGTGACTAAATAGATTAGCTGCCTTTTTATGAAAATAATGGAAATGTTATAATTATAGCATTTTAAATGTTCTGAAAGGTTGTATCTGTGTTATATATTTTTATTTAAGGCATATTTGTACAGAATAGTAAGTGCTGGATGGGATCAAGTCGCTCTCCCTAGCAGACTGACTGACACCGACATAACCAGACCAAACTAACTCAAGGCCAAGCTACAGGTTACATCAGCCTTCTCAACCTGGACTACAACTCCCATCATACCCAGCCTGCCAAATTTGTTGCACTGGAGACTGCAAAAGGCGCAGGAAACTTGCAAGGGAACAAGGCTTCCAGGAGTATGATTCTGCTTGACAACAAAGCACACGCTTTCCATATCCAATGTAATTCTGGGGTGGTAAATTCAGCAGCTGCAGCAGGGGAACATGTGGGGGGGGGGGACTGCAAAAACTGCCATGGGGTGGGGGAATGCTGTTGCTCACTTCTGTTAACAAATGCAAGAGCAGGCCAGGCCATTTTTTTTTCCTGATCAGGTGGCAGCCTTTGAAAGCAGGAAGGGAAAGGGATATTTGAGCTCTGAACATCCCTGAGACAAGTGGATCTACAAATTCAGCAGTGCTCGTCCTGTGTGGGCTTCTCAGCTGCCACCACATAAGCAGCCGAGGCCACTGGATGCAGGCTATTACCCTGCCCATATCCCCACGGCAGCCCTCTCTTGGCTATGCAAATGGAGTGGATCTGTGTGTGCGGGAACCTGCTTCTGTACGCGCTCAACTGGTTGCCATGGTGCCATGAGTAAAAATACGTAGCTTAACACGGTTTTATTCATCCTGAGGAGCAAGTGGTGCATGGTGAACAGAGTGCGGTCTCTTTATGAATGGAGAGGCACTCGTCTGTGTAAATGTCATGGAGACCTCGAAGGGACGAGCCTTGTCACATGACAAGGACATGGGCCACTCCACATTCGGCTGAGAAGAGCGGGACGGCAACTGAGGGCTGGGGAACAGGCCAGGCCGATGTCCGTTCAGTGCCCACAGGCATGTTTTCCCCACAGAGCCGAAAAGATGTAAAGATTCCTTCCCATTTTGGTTAGGTTCAGGGACGCCTTTCAGAAATGCGTGCACAAAAGGTGTTTGAACAGAGATTTCCTCAGCTCTGCAGGAAAGGAGGGGGGCAAAAACACCCAGCAAGGGATCTTGTTTGTATTCCAGTAGTACAGCCAAGGCAGACAAGGTCTGCAGCAAACCGGTCTATTTTTAGAACTCTGGCTTGCCATTTATATCCTGCAAAATTATTTATCAGCTTCAGGGTGACATGCTATTAATTGGTAGAAATACGTCAAAGGTGGGCTTTTCCTCCACCCCCTTTGCCTTCGTGTGCTGCGTGAGGGAGGTGGGGGATCAGTTTTAGATCACAAAGAGAGAGTCTTCAGTTCACAGCCAGCGATTCATCTGCTGTTCATTCATATTCTGCATGCAACAGCTTAGCCGCGTCCATTTGTTCCTTACTATTACATAAAGCTGGAACCGCAGAGGAGGGCTGAATTGCAACAGGGCTTAGCTGGGATTCCTTAGCTGGTTATCTTTAGTGATGCTGGATTGGTGATGACAGCATATTGTACAGTAGGACAGATATTAGGGTTATCATCTCATCGCCTGTCCCACTGAAGTGTTGTACTACATGAAGCTAGGTTTGCCTAAAAGTAGAGTGCCTTATCTCATAATATACCAACCCTGACTTAATGCTGACCCGCTAGAACAAGGTAAGTGGCATGGTCATGATCAGGAAAAGGTGTCAAGGTCAACTAGGAGTTGTCTCTGATGTGGTATGGTCTCCTCAAAGGTGAGAATAGTAAATAAATATTCCTACGAAATCCAGGATCAAGAGTACAACTATTTATCTTTAATGAGTAAAGCTTTCCAGATGTAGGGAGATTTGGGCATTGGGATGCTTCCAAACATACATTTCCTAATGTGCGTTCTGAGGCCATATAAGCCCATAAGAGGCCTGTACTAGGACAGACATAGCACATTTCAGTTGACTGTAGGACATGATAAAAATGAAAAGAAACTGACCGCTGTGGTCACATTACACTTAGGGATGTGCACTGGATCGGACCCGATCCACGATCCGAGTCCGGTCCAGTGGGAAATCGGATAAATTATCCGATTTCCGATCCCGCAGCTGGATCGGCCGATCCAATCCGAACCGGTCCAAAAAAGCTCCGAACCGGTTCGGCGGATCGGCGGATCGGCGGGCGCCCACTGGCGCCCACCGCCGCTTCCATTGGCGGGCGCCAGCGGGCGCCCGCCGATGAAAGTGGACAGCGGGGGGGGGGAGGAGGGGGGCACTTACCTTCTCGGCCCGGTGGCTCCCGTCCGGCGCCGGCGCCTACTACTACCAGCAGGCTCCGCGGCCTGCTCTAGGGTGGCGCGCCGGGTGATGTCATCACCCGGCGCGCTACTCTAGAGCAGGCCGCGGAGCCTGCTGGTAGTAGTAGGCGCCGGCGCCGGACGGGAGCCACCGGGCCGGGAAGGTAAGGAGGGGGTGCGTGGAGGGGAGGAGGGGGCGCGCGGAGGGGGGAGGGGGGCCCTTACCTTTCCGGCCCGGCGGCTCCCGTCCGGCGCCGGCGCCTACTACTCCCAGCAGGCTCCGCGGCCTGCTCTAGGATGGCGCGCCGGGTGATGTCATCACCCGGCGCGCTACTCTAGAGCAGGCCGCGGAGCCTGCTGGAAGTAGTAGGCGCCGGCGCCGGACGGGAGCCGCCAGGCCGGAAAGGTAAGGAGGGGGTGCGTGGAGGGGAGGAGGGGGCGCGCGGAGGGGGGAGGGGGGCCCTTACCTGCCCGGCCCGGCGGCTCCCGTCCGGCGCCGGCGCCTACTACTCCCAGCAGGCTCCGCGGCCTGCTCTAGGATGGCGCGCCGGGTGATGTCATCACCCGGCGCGCTACTCTAGAGCAGGCCGCGGAGCCTGCTGGAAGTAGTAGGCGCCGGCGCCGGACGGGAGCCGTCGGGCCGGAAAGGTAAGGAGGGGGTGCGTGGAGGGGAGGAGGGGGCGCGCGGAGGGGGGAGGGGGGAGGGGGGCCCTTACCTGCCCGGCCCGGCGGCTCCCGTCCGGCGCCTACTACTCCCAGCAGGCTCCGCGGCCTGCTCCAGGGTGGCGCGCCGGGTGATGTCATCACCCGGCGCGCTACTCGAGAGTAGGCCGCGGAGCCCGCTGGTAGTAGCCGCCGGCGCCGGACGGGCCGAGAAGGTAAGTGGCGGGGAAGGGGGCTTACCCCCCCCCCCGGAGCCGTCCGCTTCTATCCGCTGGCGCCCGCGGGCGCCAGCGGATGGAAGCGGGCGGCCCCAGGGGGGGTAGGGAGCGCGGGGGAGGGGGTTTACCTGCCGGGGCCGTCCACAGCGGACGGCCCCGGGGGGGGGAGGGAGTTAGGCCCCCCCTTACCCACCCGCCGCCATTTTTTCCTCATAGACTTGCATTGCAATGCAAGTCTATGGGGAAAAAAATGGCGGCCGATCCAAAAATGTACGATTTTTGGGTCGGGATCGGACTCGATCCGGTCCGGGGGGCCTCCGATTTTGTCCGAACCGGTCCGGGACAAAATTGGAGGTCCCGATCCGGGTCCCGATCCGATCCGGGGGGTCCGTGCACACCCCTAATTACACTCCACTATGCCAGGCATGTTGATAGTTGCTCATTTTAGAGCAATACTAATTGTCTGAGCCACCAGGTCACTAGCAGTTACAGCAAAGTTCCCCAACCTTTTTTGGGGTCAACATCTGAAATTTTGATTGTGCTGGGTTCTCTCACAAAATGGCTGCCACTGGAGGGTGGCTTACCCATTCATAAAATGACTGCCATAGTGGGCACAGCTAGTCACAAAGCACCCATTTTCCAGAAGGCAAACTGATGAAAAGCTCCCAAATAAAAGCGACTCTTTTGAACCCTTCACTTTGCAGCACACCAGCCTCATGGTTCATGGTAAAAACTGAAAAATTCAAAAACTCTTTATGAATGAAATTAAAAACATGGGAGGTGGAAAGCCTGATGGATGCCAAGAGAAGCCTCCATGGGCACATTGCTGCCCACAGGCACCACGTTGGAGACCCCAGAGTCACAGCATATGGCAGGCTTCACCAACCTGGTGCCCACCATATCAGTTGTACTACAACTCCGCTCATCCCCAGCAAGCAAAACTGCTGGGTCAACGATGGTCTGGGCCATACCAACCATGAAAAAACGTAACTAAAATGTATGATTTGTTTTTCTCTGTTTAGCCCAAATTACACACCCAATTTATATCGGGTGAGATGAACAAACCTGACCTGGGTGTCTTATTGCAAGGAATGCCCCAGACTTCAAAGTGCCAGATTGACTCTATTCAGCTTTTCCCATCACTGACAATGCAAAAACTAAAACACAGATTAATGAGAGGCTGTTACCACAGTATCTGCATTTCCGCATTTGGTCGTTTGTTCAGAAGGGAAAGGGTCACGAGGAGAACTTGCCTAGAATAGCTAAGCCCTTGTGCATGTATTTGTGCACATTCAGAATCTGGTGGAGAACAGCAGGGAATACATTGAGTGGCTAAAAATAGCATTGGCTTCCAGTGTTTATCCAGTATATTTTCGTGATGCTTGGCTTTGCTCATGTCCTTTACTATGAATAAATGTCCCTAGCAAGCTGAGGACAGAAAGTAAACTCTTTTGAACAAGAAACTGCAGAAAAATCTGGGCCTTATACTTTGGTAAAATACCACTCTCTGTTGTTTTAATAAATTGTTTTATCTATAACCACCATGCACTTATGTCACACTCTATATCAGGGATGGGCACCTTGCAGCTCTCCAGAAATTTTGCCCCACAACTCCCATCAGCCCTGGCTAAGATAGCCAATGGTGAGGGATCTTGGGAGTTATAGGCCTAAACGTCTGGAGGGCCACAAGTGCTCACCCCTGTGATAGAACATGCCACTCCTTCCTTCAGAGGTATGCTTGGCTCAAAACAGAGTTCCAGCTAAATACAGTCAGGAACAGAAAGCTATGCCCCTACTGGGCTGCACAAACTTTTAGTGGAACAGTCACATCTTCTCACTCCATCCATGTTCAGAAGCACTAGGAGACAATGGCAGTAACGATGGTACAAGGTCCAATAGAGGAAAGAAGTTGGAACAGCTACAAAAAGAAAAAGAGGAGGGGGTGGCCAAGACTGAGGGGAGGGCCAGAGACCTTCCCCTTTTCTCTTCCATCCAGAACAACACTATGCCCCATCTAGTACAGTTTGCAGCCTATTGCGTAGTTTACCATAAAATGTAGCATGAAGATCCTTCCACATCAGATGGGCAACTTGTGGCCCTCCAGATGTTTTGACCTACAAGGCCCATGATCCCTCGCCATTGGCTATGCTGGCTGATGGGAGCTGTAGACCAAATCACGGAAGGGCCACAAGTTGGCCATCCCTGCCCTACATTGTAAGGTCTCTTTCATGGTCCTTGCCTATTTTACATATCTATGGTTGGATCTATACAAACCTAGTATAGACCCACTGAAATCAATGTGACTTCATGACTAATTTAAGTCCCGTTGATTTCAATGGGTCTGATCTGAGTATGACTAAATCTGGATCAAACTCTCAGCTGTATTTAAGGACATAGAGAACTGTAATTAAATTAGCTTGCACGGCAGATCTCTATTCATGCCAGAATGCATTGTTCAACTTATCTCCCAGGGCATGCTCATGGCAATAGCTGGGTGCATGTTTATTCCTTGTCATCCAGACATTTCTGAGATCCTGCTGTCCCTCTTGTTTTCTGCCTGCTCTGCACTTCTAACAGTGAATAGGAGACCGCAGTGTTAACTATGGGATATCCTACATCAGTCCTTACGATTGAACTAGGTGACCTTCACGTTAACCTTACAATTCTACAAATGCAACCATTCTGGAAAATGTCATTCTGTGCCAGTACCCAAACCAGCAGCAAAAGGGAAAGTAGCTGAAGTGTGTGTGTGTGTGTGTGTGTGGGAGGGGGGCAAACTCAATCAAAATAAGGCATATTGACCCACAACAGGTGCCACCCAATGCAAAAGGGATATGTCTGAGTGTGAAGTTTACCTGTCCTTATTCAGATGACATGCTAAGCCACAGTGGTTCAGCATTTTGAGCTAAACATGGCTTAGTGTCTTGTGTGAACCATTCCTAATCATGGTGACTACATAACCACTGTTTAAACATGCTCACTATTTACTGCAAAAGGGTTAGCGGCCTAACCATGGCTTAGTGTGTTGTCTGAACAGGCCCCCTGTGTTTAACATGTGTCAAGCATGTTTAACATGTGAAATTTAACATGTGTCAAAATCACCCATTAACGTATTCTTGAAAAACAATTTCAAAACCAAGTAGCAATCATCAGAATTCACTTGCAAATCACTATGTATGAGGTCCATTTCACTGAATGTGATTTAAGTGAAAAATCACTTCGTGGTCAAACCTAACCGAGTCCCTTGCCCTTTCCATCAATATGGTGTTAGCCAAAAAAGGGTCGTCATGCAGCAAGACTTATTACAGCTCTGAACTGGGAATGGTTGCCCTTCAGTTCCATGGTAGATGAGAAACCCAAAGTGATGACGGTATTTCAAAGACAGGGCTCCAAGCTACAGAGGTAACTTGACTGGGCACTTCTTGTAAACGCCAAGATTATTGAATTCCTGAGGATACCATTCCAATAATTGAAAATGTGAAAGACTTGGACAACTAAGATTTTAATCATTTTGAGTGTGAAAGCTTCTGGTTGCACCATAACAGTGACAGGGATCTGGAATGGACTCAAAGTTTGTAAAGTTCCCTTCCCTGTTTTATGTCAATTATCTTGCCTTAATCATGGTTATTAACCAGGTCTGCCTGAACATTAACCAGGTCTGCCTGAACATAAACCTACCCAAACCAGGGTTTGCTTAAATCAGGGATGGGGAATGAGTGGCCATCTAGAAGTTGTTGGACTGCAACTCGCATCAGCCCTAGCAAGGAGTTTATTATTATTTTATGTAAAATATTTCTAGGCCACCTTTCAGGGCAGGATCTGAAAGTTGCATTCCAACAACATCTGGAAGGCCATACATTCCCCATCCTGAACATTAACTACAGTTAACCTGACTTAAATCTTGGTTAGGAGTGAACAATAGTCAAGGTTAACCATGGTAAATGTCACTGCAGGCATAACAACTAATCATGCTTAAAGCCTGTGGGGAAAATTCGAGTGTGAGAGGGAAAGGGCTACAGGGGAGTATATGTAAACCTGTGGTCAGTTCCTAATCCCTTAATCGTTGTTAAAGAGGCATGAAGCATTACATCTGTACTAGTCTTTGGAACACTGGAATTTAGTAACAAATACTCACACCGGAGTAAATGAATTATGTACAAATACTTATTTACCCGTACTGGAATATCTGAGCTGGCATACCTTTAAACCTTCCTCTAAAATCAGTATTAAACTTGTTGACAAAACACTCAACTGAGGTCAAAGTTATTTGTACTTCCAATTATTCTATTTTCAGTTGTGGAGGAGATATAAAAGGTTCTTCAGTGGTAAAAATCTTTCCCCCCAGGAAAAGACGAAACCCAAGCTGGCCCCCAATCCAATGAAAAGAGGAAAGCTAAGGAAGGAGCTTTACAAAATGGTTCCCTGCTATATAGAAAATGCAATATTGTAGAAGTCAAGTTCCAGCAGCAAGCACCTCCAGGGATGGTCCCCGCACAAACGTTCGAAAACTTCTCTACTGCTTCCCAGCCAACTTGCGGAAAACGTCGTAGATCTCTGGCTTCTCCTGTGCAAACTGCTCCACGGTATTCTTCTGAAGCCAGTCAGACGAGCGCATTTGCTGCTGCAGGAGACCAATCAGATCGCCCAGGTTGGAGCTCCCAGCTGAGGCTGGCTCCTGGTGGTGCGACACAAAGATCACCTCGTCGGTGCTGTCAGCTTTGTCCTCTGAGTCAGATGGGTCTTTCTCTTCATCCAGGAGTTCACGCTCGTGGTCCTCCAGCACCTCACGGATCCGTTGCATGCCTGGAAGAAATGGGGTGGGTGGAGGTGGAAATCCAATGTTGGATTCAGAGGAAGAGCTATGGTGCTGAAGCTACCAAGTGGTGCCAATGCAAGCAGGGCCGTGCAGAGGAGGGGTCAGTGGGGCCAGTTGGCCTGGGGCCCATGATTTTGAGGGGGCACTCCGACGAGGAGATCCCCCCCAGCTTACGCTACTGCTTCCGTAGCGCAAGTGGCCCATCGAGAAGCAAGGAGCCCGCCTCGCGGAAACAGCGCAGAAGCCGTCCGTCGTGAATACCAAGGTCAGACTACAAGCTCCAGAGGGCCGTGCTGCATGTGAGGTGGGAATATATGTGCCTTGAGGTATTGTAGAACAGGTTTAATATGAAGGTGTTATGTAGAACGGACATGTTGGCGGGCATGCTCCCTTGGGGCAGCCATGTTGTCCTCCTTTTTTGAAATGGGGGGGCACACACTTCCCATCTGGCCTGGGCATATTACCAGCTCTGCACGGCCCTGAATGCAAGAGAACCTACTGACATGTCACAGCTGCAGCTCACCACTTTCCAGCTCGCCCCACAGCCCAGGGCCAAGCGACATGTTGGTCAGAGCCTTCCTGGAGAAGCATCACATTCTGCATGTTTACTGTAACAAATTGCACGGAGGAGTGGTGGAAACTTCTACCAGTGCAAAATGCAGTAGCCAGGCTATTGCCTAGAGCTAAACAGCTGTGAACACATTGCTCCAGTGTAAAAGACCTATACCAGAACTTGGTTAGTTTCTAGGCTTGTTTTGGTCTGGGCCAGGAAGGCCTTCTCCCACATGAACTTGCTTGTCAATTAAGATGATTTTCAGAGACCCTTCTCTGGGTGCCCCTACCCTTCGAGGTTAAGGCAGGTGGCTCCTGGAGAAAGGACTTTCCTAAGTCACCACTTCCCTCTCAAGACACATTTATTTTTGGCTATTGTTTAGACACTGGTGAAGTCCATCCTCTTGTTCCGTACCTTCAATTGCACCTTTTTATTGCCTTTTATGCTGCCTTCATTTGGGCTTTTAATTGCTGGCTCCCTTGTTTCACCTGTTGTCCCTACATGCTGTTTCTTGTTGGGAGTACTTTCTGTTTTATTTTGTAAGCAACTTTGTAAGCAGGCGAGAGCTATGCTATAAAATGAATACAAACTGGATGTCAGTGGGACTCCTGCACCAGAAGATGGTTGTCCTCACATGCAGCCCTGGTCCTGCAAGTGGCTGGAAATAGAGGAGTACAGAGAGAAGGCGAGATAGTTCCACAAGTCGGTCAAATTCCAGCCCTGGCCATGGGACTGAGAGGGACCATCCATTGTGGATCTTCTCTCCAGCTCACAGGACCCCCTTGTACTAAAGGCAGATGAAGGACTTAGAGGGATTAAGAAACCACACCACCACTCCAGGAAACTCTCACCATCACCACCACTGCAGATATTTACATCCATGATGTGGGGAATCTTGCCTGATAAGTGAGCCAGCTGATGGTAGTCATAAGACAAATTGGAAATGTGCCCTCTGAGTTATTAGGAGCCAGGAGTATAACTGGAACAGGGGTGATGCTAGTGGCTACTCTCATAGCGATCAAGGTTATTAATCATGATGGCTCTATTTTACTTCCACTATCGGAGGCAGTATAACTCTGTATACCAATTGCTACAAAACGTGACTGAGTGGGTGCTGTTGCACTCATGTCCTACTTTTGGGTTTCACACATGCAGCTGGTTGGCCACTGTGTGAAGATAAGGCTGGATTAGGTAGGGTTTTGGTCTGATCTAGTGCAACTCTTCTTATGTTCTTAAGGTAATTTTAAAGTCTAACCCTGATCCAAAATATTTGCAATGTATCCAAATTTTAGGTCACCTACATTTCTTGTCTAAACTTTCTATTTCTCATCCAGGGCCTATAACTAATACAGAGCACTGTAAAATCCTACCAGGTACCTTGTTCCCATGAAAAACTTGGGCTTTCATGACTACTTTCATAGTGTAGTCTACCAAAATGTTGTGGTGCCCCAGAATGAGTTACATCCCTCTAGCTCCCATTCTCCAACATATTCCTGGAAATAGTTTTGAATATGGCCCAAAGTACAGCCACCATTCATCATATCCTTTGAGCCAAGTGAGCTTCCCAGAAAAGGAAGCTATGTTGGTTTAGCATGACAATTTACATTTGCCATCATGTTTTCCATTATTTGTTTCAGGGTTTTTCAGTCCTGTATTCTGCTTTACTGAAAATATAAGATCTTCTGAGTTAAATGGGACTTACTCCCTCTCAAGTAAATGTGTATAGAATTAGCCTTGGTCTACTAAGCTTTGAGGTCAATGATCTTCTCTTTTATTTAAATTATATGACTTACGTTGCCCTTCCCCTGTTCTTCTAGAGAACTTCATCTAAATTACAAGTGTTCTCAAATATAATACAATAATAATAATAATAATAATAATAATAATAATAATATAAAAACTAGAAAGCAAGAAGGAGCAAGGATATTAAAAGTAATGAGGAAAGACTGGCCTGAACAACTTTTGACCTGCCGAGCTGAATGCAATCCACCCGCCAAGTATGAATCCCACCTTGGATTTGATGAACCAGTTGGTGCCACTTGCCACATGGTTTGCACACAGAAGGTCCCAGGTTCAACCTCTGGCATTTTCAGGGAGGGCTGGGAAAGACCCGTCTGAGACCTTGGAGACATGCTGCCAGTCAGGTAGGCCAGGGTGGGGAATCTGTGGCCCTCCAGATGTTGTGGGATTCCCATCAGCCCCAGCCAGCATGGCAATTGTCAGGGATGATAGGAGTAGTAGCCCAACAGCATCTGGAAGGTGGAGTACATAATACTTAGCTAAAGGGACCAAGGGCTACAATACCTGGCAGGTGGAAAACAGATGAAGTTATCTAGCAGAACTGGGAAAGAGGCAATTTAAGTCCTATACTTAAAATTAAAGATGGAAAAGCTTATTGGACCAAGGCTAAGTCTGTGCACACTTACTTGGGAGGGAGTAAGTTCCATTGAACTCAGGGGAACTTACCTCTTCAGTATAGCAGAGGATGGGGTTTGTTGGGTCACCAGTTGTCCTGGCCTGGGAGAGAAGACAGGATGTGGGCAGCACTGACCTAGCTGAAGGCGATGTATCTTGTCAGCAAAGATGATGCGGAACCAACCAGGCTCGCTGCACTCAAAATCTTTGCCACAAGAGAGCAGGATCTTGTTGTCCAGGAAGCGCCTCCAAAGCAACATTTCCTCTTCAAACGTCCCTCTTCTTAGGTACTGGAATCAGTGGACAGGAGAACAAAGTGTCAAGAAATATGTAGGTACAGACTCAGAAGAAGGTGCCATATCCAGGTATCCCTAAATGTAGGAAGAAACCGAAGGCCTAACATCATCTACAGCAGCCTTCCCCAACCTGGGGATCCTCTAGGTGTTTTGGACTTCCAACACCCAGCAGCCCTAACCAGCAAAGGGATGATGGGAGCTGCAGTCCAAAATATGAGGAGGGCACCAGGTTGAGGAAGGCTGCCCTACAGAGTAAGTAGAAACCAAGGGCAAAGACCCCCACCCACCAAAATCAAGAATAGATTTAAAGAAGGGGGCATTTTCCTACTTCAGGGAATAGGGCAGCCACGGCCCCAGCAGAGCTAAGAAAACTGGGGCATGGGGAATCCTTTACTTTCTGCTGGTAGAGTAAGAAGATAAATGGTGATCTTTGCAAAGGTGTTTTTGCTGGCTGTAAAGAGAAAGCATCAGACTAGGATATCCAAGCAGCTCAGGAACATAAGAAGTTGACTTATACCAGCTTAGATTGCTGTCCATCTGGTTCACACTTCGGTCCCCTCTACAAGGATTCGCTTTTGCGCCCGGTTAGGCGATTATGCGCATAATCGCTGAAGCGCATTTACACCTAATACCTCTGCACGTGAGGCGGCGAAGCGCATTAATGGATGACCAAAATGCGCTTTACAAGTAGTTAATGCGCATAAGCGCTTGTGCACATAGTCAAAATGCGCCTTAACAGCTGGAGCAAAATAAAACTCGCTGTTTAACGCGCATTCGATAATGCGCATAATCAGAGAGATAACGCGCCTCTACGCCCGATTTGCGCTCCGTTCTTGTAGAGGTAAATTTTTTAAAGCGCCTTGAAAGAGCTTTAAACCTCTCTTGTAGAGGCAGCCTTCTTCAACATGATGTCCTCCAGATGTATTGGATTACAAATTCAATAACTCTCCAGCCAGGTTCAGGAATACTGGTCTAGCCCAGTGCTGTCTGCTCTATCAAGCTCTGGCTCCCCAGGGTTTTGGGCAGAAGATGTTCACAGCACTTGCTATTTGATCCTTTTCACTGGAGAAGACAGGAATTGATCCTGGGACCTTGTGCATGCAACGCATGTGCTCTCTACCCTTCAGCTATGGTCTGTCGCAAAGTACAACTTCCAGATCAAATCGTCAACAAAATACACCTCAATTAAAAACACATTATAAATGTTAAAATTCAAGCCTCAGAGCAATTGGGAATGTGCAGTCGTAACACCTACCTCAGAAAAATGAGGCACACAAGTCCCAATAAAACTACTTTCCTACTTCATAAAACATCTCCATAAGTGTTTTGGAATAAAAACGTCTGTGCAATACCAGCTTAGTGCGATACCAGATACAAGTTAGTGAGGGCAGGTCTACCAGTGCCTAGTTATCATGATAGCTAAATGGAACCTTCATGTTCAGGCGTAGCATACCTCTGAATACCTGATGCTGCAGACAAACAGCAGGCGAGAGCTGTGTGGCATTCTTATTCTAAACCATCTGGCTTTCCGGTGTCAAACTGAATGCTGGAATAGATGGACTCTTAGTTTGGTCCAGCCAGGCTCCTCTAATGACCACTGACCTTTCGGAAGTCAATCCATATAAAGAAACCCGCATTGCGGTTGAGGAAGGGGATGCCAAGGGTCTTGAGTTCATCTGTCACAAAAGTATGGGCAGCTTTCAGCCTGTCGTGGTTGGCCCGTAAGTACACCTGGTTGATCCAGTCTAGCCAAGAGGGAGAAGACACTTAGGAGAGGTTCAAACATATGCACACCTAACCACTTGGTTTCTTGAGGACTGGCAGCCCAGTTCTAGAACACAGTGTTCTAGATCATATGGAAGCCACACACACATAAGGAGCCCATTCCCACATTCAATGGAATGTGTGGAGATTAATGGTGTAGCATAGGACACAGTCCTGTTTCCCCCTCCACGCATTTCGTATATGTGCGCGTGTGAGGTGGGCTTGCACTTGAATATGGCGTGAGACTTGCTTTCTTTTCTTTTTTTAACTGACAACTCTGCCAAACTATCAACCTCCAACATACGTCCTAAGATTCTAGATGAGTAACAGCATCCTCACTCTTTGCCTCACCTCTGTCTCTGAGGAGCTGGGCCATTTTGTATTGGATAGGCCCACAAACCCCATGGAAGTAGCACAAGGAAGAAACAGCACTGGCCACATCTTGGTTCAAGGTGTACAAGGTGCCAAACCGAATCCCAGAAGCAGCAAAATCCTAGAACGGGGTGGGGGTAAATCATAATCACACCATCATAACGCAAATCCATCTTTTGAAGTAATCAACCTTTTGCTATTCTCTCATGCCTGGCCCAGGCTTTGGAGATCACCTGAACATTAGAAACAGGACTCACCTTACTAATTCCCCACATCACATGAGTCCTCTGTGGATCAGGCAATCTGCATGTAAGGAGAATGTAAGTAAGCATGTTAGCCACAAATTGCTGAGGCTTCTGTATCTTTGGCCCAGTGTTCCAAAACCACAGTGAACATTATACACACTCACTTTTATTTTTCATGAAAACTTTGCTCCATTCTGGAGTTTAACACTTTCTCTCCCTGCCAGAGTCCCAACAAAAATCCATACACACACACACACACACAGACTCCTGCTTGCATTTCAAGGGAAGCTGCCACTGGAAACACAAGTAGCAGCTTTCAAGGGCTGGGAGAAGATTTTTTTCAGTGAAAAATCCCCTGTTGGTGGGGGGGGGGGAAGAATTACCATCCATGTCTCACCATCCCATGGCTGCCTGGGCTTCCCTGTGGCTTCTGTTTACATAAACAAAAAGCATGATACCTAATCCTACTTCTCCTCTTCTTTAAACTCTTCCCCTCTCAGAGGCCATTCTACCCAACTACTCTGTAGTTGAAGAGGAAGTAAACTATCACCAACCCCACCTCTTCAAATGGGGTTTAAATATATAAGGGCACAATCCTATGAATGCTTAGAGAGATAAAAAGGCCTACAACTCCCAGCATGCCCCAGCCATGCACCTTAAAACTTATTCCTTGTGTCATGTCTTAAATTTAGATTGTAAACTTGAGGGCAGGGGCTGTCATGCCAGTTATCTTTGTAAGTAGCTCTGGGAGTCTTTTTGGCTAAAGAGTGGGGTGTAAATAGATTTTTTAAATTTATGTCATGTTTAATTTGACCCTCAGAGTCCAAAGAGTCAACGTTTTCCATTCTGCCTACAAACCCTGCATTTCCACACCACGATATAGGAAGACCTCAAAACAAACACCATAGAAAGGTCAAGGCCAATTTATATATTGTGCTTCTCCCAAAGGAGTCCAGAAAGACATTCCCTCAGATCAGCTTCTGAAGTGATTAGAAATTTCTGAAAGGTGGCCTAGAAATATTATTTTTAGATGATTGACAGATAAATATTGTACTATAAAGCATGGAAAGCCCTTTTTCCAGTCACAAGCTCCCAAAAAAGGAGTATATTACATTACTTCTGACAAAAGCAGCCATCTTCTGCTTGGTAGGGCAATTCTGCACCTTTAATAGCTGCTTGTGCCAGAAAGGTGCTTGCTCAGTGCTGCTTCTCTTTCAGAGCATTGGCGACCCTCGTTCATAGGTGACTGAAGCACTAAAACTGGCTTTACCTGTCCATTTCCAGCACACTGTGGAATGTGGCAGAATCGTCAAAAACTGATAGCATGTAGATCTCATCCACAATCACATGTAACTCATGCCTGGAACAGAGGAAAATTAAAGAAAAACGGGGAGGATATTTCCAACAATGAGTTGGGAGTCTACTTGCTGCCCGGAAACAGGCAAAATATTTTAACCCTCTACAAACAGCCACTACACAGCGCATAGTCAAACTATGGAATTTGCTACCACAAGATGTAGTGATGGCCATCAACTTGATTGGCTTGAAAAGCGGGCTAAACAAATTCCTGGAAAAGCCTAGCAATGGCTACCAGTCCTGATGGCTATGTACCAGAGGCAGTAAGCCTATGTACACCAATTGATGGGAAACATGGCTGGGAGGCTGCTATTGCACATGTCCATTCTGTGGGTTTCTCACAGGCAGCTGCTTGGCTACTGTGTGAACAGAATGCCCGACTAGATGGGCCCTTGGTCTGATCCAGCAGGGCTGTTCTTATGTTCCTCCACAGTTTAAAAGGCCAATATTGCACAAAACCTAGGAAACCACCAAACGATTGGTGGGCAGGGGAAAAGGGGGAAGTTTGGGAACCCCCAAAGGCTGGATTGGGACCCCAGGCGGGGCAGATTTGCCCCCACCCCCAGGCCTGGGGTTCTGCCTTCCTTATCAACTGGAATAGAAGCCAGCAATTCATCCACATCTTTGCTCCTCTAACTTTACCATCTGCAAACACCTGAACGTCTCCTGCTTCTTTGAAGCTCCCACACATCTCTCCCTTGCTGCTTCCTATGCCTAGAACTCCTTTTTAGAACATGTTTGGGGCCACCCTTCTGCTTTCCTCAGATACACCACCCCAAAACCCATTTTTGTGTCAAGGCTTTGGCTTCACCCTTTCACCCTCATCCACTATGGCATCTAAGTCTAAGTACATGTAACTTAATACATGACCTATGTCAGGAGACATACAGGGAGAGCACAAACATGCTAATTCTCCTGCACTTCTCATCTGTTTTTCATTTCACTGGCCATGGTAGCCTTCTGGATAGACTGACTGGGAAGGGAAGTGGGGACACCGCACTTCAGTGGTTCCATTCCTACTTGGATGGCTATTTCCAGAAGATGGTGCTGTGACACTATGTAGTGTAGAGGGAGGGGTGTAGAGGGAGGGCAAGAGGACGGTCCCACACTTACCTGTACCTGGGATCGTCCTCTTCTTTCTTCATGGAGGAAGCGGAAGTTCCGCTTCCTCCTGGGCGCAACACACTCGTCACGCCAGCCATTTTGTTTTCCCTGGGCCCCGGATCTCATGCACTAAGGTAAGTTTTTTTAAAAAACAAAAAAACGTACACAATCGGGCCCCTTCCTGTCCTCCCAGGGGTTGTGAAACTGGTGCCACCCCCTCCCCTGATGGGCACGGAACCACGTGGTGCAGCTCCGTGTCCATTTCTGCTGCCGCGCTTACTCACGAGTAAATATAGCAGTAGCCAGGATGGGCGCCCACATCTTCCACAGTTCCCAGGACTGCAGAATAATCGAGATTTCCCAGGGATCCCTTATCCTGGGAAATCCCATGCCTGTCCCCACCCCCACTCCCAGGAGTCCCTGTGCATCATGTGAACACACAAGGACCAGCAGGGGGTATCCAGGCAAAAAGCCTGGTGTAGAAATGGCCTATTTCTCTGTCCCATGGCAGTTGTGCCATAGTGTGCCACAGGACTCCTATTCTGTCTCCCACGCTGTTCAAAATTTACATGAAACTACTGAGTGAGTCATTCAGAGTTTTGTGTGCAGCATCATCAGTGTGCTGATGAAACCTGATCCCATTTCTCCTTTTCATCAACTTCAGGTGCTGATGCACCAAACTGGTGTCTAGTGTCAGGAATGAACTTGATGAGGGACAATAAACTAAATTCCATCCTGGAAAGACAGAGATTCTGGTAGTAGGTGGTTCTTCTGTGCTGGTAGATGGTGTTTGGCCCATTTTGAATGGGGCAGCGCGCCTCCTCAAGGATCTGGTTTGTAGCCTGGGGAAGGCTATTAAATCAAGCCCTTTCACGAGAGGTCCAAATGAACTCAGTGGCATGACGCACCTTCCCTTAGCTGATATGCTGACTATGATCCATCTGCTGAGTGAAGTTATTCATGCTCTGATAACATACCCATTTGGTTTACTGCAATGTACTATATGGAGGGCTTAGAACCTGCAATTATCACAAAATTTGGCAGCTAAATTAGTCATTCATATTTTGCCAGTCTTAAAACAGCACTGATCCTGGTCCTTTTCCCAGCACAATGCCCTAAACAGCTTAGGACGCTGATACTTTTGGGACCACCTTCTCCTATATGAAGCTCCCCGCCTAAATAGAATCTTCCTTCAGGTCCTCCTGCCTTTGGAAGTGAGGTGGGTGGTGACCAGTAAGTGGCTTCGGAATACCCTCACCAGGGATATTTGCTGGCACACAGCTTGATGTCTTTTTAGCTTCCCGGTTTTTCTGCTGCATTTTTTAGATGCTTAATTTTTGTATTACTAATATTATTGTTTTAGCGGGGGGGGGGGGGTTGTTAATGTTAGCTCCTGCATGAGATGAGAGCATGTTACAGGTTTTTCAAAGTAACTAGAGTATCTGTGCCCAGGGAAAGATGTGGCAATCTACATGCCGCAAAAGTTTTTTTTTCCATGTTAGAAAAGTGTAATGCATGAAGCTACTCCCACTTGGTGTCTATACCACCTTGCAGAGCCTGCACAGCTGTGCCTTATGGCTCTGACCAACAAGCTTTAGAAAGATCTCTAGATATTTTCTCCACCCAGGATGTAAAAATATAAATGCATCTTTTCTTCTAATCCCTTTCCTCCATCAATTTGAACATGTCATTTGCATTGCACAAAAAGGCTCAAAGCTAATCAGGCAGCCAAAGATATTTGGACTATTGGTCCGTCAAGACTCCAGACATCACCTCTTTCAAGCTTCTAAGGTTGTCATACCTTTTTGCAAATTCCAAGAACTCATGTAACTCTGAAAGAGAATAGATATCCCCCATGGGGTTTTGCGGGTTGAGGAGAATCAAGGCCCTTACCCTGACACCCTATAAAACAAAAACAGCAGTGTTTAGATACATTCACGCACATGCAAGCTCTGATACAGAACACAATCTGTCAAGAAACCTGCATATCCTGAGGAAGTTTGGTTTACAGCACTGGCGCCCCCTCATTACCAGGTGCCTGAAGCATTGAAGCTGGCTTTATCTGTCCATTCACAGCACACTCTGGAATGTGGCCAACGGAGCGAGTTTGGTCACTGCCTTTTATGCAGGGTCTTGCAGAGTCTCACTAAAATCGTTTTTCTGTGGGCTTATTCTCAGAGTGGCAAAACTCACATGGGGTTCATTTTGTGGGTGGAACCAATGTCACTGCTCTGTCGGCCCCCATACCATTCACATTATAGTCCCTGCCATTGGTTTGGCCCCGCTAGGACCAAGAAACCACTGGAGAACAGCCATGATACAGTAAGATGTATGCCCATAGTGGGAAAATCCAGCTCTCTGCAGGCTGCTTGGAATTCGGCTGAATCTTAGTGACTGTCAATGTGAGGCTTTGGCACCTTAGTTGATGATAAAAACCTGCTAAGGAGGAAGCATCATATCTAATAAGATGCTCTCGAGAGAAGCCACAAGAGAAGCCCACAGAGAACATGAAATCATTACGTTATTGGAAAGTTTGGAAGAATATGCTGAAAATACATGCTGATGTACCATATGCCAAACTGACCTGTGCAAAAATATGCAGAAAAGCAAGGTCCTAGTTACACTTTCTCCTAGATATCTTACGTAGGTTTGCACATGTGAGGAAATTAACGTAAAAATGGGGAGAAATCTGTTCCTTTCTGTGATCAATATAAAAAGATGGTCTGAGAACATACAGGGGTACTTCTGCTACTACTACTTCTCCCTTCTTCTCTTGGATATTTTCGGATATTTTCCATTTCCCCTCCCCCTGGTGTGGCTTGACTGGAGATAATTGGAACCTTTGCCTCACTGCACAGATTCACTTTGATGGAGATGGAAGGATCCATAGATATGAATTTTGCCTATCATAGTAGAGCAGTCTAATAATATGGATCAGAGGGTGATGTAGACCTAGGATTACTATTCAGATTGTTTTGATTGTTTTAATGTCACTTCAATATCATTCTTATGCCATTCTTAAAACATTTACATTGTTTTGTTGCCTTGTTAATTGCTTTCTCCCTTCTCTGAGCATTTATAATATTTTCTAAAGACTAATGTTACTATATCTGTCTTCAAGTTAATCATATTTTCTGTATGAAGATCATATCATTTCTAGATATTGTGTCTCAATAAACTATTTTATTTTCAATTAAAAGCTTGAGTCTGTGGTCTTTTACACCAGCCACGCTTTACCTTCTGGGTTGCAAAGGCACAAATTAGAACTCAGATTATATTATCAAATTAATACTTGTCAACATTTTTTGTCTATTTGTCTAAAAATATAATTTGTCTATCTAAAGTCATAAGACAGCAGCAGGTCAACATCATACGTTGCATTCCTGAGGCTGCTAGACCACCCTTGGCCACTGAAATAATATCTTTATATTACACTCAACAACATCCCTTCAATCTGTACCCCCATCCAGTCCTGCGCTAATAAATCTAGCAACTGTAAGATCAGCCAAGCTCACCTCAGATTGTGCATCCTGCAAGGCATTCTTTAGTTTGTCCACAGTGAGTTGGAATGGACGGGTGGATGTGCCAGTGACCTGAAACACACCAAATGATGGAACAGAACATGATAGCCTATCTGAACCAAACAACAGCTATTTTAGCTGCACATTGCAAGAATGACTCCACTCCTTTCCACTGCATACTCCAGAGACGAAGAAGACTGATTAAAATGGATCCAGGTGATATCGGGAACTGAGCAGCTATAAACTGAGGCTGAAATTCATGTTTCACTGAAAGCTGGATAGTAACAGTCATGTAATGAGAACACACAGAGGATGCCAGAATGCTAACCCTGACACAAACAAAGGTGCATTTTATTGTAGCCCAAATTACTTAAACCTCAATGTGCCCAAGACCATTCTTAAATTCTGCAAATCCCTTCTAGGAAAGTGATTCCAAAGCTTCTTACCAAAGGGACACACAAATGTAATTTCTGTCCAGGAGTTCGTCTTATCGTAGAACTCAAACATACATGGTGTGCAACAATGCCTCTAACACTCTCTGTTGCTCAGTTTAGCAAAACATATACAAGAGTCCCTACGAATGGGGGTCCCAATCTATGGTTTAGGAACTACAGTCCGTGTGAATTGCTAGGAAATTAAGCAATGCAGTGGCTGTCCACTCTCCTTACCTGACTGTCCAAATAGGCATAGACCAGCTTGACATTCCCATAGGGAAACACACTTTGGATGATGCCCCCATAGCAAGGGGTAGCAACCAGAAAGGCTTCTGAAAGCAAAAGAAGAAAGCCCATTAATCCCACTGGCAACATCAGTTTCTCCCATCATCGTATCTCTGATGGATCAAGTATTGCCAAATTTGGCATTATTATTATTTATTTATTTATTTATTTATTACATTTATATACCACCCCATAGCTGAAGCTCTCTGGGCAGTTTACAGAAATTAAAAGATTGAACATTAAAAAGTCAATATACAACATTTTAAACCATAAAATATAAAACAGCTGATATTTAAACATTTTAAACTTTTAAGCCTGGCCACAAAGTCAGTTAAAACCTCAACTTAAGCTGTTAAAATGTCTGGGACAAAAGAAAAGTTTTGACCTGGCGCCGAAAAGATAACAATGTTGGCGCCAGGTGGGCCTTATCGGGGAGATCATTCCATAATTGGGGGGCCACCACAGAGAAGGCCCTCTCCCTTGTTGCCTTCCTCCGAGCTTCCCTCAGAGTAGGCACCCGGAGGAGGACCTTAGATGTTGAGTAGGTAGGTTCATGTCGGGAAAGGCGTTCCATCAGTTATTGTGGTCCCAAGCCGTGTAAAGCTTTAAAGGTTAAAACCAGCACCTTGAATCGGGCTCAGAAACGTACAGGCAGCCAATGCGAGCAGGCGAGAATCGGTCTTATATGTTCGAACCTTTTTGTCCCTGTTACCAATCTGGCTGCTGCATTTTGCACAAGCTGCAACTTCTGAACCGTCTTTAACGGCAGCCCCACATAGAGCACATTGCAGTAATCTAACTTGGAGGTTACCAGAGCATAGACAACTGAAGCCAGGTAATCCCTGTCCAGATAGGGGTAGAAGGCACTCCGTGCCACCGAGGCCACCTCAGCCTCAAGTGACAGAGGTGGTTCTAGGAGAACCTCCAAGCTACAATCCTGCTCCTTCAGGGGGAGTGCAACCCCATCCAGAACAGGTTGAACACCCTCCATCTGGTCAGAACAACCATGTAAAATTTCCTAACAAAACAAGAAAAATAGTGTGTTTGTCCTCTTGTACAATCCAAAAGAACCATTCCTGCACCCCACAATTGTTTCACGGAGTTCCAAGCCCTTTGGGCTTGTACATCTACCCTTTTTGCATAATACCCTGTCATCTGTGTATTTTAAGATAGCCTCACATGAAGGTGTTCACAGAGCATGCTGCCATTAGCACCTGATAGGTCAAAAGCCTTCTCCAGATCTGCTGGAGTTGTTTAGTGCAAACATAAACTGCTGCATCAAGCCCAGGCAAAACACAGCACATGGCCAGAGTGATGTCAGAAATGACATCATAAACATCAGCAGCTTTGTTGCTGTTCTCTGCAAAATTCCTACTCCGTCATCATCCAACAAATCTATATATATTTAATTGCTCTAGCAATCTCACTTACCCCCTGGATCACAGAGAACGGTAGCCAAAGCAGAAAACAGAGAGCCGCAACCATTCAGTATAATCACCTGCAGAAAAGATGTTGGGACAGATGTTACTCCTGTGCAGGAAAGAATATTCATCATAAAAGATTTCTGGCACCTAGGATCCATCTTTTCCAACTATATAAATAAAACTACAGAATTGCTCCACTTATAAATTGAGGATGCTGCCCTCACAAAGTCACTATTTGCAGGTGGGGTATAAAATTTGAAAATGATTGTGTAAGTCCTATAGATCAAGATTGCAATTCTCACCCAGAGACTGCCTCAGTCTGGAAGAGAAAACAATGGATTAGGTTGAGGGACATGAGCAACCCTACAAGTTGGGAAGAAGTTACATTGGAAAGACAGCTGCTTGGTATTAGCATTTATTAGCATTTGCCCATGGCCAAATATCATGAAATGTTCATGTCAAGCCAAGGAAATATTTTATTAGGTCTATTTTGAAACCCAGTTCCCGGCTGAAAGTGACAAAGAGCAGTCCTGTATTTAAGAACTAGCCTGGTAGTCATAGGCGATCAGGGACCGTATACAGATGACTGCATAGAATCCATGCGTGCAAGGACTGGCTCAGCTTGAAACCAAGAGGGCTGGGAGAGGACAGAAGCAATCTCCTTCATGGCCAGAAGAGAGATGCAGCAAGCTAGTAAAAAAAAATTGCAGGCTGGTAATTTTGGGGAGTTTAATTGCAAGGCTGTATTAGAGTAAGAACGGATAAAATAAAAAAAAATTAAGCAATTAAACATGTTATCATGAAAGCAATCCGTAAAACATAAACAAAATCATAGGCTAGGTTTACACATCTCACTAACCCATGGTAGGTGGCAAGTTACGCCGGGTAGGAGGTTATGCAAACAACCTACTGTGTTTCCCTTCAGACAATCAGGCAAACAAACATCATAATGTAATTTATTTCAAGCCCTCCTCGCTCCTCCTCCTTCTGTAGCTCTGCAGCCCAGACTGGCAGGTATCCCAGCTTCCTTTGTGGTGGGAATAGAGATTGCTTGAGAGAAGCAGAGCAGCAGCAGCATTTTTGGCAAGTTTTGCTGAGCATTACTGTAGGCAATCTCCATAGCCCATGCTGCGTGACAGACAACTCACTAACCACCATCGGTAAAATGACCCTTACTGCAGACAGTGGGTTCTCAGGGTGAGTCATTTGGAGGAAATAACCCACTGGGCAGGGGGAGGGGACATCCACAGACAGCATTCTAACCATTATGGGTTATCTTGGAAAATAAACCATCATGGGTTAGTATGTTGTGTGAACCCAGTCACAGAAAGCCATTCTCAATTTAATAACATTAAATCCAGTTAGTTTGGTTATCATCTCATCAATCCCACATTTCTTGGCTGTGTTCTATTTTTTACCTGGGACCAACCTGTAAACGGGCATAGTAGGAGGAAGTGGGCTATACATCTAACTGTAAACACAGTATCTTCCTGGAGCTTACAACATTCTACAAGGTAGTAGCTGCAATATAGCTTTTCTGTGTTTGCGGGACAGGAAACCATATCTAAATAAAGATGTTTGACAGAGAACACCAAGACATCACTGAACATCCCCCCTTGCCTCCCTCTGCAAACAAACCAGAGAGTAAGTTGGCCTACATTTTCCGCTTTGAGAGGTGCAGATGCCTTGCAGTAATAAGTCAAAAATCGAGCCACTTCCTCTCGCAGGCTGAAGGAGAGACAAAAACCACAGTGGAATTAGTTTTTCCAAGGACAGACTTGGCTCCCACACAAGACTGTATTGTGGAAGCATGCAAACAAAGGCTTTGTGACCATCGGGCAACAACATCCTGCACCAACACTGTAAGGCAGACCACCTCTGGCATGTTTTAAGCTGCTACACTAGTCAACCTAAGTCAGAGCAAGCGTGCTTTTCCTGATGTAAAGCAACATTTACTCAGAAGTAAGTGGGGCTGCAGGCCAAGCTTCCAGTCTTCCGCTGGCCACGTTTCAGCCCCTCTTCGCCTCTTTACTTCCCCTTCATCTTAAATCCTAGAGTGTGAGTCAAGCAGTGTAGGAGGGTAGGAGAAGACTTCCTTGAGTTTGTTTAAAATAGGGGTGAGGAACCTCAGGCCTCCAGGTCAATTCTGGCCCTCTGAGGGTCCCAATCTGGCCCTCCAAAGTTTCCCAGATGGCCACATCCCCTTTCCTGTCCACCGATGGTTTGGTGGCTTTCCAGCTTTTCCATTTTTGTTCTCAGTCTAAAGGGCTGAGTTGCTCACAGTAAGGGCTTTAAGCTAAAATAAACTTTGTCTTTTTGGTATTTCCCTTTTGCCTTCAGCTACGCCCACCCCAGGAATGCAGCCCCTGAGAGTTTCTCCAAAACTGAATTCAGTCTTTGAGCTGAAAGAGGTTCTAAAATCTCAGGTCCAGACTGAAAGACAGGTTTTTATTAAAAGGATGCAGGAGGCAAAGGGGGAAATCAAATAGGGGTGTGGGGGGGAACAAACATTCACAAATGTGCTAGCCTATGTTAAACTCTTGAAGGAAAACACCCACACAAGAATGACCTGAGTAAAATCAACACACAGCACCCTCGGATGGCCAAAAGAGGTGACAAGGAAGAACGAGGTCTTCTTAGTTCTTACTTGTGATATTTTGCCAGAAGCCTAAGCACCCCAGGGGGCTAGGCATTCCACTCTTCGTATATAAGTTTATTAAACTGATGGACTATATTGGTAAAACAATCTCAGGCTCACAGACTTTGTGTATGCCACATAGTTAACAAACAGTTCATTACCCTCCCAGGTGTTATTCAGGCATAATTCAGGTAATTCACAGGCATTTATTGTAGATCACAAGCTGAATATGAGCCAACACTCTGATGTGGCTGCAAAAAAAGCAAATGCTATTTCAGACTGGATTAATAGAAGTGTAACTAGTGGTTCCCCGCTCTTCAGCACAGGTTAGGCCTCATCTTGAGTACTGCATCCAGTTCTGGACACCACACTACAAGGATGCAGATAAGTTGGATGGGGTCCAGAGGAGGGCAACGAGGATGATAAGGGGTCTGGAAACAAAGCCCAATGAGGAGAGACTGAAAGAACTGGGTATGTTTAGCCTTGAGAAGAGAAGATTGAGGGAATACATGATAGCACTCTTCAAGTACTTGAAAGGCTGTCACACAGAGGAAAGCCAGGATCTTTTCTCAATAATCCCAGAGTGCAGGACACAGAATAATGGGCTCAAATTACAGGAAGCCAGATTCCGGCTGAAAGTCAGGAACAACTTCATGACAGTTAGAGTAGTATGACAATGGAACCAATTACGTAGAGAGTTTGTGGGCTCTTCCACACTAGAGGCATTCAAGATACAGCTGGATGGTCATCTGTCAGGCATGCTTTAAGGTGGATTCCTGCATTGAGCAGGGGGTTGGACTTGACGGCCTTATAAGCCCCTTCCAACTCTACTATTCTATGATTCTTACACTTACACACACACACACACACACACACACACAGAGGGGGGGAGTGTTCACTTCATCACTTCTACTGCTTGTATCATTCTTCATGAATTATTTTTAATTTTTGTAGCACATCCTGCAATTCTAGGCAACAACAACAACAATAATAACTCCCCAGAATTCTGTCTCATACAAGGAGAAGAGAGAGCAAATGTACTCACAAAGGGGAAAAAGTTCAGGACAGGGACTACTTACAACATATGGCCCTTCCAGTTGGGATACTGTAGCAATGGGGGTTCAATGACGTTCATGTCACTTTGCAACAGCTATCAACAAGAAGAAGAAGGCATAATCATTAAGCCACAGTCTCTAGGGAAAACTAAGATCACTGTGCTGAGGAGCTTTCAAAGATATAAAAGTTGGGTACCCAGTCATCTGGCACAGGAGTTTTTAAAGACATAATGTTTTGCAAATACATTTTAAGCCGGTTTATGATCTTTACAGACTAGAAAATGTGTTTTAAACCAACCCGTGTTTTTTCCACATTCACAAATGCACTGTAAACGAGTTTATGGGTTTTCCAGATTTACAAATGCATTGTAAGCCAGTGTATGATTTGTCCAGTCTCACAAATGAATTATAAGCCAGTTAATAATTTGTCCGGTCTCACAAAAAATCTGCCATGAGCTTGGCAAAGGTGTAAAATGTTTATCTGAAGATCAAGAGACAACTAGCATCAAGATGTGACAGAATGCCAAGCTAAACTTCCAATGGCTGCTCTGGGAAGCCAATTACTATGTAGGAACATCTAGGGCTGCCTCTACACGAGACGTTTAAAGCTCTTTGAAGTCTCATCAAAATTTTTACCTCTACAAGAGCGGAGCGTAAATCGGGAGTTGAGGCGCGTTATCTATTCAATTATGCGCATTATTGAATGCGCGTTAAATAGCGAGTTTTATTTTGCTCCGGCCGTTAAAGCGCATTTTGCCTATGTGAACAAGCAATTCTCCGCATTAACTACTTGTAAAGCGCATTTCAAGCAACCGGTAAGGCCACCAGTTGTGCGCTCAATTACCTCCTGCACACAAGCATTTACGATAAAGCGCTTCAGCGATTATGCGCATAAGGCTAACCAGGCGTCAAACGGAATCCATCTAGAGGGGGTCTAGGACAGAGCATCACCACCAGCACAGATCACCTTTGTTTAATGATGAAGCACATTTACAAAACTCTTACCCGCTTGGACATCAGATCAAAGCAGAGTTTGTTCTCACTTGTGCCAAAGTTAATGATCCCCTGGAGACAGAGACAGAAGTTTTGTGAAGAAAAGCAATCCATCCATATATGTACACATCCACAGTGCCATCTCAAAACCACATCCCATATGAAATGGGTTCGCTGTGTGAATCAGAAATATTGGACCCAATTAACACTTTGGCAAAGAGAAAGACCAGGCATATAAGTAAATAGCAAGTAATTTCTCCAATTCTTTTGTGAATGAAGTAACTTCTTTTTTTTAAAAAAAAAGATTGTATTAATTCTCCAAATACAAAGATAAACAAACAAGCAAAAAGAAAGAAAAGTACAGCAAGTTTGAGTCTAACTGTTGACAGTGGGTAGTACATTAAACATTTACTTCCCCCACCCCCTTTACTTTATAGGCAAAATATGTGGGTAAAATTCATTGCAGCTTGGGAGATTTCCTTTGTGGTTCTTCATAAAAGCAAATTATATTTGGTCTCTTTTCCATAAACTGAGGAAAGGCTTTGATGGATGTTGCTGCAAATGTTCCTGATTTGTATATGAAATAAAATCATGTCCTGTTGAATAAAAATAAGATATTTTAACTTTGCCTATAGGTAATTTAAAGTGATATTCCATGGCTGTTTGCAGGAGTTCCATGTACGAAGACTTCAGCATTTAAAGTTAGGCAGGTTTCCAACTTTTAGCTATTGTTCTGCAAGCTGTTATCAACACAAACATGATTAATTCATGTCACTTTTGCATTTTGTTCTTTCCTTATTATTAATAAAGCCAATGATGGTGTGGCATATATAATTTGATGTGTAGTGTCTACAATTTCTGAAAATACCATGTGCAAAACTTTCCAGTCCAGTTCAACAGAATGAACCATACTACACTGACTATCACGGCATAAGAAATCTCAAAATGCAAATCTATTAGCATAAATTTGCATTCAAGTAGGGGTGTCATTAGTCAAGGAAACATGGAACTGGGGAGGCATTATGCCAAAATATTATTTCTTAAAACTATTTATGCAATCCTAGGTGTTGATCTAAAAAATGAGGTATATGAAATTTATATGGTTAAATTGGTAATACATGTATAAATGCTTTTAGCTCTAATGTTAATTGTGTGATAATTTTGCTATCCTGCTGTTTAAAATGCTTGTACTGTTTTTATTTACTGTAAACTGCTCTGGGAACCCTCCAGAACTGAAGGGTAGAGTACTAAATGTGTAAAATAAATGTTCAAACTGAGAAAATGACAGAAGTATTGCTTTGGACAGAAAGCTAGGGCTGCTTTGGAAACCACTACAGTTCAGAAACTGTACAGAAATACATGGTTTCTGATACATCATCACCAACAAATAAAACAACACCACACTCAGAATTCAGCAGGCAATGAGGGATGAAGTACAACAAAGAGCTCTAAAGGCTTTTCGGGACTATATCATTATAGGCTCTTCTGGACTAGCACTAATTAGGACATGGGTACATAGCTCAGTGGGATAGAGCACATGCTTTGCATGCAGAAGGTCCCCAGTTTGATCCCCAGCATTTCCATGTAGGGCTGAAATAAACCTCCTGCCTGAAACTCTGGAGAGCCATTGCTGTCAGTCTGGGCTAGATGGAAACTGGGCTAGATGGATTAACGGTCCGACCCAGTATGAGACCACTCCTAATCTGGCCTGCCATATCTTGGGGTTCCTCCGGGGGCAGGGCATAACTTCCAATCCTACCCCCTGGAGGAAATCCCAGGTACTACCCCAATCTGAGATCAGAGAAAACAGCAAGGATTCCCTTACTAGCACATCCAGGCTGGCTTGCATCTCCTCTGCTGTCTCTGATCTCAGATCAAAGGTAGCAGTGGGGACTCGTGGTGGCAATTCCATGCTTCCTTCCAGCATGAAGGAAAAAAGAGGGAAAGGTGGGATGACATCCAGGGTGGCGACATGCCCTCTGATGTCATCCAGTCCATGGGGTGTGGGTAGGGGGCAATCTGCCCCCCTCCCACCCCAAAGCATTTCTGTACTTCTGACCTAGGGCCCAAACAGACATAACTTTAAACCTGCATTTAAATCAGCTATCTCTTCTATTTACATTTTTACTCTACAGTAGGTACAGGGCCCCCATTCTGGGTTGGGACCCTATTGTGGGGCAGGAGGGCTTTTAAGATCTAGATTGGGCCTCTTATGCCTACTTTAGTGTAAAAATGAAAGAAAAAAGACACAGCTCCTAGATAAAGATTTAAATAACATGGAGGATTCTTGGAACTCCTTAAATGAGGGCCAAGAATGACTTTAGCTGTACGGTTAAACAACCATGCCTGGGATTTTAAAAAACGAACTACTGGAAGGCACAGCAATTTTCATCAGGACTGCAACATGTAGAGAGGTTTTACCCTGTTCTCTCCAGCTGCAACCTGGATAAAATCCCACGTGCCCATTCCTGCATGTCAACTAGCATTAGAAAAAAAGCTCCTATTGAGTCCAATAGCCTGTGGGGTGGGGGGAGATAATAGTAGGGATCATGGCTAGGGAGGAAAGAGTGAAATCTCCCCTCCCCATGCATTACAATCCAGATGAAAGCTGACGAACCCTCCCTCCTAGTTTATGATTATTATTATTAAAAACCCAGACATAGTTGTTTAACTACACAATTAAAGATGCCTAGTTAGGCTCTTAAATTCTATACCAGCCTTCCTCAACCTGGTGTCCTCCAAATGTTTTGGACTTCAACTTCCATGAGCCCCAGCCCTCCAGTATTTCTTTTTTTTAAATCCTAGGCATGGTTGCTAACTGCAGGCATGATTGCTAACCAATAGTCAGGAATGCTGGGAATTGTAGTCCAAATCATCTGGAGGGCACCAAGTTGGAAGGCTGTTCTACACCAAGGAACAATGCTTTTGTTAAGGTTTTTCGTTATTTTCCTCCCGCAAACCCACCTTTTCCCAATAAGTTTTTGGTTTAATCCCATGAAGCCCAATGCTCTGCTTGTTTCCTCAAAAGTACATCCGATTGACTCCAATAAGGCTTCCTCCCAAGTACACACACACACACACACGATTACAGCCTTAGTAGTCTTGTGTGTGTGTAAGCAGCATAAAAATCAATTAAATAAATAAATAACTCCCCTTTTCTTATGTTCTCCATCCACAATCAAATATTAGAATTAAATTCCTGAAGACAGAAACATGCCCATTTTTTTCTTTTTTTCCTTATGTTGTAAAGCTGGGGTACGCAGAGGGTAGATCTAGATCTACTAGTAGATCACTAGATGAATTGCAGATCTGCAAGGGTTTCTTTCCAGCTCCCAATTAGCAACAAGGAAAAAGAGCCTTTCCCTTCACCCCTACATGAGGCTGTTAGAATCTCTGACTTGTAGTAACTCAGATGTAGATCTAAATGTGCATATGCAAGTTATCCCAGTCTAAGGATCATGGGGGTATCATGCAAGTAACTGGCTCCACCATCTGAAGCACCATTTTGCACTTAGTTCTACTTGCCTCCCCTCCTCTTATTTTACACCTGGCTTCGGTTGGTGGACTTCAGGCTTCTAAGCCTGCAAGGCTGAAGTCTGCCCACACCTGCTCCAAAGTGCCATGGACCTTGATGTCACTGTATAAATAAATAATTATAATCATTTAATTAAATAATCATATAGAGAGAGCCAGTGTGATGCAATGGTTTGAATGTTGGACCGGGAGTTGGGAGATCCAGGTTCTAGCCCCCACTTGGCCATGGAAGCTCACTGGGTGACTTTGGGCCAGTCATAGACTCCCAGCCCAACCTACCTCACAAGGTTGTTGTTGAGAGGATAAAATGGAGAGGAGGATTATGTACGCTGCCTTGGGTTTCTTAAAGAGGAAAAAGGTGAGATATAAATGTAATAATTTTATAAAAACATGTACCAGAAGGTTTGTTACTCACATTAGGGTTTTTGTCTTCATCGAACTTGTCAGCATGATAGGCCCTGTACCCCTCTTCTGCAGTTCCCCTGAATAATGTAGTACCATTACCTCGAATGGAGAGGAATGGGCTGTTTTGGAAGCCTCTGTGATTGTGGAAACGGTACGTGCTGGCTGTCCTCTCTGTAATGGGTCGACCTAACACTGTGGTCCTTACTTCCTGTCGCGCCCCTTCTCCTGCTCCTAGGGTATCAGAAAATGCTTGACTCAGGTCCACACCCAAAGGCAGTTCACTTGCCAAGGAGCTGTTATTGCTCTGTTTTAAGATGCTGAGCATCTGGGCAAAGACACTGAACATGCGGAATTCATGGTCCCGTTCCAGTTCAAAGCGTCGTTGTTCCAGCTGTATCCTCCGCTCTTCCATCTCCAGGTCACGTTGGAGTCGTCGTTCCTCCATTTGCAAGAAACGCTCCTCCATTTCCCGCTGGGCAGTCAGGGTCTTCAGCAGAAGAGCATCCAGGGGGTCCTTCAACCGCTGGGCTTTCCGCTTCTTGCGCAAGCGGTGCAAAGTGGAAAAACCGGGCCGTGGGCCAAGGCTTTGAATCCGGGATGAAGAAGCCATGTTGGGCTCACTGAACCCTAAGCAGAAACAGATGAAGGGAAATCATCCACAGCAATACCTTGAAATTCCCTTATACTTCTTGGCAAAGGTCAACATTGTATGAGTGATCCTTAACTAGAATCAGGCTTGTCCACTATAGACTCGCAAAACAAATAATTGAATATCGACTATTCTTTTAACTTTATGTATCAGATACCTGAAATTCCTCAGGTACCGCTAAGAGATTTTTTTCATGTGGTAAGCAGAATATAAATCTATTAAATAATTAAATAATAATACACTAATGCCTCTCATCCAGCATTTTGCCTCAAACAAAGAATGATATGTGCCTCCCATATGGAGTACTTTGATTTGTAAAACAGCAGCCCTTCCTTTCTTAATTTTATATCAAGGCTGGCTGTAGTGGTTCAGTGATGGATGGACAAGCAACCACCAAGTGCTAACAGATACTCTGATCCCAGCAAGTCTTCAGTCAGAATTAGAAACCATTCCAGATAATGGATAATGGGGAGGCTCAGTTGCCAGAGCCCAGTACCAGATTCTGACACTTGACTAAACCTAAGCTTCTAAGCCAGGGGTAAAGAAACCCTTTCAGCCAAGGGCCAAATCCAATTTCAGAGAAGCTTACAGGGGGCACATTCCACATTAGGACCTCGGGAGAGCCACATTGGGATTCCAGGCCCGAGGTTCCCCACCCCTCATGTAAGCAGATTCATCTGCTCAAGCCATATAAACCTACCCAGGGTCTAGGTTACATTCCGTTAGGTGAGAACCAACCTGTAGAGAAGGTTGCTGGGATACAACCTGGATGTTTCCCCTCCTGGTACCTATATATCTGCTGCTGAAATGGAAGGCAAGGCTGGCTCGGCCCGTTGTTCACATAGTCCTTTTGACTGTCCCTCTCCCCAAAGGCTACAACGAGCAGCATATCAGGTCCACTGCACAGGAGGAGTGGGAAAGGAACGGACAAGAGGAGCACTGGCTGCCTTGCCTTCCATTTCAGCCGGATTGCAACCTACCAAACAAGTATGGCTGGCTGATTCTACATTCCTGTTATGCATCTGTAGAAGAGCAGCAGCAGCAGCAGCAGCAAGAGAACAACCAGGAGAGGCTCAAAGACTTTCCTCCTCTAATCATTCAAATTTCTGGCACTGTAAAGCAGAACTGTAAAGCAGTACTGGTTCTGCTTTGGGTATACCCAACACATCATGCTTGCCACCTCACAAATACAGTAGCACCAAGGCTGTTCCACAAACTTTTCTTCCCTCCACCCTTACAATATATGCGCCTAAGCACCATTGACATAAAATGCCCTCCCCTTAGATTCTATACAGCCTTGAAATTCCAATGAATTCCCAGACTGTGTAGGTCATGTACTAAAATTGCTGCAAAGTAAATGTTCGCCAGAGAACTGTCCCCTTCTACAAACCCTGCAAGTGCTTTGCCCACCACTTAAAACAGTTTTCTGACCCCTGAGTAGCGTTGATGTCAGCCAACTGGCCTCTGTTAATATCCCTCAAAAGTGGATATGATCAAGACATTTTTACTTCTCAGTTTAAAAATAATAAAGGAGCTCCTTCACACCATGCTATATGATTTTGCTGCAAGCCCCTCTATGCTTTAACAAAGTCCCAAACTGTTCATCTCCTCTTGTGGACTTACAATGAATGAATGAAGAGAACTGTATAGGAACGTTATTCTGTGCCAGGGATAGGCAACTAGGCACACACACCCTGGATGTTCTGGACTACAACTCCCATAATTCCCAAGTACTGGACATGCTGGCTGAGGCTGATGGATGTTGTAATCCAAAACATCTGGAGAGGACCAAGTTGCTTACCCCTACTCTACTAGGGCTTTGGTTCCAAGTAAATATATTATGTTGAAGTACTTGCTTTGTGGAGTTTAAACCTCCAAGATACCTTGAGAGCTTTAATCAAAGTTAATTTGACTTCATGAGATCCAAAGCCGTCTCCCTCAATGTTCAGAAATCACACAAAACTTATTTTTGAAGTCAAGGTTTTAGTCTATTGTTTGTCTTATGTCCTATTCCATAAAGATCAATTCCAAGACAGTTCATATTCTGTAAACAGGTCTTTCCACTATCATTGCAAAAGTATTTGTAACAAGGGCCATTCACCTATGGAACCCATTGCCACGGGGTGTTTTAAAGGCCGCAAGTTTACTGCTTATTTAATTGCCTTTCTACCTGAAACATGTCCAAAGCAGTGTTCTGTGGCTTCACATAAGGACAGGATAAAGGCTTGTCAAAATAGCACATCTGATCCTCTTGGAGAGGGAGGTGAGGGACACAAGAAATACTGCTGCATTACAGGAACAAAAGACAGCGGAATCCCTGGTTGCTGTGCAGAAAAGAGGCAACAAATGCTTGGGAATTCTGGGTTTAGATAAATGTACAACAGGATCAGGGGCCTGTTTAGTTGCCTTCTTGGCTTTCAAGGTATGAAATGGGCAGCCCCTGAGGATACACCAATGTTTACTAGGGGAGGAACATGAGCTTCTCCATGGTTATCTTATTCTAGAGTGTTCACTGGCTGAGCCAATAGATAAAACCAGCCCACCTCAGCGCCTCACAATCAAAAATGTAGAGGATCCTGTCCAGGAAAGCAGGGTATCAATGGACCAAATGGACTTGGACTTTCTTTTGGGGGGGGGGGGGAGCAATTAATTTATTTCCTAATGTCTTTCACACAGGAACTTTAAAACATACTGTTATGTTCATAGAGATGGTTTGATTTATTTACTTAAAATATTGCAGCTTACAGCAATAAAATACAAAAAAAACAGTTAAAATGTTAAAAGAATAAAAATATATCCTGCCATTTTCATTTGAGCTGCTTACCTTCAAACTTAGGATGTGAAGGAACCATGAGACGGGCCTACCTGCCTTTAAAACAACAATCACAACAATACCACAGCTGGAACAGAGAATAGCTGTTCCGGCATGGAAACATTCTACACCAGGCAGAAGAATCACATGGAGAATTGGGCTACACATTATGATGGCTGCAAGGGACAGGCATAGGCATAGGCAGACAGTTTTAAGTATCGACCATATCTTTTTCTTTTTTTTTTAAAGGTAACACATAGGCCATGCTTAAATTACACTTTGGCTCAACAGTTGTTTTCTTTTCCTGAAAATACTAATTATTTGGTCCCACATAGGATGGGTGCTGAAATCTAACAATAAATAAGCACAAAACTCAATGTGCTGGCCAGGGCCAACTGGTCAGAGATATAACACTTGCTCATGTATCACTTGGCACATGGAGTGCTAATGAAGTGGCCACCCTGCTGAAGATAGTAGGTATTGTCCTGGTCAGTAGCTGGATGGGGAACCACCTGAGAATCCATGTGTGCCAGCTTGAGTTCCATGACAGAAGGTGGGGTATGAATGTACTAAATACTCTCATGGCTTGTAATTATGGAGAAGTAGAACAAAGACTATTTCACACATGGTATTTACCCATGTGGGCATATGAGAAAATATATCTATTCTACCACTTGCAAATGTTAGGAAACCACAGTTCCCATTTGGTTTCCCATAAATGTACACGTGGCAAAATAGCCATCTCAAAAGGCCATCGCTCAGTGGTAGAGCGTATGCTTTGCATACAGAATGTCCCAGGTTCAATTCCTGACATTTCCAGGTAGAGCTGGGAAAGAATCCTGCCTGAAATCCTGGAGAACCACTGCCAATCAGTGTCGACAATATTGAGCTAGATGGACCAATGGTACAGTACAATGGACTCAGTACAAGGCAGCTTCCTATATTCTTAGCCATATGTATGAACACACACCCTCAGAACACACGTTCTGTACCCAAACGGCAGTATGCAAAACTGCAGCACAGGGAGCACAGGGAGCACAAACTGTGCTGCAATGCCTTGAGTAAGCTGCAATTAAACGCAAAGGGACTGGCTTCAGAGTAAAAAGCACAGGACAGGACTATAACTATAAGCCCTGAAATTAACTGGGGCTCCCTTGGGGCACCTTTGCACATGCTGCAAGAAGCTGAGAGCCAGCATGAGATAGATCCATTTATAACTGCAAGCTTCTGGTGGTCATTTGCCACTTCTGGAGCCATCAAAGAAATGGGACCCTTTATCCCCCCCTCCCCTTTATGGAAATGGTGGTTCACAACACTAGCACACAACATGATGAGGAGGTATGCAAATTGGTGCCTGACAGATATTTTGGACTACAACTCCCATTAGCCCCAGCCAGCATGGCCAACAGTTAGGGATTATGAATGTTGCAGGCCAAGTCATTCCGAGGGCACCCAGGTTGCCCAGCCCTTGGCCTGTGTCTCAGGCACAATCTCTTTCCAGAGTACAGAAGAGGTTCTGCTGCTGGGTGGCATAAGGAGATCAGGCCGTCCTACCTGAAGGCGAGACACTGGTTTCAACCGGGACCTCCACCCTGGAGATGGGAGAGTCATGCTCAAAAAAGGCCCTCTCTATCTCATGCTCGTCAGCCGAGGCCCCTGGCTGGTAAGTGAGAGAAGGCGGAGGCTCGGGCGACAAGCCCTGGTCCTCGGAATCCACCTCCTCGCATTTGATCTCCATCAGCTCCGGCGGCTGAGAGTGCGCAAAGGCCAGAGCCGAAGAGGCGCCCAAGTGGTGATGGTAGCTCTCCACCATGGTGCCCGGGAGCACCGCCTGGGCCATCATGCCGCTGTTGCTGGCGGCGTTGTAGGCAAGCGATGGGCGGCTGGCCAGGACCCGATCCATCACCTCGTAGAACTTCCACGTCCTGCCCCCGCGGGGGGCCTTGTTGTTGTCCTTGATGCGTCGGTACTCCAGCTTCATCTTCTTGATCTTCTCCCGGCACTGGTCGCCCGTGCGGTGGATGCCCTTCTCGCGCAGCACCTCGGCGATCCGGTTGAAGACGTGCTGGTTGCGCAGGCAGCTCTCCAGCTCCACCTGCACCGACTCGTCCGCCCAAAGGTGCAAGAGCTCCACCACCTCCGGATCCGACCAGTTACTGCCCCGCTCGTACTTCTTCCCTCGGAAATCCATGCTTTCCGCCCGGTCTCGCAACTCTCTTTACCGCCCCCCCCCACCCGCCCCCCACGGCCACCCTCAGCCACAGCCACCCCAAGTATGGCAAAAATGCAAAAAGGAGAGGCGAAAAAAGGCCAGCATGAGGGAGAAACAGACAAGCAAGGCAGGTCGTGTTTACATCCGCGGAGGAAACGGTTTTGGAACGGTTTTGACCCGGTTCAGTTTATTGGTGCAACTAAAACCTAGCGCTTGTACTCAGTAGGGAGTGTATCTAAGGCCGGGGATAAATCTCGCACTCGTTTCTCTTGTTGCAAAGGCCGCAGCGCAGACTGGAACAGTTTAGCACGGCTCGGCACGGCTGCTACCTTTTCACAAAGCGGGTGACGAAGGCAGGGAGCAAAAGGAGCCCGTTCACATCCGGTGTGACGGCACATGCGTGCTCCCTTTATTCCGGGATAACTTTGGTCCGTGTCAATCAGAACGTTCCGCAAGCCCGGCCGAGCTGGGCTGGGCTAAACGAAGCGGAGCCTTACGCACGCGGTAGGGGCGGGGCCTGGGGAAAGCTCCGCCTTCGCAGGCGGCTTGGCTCGCCCCTTTCGGCTTTTCGATCGCTGCCCGGAAGAGGCGACAGAGCAAAAGCCGATGAGGCTCGGCGGAGAAGCAGTTGGACTTCTTTCGACGGGGAGGTCCATGACATGGCGAAGCTGTACGCAGGGGTTGAAGGCTGTCGAATCTGCGCCCCATCAGCAGCCTCTGGAGACTTGAAGTGGGCTTTGTCTTAAAAGGATGTGAAAATGTCATTTTGTACCTAATTGAGAAGTACACAGCGCAATCCTAGGCATGTCTACTCAGCAGTAAATCCCATTGAGTTCAATGGGATTTTACTCCCAGTTGAGTGAGTATAGGATTACAGCCACATCCTGTTTCTCTTCTGCATTCGTAATATCCAACTTAGCTCTGGTGGGAGATAAAAAGTCTAATTCTGGCTGGTTTATTTTTTCTTTTAAAAAAAAGATCCTGCTTTTCTTTCAGGAAAGTGCTCATAGCTGACAAAAATATATAAATCATAAAAAAATAACTGTACTTGGAGGTTACCTAGTCCAGCCCCCTGCTGAAAACATCTATTTATAATTGGAAAAACAGAATATGCCATACGTAATAGAATAATGAGACAAGGATTGTACTGGGTTGATCTCAGAAAAAAAGCAGAAAGCCTGTGAGGTAGAATCTTCATTCAACTAATTTTGAAAATACTGGATGGTTTTCCTGAATCAAGATTCTTTGGACCACCTTGTTCTATTATTATTATTATTACACCAGGTCAAGTTTGTATAGGCGACATGATAGGTCTCCGCATGAACGAGGTACTTTTGCAGAGGGAGACAAGCTCTCTGGTCCCCTCTACAAGGATTCGCTTTTGCGGCTGGTTAGGCAATTATGCGCATAATCGCAGAAGCGCATTTACGCCTAATCCCTCTGCATGAGAGGTGGCAAGAGGCGGCGAAGTGCATTAAAGGATGTCCAAAATGCGATTTACAAATAGTTAATGCGCATAAGCACATATTCACACAGTCAAAATGCGCTTTAACGGACGGAGCAAAATAAAACTCGCGATTTAACGCGCATTCGATAATGTGCATAATCGGAGAGATAACACGCCTCTACGCCCCATTTGCGCTCCGCTGGTGTGGAGGTAAATTTTTTAATGAGACTTCAAAGAGCATTAAACCTCTCTTGTAGAGGCAGCCTAAGTCTTCCTCCATCCAGCTCCTTCACCACTAGACAGAAGGTAGTGCTGAAGGAATATATCTGTCTATAATACTTCAGCACTACCTTCCTTAAACTCCACAAAGCAAGTACTTCAACATAATATATTTACTTGGAACCGAAGTATGAGTGGAGTAAGAATAAGCAATTTGGTGTTCTCCATATGTTTTGGCTTACAACTACCATCAGCCCCTGCCAGCATGGCCAATCGTCAGGGATTATAGGAGTTGTAGTCCAAAACATCCGGAGGGTTGGGTTCCAAATTGGGGGAGGCTGTGTTGTAATTATTTGTCCCAAAAGTCCCAATAAACTGAAATGTGCCTGTCACCTTGCAGAGCCTAATCCACTTAAGTCTGTGCTGCTTCCTCTCCCTCTTAAGAGACTGAACATACAAACTTCATGACTTCAACATCTAGTCAGCCTTACCCCCTCCTCTGCTTTTTGTAACATGTTGCCTGATGAGATCTGCAGATCTCAAAAGCTTGCCCATTATTTTATTAAGTTGGTCCTAGTAAAGGTATTGCCTGACTGGATTTTGGATGCTTTCTTAGAGACCTGCAAGGTTTACTAAATTCCATGACAGTTATTCATTCAGCTTCATCCAATGCAGTTTTACTCAGAAGTAATTTACGCTGAGTTCAGTGGGTCTTACTTCCACCTAATCATGTATACCGGGGTGGGCAACTTGTAGACCAAAACATCTGGAGGGCCACAACTCCCATCAGCCTTCACCATTTGCTATGCTGGCTAGGGCTGATGGGAGTTGTAGACCAAAATATCTGGAGAGACAGAAGCTGCCCACCCTTGGTATATAGAATTGCAGGATCCACTTCCAGGTATGACAGTGGCAATCCTATCTAAAACAAGAGTCTCATACCACCTTAAAGATAAACAACTGTATTCTGGTCTAAATTTTCACAGACACTGTCCACCTATCAGCTGCAGAATATAGATGGATTTCCAGTCCATACGGCTACATCTGGCGCCTCCCATTATAAGAAGGGGAGCTATGTTAGTCTGTGGTGGTGGCAACAGTCTTGCGGCACCTTAAAAGGCTAACAAATGTATTCTGGCATATCCTTTCAGAATAAGGTCCTGTTCAGAAGACACCATGGCTTTAACCATGGTGGTTAAGCCAGAAAGCCAGGTCATGTTCAGAAGACACCTTAAACCATGGCTTTAACCATGGTAGTTAAGGCTTTTTGCCTTATTTATCATGGCTAAAGCTGTGGTTTAAGGTGTCTTCTGAACACAACCCGGCTTTTTGGCTTAACCGCCATGGTTAAAGCCATGGTTTAAGGTGTCTTCTGAATGGAGCCTTAGTGCGTTAGTGTTATGAGATTCTTTGTTGATTTGCTGCAACAGACTAACATGCCATCTCTCCCTTCTGGAAATCATATCTAAATGGACACACTTTGACCGATTAAAGGCATTTCCTTACAATCCAGATAGCTGAAGTAAAAGTCTCATAGACCTGATTTCCAGAGGAAGCAGACAAGAACAAAAAATTAATAGCTTTCAATCCTCCATCCTGCCTTGACCTATAACGGTATGGTCAGCATAGTTACAAGTGCTTCGTCAGGAGGGTGCATGATTTCTGATTAAGACAGCCATGGTCTATCTGAAGATATTGCTGAAATTTTGTGTGCTCAAATAGATGCCCTCTCTTGACAAAGGCAGCCTTTCCCTTTGGACTGATGAAACGTTCTATGTCACTTGAAAGGTTGCAAAAGTTAAAGAAAGAAAATACTCATTATTCTCTCACGGAGTTGTGTGACCAGGGCCTGTTGTGAAAGAAATTTGCCAACAGATGGCACTAAATCCCCATATTCTGGAAAATGAGCCAAAGGCATACTGAACTTGCAACCTAATTTGGAATTTCAATGGGACTTCACCGGGTGGAACATACCAGGCTGATGAGCTGGAAACATGAAGTACATGTTCAAGCCAAAAGATCTTGGCAGGATAGAGATTTCGGTCAAGAGTTAAGCGTTTGGATGTCAGTACAGGGTTTGTTATTGTTGTTGTTCTGTACTGGATTATCCCCCCACCCCCCGGGAACATTTTAATAAAAACAAACTCATTTCGCAAGTTCCACAAAAGAAACAAGGGGAGTGGAGGAAATGTATATGCTGGGCTGGTGTGTTTTAATTTCCCCCCCCAAAATACTATCTGCAGATCTGAAAAACTATGGGAGATTATTTGCATCCCAAGTTTTCTCTCTCTCAACCAGAAAATAAGCAAAGATTTTTTGAAATATCGCCAGAACTATAGTGTAAGCCGACTTCATTCTTGCACGTTCTGCTTTTTAATTTTTATTCAGATATCCATGGTCCACTGATGTCTTTTGAATTTTCAAAGGACATCTGTATCTTTTCCCTATTGGGAGGTGAAAGCAGCTCGAGAGAAAAAAATCAGCAGACAAACTGTGTGAGGATAAAGGATTAATATGCTGCTCTTCCCTTGCACTGGATTTCTGCTTTAAATTTCTGCTTCAGTGGCTTCACTGAGGAATAGTCCACAAATAAAGAAACAGGACTATGCATAACATGTAGTTCCACCCTCAGTGGCAAAGTTGGGTTTGTTATCATGTCATGTGTGAAATGGCTCTAAAATTTACCAAGTTTTTGAAGTTCAAAAACATACATCATTCATTCAAAAGAGAACTATTATAATGGCATTGCTGATTCTAATTCCATGTAGACTTTCTATCTTCTTTCCCTTTGCCATATGGCTTCAAAGAACCTTTTTTGTCCCTAATCAGCTGGTAATATAAATGTAAAATCTTCTATTGACCAGAACAAACATTTGTGTTACAAACATTCTATCACGTATTATTCCGTGTTAATAACAAACACATTTCACAATTGCTTATGGGATTGGAAGATTACTAAAGATTACTAGTCAGGAAACCATTTTGTTTTTTGTTTGTTTGGGTGTTCATTTGTTTTTTGTATATAATTCTCCTTGTTAAAAAAAGCAGGTCACTACTTTGTTAAGTTATTTGAAGTGCATACAAATGAGGAACCAACTTATCAATTCAGATATATAAACTGAAAATAATTTTTTTTAAAAAGCAGAATTACCCATAAAGAACTGTTTAAGCATTTGTAAAAAGTTGAGCTAGAGAATTTCACATAAAGCAAGCAGTGGACTCTGGGAAAGAGAAATGGCCCCTTTGATATCAACCATTGAGGGCAGATGGACAGGACATAAGAAGAGCTATGCTGAATCAGACCAAAGTCCTATCTCGTAAAATATTCTGTTCACACAGTGGCCAACCAGCTGCCTGTGGGAAACCAACGAGTAGGACATGAGTGCAATAGCACCCTCCCTCTCGTGTTCTGCAGCAAGAGGAATACTGCTATACATAGACATATAGCTATCATGACCAATAGCCATTGATAACTTCCATAAAACTGTCTTATTCCTTTTTAATTTTAAAGCCATCCAAGTTGGCAACCATCACTACATCTTGTGATAGCAAATTCCATAACGATGCGCTGTGTGAAGAAGTACTTGCTTTTATCCGCCCTGAATCTCATACCAATCAGCTTCTGTACTGTGAGAGAGGGAGAAAAATGTCTCCCTATCCACTTACTCCACACCATTCCTCCCATGCACCTCTCGCGCCTTCTGCTCGTTTTTCCATTGCAAACTCAATTCCTTTTAATCCAACTTAAAAAAAACAACAGAATGTGCCATGATCTCCTGCTGCGTACAGGAAAAGTAGTGTGATAAAAACAGCCCCTGAATGGGCCACGTGGTCTTTGTTTACTTCCTCTTTCCCCTCCAGGAAGAAAAATGAACTAATGAGGGACAAAAGCAGGGGCAGAGAAGCGACAGTCAGGAAACGCGATTTCCCCCCCCCCCAAGGAAACTAGCCAAAACAACCACTTCCAGAGTGGGACAATTCAGGGAGCAATCCTATATCCCCTAGACAATGTCTGGGGGGGGGGGGGGAGGATTGATTGGTTTCTTGGATCTGAGGTCAGAAACAAGACTCCGACCTCAGTACTCAGAAACTGCGCTTTCTGTCCCCTCCCCCTTGTAGTTGGCACAGTTCTCTCTCTACTCAGAGACGGAGTCCAGAGCTGGGAAACAAGGCAGTCCTGGGGGTGGTGCCGAGACTGGGGAAACTGTATTACACAGCTTCCTATGCATGACCCAGCCTCCTTCCCTCCCACTCGGAAACCCTAGCTGGACAGGTGAAATCACCTGTCTAGCAAAAATGCAGGGCGGCCAGAGCACAGAGGCAAGGATCACCTCCATGCCCTGGCTGCCCTGCATTGGATACTCATCAGCCTCTGATTTCAGAAGCTGTTGCCTATCTCAATTAGATAGGTTTGCACTGTTAGCAGAGCTCCCTTCTGCAAGTTCCACTGACTTCCCATTCTGAAAGCAGTAGTTTCAGCTAGTTTCTGGTTGCGCTGGCCAGTGCCAGCTTCCAGTTACACTGGCCGCCATTCCCGTTAGTGCCATGACAGCGTGGTATACCACAGTAGCAAGAGCAACAGAAAGGTCATTTGGAGAAACAGTGATACGCTCAGGTTTCACAGCCACACCTGGCACTGTTGAGTCTCCAAAAATACCAAAATTCTTCTCCCATTTTAACTTGATTCAAAATAAGACAAAGTTTTTGGGTATACACAGCAGGGAATGTTTGGAATTGCAGCCAAGTCTATAGAGAACTCCTTGTTTGGGCTTGCAGCTTAAAAAATTCCAGAGGGTAGATCTGGCCTTAGTACGTGACTGGGAGAGGACTCCCTATGCCTGTCCATTGGGTGTATTTGCATTAGCATGTCGCTACTAACTGCAGCAGAATTTGCACCTTCCTTTTGGCAATTCAGTGATATATATGATTTACTGACTACTGGAAGATCCAGCGCTAGTTCTGATGGACCCAGCATTAAATAGCTGCTGCGACAGCTCTAGGATTATCTTCCCCCAATGAGAACACTTTATTTATATATTTTATTTTTTTAATGCATTTCTTAGCCACCGTTCAAGACTGCAGTCTTCCCTTGGCCAAAGGAAACACTTGGCCAGTGCACGTGCTTTGAAATCAATGGGATAAGTTAGTTGTGACTTCCTCTGGATCAGGGCTTGAACTGATTGCAGACAATTGATTACTGACAATTGATTGGGATGAGAATTGATCCTCTGGACTGGGGCTAGGATTGATTGCAGACAAGTCCTCTGAGCTGGCTGGTTAGGACTGCCAACTAGCTAAAACAAATGTGCAAGTGAACAAGACCTGCCGTTCCCCTGGGCCCCTAACACAGATGCAGAAACCAACAAGTGAAGCTTTTCATGGCATGTAGTTAAACATTATCATCAGTTGCTATAATTGCTGAAGATAGAACTACTGTTAACAGGGCAGCTACCGGGGCTGTCTTCAAAATCCTATGGTTGGTCCAAGGATCTCCAGCACCAGCCTTTCACAGGGGTGATCAGAAGACCATGCTTCACCTGTTGTATTGGCAGCACAAGGAGAACGGAAAATAGAAAGCTCAGAATTGGGGTAAGTCCCTGTCGGCTCTCTGCTCAGCTTCATTTTTCTGATTTTTAAGAGCATTGGGTGCCCACATGTTGAAGAGGATAGTAGTTTGGGTCTGTGTGTGGGAGACAGCATTGAAAAAGGGAAGCCAGTGGTCTTTGTAGAATCCTTCTGAACTTGACTTCAGTCTCCTCCAATGAAAGGCTCAAAATAGCTGTGAGGTTATCCTCAACCACTTGCTGCTGCTGCTCCTGTCTTGCCTTTAATGTTTAGGCCCCACAGCACCACAGCCCAGCAACCTGGCCTCCAGATAACTTATTTGTTCCGCTGCCACCAGTACCTTCTCAGGTACACTCACAGACCACACCAGAAGATGGAATTAACAAGAATTTATTAATAAGAAATTGCGTGTCAACAAGCTTAATGGTTACTTCAGTTCAATTGCGTATCGGTTACAAGGTTTCAATGCTTATTGGTTTCAGTCAAAACTCTAATTCTTTAACAAACTGTTCCTTATCGCTCCCAGACTGTGGAATGGTCTGTCGGAGGAGGTTAGACAAATTGACAGTCTTCATGAATTTAAGAGAGTCATGAAGACTGTCCTCTTCCGACAGGCCTATCCAGATGAATTTTAGGATATTTTTAATGTTGTGTTGTTCTCTTGTTTTTAAAATTTTTAACTGTTGTGAATTTTTGTGTTTATATTGTTGTTGTTCCCCGCCTCGATCCGGAGGGAGAGGCGGGTTACAAATAAATATTATTATTATTATTATTATTATTATTATTATTATTATTAATCTGTGTTCTAAAATCTTCTCTCAATCTCTCAATCAAACACCCTTCTCATCTAATAATCCTGCTTCAGTCAGTCTCTCTCTCTCTCTCTCTCTCTTTCTCTCTTTCTCTCAATTCTGTCAAATCTCTTTCAACGTCTCTCTCAAAAATCCCCCTCAAATCTCCCCCCAATCAACCTGTCAGCTCTCTCTGTCAGACACATATATACACTCCACTCACTCTCAAGCTTCTTCCACTCTTACACAACCAATCAATCCAGGCACTCTAAACAACTAACCAATCAGCACTCAATTTCCATTCAGGTACACAGCCAGCCAATCCAAGCACTCCATACTTACCTAGACCTTTACAAACAGTAAGTACATTTCGGCCTAGTTATTTACTTTACCTGTTATTATTCTTACTTCTTTTTAAAGATATAAACAAATGCCGCAAGTCGAATGCACTCTTATACAGCCGTCCAACTGCAAGCTGGACAATTCATAAGCCAAGTCTACAGTGTATACAATCCATACAGCATATCATTGCAATGACACTGGTAGCCCTTGTTTAGGTCCACTATATCAAACAAAGAGCCTTTGAGACTTCCTGAACCTCTCTGTCCAAGTCATATCTGGTCTAAGGACAATCTTTTCTTATGGAAGGTCAGGTAAGGTGCATCAATACGTAGTGCAGCCAGATCACTCGACCTGCGGCCGATGGTGATCACAACTAAAAAGGCAACTTTCCAAGAGAGCAGCCTAACATCTGAGGTTGCCATCGGTTCAAAGGACTTCAATGTTAGTGACTGTAGAACAACAGATAAACTCCACATCGGTGTGAAGTTGTTGTAGAGGCGGTTCAAGATTTGTAACACCCTTTAGGAACTGCCAGACAACAGGATGTATGAAAATGGAAATTCCATTAATTTGACCACAGAAATTGAAAATTCTCACAGTCAGTCTCACCAACCTGGAAGAGCAGGTTCCCCCTTCTTTGTTTATATACCACAATACAGCTGTGTTGTCCATAAGTATCCGTATTCTGAGGCCCCTCAGGTAAGTCTCGAAGGAACAAAGAGTGTTCTCCACCACTCTGAGCTCCAGAGTATTGGTATGAAGGAGCTTGTCCCTCCCATGCCACCTTTCCTGGGCCTGAAGAGAGCTGCAATGAGCTCCCTAACCAGCCAGAGAAGCGTCGGTCACTAGCACCCAAGATGGAGGTGGAGATGTGAAAGGCATGCCCTGTAGCAAATTGTCCACCAGCAAAGAGACTCATACTTTGCTTGGTATCGAAACTCTGAATCATTGAGCATTGGCATTGCCCCTGAACACCGTTAGGAACCAACCCTGTAATATTCTCATCTGAAGCCTTGCCCATTGGACAACAGTGACGGTCAACACCATAATCCCTGGGGGGAGTGGCCTAACGGACATGGAGTAGAGTCAGAACTCTCTTGCTCTCATTAAGAAGCAATGAAATATTTACAAAATCCCTAATTTGGAGGTGATGGATTCTTGATTAACGATTTGATTTCGGGTCCGGAAGCTTTACTGCATCTGTGGTGAGAGAAGCAGCTGCATAACTACTATAACAGCAGAGGGGAAAACGAAACTGTTTGGAGGTGGACGGGAGCTCTGACAGGCGATTACTGAAGGTAATTAATGGACTTTAATTGGAAGCAGCAAGGTTAAGATAACTTTAGAGGGAGAGGCTGAAGTGATTTAAGTGGGAAAAGTGACTTTTAACCTCCAGTTGAAGGAGCTGGAAGCTGAAGCGCAACTGTTGATTTGAGCCGAGAGGATATTTGAGGCGGATAGCGATGATTTAGGTGAGGGGTGCGGATTTATGAGTTTAGCTTTATGAAAAGAAAGCAAAAAGGTGAAAAATCCAGTGCCCCCGCCTGGAGCAGATTATCGAAAGATCATCCGTCTGATAGGAACTGGCAGCGGCTTACGAGGGTTGCTGGAACTATGCCAGACAATATGTCAGACAAGCAGCAGCAATCGGACAAGACAGGGAAATCCCCGGGTCACTCCGGAAATACTAAATATGGCACAGCTCCTAAAGCAGCAGGTGCAGTACCAAAACTGGCCAAAGAGAGTCAAGCAGAGACCTCAGATGATTTAATGAGCAAAATTCAGAATGTGATGGAGGTGGCTTTACTGAAGCAGGAGGAAAGATTAATGCAAAGAATCAAGGACTCACAGCAGGAATTTATGGTGGACCTTCAAACTGTGGTGGATAATATGGAGAGAATGGAGAGGAATACGAAGAAGCTGCAGGAAGACAGCAAAAAACAGGGGGACCATTTGAAGGAGATGGACTTGTGCTTAATTGCTTTGGAAAATCGGGACAGGAGAGTTAACATTCGAATTAGATTTTTTGGAGAGAGAGAGGGAGAGAGTCCTAAGGATTTAAGAGACATAATCTTGGCATGGATTAAGGAAATTGAACCTCAGGAAACCTGGGAGATGGCGGATATTGAGAAGATCCACAGAGTGGGTTATAAGAAGAAGGGGATGCTCCCAAGAGATATAATTGTCAAATTTGCTAATCACTACAAGAAAGAAAAGTTGATGCAAGCAATTAGACGTCAAGCCCAGCTGATGCTACAAGCAACATCAATTGAGGTTTATCAGGATCTATGCCCTCAAACGGTGCAGTGGCGGAAGAGTGTTAGACTGTGTACAGTGGCTTTGCAGAAGAGATTGATAACATATAGTTGGGGATACCCAGTCTTTCTGAGATTTATGTGGAAAGGGAAGCAACATAGAATAACATCGTGTGAGCAAGGGATAGATCTTCTGGAAAAGCTGGGTTTAGTGGGTCCCACGGTTGTTGGAGAAACAAAGCAGGATGAAGGTGCTGGAGGGGAAGTCTGTCCTGATTGTCCACAGGAGGAAGGTGCCGTAGGTGGAATCCGTCAATGAAGAAATATTATTGTAAAAGGGATAAGAAAAGATTATAAGAGAGGGGAGGGTCGGATTTCTGCTCCGGGAATGTTGGGTTGCTTCTCCCCCCCCCCCCCTGAAGTGTTCTAAGAATAATTGGGGCCATTGCCCAGGAAGGTCTGGTGAGGAGGGGGGTGAAGATGGGGGGTAAATGTGGGTGGGTGAGGGGGGGGTATGTGTATCACAGAGGGAGACCAATATAGAGATGTGGGTGAAAGAGAGAGATGGAAAATAAATTAAGGGTTGCAACTTTAAATGTTAAAGGGCTAGGAACTGTTATAAAAAGGAAGAGAATAGAAATGTTATTTAAAAAAGAGAAAGCTGATGTAATTTTTTGCAGGAAACTCATCAAACAAAGGAGGGTGTAAATGAGCTTTGGATGAGGGAAGTGGGCGTTTACGAAAAGTCTTATGGCACTTCTAAAGCGAGAGGTGTAGCGATTATAATTTCAAAAAAATGTGGTATTACTATACAAAGGGTGAAGAAGGATGAAGCGGGAAGGTTTCTGATAATTTCTTGCATGGTAGGGGAGGAGGAATATGTATTGATTAATGTATATGCTCCAAATGGAAAACAAATGGAATTTTTCGATGAAGTTTTTAATGCAGTGGGTGAAGTGGGTAAAAAGAATATTGTGATGGCAAGTGACTTCAATATGGTATTAGACAAAGGGAAAGACAGGGATAATATATTAAGAGTTCTTAAGAGTGGTGGGAGGACGGGGTTAAGCAAATTAATGGAGAGAAAAGAATTAATGGATGTTTGGAGAGTATTAAAAGGGGAAGAAAGGAAATATACTTTCTACTCACCAAGGTTTAAGAGTTATTCCAGGATTGATTATATTTTTGTGTCAAAGAATATGATGTCTAAACTTATAGATTGTGCTATAGGGGTAATTAAAGTCACAGACCATGCATTAATGACGATGGATATTAAAATGAAGAAGGATTATAAACAAGTTAAGAGATGGAGAATCGATACAAGGCTATTAAATAATAAAAATATAGTGGAGAACATAAAAAAAGAAATGCAGGAAATATGGGAAATTAACAAAAAGGACTCAAACTCGCAGGGGTTAATATGGGACACTATGAAGGCTGTTGTAAGAGGGATTTGTATTAGGGAAATGTGTACCCTAAGAAAACAACAAGAAGCACAAAATAAAAAGATTGAAAAGGAGGTAAGGGACTTAGAGGAGAAGCTAAGAGAGACAAAAGATAAACGCCTATTTGCCCAAATCCAAGCTAAGAAAAAAGAATTAGAGAGAGAAGAGTTAGAACAAGTCCAAAGGGATTTGCTATATTTAAGGAGGGATTTTTTTGAGTATAGTAATAAAAACTCGAAGATGCTGGCTAGGTCCACTCAGTCAAAAAAGGCTAAGAGCATGATAGGGACAATTAGAGATAAGACAGGGAAAAGTTGTAACTTAATGAAGGATAAATTAAATATATTTCAGGAGTTTTATAGAGAATTATATACATCGGATAGGGGATCACAGGTTAAGGTATTGGAATATGTAGAGAGGAACTGGAAAATAAGATTACAGGGGCAAGATAGGGATTATATGGAAGGATTAGTTACTGAGAAAGAAATAGAAGGAATTATTGCTAAATTAAAAGGAGGGAAATCTCCGGGATTGGATGGTTTGGGGCCGGAATATTATAGGGTTTTTAGAGGAATTTTAATACCAAGATTAAAAAAATTGTTTAATAGTATAATAGAAGGAGGAAAGACCCCCCCCCCCAATCGTGGGATCATTCCTTGATTATATTAATCCCGAAACCAGGAAAGGATCTGACTGATCCAGCATCTTATAGACCAATATCCTTAATAAATCAAGACTCAAAAATATTTACAGCAATAATGGCAAAAAGGATGAGTACGTTTATACATAAATATATTAGAAAAGATCAATGTGGATTTATCTCAGGAAGGCAAATGCCTAATTTAATTGGAAGAGTCTTAAATATAATCAATACTATTAAAAAAAGGAATTTAAAAGCAGGTTTGTTAGCATTGGATATATTCAAAGCCTTTGGTTGCGTGGAATGGCCAGCACTTTAAACAATTTTGAAAACATTTGGGCTTGGAGTAAAATTTATGGGAGTGATGGATCAACTTTATAAAAATAATAAAGCAGAAATAATGGTTAATGATGGGTTAACGCAACAGATTATACTAGCTCGAGGAACAAGACAAGGTTGCCCACTTTCACCGATCTTATTTGCGATAGTGATAGAAATTTTGGCAAATGTTATAAGGGAGGATTCAAGATTGAAGGATAGGAGGGAAGGAGAAGATTAAAATAAATATGTTTGCGGATGACACATTACTGACATTAGAAGATCCCCTGAAGGTTGGGGAGCTGATTAAAGAGCATTTGAGAGAATTCAGGGAGATTACTGGTTTACAAGTTAATTGGGGGAAGTCAGAAATGATGTTATTTAATTATAACAAAGAGGAGATGGAGGAGGGTAAAGTAAAGTTAGGTTTTAGGCTTAAAAATGTAGTACGTTATTTAGGAGTTAATATTGGAAAAGATTTAGATAGGTTAGAGGAAATTAATTTTGCAAGTTTGAAAAAACAGGTAGGGGAAAAGTTAGAGGAATATAGAAAATTAAAACATTCTTGGTTTGGTAGAATAGCGGTTATAAAAATGAACTAGAGACTACGACCTTAGAGCTTTATCACACCTACATTTCCCCCCACCCGTTTGCTTCTGCGATTCCCCCTCCGTTTCCTTTGCGAGTCTAGCGTTTTGATTTACACGTGATCGGTATTGCTGCAGTACCTGCAATACCTACAATAACTGCCTGTGCCTTTCGGACTTTGCCTGTTCAGGGATAGTTCGACAGAGAAATGAAAAACGGAGCACTCAGGGCGCGAGAACAGCGTGAAGGGGACGACGTCATGCGAGTCCTGCACTGAAGAAGTGGATCAAAGTAGCGGCGGGTGTGCATCAAACAGCACGTGCAATAACAGCCTTAGTCAGATGCATTTCAGACAAAATTACATATAATGGACAGACTGAAACAACCTCTGAAGTCAGGTTGGTTAAAGGCTCATTTTATGCCTGCACCCACATTTATGCCTGCATTCGTAGAACTATATCTCATAAATCAAATCACAGCACTGGAGATGGTAATTTGAAGCAAATACGAAACCGTAGGTGATAAAAGTAAGAGGCAAAGCCTCAGATTCAAGCAACCAAGAGTAACAAAGACACAAGTTATTAATTTATTGATTGACAATCAGCACTGCAGCATTTTTTTACTAAATTGTTGATATATATTTTAGCATGGTTTCAATATTAGGCAATGGGCAATTTAAAATCTGCATGCAGTTGAAATATATTTGATACTGATTTGTCCATCTGAGCTTCTAGACATGAAGGAGAAAATATGCTGGGGTCCTGACAACTGTTGCAGGCAGGAAGACATGATAGAGGTGTACAAAATTATGCATGAGTAGAGAAAGTGGATAGGGTGGATAGGGAGGCATTTCCCCCCTTTCTCATAATACTAGAACCCAGGGTCATCCCATGAAGTTGATTGGCGAGAGTTTCAGGACAGACAAAAGGAAATACTTCTTCACACAGCACATGGAATTCACTTTCTCAAGATGTAGTGACAGCCACCAATTTGAACATCTTTAAAAGGGTATTGGACAAATTCATGGAGGATAAGGCTATCAATGGCTACTAGTCCTGAAGGCTATGTGCTACTTCCAGTATCAGAGGCAGTTTGTACAGCAGTTGCTGGGGGATATGGGTGGCAGAATGCTGATGCATTGTGGGCTTCCCATGGGCAGCTTGTTGGCCACTGAGTGAATAGAAAGGCAGACTAGATGGATCCTTGGTTTGATCCAGCAAGACTTTTATGTTCCATGGGTTAAATTAACTATTGATTTGTTGTTAGGTTAACTCTGGTTTGTTTAACTCCTAAGCAACTCAGAGTGTCCAGATTTGGATGTCACACTAAGACCCTAAAAATGGGGAGTTCATAAGTTGTTTATGCAAACCAGAAATGGTGGAGCTGGAGAGCCCACGAAGTGAATAACACCTCCTTCCAAAAGGTTGTGGTCCTTGAAGGAAGAGGTTGTATATCCACTCCATAAGAAAACCTAACTAGATCCTAGGGACTGTAAAAACTAACACCCAATTACCAAACTCCCCCTTTGGGGCAAATTATTGAACAGAAATGAAACCCCACCACCATGTGCTTTTGAATTATCTGGATCCATTTCAATCCAGATTTAGAGCCAGTATTGGTACCAAAACATCCTTGGTCTAAGTGGCTTTGGATACTAATAGCCATAGTAACTTACTGGATCAGTTCTGCAGGTTGGATGTAGGGCTACGAGGGTCATCTACATGAAAATGAAATGAGAAGTATTATCCAGATTTTCATGAAGTTGGCTTTGGTCTGTCAAGGCACACGAAGCACAAAAAATGGAGTATACCATACCTAAAGCCCTGCTTTTCACGAGTCACACAGCACTTGAAAACCCCATACTTCAGGGTTGGGTGGGGGGATTAGAACTGGACGTCAATGATAGAAGTTTGTTCCCCACCCCTATCCATGCTCCCCTGCTCAGGGAAGTTTACTGGAAACGCTGCCCCCACCCCATAGTTTGACCCCACATCTTTCCCGTCTTATCCACCATTGGGATATTTTGAAAGATTAAAGATTAAAACTGCACTTCTATGAATGTAGAAAACAGGCTGCATTCTGTGAATGAGTCAAGCTGCTATTGTGGTAACCTGACAGATTGGAGGGAGTTACATAAAATCAGGGTTGGTCCACACTGCTGCCTGCCTGATTATTAAAGGACATTTGTTGCACATCCCAGCTGTGCCACCTGGACACAACCAGGAAGTGGTGCAATCACTCATTTAAGGACATCAGAACTACCATACTGTGTCAGACTAATGGTCTATCTAGCTCAGCAGTAGATCTCTGGCAGTGGCCATCTAGTTGCTTCATGTCTGGACGAGACATATGGACACAGAATTCCTGACAATCTGTTTTAAAGCCATTTATGCTTGAATGGCCATCACAACATTTCAAGAAAATGAACTACACAGATTCATGATGTGTTGCCTACCTCAAGTACTTCCTCCCTTTATTGCCTTAAAGCTGCTCCTCTCAGTTTTATTGGATGACCCCAAGTTCTTGTATTTCAAGGATCAATAATTTTTCCATATTCATTCTTTCCACACATTACTTTATTAAAAACTTTACCCAGACTCTAGTCAGTTATTCCACACGCACGCACACACCCACACACCGCGTATGGTGAAGGATCTTCCTATTTAAGCTTTTCTTCACAAAGTAAACAATTCATTCTGCTGACTGTTTTAATTATCTTTTATTGTACTTTTTCTGCCTTTCCTATAACACTTTAAAAGACGATACAACCAGAACAGAATGGAATATTTAATTGAGGACATGCCATAACAATACCCACAGTTTTATTTTGATTTCCTTCCTACACAGATCAAAGAGGACTTACATTTGGCTACTGCAAATTGCACAGCATCACAAAATTTGTGCAGACCAAACTTTCCTATTAAATCTAGGAAGCAAAGATTGTAGCTGTTGTACAAAACCAATTGTGCCTTGTGCCACCTAACAACTGTTCCTATAATAAAATAACCAACAAATGGTTTTCTTTTAGTTCAATTCTATCCAAGGTTTTAGCTGATATGGTACAACTTTCCTTACAATGCGAAAGCTAAAGCAATATCCTTACCATTAGCAAGCTATTTTTTATTTCTAGTTTCTAGTAAGCAGAGCAGGGTTGAAAAGTTCAGTTCCTGTTGTGTTCAACTCCTGAACTGTGTTCAAGTGCAAGATGAACAAGGTCACTCCTATGTGACTTAAGTAGCATGGATGGCTGAGTATGGGCAGCCTTTGCTTCTTTCCAGCACTGCCCTGCAATTGAAAAAACAGGAAGCTGGTTGCTGGGTAGGTAGAGTACTGCCAATAGACAGGGCTTTCAAAAGCTACCAGTGGGGAAGCATGGATTTTGCAAGCTGAGCTCTTTCACTGGACTATTGCCATCATGCTGAAGCAAGTTGCACAAATTTCAGTTGAGCCAAGAGCCCATTTTGAAACCATGTAGTAGCCTTCCTCATTAGCACTTCTCAGGATGGTACAAAATAACCAAGGTACCCTGGGGGTGATGAAACTTTCTCCTGGTTACTAAGGGCCAAAACAGCTAAAACAGCAGCTCTGTCTTCGTTTCATTTTTTACACTGGATTAGGCCAAGGGGGCCCAATCTAGGGTGACCATATGGAAAGGAGGACAGGGCTCCTGTAACAGTCGTGTAGAAAAGGGAATTTCAGCAGGTGTTATTTGTATGCATGCAGCACCTGGTGAAATTCCCTCTTCATTACAACAGTTAAAGCTGCAGGAGCTATACTAGAGTGACCAGATACGAAAGAGCACCCCCACCGCCATGCTAGGATCTTGACCTGGATCAGGGGCCCTGTGCCTATTCTAGAGTAAAAACATTTGTTTTAAAAAATCATTGCTAAACATTAAAATAATGTCTGTTTTGGCCCTCATCGGATTGTTTATTTGGGCTCTCATGTTATCTGATTAGGGGTGAGAAAAAAAGAATTGAATTTCTATTGAGATGCAGGGAGTCCATGGCAGAATAAGGAATAATGCCTTTCTTGTCTCTCTTGTCTATCCCAGTTATAAGGTTCTCTCTCTCTCTCTCTCTCTCTCTCTCTCTCTCTCTCTCTTCTTTCAATATAGCAGAATTTACTTTAAAATTGCCATTGCACACCCATATTTGTAATCTATAGCATAGGAATGAGATCGTTCAATTCATGATTGCTCAGTTCTTACCTGCCCAGTTTTCTAGCTCTTATAGGAATGTGTTTGTAGCAGTTGTTGAAATCGTGTTTCCAGTCAGAAGGCTCCTAGTGTTACCAATTCAAAGCCATTGTTCAGCAATTCCACCTCTTTCTCCTTAATGGATCTGGGGTTTTCAGTAAGAAAAAAGATGCAGTCAGAAAACCTGGGAGCGTTGCAAGTGGAAGTCAACAATGTCTGGCTTCCCACCCCATAAAATTCTGTGAATGACGCAGGATGATGGTGTAATAAAAGCCTCGTCTGGAAGCACCTTTAGCACACTTCCCATAGTTGTTCTTTCTGGAGGATACTATCTTCTGCTCCTTTCCAAGCTAGCAGAAGTTTGAAAAAGAGGGTATCAAAAAGATCGCTGCAAAGTTCATACCCAATTGTTTACATAACACAAACAGAGATAACTTTCCTCGTAATTGGAAATGCACTGTCTGCATTTATTTAGGGTCAGGCGGGCACTCATCTAGGAAAGAGATCAATAATCAGCTCAAGCATTCCAGTTAAAGTAATCTGAGGAGGCTTGGGTGGGAATGTGACAGCAGATGATTGCTACACAAAATGTCTTTCCAGTAAGGCCACAGAAGCTTGTAGTCGGCTTATGGATGGCTTGTTCGCAACATGCAGAACAATGACTCAGAAGGGAACCAGAATTAGAGAAAAGCTAGACACTACAGGCTTTTCTACACAAGGCATTTTATTGTGCACTTGTCATTCTTTACTCACGGCTATTTATCCTCCAGTTTTGGTTCTGTTTTTAAAAGGCCACTTTCACTGTTTTTTTAAGAGCAGGGAAAGTGGGTATTCTTTGTGGAAGTGAAAGAAAACTTTTTTTCTACTCGTGTAATTGCATTATTCTGCTATACCACAGTGCCACCTAGAGGCTATGTAGCAGAAAAGCAGGAAAGGGAAAGCTCTATCTCAGATTTCAATTCTGTTGGAAGGTGAAAATTTTAATTGATTTATCTAGCAATTAAATAAATTAACGGTACTATCCTATACATGTCTACTCACAAGTAAGCCCCACTGAGTTTAATAGGATGTACTCCCAAATAACTGTGTATAGGATTGCAATTTAAAGCTTGCAATCAAAATATAGCACCTAGTCTTCAGCAGATTCCAGTCTCCATCTTAAGCTTCTCAAATCTACCAGTGTCTAACATCATGCTATTCATTTTCAAAAGGTAATTCAAGATTACTTTCCTGCCAGTTTACAAGAAATGTGATCAAAACATCTGCCTGAGCTTTGAAAAGCCCAAAGTCTGACATAGCCAGCGAAGATCTGTTTGAGATTCTCCCCAACCAGCTTCAAACTAAATTATCTTCTGACTTACAAATTTCATATCTTCAGTTGTTTGAATCTAACAAGCAAAACAGAATAGCTGCTTCATCACTTACTTGACACCTGGATTAAGAAAGCATCAAAAAGATAGTGTCAGTTGTCATTCTGCCACATCCTTTTGCCTTGTTGTTTCACCCTTCATCATCTTGAAAATTCAATTCACAGATGGAATGGGAGGGAAGACCGCTCCTCCAGAGATGTATCTTCCTAAATGCTAGACAAACTCCAGTACTGGAAATATATGAGAACACAGCCAGGTGTGCCCAAGTGCAGCCATGGGAAAATATCAGATGTTTGGCTGATTAGATGATCAAGGCCTAAATGTTGGCCTTAAAAAAAGTAAATGAAAATTTATGTAATGAAAAGAACACAGGAGGTCAAGAAGTTAAAGAACTTGTATCCCTGTATGCAGTCAGTGTATAAGTAGGTATCTGAAAAGAAGTGTGCCATTTGTCTATCTATATAAATGCTTTTATATTTAAAGGTTCCAGAAAAAAGTGCCATTTGATGTCCATGAAGGCAATAAGTTAGAGTGACCAGATAAAATCCAGGTCAGGGCTCATGTAACTTTAACAGTTGTAGAGAAAAGGGAATTTCAGCCAGTGTCATTTGTATGCAGTTAGTTCCTGGTGATATTCCCTCTTCATCACAACAGTTAAAGTTGCAGGGGCCCTGCCTTCTATTGTATATGATCACTCTAGTATAGTGCCTGCACCTTTAACTGTTGTGATGAAGAGGCAATATCACCAGGAACTAATTGCATACAAATGACACTGGCTGAAATTCCCTTTTCTCTACAACTGTTAAAGTTACATGAGCCCTGACCTGGATTTTATCTGGTCAGCCTACAATAAGTATATAGCTCAATTTAGTAAACATTACTCAGGAGGAAGTGGTGTGGTCATCTGGCAACCATGGAGGGCTAAATTGGGATCTCAGGAAGGCCAGAATAGGCCTGCAGGCCTGAGATTCCCCACACTTGGCCTATGAGGACTCACATGACTGAATATCCACCACTACCATAATGAAAAAGTTATTGATACACGGAAAACGTGATTTCAGGGAGTTAGATTTTAATCTAACCTTCTTCCTGACACAAATTATTAGCCTAGGGGAAGCCAGGGAGGGATTTTCCTCTCCCCTAGCAACTTCCTATATCTCCTTTGGTAGGCTTGCCTCACAGTTTGAGAGTCTAAGGCCCCTTCCACAAGGATGCGCTTTTGCGCCCGGTTCCGGGATTATGCGCATTATCGCGGAGGCGCATTTACGCCTAATCCCTCTGCACGGGAGGCGGCGAGAGGCGGCGAAGCGCATTAATTCATGTCCAAAAAGCGCTTTAGAAGACGTTAACGTGCATAATCGCTTGTTCACACCGCGATAATGCGCTTTAATGGCCGGAGAAAAATAAAAGTCGCTATTTAACGCGCATTCGAAAATGCGCATTATCGGGGAAATAACGTGCCTGTACGCCCGTTTTGCGCTCCGCTGGTGTGGAGGTAAAATTTATAATGAGCCTCTAAGGCTCATTAAACGTCTCGTGTGGAGGAGGCCTAAGTTATAGGAATGTTATTATCCCAGTCGAGAAGCCAAAATAAAACACAAATACATCCCAAAGGAGATAGTGGAATTGCTTATAATCAGTGAAGAAGGGATGCAAAGACCAACCCTGCATGCTTTTGCACAGCTCTGGCGTATATCTATCTGACAAGAACATCTAGTGGATTACAAAATGAATTTATGTCAGGAATGTGGTGCTATTGCAAAACAAACAAATACCATCTGAAGCTGAAATTGGAGAAGTTGCAGCAGCATCTCCATGAAGCAAGAAGTGATAGTACCCTCTTTGCTTTGTGCAGTTCAGACCTCTGCAGGAGGACTTTGTCCTTCCATGCTGGGGTCTATGTTTGAGAAAGATATGAACAACTCAAAGGACATTCAGAGGACAGCAGTGAAAAAGTAAAGAGGATTAGATTGGTGATGAAAGGTTCAAGGATCAGTCTTTGATTGGCCTAGTCTACCAAAGTCAACATCATATACCATAAGAATCACTCTTGCAATATTTAGTGGCAGCTTTAGCATATTTGATGTTAACAACAGTGTCTGAACTATTTACATTTGATGTAGATGGATAGGTGTTATCTTTCCTTTCCCAAGGCAAAATTCACTTAAACTTCGTTTTTTTTAATCAAGCAATCGCCCTAGCTCATTCATGGAATTTTCTGGGGGATTCAGATATCATCATCTTCCAATTGTAATCCTTCAGTGCTTTCTCACCATTTCTTCCATCTTTTTTCTTACCACACACACACAGACACACATGCATACCTTTAAGGAGGAAAAGATAGAATAGCTACACATTGGCTCAATTCGGACGACACGATAGTCAATGGTGGGGTAATAATCAACTTCAACTAGAGGATACTCCCCACACAACATGGTAATAAATAATCAACTTTGGTGTGGATTAGGATCAGCGCTAAGTTGACTATGGCAGCATTCGGATGACACAATAGTCAAAACAACTGATGATTGTTTTCCCCACACCAGTTGTTTATTGTGTCGTCCGAATTGAGCCAGTGTCTTTTGATTGATAGAGCTAGGAACCACCCATCTAGAAGCCTCCATAAATAAATAAATACTTTGGAGGGAGAGGGGGAGAGAGAGGTATGCTCACTTGTGATGAAAATTTGTGATTTGCTGAATTTTTAAAATTTGGTTAACTTGACTACCTACATCTCTAGCCCTCAATGCCAACACCAATACTGTAAGCAGTCCATCTGCTAGTATGTACAATTTCCTGTATTCTGTCCCATACAAGGAACCAGTTATGGGGCTGTCTATCAGTCATACAGTCAAACAAAAGTCGCTTCCCTTTCACCAGCATAAAATCTGAAAAATCCATTTGCCCACCCTTCTCTCAGTTGGTTAGCTTTCAGTTGGCTAATTCAATGGGAGACTTGTGGCAGGTTCAAGAGGGACCTTTTCCTAATGCCTAGAGTGCTTTCAGATGGAAGGGCCCCTATCGCAACCAATCAAAAGACAATGTGCAAATATTCCATCTTTCCCTCCACAATGGATCTTCCATCTACTCCTCTATAATGGATTTTCTGTGGTAAGGAAAAAACAAAACAAAAGAAGCAATGGGAAATCAGGGGAGCGTTACAAAGGGAAGACAATGTCATCTGGACCCTCCATAAAATTCAGTGAAGGAGGCAGGGAAATTGCACACTAAAAGGCTCATCTGGAAGTATCCCTAGACCCAGCACATGGTTGCTTGGAACTCCTAGAGCCCAGGTAAGATGTGGCTGATTGCAGGGCAGGCCCAAGATATTTTGCTACTTGAAGATAAGGACAAGATGATGCCCCTTCTTCATTCCATGCCCAGAAGTTGACTGGACTTCCAGTTGAGTCTGACGTCAGTACAGGTGATGGTCCACTACCATGTCTAAGCACAGCAAGTCAGTTTAAGAGTAGAGGACAGCCTGCGTGGCATGCACAGTTCTGCCCTTCAACAAAGGGGAATGGGTCAGGGGGCCCAGGAGTGTGTGTGTGTGTGTGTGTGTGTGTGTGTGTGTGTGTGTGTAACATCATTAATGATGATTTGTACCGTATGAGCTCACCAAAGGGTCTGGTCTGTGAAAAGCCCCTGTAAATACTTTCTGTCTTTTTCATATTAGGACACAACCCACCCACCCCAAATTAACATTCATTTTAGTCATGTACCTTATTTATTATTTATTTATTTTATTCCATTTATATACCGCCCCATAGCCGAAGCTCTCTGGGCGGTTTACAAAAATTAAAAACATTGAACAATTAAAACACCAATATACAAAATTTAAAAACATAAAGCATAAAAACAAGTTAAAATTACAATATGTGGGTTGGGGATACTTTGAGGGTGTCTGAGGTCAACGCCATTAAAAATCAATCATATTTTATTTCACAAAGTGCCATAGGTTTAAATTTCAACCAGATAGGCTTTGATGTTAACCATATATTTTTGGTGGAAAACTACGGTGAGGGGGGCCTATGGTCTTAAAACTCACAGATTCTTAATAAAATTAATTTTTAGATACTGATAGTGAAGGCCATTGTTTACAGTGGTTGCAAAATATGTAGCTTATGAGATGGACACACCTATCACAGGCTCTTGTTCTAAAAAGAAGGGATGTGTTAGTAAACTGTCTGACTAGGAGTATCTGACTAAGACTTGGAAGACCCAGGATGAGAATGGAGCAGGAGATAGGCTGACCATATGAAAAGGAGGACAGGGCTCATGTAACTTTAACAGTTGTAGAGAAAAGGGAATTTCAGCCAGTGTCATTTGTATGCAATTAGTCCCTGCTGAAATACCCTCTTCATCACAACAGTTAAAGTTGCAGGCACTATACTAGAATGACCAGATACAAAAGAATGCAGGGCCCCTGCAACTTTAACTGCTGTGATGAAGAGGGAATTTCACCAGGAACTAACTGCATACGAATGACACTGGCTGAAATTCCCTTTTCTCTACAACTGTTAAAGTTACATTAGCCCTGTCCTCCTTTTCATATGGTCAGCCTAGCAGGAGATAATCAATAAAGTGTCCTTTGGAAGTACGGAAATGTCTTTCTTATGGAGGAAGGGGCAGGCACAAAACCAGGTTAAAATCTCCTCCCTCAGCCATGAAATTCATTGGATAACCTTGGGCCAATCACTCTCTCTTAGCCCCATTTACCTCACAGAGTTGTTGTGAAGATGATATGGGAACCGCATCTGCCAATCTAGCCTCCTTACATGCAGATGGACACAAAATGGCACATCTGCATGCAAGGAGGCAAGCTAAATTTATTTCATTTAATAGATTTACAGTCAACTTTTCAGAGTAAGTGTAAGAAATGAATAGATGTGCACATACTAGAAGCATCTTCCCTCTCTTTCAGAGGTGTAACAGCTGGAGGCCTGTGGTAGGGGTCTGAAAACCGAAGAACTCTTGTGCATTTCCAAAAGGAATTCCAAAAACAACACATACATCTCTCAGGGAAATCAGGGCCAAAATAAGGATACTGCTTTACCAGGGACCAGGAGCAGAAAATTGGGATAGTCCCTGATAAGTAGGTAGAGTTGGAGCATATGATGAATTGGGATTTGGTAGCAATGAATACGCTGCCTGTAGGGAATAGAAGCTTCTAACGAACAGCAGGATTTCCTAGAATGCAGTGTTGGAAATTTGCTCTTCCTTAAAATGGAATTAATCTCCCAGACTCAGCCTAGGTCCCTGCCTCAGTTAGCCATGCATAGGCATATTACTACCAGTCAGCAAGACGTCTGACAGTCAGGGGGCTTTGGCTTTGCCGTCACCTGCCAGGTTTCATTGATCAGTTCTCAAGTTAACAAGAAAGGCTTCCAGATGAGGCTCTTACCACGCCATTGCACTGCCTCATTCATGGAATTTTAGAGGTATGTGTGTGTCCAGATGACAGCATTTTCTACTTGGAACCGTCCCAAGTTTACCCATTGCTTTTTCATCTTTTTTCTTACTGCATTAAAGAGCAATCCTATGGCCCCTAGACTGCATTTGGGGGACCATAGGATTGTTCAGTTTGCTGGCTCTGAGGAAATCGAGCCAGGGCTCTGACCTGGGAGCCAGGACTCTGCACTCCCTGCACCCTCCCTCTCCACATTAAGAAGGAGTGTGGAGCTGGGGAAAGGGGGGCATTCCTGGGGGCAGGGAGGTGAGTAGACCAAAGCAGCTGTGATATGCCATTTCCTGTGGCTGCCCCCAGCTTCCTTCAATCCCCCTCTGAGGTGCCAATGCTAGATGGGTAAAATCACCCATTAGCAGAAATGCAGGGCAGCTGGAGCATGGAGGCAAAGATCGCCTCCATTGTCCTCCCACCCTGCATTGGATACATGGCAGCCTCCAAATTCAGAGGCTGCCAATTATCCACATAAGATTGTACCCTTAAGGAGAAAAAGACAGAACAGCTTCACAATGCCTCCTCATAGCTAGTGCTTGGAGGCCCCTTCCATCTAGAAGCACCCAGGGTTTCTGGGTGACAGTCCCACAGAATTGACACTGATACCAATTTGTCCTTAATACTAATTTGATGCTCATCAGCTGGAAAAGGTAAAGATGCGTCTTAGATAAGGTGCATACTTAGGAAGCTGCTTTATACTGAGACAGACCATGGGTCCATCTAGCCTGGTATCACTGGCAGTGGCTCTTCCGTGTTTCTGGCAGGATTTTCTCCTAGCCCTACACAGAGATGTCAGGATCAAACCTGGAACCTTCTGCATGCAAAGCATGGCTTAGGAGGACCATATGAAAAGAGGACAAGACTCCTGTATCTTTGGCTGCCTCTACAAGAGGCATTTAAAGCTCTTTCAAGGCGCATTAAAAATTTACCTCTACAAGAACGGAGTGCAAATCGGGCGTAGAGGCGCGTTTTCTCGCCGATTATGCACACTATCGAATGCGCGTTAAATAGCGAGTTTTATTTTGCTCCAGCCGTTAAAGCGCATTTTGACTATGTGAACAAGCGATTCTCCGCATGTCAATAGTTTAAATCGTGTTTCAGTCGTCCAGTAATGCGCTTCACCGCCTCTCGTATAGAGGTATTAGGCGTAAATGCGCTTCTGCGAATATGCACATAATCGCCTAACCAGGCGTAAAGGCGAATTCTTGTAGATGAGGCCTTTAACAGTTGCATAGAAAAGATAATTTCAGCAGGTGTCATTTGTATGTATTCAGCACCTGGTGAAATTCCCTCTTCATCACAGCAGTTAAAGCTGCAGGAGCCCTGCCCTCTTTTGTATCTGGTCACTCTAGTATAGCTCCTGCAGCTTTAACTGTTGTGATGAAGAGGGAATTTCACCAGGTACTGCATACATACAAATGACACCTGCTGAAATTACCTTTTCAATACAACTGTTAAAAATACAGGAGCCCTGTCCTCTTTTCCACATGGTCATCCTAATGGCTCTACCACTGAACTACAGCGCTCTCCAAGAAAACATAAGGAAGCTTCTCTAGCCCAAGGCATAAAAGAACTGGATTCTCTCCTCCCTACAATCCTGCAGGTGAGGTGGTGACTCCGTTTAATCTAAATCACGTTTTCTTTATCTCAAGGAACAAACTCCATTGCTTTTTCCTAAATATTTATCAGGGAGAGTTGGTGCTGTCATCCAGGAATGTCTTGAAATGGAAGAGGGAAATGAAGCTGACTGGAGCTGGGCCCAGCATTTTTCTGGTGAATTAGTTCCAAATGAAACATTAACAGACATAAATAAAGTATTATAATTAGGAGAGGGAGCAATGTCTTGTGTCTGCCACATCCAGTTTAGTTTTAGACCCCAAAATTAAAGAGAGCAATGAAACAATTCAAGGAGGTTGTAACCCCCAAGTCAGTTTCAAACCCGCTGGAAAGATGGATGTGAACCATTGGGTAGAAATATGCTACCTTTTATGGAAAAAAATCTACTTGATTTGGCCTTATTGAAAGGATTAAAGAAGAACGTTTTAGGCCCTTGCCCTACTGTTAGCCAAGTGATGGAAAGGCCTCTGTTTCCAAATCACCAGTGCTGTGTTCCAGTTTTTGATGAAAATTATAACAATGTGTGGTGAGGCCTATAATAATAGTGCTAAGATTTGCTTGGAGGGGGGGGAATAAAACTAAGTAATTTAAGAACCATTTCAAAGTTCTCTGTCTCACATTCTATGTGCACAGTCTGTTGACTGAGACAATCAACAAAGTGGCAGCCAAATAAATAAATACAGTTGTAAAAGACTGAATGCCTCTGATTTATTGATTTAAATCCTGGAGATGATTATGCCAACATTATTCAGTGAGGAAACTGAATGCCCTTTAATTTTATATGTGTTTTTTGCTTCCAGATACCTCTGCCTACTGTTCATGAAAGTGTATTTTGTATTCATACAGTTCTGATCACTCTTTCCCCCCTTCAGTTTTGCTTACCCTCTACCTGTAATAAGAATGGTGGCATCACCTGAACTGCTTCTCTGTATTTTATCTCTTTTAATCTTGCAAACCCTGAACCGGTATTTTGCCTTGACAAAAAGCCTGTTCATATGTGCAAAGAAGAGGTGTGAGTGATTCTCATGAGAAGAGCTGTGAGCCCCTTTCCATTACAATGGGAACAAAAAGAAGAAACATGAATCACCCCAATTTTGCAAATCCCTGGACTTGCTGGAGACTTGGGGACATGTTGAATGGGAGGAGGACACTGACAAGTGAGAGGATTTACATTGCCAAGTGGGAGATATTGCCCCCCTCCTTTGGCACACTTACTGCTCTTTCATCCTCCCCTTTCAGTGCTTCTCAGTTGTGCAAATGGGTTCCTCTGCTCCCTTAGAATTATTTCCCCCCAGTCCTTGTCCTCTGTCTGCAGTCTCTCCTTGTCAATTTTCTTGTATGTTACCAAGTCCACTTCAGCACTTCCATTGACAGCTGTAACATACAAAGACATTGAAAAGACAACACTACACATACCCGACAGACGAAAGTGCACTCTTGCACATTTGTGAAAGGACGGGGGGAAATAACGACACGTTTGCATACTCCCGAAGCACCGGGAAAAAATGTTTTTCAAAAGGCAGCAAACGAGCGATGGTCCCTCCAAAGTGTCATTTGGGCACTATCAGGGGAGGTGGGCACTGGCGAGATCGCAAAGAGCAGCACAAACTTCTTGGCTGCTCTTGCCAAGTTTCTCTGTAGCCAATCCTGGGAACTCATGATAAAATCGCTCTCCTGGATTCAAATGACACAACCCCCACCCCCCAGGAGTATGAACAACCCTACAACCAGCCACAGTTTTTCAGGTGGCTTGTTCATGAAAATTAATCCACCCTGCAAAAAAAACCCTCACTGGGTTCAGATGACACTACAGCGCACCATGGCTAGCTGCCAATAGTACATGGTTGTGTTGTGCAAACCCAGTATCAGTCTTCCTTCGTGCACTTCTGGTGGCATTCAGAGGAGAAGGAGTGAAGCAGCAGCTCTCTAGAGTGGCTGCAATGAAGGTGTAATTGTTTTGCACGAAAGAAAGTCAAATTGTGAAGCTCTTGTTTGGAATTCTGAGGCATAGATCAGATTGCAGTGGGCCTATATTTCTACCAAATACTGTGATTTAGTCATATAAATTGGTCAGGGAGCAAACTGGAAATTATGCACTAACGAAAACCATCAGCCTGCATATTCCACTAGAGAACCGATTGAAGGTGTTGTTGACAGAGGGGATGAGCAGTGAGTTATGATGGAGATGGGGAAATGTTGGCCCAGCTGCACTTACAAAAAGCACAAGCCAAATGTAAAGTGTGTAAAAGAGGAAGGGAATGTGAACTGAAAGTGGTTCTGAATGAGGCATCTGGGAATTGACGTCAATGGCACTATTCCATTGGCCCCTCCCTACATTTCAGCCAGTTTGCAAAATCCTTCTTCAAAACTAATTTCTGATTCTTTGACCATAAATATCAAACCTATCAAAGGGCAAGAGTCTGCTGCTGAGACACTGCAAATAAGGCATACAAAGATCAACCTCTAATATGCACGTTTAGCTACAATAATTTTTGGGTGGATGTGGGAGGCAGGCAGGAACAGCATAGGGATCAACAGATCTGCCTGTTTCAGTTTCTCTGTTTCTTAATTTTCCAATCTCACATTCATTTTGTCCCATATTTGCATCAGTTTGCAATTTTATCTGTAAATGTCAATTTTATGCACATTTCTCCTAAAATATATGTAGTGTTTGTGGTAGGCCCATTCTTTGAGCCAGGCCAGGATTTATGAATGACCTGCAATTAAGCAGAGATAATCCATTCCAGGTTTAGTAGCAGGCGGGCAATGCAAAGGCCAGTCTGCCTGTAGCTGCCTGCAAAGAAGGAGCACTACAATAAATATCTACCACCTAAGTTTTGTGTGGAACCAGATTCCTACTTCCAAGGGTCCCAGACACAACACTGGTGACGAAGGTGGGATAAGAAACCCAATATAAAGAAAGAAAACAAAACAAACAAACAAAAAAGGACAGAAACTAAGAGCTCTTCATACAGCCAGGTATTTCTTCCGATCTTCCTTCCAGTAAAACACAAGCTGTCTAAGACAAATGAGCAGTTCCCTTGAAAATACATTCTCTGTTTTCGAAATGACAGGCTGCTCAGTCTTTTCAAGAAAAGTAGCCATTTTATGAATTGCATAATCATAGCCCTGCATGAAGAACAGTGGCAGCAGCCATTTTGTTTCTTGTCTAAAAGAAAAAGAACAAAACCTTCAGTCAGAAGTAACAGATATCCTCCTAGTTTTTCAGAATTCTGTCAGTTCTTCACAATTTTAACCCTGATTTCAAAATGTTCCCTTCTTTCCCTGAGTTTCCTATACATGAGTCTCACAGCACATTAGGGCCTAGATGGGAACTTTGGCTTGAACGTTTGGAAAATTTATTTCTTGCAATGAAAGAAGATGACCCTACCACCAAAAGGGCAATGGTACTACATTTTGCAGGCAGTGAAGTACACCAAATTTTCAAAACATTGTCTGAGACTGGAGATAGTGATGATTATGAAAAGGCAAAGCTAGCTCTTACCAAGTATTTTAAACCATACAAAAATATAGACTTTGAACAGTACACCTTTCGGCAGGCACACCAAAAGGAAGGAGAGAATACTGATGAATATCATACCCGTTTACATCATCTGGCGCGATCCTGTGAATTTGCAAACACAGATCACGAGATAAGGGCGCAAATAATACAGGGATGCTCTTCAGCCAAACTTCGAAGGCAAATTTTACGAGAACCCCAGATGACTCTCACCAAAATACTGGACACTGCTCGAGCAAATGAAATGTCAGAAACACATGCTCAGCTAATAGAACAAGGGAGTCAGTCTGCACAAATAGAAACTGCACATGCACTCCAGAAGCATTTCAACAGGAATCAGCGAACACATCCTCAAGGTGGCAATGGCAATCAATCTCCTAAAGCCCAGCAAATGTCCATGAAGACAGCACAGGCAACCTGCTACAACTGTGGAGGATCCTATCCTCACAGAGGCAATTGCCCTGCCAGAGGTACAATTTGCCACAACTGTGGAAAAAGAAACCACTATGCAAGAGTCTGCAGATCACCACAGCTTACACCAAGCATTCACAACCAAGACCAAGCAAATGCTCTTCAGGCTGATCCTTCAGAGGAAGACAATGCATATGTTTACACAGTGTACTCTACACAAACAAGTGTTTCCAAACAGAATTGCCTACCACGCTGCCACATTTGTATACAAGGACATAAGACTGAAGTTTTGATTGACACTGGTGCATCTGTGAATGTGATGGCTCAGTGTGTATATGATGCATTCCCTCAGAAGCCATCACTTCAGAACACAGCAGTAAAGATATATGCCTATGGTACCCCAAAACCATTATCAGTGTCTGGTATGTTTCGAGCCACTTTTGCTTTCAGGGGCATCACTGTTACAAGCCCACTGTATGTGGTGGCCTATGGCAGCGATACACTGCTTAGTTACAAGACTGCTAGTGCATTAGGACTAATTCAAGTAATACAAGAAATACGTCTTGATAGAATAACTCAAAGCCTCCAAACCTATGAAAAAATGTTTCAAGGGATTGGAAAGCTAAAAAGAAAGCAAGTAAGACTTCACATTGATGAAACTGTTCAGCCAGTGGCATTACCACATAGACGTATTCCTTTCCACATCAGAAAACTAGTTGAAGAAGAACTAACACATCTAGAAGAGCTTGACATTATTGAGTGAGTAGAAGGTCCTACTCCTTGGGTTTCTCCAATCGTAGTTGTCCAGAAGCCTAAGCAACCAGGAAAAATCCGGATTTGTGTGGATATGCGCTTACCCAATCAAGCCATCAAGAGAGAGAGACACATTACTCCCACTGTGGATGACATCATTGCAGATTTGAATGGGGCAAAATTCTTCTCCAAACTTGACCTTACATCTGGTTACCACCAGTTGGAGCTCCATCCAGAGTCCAGATATATCACAACCTTTTCAACTCATGTTGGCCTTCGACGCTAAAAGCGCCTCAATTTTGGCATTTCTTCAGCTGCAGAGATATTTCAGAATGTTATCCACGAAGTTCTAGCTGGACTACCCGGAGTTCTTAATGTAAGTGATGATATCCTCGTTTTTGGTACCACATCAACTGAACATGATATTCGACTTGAAGCCGTTTTAAAACGACTGCATGAGGAACACCTAACATTAAATCAAAGTAAATGTGAGTTCAAAAAACCTGTTTTGGAATTCTTTGGATATGTCTTCTCCAAAGATGGCATTTCGGCAGACCCAAAAAAAGTAATGGCTATACATAATGCTGTTGTACCTAGTAATTCTACTGAAGTTCGCAGTTTGCTAGGCCTTGCAAACTATTGCGGCCGATTTATACCAAGATTAGCCACAATCTCACAGCCTCTCCGGGATCTCACTAAAAAAGATCAAACATGGGAATGGTCAGAAAAACACCAGATTGCTTTTACTGAGTTAAAGGATGCACTTGCAAGTGATGTAGTCATGTCATACTTTGATCCAAGCAAGAAGACGGAACTTGTGGTGGATGCCAGCCCTGTTGGACTAGGAGCTGTTCTCACACAGGTTGATCAAGATGGTCACATTTCTACTATTGCATATGCCAGCAAAGCTCTTTCTCCTACAGAACAACAATATTCTCAGACAGAGAAGGAAGCTCTTGCAGTAGCCTGGGCATGCTCTCATTTTCATTTATACATATATGGGTGCCCATTCACAGTTATAACTGATCACAAGCCTCTTGAGCCCATGTTTAATAATCCATCCTTTCAACCACCAGTTCGTATTGAGCGATGGATGCTCAAATTGCAAGGCTATAACTATAGAGTTGTGTATCGACCAGGTAAAGACAATCCAGCTGATTATTTTTCTAGGCATCCCATATTTAAAACAGCTGCCAACCACACAGCTACAAATGAAGCAGAGGCACATGTCAATTTCCTTGTCTCCCATGCTGTTCCTAAAGCTCTTTCTCTACAGGAAATAGAGACGGCTACACAAGCTGACACGTGTATACAGACAATCATCCAGACTGTCCACAATGGTCGGTGGAAAGATCTTCTGAATAATCTAGCACATCTGACTTGTGAAGCACGAACAATCATCCAATCATTTGCTAATATAAAGGGTGAACTTACCGTCACAGAGAGTTGCCGCCTCCTTCGAGGTACTCATTTGGTTATTCCACATTCTCTATGGAACTGTGCAATTGATTTGGCCCATGAAGGTCACCAGGGGGTAGTTAAAACCAAAGCACTGCTCAGAGAAAAGGTCTGGTTCCCTGGAATTGATAACTTTACTGAACAGCGTGTAAAATCTTGTACACTGTGCCAAGCAGCAATCCCACAGAACCACTCTGCACCACTGCATGTTTCTCCTCTTCCTTCAACACCATGGATGGAAGTCAGTGTTGATTTCTGTGATCTCCCTGCTGGAGGACATCTTTTGGTCGTTATTGATGATTACAGCCGTTATCCAGAAGTAGAAACAGTCACTACCACTTCAGCAAATGCTGTCATTCCTAAATTAGACAAAATTTTCTCCTCTTATGGCATACCTGCTGTTGTCAAAAGTGACAATGGACCACCTTTTCAAAGCCTGCAGTTTGCTCAATTTTCAGACTATCTTGGTTTCAAACATTGGAAAATTACTCCTCGTTGGCCACAAGCAAACGGGGAGGTTGAGAGATTTATGAGGACCCTGAAAAAAGCCTTACAGATTGCTACAGCAAAGGGAACAAATCTGAAACAAGAATTATTTCAATTTCTCCGCAGCTACCAAACCACCCCCCATTGTTCCACTGGTGTGGCACCAGCTACCATAATGTTTGGCAGACAGGTGCGGACAAAGCTACCTCAAATAGATGTCCCACTCAAGGATGCACATCTGCGCCAACATGATAATAAGGCAAAACTTGCAATGAAACAGTACACTGATCAGCGTCGGCGAGCCAGAGTAGTACCATTCAAAGTGGGGGACATGGTGCTTGTTAAGTGTCGTGACTCTGGCTAACTCTCTAAAGTTCTTGCTCACGACTTCAGGTACACTGATACACAACAATAACAGTGAGATTTCTTTTATTGTAATCACATGGAGTTCAAAGCATAACGGTTTCATTTCTGCAAACACACACTTGAAGCTGAAGACGGACCACACAGCTTTCAGGTAGAACGGCTTAATGAGAACAGCACTCACTCAGGGACTGACATTTAGAGATTAACTCTAGTCCTTAGAGGGCAGGAGCGGCCACGCTGCACTGGAATCCTCTGGAACATAGAGAGACTCTAGGATTAGGCCTCCTAACAGTAGTATAACGGTCAACTGGCAACTAAATCTTCACTCAGCCTGTCAGGGAACGCTGAGCTGACCACGGAAGCCAGAAGCCAGGGAATGAACCTCTTCGACCTAGGGAGCCTTCCCAATTCACGTAGCTTTAGCTCTGAGGAAGGTCCTCTCACAAGTCTCACACACACACGAGTTTCAGAACAGCAACGATCAGCTTCTGCCTCCCTCTGCCCGTAACTTTGGCTCCATGGAGAGAGACAGCAAGCTATAGAACACGAATCCAGAACAGTAATCTCAAGTCCAAATCTATGAAAAGCCACAGTGCACTTCTCATGGCAGAGTTCTTTAGAAGTAATAAGTCCAAACATCAACAGAACATGTATAGAGTGCATCTCACAATTCCAAATCAGAATAGTAACTCACAGCAGTAGCAGAGCAGCAAGAGGATAGACGAGATAATTCCTAGCAACGGAATTACTCTCAGGACCAAGGCAATATAGTGTGGAGGCTGGGCAAATTCTAAGCTACTTTGATAGACAGGGCTTCAGGCCTGTAATCTAAACTCACGTGCCAACAGGGCGGCACGGTTCAACCTCTTCTGATGACGCCACAGTGTGAGGAAGATAGCCCCCACCTTTGCAAAGCATAGTTTAATTCCCAGAGAACGTTCAAGGCCTTCGGCCTACCATTTGAGATAAGCACATACCAGAGAAGCAGAGATACATTTTCTCATAACAAATTGCCAATTCTTCAGTCTACAATTCACAGGGCCAGCCCTGTGAATTGTCTATGAAGCACCTGACACTCAACATCTTCCCCTCCCCAAAATGTCCTCCCAACTTGGAAAACACTTACCCCTCCCCCCCCCAACTCTCTCCGGCGCGCAACGGAGACAGCCAAGGGAAAAGAGAAAAGCCTCCAAGCAGGGAGAAAAAACTTTCTACACAGAACATTTTGACTTAAGCTCTAAAAATCAACAATGACATTTTAAAAATATTTTGTACATGGTAAGAAACATTAAAAAGGCAGAATCAGAGCAAAACATGTGGTACATAATACAGAACAAAATCACTGTAGAAATGACAAGGCAGATAACAGCAAAATTCAAAGTTTCAAATCAAATGAACAGTGTCTTTAGCAAGGATGAGAGAAAAAAAAGAGAGTTCTAAATTTTCTGAAAAACGAAAGCTGATGACAGGTGGTTTTCTTTTTATTTTTTATCTTTACTCCCCCCCTCTCTTCTCCTTTTTGAAGCGGCTTGTATTGGCGAGGAAAATGAAAGTACAATTCGCAGATAGATCTCAATTAGCAAAAACGATGCGGTGGAGGGGGGGGGTGAATCTTTCAGGCTGATCATAAATTTTCTTACTGGAATGCAGGCAAAGGTTTGTAAAATCCAAGGAACAGGGAGATCTACTTACTCTTTTGAAGAATTTACAGTCTCGGTATTGAAGAGAATTACTTGCAGGTCTTTTCGAATTTGAGGGAGAACTCCAGCGGGAGATATCTGGACACAGCAGGTCTTGGCTTTGGCTAGGAATTATACTGTCGTGACTCTGGCTAACTCTCTAAAGTTCTTGCTCACGACTTCAGGTACACTGATACACAACAATAACAGTGAGATTTCTTTTATTGTAATCACATGGAGTTCAAAGCATAATGGTTTCATTTCTGCAAACACACACTTGAAGCTGAAGACGGACCACACAGCTTTCAGGTAGAACGGCTTAATGAGAACAGCACTCACTCAGGGACTGACATTTAGAGATTAACTCTAGTCCTTAGAGGGCAGGAGCGGCCACGCTGCACTGGAATCCTCTGGAACATAGAGAGACTCTAGGATTAGGCCTCCTAACAGTAGTATAACGGTCAACTGGCAACTAAATCTTCACTCAGCCTGTCAGGGAACGCTGAGCTGACCACGGAAGCCAGAAGCCAGGGAATGAACCTCTTCGACCTAGGGAGCCTTCCCAATTCACGTAGCTTTAGCTCTGAGGAAGGTCCTCTCACAAGTCTCACACACACACGAGTTTCAGAACAGCAACGATCAGCTTCTGCCTCCCTCTGCCCGTAACTTTGGCTCCATGGAGAGAGACAGCAAGCTATAGAACACGAATCCAGAACAGTAATCTCAAGTCCAAATCTATGAAAAGCCACAGTGCACTTCTCATGGCAGAGTTCTTTAGAAGTAATAAGTCCAAACAGCAACAGAACATGTATAGAGTGCATCTCACAATTCCAAATCAGAATAGTAACTCACAGCAGTAGCAGAGCAGCAAGAGGATAGACGAGATAATTCCTAGCAACGGAATTACTCTCAGGACCAAGGCAATATAGTGTGGAGGCTGGGCAAATTCTAAGCTACTTTGATAGACAGGGCTTCAAGCCTGTAATCTAAACTCACGTGCCAACAGGGCGGCACGGTTCAACCTCTTCTGATGACGCCACAGTGTGAGGAAGATAGCCCCCACCTTTGCAAAGCATAGTTTAATTCCCAGAGAACGTTCAAGGCCTTCGGCCTACCATTTGAGATAAGCACATACCAGAGAAGCAGAGATACATTTTCTCATAACAAATTGCCAAGTCTTCAGTCTACAATTCACAGGGCCAGCCCTGTGAATTGTCTATGAAGCACCTGACACTCAACATTAAGAATCTCCAACCTCGAAACAAACTTTCAATGCCTTTCTGTCCTGCACCATATCAAATCACAATGATAAATGGCACGATGGTTACTGCACAGAGGGGTACCCATAAAATCACAAGGAATGTTTCACACATTAAACCACTTCACAATACCCCTCTGACCCAAAGACCTGACTGTGATGATGATCAGTTCACACAGAGTGAACTTCCCATTCCATCCACCACTCCTGCAGCACCAGATCCAGCAACTCTTGGTATTTCAGATTTGAACTTGCAACGTTACCCAACAAGGACCAGCCGCCGTGCTCCAAGCTATTTGCAGGACTATATTACATGAAATACTGTTTTGTGAACTATCGAGCTAATTGTTCTTGTTTACCTAATTTGATTTGCATGTGCATTTTTAATATGTGCATTAGTTGTATATTTTCCTTATACAGTTGCAGTTTTGTTGTTGTTCAGATACTCTAACGTTATAGCTGTGTTGCTGTTTTTCATATTTGAAGGAAAGGAGGGATGTAGTGTTTGTGGTAGGCCCATTCTTTGAGCCAGGCCAGGATTTATGAATTACCTGCAATTAAGCAGAGATAATCCATTCCAGGTTTTGTAGCAGGCGGGCAATGCAAAGGCCAGTCTGCCTGTAGCTGCCTGCAAAGAAGGAGCACTACAATAAATATCTACCACCTAAGTTTTGTGTGGAACCAGATTCCTACTTCCAAGGGTCCCAGACACAACAATATACATTTTAGCAAGCAAATTTCCCTAAAATAATGCATTTTGTATGTTATTTTCACTCTTGTGTAGACCTTTCCTTAATATATTTTAAATAAATAAATATATGCATTTTTTTAAAAAAAAATGAAGAACTGTACTGTAAAATTCAGAGAAGTGCAAATACCACAGGATAACTGCATTTCAATTTGTAGATTAGTTCAGGAAATGCACATTAGTAGATAAACATTAAAATGTGAACTAAATGAATTTATCCCTCATTCCTAGAAGACACATCTATAAGTTGCTTGTTTCAGGCAGGGCAGGTTATCAGTCATCAAAGTGGCATTTTGCTTAAATCCAGCCAGCACAAAATGCTTACGTTTGATGTATCTGTTCTATCAGCACCAGGAGAAACTCATCCGCCACAATACAATTCTTGTTTGTGGAATGCACACCAGTCTTCTACAGGGGTACAGCTAGGGCTGGACCTTGGGGGCCAAAGTCCAGGGGCCTTGTAACCCAGGACGGCTTTTATCACCCCCATTGCCCTCCCAGTGACTACCAAGAGAGCAGCAGGTGATGAAGGCATCAGAAGCAAACTCCATTTTATACCTGTAGTCATGATGGTTGTATGATTTCAGTAAGTTTAAAATGCAAAACTGCACACGCTCCCAGAACTTTAGAAAACAGTTTTGTTATTCTAACACATCAGGAATGTAGAAGAAGTTGTAAAGCATGGTGTGGCGGTTGTGGGGGCAAAGAAAAATGTTAGTTGTGTGCTTCATAATTGACGTAATATGCATGTCCATCTAATATGATCAAGTAATATACATGACCATCTAATAATTATCTTGTGGACACTCATAAGATAAATTACCTAGCTGCACCACTGGTCTTATGACAAAGGCAATAATGAGGAAAGTTGTATAGGGTGGGTGGAACAAAAATGTATTATGCCCAATCCCTTCTCAGTTACTTGGGATACCAGTGCAAGTAGACATAGGTATAAAGCCAATGCAATGGGAGACAGGTACAAATCCGTCCTGCATTAGGGTTTTCAACTTACACAAACTTTCTTGTAAAATAAAAATTGACTTACAAAGCCATTCTTGTAAAATAAAAATGGAGTAGCTGCAGTAGTTTCTCACTGTCTCTTACATTCCTCAGGACCAGAACAAACCATGACATTTGTGTGAGTGACTTTTCTGCTATGAAAATGGGTGTTGGCTGTCCCTGTCCTTATAAAGGCTGTAGCCGCCAAATATACATTCATTGGAAGGGCCAATGATCTGATGTCTGAATCCAAGATTACATACTTCTGGGGCTCTGGAGTCAGCAGCTTGACTCTCCGAAACATAAACTGAGAACTAGAGCACACACCACATGCATGGCATGGGATGCTGCACAAATGTACTGTGGGAGTCATTATGCCCCCTCCAGTAGCCACCAGGAACAGGGAGACACACAGGATGATGGCCTAGAGTTCCATGTACTAAGTTTTGTTAAATGTTATGGAGTGTACAGGGGTCAATCCTCACAGAAATACTGTTTTCGGTGACTGCAAAGTAACATACGCTCTGGTCCTCACTCTCTTACTGAGGTCAAGTTCATTGCTGCATAAAATTAAAGACAGATGAGAAGTTTGAACAGCTTTGAGCATAGTGTGTCAAAAAGCGGCATACAAATAATAAATAGATGGATTAAGTCCAATGGCAGTTTGGATCCTTCCCTACCTTGTCTAAAGAACTCTCTTGTTCTGAATAACATGAAACTAAAAATCCCCTGTGACTTAGAGCTCCATCACACCAGCGATTTAGTGCGCTCTCGCCATGTCTGGTGTGCTGATTTGCAGCATGGTACTCACATGATGCTGTTCCTGTCCTGCTGACACCCCGCCTCTTCCCCAGCCTTTCTTAGAATACTAAAAGTCTGGGTTATTTTCCCTAAACACATTTAACATGCCCTAAATCTCCATGTAGTTTTAAAGGAACTGGGGGCTTGAATGGATTGCATCCGGTCCTGTCAGGGAAAGGCAATCTCTCCCAGCAGCCGGCTCCAAGCCCCAATATAACACCCAAACCTTGCATCCCAGGCTCCAAAGTGTTTTTAAAAATTGTACAATGCCTGAATCTCTGCAGAGACAGGATTGTATTCCCCTGATGCCCCCCCCAAAGAGCCAGACTAAAGCGTTGTTCCATTTTTGCCAAGGAGAAAGGTGGTCTGGTTGAAGTACTCATGTGACAGGACCTGACTGGAGGGAGAATGAGAAGGGGAGGGGTGGAGTGGAGTGGAGCCAAAGAGCTAATAAGCTAATAAGGAGCAAAAGAGCAGCCATTCGGGTGAAAGAGATCATAAGCTTGACGTGCTTTTGCCTCAGAGGTAAAAAATAAATGCGGATGCAAAGCAGAAGGGGGGGGATAAGGTGTGATGGAGTTCTACGTTTGTACCACACACACACACACACATACACACACGTAAAATACACGTGTCCTATTCACTTTTTGTTCCTAACACAATCATATGGCAAGCATAGTGCCTATACTATGATATCCTTCCTGTGCCTATCTACACTACTGCTTTAAAACAGTTTATCACAGTTTTAAACTGGTTAATAACCGTTATTAACTAGTTTAAAGCTGTTATAAACCATTTTTAGGCAGTAGTGTAGATAGGCTCCCTGTCTCTCCACACAATGGAGGAAAGAGATGGGCTGTAGTGAACTAGTTGTTACTTTTGAATAATAGGGACCCATTTGGTCTCCAGTGGATACATACACAGTCTTTGAAAAACAAGGAAAATGAAAAATTACACAAAATGGTAGAACAGGGCAGTGGGGTACAGCACTTCGTAACTTTGATGAGCACTCAAACAAATAGACATTTGTTACATGGCAAAGTGGTTGTCCAGAAAGGCTCTTCTCACTTTAAACTAGCTACGAATGAACATTCTGAAGAGAAATGTCAAGCTATTGCTACAAGAAAAAAAGTTAAGAAAAATAAGCATTGGAGAAAATTTGATCCATTTTCTATTTTTGTTAGAAGCCTTAGCTACAGCAAACCTATCCAGCTGTTCGTTATTCCCAGGCACAGCATTTCTCTCTGTTCAGATGGGGACAACTCGCCAAATAATTCAAATAACTATTTTAGAGCAACACAAAGATGGCAGGCTAGAACCCACATGGCAATTTGCTTCATACTATAAGCTCAATGGAAGATCTGCCCTGATCAGGATCAAGTCAAGTGGAGTATCTCACAGCATAAAGAGATGTGAGATTTCTCTGGCTGCACGTCCACAAACAGCTAAAGAGGAAGCCTAAGATAGCAGCTGGTCCCTGAGTGCCTCAACCCCCTGGGACTCTGGCCATGGGGTCAAAAGGCTCAAAGAGAAGAAGAGCCATGTCCATCCTGTCAGGATCTATCATGTTTTGTTAGTCTTATCCAATGTATCCTACTTAGGCCAAGCTCCAGAACTTCAAAATTAAGACATTAGAGAGAACAAACACTTGAAAGGCAAAATATTGGCAACGTTGCTTATCTAACTGACTTAAATCACTCGAGCTCAAAGCCTCTTACATGAAGAGATGTGGGGGAGGGGCTTTGCCCATTGGGGTTGCGAACCAGAATTCCCAGAATGATTCATGACTTATACGCAGGCAGCAGCAGCAGCAGCAGCTTGGTAAATATTGTTGTCATCTGAAGATGAAAAACGGCACTGAGGCAGGGTTCATTATCATTACTTTTTTGTTTACACTTCCACAAAAGGGCTCTTTTGCCTTATTTCAACCCTAGGATAGTTTATACATTTGAAAGAGAAACCAAAGGATGAAGCAAATGAGGAATACTTGTGTTGTTGTTTTTTAAAAAGGCTCTTTGTTGTCTCTACTGATATAATTGCAAAAAGTAAAACACTGAATAGCTTCTGGTGGGGTCATATGCATTACCAAAGCCATGTCTTGAGGACGGGGCTCCAGTCATGGAGTCATGGCTCCTCAGCCCTCAAGACTGTTCTTTTGCTTGTGCTGACATCCAGAAGTAGCATCAGCCAAAGAGATGGCGGGTGGTAAACTTCTACTGTCCTAGGCAGGATCTACACTGCTGTTTTAAAGCACTTTATAACAGTAGTGACAACCGTTTTGGAGTGTGCCCTGGGTCCCAACAGTTGTCACTACTATTATAAACCGCTTTAAAATGCTTTATAACAGTAGTGACAACTGTTGGGGCCCAGGGCACACTCCAAAACAGTTGTCACTACTGTTATAAAGCGCTTTAAAGCAGCAGTGTAGATCCGCCCCTACTACATAAAAGAGCAGGGTTGGGGAACATCTTTCAGGCCAAGGACCGAATTCCATTTTGGAGAAGCTCTTGGAGGCCACATTCCAGTGTTGGGTGGGGCAATAGGTAAAGGGGGTGGGGATAAAGGCAAAAGAGGTGGGCCCAAGAAACGAAAACCTAGCTTATTCTAACTTACAACCTTAAGAGGGGCATTTCAACATTTCTGAATGGGGAAATGGCACAAAAGCCTGGGAACCACCATATGATCAGTGGTTGGGAAAAAGGAGATGAGTCCAGGTGTAGGGATTGGGCCCAGCACCTCGCAGACATGTCCCAAGAAGATGTGGGAACTGATTCTGAATCAGACAGGGAGGGGGAGGGGGTAGGAGTTGTCGAGGTGTCATGTTTGCAGAAGCACACACCCCTATGAAGCCCAGTTGCAGTCTAATCCATAGGATGACAGCCCAGCCAGGCTCCTAATGAAGAGGAGGAGGGGGTTGGAATACGAGACCTCAGAGTCTGACATCAGACAAAAAGGTAGGAGCAACACAGTGTCAAGAGACTTGTAGCAAGGGAAGCAACACCATGGAAAGACCCACCTTGAAGGCGGGACTTGGTAGAACACTTGGTCTAAGAAGGGTGGTCCGTAGTAGCCAGCAGCAACTCTCATTCATGGTGCTTTACTTACCTTACCTGAAGCCTACTGTTTTATACACGGCCTGCTAGGAAAACTTGTTATCAATTGCTGCATAAGGACACAGTCTGTAGCATGAAACAAGGCCTGTTTGTTTGTAGTTTGCATAATAAAAGCAACAGACTGGAAACACGGCTGGATAGCTTGTCTACAAAGGAAGCCAGGAGCAAGGCACCTTCCACCAGGGGAAGAGGAAGGGGAAGGGCCATCTGGTGAAATCAGAAGGGATGATTTGAGAGCCAGGAAGGTTGGGCTTGGTATGCAGCCCTTAGGTTCCCCTTCCCTGCAATAGAGCAAATGTCTGTTTAGCTTATAGATAGCGTGGCCCTATGCAAATCCCACAATGAAACAGTGTTTTGCTCATTCCTCATTTCCCTAAGCAGAAGGAAGTTTCAGGGCAGGTTTTAAAAAGATAGTTCATTGTAATGAGAGAGTACTCATGACATCTGGCACTTTTGTAATGTCTATTGACAGGCAGAGTAACCAGGAAGCAAGGAGACACATAGCTAGGCAATGTTAGTCTACAGCACCAGCCACTATCAGTTTCCAAAAGCTAAAACATACCCTTGTAACTGTTCCCCCAGACTGCTCCTTGCCAACTAGCTCTAAAATCTCACAGTTTTTCTCTAACAAACTTCAAACTGCTTCTCCCCCCCCCCCCACATCAAAGTCTGTACCAATTTGGTTTTGTTGTCACTTTTTCCAGCTAGGCACCACTGTGATATTCCTGACCCAAGACTGTTTTAAGAATCTGAGGGATGTGAGATGAATGTTCATTTGAGTCTGCCCTTTTCCTTTTCCCAGTTGGATTGTCAACATTTGATGGGAGGGGGTCTTGGAGCAATCCCCTATCACCTCCACCCCCAAATAAAATCAAAAGGGCCTATGATGACCATTTTATTACAAGGGGCAGTTTCATGACCTATAAGAGACCAGAACACACCAAAGCCTAGAAGAAAAGCCAACTTTAGATGCAAATAGCATATTTACTACACTAGCAGTAACCTTCAATCATGTACAGTAATCAGCTAAGAGATGTGACTACAAGGCACTGGGATTCTCTGAACATTATTTCAAATGAATCTGAGGTTAAAAAAAATGTTGCTGATTTAGTTACTACAGATGAAACAAACTTGATCTGAGCACCATCTGAAACAGTGGCAGCCATGTGGAAAAACCCGCTTATGCTAATGTGGATATGGCACGGTGGAAATGTGGCTCGTGTACAAAACAAAACTACCCCCAATTGATCTGACTTCTATACATAGCAGTGGATTCTTATGGCATAGCTACAGCAGCTGTAAGAAAATGCTGAATGACTTCTTCTTGTAGCTACCATAGCTACCATCATCAGACGGAGGGAAATCGAGTTTCCTTACTGTTGCTTTCCTCCCCACTTCTGTTCCATGACACTTCCTCTTTCTTAACCCAGGGGAAGAAAGACAAAGTAAACAATGACCACGCGGCCCATTCAGTGGGCGTATTTATCGCACAGCTTTTCCTGCACACAGCAGGAAATGGTGGAACATTTCGTTTCAAAAATAAATAAAAATTGGATTTACCTGGGCCTCCTCCACACGAGACGTTTAATGAGCCTTGAAGGCTCATTAAAAAATTTACCTTCACACCAGCGGAGTGCAAAACGGGTGCAGAGGCGCGTTATCTCCCGGATTATGCGCATTATCGAATGCGCGTTAATTAGCGACTTTTATTTTGCTCCGTCCATTAAAGCGCATTTTGACTGCTGCCGCCGCTGTCAAAAGCCCTCCCCCGGCTGCAACCTGAACTTCAGCAACCCCGGGGCATGATTTGAAGCTGGCGAGGCGAGAAGGGGGAGAGCAGATTTCCTTCCTCACCCCCTTTCCGATCGCTCCATGCCCCGACCTGACTTCAGCAACCCCGGGGCTCCGGCGGAGGGAGCTAGCGCCTGTCTGCCGGGAACATGAAGCCGGCGAGGTGAGAAGCGTCGCGCAGCCCGATCCCAGCCTCCGGAGCCAGCCTCGAAGTTCCCTGCAGGGGGCTCCGGCCACATTGGAGGGCAGTCGGCGCCGCCCTCGGGGGAAGCTCAGCCCCACCGGCTCGTGCCCGTCTGGCACATCTGCTCCTCTCGCTCGCTCGGCAAGCGACCGCTCTCCTCGGCGAAGGCGGCAGACGCCAGGAGGCAGCTAGCTGGGAAGAAAGCGCAGGGGAGAGAGGCGCTGCTGCTGCTGCCGCTGCCGCTGCCGCCACAGCCTCGCCCGGCCTGGCTTGGAGGAGGAGGCGGCTCAGCTCTCCCTGGAACTCTCGCAGCTCCGCCGCCCTCTGGGACCCAACTCGGCAGCTGCCTCCCGTTACGGGACACTTTTCTCCAACACTTGACACAGCCTGCCAGAGGGAAGGGGAGGGGAGCGCCGCCTCTCGTGCAGAGGTATTAGGCGTAAAGGCGCTTCAGGGATAGTGCGCCCAATCGCCTAACCGGGCGCAAAAGCGAATTCTTGTGGAGGGGGCCCTGGTCTATTTTGTGACAGAGGCCCCCTCCACAAGAATGCGCCTTTGCGCCTGGTTCCGCGATTATGCGCATTATCGCGGAGGCGCATTTACTCACAATCCCTCTGCACGGGAGGCGGCGAGAAGCGGCGAAGCGCATTAAAAGATGCCCAAAAAGCGCTTTCCAGGTAGTTAATGCGCATAATCGCTTGTTCACACAGCGAAAATGCGCTTTAACGGCCGGAGCAAAATAAAAGTCGCTATTTAACGCGCGTTCGAAAATGCGCATTATCGGGGAGATAACGCGCCTGTACGCCCGTTTTGCGCTCCGCTCGTGTGTAGGTAAAATTTATAATGAGCCTTCAAGGCTCATTAAACGCCCCGTGTGGAGGAGGCCAGAATGAAGGCCAGAAGGAGTGGGAAATGTACAGGAGGTGGACAGCATTTTCTAAAGGGCCCAAGAAAAAACATAACGAGCTTGTGATAAAATGCTTGTCTGATTATGCTCTCAGTTGATCATCAAACAAACCCTTCTCCTCACTCTTGGGTGGCGGCAAAAATGAATGATTTTTTTTATGATACTCTCCTTCCCATATAGCTTCCCTCCATCCCAGATTGCTTCAACTGGCGACGTATTAGCTTCAAGTGAGGAATAAAAGCTACCAAAGTTGCCCTTTCTCTTCTTAAGTGCCACAGAACACCTCTCTCTGACGTTAGGACTATGTTTGACTTTCGCTGGCTAGAAAAGCTACTGCAGGAAGTAGATCTGCGTCATGTAACACAAGGCAGCAGGTCACTCAATCCTTCTGGTACATACAGGGATAAGGGGGAGTGAAAGCAGTCTTGCTACGGGACAGAAGAAGAAGAAGGAGAAAATAACATGGGGGGAGGGGGGAAAGAGTTGAGCATACAACACTGAATACATCTGCAAGTAAAGAACAGAATGGACAAAATAGTGCTCTAATTGCAGTGCAAAGAGATATAATTTTCTCCACCCTATACCCTCTGTTAGCATATTCTGCATAGCACAGATGTCTCCAGATGGGCTACTTGCCAGCACAGTTTAACTGAGGTAACATTCTGGATGAGGGATACCAACTAGGAAGGAACCATCATTTCAGGACTTCTATGCAAGGAAGAGGCAGCTCATTACTTCTTTCATTGTGATGTTTGTATATGGTGAAGTGGGGAGAACAATGATTGGGATTTCCTCCCAGGAGAAATAAGACAATAAATGCAGATATCACAGAGCGATAAAGGGAAATGCAGGGAAGAGCAGAGATTTAACAGTCATGTGTTCAGGTAAATATTCTCTAGATCAGACTCTGAGGAATGGATTCAGTGGACACAGAAAGGGGAAAAGAGACTGGAAAGAGGTAATTTTTACAGCCCAAAATATGTTTTTAAAGTCCTGTTATACCTTTCTTAGGCCAACTTGGGGGTCACACCCACCCACACAACATGTAAGCTGTCCGTTCTTCCAGAACTCTTCATCAGACAAGATAGGAAGACAAAGCCAGAAAAAGTGAGGGGTGGGGAGAGTGGCTGATGTTCCAGCCATGGAGTCTGTATTTGGTTATAGACTTAAGATGGACGGACGTTCCAATTATGGTCTAACAGGTACAGGAGGAAAGCAGACTGAGAAAGAAAGAGTGAGGTAAAGATTCAAGATTGTCCCCCACCCCTTCTTCCACATACAGAGGCCACCTGGCAGTGGAATCCTACTTCTACTCTGGTGCCAAACAGCATCCTCCACTGCACCTGAGGGCAGCAGGCTTGCTTAGGGGGCACAGGGCAGGCTGCACAGTACAGACATCTCTCTCCTCCAATATCTTGCCACTGCGCTGCGCATCCCACCCCCAGCATCTGTCACCTAATGGTAGGGCCAGCCCTATGCTCCAACTTTCCTCTATTTCTATCTTTGTAAAGAAACACCAGCCTTACAAAGTGCTTAATCCTCCAGTCACCTCCTTCCAAAGGAAACCAAAACTGGGGGGGACTGCTCCCCTGTAACTTATCAGAAAAGTGGGGTGCATGTAACAATGTGTTCGTACCAGACCCCACTGATATTCCTTTCTCTCATGTTCTGACAAGATACAAATAAAAGGCCAGGAGCAACCGGTGTTTCTTCCAATTTCTGAGAACAGATTGGTATTCCGGTCTGCTTCTTGATCTGTTACACTTTACTGTGCATAGAATCTACTCAAGGGTTACTGGGAGGAGCAGGCAAAAAGCAAACAAATATACAGAAAAATAATGAGCAAGCTCTCTGGAAACCAGACGGAGACGTAGTGACCCAAAACAAGTCGAAAAGGAGATTATACATTGGCAGGAGAAAAGATTCTATAAATACTATCAGAACAGGCAAAGGAAAGAACAAAGAGAAACGGCATCAAAGATCTTTGCATTGGCTGCCAGAGCATCTGCAGCTCACCTGGCACCAGGTTTTTCCGTGTACTTTCTTAATGCAGGAGTCAGCAGCCAAAGGCCCCCTCCACAAGGATGCGCTTTTGCGCCCGGTTCGGGGATTATGCGCATTTTCGCGGAGGCGCATTTACGCCTAATCCCTCTGCACGGGAGGCGGCGAGAAGCGGCGAAGCGCATTAAAAGATGCCCAAAAAGCACTTTACAGGTAGTTAATGCGCATAATCGCTTGTTCACACAGCGAAAATGCGCTTTAACGGCCGGAGCAAAATAAAAGTCGCTATTTAACGCACGTTCGAAAATGCGCATTATCGGGGAGATAACGCGCCTGTACGCCCGTTTTGCGCTCCGCTCGTGTGTAGGTAAAATTTATAATGAGCCTTCAAGGCTCATTAAACGTCTCGTGTGGAGGAGGCCAAAGCTTCTGCTTGGCTGTCCAGCTGTTTGACGCAAAGGCTTGCAACACAGTTATTGGAAAGGTCCTCGCTTCAAGGCCAATCTGTGTCATTTTTTGTTTGGGTTTTGAAAAAGAAATTGTTCTCAAGTATGCAGATGGGTTCTTGGGAAGCCTTGCTCAGTTGGCTGCAAAAGCACACTCCAGCAAGTCGTCTGCATAGGAAAGGAAGCATAGAATACTTCTGGAGAATCCAATTAAGAGGGAATTTCTAATTTACTCCAAAAACAAAACAAATGACCACTAGTAGCACATCCAGTTTACACATTTTTATAGATTTGGTTTTTTTTAATCTAAAATTTAAATTTTATAGCTTTAATTTTTTTAAACATACATATATAAACAGATTTTAAAATGTGAAACCAGTTTGTGAATGAAACTGATGTTTTACACTGAAACGTTTCACATTTTAAAATCTGGTAAGCTTTAAAAAAATTAAATTTTAGCATTTTAAAAAAATCTATAAAAATGTATAAACTAGATGCACTACTAATGGTCATTTGTTTTTTCTTTGGAGTGCTGTATCATGTGCACTGCATTGCCTGCATATCAGTTGATCTCTAGTTTAGCTATGAAAGGGACGGCAGATAAACAAAACGTAGGTTTAGTGTTCCTATCTACCCCAATTACTTAACCAATGCCATTCCAGGATGGTTAAAATCAATGTTAACACACCAATATGGTGCCCTCCAGATGTTTTTGGCTTCAATTTCCATCATCCCTGACCAGGAGCCATAGTGACTAGGAATAATGGGACCTGTAGTCCAAAACCACATTAGGAAAGCCTGAAGTAGAGAATCCTGAGCTTGATGGACAAAAAGCCTGATCTAATATAAGACAGTTTCCTTTGTTCACGTATATACGCAAAAGATCTTATATTTCTGGGGAACTTCATCCACAAGCATTAGCCACATAAGTGCAAACCGTCCTTTATACCGTGAACATTATTTTCACAGAAAGTTCTTTTCCCTGCCCCTCCCCCTTCAGTGTTGAACAGAAAAGTACACCTCTCTCAATATTGGGGAGGGGGTAGATTTATTCCATGCTCAGATTCACAGCTGTTAGATAACAAGGTGAATGGAAGACTCATATTACCTGAACTTCAAAGGGACCTATTCTGCATTTTAAATGTACATATCAGTGAAAGGGGGGGGAGGAGATTTCATAGGATTTTACCGTTATTTGCATTTTGTTCCCCCTAAAAAGATAGTACATAACAATGCCAGTTGTTGTGTTGTTAAACAACAGACATTAAGGGATCCACAATAGATATCCTTGATCCAAAGACATGTTCTGGGGTTCATGTATGATTTAAGTTCATGCCCCTGACTCCCGAACCCTGCTTCCTAACCACAGCAGTGTAAGATCCAGCTGGGCTAATTCATAGTAAGGACAGCACAGATTGCTGGATTGCTGAGAAGCGCTCAGAAGCCAAAACAGAAAATTGCATTGGGTCAGGTAATGTATAATTTTGTGTGAGGCCCCCTCCACAAGGATGCGCTTTTGCGCCCGGTTCGGGGATTATGCGCATTTTCGCGGAGGCGCATTTACGCCTAATCCCTCTGCACGGGAGGCGGCGAGAGGCGGCGAAGCGCATTAATTGATGTCCAAAAAGCGCTTTAGAAGACATTAATGCGCATAATCGCTTGTTCACACGGCGAAAATGCGCTTTAACGGCCGGAGAAAAATAAAAGTCGCTATTTAACGCGCATTCGAAAATGCGCATTATCGGGGAGATAACGCGCCTGTACGCCCGTTTTGCACTCCGCTGGTGTGGAGGTAAAATTTATAATGAGCCTTCAAGGCTCATTAAACGTCTCGTGTGGAGGAGGCCTGAGGTTCAGATTCTTCCAGAACCCAATACTGGCTGAGCCCTGAAGCACTGCCTCTCTCAAAAGTTGAAATTGGGATTGAGGCTTTCGATGTCTTGCTATGTTCTGCCAAATGGGGACTAACCCATAGATAAGTCACCCCATCCCCAATAGGTTGCCCTCCAGATGTTTTAGACTACAACTTCCATCAACCCCAGCCAGAATGGCCAATAGTCGGAGATGATGGGAATTGTATCCCCAAACATCTGGAAGACACCACATTGGGGGAAGGCTGGGATAGGTACTAACAAACTAATTAACTATTCCCCCTCCCCTCCAAGGTGTCTGACTATCTGAATCTAATAATACAATAAAATCCTAAGGCATTAACAAAGCAACAATAGGATAAAACTGGTTAAACAGCAGCATAAACACTCTAATCAAAGTTAAAAGGCTTGGGAAAATAAGCAGGCTTGGGAAAATAAGCAGAAGACATCAATGTTGTAAGCAGCCAGTGACCCTTCCAGAGGCAGAGCCCCACAACCAAGAAGGCCCTCACTCCAATTCCCACCCATCTCTTCTAAGATGGCAGGGCACCCAGAGGAGGGCCCACAAAGATGTCCTCGGTATACGCAGGTTGAGGTATGACCATTTCACTTATTTAGATAGTTTATACAAGTAATAAAGCTTTTGTCGAGTCTACAAGTTCAGGCAGCATATTTGGGGCAGGGGGCATGTTTGAATGCTTCCCCCCAAAATACCCCTACTAGCATATTAGTAGAAAATGTTAAGGATGGTATTTCAGCCTAGTTTTCATCCTAACATGCCATTTTTGTGGGGAAGCATTCCAAAGTGCAAATTCTCTCTCACACACAGCCCATCCATTTAACCTGGGTCAGAGCTGGCCGAAGACATTTTTCTGTCTGAGGTGGAGCAGCTAATGCCCCCTAACCTCGCTCATGTTAATGTACAGAATATCCAAGACCAGTCAAGTTATTTGACACCTGGAGCAGAAACCCCCACAAGCACCTCACAGTAAACATACTACAATAATAAATTAAGTAACAAACAATTTGCTATCATTTCAGGACACCCAAATCTGCTGCCTGAGGCAGTTGCTTCATTCTGCATAATGGTAGGGCTGGCTCTGGGCTAGGGTAGGGTGACCAGATTTTAAAAATCAAAATCCCGGTCCCCCCCCGCCCCCCCACCCAAAACAACCCCCCCACCAAGCCACCCCCCCAAAAAAACCCAGCTTGGACCTACCGCCGGGTTCCGTCGTCGCCCGCGCGGAAGAGGCGGGAGAGGGCCAGATCCGGAAGTGACGTAACCGGCCCTCTCCCGTCTCTTCCGCGCGGCCCCTGGCCTTTCTGGGGCTCGTCGCGATGGCGACGAGCCCCGAGGAGCCCGGACGCCAGCGTGGAAGAGGCGGGCGCGGGCGTCCGGGCTCCTCAGGGCTCCTCGCCATCGCAATGAGCCCCAAGGAGGCCAGAGGCCGCGCGGAAGAGGCGGGAGAGGGCCGGTTACGTCACTTCCGGATCCGGCCCTCTCCTGCCTCTTCCGCGTGGCCTCTGGCCTTACGAGCCCGGCAGCCGCGGCGAAGGCGGCGGAGGAGCCCGGGAAGCGGCCGCCCCAGCAGGTAAGTGCCCCCCTTCGTGCTTACCTGCTGGGGCGGTCGCTTCCCAGGCTCCTCCGCCACCGGGTCTACCGCCGCTCCTTGCTTGCTGCCACCGCCGCGTGACCCCCCGCCATCCCAGTTTGCCCCCCCCACCCCCCGGTTGGGCCAGTTTACCCTGGATTCCCAGTTAGGACCGGGAATTCCTGAGCCACCTGGTCAGCCTAGGCTAGGGTACTTTCCTAAATCCAGCAACAGGACTTGGCATCAAAGGTAGGCATGATTGGATTAAAGACCCACACCCCAGCAGGGGTCCACTCACTGACAACCCTGTGGACTCGCTCCTCCTCTTCTTTATTGCAAACTGCTTGTTCACTTGCTTCTTACTCTGGCCTAAACAATGGTGATGGCACTGAAGAGGAGCAACAGGAGATGCCACTGCCTACTTGGTCATTGGTATCTCTGGTCCCCTCCACAAGGATTTGCTTTTGCACCTGGTTAAGTGATTATACGCTTCATCGCTGAAGTGCATTTACGCCTAATGCCTCTGCACGAGAGGCAGGCAGGGAGAGGGGAGGGGGGAGGGGGGAGGTAGGGCGGGCGGGCGCCTGTCTCTTTAAGGCAGGTCCCTGCGAGTTGTTATGCTGGAGAGCGAAGGAACTGACGGGGCGATTGAATGAAATGGAGCAAGGGGGGGGGGGGAACAGGGCAAGAAAAAGGGAAAAGGGAGCTGGAAGACGGAGAGCGAGAGCGAGAGGTCAGCAGGAGCCCGGTAGGAGCGGAGCCAGGAGCCGAGCGGGGGAGCCAGCAGCAGCAGCAGCAGCACTCGGGAGGCAGGGCGCACCGGGGGGGTGGGGGGTGGGAACAGGGCAAGAAAAAGGGAAAAGGGAGCTGGAAGACGGAGAGCGAGAGCAAGAGATCAGCGGGAGCCCGGTAGGAGCGGAGCCAGGAGCCGAGCGGGGGAGCCAGCAGCAGCAGCAGCAGCAGCAGCACTCGGGAGGCAGGGCGCCGGCTTCACATCCCGCCGCAAAATAAAACTCGCTATTTAACGTGCATTCAATAATGCGCACAATCGGAGGGATAGCGCGCCTCTACGCCCGATTTGTACTCCCTCCTTGTAGAGGTAAATTTTTTAAAGCGCCTTGAAAGAGCTTTAAACCTCTCTTGTAGAGGCAGCCAAAGTCTGTCAGCAAAAAGGTGAGAGCAGTGATGAGGGAGATGAGGAAGAGCAATAGCAGCTGGTGACAATGGTAGGGAGAGGTTAAACGTACTGGGTGAGGGAGCCCATTGAGGATGTCTTGACCAAGGGACTGCAAAAACCTGGAGCTGACGCTATCTAGGACCTTCAGCACTTGATTCTCCTGACTACACAACCTGCAGCCTGTAGGCCGGATCTGGCCTGCCAAGCCTCCCCTACCAGCCTGCTGGGGCCCTTGGTAAGGCTCCTCCCCTTTCAGAGCCTTCAGGAACAATGTTTGGAATGCCTTGAAGCAGCAGCGGTTCACAAAGGCTTCCCTTGCCGCACACCCTCCCCAATGAAAAGGTGTTTTTCTTGATTGTTATTGGTAATCCCTGTTTCTATGGTTTTGTATTGACTATGTTCTCACTGAATTTTATTGTATTTGCTTAGCGTGATTTTTTTATCTTGTATGTCGCCTTGAGAGGGTTCTACCCTTAAAGGCAGCTTAAAAATAATTGTAAATAATTCAAAGTTGAGGAATGAGGGAAGCCAATTCCACGTCAATGCTCCTGGAGCTATTTCCTGAGAACAAGAAGATTACAGGGACCTTGAGCTTTAAACCTTGAGCTTCTCTGAACAAGTGAATTATTGCACACTTGTGATTGACCACTCCCGGAAATTTGCGGGTCGATTACATGAGATTGTCAGTCCAGGATGTCTCCTGTGCTATCTCCTGGAAATCTCACTTTTTAAAAGAGAGAGAGAGAGAGAGAGAGAAGTATTATCTGGGAAATCGCGGGATCTCCCATTGTGTAAACTCAGCATTGCGCTATAATTCCAGCACTAGATGGCACTATTTCATTCAACACAATGGAGCCTTCCTGAGAAGGGAAGTTTTCATTTCAAAATAATGTGGTCATGTGTAAAGGACTGCACAGTCATGGGGGGAAGACTGCAGAGGATGAAAGTCCAGGTAAGGCTGCAGAGTTTTTACTGTATGTAGAAAAGCTCCTTCTCTCCCTGTGATCTCCCCACACACATATTTAAGCAGCAGTGAAGAGCGAGATGCTTCACCAGTCTGATATGTGGCAAAGCAGAACACTCTGGTCATGCTTTTCCAGGCAGTGTGGAAGCTGAACGTTACTACAGAAACTGGGGTTGAAATAGATTTTAAGGCTATGCCACATGACCCTCATCTCAAAGTAAGGCTGCAATGTTATGCACACATTCTTGAGTTGGGAGTAATACCATTGAACTCAGGGGCTCTTACATTTTTAATAAATGTTCAAAGGATTAGGCACTTAGTCTATTATAGCTGCAAGGCACAAAATCAACATCCTCCATCTCAATTCATTTGAGCTAAAGAAAAATATCCTTTTAGCTTTAAAACTTATCATGCAAAGAAACAATTCTGCTAATTTCTCTTTTCTAGAGATGCAGCGGTACACGTACAGGCCGGTTCATTATTGTTTATTGTCGCATATGCCTTTTTCGACTGACTGAGTCAGATATTTTAAGCAACACTTGACGTGGGCCAACTTCAAAACTTGATCAAAGATCTGGAAAAAATGGCACGTCACAGTGGGGTCACTTCCGAGGCAAGACAGCAGCTGGCCCCTTGATGGGAATGGGTACGTGACGAGGGATTTGTAATGGAAACGTCACCTATACATTCTGTAACAGCACCAAAGCGATAAAGAAAGAGCAAATTTTAATGAGCTGCTTTCAACGTATTTCCAATAACTGCTGCTGTACACACTGTGCAGAACAGAGCAGCATCAATACTGAAACAGACACAAAAGCATTGTAAGTTTGGACAAGAAACTAACACACTTTTCCACCATGACTCACACAGGGACCAGCCCCTGCAGCCAAGCCAAGTACCTGCTTGACCAGTGGGAGAAGAAGAGATGATTCTGCTTTCAATGAAGCTGTCAATTAGGAGCGTTCAGTTAGGAGCAGTTCCATTCAATCTGGTGGAAATTTCACAAGTGTAATTGGAGGGATGTGTGGAAGGATGGATAGCCATAAGAATCACTTCCCTGTTACTTCTAATGATGCACATTTTACTGCAATGTTGTAATGATAGTGAGGTGTTCTAGGAAATGCATCAGCACAAAAGAAGACAGAAGAGGGCACCAATTTGCAAAATAGTTACATATGCTAATTTATATGCAAATTTATAAATAATTACTATAATTTAATTACATCTCACACAGTGCGCATGACTGTGACCAGGTGAATGTCGTGAACTTGCCTAACCCCAGGCTTCTGCTCATGAACTTAGGCAAACTGACAAGACACTGTAGACGGTGAGACTCTTTTATTTGTGAAATCACATGGAATTCAAGCATAATGTTTTCATTTTCTCATATATCTACGTAAAGCTGATGACGGCCTCAGCTTTAGGTTCTAAAAGGCTTGACGTGAACCAGAACAGCAATCTCTCGGGGGAAGAAATGTTGGGATAGACCATGTCTTATCTGAGCAATTACCAGACATGAAACATACTGACCCATTAGGAACAGGCCCACAGCCCCAGGGAAAGCTTCAGCACAGGAGTGCCTGAAGACCGGCAGAGACAGAATACATCTTGTACAAACCACACCCAGTCTGCCAGTAAGCACGGAGTTGATCCAATAAGCAAGATGCCAGGGAAACGAACTTCGACCCAGGAACCCCCCTGCCTGTAGCAAAGGCTCTGAGACAGGCTCTCTCACAGGTCACACACAACACACAATCCAGAACAGCAACGGTCGGCCTAGGAAACTTTTCTCTGTTCCCGTTACTTTGGCTCTAAGCAGAGAAAGCTCTCTCTCAGGCCATAGAATACGATCCAGAACAGTAACAGCAAGTCCAAGTCTACGAAAAGCCTCAGAGCACTTTCCATAGCACAGTCCTTAGAAATTCCAACTCTAAATAGCAACAGAGCATGTACAGAGTGCATCCAACATCTCTAAACAGATAGAATCCCAAACACGAGGAGTTTCATAGCAAGCGTAGAACTGATGATCTCTAGCAAAGGTCCTCCCCTTTCCTCTTATAGCCTGGAGGCTGGCTATTCCAAGCCACTTGACAGACAGGTTCTCAGACCTGTAACCCAAATTCATGTGCCCACAGGGCAGCATGGTTCAACCTCCTCTTGATGACAATACCACGTGAGAGACAGCTTGCAAGATTGCCCCCACCTTTTCCAAACATTCTTTGTTCTCAGAGAAACTTCCCCAGCTCAAGGCCTAAGCTAGCAAACCGCCCGTGAGAAACAGCAACAGATGATAAGCTTACAAAGACACAGACTTTCTCACAACAATTCCCAATCTTTCAACTCACAATTCACAGGGCCTCTCGGCCTGGTGAATTGTCTATGATACACTTGTCACCCGACAGTGATCTCTGTGCCTGCTCAGTCTGCTGTCCAGATGTTAACTGTGATGGGCAACTTCCAGGCACAGCTTTGCCTTCTGATGGTTCTTCACCTTTAAACCTGGCTTTGATTGGGCAGAGGACACCTTAAAATAGAGAGCTGTTCTCTATATAGTAGGTTACCTGGCACCATGTTGCATCATGTTTAAAGAAAGTAATACAAAGTGAGAAGCTAAAAGAAACAAGAAGGGAATGCTGGGAGAGGGTGAAATAAATCTGATGTTCTTTCTATGGGGCGTACAAAAAGAAAGGTGTGCATAAGAAGCACTTAAGCCATCAGAGCCAAACCAGGCAGGCATGACATTATTTGTATGAATGCAATTCATGTGCATAGTTTTTCATTTTGTGAATAGCAGCCATGGGAAGCCTGAGCGGCTTCAGGAGCATGGAGGTAGTGAGAGAAAATGCTAACTCCTTCTCTCTCTGCCATGACAAAAATCCCCTTTTCAGAAACTGCTATTTGCATTTCAGAGGAAGCCTGCTTTGGGCACCAATTAATGTCCTCTAGAAATGTACAAGATTTTTTTTCTTCTGTTTGCAACTGTGAATGTGAGCAGGAATGCAATTCTAGGGACATTTTTGCAATTTCCCAAACTTGCTACATTTGAAAGTGCATACTTGGCAGGGGTGCATTTCCAAAAATGCATACTTGCACAAATATGCCTGTCTAAAAATCCACATTTTCATGCTTTCGCCTATGGAGGGGAAATGCACATTTTATGTGTGCACTGTTAAAATTTGCATTTTCCCTTGATCAAAAATGCACATTTTCCCCAATAGTAGGGTGACCATATGAAAAGGAGGACAGGGCTCTTGTATCTTTAACAGTTGCAAAGGACAGGGAATTTCAGCAGGTGTTGTTTGTGTGCATACATAACCTGGTGAAATTCCCTCATCATCACAACAGTTAAAGCTGCAGGAGCCCTGTCTCTTGACCATGTACAAAAGAGGGCAGGGCTTCTGCAGCTTTAACTTTGTGATGAAGAGGGAATTTCACCAGGTTCTGCATATATACAAATGACACCTGCTGAAATTCCCTTTTCTATGAAACTGTTAAAGATACAGGAGCCCTGTCCTCCTTTTCATATGGGCCTCCTCCACACGAGACGTTTAATGAGCCTTGAAGGCTCATTAAAAAATTTACCTCCACAAGCACTGAGCGCAAAACGGGCGTACAGGCGCGTTATCTCCCCGATAATGCGCATTTTCGAACGCGCGTTAAATAGCGACTTTTATTTTGCTCCGGCCGTTAAAGCGCATTTTCGCTGTGTGAACAAGCGATTATGCGCATTACCTGGAAAGCGCTTTTTGGGCATCTTTTAATGCGCTTCGCCGCTTCTCGCCGCCTCCCGTGCAGAGGGATTGTGAGTAAATGCGCCTCCGCGATAATGCGCATAATCGCGGAACCAGGCGCAAAGGCGCATTCTTGTGGAGGGGGCCATGGTCAGCCTACCCAATAGAAAAAAATGCTCACATCTGAAAATGCAAACAAGGCAAAACGAACTTTGAGAAGGTATTCCAACAATGTCAACAAACTGAAACATCGCATGTTCACCCATCCCTAATGCTCTCTAGCCTGGTGTATGCTTTGGTGCATTTCCGTTGTCCCCTCATGTCCCCATTTACCAGGTTTCATTTCACACCTTGATTTTCTCCCTCCTTAGAACCCACCCCTACCTAACTGGTAGGCAGTGTGGTGCCTGTGCACCAATGTGCTCCTAGCCCCCTTCCTTGGTACCCACTGAGACACCCTGCTCCTCCCAATTTTTATTTTAAAAATATTTTTGTATTTTCTTACTGGCACCTTAGATTGCTTCATAGTAAAGTGGGAGCCTCTAGTTACTGCCATCTTAATTTCCCATGAATGCCTCTGGGCAATTACTTGTCCTTTGTGACTAGCCATGCCAACCCAGGGGATCTATTTTATGGTTGTGTCCAGGACAGTTTCTCAAATTTCCAAATGTGCCCACAGGCCCAAACGTTTGGCTACCCCTGCGCTAGATTTCTCTTAACTCTGATACTCTGGTGCTTTTCTGCCTGTGCTCTTGCCACCCCATTGACTAAAGCGGAATTTCTACAACAGGGATTTCCATTGTGGAAATAGCTCACATTCCTTTGAGAGCCACCCAGTGTGTCAAGTCATCCAGAGTGAAGCTTGGGAAGCTGCTGACTTCCTATTCTACCGCTGATTTGTTTTTAATATCTGAGCCCCTTCTTGAGAGAGATGATCCCTTCCCATAAATGGTGTCTGGAAACTCGCATCTTGGTGATCACATTGCACATTGTGGAATACTGCAAAAAAATCTAGCACTGCAAAATGTCAGCCTTCAGGATTTTCTGCCAAAGATTTTGAAAAGCAGATGTCTAGAGATGTCTGTTGAAAAGTACCAGCAGTCCCATAGCACTAGGATAGAGAAATAAATGGTAATGACGTATGCAGTTTCCTGTATACGTCATGATGGAGGGGACCTTTCCCAAAGGAGAGGAGACATGGAGCAGAGTAGGCTGACCAGATAAAATCCAGGTCAGGGCTCCTGTAACTTTAACAGTTGTAGAGAAAAGGGAATTTCAGCCAGTATCATCTGTATGCAATTCGTTCCTGGTGAAATTCCCTCTTCATTTCAACTGTTAAAAGTACATGCACTATACTAGAGTGACCATATGCAAAAGAAGGCAAGGCCCTGCAACTTTAACCAGGGTGACCTGGATTTTATCTGGTCACCCTAGAGCAGAGATATCTGGAGCAAGAGGGCAGAATTGGGGTTGAGTGGCAAAGTGAGGTCAGAATCCAGTCGAAGCAGGGTGGCCAAGGGAGTGTGAAGGGAAACAGAGAACAGGGCTGTTTAGATTGAATAGCTCAAGGGAAGCTTGCGAGGCCCAGAAGAGGAACAGGAACATGCTAGGGTCGCCACTTAGGTATCACCCCAAAAGAGGAAATGCATCTCCAAACGAGAGGACAAAAATGTAGAAAGAATTACTGTAATTTAAATAGAAATACAATACATCTTACCATAGCAGTAGAGAAGGCTGAGATCAGCTGACTTCTGTGCCTGCTCCGTCTGCCGCCCAAGTGCTAACTGTGGATGGGCAACTTCAAGGCCTCTGCTGCTCTCCCTTATTATGGTCCTTTAGCTTTAAAGCGGACTTGGACCGAATAGCCCTTCAGCCAAATGCAAAGGTACATTTGGGACCGATCTACACAAAGCAGGATACAACACTTTGAAAACATTTTGAAAACTGTATATGGAGTGTGTCCTGGGCCCCAACAGTTGTCACTACTGTTATAAACCGTTTTAAACCGTTTTAAAGCAGTAGTGTAGGTCCTGCCATGGAAGCAATTCCAGTACACTAATTCTTGCCCCGCTGACATTTGCAGCCTTCAACGCTAGGGTGACCAGATAAAATCCAGGTCAGGGCTGATGTAACTTTAACAGTTGTAGAGAAAAGGGAATTTCAGCCAGTGTCATTTATATGCAATTAGTTCCTGGTGAAATTCCCTCTTCATCAGAACAGTTAAAGTTGCAGGCACTATACTAGAGTGACCATATACAAAAGAAGGCAGGGCCCCTGCACCTTTAACTGTTGTAATAAAAAGGGAATTTCACCAGGTACGAACTGTATACAAATGACGCCGGCTGAAATTCCCTTTTCTCTACAACTGTTAAAGTTACATGAGCCCTGACCTGGATTTTATCTGGTCAGCCTATTCAACACTACATATTCCTTTCCCTCTACCTCTCCAATCCCAGAAAAGGAAATGATTGTCCCTCTGCTCCTGTTTTTCCTAAGGTTTCCAGGACATGGGAACACAATAGGACATGGGCCAGCAAGGAAAGTCTCTCCCAACAACCATGACTGTTGCAGCCCTTCCCTGAGGATCATTCATCACAGGTTTACGTGGCTTCCTAAACTGGATACCATCCATGGATCCCTCTCCTCTTGCTGGGTTCCTGCATGAATAGGGTGTCCAGATAAAATCCAGGTCAGGGCTCCTGTAACTTTAACAGTTGTAGAGCAAAGGGAATTTCAGCCAGTGTCATTTGTATGCAATTAGTTCCTGGTGAAATTCCCTCTTCATCACAACAGTTAAAATTGCAGGGGCCCTCCCTTCTTTTGTATATGGTCACTCTAATATAGTGCCTGCACCTTTAACTCTTGTGATGAAGAGGGAATATCACCAGGAACTAATTGCATACAAATGACACTGGCTGAAATTCCCTTTGCTCTACAACTGTTAAAGTTACAGGAGCTCTGACCTGGATTTTTTCTGGTCAGCCTATGCATGAAGTACTCTCAGTAAAAGTAGGCTGCCAGCAGCAGGGAACCCAGAAGTGTTTTTAAGGTGAAGCAGTTCAAGGCCATCCACTATAAAATTAAAAAATCACTTCAATAGGATTCCAACCATACTAAAAAGACACAGTTTATGAAAACTATAGAACAGTAGAAGAACTAGAACAAGAGTAGGCAACCTGATGCCTTCCAGTTGTTTTGGACCCACATCAACACCAGCCTGCATGGCCAATGGGCAGGGACTTTAGGAATTGTAGTATAAAACATTTGAAAGCCACCAACTTGCCTACCCTTGAACAAGAAGCTCACTATTCAAAGCTTGCCCTCTTCACTCTGAATCTCAGCCTAGTCTTCCACTCTCTCTATATAGACACTTTAGTACTCAGCTCAGCTTGGCTTGTCCCTCCACAGCTAAGTTCTGCTCCAAAGGCATATCAAGCTAGTCAGTTGCTTTACTCTCCCACTCATTTATCAATTAACCATGATTATGGGCTTTTCTACACAAGGCATTTATTGTGCACTCATCATTCCCTGCTCACAGTGGTTTATGGGTTCTTTAGATGATGCTGTGACCCTCCAGTTTCTCTTTTGTGTCTAAAGAGCACTTTCAGTGAGCATTTTTAGAGCAAGGAAAATGTGGTATTTAATTGTAAAAATAAAAGAAAAATGCTTTTTTCACTTGTGCATTTGTACTGTTTTGTTGTATCACAGTGCCACCTAGAGGTTATGTAGCAGAAAAGCAGGAAAGAAAACACCCTTCCTGTACAACTCAGATCCCAATTCTGCACCGAAACTGAAAGTAGATACAGTGGATTACCAACTAATTAGCAGCCTCCTGTAGAAATACTCTACAACAACTGACTGATTGCTTGAATGATTGCCTGATCATTCCTGTGATCAGACACCCTGTGGCAAGCCGTGAGCACGTCTTGAAATTGCATTTCCACATTCAGGCTGTCCCTGACTTGTTTTTGAGGTATTTATTGTCTTATAATATATATATATATATATATATATATATATATATATATATATTGTAAACAGCTTGGAAATCCTGGGATGTCAAGAAGTATAGAGGCAGTTATCATCGTCATCATCTCAGGCAGTATTGGCCTTCCGTAACCAATCTGCCAGCAGGAGGGGGCTTTATTCACTTCTGCATCCCTGCTCATGGTTGCCAGCCGGGTCAAAACAGTGCATGCTGCCTCAACTCTGGTTAAGTTTCACCTGACTTGAAAACATGCCCCAATGACAAGGATGGCTCTGGGGGCTCTTAAACATGGCTGGATCTCAACAGGGGCCCAATTTATTATTGATGAACAACATTTATATAATGCTCTCATTGGAACAAATCCCAAAATGATTTTTACCAGCTTTCCCGACTGCTAGAACAAGCCATGCCATTAATGTTCAGTCCTGAACATGGTGTTGATTTCTTTGATGAATCCGGCCTATCCATGATTCACTACTATGCTTGTTGCAAAGTATGTTTGTACAGTATTGGGGAACAAAAGGTGAGCAGAGTTTGTTCTTATCTAACTGGGCTGGAAAGTTCCAAATGAGATGGTTCTCTCCCCTCTCCCCCATTGTATTTGTGTACCTGTTAGATTTTCTCAAATCTATTTTGAGAAGGTTACGTAGCCCTATGTCCTTACTAACAAGAGGAGTTGACCTGACCAGAGCTGTCCATTTCATTTCTGCCTTGCCCTGCACATTCATCTTGTCCTTTTGCATTACTCTGGGGCCAGTTTTCAATGGCTATGATGGAAAGTATGATTCAGCAGCAGGTAGCATAACAGAGAATGCTCTTCTCATGTTATGAAAGAACATGGTGTCTGTTGTTGTTTCCCTTCATTTCACTCCCACCTTCAATTTTCTTGTCCTCCCAACCTCTTTGCTTTTGTCAGTGGGAGAGATGCTGAATCATTTCCCAGCCAGGTCTGTGCTCACTGGTGTGCCTTATATGGCACAATGCTTTGGATGATCAGAGTTTGGAGGGAAAATATCCAGAGTGTTCCCTCGTCGTGCTTCCCATCACAGCTGAAATAGGGCAATTATATACTTGACTTTTGTTTTTTGTTTTTACACAGAACGAAGAAAAACGCCCTCCAATATCACAGCTTCCATATGCAAATGATGTGGGTGTTGAGAAGGAACGAGCAAACAAATTCACATATCGTAGGCTGTGTTATTAGCAACAGCATCTTTATGCAAGCAAAACGTTTCAATGGAACATGGATTTTTAACTCTCATGTATTGGTTCTTATTCAAACACATTTTTAATTGGAAGTAACGGGTATTGACATATTATTGTATGTGTTTATACACTTCTCTGCAGTTCTACCTTAGCACAAAAGGCATTTGCCTGTTCTGGCTGGGGTTGCACTTCCCCTGAAGGATCAGGTGTGTAGTTTTGGGGAACTCCTGGATCCTCTTTATCACTTGAGGCACAGGTGGCTTCACTGGCCAGGAGTGACTTTTACCAGCTTTGGCTGGTACACCAACTGCTGGACCCTGATACCTTATCCACAGTGGGACAGGCATTGGTAACCTCAAGACTGGATTGTTTTAATGAACTCCATGTGGGGCTACCCGTGGGCTTGGTCTGGAAGCTTCAGCCGGTGCAGAATGGGAGCAGCAAGGCTGTTAACTGGGGCTTCTTTCAAACAGCAAGCTACGCCTTTGCTAAAAGAACTGCATTAGCTGCCAATAAGCTACTGGGCCATTTAAAGCCCTAAACAACTTGGGACCAGTTTAACTTAGGGGATACCTCATCCTTTATGTCTCTGCCTGGTCTCTGTGATCATCAGAGGGAGCACCTCTAGGTATGGATGTCATGGGAGTCTGATAGGGGGTGGAGTCTGACGGACTTCCCCAAGCCTGGCTTCCCAAACTCCTGTCCTCCACTTCCCTGCCCTGTTCAGCTCCTGCCAGATGGGATGTGGGTGCCAGGCATTTAACAGCATATGATGAGGGTTTTTGTGTTTTTGTGTTGTTGTGCTTTGACCCAGAAGGATATTGTAATTTTAACTTGTTTTTATGCTTCATGCTTTTAAATTTTGTATATTGGTGTTTTAACTGTCCAATGTTTTTAATTTTTGTAAACTGCCCAGAGAGCTTCGGCTATGGGGCGGTATATAAATGGAATAAAATAAATAAATAAATAAATAAATGAACTCCCCCAGCGAGGTGCCATTTTGCATAGAAATGGCAGCTCATTGTTTTCCATTAAAAAAAATGTTACGCAAATGTCAGCCCTAAAGCAGCCATGTATGCAAAATTATGAGTGTGAATTGTCAAGACAGCTATGGTTTGTAGCACACAGTAGAGTGTGCAGTTTTATTACCGATTAATTTGAATTTGTGTTGTTTTTATTGTGATAATTATTGTTTTGATGCCATTGTATTTTACCTTCATCGCTTTGATGCCTCTGTGGAAAGCAGTATAGCAATTTACATAATAATAAACACATTTAAAAGTGTTTGCCCCAGAAGGTGACTTTGATTATCTTGATCAGAAGTGACTTCAGTGAACCACAGTTATTCACAGCTGACAAAGTGTCCACCCACCAAGAATTGTTGTATTAAACTCCTGAACAATGAAGTCAGGAGTTGAAAGCAGTTGGGACCTAAGTTTACTAAGGGTCAAATGGCATGTTACATGGGAGGTCTGTGATTGAATCTTTTAATGTCATTTTCTTTTAAGAGCAGCCACCCGGCAGGGTAACCCTCCCACCTACCCATACCACAACCCCAATCTGAATCCTCACCCTCCGCATGATGCTGCTAGCCAGGGAAGTGAAAACATCCATGCCCCACTATGGAATCACACATGTTTATCAATGGGAGATGACTGCTAAGTGCTTAAGCAAAAGAGCAGACAGAAAAGGTGAACTTTGTGGAGGCATTTGAAGAGGAGGCACCACAATGGTTTTCCAGTAGGAGGTCCCAATCAGGGCGCAATCCTGTGCATGTTTAGACAAGAAAAAAATCCCATAACTCCCGCCATTCCCATGCTGAGGAATGCTGGGAACTGTAGGACCTTTTTTCGGTCTAAACATGCATAGAATTGTGCTCTCCATTACCAGTCCTTCTCCTTGACTTCAACAACAGCTTCATCTTCGCCAGACATGAGCAGACAATAGTGATTCTCTTCACACTGTGACTTGCTGATTTCTGATTTAGAGCACAAGAGCAGGTCTGGTTGGGTTTTGTTTTTGTTTTTTTTGTCCTGCTCAGTTGGCACCTGAAGTTAAAAACAAGAGCAGGTGGTGGTCATTGGGTTTAATATCCTGGGATATTGGAAACTTGGAATAAAGGATTTGTGTCATAAAGCCCTACAGTACCTTTCTATGCAAACCATCATGAGTGCTGGTCAAACATTATTTTCCCATTTTTTTCCTGGGAACTAAAGCAAATATTTAAAGTGATGATGCGATAGAAGAAGATGAAAACCTTTATTATTAAACACAACTGGCAGTTAAAAGCACACAAAATAGACTAAGCTAAACTTGCTGAAGGAACAGGGTGTACTAGGATTCAGATGCCTCTCACGCTACCTCCCCAGTTCAAACAAACGTGGCCATTGCAGAGACAAGAAGCCGAGAGCCGCACAGCTTTATAAACAGTGCTGTGCATTAATCATTTGTAAAAGTCAGAAGGAGTCTGTTCAAGTTCTAATGCTGCCTAAATGTGATTCAAGGTTTCATTATCTATTTCTTATATGGCACTTTTAATGCACAAATCACTTTGCAAACCTATGCTCCTCTTCTTATGTGTTGATGGTTTTATTATATTTTATTATATACTTGTGATTTTAGAGTCATGATGGTTTTATTATATTTTATTATATACTTGTGATTTTAGATGTTTATGTGACGTGCTGTTTTTAAATAGGTTGTTAGCTCTTTGTGAGGAAGGAAGGGCTATAAATCAAATAACTAAATAAATATTTATTGGTAGAATTAGATCAGGCTCCAAGGTTTATATTGCACTTCTGTGATACCAGGTGCAATTTTTCTTTCACAATTTCATTTTACACTTATAAAGTTAGATTTGCTCAAGGTTATGCAAGTTTATGGTAGTGGTGTGTCTTGAATTTAGATCCTCTTGGTGCTATTCCTTTGGATCAGATCTACAGAATGGAAAGGTTTTCCCATAAATCAGCCCTGCAAAGCAAACCCCAGCTGAACTTTTATCTTTGCACAGGGCAGCCCATAAGGACTTGCTTGGCATTATATCTATTCATCATGGAACAGGATCCAGTTTTGGGTGCCTTGCTGTTCTTACTATGTCAGTTTCACTTTGACCTTAATGACAATGTTCATTTATGTTCAGGTGGAGTGCACAATCTTCCCAAGAAGATTTTTTAAAAGAAAAAAGAAAAAGAAAAAAGATATGTGAAATGACAAGGACATTTCAGGAGTAGCTTTGTTGGCCTCCACTACTGTTTTTGCCTAATAAGACTAAAGGAGAAGCATTCCTGCAGTTGAGCAGTATTATTGGGGAAGTTGAGCCTCCGGAGCAAGCAGTCCGATACACGCCTACCTGGTAGTAAGTTCCATTGCATTCAGTGGGGTTCAGCTCTGACTGGACATGCACAGGATTTGCACTGGAAACATGACTCATTAAATTTAGGGGAATCCAGTCCAGATGAAGCACTTTTAAATCCTATTGACATGCTCAGAAGTACGTCCCATTGAAATCAGTGGGTGGTCGAGTAGAAAATTTAGGCTGCAATCCTATGCCCACTTACTTGAGAGGAAAAGAGAGCTGCTGCCAAAAGGAATAGTGAGGAGAGAGAGACTCTGGCTGAATTCAGACAACACGATAGTCAATGGTGGGGTAATAATCAACTTTACAGTTGTTCATCTAGGGGGTACTCCCCACACAACATGGTAATAAATAATCAACTGTGGTGTGGATTAGGATCAGCACTGAGTTAACTATGGCAGCATTCGGACGACACGATAGTCAAAACAACTGACGATTGTCCCCCCCCCCCCCCAGTTGCTTATTGTGTCATCCGAATTCAGCCTCTGTGTTTGCCATCAGGGCTTGGCTGCTTCCACCTGCATTGCCACACTCCCAGCTCTAGAAGCCTTCATAAGGATTTTTCTATCTTGCCTCTGGTGATGTTTTGCTGCCCCTAGAGACAGACAGGAGGGAGGTTGCCATGGGGAGGAGGAGGCCCTTTTGGGGCTCAGGACATGGGTCCCTGGTGAGAGAAGGGTCTCTTTCTGCTGCTTGAGGGTCTGTAATTGAAAACTTTCCTGCTCATATACTTGAATGGGGCAGTGCCCTCTTAAGAGTGTTTTGTAGCACAGCTTCAGCTGCACATGGCAGGAAATCCCAAGATATTTCAGAGGAATTGGAATATCCAAGGTTTGCTTTTTTTAATGGAATAACCAGGGGAAGAAACAGGAGACGTGCAGGAGGCTCACTATGTCGTCAAAATGGCCCGCAAACTTCCATGAGTGGCCAGTCATGAGCGTGCTATAAATAATCCATTTAAAGAAGCTCATTGTGTGTCCTACAAGGTTGAAATGTGGAAGAGGGATATAGAGTTACCATGATGGGATCGTAATGATTTGATACAAGGTGTAGATCTGGCCCTGGATGAGTTATCTTATTGTTAGGTCTTTTAATATGAACTGTTTGTTGAAATGTTTAATGTGAATATAATGTTGATGCTCTTTATATTATTGATACTAGATATTGTTAACTGACCAATTGGTATGTCTTGTGCTTATTTAAATTGTGATATGTTTTAAATGAACTTAATTGAGTTCTGTTGTATTGCACTGTATTATAACTATAACTATTGTATTTGTTTTGTGAACCGCTTTGAGCACAATTTATTGTTGAAAATATGGTATACAAATAGTCTATGACTATTGGAAAACCCGAATGAACTCAGGAGGATTTGCCAGATTTTCCATGTGTTTTATTATACACCTGTCTCCATTCATATGAATCTCCTTGCTCTGTGTGTGTGTGTGGGGGGGGAAGTAACATGAAAATTAGCTTTCATTGCAAGGAGGATGGAATTATTATTTCCAGTATGAATATAAGAAAGATGAAAGCAAAAGTGAAGTAATTGCATTGCATTAGGAGAAAGTATGGACCATTCCATGCTATGAAATGGGAAGGGCCATAACTCATTGCGAAGCATATGCTTTGCATGCAAATAGTGCCAGGTTAGGCTTCGAAAGAACACTCTCTGAGATCCTGGAAAGCCGCTTCCAGCCAGTTTGGACAATACAGGGCTAGATGGACCAATGGTCTCTCTTGGTATAAGTCACCTTCTTAAGTTGTGTCAAGCAAAGGAATTGGGAAGGATCCAAAGGTGCCTGGCTGCTAGCACTATTTCTGTTGCGGTAACAAAAACCAATGCTTGTGCAACATCAATAGCTCTTGCTCACACTAGGTGTCCCTCTTTAGGTTCTAGTGTAGCACCATTAGTGCTAACTAATGGTGAACAATATTTATTAACTTAATTACCACTAATTGACCATCATGCTAACCTTTTCTTTTTTTTAACCTAATGTAGAAGGTACCTGAAGCAACAGATTCTGGCAGCATAGGAACAGTTTGTGCATGTTTGCAGTTTAGCCAGATAAAGCAAAACAAGTTGAGGTTTTGGATCTCTTCATCAAAAAGTTAACCTCAGGGTTTTATTTTGGGTGTCTGGTGTTATTTTTGGACTAACACTGGCTGCTTGCATGCCTACATGCTTCCCACTTGTTCTATTTGTAATTTTGTAAATAGATAGATACTACCCCCCCAAAAAGGGGGGGACTCCGATCTTACAAAGAAACTAACCCTGTAGACTTTTTGCCATTGGGGCACCTGATAGCATAAACCAATACCTAAAAGAAAATACAGAACAGAAGCAAAGTATAACAAGTACAGAAGAACATAAGTAGAGGTGAGGTAGTGTGGTGTAGTGGTTAGAGTGTTGGACTGGGCCGACCCAGGTTCTAGTCCCGATTCAGCCATGAAGCTCACTACGTGACTTTGGGCCAGTCATTGACTCTCAGCCTAACCTATCTCATAGGTTTGTTGTGAGGATCTAATGGGATGGAGGAGTCTTATGAATGCTGCCTCAGGCTCCTTGCAAGAGGAAAAAGCAGGAGATAAATGTAACAAATAAATAAAAGAAACACTCAGTGGGGTGAAAAATTGAGTGTTAATGTGGAAATGCATTTTAAACACATTTAAAGTCATACCCATCCCCTGCTCCCCTGCATCCCTCCACTCCATTCCTATTGTAGTTCCTTTTTCCTTCTCTATCAATATTTGTCTTCTAGACTGTAAATCTGAGGTCATGGCCACTTTTCTTTTGAAAAAGCCTTAGAAACTACTATTCTTTTGATGAAGGTGATTTAAAATGTCCTATTGTTAATTTTCTCTCTATCCCAGAGAGAGAGAATTGTAGGTATTGTCAGTACAAGAAGGTTGCAGGTGGAAAAAGAAAGGAACTCTCCTTCCATAGTGCCTGACTGCCAAGGCATCTGTGTAGCATAGAAATGCATCCACACCTGTCATGCCAGGTGAGCTCTCATCGTGACATTGACAGCAGGAAGTGTTAATAGAAAATGGATTAAGTTCTAAGAACAAATAAGACCGTACTGCACACCTAACAACCTCCTGCTGCCTAAAAAGAGGGAACCTTTGAAGTGGAGCAGCTGCTTTTGTTCCTTTCACTGAGTCAGTGAAGGCTCCCTATGCACCAGGCAGTTACAAACCAATTCAAGGGGGCCAATTTATTTTCTCTGGAACTCTGTGGCTTCCCTTTGCCATTAAAGAAAAGGTGATGAAGGGGGAAAAGGGGAGGGGGGAGCACATGGGGCTGCATGTATGTGCATAGAAGTTACTATATTTTTCACTACCTTTTCCAGAACTTCATGGAGGTGTTAGCTGGACAGGTATAAATCCAAAGGTTTCAGTGCAAGAATAGGGTGACCATATGAAAAGGAGGACAGGGCTCCTGCATCTTTTAGCAGTTGTATAGAAAAGGGAATTCCAGCAGGTGTCATTTGTATACATGCAGCACCTGGTGAAAATCCCTCTTCATCACAACAGTTAAAGCTGCAGGAACTATACTAGAGTGCCCTGATACAAAAGAGGGCAGGGCTCCTGCAGCTTTAACTATTGTGCTGAAGAGGGATTTTCACCAGGTGCTGCATGTATACAAATGTGTTTTACAGTGAACTGCCCTTCCAAGAGGCCCATGTTACATAGAATTGTGCATGTAGATCATAAGGAACTGAAGTGCTTTCCTATCCAGTGTTTACAAAGCCTTAACTGAAAGTTTCATCTTGGAAAACAAACAGACTTGTTGTTTTTCTAGCAGGAGTTTTGGCTGAATCATTCACTGGGTCCCAGTTTACTGGCCTTTGGCTTTCAGTGTGGCCAACCTTAGTGTATAATATTATTCAATTATAGTAAGAGTAGACTAGGCTGACCAGATAAAATCCAGGTCAGGACTCATGTAACTTTAACAGTTGTAGAGAACAGGGAATTTCCGCCAGTGTCATTTGTATGCAATTAGTTCCTGGTGATATTCCCTCTTCATCACAACAGTTAAAGGTGCAGGCACTATACTAGAGTGACCAGATACAAAAGAAGGCAGGCCCCCTCCCTGCACCTTTAACTGTTGTGATGAAGAGGGAATTTCACCAGGAACTAATTGCATACAAATGACCCTGGCTGAAATTCCATTTTCTCTACAACTGTTAAAGTTACATGAGCCCTGACCTGGATTTTATCTGGTCACCCTAGAGGAGACCACATTCCTCAGTTTTGTACAGGTCTCATGTTGCAACACGGTTAGGGCTAAAAGTCAGTCCCAGGTCTGAAAAGGTTAACGACTACTGGATTAGACCCTTTTGCTTTTATTCAGGCTTTTCCTCAGGGATACTCATGTTCATACATAAGGCTTCAGTGGAGCCTAAAATAGCATCTGTATTAAATACAAAAATAAGGGGGGGAAGTCCAATGGTCATGGATGGGTCATTGCCTGGACTCAGTAAGTAATCCAATGTGCAAAACAACCATGAATGATGACCGCTACTGTTGAGGCTCTGTTAGAGTTTCCAGCTGGGGGAAGAACAAGAGCGATGGCAGAGTATTCTGGAAAAATGCTTTTGGAATTTCCCATATCTGACCACAACATGGAAGGGGGCAGGGTGAACTTACAAGAAGGCTGGATTTTTCCATGACAGAACAACCAAAAATTGACAACGGGGATAGAGGCGGAGAATCCAAAACAGTTCAAAAACTTCTCAAATTCCATAATCTTCAAAGTATTGCTTTAACAGAACAGAACATTAATGGTTGTGATCTAATAGTCCTTCTAGGCAGATATTCCATCTCTTTGAGTGAATGCTTATACATCAGGATATTTTAATCACAGAGAACTGGGTACTCTGTTCCCTGCTATTTGCTTCCAGTCTTTGGCTGTTTATAGCAGTACACATCCTTAGTGGCTATAGATATTCTATTATTATTTACCACTACTAGGCATGTTGATGAAAGCCAATTACACATTATGTGAAGTGACATTTTTATCTTTTTTGAGCACACTGCAGTCTTGGTAAAGAACTAGCTTCCAGTTTATTAGCATGAATGAAAGCACTAGTACATTATTTGGAAGTGTTATAATAAATTATAGTTCATGAGTTCCTAACCGGTATTGTGAATATGTCATCACAAGTTTTTCACTTTGCACTCATTACAAACTTGAGTTAAGGGCATATTGAAATAAAGGGAGTAGACTAATGTATTACTGCCACTCTGGTTCAAATAGATATCAGTTTAAAAAACAATAACAATCTACCCTTAACTTTCATCATTTTTTTCCATCTTGGTGTTTATGGCAAATTTCAGAACAATCCTAAGTGGGATAGGATGGAGTGAAGTCACTTCCAAAGCCCTGTGAGTTCACTATGGGCAGGATGGATGAGTGAGGGAATTAATTCTTTTATTGGCACCAGCAGTTGAATGGTTGTTGTTTTTCTCTTCCAATGAAAACAGCAGGAGAGAAAATGCAAGGGGCCCAATTTTTCAGCCTTACAAAAGAATGGAGGCTCTTGGATCCAGTGGTTCCAAGACTGCCTCTCTTTATCCTCAGAATGCCTTGTGTCAGGGTCTACCACTAGCTGGAAAACCACTGGTGATAGATGTACATCTATAGAGCTTTCTGCAAGTGTAATTGGTAGAGGTCCCCTCCCCACCGTGCTAATTTCCATAAGCCAGAGCAACTGCAGTTGTCTCATTACCTTATTCAACTCAGCTTTATATCTTCCATTCATCTTCTATGTTGTTCAAAATTCTAGGGTTTTGTGAACCATCTCAAACTTGTGGAGAAGCATGATGCAAGTATTTGAAGATGTCCTCTATTTGAAGGGCTATTATGAGGATAACCAATTTAAATATAAAGACCTTTAAAAAGAGAGAACATGCAGTGCTCTTGAAGTCCCCCATCATAGTTAATCCCTGGACAGCAGTCTGAACATGTGCACAGGCCACCTGGTCACTATTATTATTATTATTATTATTATTATTATTATTATTATTGTTAATCTCTTTCTTGCTCATGGCGATTTTTCTAGACGGACATGACGGGCTTTGCCAAGTCATGCTGTCTTTTACAGATTCAGGAATTTCCTGACAATTGAGCATTTTTTTAAGTAGGACTGCTTTCTGTATGTTGGTGTGGATGTATTTTGGTAGGCCCAGTTTCTGAAGGTTTTCTGTATAGTTTTTTGATGTGATGCCGGTGACTGAGGTGACTAACGGAATAATTGTGACCTTTTCCTGTTGCCATAGGTCTTTGACTTCCATGGCCAGTGGTGTATATTTTTCTCTCTTTTCATTTATATTCCACCTTTTTCATCTTGCAAGGAACCCAAGGTGGCTTACATGGTCCTCCTCCTATCCATTTTATCCTCACAACAACCCTGTGAGGATTGTCCAAGAGTCAGTGACTGGCCCAAAGTCACCCTGTGAGCTCATGGATGAGTGGGGACTAGAACCTGGTTTTCTGTGTCCCACTCCAACACTCTAACCCCTACACCATGTTGGCTTACTATAGTGAAATCTATTGTATTTTTATTTTAAATCATATCCTTTCTAAATTTGCATCTATTCATATAAATTAGCACAAGCACATTTTATGCAAATCTATGTCCTCTTTGTACGTGTGTGTGTGTGTACATGGCCACCCTAATTCTGACTGAATGCAAACATTGTGGTTTCAACACCAAGCCCGCTTTTTCTCTCTGCCACTCTCCCTCATTCTTTTTACCATCCAGTCCTGTAAACTGGCAAGTGTGCTCACTATTTTGTGACACTCTGATTGGTTCAAATAAAAGAATTGATCTACTGTGGATTCTGAAATTATTCCACATTCCACTTTTGAATATCCTCCCTAAATTCCATTGTTTAGCAAGAAAAGTTGATCACACCGTTACACTTGCCCCACTTTTCCAAGCAGTGTGAAGATCCAGGGGTGCAGAACTTACCTGGGATTTGGTTTCCATTGGAAGGAGGCCACCTAGAGGCCTATGGCATTTTGTAATAGCTGATTTTATTTACAAATATAGGTTTACAGGTTGAGCATAGGTGGGGGGGGCACAACTTAAAAACACTCCAACATCAGACATCCAGAGGGAGGCAACCCTCTGTCTCCTGATGCTGTTAGCTTACAAAACCTCAGGTCTGTCTCCAAAACTGCAGTCTGCCTCTTGGTTTTCTTACACTTATGCCCATAAACACACACCTAGATTATCACATTTTTATCTGGGGTGAGGAGGGGGAGGTAGGCAGGCAGGCAGGCCTTCTACCCACATTTCTGATTGGTTTCTCCTATTCATTACATCCTAGAGTGGTCCTGCATCAAGGAAAATCTTTTAACAATTAACTCCCATGGGAACCCACCACCTGGATATTATTAACACTCCTTTGTCAAGGCCAAAGCTAGCCCAGTATTATCTTAAAGCAACCCGCAGAAACCTGATCGCTTTGGTATCTGGAAAGTGGCCTTTAAAGAGATCATTAAGACTGATGATGACAGGAATGGCTGCTGTAGTGACTGGAAACTGACCAGAGGAAAATTTGGCTCCCAGCAAACATTAGCTCAGTGTTTCCTACTATAAACTCCCATTTGCCTCCTTCCAGCGCCCCTAGGGAAACATGGCGCACAGCTGGAGCCTGATTGTTTCTGAGAGACTTCGTGCTCTTTCGACTATCAGTGCAATGAAGAACTGGAAAGCCGTTCAGGTTTATTCTGGAAACTGACCCCTGAGACTAAACTGGATTAAAAATAGCTTCTGGAAACTTGTCTGAAATGAAATAAACAGTCTTTCTTATTCAGAAACTCTACTGATGGGGGTTGGAGTGGGCAAAGAAAAGTATGGGGAGAGTTTTTTAAAAATTAGGGCTTTGGAGATAGAATGGCTATATATATAGGATGACCATATGAAAAGGAGGACAGGGCTCTTGTATCTTTAACAGTTGCAAAGGACAAGGAATTTCAGCAGGTGTTGTTTGTGTGCATACATAACCTGGTGAAATTCCCTCATCATCACAACAGTTAAAGCTGCAGGAGCCCTGTCTCTTGACCATGTACAAAAGAGGGCAGGGCTTCTGCAGCTTTAACTTTGTGATGAAGAGGGAATTTCACCAGGTTCTGCATATATACAAATGACACCTGCTGAAATTCCCTTTTCTATGAAACTGTTAAAGATGCAGGAGCCCTGCCCTCCTTTTCATATGATCAGCCTATATATATATATATATATATATATCCTTTCATTTAGCTGCAAGCAGCTAGATAATGAAGGCCAAAGTGTTTATGTTCAACAGCAATGATTTTTAGATCTGCAAAGGTTCATGGCTGTGGTAAGATTTGAACTGTGAACCACCCAGTCTTAGCTGCTATACTTTGCCAGCCTTTAAGATCAGATGAAGTAGTTGGCTATAGCGTGCACCTTACATAATTGAAATCAGACACTAAAATAAAAGATGGGAAAAGCAAACAAATAAGCAAACAAAAATGCAGAATTCAAAGCCTGCAGCTAGGATAACAGGAACGTTAATCCACTGAGGATGAGCAAGTTCTTTCTGATGTCCTATATTTTCATCCAATTGAAGACATTAAAGGCGTCATCGAGAGGATGGCACCCTTGCCACTAGGAAGTCCCTGAACTTGGAGGCTTCCTAAGACTGCTGAGCAGAAGCGGGAGGAAGGACAGAGGCGATCTTCACCTCCCCATCCTCCAATCTCCTGTATTTTTGCTAGACAGGCTTTTCAGACCATACAGCGAGGAGACTTCAGAGGGGGAGGGAAGGAGGCTAGATGAGGCTCAGGATAACTCTCTCATAGCCTCTTCGGTCTCCTCCCCTTCAATCCCACCAAAACGCCCCCTTTCCCCCCTCTCTGAGGTCACTTTTCTGGCCTGTGAGAGGGAGCCGGCTGTGAGGGGGACATCTGTGAGGGGGACGGATGTGGGGTCAGATCTCCAATTGCCCCTTCTGAGGTCAGAGCACTGTCTCCAACCTCAGAAGGGTTTTACAAGCCATCGTACAGTGCCTGGGATGCTTTCCCAGGGAGCATAGGTTTGCTCTCTAAATTACCTATCTTTGGTGTTATTTTAATCATTCAACAGTGAACGCAGATTATTTTCTTCCTATCATACAGCCATATTATGTAAGCACTAACTATATTTCCTCCCCCCAAATTTTTAATACCTGTGGAGAAGGAAGAATATATATTGGAGCTCTGAAAGTAAGCTGAGGTGAATGGTAATTTGCTATTATTCTGCCCTATTCGGTATTAGAATATCATCAAAATGTTCCAGCCTGGCAGGAGAAAGTTGGTTGAAGCTGAACCAGAATAGAAAAAGATAGGCCCTTGCCCTGAGGAGTTTACGGTCTAAAATTCAGCATAGCAGAAACAGAGGGAGGGAAGCGATGAAATATGGAGGTGGAGGCAGGGGAAAATAGGGAAGCAAGGGCTGAATTATACATTATGCTAATCATGTGGTTTGCCCTGAAGTACAATAGTATTCTTTCACAAATAGCCAGTTCAGGGATCAGGACCCTGATATGATGGGTGCCTTTAACCCTTTGCCCCCTGCTGTAGTAGCAATTTGGATTGGTGGGGGGATGTGTCTGCTATTTGAATGGACAAAAAATTCTATGGGGATTAAAGATCTCCCACCCTCCATGCCAGGATCCCAATCCAGATGTCTTTTGGGGGGATGTTAGCTATTTGCAAAAGACAATAATCTTGCACTCAAGAGCATAGCATGTGATTAACATGAAGTGTCATCTAGGAGGCTGAGCCAAAGGCAGTATAGAAAAGTGGGTTTTGAGGAGTTCTTGAAGGCAGTAGGAGAGGTGGCATCACGCAAGCATTCTGAGAAGTGTCTCCAAGAAAGAGGAGAGTCTTTTGACAGAACAGGAGACTTTTGGATGATGAAAGGTAGTGAGGCAAAAAAATAAAAATTAAACAATATCTCCAGTTAAAAAACAATTAGGTAGCACAGGGTGGGGAACGTGTGGTCCTCCAACTGTCATTGGACTTGCCAGCATAGCCAATGATGAGGGTTGATGGAAGTTGCAGGACAGCAACAGCTGGAGGAGAATTATGGTACTATGCTGCAGAAGCATATGACATAAGAGAGCAACCCCAGACCAAAAGCCTATCTAGCCCAGCATCTACAGCATAGTCCATCATGTAGTCCAGCCCCCAGATGCCCCAATGGAAGCCCATAAGCAGTGCAGGAGTGCACTAGCAGCCTTTCCCTTGTTTTCCTCAGAAGAACCATCCTATAGCACCAACAGCAAAGTGCTGGGGAGAGTGCATCCTTCCCTTTCAGGATGCCTAGCATGGAGCTTTCTCTCTTCCTTGAATAAACGTTATGATCAACAGCCCAAGAAATTTGAGGGTCCATGTACAGGGTTTTCAAACGGATGATCAGCCAACCCTAACATGGGAGGGACTGAACCTAAGAGGGACCGCTGTACTAATGGTGCCTTAACCCCAGCTTAAGGAACAGAACAACAGAACCAAGAAAGCCCACCCCTTGTTCAGACATCCAGCACACTCTCCCACATGTGCTATTGCTCAAGACTTTTTTATATATATATATATATATATATATATATATATATATATATTAAAATGATATAGATATAGACATATTGCTCAACTGGCAGATGCCTTCAGGGCAGTTTATAATTTAAAACTCGGGGGGGGGGAACCCATAATGCTGGTCCTAATTAATTCTTGTAACTTGTATAGAGGCTCTAGGGTTTTGTACACAAAATCAGGCTTGCATGCCTATTAAACATGGCTCTGCCTGCATGTTCCATTGCCATGAAGAAGGGCTTTCCTGTGGCTTCTGCTTGGGATAACTAAACCAGTTCCTCATGTCTTTCTATCAAGTCATGTGCATTGCAATCCTATGTTTACTCAGACGTGATTCCTCCTATTGGTTCAGCTGGACGACTCTCTGATAAGGGTGCTGAAGACTGAAGCATTAAAAACCAATTGTTCTCCAGGGGAGAAAGTATTTCATTTGGTGGCAGGTCAGAGAAAACACCCTATAGCTGTTGGGATGACAGCTGTGGTGGGCACTGTGACCTAATCCAGCCATCCACAACTTGTGCCCTCCATTTGTTTTGAATTACAATTCCCAGCATTCCCTGACCATTGTCCAGACTGCTTGGGCTGATGCGATCAGACATCCAAAATTCTCAGCTTCTGTATGGACCCCATGTGTAGGTTCATATCGCAGCCCTGGAATCAGAAAAGCATACATTTCTGACTAGAGCTCTGCGTATTCCTAGATCCACCTCCAAGGCAGTTGTCCAAAGGAAGACAGCCTGTTGTTGAGTGGGAACTTTTATCTCAGAGGAAGGCTATTTATTTTTGGCTTATGATAATTTTTCAACAGGCCTCTTCTCTCATTCTACTGGCATTTGAAAACATGGGGGCAGAATCATGGGCCACTGAAATGCATGAAATCATTTCTAAATTGGATTTTTCAGTGGACTATTTTGATGGGAAGAGTCTATAATGCTTCCCATCTGAAAGTCTCAAGATGTTTGACCAATACTAACCTCTACTATTGTGCTAGTGGCCACGTTTTGTTTCAACATGCTATAAAGCTCTTTCAGCTCATCTAGGGAAATTGCCCCCATATTTGTCTTTTATCTGCCCTTATGGTTTTAGATGGTCCTTAACTAAATGCATATTCTGCAGTTAGTGGTGGCTAAGGGATGACATAGAGAGAATAGACACTGTCCACTTGGATGCCAGAAAGTAGAGGACTTGATTCACTTTCTTTTGAAATGCCCATTGTATTTAGATTTGAGGATTTGATACCTTGATCTTCTTATTGCTGGTATTACAGAGAGTTCCTCTTTAAACTAAATCTTATTTTTATTGGCTGGGACAGATAAATTTGTGACATACTATATATGCTAAATTGCCTCTAGGAAAGAGGAAAGTTTTATCTTAACAAATGTTAATATATTGAGTTATTTTAATGACAACAAATTTTACTATAGATCAGTTGCTGTCAGATCATGAAATTATTACTTATTTTCCTATTATTATGTTTAATTTGAGTTTCTTGTATGTTGACACTTCGTATTTTTCTTGTTATGTGTTTTAGTCTGATATATGCAAAGCCTGGTTGACTATCGAGTAATGTACAGGGCTGAACTGAAGTCCAAAACATCTGGTAGGGTGACCATATGGAAAGGAGGACAGGGCTCCTGTATCTTTAACAGTTGGGCAGAAAGGGGAATTTCAGCAGGTGTCATTTGTATGCATGCAGCACCTGGTGAAATTCCCTCTTCATCACAACAGTTAAAGCTGCAGGAGCCTTGCTCTCTGTTGTACCTGGTCAAGAGGGAAGGACACCTGCTGAAATTCCCTTTTCTATCCAACTGTTAAAGATACAGGAGCCCTGTCCTCCTTTTCATATGGTCACCCTAATCTGGAGGGCTGCATGGTTTATAGAAAAATGGGGGGGGGGGTCCCCAAAGGGAGAGACAGCTGGCAAATTTCAGTGCTCCAGACTTTTGAAAGGCATTACACTCCCTCCCTCCCTCCCTCCCTCCCTCTCTCTCTCTCTCTCTCTCTCTCTCACACACACACACACACACACACACACACACTCCTTCGGGACCTTCCACAAGCAGAGCTCTTCCTCTCGAGAAAGACAAATCCTAGATCCGACCTGATTTAGAGTGCTATATATGCTTGTTTGGACAGAATAAAGTCCTGGGAGTTGTAGGACTTTTTTTCTTTCCAATCTCTCCTTTTTTACTTATCTACTTTTCTTCAGGGGAGCCCCCTGCCTGCCCCTGCTATTATGGGCCTTGAAATAAATAATGGCTGGTGACGCACAAGCTCTGTGGTGAAATGCTTCAACTGTGCCTTAACTTTTGAGATATGCAAAGTAAACAGTGAAATCAACCTCCTCCTGATGTTCTGGTGATCCTGCGTTGTCCAGAACTAGCACAGAGCCTTTATTACAGTTGTGACTGAGAAATCAATTGCTTGAGGCGTAAGAGGGGGAAAATTATTATTATCCATCCAGCAAGTAATGCAGTGGCAGAGGGAAAAGACTAGCTGCTGTTTCACTCAGCTCTAACAGCCCTTGTTATCTTTAGCATCGGAAAACAAGCAGTAATCAGCAGGCAACAATGAGCTGGATCAAATATGCAGGGAGGCAGGGCGGGGGAGAAGTCCTGGTCCACCAAGGGTGCATCCTATGCATGTTTAGATGGAAAAAAGTTCTACAGAACAGGGTTAAAGGGACACACACAGGGGAGGCAGGTTTATGCCCCGTTCCCTGTATTATGCATAACACTTTGTATAAATGCAGAATCTCTCTGTCTGCACCCTTAGGCATGCATTGAAAAGTCAGGACTTGGATTTCTTGTAGAACTATCACATTCAAGACATTCAGCTGACTGTACCCACATTGTCAGCTTTTGCCTCACCTCAAACTCATTAGTTTACCTCAGAATACCTGCGATCATGGAGAACACACATTACATCTCTGGATACAGCCGCCCATGGGCATGGACCAAACCATGACAGGCCTTGAACCTGCCTGATTCATATGTTAGCAGTATTCTCTGCCTCTGTGCCCAAAAGATGACTGCTCAACCAACTGGTTTCTGATTTCTTATGTTGTTGTTGTTGTTTCATAGAGGGCAAATACAGATATTTGCAGGGAGATGCACAAGGATCACCCTTCTTAAATGGCACATCTTTTTCAGTGGAGCTGTCTCTCTTGAAATGGATTTGTGGATGCTTATCCAGATGCAACATAACACGGCTTGACCAACTATCTGAAGCTTGTTCAGCAGGGGTGACAGATGCACTACATCTAGACATGCATCAAAGCACACACCATACGCACACACACCATACACTCAAGCATGACCATGTGTCCTGTATTACAGAGGACAGTCCTCTATTTGAACAGCTGCCAGAGGACTGTCTTCTATTTTGAAGGTGTCCTCTGTTTGAAGGGCTGCCCAGTTCAAGTTTTTAAAAAAAATACCATCAGAAGGAAAATCTGGGCCTTGAAGCTGCCCAAGAACAGCACCTTGATAGCAGACTGAGCAAGACACACAGTCTTCCACACTGTGCTGAGTTGTACTGTATTTCTATTAAAATTATAATAAGGTTTTCTAAATCTGCATCTATACATATAGGTTAAAATCTGCAAATTTTATGCAAATTGGCACCATCTTTTTTGGTAATGCGTTTCCTCTTTTGGGGGGGACAACCCACATGTGTCACCCTAACACATATACACACACACACACAACGTATCAAGATGAATGAAGTAACCTAAGACCACAAGCTCCAAACACTTTGCATTGACTTCATTCCACAAAACATGACTATGTGAATCAGACCTCACTACAACTTGTCATAAATATAGTGACTTGTCATAATCAAATACCCCAGTGGTCACGCACACACTGCTAGCATCAGTCACCATGTGCTGAGTCACCGACAACTGTATATTAGTTCTATCCTGCTAATGCTGCTTTGGCTCCTACTTTGGGATATTTGCCTAAAATGGTCAGTGGTGATTCAGCATATCATGACTGATGTTAGTAATTTGAATGTGGCTGACTTTGTACAATCCAGCTTTACAGGGAACCCTCGCCATGAGATTATCCTGTAGTTCAGGGGTGGAAAAACTGTGGTCCTCCAGATGTTGTTGGACTTCAGCTCTCGTCATTCCTGACCATCAGCAATTTTGGCTGGAGCAGATGGGAGCTGAATCCAGCATCTACAGGGCCTCAGGCCTACTACTTCACTGGTAGGACATGATGGTACCCATCTCTTTCAAAGTTCTGTAGTTGGTGAAGCTCCTGATTTACTTGTGCACATGTCTCCTTGTCCACCTTCATCTCCGTCTTCTCTCTCAGAGCTGTTGGGAGAGGTGAGTAATAAATATATATTATTATTATTATTATTATTATTATTATTATTATTATTAAGTGCTTAAAAAGGCAGGTACTATCACTGGTTGAAGCCTGGTAAATCTATTGCCCAAAAATGTTCTGTAACTGAATTGCACAATATGCTGTTCTAGACAGGAGCTCTTGGCTTCTGCATGCAGAACATGGTACCAGGAGGAAGAGCAGCACTTGGCAGCCCTCTCACTGCATCTGACTAAAATGCTGCTATGACTTAAACTCTACACTATCTAGTGCCCTCAATTCAGCTACTGAACCATGGCTGACAGCAATACCGGCTGAGAGCCACTGAATCTGATATACAGTCATAATGGCTAAGGGGAAAATCTAAGGTCATCTTGGTAAGCATGCATACTTCACACATAAATGCCATCGGAAATCTGACCAGAGAGGGAGAGTGGTTCAGGAGTCTTGCAAGTATCCTGTTACTAGCAGAATATGGCAACACATCATTGTTCTAGATGCAATGCCATATAACTGATGTGGACTTCCTGAATTCTGGGCCCATGTGGTCCTTCATGGGCTTTAGCCATTGGTGGCTCTCTGTGATCTTTCCTGCTCCCTTGGAACCTCCCTTTTAGCAGTGGAGGCTGGTGGCTCTGATGTCAGTGGGGGTCTGTGTTTCTGTCAGAAGCAGTCAGAACTCTAAAGAAGCTATCCAAGTTACTGAACCCATTTTGAGGATCAGGAGGATTCACAGCCCCACTGACATCAGAGCCATCAGCCTCCACTGCCTTTTAGCCAAGGATTGAATCTAGGATTTCTTCCGCATGCAGCACATGTGCTCTGCCACTGGGTCAATGGCTTTTCCTCCTAACCTAACCTGACAATGCTGGATTAGAGGATCTCTGCATGAATACTAATTCTCCTTTTGTTTCCCACCCAATTTATAGTCATACAACAGAAATCTGATGCCTATTATCCCTTTTTGGTTGTCCTTTAGTGGTAACCTGATGGTTTATGAGCTAGTCTCTAGGAGACACTGTGCAGATGGAGAGCTGTCAGCTCTTAAATAAAGGCACAGACGCAAAGCTCTTGTTCCAGGACAGAAAGAGCTGGCTCACAGTCACACCACTTGCTGTTTGAATTTTATTCCAGGTTCCACCACCACGCAACTACTAATTGCAGAATTCCACCACCGTCACCCCTGCCCGGCAAGGTTAAGTTTCTACCTTGGATCCATAAGATTGGAGAGAGCTGGAGACGTGGAGGGACAATGAATAGTGAATTATTATGCTTCGCACCTTTAGAGTTCTGAATGAAACCTGGAGCGGATTCACCACCCTGTTGATATCGGAGCCAGCAGCCTCCACTGCTTTGGGCCATGCAGCTCTCAGGCAACTACATTTCTTTGCACTGCCATTGCATTTAATCAACATTTCTTTGCACTGGCATTAAAGACGGATCACTACTAATAAAGTATATTATATGGTACTTTAAAAACATTTTAAAACTGCTTTTTATTAAAAAAAAGTTATCTGTATCTTCATAACAATCCTGCAAGGTAGGTCACTATATATATATATATATATATATATATATATAATATATATATATATATATATATATATATATGAAACTGAGGCAGTTATCACACAGGCGGTTTTAAGCACACCCACCTCGACTTTGCTCCACTTCTTCAGCACTGGACTCATATGACATTGTCCCCATCCTGCTGCTCTCTCTCCCCGAGGTCGCAGTTTTTAGTTTCTGTTTCGATTTATCCCTGAACAGGCAAAGTCCGAAACAGGCAAAGTTCAATAGGCCAAGCTGGGGTATCGCAGCAATACCAGCCACGTGTGAGTCAAAACTCTAGACTCACATAGGAAACAGAGGGGGAACACGCAGAAGCAACCTGGGGGTGGGGGGGTGGGGGGGGGGATAGTAGGTATGATAAAGCTCTTTCAAAGCGTCTATGGCAAGAATGGGACCTGAACCAAACTCTGCTTCCCTGGTTCATGCTGACTGTCATACAATAAATCATAGCTGTGTCTATACAGGTACATATATTATTGGAAATAAAAAGTCCCTATTCCCTTCAACCCTTGATAATGTTTAATGATTAGAAGGAGTTGAGAATATTCACTACAGATATGGAATCCATCAGAAAGAGGCAGGGCTGGGAAACCTCTTTCAGCCTAAGGGCAGAATTCAATTTAGGAGAAGCTCTTGGAGGCTGCATTCCAGTGGACCTGTTCAGATGACATGCTAAGCCATGGTTAGGCTGCTAACCCTATTGCAGCAAATGGTTAGTGAGCATGTTTAAACCGTGGTTATGTAGCCACCATGGTTAGGAATGGTCACACAGCACGCTAAGCCATCACGTTTAGCTCAAAATACTTAACCACAGAGTCAGTGACAGGCAGGGCCAAAGGCAAAAGGGATGAGGCGAAAAATACAAAGAAATACCAGTATATTGTATATTAAAGCTCTTACTGTCAGTAACTATGCCTTATGAGATGCATTCAAACCATTTAGAATGGGAGAAAACCAGCAAACAATTGGTGGTCGAACGGAAGAAGGGTGCATGGCTTTCTGAGAAACTCCAAATTTGGACCCCAAAGAGTGGGATTTGGCTCCCAGGCTGAAAGTTCCCCATCCCTGCTCTAATGGGACATAGGGGGTGTCTATACACTCTATTAACGCCATAGTGGCCATGCAGTGGTGCTACGTTGTTCAAATAATACAACTACCAACTTGCAGCCACATTGGGATTTCTCCCCCAAAACTGCGCAATTTCAAACTCTCAATTTACCACGACTTTTACCTTTACTCCAAGATCACCCCATTGTTTCCCAGTTTCGGTATGAGTTATCCAGTGAGCATAGTAATTGTGGGAATGCAGGGCAGGGCACTTGCTTGGCAATGGAATGGCCACCAGCACTGCGTTTTTTCCGGCTGGATAACCCGCACTTCCTGCTGCCCCGTCTAGCTTTTTCAATTTAGCCTCACTGTAGCAATACTGCAGGTTTTTGAGCTGATCCCCTTCGAACGCATTGTCATATAGACATCCCCATAGTCAAAACCAGGCAGCGATGAATACCAAGAATTTCCCAGATCTGTTGCCCAGAATTATTTATTTATTTATTTGTTTGTTTATTTATTTAATTTATATCCCACCTTTTTTCCTCCAAGGAACCCAAGGTGAAGTACATACTCATTCTCCTTTCCATTTTATCCTCACAACCTGTGAGGTATGTTGGGCTGAGGGTCTGTGGCTGGGCCAAAGTCACCCAGTGGGTTTCCATGGCTGAGTGGGGACTAGAACCCAGATCTCCTGACTCCCAGTCCAACCGTTTAGCCACTACACCACACTGACTCTCTAAATTTTGGATTTAGGCAGCCAAGTACTTGTGGTTACAAGCTTAAATACAACTACCAGTTGAATACAGGAGTTGTGCACAGGAGCTACCCTGCCTACTTGAGAGAGTTGTTTCAAATCTGTTTCACCTGGGAGAAAGGTGAAATAGCGACTTCTGCTTTCAAATGTGAAATACGTTTAAAGCCACGGCCTGGGAGTTAGAGCTCAGCCAACCCTACATCCCTGCTCCTGAGTGCGTCAGGCAAAAAGAGCAACAGCCAAATGGAAAAAGTGAGTCTGCTGGGATTATGAGAGCAAGGATTATTTTGTTTCTAAACTATAAATCAGGCAATGTGTAGAACTGCAGGGGAAAGCAGGCTGTTGGTGCTATCATTAGCCAGAGTTATGGCTTTCAGTGGGTGTTCCCTTTGCTTGAAAGCTCACTGTTGGGTTATGGCAAGAGAATGCTCAGTGATGGACACAAAGATTCGGAATAGGAAGAAGACTGCCTACTTCATGTGGAATTTAGTTTTCCTCTCTTAAAATAAGTCCCCACCCCACCCCAGCAGATAAATTAACTGCCCAAATATTACCCTAAAGAATAAGATTCACTTTTCTATGTGGTTTGTTGCCTTACCCAGGGTTTGTCTGGCAGATGATCGATGAAATCATTTTGTTCTCCCAACCCCTGGGTTGTTTTACCCCACCTGCTTTGCCTCCTCCTTCCCTATATCCTAAAAGACTTAGGCCCCCTCCACAAGGATGCGCTTTTGCGCCCGGTTCGGGGATTATGCGCATTTTCGCGGAGGCGCATTTACGCCTAATCCCTCTGCACGGGAGGCGGCGAGAAGCGGCGAAGCGCATTAAAAGATGCCCAAAAAGCACTTTACAGGTAGTTAATGCGCATAATCGCTTGTTCACACAGCGAAAATGCGCTTTAACGGCCGGAGCAAAATAAAAGTCGCTATTTAACGCGCGTTCGAAAATGCGCATTATCGGGGAGATAACGCGCCTGTACGCCCGTTTTGCGCTCCGCTCGTGTGTAGGTAAAATTTATAATGAGCCTTCAAGGCTCATTAAACGTCTCGTGTGGAGGAGGCCTTAGTGGCGCTGTAGTACAGGCAGGTCTTCACCACCGGCTTCCTGTTGGTTTGTTTTACACATGGGGCATGGATGTTTCATCAGCTGTTCCTGGCACTGCTTGAAGCTTACTGAAAAAAAGCTCCCTTTCCCTATCCCTAGCCAAAGCTTAAACAATTTTGAACGTAGTAGGAATCAGGAAGAAATTCGTTTAATTCACAACTGAACGCAAACTCAGCTAACATTGTACTTTGGAACCACCATACGAATCAAAGCTCAGTTATCTTTCCAAATTTCCATTTCTCCAAATTTTGCAATGGAGTTCTCCAACTAAAAACATATCTGTATACAAAACCACATATATTATGGGAAATAATGTTTAAAGCTGCACTATGTTAGGTAGGAAAGCAGCTTGCAAAGACGTGTCTATTTGGCAAAAATGCATGTATTCAGAGAAATGTGCACAAAAATGCTTGTGAATCTTCATGCAAATGTAAAAAAACAACAATAACAAAACTTCAGATTGGAAAAAATGAGAAACTGAGAGAAACCAAAACTGACAGATTCATCTATCCCTAACGTAGCCAGCAAAGCAGTTACCAGTCTCCATTTTCAGAGTCAGCTGGGAAAGTGTCGCCATAGGGCCTCCAAGGTTATGCTGTTGCTTTGGCAAAATGGATGCTGTTTTAAAGACTAGCGGTGTCTGCCATGGTGCCTGGCTAATCCCCTCTCTTCAGTTTATGTATTTCGAAATAAACAAATGTTACAAAAACACCATAAGACTCCAGTACTGTCTCCTTACAAGGGAACGGCTCCTGTGGAAGGCAGCCCATGAAATGTCCAACCACTCAGGGAGACGGGGAGTGCAAAACGAAGCAACACAAAACTAAATGAGTTACAATTCTTAGGCAGTATTTAGAGTATAACGCAACTCACTGTACAATAGACACTTGAAACAAACGATTTTCATGTTCAGGAACTGAAGATTGCCTTCTCCAACCTGATACCTTCCAGATGTGTTGGACTACAATTGCCATCACCCCCAGCCAGCATAGCATCGGCTGGGGATGATGGATATGTAATCCAACACATTTGGAAGGTGCCAGATTGGGAAGGCTGGAACAGTGGTCTTTAAAATAATTTCTCTTCTGCAGTGGAATGTTCCTTACATTCCTATTCTCATTCATCTTAAAAAACAACTCTATTAATTGTAGGGTTCTCCCAAAGGAGCTCAGTAATAGCAATGCTGTCAGATAGTTATTGGTATTATTATGCCCATAAGGCACATAGATCCTTATGCTTGATGCATTCTAAGCTACATGATTCAACAACTCAAGGCCAAATCAATTTAAGCTCCAAACACAGATTTTCAAAGCCTACCAGTTAATCTGGGATAACGGTCACATTGTGGAATAGCTTCTTTATGTGAAGCGAAAGGCACTTTTGCTGAGGAACAGTAACATGTAGCTGAGCTCAGACAACAAATACTGTGTACTGTGGTGCCCAGACACACGCCAGTGGTTTATGAAAAGATGTCATGCCTATACTCAAGTCATCTTGTGGTTAGGCTTAAAAACAGGGCAAAAAACCAGCAACTGGTTAAGACATGAGAGCCAACGCATGTTGTCTCTGAAATCTCAACTGAGGCCTCCTCCACACGAGACATTTAATGAGCCTTAGAGGCTCATTATAAATTTTACCTCCACACCAGCGGAGCGCAAAACGGGCGTAGAGGCGCGTTATCTCCCGGATTATGCGTATTATCGAATGCGCGTTAAATAGCGACTTTTATTTTGCGGCGGGATGTAAAGCGCGTTATGCCCATGTGTACAGTTTTTCAGCGAAGCGCATTTTCGGAGAGGTGTGAGCAGGTAGAGGGGGGTTTTGACGAGATGGGCGGGGAGAGGGAAGGGATTTCTGGCGGGAAATTTGAAAAAAGGCCCTCGGGTTATGCGCAGCCGCGCGGGTGTGTTCACGCAACGGATTGGCTGGAGGCGCAGGTGTGGTCGCGCGCCTATGCATATAAGCGCGTGCGCGCGATCCGACCGTTGACCTCATTTAACTTCGCGACGCCAGAGAGACTGCATCCTGAGTTATTTCCTCTCTACACCTTTTCCACCTAACGAAATGGCTGCTCCAGGAAGGGGAGTTTCTTGGAAAAAGGCAGAGATCCTCGACCTTCTGGACATTTTTGGGGAGCAGAAAGTTCAAGCTCAACTGAATGCCAGCCATAGGAACTTAGATGCCTATGAATCCATTGCTCAGGAAATGCAAAGAAGGGTCCATATCCGTACTGCGAAGGAGTGCAGGACCAAGGCAAAGGCAATGAGGCAGGAATATCGCAGGGTCGTGAATCATAATTCACGATCAGGGAATGATGCTGCCACCTGCCCCTTTTTTGAGGAGCTTCATAGCATTTTTCGGGGGGATGCTACTATTCAACCAAATCGCGTGGGCAGGAGTCTGAACATCCATCGTGTCCAAGCACCTGCTGCTGCTCCCCCAGTAAGTTCCCCCCTGGCTTTCCCGCTCTCAGAAGGCTCAGAAGAACTGTTCAGCAGTGAACTTCAAACAATAGATGTGGAGGACTACCTTGGAACGCCCTACTCTCCCGGAGGTACATTGATTGTAATTGCCATTTTTTAAAAAATCTCGTTCTTCCTTCTATTTCATGCCTATAGCTCACATCTGATGTTTTCCCCTTTTAGAATTCGAGACACCAGAAGATATTGGAAACGAAGAACCTGAAGGTATATACTGTTTCTTTTGTTGGGTTGGGAAGACTCTTAACTTTACAACTTAATATTGTGTTCCATGGAATAAAAAAATGTATTCTAAAATGGGGCAGGCAGATGCGGGTGAGCGGGTGGGGCAGGAGAGGGCAGGAGAGATCTCCTCTAGCTACCCAGCGTTTCTCTGGTCTCTCCAGGGCGGGGGGGAAAAGGAAAAGGGCAGGCAGCCATTTTGAACAACCACCCCCATTTAAAATGGAGGGAGGTTTGTGATTGTGCCTATTGATGAAACCTCCTAAAAGCTCTTCTTTTTCTGCCACGGCAGGAGCCTACAGTACCACCAGTGCATCGGAATCCATTGAGCAAGCAGATTTGAGGGCCAGAAATCTCCAGCAGCATCCTGCAGCAGCAGCACCGAGTAAATACAGGCCTAGCTAATTTCTGGGGTCAGACATCATGGAAGGAAGGGAGTTCCCAATGATCTAGGCTGGGTTTATGGGGGGGGGAGGGGGAAAGGGGGCCATTGGACACAACACTGTGGTGCATGGGACCAGAAATTGTGGTCTATGGGAGGGATTCCCGCCTTTTTCTCTACAGCAGTTAAAGTTACATGAGCCCTGACCTCCTTTTCATGTGGTCAGCCTAGGCAGGCAGCCATTTTGAACACACAAACAACCCCCCCCCTATTTAAAATGGAGGTTTGTGATTGTGCCTATTGGAATGAAACCTCCTAATAGCTCTTCTTTTTCTTCCACGGCAGCCTACAGAAGCAGCGGTTCCACCAGTGCGTCAGAAACCATTGAGCACGCAGATTTGAGGGCCAGAAATCTCCAGCATCCTGCACCAGCACCACCGTGTAAGTATAGGGCTATGTCAATGAAACCTCCTAAAAGCTCTTCTTTTTCTGCCACGGCAGGAGCCTCCAGAAGCAGCGGTTCCACCAGTGCGTCAGAAACCAGTGAGCAAGCACATTTGAGGGCCAGAAATCTCCAGCATCCTGCACCAGCACCACCAAGTAAGTATAGGGCTAATTTCTGGGGTGCATGGGACCAGAAATTGTGGTCTATGGGAGGGATTTCAGCCTTTTTCTCTACAGCACTTAAAAGTTACATGAGCCCTGACCTCCTTTTCATGCCCTGCCCTCTTTTGTATATGGTAACTGTAGTATAATACAGCCTGCAACTTTAACTGTGGTGATGAAGAGGGAATTTCACCAGGTGCTGCATGCATACAAACGGCACCGGCTGAAATTCCCTTTTCTCTACAGCAGTTAAAGTTACATGAGCCCTGACCTCCTTTTCATGTGGTCAGCCTAGGCAGGCAGCCATTTTAAACACACAAACAACCCCCCCCCCTATTTAAAATGGAGGTTTGTGATTGTGCCTATTGGAATGAAACCTCCTAATAGCTCTTCTTTTTCTTCCACGGCAGCCTACAGAAGCAGCGGTTCCACCAGTGCGTCAGAAACCAGTGAGCAAGCAGATTTGAGGGCCAGAAATCTCCAGCATCCTGCACCAGCACCACCGTGTAAGTACTGGGCTAATTTCTGGGGTGCATGGGACAAGAAATTGTGGTCTATGGGAGGGATTTCAGCCTTTTTCTCTACAGCACTTAAAGTTACATGAGCCCTGACCTCCTTTTCATGTGGTCAGCCTAGGCAGGCAGCCATTTTGAACACACAAACAACCCCCCCCTATTTAAAATGGAGGTTTGTGATTGTGCCTTTGGAATGAAACCTCCTAATAGCTCTTCTTTTTCTTCCACGGCAGCCTACAGAAGCAGCGGTTCCACCAGTGCGTCAGAAACCATTGAGCACGCAGATTTGAGGGCCAGAAATCTCCAGCATCCTGCACCAGCACCACCGAGTAAGTATAGGGCTAATTTCTGGGGTGCATGGGACCAGAAATTGTGGTCTATGGGAGGGATTTCAGCCTTTTTCTCTACAGCACTTAAAAGTTACATGAGCCCTGACCTCCTTTTCATGCCCTGCCCTCTTTTGTATATGGTAACTGTAGTATAATACAGCCTGCAACTTTAACTGTGGTGATGAAGAGGGAATTTCACCAGGTGCTGCATGCATACAAACGGCACCGGCTGAAATTCCATTTTCTCTACAGCAGTTAAAGTTACATGAGCCCTGACCTCCTTTTCATGTGGTCAGCCTAGGCAGGCAGCCATTTTGAACACACAAACAACCCCCCCCTATTTAAAATGGAGGTTTGTGATTGTGCCTTTGGAATGAAACCTCCTAATAGCTCTTGTTATTTGCTTGATAAAGTTTTAGTCAGTCCTGCAATTCTTATAAATGTGTGAAAGGACATTCTCATCTTCAGGATGAGGGTGCGAGAGAACCCATGGGACAGGCTGGACATGGAATAAATGATTTTTAAACACACTAAACTTTGCCCTTTCCCTTCAGGTACAGATGAAGGAATGAGACATCCCATCCCAAAGGCAGCACTCTCGCCTGCAACGCGCCTGGAAATGGCCAGAAACAGAAGACCCCCACGCAGCAGGGACACAGAACGCATTCTGGAGCATGCCTCTGCACACAACGCAAACCTCTTGTCTAGTGAGTACCTGGATGGGAGACCACCTGAGAATCCTATGTGTGCCTCCTTGAATTCTATTGAAGAAATTTTTATAAATCAAATAAATCAGACATGCAAAGTAGATAAAAAATCTGAACTTTTGTCCATTGAGCATTAGTTTTCCATTTCGTACCTGATAGGGATTGCCAACTTTTCATCTAGTCAGCAATAGCTATGCCATTAACAGCAACATGACATTGACATTTTTATTCCTGTTCTGTGAAAAACTTCATCTGCCAATTTTATTTATTTGTTTGCTTGTTTGTTTTTTAAAAAAACATACTTATGCACTACTATTCATTAAATATATCATAGAGTGTCATCACACTGAGGAAAATCTCATTTCCTTACCATCACTTCACTGCCCCCACTTTTGTCCTTCATTACTCCCTCTACTAATAGAGGCATAAGAACAGGTTATGGCTGGGTTCACACATCGCACTAACCCATGTTGGGTAGCAAGCTACACTTGGTAGATGGTTCTGCAAAGAACCTACTGTGCTTCTGTCAGATGACCAGGCAAACAAGCTACACAGAGTAGTTTATTTCACATACACTCTCGCCCCTCTTCCTACTGTACTCCTACCACCTGGGCTGGTATTCCAGCTTCCTTTGTGGCAGGAATAGAGATCAGAGCAGTGGAAGCATTTTTGGCTGCGCTGGCCAATCAGCTCTGTTGGTGCTACATGACAGACAACTTGCTAACCCACCATAGGTAAAATAACCTTTACTGCAGACCATGAGTTCTCAGAGTGGCTTATTTGGGGGAAATAGCCCACTGTGGCAGGGGAGGGCAATCCCACAGACAACATATCAACCCATTATGAGCTGTTCTGGAAAATAAACCATCATAGATGAGCATATTGTATGATCCCAGTCTATGGGACCAGTCTTGACAGGTCAGCTCCAGAAGGTGGTGCTAGGGGGACATTGCTCGACCCCATGGATTCTCCAGTATGGGGTTCCGCAGGGGTCAGTCTTGTCCCCCATGCTGTTCAACATCTACATGAAACCGTTGGGTGCGGTCATCCGGCCCTATTCAAACGTTCACTGGGGGTGGGGGTGGAGAAACTATGGATTGGGGATGGTAGGAGAACCATGACATGCATGCCCCTCACACGACCGGGAACCATGCAACACACAGTGGATTACTTACCCATCCCCACTCCATAGTCACTCCATTGTCCTTGCACCTCTGCCTGTTATCCCGGCGGCCGCTGTGGCAGGAAAGGGCTTGTGTCAGCCACTCCAACCATCACTGTGCAACAGCAACCATAGAGTTTGGCTACACTGCCTAGAGGGTTGCTGGAAGTTCTGGACACTTTAGGTGTCCGTCTCTGTTGTCACTGGGATTTTTCCAAGGAGCGGCCGGCTTTATGAATGGACCCCCCTCACATGATGTGGCAAGTCTTTACCCCCACTGCAAAGGGTTGGTACACGAGGGTGGGTGGGTGACATGCTAACCCACCATGGATTGCTCTCAAATGTGACCCACAGTCACTTAGTAGTACACATCTGAAGTCTCTGTCTTTTTTCTGGTCAGTTGGCAATCCCTCATGCATTGGATAGTTGCTCTACATGCATAGTAGTGACCTCAATCAGCATAGTAGAAGACTGGTGAATGACCACAAGGGTGTGTGAATGCAGTATTAATAAGACTAGTAAAATGCTTTGTGGTTATTGAATGATCGGCTTGTGAGGCTGAGAATTGGAATAGATTTTACTAGCATTCTATCCCTAATCATATGATCTTACATTCACCTGTGTTTCAAAAATAGACCACCATTAAGAGTGAGTTACTACTCTATAAGGTGAGGTGGGTTAACCTAGGATACATTTTTAAAAAGACATGGTTCACTATATGGCAACAGCTATGTAATTTGCAGTTTTATTCAAATGCTGGACTTTTTTTAAGCCTCTGTTTTTCTTCTCGTCTTTCCTTTTCCCCCTCTATTTCTTTTAATTCTGATACAGCGATACCATTCCCAGAGACCTCTGAGTCCCAGCAGCTTCAGCAAACACAAGCCAGTTTATAGCATTGCTTTTTTGGATTTCTGCGGGTTTAAGATTCCATTATCTGGCCTAGCCTGGGCTGGTTTATATGTGTGTGTGTTTCCTGATTTTCTGTTAACCATAATGATCAGATACCAGCACAAATGGTCCCCAATATTATAGACTAGATTTGCCAACATTCCAGCTGATTTCTATAGCTTTCTTTATCCTCCACCCATCTGGTCAGCTAGCAACCCTGTAATGACCATGGTTAGAAGCAGCAGCATACTGAGTTCCAGTAGATAAAGTATTTTGACAGGCAGTATGATCCTATGCATGCTTATTTGAACTCAGTGGGACTTAATGTACATGGGATTTACTCCCATGCAAGTGTTTGCAGGGTTACCTTCTAAACAATCTGAACTCTTACATCTGTCCAGCTCAGAAATGACTGACTAAACAAGATACAATCTCTGGCCTCAGCTCTCCATGTGTATAATTACAATGATGATGATGGTAATGAAAATGATGCCATCTTGCATAGGAACTGTTATAATAACTGACCAAGGTAAAGGTTGTCAATGACTTGTTATAATACTACAGTTCCTATATAGCCTGTGGCCCTCCAGATATTGTTGGACTACAATTCCCCATCATTCCCATCCTGCACACCATTGCTTCCTGGGGGTGATGTGGGTTGTAGTTTAACAAATCTGGAGGGCATAGATTGGAGCAGACAATGCTAACCAAATGCAGCCACCTCTGATAGGAATGAAGCAGCTGTTTAAAGTGAAAGCTCCCAGCAGTTGTTTATAAGGTGTGTGTTTTAAATATTAAGGAATGGTGCTTTCTTATCACCAAATGCCTCATGAATTGTGATGAGAAACATATAATCATGTTTGCTGTTCCTGTGCAGCCATCTTGGATGATTATGATGGTTCGTTTAAAACCTGGTAAACTTTTCAGAATTGCCAGGACCCAAAATCAACAGTAATAAGCAAATAAATAATATGCTTTGAGTTGTTTTCAGTAACCCAGGAGTCATTTTGCAAACATGCTGTTCTTCCTCTCCGCCCCCTCCATACCCTTTCTCACTTCCCTCCCAAGAAAGGTAGTTTTCTTCACAGGGATTAAATATGAACAGGGTTTTAAATCAGAGCGAGAGAAAACATCCCCTTTAGTCAAATCCCTATAAATAACAGTTTCCATCATGAAAATATTTGGGAAAAGAGACAGTCACCAGTCAGAAGAGAATAATAAATGATCAAGGAAGGTCTTATTTTCTTTGAATTCAGAATCAAGCTCAATTCGTTTAGGCTTGAAAAAAAGGAAATGGCGAGGTACACAGTTTTCAAATGAATACAGAATACACATACAAGTACCAGAAAGATATTAACCCCATCTTTGTAAACTAGTTTAATTCTACCATGCTCCTATAAGAGCTCATCCAGATTATTAGTATGTTTATCTCCTTTGAAAGGTTGTCCTACAAGTTCGAATTCAAAAGCAAAAGCCCAATATCCAGTCCATAGGGAGGGGAGTTTTGCTTTAAGTGGGAGGTAGCTAAGCTGTTGCCCTTCTCCTTTAAAAATAGCTGCATGGTGGTGTGCATGTCAACTCACAAGAGGGTGAGCTAGTAAAGAAGAGACTCACATGGGAGAGAGATGGCCTGTTGTATCAAACTTTCGAGTCCACAAGCACCTTATCAGTTACATTTCAACAATAATTCCATGGGGAAAAATAGAGTTCAATCAATATTGTCACAGGCATTTGCCAATAGGTGCCTAGAATATTCATACGGCCACTATTTACTCCAAATCTCAAATATCAGAAACAAAAATAGCCTTGAAATAGAAGATATTCCTTGAGAAATGACATCTGGGTCCCCCATGATATATAAGTAATGCATTTGTTTAACAATAAATTGTTTGCCTGGAAGGATCATTTCAGGATCAGGTTAATACTTTTAAAGCTTTGAAACGTCTTCAGTGACTCATAACCATTAATTTTAATGGAGTTTTGCCATCTGCACCACATAAGAGTATTTAATCTATTGCTGTTTATTGATCTCTATAATGTCTCAAAATTGTGAGAGGGAAACAATGTACAGCCATAGGTAGATCCAAGCTGTATGAGTAATTTCAGTGCCTTCCCAAAGTGAAGCCAAAAAGTGCTAGATTACTACTGGAACTATATATTACTTAATATAGCATTATCAGTGTATAATGTATCTGAAAAGATTAAATAAAGCGCATGCCTAGTAAAAGCTCTCAGCTGAACTCTTGCTCGGAAGATTAATGAGAAAGGAAGAGTGTAGAAAACAAAAGCACATATGGCTACAATTACATACATGCTACTGTTCAATTGTAGGGTGACCAGATAAAATCCAGGTCAGGGCTGATGTAACTTTAACAGTTGTAGAGAAAAGGGAATTTCAGCAGGTGTCATTTGTATGCAAATAGTTCCTGGTGAAATTCCCTCTTCATCACAACAGTTAAAGTTGCAGGGGCCCTGCCCTCTTTTGTATATGGTCACTCTAGTATAGTGCATGCACCTTTAACTGTTGTGATGAAGAGGGAATTTCACCAGGAACTAATTGCATACAAATGACACTGGCTGAAATTCCCTTTTCTCTACAACTGTTAAAGTTACAAGAGCCCTGACCTGGATTTTATCTGGTCAGCCTATTCAATTGTCTTGAATGTAAATGTATGCCAATATTCATAAGGCAATTATCTTGAAATTCATCGAGATTTAGCATTTAAGAACAAATAATAATGTATAGCAATGTTGTGAAATAAAACTTGTTGGCATCTTCTGATGAGGGAGTCTTTACCCCTTGACTTCAGTGTGAATCACTGAACAGTAAAGTTGGAAGGGGCCTATAAGGCCATCGAGCCCAACCCCCTGCTCAATGCAGAAATCCACCTGAAAGCATACCTAACATATGGCTGTCCAGCTGCATCTTGAATGCCTCTAGTATGCTGCTGATGCTATGCACAGAAAAGTTATAGGCAGAGAGAAGCTTTGCACATTGTTGGATCATGACTGACAGTGTTACATCCATGCAATTTCCTACAAAATCCAAAACAGAACAAGTTATAATACATTTTCTTATAATTTATTCCCAGGTTACAGTGCACATCTATGTCTATACACATCTTCTCAGAAGTAAATTCCTTTGAGTACAATGTGACTTACTCCTAGGTAAGTGTGTATAGGCTAGCAACCATAATGTAATTAACATGCCTAATCAGATTAACATAACAAGGTATTTCTCCCAATAGTGTATAGGTTTCTATAGTGTATTGGTGAGAAGGGGGGGGAGGATGTCTCACACTGCCTTTCATCAGTAAGGACCATAACTCAGTAATAAAGTGGATGTTTTGCATGCCAGGCACCATATACACTAACCTCTTGCAGGTAGGGTAAGAGTCAGATGAGATAGAAAGGCAGTCACTGGGATGATTTTAAGGGGTTTCAGGTAGCAATTCTGGAACAGATCTTTGACTCAGACCTTGATGAGATGGGTTCAAGAATGTCTTCCAGAGTAGATATTATTGGGCTATATGATATCACTGATTTAACTCCAGATGTTTTCCCTCAAAGGAAGGACTTCTGTTTGGGGGATTATTTATTTATTTATTTAAATCAATCATTTTAAAATTAAAATTATATCCCTCCTTTCCACTAAAATAATATAGAAGGTGGCTATCAGTAGAATACAGATAAAATGAACAAAGTTGTAATTAGAACATTAATCATCAGGTACAATAATGCATAAATAAGAAACAAAATAATAATGCCCAGCAGAGTAAACCATAGTTCAGCAGCAAATCAGCTTAGACACCAAAAACCTGACTGAATAAAAATGCTCTTGCCTTCTGGTAGAAGGACAACAGAGAGCCAGAGCCAGCCTCCCCTTCCCTTAGCAGGAAGTTCCAAAGACAAGGAATCGCCAATGAGAAATGCCCTCTCTTGTGTTCCCACCAAATGTGCCTTTGATAATGGTAAGAGACAAAGAGAAGAGTCTCTCCCAAGCATCTTAAAACCCAAGCAGGCTTGTATGGGAAAATGTGATATCTCAAATAGCCTTATCCCATCTTGTATAGGGTTTTATAATTCATAACCATGACTTCGAATTGTGCCTGGAAATGGACCAGTAGCAAAGAAAGTCGTTGTTAACAAGGGAGTCACATGCTCCCTATAACCAGCCCCTATCAATAATCTGGCCACTGCATCATGGTTCAGCTTTCCATACACTTTTCAAAGGCAGCCCCATACATAGCACATAATGGTTTTCCGAACAGAATGTAACTAAGATATGTGTCACTGCGGCCAGAGCTGACATCTCCAGGAATGGGCACAATTGGTACACTAGCCTTACCTGTGCAAACACATTGTAGCCATCACTGACACATTCCCTTATTTGCCTTTTGACTAACCAAGAGCACCTCTATCTTGTCTGACAGGTTCAATTTGTTCACCCTCATCCAGCCCATTACTGATATTGGATGCTGATTTTGAACTAGAACAGCTTCCTTGGATTTAGATAGAAAAGATAGAATTGGGTGACATCAGCACCCTGGTGGCATAGAAGCCCAAAACTCTGGACAGCCTCTCCCACCTGTTTCATGTATGATTTAAATTGCATGGAGGACAAGATTGAAGCCTGAGGGATATCATAGGACAATGGTCATGGCATCAAACATTTCCCACAGCACTACCTTCTGAACTCACTCCAACAAGGAGGACCAGAGTTACAGTAAAATAGGGCCTCCAAGTCTCATCTCATCCAGATGGATACCATAGTGGATGGTATTGAAAGAAGCTGAGAGGTCCAGTAGAAGCAACAGTGACACACTCCCTCTGTCCAGTTCCTGGTAAAGGTCATCCACTAAGGAGACCAAAGCAGTCCCTGTTCCATAACCTGGCTTGAAGCCAGATTGAAATGGATTTAGATAATCTAACTCATCCAGAAAGTCCTGGAGCTGGATTGCCCAAGAATGGAATATTCCATGGAATATATGTATTTAATTTATTACTGGTAAAATGTAATTCCCACCAGAAAGACCATTGCAATTTGAGTGCTGTATTGAGTAATTGCTATGACATCACTGACAGCTGTAACCTCCCTGTGCCCCCTGCCTTGAATGCTCACACAATGGAGACTGTTTTAAAGGCACTTAGAAAAAAATATGCTTCCTTAAATGTTGCTTGCTTGGTTTTTCCAGTTAGGTGCAAGAGTTTTCATGTAGCCCATAAAAATAAACGGGCAAACAGTTTTGTGATCCTTTTCTTTGAGATATGTGTGGGTGAGTGTGTATCTCAATCCGCAGCACTGGAGTGCACATCTCTTGCTGTAGTTTGGCTTTTGCGGTTTTAAAATGCAGTGAACAGGCTGCTCCTCTGTGCTCCATCCATGATCTGTGGACAGGATAGTGTACTACATCCAGTATTGTTCAGGAGTTAGCATGAATATAAGGCTAAGGTGAAGTTTGGGAGATTATTTAGAAACTTTCCCCAAGAAGTTATTTTGGTACATTTTAATCTGGCCATATAAATAAAGCCACTGCACCATATACAAACACAATATACAACCAGCTTAGAGACAGAGAACAAGGGTTTGCTAGAAATCTCTCCCTCCCCCCCCCAAAAAAACCCCTTACTCTTAAGATGGCACCCTTTGGATATTGACACAGCTTTTTCACTCTGAAGCAGCATACAGAAGATGCTGTGCAACCCTTCTATATAGATAATGTTCTGAATTTGTGACTACCTAGATGACCTGTATTTGTCATTCCTATAACTTTGGTCATAGGACCATGACCCTTTTACCCTATTGCCCCCCCCCCCTGTAACTTTAATGCCTTTGTGCTAAGGGAACTTAAGTAACTGAAGCAATGGTGTAGTAATGGGTTTACCTACCAAACTTTTCCCCTCCTATGTAGATATTTAAAAGCTTAGGAACATCCTTCAGGAGGAGACACTGACAAAAGTATTTGACAAAATAAGACCATTTGGGGGAATATGGAAAATTGCTCCCTACCAATTTTAAACCAGCTTATATACACTATTTTTAATACTAGGACATTGTAATCCCTTCTTTAAAAATAATGAAACTAATATTTCCACTTGTATTTAAATAAATTAACATATTCCACTGAACAATTATTTTTATTCTAAAAAAGGTACTATAAGAAAATAATATCAGAGAATTTCTAATATCCTCCATGTGTGCGTATGTGATCAATTCCTGACCGGATTTCCAAAATTAATTCTTGGAAGTATAAAACAAATGTAAATTCTCTTCCTGCAGAGGATGTCAGTGCCTACTGCTGTGTTCCTCTCAGCAACTTGACAGCACAACCTTTCCTGCCCAGTCTGATGGCATCCAAGGCCAGAGATACACAAACACAGCAGTGAAAACATATAGGTAAACAGCCACTGAAGCAGAATGAAAAGGAGGGGAAGGTTTTGTTGTTGTGGTTATGCAAGCAAAGATGCTTTTTGACCTGACTTTTTATATAAGGCAAGGGGAGGTTTACCTAGATTTCACACAAAGCTGTAAAGCAACATTATTTGAAGCACCAAAGATGAAACAGTTTGAACCCATCTGTTTCACAAAATGCTGTAAATGGTTATCACCCTGCGGTAGTTTTATATGACCATGTTTAAAGCTAGGGCTAAGGGGGCAATCCTGAATCTGCAAACAACCTTCCTAAAGATAAATGTTTCCTAGACCACAGGTTCTACAAGATACTTCCTGAGAAAAATCACCTCGATGACTGGTAATTTATTTATTTTAAAGGACTATTTACATTTGGGTTTGACAACTTGCTTCCAGGTTAACATTTGATTTCTAGATGTATGTACACACACACACACGGAATAAACTTTATTACTATGATGAAAAGGTCTGACTCCCTCAAATTGCCTTTTCAATACGTTACTATCAGGAAACAAATAGCTTCTCTCTGAGTCTCATTCCATGTCAGAACTTTTCTACAATGTCAAGCTTTGAGTTTCTTGCATTTTTTGGAACAGCTGTTGTCCAAATGCTGCTCTGCTAATACTTTCCAATCCTGACTAGCAGCATTTACCCCCTATGCAGACTCCTGGGATTCCTGCACAATCATCTGTCCCAATCTGCTGCATGTAGCACTATGCCAGTCTTAGTGCATCCTATTCTGCAGCATCACCTCTTCACTGGTTCTATACCCTCTGCTCCGGCAGTGTTTCTGGACACACAGTTTTGGCCCCAGCTCTGACTTCTAACTCTTCCCAGAAACCCATCTTTGAGTAAGTATTAAGAGTGAGCAAAATCCAGACAGCCAAATCCCCTCAAGCAGCATTCTGTTATCACCCTTTTAAGGGCCAATCCCATCCCTAACAATAGGCTCTTGGAGCTATAGAGGTATTTCCATAAGTCTCCCCCATCTCCAAATAACTAGAATATCAAACTACTGTGCTGGACCTCTGGGAACTCATCTGACAGATGAAAGTGGGCAGTTGACACAGTGTACTGCTCTGTTGTTAAATATTAAAAGGTAAACTGTATGTGTGTAGGGAGCGGGATAGAGAGAACCATTCTGATGCTTAAAAAAAACTGGGAGTAAAGTTTCAGCACTACAATTGTACTTTCCTGCACAAATGGAAGGAAGAAAAGCTGCATATGCATGAATAAAGGGGGAGGGGTTAGAGTGGGAAGAGAGATATGGAACTATCTTCTTAGTTTTCATTGGAATGGGAAAGAAATACCTCCTCCTATAGAAGAATATGTACTGGCTTCCTTCCCAAAGCCTCCTGTGTGTTGCATAATAAACAGCACCACTATATCCAGTCTCAAAACTTGGCAAATCATTGGATATGGTGGAAGAAATTAAGAAATGCAAGCTTTAACAGACCTTGGTCAGAACATTAAGCCAACTCTACTTCAAAAATAAAGTGATATTCTAGGGTTCTTAAATTCTGTTATTCTAGAATTGGAATAAACTTTGGGAGTCATTTAGTCCAACTTATTTTTAACTATGTATTTAAAAGCATTCATTAAACAACAACAAATTCCACCACTCACATGGGCTTTTGATGTATAACTGCAATGACTTCCTTTAATAACTGCAATGACTTCCTTTAATTCAAAACAGTAATGCACCCCTACCAATTCTTCCCTCCTCCTTTTCCGAGACCCCAGTTTTTTGTGCAATACCTCCCCAGAGAGTTAAAGACAAACAAAATTATCAGTTGCAGTATCAACATTGTGCAAATATATCAGTTTTATTTCTAATGTGGAAATAATTAGACATTCAGGTAGAAACATATTAAATTAATGCAGTCAAGAGTTTAAATGCAAAAATAAATATAAAGTCCAGCAAGTGATTGCATCCATAAAACATCTCAATTTGTTTCTTAACAGTTAGAAAAAGATGTGCAATTTTAATTTCACCCCCTTCATTTTTTAAAGGGGGAAAAATCAGCCCAGCCAAGATAGAAACATACATACAAGCACTTTCTTAAAAAAAAATCTTGACTTCACTTGCAGACTGCTCTGTAATCTAGCACATTCATACTGGATCTTTATCAGAGTTTACAAACAAACAAAATAAAAGAAAAGGGGAAAGGAAACTCCTTCCTTCCAAGTCTGTGTCCGTTAAGGTTTGGATATATCATACAAAATAACGGGGGGGGGAGGGGGGCGTCCAATAGCCGTTTATTGGAAAGGGGGAAAACCAAACAAACGTTGTCTGCAGCCGAGAGTCTCTTCAGAAACCGTCCCTTTCCGTTTCAAAGAAAAAAAGATACTCTGCCAACTTCATTATGAAGCACAGCGCCGCCGGGGGTGGGACGAGGATGGGCGGCGAGGGGAGAGAGAGATCGGAGTCCATCGCGCCCAGGTCAAGCCAAGGCACGGGTCCCTTCAGAGGGCCGAGTCGGAGTCGCTGGAGTCCAGGCTGTTCCTCAGCCGGCAGCAGCTGCTCAGCTTCCTCTCTTTCTGCAGACTGAGGTTCTGGGTGCTGCGGCGGAGGCACTCGAGGGACTGCAGGAAGGACTTCTTGGCTTTCTCCTCCTCCATCGGGGAGACCCCTTCCTCCTCCACCTCTTGGATCTCGTCGAAGGTCACCGGCTGCGTCTTGAAGCGCGACTGGCGGGGTCTGCGCAGCTTGCCCTTGGGTAGCTTGGCGGGCCGGGTGGGCTGAGGGAACTCCTCGGCGATGCACACGAAGTGCGGCATGACCGCCTGGTAGCTCGAGCAGATGCCCATCAGCTCGGCGGGCTTGGCGGCGGCTGCCATCATTCTCGCCTCAGGCGGAACCAGACTGGAGCCGAGGGAAGTCGCGCGGCGCCGGCTTAGCAGCACCTGCCGGCGGTGGCGCCCGCTTTGCCTTCGCTGCTTTGAGTCGCCCCCTCAGGGGAGCGGCGAGGAGGAACTAAAAAGCGCGGGAAACCCGCCGCCGCGCCTTCTGCGTCCCGCGCAGAAGAATAATCCCGCGGTTCCTTCAGCGGCGCGTGCCTAACGCCTCTGGCTCCTCCCGTCCGGCGGCTTCAGGGTTGTTTGCTTGTTGGGTTTTCCGCGCCGCGTCCCGGCCGTTATATACCTCTCGCCTGCCCACACAGGAGCATGCTCAGATGACAAGCACTGCCATTTAAAGGCGATGAGGCCGCTTCCCTTCCGCCTGACGTCTGGAGCTCGGGGAGGGGTTAAACTAACGACAACAACCCCCGCGATTATCAGCCGCAGAGACGAGGGGAAAGAGGGAATCCGGATAGCGGGGAGGAGGAGGAGGAGAGACACGCTGATGCACCCCACACACACTCTCGGGGGGTTTCCTAGCGAATAAAAGAAAATGCACTGAGTGATTCCTTCCTTTCAGGGAGAACCATAGACGCCAGGCGATATTCAGAGGCACTCACGAATAAACGGGTGGGGAGGGGGGCAGAAGTGACTCGGGAGATGCGCGAAGGGATCTTAAAAGAGTTTTTCTTTATTAAAAAAGTCAAGTAGCCTCAGCAGGGTCTCATTTTTTTTTTTTACCCTGGTAGCCGTGTTGGAAGAAAGGGCTTTAGCTCTGAGGGGAAGGATGGGGGTTAAACCCTTTGCTCCCATGCGACCTGTTTTCCCTGATCAATATCGCCTCCAACTGCTATCAATCCCCGCTGTGTAGTGGGCTGGGATCCTGCAGAAACAAACGGGACACACATTCACACAAACCCCCGACAGACAGACGCCGCGAGAAAAAAAAAATTATTCAGCCCTGATCCACAAGTCGCATGGAAAGGAAGGCATAAACAGCGTTGCTCAACACCGGCATGTTCAATCGAGAGGCGGGAGAGGACTTTGGTGTGGTTCGTTTGCGCTCAGTCGCCTCATCCCACGCAACTCACTTCTACTATCCGAGAACAAGAGGGATCCTCAAATGGTGGGTTATGTTTGGATCGATTATTTGCCCATCGTCGCTATGGGGGGCAGTGCGGTAAAATGAGCTAAGAACAAAGAAGGTCCTCCTAAGTAAATGCCACATAAAGGCGCAATTCCGTCGAGAGAAAACATTTGGGGGGTTTACACAACCCGTCTTTCTCGCAATAATCCGAAGGAGGGTAGAAAATGGGAATGAGTAAATCATGCTTCTATTTTACTTACAGTGTAGTCCAGCTCGCCCATAATAGCGCAAGGGAAATTTCTGGGGACATTTCACAGTGAAGCCCAGCCAGATGCGTTGATCCAACCGTTAGATCAAAACCTTCTCGGTTGACTAAAAAGTTAAATAATGCAGCTCAGTTAATCAGGCAACACGCTTAAAACAACCTCCCGCCCAATAAAATATAAGTGCATATGAAACCTGTGGACGAAGGTGCCATCTTAAAAGAGACGCAACCGCTTCACTCAGGAGGGAATGCCTCTTCTGAAACGATGCCTGCTGTGCCATGCCATATACATAAGCCATCTAAAGCAATGAATGCTTCTTAACTATTGTTTTAGCCATATGCAAATATCTACAGATTCAGAGTATAGTCTTATGAACATTACTCACAAATAAGTTACACTGAGTTCAATAGGATTTACTTCTCTGTAAGTATTTACAGGATTGAAGCATTGATTGGTTGATTGATTAAATAATTCACTAAAATGAACTAAGCAACTAATATTTATTTAATTTGGTGAAAGCCCTCATTCTTGCATTTTATATATATATATATATATATATATATAATTATTCTACTGGAAGGAAGGATGATGCATCCCATAGTTTTGGAGTTATTTTAACTAACATTGTCCTGATTTAAACTAGCTCATCGGTGGATTAGGTAAACCTGAGATCTGCCCAATATTGAAGTTTCAAAAACCTCCTTTAATATACTGCAGTCAGATTTTTCATTCCAACAAAGACACCATACAACTGTGCCGACTATATGTTCTGGTAAGCTTTAGCATCACATGGGCTGGGTTTGGACGACACAATAAGCAATGGGGGGTGTAAAGAGTCAATCGTCCATTGCGTTGCTTATTGTGTCATGTGGGGGATGACAACAAACAACTCACAGTATGCTATTTTTCCATTTTTCCATGGGCTTCTCTTTTGCTTATCCAGAGACCCATTGATTAAAATGTGTGGCGGGCTCTGTTGCATGTACAGTGTGTTATTTCCATTGGCCATAGAGTTCTCCACCAGGAGCGTCTGAAAGCACCCTGGGCACTCCTGTACAGCCGGCAAAACTTGCAATTCATGATGGGATAGCGCCAGGTGAACTGAGGGAGGAGCACCAGCTGCCCGGAAGGATGACAGGACTTTCAGGTGTGTGATGGAGCAGGGCAACATGTTGTGTGGGGAGTTCCCACCCTCCCTGTTGCCTAAAGTGTCGTTGGAACTAAGCCGTGGAGTAACTGTTACCCATTTGCATGCTCAGGAGCCTTTTGGTTAGGCTGCCTCCATACATCTGCATCCATTATCAGTGGGATAATGGAGCACAATAATTTTAGCACATTGAGCTTACTTTCACTTCTGCCCCTTAAATGCATTTTAAGCTCTGCTTGAGGTCTTGGTCAAGTACTGCCAGTCAGGTGGATTGTACTGGGCTAGGTGGACCAATCATCTGACTCAGTATATGCTCATATAATGGTCATTTGTTTAAAAGGTGCTGGCTTGCTTCTGTCCCACTTTCACAAATAGTGTGACAAAAGCTCAAAGCCATGTTAAGCGTCATGTAAAAAAGATTCTTTCAAACCTACAGACTGAGCTTGTCTCACAGGATCACCCTGGCATGGCATCTCTCTGCTATGTATTCCTTTTCTAAATGAGGAAGAGGAGGGTCTGTGGCAAAGCATGAATGAATGTGGAAGTAGGAAAAGCCAAATAGTTGGCTAAAAATTCATTTTAATGATAAGCTATCATATAATACCATAATGCAATATATATCAATTGTAGGTATCCATGGTGATCCATTAAAATAACCTTAAAGCCAAAGTAAGGTCACACCTTTATTAGAAGCATATAAATCTAACAAAGTTCTGAGAAGTATGCTTTTGAGTTCTCTAGAACTCTTTTTCATACAACACAAAATATGTTCAAGAAATTCAGTGTTCTAGATGCTCACATTCTTTGATGGGCGAACTGGGAAAGGCTGGAAAGGGATATGGGAGCGATGCACAGGTCCTGAGTGGCCATGTATGTGCACTGTGGGAAGAAAGGGGGAGGCAAAAAGCACTATGCTTATCATGAAATGGCTTGTCCATTACGTACAAGAAACTTAGTGTTCTAGTTACTTGTACTGTATTGTTGCTAAGAACAATTATAATTAGAATAGTACATGATTTATGGAATTCCTGTAAGTGAAAATGAATAAAGAGCTACTTGAAAACAGAATCCCAAGAAAGAACTTCTGGTTAGGCAAGAAACATATGTTATAAACAAATGGTCTCAATGAGTGTTTATATCAAAAAATATTGGAAATACATTAAAATCCAGTATATTTTGCATTTATTTATTTATTTACATTTCTATCCCACCAATTCCTCCAAGAAGCCCAAGGCACTGTACACAGTCCTTCTACTCTCCTGTTTGTGCTCACAACAGCCCTGTGAGGTAGGCTAGACTGAGAGTCAGCGACTGGCTCACAATTACCTAGTGAGTTCATGGCAGGTTTTCCCAGCCCTAGTCGCAGACTCTAACTGCTACACCAGCTTCTTTGAAATAGAAAGTGTTTGTTGTTTAATGAGCTCCAAAAGAAACAGAGGAAGGGGCAATTTGGTGTCATGTTCAAAACATTCAGAAACTTTGCACCAGACATCATTTCCCTGTAACCCTCTACAAGGATTCGCTTTTGCGCCTGGTTAGGCGATTATGCGCATAATCGCTGAAGCGCATTTACACCTAATACCTCTGCACGAGAGGCGGCAAGAGGTGGCGAAGCGCATTAACGGATGACCAAAATGCACTTTACAAGTAGTTAATGCGCATAAGCGCTTGTTCACATAGTCAAAATGCGCTTTAACGGCCGGAGCAAAATAAAACTCGCGATTTAACGCGCATTCAATAATGCGCATAATCGGAGAGATAACACGCCTCTACGCCCAATTTGCGCTCCGTTCTTGTAGAGGTAAAAAAATTTAAGCGCCTTGAAAGAGCTTTAAACCTCTCTTGTAGAGGCAGCCTCACAACCTAATAACTCTGCATTAAGCTTTGACTGAGGCTAATGTATTGTTTGCCTTACTTCCAGCTCCTTTTTGGAATCATGTTTTAGTGTGTGGAATTATACTCAAAAAGAAAGGATGTTAACTTAGCAGTTGTGACCTCTCTGTTACCCCCAATCAAATGCCAGCTAAGTGAAACATGTGGGCCTCAGGCGTTTAAGATTTCGTGGAAGCTCGAGCCCCATTACTCTGGAACCATGAAGGAATGTTCAACAACATATGGTTCAACTGAATCATCAAGCATCAAAGAGATTAAGCTAGTATACTGTATATGATCAGAACAAAATATTTCTAACAAATGCATAAAATAGAAGACTCCAGTGAATGCCGCTGACATCAGTAATCAGTTGCTCAGATTAAGCACTGAGCTAATTGCCATCTCTGTTTTGAGTACAAAGTCAATTATATGAATGATCTAGTAAACTAGGATGGAAAACCCCAATTTCTAGCCTTAATCAAGGGTATCAGATGTCTCTGCCGACACTGATTATGAATGCACACATAATTTTTGAAGGCTAAGTGGAAGTTTGCTTAGATGTTTGGATTGGGAGGAAACAATAAATGAGCAGGGTAAGGAAGGACTTTCAGATTCAAAAAAGGGGTATATCCAGCAGCTTCAATGAACTGGAATCCTCATGTCCTTGCGAATATAGAGCAAGGCATAGTTTAAGCATTCGGCCAAACTGCTTCCATGGCATCGGCAAAAAAGTAAGGGAGGGAGCTACTTGAAAGCTCATGGGGTGCTGAGGGTTCTTGTACAGTGATGCAATTGTGTTTCACAAATGCTTATGTTTTGTGGGCCAAGCTGCCATTGTGGCAGGATTATTGAAGTAATAATGCATATGCTTTACGATTTCTTTTATTTAAAACATTTTTGCTCTACCTTTTGATCCTAAGACACACATCCCCAGCAGTTTACAGGCAAGTATAAAATCAGTGATTGAAATAGCAATATAAGAATCACAAATTAAGAATCACAAATTAATACAATACTAGTTGGTACAAAGACAAATGCCTGCTGAAACAAATACATTTTGCTGCTTGCTGAAAAGAAACAAAGGAGACAAATGGGTTTTTCTTGAGTGGGTGTTTCACAGTTTAGTTGCCATAACTGAAATACATTGATCTAAGAAATTTCACTTCCTTTACTTATGGATTGCTCTTACAGCACAATTCTATGCATGTTTACTCAGAGAAGTAACACACCCACACCACCCACTATGTTCAATGGGGCTTGCTCCCAGGTTAGTGTGCATAGGATTGCAATCTTAATTAAAGTGTGTGTTTTACACAACCCACCAAGATTAAGAAAACAAAGCCTTTGATGAGAGAGTGGCTGCAATAATCTCTTTACCAGTATGTTTCTTGAAGTGTAGTTGAACATTAGCTGCTAATATCAAAATAAATTAATGATAAAGATGCTTTGCTGCAGCCTCTCAGTTCCTTGAATTTGGAAAGCATCTCCGGGGCCAAGATTTTGTAGGATGATACAGTTAAATTAATGAGGGGATGATTCTACATAATTTCCAAAATAAAATAAATCTATTTGCCATAAAGGCATTTTCCCATGGGCAAGTTCTATCAGTTCTCATAGGATTTAGAATGGAATTTAGTATAACGATTTTAGGCAACTCAAGGGCTTGGGCATGTGCAATAGGATTTTTGCCTTTTTCAGTTTGAACTGTAGACCCCCCACGTGCCATATCAGAAGCTACTTTTGAAGCTCCTTTCAGTTTCTAGAGGAATTTCCTAGGCAACAAGGAGAACTGCTATTCAAGAAAGACATAACCAAAACCACGTTGGGTGCATGAAACTAGCCACAAAACCGAACTATGTTTCCCAAGCAAGTCCATGAGCAGAAGATACTCATGAACAATATCCATTCTCTAGTTGGGCAGCGTGATGCATCCAACAGAGAGTTTATAATCTTGTTGTTGTTATCAAGGTTAGTAGTCAACACATAGATGCTTTCAAATTATTAGGCTAAAGCAGAGGAATCTACTCAACAGCAGCCTTAGTCAACTGGTTCAATCAGCATTATTGGGCAAATCAGCAGTTCATGGAAGCTGCATCCATTTCTTGAAGCAGCGTTGCTTAGCAAATGCACAGGTTTCCCAATGTAGAGCAAAGCCTATTATTTAATATTACTAAGGATTTCTACTCTATTGTAAATGGGCTTCTCTCTCTCTCTCTCTCTCTCTCACACACACACACACACACACACACACACACAATTTTCCTCTTATATAAGCAGATGCCTGACCTGCCTTGGAAACAATCTTATCAAGAACAATTAAAGGCTCTGAACAATGCACATTTGATTGCTAACATATAATTATTGTTTTATTTATTAAAATATTTGTATCCAACCCTATTATCATTGGGATCTCAGGGCGGCATAAAGATAAAACCAGAACAATATAAACATAAATAATTTGTACAGCTAAAAATGTATTAAATCGTTAACAAATTAAAACCGGTAGAATTTTTTTTAAAGCAATAAAACAATTTAAGACAATTTAAGCTATGTGTAACCATGGAGAATTTAGCCCTCAAATGCTTTGATAAAAAGCCATGTTTTAACTTGGCACCAAAATGAAGCCAGTGTTGGTGCCAGTCGGGCCTCCAAGGAGAGGGTATTCCACAAGCAGGGTGCCACAACAGAGAAAGCCCTCTTCCACGTCCCACCATAATGTATGTCTCGCAGAGGAGGTCTCCTCCAACAGATCTCAGTTCTTGGACAGGCATGTATAGGGAGAGGCTCTCCCTCAAGTACCGAGGTCGCAAGCTGATTAGGGCTTTAAATATCATTGCCAACACCTTGAATTCTGACCGGAAGTGTATAGGCAGCCAATGCAGTTCTTTTAAGACTGGTGTTATATTGTCTTTATAGGATGTTTTGGTGAGCAGTCTAGTGGCTGCATTTTGCACCAGCTGCAACTTCCGAGTTGTCTTCAAGGGCCGCTCCACGTAGAGTGCATTGCAGTAGTCTTATCGGGAATTATCAGTGCATGGACTACTGTATCTAGGTTATCCCTGTCCAGGAAAGGCTTTAGCTGGTGGATCAGCCAAAGCTGACCCCAAGTACTCCAGGCCACAGAGTCCACCTGGGCCTCCAGTGACAAGCATGGATCTAGGTGTACTCCTAAGCTACGCACCTGCTCCTACGGAGGGAGTGTAACCACTTCCAGAACAGGTCACTTACCCAATTCCCAGACTCGGGAACCACCAATCCACAGAGCTTCCATCTTATCAGGATTCAGCTTCAGTTTATTAGCCCTCATCCAGCCCATTACAGCCTCCAGGCATTGGTCTGGCACCTTCACTGCCAGCTGACTCTGACGACAAGGGGAAATAGAGCTGAGTATCATCAGCATACTGATGGCACCCAACCCCAAAACCTCTCCCGGCGGCTTCATACAGATGTTGAACAGCATGGGGGATAGAATAGAGCCCTGTGGCACCCCACAGCTTAATAGCCATGGGGTGGAACAGGACTCCCCCAATACCACTCTGGAATTGGCCCTGCAAGTAGGAGTGGAACCACTGTAACATAGTGCCTCCTACTCCTATCTTGCAAAGCTGATCCAGTAAGATTCATGACCAATGGTATCAAAAACTGCCAAGATTAACAGGGTAGCACTCCCCCTGTCTTTCACCCGGAGTAAGTCATTGGTCAGAGCAACCGAGGCTATTTTAGTGCTGTGCCCTGGCCTGAAACCAGACTGAATACTAATCATGCCCATTCTCCCCTTTAACCTTTTTATGAACAGAGTTTTGCTCCAGAACAATTGCTTTCACTCCATCTGGAAGAGGAACTCATGCCTTACCATCGTGATTACAAATGGCTTTAGGAAATTTGCTGCTAAGTCAATATGCCATCATCCATATAATAATAAGGGATGCAATCCACCAGTCAATGGTGCTGCATAACCTCTATTTCTGTCAGTATTTGCCACATACAGGGATCCTTTCTAATCCCAATAGAAATGGAATAGAAGATGCATAACAACTGGGGGCATTAGTTTTCGCCCAAAGAAGCCCAAAGATTTAATGAGATAATTCAGTGAAAACATGTAATGATGTAATCTTCCAATTTTGGCTTGCAAAGTGCACTAATATCTATATTTGTTCCAGTGGCTTAAGTCATCGCTTTAATCTAGATCCCGCCTGGTATCTGAAATGTGACACCTGACATATAGATGACTGATATTTCATGCCATGTGGCTGCTCTAAGTAAGTATATTCCTTGCATAGAGCAAATTCAATATAGCATATACATTCAAGCAGTGGCTGGCCAGGATTGGAAGAAACAAGCATTCACCTCTTGTCTATATGTGGTAACATCTGAAGTGCTGCATGTTATTTAAACCAATAGTTCATGAAGGGAAGGGAAGGCAGGCACAACTGGCCAATATAATTCGTGGGACCGTCTTTGTGAACTATGCATACTACTGAGATTTTGGCATGATGCTATTTGGTTGGAGAACTAAAAACTCAAGATTAACCTTAAGCCATGTTGCCATGCATATTTATGAATCTTAACCATCAAATTTCATAATTTTGTAAGTGGAACACTTGTCAATATTTTAATAAATGGCACTACTGCACACATAAATTAAACTCTCTTTTTTCAGACAGAGAACTTTATTTGAGGCTATCAACAGCACATTTGCTTTTTAGATTAAGAACAGTGCTACGGAGGATGTAAGTATTTTCCCAGTAACCCTTCAAATTGTGCAAATAGTCACTTCTTTTACATTCTGTTCACCACTATTGTTTTCCCCAATCTGCTGCAGATTTAGCCCCATTTTCCTCTTACAATAATTACTAGATTGTCTTTTTCCCTGGAACAGTCACATGGACAATCCCAGCCAGTAAGAAATCACAGTAAATAGGAAAATATCATAATGTTATATAATCAATCAGATTTGCTAGTTGTTTCTCCTTGCACTCTTCTCTATCTGGCTTCCTCCCATTCTTCTTGGACCACTTTTGTCCCATCCTCTTTCCTTTGTTAGGCCCCCATCTGCTTCCCTTAGCAAGCCTGCGGGTTCCTTAAGTCTCTTGACTCTTTCTTTTCTAAGGGTACAAGGAGTCCTGGAATCTCAGCTGCTCAGACAGGTTCACGCCTTTGGTGGCATAAGGGTAACTCAACCCAATCCCCACCAGAGGTTTCATCCTCTTTCTTCCCCCTGCTCGCCATTCCATTATGTTATAGATTTTATGAGTAAATGAATTATTTCTTCCAAACTGCAATGCAGACTTTTGCTGGAGTGGGTGGATGAGGTGGTTATTGTTCAACAAGTTGTAATACAAACCCATTTCAAGTTGGTTGTCAACAGCTCAAATAGCCTCCTTTAGCTATTTGCATTTTTCAGATGCAAATATATATTTTTTTCTAAAATATAGCATAATTATCAGTGACCTACTTTTTAAAAACTCAGCATGCCAATTCAGTCCTTTTATGTAATTCAGCAAAATAAGTGGTTTTTGAGCCCAGTGGTGAATGTGTCCTGTTTACTTTGCTTCCAGCAGAACATTTTCAAGGTTAATATGCCCCAAAGGTAATAGGGTTTGTACATGCTCGCTTGTCTTCTTATTGTTTTTAGTTATACCTTCAACTTGATTTTATTTTTGCTAAGACATAAGCAGTGCTGAGAACCCAACTTTGACAGATAGGCTGACATTAAAATATCCTCAGCTCTGAAAGCTTTCCATACAATTAGATGCTGTTAACATTACATTAACAAAGTCATTCTAAAAGGTTCCATCAGATAGAAATAATGTTGTGTTCCTAAGCTATAAAAGGTTTGACTCCAGTAAAATGTTTACCACAAAAAAATCTTATCGGTCCTCCAAATCTATCATGTTTTGGTAACAAATAGGCTCACTTTTATGGAAGAAATTCTTCTTGTCAGTTAATGGTGATAGCACAGTCTCTTGCCATCATCCCTTGTGGGTTGTATCGAACTGTGACTGTCCGCCAACAGAATGGAAACCACTGATGGAGCACTTTCCTTTACCTGCTGCAGCCCCCCAGATTGGCTCCAGAGCTAATTTGGACAGTGAGTTATGGGGAGCGAGATATGGAGAGAGGGGAGCAAGGGGAAGTCTGCTCAAATGACATTGCATTTAAACCTGGTTCTCCTTTACCATTCGCCTCTAGGGAACATTAATCTAACTTTTTGTGGTAAAATGAAAAGCTCAACACTATGCAATGGGCTCTCTCTTAGTGTGCAATCCCTGATTTTGTCCAGACTACATCAACTTCCATTTGTAACCTTCTCATGTTTTCCCACCATGTCCTCTGTCTTTTTTCTTTCCACAGACAATTCATTGAGGAGGGAAAGATGGAATAGCTGCACAATGTCTTTTGACTGGTTGCGCCAGGAGCCATCCATCTGGAAACATCCTTAGTCCTTATGATGATCTCATTTCTGATGGACAGTTTATAGTAGCTCCACCCCCACCCCCCAAACGTGAGGAAGAGCAGTAGCTCGTTGGTAGAGCACATGCTTTGCTTTCAGAAGATCCCAGGTACAATCAATCCCTGGGATGTTCAGGTATGGTTAGAAAAAGCTCCTCTCTGAAACCTTGGGGAGAGCTGTTGCCAATAGGCCTAGACAGTATATGGACTAATTAGATGACTTGGGATTTCTCTACATTAAAGCAAAAATCCTGCACCCTTACCTGGCTTTCTTCTTGCAGAGTTTTTCCGGGATTATGATTTTATTTTATTTATTTATACATGTGCCTCTCCCTTTCCTCTGCCCCTTCTTTGGCTGTTTCTTTTGTGGGGAAGTTCCATATGTTCCATGTATAAAACCAGCAGATAGTGTTGCCACTTTGCAGCAATATTGTTCTATCCCAGAAATATACCAGCTGTTTGATAGCAGTGTATATTTGTTACTGCATTTTCAGCAAACCAAATCATGGTGGAATAAAGCTAAAAACTGGCACAAGAGGCACCAGAAGATGACATCGTGATCACACTACATGAGCTCTATGTGAAGGAGTCCTCAGTATAAGGCAGCTTGGTATGTTCCTCTTCCACATCACTCTTCCCCAAAAGGACTGAGTATGTTTCAAGAACTTAATCACAGCCAACTTTTGCAAACAAAGCTGTAACCTACACACAGAGGCAGTGTGCTCATGTGAGCACTCTAACAGCTGAAGAAAGTCCTACAAAATCATGGCTCTAATTCTCCAAACTGGAGAAATACAAATTGTGATTTTCCCGTTTATGGAAGGGAGATTTTGATGAGCTGGTTGCCTGTATGCTGTGCACACAGGTAGACTTGTTGCTTACGTGACACAATGAGTACTGTCAGAACTGACTGTGAAACTAGGCACGAGACAATGACTGAACAGAACATGTCCCTACTCTTATTTGGGTTCAGGCACATTCCAGCACATTAGATTGTCTAAATTAACCACCTAGTTATCCAGGTGGTTAATTTAGTGACAAGATCTAGTGTGATGACATATTGGGTTTTGGAATGTGGAGAGCTGACTGGGTGACATACCAGTCACTCACTCTTCTTCCTAATCTACCTCACAGAGGCAGAGTTGTTACGGAGACTTGAAAGTTCATTGATGGAGGGTATAGGTTTTTCATGCATGAGGTCCCAAGTTGAACTTCTGGTATCTCCTGTCAAAGGATATCTTGTAGAAGAGTGGGAAGAGACTGTGTGAGACCTTTGAGAACCATTCCCAGACAAAGGCAAGATGGACCAAAGTAGGCAAGATGGACCTCAACTAAGTATTAAGACAGGTTCATATGTTACCTTATGCAGACATGGGAAAATCCTATGTATGCCCATGTTGTTGTGGTTGTTTTAGAGAAATTGGGAAATACAAATGCAGTAAATAATTGATAATAAACTATTACTTGCCTGTTGCCACTTCTGGGGAGCTGTCCCTTCTTCATGTCGCTCTAACTCTTGCATTATTTATATTTTGATTAAATTTGGGAAGCAGTCAGAATAATCCAGAGGATTAATGTGAAGGATGGCTGTGATCTATAGCAGGAGTGGACAGAAGGTAGATATGGACCTACTGGTTGATCTCTGGGTGTTCTACAGTAGATCAGCAAGACTTTCTGACTCCCAATTATTTAAGAATTACAACAATTCTGACTCCCCTCCCATGCTAATTTGTATTGCAGAAATGAAGGAAGGTTGGGGTAACTAGCAACAGATTTTTATGTTGATGGATTGTGATCTCTTTTTAGTTCTAGTACTCAAAACAAATTCCTGGCACAGAATTCTTTAATTCTAAGTGTATGTCTATTGCACCAGGCTCCAGTTCTAGTAAAACAAAAACAAAGTAGGCATTGCAAGTCTGCCTGAAGTCTGGCTACCACTGAACAATGGTACATTAAATTGTTCTTTAGGATAGGGCTTTAGCTTCCTTCCAACCCTATGATTCTATAATTAACAAAAATAAATTCCACCACCACCAAAAATAAAAGCAGTAGCTAGACACCAAATGGTATTTGCCTGATTAATAATAGAGGATATATTCTTCTCTAGAAGCACATCTAAAAAACATTACCGTGAAAGCAGAGGACATAATGATAGGTATTCAAGTGGCGGCATCAGAAGAATTGAGTGTGTCAGTTTAGCATACGTGAGTGCAGAGACAAAGCTGAGAAGTTTGTTCCTCAACCATGAAAATTAAATATTTCAGAATGAACACTACCACAGCAAGTGACTGATGTATGATAGTTCATTTTGCTGACAGATGTCAGAATGAATAGCAGCTCTTCTACTAAACCATCAATGGCATGCTGCATTCTCATTAATTCAGGGAACATAGAACAAGTGTTTCTCCACCAATGGGCACAATAGGAATGTGTTTGTTTGTTTGTTTTTAAAAAGCAATCACCCTGTATTTGCACTAGCACATTTTACAATGAAAAATAAAATGAAATACCTCCTAACCAAACTGGATTCATTTGCTTGACTCATCTATGTGGGCATGGACAAAAGCAGCAATTTCGGATTTTGGTCAGCAACATTCATGTATTTATTACACTTATACCCTTGTTCTCTCTGTCAAGAACTCAGAGAACATTACTTATGGTTTCCAGGGCCCTACCTTGACAGCGCTGGGTTGCCACTGCATTAAAAAAAAATCTGTGCTTTCTCTGCTGCGGGGTGGCGGTGGTTAATCCAAACGCAGAGGGAGGGTGTGGGCTTTCCGGTGGGCATTCAGCTCAACAGACCTGCACCCTGCTCAGGCAGACGGCGATCGATCAACAGTCGCCATCCACACGGGAATTTTTGGGGTCTTCCCTGTTAGGATGTAACTGCACCCTCATTAAAAAAAACAACCAAAAACCCACCCGTTTAGAACTCCAAGAATTTTCTGTAGCCGAGTTTGGATAGTAGTGAGTGTTGTTGGTGTTTTATGGAAATGCAAATAGGACTTCAGTGCAATTTATTAATGGTTAGAATGAATTGTTGTGATATTATCTCTAGCTAGCTAGCTATCATCTAGTTTTAAGAGAACCTGCCATTTTTAGCTCTTGCAGGAGGCCCAAGTGGAACCTCTCCCCATCTCTCTCTTAGGTGTTCATCACACCCGCGATTTGATGCACACCCGTGGCAACTTTGATCCACATTTTCAGCGCTGGACTCGCATGATGTCGTCCACGTCGTGCTGTCCTCTTTCTATTTATCCCTGAACAGGCAAAGTCTGAAACGCAAATTGGAACAGGCCAAGCTGGGGTATCACAGCAATACCGACCACGTGTAATTCTAAATGCTAGTCTCGCATAGGAAACGGAGGTGGAACCCGCAGAAGCAAACCGGGGAAAAAACAGTAGGCGTGATGAGGATCTTAGTGTTCGCCTTGGAGCTGACACTGTATGCCATGCAGCTCCATAGAGTTTTCTCATGTACTGTAGAAATAAAAAAAAAACCTCTTGTGAAGGTACCTGACTCTATTGTGTGTTGCCTGCAGAGGGTGGGCTGCAAGCTGACCAGGTCACCCCACCCCACCTCACTATTAACTATGCTCTTCTAATCTGTAATGGCCTTGGCTTTGGTCCAAAGGCAGTCATGGAAAGTACTGAGGGTTTAAGCGGTGTGTGGAAAGACACTGTCTGGACACCAAGTTTACCCCTTGAGAAATAACAGAGGAATAGATGTGGAATACAAATTTCTCAGAGGTTAGATCTACTTATCTTGGTAGACCTAGTGATCAGGCCTTATTGCTGCTCAGTCACCAGATCTAATACTATCAGGGCTTTTTCAAAATGTGCAACCATTCCAAAATAAAAAAAATGTGCAATTCCAAAAGTCCATTGATGTCTTCAAAATTCAAGCCATGCTAAAAGTTGTAGTGTTAGCTGAAGTAAAAAGTGGCTGATAACAATGTGAAAAGTAAAGTGAGTAATCCAGGCTATTATAGAACCCTAAAATTTGATCAAGCATACTCATTTCTTCCACCGCTACAGACACTCCCCACAGACTCCACTGTTATTCTGTAGAGATGCCTTTCCCAACCTGGTGCCCTTCATATGTTTTAGACTTCAACTCCAATCAGCCCCAGCGAGCATGGCCAATGATCTGGAATGCTGGGGTTCCACTCCAAAATATCTGGAGGACACCAGATTAGGGAAGACAGCTCTAGAGTGTCCACCAATGTTTCCAAGATGAAGGAAATCATCATAGGATGAGTCATATGAAGTTGGCAATGTTATGGCAGTGATGCCCAAAAAGATACAATGTATTCTTAATACAGCTATCTTAATAATATATTGAAAAATATTCAATATGTTCTTAAATCAGATGTTAGCTTTAATCCATCCGTCATTCCAAATAAAGTTTTGTTGGAGTTCATAATTCTTGAATATGACACTCTTCTGTATTACTAGACGTAGGCTTCTATATGTCACAGAATGTTCAGCCAGAAAGAGCACATGCAAGAAGGGGCACAGGTATGTTGTAGCCGCACATGCCATGTGAGCAAATGACAACTACAAACTGCTGTGCAGCTTTGCCACCACCACCCCTACAGAAAAATACCAGTGGCAGGCTCCAAAAAACATCTCGGCAGAGTCAGGCATACTCTAAGAAAGCTGGGTGACAGTGGTACTGTTAGGCAAATTTGGACTCTGGACTTAATTAAAACAATGAGTGGAAGGAAAGACAGCAATGTACAACCCAAATTTGCACAATTTTTGTGTGTGCAAAAATTAGTAATTGATGGAAATCTACGGAGATTGGTGGGAGGGGGAGCTGACAAAAGCTCACCAAGCTCCACCGTCCAACTGGATTCCTCCAACAGGGTTTTAGGCTAAGACAGGAGTGGCTGACATGGCAGTCAGAAGACAAAGCACTGTGAGGCAGTCATAGATGTTGGACAGCCCAGAAGCAGTGTTACAAAGGATCAGTAGAACACAGCATCAATCACAGGGTAAAGTCCAGGAGGCAAGTTAGCAGACCCTGTACTATTTCTCACCCTATCCCAAGAAGTCCCATTATCAAAAGGCCTGCCCTGGATGGAGGTTTTACCTGATGGGATCATGTGATGCCTCTACAATATCCTCCTATTATTGTGGCTGAATAGATAGAGGTGTCATAATGAGTTTGTGGACAGGTCACATGATCCCATCAGGTGGTCCTTTCCTTCAGGGTAGGACATCTGGGGATAGGGTGGACATGACCCCTACATGGTCACTTCCACTGTGTATAAATACTTATTGGTGAATAAATACAATGTGGAGTGTTATAAGCAGGAATGGAATAGGGAACTGGATTGTCCTACTTTGTTTAATCGCTGGATTATGGCTTTGGCATCTATACCTGTCATATCTATGGTTCTTCTTCGTGGTCTCTGTGCATCACACATATGGGCTCTGCGCCTGCGTGGAGCCTGTTTCGGAAACTTCTATAGCTAAGGCAAACGTTTTTGGCGGGAACCCCTCCCCCACTGTCTACTGACTCCATGTTCCCGCCTTTCTCCTCAGTTCTTTTTCGACCGCCTTGCTGAAAGGATGTCTTGTTGGGAACTTCTGTCTTTCTCCTGAGGAGAAAGCTTTAGAGTGCTAAGGTTTTTAGTTATTTTACTTTGTTTTAGTTCATTTTTAGTCTTAATTAATTAATTAATTTATTACATTAGTATACCGCCCCATAGCCGAAGCTCTCTAGGCGGTTTACGTGCGATTAAAACAATTAAAAACAATATACAAAAATTAAAGCAGCAAAAACATACAACGTACACACGTACATTTAAAACAATATAATTTATTGTTATTATATTCTTAGATATTTTATTCTCCAGAGATCTTGGATCGCTTTGAGGGGGATCGCACAGCCATTAAGGCCCCTTTTCAAAATGTGTTAAGTGCGTTAGCAAGCTTCCCCAGCAGACAGACTTTTCTCTGTTTAATTTGTTTTGGGAGAGGCTCAGGTCATCAAAACCTGTCGCTACATTATTATTATTATTATTATTATTATTATTATTATTATTATTTACACATTTATATACCATCCCATAGCCGAAGCTCTCTGGGTGGTTTACAAAATTTAGAACCATAAACATAAGACAGCTGACATTTAAAACATTTTAAACTGTTAAGCCTGGCTACAAAGTCAGTTAAAACCTCAACTTAAGCTGTTGAAATGCCTGGGAGAAAAGTTTTGACCTGGCGCTGAAAAGATAACCGTGTTGGCGCCAGGTCTATGGATAAAAGCTCTAGAAGCCATGGTTTCTTCCAGACAATTGTTACACTTATGGCACAGGCTCCTCGATCTACTGGAGACATGGCCGCTTCGTGCCTCATCCGATCTTCCAACATTTGGAAGCTCCCTAGCTGTATCTACAGCAAGAGAGATATCTAAGAAGGCTGGAGCCTTCTGGGGCTATTCGCATGGAGCGATTCTATGGAGGAGAGCCCCTCTGCGTCCTCAGACCCTGACTCTGACCAAGGGTCATTCCGATCTTCCAACATTTGGACGCTCCCCAGGCTGTATCTACAGCAAGAGGGATATCTAAGAAGGCAGGAGCCTTCTGGGGCTGATCGCATGGAGCGATTCTACGGAGGAGAGCCCCTCTGCGTCCTCGGACCCTGACTCTGACCAAGGGTCATTCCGATCTTCCAACATTTGGACGCTCCCCAGGCTGTATCTACAGCAAGAGGGATATCTAAGAAGGCAGGAGCCTTCTGGGGCTGATCGCATGGAGCGATTCTACGGAGGAGAGCCCCTCTGCGTCCTCGGACCCTGACTCTGACCAAGGGTCATTCCGATCTTCCAACATTTGGACGCTCCCCAGGCTGTATCTACAGCAAGAGGGATATCTAAGAAGGCAGGAGCCTTCTGGGGCTGATCGCATGGAGCGATTCTACGGAGGAGAGCCCCTCTGCGTCCTCGGACCCTGACTCTGACCAAGGGTCATTCCGATCTTCCAACATTTGGACGCTCCCCAGGCTGTATCTACAGCAAGAGGGATATCTAAGAAGGCAGGAGCCTTCTGGGGCTGATCGCATGGAGAAATTCTACGGAGGAGAGCCCCTCTGCGTCCTCGGACCCTGACTCTGACCATGGGTCATTCCGATCGTCCAATGTTTGGACGCTCCCTAGCTGTCTCTACAGTGAAAGGGATATCTAAGAAGGCCAGGTTATATAGGACTTCTGGGGACTGATCGCTTGGAGCGATTCTATGGATGAGAGCCCCTCAGTGTCTTCGGACCCCCACCCTAACCATAGGTCGTTCCGATCTTCCAACATCTGGATACTCTCTACCTGTGTTTCTAGAGCTAGAGAGAGACCAGGTTCCAACTCCTCTGCAGCTGTTAGCCCCCCCCCCCCGATACTGAGGGTGGCCCCTTTGGCGGCGATGACTTAACTGGCTCCTTGGGTACCGAGGTCTAAGCTCTCGATACTGGAGCTTCTAACATGCATCTTCGATGTCAAGATGAGATGTCTAGCAGGCAGAATCGACATCACAGGCTGAGACTCAACTGCCTCCTTCGGTACCGAGCACCATGGTACCGAGCTCCTTGGTACCGAGCTCCTTGGTGCCGACTTCCTTGGTACCGAGCTCCATGGTACCGAGCTCCATGGTACCGAGCTCCTTGGTGCCGAGCTCCTTGGTGCCGAGCTCCTTGGTACCGAGCTCCTTGGTGCCGAGCTCCATGGTACCGAGCTCCTTGGTGCCAGGCTCCTTGGTACCAAGCTCCTTGGTGCCGACTTCCTTGGTACCGACGTCTTTGGTGCCGAGCTCCTTGGTGCCGAGCTCCTTGGTGCCGAGCTTCTTGGTGCCGAGCTCCATGGTACCGAGCTCCTTGGTGTCGAGCTCCTTGGTACCGAGCGCCATGGTACCGAGCTCCATGGTACCGAGCTCCTTGGTGCCGAGCTCCTTGGTACCGAGCTCCTTGGTGCCGAGCTTCTTGGTGCCGAGCTCCATGGTACCGAGCTCCTTGGTGTCGAGCTCCTTGGTACCGAGCGCCATGGTACCGAGCGCCATGGTACCAAGCTCCTCGGTGCAGAGCTCTTGGTACCAAAATGAGATGTCTAACGTGCAGCTTTGACGCCCAGATGAGATGTCTAGCAGGCAGAATCGACATCAAAGGGTGAGACTCAACTGCCTCTTTTGGTACCAATCTCTTGGTACCAAGAAGAGACGTCTAACATGCAGCTTGAAGTAGACATCTCCCCACCAAGTTAATTAGCACAGCCATTACAGGCTAGCTGCCAATTACAGGGCTGCTCCCTAGAGCTGCTACAATTGGAGTGCTATGATTTCAACAGAGAGAGTTTTTTATGCCTGTAATGTCTAGGGGCATCATTCTCGGGTCCCTGTAAAAAAAATAAAAAAAAAATAAAAAAAAGAGGGACAGAACTTCAACTGGGTTGCCTCCCCCGAGAATGCCATACCAGTACAGAGATTGGCATCAATTATAAGAGGGACACCTCTAGCAATGGGTCCGTAACTCCCGTACCAGGCATCGATACCAACCCCTATATTGGTACATACGCCTTTCTCGATACTGAGCAGCTCCATCGGTATCGTGATTGCCACTGGAGGAAGTTTTCTTGCAACTCCCTCTAGCTCTACCAAGATCACTGTCATTGTGACCTGTCCACAGGGCTCAACCATTGCCTCATGATACCGTCGTGAATGCGTCAGTACGTCCACCTAGCTCTTCTCCTTTCCAGACCCACTCTGTGGGGTGTCAAAAAGTTCAGCTTGGAGAAGATGGGTTTAATCATAGAACTAAACCTGATTCCCCTCAATCCTTAGAGAGCTCTCAGTTGGACTCAACATTGTTCTCTTCTGCATCGCCTGTTGATGGGGTAGCTGTACAGAGTGGAGCCTCCTTTGGAAGACCTATATCACTCTCTGATTTAATATTTGGCCCACTCCTCTACAGATCTCTTCAACCTGTTCTGGATTTGAGATGGCTCCATACGTACATCAGAATCACAAATTTCTGATGACACATAAAGCCCTGCCCCAGAATATTTACAAAATGTATGGCACTGCTCCTTCCATTCATTTGCCTTCAAGGGGTAGAAATCTACCCATATTTAGACAACTGGCTTCTGGTGGCTTCCTAAAAGGAAATGCTATTGAAGGCAAGGTGACGACTCAATTTATTGAGCTCTTTGGGCCTCATAGTGAACACAGAATCCAGACTCCCCTGGATCTAACAACCCTACATTGGTGTACTTGCACAGACTATTTGCTACGGGGCATGCGCTTTCCCACTTCCTCCCCCATCTCAAGTCCTCATACAAACACTTTCCTGTTCAACTGTGAATGTCTTTGCAGCCCTCATTTTTCTTCTCATTCCATGAGTACTGTGGTATGATAATATTAATATTGTGTCGTCCACACAGTCTCCATCATAGTCACCCCTTGGTGGCCGAGACAGGTGTGGCTCACTCTACTTCTGAAGATATCAGCCAATGGCGACCAATTGGGTTACCATCAGCTCCGCTGCAGCTCAAAAGATTAAAAAAAAAAAAAAAAGTCGTGGTAAGTACCCGACTTTTAAAACCGGAGCTTCAGGGATTTGCTCCTGGATGGCTTCGGGATGCCAGCTGCATCATATAGATGACCTGCTGCCACTCCGGATACACCCCGACCGGAGGCAAAACTCTCGTCAAGATGTACCCAGACTGTAATTCCTAAACGGGCAATCTTTTGTCTTACAGCGCCTGAGTGGGTAGAAGAAAATAAATCTGGGGAAGCCTGACCCTGACACAACAGGAGAGTGGCTTTTGTCTTGCAAGGAGATCTGCTGGGCAGCTGATGAGGAAGCAGGATGTGCTTGGATGTAATTTAGACTGCGTCCAAACACATAAGAATACAGACAACTGGAGACTGACTGAGGAATCTGTCAGTCAGGCTGTGAGCTTACTGATGTTACTTAGTTGGGCATTGCCCCCTTTGGGAAATCCCAGTGGGGACATTGCCCCCCCCGCTACCCCCCTCCCCCCATAGTTTATGCCCCTGCCTATGCTCAGACCCATGGCATGGGGTATCCCAATACCGTAACTACTTTTGACATGAGGTCGATTCCATTTTTTCATGCAGCCTGCAATGAAGTCATATACTGCACAATGGGATTCTTTTCTAAATACATGGATCTTCAGGGCCTCAAGCCCCATTCAGCCTCCTTAACGATGTCCTTACACTTACCCCCTATACACTATAGGGCTAAAATAGTTGTCGATATGCAGGTATTTGACTGCTTTACGTGTTTTTGCACCAACCCCATTGTTAGGGGGTTCCTCTGGGCATTACAAATCTGTCTCCTCTAATTAGGAGTTTCATTCTGGCATGGAGTTTCTCTGTCATGCCACAATCTCTGACATTGAAACCAGTTAAACCAATGGTACCTTCAGATATCACATTATTTTTCTTAGAAAGTTGTTTTCTGATGGCTATATCAACACTACGCAGATCGAGTGAATTAGCTGCCTCAGTATTGATGCACCCTACCTGGGCTTCCACACAGGGCTAGAACTGACAAATTCCATAAGACGCAAGAATAGCAATGACTCGTGGAGTGGATTGTACATGCTATTAAACTGCCCTACAAGTTGAAGGGCTTGCAGCTTGTTGGTCCAGTAATAGCTAAGTCGATGTGCAGTGCATCGAAGTCCGTATCTTTAGCAGGGGATTGTCGATCCCCTGCTAATATATTTATATTTGGTGTTGTTCCCCGCCTCGATCTAGATGGAGAGGCGGGTTAGAAATGAAATAAATAAATATGTAAGGCAGCTATTTGGTATAAGTCCTTTAATTCCATTACATGCTACCACTTGATTGTTTGTACCAGGACAAACTGGAATTTGGGGCAAGCAATTTCTTTGTCTTGTGAGGGAACATTGATCTACACCTACCCTCCACCAGGAATTTAGCTTGTTAATCGCCCATATGTGTGATGCACAGAGACCACGAAGAAGAAATGCAGGTTGCTTACCTGTAACCATAGTTCTTCGAGTGGTCATCTGTGCATTCACACAACCCACCCACCGTCCCCGCTTTGGTGTCGATGTAAATGTACTGTCGATACAGAGCGGTTTCTCTCCTAGTTATGGGGCCAGCAAGTCGGTCTCTTTGAACTGAGGAGAAAGGCGGGAACATGGAGTCAGTAGACAGTGGGGGAGGGGTTCCCGCCAAAAACGTTTGCCTTAGCTATAGAAGTTTCCGAAACAGGCTCCACGCAGGCGCAGAGCCCATATGTGTGAATGCACAGATGACCACTCGAAGAACTATGGTTACAGGTAAGCAACCTGCATATCTTAAGCTGTGTCTTAATCACCCAAAAGGTTTTTGTGTCTATTGGACACTGCAATGTCTCTTTAAAAAGGATTTGCCTAATTTGGCTGATTGTTGGCAGTGCAACATAGCTAATACTGCTTTTAAATGCATGTTTTAGCAACTTCCAGTAATTGCTTCTTTTTGGGTGGACAAACAATACTGCAACAATATTTAACATTTGCTGAGGTAGATGCTCTCTTAAAGTATGAACCTACTTCTTGGAAATTAATGATCAGCATAAATGGTTTGTCTGCACCTTTTTGACAGCAAAAGAAGGCGCTGAGGACTCCCACTGAAGTGGGGTTACCTGTGACCTGTCTGAACTAGAGTCCTTCTAAGGGTACTGCAGAGCTTCAGAACCACAGGACACGACAGGTGCAGGGGGAGATTTAAGTCAAAGGAAACATCCTTTGAAGTCAAAGAAAAAAACCAGGTTGTTTTGTCACTGGCTGGCCCAGCTTGGATCTCTTGTATACTCAAGGCTTCAAAAGATTACTGTTTCATGATGCTGACCTGCCACATGCAGGACTCTGCATACATTGAGAGTATCTACTGTCAGCATAGGAACAAAGGCTTGCAGAGATTCCTGTGGAATGTGTCAGAAAGTGTGAGAAAAAGGACCACTGCCCCCCTGAATACCAAATACCTGCCATGAAATATCTGGTAAGAGTTTCAAACTTCTTATCATACTGAAGAATCACGTCACATCTGCTGTAGTTTCAGCCATATGTCTGTCTCCGCTTGACCATATGCAGTGGATTGAGGGCAGCCCATGGCTGCTGCTCTGGTTGGAGACTTTCTTTCATTCAAGGCCACAGGGCAGCAAGAAATCCTCCTTGAAGATAAAGCAATTCCAAGTACCTCAAGATTGCTGCTCCCTTCTGTGTTCAAGTGAGATGTATTGAAATTGTAGGTTTCTTTACAAATGGGTAAAGCAAGGAGCTGGAGGCAGCAGGAGCAGAATGTCCACATCTAAAATTGATTTAAATCATTGAGGTTAATGACCTTGATTTAAATCAATCCATGTTGATTAAACAGGCCTTTCGTGCAAAGGGAGCTAGGGAAAGAATTTAGGGTTTTGGCTGTAGGTGGAAAGACATACTGGAAACCAGGTCTACCAACAGATAGATGTGTTATACATATTTCTAAGAAATGAGGTCTACTTATCTTGGTAGACCTGGCACTCAACCAAACATACATTGAGGTGTTTCCTTTCAACCTCATGAAAATAAACTGTTTTGCTGAATCACTACCAACCCTTCTCCTGGGCCTTTAATGACCTCTGAACAGAACGTCATATGGTATATGTGGTTCTGTGTATGCGCACGTGTGTTACTTGATTATGTTTTATTTACTTATGTAGCACCACTAAAGTGCATGGCGCTTTACCGTGTCTACACCCCTAAGAAGCTTACAATCTAAAATCCAACAAGGGGAGGGGTGAAAGAGGTGGAGGCAAAATGTTAATCTCAGTTACATATGCTTAGGTTTGTTTATGGGCTGAGATACATAAACAAGGTGCGTCCCCCAACTTGACACCTTTCAGATGTGTTGGACTACAAGCCCCACCATCCCCAGCCAGCATGGCCATTGGTTACAAATAAGCCAGATGAACTGTGCAAAGCCAGCAACAGCAGTCCACCTAACTCAGCTCATCTGTACAGAGGAAACTGTGTGTCTTATCTGCCTGCAGACTCCAGGGGCATACACCTTGGGCTTATATTGTTTTAAAATGCATCAATTAATTTTCATTAAATGTGTCCCTGTGATTCGACACCTTCAGCTACTAGTCATTGGTTCAGTTCTGCCAAGCGGTTCCCCAGTTTCAGCAGCTCTGATGTTTTCTTTCCTCTGGGACTTTCAACTTCTCCCCCCCTCCCCCTCCTCCTCTCTGCCTTGGCTTTTATCTCTTAAAAGTTTTCCCTCACCAACTTCAACCAATCAGGAGGGTAATTTCTTGTTCATTTCTAAAAAAAAACTTTCCAATTTTAAAATGTCCAGGTTTTTTGTTTTTTTAAAAAAAAACACCCTCTTCGTCTGACCTTGTGTGGAACCTCACAATCTTCTGGCTTCCTGAGCTTTACATTTTAATTAAACTTTTGACCCCTGAACTTTTTGGCTGAAATTAACACACACAAAAAGATTTAACTCCATAATATCTTAAATCCAACTAAATAAAAAAAACCAAAACAATGGAAGACAGCTCTGTTCCTTCACAAAGGCGTAATAAATGACCCATTTTAAATTAATTGGAAATATGATTAAACTTCCAAGACTATGCTACTAATTTAGGATCAACTCTGATGTAATGAGTTTTAACTTCAATGCCATTAGGAAAATAGGAACAGAAATCAGAAATCATGAGGGTACAGGGTCTGCAGCATGACAATTAAGTAGACCTTAAATGTCAAGTAGAGTAGGAATCTTCCAAAACCTACAAGCTGAATTTCATTCTTTGAAATATTTCTTAAAATTGGCCAAATAGTTCAGCTAAGCAGAGCACATCCTTAAAGAAAGGTTTAATGCAAAGGTAATGCTGGCAAATGGGGGGAGGGGGGAACCCATGCATACCACACTCAGAAGGCCCTTTGTGCTCCCAGCTTGAAAGTAATTCTTGTAATAAAAGCAGCAGGCATTTATTCTGATCAGACAGGCGCTCTCTCTTGCTCTGTGTCTGTTAGCAGGGCCAGGAGCTGGCTGGAGATATGACAGTAGGGGACAGAGCAAATTGTGTTCAGCTTATGGAGTGCAAATGAGATATTTTTTTTAAAAAGCCCCCAGTTCTTTCAGCCTGCACTTGCAGAACACAAACTACCTTGACAGTGTGGACAGCTTGCTCCTGCATGAAGCAAAGTATTTGCCTTGTGCCATTCACTTTGCTATTACCAGGGACAATTCTCTTGCCCACTACCATGTCAGCTTGTCCCCAGCTTTCAAGCACAGCAGCTTGGCTTCGTCGATGTTGGGTAAATGCAGTCCTTGGTGAAGTCGATCATGCACACACCCTGTCAAATGCCTTCATGGGTACTACCTCCCCCTCACCTATGTACGTGGATATATCACACTCCAATTATGTAATGCTGAAAGCCTGGCTCTGCCCACCACTTCCCTCCCTAGAAAGCACCAGGTAACCACCCTACAAACATTTTGCAAACGTTGGTTTTGATCCATATTAGTCTACACTGAAAAAGCACTAGAAGAACAAAGTTGTGGAAATGGAAGCTTGCCTTCCTAGGACAGGCTTTTATTACCAACCCCCACTCCTATGAATCACACTTCACATTTTAACCCATTCCTTTCTCAGCTGCACTTCTGAACAAACCATTAAAATAAAGTGGAGGGACTAACAAAGATCACTCAACTATCTTAGATTCAGCCCTAGTTCATACTGGTTTCAAGTTCTCAAAGTGTGACCTCAACAAGATCAGGTACACAAAAATGCCCTCTTTTCTTCATTTATTTTTACAATTTCCATGCCTTTCTCTATTTCTGCATGTTGTGCATTTCCTGATATGGCAATATAGTGATGGAGAAAACTTCATAATTCTATACACTTGTTAACTACCCAACTGTTCATTATTATGATGGGCAGGATGTACGGACAGTGTGTATTCTATAAAGACCTCAGTGGTGGGGTGGGGGCGCTCTGCACATCCATACAGAACCCATGTCAGTGGACACTGGGCCAGCAGCACATAAGAGTGGGAAACTTCAGCCTGGATGGCAAATCTGGCTCTTCTGGGGTCCCCACATGGTCCCCACCTTTTCTTTTGACTGACAGTCATTTGGTTGTTTTCCAACTTTTGCAGTTTTTCCCTCATTCTTAGAAGTTGAAATGCCTCTCTGACAGCTTTCAGCTAATATCTGCTGGCATTTCATCCCTGTCCTTTTTTGCCTGTGGCTCCGCCCACCACTTAAATGCACACACACCCCAAGAACTTTTCCAAAATTAATTCATCCTTGGCCTGAAAGAGATTTTACACCCTTGACATGGAAGAACTTTCCTGCTTGGGAGTAAACAATAGGTATTCTATGTTATGACAAAAAGTAATGAGGTATGTTTGGGGGCATTACTCTATCAGAAGGTGCATCACATGTGTATTTCCCCTGTACCTGGGGTAAACAGCATCTTGAGAAGGATAAAACGGCACAAAAGGATTAAACACCCCCTATTCCTGCTCCAATCCAATTGGGGGACTCCTGTGTAGTGAAAACATGCCAGGAGATCCAGGCAATGATCACCCCTGAAATCTGGCCTCCAAGCTGTTAGTCATCTGCAGAGTCAAAAGGTCACGTCTGAGCAGTGAAGTGGCAACAAAACGGCCCCAGCTCAGATGAATAAACCTGTGACATGTAGAAGTCCACTGGAGACATTTGGTCCTGAGAGGGTGTACCAATGGTCCACAGTTCAAACAAATGAAATGTGTTGCTATAGAAACAGGGCATTTAAAAGTAGAACACACACACCAATACACCAGCATCTAATTCCAAGAAGAAAATATTTGACCAGAAAAGACAAACTTGGGTGATAAATGTGTTTTAGTTGAGTAAATGGTTCCAGTACTTCTTGAGATATTTGGGGCTGTACAAGCATCCACCATCATCTCTCTTATACCACTCCTTGGCTGAAAAATATCTTGCCTTGGACCACCCAGTATGCATTTCAATTAGTTCCACAGCTTCCTAACCTCTTTTTTGCCATTAGGCATCTATGGCACTGGGCACTCACACTAGAAATCAGGTGACTTGGCCAAATTGAGCACTCAGTCTGTCCTCTAAAAGAGGCTAACAGAAATGGATGGAATGGTGCCAACCTGGCAGTTTGATAGAAACGCATGAATGATTTCAAGGAGAGACATCTCAGAATAGAAAGGCTTAAAACGCAAAATTATGGGAAAGGTAGAACAAGCAGGGGAGGTGGAGAACTAGTAATGCTGAATCAACTACTTCAAAACCAATAATCCAGCAAAACTAACCCCTTTCCTACCAGTTTTCTGTCAATATCGCTAGCTCTAGGGCAAGGAAATGGCATGACCAGCCCCTGAAAACTACAGTGGAGCTATTTGCATGACCCGACACCCTGCCATGGGTTAATTTACCCATGGGGGCTGTTGTGTTGTGACATGCATCCATTGGTGCCATCTTTGCATGGTACCTGCGGGTCCCTGGCTTGCTGTGGCTTATTGTCATGTGAACTCAGGCTGAAGGGGTTGTTTTAGGGTTATGAGGGTTGTGTAACCCCCTCAAACAATCCTGCCGCTTGGATTTCTAACTCAACAAGCCATGCCCCATGCAAAAATGACCCATGAGTGTCTGGCCCATAACAGCCCCGTTGGTAAATTAACCCACAGCAGGCAGAAACTCTATTGATTTATGTTCAACCATACAACAAACCAGGGGCTTTACTATTCTGAAAGTGAGTGGGCCATAGAAAACACTTCCAATTCACAGCTGGACAAAATTAAGGTGACCCGGCACTTCCTCTTTTCTGTCTGAAGGCCTAAACAGTAACTCTAAGGTCTGAGCAGATAAAAGACTGTCTTAAAAGACAGTCTTTTATCTTCTCAGAGCTTATGTTTTGACAGCTTTCATCACAGTTGACCATTGGGAATGCAGGATGATGTATTTGGCAGTTGAGGCAATGAACATTTTGTGAGAGATGGGTTTTTAGAGCTTGAAGGGACTAGAAAATAGTGCTATTTACCATACCTCCTTACACTTAAGTTAAACCAGTCACAGACTTCTTGACAGATACATTCCTAAAAAAAAACTTTGGAGAAAGACACTTGCATTTTTGTAGTTGGAACATTCTACATGGTACAATCTGAACAAACTTTAGCATACAAACTTCCCGCAATTTTAACTAACTTTGATTTATGGAAGGATTCTGCATACTTTTTAAAAAAATCCTGTTTAAAGGACTTGTCATGAAACCACTGCAAACCTCATGTGAAATAAATTCTTGGGAGTTTTCCTTGTTCTGTTAAGACATTTAATTAAACAAAATATAATCCTGTGTTGTTTGCATTTTTTCATGCACAGTGCCCCAGACCAAATGAGATAGTAGTTAAATAAAGACTTCTTTTTAACCCAATGAAAGGTATTGAAACAGAAAGCAGTTTTACTACAAACTTCGGAAGAACCCAAAATTTCCATTGAAGCTAATTGGGAATGGTGGTGGGGATGGAAGCAGGGACAGTAACACAATGGTGATTTTCAAGCTTTTATGATTCAGGAATTATCTTAAACGTCACCCTATAAGGTGAGATCCACGTGCCCTTCTGTCTCCTCCCATCCATTTTCAAACAAGCACACAAAATTACATTGATGCTGCTTGGTCAGCCCACTTTAGGCTGGAGCAGAAGCCAGTTGTGAATCATGACATGCCTGTTGAAGACCAAGGGTGTATAATTTTGTTCCCATTTTCTAATCAGCCCTTTCCCATTAATGTGAATCCTTACAATTCTAAAATGCATTTCTGAAAGCTGCATGAACCCTCCAGACAGACATCAAGCTAGTAATTTATTACTTTTACAACATGCGGAAATACATTCTACCCAGTTGTGTTGTGCCTTCAGTGGCCTGAGTAGCTATCCTTTATAGTCAGAGCTAAAAGTGAACACTTGCACAGTGGAGGATTAGTCACTTCCATCTGTATACAACAGGGAGCAATTTCGATCCACAATGCAACAGACATGGGCTGAAGAGATGCCAATAAATATTTTCTGTAAACTGACTTGCATTTGCTGAGTTCACACTGGGTTTCTCCTCTGCTTTCAGTGAATGATAAGTATATTTATAACCATGGAGTGATCATACATGTTCCATTTTAAATGCATGCTGGGAATTTCTTCTAAACTAGTGTTGGACATCCCCTCCCTGACTAATCAAACCTGTTGATGCAGTCCTGCAATAGAGTCAACTAGTTCTGCCCCAAATTTAGAACAAGTATTCAAGAGCTTTCTCGTCTGTAGTCCCAGACTCACCTCAGGAAGAACACAACACAGGGGCTGTGGCAGTGTTTTGCAATCATTTTTAATTTGATCATCCCTTCTAGGATTCTTCCTGTTCCATGCCAATCACCTTTTTGGCAGGGTAGAGATTGTGCAGCAACACGAGTCCCATTGCTGCAAGCAAGAATTTGTAAGCCAGCGTACATGGATATTAGAGATTTTAGTGTGAGAACTAACTACATCTGCTTGCACACATCACCACTGCTTACCTGTCTAGCGACAGAACATACCTCAAAGCTCTTTCTAGGCATTAAGTGGAAGAATGGGAACTGAGCCATACCAATTGCTACTTGCAGCTTATAGAAAACTGTGCCCCCTTCCAACATCACTACTTACTGTCAGCAAAAGAGAGGTCAACGATTGTTTGGAAAAAGACATGTGTGAATGAAAGCCCAACACTATGTGATTCCAGATCTCCAAAAATTCCCATAGCAGCATGGGAAATAGCTACTGCATTACTGCACTTACATCGGATGGGACTGGAGTAAATCTACAAGAGACTATAATGAGCTAATTGTACAGAAATGAACATCAGGCCAAACTTTACATGACATCTGTATGGTCCTAAGTTGACAATTTTTTAACCAATAGCTGGCACAGCACACACACCCTGCACCCCACCCCAATTAGGATCAGGACCATGAATTGCACATCTGATGGACTTCACAGCTAACAATTGCTCCACAAGCGAGTTAGCTAAACATTTGGTAGGTACAATTGATGCCTGCATAGGTAGTGAAAAGTAGCCCTGGTACTATAGGTAGATTGGACTTGATAGAACACGCCCTTTTGAAAAACATATTGACCCTTATGGTCATCATCCTGCACCCATGGAGAAGAGTGCATGATCCTTGGTTTGCCCACTAAACCACCATAGGGAAGTATACTTTAGTCACTGTTGTGCTAGCTACATTCCAATGCAATTCAGGTCAAGTGAAGGCCCTGACCTTGGAGTATCCAGCAGCTCATTCCTCTGAGGAATAGACACACATGAGGACTTGAGGAAGAATGAGCTGCCGGATTCTCCAAGCTGAGGCTGGGGCACTTTTGATATGAATTGCCTGGCTGCTCAGGAGTGCTCCTCTCTTCCTTGTCCTCTCTTGACAAGGAAGAGAGGGATATGCCAGAGTTCTGCAGCACTCAGTGGTGCAGGATTAGGACGATTAAGATCATTGTTGTGTTGCAGTCGAACAGTGATAATTGTGCCCACAGGACTCCATGCTAACACCCACCACGTCCATTTTAGGGTGCAGAATCGCACTACACCTTAAAATAGTAGAGCACATGCAGGTTCAATTCCTGGCATTTCCAGCCAAAGGATCTCAGGTAGCAGGACTGGGAGAATCCAGTTTCTGAGATCTTGGGAAGCCACTGCCAGTTAGAATACCTGGTTGGATGGACCAAATGGTCTGCCTCAGGCAACATCATCATAAATTCATCCCCCTGCCAAGTACCCCTACTGAGAAGGATGGGAAAGGACCCTATTTACATTATCCAGGCCATAGAGTTGTGGCTCATCGCTTTAGGACTTTCCCTTCATAATAATAAATTTGAGATAATGTCCCCGTATTGCAGGAGCTGTTCAAGAATGTACTAATTAATAATGTGGAGATAGCAAATACAGCATAGGGCTCTTGAGAAGGGGAAACCGAAATCTGTTACTGGTTTATTGCGTCTTTGGGCACATCATTTCTTCCTACAGTGGCTCTCTGATTAAAATTTCACTCCCCCCTTTCATCTGCTTTTTGGGTTTTCAGAATTCTAAACTGAGCTGGGCCTTATGTGTGCACTATTGCAGTGCTCCAAGCGGTACTCTGATTATTCCCTCTGCAGTTAACTGGGAAGATATATATATATATATATATATATATATATATATATATGACAAATGCAATTATGTAGCACAGCACAAAAAATAGAAAAGAAAAAAGAGAGAGGAATGCAGTCCCTCTTCTCTGCCAGGAACATCCTCCCCTCAGCTCTCCTGGGAAAAACTAGTTAAAGGTGGCATTCACAGATTAGCAAATCCTCAGATCTTTGATTCAACACATTCATACTGAAATTAATACTCTAACAGAGAAAATAGTTTTCTACAAATAAAATAGTTTCACCACCCAGCATTACACATTAGCACTTGCAACAGTTACAGATGCTCATTATAGCTGATTTTCTTCTCTCCTCCCTCAGATGCAGGCAGCAAAACACCAAACCCAACTAGGCTGGTCTCACCCAAACCAGCGTTAGCGTCTGGGCTCGGCAGCAAGGGCACAGTACCACAGCGTTTTCAGTCATGTGTGCATTGCTTCAGGGCCTGGATACATTGTCCTAAACGTCAGATTTACACGAGGTTCCCTGGAATGATATTCCTTGGGTACACGATGCTGAAAGAGCCAAAACAGAGTCCATGTATACAAAATTTGCCTGAAAAAATATAGAAATACCAATATTTTTACTGCATTTGGGGAGGAGTATCTTACGATGTACCTAATCCTTACTTAAGGATAAAGGGATGAGACTTTTTCACATCTTTCCTTTTAAAGATACAAAAGATAAAATTCCACCTTTCCATTTGTTGTGTTTCCTGAAACTTAGTTCACCAGTTTTCATTCAAAGTATTCTTCGCCTATTTCAGAACACCACACAGTGCTGTTTCACTGAAGCGGTACGCGATTCCTACTCCATTTGTACTGTTTTATTGAAAAGGACACTCTAAAGCTTAAAACAAGATGTTTTTCTGAGCCATGCATGAGAAACAGCAGAGGTCAACAGGGAAAAAAACTCCCCACCTACGGGCACAATCCGATTATGCATGTTTAGACAGAACGAAGTCCTACAACTCCCAGTATTCCCCAGCAAGCATGACTGGCTGAAGAATGCTGGGAGTCGTAGGACATTCTTCTGTCTAAACATGCATAGGGTTGCGTCTTAAAGATGTTTTAACTGTTCCTTAACTTTTACAATCTTAGGTTCCCCAGTAGGTATGCCTAGATGAAATCCAGCAGCGGGGATAGCATACCACTGTGAGTAGTTATGGGTACCCCATTTGCAACATCTATGCTTAGATAGTCTCACCTGCCAGTCTTCTTGGGTAGCGCCTTCCATCATTAGCAAAGTCCCATGATCTAGTGGTACATGTACCCTTTGCACATAAGTATAATCATTGTTCTCTTCCTGAAAAGGGAGAAATAAATACAGTCAGTGTATAATAGGCATTTCCAGACTAATCATTTTGTAGCATAAAATACTATTTTCGTTTATTATATTTATATCTCATCTTTCTTCCAAAAGGTTTAAGACATAGTACATAGTTCTCCCCTTCCTAATTTAATCCACACAACAATCCTGTAAAGTAGATTAGACCGAGAAATAGCAATGGCTCAAGGTGATCTAGTAAGCTTCATGACTTGAGTGGGTGAACTAGATTCAAATCCCCAAGTCCAACACTACTACACTACACCGGATCTCTAGCAAATCTTGTTCTGGGTAGAGAGGGTGAATTATGTCTCCAAGCAATACTTCTGTTACTGGGGAAATGCACTATCCTCGTCATGGCCTTGTTTCTAGGAGAATGAGCCTTTCTCCAGTTAGCAGGTTTTGCAGCAACTGTGTGGAATGCAGCTTCATGCCACGTATGAGATGGTGCTGTACTGAATGATGGGCACCCAGCCTCCATACCCAGGTCATATTTGGTCCTTTTTAGAAGTCTTGTTTTCAAGGTGGAACATTTGGCCACTATACCAGCTAAGAACAGCATCTAGTCCTTTTTTTTTCTTTTTTCTTTTTTTACCCACTTCTTTATCCACTGATCCAACTGCATACAATTAATCCATGAAACTTTCTCTTCCCTTAATGTTTCTTTTATTTGATTTAAATTGTCCATCTTTATCACTCCTTCTAATCTATTTATGTTTTGTTTTCTTAATATTTTCCCCATTACTTCTTTTAGATTTTCTGGGAAGCTCTCCATCATCTCTACTGGAGTTAATGGGGAGACGGCGGGTATTAATTTAATCTTATTCTTAGCCTACATCTCCAAAATTTTCTTCAATATTGGATTCCTAACTCTTTGTAAAAAAATTCTTATTAATTTTATTAAAGTATATATTTTCCATTTCCATTTCTACTTCTTTGGATTCCAATTCTAACCAACACTTTTCTCCCAAACCTAGAATACCTTCCACTACATATCTTAATTGGTTAGCCAAATAATATCCCTTCAAATTAGGAAGGCCTAACCCTCCTGTTCCCTGTTGTTTATACCACATCTTCTTATTTATTCTAGCTTTCTTATCTCCATTACTGAAATTGTTAAACATTGTTTGCCATTTCTTCAACTCTATTTCTGATATTTTAATTGGCAATATCCTAAATAAGAAATTAATTTTAGGTAAAATCTTCATTTTTAATAGTGCTATTCTACCAAACCATGAAAGTTTTATCTTCTGGTATTCCTCCAATTTCTTTTTAACCTCCTGCCTTAAGCTATTATAGTTTTCCTCTTCCAATTTATCCAAATTCTCTGTTATATATATTCCTAAATATTTTATTTTTACTTTTAATTTAATATTCATTTCCCTTTTAACTAGTTCTTGCTTCCCTTCTTCTTTGTAATTAAACATCATCATCTCTGATTTGGGCCCATCTAGTCCTTTTCAAAAGGAAGGGAAGTTTGGCAAATTCTTTTGTGCACAAAAATATTATGCCAAGCCTATTTAAAAAATCTCTTTTGAAACATTTGTACTATAGTGCAAATAGTACAAATCTCCCATGATTAAGAGCAGACGGGCTTTTTAATCTTCACATATCAATCAGTTATTGTGCTAGTTGAGCATATTCATTTTACTTGCATTTAGTAAACAAAACTAAAAAAAGTAGTCCATATTAATGTTTTGTCTCTGTACACCATAAGTATTTGACCTAAAACATTTGAGAAAAATGTTGAAGCACACCCAAATCAGGCAGAGGCTCCTTCCTCTTACTGAAGGCAGATTTAAACATTATGTAATGTAGATTTTTTTTACTGGAATACTGAATCACCTGAAAAAAATAGTAATTACAACTTTGTAACTGCCAAGCAAGCCTAATATTGTATTTGCAGTTGGCATCCATTCATTGTTGCTAATGAATTTATGAAATTGATTTTTATCCGCAAAAAAATAAAGCACTGGAAAAAATTCTGCATCACTGGTGCAAGTATATAAGGGGAAGAGTGATATAGCTAGAGTACTTGTACAGTAGTAGAGAACATGCTTTGTATGCAGAAGGTCCCAAATTCAATCCTGGCATCTCCAGGTAGGGCTGGGAAAGACCCGTCTGAAACCCTGGAAAGCCACTACCAGTCAACATAGGCAAGTGTATTGAGCTAGATGGACCTATAATCTGACTTGGTAGCTCCATTTCTTTGGGGGATTTAGACAAGCCTGTCCAGTGCAAAATAAGGCCTCAGCAAAACTGCTACCCAGGATGTATTTATCCAGGAATTTCTTTGGTTTGAAACTTGGCAAATGTTTTTTCTAGGCATAACTAAATGGGCATGCTCCCATTGATGGAAAATACTTAATAGGTTCCAATGTAGTATGATAATAGGCACTGGTGTCTTACACAGCTCAGAACCACAATACCTGACAAAACGCCTCGCCCAACATGAACCTACCCAGACACTACGATCAACATCTGAGGCCTTCCTCCAAGTGAGGCTTGGAAGATGGCAACAAGGGAAAAGGCCTTCTCAGTGGTGTCCCTCCCCCATTATGGAACAATCTTCCCACTGAGGCCTGCCTAGTGCCAACACTATGATCTTTCAGGCACTAGGCTGGCCTCAGTGGAAAGATTGTTCCATAATCAGGGGGCCACCACTAAGAAGGCTCTCTCCCTTGTTGCCACCTTCCAAGCTTCCACTTGGAAGACTGTTCTCTACTCCCAGGCATTTAATGGCAAATGATGGGGGCATTTATGTCAGCTGTCTTTATAGTGTGCAGTATCTTACTGAAATTGTTTTAGCAGCTTAAACTGTTTTAAAAGTTGCATGTTTAAAATGTTATACTATGTCTTATTACCTTGTATTAGTGGTTTATAATTTTTGTGAACCATCCAGAGATCTTCAGCTATTGGGCAGTACAGAAATGAAATAAATAACAGTAACGATGTTTTCATTACCATGAATGATTTCAGGTGTAGATTAGCAGGACAATGTGCAAAGGAAGTGAGTAGAGATTGCCTTACACCAAGTCAGACGATTAACCCACCTAGCCCAGTATCAACTACTCTGGCAGCAGCTTTCCAAGGCTTCGGGTCGATGTCTCTTCTAACCCTGCTACCAGAGATCCTTTAACTTCAGATGCCATGGACTGAAGCTTGGGCATCCTTCGTGTAAATCAAATGCTCTATCACTAAGCTATGGCCTCTACAACAATTTCTTGTTAAAAGAAACTCAGGTTGAAGGGCTGGGAAAGACATCTGCTCAAGACCAGTGGTTCTGACTGCCTAAAGCAGTCTCATATGCCCCTACAACAATGTTAATGCAGCAGAATGTATTGGATACATTTGCTCCAAGAGCTGAGGCAGAAGGAAGAATTTTATTGTACAGTGGTTACAAAAGTGTGGGGTTAAATAATGAGGACTGCAGAACCTCAAGCAAGGTGTTTTTTTTATGAATCCCCACCTTTCCAAACCAAGGATTTAATGCAGTGCTTGCATTAAAAATGAAACCTTAAATCAGCATTTTTTATTCATTGCATATCTGTCAAACTGCTTTGACAACACGTTCCATTTCAAGAACTGAGCTGCAAACGTACAGGTTCATTAGCCATTTGAAGAACAGAAGATTGGGTACATGTCATTTTTGGTCTTTATAAGGCTTATGGCGCAAACCTACGGTCCCTGGAGAGCATTCCAGGGCCCATAGGACTTTTCAGATTCCCTCTCCTGAAGCCATAGCGCTGCAACAACTTCCGCAGAGGGACTCCCAAATCTGATCCCTCCCCCTCACAGCAAAATAGCCTTCAGGTATAACAGAAGTAAAAAACAGGCCATTTGGTAGATGGGGAGGGGAGAGGCCAGGATATGAAAAATCCTATGGATTCTCTAGCCTCAGCCCTATCCCTTCTAGCGCACCTCCTACAGAAGAGCTCAGAGGCCCGTCTATTATTTTATTTATTTTATTACATTTATATCCCACCTTTTTTCCTCCAAGGAACCCAAGTTGGCATTCATAATCCTCCTCCTCTCTATTTTATCCTCACAACAACAACCCTGTGAGGTAGGTTGGGCTGAGAGTCTGTGACTGGCCGAGTGGGGACTAGAACCCGGATCTCCCAACTCCCAGTCCAACACTTTAGCCACTACACCACAGAGAAGCAAATTTGTCTCTGTCACTCCTCCCACCCTGTTGGCAGCCATCCAGGAGGGCATTGGTTACTCAAAAGCATGCACATTCAGAGGCTTATTTATTCATTTATTCCATTTCTATACCGCCTAATTGCCAAAGCTCTCTGGGCGGTTTACAAAAACCTTCTACAGAATACTTCCTTCTAACAGGAGTGCAACCCATAGGGTTGTGTCCATAGACAGTTTCTGAACTACTCACGGAATAATCAGGAAGGAAGAGTGCAGGAGGCAAGTCTGAGTGCAAGCGAATCATATTTGGGCAAGACTGAGCCCTAGACTGCCGAGAAAGATCAGTAATGGCAGGCAAGCTGTCTTTCAGGTCTACTAAGGTTCCCTGGGAAGCTTGGCAGTCATTACTGATCTTGCCATTGGGGCATTTCCAAGAGACTTCAGGGTTCCTCAGGCCAGAAACTTGGCTGAAATTCACAACTCCAGGGAATCAAAAGGAGAGTCAGTCACATTATACACAGCAGGCAAGCAGTTAACAGAAAGAGAAGCTAGGAGGTGTGCCAAGTTCTTAAACCTAGTGGTTATATGTATAAACCCTTGGGGAACAGCTGGCAGAAAAACAGGATTTTGGAAAAGTATATTTGGGTCAGATATAATATGTTTACCAACTCTGCTTCTACACCAGCCTGTTAACTGCAAAGATGGAGAGCAGTTTAATAAGATTTTTAATAAATAAAATAAAATCAATATCCATATCAGTATTTGTACCAAAGACCTTCAGCCATGTAAGCCGTTTGACATAAGACCCACAGATAAGAATGGGATGTTGACCCTGAGTTGTTGATCACACACCCTGTGAAAAACCTAACAGCTGCTGCCTTTCACAAGTGGAACTGGAGGTAAAAATAAAGGCTTTAAAACAAAGCAGGACTAGCAGCTTACTGGACAAAATCCAGCAACTGAAAAATAAAGCATTAAGGAAACTTTTCTCCCTCTCTCATGATACTAGAACCCGGGGTCATCCCACGATTGGTGGGAGATCCAGGACAGATAAAGGAAGAACTTCTTCACACCTCACATAGTGAAACTATGGAATTCACTACTACAAGACATAGTGATGGCCACCAATTTGGCTTGAAAATGGGGTTGGATAAATTCCTAGAGGAAAAGGCTATCAGTGGCTACTAGTCCTGATGGCTATATGCTACCTCCAGTATCAGGGTCAGTGTGCCTATGTACACCATGTGCTCCTTGTGGGTTTCCTGTGGGAAGCTGGATGGCCACTGTGTGAACAGAATGCTGGACTAGATGGACCCTTGACCTGATCCAGCAGGGCAATTCTTATGTGCATATTAAATAGGAGCCATTCTCTGAAATTCATCACATTGGGGGGAACCACAGGCAAGATTGGGGAACTTCTGGCTTAAGACCTTTTTCCCCACTGGCCTCACTGCCCGGTCTCCTCAGCCCTGCCTCCTCTATAGCTCAGTTCTCATACTGCTACACTGTTTCCCGTGACATCCCTGGCACTTCCCCGCAGCTCAGCAGTCGAAAGGCAGTTCAAGGAATAGGGATTCAACCTGTGCTGAAGTGTCAGGCTCACAGTTTGGGTGTACTCTTGGACTCCACCCTGAGCCTGGATGCCCGGGTCTCAGCGGTGGCCAGGAGTGTGTTTGCAGTTAGCAGAAGCTAGTGTGTTAACTGCCCCTATTTCTACAGATGTCTGATATGGCCATGGTCATACATGCCTTGGTTACATCCTGTTTGGACTACTGTAACATGGTCTATGTGAGGCTGCCTTTGAAAAGTGCTCAGAAACTTCAGCAGGTCCAGAATGCTGCAGGCAGACTGTTGACCAGGGCTCATTAAAGGGAACACATGACTCATTTATTACAGCTTCACTGGCTACCATTTTGTTTCCAGGCAGTGAATTCAAAGTGCTGGTTATGATGCCTAAAGCCCTATATGGCTCGTGACCAGGGTACCCAAAAGACTGCCTTCTTCCATACGAGCCTTCCCAATTTTTAACATCTTCTGAAGGCGCTTTTTTTTTGAGACCGCCACCTTCAGAGGCACATTTGGTAGCTACTCGAGATGGGCTCTTTTTGGCATGCGCTCCTAGACTGTAGAACCTACTCCTAAGGGAGGCTAGGTTTGCTCCTTTTTTGCTGTCCTTTTGCTAGCTGGCAAACAGTAGTTATACAAGAAGACCTTTGGCCTGTAACTGGGTCTGTTGGGTTGAGTGCTCTTTTTAATTCTCCTCCCACTTGTAATTGTCATGTTACTGTATTTTAATGTATTGTTTTATCGTTTTAATTAATTTTAGTTCTGTAAGCCACCTTGAACAAACCAAATGCAAAATAAATAAATAAATATTACAACAGCTACCATATCCACAGGTATCAAAAGAGGTCTGGCCAACACCTCCACTGCTGGTTGCTGGTACAAAACAGGGCAATGGGAGCGGGGAGATAATGCTGGTGGTTGGAGAAGGGGACAGGCAATGAAAAGCTACATATGGCAGGGAGGGAAACATAGTTGGATGCAGAAGCAGGTAAATCATGTCTATTCTATTGATTACCTCCCGCCCTACCCCACCCAAATATCTATCTCAGGTTATTTTTCACTTTAGTGTTAACAGAGTGCCTCATCCAGGCCAGCGCTGATTAATGTAAAAGCCAACAGTGATTGAGTCATCAATGATGCATGATCCAGCCCTGGAGGAGGTTGCCAGCCTTGTGTGTAGCACAGACTTGGCTGGACGATTTGTCTGGACAAACAATTGCCCAGATGGTTCTGGCTGGATATTCTGTCAGGCATCAATCAGGGAGTGGGAGGGAGGTGGAGGAGTAGCAGTGATCAGAGAAAGCACTTTAACTGACAAAGGAAAGCACCCAGGGCAGAATTTATCCAACATGACTACATGAGAGAGATCTGGGATTCTAGGCCCAAGTTTGCCCTGTAATTAATGCATTCTTTCTTTTATCATCACTACTACAATACTAATATCCTGCTCTCCTGCCAAGGAGCCCGGAATGGTTTTATCATCACTACTACACCACTAGTTTGTAGAATAGTTTTATCATTACTACAACAACACTAATATCCTGTTCTCCTGCCAATGAAACCAGAATGGCATGCATATCACTGTCAAATAGTTCACAGGACTGACCTGCTGAGCTTTAGTAGAACTGTGTTATATTCTCTTTTTGGTCAATGAAACATACACTTCCAAATATTTATTCCCATCCGCCCACCCCACCCAACAATTTGCAACAACACATCTCTATACATCTGAAGTCTTAACAGCTCTTGTAGACTTAAAGCTCCATGGCACTTTGGAAAGATTAGCACTATAGCTCACACCATGGCAAGCAATTTGCACAAATTCAGTCTCAATAGCCAGACGCCCCAATTCCCAGAGCCACATTCCCATCACTGCCTCCATGGACCAGATTGAAATACCATGTCTTGAAATATGCACTGTGCTTGATACATCTTTTAACTTATTTCTAAGCTCATAGGCTCTTCACCTACAAACACCTCTTTCTTTTTAAGTTGGCTGACCTATTAATCCCTGCAGCATCACTAGCATAAGCCCTTGCCACTGGGAATGTTACCACCTTGACTACTGCAGCTCTTTTTGTCTGGATCTTCTGTCTCATTAATAGTGCTCCTTGCAGTCTTTAAAAACAAAACATTGGCATCCCTACACATTTCAATATTGTATTTTTAAAATAAATTACTAGTTTTGGATTCTTACAAAGAAACAGATCATTAATGTCTACCTAGCCAGGTAAAGTGCTCTCATCTCTACATTATCTCATCGTGGAAATGTGGATTTCCCTTTGCTCCTTTTCTTCTCCAAAGGTGGAGAACCTGTGGCCCTCCAGATGTTGCTGACCAGCAACTCCCATCATCCCCAGCCAACATGGTCAATGGTCAGGGATGATGGGAGTTGCTGTCTAGCATCTGGAGGGCAACAGATCCTCCATCTGTGATTTACAGAGAGCCCACAGCTTCCTCCTTTTTAATCTGGAATCCTAAGTACACTAAAGCTGGGACTAAGCCCTATGGAACACGGTGGGACTTACTTCTGAGAAAACCTGCACAGGAAACCACTGTTAGTGCCTCATCATCAGTGAAGCAAGATGCCCTCTCCTTCATTTCCTTGCTTTTGTAAAAAGAAAAAAGATGCACCTAGCATTCTGCAATGCAGGGGATCAGACTTTGCTCAGTGGCTCATTGAAAGAACAAAGTTATCCAGCGGCTGAGTTTCCAACAATGTTTGTTATCAGTATGTTAAGAACATCATGGACATCCCATTATTATCTAACACATACATCCCAAGTCCTCCTTCCACCCACCCCCTATGCCATCCGTTTCCTTGGTTACAAGCGAAGCAGCAGACTGCCGCTTGCCAACTAGCTATTATAGTTCAGTTTCATGGCTTACACTGCAGTGTAGATTTAAAGCTAGCAGATTAACTGCATTGAACTAATTCCTCAAGCAAATGCAGGACTCTGCAGCAAATGAGACAGAACAGGGAATTTTTTTTTGCAGAACTGAGGAACTACCAAGATCTAGAATATTTTTCCTGAAACTAAGGGCCATTTTACATGTTGCAAGATTAGCCACGCTGCACCACCTTAGTTTTAAACTCAGTGTACACTTTGTATTCATATGTTTGCATATTTGCATACAGACACACCCTGCAAGGTACCAGAAATGGCTATGAGTTCCTAAAAAAATGTCTTCAGTAAAAAAAAAAAAAAGAGAGAGAGAGAGAGAGAGAGAGAGAGAGAGAGAGAGAGAGGAGAGACTCCCCTCTCCCCACCCCAGGTGAAGGTTATATGGTGTCCCAATTCATAATGCAATAAGGAGCCCTAAGACGACAGTCCTTTGTTGACAGTGTAAAATGGCTTTCAAAAAACAAAACAGTGGGAAAAGCAGTTTATAGGCAAAAGCAAAGACTGGTACAGAAACAGAAAAGCTAGAATTTATTGCAACAGTTAAGGAACAACCAGGCAACTAAGGAGCTGTTCTTTCCATGAAGGATGGGACATCAAGGGATATTTCTTGCATAAGTGATATCCGAAACAGGTCTCAAGGCATCAGCTGGACTTTTACTATTTTTATGCTCCCTTTAAACAATCTTTGCACTAAACTCTAAGGTTGTTTTTTTCCCCTTTTGAGGATTATGAAAGGCAGTATGGAGTTTCCCTTCTGAAAGGGAAACTCAGCCATTCAAATAAACAGCTCCTCCCTCCCTTCTGGATCAAAGCTATTATGTTCAACTACGCAAATTGCTCATTAATTTAAGCGTTTGAAGGCTAGCAGGATCTAGTCTCTCTCACACCCCGGAAGAATGGTTAGACAGCAATACCCAGGCTTAAGTCCCACATCCACCTAGAAATATGCTTCTCTGGATGCTTTATCAGCTGCATTGGCTCCCAGTCTGTTAACAGGCCTAAATGCTGGTTTTAATCTTTAAAGCTGTTAACAGCCTGGGATAAGGTGGTTATCTGAAATGTATACCTATGTAGATATTAGAGTCCTTTTTGGAGGCCCCTGCTCCATGTGCCCTATGAGGCAGGTGCTATTACGGAGGGGGTAACCCTGGCTCCCCAGAAATGTTCATCCACCAGTCTGCATATTGTCTTGTTTTAATTGGGTTTTACTGTTTTGAAATTTCGTATTGGTTTTAATATATTAATGGTTTAATTTGTTTTAGAATTGTATATTGATTCTATTTTATATGTATGATTTTATCTGTACGGCACCCTGAGACCCTTGTGATATGGGGCGGGATATAAATGTTTTAATAAATAAATAAATAAAATAAATAATAAGTTTGCGTGGCACCTTCTCTATGGTCTTTTTGGCATCTCGTGAGGATATTTTTACTCACGCAGGCCTTTTGGTCACATTGCGTTTTTTAAAGAAAGCTTTCAATGAAATTATAATCTGAGCTGTTAATTGGTTTTATTTGTCCACTGTGGGAAAGGATTTTTTAAAAAAATCATTGCAGTATTGCATTTCACTAATTCTCTCTGCCCCACTCCTGTCTATTTTGAAGGGCATGTGTAGAAAATATAATTTTGGATAAGTCAGAGAGTTTTGTAAACACATGCTGTGGTCTATGCATAATCCTCTGATGAAGGACCATCTGGGACCTGAAACATGCTTCAACTGTTGAGCTGAACTGTCTGCTTATTTTGAACTTTGAATATATCAGTTTCTGCACTTATTTAAAAACTGTTCTTGTGCCGTGCTCATTTGGGGAGATTTTCCCCTCGTTGGACTGCACCCAGTCTTCAGGCTAAGTACATGCTCTGCTATCAATTAGCAAGAATGTGCATAGTGTATTTTCAGCCTTCTCAAAACCACTTGATAGCATCTCCCTCTACTTTGTTTAATTTTAACTAGTTCTAGGCTCCAATATTTGTGGGAAAAGGGAGGGGGGAGGAGAAGGGCTAGCATCTTCTTGACCTGCATGCTGTTTCTATTCAATGCCAATCCTCTAGTGGGCTCCACTGTTTTCCCTTGCTCACTCACAATACCTAGGAAGAGCATGTCTGTTGCACCGAACTTAAAAGGATTTACATTTGAGTGAAAATATATAAGATTGGGCTATAAAATGACAGCTTATGCCAGAACTGTACTACTATCTTCAGAAGATGAGACCTGGTGTGCTGTAGTGATTAGAGAGTTGGACTGGGAGTCGGGAGATCTGAGTTCTTGTCCCCACTCAGCCATGGAAGCTCACTGGGTAACTTAGGGCCAGTTACAGACTCTCTGCCCAGCCAACCTCATGGGAGGAGGAGTATGTGTACCAACTTGGGTTCCTTAAAGAGGAGAACAGGTGGGATATAAATATAATAAATAAATAAATATCCTCACGAATGTCTGCATAGCTTCAGGCACCTATAGGGCATGGTTTCCCATTTTCGTCTCCAGAAGGCTTTCTGTAGTGATGGTCATACATGTGCATACTCGGTTTTTTTAACAGTTAAGGCATAACTAATATGTGTTAAGTGTTAAGTGACCCTGCATATATTCCCTTAGTCCAACATTCTTGCAAGAATCCCAATCACCAGAAGGCACTAGAGAATCCACTAGTAGCAGGAGAGGGCAGCACCAACCCCTCAAAAGCTTGGAATGTAAAGGAAGAGAGACTTCTGGTTAAAGTATGTTAGCCGATCTTCACATAAATTGCCAGCAGCTTGAAATTCACCAGTGGGCTATGATCTACCTTCTCCTTAGCCCTGATTTAAAGTACCATTGATTTCAACAGAGGGGAATTAAACAGGCATTAGAACTCCTATCAGAATCAGTAAGAAAGGGACATAAGAGCAGACCAAAAGCTCCATCTAGTCCAGCATCCTATATACTTTGAAGACCCCTCATGGGCCTCCTGGCGGTGTTTAATGTTGGCTGTACCCTGCTCATTACGGACTTGGTGTTTCATAGCCAGATTAAAAGATGCTCACAGTTCTTCCAAACTAAGTTTGGATTTACTACACCCTTTAGACACAGAATATAGCTGCCATTTCCTCTAGGTTCCCCTTCACCTCTCTGAAAGAAACCTAAAATGACGTTGACAGTTGAGAGAGGGATGGCTTCAAGCTCAAATGTGGCTGTACCAATTTTCCATTAGACTTTTGGACTGCCTTTCAAGCTGAGACCACGTTTTGAAGCAAGTTAGGCCCAAATGAATTTAAAAGCATGTACTGGAGACTTCCTCTTTTTCACCTGTAATTGCAGCATTCATTAGTGCAAACGTTTAGAGATATGCACACACAGAGCTCTGATCGCATTACAGCACTACAGAAACAAACATCATTGACTCCCATTCCTCAGTCAGCATTTCTCACAGAAGCAAGTATCTCTCCTGTTGTAATGAGCAGTTGGTGTGAGGGAGCTATTGTGACCAGCTTCTAAGATTTATACTGTTCTCGCACTTTTCCAGTAAAGGATGTTGTCAGCAGAGGTTGGCCCACAAAGCATCACAAATACTCTGCATACAGCAGACTCCTCTGGTCAGTAGCCTTGGGCATACAGAAGAAAAGAGACATGCCAGAACAGCTTGTCAGAGACCATTACACAATAATAGAAGAAAAGGAAACCATCCAGTATGTTTATGCAAAGGCTGCACTTCACTTCTCCTATTTCATCCCCGGTGGACAAATGCTTAGAAGTGAGTAGTAGGGAATGCAGAGACACCTTTGTTTTGAGGATAGCAAAACAGAAGGGCTGCATATTCAGGCAAAAATGGAACCCTCCATACAAAGAGTTCAGCGATGGGAATATGAAGAAGATGAACATGGGTAAAAAATTAAGCAATGCAGAAAGAAGTTACAAATTAGTCACAGTGGATTATGGAAAACATAAGAAGGGCCATGCTGGATTAGACCAAGGGTCCATCTAGTCCAACATTCTGTTCACAGAGTGGGAACCCACAAGTCTGATGGGTGTGCAATAGTACTCTACCACTCATGTTGCCTAGCAACTTGTATACATAGGCATACTGCCTCCACTAACAGAGATAGCCTAGTAGGCATTGAAAGCTTTGTCCTCCATAAATTTGCATAATCCCCTTCTAAAGCCATCTATATTGATGGTCATCACTGCATCTTGTGGCAGCAAATTACATCGTTAAACTACACAGTTGTGTGAAGAAATACTTCCTTTTATCTGTCCTGATTCTCCCACCAATCAACTTCACGTTATGACCATGGCTCCTAGCATTTTGGGGGGGGGGGGGGGGAGAGAAATGTAGGGTCTCATCTACTTCATTAGGTGGACTAGAATCTATAGCAGGGTCCCCATGGGCACCTTCAGTGGAGCCCATACAGCTCTTCACTCCCTATCTGCTTCAAAACTGAAAAATGTTGGGCTTGCTGTTCAGCGGGAGAGAAGGCAAGGCAAAAGAGTAGAGGAGTCTAGGACATAGTGAGTCTAGTAAGGGAGAGAAAGAAGGCGTCTAGGGACAGGGGAGGGAGAGAAATGGCAAAGGAAGGGGCTGAGGAAGAGAAATAGTGAGGCTAGAGGCTAGGGGAGAGGGAGGGAGAGGGAGGGGGAGGGGGAGAGGGAGAGAGAGAGAGCACGCAAAGAGGAAAGGTCTGTGTGGAAGGAAGATGATTGGGTGGGCCAGGAAGTAACACTTTCCATTTCCCCCTTCCTCTCAGCCTCTCGCCTCGCTATTTCTTTCCCCACCACCACTGCCTGACCCGCCAGGCCCCTACAATAGCCATTGTGTGACTAGCCACATCCTCTGTGTTAGTGTCCACAGTCGTTTCTCAAATTCCCAAATATGCCTAAGGGTCTAAAAGGGAGACCCCTGATCTATAGCATCAAACAGACACACTAGAATTTCAGGGCTAAACAGCAACACTTGTTGCCTTGTAAACCACATCTGTTAGCTATCACTCAGTTGATAAGGAGTTCTACTCACCATCTCTCTCCCCCAACTGCCCCCCTCTCTCACACACACATCAGATGGTCCAGCAAATACATTTTCTTGTATCGTGTTGACGTCTTTTCCCAATGCATCTCTTCCAAATGTAAGACATATATGTCACCAATGCTACAAGTGCAATGAACTGGTTATTAGCAGCTGTAGTTATTAGCAGCTGCAGAGATTATTTGCTTCTTGCATACCCTTTTTAAAATATCAATAATGGAAAGGAACATATTATACTATATAGTTCAGGATCACCAAAGGCAAGGTCAATTCCATTAAGGCATTTTAAAGTTGTCATTGCTGCAATTGGATTGAAGCTGAATCCAGACAAGACGGAGGTGCTTGCTGTCAAAGGCCACAACCTGGGTTTGGAGGTGTGTCAACCAGTTCTGGACGGGGTTACACCCCCCCGAAAGACTGTGTTCGCAGCTTGGGGGCTCTCCTGGATCCGTCGCTCCAAATGACAGCCCAGATAAATGCGACGGCCAGGAGTGCCTACTATCAGCTTCGGCTGATACGCCAGCTGCACCCTTTCCTAGAGTTGGAAGACCTAAAGATGGTAGTGCACTCACTGGTAACTTCGAGGCTCGACTTCTGCAATGCGCTGTACATAGGGCTACCTTTGTGCCTAGTCCAGAAACTTCAATTAGTTCAAAATATGGCAGCCAGGTTGGTCACCGGTACACCTAGGGGTGACCACATAACACCAATCTTAAAATCTCTCCATTGGCTGCCCATTAGTTTCCGGGCGATGTATAAAGTGTTGGTTATTACCTTTAAAGCCCTACATGGTTTGGGTCCAGGTTACCTGCAGGATCGCCTTCTCCCGTATAATCCGCCCCGCACACTCAGGTCCTCTGGGAAGAATTTACTCCAGTCAGCCAGAACTAGGCTGATGAGTGTTACCCAGAGGACCTTCTCCTCTGCCGCTCCCAGGCTGTGGAATGGCCTGCCGGAGGAGATTCGACAAATTAGCAGTCTTCTGGAATTTAAGAAAGCCGTGAAGACTGCTCTCTTCCAGCAGGCCTACCCAGTTTAATTTTAAGATGTTTTTAATAATGTATTTGTTTTTATCTGTTTTAATGGTTTATCTATTTTATTGTTTTTATATTTATATTTGTTGTTGTTCCCTGCCTCGATCTGGATGGAGAGACGGGTTAGAAATGAAATTAATAATAATAATAATAATAATAATAATAATAATAATAATAGTTATATGCAGCTCTCTACAACTCAGAAGAGCTGGTACACTCACAGGCAAAGGCTTCTTCCTCATCTCAAACGTCCGGGTGGCACCAAAGCTGAGTGAGGCAATGACAGGGTTTCTTCCCAGTGCAGGCTCATCGTCACTGTGCCAGTCAACGCTGTCCTTTTCATTCCGATACAGGTTGCAGAGCAAAGAGTTGAAGGTGTTTTTAGTGAAATCTTCAATGCGATCCTTCAGCATGGTCAGCAGTGGGTGCCACTGAAATCAGGAGAGAAGACAGATTAACATGGAAGGAGTTCAATTCAATATATATAGAGAGGGATGTGGCCATAATAGGAAAACGCAAAGTATCAGGGGGAGATGTAATTCCCTAAAGCAAAGCACTGGAAAAGTAGGCAAAAGTACAAACTGATCCCAAGGAGGATTTAGCTACCAATATTCAATACTGGAAAGACCGCCTGGAAATTGCCCACTAATTTTTCATATTCGCTTATGCCACATTTTAAACATAGTCTTACCTCGTTCGTATGACACAACAGCCTACTGCAGTTTAATTTATCTGCAGGGGCTATCATGTCATGCTAGGCACCCAGCTTGCTGTGTTGTACAAACTAAGGCGGCAGGGATTTTTGGGGGGTTACACAACGCTCAAATAACCCATTGCTTGTTTTAGCTTTGTCTAATCTTCAAACAACCGCGCCTAGGTTTGCATGACACAATAAGCCACAGCAAGATGGGTACTTGTGGGCACCATGCAAAACTGGCACCCACGGGCAGCCGGCCCAACACAACAGTCCTCATGGGTAAATTAACCCACAGTGGGCTACCGTGACATGCGAACAACTGTTTGTATGAATTACATCAGCATTAGCCTATTTCTGGAGGCCATGCTATCAATCTTCTCCTCATAATTGTTACCCTACACTTATGCTAATGTGGTTGAATTGGAAGAAGCACAGAAAGCCAAACACAGAGGCACAACCAAGGTCATGGCTTAAGAGCTCTCCATAAAAACCATGTGTATGCATTAACTGGAACTCTTGCATATTTCACTTCATTTTCAACCATACTGTCCTGGTATTTGTGCCTTTCCCACCTCCACACACTTTCCTCCTGGAATGTTGGTCTTCGTTCTCCTACCCCACTTAAGTATTGTATTAGTATTGCACCTAATAGACCCTCAATAAATTTGATGCATAGGGCTGAAAAAGGAAAAGTGGTGGTGACAGGTGGGGAGAGAAGAGAAGAGATATGCAATTACCCAGTAGACTTACTTAGTCTCTGCTGAAAAGTTAGTAAGATGTTGTCTGTTCCCAACCCTTCTAGCACTATTTTGGAACATAAAATAGTAAGATTTACAGTGCTTGAGGCATGCACATGTGTTACACAATTCAAACTCAACAATGCAATCCTATGCATGCTGACTCAGACGTCCCACTACGTTCAATGGGTCTTACTCCCAAGTAAGTGTACACAGGATTGCAGCCTGAGTGGAGTAACTTTCCCAGCCTCCAAGGAATGTCATGCACTGATTCCATTGTGCATGCTTCTAAGCTTATTGGAAACACATATCAGTTAACTACCTGTAATTTAATTCTAACACTGGCTATGAAAGACTGCATTTTATATCAGAGGTAGGCAACTTGTGGCCTACTAGGAGTTTTGGCCTACAACTCCCATGATCCCTCAACATTGGCAATGCTGCTAGGGCTAATGAGAGTTGTGGCCTACAAGTTGCCCACTCCTGATCCATATCCACACACATGCAGCATCTCCCATTTTATGTGCTGGAGTCTTTCAGTTTTCCAAGCTCCTGATCTTAACCTATTGAAAGCTCAGACAAATAATCAGAAGTTCCAAGTTCAAAATGACAAGAGCAGGATACTGATGGATGCCCTCCTCCTAGGGAGACACCAAACCCAGAACATGTCTTAATATTATAAAATATGTGTTTATAGGTGGTGCTCTCCTGATAGCATTTTCTGACCTTTTGGTTTATTCTGCTTATGTTCCATCTACCTGGAGCCTTCAAGCTAAGGTGAGTTGAAACTCTACATTAGCAGTATATTGCCTATGTGTGTCTGCATTACAAAATGTAAACCAGTTTCCAGCCTGTTTAACTGTCATGGATCATAACTAATGACCTCTCAGAACTGTAGATATGAGAAATTAGACATTTCTAACATAACATCCAACACAGTCTCAGGACTACAGCGCCTATGATCATTTAGGCAAAACCATGTCATTTAACCAATTTTGAATTGGCAAAAATGAGAGAGGCATTCCTATTGCTAGGGAAATCAGTATCAAGCCCCCCCACACACACACACACCCCTGTAACTGAGGTAAAGAAACACAGAGCAACAGTGACCCAGTCTGAATGCTTTAGGAGCAAATTGCAGTTAATCAACCCATGATTTGCCTCAATGTGTGCCCACATGATTTTGATATGCAACCTCTGAATGGGTTGCTCTGTGATGTCCGAGACTAGACATTGAGGGTTAATTGTGGATTAAATAACACACAGTTAACCTACAATTAACTTTCAATGTTCAATTAACTCACAATGACTGGGTTCGGATGTCATGGAGCAACCTCTGATCAGCCTGAATGGAGGTTGCATATTCAAAATGGTGCTGGGCACAAACTGTGTCAAATTGTGGGTTAATTAACCCAAGATCTGCCACGGTAATGTGCAAATAGGGGCAGTTACTCCACTCCCTTCCTGCTCTCCAGTGTTAGATGATTCCAAAATTTTCCTTTGACCTCAGCATTCCCCCTTAGTGAGCTCAGTACAGAAAGAGTCGCACAAGACAATGGAATTTTTTTCTGTAACTGAGGAGTTAATTGTAGTCTAATTGTTGTGGAAAAAGTTACCAGGTTACCACATTGCAAAGTGTTTAGAAATTATGCATTTTGTTCTTCCAGGAGACATTTAAGCTTGGCCTACAAGTCAAACACTGAGGATCAGAATATAGCGGTGCAGTTAGACAAGGAAGAGAACAGGCTGAAATGTGACTTGGGTAAATCACGAGGTCAGAAGTGCACTGGATGAACACCTGAGCTCAAGACACCAATGCCACTGCCCAAAACATGCAGATACACTTTTAAAAAAGAATCTTTAAAAAAGAATTTCTTTCTAATAAAAGAAAAGGAATACAAAGCTCAAGTTATAAAACGATCATGGTGTAGCACTTACAGTCAGACTAGGACTGGGATAACTCAGGTTCAAATTCACCCTCTGTCCTACTTGGCAATGAAGCTCACTGGCCTGAAGCTCAATGAACACATTGCCCTAGGCTCCTTGAAGGAAGGCAAAATAAAAATCATGTTGTTGTTGTTGTTTTTATTGCTGCTAACACAACAGCCACTAGCCATTTTTAGTAGAGTCAGATCACTATTGATGCTGAACCTTTGCTTGTAAGACCGACTTTCTGTTAAAGTCCCTGTACGAGCAGTTGTTTATGAAGTAAATACATACATCAGGGTTTGCCTGCATCGTAAGCCTGGAATAAGTGTATGGAATTTCACCGTACCACTCTGTGAGTCTGGGTTCATCATAAGATAGATCTAGAGAAAAAAACAGAAGACAGTATTTATGGCTCCCATCAAAAAAAATATCAATATTGTAGGGTGTACTAGTACATTCCAAGAAAGATCCTTGGTGTGTGTGGTTTTAAAGAAGGATTTCCCCCTGTTCAATCTGTAACCATTCTTTTTCTGCATTCTCCCTATCAAAGCTCAGCAAATTGCCTTGAATTCAGGACTTATTTGATGCAACTAAGGGGAAGGTTTTCAGGCAGTTTATATGCCTGCTACGGCATCTCTCTTGCAATAACTTATTATACAAAATGACAAATAGTGCAACTGCCCCCAAGTGGACAAAGCTAGCAGCACACACTTACACATGCTATACTGGCCAATCACAGTGGTACCTAGCTTACACATTCAAGAGCTTTGCTAGGGAAAGCCTACGAAGCTCCATGAGTTTGAACTGCTATTGTGCTTATATCCAGGGGTCTCTAAATTTGGGGTGACCTTGGTGGCCGACCCAAGCTTCAGGATCTTGTCCCTGACCTCATGCTATAACTTGAAACACAGCGTGAAGTCAAGTACAAAGAGAAGCATCTTCACCATTCCCCTCCAACTGAGGTGCACGTGGGATTTCTCTATCTTTCCAGAGACACTGGAGTTACAACCGCCCAGCAGGTACAAAGACAAACGTTCACACCTGTACCATTCCTCTGGGACCCAGAAAGTGGGGAAGCAGCTGACGCTTGGTCACTCTGCTTGCACCCAACAAGTGCAAGGCTGACTCAGGCTTTTGCCCATGTTTGGGACTGGGGAGGAGGCGGGGATCCCTCCCCCTTTGTAGTTCAAACGTTAGGAGGAAACTGCAGGCTCGTCTTGCTCACCAGAGCTCATCTGAGCTCTCACTGTGGCAAGGCAAATGGGATTGCAGAACCCTGCTCATATCTGCAGCACAGTTGGCTCAAGACATAGAACTACTCCCAGCAAGTTTCACTTTAGCAGCCCATGTGCTGATCTTTCAAGGGCTGGGAAGTAATGCCTGGAGTAAGAACACCCTGTAGTTTCCACCCTGCCCAACAAATCAGCAGCACTATGGTACTGCCGAAGGCAAGGGCAGTACTCTTGTAGCAACAGATGGACAGTGCTCCAAGTAGCAGTCCCCAGTAAATCAACAGGACCTAGTCCAAACATTGCATCCAGCCCCCTAACTGATGGGACTCGGGATTTCCAGAGACTGTGGGAAGAAGAGCCATTTGAAGGCATGCTGCAAAGTGTTGTTAGAATTCCCAACTGAGAACTGTGAAAGGCTAGAGAGAATGGACTTACCATAGTCAGGCCTTGCTCCATGGTTTGGAGGCCTCCAGGCAGGCTGACCTTGCTGGCCCTGCTGCTCCAGCCGCCTCTCCCCAGCACCCATTACTACTTGGGCTCCCTGGAGGCGGCGTTGCTGCAGAAACCAGCCTTCTCCTCCTCGCACAAGCAGGCACCTGGGCTTAGCCAGTGAAGGTGGTGATGTAATAGGCAGTGTCTGGCCATTGCTATATTTTATGGGCTACAAAGTGATGGAAGATACAGCAGCTGCCAGAGCTCATTACAGTTCTGCCGCTACTACCATCAAGGAAGGCTGCTTGGGATATGCATGTGCAGTGGGCAGCTGCAGTACTGACAAGCCCAGCAGCACTTGGGCTCTGTGTGTATGTACGTGAGGGAAGGAGGGGCATGTTGCAGCTGAAGATGGCAGCAGGGGCCCAGACAAGGTGCTGATGGTGGGCCTGGCCATAGTAAAAGTGGGCAGTTAAATGAGAATGACTGTACAGTTACCCTGTCTGATGTGTGCTCTCTGCCTCCATGGTATCTCTTGGAGGAGCTGTTCAAACATCCAGTCTGCCTCCTTTAAGTCAAGGAAGGCAGGAATCAAATGAATCCTAGCACAGGGGAAAACCAGATTACACACCGGTATTGCAAGATCCATTTTCTAAGCACATTAATGTACAACTGCAACCTTGTATTTAAGCACTAGCCCGGTCCCTTAGGTGACTGTACACCAGCGCTCTGTCCCTCCTTTGCACCCAGCACGGGGTAGGGGGGAGAACCAAACAGATTGCCAAAGGAGAGAAGCCCCCTCCTCTGTGCCTTGCATAGAAATTCAGTGAGCTGCTGCAGGAGGGATCAGGTTCTCCTTCCTCCTCTGCCAGTTCTCAGCAGGCTAGTCAAGGCTGGTAACTTATGGGCTTAATTACAAGACTGTGCAACTGCATTTCAGGTTAAGCACAAGTGGACTTCTCCCTTTCTTGACACATGGTTTTCATTCAAAGCTATTTTGCGACATTTGTGATCTCCTTGCCAAAAGGTATCACAGATGCCTTTCCCAAAGAGATCAGTCAAGCTTGCTATAGGAGATTTTCCCCTTTAAGAATGCAGACAAGATGCGATACAGAAAACACAACTTTATTGCATGTCTAAAGATATGCACAATTGAGAGATATGCACAATTGACCCTTTGAAATACAGGAAAAGCTCTGCAAGATTTTCCAAGGTCGAAACTATCCATGATCAGGTCTCCCAGTATCTTTGGCTAAAAGCAGCAGTGTGGTGGTTGGGAGGGGAGAGAAGCAGGACTCTGGTTTAAGGCTGCAGCACTGTGGCCTTGATCCAGATCTGCTCACCTCTACTATTATACAGAGAGGGGAAACATACAGACACCATGGTAATACAAGTACGTTCCTTCCTTGGCTAATAGCCATTTCAGGGATGGACCTTTGGACTGGGGAAAGTATATGTTGAAGGGTTAATCCTCCCCCTCCTGCAATGCTGTGGCTCCAGTTCAGGCCCAGTCCATCCCAAACCCATTTTAACCAAAGAAAGAGATGATCAGGAGAACCAATCACAGATCTACCATGTCACGTGTAGTTTGGACCTAAACTGTATGCTCCCTCTCCACCAATATACTTGTCACAGATGTTATTCATTCCATGAATGAAGATGTGGAGCTCCATTTAACATGCATCAGCTAAGGCTGCAATCTTATACATACTTACTTAGGAGTAAGTTCCATTGAACCTGATGGGACCTTACAGAGGACCTTCTCTTCTGCCACTCCCAGACTGTGGAATGACCTGCTGGAGGAGACTCGTCAACTTAACAGTCTTTTAGAATTTAAGAAAGCTATAAAGACTGTTCTCTTCCAGCAGGCATATCCAGTGGAATTTTAGAATGTTTTAAGGATGTTTTTAGGATGTTTTAGGATTTTTAATGCAGTTTTAATAATATGTGTCATGTTTTAATCAGTTTTATGTATTTTATCATGTTGTTGTTTCCCGCCTCGATCCAGACGGAGAGGCGGGTAAGAAATAAATTGTTATTATTATTTCATTGCAAGACTTCCAAGACGTACAAAAATGTCTCAAGTGTTTTTGTGATTGAACAGTGAAGTAAACCACTATTAACTCTTCTGGCTATTATATTGACAGTAGAGCAAAAAGGCAATGAGATTTGTCCTTCTGTGAGAACAAGGCCTCTTCCATGAGTGGATGAGCTTTTCCTGATTTAGGGAAAGCTTCTTGCATGAAAAGAGAGAACTGAAATCCAGCAGTATGTTTCTGTTAGTGCAAGCCATTGTGAGATCGCTTGCACAACTTCAAGATATGTGCTCAGCACTATAGCTCAGTGGCAGAGAACATATTTTGCATGCACAAGGTTCCAGGCTCAATCTCCAGGTTGGCTGGAAAAAGACTTTTGTCTTGAGACCTCAGAAATCCACCACCGCTCGAAGTTAATGATACTGAGCTAGACAGAGAGATGGTCTTAGTATAAGGCAGCTTCCTGGGTTCCTTTTGAGCCAAGTCTTCCAATATAAATTTCTTTCTCTGATGTCGCACCTCTGGATCCCACCCACTGGATTTAATAAGCAGGACATGAGAAACGCACACACACATATATACACACTCTCAGGGTAGTTGACAGCCTAAGGTAGCTGTGGGTATCTCTCTCAATAATTTCTTTTAAAAATGCTTAGCTATATAGCTCATAAGAATTGCTTGAATCCAGTTAGTTTTTCTAGCTGCAGCGAGTTTGTAATGTAGATAGCTTTAGAGACCCATCTAATTCCATTATTCATTTAGAAAACATTTTAGCTTTTCCTGATGTGTGTTCAATAACCTTTAAAAAAAAATAGTATTTAATATTAATTGCAAAGATGTTGGGATTTAGTGAGAAATTCAGTTTAGTGAAATTGCTTATTACATTACATTTATCAGACTTGTCATTTAACACTTAATAGTTGGCAAGGCAGAACCAAAAGTAACTCTACAGTCGAGCAGGAATTTGTTACTCATGCCAGAATGTAACAGAGTTCACAGTTCTTCCACACAAAAACCCACTCCTGATTACTCCAAGCTTTCTTCATTTCAGCAGTATAATTATGGTCGGAGCAGGGGGGGGATTTTGTTCTTGCTATTCTTAGAGAGCTGGGAGACAGAAATCCTTGCTGATCTACTGCAAATCACCCAGAGATCTACTTATAAATCCAGATCCATCTTCTGCCCACTCATGCAATATAGTCAAAATGCACCTGTCAGCAAAGAATGCTAATATGGGCATGGGCATCCCTGTGAACTGGCATTTGTCTGTCATTACTTTGGATGGAAGATAAGGATGATACTATTATTCACATGAAGATCAGCACCACAAGTAGTTCCAAAGCTTTCCATCTGTTTCTCCTTCCAATTGCTCAGCTAAAATTTGGATGCATGGCACTGAATTTAGACTATAGTGAATAACCTCCGTTTGCAGCAGCAACCAAGATCCTAGTAGATTCAGCTACTACAACAGAATCCTATGGTATTATTCTGCATCAACAGTTAGAGGGGATTTTTATTTGCTTACCGAGACACTCCTGAGGGCAATGTGCTGATCTCATACATGCCTTGTCTCCTGTGGGGATGAGGAGGGGAGGGGGGGAAAGAAGTCTTGATATGGTTGACTAGGCATACAAGGTTCAAAATACCAATAAGAGTTAAGGAAGGAAAATTTACCAAATGCACTAAATGGTAGGGATATGGGAGTAAAAAGCAGCAAGACCCACTATGTCTGATTAAGCGGTCTGGTGTACTCTGAAGATAAGTGAAGTCATACTCACTCTATTATTTTGGGCTCCGGGGCTTTGCGCACCACCTAAGCAGGGAGAAAACAGAATTTTGTACAGCAGGCACCTTCAGGGATGTCAGCTAAAGATGTCCCATTAACAATACTGAGTGCATCCAAACTGCCACTCTGGAGTCACTTTATGGGCTAGGCATTGTGTTTAGGACGTGGTAGATTGCTGGAATATTTCCCCTGCCTACTGTTCTATCTACAAAGGCAAAAGTAAAACAATTGTTTAGTTATTTCAGTTTCAGTTTCTCTCTCTACTGAATAGAAAACACCTACAGTTCTAATACTTTACTTGTGTTATAATGATATTTAAACAGGGGTGAGTGTTATTAACTTTTTTGGTTATTTATGTAACCTATCCGAAGAAGAGAAACACTGAAGTGCAGGATACAGATGATTTAAATAAAATATTTATATAGTGACCCACTAGCCAGAAAATTGGTTGATGGCAATTAACAGAAGCATAATTGCAAGATCATATATTTTTGTAACTGCTGTGGCAAAATATTGTCAAAGGTTCAAACAACACCCATTATAATGAATAGAAATGCTGGTTTTAGAATGAATTGACTGCTTCCTTGTATTGCATGATGTCTATAGCCTACATTTTTTTATTATGACTAATGGTAGTGGCAATGAATCTGACTGGAGAAAGTTTTTCTAAAGATGTATGCAGGAAAACACTGAAACCTGCAAGTAATCCACCATGGGTGCATTCGGGCTGAAGAGCAACCTATAAATCCTTGCTATGTACATATAAGAGTAGAATGAGGCAGCCTATTTAGTGTTTTACCTCTTCCGGTGCTTTAAAAACAAATTGTCTTTTGGATGAAAGCTGCCCCTCTCTTCTCATGCTGGGCTGTGCAGTGCTTGCAAAGACTTGGTTCCTGGCACCGGAAACCCCAGAAGCTAAGGTAGAAAGGAAAAGCATCAGCAAAACTAGTTAACTATATGCCTGGGAACATTAAGACAGGAAAAATGTATTTTAAGAGTTATTCACTGTTGGTATTTCTGGAACTACGAGCACACACACACTTCATACCCTTGTAAACATTTTCTCTGTTACTAGTTTTCCCACAAAGAACCTTGGGTTTTGTGAGAATGCACAGTGTCCTCCAACATTTAATCACTTCAATAGAACTTCCATTTTGGGGAACTATGAGTATTTGAAAGTACATTTTAACAATTCCCAGTACAGACATACCCTGCGTTAGCATCCATCTCTAAAAGTCTGCCCATTCCTTTCATAACAAAAAAGAATAACGTAAGACAGAAATGCCAAAAATTAGCTCTTTGCTATGATCAGTTATGTGGGGTGGTCATTTTTCACTATTATTTTTTCTGTGGAACTTTTTCTGTTTTTAGGAATGCAGTATTCCATAAGATTAATTTGTAACGTAATGAAAGAACACAATACAAGTTAAATTGGCCAACTTGAATGGATACAATACTAGTCAAATCTAAAATCAAGCTTGTAATTAGTTTTTTTTCCAGGTTATTACCCTAAGAAGCACATGCATTTATGCACACAGCTCTTCAATATGTTAACTGTTTCCAGAGTCTTCATTTTTTTGTTATTTTAAATAATGTAAGAGAAGTACATGCTATTGAGTTGTAATATTTTAAAATATTTACATGTATTCCAACAAAAATAGTTTCCAAATAAAGCTATGAATGGTTTGAATGACATGCATTTATTTCTAATACTTTCATACCACTTTATATACTAAAATCCCCAAGCAGTTCACATTAAAAATACAATAGAATAAATGAACAAAATAAAATATTAAAAACATTACAACAAGATAACAAGCAAGACAGTAACATAATCCTTTATAGGTCAGGGAAAGCCTGCATGAACGGATATGTTTTCAAGAGGTGTTTAAAACTTGCCACTGTTTCTTGAACCACACATAGGAGAGTGCTCATGTGCCAAAGGAAGGGGATGATACACTGAGAAGGCTCACTTTGTGCCATTACTTGGTGACTCTCCACTGGTTGCAAAATGATCAGTAAGATCTCCTCAGAAGATCTCAGGGGTTGATTGGGTATATATAGGGGAAGATAACCAGCTATTATCCTGGTTGTTTAGGGATTTGTCTGTCAACAACAAAACTTTGAACATGGCTCAGTAGCTAATAGGCAGCCAGTAAACTTCTTTTAACACAGATGTAATATGTGTATACATAGCTGTTCCACTGAACACTCTAGCTTCTGCATTCTGCACTAGGTGCAACTTCTGAATCAGGCACAAGAGCATATTACAGTATAATCATGAAATTACGAGAGCATAGATCACAGCAGCTAGGCTCTCTCTAGGCATATTGGGTACACTAGCCAAAGCTGGTACTGGATGCTCTGGGCCATTGAGGACACCTGAGCCTTGGAGAAGAAAGATGGATCCAGGAGAATCCTCAAATGATTTGGGGCAAGGTACTATCAGTATGCTAGTGACACCCAGATCAATTTCTCTGTAACATCTGAATCAGAAGAGGCCATGTACATTCTGAACCAGTGCCTAGATGCAGTTATAGGCTAGATGAGGGCTAATAAACTCATTTAATCACTTTGAATGCAATCTCATACTTACTTACTTAGGTAAGTGAACTCAGTGGGGTTTACCTCTGAGTAAACATGCATACAATTGCACTGTAACTATCCTTTATTGAATCTTAACCCCAATGTGTCATATTGCAGCTCAACTACTTTTAGCTATTTTTTTACCCACAAATTATACAACATGTAGAAGGAACATGACACACATTTAATAACAAAAATTAAAGTTTAAAAATGCTAAATCAGATCTCCATCTTGTTCAGGGCAGCCCAAAAAGTTTCTGATTAACATTTTCTAGAAAACCCACATCACTGATTGTGTTAGTCAACAAAGCATTTCAAGAGTGACCATTCCAAATATCCTAACTAGAACACCACAAAATAAGCTATCAAGGAAATTTTCTTTCAGAATTTTCTTTCAGGGAAACTTTCCAGGAAAAATTGGACAGGTATCTATTGAACAAAATTCCAAATATGGGCACAATCAGGGGAGTGTAATCTGAAGCCCCGCAAGGGTGCACTGACCTCCCCACCACAACATTCCCCTTGCTCATTTCCCCACTGCCTGTATTCGCCTCTCCCTCCCACAAATATTCTCATACAGATCATTCTTTTCCTGCCTTTGCTAGCAGGAAGGAAAGAACTATTTGCATCAGGATCACCAAGATGTGTGAACATATATGTGTGAATCTATGTATGTATGCACATGTGGTCCCAAATCCCTGAACCAGTATCACATGAAGCCCTTGGGGCTGAAAACGTTGTGCACCCTGATGTAAATGCATCCTATGCCAAAAAACAATGGAAGTTTTATGCATTTGGGGGCAGACACTGAGTATACCCAATGCCACTACATCCTGTGATGTAGGTGGAACTTGCAGTCCTGTCAGAAGCAGGAACAGAACTTCCCAAACCAAGCACACAAATCTGTATAGACTCAGGTATGAAGAGCAACAAAGTTCTTTCCACTCTCTCATCGCTCCTTGTTTGATATGAGGTTATGTTGCCTCATACAAAGGATGGAAGACCTGGTATGAGTTTTGACAGGAGTCTACAAAGGGCTCGCTCCTTAGATTAAAGGGTTTAATAAATATGAAGATCCATGCTTTGAAATATGAAGAAAATCAGAATTCAACACAACCCTTTTTCATTTAGTTCATTTATATAAGTTAAAATGCAAACAAAAATAAGAACTTGCCTGCAGAAGAGGCTGCTCTGTTATTAAGTGGGCCAGCCCAGCCACCCTGTACTCTGGCTCTTCGTCTTTTATCTTCCATTCTTTTTGTTCTTCACACTATATTCCAGTTCCTATTACAAAGGATTTATTTTTCTTTCCTGTTTCAAAGTATAAGGAAAAAGCTTTAAAGCAACTTAGATATTCACATTAAAATGCCTATAGCTTCTACAAAGGTGGTGTTGCAGAACACTTAACAGCATGGCCTATGAACTGCAAATCCCCAGTTCAAATATTATCACAGGCCACAACCCTATCCTCCCTTATCTGTAAGTAAGCTTCATTGAACTCAAGGATACTTCCTTTTGAGCAGACATGTATAGGATCGTGCCATTAAATCACAATCCATGAACGTGCTGTTTGGCCTCAGGCAACCTACTTCAGTCTCTGCACTCAACCATATGCCATAATGTAACAATAATATTGCATTTTGTTACTAAGGAGTGAAGACTTTGGTCCTACCAATTCCCAGGCACTGGTCCTTGGTTCCTTGTATACTAGAATTGACGTAAATTCTGTTCCCACAGTTTTAAAACTTAGCTCATCGTTATAACTGTGCCTGTGCTGGTTTCCAAATGTGTAAGGAATGTTTTTTAAAAAAACACTTCCCTGTTGTTGTCTTTTAAATGGGTTACCTGGTTGCATACAAATGTATACAACCCCTACAAAATAAAAACATCTGAGGATTACCCCCAAAGTTACAAAAATAACAAGAGCCATGCCGGACTAGACCAAAGGACTATCTAGTCTACCAATCTGTTCACAAGGTGGCCAACCAGATGCCACAATGGGAAGCCCACAAGAACATGAGTGCAACTGCACCCTCTGCCTAGTGTTCCCCAGCAACTGTCATACAGGGGCATACTGCCTCTGATACTGGACTAGTAACCATTCATAGTCTTATTCTTCATGAATTTATCCAACCCAGTTTTTTATTATTTATTTATTTATTTATTGCATTTTTATACCGCCCCATAGCCGAAGCTCTCTGGGCGGTTCATAGCCGAAGCTCTCTGGCCATCACTACCACAAGATGTAGTGATGGCCATCCAAATTGGTGGCCATCACTACATCTTGTGGTAGTGAATTCCACAGTTTAACCGTGCACTGTGTGAAGAAGGACTTAGAATCATAGAATAATAGAGTTGGGGCCTATAAGGCCATTGAATCCAACCTCCTGCTCAATGCAGGAATCTACCCTAAAGCATCCCTGACAGATGGCTGTCCAGCTGCCTCTTGTATGCCTCTAGTGTGGGAGAGCCCACGACCTCCCTAGGTAATTGGTTACATTGTCCTGCTGCTCTAACAGTCAGGAAGCTTTTCCTGATGTCCAGACGGAATCTGGCTTCCTGTAACTTGAGCCCATTATTCTGTGTCCTGCACTCTGGGACTTCCTTTTATCTGTCCTAAATCCCCCACCAATCAGCTTCATGGGTGACCCCGGGTTCTGATCTGATGACAGCAGGGTCCCCTCTACAAGGATTCGCTTTTGCGCCTGTTTAGGCGATTATGCGCATAATCACTGAAGCGCGTTTACACCTAATACCTCTGCACGAGAGGCGGCGAAGCGCATTAAGGGATGACCAAAATGCGCTTTACAAGTCGTTAATGCGCATAAGCGCTTGTTCACATAGGCAAAATGCGCTTTAACGGCCGGAGCAAAATAAAACTCGCGGTTTAACGCGCATTCGATAATGCGCATAATCGGATGTTTAAAGCGCCTCTACGCCCGATTTGTGCTCCGTTCTTGTAGAGGTAAAAAATTTTAAGCGCCTTGAAAGAGCGTTAAACCTCTCTTGTAGAGGCAGCCAAGGATAAAAATGTCTCCCAACTGACATTTTGTACACCTCTATCCTGTCTCCCTTTACTCGCCTTTTCTCTAAGCTTAAACATCCCCAAACAGTTCCCTGTTACTATCTCCCCACGAAAAGAAGAGCTTGGGGCCAACCTTCCCCAACTCCCAGGACCCCCCCCCCCCCACAAAGCCATCTCCACAGCTGGCTGAGGATGCTGGGAGTTAAAGTCCAACATATCCGGAGAGCGCCTGGTTAGGAAAGGCCGGCTCAGGCTCTGTAACAAGCCACCGACAGCAGCAACGCCGCTTTCTCATCGCCGCTCCCGGTCTTGCACTAAACTCTCCTCCCTCCCTTAGTATTTCTCCACTGAACCCGACACGTTCCCCTTTTCGACCCCCCCACTCCACCTCCAGCGGACAACCCAGACACTCACCCAGCACACAGCTGCCCCTCCGCCTCAGGCAGACCCCCCCCTTCACCAAGTGAGCCCGCCCAACCCTCCTGCGCGCGCGCACTCAGCGACACGCCCCTTCCCCCTACCGCACGAATCGGAAAGAAGACGCGAGCCCACGCGATCGCTCCCGCCAAGCCATCCATTGGACTACCTGCTGCAACCAATCCGGATCCCTGCCACGCCCACTCTCCCGCCCGTTCGTTCGTTCACTAGTTGGGAGCTTGGAAGACGAGGTTGGCTCTGCGTTATTAGTCGGAGGCGAAGCGGGCTGTGGCTGCTGTAGGCTATTCCGTCTTCTGGGAAATTCCAGAGCCCGATGGTCCACGATCCCACAGTGGGCAACAGATGCCATTGGGAGGCTAATCAGGACATGAGGGCAACAGCAGCCTCCAGCTGTTGCTCCCCAGCAAATAATATTCAGAGGCATGATTTTTATGATCCACGAAGGAGAAAATGATAGATACTGGAGACAGCATCTAGCCATCCTGAGTAGCCACTGTTAATCTTACAATAGGGCTTACTCCATCATCTTCTAAATCAATACAGCAAGGAGTCTTGTGGCACCTTGAAAACCAAAAGGAGAGCACCCAACTCAGGGCAAAAAAAGGAGAGAAGCAGGTTCTCAGAATGCTAAAATACATTATTTCCAAGCCCAACACGTTTTGGCCTATGTTGTTTTTTAAGGCCTTCTTCAGGCCAGTAATTATCGTAGGAGACTATCATCCTGTTAAGAGCATTTCTGCAGACGGCTCTTATCAACCCCCTGAAGAAGGCCTTAAAAAACATAGGCTGGAATGTGTTGGACTTGGAAATAAAGTATCTTAGCATTCTGAGAACCTGCTTCACTCCTTTTTTTGCCCTTTACCTTCAAAATCAACAAATTTATTTTGGCATAAGCTTTTGTGGATGCCCACTTCATCAGATTCACTTCATGTTGTAATGGGCCAGCCATATGTAAGCTTTGCTAAACAAAGCAGCAAGAGCTAAATATTCAGAGAAATTCATTTTATTTTAAGTTTTACAGAATGGGTTAGAAAAGCACTCAGATACATAGCCATGCCAGCAATCTCAAATACCCTCCCCACACTTCCAAATAGTCATAAGAGTAGCTTTATATAGCTAAAACCAAGCAGCTTTCAAGTAACTCTACTAAAAAATGCAAGCACATTCTGTAATAAAACTTGTTTCTCATTCCTGATCAGCACCATTGCATCGGTTTTCATTTATTTTCTATGTACAATAATGTTTAAATACAGTTACTTTCAAATCAGAGCCTTAAATTATTCCTCCAAGGGTAGTATAAGGGATTGAGATCACAAAGTTTCTAGCATCATAAAGGTGCTCAAACTAACACACGAGTGATCTGTACATATATCGTTGACAAAGGCAACTGATCTCAAGACACAGCAAAGTGGAATGAAAGGAGGTAACTACTTATTTTCCCATTCACCCCAGAGTTAGTGTTCTTCAGATAACAGTAGCTTTTATTGTTCGCACATATCTAAAATTCTTTGCTCTCAACACTGAGCTCATTTACAACTGATCATGTGCTGTGGAGATAAATTCATTTTCAGCAAAGAATGAACCCATTTAAAGTCATAACATTTTCTTTTATTTCAGTTGAAAACCCAAATTTGGTTATGCTCGAGGAAACACTGGGATTTGAAGATCAAAACCTTAATTTTTCATATGGTCTCAAAGATGCAGCTTTTCACTTTATTGAGAGCCAATATATATGTGACAAAGAATTTTACGACCAGCATTTTCAGGCAATGGTTCTTGTGCAAAAGAAGGGGACTTCTATTTGCACAAGACGCTACCCTTTCTCCCACCACTTTCCCCTCCTGTCCTAACCTTCTATGCCACATCCTACACCAGGCTGAAAAGCTCCATGACCCTAAAGAGCAGACAGGGTGGTGATGATGCAGGAAATCCCTCTTGCATATGTGGAATTGCACAAGCACATCTTTGGATTCAAGTCACAGTCATTTATAGGGCAACTACAAAGCCACAGGATACATAAATTGTTTGCGTCTGTTACTGCAATCCGTAACATTTCTCTTCCAACTATTTGATATACACCTCCTTGCCCTGCCGCCCACAAGACACCATTTTACTACAAAGATTCTCATTTGTTAACAAAATAACCTATTGTCAACATATGAAATCTATGCAACCATCAAATTAAACCCTTTCACTTAAACTTCATACAGTAAACAGCAATTGTTTCAAATGCACAGTCCTCTTTAAGAGTACTCTGAGGTTGTGGGGTAGTGGCAGCATCTGCAAAGAACATTCTACTATGCTTCCACAGCTCATGTTTTGCCACAAGGCGATACTTTAAAAAGTCACCATTCCCTCAGCTTCACTTAATACCAATAATGTTGAGTTCAATTACAGTATACCCGCCTTTCCTTTCCCCCACTCCACCAAATGGTCCAAAAGAGATCTACATGGGAGTTGGATGTCTGACGACAGACATCATATGATAGATGCTCATGCTGATAATACAAATATATTATGGCCAATCTATGATAGGAAAAAAATACTTGTCTAAATCCAGTGTGTAATTTCTTGTAGTGTAAAAATAAGTGACAATAGATTTTAGTTAAGATGCTTTATGGATTAGTCTGTTACAAACACGGCTGGTGTTCTTTTGCAAACTCCAATAATGTTCTATTTCAACTTCCATCAAATTTCTCACACTGACATCATTTTCCAAACTATGCTGCTGTTAAATACATTTCAGTATAACTAGTAAGCAGGAGTACCAATTACAGTTCAAGTCAACTCTAAAATAATGGTGCAGAACAGCAGATAAAAACTACAAGTAGATAATTGCTTTTCCTGTGCTCCACATTCAATTTTCTCTTGGTTCACATTGGTCTCTGGTCCCCTCAAAAAAACCACATCAAATAATTTAAGACATAACAAAGTATTTGGTGCTTGAATGTCGATACAAAACTGCCAAGGATATTAGTTTTCCTTTAGTTTTTTCAGATAACGAGATCTTCCTTTTAAGGCTGTTTCTACCATGATCTTTGTGCCATACCACTTTGGCACTAGCTTGCTAGCCCAGGCCTAAGAAATGAAGAGAGAAAGAGACTCATTATGAAGATACTGAAAAGCAGGATTTCAATGTGATAATTAAGTGAAAGCAAGTTACAATAATTTCTCTCCAAAATTCTAAAAAGTCACAATTGTCGTTCCACAGATAGCACATATAATAAGAGTGATCAACTTTGAATAGCACATACCATAAAGTCATGAGCTGGGTATCCATGAGTTTGAGACTCAAGGCCAATCGTGTTGAGGGCATATTTTACGTAATTTTCAGGAGTAGGTCTAAAAGTGCTTGACTTTCGGATTTTAGATAATTTTGTAACCACAAAATATGGTAGAACACTCTGAAAAGAAGAGAGAACACACTTTTTTGTTTTGATATGCAAGCTACATGTATGCCTAATATTTCACGAAGGAAATGCCAAATATTAATCAATTTACAGTTTTTACCATATATAGCTTTTAAGAGACAAAAATGAATTTATTATTACTTTAGACATTTTCATACTGCTTTTCATAGAAACCTGAAAGTTGCTTATCCAAAATCATTAAAACATTAGTAAATTATAACATCTAATTCCTCTCACTGAAGACTTCTTCAGACATGACTACCAGCACTCATCTGAACTCCTAAGTCATCCCCAATAGCCACCATCCACTGCCAAAATGGCTACAAGAAAACCTGACAGATAACAGTTACAGGGGATGGTGTGTGTGTGTGTGTGTGTGTGTGTGTGTGTGTGTGTGTGTGAAAAAACAAGGTGATAACATTCTTCAGTCAGCCCTCATAGTTTGGATTCTGCTGTTTCTTAAATCTGTGGCAGGCCTCATGTAAAATAGCTTCCCCACTCGCCCGAAATATGATAATTTGGATAGTTAAAATATATAGTTGTTGTAAGTTTCCAGAATATCCACTGTAATACATAAGGAAATTTGATCTTGTTCATAGGGAGGAATGGGCATTTTCAACACTTAGGTTTATTTTGCTTAGGTGATTTATACCAGGGGTGCACAATACATGGTCCATAGGCTGCATGCAATAGGCTGACCATATAAAAAGGAGGACAGGGCTCATGTAACTTTAACGATTGTAGAGAAAAGGGAATTTCAGCCAGTGTCATTTGTATGCAATTGGTTCCTGGTGATATTCCCTCTTCATCACAACAGTTAAAGGTGCAGGCACATACTGGAGTGACCATATACAAAAGAAGGCAGGGCCCCTGCAACTTTAACTGTTGTGATGAAAAGGGAATTCCACCAGGAACTAATTGCATACAAATGACACTGGCTGAAATTCCCTTTTCTCTACAACTGTTAAAGTTACATGAGCCCTGTCCTCCTTTTCATATGGTCAGCCTAGCTTACTTATGAATACAAAAAGGTCCCCCACTCCACTAGTGGTAGCAAAGAAACTAGACACTCTACTAGCAGCAGTGTGTGTGTGAACAAATGTGACCCCCACCACCCTAGCAGACACTAGGGCTGAAAGGTTGAGCAACGCTGATTTATAACCTGCTTTTTTGCTCTTATAAGCTGTTGCCTTAAAGGTGTGCTTAAAATCTACAACAGATTAATACAATGGTTTAGTTTTACTGTGGTTTGAGTTTCACTGGTTTACGATGCCACAGAGAATTAGATGACGCTTGATATTGGTACAGTTATGCATGCTCATTGCGGTTCACTCAGCTAGTGTAGGATTAAAGTGACCTCCGAATACAGATTGTGCCTCAAAGTTGTATTGCTCAGCTACAGCACTGGGTGGCACCAAAGAACGAGCCATTGAATACCACAACTGAGCTAAAAGTAGTACAGCCATGGCATTATACACCTTGGGCCTCAAAACAGGTCTTTCTAACTCTGATATATACTCCGTTAAATACACATTTGGTGCTAGAATAACTTTCTATATTGCCTTTTTCCAATTAAATATTTAACATTTTATTCATTAGTTTTCTAAGGAATATTACTTAGGTGTTAATTACACCCCCCCTACACACACACACAGGTAAAGTAAGAACCTGTAGCTCTATATTTGTCTAACTTAAAAAAATATTAACGTCAAAAATAAACAAGTAATCTACCTTACTTTAATGTAGCATATGACCACACACCTAGGTCTGGCAAAACGTTTGTCTTGGTTCAGCCTCCATAGAACAAAACATATTCTGAAGAAAAAATCTTACCACCCACCTTAACGTCCTGTCCCTTAATTCAAGGACAAGGGGATCATAATATTTTCTAACTGGGAGCCTTATTTTCTGTTGTGTAATGAATTGTTCACTGTAATGAAAACACGGCTTTACTTACAGCCTCTTATGTCATGTGTGTTGTGTGCCTCTAAACTACACAGCGCCTTCTGATCAGTTTGTGTACAAATACCTTGTGAGTCTTGGAGATAAATAATAAAAGGTGGTCCTCTACAATAATGTTATATCTAAAAGTCACTTTTATTAAAGAACGTATGAACTACACTAACAGTTTAAATAACAAAACACTGTACTCCTCCCACAAAAAACCCCCCACATAAATTTAAAATAAAATATCAATAGCATACAAAAACTGGTCACAGAGCACCTGCAGTAAAAGTATGTAAATAAGCATCTTAACTAAAAGCTATTTGTTTCAACCTGATGCTTATATTACTCTTTTTAATATTTGTACTGTATTTTATTATTTTAACTGTTTGTAGCCCACCCAGAAATGCTTACTGGATGGATTGAAAATATAATGTATAAGTAAGTAAATAAAATGAATGAATGAACAGATGAACTTCTTTAGCATTCCAGAAAGTTGGCATCCGAATGAGAAGGCCCTAATTCTAATGGCTTCTAAATTTCATGTAGCAATAACACCTAGGGCAAGGCCTCAGATTTTGGAGTTAATTGTCAGCATCACTTTATTTAATCCCACAACAGCATGGACATCAGAAAGGAACAATTTCACTCACCTGTACAATGATACCTTTGTTTTGGTATTCCGTATTGATACATTGAGAGAAAAAATCCACAAAAACCTAAAGATATGCAAAAGGACAGTGCGTTATGAATACACTATAGGCAGGTACACATAAACCTATTCGAATTTTTCATATATGTTAAATCCCATATTTTATTAATATAGCCTTAGGAAGAACATAGCAGTCCAAGCTGTAACTGTGTGTATAAAAAGAAAATTATAGAAGAGGACTAGCACCATATCGTGGTTGATCACGATGCTAGTCCAGACATCTTCTTCCTTCTTCCAGAGATTCCATGATTGTATAACTCTGTTAAGTTTATTCAAAATTATTTTATATTGGCCAACTAAATCCATTCATAACCACCAATTTGTTTTCAAGCAATTTTCTTTATCTGCCTTAAACAGAAGGGGCAGAAATACCTAAGTATCATGGCTCAAGCTGAATATATGCCACAATTCCTTAGAAGCGTAACAATCAACTTCCTGAGAATATCAGCTTTAGAGATTATGGCCTAGTTTGCATGTAAAGCTAAACCATAGGCCTGGTTCACACATAACGGCAACCTGTGTTGTTTTTTTCAAACACTGGAGTGTTGTGAATGATCCAGTGTGCTAGTCCCCATGGATTGATTGCTCCCACTTGGTTCCTTTTGCTAATGGGAGTGACCAAACAATGTAGGAATGCTCCATCCTTGGGTTGTTAAACTGTTCCCACTAGCAGGAGGAGTCAAGTGGGAATGATTTAATCATAAGGATTAGCGTGCTGGCTCATTCATGACAACCAAGTGTTAAGAAATCCTTGGTTGTCGCTGCATGTGATCCAGCCTATAGTAGTGTGTTACATCCTGTTTGGACTACTGCAATAAGCTCTACATGCAGCTGACATTGACAACTGTTCAGAAACTTCAGTTGGTCTAGAATGCTGTGGCCAAACTGCTGACTGGGGCCAATTTCAGGGAGCACGTAACTCCCTTGTTAAAACAACTTCAGCAGCCTACGAGTCTGTTTCCAAGCACGATTCATAATACTGATAACGACCTATAAAGCCCTGTACATCTTAGAACCAGGCTACCTGAAAGACCGCCCTCTCCCATATAAACATTCCCAGGTTTAAAATTCTTCTGGGCAGGCCCTTCACTTGGTTCCACCATCATGAAAGGCGCATTTGGTGGGATAAGAGAAACGGACTTCTCAGTGGCAACTCCCAGGCTAAGGAACTTCCTGCTCAGGAAGACTGGGTTGGTCCCCTCTCTATTGTCCTTCCCCCAGCAGGTAGATACATTTTTATTCAAGCAGGCATTTAGCATACAAGCTGGTTTGTTGCTGAAGGATTTTTGTAATTGTTTGTTGATTTAGTTTATTGATTTTGTGCTATATTTTTAGTTAATTGTTTTATGCTATGATTTAAGTAAGATTTTGTTGTTAATCTGGATTTTATTATTAGCCTTTTTTTTTCTTTTCTTTTTTTTGGCAAAAAGGCAGGATATTACATAATTAACTAGTTTTACCAGGAAAAGGCAGAGGCTTTCTTTCTCCGCCTCCTGTCTCGTCCAAAGAATACTTGTGGTTACCTGTTAACTATCGTTAATTGAAACATGCCAGCTTCATAAGCCATGGTATGAGGCTGGCTTGTTTCAATTAACCATAGTTAAGATTGACTACAATTTCTTCAGATTTAGATGATAAACTACTGTTAATCTAAAATAGAAACAAAAGCCTCTGAACCTTTCATCACAGCTGCACCACAGAAGTGGGATCAAGTGGGTGAACCGGAGGCTCACTGTAGCTCATCCTTGTAATGCCAAACAATAGTTTATTGTTATGTCCGAACCAGCCTAATAGTTGGCAACGTTGACCAAAATTTCTTGAACAACAGTTAAATAAGATTTCTAATGGTCAGATATGGGGCCTATGTGCCATACATAAAAGGACAAGGAGCTAACTGAATAAGAACAAGTCTAACTACCAAACAAAAATGCAGAATGATTAAACTTGACTTGCATAGTTTATGCAAACTACAGAATCTGGATTGCCTTGAAAAATAATTTGATGTACCATGATACACACATATACACTGTTTGTAAAGCACACAAAGCTTAGCAGAACTCAGTATTATACACCATTTATCTGTGTAAGAAGAAATGCTGAAGACAAAAGATGCACTAAGTTTTAAATCATGTATTAGTAGGCTTCCCAAGAAAATTATTTTACTTACAGCACAATCCTATGCATGTTTACTCAGAATTAAGGACTACCATGTTCAATAGGACTTACTCCCATGTGTAGGCATAGAATTTCAGTAATTAAACCTTTTCATTATGTATAACAATAGTGACAGAAATGAAAAGAGAAGAACAGTATATCTATAATCAAAACCTGGAAGTCTTTTAGAAACAGGTATATCATTCTTTGGGACGCTACATAACCATCAAAAAGAAATGCAGGTTGCTTACCTGTAACTGCAGTTCTTCGAGTGGTCATCTGTGCATTCACACACTATGGGCTCGTGCCGGCGCCGAGCCTCATTCTGGAAACTTCTATAGCCTAGACTTCTGGCGGGAACCCCTCCCCCCACCGTCCTATCGTGCATGCTTGGGTTCCCACCTACCTCAGTTTTATGAGACCATATTGCCTCGCGAACGAGATAGATGTGAAACTTACAGTAATACACCCAAGAGAGAGTCTGCATGCATAGCGATAACCTCTTTAACTAGTCAACAGCGAAGTCTAGAGGGGACGGTGGGTGGGTTGTGTGAATGCACAGATGACCACTCGAAGAACTACAGTTACAGGTAAGCAACCTGCATTTCTTCTTCGTGGTCTCTGTGCATCACACACTATGGGCGAGTAATCAGAAAAACATTTACTGGAGGAGGGTAGACTCACTGGGGTCTCACTGAAGGACAGAGGATAAGACAGACCGGCCAAAGGAAGAGTCCTCCCTGGCTCTAACATTCAGCTTGTAGTGAGACACGAAAGTGGACGCGTTGGACCACGTTGCCGCTCTACACAGCTCCGGAATAGATACTCCACGATCTAAGGCAGTAGAAGCAGAGACAGCCCTAGTGGAATGCGCCTTCAGGGCTTCTGGAGGCTCCTTCCCTGCCAGCTGATAGGCTAGTGAAATAGTCTGCATGACCCATTTGGCGAACCTCTGAGCAGAAACAGACTGGCCTTTTGTCCTACCACCGTAGCATACGAACAAATGGTCAGATTTCCTATAACTTGCAGTCCTCGACTTGTAAAAGGCCAGTGCATGTCACACGTCGAGGGAATGGAGTTTAGCACTCACTGGGTCTGAGGATGCTCGAAAAAAGGTAGGCAACACGATGCTCTGATTAATATGAAAACTGGTTATGACCTTAGGTCGAAAGGAAGGGCCTGGCCTGAGAACCACCTTGTCACGAAAAAATTGAGTGTAAGGGGGGTCGACCATACGAGCGCACAGCTCTGAGCTTCTTCTTGCTGATGTTATGGCCACTAGGAAAGCTACTTTAAAAGTCAATAGTCTGGTGTTAATTGTAGCCAGCGGCTCAAAAGGCTTAGCAGTCAGGGCTGCTAGGACGACAGATAAGCTCCACTAAGGGACCATGGGTCGCAGCAGAAGTCGTAAGTTACGCAGACCCCTGAGAAAGCATTTTGACAAGGGGTGAGTAAATACAGAAAAACCTTGCACTAAGTCATGACTAGCTGAAATCGCTGCTAAATAAACCTTAATGGAGGCAGTCTTGAGACCAGCTTCGTAGAGGGAATGCAGAAAAACTAAAATATCTCTAATTCCGCAAGTTGTAGGGTCTAGCCCTCTGTTAGTTATAAACTTGACAAACTTGTCCCATTTCCTATCATAGGATGACCTTGTAGAGGGTTTCCTGGCCTCTTTCAAGACAGCCCTTACGGGGAGTGGGAGATCTAAGTCTTGCCACCGAGCCGGATTCGCCAGGCCATGAGTCTTAGTTGATTTAGGTCTGGGTGAAGGACTAACCCTTGATTCCTGGAGATTAGATTCAGAGTCATCGGTAGGCGAAAGTACTCCCCCCTGGACAGCCGGAGTAATGAGGTGAACCACGCTTGGCGTGGCCACCACCGGGCTATCAGAATGGTGCTCGTTTGGCACCGTGACAAGATTGCGACCACCTTGGCCACCAGAGGGAAGGGGGGGGAAGGCATAAGCCAGACCTTTCCCCCAGTGAGTGTTGAAGGCGTCCCCTAGGGAGCGATCGCCAACTCCTGCCCTCGTGCAGAAGGCGTTGCAGATGGCATTGTCTGTGGTGGCGAACAAGTCGATGACTGGTTCCCCCACCTGGTGAATAGGAGATCTAGTGCAGGAGAGGACAGGGCCCACTCGTGTGAGTCCTGAAAAGGACGGCTGAGGACATCGGCTTGAACATTGTCTGTGCCCGCTATATGGATGGCCGAGAGGCGCATCCGGTGTCTGATTGCCCAGTGGAGAATCTCTAGCGTCAGGTGAAGAAGATCTGGTGATCGGGTACCTCCTTCCTTGTTGAGGTACCAGACCACTGTCGTGTTGTCCGATACGATCCTGACGTGATGGCCTTTGAGATGCATCCTGAAAGCGCACAGCGCTTTCCGTACAGCCAGGAGCTCCAGCATGTTTATGTGATGGGCCTGTTCCTGGTAGGACCATTTCCCTTGAATCGCTAGATGGTCACAATGTGCGCCCCATCCCATTAATGACACATCCGACGTGAGCATGCGGGTTGGACCGGGTTCCACAAACGGGAGACCTTCCCCTAGGTTGCGTGATATTGTCCACCAACTGAGTGTTGGGCGTAGGGAATGTGGAACGCTGAGTTTGACTCTGTTTGGGTTCCTGGACGGATCATAATTGGCTAGGAGGAACTGCTGAAGTGGTCTCATCTGTAGTCATGCCCACCTGACTACGTTTACTGAAGAGGCCATGAGGCCCAACAGTCTCTGCAAAAGAAAGGCTGTGACCTGCGTAGAGTTTAGGAGGCGTTGGGAGAGATGTTGGATTGCAATCGCTCGCTCTCTTGGGAGGAAGGCCCTCCCAATTGTGGAATCCAGTCGAACCCCAATAAACTGGATGGTTTGTGTAGGTGTAAATACTGATTTTTCTTGATTTATTACCAGGCCCAACCCTTGGAGGAGATTTCTCGTGGTGGCCACATCTCTCACTGCCTGAAGGTGCGAGGGGGAGACTATCAGCCAATCGTCCAGGTAAAGATAGGGTTCTACTCCAGCCGTCTGTAGAAAGGCGCACACCGCCCCCACACATTTTGTAAACACCCTGGGTGCTGTCTTTAGGCCAAAAGGGAGGACTGTAAATTGATATGTGTTCTGTCCGACCATGAATCTGAGAAATCGTTGGTGTGCCCTGTGGATGGTGATATGAAAATATGCATCCTTCAGATCTATGAGGATGAACCACCAGTTACGTTTGAGCAGTGGGAGAATCATTGCCAACGTAATCATGCGGAATTTTTTGGTTGGAATAAATTCGTTGAGGTTTCTCAGGTCCATGAAGGGACGAAGGCCTCCATCTCGTTTTGGGACTGTGAAGTAGCGTGAGTAGAAACCGGCTGGTAAGTCCAAAATGTTGACGGGGACAATGGCCCCCTTTAGTAGTAGGGTGGCTACTTCTTGATGTAGTACCTCCGACGGTTGGATGACTTTGATGGAGCCGGTTGGGGGGAGAGAAGTGAACTCTATCTGGTAGCCGTTCCTGACTATATTTAAAATCCACTTGTCTGATGTAATGTGCTTCCAAGCCCTGTGAAACTCTTGTAGTCGGCGGTCGAAAGTTGGGTGTGGATGGGGAGCGACCGGGAATGAGTCAAAGGCGCTGCTTCTGAGCTGCATCCTGTCTGATACGATGTTGTCGGTAACGGCCTTGCTGATAGCCTTTTTTCTGCTGAAAGGATGGTTGAGATGGCGAGGGTTGGAAATGTTGTTGTCGACCATGAAACTGTCGTGGTGGATATGGTTGTTGCTGCCCCCACCTGCGTGACCTGTACAGATAGGATGTCGTAACAGGGTAGAACCCCATCTTTTTTGCCGTAGTCTTGGCTTTCTGTATTGTGTCCATCATCGTATCTGTAGTGGAGTGGAACAAGCCTTCTCCATCGAAAAGGAGGTCCTCTATCCTTGCCTTGGACTCCTGTGGCAAGTTGGAAGAGCGGAGCCATGCATGCCATCGAAGGGCGATTGCGCCGATCGTTGTCTTAGACACGCAATCAATTTGGTGCCTGGCGGTTGTTAGCTCCTGTTTTGCAAGGGCCATGGCTTCCTTTTGAAAGACCTGAGCAGCTTGTCTCTGTTCCTCCGGGAGATGTGCATGAAGCGATGACACCTTGTCCCATAGAAATAGATGGTACCTGGCCATCATGGCCTGGTAATTGGAAACCTTCATGGAAAGTGCAGCGGACGAATAGATCCTGCGGCTGAACATGTCTAGCTTCCTTCCTTCTCTATCAGTCGGGGCAGAGTGGGATTTGGACGATCTCCCCTGTGCTGACTCTACAATCACTGAGTTAGGTTTAGGGTGCGTAAATAAGAACCCTGCATCTTTCTCCTGTATTTTATATAGCGAATCCAGGCGTTTGGAAACTGGACCCATGGTGGCTGGGTTTTTCCAAGAGTCTTGGGCAGTCTGTAACAAGGTGGGAATCAAGGGCATGGCTAGCGATGATGACACGTCTGGATACATGACATCGTAGATTGAGTTGATGCATTTTTCAGTGGGTTGCTTGAGCCCTACCCCCAAGGACTGCAGCATACGCAGCATCTGTTCTGTGAAGTTGCCTACTTCTGCAGATGGAGAAGCCTGTTTCTCGGTATCTACCGCATCATCTGGTGACGGTACCGATGGCAGGGCATCTTCCGAAAATGAGGAGTCGGAGGCATAATCCTCCACGGACTGTGGGGAAGCAGGAGTAGGGACGTCCACTGTTTGAACTGGAGCCGGTGAAGGCATCGGTACCGACAGCTCCAGAGGTGCCGCGATGGTAGCTGATGGCGGTTGTCTCGGTGGTAGCGGAGGGACGAAGGCCTCATCACCTCTTAATCTTTTACCCATGTAGGGATCGAAGATATAGCTCTGCCGAGGGCGGATGTCTCCGACCAGATTTGATTGGGAGGTCCAGGAGCGTACGGAATGCTCTGAGAAGCGTTCCAAGTCCTGAGACGGGGTGGGCGAGCGTGAACGGTACCGACGGTCTGCAGAAGTGCCCCTCGATATCGATGAGGGCGACGGTACCGATCGGGGTGACACCTGGGGAGAGAGCGGGTCAAACGCACGCCCCTCCGATCCTGGACGCGGCGGCATCGAAAAATGTAGCATCGAGCCCGTTGGCGAGTGGAAGGGCGACATGGTGATTTCTTCTTCACGCGGTAAATTCGCGGACCGTTGTCGGCTGATGTTTGGTGACGCTGATGGTCGACAAGTCTCCAGCATCGAGAAGGCTGGTAGTGAAGGACGCACCGGCTGCGTGGGCGGTATAGAGATCGATGCCGAAGGGGACGGTATCGGTTGAGCTGTTGGTGATCTCGTCGGTACCGAGGCAGGCCCCGACGGGGGCGGTGCCGAGGTGCCCAGCTCCTTCCTCGGGTGTTCCTTATGTGGTTTTGAAGGCTTGTCCGTGTGCCTTGTCTTCATCTTCTTTTTATGATGGCCCTCCTCCTGAGGGGTTGTTGCCTTTTTGGGTCTCTTTGCTTTAACCCCTTCAGCGGTAGGTGAAGGCTCAGTTGGATGAGGGCGAGTTTTAGACCACTCTGCAGGAGCGTGCACCTCGACGGTAGTCGTCATGGCGGGTGCTGGGCGCGCGGGAACGTCCACCGCTTCAAGTGCCTTTTTCCAAAGAAGAGCCTGTAGCCTGTCCACCCTGTTTTTACGCATCTGCCTAGAAAAGCTCATACAGTGAGCACAGGCATCCACCACGTGCGTCTCTCCAAGACAAAGAAGGCACCGGGAGTGTCCGTCTGACAGGGTCAATTTGGCACGGCACGACGTACAAGTTTTAAAAAGAGCAGTTTGTGCCATGAGGTGCTCAAGTCGAGTGGAAAAGACCCCAGGGAAAGGGTGGAACTGGGGATAACTATCTAGCCGAGTATAATATATAAAACAAGGAAGTCTAAGCGAAGGTCAATAAAAACTCAAAATACGAACGACAGTCCAAGAGAAGTCTTCCGCGAGGCAAGCAGCATGGCGGTCGAAAAAGAACTGAGGTAGGCGGGAACCCGAGCATGCGCGATAGGACGGTGGGGGGAGGGGTTCCCACCAGAAGTCTAGGCTATAGAAATTTCCGGAATGAGGCTCGGCACCGGCGTGAGCCCATATTGTGTGATGCACAGAGACCACGAAGAAGAAAATATGCTTTTGACTATTAAATTATGTCCCTGCTAAAGGGAAACAAGATGTATGAAAGGAATGATGGAGGGGCTTTCAGTGTGTGTCAACTGGGCAAGGAGATAGATTATCATGGCACAACTTTTATTATTTTTGGGCAATATTTTAAGTCAAAAGTATTTCAGGATTATTTTACTTTTCTTTTAATACACAGTTTTAAAACGTTCTTCCTATAACCTGTATATTTCACAAGAGTCTCACAACTGGAGTACATCATAATCTAACTGCATGTGTGAAGTTCACATAAATTGAATTTGATATAAGAGAGCTCCAAAGATTGTACTCCAATGCCCTGCTCTAAATGCTACTTCGGACATGCACCAGTTCAAAGCTAACTTTACTTAAAAGTTGCGGTAACTACTAACCAGATAGAATTTAGTTAAAACTTGCAACCCTGCTAATCCCAGTGAATGATTTCTCACCCCCTCTTCCTTGTGTGCTGTGTCTTTTAGACTGTAAGCCTGAGGCAGGGACTGACTTGCTTTTAATGATCTTATGTAAGCTGCTCTGAGAGCCTTTTTGCCTGAAGAGTAGGGTAAAAAAAGTGCTTAAAATAAATACATATAAAACAAATACTGAACTTTTGATCAGTGGTCATTATTGAATTCACAAGGAAAAAGCTGTTCACTACAAACATGTACAACTTTATCAATTAGCAGGGAGCACTTTTTTAATCGCACACTAGCTGTTGGCAAATAATTATTGAAGTCAAAGACAAAGTTGTAAGGCCTAATAGAAATAAATGGAGTCTAATAGAAACAATAGGATAAAATAGTGGTCCTCCTCCTTTAATGTGAAAACCTGTACTCCATTATTTTAATATAAATAAAGCATTTACTTATTATTTACAAAAACTGAGATATCTCTTTTATGCTTAGCTTCAAGAAAGGGATTCCAGAGATGACATCACACCATCTCTTGACTAGATTTGCATACAACATTCCAACACATGATATAGATATATTTATATACCTTAGTTGCCGAATATAGAGTGAGAAATGGAGATGGCTGAAGCCCAGCGAAAGAGGAAACATTCACTATAACTCCCTTGGACCTAAAAAAGGTAAACATAACATACCAAGACAACCATCAGAAATAGCAGAAATGAAACATGTTACAGAATCCAAAGTTTCATTTACAAATACCAGCTATACTCAAGAAAGGCAATAAAGCATCCAAAGAGACTGTTCACGGCTAAATAGAGAGGTTTTGAGCCTCTCCCACCCCAGTGTGCAGTGGCATCCTTCACCTCCCCAAAAGCTACCACCAGAGGTCAAAGACCCTTCAGAGTGGTAGGCCATGGGCAAGGCATCCTCAGCGGGCCCTCTAACCAGCAATATCCTAGAATCACTTCATAACAAAGCAGATCAGGGGTTCCCAGCATGGGCAGCCAAATGTGCCATGGTGCCTGCAAATGGGTCCCCAACGGGCATCTGAAATTTTAAAATGTTTTTTTCCAGTTAATTTTTTCATTTGTTTTCCATTTTTAAAAGTGTGTGTGTGTGTGTGTGTGTGTGTGTGTGTATATATATATATATATATATATATATATATGGATTTATATAAAAGCATACAACTTTCTAGCAATTATCCATTGGGTTCAACAAAGGTGGATCAAATATCTTAAAAAGTATCCATTTGAAGGTGGTGTCTATGAGCCACCTGTTCAAATATTGATAACATTGTAAGATACTCAATCCATTGTATTAGAGGTGAGTGTGCCTCCTTCCAATGTTGTAATATCAATCTTTCAGCTGTCAAAAAGGTGCAGAGAATACAGTTATGCTGACCATTTGTTAATTTCCATGAAGCAGGTAATAATTTAAAAGAGCATGTACATCAGTGGCTATTAAAGACTGTTGCAGTACAAAGTTTATCTGCGTAATAACTTCCTCCCCAAAAGAAGCAACTACTGGACATTGCCAAAACATATGTTTAAAAGAAGCATTAGCTGTACTGCACCACAAGGAATTAGCCAAATTAGACACTTAAACAAATAAGACAACTCTTATTAAAAAGACATTACGGTATCCAATAGACACAAAACAAGTTTCTGCTGAATAAGATGCAGTCTATGATCCGTAGATGCAACAGGTGGATGCCAAAGTGCCAATCCACTAATTAGGCATTTTGTGATGGTGCCCACAGCATGGTTTCAAATTTCCAAATGTGCCCATGGGTCCAAAAAGGTTGTGGGCCGCTGGAGTACATGGAGAATAGAGTTCTTTTACAATGCCCTTGATTTTAAAAAAAATCAAAATGTGTTGGGTTGATTATAATTAAATTGTTATTATAATTTAGTGGATTACACAGTTTCTCTCTTGTTTCCTAATTTGGTGCTAGTCAAGACCCAGTGGTATGCTATTTTAAATTAGGGTGTATTTTTCCTTTTTTGGGGGGGGGGGCTAAGTTGAACTAACCAACCAATAGCCAATGAGGGAACCAGAGCACCAAAAGGCTGATCTTCTTGCTTCCTTCTTTCTCATACAAGAGGGAATACTTCTTCTAGGTTGACCTTTCCCACCTACAATTTTTGTAAGAGCTACAATAATAAAATAACCAATTGAAAAATCAGCTGCCCCATTAATTGGGAGCACCATTTCAGTCGATGATGATGAGGAGGACGATTTTAACACAGATGAATCTAACTGATTAAATGTTACAGCACAATTGTTACATTTCCCTAAAGTCAAGGTCTTTGTAGGATTCTGTCCTTGCAACAGCAATGCATGATAAAGTGGGACACTAGCAGGATCCAGTTCAATGCCACAAGTCAAAACAACAACATTTTTCATGTAACAATGGATACATTCAAGGTAACAGCATATGTTCTTTATGGAACTATGCAAGAGGATATCCCCATATATAGTTCTATCATACTTTCACTAGGTTTTATCAATTCGATTTCTCCATCATGAATATATTAAAAAGTAACTGACTAAACACACTCTAATACCTCATCAGCATTCTACCTTAAGCAAAATAATAGAAAAACATGCTATATTTAGCTCTCCCATTGTTGTTATGGCAACCCTTGTCTGCCCCAGCTGTATAAAGTGGTAAAAAGCAAGCTGCTTCTGTAATGCTATTCACTTGTATGGAGTAATATCCAATAGTTTTAATGTTTGTCTAGAACAGAGGTGCCCAATTCAAAGCATGCCAAAGGTTGAGCCACTGCACTGAAGACTTGCCACCTACATGGTGCAGTTTGGTCATGGCTTGAATATACACAGAAGCAATGAATTTGGTTTGATGTGGAGAGCAGGTAGAGGTTTGAATCATTCCCTAGAACTTTGGGGAACACCACACAGTATTTGCTTCTTCTTAGGTAGTGCCAGTTTTTCCTAACAAACCTTCACTCGCTCAACATACTGTTCATAAGTGCTCAATGCTCATGAGTGACTTTTAAATGTATTCTCCTTTTTGTTGAAAGAGCGTTTCAAATTCCTGCTGCTGTTTTTAGTTTGGAAGTTTTCTTATTATGTACTCCTTTGCAGAGGAGTACACTACAAGGGCATGGACTATCACTGTAGTGGCACCAAACCATCATCATAATCTCTTGCTCTTCTACTAAAAGTAAATCATAATATAATATCATCAATAAAAATGCAAATACAACAAAATACAACCAACACTTAACAAAACAAAAAGTGGCAGCAACTGTTAATGAAGTTATACAATTAGTTGTTACACAATAAAAGTCTATCAAAATAGAAGAGTCTTCAATTTCATGTGAAAGACAAATTTCCAGACACATCTTAATTAAGAGAACATTCTAGTCATTCTAGTCATGACACTGCCACAGAGAAAATTTTGTCTCTTGCTCAATGTCCTGAGATGACATCAAGAGAAAGGCCTCTTAATTGAAAGGCAGACTTATTTGAGAGCAGTTCCTAAGGTAGTCTGGTCCTGCACATTTAGGCCTTTAAAGGAAACATTTAAAAGCTTTAAAGAACCTAGAAGCAAATAGGAACTCCAAGGAGTTGATGTAAGAGCAGAGTTATCTGGTTCAGAGAGAAGACTAGCTGCTGCATTTTGGACCAATTGAAGCTTCTCGACTGTCTTCAAAGATAGTTCCACATACAGTGCATTACAATAAACTAGTGTGCAAGTAACTGAACCACGCATGGCTAAAGCCAAATCTGCCTTTTCCAGGTAAGGCCTCAGTTGGTATATAAGCTGAAACTGTTAAAAGGCTTTCCGAGAAACCACCACCACCTAAGTATGTGCTGGGATGGTAGTGGCTGCTAGGACTTCCTTCTAATAGCTTCACCTGCTCCTTCAAGGGGGAGCGCAACCCTACCCAGGACAGGTTGAACCACCTGACCTAAATCTCCAGTGTTCTTGACTAATAGTACCTATGTCTTCCCTAGACTGTTTCAGCCTGTTAAGCCCCATCCACTCCTAAAGCTATTCCAGACACCAGTTGACCAGTTCCACTGCCTCCCTGTGATCGAATGAGAGGTATCTGCACATTCATGACATTTTAGTCCAAACCTTCATATAATCTTAACATTCAGAACTCTGGGAACGACTCCCACACTTGAGACCCAACTAGAGATGGCCAATTTTGCCAGATTAAACAGCCAAGATAAGCAAGGGTCAAGAATATATGGGATTGTTCTCACCATGGTTAGGAAAAACACCCTACACATGACCCGCTAAGCCATTATCGTTAACTCAAAACTCTTAACCATGGCTTAGTGTGACTCCTGAACATGGCCAGTCTTTCACTTACCTCACCCATCTAGCCCTACCACCTTTATATCCCCCCTCCCCAGGACTCTACCAATGGCAGCACTGTCAGCACCACCCCCCTTCCTTACCTGGATCTACATACATATATTTAATGGGAAAATGTAAAAGCTATACGATGAAACGTTAAAATAAGATACAGCTACAATAAAAGCAGGAGATAAGGTTTAACACCTAATACATTCAAGGCACTATTAGGCAAACTTCAATGGCTATTCCAAGAGTCTCAGACCAAAAAAGCCATACCCTCACCCTCTTACCAGCCCAAAGCTGGCCCCTTTAGGTGCCTTCCCAAAGGTCCTTTTTTAATCCTCCCTCCCCCATCACAGGGCTGCAATTCTAGTAACCAATAATGTGGTGTCCTCTCTTTTCCAGCCAAGATGTTAAACTGACTGGCTCCTACACACAGCAGTGGTAGCAACCAAAAGCCTGGAGTCCTACCCCAATTCTTGTTGTTCCTACTGCCTGCCTCTTATCATTGCTTCTTTCTGCCTTCACTGCTGATTTTTTTTTATTGCTAAGTGAAAACCTGGCTTTTTTCAGAAAACATTTATGTTTTAAAATTGCTCCATTGTTTTTAACTGTGGATTTTTTAGCTAGGTATTTTATTACTGTTTTATTGAAGTTATGGTTTTATTGTGAATTGTGTTTTATTCTGGCTTGTAAGCCTCTCACCAATGAATGCCAGAAAATGCAGCACAACAGTATTCAAATGAAGTTTGACTATGATTATGCAGTGGGATGGAGATTTAAAGGCACAGTACCATGCTAGCCTCAGATACAACTGTGCTAACAATGAAGACATCTGCATTCAAAGCCAGCAGTTTCTATCACTTTTCAGCATGAAACCATTATGGGCTTTCTTTCTAGCAGTAAGAACCAACGGCAACTAAAGCATACAAGGTTCAGTTGAACTCAGTAACTTTGTTCACACAACACGACAGCCCACTGTGGGTTAACTCACAGTGAGGCTATGGTGTACGTGGCCGCTATTTTAAATATGCAACTCCTGCTCGGGGGTTGTCATGTCATGCAAACCTGAAAAGCGTGAGTTATGTGAGGGTTAAGCAACCCCCACCCCTATAACACATGGACTGTTGTAGGGTTATGCAAGGGTTGTTTAACCTCACATAATTCATGCTCGCTGGGTTTGCATGACATGACAACTCCCTAATGGGTGAGTTAAATAACCTATGACGAGCCACGATGTGTCTTCCAAACCCCGTCACTATCTCTTGTAACATGGGACTACATGTTACAAGAGATAACTCCTCCCTTCACAATGTTTACCAAACGAACTGGTAATCTAAAGCATGGGATAGGGGCAAAATGCAATGACATTCTATTGTATTCTCTTTAACCACATGGTGAGGGAGAAGATGGCTCAGGGTTGCTATTTTCAGTGATAGCCAAAGCCACAACAGGATTTAACCTTATTACTTCTTTTAAGATACAACTTACAGGTCTCTAATTTGTGATATTATCTGGAAAAAGGAATTGGGCAAGGAACTGAATTGGTAATGAAGACATTGCTATTTCAAGTGGTATTTGTAAGACTTATGAATGTATATATGAATTCATGCATGCTGTGTGTTAAGTAGTAGAAATTCTTATTTGAAAAATGGGGAGAACATGACTGAGATCTGCCAAGCCAGACAATCTTTTCAAAATCAATCCAATGATACATGCAATAAGGTCAGAGCATGAAGTTCATCAGGGACACTAAGACGACTAGAAAAATAAGTATCCTTTAAAACCAAATACTATGTATGCACTTTTCTTTCAATGGAGAGCAGCCAAGCTCCACAGGGGATTATGCTGGATCTCGGAAGAGCCTTACTGATCATTACTGATCATAACCATGATACTCTCCACATGTGCAGAATGCTGAACATGATTTGTTTTTTTTAAAAAAGTTACCTAAATACATTGGATAATTACTGTAAACATTCTTGATCATCCTTGTCACCTGAAAAGAATCATGCGTCATTCTCATGCACAGGAAGTGAATAGGAGTTTCCACTCTGCTATGCTCAGGAAGTAGACAAAATAGTAGGATAGCAGGGTTTAATTGGCTGCTAAGAACTCACTGCATATTCAGAAGTTCCAAGCAAGACCCAGTCATAAAATGAACATAAAAATATGAGTGCCATGAAAGGAAAACAAATTGTTGCAGCAATATTGGTATGGGTGAATTCAAGTGACTCTCAGAAGTTTGTGAAATATCACTGCAAGTCAGTGAAGGAAGGTGGATGTAATTCTGATGGTGAAGAGAAGTGGAAATCCCACCACGAAGAGGCTGGAACAGATGAGCCTGAGTGAAGCAAGACCTATTTTCTAATTACCTCCGTGAGCAAAAGGGGAAATAATCCATGTAGAAGAGTGCCTTAGGGAGTGGAAGACAACTCTGAAGTTAAAGCATTGTACTGCAAAGACAATTATGCTAGACTGAAGCACAAAGATATTGGTGGCAGGGAGTTATTATGCATCCATTCATTTGTTCACCTCAATGGAACTAAGAAAGTGGTAGTTTTATATTTTCAGAAGAATTACCTAACTTAATGTACGAGACAAATGAAAGGGAAACTCCAATAGGAGCTTTCCATGCCTAGCTGGACTAGCATTAGAGACTATTAGCATTGAAAGACACTTTCCACCACCTGCCATATAACTAGAGGTTATTTTCTATCCCCATTTTGCTTCCAGTGACTCTCAGAAATGGTTTTAAGAAGGTTATCCCCAGGAAGATCCCAGCAACCAAAGCCACCCCCACAGAATAGCAGCTTGTTCAGTTGGCACTGATGAGTCAGATGGGCTTTTTAATTCCATTTCAAAAAGAAATCACCACAACAGTAATGGGGAAAGAGAAAATAAAAAAGTGAATCAAGTGGAGATAGGCTTCCACCGTCTGATGATTCATGCACCCAAAACCATGACTCACACAGCATTACATTGGCACTAAAACATGGAGGCCAGGCTGATTAGTCATAGTAATGAATTTTTCAAAGAAAGGATTCTCCCCTATAAATAATGATGACTGTCTGGATAGTGTTTGTGTGACTCACCTTTCCAGCATGCTGGGCAGCACCAATTGTGTCATCTGAAAAAATAAATAAGACAAAAACCTGGTGATTGAGTAGTATGCAGACACCAGACTTAGGGAAGCCTCTCTCTGCCTCCTCATAAGGAAGGTGACCCCTCTTCACCTCAAAATACTCTAGATTTGAAGGCCTTCATTTGTGTGGAGGCAGCATAACTTCGTTCTTCCGCAAAGCATATAGAGTGAATCAGATATACTCATCTGCACTTGAAGAGCAGAAGTTTCCCATTATTTCCCATTTTGCATTGCTACACCATTGTTTATTCGGGGCTTCAAAATGTCATCTTTGTGGAATTACAGCCAAATATCTGCAAGCTCTGGTTCTGAAATTCAATACTGATTCTAGTTTAGCCATTACCACAGCATGAAGTACAAAGAATGGTAGCGGGACACTGAAAGCTTTGTGGGGAGTATCTGAAATTGGGTAGGATTGTAAGAAATTCCTCTCCTCAGATGAAGTGCATGAATAAACTGGTAGTGGGCTGGGAGCGGCAGGTGTGTGTGTGTGTGAGAGAGAGAGAGAGAGACAGAGAGAGAGAGAGAGGATGAATTAAAAGAGTGAATGGGATGTTTGTGTTATCTGTATTTGGGTATCAGCATGTTAGAAAGCGGAGTGGCCATGTCCACTTTGGGCTCTGCTCACACGCACGGCTGGCACGGAATATCCAGAAGATGTCATGCGTGTCATTCTGGCCCTTGGGCTGAAAAAGGGTTGTATTATGCAAAACAAGGGTGGGGAACCAAGTATATAAATTATCTTGTCAGTTTTAGGATGCTCTTGTCAAGTGTTTTGCTTTATTAAAAGGGATATTTATTAATCTTTATATTTCACTAGAGGCCTTCTATGTATGTAATGCCAGACATTTCTTGTGACCATTTCTGCATACCAAGTATCGTTGAGTTATAAGTGTGGCTCAAGAGCTGGACTTGGACCTAGGATACCCATGTTCTCCACTGTGGAATACCTTAATGGCCTTCTGACAAATCACACTCAGCATCATGAGTAAAATGTGAATTAAAATAACATATATCACAGAGCAGCTGCAACAACAAACAAGCTTGTATAGCAGTTGCTTTATTAGAAGTACTTATAACTACTACGTTCAACTTAGGAAGCTGTAATTTCCATTCTAAAGAATTGGTACATTCTTGCTTTAAATATTTGGGGTGGGGGGAACAGAAAAACAGAAAATAAGGGGGGGAACAATTATTTTGAGTTAAATCAAGCTAAATATGGCAAATACATATTGCTTTTATTAGCCACAACTTACAGCCCTTCAGCTAAGCATTTTCATGTAATAATGGGTTGAACCATGTAATCACAGTGATTGTCTGAGAGGGCAATCACGGACTCATGACTACTTCACATACAGTGTCCACCAGAAAAATCAGAGGAAGGCCACATGTTATATCTAAGCTGTGAACATGGAACTTTGTAAATACAGGCACAGCCAGTACTGGTAGTCAGATATAGGAACCAGAATTGGAAAATTATGGTCAAGAAGTAAATTAATGGGCCCCTCCCTAAGGTGGGTTCTCCCTAATGAGTTCCTCCATATGAAAAATGGCAATTATATTTCTAGGGCAATTATATCGTATTTTCTGAATTTAGGTATATGTGGATTAGAATCCAAAATTGGTATTAAAACGCTCTTTTCAAGGTAACTGAAAAATAGTTTTTCACCAGAACATGCTCTAGATATGAGAGAGTCCTCAGCATAGTGCCCCTTGGTGTGTCCCCTCCTATGTTCCCTGACCAACTGGTGAGCAACAGCAGTAGTGCTCCAATGAGCACAGGGATAGCTTGAAGTTACCATTTAAGGGTGCAATTCTATGGGATGCACCCTAGGTACTCATAAGCCTCTGAACTTGTAGGCTTATGAGTACCCAATGCAGAGCATTTTAGCTGGATGGGTGGTTTTACCTGTGTAGCGGAGTCTTCAGGGAGGGAAGGAGGCTGCGGATGACTGGGAATATCTTGTAGCCCCATGCCCCCAGGCTCCTCCCCTCCACACTCCCAGGAACACCCGCATTTCACCCCCCAAGACCTTATACTTGCGAACTCATAGTAGCAGCAAGCAACGTTCTTTCTGAGCTGGTTGTGTGTGGATGGGTCTCTGAGCTTGGAGAAAGGAAACTGAAATATCCTATGTCCCCCAGACACTGGCTAGGGGGCATAGAAAGGCTCGCCCAGTTATTTAAAATGCTCTGGAGCACTCTCAATGTAGTGTCACTCCAGAAATTGTAGGAACCTTAAATGGTGGGTCCTAGTGACTTGGCCCTGAAAAAGGGGGGTCCAGAGCAGGTGATAGCAGTGGTCTCTGGTGAAGCCCCAGCAGCTAACCAAGGGTGCTGAAATCTGCTCTGCTTTTGACAATTATTCACACTGTGTTACACTGTAAGTTCAAATTCTAGAAATTCCCAAGATTTGTTATTAGGAGCAAAAGTAATGCTATTACTGTATCTTAATACCATTTCTAGGTGCAAACAGAAGTGAGATACAGTATGGAGAAACAAGTCACTAGGAATACTGGTTTTCTCTTAAGAACTGCATCGAGCAGTTTACGTACTATATTGGCCTCGCCACTGTAACATTAGAAATTTGCTCCATATCACAGGACATAAACAGCATTGCTCTGAGAGTGTAAATGCCCGGAGAAAGACTAATGCTGGAATTGAAAGTGCTTGTTTTGTAAATGGCTGGCAGTGATGGCATGATTCAATGATGTGCCATTCTCCCAATCAGATATCCCCATCAGAGGACAGTAGTTTACTTGCAAATCTTGCAAAATGGCACTGATTTCAGAGCCACAGGCCCTTAGGCAAGAAGGGAGAGATGCCCTGGAGGTATATAACTGAAAGAAGCTAAACACAAAATGGAAAAGAAAGAAGCGAATAAGTAAGAATTATTAAAAGAACAAATATAGGAAATTATTATTTTTCACAGGATGAGCTTAAGCTCCAGCAGGACAGGTGAGAGGAAGTCATTAATACTGATGTTGCTGCAGTCAAAATGAACAGAAAGGTAAGATGGGAACCACACCCCCTTGAGAGTGTGCAGTGAGGGTGTGCTGCCTGCAAAAACGGTAGCCTAGTTCTTAAGAGTTCAAAGGTGGAGAACCAATATGGAGGACTGTGCAAAAATCATGAAGAACTGAAATCTCAAAAAAGATCTGATCAAATTGTCAGACTATATTTTGTAATCAGCAGTACGTTGTTTACAAAATATAGTCTAAGCGTCTGTGCCAATAATACAAGTTCTCCTATTAGAATTACTCAGATTTAATTAATAGCTTGTCAGAAAATGGATGAGGAAAAGGGGGCAAAATTATACATAGGGCAAATAGCAGAGCATGAGATAGATACAAGAGTTCGATAAAAATTGGATAAAATCCACTCCTCGCAGTCTCTAGAAGTCTTCTCCTTGTTCCTTTTCCAAAGCAAAAAAAAAAAAAAAAAAAGGCAGTGCTGGTTTTGCTGCCACTAGTCACCACTGGACACTTGCTTTTCAGGAAAGACCCAGGCAGGCTGATGGTGTAACACAACTTCAAGGGCAGCTCACCCTTTCTTCTCTGGGAAAGAGTTACACTATTAGCAGCTGCGGAATACATTCTAGTGGCTTCCAGAGAAAATGGACTTATTCGGAAGCTCTACAGGGAAGCAGTTGTAAGTCATAGATAAAGCCATGTATAACTGGCTCTGTATAATGAGACCACACTGTAGACAGATCTTTTAAGACAATTATTTTGTATCAGCAAAAAGACATGTGCTACTGTATCCCTAAAATTCGCCCCATAGTGGCACTTACCTTGCATACAGATATGATGTTAACATTTATCATGTTGTCAATTGTCTGTAAAAGAAAAAAAAAGTACAACACAATACAATAAGCTCTTGAATTATTTTTTTGAAAACCATCTCAAGCAACTGGACATATGACTAGTCTATACCTATGTCGGATATGTAAGTAGGTGGCTGGTGTGTCATCCGCACAAGGGATGACCTATAATTGATAAAGGGAGTTGGATCAATAGTAAGAGAACAAGAGTGTCAGGGACAATGGCTGAGGGAGACAGACATAAAATGACAAATGTAGAGAAGGGGGAAGAGTAAAAGAAAAACAATGTCATAATTAGTTATGTTGTTTAGTTTTGTAATTCCTTGGCTTGGAATACAAATCTCAGTAAAACAGTATTTTTCTCAAGTATAGAGTGAATGTGATTTTCTCCAATTCATATTTTAATGTAAGTTGGAGAACAATTCCCTCCCACCAATCAACCCTGCCCATCTGTAACACTTGATTTGGGATGCAACAGAGTCCACATTTAATTTTGAATGGCTAAAAATAAGCCAATCTTTTCCCCATTTCTTTTGAGAAAATACCTTGGCTTATTCCAATCTAGTTCAAGGAGAACCAGAGCAGGTAGAGAGAAATTTTGCTCATCACACATCTTAACTTGGTAACATGTAGCATAATTTTACTCAAGTCAATGTACTCGTTTTAGTGTTCTTTATATGAGGATTACTCAATTATGTGTGCCATTCGTCTCACATGTATCTGTATCAAGTTTTAAGTGTAGTTAAGGTAATCAGGATAATTTAAACATGGAACAGCAGCAAAATGAGGGAGGGAAATCCATGATCAATTCCCATTTTTTTGCTCTCAAATGGTAACCTTAACTCTTAATGTGACATAGTATCAACATAAAGATTTCTACAAAATTAAGAGGACACTTGCTTAACAATACCATAAAAATACAGGCATGGAAACTTAAGGGTTTTTCTACTAAAAAACATACAATTAATGTTTTGGGAGGTGGGATGGGAGTATCAGTCATTGCAGACCTTAATTTTAATACTCAATTAATATGTTACTTATGGGACCATCTAGAAACCATTCTGTTCCTTTTGATATCCAATCCTTTTAACTACAGTTAATATATCAAATCCTGTGCTTAATGTTTTACAGCTACATCTTAAAATTTAAAAGATGGATAAGAGAAGAAGCCAATACTTACTTTATCTATGTCAGGGATCTCAAGGAAGTATTCAGGATAAGAATATCCAACACCCACGTTGTTTACTGAAACAAACATTTTGTTTGAATATGCTCATTGAAGGCATGACAGTGAAATTAAGATTTTATAACACTATGTTCAGCTATTAAGTAAACTGCATACACTTGATCTCTATACTTGCACTATAAACTACTCATAAACTCCAAAATTGAATGTCCACTTCTTATTTCACGTCACCAAGCTATCACCACACAAGTTCTGGTTGATGCTTTTTTATAGAAGAGACTGTATCACTGAACTGCGAAGTGTGTTTTATTCATTAACGCGACTGCAGAGTTTCATTTCCATGGTAAATGCTAGGAAATAAAGGGGTAAAATCCAACTTACCACGTCAACCCACCTTCCCTTTTTTCAGATGCAGCCACCTCCATTACATACAAATTTTCCACTCCAGCTAGCTTTTTTCAAGGATACCGAGGGATCGTTTGATTATGAAATAATTAAACTATATACAGCATGCAAAACTACTACAAATTACAGACCAAGTAAACAGCTATCACTTAAAAACATTCACACATTACATTTTACACATGTACATACAATGATTAGCACTTCACATTTAAATTGTTGATCATGAGTTGCAACATAGTATCCATTGTGTTTGTTAGAAATGTTTGTGGAAGAATAGGAATCTATGGCAGAGAGAATAATTTGAGACATATGGAATTATCTACAAAGAGGAAATAAAAATAATCTTCGAAGTCCGATCATCAGAACATTAGATGGCAGCATAAACCAACATACAGTATACTAGCTCTTTGAAGGCAGTGCATGAAGAACTTTGGGGAGAAGATGAAGACAGAGTGAAGAATAGTGCAGGAGAAATCTCATTAATGACAATCTTACTGCATTAAGTACTCTGCATATTTAATCAACAATTTCTTGCTTTTTGAAAAGGTTTTTGTTTTGCTGCTTTGCTATTCAGAGGCCCATTATATACAGATTCGTCAAATGTAACAATTCCACAAAGCCGTTTTCACGCTCTTTAAATCTGTGAAATTCCCCCCCTCCTGCCACCCACCCAATCAATTGGCAGAACATAACATTCACTGAACATAGATTAAAGCTAATATTTCAATAAAATATTATACACTAGCCAAGTTTTGTAATCAGATCTTCCACTTACTCAAATTTATACCCATAAGTACCTCAGGAAAAACCTCCCCACACCATGCAAAATGTATAGGGTGATGGCAAGATATAGATAAATTCTAATTGGTAAGACTACTTTCCCATTTATAGTCTGAAAATTTGCCAAGGGCAAATAGCAACAACCTTTTGGAACTTTAAACTTGATAAAATCATCAGATTAAACCGTAACTCAATATATTCAGGATCTTCTCTTTTAGGATGTAATAAGCAGACCTGGCCCAAGGCAGGTTGCCAGCTGAAGCAGGGACCTGCCGTACCACTGGCTCCCCCCCTCCCCACGATCTGTGTGCCTGTCTACCACTAGATAGCCTACTTTTCCTGACCCGGACACGTGTGCCCACCTCGCCAGTGTGCTGCCCTTAAGTTGTTTCTGCCTTCAGGAGCCATGCAGCACCTGCGTGTCCAGCAAAGTATTATGAGAGATTCTGGAACTTCCTGCAATTGCTCGACCTCACTCAGGTGCTGCACAGCTCCTGAAGGTGGAAAGACTTTACAGGCAGCACACCGGCAAGGTGGGCACATGTGTCCACGCCATGAAAAGCTGGCTGGCAGGCCAGTGGGGCCAGCTGTATTAAGAAGCACATGAACAGGGTGAGAGCATGGCGAGGTAGGAGGCACGCAGGCAAGCGAGCAGCTGCTTCTAAATCCTGACAGCATGGCCAGCCATGCAGGCAGCCAGCAGAACCAAGAAGTAGCAGACCCTTTGGAGGAGGATAGCACAGCTCTTCCTATGCCTCCTGCTGCGTCACCTTCCTACTGCTTCACGGTAGGGCCGGCCCTGGTAATAAGGCTTTCTTTGGGGAGACTGGATATATTCATTCAGTGCATCTGTCTCCTACAATATTTAAAGTACACCCCCCACACCCATATATATCTTGGCTGCTTAGCAGATGGAGGCTGCAACATATCTGCCTATGTCTAGGGTGCTCCACGCAAACCTAGATGTAGTATCAACATGGAGTGCCCCCTTGCCATACTGAATACTGAGTGTGTGTAGTCTGAGCCTGTGAATTAGGCATAAAGCAGAAGCACCCATGCAAATTTTTTTGTTCTTTGCAAGGTTGTCATTTGGACTCAGCATCAACATTTCGTGTTTACATGCAGAATGGAAGTGTTATATAACTGATGTGGTGTGGTTCTTTTAATTGTTGTCCTTCATTATGAGACGAAGTCATGTTGAATAAATTCAAATTCAATATAAAAAAAATGAATAACATGTTTCCTTTAGGAAGTGATAATCTTTTGGAAGAAGATCAGAAGATGCTTTATACCAAGTTAAGCCACTATTCTATTTAGCTCAGTATTGACTACATTGACTGGCAGCAGCTCTCTAAGGTTTCAGATGGTTTTTTTCTCTCACCCATACCAGAAGATGCCAGGGATTGAACCAGGGACCTTTTGCACAAAAAGTATAACCAACTTTCATCGACTGGATTGCCTTCTTGTTTTCTTCTTCAACTTCTCCTCCAATCACAATCATTTTATAACTGCAGTGCTAACAACTAGTTGAGTAGAGCATGTGCACATGGTGAACTGGTTTGCACAAACACAAACCATGATTAACAAATTGTGGTTTGTTCTTGAGTGTGCAGGAGCGAGCGTACTGGCTTTGCTAAACAATGCAGGAACGCCTGTCCCGTTCCTGTGTTGTTCGCCATGATATCCAAATCTGAAACTCTAGGGTATTGAAAGAGAAACAGAGTTTTAATCCAGCAACAAACCATGAGTAGTTTCTCCCTCAACAACACAGAGTTCTGGGTTTGGGCATCATAGCAAACAACCCAGGAACGGGGTGGGTATTCCTGGGTTGTTTAACAAAGTGGAAGTGGGCAGGAGACAGCATGCTTGCTCACGCCTGACTGCTTGCAAACAACCCATGCTTATGAAACTGTGGGCTGTTTAATGGTCCAAACCTGGTCACCATCTTATTATCTCTTACATTTCTATGGGCCTGTTCAGACGACACGCTACGCCATGGTTAGGCCACTAAACCTTTTGCAGCAAATAGTTAGTGTGTTTAAACAGTGGTTATGTAACCGCCATGGTTAGGAATGGTTCACATGACACAGTAAGCCATAATGTTTAGCTCAAAATGCTTAACCACCATGGCTTAGTGTGTTGTCTGAACAGGATCTATCTTCTATATATCCTATCCTTCATCTAAGAAACTCAGAGAAGTTTATATGGAGTTATCCCCTTTTTTACCTTTAATATAACATAGGCTGACCTTCTGAGGTCACCAAAGGGTGACTAAACTGCATTTGAACTTAAGTCTCCCCAGTCCAAGTCCAACGGTCTAGCTACCCCACCTTAGTAGCTCTCTACTGTCTTACCAATGTAGATACTAATTGAACATTTAACTAACTCTAATTTAAGGAAAACAGAGGGAGCAATGGAATATATGGAAACTGATTATAGCTGATGTATCCAGACAACTCTCTCCTCTCTTCAGGAATCTTGTGTTGGAAAGGCAGGGGTAGACCATTTCAATACTGATATTTCTGTTTCCTCCATCAAGTCCAAGTTATTTTTACAGCCTACCTTCCAGTGACTGAACAATCTAAACTATTTTGCTATCCCTCAGTAATATTATTTCTGTGGTTGCAGACTCAAACTCAACAGATTAATGATTTCTGAATCTGGGATCATTCATGTCTGATCATTTTCTGCACCTGTATCAAAATACTTAATAGTAGTTTATATTTCTTGCCAGACCAGAAATAAAAACAGATTGTTGGTTTTAAATGTGCTTGAAGGAATTTCCTCAATATGCCTTAGAATAAATTGTGCTGCACAAGCAGAAGCAGCCTGAACAAAGCAAGAGAAAGGTAGCTTTTTATTTTTATTTATTTTAAAATATTTTATTTTGTTTAAAGTGATAGAAGTTTTCCCATCCTAAAGAAGGATTTTGATCCACTTGACAAGACTACTCACATCTGACCATGGAGGGGGGAAATGACTGGGAGAGGACCAAGACAGGTTCTGATACATAAATTAGCCTTTCTACCTGCTAGAAGATACAAAAGAACTACTGCAAACACATCTAGACAGATGCCTAAAGCATGAAGGATACAAGATAGGAGGTGACCTTTTTCATAGTACTAAGCTATTCTTAGTAAGAGTACAAATCTTTCCACTTGTGAGTAACAGCTTTTGTGAAGCCCTAAGGTTTCAAACTTTGTTTGAACAGGAGCTGATGCTATTGAAGTGTGCAATTTGATCTACACTTTTTGAGTCGAATTTTCTAGAAAATAAAAACAAAGAAACTGAAATAGAGTTAGATACAAACCTAAGATACCAATCTCAAGGCTTTCCAGGCCTGCTTTTATGTTTTGGTAAATAGCAACTCGGTCTCCAAAATCAGCAGTAATAGTTTTTGTTTCCACCTTGAACCTCTCCCCTGAAATAAAGCACACACACAGAAATAAAAGATAAGCATAGGCTATTTTGTCTCATTAATATTGAACTACGTTGCAATTGTAAAGCAAACAATTATTGAAGCATACCAACATAACAACTCTTCACTTTTACCAGAAAGAAGATCACGTTCTTGCGGTGTATGTATTTTTTTTTATTTAAAAATTAGATTGAAAATCGTAACTTTCCCACTCTAAACTAAACAGTATAAGCAAAGATATAATTTTCTTAAAATTCCATATCAAACCTCTTCTGTGAGGGACCTAATGGACCAAACACACAAGTTATTAACAACACATAACAAGCATCTTAAGTTCTTACCAGAGAGTTGTTCTTACCTAGCCATTTGCCATTAAGCCCAACTTTAAATGATCCACCTGTCATATTGGACTTAATAAATTCCAACATATGTATACTGCTAAGGAGGAATGCACTATAAAGTTTTATTTCTCCTTTAACAGCGCTAAAGCACTGTCCAGTGGCAACCTTAGAGCAAAATATTCAGGTGTCTTGGCAACGGAAAGCTGTTTCCTAATGTTTTGTATCTATATCTCCTGAATAACAAAGACTACGCCACACAGAATTCGGACGACACAATAAACAACTGGTGTGGGGGAAACAATCGTCAGTTGTTTTCACTATTGTGTCATCCGAATGCTGCCATAGTCAACTCAGCGCTGATCCTCATCCACACCAAAGTTGATTATTTATTACCATGTTGTGTGGGGAGTGCCCCCTAGGGTTAGGGTTAGTCAACCCATCATTGACTATCGTGTCGTCCGAATTGAGCCAACGTCTAAAACTCCTTCACTCAACACGGCGTAACAATTCTTATGGTCTTAACTACATTCAGGGTGCACGAAGAGACCCAGCACCCAAACATCTGTATAAGGTCTGTGACTGTAAAATAAACTTTAATTGACCAATTGTTCTCCAGATGATTTGGCCTCCAGCACCCACCAATGCCAGACAGCATGGCCAATAGTCATGGATTATGGCATTTGTAGTCCAAAACAACTGGAAGGCACTATATTTCTTGCCCCTGTCATACACAGTTGTATCTTCCAGCAGTAAGTACAATGGCTCTAAAAATGCTGCTGTGATTACATAATTTTTTGTTACAAACACACTGGCCATAATCAGATGCAACATGGTTTAGCATTATGAGAACAAGTCACAGCAAACCCTGGGCTTGGGCCTCCTCTGACACAGATATTAGATCAGAAGCTTCAGTTTCCATTTCAGGTTAACCAGTTTGCTGTGTCATCTGAACCCTACTTTGCTGAACCAAGACAAGTCCGCAAACAATAGTTTGAAGTTGGCTTGTTTCAAATAAACCAAAGGTAAGTTTAACCAGAGTTAATTAAGATTAACCAGAGTCATGTTCAGATAACACAGAAAGCTGTGGTTAATAAAAACCGGAAGCCAAAGCTTCAGAACTCTCCTCACAGCTCTGCCAGAGGTGGAAAGATAGGCTCATTCTTAAAACATTCAACTATGGTTTAGAATTGGATCCAAACCAGCCCAGTAGGTCACATGTTCAGTCCTTCATGAAATTTCAGGATTAGGCACAGCTGAGGGTATATCATGGAGAAACTTTAGGTCTGGAAAACAGCCTATAGTGCTTTATAGTTCAGACACTATGGCTCAATTCGGACGACACGTTAATCAACTGAGAGGACTTAACCCACTGACAGTGGGTTAAAAAGGCGGCCTCAATTCGGACAACACGCTGCAGCAGGGGATGCAAAGTTAAGTTAACCACCCTGGTGGTTAATAACACACTCGGTTCTGACTGACAGCTCAGCCACCATTTTCCCCGCCTACCAAACCCTGTTAGTCTTCCAGCAGGTATCCCAGAAGGCACTGCGGCCGAAAACCATGGCCACCGCCATTGAAGCCGATGCAGGACACGCCTCCCAAACCCTATTGGCCGCCTCAGTCACTGGGCGGAACTCAGCAGCCTCGGGCAAAGAGGCAGCCAGGAGGAACCGCAGCACCTACACAAGAGTAACAACCAGCAATGCTCCCCAAACGTTGGCACCCACACCCCAGGAAGCCACCCCCGCCCACCCTATACGGGAGACCTGGCATCTGCGAGAGTCACCCACCTCCCCCAGCCCCCTCCCACCTCCCTCCCAGAGCAGCCACCCGCACACACAGGAAAGAAGGCGAGAGTGGGGCGGTTGGGAAATCTTTATTCAGCAGGAAAATCAGACATAGGCAGTAAGGCACATGGGCACCACTATGCCAGGGCAGAACCTACGGAGAGGACAGGCGCCCCCAGGAAGAGAGGAGGAGGCGGCTGGAAGGCACAGCGGTGAAGAGGGGATGGCCAACGCCACACCCCCAGGGAGCCAAGCACGGAACGTGCCAAGGGGAGGAGGTGGAGAGGGGGTCATGCCAGGGAGAAATGCCAGTCCAGAGATGGGACTCCACAGCCGACGCTCACACGGGATGGGGGTAGCGCAGCCATATCCAGGCACTGATGCATTCACGCTCCCCAACGCGGGGCCTGGCAAAGGCTCACTGTCCAGCCGTGTTGGGCAGATGAGGGGGGGCTCTCTGGTCGCCGCTTCCCCTGCCCTCGTCCTTCTGGGTGATGCGAGGGTGGAGGTGGCGGTGCAGTGGGGGGGGTCTACTTTGGATGGGGTGTTGTTCTCCCTCTTGGTGTGGGGGGGGCTGCCCCTTGCTCCAGGGCGCCTGGGGTTGTTGAGTATTCCGTCTCCCCCTCCCCCCCTTTGCCGTAGTGCCCTTCTGGTGCGCTTCCCTGTCCGATTGGGTAGCTGACTGGGCACCCTGCGTGAGTGCTTGCAGGAGCTGGCTACTTTTTGAGCTCCGTGCGGGCTGCCTGGTGGGGGAGGCGGACATCCTGGTTGCTATGGCAGCGAAACCAGCGATCTGTTTCATCCATGCCTGAGCTCCCGTCCGCTTTCTGCTGCTCTTGCCGCTCTCCTCTATGGGCTTTTGTATTAACGTACTCACCTCAGTTGTTTAACCCATGCACCTCAAGTGGCTGAATTCGGACAACACGTTAGTCAATTGACTAACTTTTAAACAACTTGCAAGTGAGTTGTTTAACTCAGTTGTTTAAAACTGCAACTTAAACAACCGTGGGTTGGTTAACCGTTGTGTGGCTGAATTCGGACAACACGTTTGGTTAACTCACTGACGGTTGTTTAACTTAACAACCGTTGGTTAACATGTCGTCCGAATTGAGCCTATGTGTGAGAAACAATTCTTCCCAGTTTGCTCGTTTAAGTGGGCCAAGAGTGTGAGACATTTGATCACAATCACACACGTTATGTGTAATTTTCACTCCATTCTCCAGGTCTCAACTAAATAATCTACCCAATGAAAAACAGACTGAAATTGAAGCAACTAAAAACAAAATTTCCCTTCATGGGGAAGTTGTGCTCAGTTGGTTCTCTTCCTTCCTGTGTCACCGTTAATTTATTATCTACCCAGACGGATGCTTTGTCAGCTCCTGCGCCCTCTATCCACCCCTCAAGAGAATAGTTCTGATTCCTACTAGTATTATCTCTACATATACTGAATGACCTCATCAACTTCTATGGCTTTCTGTACCACTAATATACTCTTAACAGAGTTCTACTTCTACTCCATTTCCTCCCCTCCCCCCCATCCACTCCTGCATCTCCAACTGATGGACTAAAAGATTTGTAGTTAAAAGTCTCACTACATTATAAAACTCAGTAATTCAAGACTGAAATTATCTTTCCTTCTATGCCTTTCTCTCATTGTATAGTCTTCATACAATGCATCACCATCCACTGGCTTTCTAATTCCCCTGTTAGTTACCTATATTCTCTCCATCCTCATGTTAGGTCACCTTCCCCTATATGGGCATTACAAAAACATGGCCTACCTCAGCCTATTTAGCAAAAGCTCTGCTTCCTATACTAAGACAGCAAGCATGTTCATCTTTCAGGTGGTACATAGTTTATTTATTTATTGCTGCAACACTCTAACAAATACTGTATTGTGACCAACGTTTATGGGCTAGAGCACGAGAGCATATTCTCAAATGATTCATGGTCTAGTCATCCCCCCAATCTGATTACTGCAAGCTTTTTTCTTTTCTGGCCTTTCACTATCACTCCAGTCTTTTCACCTCTATCGAGACCTCAGCTGCCAAAATGACTCATCTCTTTTATTGTACAGACCAAACAATACCCCTCCATAAATCCCTATACTGTCTTCTTCTCCACTCTCTCATGCAACACAAGCTCCTTACTTTCAAAGTCTCCACAGTCCTGCCTACCTTAGCCTCCCCCCTCCCACTGTAGTCCTCCCAAATTCAGCTCACACTATTTAAGAGTGGCCCCCAACTCTCCCAAGTGGTGTATCAGGGGGGCTGGGAAATGAGGAGAGATCAGTCAAACAAGCAACTGTTGAATACAACTACTAGTATCTTTAAATGAGAATACAACAATTCTGCACACTATATTTTATATTGTTCCAAGCTACTGTATTATCAAATATTTCCAATAACTCATAAAAAGAGCATTCAGTTCATAGGAAAGTATCATTCACAAAAGTAGACATATTCCTAGGTTTCTCTTACCCACCCCCCTCTTATCCATTAATGCAGAATTGTGAACCTAATTGTATTCAGTTACTTCTTCCTTCCCATTCCCCTAATATCCCTAATAGCAGATGCAAGTATTTTCTTCCTACTTCATCTTTTAGAAACAGCTGCATTGTTTTACAATCCCCAGGGATATGCTGCTATGCAAAATAACGACGTAAATAGCATTAAGTCCCTACTGCAGCAGTGGTCTTGTGATCACGTCAGAAGAAAATCAAGTTCAACATCTCTGTAGAGGGAGGTGGAGGCCTGCTATTTTTAGCTACATCTGCTCTGTCGCTACACACTCACACTGAAATCTTGCAGTCAGTGTATTAGCAGAGAAATGTATCAATGGACACTGCCCCAAGCTTTCCCATTTATTTCTTACAAAAGACTTCGCTATTTTTACTAGTAAAAGTAATCCAAAATTTTGATGTGTGTGGGGGTGAGTAATATGAAGTGCTACATAGCCATTTCTACCATTTATTAATGCATAATTTATCAATGATTTGGTTAGGAAAATTACAAGAGTATTGCAAGGAGGGAAAAGATCCAGAACCAAATAACACTGTGGGCCTATGGGTTCAGAGTCAGACTCTGATTCAAGTTTGGAATGTGTGATGTGGTTGCAAAAAAAGCAAATGCTAATTTGGGATACATTAATAGAAGTATAGCTTCCAAATCGCACGAGGTACTGGTTCCCCTCTATTAGGTACTGGTTAGGCCCCATCCTGAGCATTGCGTCCAGTTCTGGGCACCACATTTCAAGAAGGATACAGACAAGCTGGAGCGCATTTAGAAGAGAGCAACAAGGATGGTCCAGGGTTTGGAAACTAGCCCTATGAGGAGAGACTGAAAGAACTGGGCATGTTTAGCCTGGAGAAGAAAAGACTGAGGGGAGACATGATAGCACTCTTCAAATACTTGAAAGGTTGTCACACAGAGGAGGGCCAGGATTTCTTCTCGATCATCCCATAGTGCAGGACATGGAATAATGGGCTCAAGTTACAGGAAAACAGATTCCGGCTAGACATCAGGAAAAACTTCCTGACTGTTAGAGCAATACGACAATGGAACCAATTACCTAAGGAGGTCATGGGCTCTCCCACACTAAAGGCATTCAAGAGGCAGCTAGACAACCATCTGTCAGGTATGCGTTAAGGTGGATTCCTGCATTGAGCAGGGGGTTGGACTCAATGGCCTTATAGGCCCCTTCCAATTCTACTATTCTATGATTCTATGACTCCTGACCAGCTGCAAATTTTGACCTTGAATGACAAGGTTACAGCTAAGAAAGCTGATAGCTTCTCTATGGGAGCCAGATAAGTTGGGATGGGAGTGGGTTTTCTAACCTGTTTCTAGGGAACAGAAGCATCTATAGAAAGCAATATAGAAATGAGTTCTTTAACGTATGGCTGATTTACAGGCTAGAGTCCCTTGTCAGTCAGATTGTCAGAAGGGGTGCTATAATGGGAATTCCCTTGCATTTAAACCAGTGCCCAAGGTGTTGGGGCTTTTGCTGGGAACATTCTCATCTTTACTGCCTGAAATTCTTCCTGCTTGGTCTTACCGTCGTTTGAGCTAATCAAAGCATTCTTCACCTGGACTATCCATCAAACCTGGACCCATGTCTGTTTTAAACTTGTGTTGTTAAGAACCTGCCATGGAATATAATTCTGGTATCAACTTCTCTAATTCCTGTACCACTTGCTTGTTTGGATTCAACCCTTCTTTTATGTCTGAGATCATCCCGACACTTAGGTTTTTTAGCCTGCCTGGGATCTAGTGTAGTAGAGGCCCTAAAGGGGAATATTTCAACTGCCCAGGACTTCCACCTGCCTATCTTGAAACCTGGACTTAGTTTGCCTGGACAGAAGAAGCCTCAAAAGGGAATGTCTCTACTGCCCACACCCTCTTTGGTTTGGACTAGATCTGCCTTCAATTTGCCTTGACACGCAACCTCTGGAGATTCCGACGTAGACCCAATTGTTTGACTGATCTCTGCCTGCGTATGTGCATATTCTAGTTTGTAACTTGCTCTTGAACCACATCTTGAATTGTCTGGAATGTTATCTTACCTGGATTTATTGTAACTCTTGACTTTACCGTAGAGATCCCAACTTGGGAAACTATTGTTGGGCTGATCTCTGAAACGGTTGAAGTTATTAACCTTGACATCTTTCTCGAATTAAGCAATGTGCCTATAGCTTCTGCTATAGTAACATTTCTGAAGAGTGCAACCATTAAGCTTTTACTGTGACATTGGCTACAATAAATAATTCCAGTGATCTGGGTGTCCTGTGCCAGAATGCCAGGGTGTGTGCCAGAAGAAACAGACCCCTGGCATTAGACTATATATCCCTAAGCTTCATCCCAACCAATTCCCCACAAACAGGAATAAATGCCCTATACTGGTCTTCCTCCTTCAGCTCTTCTGGCTTCTTCTGGCTTCTATGATGATTCAGATATTCAGGGACTACTTGCTGAAGTTCCCTCTTATCTGACATAAAGTAAGAATCCAAAATGTATTATGCGTAACTTGATTTGGTCATAAGATTATCATGTTTGGTATTTTAAATTTAAAAGTATAGTTTATTCACACAATAATTACAAATTTACTAAGTTTACTTCTAAACATTTTGAATTTCAATAATAATTTATGAGCAAACCGAGTTATACATACTCTATTTTATTTTCCTTCTGAGAACACACCCCCTCCACAACCCCTGCCCAGTAAAACCTTTTTTTCCCTTCCATGGCTTCAAAATTTCTGGAAATTTTACATCTTTAGACACAGACAACGTAAGTATTTGCAGTGATTTAAATTGTGATTTAAATCATGATTTAAATCAAATTGATTGAAATCAAATCCACCCTGGATGAGTGCTTACTTTCCATGGAGCTGCTGGAACCCAGTGGCCTGCAGCATAGTCTCATAGGGGAGAGAACACTAAGGAAACTCAACATGTCAGTGCAGATACCTCAGATGTTCCATACTCTTCTGTTAGGGTTACAGTTTAGATGAACTTGCTTATCAACTTGAATTAATCCCACTCTATAAAGAGTCTTCCTTGAACAGGCTGTAATAACATTACGTTATACTACACTGAAAAAATAAAGAAGTACCTGAACTACTCAATTTCCTTAAGTGTCGTTATATAATAGCATTCCTTCTCCACCACACACAGTTTGGGAGCCATATTAGCGTATGATCAACCTGACACTGTTGGTTTCTTGCTTGAAGTCTCTGAGTTACACAGAATTACACAAAGCCAGAACTAGCAGACATTAAATAGCACCCTGTTGCCTAAGAAAGTGAGACCACAAGTCTATTTCTTAAAACAAACATGTACAGCCTTTGGTCTGGAAGACTCTAATTTGTCAGGGTAGCATCATATTTGAAGATTTTCTTGTCCCCTCATGTTTTTGTCTTGAATTTCTCTACACTGCCACAGGTTTCTTATATAAATAGAAGCCAACTGAATCTTTTAGATTCATAAAACAACTGGGTTCCAGGATTTTTTAACACAAGCAATAGAAAGCATGTATCTCATGATATCTGACATTCTAATCTCCTGCAAGTTGAGAAGTCGGGAGCCATGTTTCACCACTGGTATTATAATGAAATGCCTAATTTTATCTTTCAGGATATTGCAGCACTGTTAATCTCATTTACAACTGCAACAGAATCTCTCCACCCTCCCAAATCACTCTGGCAAGCTAAAGAGTATAGAGTTGTGTTCTGCCACTCATGTGATACTAACTATGTTCAGTGATATACTCTATACCTTCAGATACAGAAAGGGAGCACACTCCTAGACAAGCAGGCTTTAAAAAAAAATCAATAGTACAAATATAATGTTGATTCTCTTCCCTTCCATCCATGGGAAATTCTTATTGTAACTTGATTTTGACAGGTGAAAAAAATAATTTCAGTAAAGTAACTTTCATCAGTTTGAATTATTTGGCACTGGGAGGAAAAATACTGTGCTCATTTCAAAGTTCTCCCACAAGCTTGTCGTGATGCTGCTCATGTCTGCGTGTGTTCCTCATGCTTATGATAATGAATGCTATTTTTAGCCTTGTTGAAAGGCAGACACCTGCCCAGAGGTTCCTGCACGGATTGCACCATATATACAGACTAGTGGATTACAAAGCTGTTTGGAAACTGGATGCATAAGATGGTTTGAAATGTTGCATTTTAAAATCATTATCGGTACCGATGGGACTGAGGTGAAGTCGGATTCATAAGCATCCACCAACTGGAGCGAAGATTCTCTATCCCATGGCACCTGCATTTGCTGCAGTGGCCGATCTACGTATGGGGCACAACCTTCTCTCGAAACCGAGCCAACATGTAGTGACTGTTGGCGAGGCGGCAGAGGTGATGGAGGCATAAAGTTCTCTTGTGGGACACGAGATACGGTAGCAGAAGGTGGCTATCAGTATCCTGGCACCCCAAGGTATTGGGACCGGAAAGCGAAGGCATCATAATCCCTTCTGTGTTGCCAGTCTTCCAGGGATCAGGCCCAATTAGGGGGGACAACCAGTCTGAGAAGACTTCTCAGTTCCTTAGTGGAGAATGGGATCTGTGTCCTAACGAGCACCTTTGAAAATCACTCACTGCATCCAGCAAATTGGGTGGTCTCGAAGGGTTACTCGCCTCTCATATCAGTGGCGAGGAGTTTCTTATCTCTCCTTCAGAGACAGAAGTTGTCAGTATCGAAGCCTGGGGTATAGGTTCCGGTGACGATGGTATCAAAGCCATCGGTATCAGAGGGCTATGATCACGAGTCGGCATCTAAGGATCTGCTCCCAACAGCTTGCCTTTTTAGGCCTCTTTTTAGGTTTCTTTTTCTTCTTTTGGCCCCCATCCAATTTTTGCTTCTTGGCCTGCTTAGTTATCGTTTTAGCGGTCGAGATCACTAAAGAACGTACAGGTGTTGGGGGGGTCCATGCATCCCATAATTAGAGATGACAGCCCCGGATTAGGAGAGCTCTTACTGACCACTCCTTTGATACTGAAGAAGGCACTGGGTTTACAGTGTCCTTTTTCACAGAATCACCTTCAGGCGGTCTGATCTGTTCTTTCGAGCCTGTTTGGAAAGGCTCATACAATGAGAGGTTTCTACAATGCAAGTCTCTCCAAGTCACAGTAAACAAAGAGAATGTTCATCCATTAAGGGGACTTTGCTCCCATAATGTGAGCACTTCTTAAATAGAACCCTCTGCGCCATAAGCTGGCAAGACCCAGGAAAATGAAAAATAACGTGTGTTTTTTTTTTTTTGAAAACTGTAAATAAAGGAAAGAAAGTATAAATCTCAGCTAACACAATCTGTTTTAGCTTTTTTCTCACAGAACGTACTCCCAATGAAGCTACCAAGATGGCAGTCGAAGAGAACTGATGGGAAGGCGAGAACCCCACTGGGCATGCCCATTAGCATGGTGGGGGAGAGTTGCCATCAAAAACGCTCCTCAGCTATGGAAAATTCCTGAACGAGGCTCCGCGCAGGTGCCGACTATGCTGCGATAACGATGCCGTGCGACGTGGAGGGACCGGTGGTGGAGATTGTGCCGCTCGCTGGCGAACCGGAGACTGGGTGCCCCGGAGCCGCCGACCCGTGTATGGGTCAAACAGATAGCGGCTGTGATCCCATTCTCGAGATCGGGACCTCGACCTGGACGTCGACATCGAAGACCTTTGTCGAGATCGATGAGGTCGACGTCGATGGATCTCACTCCGTTCCGCGGGTTGCTGCGGCTCCGCCGGTAGCGATCGCTCGGTATCGGACGCGATGAGGATCGGTCCAGGCGACTGCAACGAGCGTGAAGGCGACAGGGCCGGTGGCTGTGGCAACTGCACCATCGGGGTCGGCGGAGTGCGGAGCGAAGGCGACAGAGAAGGGGTGCGCCTTTTCGGTGCCGATAGTGCCGGAAAAAACTCTGGACGTAGAGACGACTGTGAGGCCGAACCCATCGAGGACGTGCGCTGCCTCGATGCCGATGATTGTGTCGGTAACGAGGCGGGCTTATGCACCATTGCCACAACCTCGACCGTTGAAGACGGTACCGACGCCGGGCGTTGCCTCGACTTTTTTGATGTCGACGGTTTCGAGGATGGACGCGACTTCGCCGCCGAAGGGGTCGCTTTTGAAGACTTTGATTTTTTTGTCCTCTTAGCAGGAGGAGGAGATAAGGAGGGTGAAAACCCCGATAATGATGCCGGCTGCCCAACCTGAGCATGGGACGAAGCCGGAGATGCTGGGGCCGATGGACCTCGACTCTCCCCAGAAACAGGCTCTTGCATTGCCGCTGGTCGCGGTTGATCTACCGCTGAAAGGGCTTTAGACCATAAAAGGCTGCGAAGCCGGTCTGCTCTATTTCTTCTCGTCTGCCTCGAAAAACGCATGCAGTGTGCGCAAGAGTCAACGATATGGGTCTCCCCCAGACAAAAAAGGCAGAGAGAATGACCGTCAGTGAGGGCAATTTTTGCCCTACACCGGGAGCACCTCCTGAAGAGAGCGGATTGCGCCATAAGATGGCGGCTTCTAGAAATAAAACTATTCTCTCAGGAAATATCCCAATAACAATCAATTTAAAAAAAATTTTTTTTTTTTTTTTAAACTAACTAACTATGAATATAGAACACAACTCTATCTAACTAACAACTAAATAAACTATTCTTCTCTCTTACAGGTTCAAGAATTGAAGAGGAAGTCTCCCGCGAGGCTAACAGCGAAGCGGTCGAAGAAGAACTGAGGTAAGTTAGAGCGGGAACCCTGAGCATGCGCGGTGGATGGTGGGGGAGGGGTTCCCGCCAAAACTCTATCTAGCTATTGAAGTTTCCCGGAAGTAGGCTCGGCGTCGGCGCGAGCCCATATGTGTGATGCACAGAGACCACGAAGAAGAAGTAACAGTTGTTGAAAATGCCAATTAATAGTTAAACAAGTTGTTTTTAAAATAAAATTTCAAAAGAAGATATGTAACAAATGTGTATCCATTTAGTAACACTTACTAAGACTGTCAAAATGGAGCATAAAAGCAATAAGAACGTAAGAGCAATTGCCTATCTAGTCTGCCATTCTGTACACGCTGACCAACTAGAGGTCCATGGAAAGCCCAGAAATAGGACATGCGTGCAACAGCACCTTCATGTTCCCCATCAATTGGCATACAGGGGCAAACCACCTCTGATACTGGAGGCAGCATATAGCCATCATGACTAGCAACCATTGATAGCCTTATCCTCCATGTTTTTGCCTAATCCTCTTTTAAAGCCATCCATGTTCAGGACCATCACTACACCTCATGGTAATGTGTCTATACAGCAGCAATATGAAACTCACGTGAACTAATGACCAATCCTAACTGGTATTGGGTGGCCACATCCAAAGCTGGCTAGCTCATTCTGGTCAAGCAGTAAGAGCTCACTGCAGCCTCCCCCAATTTGGTGTTGACCAGATGTTTTGGGCATTTAAGTAAGAGATTACCCAAAGCTGACCATGGGCCATCCCATTCTGGGCCTACCACCTGTGGGAACAACATGGGCAGTAGATTTATGCCCATGAGGCTTTATTCAAACATAAAATGCAACAGTTATGAAATCCCACTGGTGGAGTTCATCTTCATTGGCAGAGGGGTGCCTCTACTGCATCATGACACCCCTTAGATGGTTTTGTGAGGCAGTTAGGATTGCTCTGCCTGTTACTAGTTTTTTTAAAGCCCTTTAGCAGACATGGTGAGCTCTTTTAAGTGATACTTCATTAAACAGATGTGTTAAAAGCTTTGATTATACTTATAGGTTGTTTCCAACTGTGTCATTCCACTAGCACAATGCTCCTACCACTTGCAGAAACCCTTTTTTAACCCTCTGATTCTGTGCAAACCACTGCACAAGCACAACTTCATCAGACTAGATATTGCTTGTGCTAATTGTGTTAGTTCTGGGTTATATCCAATGCTACACTAGCAGAAGAATTACAGAAGTTGGTGTAATTCTGCTAATGGTTACACAACCACTAACAGAATTAACACAACTAGCACAAACCACACCTAAACCTGGTTCACATGATCAAACCACCCATGGGAACAAGCATGTAGCCTCCCTCCTGCTTGCCCACTTCCACTCGACTTGTTCCTGGATTGTTTCGTGATGTGCAAACCTGGAAACTCTGAGAGGTTTAGGGGTTAACCAACCCAGAGTTAACCCACCCAGAGTTAACCCATGATTTGATGTTCGGTTATCTCTGGGTTAATCCTTAAACAACCCAGCGTTTCCAGTTTCAGACATCAAAAAACAATCCAGGAATGGAACAGGAATTTTATATTGTTTTTACTGATGTTGTTCCCCGCCTCGATCCGGAAGGAGAGGCGGGTAATAAATAAATAAATAAATATATTATTATTATTATTAACTGAAAGTGGAAATGGCAAGTGGATGCGAAGTAATGCGCTTGCTCCCATGCACCCCTATGCATCCCCATCAATTCCTGACTTAAATAACCCAGAAATAGCAGTAACTTGCAAACCAGGTCATACTGTAATGAAGACATAGTGAGTTGCGCAACACCTTGCACAACAGCTTGTGCAAGCAAAAGCAAAAATTGCATATGACACAGAAAAATTCCTTCCTGAATCCAAATATATCAGAATGGGCCATGGATTTATATTTTGTTCTGACAATTCAAGATTTTTCAGACTCACAGCAAAGCTTATCCCTACTTCAACCACCACCTCAAACCAAAGAAATATGACCCAGCAGAAGAAGAGAAATATTCTTCAAACCTTTATCTGAATGGAGGCAAGAAATCTTTCAGGAACAATTCTAATATGGAACTAAGGTTCCACATCAGAAAGAACAAAACATTTTTATTCAGCCATCTGTCTTTGTAACCAGAGGGCTCACCTGTTCTAGGAAGGCTATTCCAGAATTGTACAAAACCTCTAGTTTATTGCTGTTTTCTTTTTAGGTTGGCCAGTTTATAGCTATTCGTGCTTATAGCTGGTCTTAAACAATTTCTCCAAATTCCTTTTCAAAGAAAGCTTTCATGATGTGTCTGAAATGACTCCATCCCCTTTCACCTTTCGACTAGGAGTAACAAGACTGGCTCTCCCATTTTCTAATGAATATATAAATACAGAGTCAGGTCTTCCCTGAGCATTTACAGAACAAACATGGGGGGGGGGGGGGAAACAGGGCTGGATAATGGAGCAATAAGGACAAGATAGGGAACACTAAGTGGTGATGAACGATTCAGAAAATATAAGGCTATAGAAGTTCCAGAAGGCCTTTACCAATGAACTGAAATTTGACAAGAGGTTTCAAGGGAAGGGCAGTAGCTTACTGTGGGTGGGCAGAAGGTGCTGTTTCCAGCCATAGAAAGTAGTAACACAGAAGGCACAATTTGATCATTGGTAGTAATATGGAAATTAAACATTTTTTGACTGGAGACTTAGTAATGGGAAACTTTTTTGCTGCTATATTTTACTGTGCAAAGTTTTCAAATTTCAAAAAATGCATTGTTTCATAGAACTGTAACTATAGCCTTCCTATATTCTATCCACACACCATGCACCCTGGCCACTGTGTGTTCAGTGGAATTTTAAAGAAAGAAATGCTAAGGGCTTAGTTAAAAGCAAAACAAAAGCTTTGCTACTTAGCCAACCAGCAAGCTTCCTTCAAACTTCTTATCTGAAGCATACCTTATTTTTCCCCCAGAGTTTAGGTGGGAAAAGTTCAATCTTGTTTGTTATTTGCCACTACATTAACAATAATATGTTAAAAAGGACAGAAAAAACATAGTGAAAACGTACAGCATGTCAGAGTGAATGTCTGCAAAATAATACAAAGTTAATATGAGAATATATCTAATATTTTATATGCTCCTTTTATGAGAGATGCAGAGAACAAAATATTAGTCAGGATGAATATTTGTTAAACAATTTTGCAAGGTGCTTCAACAAGAGTGCAAAAACTTCTGGGCAAGTATTCATCATATGGTGCTCACTATTATTGTTACCGTACTTGGAAGAAAAGCGTATTTTCATAAAAAGCTCAACATGAGCAGTTGATGTGTATTGTTTCCCCAACTACACCACAAACATTAATATTTCAAAGAGCATTAATACAACTTGAGATTGTGAATTGCTTATTACCATCATAAAGAACTTTAAGAATTATGAACCTTCAGAACTGAAATTAAAGTGAATCTATTAGACTAATGTTTAGATTGATGTTTGAGATGTTAACTTCAACTGCTTTGTTTCAGCTCTCCATATACTATAGGAAAAAAAATAAGAAGACTACTTACTTATTTCACTGGCAACCTTATCCAGTTTTTCCTGAGATCTGCTGATAAGAACCACCTTCATTCCACGCCTTGCTAACTGAGAAGGGATTAAATCCAAAAGGGCCAGTTAGAACTCTGTGGCAGTACTTTATAGATAAGCATCACTATTTATAGAAAAATGCAATAATTATAATTATAATTATTATTAATATTATTATTTCTTACCCGCCTCTCCCTCCGGACTGAGGCAGGGAACAGAATCAATACCAACAATATAAAATACATAAACTGATTAAAAGCATATACAATTAATACATTATTAAAATCAACAAAGTCTAAAAATTCGACTGGGTAGGCCTGCTAGAAGATATCAGTCTTTATAGTTCTCTTAAATTCTTGAAGACTTGTAAGTTGGCGGATCTTTCCCGGCAGGTCGTTCCACAGCCTGGGAGCGGCAGAAGAGAAGGCCCTCTGGGTAACAGTTGACAGTCTAGTCTTGTCCGGCTGTAATAAATTCTTCCCAGAGGACCTGAGCACGTGGGGCAGATTGTATGGGAGAAGGCAATCCTGAAGGTAGCCTGGACCCAAACCATGTAGGGCTTTAAAGGTAATAACCAACACTTTGTACTTCGTCTGGAAACTAATTGGCAGCCAGTGGAGTGATTTTAAAGCTGGTGTGATATGGTCACACCTAGGTGTAACAGTGACCAGCCTGGCAGCCGTATTTTGAACTAGTTGAAGTTTCCAGACTAGGCACAGAGGTAGCCCTATGTACAGCGCATTGCAGAAGTCAAGCCTCGAAGTTACCAGCGTGTGCACTACCGTTTTTAGGTCTTCCTACTCTAGGAAGGGGAGCAGCTGGCGTATCAGCCAAAGCTGGTAGTAGGCACTCCTGAATGTAATTGGATTGGATCCCAAAGTTCCCTCTCTCTGTCAGAAGGAGGAAAAGTTTGAATCGAGTTCCTAATATCTCATTCAAACTGGATTAATTTATGAAATAAAATGAATGACAAATAGCAAGATTTTATACATATATTGCATGTTCAAGGAAAGATCTTCAATTCATAATTGAGATGGACAGTCAGATGATTCTAGGTTTCTTCAAAGTCACCAACTCATTGAAGTAACATTGCCTCTCATGAGTATGTAAATAAGACATCTATCTTAAATTGAGGGATAGATATTCCCTGCCTTGATTACCAAACCTTAATACTGAATCCTAAGAGCCATATGTAAGGAACCACCATGTCTGGCACCAAAATAAATGCAGCAAAATTGGCAAGGGTGAGATAGCCCTGATATGTTTTAAGAGTCAAAGATTTCACTTTTTAGATAGTTTCTGGCATTTGGTATTTGTCTACCAGTTTTATTGTCTTGCAGCAAATATGGAAGGATTCATCTCTTCAATGGAAAAGAGTATAATCTCCTATCAAATTGCAGATTTTAACTATGGCCTGACCTAGCCCAGTGTACTCTTAAATCACATGGCAGCACAATGTGTTGATGGCACACTCAAGTTCCTTTAAGCCAGAACTTCTCAGAACGTCTGCCACGTTAAAGAGTAAAATAAAAGTATATTTTAAGCTTTTAAATAATAATATTTAGTAGGTTACTTACAGAACAGATATTTGACTATATTATTACTGAATCTTAATGAGCTAAACCTTTCCCTTTCTTTGCAATAGATGATTATTGATCCTGATAGTCGCTTTCTAATCTTGGTTGGGAAATATATGGATAAAATAATTACAATGATAAATATATATGGGCCAAATACGGACTCTCCTGTTGTGTTTCATGAATGTTTTAATCACCTAGTTGATATGACCTATGACTATCTGATTGTCGGTGGAGATTTTAATGAGAACTTAGATCCTTGTTTAGATAGAAATACACCCACCCCTAAGACCCAAACAGTGGTGAGACAAACGCTTCAGGCCTGTATGGGTGATCTAGGTCTGATTGATGTTTGGAGAATGTTGCATCCTGATGATAGAAAGTACATCTTCATTTCACCAGTACATCATAACTGTTTTCTATTAGATTACTTTTTTGGTTTCTGCTTCGTTATTGCAGCATATAAAGGTTTGCAAGATCGACACACTGGTAATTTCAGATCACACCCCAGCATGTTTGGAGCTACAGTTCTCAGATTTGGCAAGGCCTTCGGGACTTTGGCGTTCTAATGTTTCTCTTTTAAATGATGAGAGGTTTAAATCTCAGATTGCTGCTGAATTGGCTGAATATTTTGATATCAAAGGTCAAAATATGAAAGATATTGGAAGCTTCTCCCCTAAGGTCCAGGCTTAGGGTGGCCAGATGCAAAAGGAGAGAAGGAATGTAGTTTACATGATGAATTTTTATTGTTTCTCTTTCTCCCCTCTCAGTGTGTGCGCGCGTAGGCACACACATATGTGTGCGCGTGTAGGCACACACATATGTGTGTATCAGTAACACAAGCATACAATGTATCATGGTGATTCCCTGTGACAAAAATTAAGGCCTATACATACAACCATTTTGAACTGTGTAATTTAGCACAGCTTTCAGAAGTTGCCTTTTTTAAGCACAGCAACCCATCTTTTGTATATTCGATCTCGTATTTTACATTTTATTCTTAAAGCTAGTAAAGAATGTGAGTGCACTGATTTGTGGACTCCTTAACACACATTGTGGCATTCCAAATTGAGCTAAATTAAGCTACACACAAATGAACAAATTTCTCTCTGCATCGTTGTTTGCAAAGGTGAAGTAATTTAACGCTCAGACCAAAGCTATAGTTGGATGCATATGCACACTTGTTGAGGGTGGAAAACAAAAAGCTGAAGCCTTACCTCTTCTGCATATGCCTTTCCAATTCCATCAGTAGCTCCCGTGACAACTACAAAATAGGAGAGAGAGGAAGAAAAGAGGTGTGTTAGTGTGTATTAAAGTTTCAAAAGCTTATATCATTATATGTCCTTGGCTTTTTAGAAGTGAAGGGGGTAGTTTTTTAAAAAAAAAATGTTTTCTATCCATTGGAACCTGATTTAGAATGTTTGACTTTTACGTAATAAATATAAGCTTTTAGATCTAACTTACACACACAGACATCCCCTTAACAACATATTTTAAGGAAGGGTGCTCTCTAATTTCTTCTTCCAATTCATCCCTTCATCTGAACAATAGCAACTGCCCTGTTGAACTGGAATTAAAGACCACTGTGAATATATATTTGGATACAAGTGAGTCAAAAACAAGCCACCATTCAAACATGAAGCTCACTGGTATCCTCGGACAAGTAACCTATCAAGTACTGCTTAATACAGGGAGAAGCTACCCTACACATGTCTGTTAACCCATACCCTGTTCGGTTTCTCTAGTTAGTGGGAGAAGATGGAAAAGTGTATGTTACCAAAATTGAGTCTCATTTTGCAGATGGGCCCAATAGAGTTGGAGGCATTAGTGTACTAAGTTGTTATACCTCATGAATATTCCCGGAGGGGAGAAGAGGATATAACTTGTGAACAACCCAGAAGAGGTAGTAGTAATGCAATGCCATGCAGCATAATATCTACTCAGACATAAGCCAGAGGAAGGTGAAGAAGTAAACACAATTGGTGGTGGGTCAAAGGAGCTGCTTCTGTCTATCTTACTGCTTCTGATGCAACTGCTGATAATATTGAGCGAACTGTTGATATATTATTATTATTATTATTATTATTATTATTATTATTATTATCATCATCATCATCTATTACATTTATATACCGCCCCATAGCCAAAGCTCTCTGGGCAGTTTACAAAATATTGAATGGAAGGGAAGGTCCATTTGGACTGCTGGATGCCCATCTTTTGATAGAGACAATCATTCAAAGAATATGGGGAATGTCATTGGCATTGTGACCTATTCCATGGCCTAGAACATGGATAGTAAGGTAGCATGACTGCATGACCACCCATCTTTTTTCTTTGGGTTTTGATCTTACAGTTGTGGTCTAGCATATAATCTGTTGTCAAATTAAATAAACCCAAGTCATCAAGTGGTAGGTCCTTGATATGCGGTCGAGCTTATTTGGTGAGCTCAGCAGAATAAAACCATCCATGGTAGAATAAAGTGATTGCTCCTGCCATGGTCTTGGCTCCACAATCCACCAAACGTTTTGCAGTTATTATTCTGCTGCCTTGCTAGACTAATGTCTTCTGTCTTTAAGAACTTAGTGACCTTTTTTGTCTTTTGACAGGTATTCTAAAAGTAAACACTCTTTTGTCAAAGGAGAAACTGGTACTGAGCTTGATAATTCATAACTGGTACCACAACAGGTACTGAGCTTAATAATTTGCAATACAAAAAGCTCACGCAGCCATAGAATAACACTGGTGGTTCATCCAACATATGACCTTCTTGACTAGTTGAAGCTGAGTGGGTAAAGTTTTTCTGCCCTCTTATATGTTAGAGGGGAGAGGAAGACTTTTTCCAGGATGCTTTGCCTGCTCCGAGGAAAGAATGAAGGACTGATAAGGCAATAGGTCCATTAGAATCAGATTGGATGAAATCCATCACAGGATCATTCACTGGAGCATTGGCCAACTTAATATCTAGTCCTAAACTGTTCAGTGTATGGACAACTATGTTCTGTTGGGGTGGGGTAGCAAATGACTGCTGAAGGTTGGGCCAATTCTGATTCAGACAAATCCAACTGATACTTGTCTGGGTCCGATTCTAACTGCATTGGTGGTTGTAGTGGAATGAGAGCAATCACAATGTGAGGGACAGGTGCTGAAATTAAAGTAGTTGTAGTTTGAGGAAGAGGCACTGAAAATTGTGGCACCATAGTCAGAACCAGGACCTGCAGAGGTTCCCACAAAGTCAGAATCGCTGGAGTTGTGTGTGGTGCTGAAGGGGGCTGAACAGACACCACAGGCACCTCTGGAAGTGCTAAGGCTAATGTCACCAGCACTTGCAGTACTGACATGACCAGATATGATACCAATGGCTAGGACATGGTAGCTGTAAGAAGCTGTGCTCTAGAGAACTCTGTCAATTTTGGAATCCAGCAAACCTTGTCAAGCCTAAGGGGGATAAGGCTGAGGGTTGCGGTCTGTAGCATCTTGTGGAGACTCTCTTCTTTACAGTGATCCTCTATCCCAGGAACAAGTGGGTGAACGAGACAATTCCCAACCTCTTCTGTCCAAGTAAAAATTAGCCAGATTTCTTCAATGGTAAAAGTCTGGTTAGCGTCTCCTAGAGTCTGTGGAGCAAAGATAGTGAGGGACAGCCCACAGCCTAAAGTAACGCTTGGTAGTTCTTGATGCGATACCAGCAGCGAAAATGAATCTCTTATTTTTCTTTCTGACGTTGAACCACTAATATCAATCTCATCACATTAGCACCATTGGAAAAGAAGAGAGAAGTAACAGAGGTGGAAGTTGTGGAGGCTCTCTCTTCAGTCCAGCCGTGGCATCCTGTGGAACAGGAGAGGGCATGGGTGTAGTTTGGTAAGTATCCCCAACCCTCTGTTTGAATTTCTTTTTTCTTCTAGGAGCCACCAGCTGAAGAGTGCTTGGATTTGTCTTTCTTTAGATAGGGAGACCCAGCATTGGTAAGGGATCAAGTGCTTGACGATTAGGATAGAGTCTGTGTTGTCAGTACCAATGGTTTGGTTGATTCTGACTCCAAAGCCAACGTCATTTCAAGCGACAGTTTTGAGCAAATCAGGAGTGAAGCTGACTCTGATTGCTGTACTGGATCTGTTGCCCGTAAGGCTCAATTCCAAAGTACTGCTTGAAGGTGTGAAGGTGGTTCCGCTTCACCTGTTTGGCAAAGAACACACAATTCTACAATGTGGCCCTTGCCAAAACAGATCAGACTGAATTGTGCCATTAGATGGAAGCAGTTTGCTCCTACAATTTGCACATTTACGGAATGGGACCCACAGGGCCAGGCAAATCACATAACAGAAAAATGCTTAAAAGAGAGAAGGAAACAAAAACAAATAGGAAGAACAGAAAGAATGTAACTGTAGAAAACACTCAGCACAATCGCCTACAAATGACAATTTAGTAGCGAAAGCTTTCAATGATACTGTTGCTGTGACAGTCAAAGAGAAACTGATGGGAATGGTGGGAGCGCCACCCTCTAAGCCAGCACAGGAGGGGGACAGGGTGGACTTCCTGCCTAAACATCTCAGCTCTAGAAAGTTCAGATGGATGCTCTTCACAGGTGCAAAACTCATATGTGTGATGTATACAAAGAACTTAAGCTTCCAGAATTACCCCCCAACTCACCCTTATTTTAGTCAAGGGGTACATATCCAACAGCACTTGAATAGTTGCCCCTCCACATACTGTGGTGCTTAGAAAGAAGGTGAACACCTCCCCAGGATTGACTTGATTTAACTCCAATTGATTTAAATCATTATTTAAATTGCTTCTCTGAAGGACCCAATTTTATTTTTTTAATCACAATTTAAATCACTAGTGAGGAATATTATATTTAATCATCTATTTTAGTAGAAGTACATTATTGTTTAATATAACCGTAATACTTATTCAGAGATGTAGGTTTCATTAGAAGGTAGGTACACACTAACCCATTATTCTGAATTGTTTTCAGATTAATTTTCATTAAAAACAATAGGAAGATAATTTGGTTATTTTAATACTAAAGCAGAACGAACTTGTGAAGTCATTCAGGAGATGAACCAGCTCCAAATGTTAATCATGACATTTTTGTCATGTTGTCCCAGAATCACTACCACCAAACAGGCTTTTAAATTGTAATAGTAAGATTGTTGAAGAAAACCAACCAGAAGAATAAACAAACATTAACAAAATATACACATGGATTTTTAAAAATGGTTAACTGTTTCAGTTTTTAGATAAATGTAAAGTTCTTTTAAAAAATAGGCAATTTCAACCACAACAGATACAGAAACAAAATATTTCCAAATGGGGTCTCTTTTACAGCCTGCTGCTGCCATGCTAGGTATTTCCCCATCTACAGTAGCGGTTACATGCAGCAGAAGTGTCCTCAGGAGTCAGGACTGCATGAATATGTTCTGTTCACTTTCTATTCCCCTCCCCAACCCTTGCATTTATATCCAAACTTGTCCGCATTGTTCACTCGACTCCATCTCCTCAAATTTTCTGTTTGTTGACCTTCTCTATCTTTGCACTTAAGAGAGAGGCAAGCTGAGAGGCAGAGGTAGGGAGAGAGAGGGAGAGAGAGAGAGAGAGAGAGAGAGAGAATGCACTTCTGTACACCACAGGAAGTACAGAATAGGACTGCTAAGGTTATCTCTCATCTCCATAAACTGCTATTAACATATTCATAAAATATAATTAGAAGTTGTACCATTAGTATTCCTACTCTTTTTTACTCATTGTTTTAAGAAAAATTCAAAATCTGATTTAAATTTTAAAAAACTGATTTAAATTTTAAAATCCGTTAAAAACATTGGTTTTTATCAACCCTGCTCCTTCCCCACACAGGATATACCTTTATGGGTGACATGGGGTCTCTAATCACTGAGAGCAGGGGTCCCCAATTTTTTTTCAAATTTGGGAATTGGAGACACCACTCTGGGCACTACCACAAATTGCCACTTTGGTGACTATTTGTGGCATCGATGGATCTTAGGCTACGTCTTATTCAGCAAAAATGTTTGCTTCATATGTCTATTGGACACCACAACATCTTTTTAATAAGGAATTGCTTAATACAGCTAATTTCAGGAAGTGCAATACACCTAATGCTTCTTTTAAACGTATCAATATTTATTATGGTCACAAGACCAGCAGAAACAAAACAACACTACAGGCGCATATAGTATTCCCAGAGCCAACAAAGTAGAATGGGACTATAAGTATAGTAGTATATAAACAGTCAATTAATTGAGTATACATTATGCATGTCCCCCACATTTTAAACATTATCACAATCAGATGTTATCATCCCATGCCGACAGGCAATTGCAGCAGCACAAAATCTAGCCACCTTAAAAGTTATCTGAGAATTCTGGTCAGCCAGAAGTTAATCTATATAGAATACATCAGTTCTCCCAGATATTCCTTATAAAACAGGAGTAATAAAGATATGCCGAAAATCACAATAAAAAGAACAGTACAACAATACATGGCCCACAGTTTCTATCATACCAGCTTTACAAGGGCATAGGCACTCAGACGTATGGAATATTATTGTATTTACCCTCCAAAAATGCAGAGGGAAGCACATTAAACTTAGCCAGCATAAACACTTTCCTTTATTTTGGGATAGTTAAAAGAGTTAAATAGGTTGCAGGTAAAAAAGCCTGCCCCCTATCTCTAAATTCAGGATATGGGGTTGCTGCTCTTATAAGGTCTTGTAGCTCAATGTCCCCAATACACTGGCATATAATCTCTTTGGCTTTTAACAAACCTAAGGCCAAAATGGAATTTCGTGAGAAACCCATATTGCACAGTTTCCCGTCAACAGCCCTTTTCCATTTAGGTGGAATACATCGGTCAAAGCCAAAGGGACCAAGCCTTGAGGGGCAAATATCATTTTTAGCCAAAAGTTTAGCTTATATCTCCAGGCACGGGATTCAACCGAGATTTGCCCTGTCTCTAGACGTAGAAGTACATTAGGCACACAACTTGGAAGACCAAGAACATTTCTCAAAAATTTTGTTTGGGTAGATTCCATAGCAGTAAAATTACTATAAGCACACAATTGTGCACCATAAAGCAGTTATGATAGCACCTTAGCAGAGAACACTTGTAAGGCTGATGGTATGTGTTGTCCTCCTTTAGCATAAAAGAAAGAAATGAGTGATTTGACACTCCTCTGTGCATTTGCAAAGGCATTGGAGATTTGACTCCTCCAGAAGCCAGATGATTGGAAGATTACTCCCAAGTATTTGTAAGATTTAACCTATTCAATTGGGTGCCCATTTATCTGCCAGCGATGTTTAGTTCACTTTCGCCTGAAAACTAAGACTTTAGATTTGGTATAATTAATCACCAGCTTTTCAGTTTTACAATAAATGTCCAAAGCTCTTAGTTACCGCCTCAAGCCAATACATGTCAGAGAGAGAAGTACCGCATCATCTGCATATAGTAAAATGGACAAAGATCTACGTGCCAACTTAGGAGGGTGGGAGTTTATCTCAGAGAGCTCCTTGACCAGAGAGTTAATATAAATGTTAAACAAGGTGGGGGGCAAGAACACAACCCTGTCTAACACCAATATAAGTTGGAATTGCTCTGGTCAAATGGCCTGCACGATTACATCTCACCTGCACCCAGGTTTTATCATAGAGGCTACGAATAAGGGTCAACAGTCACCTATCAATGTTTGTGTCCTCAAGTTTTATCTCTCGGGATTAGATCGAAAGCAGACTTAAAGTCAATGAAGGCTGTATAAAGTGCCCCCACCCCCGGAGACAGAAGAATACTTTTCAGCCAGGTGTTGTAATACGAGTCCTTGGTCAGCAGTTGAGTGCCCAGGTCTAAAGCCTGCCTGCTCATCTTCCAAAATATTTTCCTCCTCCATCCAGCTTGATAGTTTCTCGAGGAGTTGACTGGCATACAGATTGTTCACAATGCTCAATAGATTAATTGGCCTGTAATTAGCAGAATCCCCTTTTCCTTTTTTTTATATATCGGGACAATATGTTTTAGCAATGTCCAGTAGTTGCTTTTTTTTGCAGGGAGATTATTACACAGCAAAATATTTACTGATGTACACATTCTTTTAAATTATTTATATGCTTCATGGAAATTAACATATGGTCAACATATATGGATTCTCTGCACTCTTTTGACAGCTAAAAGACTGATATTAAAACAATGGAAGGAGAAATGGATTGAGTACCTCACAACACGTTCAGTATTTGAAAGGGTTGCATACAGACGCCACCATCAAATGGTCACTTATTTGGATATTTCATCCAATTTTGTTGAATCTCATGTATAATTGCTAGAAAGTTGTATGGCTTTCATACCAATTCATGTATTTATATATATTTTTAAAAACAGAAAAAAAAAAAAAAGTATTTTCGGGTGCCCACGGGTACCATGTTAAGGACCCATTTGCAGATGTCAGTGGAGGTGCTTGTGGAAGCCACACTGGGGAGCCCTGACTTACAGTCTAATCACAAAGGATTCCAACATTTGTCTTTCTCTCTTCAGCATGTAATTCTCTATCATGTTATTTCATAAGTGCATTAAATGTAGCTTCTAGTAGGAACTAACAAATCAAGACTTCTAACGCAAAAAGAATATAATAAAAAAGGTAATACTGAATTACCATGAACATAAAATGTGTGTGGGGGGAAACCTTGAACACTACAAAACATTGTGAAAGCTAAACAAAAGTCAGTTTAGTCCCTTCAGAATAAAAACTGGCAAGAACAGAGACTAGCCCTGCTTGGCATCAAGGAGTGCCTCATTTAACAGATTATATAAACACTGGAATTTGACCAACACTTTCTTCTATGATTATCTGCAGCTCACAGAAGTATTTTTGCTTGTGTTGGTTAAAACAGTCTACTGAGTGTTTTTAGCCTACTACAAACTTAATTTTAGTAACAGCCCAATCAACCTTATCAAAATCAAGCATCAAAAATAGATTGGAGAAACACTTGAAGCAAATGCTATTTTTAACTGCTCTGTCTATTCCCTGCCATTACCCACCCGAGTGCTTAGTTATTCCAGGCAGGTTCTCCTCATGACCCGTTTTCCACCCGAACACCTGAATGCAGAAAATACTCGATTGATTAAAGATTAATACTGCCGCAAACTGTGACAGCTGCCTTTTGTCTGTGTGCTTTTGGGGAGGGGGTATATGCAATGACAGAGAGCTTGCATCAGAACTCCTCTTGGGATCTATTACATGGAAAGAAAATTGCTATTTCAATTCCCCTTTGTTTCTAAAAATAGCAGCCCCAATTGATTCAAGCAAACAGAGCACCAGCTTAGCAATGCCAAATTTAGAAGCCACTGAAGTCCCTAGGAGTGAACGCTAATGCAGTCTAACACATGCCAGCTCATATTTTAACAAGAACAAAGAAGATAAGCATGCAGACACTGTAAGTTAATAAGACAGCAGCAACACAATACATTTACTGAACAGAAAATCTGGTGCAGAAAATGAGACAAATGTGAGCTTCTAAACCTCTTTTTTCATTCAAAGTGCTAAAGTACACCTTCAGGTTGTGCATATACTATCTTTACAACCAGACCCCACCCCAAATCATGAAAAGCTACCAAGACATGGTGGATTTCATATGAATGAATATAAGCATATAATATTATGAGGCCTACACAAGGGGATTTTTCTCCCCACTGCTGTGCCTTGTGTCTTCCCCCACAAGCTACTGAAGGCTCGAGAAACCTCCAAAGCAGTGTGGGATGAGCCATGGGTGGAGACAGTCAACCAGAGGAGGAATTGGATGGGAGGCACCTCGCATGAGTGTCCTTATCTCTCTATTTCTTCTCTTGATCTAACTCACTGTCTTTAGCAAACAAACACTGGACAAACATTCAACTCTCAAAGTCAGCCAGCTGCTTTTAAATCATTAGCAACAGAATATGTGTAGGACTGGATAGGATAGAGTGCTGCGAGCCATTTAACAATCACAGAAAGAATAAGAAACCAATGCTGCAGGCACTACAGTCCCCTGACCCCTGGCAAAAGATAAGGTCTAAGCCAGCAAACATTTCATTTGGAGATTCCATGGGGAAAAGAATCACCAAATATTTGCGTAGATTACTTCAAATTAAAAAATTAAAAAGCAAACAGTTTTTTCCAAGCCTTCTCTCCTCACTTACAACTGCATTGGCTCCCAGTCCATTTTAAGGCCAAATGTGAATTACTGGTTTCGACCTTTAAAGCTCCTTTACAGCTCAGGAACAGAGTATTTGAGAGACTATCTGTCACCATATGTACCTACCTGCACATTAAGATCTTCAGTGGAAAACCTCCTGCAGGTACTCCCCATTTCAGGTGAGCTGGGTAGCAACCAAAGAGGGGATGTTTATAGGTAGTGGTGACCCAGTTATGAAATATTCTCCTCACTTCAGAGAGTTTTGTCTAGCTATAAAGTAGGACATGCTTGTAAGGGAGCCAGCTTTACAAACATGAGGAGGTGCCTCAGTTAACAAAGCATGTTAGCTCCAATGACATAGTATCAAGGTAATAAAAAGTTAAGCAGAAAGGTGTTAAGCACCCATGGCAAGAGAAGGTAAATGCTACTCTTTTATCCTGCCTGTACACTGCAATCAACATCTGAGGCCTATTCAGAATGCTTCCGCCAAGGAAAGTTTGGAGGACAACAACAAAGAAAAGGCCTTTCAAGTGGTGGCTCTCCAACTTTGAAATGCTCTCTCCAGTGAAGCTCATTTGGCGCCAACATTGTAATCTTTTCAGTGTCAGTTCAAGACTTTTCTCTACTTCCACATATTTGAAGGCATATATGATAGGCTTTTAATGCATCTGTTGTTTTATTTGGCCCATACTTCAGCTAATGGCAGTAAAGAAATGTACCGTATTTTCCGGCATATAAGACGACTTTTTAACCCAGGAAAATCTTCTCAAAAGTCGGGGGTCGTCTTATACGCCGGGTGCTGAAACTCCCAGTCCCCCTGCCCCCCCAAAACAACCCCCCCCGCCCGCCCCCCCGCCCGCCCGCGCACCCTCCCCCTCCCCCTCCCCCCTGCTTACCTTGCAGGGACGTCCACTCCCGACCGGCGCCGGCTGCTACTGCCAGTGGGCTTCACGGCCTGCTCCAGAGTGGCGCGCCGGGTGACGTCCCTGAAAGGTAAGCGCGCCCCCCCTCCCCCTGCCCCCCCTCCCCCCTGCTTACCTTTCAGGAATGTCCGTTCCCGTCCGGCGCCAGCTGCTACTGCCAGCGGGCTTCGGCCTGCTCCAGAGTGGCGTGACGGGTGATGTCATCACCCAGCGCGCCACCCTGGAGCAGGCCGCGAAGCCCGCTGGCAGTAGCAGCCGGCGCTGGACGGAAGCGGACGTCCCTGAAAGGTACGCGCACCGCCGCCCCCTCCTCCCTGCTCCCCTCCCCTGCCCCCTGGAAAGAAGTGGAAAGAAGTGACTTAACTTTGGAAAGAAGTGGAAAGAAGTGACTTTGGTGTGCGTTGGAAGAGGGGTAGTCTTATACGGCGAATATATCCCAAACTCTATATTTTAACTGGAAAAGTTGGGGGTCGTCTTATACGCCCAGTCGTCTTATACGCCAGAAAATACGGTAATAGATAAATAAATACTGGTGTTAGTTGTGCTTCATCAGAGAAGCTTTGAGTCCTAGACTAACCCAAGTTTGGAAAGGGGGTAAAAAGGGCTACAGTGCAGACCCAGGTAGTGGGAAGGTCTGCTTATAAACAAGGTGTAAGCTTAGCTTTCTGTTCAAGCTCAGCGTAAGTTCAGTTTTAAGTCTTTCAGTGGAACTCAGCAAGCTCAAGTTTAGATGCAGACCATAATCAAATTTAAAAGATCAGCTTTTCGTTCAATTTTAAAAACCAGAGAGGAGGTATAGAAGAGTGCATATTTAGCCAATCATATAGCAGGTTGGACCCTTGCACTGACAGAGAGTATCTAACTCACTGTCCATCCACTCCCCTGAGAATAACCGGTATTCCCTGGGGGGTGGGGGCTCAACTGACCAATATATCATCTCATTGGAATCTGGTGCAGCCCTGTAGTTGAACCATGCACACTTTGTTTTTTAAATGAAATATTTCTAATTTAACTGGCTGCAGCAGTAACTGGAGGAAGTTAGCCAGGGCTATAAAAAGTAGGACAGGCTTGTGAGGGAGCCAGCTCAATAGGTATAAGGGATAGCCCCAGATGACAAAGCAACTCATCCCCAGTGACGGATCATCAAGGTAATAAGCAGACAAGCAAGTTAAGTTTAGTAACACAGCAAAAAAGCAAGAGCAGTTGACCCCACCCCCTCTTTCTGATAGTAAATAAGAATGTTTACTTGTACTTGCAAAAAGCTTTTGACAAAGCCCCTCACTAAGGACTCCTTAGCAAACCTAGAACTCATGGGATACGAGAAGACAGCCTCTTATGGATCGGTAACTGATTAAAGAACAGGAAGCAGACAGTAGGAATAAATGGACAGTTCTTGCAATGGAGCGATATGAATAATGGGGTCCCACAACAATCCGTATTGGGACCAGTGCTTTTTAACTTCTTCATAAATGATCTGGAATTAGGAGTGAGCAGTGAGGTGGCAAAGTTTGCTAATAAGAGTGAATGGTTGAAACAAAAGTGACAGCAAAGAGCTCCAAAATAATCTCTCCAAACTGAGAAATGGGCAAGTGTAAATGAGCATAAAGTGATGCACATTGGTGCAAAAAAATCCCAACTTCACATATATGTTGATCTGGGACTGAGCTGCCAGTGAATGACTAGGAAAGGGATCTTGTGGTTGTGGTGGATAGCATGGTGAAAACATTGACTCAGAGTACAGTTGTAAAAAAGGCAAATTCCATGTTGGGTATTAGTAGGAAAGGAACTGAAAATAAAACTGCAAATATCATAATGCCTTTATACAAATCTATGGTGCAATCATGCTAATGCTGTGGTCAGTTCTGGTCATCCACCTCAATAAGGAAATTATAGATCTAAAAAAATGGCAACCAAACTGATAAGAGGGCTACTCTTGTGAGAAAAGGTTGCACTGTTTTAGGATTTTTAGCTTAGAACAAAAATGAGTAAGAAGGAAATGATAGATATGTATAAAATTATGTATGGTAAGGAGAAAATGGATAGAAAAGTTTTTCTCCTTCTTATGATACTATAATCCAGGCTCATTCAACGAAGCTGAATGGTGAGAGATTCTAGAAAGACAAAAGTACTCCTTCACACAGCACATACTTAAACTACAGAATTTGCTACAACAAAGTATAGAAATAGCTTCCAATTTTGATTCCCCCTTTAAAGGGGAAACGGGGCTATAGGTCACCTGCAATATCCCAAACAGCATGTAACATTCATTACAACCTTCTCCATCCAAACAAACTATGGATGCACAATTCTCATTTCATACCTCATATAGTTTTATGGCCTGGGATCCAGAGAGCTGTGTGCTAATTTCCGTAAGCTCAATGTGGCTTTTTGCACCTTGTTTCCCATTACAGCCCCTTGCATGCAGGCACATGCAGTTAGTCCAGGAGGTCAGGGGATCCATCTGAGTTTTCAGCATTAAGTTGGCACACACACACACAACTTGCCAACAAGAGCCTAAGTGAAGCAATTTCTACTCAGGCACAAAGCTCTTTACATCCCAGTCAAACTGATTGAATCAGTTAATTTAAAGCATGCATTTTCACTTAAATACCTCAGTGTTGCGAATGCAGAAGATCTCTCAACTTTTAATCCACATGTTCATAAAACTGCAGTTGGCCTACAACAAATGCCTGATTACCACCAATTCAGACTTTTTTTATGCTACGCTACGGAGTAATGTGTGTAAATGGAAATGCTGTATCTTTTAAAGCCTGAAAACACTAGCCAACAAACTAGAAGCCTCACATGAATTACCAAAACACTCAAGGCAAGCTACATTTTTAAAAAGGGTTTACTGAGGCAAGCATTCAGCTTCTAGCTGAGAGGAGGAGGAGAAGGCACATGAGTTAACTTCTTGCTGTAACCCCAGGTTCAGGCTCATCTTGCCTGGCTACTCTCTTTTCATGGCAAGGGGGACAAACAAGATTGAACCTGGCTCACTCGAGGGGCAGGCACTGCATCTTACAAAATTGAATGCGTCAGGTGGAGACCATCTATATACCTGAGTATTCTGTAATAGTACAGAAGGCTCTAGGAGACATTCAAGCATTAAGTGCTTCCTCTCTCACTTACAGCCCTGCTGTCCCTCAAGTAACAAGAGGACAAATGATCCTGGATGCAAACAGGCACCTAAATGGCATGCATAAGGGTCCAATTCAATCCCCAGGCCAGCAGTTGCTGAATGTTGCTCTAAGTCATGGGCTAGTGAGTTTACTCCTCACCTAGGAATTTTATCAGGACTAGGTTAAGAATTTGGCAGAGTAACCACAAGCAGCCGTTATTAAACTCACACGGTGAAATTGTCTCATCTCTCAATGGTGATGATTTATAGTCAAATTAGATTTATCTTCAAATATTAAGTTCATTTATAGAATGTCTAACGCAAGGGTAGGCCCCCTCACCTCTCCTGCGCAGCTAGTTTTGCACGTACCTCGGCGTTCCTTTGCCGCTGCTGCTGTTCAATTTGCTGCCACAGAAGCAGCAAAAATCACATCAATTTAGCAGGGGAACAATATGCTCCCCATCCCTTGTTTCTCTGCTAAATGACACGATTTCTGCCATCATTGCAGCAAATTCAGCACTGCTGAGGTGCAATCCCCAGTAAGGAACAATGCAACCCCCACCCCCAGATATAGCCCACCCTTGGTCTAACATATTGTGTTCAAGTTAAAGATAGGTTACTTCTCCATTTATATATTCTGCAGCTTATACATTGTCCTAGAAAAATAAATGTTCTATTACTCCTCATGCTACATGATAAAGGGCAGACTTAATGTTATTTATCAATCTGAAAAGAAATCACAAAACAAATCATACATGTCTTGACTATTCCACCTTTGTTGCAGATCTCCTCAAACCAATGCCTGAAGATCATTATTAATCTCTTCTGTAGCTTTATGCATATTAAAAGTGCATTCAACTACACAGCCACCTTGTGAGGTAGGTCATTATTATTATGCCCATTAGAAACAAAGGTATGAGTCGCTCAAGGTTATTCAATTTTTATTCCCAAGCAAAAACTTGAACTTGGGTCTCACTGGTAGAGCCCAACTATTCCAACACAATACACTAGCCTAGGCATTCCAAACCTTTTTGGACCCATGGGCACATTTGAGAATCTGAGGAACCCCTGCAGGGACCACCAGAAAATGACTTTCATTGAGGATGTAGTTAGTCATAGAATCATAGAATAGCAGAGTTGGAAGGGGCGTCTAAGGCCATCGAGTCCAATCTCCTGCTCAATGCAGGAATCCACCTTAAAGCATACTTGACGACTGTCCAGCTGCCTCTTGAATGCCTCTAGAGTGAGAGAGCCTGACCTCCATAGGTAATTGGTTCCATTGTCGTATTGCTCTAACAGTCAGGAAGTTTTTCCTAATGTCCAGCTGGAATCTGGCTTCCTGTAACTTGAGCCCATTATTCCGTGTCCTGCATTCTGGGATGATCGAGAAGAGATCCTGGCCCTCTTCTGTGTGACAAACTTTCAAGTATTTGAAGAGTACTATCATGTCTCCCCTCAATCTTCTCTTCTCAAGGTTAAACATGCCCAGTTTTTTCAGTCTCTCCTCATAGGGCTTTGTTTCCAGACCCCTGATCATCCTCACTGCCCTCCTCTGAACACGCTTCAGCTTGTCTGCATCCTTCTTGAAGTGTGGTGCCCAGAACTGGATGCAGTACTCAAGATGAGGCCTAACCAGTGCTGAAGAGAGGGGAACCAGTACTTTGTGCGATTTGGAAGCTATACTTCTATTAACGCAGCCCAAAATAGCATTTGATTTTTTGCAGCCACATCACACTGTTGGCTCATATTCAGCTTGTGATCTACAACAATTCCAAGATCCTTCTCGTTTGTAGCACTGCTGAGCCAAGTATCCCCCATCTTGTAACTGTGAATTAAGTTTCTTTTTCTTAGGTGTAGAGCTTCGCATTTATCCCTACTAAATTTCATTCTGTTGTTTTCAGTCCAGTGGTCCAGCCTATAAAGATCACTTTGAAGTTTGTTTCTGTCTTCCAGGGTATTAGCGATCCCACCCAATTTTGTGTCATCTGCAAATTTGATAAGCATTCCCTGCACCCTCATCCAAGTCATTAAAAACGTTGAAGAGCACTGGGCCCAGGACTGAGCCCTGTGGTACCCCGCTCATTACCTCCCCACCCAGTTTGAGAAGGTACCATTGATAAGCACTCTTTGAGTCTGATTTTGTAGCCAACTGTGGATCCATCTAATAGTTGTTCCATCTAGCCCACTTTTAGCTAGTTTGCTGATCAGAATGTCATGTGCTACTTTGTCAAAAGCTTTGCTGAAGTCAAGATATATTATGTCCACAGCATTCCCACAGTCCACAAGGAAGGCTACTCGATCAAAATATGACAAATCCATGCTGGCTTCTAGCAATCACTGCATTGTTTTCAAGGTGGTTACAGACTGACTTCTTTATAATCTGCTCCAAAATTTCCCCAGGGATTTATGTCAGACTAACTGGTCTGTAGTCATCCTGATTAATCCAGTGGGGGGGGGGGGGGGTGAAAAGAAAAAATAGTAAAGCTAGGAGCTGGGGGTGGGGGACAGCAATGGAAAGAGTTGATTCCTGGCCTACTCAATCTTCTGTCCACATAGATCTCTCCCCTTTGTACTCACTCTCTCTATTTCTCTCCCCCAACCCCTTTCCTCACTTCTCTCCCTTCCCTGTCCCTAACCTTCTTCCTCTCCCTTCCTAGCCCTTAGCTCTTAGCCTTGCTCCTTCCCTCCCTTCCACTTCTTTACCTTGCTGTTTCTCCTCCCTCCCAGACTCACCTCTCCCTCTCCCCCTTTGCCTTGCTCTCTCTTCTTGCCCACTCTACATTTGATCATCAACAGGCATAGGAACAGGAAGGAGATCCTCACATCCTAATGTTTTTTCAATTTTTTATTTTAAAAAGTATTTTTGAAGGGGGTATGGAATGAAGGGCACCATTGAAGGTGCCCACAGGCAACACTTTGGGGCCCAAGCACTATCCCAGATTGGTTTTCAACTATGCAGTCACATTGTGAGTTGGGGTATTAGGTCATTTCTCCATACAAGTATGTCTGAGGAAAAAACAGAACACCTTATCCACAGGTACTAATGCATTTTTACCTTCAGTGTGTTTTGTAGATGGGCTGATATATGTGGGCAGGGCACTGGGGAGAGAAACGAAATTGAGAATTATAGCCAGGAAATCTGAATCCATTAATTTCCCCCTTCCATACCTTCAGTGTGTGTGTGCTAGAACAGTTCTGCCATAATAGACAATAAGCAGAGATGCGTAAGCAGCTGCGAATAGAAAAAGATGAATGAAGTGCATGACGTTAAAGATCTGTGAATTGAGGAGTTTAATGCATGAATTGAAATCCAAAGTAATCCCCTTCCCCCTACACTGCAAGGCATAATAGAGAGGAGAGGTAGAAGGAAAAATGTGATCTCTGACACATTACAAAAACTGATGGCCTGTCACACAGACACTGATGAATATTTTCACAGGATAAAAATGGCAACCTACAGTCTAAAAATAGACCAGTGTGCTGCAGACCTGTCTGGTTTCACTACACTACTAGAATACCAATGCAATTCCTTGCTGATACACCGCCACCATGCTTTCAAAGTGAAGGAGGAAAAAAACTAGGTTTTATATATTCCTCTTCTTGCAGATATTCCTCAATTTGGATTAGTGACATGTTAAGTGTGTGCTTAATTTAAGTTTTGCAGAAGAAAAAAGCTAGTGTCTATAATAAATTTCCAATACTCACTGCAAAGGAAAATTCCCCTTCCCATTTCAGGAATAAAAACAGTGTTCTGCTTAAATTTTAGAGGCTGGATTTCAGGACAAAATTCTCTAATTTTTAAAAAACGGTGAAGACGTAAAATAATGAATTAGCGGAAATAAATTTCACATTTTTGTGCAACCATCGACAACACTTTACATGCACATGCATTGATGCACAGGAAAGTACTAAGGGGGACTTTTTCTCCTCCCCACCAAAAGCACCTCTGAAGGCAGTAGTGTCAAAAGAAGGGCCTCTTCCAAAGATCTTAAGAACCAGGAAGGCTGGTATGGGAGAAGGCAGCCTTTCGGGTAACCTGGTTCCAAGCTGGGTAAGGTTTTATAGGTCATAACCAGCACTTTGACAGGAAGTCAGTTAAGCTGCTGTAACAAGGGAGTCATGTGCTCCCTATAACTGGTCCTGCTCAATGGTCTGGCTGCAGCATTCTGGACCTGCTGAAGTTTCTGAACGGTTTTCAAAGGCAGCCCCACATAGAACACATTACAGTAATCCAAACAGGATGTAAGGAAGGAAGGTGGAACCATGACCAGATCAGACATCTCTAAGAATGGGCACAGTTGGTACACTAGCCTCAGCTGTGCAAGCACACTCCTGGATGCCACAGGTTCCTGGGCATTCAGGTTAAGGGCAGACTCCAAAAGTACACCAAACTGCAAGCCTAAGTCTTCAGGGGGAGTGTAACCCCATCTAGCACAGGCTGAGTCCTTATTCCCTAATCTGCCTTTCAACTGGTCAGGAGCACCTCTGTCTTGTTAGGATTAAGCTTCAATTTTGTTTGCCTTCATCCAATCCATTACTGACATCAGATTTAGAACTAGAACAGCTTCCTTGGATTTATATAGGTGTCATCAGAATACAGGTGGCACTGAACCCCAGAGCTCATGACAATACCTCCCCACAGTTTCATGCACATGTTAAATAGCATGGTGGCCTCAAAGAAGAATTCCCCAGCACCAACTTCTGAGACTGCCCTTCCAAGAAGGATCAGAGCTACTATATAATAGTGTTTTACAGTCGCATTTCAGAGATATGCCCCAAAAAGATACATTGGTTGATGTTATCAAAAGCTGAATCAAAAGAGAGGTCTAAGATAACCAACAGGGACACACTCCCCCATCCAGTTCCCAGCACAGATCGTCCACCAAGGCAACCAAAGCAGTCTCTGTCCCATAGCCAGGCCTGAAGCCACACTGAAATGTATCTAGATAATATGCTTCATTCAGAAATTCACCACTACTTAAACCCACTAAGCCAGTCCCTGTATCGTTGCCTTCACCCACTCCCTCCCTGTATCTCAAATGCTTTTGCGACACTGTAGTATTGACATGTAGAATGGCAGAGGGGGGGGGGGTTACCACTCTTGCCTATCGCCTATGTAGCCTGGAGAACAACCCACGGTTCTGAGTTCACACATGATGATCTGGTTCCCATGTAAATTTGTCACTTCAGCTTTCAATTAAAACCTGTGATAGCCCTGTTTGTAGGTTGTTAGTTTAATGTCTGAAGCCAGACACTCAGGATTTTTAGGGGTTAATGTTCCTGGGATGTTAATGACAGCAGAAGTAGGCAAGAGGCCGCATGCTCGCTCCTGCACACTCACAAACAACCCATGGTTAACAAACACTAACACAATTTTGGATATAACCTAGAACTAACACAATTAGCACACCAAATCTGATGAAGTTGTAACGTGCTATGACTCCCTCCCTTTCTGGCTTGTAGCAAGTCTGTGTCAATGTAATAACAAACCAAGATTTGCTGGCAACCAGGAAAGCAGGGCTTGGAAAACACAAGCCAAAGTCATATTCCAGGCTTGTTCACATACGCCAAACTATGGTGAAGTGAGCCACTGTGGCCTGTGAGAAATATTTGATGGGTTCTTGGCATCCTGGAAGAAATCTCTGCAACTGCAATCTGACTTATTTTGTTTAGAAATGCCAAGTAGGATGCCAAAATGATTTCTTACTATTATGTCCAATACTGTGAATCAATGGCAAAACTATTTGCCCTGCAGAAAAGCTCCAAAACTATAGTTAGGGAAGTGCAACTACTATGAAGCTTCCTTGAATATTTCTGCTACAGTTTGTTTGATGCAACTTATTCTCCCTGAAAAAACAAAGCAGAAGGGCCTGCGGATACTATAGGCATCAACGTGCTATGCTCTGCAACCAAAGTTCCCCTCCACAGATAAGAGCACACAGATTAGACAGTGTCCTTGTCCCAAGACAGCGCTTTCCTTTGGGGTTCAATCACATCTAGTCACCTGTCATGCAGTTGAGTCCCACTTCTCACTGAGAACATAGTACATTCATGCCACAGCCTAAGCACATGAATTGTGCTCTTTTCAATTCATAAAAGATTCACACTGCTTGCTTTACTGATAAAGTCAGGCACAATGGAAAAGACTTAATCATGGCAACTGAACATGGAACACATGTCAGTTACAAATAAAAAGCTGACTTCCACACAAATCAGTTAAGCAAAGCCCCAGAATCCATGCTGCGTCCCAACACCAGGAATTCAGGGTGTTTTGCAAGAGAATTCATGTATCCACAATTCAGCATTGTTTCTGCAATATGCGAAGTACATTTACATATCTGAACGCACTGTAAATATGCCCTTAGGAATTTCAGCCTATCATTGTTCTTGGGGAATATTATACTGCATATTTAGAAGCATGCAAAAGAAAGAAAGTGCAGGTGATGCATGGCAGAAATGTGGGGACTTACTTTTGTGATGTGTGAAACAACCCTTAAATTGGCTCAAACCTAGCTACTCCAGTTTAAAGGATAAATAAATCAGACTAAGGACTGCTTGACATGGTATAAAATAGTTATTATAATACTTATTATAAAAGACACTTCTGTATAGGTAACAAGAAATCTGTGTATCAATTATCATATGGAGCTACATGCACGTAGACTCAGTGCTACAGCATACATTTGCCATGCAAAAGGTACCACTTCAATACCCAGTATTTTCAGCTGATGTATCAATTAGCAGATAATGGGAAAGAGCTCTCTGTTCAAGATCCTAGAGATGCCACCAGCCAGAATATACAATACTGGAGTAGATGGAAAGAAAGAAAGAAAGAAAGAAAGAAAGAGGCTTACACTAGGCTTCCATGCAAACAATGAACATTACTACAGCATTCAGTGCCACATGACAGGCAATTGAAAGGGTAGGGTGGAGGTCTGGCAGGGAGTGGTTTTGGGAACTGTCAGGGATTGTCATGACTAGCAATGAATCCCCTCTGGTTCCGATCAAAATCTGAATCTAGGAAGAACTCAGTAAAAGCTTCCCTCTTTTTTATGAGCCTGGCTCAGGAGAACTTTGCTGGCATCCCTATTGAAGGATGTATAAAGCTACATACTCCGCTATTTTTTCCCATGTATGAAGTGCCTGCCTCCCCCTCAAAAGAAGCCGTACCCCAAACCCGAGAATCTCTGTAATAATAATAATAATAATAATAATAATAATAATAATAATAAATATATCCAAGACAGGGAACCATGTGGGGTTAACTTAAATGAGAAGCTAGTGGAAACACAAAGACTCAACATAGATAACACAAATACTGCTACAGCATCATTCAGTGGAAATTCCCACACTCGAGATTATATGCATACCAGGTTTCCCTGTTGTGTTGAACTGTTTGATAGAAATTATATGACCACAGCGAATGCAGTAATTTCAAAGAAATGCTAGTTTTATACATAAAAATACTGAAGTCATTCCACAAGTTAGCCAACAGAGGATGCTATGTAGCAATAAATTGAGAGCTTCATTTTATTACAGCTAAAATACAGTTTGAAAGGAACAATCAATTTCAAACCAAAATGTTTTGCTAACAGACATGACAATGTTACAGCTTCTTTATTACACTGGTCAGTCTTCATGTTTCCTTTTTTAAAAAGGTGCCTACGTGGTTTAAAGAACCTGCTAGGTAACAAGCAAGAGTGCACTACTTAATTTTCATGTCCTAAATTATACATGACCTCTATTAATACTATGGTGTACATGCATCAGATTCATATTTACTCTACACTTCAAAAAAGTAATTGCCTCAGGACCGCTTCTGGTTATGTTTCTTCAAGGAATCATGTAATGCAACTTCTAGAAAATGGTAAAAGACACATAGATTTGTAACAGAACTATCATAAGTATAAAATGCCTAGCAAAGCTCTTTGGATCTTTGCTACGGTTTATAAAATATACACCCTAGTCCTCCCTCTAAAAGAGGCACATTTACACAATTCCCATATTAACAAATCCTAGTCTTTGGGCATTGCTGGTGCTTCTCTATCCACATTTTAAAATCTTGAATTGAGGTATTCAATATCACCTGAGGACCCTGGTAACTGTCCAAACTTACAATTGGCTTTTGCAAGGCATATGGTAGGCAATAATTGGAAACAAAGACAGTGGAGATCTTCATAGTAACACCTCTTCAGAGCTTCTTAATTCAAAATGCTTCTTCCCTAGCAGGCTGCAGCATGGCTGGGGTGTACCTTACCTCACAAGCCTTAAATCCCCCCAAAAGTTAAGGAAGAGTCTGAACAAGATTTAAAAGATAAATGGAAAAATCCATTTGGGGACAGATTTTTATTCTGAAGCAAAGTCAACAGCCAGAACTTCAGCCAAAATTAGACAAACCTGAAGAAAAGGACTAGAATCTCTTGTATGGCCACAGAGGAAATTAGGACTCCACAATTCCTTGAGTGCAGGGGATGAAAGATGCAATACTCTTCTGTGACCTGAGTTTAAAAATCTTCTCCATATGTCTACTAGAACTTAAATCCACAATGTACATTTTAGGTAGAAAGTAGGCTACCCCATTCATTTTATTAAACCTTAAAGACCAAGACAATTATGTTCATGAGAACCTGCAATGGAAAGGTAAACACTTCCCACTTCAAAAGAAATGGAGCCCTACCTAGAGGAACACTCTACAGAAGGAGTAGGCAATCTGGTGCCCTCCAAATATTTTTGACCATGATTCTTATAAACTCCAGCAAGTATGACTAATGATTAGGGATTATGGGAGTTGTAGAACAAAAATACCTGGAGGGCACCAGATTGCCTACCCTGTTCTAGAGCAAGGATTGCCTACATATCCGAGATTATAGTTGTAGAATCAATAGTTGTAGAATCAAGACCCAACTGAGCCTCCCTGGCCAACTACTCCCTACCCTGATGTTGGAGGTTTGGGAAAGTTAGAGACATAGGCGAGGCACTAACTAACATGCTGCCAGAAGCCTGGATCCGTCGCTCCAGATGACAGCTCAGATTGATGCGACGGCCAGGAGTGCCTACTATCAGCTTCAGCTGATACGCCAGCTGCGCCCCTTCCTAGAGTTGGAAGACCTAAAGACAGTAGTGCACACACTGGTAACTTCGAGGCTCGACTTCTGCAATGCGCTGTACATAGGGCTACCTTTGTGCCTAGTCCAGAAACTTCAATTAGTTCAAAATATGGCAGCCAGGTTGGTCACCGGTACACCTAGGGGTGACCACATAACACCAATCTTAAAATCTCTCCATTGGCTGCCCATTAGTTTCCGGGCGATGTATAAAGTGTTGGTTATTACCTTTAAAGCCCTACATGGTTTGGGTCCAGGTTACCTGCAGGATCGCCTTCTCCCGTATAATCCGCCCCGCACACTCAGGTCCTCTGGGAAGAATTTACTCCAGTCAGCCAGAACTAGGCTGATGAGTGTTACTCAGAGGACCTTCTCCTCTGCCGCTCCCAGGCTGTGGAATGGCCTGCCGGAGGAGATTCGACAAATTAGCAGTCTTCTGGAATTTAAGAAAGCCGTGAAGACTGCTCTCTTCCAGCAGGCCTACCCAGTTTAATTTTAAGATGTTTTTAATAATGTATTTGTTTTTATCTGTTTTAATGGTTTATCTATTTTATTGTTTTTATATTTATATTTGTTGTTGTTCCCTGCCTCGATCTGGATGGAGAGACGGGTTAGAAATGAAATTAATAATAATAATAATAATAATAATAATAATAATAATAATAATAGTTATATGCAGCTCTCTACAACTCAGAAGAGCTGGTACACTCACAGGCAAAGGCTTCTTCCTCATCTCAAACGTCCGGGTGGCACCAAAGCTGAGTGAGGCAATGACAGGGTTTCTTTCTGACTCAAGCCAGTCAGAACTAGGCTGGCGGGTGTTACCCAGAGGACCTTCTCTTCCATCGCTCCCAGACTATGGAATGGTCTGTCGGAGGAGGTTAGACAAATTGACAGTCTTCATGAATTTAAGAGAGTCATGAAGACTGTCCTCTTCCGACAGGCCTATCCAGATGAATTTTAAGATGTTTTTAATGTTGTATTTTTCTCTTGTTTTTTTTTTAAAAAAATTAACTGTTGTGATTTTTATGTTTTATATTGTTGTTGTTCCCCGCCTCGATCCGGAGGGAGAGGCGGGCTACAAATAAATATTATTATTATTATTATGATGATGATGATGATGATGATGATGTTATGTGAGTTGATCTTTGAGATGGATAAGGACATCCAGTAGTCCTGGAAGACTTTCAATATGCATACCAAGACAAACTCAAATCAATACTTTATAGCATCCATGAAGGTCAGGAGGCTACTTCTGTTGCCAAAGATGTCAATCTGACCTAAAGCCATAGTGATGGCAGTATAAAAAGCTTTATTTGCTGCCATTACAGTATAAACAAAGTGCTATCCAGAAGAGTGGTTCCAGGTGATGAATAGCCTATTTAGTTGGGGTTGTCATTATCTGTCTCATCTGATAAAGAAACATTGCTGATATTCGTTACAAACCTAGTGCTCATACTTTGATAGCAAACTCATAATTCTGCTAATGGACCAAGTCATACCTATTTTTCTGATCTTTCTGTTTGCAGACACCCAACAATATGACAGGTATGCATGTGGAAATTCATGCATTTTAGAGCTGAATCATGCCCATCCTTAGCAATGAATACGAACTTATAGGGTGGGAGTGGATACTTCTGATGAAAAACATTTTCATCACCTTAAGGTACTTAGCAATCTGGGTTTCTGGCCCATAAGTTTGTAACATTACAATACTAAACACTGATAACCAAGAGAGTTCACAATACATACCAAATTTAGAGATCTGAGTTTTAGTGTCTATTATTATTATTATTATTATTATTATTATTATTATTATTATTTCTTACCCGCCTCTCCCTCTGGATCGAGGCGGGGAACAACATCAAATACAAATACATAAAACTGATTAAAAACTTATAAAACTAATACATTATTAAAACAACAATAAAACTCTTAAAATTCAGCTAGGTAGGCCTGCCAGAAGAGATCAGTCTTTATGGCTTTCTTAAAGTCAAAAAGATTGTTAAGTTGACAAATCTCTTCCGGCAGGCCAATCTACAGCCTGGGAGTGGCAGAAGAGAAGGTCCTCTGGGTAACGGTTGTCAGCTTAGTTTTGGCTGACTGAAGTAAATTCTTCCCAAAGGACCTGAATGTGTGGGACAGACTGTACAGGGGAAGGCGATCCCGCAGGTAACCTAGACCCAAACCATGTAGGGCTTTAAAGGTAATAACCAACACTTTGTACTTCGCCCGGAAACTAATTGGCAGCCAGTTGATTTTAAAGTTGGTGTAACATGGACAATCCTAGGTGTACCAGTGATCAACCTGGCTACCATATTTTGAACTAGTTGAAGTTTCCAAACTAGGTACAAAGGTAGCCCTATGTACAGCACATTGCAAAAGTCAAGCCTCGAAGTTACCAGCGCATGCACTAGTCTTTAGGTCTTCCAACTCTAGGAAGGGGTGCAGCTGGCGTATCAGGCAAAGCTGATAATAGGCTGATACATAACCAGTATGACTCCCTTTTTGGGTCCAATTGCCTACTCTTGGGCTTTGGCCTGTTTAAAGCAATGGTAAAACTGCATTGGTTAGGCAAATCTTTGATAAAACATGGCCTAAACCAGACATCCCCAACTTTTTGTTTTCCAGATGTTTTGGATTATAACTCCCATCATCCCTGACTATGGGCCATTCTGACTGGGTCTGATCAGAGGGTTAGGGTTAGGCACCAGTTTGGGGAACGCAGGTCTGAAATATAACTATTCTGGAACAAGCTCCACTAAAGAAATCCTGTACCCTTTGTTTTGGAGAGACCGGGTAAATTAATTAATTAAATTATATTTGTGTCCCCTGAAGACTGAGTCACTGATAGTAATGACCTCCCTTTTAAACAGCAAACAATATTTGAGAGAACTAGAACATATTAATAGCTTTAAGCGGAAAATGGCATAAACCTAAAAGTCCTATTTATCTCAGGCATTCTACAGGAGTAGCAATTCCCCAGCTCTTGGAAAACGTATGCATAGTGCAATCTCATCCTCAAGGTATGCACAGATGAGAATAGGGTAGCTATAGAAGTCCTTTTTATTAGCTGAAGCTAAAGATATGCCACCTTAGTGAATTTATGATAGCACTATACCAGTTATGCCAGCATGATTTACTGATATACCCATGATATAGGCACAATGGGAAAACTGGATGGACCTAGGTTGTACAAGAGGAGCACAAGACTTAGCTGGAAAGAGGTCACTTCCACTCCCAATGATGAGAACCAACCTGTGGAATCAACCTGCACAAAAGAGGAAGCACAAGTTAAAACAAACCATTATTTCAGTTGAGCCCCAAACTACTGTCTTTTCCCCCTCTCTGTCCTCACAGCCCTAACAAATGATAGGATTCCAACTAATCTGGCAGTCAAGCACAGCACACCAATGCTGTATTTAACCCCTAGCCAGGGAATACATATCTCCCATCAAGGCACGCTACACAGGACTAAACTGCTCTGGCCTCATATCTAGTAAGCATAGAGCACAAGCTTACAATACAGGGAAACCAATATACTGCTTTATTAACCTTACATTACTCCACACATTTTAGCACAGAGAAGTTGATGCACTGTGCAGTAGGTTTGCTGGCCACAAACCCCCCAGATGCAGGTAAACTCCCACCAAATGGCAGTGAAAGCAGTGTTGTCCACAGCCCCCTTTAGTGGATGAACTAAGGCACAGCTCCACTCATTGGACAGCTGGCCAGACATTCGTAACTCATTCTTCCCTGCAAGATCAGAGCCAGGACACAAGGAGCAGATCAGTCACTAAAGTCCCACTGCAACTCCCTATATGGAATGGCGAGTATTATCTCTGATGACTATATTACATGCCACCAACAAGTGAAGCACCAAACATGGCCAATAGGGGTATACCAATGGGACAGTAAGACAGAGTACCTACAATGTGCCATTCTGACTCACCCCATCCCAAGCACCCGGACCATTTTTACTCTTTGTACAGCACCTAGAAACTTTAGGCACACTATAAACAATAAGCACAAGAATTATGTTACCTATTACTCCTTTTGTCTCTCCTGTTTTTTTCCAAGCAATAATCCAACAGGTGCAGATGAAAAGCTGTTCTCACCCACCAGGCAACACAGACAAAATCTGACATCAGAAATAACCAGTAAGATTCCTATTCCTATTTGAGGCTGCCATGCTTTTGTTATTCTATGGCTCCTGTGCAATCTTGATGCAGACAAATGGCAACGCCACAGGTGCAGCAGTACCCAGTATTGAGTTGATAGGGAAAGTTGCACGTGATGCACTCCCAGCTACTTGGCTTTAAAAATATCACGAAGGTCCTATACATTTGGCTAGGCTGGGCATCAAAGGCAAGGGAGGCATGGAGGTGCCATACGGACACCTTGGCCACTCCCCCAGGCATCTCCCTTTTCTGTTCCAGAGCAGGAAAAGACACTGGGGGTGTTGCTTGGTTGGCCCTGCATGGCAGAGGTATTGTAATTGCCTCAGCAATGCAACAGACAACGCACTCCCAACAGGATAGGGATCGCCATGAAACTGCTAGGAGAATCCCACCCCACTTCTGCAGCTCCGCTCACCTGACAGTAACAGATTACTTACCATGGTGAGCCAAAATACTGAAGCCTGGTCCTACATGACCAAAATGTTCAGCAAACTGATGTCTGCAGGATAATGTGAGAATTCATTCTACCACTGACAATGTTAAATAAAAGCTGTAAATGTTTGAGTAGTGTCAGCATTATTAGCAAAAGTCTCCCGTGCAATCCCAATTATCTTCAGATGGGAGTGGCCTGGGATCCTCCACTGTATCCCAGAACTGAAGGTCAGCAACTTACCTCAAGCTAAGCCACTACAGCACCAGTAGACATGTGGGGTTGCTTAGGTGAAATTACTATTTGGGCAACAATAAACCAAGCATAGTAACTTAAGCCAAATCAGATCAAACCAAAGGCCAAACTAATCCAGCATTCTGTTCCAATATAGTTAACCAGATTCCCATGAAAAGGACATGAGGGCAATAGCATTCTACTGATTGTGTTCTCCAAAACATAAGGCAATATAGAACCATCAAAACTGGTGGCCATATATAGTCTTATCCTCCATGAATTTACTAATCCCCTTTAAAATCCATCTAAATTGATGGCCTTCATTATTTCTGTGATAGCAAATCCCATAGTTTAACTATGTGTTGTATGAAGTAGTACTCCCTTTTATCTGTCCTGAGTCTCACACCATTCAAATTCATCGGATGCCTCAGATTCTAGTATTATGAGAAAGAGAGGGGAATGTTTATCTACACCATACACAATTTATACACTTCCATCATGTCTCCCCACCCCATGCTTTTTTTTCCTAAACTAAAAAAGCCCCAGTGGAATTGCTCCAGTCTCTTGATGATTTTATTTGCTCTTTCTACACCTTTTCCAGCTCCAGCAGTAAAGAGGGTCTGGCGGGGCAGGACTTCCTAACTCTTTTGTCACCTTGATGGATGACCTGTGCTAGAAGTCCAACTTTGCCAATTCTCCTGAACATTTGTGGCTTTCACTACCATCAACGATGGTATCCCTTCATCAATGGTATGGGATGTAGATTGGGACATTGCATCAAGTGGTTCCATTCCTGTTTCAACTGCTGTTTCCAGAAGGTGGTGCTGGGGAACTTCTGCTCTGCACATGGTTCTATTTTGTTTTTCATCTTCTATTAGTTAGCATGTTCAATGAAGTTACCCGAGGTTTGGGTTGAGGCTTCATCAATACACAGATGGCACTCAACTCATTTCTTTTTTTTTCAATCTCATTCAGATGACAATGTGGAGGTAACATAATGGATTGGAGAGGACCAATAAAATGAAGCTCAATCCTGAGAAGTTGGAGATGGTGTTGGTAGGTGGCTCATCCACCTTGTGAAGAGGTGTTCAACCTTTGTTCCTCACAGTTTCACTCTTTATCAAGAGTCTCATTTTGGGGATGATGTTAGATCTGGCATAATCTTTGGAAGTCCAAGTGGCTTCTGCAGTTCTTAAGTACTTGAAAGGTTGTTACACAGAGGGGGGCCAGGATCTCTTCTTGATTACCCCAAAGTGCTAGACATGGAATAATGGACTCAAGTTACAGGAAGCCAGATTCCAGGTGAACATCAGGAAAAACTTCCTCACTGTTAGAGTACGACAATGGAACCAGTTACCTAACGAGGTAGTGGGCTCTCCCACACTTGAGACATTCGAGATGCAGCTGGACAGCCATCTGTCAGGTATGTTTTAAAGTAGATTCCTGCACTGAGCTGGCATTATAGGCCCCTTTCAACTCTACTACTCTATGATTCTAAATGTCTTCCATCAGCTACAGCTGGTGTATCAGCTGCAATCCCCCTCTTGGACAGAGATACCATATTTCACCGAATCTAAGACGCCATTGATTCTAAGATGCACCTTAATTTCAGGGCCACCGACAGGAAAAAAGTGTTGCGTCGATTCTAAGACGCACCCCATTTTCAGATACATTAATATTGGGGATAAGTGCATCTTAGAATTGAAGAAATACGGTAGGGCTGTGCATGCCTCCCCTCGACTCACCACACAGGGACCCGGCAGGCCGGGCTGGAGTCCTCTTCCTCCCTTCCCCACTCACCTCCATCGCAGCCAGCACCATCCTGGTCCTTGCCGCCAGCGCCGCCCCGGTCCTCATCGCCAGCACTGCTGGCAGCAGCCTGGAAATGCAGCATTACTGCAAAGCAGGCCACGATCCTGCAAGATCTTGATATCAAGATCTCGCAGGAACATGGCCTACTTTGTAGTAACGCCACGTTTCCAGACCAGGGAGGCCACCGTCAGTGGCACTGGCAGCGAGGACCGGGGCGGCGATGGAGGTGAGGGGGGAAGGCCAGTCCTTGCTGCCGTGGCTCCTTGCTGGCAGCGGCCTACCCGGCCAGAAAACGCAGCATTACTACAAAGTAGGCCATGATCCTGTGAGATCTTGAAATCGAGATCTCGCAGGATCATGGCCTACTTCGTAGTAATGCTGCATTTCCAGACTGGGGAGGCCGCTGCCAGCAGTGCTGGTGGCGAGGACCAGGGCAGCGCTGGAGGCCAAGGAGGTCGGTGCCAGCGGCGCGGAGTGCCGGCGATAGAGGCGAGTGGGGAAGGCCGAGTTGCTTGGGGGGGCATGCAGAGCCCCTTTGTGAAGACGCTGTGTGTGTGGGGGGGTGCTGTATCTTCAACCCCATTCCAGCACTGGAGAAATCCGGCAATTCTTAGACGCCATCGATTCTAAGACGCACTCCATTTTTACAGACATAAATATGGGGGGGAAAGTGCATCTTAGAATCGAGGAAATACGGTAGTCTGGCCAGAGTTATTCATGCCATGATAACATCCAGTTTGCACTCATTAGAGAAATCAAGCCTAGAAATTATGAAAGCATGGATAAGGGCAGCAAAATCTCCTCTCTCCAAGAAGCCAATGGAGCCAATAGAAATGACTCCTTGCGACTGCAACTACCTTGCTTATGAAAAAGCAGGGCCAGAACACACCTCTGTTTAGGTGATAGCTGAAAATAACTCTTAGTGTTATTCTGCCATTATAAGAACTTCCCTTATACATAAGTAATGTGATCTTAACTGACTACCTATAGACAGACTTTTAATGTATTTTATTTATTTATTAAAACGTATGTCCTGCTTTTTTAGACCAACTGCCAAACCTGGCTAATAATATCTTAAGATAGAATAATATAGGTTGGATCTAGGAAAGCCCTTCCATTGATACAAAGAGTTTCGTGAATGGAAGACTCCTTCCCTTTTCAGAAGAGCTAGAGGCTCCTGCAAACTGAGTGGGGAGAATGTTTTTGCCAACTCCTCCCTTGGCATTTTACAGCACTTCCCACACTGTTCTGGTTGGCCATCCAACACTATAGAACATATTTTCAGAGGGTGAAAGGGGCTGCAAAGGAAGTAGTACAAAAACCCACACTTCTGTTTCAATAGATAGCATTCCAGCAACTGAGCTCTGCTCATGGATCTCTAGCTGCAACCATACTTTAAAAAATAGACACAATAAAAATAGCAGAAACAGAATTGTGAAGAAAAAAAACAGTAAGAGCAAAATTAACTCAAGAGTGCCTGACTAACTAAAACTTTTCAATACCCACACAGTATTGTTTCCTGTTTTGTTAAAAAAAAATCATGTTTGTAAAGCAGGCCATAAGTTACTTTACTTTTATTTATTAAAAAAACCAATGTACACGGCACTTTACAGAGTGTACTTATTTGTTAAACCAACAAGTAATAACATATTGGGCCCAATACAATGAGGAATAGCCCCCCTAATTGCCAGGGAAGTCCTGAAATCCTAAGTCATGCCTGATATGAACTCAGCATCAATGTTGAAGTCACCCAGAAGTTTAATAAAATCAGAACTGGAGGAAGCTAGTACAATCCCCTGCTCAATGCAATAAATTCAAAGGTAGAACATGCCTAATAGATGGCTGCCCAGCTTCTATTGAAGACCTCCAACAGTGGAGAGCTCTCCTGTGATCATTGCTTCTATTACTGTATTGCTCTTGCCATTAAGAAGTGTCTCCTAATGTTCAACTGAAGTGCACCCTTCTGTAACTTAAGTGCAATGATCTAGTCCTGCCTTTTACGGCAGTGATGAACAAACCTTTGCACTCTGCTATGCAACAACCCTTCGTGTATACGATGAGTGCTAGCATGTTCCCATTCAGTCTTCTCTTCTCTAGACTAAATATACCCTTTCCTCATAGAACTTGTCTCCCATACCCCTCTGAACCTGTTCCAACTTGTCCATGTACTTTTGTTTTAATGCAGCATTCAGAACTGGTCCTGGTTATCCATATAATGTTTATCAGTGTGTGGAATAAAGAATCAATCTAGGCTACTCCAACACAATACTTCCTGGCAACTGAGCCAGGAAGTTTGCCAGCATCAGATGGACAGAATCCCCAAACACAATTAAGGCCAGATACTATTTCCACTGGGAATTTAGATAAGGGCACACATTCATGGTGAAGAGCTACCCCATTTACTGGCCTGAAATCGCTACTTAGCACCCATCCAGAACCAGGTGAGAAAGAATAGGACCACTCACCCCAAACAGTTCTCTATCAATATCAGACAATATATGTTCCAATTATTATGCAATAGTGTCAGTATGTATTATGTAGCATTTTGTTTTTCATTTAAAAAATCACTATCCAATATGATGATTAGTTGAACACCCCCTTGCTACTACTTACCCAGAAATGTTGTTCATCTATGAAAAATGGGTAAGCAGTTCACCCACTACCCACTCACCACTCAAGCTTCTGTTAAACTGAGAGGTACTTTTCTGAAAGACAAGTTGAGTTGTATATACCTAGTTTGTCAACTACATGCATTTCAATGAAGAGTGACTAGAACTACTGCAAGCCATGTCTTAAAGGAATGAAACTTTGGTTTATCTATTTGGTTTAAGATAATCCACAATATAATCAGAAACAAAAATAGGATTATGACCCTATTTCAGATAATGGGAGATGTATAAAGACAAGATGACACTGAAGTCATTCTTAGAAGCTTGAATTTTAAGTATAGTTACCTGTTGCTTTTTTCTTAGTATATTTGGCTAAGTTCGAAGAACACAATAGTCAATGGTGGGTTAATAGTCAACTCTATGGTTGATCATTGAGGGGGTACTCCCCACACGTCATGATTATAATCAACAGTAGTGCGGATTAAAACCAGAGTCAAGTTGACTATTAGTCAACAGTGTATTTGACTGACACATTCCACCTCTCTCCCCACCCACAGTCCTCCTCCTGGTATCCCATCAGCCATTGAGAATTCTGCTGGTTAGTCTTGCCAGGGGACTCTGTAGTCACCAAAAATAACCAACTGTTTGTGTCAAAATAGTCAACAGTGCCTAACACACAACACAATAACCAACAGTTGTTCAAATAATTGGCTGCATTCGGACAACATATTAAGCAACCGGGGGGAGGGGGGGAAACAATCATCAGTTGTGTTGCTTATTGTATTGTGTGGAGGGTAACACGCCACTCACAAACTACTGACGGTATGCTATTCTGCCCAAATAAGCAACTGAGAGAAACAACTGGCTTGCAAGTCGTTTAGCTCGAAGCCAGTTGTTTAAAGTATTGTGTGGAGGGATGAGTGGGTTAATGGAATGTGGTGAGTGGGTTAAAACACAAGCCCATAGATGCAGGTGGCAAGAGCGACCAATGCGGCGGCTGCCACTCTGCTACAACTGGTGCAACTTGCAGAGGCTGCTGGGATAGAACTGGGAGGACTGACGGAGGAGGGAGGGTAGGGAGAGGGGCAGAGGCTGTGTCAGTCAAATGCTGGGTTGGCTATTAGTCCACTCAACACCAACACCAACAACCCACAGTTGTGTAGGAATATGTTGTGTAGGGAGTACCCACAAAATAACCAACTATGAGTTGGCTACTCAACCCACCATTGACTAATGTGTTGTCCGAATGCAGCCACAGACTCTGCACCTGGTTGGTTATTTGAATTCGTTATTTCAGCCAAATAACCAACCACAGTGTGACAAAGTTTCGATAGATGACATAATAACCCACTGTTTACTATTTAACTCACCATTGGTCATCATGTCATCCAAAGCCAGTCAAAGTAAACATAATCTTGAGAACTTTTGGTGACTGATGAGCTTCCCCATCTCTCATTCCCTCTCTTTCCCCACCCATCATCAGAAACAGAAGAGGTTATCTTCTATTTCCTAAAACTGGGGGATGCTGAGGTAGAGAAGCTGAAATGGCATGATTCAAATTTCATTCCAAACATCCCAGTGAAATTATAACAATCCTGTAACATTTTACTATTGCCAGAAAGGATAACATCGAACTTTCTGAGCAAGTTTGTAAGTTAGTGGTTAGGTCATGATATTTGTAAATTAGAAGTAAATTTTCAAATGCTTATTAAAACCTGACATCACTTAAACGAAGAACAAGGCTCAAAACCAAGAGTATGCACTAATTAGATTACAATGCACAATTGTACAATTGCAAGTTTCCACAGAACAAGTCATACATTGTGAATGGCTCAAGCTAAAGAACCTTCTTTTCCCCCCAAAACACTAATGGCTGTCTAGAAATTACAAAACAGTAACTCCTGAGTTTTAATTCATGATGAGAAAAAGATTGATCTATCCTGCCTCTTTCTGCCAGTTCTACTATGTTTCTTATTTATTTTTTATTATCTAGGTTAATTAGCATTAAATTACCAATGCTCAAAACAGAGCAAACTGTACTGTTTTGTTATGCTAAGAATAAGTGGTACCCCAAAGCTTGGTTGAACAAAACTAACATTAATTTCATTTCTACACTAGCCAACATTAAAATCTCTGTGGGTGGTTTAAAATTTTTTAAGTGATGTTAGATAAGATATATTCTGCAATAAAACAAGTTTGACTTGGTATAGAGTACTATTATTGCATCATTTCTAATTTTATGCATCATTGCACAAGAGCATAGGGTTGAATACTGAAAATGCCAGAACCATGTTTCTTATCTGGCAATGGAAGCCACCCTAATTCTCTGCACCACAGTAGAAGCTACCATTAGAACTGCTGTGCTAACACTGTGGTAAAGTCTCTTCATGATGCAGAAGTGACTCAACAAGCATTAGAGTTTATATGGTGGGGCTAAAGGTACATCCTGAATGAACCATCCCAACCATATAAAGGGGAAAATATGCTAAGAAGATGTTAAATCAAGGACACATAGAGGAGTTATTAAAAGAAAATATGGCAGAGTTAACCAAAATACTTACCTCACACAGGATGCTATTCTACCTACTGCAGTACAAACATCTGCTTTCCCCCTTAAAAACAACCACATAGTCCCAGAGAGTGCAATACATTGAAATAGGATGATTATTAGTACTATTTGGTGAAGAGTTCCGAGTAAATCAAGAGCTATAAACTAGCATATGCTTTACATCCATAGAAAAAGCTCAATAAAAGCAATTTTATTTTTATTTTTAAAGAAAAGAATCTAATCAGAATCCTATGAGGCATTCTTTTAATGTATTGACAGATTACAAGAATTTTAGGATCCATAATACTGAAATCCATAGATTAAATCCATAGATTACATTAACATAAATGACAACATTGATCAAGTTTCAGAAGTCCATACAAATTAGTTGCAGAGAAATAAAAATACAATTCTGATTTATTTATTTTCCTTAGCTCTTAATATTTTACAGCAAACAGAAGCATTTAATTTATTGAACAATTATATCTGCAATTTTAAAAGTTCATGGTTATAAAGAAGTCAGTGTTCTATCTTGTTTATTCCATACTATTTTAAACTAACATTTCTGATGCTCTTTTATTGTTTATTTTTTTGTTAAACAAAACTTGCAAGCCATTTTGAGTATATGTTAATTTTATAGAAGTGGTGTATAAGATAATAAGTTTTTAACCTCAGTATAGGATAGCCTGGCTAAAGTGATAGTAACACAGAAAAAACAGCCTAGTAAATCCCATTTCCATCCTCTTTATCAACCTACAATTAATCTCACCTGTAAAAGAGGCTAAAGGTAGATAAACAGATTTATAACCTTTTTCCTTGATCAGTCAATCCAGAATGTCTACCAGTTCCTGCTTCTGAACTTCCATCACTATGGTGGAGTGGAATCACAACACACTAGACTTAACAGGATGATATCTTTTTCACTGCACGTGTCCAGAACCTATCACACATAATAGCCAACCACACTTCGAAAAACAAGCAGCAAGAAATATACATCAGAAGAGTGGGAAAGCCACTGTAAACAAAATCCTGACTTCAAGTACGAAGAAGCTATTGAAGAATTTCTTAAGTACGTGAAGGAATAACGAGTCTCACTGTGCAGTTCAAGCACGCATGGGAAGAGAGTTTTTAACAGATTAACATTTAGCTTTACTCCTTTTCTTATTTGCAGCCTGCTATCGGTGTGACTACAGGACGTCAGTGGTGGGTGAAGCAACTAATCCGTAATAAGTGACCTTGAGTGCGTACCGCTGTCGACTCCTATCAAACATTAACATCGCGGAGAGCCAGCGAGGACTGAGCTCAACACTGGGAAAGCCAAGCAAGGCAGCGCCAGGGACGAGAGAAGGGGGGGGGGGGGAGAGAGAGAGCCCTGCGCTGGAACAATAGGAGAAAACAGCGGTTGTGTTTGACAAGAGGGGCATGACGGGAGAAGAAATCAAGGCAGTCAAACACTGTGGCAGAGGCCTAAAAAGGAGAAGGCACCGGCTGGGCTGCGAGGAGGTTTCGAAGGAGTACAAGGAGCGGGACTGCGGCCACAGGCCCAGCTGAAAGAGCCGGGGAAGGTACCCAGCGGCGCGACTCACCTGCCCAGGCGCCCAGGTGCGGGCCCACTGCCGTCGGGTTGCCCAGCACCCACATGCGGAGGGCATACACTATATAGCTAAGAGGCAGGTAAATGAAGTAAGCGACGCTCAGCACTCCGACACAATAGAAGAGGCCGAAGTACGAGGATAAAAATGACTCAGAGGCCTCCATGGCGTTACCAACGCTGCGACTACAACGACGAGGGTGACGGCTACGGCAAGACTGAGCCCTCCCGGCTTCCGCCGGACAGGTCCAACAGGACAGCCCCGCCTCCGCGACGCGGCCATTGGCTATCTCGACCCAACGCACGTTTTCCATTGGATGTTTCTCAGCGCGCCGGGCCTTCACCCTCGCGGAGCCCTATACTAAGAAAGAGGCGTAGTCAGACATTTGTTTCTCTTCAAGATAGATGAGACCGACCTTTCCTAGGTGCCTCCGCGCGCACATGGTAGCGCCCGCCTCTTTGGCTCCTATTGGATGAAATCTTCGTCATTCATGTAAAGGCGCGTTGTGACTAGTGGTGATATTTTGAGCGGGTGAATTGAAGGCGGAGAAGAATTCGCCACGTTGAAGCGTGGAGCCTAAGGACCGAAACAGACATTACTTCAAGGGTGCAAGCCTATACACGTTTAGACAGGAAACAGTCCCACAACGCCCAGCGTTTCCCAGACACCGTGGAATAGTAAGACAATACTGGGAGTTGTAGAACTTGTTTCTGTCTAAATGTGCATAGTAAGCCTTAAATGTGTGCCTAGCTGCTACGTCTTCTTTTCATTTTTACTTGAGGGTAGGCGCAGGGCCGCGGCCGCGATCCGAATCAAGACCTGAGGGGAGGGGTACTCTTGAGATCCAGATCGGCTCCCTGCGCCTCCTCTACAGTAAAAATGACAAGGAGATAAAATGGCTAGACACACTTTTAAAGTAATGTATGTTTTGTGGGTCTGTTAATCCATTTTGGGTTTCAGTCAGAACCAGCCGAAACTAAAGGAGAGATCAGGGTTCAGCACCATGGATAGATAGTTTAGAGTTCTTGCTGGTTCTGACTGTAACCCGGAATGGATTCACAACCCTACCGAAATTAGAGCCACCAGCCTTCTGGCTTCGTCATACCAGAATGCTCCTCTTCTGCCTTACAGAAATATGCATAAATATAAATGTTGCCCACAACAGTCTTCTTTCTCCCTGCTTGGATACGTGTGTGTTTGGATTTGTGGTTGTACTCAAGAGTTGTACTCATGTAGGCAACTATTTTGGCCTACAACTCTCATCAGACCCAGTCAGCATAGCCAACGGGGAGGAATGATGGGGATTCTAGCCAAATCATCTGGAGGGCCACAAGTTGCCGACCTCAAATGTTTGTGCTTTATGCACTACTTAGGAAAACTTATTCCTGCTAACAATAGTGTGTGAGCGCATATATGTGTGATGTGTGAAATCAGAACCCCAAGGCCATGCTTCTTGACCTGACTTTGGAAGTTCAAAGATTATTGACAGAATGTAAAGGCCTCAGCGATGCCTGTAAGTGTTGCTAATTGAAAGTTGCTGATTACTGCTTATCTGTGCTCTGTCATATATGGAACAATGCTGTGGGGTGATTTACTCATTCACAAGAGCGAACTTCTATAAAAGTAATGTGTGTGCTTTATTCTGAGAGAACTCTGTACGTATACAGGCTCCCACAGCTGTGTGTTCATAAACAAGAGTTGAATTGCAACTCGAATGAGATTCTTATCTCTAACATGTGTAGGAGGGAAGAAATAACTTGTTAAATCTGTACATCTGAATATGTGCAACTTGGCTGTCACCTGCTAAACCTGCTTGCTTCCATGAAACTTACCATATGAGTTTTCCTATGGTATATGCTATTGGAGCCAACAACTTTTACTATCTGATAGTTAGTTTCTGGTATCTCCAGTGTTTAGACTGTAGAGAGATGTTACAACACTGGCCAGACAGACTGAGTTTAGAACCTTCCCTCAGTAATTGGATGTGCGCTTTATCTTTATGGATTCTTTATGGAATCAGGATAAAATCTTAGGAATATAGGATAACATTAACATAATTTTAGTGATTTATTTAAAATCATTACTTTAAAAGCTGAATGAATAATGTCATAGAATTTAGATATATGAATTTAGTGTGTAGTCAACATAGTGGAGTGGTCAGAATGTTGGACTAGATTTTGGGTTCAAATCCTTTCAACCACGAAACACATTGGGCAACCTTGGCTCAGCCATTGGCTCTCAGCCTGACCTACCCCATATGGAAGCTTTAAGAATAAATGAGACTGGAGGGTCTATATATGGTGCCTGAACTTGGAAGTGAGATAAAAATGTAGTCACATACAATAAATATATACATTGTATAAGGGAGAGTTCATGAGCTAAGCTCCCTGTGTTTCCCAGAGTTTGAATGAGTAGTATTTTTTTAACCTAACAATACTGTAATGCTAAGCAAGTCTTAGAATAGTTATATATTCTCTCCAAACCACTCCCCCAACAATGGGGGAGTGGTTTGGACATTCCTGTTACCCTTAGCTTTTACCTTTTTTAACATTGTTAATCCTTAATTATTCTAAAGCCTTGTATGGTGACCATATGGAAAGGAGGGCAGGGCTCCTATATCTTTAACAGTTGTGTAGAAAAGGGAATTTCAGCAGGTGCTATTTGTATGCATGCAGCACCTGGTGAAATTTCCTCTTCATCACCACAGTTAAAACTGCAGGAGCCCTGCCCCCTTTGTTCTTTGTGCTATTTGAATATTTCCTATGAAGCCCAATGGCCCCAAAACTCAGTCAATATGAGTTCCCATGACACCTTTTGGCTTTTCACATAAAGACAATGTCCCTTTCTCTTCAAAATGATTATTTGCAATTTGGGAGGCAGCTGGGATGTTCCAGTGGGCAGGGAGGGAAGAGAGGCCATGGTAAGAGAAATCCTATGGCCCTAGAGGCCTATCTAGAGGAAAACTTTGTAAAAGGGGGACAGAGAGGCGAAAATCGTCTTCATCACTCCTCCTGTCCTGGATACTCAGAAGCCTGCGAGACTGGAGAATCCTTCTAATTTCTTTAATTTGATTGTGATTTTAACTAGTTATTGATCCATAAGAGGATCTCCTGTTATTCTATGACTGCTAAATTTGCTGAGGAGTCTTTGGTGAGGGCCTTTGTTAAAAGGCTTTCTCAAGTTCAAGTAAATGATGTCAACCAGATCAACCCTGTCCACATCTTTGTTGATTCTCTCAAAGAACTCTACAAGTTAGTGAGACATGCCTTACCATTTCAGGCCACCATATTAATTCCTTTTTAGCATGGCTTGTCCTTTTATATGCTTACTAATTTAACCCGTAATAATACTTTCAACCAATTTACCCGGAACAGAGGTTAAGCTAACCAGCCTGTAATTTCCTGGACAAGCCCCACCCCCCTGGCATTAATATAGCCCAGGGGTGTCCATAGGGGCAGAGAAGACATCATTTGCCACTCCCAATCACTTCTTTGGAATCCCTCAGGCAAGGCTAGTTACTGAGTAGTTTGTTTTGTGCAATTGCTGGTTTCTGTAATAGTGTTTCATCTTGATGGTTTCTGATTAATATTCATATATTTAAAGACTCTTATCTGCATTCCCATTTCTGTTAACAAATGGGTATGTGAAAACTTAAAAAAACTAGGAATCATTCCAACACAATTACAGAGTTTGAAAGGCACAATCCTATGCATGTGTAGACAGGAAAATGGCCTACAACTTCCAGCTTGCTTCAGCCAGCATGTTTTTTGTCTAAACATGGATAGGACATTCTAAATCACATTCTAAATCACCTTGGAGGTCAACTAGTCCAATCCCTGCTCAGTGAAAGATGCAACTACAGCATCCCTGACAGATAGTCATTCAGCATTTGCTTAAATATCTCCAGTGGAGAGCCCACCACCTCCCAAGGCAAACAACTTATAACTTTAGGAAGATTCCCCCTAACATTTAGCCAAACTCTGTTTCCCTGCAGTTTCTGCCAAGTGATTCCAGTCCTGTGCTCTGGAGCAACAGGGAACAAGTCTGCTACATATTTTGCATGAGAATCCTTCAGATATTTCAAGATAGCTATATGTCTCCCTTAATCTTCTCTTTTCCAGGTAAAACATACCCAGCACTTTCATCCATTCCCCTTGGGACATGGTTTCCAGACAAGTGAACAGTCTCCACAAAAGCTTATGCCATAATAAATTTGACTCCTTGTTGTCAGGGGCACATAAACATGTTGTTCTCATTATCCTGGTTACCCTCCTCTGAACACACTTCAGTTTGTCAATGTCCTCCTTAAAATATGGTGCCCGGAACTCAGCACAATACTCCAGATTTGGCATGATCAGTGCAGAATAGTGCAGACCTATTATTTATCATGGTTTGAATGCTATTCAAAATACCTTACTCTCATTTCATGTACCTATATATGATAATGAATGTCAGAGTACGATGTTTGACTGCTTAGTTTTTGTTTTCATATCTTTAAGTGCTAAGCACAGTAAGGTTCCCCCCACCCCCAGGAGCATATCTCCAAAATAATTTCCTAATTAGGTTAGCATAGGTTTCTGAAGGGTCCTAAAGATCATTCAACACCTTCAGATATCTCACTTGGCAGTTTGAAATAAAGGGATTGCAGCAAAAGCAACACCAAGACAGGTTATAAGTGATTGTGTAAAGTATGCAGAGAACTTCAAAGGAAATGCCTCTGCAATACTGTAGTGTGTGGGTTGATGAAATACTTTTCCAGCCTCATCAGGTGATCATCCTATGCCTGTAGCATTGCAACTGAATGATGGAATCGCCTCAGGTGTTGTCAGGTTATTCATAGTCCTTCATTACTTATGCAAATAGTCTCTAAATATCAAACCAGTGAACCCAGATGAATATGAGAAATGTGACTCTGTTCATGTTTTATTATTTATTGTAAAAACAAACTTTTATTGTAATAACAAACATTAAGAAACAGGAACAAGGAGCAAATAATATGTCAAGACATGAATTCCATTCAAACAGTTAGTCTTATACATACATATATAATAGAGCTAATCAAGAAGGTAGTCTAGCAAAGAAAGGAATGCATAACACTTGAACAAAGAAGATACACTAAGAATTAACACTGAATTTACTGACACTACAGAGCAGCTCTGATATTGATTTCATTACAAGGAGATAAACTTGATTTCTTCCACGTTCAAGCTCCATTTTTTCCTCTATATTATCTATATTCATTATTTCTGTTTCCTTTCAAAGGGAAACTAATATGAATGAAGTTTTGGGGGTTATACTGTATGATACTTTACTCTGTTGCCGTGAACCCAGTTGTTTATGGAGTGCTGTTCAAACACATGTGCTGTATCTCACCTCTTTCTGGAAGCTGGATTTCAAGGACACATCTCTTGCAATAAACAGAGTTCAGATTTGGACAAATTATCCGAAAATAGCAGAAGTTACACTTAACCACAACAATGACCTATACAGTAATATCTGGGATCATGTTGTGCCAAATATGTGGTCTTTCAATTAAGTAACTATTTTGTTTATCCTGCACCACCTTCCACTAGAGATGGGAAGAAGAGGCAGAACTTCGATGGATACTGTGTAAAGAAAAGTGAGTGAGGCAGAGAGCAGGAAACATGCTGCAAAAAATGCAGGAGAAAGTGGTGTGACAAGAAGAAGAAACTGCTTTGCAAGCCAGGCTCCATATTATACTTGCTACTTGACAGCAGTGCAATTTTGACTGTTCAGAATTTTCCTGCCTGCAGAGAAAGCCAGAAGGCATTGCACACACACACACACACACACAAATACACACACACAAAAGGAGGAGATGCTGGCCATCTTAGTTCACCCATTGTTTATCTGTTTGCTTCTCTCATTAGCAATTAGTACTCTCAAGGAATTAGGAGAGGGATAGGCTGACCAGATAAAATCCAGGTCAGGGCTCATGTAACTTTAACAGTTGTAGAGAAAAGGGAATTTCAGCCAGGGTCATTTGTATGCAATTAGTTCCTAGTGAAATTCCCTCTTCATTACAACAGTTAAAGTTGCAGGCACTATACTAGAGTGACCATATACAAAAGAAGGCAGGGACCCTGCAACTTTAACTGTTGTGATGAAGAGGGAATTTCACCAGGAACTAATTGCATACAAATGGCACTGGCTGAAATTCCCTTTTCTCTACAACTGTTGAAGTTACATGAGCCCTGACCTGGATTTTATCTGGTCACCCTAGAGAGGGAAGACCAGGAACAAAAAGCAAGTGAGAAAGGCAGGCAGTGACCCTTCCTTGTGTGTGCGCAGCAGTGATTCCTTTGATTTGCTCTGCCTGAAAGTGTGGGAGTATTCCAAAATTTCAATCAGCTGTTGTCGCATGGTGAGCAAATTGGGTAGCCTGGCTTAGCACTCACGTGAGCAGGCAATCAGTTGCTGCAATTATGCAATTGCAAATTGTTATTATACAAGGACCTTTTAGTTTGACAGCCTATTTAGAACTGATGTATAAACTTCCAGGCCTCACTGTCATGGCCATTCCAATATGAATGGGTGCGGTCATCTGGAGTTTTGGAGTGCGTTGTCATCAGTACGCTGATGACACGCAATTCTACTTCTCCTTTTCATCTTCATTAGGTGAGGCTGTGGATGTGTTGAACCAGTGCTTGGCTGCGACAATAGACTGGATGAGAGCTAATAAACTGAAACTTAATCCAGATAAGACTGAGATGCTGTTAGTGGGGGGTTCCTCTGACCGGATGGAGGGTATTCAACTTGTGCTGGATGGGGTTGCACTCCCCCTGAAGGAGCAGGTTCGTAGCTTGGGGGTTCTCCTAGAACCATCTCTGTCACTTGAGGCTCAGGTAGCCTCAGTGGTAAGGAGTGCCTTCTACCAACTTCGGCTGGTGGCCCAGCTATGTCCCTATCTGGACAGGGATAACCTGGCTTCAGTTGTCTATGCTCTGGTAACCTCCAAGTTAGATTACTGCAATGCACTCTACGTGGGGTTGCCTTTGAAGACGGTTCGGAAGCTGCAGCTTGTGCAGAATGCAGCAGCCAGATTGGTAACAGGGACCAGAAGGTTCGAACATATAAGACCGATTTTGGCCCGCTTGCATTGGCTGCCTGTATGTTTCCGAGCCCGATTCAAGGTGCTGGTTTTAACCTATAAAGCCTTACACGGTTTGGGACCACAATACCTGATGGAACGTATTTCCCGACATGAACCTACCCGTACACTACGCTCAACATCAAAGGTCCTCCTCCGGGTGCCTACTTCGAGGGAAGCTCGGAGGACGGCAACAAGGGAGAGGGCTTTCTCTGTGGTGGCCCCTCAATTCTGGAATGATCTCCCCAATGAGGCCCACCTGGCACCAACACTGTTATCTTTTCGGCGCCAGGTCAAAACTTTTCTCCCAGGCGTTTTAATAGCTCAAGTTGAGGTTTTGATTAACACTGTGGCTAGGCTTAACAGTTAAAATGTTTTAAAGTGTTTTAAATTTTGTATATTGTCTTTTTAACGCTCAATCTTTTTAATTTTTGTAAACCGCCCAGAGAGCTTCGGCTATGGGGCAGTATATAAGTGTAATAATAATAATAATAATAATAATAATAATAATAATAATGAAGGGGCTCCTTGTTGCCACCAACTTTGATATATATGGCTATAACAGTTACAATTTCCTGTGGGAAAAAAGGGATGCATTTGTGGATTTAAATAGCTAACATTTTGTTAATTAGAATAGCACCACTTTACCAGTATTACTATGGTTATGGTTTGTGCCTGTTTGAATATTGTTATAAAAAGAATCAAGTTCAGTCATACCAAGGGGCTATCTAGTCCAGCATTCTGTTCCAGATGCCTGTGGAAGGCCCACAGGTAGGACATGAGTGCAATACCACCATCCCACTTGTGTTCCCCAGCAACTGCATACTGACTCTTATACCGGAGGTAGGATATAGTCATCAGTACTAGTAGCCACTGATAACTTTATCCTCCATAAATTTGTTTAATCCCTTTTGAAAGTCATCCATGTTGGTGGTCATTACATCTTGTGGAAGTGAGTCCTGTAGTTAACTATGTGCTGTGTGCAGAAGTATTTCATTTTATCTGTCCTGAAAGTTCCATCAGTTTCATGTAATGACCCTGGGTTCTAGTATTCTAAGATTATATCCTGTCTCCCCATAGTCATCTTTTTTCTACGCTAAAAAGTTCCAGATGTTGTTACTTTTCCTCATAGGGAGCTGCTCCAACCCCCTGACCATGTTGGTTGCTCTCTTCTCACCTTTTCCAACTCTACAATATGTAGCTGAAACCTAGTTTAACTAGTGTAAATGTTCAGAATGTTTAATACTGAGGTTTGTCCAGATACAGGGCACTAATTGTGTTCCAAGTGCTTTGCAATCTAACTCAATAAAACAGCAGGGACTACAAAATATGTAACTATGTAACTATTAATACTACAGGGCTATGGACTTCCACAACATTTACAGTCCTCTTCCTGTTCCATATGTTTTCATGGGAAGAGGGAGAAGTAGCAGGATACCAAATGAGTTATAGGCTTGTTGATTTCACGAACACCTGAAGAAATGCCCACACTGGGTAGTTCTGCCTACCCTTCAGGGATCAACTCTGTCTGTACAAGACTTATGCAAGCCATTCCTAGTTGCACGCTTACCCTGATTTCAGGTGTAGTATAAATTATCTACTTATACCAGTTTAGCAATACTAAATTCATCAAACAAAAACAAGTGGCGACATAACTGCAGCACAGCAGAGCACATGAAGTATATAAAAAGAGCCCTACCTGTCAGGTATAGGAGCCTGATCATCTAGGGTAAATTATAGTTTGATGTGGGCAAAATTGTAACAGCAGTGTTTGAAGGTGAAATGCAAAATTTGAAGGTGTTCCTGTGCTTTGGTTTTGGGTATGTTAATCAGCTATCATTTCTAAGCGGAAAACACTTTAAGTCACTTCTGTTACAGTTTTGCTCACATTCAGTGTTTTTTCCCCATATCTTTCCTAGTTCACATAACATGCTTGCCTGTGATGGGTGACTAGCCATACTCTGTGAGTTGTTTTGAGAACAACCCATAATGAGTGGTTAGTGCACCTACCAGACGATTGGGCAAACAACCCACAGAATCTGACAAAAGAACATGAGGATCCTTTGGACTACTACAGTGTATGTATTGGACAGAAGGCCAGACCCCCTTAACTGCTTACTGCTTACCCAGAACATAGCATCCTATTATCTATCATCTTAGCTAGTGTTTGCTGGCTTAGTCTGAAATCCTATACCCATTTACCTGGGAGTAAATCCCACTGAACTTGATGGGACCTTCTTTTGAGTAGCCACACATAGGGTTGAACAGTTAGTATTTTGAGGAGGTAAAATATGTGCTACTCTACAAGCACAGGGAAGTAGTGTACTAAGAAAATAATAGTTACTTATGCTTCGTTTCCTTAGGTCTGCAGTTCTTGACTATGAAGGAGTTCTGTACAAGAGGAAAAAGCAGTAGAGTTAAAATGAGAAGAGGGGGAGAATACATACTAGGGAAAAGAAAGGAAAAACTATTTTTTTCTGCCAATTTCCACCCTACTTTGGCACTACTTCCCACCCTTGTTCCAGAGGGTCTTTCAACTTAAGGAGACATAGGAGGCTTCATGGGGAGGGGGGGGGGAGATCAAAAATCACCTCCTCCCCTGTATTGCCAGCAAGATTCCTCTGCTTGATCAAAAGCCTTCCACGAAAGGCAACATGTGTATCCAACTATTATTTATTTGCCTGAACAGCCTGGGAAGAGTTAATGGGAGGTAGGGAAGTTAAGGGACAGAGCGCTGAGAGAGAAGAAGGCTAAAGGAAGAGTAGGCAATGGATAAAGAGACAGGAGCCTGAAGAAAGGTTAGCTAGAGAAGAGGCTTGAAAAAAATGGCAGAGTACTGACAAAACTGAGGAAGGCGGATAATCTTATTTTTTGCAGACCCCATCTGCGCATACAAGATTGGATTGAGACTAAGTCATGTATAGACTAATTTAAGTTAATCTTGACAAACTTGTCTCCCGATTTCAATGGCTAAGTTTGGATCCAGCCTCATGTCTGTGTAGTTGTTTGAATACATGCAGGATAAAGCTGGGGCCTGCCACTGAGATTACTCACTCTCACACAATGCATGTTCAGTGCATGGAGACTTAACACTCGCAAAAACATATGGTGCTAAAGGAAGTGGACAAATTAGTCATGATTTGATAATCAGGAACTTGAGGAATAATGGGTAATAAAGCCATAGAGATAAGGAGGGATGGAAGAAAGGCAAGAGCTAAGGAGAAACTACGCAAAGGCCAAGAGACAAGAAAGACTGTGATGAAAGCAATAGACAGGAAGGAAGGAAGCAGGAGTGGAGAAGGCATAGGAATGTTAGGTCTCAAGGAGAATTCTGTCAGTTGTGGAAATCCATAAGGGGACAACAAGAAACAATTTCAAATAAGTTGAGTTCAGATGTAACCATGGCTTGGCATTATATGGCCCTGTTCAGAAGACACCTTAAATCACAGCTTTAACCATGGTGAATAAGGCTTTTTGCCTTATTCACCTTGGTTAAAGCTGTGGTTTAGGGTGTCTTCTAAACAGGGCCTCTGTGTGATCCTTTGGCTTGTGCCATGCCTCCTCCTGCACCCACTTATGTAGCAAATCAGAGTTTGCAGTTATATTTTAACCAACAAGGTATTGTTTGCCTTGTCCTCCAAATGGCAAACCATGATCAAACTGGTTTGCAATTCTGGTTTGTTGGATATAAAGGCAAACTATGGTTTACTGTGAAAGAGAGCGAATCAAAGCATGCAATGGGAAGATGGAGTGTGGTAATCCAAGTTTCACCCATTACATTTATTACTTATTTTTATTTATTAGTAATACTTGTACACCAATATAGTAATATCCTTAAGAATTTTAAATACAAATATAAAACCCTGGTGAACCAAGCCATACTGATTTGAATTAACCAATCAATTTTTTGCCTATAGTCCATGTCACTTTACAAATTCTTCTTGCTAGTATAATCCATCATTTTAAATTGGGTGTTCTTTAATTAACCATTCATGCCAACAGAATGGCTTCCGTCACTGGAATAGCAACAGAGTGATTCTTCCCCCCGCATGCCCTCAAACTCTGCTCTGGAGGGTTATGGGGACCCTCCAGAGCAGAGTGGGGGCACAGGGGGCAGCATGGGAGAAGAGAGGAGAAAATCCCATTGGATTTAACCATCATTTTATAAGCATTCACTTTACAGTTTGTTCTTATTTGATATCGTAATTTGAATGCTTTCAACATTCAGTACATTTGTTAACCTTTTAGCTGCCTAGTTTTATTATAAGATGCCGGAACTTAGAGAGTGGGAACATGCCAGAAACCCAAAGTGAGGCAATATTTGCCCTATGCATATTTTCAGTGTAGTTTAAATGAAACAATCTTCCACGCTGGAACTTATCCCTGTGGACTACTTTTTCCTTTAAGTGTTGGATTCCCATTGCAAGATCCCATTCACTGTGCGGATTCCTTTTGGTATTAGCTAGGGTAGTAACTCTTCACTGGCGTTATTCTTCCTGTCACAACTAAATGGCACATTGCCCTAAAACTAAGTACGTGGTTGGAAAGGAGAGTAATTAATGAATTACTGTCAAACTGGAAGGAATTGATGTGAAAGATAATAAGGATTAAAATAGAGCCCAGGGTTTAAAAAACACACAATAGTTATATCTTATATAAAATGTTTATTTTTTAAAAGGTATTATTTATTGATTACATTTCTATACTATCCAAAAGCCGAAGTTATCACCGATACTAACTGCTAAGCAAGCTCTATCCCTTCCTTGTACATGATTTCATAGCACTTTCCAAGTGAGTATCTTATCGACTTCCTCCCTTTCATGGAATTATATAACATTGGATGCATTCGCACTTAACGATAAACCATGCATTCTGGCTTACTAAACCATGAGTCAGTCTCTTGTACTTTGCTATCCCTACATGGTCTGTTTATCTGCTCACACAAAGAGAGCAGCAAAGTGGGAGAAAAATAAGCTGCATGCACAAGCATTCTACTCATTCAGCGAGGGCAAGGAAGTCCAATTGCATGATGTTATATTTATGGCAGTGTTTTAAAATAAAACTTTATATGATCCTTAGCTGCTATTCCTCTAAATAGCTCAAGAAAAAAGTGCCAAATATAAAAGAGGGCATCCCAACCAGGCACGTTGTCAGAAATGAATCTGATTGATTACAGAAATTCTTCCAATGGGATGCTGATACATTAAAGAGACTCAGGTTTTAAGATGATGTCCTGGATTAAATTCATCAAGTGCTCTGTATAAGAGTTTCCATTCTATGTGGTCAAACGCTTTTTTAGCATCTAAACGATAACAGTCATTTTCTGAGAGTTATTGAACGCCATCTCAATAGAACCAATTAACCTTTTGATTTCAATGCCATTTTTCTACCTTTGATAGAAAAGGTAGTGTGATCCAGTGTGATCTTGACATATATGAGAAATTACTGAGTTATTTGACCTTTCTGATAAAACTGAGCATTAGCTCTTAAAATCTTGGTTTAATAATGAAATAAGTCAGTATGAACTAAGCAATATGTGATCTTCACGGTTTCTCTGTCACAATTATTCTGGCTTCTGCTTCTGAACTTGGTAGATCATGTCAAGTTTTTATTAAAAGCATGACAGCATGTAATAGAAAGGAGCAGAGCTGTCTGAAATTAACAATGCCATAACATACAATCATGGAATCACTTTTGATATAGCAAGAGAGAGATAGTATGTAGCAACATCGACTCCAGTAAAATTTATGTTGAAATATCAGTTCTTTGGAGCTCTCATTTATACTGATGCTAGTTTATGCCGGCTGCCTGAGCCCCATGGAGAAAAGTCAGTTCACAAATTGATAAAGGAAATAATCATCTAATGCTCTAGTGCATAAGTAGGAGGGAAAAATGAGTTTTGGGATTGAGATTAAAGCATGCACACACTTACTTTTAAGTACTGGCTTTCATCTGTTACTCTGTCAGGCAAAGATGGTCAATTTAACATAAAAGAAAAAGAAATATTTTGAGGTTGTTACAAATAGTTCACACGCTACATCTCTCTTTTAGATTTTGTATTAATTCTTCAGCTTTATCTAAGTGCATGAGATCAGTAAAGTCCATGCTACTAGATGGTGCCAACTTTATTGTGGAGCTCAACCCTCCATATAACCCTACCCTCATAACGTAGACAGTTTTTGTGTACAGAAAGTACAGCAACCTTAAGGGTTGTCTATTTCTGGAGTAAACACGTGGACCTTTCCCATACATATGGCAGTGCAGTAGCCTTTCTCTAAATGCATGCTTCTCGATACAGAGATAGACTTCATTAGAGAAGGGTTGATGTGAACTCCACCTCTACGCATAAAGCAGTGCAGGCTCCAGGTAATGGTGGGTCCTTGGGCAAGGTGTCTTCAGTGCTCCCTCCCTTCCTCACTGTTGTTACCACTGCCCATTTTATTGTCCTGTTCAGAAGAAATGCTTCCACGTTGAATAAATGTGTGCTCCCTGATGTGCATGCTGGCTTTCTTTGCTCTCTGACATCAGCAGGTACAACACTACAGGGAGGAAGTCTTAATATGTACAGCTGTGTTCACTTCCATGTCAATAGTAGCTGATATACTAGTTGCTCGGGCCCCCTAAAATGTATGTCAGCAAGGTAATCATCTTAAAATAATAGGTCAGTGCTAGGCCTGTGAGTTAACTTTTAAACAAATCAAATTGCCCAAGGTATGCTGGGAATTGTAGGTGTAAGCTGAGGCTAGATGGGAATGATGGGTGGGGTTAGTGGCAGTTGGAGAAAGTCAGCTAGGAGAACAAAGACAATTAGTCAGAGGTCAGAAAAGTGGGAGCTGAGTTAGGATTGAGAGGTAGTGACCTAGTTTGCTAACCCATATTTTATTTAAAATCAGCCATTCTACATGCCAGCACTGCACCTCCCAGCATGCCTTTGGTGGCCTGCAGGTGTCCGCATCCTCTGAGAGGTGCTTCCCTCCTCTCGTTGCTGCTCCTTGATAGAGAATTGAGCAGTAGTATCGCCAAGGAGGGAAGGTAAATCGCTATCAGTGGACACACCCAGCTCTGGCCAAATCCTGCTGGGACTGCCTTGACCTGCACTCCGCACCCACCAAGTGCTCCATCAGGAGCCTGTACTGAAGGGTTGGGGCTGGCCAATTGTACTTCCCCCCCTTCATCAGGCCTGTTTCTGGGCATGCACAGAGTGCCTTCCTTTCCTCCCTCCGGAAGGCCTTGCATGCACTTCCCCCAGATTCTGAGAAAAAGCGATATCAGTATAGGGTAACTTTGAGCATGTTTGGCCCCTCAAAGTCATGCTGTTGTATCTAGTTTCGATTTTAAAAACATGCAGAGGATGGATGAGGCACTGTAAATGGACGCAGCCCTTTTATGTGGAATTGGGTTGACTGCTCAAGACCAACCTTAGGAGTCGGGGTTGTGAAAGACACTCAGCAGCAACCCACCCATGCACTCACAATGGCTGCCAAAGGCCAGTAAATCTGACCTCCCAGCCAAAGCATACTGGGAGTTCTGCCCAAGGCATGCTGGGAGTTGTAGGCATAAGCCTGGGTTTTTATTAAATTCTTTAAAAGTATTTAAAACCCAAAATTCTGTGTTTTTAGATTTTTCTGGTATATTGTACAGCCAGACCTATCAGTGTGCCAAATTTCAAGTTTCTAACTCATCTGGAAGTGGGCAAACATTTCCAGACATCCATCGCACACACATACTTTCCTCTTTATAGGTAGAGATACATTATGGAATCCTGCACAATTAGAGTTCCAGATTGTGTAGATGCCTTTGCACATACAGCTGTACATACAATGGCTTCCTCCACTCAGCTGTATATATATTCACACTGTACATACAGACATCAATCAATCAAGTTTTTATTGTTTGTAGCCAATGGCCATCACAATACAAACACAAAGCACACAAGTATAAAGCAGAAAAACATTTGATACAATAAAACAGGAATACCATAAAATAATAAGGATTTAAAACAGTCTTTCTGTTTAACCCCCTTAGGATTTGACAGTGGTATGGTTTGGAAAGGCTGCTTTTGTCTTTCTTGCAGCTATTACAAATAAAGCAATCCTATAGCTGATGAATTTGTCCACATCAGCCAACAGCCATCTAATTTTAAAATCGTCTGATTGGCCTTCTAAGGTGGTCTGGAAAGGGAGAATACATTTGGCATTCAGACATCAGAGGCAAGCAAAAACTGCATGCATATCAGGGGCAGAGCTAGTTGGCATTGCCCCACTCAACCCGTGGACAATTCTTTTGAATAGGGCTATACTCTGGGCCACACCACCACTGCTGCCCTTGTGTAGAGGGAAAAGAAGACAAGTCGAAGGGGCTCCTCCTCCTTGTCCCTGATGCTGCTAGCTCACTCAGGGCCAATGAACTGTGTGACCTGGTTTGCATGTAATTTTTTATTTGTTATTTGAAAGTAGGAGAAACAAGTGTGCCAGAGGCAGTGCACTTGCTTGCTCCCATTAAAATGTTGGTATTTCTTGGGTTAATTAACCAAGATTACCAACATTTTAATGGGAGCAAGCAAGTGCACTGCCTCTGGCACACTTGTTTCTCCTACTTTCAAATAACAACAATTTTCCAGTGGAATCCATTTCAACATTTCCGGAATTTAGAACTGAAACTGCCTTGGTTGCCCTGTAGGATGAGCTGCAGGGGGAGAAAGGCAGGGGGAGAGTGACACTCCTTGATCTTCTGGGTCTCTCAGCAAGTTTGGATACCACTGAACTGTGGAGTTCATCTGAAGCATTTCTCTGAAATGGGCATCAGGAGTGCTGCATCTCAGTGATTCTGTTCTTATCTGACAGATCAATTCCTCAAGATGCTGTTGGGGGAACCTCTTCCCTATACCACCCTTCCTCGACCTGATACCTTCCAGGTGTGTGGGGCTACAACTCCCAGCATGCTCCAGCCTGGCTGGTGCATGCTGAAAATTGTAGTATAACACACTTGGAGTGCAATCAGGTTGAGGACAGCTGCTCTATATGATACTTATGTTATGGTCTCACAGGACTCTATTGTGCCCCCATACTATTTAACATCTACATGAAAACACTAGGAGATCATCCAGACCATCTCACTTCACTTACATTGCTTCTCCATTTACAATAAACTCAGTTAGCAGGGCTGATAAACCCCACCTGAATCCAAAAAGAGCTGCTGCCAAGTCAGTACAAACCTACAGTTTGAGCTTCAACCCTTCAATTTGTGCTCATATTTCTCATCTTCAGTCGACTAAGGTGAGGTGGTAGATGTTCTGAACAGGTGCTTGGGGTCAATAATGGTCTAGATAAGAGCCAATAAACTGAAATTCAGTCCAAATGAAACTGCTACTATTGGTAGATGGTTCGTCTGAACAGAAATATGCTGTTGGGGTTACTCTCTCCCATAAGGATCAAGTTCAGAGTTTGGCGGTGCTGTTAGATCTGGCCATTTCTTTAGATGCCTAAGTGGAATCTGTGGCATGAAATGCTTTTGACCAGCTCAAGCTGGTATGCTAGCTACAACCACTCCTGGATACAGACTGGATACAGACTGTTGCAATGCATTGTACATGCTGTTGTGTTCTGGTCTGAACAGGAGGCCATGGGGCTCAGTGCAAGATAGGGCAGTTGTTTCAGTGCCCAGGATAGCTCCTTGTGAGCAACTTGCTCCAGCAAGGTCTAAGCCCAGACTGAAGCCTTTTATGCTTCCAGAGGCTCCCTCCCAGTCTCCACCCCTTCTCACAAAATGGAAACTTTAAGCACTTCTCCATCTCTCCAAGAGCTCATGTCCGGGGTACTGCCAGCATTGGCTACATGGAATGTGAAGCTCCTGGAAGAGGTGTGCAGGCTCCATGCTGGAGTTAGGCTCAGGGGTCTTTGGCATGTTGGACTCAAGCTCAGAGCCACCTCTGTTGGCACCACTTTTTCATCAGTCTCTGAGTCCATATCACTGTTGGACTCTGGGGACATGACAACTATACAGAAATGTAAACTGCCTCTGAGTAACAGTCGCTGGGGAATAGCAGCAGAGTAACCTAACTCTCTCGTGTCCTGTTTCTGGGCTTCCAGAAGCATCTGGTTAGCTAGCCACTGTGTGAAATAGGATGCTGGATTAGATGGGCCTTTGGTTTTATCCAGCAGGGCTTTTTTTATGTTCAAGATGCAACAGCTAAATTGCTGGTTGGGAATAGCCACAGAGAATACATCTTACTAGTGTTGAAACAGATCCACTGGCTTTCTACTTGCTTCCAGGCAGAATTAAATGCTGTTGCTTTTGAAGCCTTTTATGTCTTGGAGCCCAGGTATTTGAAGGGCTGCCTGCTGCTATGAAGGGCTGCCTGCTGCTATATAAATCTACCTGATCATCAAGTTCTATCAAAGGTACCCCTGCTATCACTGGTGGAACAGGTAGCAACTGCAGAGTAGAGGCTTGCTATTTACAGAATGCTCTCCCCAGAGAGATACACCTGGTGCCATCTCTGTTACGCTTTAGGCACCAGGTTAAGATTATTTTTACTTGCTCACACCTTTTAGCTCTTTTAGTGTACACAGTTTAAATCTGAGTACTTTTGCACAGATTGTTTTATTATTTTGAAATCTGGTTTTCTCTATTTTTATTCTAATCTGTGCCTATTTGGGTTGATTTTGTTTTTAACAAGAAATCGTTTTGTTTTTATTGCTATGTATTGCCGTGGACATTTTGTTCATAAATCTAAAAGTGCCATATAAGTCACAAAAATAAAAATGAAACTAAATCCAAAATGTGTTTTTGCTTGTGCAAGACCTAATGTAACCTCTTGCACAAGCAGAGCACAGGAATTGTTACAGAACCTATCTGCATGAGCTCTTGTCCACACTCTCACACAAGTGTTTGCAGAACACCACTAGCAACTATTTTCCTTCCATTCATAGTTCTTTGAAGCCAACCCAATTATTATATATAAACACAGTGGTCCTGTTCAGAAGACACCTTAAACCACAGCTTTAATCACTGTGAATAAGGCAAAATCGAATAGAATATATTTATTAGGCAACCTAAGCCTTACTCACCATGGTTAAAGCCATGATTTAAAGTGTCTTTTGAACAGGGCCAGTATTACCTGAGGTTTATTGCTCTCCAACAGAACTCAATCACTATGACAACTATAGCCGACCAGGCACTAAATCTGCCTTTTCTATTTTAGATATACCATCAGGTATATAGATACAGTTTCTTTTTTAGACCCTGATCTTAAAACACATCACAGAAAAGCAAATTCAACTAAAATAAAAAGGAACTCCTTCATAAGTTTAAGATCTGCATGTCAAGCCTCATTATTCTTAACAACATGTTTACAAACATTAGGTCTGTTACTCTGATTTTTCATTATGCCTGTTTTTCTGTTCTAAATTACTGGTAAGACGAGAGCAACAAGGGACTAAAAAGGGAATTGCACAGGAATGGAGTTGGGTGATAGATGCATTCATGGGGGCCTGGACACTACTGATCTCACACCAAAATGGTCAGGAAGAGGTAATGAATTGCCCAGTTATACTTAATTTCTATTTTACCACAACCCAAATGCAAATCTATATATAGCCCTCTAGGTTCAGTACACTTTTATGAAATTCATGTGCAAAATGAACCCTAAATTTTAAAACCCTTAAGTAGAACAAGTACAGACAACTAGCTGATATTCATGGAATAATTATTCTTCCAAGTCACAATATTGCCTTTTTCCTTGGCAACACCTATTCCAACCAAAATCTCACAATTCTAAAAGAGTGACTCTTTTAGAGGTATATTTTACCATATTCCCTTATTTCAGGTAGACAGCTTTCTCCCGCAGAGGCAATATCTGAACACTTTTTGGAACATAGGAATGTTCCTAAGTGGTTTTAAACATGCAATTGCTTTGGCAAAAGTTAGAGAACAAGAGGCTAATCATTCTCCCCAGCTGATTAGCTAGTGCACCCAAATCCTAGCAAGTGAACACAGAAAGGAAACGACTAACCTCTGTATTTTAAACAAGCAACTTGCTAATAACAATGCAGATTTTGTTTTCCCCTCCCGGGAGATAAAAACAAAAAATAAGAGAGCCCAGTCAGCAAAAATTGAAACAGCGGTATGAGATCCAGCGAGCAAAGCAACCAGAATCACGACATTTTCATCAGTACAGGAGACAACGATCACGAGCCACCTAAAGCAATCTTCTCCTTTTGAAGACATTCTTTGCCACTTAATCAATGTCCACATATCCCAAGACACGTATAACTTTGCGCAGCTCTCCAATTGTACAATCTACAGCATGTCGATCAGTGAACTCAGCATTTTTGCCGGAGAAATAAAAAAAATCCTCTGTTACGACCCTGCGATCGGCCATTACAGGAAGCAGCTGCAGAGAGTTTTACGACATCTCCCAGCATCCTTTCTGCCTACAATTCCCATACTGCACATGTCCAAGTCCATTGTTAACCCTTTCGTTACCCGCAGGCAAGTTTGTGCCACAAAAGTCCAATCTATTTTATATACTTTCCCCCTGCCATCTCAGTTTACACAAAATAGCCAGCCCATGATGATACTTTAAAAACATTCGCTATCTGAGAATCAGACACACACACACACACAGAACTTCAAAAGGAATCCCTGACAATTTTAGCACAATAATATTTTAAAAATACTTCAGAGCAATAACAAATCGGCAGCTGCAGTTATCAGATGTTTACTATGAATTACATGATCACTTTGTAAGTCTTCTGTTCTTGGTTTTCCTGCACATTTCTGGAGATACATTTCTTGAATATCATCACCATCACCTTCATATTTTTGTTCTTTCACACCTAAGACAGGTGAATTTTATTTTCCTATCTCAGAACATATTTTAATTAAAAATATCTGATCAACACTTTGTCCTTAAAATACGAACTCTCTTCCCAAGATCTCAGAATTTATTTGCCCCCTAAATAAAGCAGATTTTCAAAAAGAACAGCCAAAGTATTCTGCATTCTCTCTCTCTCCTCTCTCTCTCCCCCCCTCACACACACACAAAGACGTGCATTCAACATAATATCAATATACTATTGATATTGATATTCAGATTCCTTCAGTGTTTGAAAAGCCAACAGGCTGCATCTATACAAAACAGCAACCTGAAAAACAATCCACAGACCTAAAACAAATTAAACAATATATAATTTGAAGACGAGAAAAAAATGTTCATCAAATAAACCCTTACAGTACACCTTCCTAGATCTAAATTAGGCATTTATTTTAAAAAAGTATATAGTTCTTATTCTCTCTTATTTAATGTATTTGAAATAGCCAAGAAATCATTGGCCAAGAAAAACCATTCTAATTATTCTAATTTGCACTGCCTTATTGATTACTACAAGGTTAGATATTCTATAAAGTAACTTCCTGTCAGACAAACACAGAAATATGGTTAGCGCTACATTCTCTAAAACAAATTCAAACTTCTCAAAACAATCTGTTCTTCATACAAAATTAAAAAGCAGATAAAACGCAGTCACTCACTGTCAAAATGTAATTGTAATTCTCTCCCACCCAATTTATCATTTATTTTAGACCACAAAAACAAGGCAGACAGAAAGAAAAACGGGCCTTTTTTCTTTAAAAGAACTGACCTACAATGAAGTCCCATACACCTTTGTAAAGTTTTAATTTGCAATATAACTGTTTGAATCTTAAAGCAGTTTTCAAGCTGATGGCTAGCTCAGAAAAACACAACAGGAAAATCCTCCCTCCGTGACACTGCTCTTCAGATGCACATTATACATCTTCAAAGCCAATACAAGGCCAAGTCATTTGAAATAATATCCATACAGTTATTTAAAATTTATTTCTCAGTGTGGTATTTTAGTTGTTTTTTCACCCCAAAAGTACCACAGAAAAACACAACCATTCAACACCTAGCGTTGCATCATTGTTCGACATTTCTATGCAAAAAACCAAATCCTTCAACAGCCAGAGTTGCACTTCTTTCATTAACTAACAAGTCACAAACATTTTACCAACATTTAATACACACAAAAAGGACCGCATGACACAAGGAAGGCATGAAGAAAACCCTGGAGCACAACTGGCCGGCCTGCCCCTATAATCCATATGTACCTATAAAACCCCTACTCAGTTGTATAGTATTCTCTGTCCTAATACTAGGATGATATACAATATGTATTTTCTACTATCTGGATGTCAAAAAATTTAAAGTAGCCATATTAAAAGGTCAAGATATTAAGATTTCAATTAATTTTTAGTGTTATTACTATAATCTCATTCCCAATCAATGAAGAATTTGAGAATAACATAATTAAATAACTTAAGTAGGTCTTAACCCAGATACAGAACTCGAATACAATATGTAAAAGTTCTGTAAATAAGGGAACATGGACTTCTGTTATCGATTGGTAGATATAAATAAAAGTAATGGGAAAAACACTTCCTTGCATGTGCTGATAATATTTATTGGCAATAAGTTAAAAATTGAAGTTAAAAAGAAGTACAAATATTTTTACAGGGTCCAAACATAATGTTTCATAGCAGTATTATTTATTTAGCTTCAAGCAGAAGTCTTTCTGTCTCTTCACAAAGGCAAAAGAAACATATATCTAAAACCTTAATTACTTTTTCTAGGGTGGTGGGTTTTTTGTTTTGGTCACAGAGAATGGAAGAAAAGAAAATTGTACTGCTTTTAGTCAGTACAGAATTATTTTACCAAAGGTTAGAATTTTTTGCTTTTGCTTTTAAACTATTTCATAACACCATGGAGAGGTGTGGACCTCTAGATGTTTTCAACTTTTGTTTTTTTCTTAAGACAATGCCATGACAATCAAATTTTAGTAACCAGAATTTAAGATTTTGTATTTCTAAATAAGTGGAATGGAAATAAACAGCTGATATAGATCAGATAAGCAACAGAAGTACGACAGCATGTCCAATACTTGTAATATGCTCTATTCCACAATTTTTGGTACAGAATATAATCCTAAAGCACAGAATAGGTAAAAAAATATTATATCCCAAATACCATCCTCCCACCCCACCCCTACCATGGGCTCAGTCCACCTGGAGCATTCCATGCACATATCCCGTAGAAACAAATATGTATTGCAGAAGAGGCCGTAGGCCTCTCATTCATTTCGACAGGATATGTGGAAAATGTATCTAGTGGATAGTGCTCCTTATTTAAATACAGTATTTTTAAAATGTTTAACATGTCTCTACATGTTAAGAAATACTGTTTAGCCTTTAACTCTTACATAACCAACATAAAACTACTTTGTACCTGGAATTTGGATATATACATGCAATATAAAAATACGGAGCTCTCTTTACATAATGTTACATTATTCCCATAATTTTGGTGGTATCCCTCGATGCAACTACATCTAGTTAATTATCTTACCATCCTTTCATAATTCGATAGATGTTAAAACACATTTAACTCAGTTTTTTCTTGTTTACAGTATTTACACAAAAACTACTGTACGTTTTGTTTACATAGGGTTTATATAGCTTATTATCCTAAATGCCAAATATCTAATATTCTGGAATTCTCTTGCAACTCTTAGTTTGTCACCCTTTCAAAATGTTTAAATAATCCAGTGCTGTACCTGTAAAAATGTGCTTGCATCTTTCCTCCATCATCACAGTGCCTGAAATGAAGATCTTCCAACACTCTCCATCAAACTAAAGGGATACAAAAATAAATTTACCAGACAATCAGATACAATCATGAAAATGATTAAAACACAGTCAGGACTCTTGGACTTCAAAGGTCTAATCTAAGGATGCTACCCCCAAAAATAATTTTGAAAAACCACCACAAAGGTATAAGGAAGAATACGGGTAAGATATTTTGAAAAAGAAACTAAGGTAAGTTTGATGGCAATTTTAAATAAACATACCTGTGCAAGTCCATAATTAAGGACATCAATATTCAATGAAAATATGGGGCCTATGTTTTCATCACTACAACTTGTGCAGGATTTTTTCCGTTTAAGGATTTTTTCCGTTTAAACTCTACACACTGTACCTTCCTCCTTTTTAAAAATAAAAGAGAAATCCTTTATCATCCTTGTGCATCTTAAAAATAAAAGGTGTATAGTAAGGGTTTTTTTAAGTTGAAAAAGTAGTATGTGGTGATTTCTTTTAGGGAAGAGGGAAATGGAAGAAACTACTTCTGACTGCCTCCCTTCCATTCCCTATTATAAATCTTCAATCATTTGTTTATCAGGACAGTTTTACACTCCTTATTCCCCCCCCCTTGGTTTATCTGTTATACAATAATGCTGCATTAATAGTGGTGTATATAATGCATAATTTGTACCTGCAGGAAGCTATAAAAAACCTGTACCCCTCTCTTCACTACAAGGCATATTACAAATAAAATCACTGCATATCCATTATTTTCATAATTTTTCTTGTTGCATCTAATATCTCAAGCACACACATTCTTTAAGCAATGAATTTATAATATCCAGAATATTATGGTATCAAAAGGGCCTTTAAAGGCTATCATTTTATAAGGAATGACTGGTATCTTTGTTTTGTTTTATTTTGTTTTGTTTTGTATAAAGAGCAAACCTAAGTTTATACATGCAAGAGCTAAAGCAGTTATTTGAAAACTCTTTTTTAAATTTTAATCTTCTAACTTAATGTTGATGGAAATGTTATTTCATGTCTACCCTTTCAATAGAGCTTCAGCTGTGTTGCATGGCTGTGAAACACATGCTCCCTTATTTCAAAGGTGATGGCTAATGGGAATGAAGAAAATATTTATACATAAGATAATAGACTCACAAGCATTTCCTAACTCTTTCTCCTCTCTACGTTTGCCACTTTAGACTAGTTAGTCATTAAAAAACAACAACACTGTTTCCTGATTTCATTCTACTTCACCCTTAAATTAGTTTGTATCTTTAGCAGTCTTGGTTTTCCTAGATTAACTCGTTTGTTTAGATAGGAAAACAATGCCATATGTCCCTCTCCCTCTCCCAATTTATTTAGTAAGTATTCGGTTTAAAAAGCAACAACAAATCAACACAACCATTCTAGTTATGTGTAGATTTATAAAAAAAACACCCATATGGCATGAAACAAATGTGGGTTCTATTAATACATTTCTTCCTATGTTCTGGAGTGTACAGCAGGGGTTTGGGGGGTACAGTCACTCCCAAGAGGAAGCAGACCATGGATGATATCTGGAAATGCCCTTTTGAGATTTCAGTAACATGATGCCCAAAGCCTGACATTTTAAATTACTGGGCCTTCTAAGAATGCTTTTTATGCTTCTAAAAATTTATAGGATTTTGAAAATCTGCTTTAATTTTTAATATCACCTGCTATGTATTTTGATTTTCACATTTTAAGTGAAAAGGGTGAAAGTAACCCTCTTGGTTTTACGTTTGCTCCTGCCTCTTTCATTTTTGTTCCTTAGAGGCCTAGGTCAGCCTTCCCTACCTGGAGCCTTCCAGATGTGTTCTCTAAAACTGCCATAATTCCCCAGCCAGCTGGGGGATTATAGGGGCTATAGCCCAACAAAACTGGAGCGAACCAGATTGGGGAAAGCTAACCCTAGGATCTTTTAGTTGTTTGGGTTTTCCTCCTGTTATAGGGACAATTCTAAAAACCAGTAATTATTTTAAAACCCCCCCATTTAAAAAAATATTTTGAGGAGAGGGGTGAGTTTAACGAAACTGAAAGAATAGTGATGCCACATGTGACACAAATGCTATTGCATGTATACTTAAAGTACAGATCATGTTCATCACCTAAAAATGCAATATACAATTTGACATTAGTTTTAAATACAGCATGCCCAAGCCTATGATTATTTTAATCAGTAATGAAGTATTTTTTGTACTTGTACCATAATTAAGAATTCTATTTCCCCCCGCCCCCTGTAAAATTCTTTAAAAAGCATAACTAATTTTCCAGTCTCACTGAGCTGTTGTAAAATAGGAGGGGGAAATTATACTACCTTTCATAAACCTTAAGTTGAGCCAAATCTCTCTCTACATTTATTTAAACATTCTCTCACACAAGGCCAACCACAATCACTAGCTTTGGTTATAAAAACCAGAAAGAGAATTAATATTTATTTTATATCCTACATATGCGTGTATATATCCCTCTCCCTCACCCCCACCTCCTCTTGTTTTGTTATTGTCTCCTTAGCCACAAGATTCTGAGTTTCAAAATGCTTTGTGTAAAACATTGCTGTGAATTATGTGCATACTAGACAAACTAAGACACATGGCAGTTAAAAAAGCACACGTTTTTCAGCTAGGGCAAACTCAAAAAGAAGCTTGAGAGCTGCATTTTCAGAGGGAAAAAATAGCTTCAGGAGAAATGGATTGAAAGCCCCTCTCCATCTTCCCTCTTCCATTCCGTCTTCTGCTTTAATTGAGCCTCAGTGACTTCATTATCATCTAAGATCATTTTCAGAGGTCTTTATTGGGATAGTTGCTAAAGAGAGGGCCTTTTCTGTTGTGGCATCTCAGTTGCGGAATGAGCTCCAGAGAGGCTCGCCTGGCACCTACTTTGTGGTATTTTCAGCGCCAGGTGAATACCTTATTTTTCCTGGTATTTAAATCTTTCAGTTTCTGTTGTTTTTATACATGTTGTTGTATTTTGAATCTTTGCACTTCTGCTAGTTTTTATTTTGGTTTTGGTTTTTATTCTTCATTTTGGTTTTATAGTGTAGTTTTAAATTTTTACATTATATTTGATCATGTTGTATTTTATGGTTTTAATTGTTGTGAACCATCCAGAGAACTTCAGCTATTGGGTAGTATAGAAATATAATAAATCAGTAAATAAATAAAATTGTATTTGTACAAATCTAAAAGCTAATCACAGAAATACAGATGATGTTCAGTTCCATCCTTGCTAGTTTTATCTTAGAAATTTCATTTGTGGCTTTCATTTGTGGAGATTCCATTTGTCCCCCGCCTTCGTAGGTGAATGGGCACATCTGGAATTTGGAAAGAGTGTTGCATATGTGATCTCACAAAATGGCTGCCATGGGGGATGCAGCCAGGCCCAAAACACCCATTTCACAATTGGCAAACTGATGAGACAAGTAACTTGGCCAAGAAACTAAATACAAAGCAAAGATGGGGGCCAAGCCCCAAATGCCAAATCATATATTTGCCCCCACAAAGCACTAGAAAATACCCATTTCAAAGAAAGCAAACTGCAGGTGCTCAAAGAAACACATACACACTGGCAAAACACCCACTCACTCACCCAACAACAGCAAGTGATCGATCTCTCTCTCTCTCTCTCTCTCTCTCTTTTTCTCACTCCTATACACACATTCCACCCACAAAGGCAAACACACAGACAGCACAGACAAAATACTCCCTCTAGTCCCCCCAAGATGCTCCCTGCCTCCCACCAGCACCCCTGGATACTCCGTACCATCCCCCACCTTGTTTTCTTCTTTTGCTGGGCAGCAAGGCACTCAAGTTTTTTACTTTCCAAGAATTCCTCTGGAGCCCACTTGGGGCCCAGATGCATTCTGGGAAATAAAGGTGATGCCGGAAGCCAGCACATCATTTTGCAACAGGCCAGTCTTCCAGTTAAAAAAAAGAACAATACATTTAAAAATGAAAAACAGCATGGGAAGGAACCTGGTGCTTGCCAAGAGAGGTGTCTGCAGACACACTGGTGACCATGGTGGCCACCACAGGACAAAAGTAATTAGAAATCCTTCTGCAATCTCAAGGCTCAGATCCATTGGCTGGAGCGGGGTTAGGATTTGTATTTATTTCTTAATGTATTTATATCCTGCCTTTGTTTGTCTGGCATGGAACCCAAGGTGGCTTACGTCATCCTCTTCCTCTCCATTTTATCCACACAACCCTGTGAGGTAGGTTAGGCTGAGAGTCAGTAACTGGCCCAAAGTTACCAAGTGAGTTTCATGGCCATGTGGGGACTGGAACATGGATCCTCTGAGTCCCAGTCAGAGGCCTCCTCCACACGAGACGTTTAATGAGCCTTGAAGGCTCATTATAAATTTTACCTCCACACCAGCGGAGCGCAAAACGGGCGTACAGGCGCGTTATCTCCCCGATAATGCGCATTTTCGAATGCGCGTTAAATAGCGACTTTTATTTTTCTCCGGCCGTTAAAGCGCATTTTCGCCGTGTGAACAAGCGATTATGCGCATTAACGTCTTCTAAAGCGCTTTTTGGACATCAATTAATGCGCTTCGCCGCCTCTCGCCGCCTCCCGTGCAGAGGGATTAGGCGTAAATGCGCCTCCGCGAAAATGCGCATAATCCCCGAACCGGGCGCAAAAGCGCATCCTTGTGGAGGGGGCCTAACATTCTAACCTCCACACCCCACAGGCTGCTGCAGAGGTCCCTCTGCCAGCAGAGAGATGCTCTAGAGGGGTTGGGGAATCTGCTTCAAGGCTGCAGTTACACCATGGAAAACTCCACAGGCATAAAGCTACTCCCAATAGTGTTCCTGCCAGCAGTAGCCAGCAGTAGCCAGGGCAGGGTAGGAGTGTCTTTGGAGCCATAGCCTCTCTGCCCCCAGGATTGGGCCCCTACCCTACGCCAGCCTCTGACTGGCATGGTTATTTCCCCTCTCATTGAAATCATGGGATGGGGGAACTGTCCTCACCCCTCAGTCTCCTGCCCTGGCGGCTTGTGTACTGGCAGGAGACTAGATACAGTGGTTGCTCCACAGCAGATCTCTCCTTTGGACGAGATTAGGATTGCTTTGTTAGTGCTTTGTGAACTTTGCTGGATTAAAATAATAATATTTAGCCATAAACAAAGTATGGGATGGATGGATAGATTAGAACATAAATCAACCTTGCCCTAAAAGAAACTGCATGGTTCACAATGACTGTAAATATAGGCTGACCATATGAAAAGGAGGACAGGGCTCATGTAACTTTAACAGTTGTAGAGAAAAGGGAATTTCAGCCGGTGTCATTTGTATGCAATTAGTTCCTGGTGAAATTCCCTCTTCATCACAACAGTTAAAGGTGCAGGCACTATACTAGAGTGACCAGATACAAAAGAAGGCAGGGCCCCTGCAACTTTAACTGTTGTGATGAAGAGGGAATTTCACCAGGAACTAATTGCATACAAATGACACTGGCTGAAATTCCCTTTTCTCTACAACTGTTAAAGTTACATGAGCCCTGTCCTCCTTTTCATATGGTCAGCCTATGTAAATATATCATGTTTCCATTTATATCTGTAAAACTACAGAGGTTGCTGCCCCACATAAAAACTTAACGGGAATAGTCTGGTCGGTTATGTAGCACTCAAACCTATACTTGTTCAGAATAGGTTGATATTACCCAGTTACATAACTTACTATTACCATAAAGTTACTGACTTTCAGACTAACTTACCTCACAGGGTTGTTGGGTGAATAAAATGGAGAGGAAGAGGAGCATGTATCCATATGCATGTTTTTTGATAAAAACTGTATCATGTCCCTATCTGTGGAAGTATATAAATCTAATTGTTATCTTTACATTTCACAGCATTCAAGATAACTGCAAACAGAAGGTGATCTACTGAGCCATCCAATTCCTATCTGGGTTTTCCCCTCACTCTATGTGTCAGGCACAGGGACTATTGTATATATATTTGGGTAAGTGGGTTGCAACGTTGGTGGCTTTTGCTAGAATCCTCTAGAATATTAATGTTGATTTGAATACAGTCAGGATATTTTAATGTAGAAAGGGGGCAAAAAGGAAGTGTAGCTATTTCATTTTGCAGTTTACCCCTCTTATCTTATTTTATGGTATTCTCAGTCTGGCTAAACTCACAACCACATGAACTGCTAAAACTGTCTTAAACTACATCATGCATATTGATATTGTATCACAAAGCAAAATTTAAAAGAATGGCTTCCGTGTATAGAATAAATCCAAAATAAAAATAAAGATCAGAATTAAAGACAAAATCAAGCTGCCCTAATTTCCTGTTTTGGAGATTATTAACAATAATGAACACCACAGATCTACTGCACCTTTAAACAAGGGCTGTAATCTAGATTGCCCATCAGAAGCCAAAAGTAACATATATAGAAAGGTAACAAAATAATGGAAAAACCTGCAATACGGGGCAAATTCCACACACAAAAAGAAAAGAAAGGGCATTCTCTTTGATACACAATTGTTAGTAGCTGAATGATTTATTTATTTTTTACTAATTTTAGATTCAACCCCTCACATATTTTAGGAGCTCAGATAATTCACATTACAACCATGTTACAGAGAGTCAACACAAACAATAAAAAGAAGGAAAGAAGCTAAAAATCCAATGCTAAACATTCCAGAAAGATGGAATCCTATCCTTGCCTATGAAATAACTGTCTGAATAAAAAGTTATTGTTTGAGAGCCAGGATGGTTTAGTGGCTAGAATGTTAGGCTTGGAAATAGGAAACCCAAGATCAAAAACCAGGTCAATTTAAAAAGCTTACTGGGTTGCCTCAGGCAACACTAGCCTATTCTACCTTGTGGGATGATTTTGAGGCTAAAATACTGTTTTGAGCACTTTAACAGTCTTTCCCAATGTTTCCATCGCCTCTGACCATCAACCGTGCTGGTTGGGCATGATGGGAACTGTAGTCAAATAACATCTGGGGATCCTACATTGGAAAATGCTGCTTTAGAGAAAGGACCAATATGTAGCCAATAAAGACTCCGGCAGAAGGGAAATGAGTAGCAAGGGGCACATTGTAGCACCTACACCCATTGGAACAGTGGAACATAAGCACATAATTAGTTTTTTAAAGCAGCACTTAGGAGGGACTCCATTACATGCTGTATGATATATTTCTGAGTTAAGTGGCTTAGGATTGTACATTTTAAACAGGCCTCCGAAAAAATCACTATAAAGACACCTATGGCAGCTTAAATACTTAAATTTTTATTTTAGTTTTTGTAGGCATCTAAAGAACTACACTCTTGTATATGAAAGCTCATGTTATGATTAATGTTTGGACTTCAAGGTGTCTTGGATGACTTTTCTGGTTTCATTGCAACAAATTGACACTGTATCTCTTTTAAGTATAATTTGCTCTGGATGGTGATCATGAACGCTTTTGGACAATGAGGGAGATACACTTGCCATACATGGAACATGAGAGTGGGAAGCAGGGCCATTCTATCAGCCCTGCTGAAATACTTAATTTTGTTCCTTCTTCCATCCCCATGCCTTTTTTCCTTGTGTCTTTTTAGACTGTAAGACCTCCATCACACCTAATTCTTCCCCCTGGTTCGCCTCCGCTTTTTTTTACCTCTGAGGCAGAAGTGCGTCAAGCTTACATCCCTTTCACCTGAATAGCTACTCTTTCGCTCCTTCGCTCGTTAGCTCTTCTGCTCCACTCCATCCTCCCCTTTTCTTTCTCCATCCAGTCAGGTCCTGTCACATGAGTACTTCAACCAGACCGCCTTTCTGCTAAGCAAAAATGGAACAACCCATTAGTCTGGCTCTTTGGGGGGCATCGAGGGAGTACAATCCTGTCTCTGAAGAGATTCAGGCATTGTACAATTTTAAAAAAACCGCTTTCAAGCCTGGGACGCAAGGCTTGGGTTTTTTATGGAGGCTTGGAGCCGGCTGCTAGGAGAGATTGCTTTTCCCTGCCAGGACCTAATGCAATCCATTCAAGCCCCCAGTTCCTTTAAAACTACACAGAGGCTTAGGGCGCATTAAATGCACTTAGGGAAAATAATCCAGACTTTTAGCATACTAGGAAAGGCTGGGGAAAAGGCGGGGTGTCAGCAGGACAGGCATGGTGTCATGTGAGTACTGTGCTGCAAATCCGCACACCAGGCATGCACTAAATCGCTGGTGTGATGGAGCTCTAAGACTGTGGGCAGGGACTATCTTGTTTTACTGATTATATGTAGCCACTCTGGAAGACCTTTTGGCTGAGGTCTTTACTTTAAATAAATACTTTAAATACTTTAAATAAATAAATAATAGTACGTACATACATATGTTTGTGTGTGTATACACACACACACACACATATATATATATATATATATATATAATAAAATACAGGGCCTCCTACAGTAGAAATGTTTCCATCTTAAGTGATGGCTCCAAATAATTATAGGATGATATAAAGTTCAATGTAGCGAAGCTAAGGCTGAGGACATTTTGCTGAACTGTTCAACTGGCGGTTAAGACAAATTTCATTACAAATGATATTGTCAGATATTTTAGGTTTTGCAAGATTCTATCAGGCATGAAGATCAATTACATTTGGCACCTGTCTTAACTAGCTTTATGTGGACATTATCCCCTGGACCTATAAACATAAACTTGACATGTTCAAGAAGATGATCCTGCAGTTTTTGAAGAGATCAATTAAAATGTTCATGGGAAACATATTTTGATTGCCTGCCTGCCTGATACTTAAATTCTTATATTCTTATGTATAGCTCACTTCCTCTACCCCATTTTGTTTTCCTGTTATGTATGTCTACTGATAGTTTGGTTAAGGGTTTAGTGCAGGGATGGGGAATGTGTGGGCCTATGAGTGTTGGTGTACTGCAATTCCCATCAGTCCTAGCAAGCGCAGCCAATGGTGAGGGATGATGGGAGTTCCAATCCAGTAACATCTAGAGGGTGACACATTATCTATCTCTGCTTTAGTGGGTGGTGAATTGAATGAAAATGAGGATAGTTGAAAGATTTTATAAAATATTTAAGAACACTGTCTTGTCGAAAAATTTAACCTGACTGCATAGAACCACAAAAAAATATTATTAAGAGTTGCCCCATCGAGTGAATGTATAATATAATAAAAGCAACTATTGTTTAACTGACTGACACAAGCCTCTGTATTTTCATTATATATTTTTCCCTGAATGTATGGTTTTATATACTATCTTAGTTTTAGATTGTTTTGAGATGCTATGAATGATATAATAGCTCTATAAATAACTAACTAAATAAGAATGTTTCTCCTCTGGTCTCCCATTTTTACAAAAAGGTAGCCAATAAAGGCTCACCATTCTTAAACTTCCTTTTCCTAATGCTCTGATAAACTGAAATGGACTTTAATATAGTATAAAGTAGCACAATTTTCTAGTTAGTGAACTGAAATATTCCCTCTTAATAACAGATTAGGGAAATTCCCTGAGTATACTGTTTAGTAATAAGTAATGCCTGACAGTGCAAACCTAGTCATGTCTACTCAGAAATAAGCCTCACTGAGTTCAATAGAACTTACCCCTAAGTAAGCGTGTGCAGGATTTCAGCCTAAACCAAGCATTTTAATTGACAGTTCTGTCTAAGATTAGCAAAATCTGTATGTATGTATGTATGAAGCAAAATGCTTCACTGTTACATACAACGTTGAGAGAAGTTCATACCCTACACAACGAGGTCTCTGCACAACTAAAAAAGGATTTTACATGGTACTAAAACAATGAACTGGGCTATAGTTTTTAAAGATGCAATTCACAGACTAGTTCTGCCATCTTCTACCACTATGATAAACATGGTTCCTGGGACATTTATGAAATTGGTTTTGTTAGAATTTACTTCTGTCTGTGTTTGGAAAGAGTGCAGTTTAGTCCTAATGACTCCAATAAGCATAAACTAGTAAAGTGTGTGTGTGTGTGTGCGCTCACGTACGAGTGGACACTCAGTTAGGAACTGAAGTTTCATGAAAACTATTTCCTGCTCAGGCCCTTTGAGTCCTTTTGAGGTCTGCTTTAGCCCATAGAATTATTATGCTAAAGTACTTTGAGGGTGGGAGGGGGCGTCTCACACTGGCTCCTATTAATGCCTTTCAAATCCCACTTTTTTTAAAAAAAAAAATTAAATATGTTTCTAAATCCCCTCAGGATTCTAATGATATAGGTCAGCCTTCCCCAAACAAGCACCCTCCAATTATATTAGAATACAGCTCCCATCATCCCCAACAAGTCCAACATGTCTGGAGGGCACTGGATTGAGACGGCTGGTATACATGATGATTTGAGAGCAGCAACATTGGGGCCCCTAGCTATCCCCGCCAACTAGAAGAATTAGCTGATAAGATGGAACTTGCCCACTGCATTTATGAAAATGATGTTGTCTAGCTGCAAACTGAATACGCAAATTACTTTGCAGCCTCTAATACACAGCAATGTTCCCCCACCCTTCCACATGATATGAAAATATTCAAGAGTCATCTTGCTAAGCATTCCAAGGAGCTAGACATAGCAATGATATGCTTCTTATGTGGCCCTTTATATTAAAAGTGAAGTGATTACACCTTTTTGGTTCCTGGTGCCACGACCTGAAATACATGATTCGGAATTTAGTGCTATTGATTCCAAATGAAATGGAACATATTTCTCTAGTTTTAGGACTGAGTAAATTTAGAATGACAGATTCAGAGAACTGAATTTGAATTCTGTTCATAATACAGTCTTTTTCAGGATAAATTTATCTCAGCAAAACTGCTCTCTCTAGGGTTGCATTGACGGTGCTGCATTGGTGCTGAATTCCCACTAAACCTCATGGTTTCCCTCTTGCAGGTTTGCGCTGGGTAATTCCCATGCCAAGGAGGGTGCTCAGGGTTTCCGGCCGTCATCCGGGTGCTGGAGCTACCTCCTCCCCTCTTCCTGGCTTCTGGCGACCAATTGCCGGTCACCATCCACCAGGACCACCACACGGATCGGCTATGGAACGAGGTCAGTTGACAGAAGAGCCGGGGTGACCTCGCTCCCAGCGAAAAAGTCAGGGTAAGTTCCTGACTTTTTACCTGTGCAGCTTCGTGGAAAAGCCCCATGGTGGCTGTGAATTCGCATCTGTGTCATATAATTGACAGAGCACCAATTTGAAGCCACAATTTGCTTTGAACACATTTAGACCACACTTCTGTCTCTCTCTCTCTCTCTGACACATACACACAGAGAGCGTGGGGGGGGGGGAGGGAGAGAGAGCGCTTGGGTTTAACTTTTTCATGTATACATACATATGGAATATTTTAATGTCATATTTTTAACTGATGTAGTTTAAGACACTCCTGCATAGCCTTCTTACAGTTGAGACTTTCCTTTATCAAAAGATAATTGCAGAGCAATATGATAAGACACCATCCTCTATAGCATATACAGAAGTCAGAAGAAAAACAACTGGGCACAATCCACCAGTAACTTCACTGTGCAAATGTCATTTGAAATGAAAAGTTGTGTAAGATTGTGGCTTAAGACATGTGTAAGAATAGTTCCAACCTGATGGACTCTGACCAAATTACATTTTCTTTAAATCATACATAGCAGAGTCCTCCTCCCCGTAATTTTTTAACTCTACTCAGTGGGAGTGGGGATTTTGACACAAAAATAGGAGGAGTAAAAACTTAAATCCTCCCTCCCAAATTACCACGATCCCAATCTGAATTGGGGCCATATATGCTTATATGGAGACAAGCAAACCAATCACGCATAGTTCTCACTAATCACATTATTTTGGCCCTGACAACAAGAGTGTTAATCTAAAATATGCTGGTATTTTGCCACTTCTCCTTTTGCCTTCAGCCCCATAGTTTTGCCTTCAGTCCCTTGCACCACTAGAACGTAGCCCCCAAGAGCTTTCCAAAATTGAATTCAGCCCTCAGGTTGAAAGAGGTTACCCACCCCTGCACTATGCTGTGCCCCCACAGCCAGGTTCTGCAGAACTGCAATTAGTTCCGTGGGCCCAAAGAAGCTTTGGACCGATGCTCTTTGAGCAACAGCTCCCACATGCCACGTAGAAAATTGTGACTGAAATGAAGGGAATTTTCAAATTGTTATATGGGGTGGAGATCTGTTGTCCAAAGGGGGAAGAAGTTAATAAATCCCACTAGGCACACACAAAGTAGTTGGCTGGCACATGACTATAACAGAAGTTCATAAATGTAAGGAAAGAGGAGTTGCTTTAATTTATTTTTTAAAACATTTTTAAAAGCATTTACATAATCAGAATCTTATCACTTTGCAAACTGATCCTATCGTACAGCCCTATCTATATGTTTACATTATGTACATAATTCCTAATTGATTAAAAAAAACCCTCTTAAACATTTCTGATGTTGGTCTGCTAATACAAATAATGATGTTTTTGGGGTCCAACGATCACTGAAATTACCTGGGTTTATTTACATAGATCAGTCTGTTAAACACAACATTTGTGTAAAGGTTTTATATACAGAGTGGATTTTAATGAATCATTTGATCATTTTGTACTTTCTATATTCAAAATACCTTTCAGCTCTTCCTAGATACAGTAACACAGAGAGCATTGTATTACTCTTCACTTCCCTGCAATATGATAGCATGGCACCATAACAAAGAACTTGCAAGATGCTCTCTTTAAATTGGAAAAGACAGTACTCTTTAGATACATTTACGAATGTTTCTAGCTTAAGTAAGCTTAAGTGATCACTAAGGCAGCTTTTGATAATTTAAAGTACTAGAATGTCATTATATAAGCAGCAACGCTCCTTAAACTGAAAATCTTGTTTTAAACATGAATTTAATCACAATTAAGGTTGAGTTAAGATATAGTAATGTACTATTAATGCTACAGACTGAATTTATGTTAAAAAGATTTTTTAAAATTCAGTCTTTTGAGTTAATCCATGCTGGTGTGTGTATGTGTGTTTTGTTAGTCCTGGATGAATATATACCTTCAAAAAATAGAATATAGTTTTCAGAAACTAGACAAGAAATGAGATTAAATGTATTTGGTTACAGTGGTTGAGGTTTTCCTAAATTTAATATATTGTATACCATAAGCCAAGATTTCTGTATCAATCAGGAGTATTAAAGTTATGGTTTAAATTACCCAATTTGAAAGTAGTTGCCATTTGCTTTTTCTATTTATCAAATGAGAGACACCTGTGGAATTTCATGAATTCACAGAACATAAACATATTTAGAGCACAAGCCTGTGCATGTTTAGACAGAAAAAGCCGTACAACTCCAAGCATTCCCCAGTGAATGCTATGAGTTGTAGGACTTTTTGTTCTGGCTAAACATGCAAAGGATTGCACTCTTACTTAGAAGCAAGGCTTATGTGTGCTTCAGATCATGGTTTTGGAATATTACATTATATATATATGAGCAGTTCCACAAAACAGTTTAATTTTTTTAATGGTTCAAGGCCTCAAGAAATATTTGTAAAAGAGCTTACAGAAAATTTGTTTAATTGATGCCAATATAAAAATAAAATATATTTTGGTATCTAAAAATAAATATAATTATTCACATTTTCCATTCTGATTCTCATACTAGCCCTAAAAGGCAACAGTTAATGGGCAGGTTAGTTCGCAGTAAATGTACAGCTATGGATACTCTTGTTCAAGTTATACATTCAATAATAACCAAAGTTCAAAGACTTTTTCTCTTTGAATCCTTAATCTGTAATTCAATATGCCAATGAAATTTAATTATTAGATAACAAACTATAGAAGATTTAAGATTTAACATTTACCTTCATATATTTTAGAATTTTACACAATTGAGATTTTCAATAGCAGTCTTTATTTCAGGCTATAATTATCCTTTTTTCAAATATAAGTCTAGTACTATCAATGAAGGCATACAATGAGCAAATGGATATAAAAGCTATTTACACTGATTTGGGGAGGGACGTGGGGACATTCTTTTCCTTGCATACACCTATGTAATTATCTTATGGACTTTCTCCTTTGGGGGTATATATTGTAAATATATTAGAGACACATTAACTTAAAGCGTATAACTTCATAAGTTCTATAGTTACCACTTCTGAAATATGTTTTAAATTACTGAATCCGTTGGACATAGTTACAGTTAAAAACAGGAACTTTCAAAATCTTTTATTTAGAGTCTAAAATTAAGACAATTTCAGAAATTCCTTTCTCTTCAGTTCAAACACTGTAATTCTATCAAATCTAGGCAAATATTTTTATTTTACTTGTTGCCAGAAAACATTCCACATTTTAAAAAAGAGAAATTCCTAGAAAAAGGCATTTAACAGAGTTATGCTATGCATTTACGTTGGAAAATAAGTCCCTTTGTGTTCAACAGGGTTTACTCTCAGTGATGTCTGCACAGGGATTGTGGCCTTAAAGCACAATCCAATGCTTTAGTCCCATTGAGTTTAATAGGACTTACTCCCAAGTAAGTGGGGAAGGAATTGCAGCTTTACACTATAATAGTATACATGTCTACTCAGTAGTAAGCCCCATTAAATTCAATCAGACTTACTTCCTGGTATATTTCTAAGATTGCAGCTTTACAATGGAGTTTACTCCCAGGTAAGGGGGTATAGGATTGAAGCCTTACTGTTCTAAAAGCAATGGCTTTCCTGTCATCATGTAATCAGTACAAATGAGATATTTGTTTTTCAGTGGCAGGATCTACATAACTGCTTTATAACGGTTTATAACAGTTTTGACAACTGTTTGGGCCCAGGACACATTATAGATATCGTTTTCAAAGTGTTATATCCTGCTTGGTGTAGATCTGGCCAGAGAGTATATTCCCATGCACATTTACTCCAAAGAAAATCCAATTTTATTCAACAGGGTTTCCTCAAAGAAAGTGTGTATAGCCTTAGGTGTGGCTCATTTCAAATAATGCAATTCAAAGATATTGCTCTTTTAAAAAATAATAATAATGAAATAAATATAATGTACATTTTAAGGGTTATTTACTGTGACATAAATTAATTGGAGATAGCTACTCTTTCTAGCAAATTATGTAGACAGAATATACTGCATTTTATTAGCTTTAATTTATTTGTTTCTTTTGACTGTATAAAAATAACAAATATTTATGTAACGTTTGCTTATACTAGCAATGAAAATTTCATAATGCAATCAAAAACAAAGTCTATCTTGTCATATATGAAAAGTAACTTGCTTTTAAAAGGACGGTCATTGAGTGCTCAAACAGTCTTGAGGCTTCATTGTGCCATTAAAATTGTGCCATTCTGCTGCAGTCCTCAAAACAAAATTAACCCATTTAGTTCTATGGGATTATTGTAGAAAAAAGACTAAAAACACACATTCCACAACAGTTTTTAAATGATAACTTTTTTTTTTTGAAGAGTAGATTTTTATTTCTCAAGAAAGACTATATAGTTATAACTGTATTCTCTAATCTTATAATTTAACTAAATGTATTTTACAGTCCTGGTATATTGATGCAACGTAGGCTTTCCACACCTTATGATGTTATCTCTCTTGTTACACGTTATATAAATCCATTGCATGAGGCTTAAAGATATACCTATTTATGTTTGTCCTCCTCCAGTTTATTTTCTCTTTACACACATTGTAAACCTTGTTATTTTGAATTCCCATTTCCTGCTGATCATTTTATTTGCATAAAATCTCATGCCTTCTAGTCTACAGCTAAACCTGAGGTAGGCCAATAAGAGAAACAGGTATTATTTATGTTTGAAAATACATGTTGTAACTCTTCTCCTCATTTTAGATCCCAGGCTGAAAGGGAACCTCTTGAGCAGTCACTGTCCCAGCAGGTTTGAGGTTCATGCCTGCGTAGCTCTTACTACTGCCAAAATTGAAACGGCATGCAAGTCTCTGGTACTTTGAGGGATAAAGAGGGGTTTGCTCTAATTTCCCAATCAATTTCTTTCAAATATAGGGAGTCTGACCTGTTGGTAGAGTCCTCCACCCAGGTAGGCACTGTGGCTGTCCACACATGGGCATACCACTTTCAAAACATAGGGAGCATTCCCCCACCCTGACCTCTGTTTCTTTCTGCTTTATTTCCGCCCCCACACACACACACACCACTGCCCCACAGCTTTTTTAAAAAAATAGTATTTGTAGCTGTCTGCATCAGTGAAAAATCTGAGACACTGGGTTGGATCCAGACTTCTGCTGGCCATGTTAACTTATCTCATGCCAGATTTAAGGTAGCCACGGTATTATGTCCTACGCCAGACATAAGTTAGTCATGGTTAACTTGTCCCATTGATTTCAATGGAACTATAGTGTGATTAACTTCATCTGGATACAATCCATTATTTTCAAAAACTAGAACTGTGACGTGTGAACTACAGAGGATAGCTGCACACATTTTGATAGTGGGATCCACATCCTACTTAAAGGCAACATAATTGCATTTAGACACTATAGTCCATTGACTTCTATAGGACTGAACCAACATACATCCAGGTACTTCAGCATTATGGGAGTTACTGGGAGAGTTGCTACTGAGTTCAAGATGAGCTGAATTGTGTCTTGGATCATTTACACTTACATCTCAAAGACCGGTGAGATAGGACGAAGGGTCGTAAGGAACCACTGCTGACTGGAGGCAAAGTGGAGGGGCCCACACGTGCCCTTACTTGCAGCCATCTCTTCTCAGAGAGCAGTTTTGGAAGCATTGTACTAGTACACCAGTGGTGAATGACCAGCAACACCCAATGACATTATCAACCCATTCTCATGCATGGTGCTGCAAGCAGGAACATGTTTGCTCAGTGTGTTCTGAGCCCCCACCACAACCATTCAGCAGCAATCAATAAAGTCAAGCCCCACCCCCAATTAGTGCTCAGTGGCGGTCTCTTACAGCCCTCCATTCATTTCAGCCGCCTTTGTGTTCATTTGTTACAATCCAACACAGAATTAGGTGAATGTAATGCCACACACTTAAATGTGCGTTGGATTGTGGCCACCATGATATATCTCATTTTATTTATGACTGGGCATTCTTCGATATATTGGACAATTTCGGTGCCGATACGGGCAGAATAAGATTTTGGTTGGTGCACAGTTATATTTTTGTGTTTTCCCCAATGTAACAATCATTTTTAACAGAAGGAATAACAAAATACTTTTCATTAATATTTTGATACATCTAATAATTCCAAAGTAGTTTTCATGTAAGAGTGAACAAAAACCAACTCCTTCTGCCATTTTTTCCACAGACATAAAATGTTACTCATACATGTGAGGGGCAGAGTTGTTGGTTTCATAAGTCCCTGAAATAAACACTTCCTGCATATTGTCAAAACAGCAGGGTTATATCCAGTTACCTTCTCTTAATCTTCAGTCTAGTTCTGATTATCTCTCATCTCGAAAAGGCCAAGGAAAAGCCTGCTTTCAGGGTTAGATTTGCAAAGTATAATTTTCAGTTTACAAATCCATTTATTAGTGCCCTTTCAAAAAGATGAGTTTGATGCATTTCCCTATAGAAACTGGCCTCTCTGCCTTATGATTTTTTTTTATTCAACTAATTGTTCAAAACTTTCAAGAAATAGTGCCTTAGATTTAGAAAACTACTACATGAAATTTCTAAACCAGTAGCCACATATTAAAGATTGGTATTTTTTTATTTTTTATTTTTTGGAGGGGGGATATATGCAGATTCAAGGTTCCGTTTTCAGCATAACTTGTTCTTCTGACTGACCCGAGTGTAGCTAGGTATCAATAGAAGGAACAGTTATCTAGCTGTTATCTTTTTGGCACCAGGTCAAAACTTTTCTTTTCTCCCAGGCATTTTAACAGCTTAAGTTGAGGTTTTAACTGACTTTGTGGCCAGGCTTAACAGTTTAAAATGTTTTAAATGTCAGCTGTTTTATGTTTATGGTTTTAAATTTTGTATATTGACTTTTTAGTGTTCAATCTTTTAATTTTTGTAAACCGCCCAGAGAGCTTCGGCTATGGGGCAGTATATAAATGTAAATAATAATAATAATAATAATAATAATAATAATAATAATTTGACTGACTTGTAGGGTGACCATATGGAAAGGAGGACAGGGCCCCTGCAGCTTTAACAGTTGAGATGAAGTGGGAATTTCACCTGGTGCTGCATGCATACAGATGACACCTCCTGAAATTCCCTTTTCTATACAACTGTTAAAGATACAGGAGCCCTGCCCTCCTTTCCATATGGTCACACGATCACTGAGTCTACTTTGAGGCTGAGCTTTGTAAAGCTTTGCACCTGGAATTCAGCCATGCTCATGTCTGAGATATCACTGACATTCATAGAGCTTCAGATTGCAAGATTGGGCCCCCAAATAGCAACTTGCAAGCACTTCTTGCAGTATTCCATAGGATATATCTGCAGCATGCCTCTAGAGGAACAAATATATAATATTAAAATATTCCTCCCAGCCAAATATAAAATCTAATGCAGTGTGGAGAATATTAAAATCCCATATACTATAAACACAATCCAACTGGAGCTTCATGCAAATTAGCCTTTTAATACTAGATTTAACAATGAAAGCAGGGGAACTCTGTAACCAAGAGCACATAGGCAGGATTGGGACCAATGGTTCCTAAAGTGATAGAGAACGATGGCTCTAGATGCACAAGTCCTCGGATGGTGTCGCAACCAATTTCCCCTAGGTCTAGAGTTTATATGATTTAACCTAGTCATATGGAAAATTACTAGTACTCCACAAGATAGACAGATGTACATTGTACCTAAACTGATACTCTGGTTTGCTGGTTGTAGACTGCAAGCAATCTTTCCCCAACAATTGGCAAACATTTCCCGCTAAATTCCTGCTAAAGGTTATCATAAAAACATGTGCCCATATGAGAAGACAAAAAGGATCAGCAAAACTTTCTCTCTTGTTTTTCAGAAGATGCTGAAGAATAAGATGTATACTTTATTTGCCCCCTACCTCACAATAGTTTCAATAGTTTCAGTCAAACTCTTTAAGGGTGCAATCCTATGCATGTTTTCCGGCTGGGGAATGCTGGGACTTTTTCCTGTCTTGCACCCTAAAGCTGACACATTTGTACTGGCATTAGGCAGGTCAGGAATAGATCTTATTAAGCAGACTAAAATTGGTTATAGAGTTCTTGACTGCAATTCCTTTTCCTTCAGGTTCAGTAATGGCCAATGGCTAGACAATAAAAATAACTGAACTGCACTCTTTAGTGATTCACTGGCCAGAGAAGGGGTAAACATTTTTTTTAAAAAAAATGACTAACTATAAGTTTCTGCAGGCATGACCATGCAGCTATTTGGACTTTGTTTAGTGTGTTGGGATGAGACTCCCACCTCTGCCTTGTACTCAGTCTTTTGGGCAGGCTACTTGTCTCCCATGGAAGGCATTTTGTGGTGGTGCCCAGGACAGTTTCTCAAATTGCTAAATGTGCCCATGACCCAAAACATTTGCCTACTTCTGATATAGAGGATCTAAGAGTATTTGGAAGCTTCAGTGGTGCAAAATGATGCAGTTAAGCTGCACACCAGTGCACGTACTTGACTTGAAAACCCTAAACAGCTTAGGACCCGGCTATCTAAGAGCCCACCTCTCTTGTTATGAATCTGTTCAGTAATTAAGATCTGTAGGAGAGGCCCTCTTGAGAGGCAGCATTGCTCACAGACACCTGCTTGTTGGGCACATGTGAAAGGGCTTTCTGCTGTGTCGCTCCCAAACTGTGGAAGGTGTCCCCTCAAGAGCTACTCTTCCCCCCTTCTCTTGGCTTTGAATGTGTCACTGCTTTTAATGTTCTTTTTTCCCCCTCATTTTAAGTTTGGTGCACTGCGATGATGGCTTTTTAGCAAATAAGGCAGTACATAAACATTAGTAATAAATGCACTATTGCAGAGCATCTAATCCCCAGAGTGCATATGCAGATGGTGGTGTTTCCATCTGCGCTAATCTGTGGTTTGACCAGAGGATGGACAGGAAACAGTGCCGCTTGTCTTGACTGCAAAGTTGGTATCAACTTTCACCAGTTTTGTGTTAAGAGGGGGAAAGTACCTTTTAACTGCCCTTCCAGTTCCAAATTATTTGCCACAGTAGCAGCAGCAGCTAGTTAAGAACATGGCAAGTCACCATCAGGCCTTGTCAGTGACATGGCCTTTGTGGTGCTGAGCACTGACTGACTCAGTTGATTTAAAACTAGAACTCTTCATGGGACTCAAAGTACCCCAAAATCGGTGGCAGCTATTGAGGCAAACTAATCCTATCAAAACCATGGATGGAGAATGTAATGCCCTCCAGATGTTGCCAGACTAAACCAGTAAGAACAAATGCTAAACAGCACACAACTGCGCAAAAACTGAATAACAGCCAAGATAGTGGGGTAAAAGGACAGGTATAACATGTGAACATAAAAAAATTATAACATATAACATCATATAACTATAACATAAAGTATACATTTATACATGATAGAGTAAAGTTACAAAAACAGGTTCATGTATTTTGCAATGAACTGCTGAGTGGGATAAGTCTTTACAGGACTCTGGATTTTATACCTGTTTCACTGCAGCTTCCTCAGAACCTCACTATAATTACTGCAAAACATAACATCATACAAATGAAAATAAATCCCCAAACTGAGGTTACACAGACGGAATTTGAAGATAAGATAAGGGTAATATGAATTCCAGCTAAAAGTCCATAACTCACCACCACTAATAAGCTTGTGCCGTGGGAGAAAAGGTGAGGCAATTCTTAAATTGTTCCTCTGCCCCAAAGCATCTTTGATTGTCCTCCAAGATGGATTGACTAAAGAAAAGTACAAACTTTCAATTACAAGGTTAAACAGAGAAGCATCAAAATGGTAAAAGATTAGCAATTCTTCTAACCTCAAATCCTAGGCAAGTTTTCAGAAAGCTTCAGGGGTGATGAGTTTTTTGAGCAGCTATGATCATTTTTACCTTTAAGGTCTCTCTTATACAAGGTGGTTACCTTCCCAGAAAAGACAAGAGTTCAGGCTTGTGTTCAAACTCTTGGACTGTACTGTGTCTAATTTAAAGTTCCATTCTGCCTCCCTCCTTATATCTGTGGGCATAGACTCTGTCAATAACCAAGAATCTGAGATCATTATAATCGCTGTAATAATCAATATAATGTTGGACTAAGGATGCATCCAGAACTCGATGTCTTAGTTTTGAACGGTGTTCTATGACCTCCATATAACACACCACAAGGACAAATGATGATGTAAATGGCCTTATAGGCCCCTTCCAACTCTACTATTCTATGATTCATTTTGTAGCAAAGTTGGAAAAATGGCATAAAACAAACCACCGATTATCAGTAGGATGTTCAAAAATGGCAGTTTGAATGGATAAAGTGCATACTGTGCATCCATTGCATTCAAAATGGCCATGAATTTTAATGTCTGAATTGGTAGGGGGATCAATGTTGGAGTGGACTAGTTGATCCCTCAGATTTTTGGTTCATCTTAATCCAAATCATGTAACATTGCTACACCCAGGTAGGTGACTTACCCCATCCCAATGTATGTGTATACTTTTTATAATGGCACGGGATAAATGAGAGTATTCCAAAGGACATGTGATCCTGTTCTCAGAGCACCTAGTTGGAGCTGAGGATTGAACGTGTGACCTTCTCCATGAAAAGCAGGTACACTCCCACCAAGCTATGGCCATTCCTTATGGCCCTCCAGACTTTGGGGTTGACCTCAGCCTCTTGTGTTTTTCAGAATAACCATTTTTAACATTTTATATTTATTGTTCAGTCTCTCTTCCACTTCTAGCTCAGCAGGCAGTGCCAATGGCTGTTGCTACCCCACTGCAGCAGAAGGCTGCAAGCAGCTACCTTTATTGATTTAATTAATTAATTAATTAATTTTATTTCTATACTGCCCAATAGGTGATTCTCCGCTGGATCTGGATCTGTATTCTATATACCAGCAAAACAAAAAGGCAAGTGCTTCTTTTGGAAGATGAAGGGTTGTGATTGATTGATTAGCTAATTTTTGAGATTGAAAACATTTTACAAATTTAAAAAGGTGTTACCTGGTAAACTTTAATTGCCTTAGAATTCCAAATAAAGTAATTCATGTATATTAGCCCGGACAGAAAACTAAGATTGGAGCTATGTTAGTTCGTTGTGCTTCAAAACCAATAGAGTTTCAAGGCACCTTAAAGACTAATAGATGCATTGCAGCATATGCTATTGTGGACAAGAGCCCATTTCAGGAGATGCATGTCGTTTTATTGTCAGATGGCATGTACATATACACACATGAGTGTAGAAAAAACAAAATTGTAAACAGTGGCATCATTGCCTTTTAGCCCCATTCTTCTTCTCTACACCCATGTGTACATATATACTTCCTAGCTGATAACACTTCATTTCATTTCTACATCATCCAATAGCCCAAGCTCTCTGGCCGCGTCACAAGAATTACAACCCCAAAATCCAACACAATAAAAACTTAAAATCTTTAACATATACAATTTTAAAACATAACATCTTTAACATATAAAATTTTAAAACAATTTCAAACAGGACCTGATAAAACAACTGACGTTAAAAACTGCACCATTTGCTGTCAAGTGCCTGGGAATAGAGGAAAGTCTTAACCTGGCACCAAAAAAATGACAATGTTGGCACCAGTCAGACCTCAGTGGGGAATGCTTTCCACAATTGGGGGCTGCCACTGAGAAGTTCCTCTCCATTGTTGCTATTCTCTGACTTTCCCTGTGAGGAGGTACTTAGAGGAGGGCCTCAGATGTTAATTCTAGTGTCTGGGTAGATTCATATCCAGAGAACTGCTCCATCAGGTACTGTGGTCCTGAGGCGTGTAAGGCACGCTTTCATGAACTACCTCGCAACTGATGCATCTTAGTTCATGAAAGCTGATGCCATAATAAATTTGTTAGCATTTATCAAGACTCTTTCTTTTGTTGATATGTATGAAAAGGAATTGACCTTAAATCCAGCATGCTTTTCTGTAAAAGTAACCCCATTGTGGGCTATACAGTTTGTAATTTGAGTGTTCCTCAGGAAGGACAATGTATACTCTAGATGGTTTTAAATTCTTTCACAAGAGGACTTTTTTCAGGACTGGATATTTTACAAAAAGCTAATTTATTCCTAGGTTCTACATAAGGTACCAAAGGAATATGATTGATAGAATATGGATTTATTGTCAGTTGTCAGAGTGTTTTCATGTGTAAGCAATTAATCTGCAGTATTAATTGCTTAAATAGCATGTAACAGGAATGTAAGATCTACATTTGCTAGAATATATATTTAAATTACAAATGCTCTTCTTCTGGTACATATTCCATATTATGTATTCATTTCATTTCCAGCTTTTCTTCCTTCAAATAGGGGTGTTTTTGTTTATTTTTGAGGTTTTTCTTAGACCTGAATACTGAGGATGGGCTTCCAATGAATCAACTGGATTTTTGGCATAGTAGATTCTAATTTGGTATAGAAACGGACAAATCAACAACAATTGACAATAGATACAATATTTTAACTGTATTATTTACAGGCGTACTGACAATGTATGTATGTGACTGTATTTGACATACATTATAATTACTTGTTAGTTTTTGGGATTGGGAGAGAGAGATTAATGTACTTCTTATTGCTGGAAACTGCCTTATAAACAATAAAAAAGGAGTTTAGCACAGAATAGTTCCCTCTTTCATTATAACTTCACAACAACCCTGTAAGGTAGTTTAGGCAAAGGGATAATGACTAATGGCCAACATCATCTGTTGAGTTTCATTCCTTTGCGGGAATTTTAACCAGCTCCCCTAGGCTTAAACCAACTCTTAATCAGACATTTACATAATAGTACTAGAGAGACAATGAAAGCCTCACAGGTGAATTCAGCCACATAATGCTAATTTCATTTCCCATCTATTCTGCTTAGGGTGACCATATGGAAAGGAGGACAGGGCTCCTGTACTTTTAACAGTTGTAGAGAAAAGGGACTTTCAGCAGGTGTCATCTGTATGCATGCAGCACCTGGTGAAATTCCCTCTTCTTCACAACAGTTAAAGTTGTAGGAGCCCTGCCCTCTTTTGTATCTGGTCACTCTAAGCTCCTACAGCTTTAACTGTTGTGATGAAGAGAGAATTTCACCAGGTGCTGCATACATACAAATGACACCTGCTGAAATTCCCTTTTCTATACAACTGTTAAAGATACAGGAGCCCTGTCCTCCTTTCCATATGGTCACCCTAACGCTGCTGAATTATTTGTTCATATTTGTTGTTTCCCCTAGTCCGTCTTTATTCAGGGGTGTTGAACCTCTTTCAGCCTGAGGTCCCAGTTCCATTTTGGAGAAGCTCATGGGGGGGGGGGGCACATTCCAGTGGTGGGTAGGGCTGAAGCCAGAAGAGGCAGGGCCAAAATACCAGTATGTTTTAGCTTAAAGCATACTGCCAGTTCCTAAGCCTTAGGAGAGGCATTTGAACCATTTAGGATGGGGAAAAAACTGCAAAATCACCAAACCATTAGTGCTCAGGGGAAAGGTGGCATGGCCCTTGGGGGAGTCCTAGAGGGCTGGATTTGGCCCCTGGTCCTGAGCTTCTGCACCCAGCAGAGGCTGGTGGCTCCAATTTCAGTGGGGTTGTGAATCCTCTCTGAGTTTCAGTCTGAACGAGCCAGAACTCCAAAGGGGCTTTCCAAGGTGCTGAACCCTGTCCCCGAAAAAGGTTCAGTAACTTGGATAGATCAGATTAGGAATTTGTCAAAGTTATTATCATCATTATCGTCGTCTTCGTCAAGACTTCCTTTTATAGTGTAAACTATCCCAAAGATAAGTTACAATGTATCAATACAATACTCTATTAAAATTACAAAAAATATAATAGCAGTGGCGGGGGGATTAACAACTTTAAAATAATTGCAACAGATGAAATAGTTCTTAAATATAAGGACCCTAAAATCACCCAACTACAGATTAGAATTTTAAAAAGTATTGAAGGTTTTCTTAAAGGCCAACAGAGAGAGTAGGAACATATGAATTTCCCTGGGGAGGGGATTCCAGGGATATGCGGCCACCACAGAGAAGGCCCTGTCTCTGGTGCTTACTAACCTAACCTCACCTCACCTAACCTGGTGGACCAAAAAGAGTAAGGTTCTGTATACTGAGCTTTAAACTCAGGCAGGTAGATATAGTTATAGGTGCGCCTTCAGATAGCTTGGTACTCAGCCATTTAGGGTGTTAAAGGTCACTACCAGCACCTGAAACTGAGCCCATAATAGGCATCTAGTGTTACTGTTGCAGATTTGTATATATATGCCTGACTACTGCAGGTGTCCTTACTGCTGTATTCTACCTCAGCTGACAGTGATGCAATAGGGCTAGATCTTGAGGCCAAGGTCCAGGGCCCAGCAGTCCACCCCCCCCCCCCTCAAATGACTACCCAGAGAGTGGCAGGTGATGAGGGCATCAGAAACAAACTCCACTTTATAGCTGTAGTCATGATGCTGCTATGATTTGTGAGTTTAAAATACAAAATTGCACATGTGCAGAGGTGGTTTTTTGTTGGTTTGTTGGTTTGTTTGAAGAACAAGGCTGGCAAACATGTGATTTTGCTTTCCTATGATATCAGCAATGCAGAAGTAGTTGTGAAGCATGGAATGGTGGTTGGGGGAGAGAAAAGAGAAATGTTAGTTGTGTGCTTCGCAACTGAATGCACCTGACCATCTAAATCCACTCCTCCCCCAAGAACATGAAGTCCAGGGTATAAAGTTGCACCACTGCCAATTGAAGCTTCCAGACTGTCTTAAGTGTGGCTCCACATAGGGCCTTCCTACACAAAGCTTTTATTGTATGCTTATTATTAAAGCCCTTTACAAGATGATGTCATCCTACTGGACCTCTCCTATGCTTTGCAACTATTATCGCACGTTTTTTCTGAATGGTGTTACATTTATAGTGTGTAATTCCACAATTCCGCTATATCATAGTGCCATCTAGTGCCTATATAATAAAACATAAAGAAAGATTAAAAAAAAAATCTCAGAAAAAAGTACATGTAAAGGCACCGATCTTAATCCCGCAAAGAATCTAGAAGCAGAAACCCCGGTAAAGCTGCAGGATAAAAGCCTTGTGTAGAAATGCCCCTTGAGTACATTTAAGAAATAATAATACCTTTCTTACTGATCAATTGTTGTTTTTTAAATGTCATGACAACTGTGATTGTTACCTGCAAGATGTGGCTGAGTTTTAAGTAATGTGAGTGGGCATCTTGCCCAAAGACTGTCAAAAACCTGGAACCAGCACTGACTGGGTTGCTTTGACAAGGATTGCCATCACTTTTCATTTTTTCTGGCTGTATACAGACAGAAAGTCGAAAGATGAGGCTTTCCCAAAATGGAGATGCAGTACTAGAAACAGAATTATCTGTTGAATACCTGCCCATGATGTGGTTGTAAAATGACTTTAAAAACAACAACTTGCATGTATGTAGCACTTGCAGATGTTCTGAACACTTCATGTATGTTGTTTAAGATATCCTTATTGCAACCTTGTAAGATAGATCAATAGTATTGCCCCTATTTAAAGATGAACTGAATAGTAGTTTTATCCTGTGTTTGAAGACTAACTGTGGTGATATAAAATTGGATTTAACTTCACTGGGGAACGTCATGCCTGGGGGCCCAATCCAACCCTTGTGGATTCCCAATCTGTCCCTCAAGGGTTTGGCAGACAGCCATGCACCCTTCCTCTTGCTTCACCCCCTTCCTTCTGACCCCCAGTTAGGTAGTTTCCTGGCTTTTGTGTAGTTTTTCTCCCCATACAAGGTTGAAATGCCTCTCCTAAGACTTCATTACAACAGTCAGAGCTTGAGGGCACAATCCTATGCATGTTTAGACAGAAAAAAGTCCTACAATTCCCACACTGGCTGGGAAATGCTGAGTGTTGTAGGACTCTTTTCCTGTCTAAACATGAATCAGATTGTGCCCTCAAGCTCTGACTGTTGTAATGAAGTCTTTGGTATTTTGGCACCACCACCCTTTTGCCTTTGGTCCCGCCCACTCCTGGAATGTGGGCCCTGAAAATGGAAATCGATCCTTGTGCCAAAAGAGGATCCCCATCCCGGTACAGAATGTTGTTTCTGTCATAATCAGAAGAGGATGGCAATGCCACCCCCATAGGTGTGATTGTCTTTGTATTGGATTCTTTGTAGTTCAAAATATTAAAAGTTTTTAAAAAAAAAAACAGTATTATCCCTACATTGTGAAGGTGATGCTGAGAAAGAGTAGGTTGCTTAAAGTCACCTAAAAGTTCATATTTGAAGTGAGGATTCTCTGCCTGGCACCTTACATTCCTAGTACATTACACCAACTCCTTAAGCAGCCTGCACAAATTGTGGCACAAAATGGCCACAGTCTATCCTCCAGGGTGACAAGCTTTGCATTTAGCATTCTAGCTATACGTTCAGCAAGCCCACCATCTGGTGACTGCAGGAGTCATCATAGATAGAGAGAGGGGCAAGAATAACTTGGAATCCAACCATAAAACTCAAGACCAAACAGTTGGCAGAGCCACTCTGAAGAGTGTATTGTACAGGCAGCAGAGCTTTGACAACTAAAACAGGGGTCAAATCTGCCCCTGCCAGGCTTGATTGCTTGATGCTTTCCCAGCTTTTGATCATTTCCACCTGGCCTGCATTGTAAAAGGCCGAAATGCCTCCCCTAAGGCTTACTCATTAGCAGCCATTCCATAGTCAATGGTGCCCCCTCCTCACTGATTATGGAATGAGCTCCCCACTGAAGCCCACCTGGTGCCCACACTGTAATCTTTTCGGCGCCAGGTAAAGACCACACTCTACTCCCAGGCATTTAATGGTATATGATGAGGCACCTATGTTTGCTGTTTTAGAACAGGTCCATTAGGAAAAACATTGTTTATTTAAATAGTTTTTAGCTGTTTACATTGTTTTAATTTTGTATGTTGAATTTTTTACACTGTTTTTATTATGTTGTATTTTGTATTTTTATGAATTGTTGTAAACCACCCAGAGAGCTTATGGGGCGGTACAGAAATGAAATGAAATAAATAGGTACAGAAATAATAAGCAAAAATATGCTAGTATTTTTGGTCCTGCTCTTTTGCTTTCGGTTCCGCCCACCAATGGAATGTGGCCCAGGAGAGCTTTTCCAAAATTAAATCTGGTCCTCAGGCTGAAAGAGGTTTGGCACCCCAGATTTAAAAGGACGAAGTTGCACAGACACAATATTGAATGAAGTTATAAGGTTTGTCTATGCTACAATTTACCATAGATTAAACTTCTTACAGCTTGGGCTCACACATCTTATGCTTCACTGTACTGCTGCTGGATTAGAAACCAAATGTATGTTTCTGCGATAAAATTATCCCATGACAAAAAAAAAAGAGAATATTCCCATGTTTTATGAGTAAGATTGCCAGTTCGGTGGATTTCCCTTTAGAGCTACCACTGCGTCCAGTGAGGCGTGGGGTTGAGATAGTAGTTGTCAATGCCATTAAGTGTACCACCAGCCAGCACCAAGGGGCTGTCTAAATGCTCAGAAAGCCCCAGGGTGGGTTCACGGTGGCATGGCATTGATTATTTGATGACGCTGCAATCGCACACCTACCTGGGGCTTCCGCTGAAGCTGTGGAGAAAAAAAGTCAGGGACTTACCCCAACTTTTTTCTCCAGAGTGAGGCGAGGATGTGCAAGACGGCATCAAGACAGCACCTCATCTCACTCCAGAGTCTCAGCGGAGGTGTAGCAGGGTGGTGCCTGGTGGAAGGCGAGCTGCAATTGGTCACCTTCCACCAGGAAGAAAGCGGGGGCAAGCTCTGATCCCCGGATGGCCGCCCAGTAACCCCACGCTCCCTTCTTGGCATCAGGATTACCCGGGGGAGGGAAAGCACAGGGTTTGAGAGGAAGGTGGCACTAACCTGGCACAATGAGGACGGCCCTGAAGAGGGAGGGGACCCAAAATCGTTACCAGAGAGCGATGGCTGGGGACAACTGTACCCTACTGCCTCAGGCCCCTTGTCTCACTGGTTGCATCAACAGCTTGAATTTGTGGGTGTAGATTGGTTGTTTCCAGAAATGCATGTGAAGGCATTATGAGATTGTTCACTTTAATTTTAGGATTTAATTGAGAAGTGGACAATTCTATGTTCTTACCAATTGTAAAAATGGTTGTGCAAAGTAAAAGACAAACACCAACCACCTCAAACACACGACTTTCAGCGGCAGTAGTTGACCCGCTCAGCAGCAAGTCACCCATCACAGAGAAAACTGTATGCCTGTGTGAACCAGCCCTCAACTCAAAGGATTTCTACCTCTGCACACCCTCTTGGGAGCAGAGAAAATTGCAGTATACTACCTCAACTTCAAGTGGAACCTATACTAGAGGTACAAACCTGTTAGAGGATATCTGCAAGCTTAACTACATGTAACAGTGTTTTGTAAGTTCTTTCAAATTTAATAGTAAGTACAAGGAGTCCCTTTTTGAATCAGAATCACAGGGCAGAGGAAGAGGAGATTTAATCTTTCCCCATCGAAAAAGCTCTCATTGGCACCAATAGGAAGAGTTTTTCTCCCCTGTTCCTAATTGCAGTGTGAAGGGGGTAGTTTTGACAGGATTGCAGCAGGGGAGTAAAGGGTTAAACCGCACCTCCTTCATTCTGCAGTCTTGATTAGAACAGCCCCCTCAATGCTTACTACTATTTTTTTAAACTGGCATGATATTGCAGGACATGACGTGTAGTTAGGTCCAGAAACTGGTTTATTGTATTTCAGCTGCTAAGTCATTTAGCTCAACATGGGCTTACTGGCAATCACTGATCTAAGTGCTTTATTACCAACACACCAATCCAGTTAATTATATGCTAAAATGGTAAGACAGTCATCCTGATTCTCAGATGTTTTTGATGAAGATGTTACAGGTCAACTCCCAATAAATCATCTTCAACTCAACACTAATGCATAGTGATCTAGCAGGATAGACAAATCCACAATGGCAATTATGTACATGAAACAAATAGATACACATCCTATAGACATGAGCTAGCACAACCAGAAAGCAGAATATGAATATAAATAACTTAATTTTATTCTATTATTTTTTATTCTGCTCTTTTATTGACTGTATTTGTTTTGTTTTGTGTATATGTATATTTTCTATGTGAATTACCTCAGAAATACTAATTGAAGGGTGGTATATAAACCCAGTAAACAAACTAATGAATAAGACCAGCAATACACATATTTATAGACAAAAGCCTTTTGATTCATGCATATTCCACACAATATATCGAAACATTTGTATGCACACTAGTACATGCACCAGTACATGGACTCTTAAACATTTATTTATTTATTTATTTATTTGTTTTATTTATTACATTTGTATACCGCCCCACAGCCGAAGCTCCCTGGGCGGTTTACAAAGGATTAAAAACAATTAAAAACAATATACAAAAATTAAAACAGCAAAAACATACAACATATACACAATCTGTATGTTTAAAACCACTACAACACTTCAAAAAGGAACAAAAAAACCAAAACAAAACAAAAAAACAAACCCAGGCTCCTCAGATATTGCCAAATGCCTGAGAGAAGAGGAAAGTTTTGACCTGGCGCCGAAAAGATAACAATGTTGGCGCCAGGCGGGCTTCGTCAGGGATATTGTTCCACAATTGGGGGGCCACCACAGAGAAGGCCCTCTCTCTTGTTGCTGACCTCCAAGCCTCCCTCGGAGTAGGCACTTGGAGGAGGGCCTTAGATGTTGAATGTAGTGTTCGGGTAGGTTCATGTCGGGAAAGGCGTTCCATCAGGTATTGTGGTCCCAAGCCGTGTAAGGCTTTATAGGTTAAAACCAGCACCTTGAATCGGGCTCGGAAACATACAGGCAGCCAATGCAAGCGGGCCAGAGTAGGTCTTATATGCTCGAACCTACTGGTTCCGGTTATCAATCTGGCCACTGCATTTTGCACAAGCTGCAGCTTCCGAACCACCTTCAAAGGCAGCCCCATGTAGAGCGCATTGCAGTAATCTAACTTGGAGGTTACCAGAGCGTGGACAACTGAAGCCAGGTTATCCCTGTCCAGATAGGGACGTAGCTGGGCCACCAACCGAAGTTGGTAGAAGGCACTCCGTGCCACTGAGGCCACCTGAGCCTCAAGTGACAGAGATGGTTCTAGGAGAACCCCCAAGCTACGAACCCGCTCCTTCAAGGGGAGTGCAACCCCATCCAGAACAGGTTGAACACCCTCTATCCGGTCAGCGGAACCACCCACTAACAGAGTCTCAGTCTTGTCTGGATTGAGTTTCAGTTTATTAGCCCTCATCCAGTCTACTGTCGCAGCCAGGCACTGGTTCAGCACATCCACAGCCTCACCTGATGAAGATGAAAAGGAGAAGTAGAGCTGCGTGTCATCAGCGTACTGATGACAACGCACTCCAAAACTCCGGATGACTGCACTCAATGGTTTCATGTAGATGTTGAACAGCATGGGGGACAAAACTGACCCCTGCGGAACCCCATACTGGAGAATCCACGGGGCCGAGCAATGTTCCCCAAGCACCACCTTCTGGAGCCGACCCCCCAAGTAGGAGCGGAACCACTGCAATGCAGTGCCTCCCACTCCCAACACAGCCAGTCGTCCCAGAAGGATACCATGGTCGATGGTATCGAAAGCCGCTGAGAGATCAAGGAGAATCAACAGAGTCACTTTCCCCCTGTCTTTCTCCCGACATAGGTCATCATACAGGGCGACCAAGGCTGTTTCCGTATCAAAAACAGGCCTGAAACCCGACTGAAATGGATCCAGATAATCGGTCTCATCCAAGAGTGCCTGGAGCTGCAGACACTGAGACATCACTATCAAGTCAGGTGTTCCCCCCTCCCTCATTCCTCACCCCTCACCCCTGCCCTCAACTTGTATTTTTGTAACGTCTTGTCTGATCAAATGATCTGGAGATCTCAAAAGCTTGCACATTTTGCTGATCTTTTGGTTGACCTAATAAAGGTATTACACTAATATGGATTTCAGAAGCCTATGTGGGGGATAGGGCTCAGCATGTTGGATAGCTCCTTTAGAGTTCTGGCTGGTTCCGAGTCAAATCCGGAATGGATTCACAGCCTAAAAGAAATTGGAGCTACCAGCCTCCACTGGATTACATTTGCTTTTTGTGTGGGTAACACAGACCAGTGTTTCACAAATCTTTGATACCTGAATTAGAACTGGTCGTACTACTCTTTACTGTTGCACTCAAAGAGGTCGGTCATGATCAGTTCCATGAACAATGGGAGCAGTATCGTCCTTGAAACTTTGGAATGGCCCAGTTGATATTGCCTCTTGGGGTCTCACCCTCCCCTTTCATAGAATCATACAATGAACTTTGAAGGTCATCTAGTCCAACCCCCTGCTCAATTCAGGAAATCCAGGTCTGGTCCAGCCCCTGCTTGAAGACCTCCAGGCAACACTTCTCAAAGTAATTGGTTCCTTTGTTGAACTCAACGACTTTGCCCCTCATTAAAGGCTCAGGGATGGCACAGTGCTTTCAGGGCAATTTAATACTTTTGGGATTCCCCAATGCCTGTCAGTTGAAGTGGAAGCTACACCAAGGAATAGTAGGGCTAGCCTTACTCCTTCCCTCAAGGTGATGTCACTACCCATATATCTGACAGACCAATAGAAGGATGGGGGATGAATCCAGCATGGAGGCTTAACTTTCCAAGGCACTCTTTAGTCTCACAATACAGTTAGGAAATCACTGGCGAAGGCACAAGGTTATATCCACATCAAACGTACATAAATGCAGGCTTGGGTTACTGAACACACATTTTCCCGGGTCTCTATTTTATTTTCTGAATTCAATTGTGAGGCTATTTATTTCTATTAAGAAACTGGGTAGGTGTACGGTGATAAAAATTACAATACACATGTAGAAACTCATGCATACATACCATATTAACATACATACCTAGAATAAGCCTCCGTTTTCTGAAGGAAATAGACATGGTTTTCCTTGTCAGAATAAGTTTCCATCTTTTTTTCAGTCGAAGAATACAGGAGAGCATGCAGAGATTGACCATACCAAAAAAACCAAAGAAAAAACACAAATATTCAATCTTAGTTTGTGATTATAAATTTTCTTTCCTTCCTTTACTCATGGATGATACCAGTCTTTATACATTGACTGGCTTCGTCTGAAGGTGAAAATCTGGAACTTGGGCTAGGAATATTTGCACCTTAAGGTGAAAGCAAAGATATGAAAATTGCAGAAGGGGAAGGAATGAAAGACATGAAGCTATAAAGAGCTTCAACTAAGCTGGGATTTCAACTTGCAGATGACCCAACTTCTGACCAGTGAAGGTCCCAGACAAAAACTTTTAGGCCCAAAATATTTTTAATTGTAATCAGCTACATGTTTTGAGGGTTTTCCCCTCATCAGTTATCATCCCTCTGGAAATGTTTTTTTAAAAATAATAATAATAAAGACTGAGTTTCTTGAAGTACCGTATTTTCCGGCGTATAAGATGACTTTTTAACCCAGGAAAATCTTCTCAAAAGTCGGGGGTCGTCTTATACACTGGGTGCTGAAACTCCCGGTCCCCCCCGCCCCCCCAAAACAACCCCCTCGCCCGCCCACGCCGCTCTGCGCCCCCTCCCCCCTCCCCCCTGCTTACCTTGCAGGGACGTCCGCTCCTGACCGGCGCCGGCTGCTACTGCCAGCGGGCTTTGCGGCCTGCTCCAGAGTGGCGCGCCGGGGGATGTCAGCACCCGGTGCGCCACTCTGGAGCAGGCCGAAGCCCGCTGGCAGTAGCAGCTGGCGCCGGACGGGAACGGACGTCCCTGCAAGGTAAGCGCGCCCCCCCTCCCCCTGCCCCCCTCCCCCTGCCCCCTGCTTACCTTTCAGGGATGTCCGCTCCCGTCCGGCGCCGGCTGCTACTGCCAGCGGGCTTCGCGGCCTGCTCCAGGGTGGCACGCCAGGTGATGACATCACCCGGCGTGCCACTCTGGCCGAAGCCCGCTGGCAGTAGCAGCCGGCGCCGGACGGGAACGGACATCCCTGAAAGGTAAGCGCGCCGCCGCCCCCTCCCCCCTGCCCCCCTCCCCTGCCCCCTGGAAAGAAGTGGAAAGAAGTGACTTAACTTTGGAAAGAAGTGGAAAGAAGTGACTTTGGTGTGCGTTGGAAGAGGGGTAGTCTTATACGGCGAATATATCCCAACTCTATATTTTAACTGGAAAAGTTGGGGGTCGTCTTATACGCCCAGTCGTCTTATACGCCAGAAAATACGGTATGTTCTTTACTCCAATATTCCATGATCCTTAGCCTCAATCTACACATTATTTTAAAGATATAGCTAGCTGCTTTGTCTTTTTCTTCTTCTTTATTCAAAAAGTAGTGCAGGGGATTCAATCCAGATTGGGACCCTAATATGCGAGAATAGGGTGCTTTAACTGTTTGCGCCCCCCTCTATTGTCCCAATCTGGATTGGGGGTGCCTTCAGTTTTCATTGCCAAGACAAATGAATTACTTTTTGGCAATTTAAATTGCAAATGTGAGCGGCTCCAATCTAAATTTGGACTACAATGGCAGCAAAGGATTAAAGCCCCCAACTTTCCATGCTAGGTCCCAATCTGAATTAGGTTCTTCACACTTACTTTTGAATGAAAAGGGGAAAAACACATGTGTGTAATTTTCTAGGATTCTATGTGGCTATGATCGCACTAAGTGTTAGGCTAGGCTTTACAGTAAAACATCAGAGCCACGTAGAATCCTAGAAACATATGCACACATTTAATTACAGGGTAGTCCTATATCTGGAGCACTGATATTCTGAGCATATGTTGTTTAGCAAAATAGGTGGAATGCTACAACCAATAGCCTTAGTCATTTCCATCTTTGGCACACAGTTGTTCATTGACTGTAGTCAATGCAGGCACTGCAAATGGAGATCACTGCAATAATGCGTATGCAGTAACAAGAACACATAGACATCTCAAGCACAACATGTCAATCTGGGGGTCTGAATTAAAGCAAACAAACAAACAAAAAGTTCCTGGCAACTCCCCCACCCCAAAAGCCAGTGCTGTGACACTTGAAAAATAAATGAAATAAGCTTCCATAGGCTGTTGCCCACTGCGTCAAATAAATGAAGCGTACAGTCTATTTTTTCTCGTCAGTGTCCTTTTTTCTTTTAACTGGAGCAGGTGAGCAACCTAGGTAGACCTTGTGGCCCTTTCCATCTCTACACGCCTTTGCCCTTTTCATACTTGGAGCAGTCGGCCCCAATGCTTTCCAAAATAACATCACAAACCCTTGTTTGCTCTTCCATGGCTGTAAGGACTCCAACCCAGACAACTCTCCAAGGGTGTTACTTTTCACACCAGAGGCTTGAAGCACTTCTCCCTTTAATCGGTTGGAAAAACCTGTGTTGGTCAGAATGTTCATCTGCATCACAAGTGCCTATGTAGTGCATTTGCAGTGATGAGACATTGTCACAGGGCTGTCTGAGCAAGGGATCCTTGCTGTCTAAGAATTACTGTGTTTTGCTTTCCCCAGTTTTAAAGCTCGGCATTCTTTAGTAAGAACTCATGGGCCCTTTCACAAAATATCAAGTATCCTTTTCCAATCAGGAGTAACTTCACAGAATTCTGCTCCCAGTTACGGAAGAAATTCATGCCCAGAAAAATAAGCAGTTCAATTAGGTCTGGAGTGGACAAAACGGCCTGTGTACTTTCCATCTTTCAGCAGGGTTGCCCCATATCTACCAAGCAAACATATGGCAATCAAGAGCTTGCAGAGCAAAGTGGGCCCATGGAGGAGCAGAACAGCAGATCTAACACTTGATTCCCAACCTTGCCAACTCACAACAGTCAGGGCATAAGGTGTGTGTGTAGGGGCATATTTGCTGGGCTTTTCAGCCCAGGGGATCTGTGTGTTTCCATCCCCCTGCCTCTGACAAGAATGGAGAGGGGAATCAGGGCCCTAGTCCAGGCTGCAACCCCAATATTGTGAGGAAACAAATGGAAGCTAAACTGTAGACACATAAAAAGTGCTGATTATTTATTCATTTAAACTGCTACTTAATTTGTGCTAAAAGTACCCAACATTGCCAACAACAACAAAAATGCAGGTTATGGGCTCCTTTAAATGAACAATTTATTGTACACTCGTGATTGGACACTCATGAAAGCTTGTGGGTCTTTTACATGGCATCGTCAATTACTAGGACATCTCCTGTGGCATCCCCTGAAAATTCCACCATGAAAAGAAACACTTTTAAACTGGTAATATCCTGAAAAAGTGTGATCTTTGTCACTAGATGGCACTGTGTCATTGAAGTGAATGGAGGAGAAATATGCAACTGAATTCAATTCAAACCAAGTGGTTGCCCCTCTCCTCCTGTGTAATGCAGCCCATAACAATTGCACCAAAAAGCAGGAAGCACAAAAGCCTCAGATAAGCAACACAATTCCCCCTTAATGCAGAGATGCTCTATAACATATAAAGGAATAGCAATAATTACAAACATTTTAAAAAGTTTAAAAAATCAGCTGAAACCAAGGCAGGATCTACATTACTGCTTTAAAACAGTATATAGTGGGTTTGACTATACAGTTTTCAAACCGTATTCAAAGTGTTATATCGTGCTTGGTGTAGATCTGGCCAAACTTGCCCACAGTGGATAGCACCATCATATACATATACTATACTACAATGGGACCTACTCCCAAGCAAGTGTGTGTAGGATTGCAGCCCAAAATGGATTAAAAATAACCATTAAGTTAATAGCGAATTCCAGTATATTGCCCTGGGAATGCCATGTCAAAACACTTCTGTTAAAAATCTCTCTCTCTCTCTCTCTCTCTCCCCATACCATGTAAGTTATAGGTGTTCTGTATTTAGCAAACCTGCCCATCCACCCTGATTGCTACCTACACAATAAAACACAAGCTAGTTTGTTCACTGTGGAAGGAATACCTGCACATCTGAATCCTGAAAAGAATCCTGGCATCTTGCATAGATGAAGAACGCCACATTCGTCCAGGGCCATGTGCTGTTAGATGCACCTACTCCTTGTGGGAGGCATTCATGGAAATTAATGGAGAAACCATTTGTTAAGTATAGGTTTTCCACCAAAGACATAAGATCTCAACTAACTTCATTTGCAGATCAAAGTATATGTGTATAAAGAGAACAGGAGAAACAACAAAGCAGCCTAATGCGCTGTACTAGCTACCAGCTCACTTTCGCCAGGGTCAAAAATCAGGAAGTTGTTCCTTAAAGGTACAGCAGCACTACTTTAGAGAACTGGTCAGTACACCTCAAATTCCACTCAGTAGAGTGTCTGTGCTCTTATCATCCCCCCCCTAACAGATTGCTGTACCGTGGTAATTATATCTTGAATTCACATTATTTATTAGTACTTTGGCATAGCTATAAGCAGCACAACAAAATGTTCTAGGTTCTATGCTTCAGATATCTTCAAAACAGTCTTCTTGGAAAACAGGAAGAAAATATATTTATTTTATTTTTATTATTTATCATAACATTCAAAATCCCACTTTTCCATTCAATTTGAACTCTCAGGGTGGCTTACAATTATAGAAGGAAACAATAAAAAATACAAAATTTAAAATGGCATCAGAGGGATTAAAAGAAGATTAAAAGAAGATTAAAAGATTATGAAAGCCAGTGTGGTATAGTGGTTGAAGTGTTGAAATGGGAGTCGGAAAATCCAGGTTCTAGTCCCTATGCGGGTATGGAAGCTCACTGGGTGACTTTGGGCCAGCCCAACCTACCTCGATATTATTCCAGAATAAACGGCTGGTGTAGCTGGCCCCTGAGTCTTTAATAACTGGTATTCTACAAATCTAATATTTCTGGTGGAATTTAAGCATGCCCTGATTTAGTATAATAAACAAGATGAATGTGAAAGTGTTCTTGATGCCATTGACAGGGTTTCTAAATGTGGTTCTGCCCAATCTAGCAAGCAAGCAATCTGTTCAGCAAAGTCAGATGGCAGGCAAAGATCAGAAGTACAGTATCAACAGTCAAGAAGAAGGACAGTCCAAAAGCAGGGTCTGAACCAAAGTCAAGCACAGGCAAACAGTTCAAATCAAGCACAAACCCAAGAACAGGGTCTTATCAGGACTCCAAGTGGCGGCAGCATGAGAGATCAGTCCAGAGAAGAAGCAGGGCCAGGAAAGTTAGGTTGCAAGGTATTGGGAGCCAAACTAAAGGTATTGTTCCCTCCCTAGAACCGAGGCTTATAAACTGGAGCTCCCAAAGCCCACCCCCCCAGATTCAGCAGCAGCACACCAGAAACTTCTAAATGAAGCCCTCCTTATGAGGAGGGCCCCACTCATGAGGCGTGTCACAAGAAGCCTTTCTTTGTAAATGGGCACTCCTTTTCACAGTGATTGTTCTGCTCTGCCTTTTGAAACACCACTGCTCTTGGTGGACACTTAGCCTTCATCTTAGAGATGGAGTACCCCTCCACTTGTACAGATGGATCTAAGGCCATCTCCCCAAGGACCAAGGCTCCTCTTGGTCTGCCTCCCAGTTTCCTTGTATGTGCTGCTCCCTGATGCTGTTTGGCTCTCAAAGCCCTGGCTCCTCCTCTGAAGATGATTCCTCCAATGAGGGCATGACAGACCTGAACTAGATGCTGGAAAGACAGAAGTGCTAAACATACCACTTTCAACTCCAGCCAGTTTATGCTGTTGGCAGTTTATCTTTTTGATGGACTTCTTGTATGTTCACAACTTTTGGATCTGAGTCACCTGCAGTGGTTGGTGGGGTTCTATGTAGTCTTCAACTCATGAGCAGTCCTTCTACACTCTACCCATGTTCCAGTGGGGTTGAATAGCATATCAGGAAGCCCATGAGTATGTCCTCATTTTGGCGGAACATGTTCTTCACTGTCTGAATAGCTTTTTCTGCTTCCCATATTTATATGAAGGAAGTGTGGACTATTGGTGATACACTGAAACTCAAAAACTACTACAACGTGTTTGAAGTCAGTGCCAGAAAATTGTGGCCCATTATCTGTTCCTAAAAAGTAAGGAATGCCATGGAAAGCAAATATACTGTCAGTACACTAATCATTTCTAGTTTTGCTGTCACCAAAAAGTGGGAGGAATAGTAGTTAATGGCAACAAGATCAATTGAGTCTTTGAAGGTAAGATCAGCTGCCAATAGTTGCCACAGATGATCTAGTAATTATGTTGTGATATAGGTTGTTACTGGGATTGGTTTATACTGAGCTTGGCAATTAACTACCCAAACTTGGCAATTAGCTACCCAAGCCTATATGTAAACCAGAGACTTCCCTGAATCAGCTGAAGTGCCTAATTACCATGGCCACATTCTAGGGGATTGGAAAGCAAACTGCTCTAGTGGTGCAGTCTTGAGTGGTTCCATTCTGATTTGCCTGAAGTGTGCTGTAATGTGCAGTCAGGGCTTGTGGCAGTTTGTTCTGTCATTCCAGTTTTGCAGTACCTTTCTCTCTCCTCTACCCCTTTTGCTAGGTTTCAGTATACACTCACTACTGTTACATACTTCCTGGTATTTTTAAAGCATTTGAGGTTTTAAGACCAATGGCTTGCTTTTATCTTGCAGAATCTGGTTCTGTTGGTTAACAGAACCACTTCTCACACCATATTTTATTAAGAGAGATGGGACAGGTGGGATGTGTTCAACTCCTTTATTACAAAGCTGTCCCTTCCTGATGACATCTTCAGAAAGTTAACTCTTATAGGATACATAGCTTGCCTTGAACCAGTGACCTGAAGGTACTGTCTCTATATTTAGGTTTTCAAAATCACTCAAAGCAGAAATCAGGAGTGATTTGCACACAGCATATGACAGAAATCTGTTGTCTTGATCAATTTCCCAATGGACAAATAAACTGAATATTTGCCAAGCAATAGGATTTGAAAATTGGCAGGTGACTAAAGAGTAGCTCACCTTTTCTGCATTAGCAGAATCCTATACATTTAACTCATCCACACGGAAGGAGTTTCCATACTCTTCTTAGGGCAGTAAATTGAATTAATCAATTCTTCTCCCAATGAGGAAGTAATTTATGATGTTCCAGGTTTAACTTCCTTTACTGTAATTTAAACCTATTGGCTTGGATCCAGAAATCCCATGAATGGAGTTACATTCATGGGATACTTCTGCTGGCAGAAGGGGGGCATTTTCACCAATGACAAGTCTAGCAAGTCTAGATCCAAGTCATTCTTTCCTGCCCTGCCCCAAGTGATACTGTGAGTAGGCTTTATAATGTTTTACCCATAATCTTTGGACAGGTACACACTAGGGATGTACAGATTCTGTAAATCCATTCTGTCTGCGCTTCACAAATAAATTCAGAAAATTGAGCATCAAATGAGCATATTTTCGCACGTGCATAAATGCACACTTTCCATCAAATTGTGTAAAATCCCCAAGAATGTATATTTTCACTCTTTAACCTATGGAGGAAATGCACATTTTTTGCCCTTTAATTTTTCTTTGTATATTTTCCTATGACAAAATTCACGCAAGATTTCTGAAGGCTAGGAAAATGGTTCACAAGTCTGTGGAATCTGCCTGACAGGAAGAAAGCCGATTTACTGAAGAATTTACAGGTCAGATTCATAAAATTCCAAACATTTCATTCCATTGCGGATTTCTCCGACATCCATAGTACACACACACATGCCGGTTCTTCTGTTCACTATGGCATCAAATTGATAATTTACATGTGTAAATGATCTGTCTGATAAGCCACCAAGCACCACAGTTACAGTATTCATAAGACCTGACTTCACCTCAGTGACCTTGCTTTTCAGTGGAGGTAATTGACACAAGTCATCAAGTGATGAGAAATCAGGCCTTACATTTTTGCACAACATTTCCAGTTCTTTTAAACTTTCCTCATGCCATGCCATGCCATGCCTGCACCTGTACCTTGCAGTTTTTATTCTCTGAATCCTTTCTAGTTCGTTAGTCTTTTTCTTGAGATGGGGCAAAAAATGCAGCCATTGCCAAACAAAGCAATACTCTCAGTACCTTGTCTTGCAGATTATGCTTCTCTTAATGCGACTTCAAATGAATGGTATTTGTAGAGGGGTGTGTGTGTGTGTGTGTGTGCATTTACACACACACACGCACACACATGCACACACATTTGCCAGTCAGACATGTTTTGCTTATGGCCTTTGCAAAAGTTCAAACATCCTCAAAAATACACATTTCAACAAATCACATTTCAAAATAGAATTACTAGAAATGCTGTAGCTGTAAAACACAATAAGTAAACATCCAAGTCAGAAGAACCAGACAAGAAGTAAAACAAAGATTTAAGAGAAAATAATAACATAAATAATAACATAATTATTAAATCAAGGTATTACCATGACAATTGAAAACAATATCTGATAAAACTTTTGCATAGATTTTTGCAGCAGCCAGTGCAAAAAAAGGACAGCCTATAAGTCACAAAAGGGTCAACATCTGAGAACAGATAATATATATTTTGCAGCTGGATCATATTCTTGATCTATTATAATCTCATATTCTTCTCAGAGTTCCTATCACTTAGATAGTTTTCCATTTCCCTTCCCTTCTGTATATGTAACACTTGGCTGTTAGATTGCATAATCTTGCAATCATAAAGAAATGTTTTAAAAATGTAATTGTAAAGATTTAGTTGCCAGATCTTGCCAGGGAAACCGCCTTCTGTCACTACTAGGAAAGCTATTTGCATGTTTATGCTCTAGTGGCTGCCAAGATAGCATTCAATGTGGTTACCTAGCATCCTGGTGTGGTTACCCAGGTTTCTGTTCTCTCCCCTGCATAGTGCAATGTTGTATAAAATGTCCTTCTTTAGCACTGCAGAATGCAACTGACAGAAGTGGACAAGAGCTAGTGAAGCAGTGAGTTTCTGCTGCTCTTCAGGACCCTAAAGCTGTCACAGTGGTGCCAACTGTGCCCTCTCACTGTTGTTGAGACTTAAGCCTGATTCTAGCTGCTCACTCAGGACTAGCCACATTAATTAAAATGTTCAGTAACACTGGATCCTGGAGAGTTCTTGGCTACTTGACAGCCTTTTTAGATGGATCCTCTCATGTTGATAGTGTTACGTAGATGCAGACATCCAGACCATCTGGATACTATACCTTCTAATCCACATTTCTGCAATTTAGTTTTTTCGAAGGCCTTGCTGAAATTGGTATATGTATTTTCAAGTTTGGCCATCCTGATTTTAGGCATTCATGATGTGATCCCTGATTACCTGGGATCACTCAGGGAACAAGACAGACAGGTAGTGGAGTGGGAATGGTGTCAAAGCAACAAGCAGTGAGGAGAAGGAACAACTGCAACTAGTAGCAAAACATGGTACAGTTAGGGAGTAATCCTATTGCCCCTAAACAGCATCTGGGGACTGGGAGCGGGGTGGGGCAGGGGAAACATAGGATACTTTTGATCCTGCTTCCGAGGTCGGAGACCTTGGATCTGGGAATCCATGCTCCAGCCCCTCCTGCTCCACCTCACAATCAGCACAGAAGGAACCACAGTGTCTGCCTCTGCAAGATCAGGGAATCAACCCCAGAGAGGGGGTAAAGTGAGCATTCCAATGGGTGGGAAGAGACTGGAGAGGCAACAAGCTAACCTGAGGCCTTTCCAGCTTCCTTCCCTCCTGATCAGAGATGCCCCAGCTAGATAGGCAAAAAAGCCTGTCTAGTGAAAATGCACAGTGGGAAGAGTGGTGGAGGTGAAGAACCATTCATCCTGCTCTGCACTGGATGCTCATAAGCCCCCGAGTTCAAAAACTTATGAGCATCAAGGGCAGAAGTCATAGAATTGCAGCCTTAATGACTATTGGAGGAGAACATTTTGGGCCTCTTGAAAGCCCACTCTTTTCATTGTGTGCAAATATTCAGCACAGTCGTATAAGAAACATAGTGATCTGACAATGCGTCCTTTGGAAATATATGTGTGTGCGTGCGTGCGTGCGTGCATGCTTCATAAGCCTATGTATATTAACTTGGAAGTAAATCCCTCTGGAGACTAGGGAATGGAACCTATTCCTAAGGAAGTGTGCATAGTACTGCAGATTTACTACCTTCACTTTAATACCAAGTAATCAAATTACGAGAGAGAGGGAGAAAGAGAGAGCTTTTTGTAAGTGCTTAAATGGCTTCTCATAAATTTACTCAGTAGCCCATAAAGCACCCTTGTAAGGTAGGCTACTATTATTACTCCCATATCGCAGATGAGGGGCTACAGACAGTACTGTCATGCTTATTCATTACCCAAAATGACCACTGTTGCTATGGGGAGAGTATTTGAGGACTAGCATTGCCTGAACACTATTTGTTCCTCCAGAATACATATATTTGGAAATAAACAGATGCTATGGGAATATCATGAGCAGCCTTAGAACTTCTGGCCATTTGAGGAAGTAGAAATCAGGTTACTTAAAGATCATCCAATGAAGGCTTCTATCTCATAGCTCATGCTTTCAACCACTACTGTATTCTAGCACATGTATCATTTCAACATTGAAATGTTGAAATATCCCTCACAAATTAGTTCAAATATCAATTCATTACTATCACAAAAGAAGAGAGAAAGTGGTAAAATAATAAATAAACAAGTACTCAACAGCCATCAATACTGGTTCTTCTCTAATCTTCGTTTGGAGGAAACTTGATAAAAATTTCTAGAAGCATTTGCCTACATCTGTGCAACATCCTTTAGACAATTTTGGGGATGTACCAAAACAAACAACCCACATTAATTTGCTTAAAACTTAACTCTAGGTGATAAAATAGCTCCCTCAGAGTAATTAATGTTATGGATGCATTAGGTTGGCAGCAAAACTTGGCTTCGAAAATTAAATTCTAAAAGAAGATAATTTTCAATTTGTTTAAGGGAAGAAAAATGGCAAAATATATGCTATTTCCTATCAGATTGTGACAACTGATAAGAAAACCATCTTGTATTACTTGAAACTTCATCATCAGCCAAATTAAGATAATTTTAGCAGTATAAATGTACATTAAGTCTTAAATTGTTGACGGAATGCTACAAGAGTAATCCTATGCCCCTAGACAGAGAGCTACGAACTCAAGGGCAGGGGATGGGGAATCCACTCTCAGAGTTCTGCCCAACTCTTCCAGCTGCAGTAGAAAGCTCATGGGGATTTCACACCTCGGAGAGCTCATTTAGAGTTCTGACTGAAAGCTGGAGTTGATTCACCAACCCACTGACATTGGAGTCATCAGCCTCCACTGTGGGGATGGAGGAAAGGGGGTATAGGTGGGCAGCGGAGAAGAAGTTGTGGATCCCCTAGACCCACAAGCCTCTCTGTTCCCATCCCCATCCCCCAGCCCACCCAGGGAAAGTAAGCAAACTAGATTGCTCAAAGGCCCGTCTAGCTAAAAATGCCAAGATGGAGGATTTGGACCCTAAAATGCCTCCATTGTTCCTCACGCCCTGTCTGGTTCTTGCTAGAAGGGTTTAGGATCGATGGAGGGCTCTGGGATCTGAGCCCTCCATCTATCCTGTCAGTCTGGTAGGATTGCCTTCTAAAAATGCCTTTTGAACTTCCCGGGTCTTTAAGGTCAATTTAAAACCAGCATTAGCTAGAACAGACATTCACTTTTAAAATAGTTCACCAGTTGTTGTTAATCGTGTCTTGACAACATTCACAAGGGCACAGAGATCGTGTGCATGAGGCTTCCACCATATTGTTAGGTATTTCTTTATTTGTTCATGTGCTTGTTAAGCATCTATTCCAGTCTTCTTTTCAAAAGCTCAGAGTGGCTTTTGTGGCCCTCTAAGCAAAATTCCCATTGAGACATGGATCAAATAATGGGTCCATAGATGGGGGCAATATGTACCCTTCTCCTGAAATATATCATCTTCTTAGAAATAAGATGTCTTCCAGATTCTCACCATTACTGATCTGATTTGAATTTTTATGCTTGATTCCTATATTTTCATGCTCATTTTCTAAATGGCTAAAAAAAAGTTGTTATAGTGAACAATCACTCAGTTTTTTAAATTAACTATTCTTAAAAGGATTCTAGATCAATATTTATTTGTAACAAAGAGTATAAATGGCTAAAGGCAATGACTATTATTCCTCCCCTCATGCAGTTGTTTCACTCAGCTCAAAAGCAAGCTAACTTTAATGCTATTGCCACAATTGATGCGTACATTGTTTTTCGTATTACCCATGTGTTTGTAATTAAGATGTAACTATATTGACTACATCACTGTAAATCAATTACACTGTACACTTGCAAAGCAATCCTATGCATGTCTACTCATTAATGTGTCTCACTGAGTTCAGTGGGTCTTACTCCCAGGTAAGTATGCTTAGGATTGCAGCCCTAATTACTCTCTCATCTTTTTACCCCACATTAACAAGATTCTCAAATGATGCATCACATAACAAAAGACTTTCAGGGGCAAACTTCATGTTGCGCTTGACATAGAGCTGCCACAGAAAATGGCATCCCTGTGTCAAGATCTTTCCCCATAACATTTAGTGACAATTAGCCATATGCTTCTGCATCATAATCTTATGTCCAATTTTGTGGAATGTGGGCAGGAAGGCACAATGTGGCATTGCCGTGACACAACTAAACTTGCGCATATCTTACAAGGGAGAGGCAAGTGGGTAACTCAAGAACTGGCCCACACCAAGTGTAATGTGTAGTCCTGATTTCAGAATAAAAAAATCCTAATCCATAAACCTGGGAGAAAGCCCTCAGGACTCATTCCTGAGAGGATACGTATATAGGGTTGTGCTATAATAGATGTTTCTACATCTTCAAAAATGGTTTCCTCTTTCCCTCTCTTCCAACCATTTCTTTCTCAGTTTTTGTTCTTTCTTTGAATTCTGCTTGTGTGGGCAGCAGTTAAATGGGTCTGGCTGGCAAAGGGATGAGAACAAAGAGACACAGAAGCGTTGCTGGGATAATAAATTGGCCACAACTTTTATTGACTCACTTGAATAGGCTTGGCGGAGGCATAGGGTATGGATCCTGTGATCGGCCAGCCCGCCTGCTGACCAATTCCTCTGGCCCACATGCTAGGAGCACTGGTGGTGGTTGGAAGGGCCAAGGGCATACCATGGCACAGGCCACTAATGAGAATCCCTTGCCACCACCACAGACGTGGCCAGCTTGCAGCCACCATGCTGGTCTGGTCTTGGCACCACAGCCCTGAGGTCCCTTATGGGACTCCTCACTGTGGGGGAGCAGGGAGCCCACTCCCACTCCCCCTCACCAATGGATCCTGCCCAATGCCTATCATGCCTACATAAGTTGTGACAAATGTTATCAAACGAAGCATCCACAAAGAATTGACTCATAGTCCAGATCAACTTATTTATAATGGAATTAATCTTGCAATGGGGAAAGCAAAAAAAAAAAGGCACAGTCTTTGCCAACTGGTATGCAGGTAAAATTCCTTCCCAGCCTCATTAACTGGCGACTACTTCTGTCACTGCAAGACATCTTACTTCCGGGTGGGGAAGTCAGCAACTGCAATCCTAGAGCTGCATGGGAGGCTTGCCTTTGGAAGCATCAGGTTGAACTGGAGGCAGAACAAAGGTGCGATCTCACTCTGCTGGGTCTGCCTCTTTGACCCCACCCCGTCATCGTGCTGATTGGTTCAACAGTCCCCTCCTGGGAAAGAGATGCTGCTGCGGTGGCTGTGCCACTGCTCTTTATCAGCCCTTCTTGCTTCGCTGCCAGCCTGCTCTCCCCCACAATTCATCGCTCCCTGTTAAGCGCGGGAACTTGGCTTCTCCTCACACTAATTTGTGCTATGGCAAGGATATGGAAGAAGTGCCAAGACTGGATATAGGTCTAGCTCCTAGCAAACACAAGTCTTTGTGCTTTTTACTATAGGCCTGATTCCTTACGCAGCTACTCAAATGATCGGGTTGTACAAATCAACTAGACTTCTTTTTTTAAGTTTTCACCAGTATTTTGCTTTCTCCCACCCTAGCATAGCATGCCAACATCAGAAGGGCATCAACAGAATTGCTCCAGGAATACAAATCTACTTGGTTACACAGCAATGACAAAACTGAAGTTGTAATCTACATGTTATTTGAAGGGGAGTGCTTGGATTTAAGCCATTTCAAGTTTATTCCAGCATATTCATTCAAAGGCAAGTTAATAGGCATGAACACAAGTATTATGGGTTCTCTCATTTGTAGATTGGGCTGTTAATTTGTTTGTCTTCATGATCCTTGCAAAAATACTAGTAATTGGTTAGGGCATTGGGGAAAATACATAGATATTTGGAGCCTCTTATTGGAGACCTTACGTATTTGAAATTTTCCAGTTCACCATCTCTGTTATCCCCCTCTTCTCTCTTCTTAATAATCTGTAAAGCATTGTCGACACTTCAAGGAAAGGAGAATGAAAGAGAGATACAGAGGTATTTATGAACTTGATCCAATATAATGGAAGCAGAATTTGTCCTGACAATAGAAAATATTTCCTGATGATCAGAAACACTAACTTGTGCTCAGGTATTGCTTGCAAACTGGTCATCCTTAGAGCTCTTTTGTTAAAGATTTGTACAACTGTTTGACAGGATTCAAGAGATAATCCTCGTTATAGAGCAGCAAGCAAGTACGGTGAACAAGCCATTTCATGAGGCTTAATAGCCGCACTATTTTGGGATGGAGAATTCCCTCCCAGATAGAAACACATGTTTATATTTGGACTACCACAGTGCTTTTCATTATAATACATGAATGCTGTGTAATAATATATCAAGTAGTCCTGTGTACGTTGTGAATATTGTGATATATTACGCACCCTGTTGTATGCCTGTCAGTACTAGCCAGATCACCTAATGTCAGGGCCGGAGCTCTTACCAGACCAACAGCATTGTTCTCATCACTAACACTTTGAAATGTGCCTGGAAATAAACCAGGAGTCAGTGGCAAGATGTGCTTCCATTGCTCAGCCCCAGTTAGCATCCAAGCAGCTTTAAAAACATAAGAAGAGCTATGCTGGATCAGACCAAGGGTCCATTTAGTCCAGTCTAGTTCATACAATGGCCAACCAGCTGTTGACCAGGAACCCACAAACAGGGCGTGAGTGCAACAGCACTCTCATGCCCATGTTCCCAGGTACTGATGTATACAAGATTACTGCCTCGGCTACTGGAGGTATCACATATCTATAAGAACTAGGGATTTACACATTGTGTAAAATCTGTTCCGTCTGTGTTTTGTGGATTGTAGTCATTCATTCTGGTATCCATTCACTGATGAATTCATGTTTTTCCCGTTATGCAGTAAAATATACAAACAATCCCGTAAGAAACTTTGCAACAATTTACATAAATCATGTTAAGATGTAACATTTAGTTAGTATGTTCCCCATTCAACTTTTCCACGCTTATATTTTCCTTTATGGCATATGTCTCTACAGAAACAGCCCCCCACTGGGCACAGTTTTAAACGTCTGTGTAAGGCGTTTTATTTACACAAAAGTTTGGGGGAGTGGCGGCTTGAATTTTAATGTGTGAATGCTTTAAATGGTAAGCTTCTTTGAATTTAAAATGCTAAACTGTTTAAACTGTTTCATGTGCTTTTATTGTAAAGCGCCATGATGCCGGAAATGGTAAGGTGGCGCTATAAAAATGTTTTCATAAATGAATAAAATAAATAGAAAATTGCGTATTTTCTTGTGAATGAATCTGTGTAAATTTCAGGAAAGTAAAACAACAATGATTCCGTCAAGCGGACGAAGGAAAGAAAGGCACCTGACAACCTGCAACATGCAGATGGCATGGTATTTACAAAATCCGTACATCCCTAGTCATGTGTAAAAGAGAGGATAGCATTGTATCTTCCCCAATATGAGACCAGAGCAACCATTCACATATAAGAGAAACGAAAAGGTTTCACCCAGGAGCAACATTGGTGAGAAGTGAACCTGCCCCGTCCACAGAAACTCTAGCCAGTGATAATCAAACCTACACCAATGTGTAGACCTCTGCCCTGTGTTCCAGTCCTTAGTCATCCTATAGCATGATTGTATAGATCATCCTTCCGCAACTGGGTGTTGACCAGATGTTTGGGATTCCCAGGTATAATAGGAGTTGTAGTCCCAAACATTTGGAGGGCACCAGGTTTGTGTGGTGGGGGGGGGGGAGGAAGTCTGTTATAGGCAGACAGGTAGGCAGCAAGAGTCAGGCAACTTGTATATTTTCAGCATCGTCATGTAACTCCTCACAACTATTGTGATCAGAAATTCAAGCAATGACATGTTTAGATCAGGTACCAAAGCAAGTAAGCCAATTCATTGCCAATCAAATGGGTCCAACCGGATAGCAAGTTCCACTGCTACATGAACTAATTTTTACAAATAGTAAGAAAAGAAGTACAGCCTTTGTGGGCAGTGTCACTTCAGACTGCAGATGGTGGCTTATATTTTTTAAGACTCCACCAGGATAAACTATTTCAGCAGATTGTAGAGAAAGGATCTAGCTTAGACTTTTTGCTGATGAGCTAATTTTTCTACAGATAAGTGGTTGTTGATTTTTAACCCTGTCCAATGGTTATGATGACTAGGGCTAATGGTACTTGCAGTCCAACAAATCTGAGGGTCACATGTGTTCCACCACAACACTAGGTCTAAAGCCATCACAAACAAAAAGTGTGCACCCACTTCCAAGTTTTTAATAAATGTGATAGGGTATATCAGTGCACTGGGGAAACTGTATTCCATTTGTCCCCTCAGAGGAATCTGCTGTACCTGATGTGAACTGTAGTCCATGCTGAGACAAGGAAGGACTGTCAAGTGACTGTTGGAGGAGAATCTTGTGAAGTGGCATCAGGGGGTCTTTTATTGCCACCAAAGCATCACTTTGGGGCTTATTGATCATCACTTGGTCATAGGATGGATTGGTCTCAGCTTTAGAAATATGAGAGATACAAAGATGTCTTGAAGCATCTCCATCATCCACCACGCAATGTACTCCGGTGGTGGTAATATCATTATAACCTCTGCCAATCTTTGTTACTATTGCAAACAAATTGCTTTGGATTTTAATGTATTTCTAGAACAGCCAATTCCCCGCCAAAGGCCCAGATGGGAAATACATTCTACAGACAGCAAAACATATATGAACCAATGCATAATGCAGGCCACTGAGAAAACAATATGACACATTCTTTTCTTCTTTTCTAGGAGGATCTGATTATTTGACTAGTAGCTTGGCTGACATATGAAAAGGAGGACAGGGCTCATGTAACTTTAACAGTTGTAGAGAAAAGGGAATTTCAGCCAGTGTCATTTGTATGCAATTAGTTCCTGGTGAAATTCCCTCTTCATCACAACAGTTAAAAGTTAAAGTTGTTTGATTTTTCCAATTTTTTGGAAATAAAGAAAAATAATCCTTGGGGGGGAAATGGGGAAAACGGTGGGTTTTTCTCTCTCAAATTGTTAAAGTTGCAGGCACTATACTAGAGTGACCATATACAAAAGAAGCCAGGGCCCCTGCAACTTTAACTGTGGTGATGAAGAAGGAATCTCACCAGGAACTAATTGCATACAAATGACACTGGCTAAAATTCCCTTTTCTCTACAACTGTTAAAGTTACATGAGCCCTGTCCTCCTTTTCATATGGTCAGCCTACTACTAGTAGCTGAGCAATTATTAGAGATGTGTATGCAAACCCAGTCTAGCAAGAACCACTTATGTGCATAGTTTTTTGAAACTCCTGAAACTCCCTTTTGAATTCAGAGATACCATGTATTCCATGGATTCTTGCATACCATGAATCCTTGTGTACCATGGATCAGCAAGGCAACAGGTAGGGAGAAGGAAGTCTGCTGTAGTGCACTGGGTAAGGCTGAATCATGATGGATGACTGGAGAATAATTACATCAAAGTTTTACAGTGGGTAACAAAGTAAAGAGTGAAAGGGAAAATATGGATTTGAATCAGGGTTGGCCCTATCATTAGACAGTGAGGCAACTGCCTCAGGCAGCAGATATTGGGGAGCTGCAGTGAGGTGTTGGAAGGCAGGGCTGTGTATACCATGCACTCTGCCTAGGGTGACCAGATTTTAAAAATAAAAATCCCGGTCCCCCCCCCCGCCCCCCACCCAAAACAAGCCCCCCACCAAGCCACCCCCCCAAAAAAACCCAGCCTGGACCTACCGCCAGGTTCCTCCGCCGCCCGCGCGGGGTCCTCCTCCGCCGCCCGCGCGGCCGCGCCGGGTCCTCCGTCGCCCGCGCGGCCGCGCAGGGTCCCCCTTCGCCCGCGCAGCCGCGCAGGGTCGTCCGTCGCCGCCCGCGCGGAATAGGCGGGAGAGGGCCGGATCAGGAAGTGACGGTTACGTCACTTCCGGATCTGGCCCTCTCCTGCCTCTTCCGCGCAGCCTCTGGCTTTACGAGCCCGGCAGCGGCGGCGAAGGCGGCAGAGGAGCCCGGGAAGCGGCCGCCCCAGCAGGTAAGTGTCCCCCTTCGTGCTTACCTGCTGGGGTGGCCGCTTCCCGGGCTCCTCCGCCGCCGGGTCTACCGCCGCTCCTTGCTTGCTGCCACCGCCGCGTGACCCCCCGCCACCCCGGTTTGCCCCCCCGCCCCCCGGTTGGGCCGGTTTGCCCCTGGATTCCCGGTTAGGACCGGGAAATCCCGAGCCACCTGGTCAGCCTAACTCTGCCCTGCACCCCCTAACCTAGCCTGCTGTCCTCAGATGCAATGGAGGATGCAGTCCTCTTGCTAGTGTCGACATATGATTTAACTGCCTATCAGGTTGTGCTTTTTATTTTTTTGTGTGTGTGTGTACATTGAATAGGGGAGGGTGCCATCTTGTACTTCACCTCAGGGAGAAAAATGTCTTGGGGCCAACCCTTTATTGCAGAAAGAATTACCTACTAACTAAGCTATCCTTCAACTTGTAAAATGAAAAGTACATTACTTTTACAATTTACTTTTAATTACAATTAATCACTAACATTCCCCCTCCTCCTCCTCCCACATGGCAATACATATTGCTGTTTAAAACTCAGGAATATCTGTATTGTTCTTACACACACATAGGACCAATCTACACCAAGAAGGATATGACACTTTGAAAACGTTTTGAAAACTGTATATGGAGTGTGTCCTGGGCCCCAACAGTTGTCACTACTGTTATAAACCATTTTAAACTGTTTTAGGCTGCCTCTACAAGAGGCATTTAAAGCTCTTTCAAGGCGCATTAAAAAAATTACCTCTACAAGAACGGAGCGCAAATCGGGCGTAGAGGCGCGTTTTCTCTCCCATTATGTGCATTATCGAATGCGCGTTAAATAGCAAGTTTTATTTTGCTCCGGCCGTTAAAGCGCATTTTGACTATGTGAACAAGCGATTCTCCGCATTAACTACTTGTAAAGCGCATTTGAAACACCTGGTAAGGTCACTTGTTGAGTGCTCAATTACCTCCTGCATACAAGCATTTACGATAAAGCGCTTCCAAGAAGATGCGCATAATCGGAGGAACAGGCGTCAAACGGAATCCATCTAGAGGGGGTCTTGAACAGTTTTAAAGCAGTAGTGTAGATAGGCTCATACACACACAATTTACAGGCCTCCCTGTAACAGAAGTTCTTTATACAGTTTACAAGATAAAAACAAGAACAAAGAAAACACAAACAATTAAAATACAATAAAATGCAGTAAATAAAACACAACAATAGGGTGAAAAACATGTTAAAAGCAGAGCAGAAGAAAACAACTTTGCAGCATTAGATAAATTTAAAAACAGAAAGCAGAACAGTAAGAATCTACAGAGCTAAAGCAGTACTAAACTACCACATGCACTAAAAGACCTGGGGCTGGGCTGGGTGGCTGTAATTGCTTGGTGCCATAAAGACCTTAAAGTGGGTACGAGGCAGACCTCTCTCAGGAGGGCATTCCACCATCTGGGGTTGAGGTCACTACTGAAATGGCCCTTTAATGAACGGCCATTCCTCCTTTTGTGGGGACACTTGGAGAAGGGCCTCAGATGCAACCCAACACCGTCATCAATGTACAGCAGACAGACTTCTCCAACCTGGTACCCTCCAGATACCTTGGACTACAGCTCCCATAAGCCTCAGGTAGCATAGCCATTGGGGAAGGTGGGAGTTGTAGTTCAAAACATCTGGAAGCCACCATATTGGGAAAGATTATCTTAAATGAATTTCAGCAACTGTCTGCGCCTCACATGACATCTTATTGTTCATGCACATGTTTGTACATGGCAATGCAGCACAGACCAAAGTGCCAAACACATTCTACAGATCTTGAGCTAACCTGCAGGAATTACAACTCCAGCAACTCACACCAACACATTTTTTTAGGAAGGAATCCCCTACAGGACAAAATAAGGACAAGATTGGGACAGTCGTTTGCAAGGATGGGTAGCAGCAAATAGAGACCGTGCCTGGCAAGTAAGGACCACTGAAGCATATATGATATTGGCCTAGTTCTCACGTACAACAGAGAGGAGATGAAACTGTTTCTGGACTGTTCCATTTCAGATCATATGGGGGTTCATATGTTAGAATGTTCTGTCATGCCATAAAATTTTCATTCCACAGCTCATTTTTCCCCCTACTGATTCTGATTTTTAATATTGATATTGCCCTTGTAGACATGGGGTGGGTAACTTGTGGATTTCCAGACGTTTTGGCTACAACTCCCATCAGCCTTAGTTAGCATAGCCAATGGTGAGGGCTGCTGGGAATTGTAGGCCAAAACTCCTCTGGAGGTCCACAGGTTGCCCAACCCCATTGTAGACTCATGAGTAATGAGATGTTGCAGGTTTCCCTAGATTTATATGAAAAGCAATCCAGAGCTACATAACATAAATTAATATCATCTCAAGTTTGAAGCTGATTTTACCTTACAAAAAGCAACAAAATCCCAAACAAAGCAAGCCTAAAGGGTTTACTGTCGATGCAAAGCAAACAATTTCTCAAGACATATATAGCTGTATAACTTGCTCATTCTTCCCACACAACTGAAAGCAAATACAAGCCTATGCAGTCCTGCTCATTCTCCCTAGTCTGAGATTAGGCCCCACAATGTGTTTTTTTGCTAATGTTTCCCCTCACTCTTCCATTGCATAAAGCTACTTGTAAGTATCTATAGTCTCAAATCACAGTTGTGTACTTACAGACATGACAAGCTCATTTCAGAGATTCATCAAGCTGAATAAAATTTTCTTAACATTTGTGACAATTGTTAAATAATATAAAGGTGAGAGGTGTGGGAGATCTTTTACAGCAACATTTTTTGTTATGCCTGTGTTCATCCATGCTAAGACAAATAGGTGGAGGAGGCTGGATGGATAATTAATTAACTATATACCTCCGACTATGGAAGGGAATTAATGTAACATGATCAAATGAAAGACCATAAATGAGCAGCAAAAACTAATATAAATTGCTAATTGGTTACTTATAGAAGGGAAGGGATCTTCATTGTCACAAGCGAGATACCTTCATGGTAAAATTAGAAGAACGCAAGTTTTGCTGTTAAAAAATGAAAAGAGTGTGTGGCAGCATACTCCTGTACATGTTTATTCAGGAATGAGAGCATAAAAATCATGCTGCATCAAACCAAAGGCCTATCTAGTTCAGGATTCTGTTTGCATAGTGGCCAACCAGCTACCTGTGGGATGCCCACAAGTAGGACATGAATGCAACAGCACTCTTCCATTCATGTTCCTCAGTCTACTGCCTCTGATATTAGAGGTAATATAGCCATCATGATTAGTATCCATTGGTAGCCTGATCCTCCATTAATTTGTCTAATCCTGCTTTAAAGCCATAGAAGATGGTGTCCATTACTACATCTTGCGGTAGCAAATTCTCCCTATCTACTTTCTCCACACCATGCATCTCTATCCACTTTGTCCACACCAACACCTCTATCATGCCTCCCTTACTCACCACTTTTTACTAAGCAACGCATTCCCAAGCTTCCCTCATACGGGAAGCTTAGGCTCCAGCCCCACTGTGTTCAAATGGACTCACTCTTTACAAAGTGTGCTTAAGATGGCAGCCATAAGGCTTTTATTTAACTGTACTAGCCTTAATGACCAACACTGTGATCAAAACAAAACACAATGGCATGACCTGAGACTTTGATGAAATTTTTGATATTCAGTGTCACATATCACTGTCACCCTGACTATAAATACATATATACTTATCCATTTATTTAAAAGAGATTTACTTCAAAGCAAATAGTTTTCCTTTTCATATTATTCCTGACACCCCGAAAGATGTTTAGATGGCCACCTACCATCTGTGAAAGGGCACAAATACCCCACCTATAGGCACTATGTTCAGCCGCCAGACAATAATTTATTTGGTAGAGGCTCACAAGTGCTGTTGTGTTTGTGACTCTCCCCTTCAGATGGGGGGAAATCGCATTCCCTTACTGTTGGCTCTGAAGCTGCAACTTTTCTGTTTCTGTAATGAGCTCCAATTACACGGAGGGAGAGAACAGGAACAGCAGTGACCACATGGCTTGTACAGCTTCAATGCAGTTTAATGGGACCTCTAATGGGTGTTTTATAGCGGAACTTCACCTGCACATGGCAGGAAATAGCGACGTATATCAGAAGAGTTGGCTTTTGTAAGACTTTTTTTAAATCGCTAAAGTTTGGAAATGGAGTGGGTGACGTGCAGGAGGATCATTGCATTGTCAAAATGACCTGTGAAGATCCATGAGTGGCCAGTCGCGAGCATGCAATAAAGCGCTAGTCTGAAGAAGCGGGTACAGATGATAGTCAGATGATAGATGATGATAATCAGAATCATGATAGTCAGATGATAGAATCATACTTATATTTGTTAAAGGGTTAACCCTTTAAAGGGTTAAAGGGTTTGCTGACCCATTTCGTGAAGTTTAATCTGCTGGAAAATTTTGGTTGGGGTTGGGGGGAAAGAGAGAAAGAAAGAAAACCGCAAATAATTTTTCTTTTTCTATTGTTCAAACAGATTTTCCTTACAATGAAACTGATTTTGATTATTATTATTTTTGCAATCGATGATGCTACACATACACACACACAAATAAATGAATTGGGTTGCTGTTTCTGGGGAATGGGAGAAAAACATTTAGGGTTGTTTGAATGATTCCTTGGATTACAGTAGTCATGATAATTTCTCTCAGGAAACTACAATCTATCGAACTGTTGTGCAACAAACAGCACAGGAAAAGAGGTTAGATCACAAGAGCAATCCCATGTCTTGTCTTTTCATTTGCAAAATAGCCTCCTCCTAGCACCATGGACCTCTGAATGAATTCATTCTGTCAGTCTTCTGTCTATCCTCACTTTAAAACTGGAGCTGAAATTGAAACTGGAGCCAAAAATTGGATTTGAATTTCATGGAACTCAATTTTTTTTAACCCCCAAACTCACAGCTTCGTTCCAATGATCAGCCCTGGGACTTAGGGCCTAATTAAATCTTACAGGCGATATGTGCCTTTTGCTGTCTGTCTCTCCTCTATTCACCATCTTGACAAAGTCTAAATAAAAAAAATCATGATGTGACATCATTGTGCGCAACATTACCTTTGTCCCACCCCAGTTCACTCCCTGTAGCTTGTAGGAAGTAGGGAAACATTGAGCTTCATGTCATGCATAGGGATATGAAGGGGGATTTGTTTAGTTCTGTAATTTTGCACTTTCAAACCAATCCACAAACAGAAATCCACACTCTACCAAATATTGCAATGGAGTTCTCCAATCAAAAATGCACACAAAAATGTATTTATTCATGAAAATAACAGTAAAATATGTTCTATTAGGAAAACGGCTTACCAAAGAAAGTGTATATAAGGCAAAATTGTGTATTGCATGTATTGAGAGAAATGTGCACAAAATGCATACATTTTTCACACAAACTTTTTAAAAAACTTAAAGTTCAGGATGCACCAAATTTAAAATTGGGAAAATTCTCAACGTTTGAGATGAACTGGACTTGAGATTGGAAAAATGAGAAACTGAGAGAAATAAAAATTGACAGATTAATCTATCCATTCATTTTTATAGCAGACAGAGACATCAGATGGTAACAACTGCTTGTTCCCCATAATGTTCAGTTCTTGCCATTGACATTTATAGCTTACCTTCTGATTTGCTCACTCCTGTGAGATAGCCTAGGATGAGAATGTGACTGCCCCAATGAGTTCCACAGCTACATATGGATTTGAACTTAGCTCTCCCCAGCCAGACTCCAAGGCTCTAACTACTTTACTACAATGGTTGTCTAGTTTAGCCCTAATGTTGGCACCACCAAATGGTAAGGCTTACCATTTTGTTTTTGATGGCACTAAGTTCTTGGCTAAACAATCACACTCCTGACATGATAGCAGCCCACATGTTAGAGCTGTGTCTGCTAAGAAGTCTTTCTCATCTCCTAGGGAAGATCAGATGCTATTGAGAGAAATGAGAAGAGAGAAACAACGAAGGAAGGAAGGGAGCTAGCCCACCTCCTCCTTCTTAACCTTTTCTGCTTGTTGGTAGAGGAGACCCTCAGCATTTTCAACAGACAGAGCTTTCTGTTGGTGGGGCTGCTCACATGTACTGAGTGAAATGTGTATCAAAATTCTAAGTCTTGGAAAGAATCCAGCATTACTTCCACCAATCTCACCAACACATAGATACACACATGGCAGGAGAAGGGTAGGAAAGGGGGGGGGGGAAATCTAGCATTTGTAATACTCTTATGCAAATGTGTGGTGCGGTCACACTCAAAATAATACTGTGTGTACCATTCTAGTTGCAGCAACTCAACAAGGATATAGGAGATGCAGAGAAGGGCAACCAAAATGATCCTGGGGCTAATCATTTGAAGCTTTTTAGCATATAAAAAGCTGACTTAGGAGAGACATGAGCGAAGTTTTTAAAATTATGGAGGGTGTGAAGGAAGTGGGCAGAGTGAGGATTTTCTCCCTCTCTCTCATAATAGTAGCACTTGGGATCTTCCAATGAAACTGACAAGGAGATTCCAAAAAGGCAAAAGGAAGGAATCCTTTACAATGAATGTAATTACAAAAATCACTGCCAGAAGAGGTGGTAACAGGCACTAGCTTTGATGACTTTAAAAGGGGATCCAGTAGCATCTATGAATCAAAACTGTTTATGATGGCTGTATGTTACGTTGTTCAAGGACAATATACGACAATGGGAGAGGCCTGCAGCCCTCATGCCCCACTTGTAGGCTTCTTAGAGGCATCTGGTTGGGAAATGGAATCCTGGACTAGATTTACCTTTAGTCTGATCCAGCAGGCTTATTCTTGTGCCAATATATGTGAGTGTGAGTCTTCTCTTTCCAGTGAAATGAATAGGCCAACCTATGCATTCAGGAGCTCTGTGTCAACAGTGGTGCACACAAAGAACTCTAGACTGAAGCATCTCTATTTGGCAAGTATCAAATATAAACTTTAACAAATACTTAATAGCCATGGGGTCAAGTGCATCATGGACCATTTTGCAAGGCCTAGCTCCACATGGATCCACCAGGGGGAACTGAAATAGATAGGGGCTTTGAAGAAGTTAATTCTAAGATCAATGTAAGAACTATAATTCCTACATTTGGTTCCAACTGATGGTAGTTGGGTGACTTATTCTCCAGTATGAGAGATCTGGCTTATTAAGATTATGTCATTGATTGTAAGAATCAATGTCTACACCAGTCTTTTTTCCCGGGGTCATTTCGAGGTTGTCCCTGTGCATCTAAATGATGCACAGGGGATCCCAGAGGCAACCAGGGATGACCAGGGACTTTCCCCAGGATATCTGAGACCATGGATTTCCCATTCCCCCCCCTCCCCACAGTCCCGGGATCATCCCAAGGAGCATGGCCGGTGTGGCCACTGCTCTCGGGTCATCCCTTCTTGGGCCAGAAGCAGAGCTGCGCGGGGAGGCTCCATGCCCTTTGGGGGTGGGGATGCAAATTTTGCCACCCCTGAGATGATGGGGGGACTGGGACCTGATATTGCTGGGGATTTTTAAAAAACTCACTTTTGCAAAGTATTGCAATTGCGCGACTGGCCCCTCTTCAGTAATAATAATAAAAAAAAGGCACCTGTGATGTCCCTCTTTCCTCCCGGGATGTTACGCTGGCATATAGAAGCTGGGGGGTGATTGTGAAAGCAGGTAAGTCTGCAATCCTCCCTCCCTCCCACTACACCCTTAGGTGTAGATGAGCCTTTGGTGAAAGCACAGCCAACTTACATTAGTAGTCCCTACTTGGGTTCTTTTGATGAAGCTCAGAAGAAGCAGGAAGAAAAATAAGAACTGCTTGAGTGTATCAGGCCAAGGTCCATCTAATCCAGCTTTCTGTTTCCAATTGTGGCCAGCCAGATGCTGCACAAAGCTCAGAAGCAATGCATGAAGATGAGGCCATGCCCAGTTGCTTGATCCTGTGTAGGAATGGGTGATAAATTTGCTCAGTCAAGTTTTTTCCATGTATTTACCCGATCTGCGCCTTTTGGGACTAAATGTGGGAATGGACACAATTTGCAACTGGAAATCCATACAGTTCCAGGCTTGCTTGAGATGAATTCCATGAAAGAAAAATGTGTTCAAGATGTGCATATTTGAAAAATATGCCAAAAACACAGCATACATTTCTAAAATGCACTCAAACACACTTTAGTCAATTTGGAAAAAAATGTTCACAAAACTACCTATGGACTTCCACTCCATAAAAAAGTAGGTCTACGTGGAACTAGAAGGAATGGACTTAGAAGCTGGATAAGGAGGCGGTCCTCAGAAATAAGTTTTACAGATCCACTCATTTCTATTCCTGATATCTGTTCCTCAGAGGTCTGCTTCTTCTGAACATAGATGTTCAATAGCCATCAATAGGATTCTTCTCCATGAATTTAATTTTTTACTTAAAACCATTTCAACTAGTGGCTATCACTCCATTTTGTAGTAAAGAATTCTAAAAGTTAATTATGTACTGTGTGAGATGTTCTTCATGTTGGTTGCCTTGAACCTCCCATGAATCAACTTAGGGATCACAGGATTTTAAGGTTGGAAATTATCTTTGAGGTCATTTAATCCAACCCCCTGATCAATACAAGATCTGCAGTGCAAAATGCAACTCCAGTAACCCTGACAGATGGCCTTTCAGCCTGTGCTAAAATAACCTCCAATGAAGCAGAGCCTACCACCTCCTGAGGTAGACTCTTCCAAGGCTCTCACTGTTAGGATTTTTCCCCCTAATGTTTATCTGAAATCATTAGGTCTAATACTGCCCTCTAGAGCAACAGGGAACAAGTCTGCTACGTCTTTTGCCAGAGAAGCTTTCAGATGTTTGAAGACAGCTGTGATGTCTCTCCTTAGTTTTCTTTTGTCCAGACAATTTTTTCTTGAACAGAACTTGGTTTGGAGACCTCACATAGGAACATAGGACATTGCCTTATACTGAGTTAGACCACTGGTCCATCTAGCTCAATTCTGTCAACACTGACTGGCAGTGGCTTTCCAGAGTTCAGGTGGAATTCTTTCCTCGCCCTACCTGGAGAAGCTGGGGATTGAACCTAGGACCTTCTACATACAAAGCAGGTGCTCTATCATACTGAGCTATAGCCCCTCCACTGGTCAACCTTCTCTGAACACAATCTATTTTATCAATGTCCTTCTTATGTGACTCCGAGTTCTCGGATTAGAGGGGTGAAATTTGTCTGTCTGTCTATATTCACCTATCCCAAGTCGCAGTTAATTACATATATTTCTAAACTTAAAAGTGTCAAATGCTTTAGCCTTTCCTCTTAGGGAAGGTGCTCCAATCCTGTAATCATTTAAGGCTGTAATCCTATCCACACTTATTTGGGAGCAGGTCCTCCACCCCAAATGATTAAGAACATGAAGAGCTTCTTTACTGGAAATCACAGAAAAATACTTAAATAATATAAATTAGCACAAATTGTATTTGGTGCTCCTGCTCCACATGTCAGTATAGAAAGAGCATTTGGGGAATGAAAACTTATTTTGCCTTTTTAATGACAAATATGATAGACAATTCTGGAAGATGTGTTAGTATTAGTGCATTCAAATAACATTTTAAAGATGATTTCCCCCCAGTTAAATATTGAGCACTGTATTCATTTTATAGCCGTTGACACTGGAAGCCTAAGGGTTTATTATGGTAATCTGTCTGAATGGATACAAAATTGATACAAAACTGATCCAAAGTGGTCGAACCAGTTATCAAACCATTCTTTAAAAGTTACAGTGCCCTATGCACATTTAGTCAGAAAAAGTCCTATAATTTCAACCATTTCTGCAGCTAGCCATGATGCTTGATGAATGCTGGGAGTTATAGGACTTTTTTTCTCTATGAAAACATGCATAGGGTTGCACCCTTAGTGTCTGAACCAGAACTGAAGAATTAAAAATACAATGAATTCTAATCCAAATTGTACCCACATTTTTAATAACTTGACTTTGGGCGGAAAGGTAGTCTAAACTGGGTTGAACTAAGATGTGCTATGCCACTGTCTTTGGGCATGTATTGAAGAATGCCCCACTCAGTCATGAAACTCACAAGGGAACCTAGCACCAATCACCAAATCCCTTGGCCTAACCTACCTCACAGCGTTGTTGCGATGACAAGATTGGGTGGGGAAAGATGAGTATATGCCACCTCAAGCTCTGTAGAGGAAGGGTGGGATATGTTTTATATTTATTTATTCATACTCATAGTGATACATTAAAATGGTCATTTGAAGTACATGTTGGATTAAATTGACTGATGTAAACTTATAGTGCAATGGCAAGAACTGAATGGTTTTGAATTTCTTCTTTATGCTTAACCTAAATTTACCACCTCATCATTTGAAACTTGTTTTTAACAATCCATAGCATTTTTGTAATGGCTTTAACCTTAAAAAAAGAGACTTCAAAATAGGATACGGAGATAGAGAGGTACCTAGGATTTTGCTTGTATTGCTGTAAGTATATATTGACTTGGTTCGGACAACACAATATCCCACAGTGGGTTGAATAAACCACGATGTCGTCTGTCAGGAATTTTAAAATCCACACTGGTTTATTTGCCCAAAATAACCCAGTCTGATAACCCACGGTCTGCAGTTAGGGTTATTTAACCCATCATGGGTTATTGTGTTGTTTGTTAGCACTGTGGTTAATTTGCTCACCTATAAAGTCGCACGGCAAGAGCAGTTCAGATCTCTGCTGCCGCTCTACTCCTTGTGGGCATTCTCTGTGTAATGGAAAGAGCAGTATTGTGGTATTGGGAACAGTTCAGCCAGGCTACTGCGGCAGTGGCTATGAGTGAAATGCACTACTGCAATATAGTGAATGAGTGAAACAGGGCTACTGCAATATTGGGAACAGCTTAAACGGGCTACTACAGTAGTGTCTATGGGTTAAATGTGCAACTGTGATATAGCGAATGAGCGAAAGACCGCTACTGCAGTATTGGGAACAGCTTAAACCCAGTATTGTCTATGGGTTAAACGTGCTACCATCCTATTGCAAATGGCTTACATAGTAGGGTGACCAGATAAAATCCAGGTCAGGGCTCATGTAACTTTAACAGTTGTCGAGAAAAGGGAATTTCAGCCAGTGTCATTTGTATGCAATTAGTTCCTGGTGAAATTCCCTCTTCATCACCACAGTTAAAGTTGCAGGCACTATACTAGAGTGACCATGTACAAAAGAAGGCAGGGCCCCTGCAACTTTAACTGTTGTGATACATGCATAGAATCAAGTGTCCTATGTGTTTCCTCTAGTCACACGCTTCTGGATAATTTCATGCTTCCTGAGAGGAAAGGTGGCCCCCAGGGGCAGAAATGTTTCTCCATTCCTGCTCTGCTACTTTAGCAACTAAATTTCAAAAATGGCAACGTATTTTAAGAGCAAAAGTAAATTCTGAATTATAACAGCACAGTCCACATAGAGATTTGTGCCTATATCATGGATACCTTGTCTATGGATTCACTTAATTGTTCATAACAACAGACATTTATGCAGCAGCCCAATGCACTGACATGGAAGTAGGCCTCATTAAATACAGTAGGACTGACTTAGAAGCAAACGTACATAGAATTGCATTGTTTTGATATAAACATTGTCTAGAGACAGCCAAGGAATATTCACATATAGGGCATCATCAGATGAGCATTTTATTGCATGCTCATTGCTGGGAACTCATGGATTTTCGCTGGTCCCTTTCACAATGTAATCTGTGTCCCACGTGCCTCCTGCCCCTTATAGCCTTCTTTGCGTGACAAAAAAACACCCCATTAAGTCTGACTTATTTTTTAAGATGGAACTTGCCACTATCTCCTGCTGGGTGCAGGAGAAGCAGCATGATCAAAACGGCCCACTGAATTGGCCACGTGCACATTGTTTACTTCCTCTTTTGAAAGAGGAAGTAATGAAAAACAAACTCGCGGGCAGGGAAGCAACGGTAAGGAAACACGATTTCCTCCCATGTGATGAAGCTCATAGACTTAAACAAAGGGGGGCGGGTTGCCCCTGGCACAATGCTTTCTGCCACTGTTATTGTCATTCTGGCACAAAGCCACTTCAACAAGTTTATTATTTATTTATTTATTTATTTATTAAATTTACATATCACTCTTCATACCAAATCACAAAGTGATTTACAAATAAAAAAAGAAATACAAAACACAAGCAATAATAAAACGATGGTATTAAAACTCTAAAAATTCATGAAATCCAACACGCAAAAGACTGTTCCGCAAACACAAGACTTTCATTCATGTTGATACCAATGCAGCTACTATAGAAATTAAACATGATTAAGCATAATTGTTGGTCTGGATTTTTATGAATTGGATGCTGCTAGTTTCATTAATATAAAACATCCTTCTCCAACCTGGTGCACTCCAGATGTTTGAAGGAAGGCTGATGTAGACAGAATTTAAATGCCTAAGAAAGAGAAAAGGGATGCCCTTTTTCCAGATTTATAGCATCCCAGCCTTGCCCTTTTAAGGGAGGAAAAAGATCCTAGCACAGTTCTTTGGAAACACAAGAAGTGAAGAGGTGGGAAGACAGAATCCTAATATTACAATTAAACTGTGTGTGTGTGTGTGTGTGTGTGTGTATTGTTGGTTTTTTAAAAAACATATTTTTAATTGGAAATCAAATAATTTAGTTTCCACCATGGAGTGATTATTACAATAGAATCCATTCTGCTCCCATACTGGCCTATAGAAGCCTTCTTAATGGTTTCAAGAAAAAACAGAATAAGGCCCTGACCAACATGTGAAGTTAAAATGAATGCATTATGTTCACTGATATACAGTCGCATGTTGCAAGGGCTTTAGTGCTCACATCTGTTAGGGTATCCATGACAGACCCTGGTTTGCAAAGGATTATTTCAGCTCAGCCATATTAATTTTCCTGAGTGCAGAAACATAATGTCTCAGCTTTGGAAATGTTTTTTAATACAGAAATAAAGCGCCTACCCCAAACTCTAGTTTGACCATTAGTTATGAAAGCAAAGTAACAAAAGAAATTAAGGGTGTCAACCAGTTAATGATTATTACAAATAATTGTCCTGCTTTTCATTGATTTATCAATTAAATAATCAGTTAAATAAATATTTTAATATTGCAATACAAGCCATATTTTGAAAACATTCAGAAAAAAAACCTGAGTTTCTGTTGACTGAGTAATGTCAGGCAAATAATATATTCTTTGAAACATGATCTTTAGATACATGAATGTGCTTGTGGATTGTCTAGAATAATTTCATCTACAGTGACTACCCATCTACAGAGTACAGCACCCATCGAAATCCTTTTGAAACCCACCTTTTTATTGTGTGATCAACAAATATTTAGTTAAATGCCATTATTGCAATTGATTAATGCTTTCACTTTGAAAATAAAAGTTGGAATTTCATGTGACTAAAGTATGGTAGGTCCCAGGAATGTCTTGAGGACAAAGATTTGTCATGTTAAACAACAGCAACTAGGTGTGATAGTTAATAAGGGAGTGAAGTTAAAGGGGAGGGACATGTGCAGTAGCTAGTGACAGTGGTTTCAACTTCTTTCAGGTCCACTTCAAATGCAACATGCATGTACTATGAATACATGCATGTATGGGGTAACTTCATGGTTGTAGGCTAAAGGCAGAAAACTGGTATTCTCCAGACATTTGGGACTAAAATTCTCACAAGCCCCAGTCACTATGGCCAATGGTCAGGGATAATGGGAGTTGTAGTCCAAAACATCTGGAGGGAATCAGGTTACCTACCCCAGAGTCTGTTTCCATTCTCTGGCCTAATCCACAACAAGCAGGATATAGCGCTGTGAAAGCGGTATATGGAATGTGTCAATGGCCCCCAACAGTTGTCAGTGCACTTCAGTGCTGCTATAAAGCAGTAGTGTGGCTCTTGCCTTTTATATACCGCTTTCATACTGCTTTCATCATGCAATATCCTGCTTGGTGTGGATTAGGCATGTGTTTATTTGGGTGTTGATCAGAATGCCTGAAGAGAGCCCTGCCATTACAGGCTGTTATGGGGAAGATCCTGCCCTCACAATGCCACCTCTCCCTATCCTACTCCCATCAGCACAGTTCATTTTACGCATATATAACATCTGAAGAGGACTTCAGATTGTGACCATTATTGTATCTGTCTTTTATTAACAATTCTTTTGTATTTTTGAGACTTCTGCCACTTCATAGCACACATTTGTTTATTATTATTATTATTATTATTATTATTATTATTATTAAATAATTGCTTCATTCATCAGACGTATGCCTCATTCTTCCTATGAAGCGCAGCATGGGAATCTCCCATCTAGGATTACTTGGATGGAACTGGGAAGGGGGCATATCTAAGGGAGGGACAGAGGAAAGGTATAACCTGACAGGTAGACTTGGTGAAGAGAATATGGTTCATCAAACTGGTGACTAGAGAATATGGCTGGTCAGGATGGAATTTAGTAAATCAAGAGCAAAGCTAGGACTAAGAAACAAACTGAATGATTCATTAAATGTATGTAAACATTCAATAGGTCTTATTTATAATTTAAAAATAACAATTGTGTGGGGTAGATGAATCAGGAATGGGCAACCATGGCGCATGGGCTAGGGTTTTAAAACCCTTTCTCCCTGTCTGAGGTCCCACTGAAAATTACCTGCTTGAAGATGCTCTTCACCTGTGGGGGTGGGGAAGGGAGTCAACTACCAGTTGCTACTGGTGCCAATGGCAGTTTTACCTCAGAAGAAAGCTGCATTATATCAATGGAAGTTTCCAGTGCTTTCGTGGGAGGCGGAGATTTTCACTGGGGGGCGGGAGTGTTTAAATGGCCTCTTCACATAATAATAATAATAATAATAATAATAATAATAATAAATTTATTTATCACCCGCCTCTCCCAACGGATCGAGGCGGGGAACAACACCAAACACAAAATACAAAAACTGATTAAAAGCAGATAAAACCAGTACATCATTAAAACACCAATAAAACACCAATAAAACACTTTAAAATTCATCTAGGTAGGCCTGCCGGAAGAGATCCGGTCCTAATCCTGATCCCCCCGCTATTGTTTTTAAAGTCCAAACAAGACATGTGAAATGCTGACATCCATATTAAAGAAACAAACACACGAATTAAGTTTGGCTGTCCACCTGGAAGGAGCTTGGCAGAATCTTTTGACTTATGGGAGGAGCCTGGCAGAATTTCCATTTTAAAGGGGGCCTTTAGACCTCAGTTGGCAGGCCCCTGCTAGGCCCCTGCGAGGCAGCATTTAGGCTAGACTGCTTCGGCCACATCTACAAGAAGCTGGATAAAACACTTTAAAAAGGTTTGAAAACTGTATAGCGTGTGTCATGGGCCCCAACAGTTGTCAAAATTGTTATAAACCATTTTAAAGCGGTAGTGTAGATCCCGCCTCCGTTTTTTCAATAGAACTGCATCCAGTGCCTCCAGACTACATTCTCTGGGCTAACTTTGTCGAACGTACAGTAACATTGGTGAGACTCAAAGAGGAACACTATCAAGAAATTTCCAAATATTTGTTGGAAATTCAGAATCAGATAACAGTGTCAACAACTTTTAGAGGTGATGTGGACATGCATTTGATCTAATGCACAATGAAACTTTGCTGTGCTAATATTAAAAGAAAATTACTATGAAATCATGTAGACCTGATATTTAAACCCATATAGACTGAACAACATCTACAAGGCTGGAATGGACAGTTTTTGGCGATATAGAAGCCAAAACACCAATTATTGTTTTACCTAGTGGCAATCCTTTCTGACTAATAGTTTTTGGTTATTGATAAAGTAATGGCTGGGTCCGTAGATCCCATGGGTCCAACAAACATCATTGTTGGATACCTTACAAGAATGAAAAATAGTATAATATAAACAAATATAGGCTCTCCTGGTTTATGCAAGATGGATGGGGGGGAAAACTGGTATACCACCTATTTAATCATGAGACATATATGTATAAAACTCACAGTCTGCATCAGAGGCAGCAAAACATTAGTTAGTTGATAAGTTTGAAAGGAAATTGATTGCCTTTATAGCTACTAGAGTAGAAAAGTGTACTGTTTTTTGGTACTTTGATACTGCTACAGTATTTTTTTTATTTATCTACATACCTTACAGTTATTATTACTATCATCATTATTATTATTATTATTTCTATACCACCCCATAGCCGCAGCTCTCTGGGCAGTTTACATAAGATTAAAATAATTAAAAATAATATACAAAATTTTAAACCACAAAAAACATGCAACATACACAGAAACATACCTCTAAAAACAACAAACAACTTTATAGCCAACTATAAAAACAGATCCAGGATAGATGAAGCTCATCACATATTGCTAAATGCCTGGGAAAATAGAAAGTTTTAATGCTGTAAACGTTTCTAGGATTAAATTTCCCATCCCTGATCTGAGTTTCTGTCTTTAGCTGTTATGTTTTCGGATGGCCATGTGTCCTCTTTTACAGAGGGCAGTCTTCTATTTGAAAGACTCCTTTCTTTGAAGAGCTGTCCTGTCCGTTTCCAGCTTAAAGACAAAGAACACAAGAACTGTTGTCTTTCACCAGTTCTCACCTGGGCAGCAGACTGAACAGGCAGGCACACAGGTTACCTGATCACAGTCTTCCACAGTATTGTGAGATATATTGGCTTTTTATTTAAATTATAATAATTATTTGTAAATGTGCATCTGTACCTTAGCATATGCAATTTTTATACAAAGATGTGCCTCTTGTTTATAATGCATTTACTCTTTTTGGGCAATTCATAAGTGGCCCCTAATCTATTACCTCCTTGTTAATTAATAAGATACATGTGCTATCTCCAGTATCAGAGGTAGAAAGCCTATGTACACCAGTTGCTGGGGAACATGGGCGGGAAGGGACTGTTGCACTCATATTCTGCTTGTGAGTTCCTGGTCGACAGCTGGTTGGCCACTGTGTTATCAAAATGCTGGACTAGATGGACCCTTGGTCTGATCTAGCATGACTCTTCTTATGTTCTTAAAAATAGAAATTACTTGGGTGGGCCATAACAGCAATTCAGATTAAGGGAAGAAGAAGAGTCAAATCCAATTCCAGAATCTAAACCTGCATTCCTAATCCAATTTGCCTACCAAACCAATGGAAACTGGACCAGTCCTCAAGGCCAGGTCTGACAATTCAGTTTTCTCTAAATATTGTGGGTAGGTTTTAAAATATTGTGGTGTTGCAGATGTGCCTATCAGGAGACTGGACAATGGGAACCACAGATTTGCTTCATGGATAGGTAGCTAGCCACTTGGGTGGGATGGTCAATGTCAGAGACAGATGTGTTTCTTATTCTCCTTTGGTAATGCATATCACATTTGTATATCCTTGCTGAATACTGATGTTTGTGTTTTTCTGTTATTGTGGCCCATTTTGAGTACTACAGTATGGAAAAGCGCAGTGGTGCAGTGGTAAAGTTTGTTGTGCAGGTGCTCATCATGACAGCCCACATAGCCACATCCCCAAAGAAACAGCAATAAACCGGTTGCAGCACTTTTTATCTCTACCTCAAGTAAGTCGTTTGTAGTACAGCTACTGAGTCTTAATTGCCCATTCAAGACCAAGCCCTTCCAAAATACTTTGCATTACATCAGGGATAGATCACAACAAAATATTGTTGCTGGGTAAATCTATCACCCATCATCCCACAGCAGCTACTGCAAGGATTACAGCTAAACTGAGAAGGTACTGCGAAGCCTGAAGGTGGTGGCAGATGATGTCAGCATCCCTGCTAATCAAAAGGTCCTGGCACTTCTGTCCTGTGAGCCCTGACTCTACTACAACACTTACAAAAGCGGCATCATCATCGTAATCAAAATAGTAAAGCCTAATTTTCAGAAAAGAGTGGTACATAGACAGATAACTGATGTATATAATTAACCATAATTTCATTTTATATTTTTAAAAACACAGAACTGATGTCATTTAAAGGATGCAGTGTTTGGGGGTTTGATGGGCCTAAATATCAGGTTAGCCACAGAATAATTGCTGGGGTGTGTTTGTTTTTGTTTTCAGTCCTACACTGTAAAAATATTTATTTGATGGCATAAGCAGCCCTTCCCACAGGGGCTGAGGAAAGGTTATAATCCGTACAAACACAAAATATACCAAGTTAGAGCACTTTCATATTAGAGCATATATATATATATATATATATATATATATATATATATATATATATAATATATATGGGATATCCCTAGCTACTACATTTTTGCCTGACCTCTTAAATAGCCTTTGGAAGATCTCACACTCTTGAGAACTTCACGAGAGAGGGAATTTCACCAACAACAAACAGTGCCTCTATGTCCCCTTGCTACTTAAATTTTGCTTGTCAGAAATGACGTACATAGTAAACACATTCTCAGCTGATCTTAAAATTTACAATAGGATACAATGAAGATGTGGTCCCTTAGGTATATAGTAGCCAAGCTGGTTTGGTATTTATAGGTTGATAAGCTGCTGTGAGAATGAGGAAGCCTTAGGGAATAGCATTGGTTATATAACTAACTAAATCAAAGCCTTTCTCCATCTCTGGAATTTTGTAATAGCATAAGACAAATAGGAAATAATTAAAGGCCACTTGGCATTTGAAGAGTAAGAGGCAAAAGAAAGGAGGTAAAGGCTGAGGTCCAGAGAACTACATAATTAAGGAGGCCACTATAAATTGCCAAAAAAAGAGGAAATCCATCACCAAAAATGAGGACACTGATATGCATAACATTTGCATGTGCTAAATTACATGTATAGATGCAAATTTACAACTAATTATTGTAATTTAAATCGAAATGCAGTACATCTGACCATACTGTGGAAAACTGTGACCTGCCTGTTCAGCCAGGTGTGATGGGCAACAGTTCTGAGTGTTCTTTATTGTTAAGTGGAATTTGACAGGACAGGCCTTCAAAGAGTGGATGGCTTCAAATACAGGCTGGCCCTCTGGCAGCCCTTCAAAGAGAGTGTCAGGATTAGGTCTGGGCTCCCAAGTTTGGTTGCAGATTCTGAATCAGACTCAGAGGCTGAACTAGAAGAAGCCCAGCCAAGACAGAGAGTCTGGGCCTCATCCTGACATAGAGGTTAGTCCTCTGTCAAAAGGGACAACTGTCCAACCTGCAACTCAATCTACATTCCCAAGGCCATCATGGGCCTCCATGGCAAACCTATTTTGAAACAGAGGGGACCTTCCGAAGCAATTTGCAAAATGGTGTGGTGGTCTGCTTTTCGAAGTGGGAAGGGAGTAACAAAAAGGAAATCCACAAGCTGCAATCCTAAAGTTTCTTATTAGGATGTAATTGACATGGAAACCAATGGGAGCTAATAATTCCAGGCAAGCATGATTTTGAATTAGGGGGACCATATGAAAAGGGGGACAGGGCTCCTGTATCTTTGATAGATGTATTGAAAGGGGAATTTCAGCAGGTGTCATTATTATGCATCCAGCACCTGGTGAAATTCTCCCTTCATCACAACAGTAAAAGCTGCAGGAGCTATACTAGAGTGACCAGATACAAAAGAGGGCAGGGCTCCTGCAGCTTTAACTGTTGTGGTGAAGAGGGAAATTCCCCTTTCAATACAACTGTTAAAGATACAGGAGCCCTGTCCTCCTTTTCACACGGTCACTCTATTTTGAATATCATGGTGTCGTCCTGCAAGTGCGTATGTTCATATCATTATTGATTTGTATGTGCTATCGCCATATTGCTAGTATGTTGAGGAGTTTAACATTAACATTAGGTTAAATATTAGGTTAAAAAACATTTAACATTAAGTTAAAAAAGAGTACGGTTTCAACTGCAAGCAAATCATCATTGAATAATTTCCAGGGAGATAGCCATATTAGTCTGTGTTGCAGCCAAAACTACAAGTTTTGTGACAACTTAAAGACTATCACATTTATGATGGCATAGGCTTTCATGGACTAGAATCTGCTTGAAAGCTTATGCCATCATAAATGTGTGAGTCTTTAAGGTGCTGAAATACTCTTGTGTTTTTTGTATCAAGCCTTAAAATATACATCTGCAAGCCTTACAGTGCAATCCTATGCATGTCTACTCAAAAGGAAGTTCCATTGAGTTCAGTGGGGCTTACTCCCAGGAAACTGGGTATACGATTGCAGCTTTAAAATTATTTTAAGAATGATTTAAGATACTTTGCACACTTACTTGGGAATAAGTCTCGTTGAAATGAGAGGGACTTAAAATGAACAGGTTTGTTTGTTAATCATATATTAATGAACTAATGTGGTAATCTGAGATAAAGATTTGTTCTCTGACTAATCTGTTGGGCTAAGGGCAAAGTCATGGTAGGCCGTTCAGATGCACCACCTCAATCTCCATTGCTCCAGACGTGATAAAATTAAACATGCACAATGTCCCTTCAAATTTTCAATCAAAACTGTCATATTTTCCCTTTACAATGATGCTACTGTAGTGTTTCTTCCAGCAATAAAACACAGACAATTGAAGTGGACACTGCGTGGTTTAAAATAAGTCAGTACCATTAAAAATATGTATCTTTGAAAATACTGATGGAGTTTGAACTTGTTCATTTTAAAGCCATTTTGGCTCTAGTGTGTTATGGTTAGCTGCCCTGAGAATGCTTATTTTGATGGGGAAGTATATAGAAATAAATAAAAAAATAAAAGATGAGTTTCCCACACAGAAGAAAAAGAAAATATTAAAATGTTCTCCCTTTTGTTTCATTATTACATTTTGTATCAAATAGTGAGTTCTTCTAGTAACAAAAATGAAGCTCTTAACTGTAGTATCCCTAGGCTGACCATATGAAAAGGAGAACATGGCACATGTAACTTTAACAGTTGTAGAAAAAAGGGAATTTCAGCCAGTGTCATTTGCATGCAATTAGTTCCTGGTGAAATCCCCTCTTCATCACAACTGTTAAAGTTGCAGGGGCCCTGCCTTCTTTTGTATATGGTCACTCTAGTATAGTGCCTGCAACTTTAACTGTTGTGATGAAGAGGGAATTTCACCAGGAACTAATTGCATACAAATGACACTGGCTGAAATTCCCTTTTCTCTACAACTGTTAAAGTTACATGAGCCCTGTCCTCCTTTTCATATGGTCAGCCTAAGTATCCCTAAACTGCACTTATAATGAGATGTTAGTAATATGCAAATTTGTTTTAAAACAACTAGTTCATTAATATATTAAAAACAGACAATTCATCAACTAAAATTATTTAATTGGTTAGCTGCCTTACTAAACATTTGTTTAGCTTCTTCTGCTGAAATAATGTGTTAAAAAAATTAGCTGCCATTTAGGAAATCACAATTTTGATATGCACTTCAGGGAGCCTAATCAATCAGTTACAAGTAGTTTAATTTTCCCACCTGAATTTTTAATCTGTTAGGGAGAATTAGGTTGTTTATGACCATGCTAACAATGTGTAAAGATTACAGATATATGCCTATTAGCACCTGAATTTGCTTATTTTCGTCTCTTCCCCGCCCCCCCCCCCTTTCCTTATTTATTTGTAAACCACCCTGACCTGGGCCTGACTTTTAATTATTACTGTTGTTATTTTTTGTACAGTACTTGGCGGAATGGACACATAATCATAAATAACAAATGGGTATAAATTTAATTAGGCCTAATTGATTGTGATACAATATCAGAATGATGATGACACACACATAAAAATATAGGCAAAAATACCATGACCACAATCTTGCCGTGTTTAACTTGCTGTTGGATTGTGGCCCATGGCTCTAATATACCGATGCTTGTGCTCAGCAAAACCCAAGAGATGATCGCTGGTGCAGTCACTTCTGTCAGTAGGAGAGGAGCATGGTTTAGAACTGATTCTTCGCCAGTCCTCAAACACTTAATAATCATTGTCGGAACTGGGCAACCACCTATTGGGATATGTGAGCATGTGTGCCCAGGCCTGGATGCTGGCTTTATTTGCCTGTTTAACACATCCCCATATACACTTGTTTACATCTACAGCAAACAGCTAGCAAACATCAGTGCAATCTCTAAGCAGGGACTTCTTTCATACATGGAGCACCTTTGCTGGACACGGAAAGATACCTGTCGAAAATTCCTATAATTAAGGTTATAGTCCCATACACACTTACCAGAAGTAAGGCCTATTGGTATGGCCTGAGAACTCAATGGGCGGTACATTTGAGTAGACGTGGATAAGACTGTGCAGAGATCTCATTTCTTTCATTGAGGTTCCTGCAGTTACTTGAACAAGTTTTGTCTCCTATTTTAGAATTTTTCTAAGTCTAATCGCTTATAGCTGTGACCCATTAACCCTTTACTACTGTCCAACTTAATTTATTATTAAATTATTATAACATATTTTTTATGAATTATAGATGTGTTGCAACAGGGCTAATATTGAATTATAGATGTGTTGCAACAGGGCTAATATTGAAGGGAGTTATAGTATTTTTAAAAAGGTTTTAGAATAAAGTCATTGAGAACTGCTGAAATGTAATGTATTAGTTGCATCTATTTTTGTTTCTAACTCAAATGTAATTTAAAAGTATGACAAAATACATGCCCATTATTTGTTTTTACACAATGGTAAGCAAATTGCAGGGCATTTGTCAACATGGATTCTTTCCTTTTTCTTTCCTTTCCTTTTTTTAGCATGTCCATTGAAACTATTGTGGGGTGTGTGTTTTTGTTGCTTTTTAATGTTACTTTTAACTTTTTACATATTTGCCATTTTTTCAGTAGCAATAATCTGACACATTGTTGTTTATAATGGAAAATGGTTTTAATTTTAGTATTTGAAAATAATATAAAAAGGCATTTATTTAATTATAAAAGACATATAGGTCTGTCTCACTCTCTTTTCCAGGACAGTGAAAATAAGAACAAAAAACTGTACCTACTAGCACGGATAAGCGTGGCTTGGGCAAATTTTCTGATACCAAAACCAGCATGAAGTGCATTCTGGTCCATACAATTACAAGGACATTCAGTCCTTCATATTTAAATACTGAAGCTAGCAAGGAGAGAAAAGTATGAGGTGACTTGGGGATATTTTTGTAATAATCAAACTGTATTTAAGCCAATATTCCCCAATATTCACAACTTCATTTGGAGTAGTACAGCTTGATCATCTCCAAATAATTTATTGGCACATTATTTTATGTATTTATTTATTAAATTTATATCCCAACTTCTTTCCTCCAAGGAACCCAAGGTGGTGTACATAGCCCTCCTCCTCTTCATTTTATCCTCACAACAACAACAACCCTGTGAGGTAGGTTGGGCTGAGAGTCTGTGACTGGCCCAAAGTCACCCAGTGAGCTTCAATGGCTGAGTGGGGACTAGAACTCAGATCTCCTGAGTCCCAGTCCACCACTCTAGCCACTGCACCACACTGGCTCTCATTATAGTATAGATGTGTATGTATATGTTTGTTTACATGTATGTTACTGATAATGTCTATAGCAATTTTAGGCAGCAATTAAGGGAAGGATGCCTAATCGACATTGATCCTAATGAGATTTGCAGTGCAATCCTATGCATATCCACTCAAAAGTAAAGCCCCACTGAGTTCAGTGGGTCTTACTCACAGGGAATTAGGTACAAGATTGCAGACTTAAAGGTGAAATCCAGGGCCTCATGTGGGCATCCAGAGCTTCTGCAATGCTTCAGTGGGATGGGACAACTTCATGTCCATTCCTTTGTGAATGTGAAATGTCTATTGAAGTGGGGGAACTCCTTATGTTGAAAAATGTAATTGGAATCCTTCCCTACACATGCAACAAATCACTAGATGGTGTAAATAATGAGCAAGTTACTTCCCTACAATGCCCATCCTTCCAACACCCTTGTTAGCTCTTTAGTATTCGTAGGGGGGTTATTAGACGAGTGTTTTATCTCATGCTTGCTACTCCCCACTCATGGTTTTTCACACATCCTTTAGACGACACTGTCTGCCTCCTGTGTGCCTCCCGCTCCTTCTTGCCTTATTTTCATCACACAATAGACCCCCAAAAATCTGACTTTATCTTTTGGTAATGTAATGTGCTGCTATTTCCTGCTGTGTGCAGGAAAAGTGGTGCGATAAAAACGGCCCCTGAATGGGCCACATGGTCTTTGTTTACTTTCTCTTTCTTCTCTGGGAAGAAAGAGAAAGTTGTGGAACAGGAGTGGGGGTGGAGAAGCAACAGTAGGGAACCGTGATTTCACCCCCATTCCCGGTCTGATGATGCTCTTTGTTTGCAAATGAGAAACGGAGAGAGGCCGTGATTGACCTAATGTCATCCAACAAATGAACTAGGATTTGAATATTAATCTTCCAGTCCAAGTTCAATGTTCTTCCTTTTGGACCACAGAAGTTTACATTGCATATTATGTATGTTGTGTAAAGACAGTAACTCCTAAGGAGCCTAGTAACACTTTTTTTGTGCAGTATTTGGGATGATTCGTTACCACCTATGTGGTTCAAAGCCTATGGGAAATATAAAGAAGTGGGAGAGAGTGAAAGACTAAGTATTTTTGGTGTAATCAGCTACTAGCTAGCTAGCATTAGTGTCATGACATATGCCTGCCATTCCTTGGACCAGAGAATCAGAGAAATGCAGAAAGACTGTAAGTACCAGCAGAAAGACCATAGCAACTGTGTTCTACCAATGGCTTGCTGAACCCTTCATCTTGCTTCTGCTGTGGGTCAACATTTGAGAAAGTAATACATTAACCATCTTAATTAAAAACAGGGTTGTTCCCTAACCCCTGTGGCAATGGGTCCTTCTGACTTCATAAGTTCCACTCTCTCGTGAACAGCACTCAATTAGGACAAGATAGCTCATCTCCTGGAGACATTCTCCTATTGTTGCTAGGCAGAATCCACCAGTCTCATGAGCCTGAACCCTGCTTCCTAGCTCCTCTGCTCCTTCATCTCACAAATGCTTGTGGTACTCACAGGCAGAAACAAGGGCAGGGAATCAGGGTACTACAGTATGTGATTGACAAGCTTTCCTTTTGATAGCATTCCAGGGAAGATAGAACAGGCAGTGAGATGTGTTTTGAGTCATAGACAGGAAAGGAGAAGGGGGGGAGGGGAAAGAAGGAAAGAAAGTAAAAAAAGTAAAAAAAAGCAGGATGAGGAATGAAAAGAGAAAAGAAAAATGAGCAGACTAGTCCAGTTTCTCAGGTCAGTTAATTATGGGGACGGTCCCTACATATTTGCATTCCTTGGGGTTATGCTACATCAGAGCATAGATTTGTGAGGTGGCAGTGGCACTATGGTTTAATTATTTTAAAGATCTTTGCAAATAGGCATGCAGTTTCCCTCCCTCCCTCCTTCCTGTGTATTGATTTAGTCCCTATTTTGATTCAAACTATATTTCCCAAAACTATGGCCTTTCCAAGAGCAGACTTCTTTTTCCAATTTTTTTTTTTTTGCTGTGCAAGTCCTCCCCTACTTTCACTACAATCCATCCCAGGGCTGACCCAGCACATTTCTGACGCTGAAGGTGGAGGACAAACCAAACAGCAGCTCCTCTCATCATGTAACATAGGGCACAATCCAGAAGGAAGTTCTGCACAGCCCTCATTGAAACGAATAACAACAATGCAAAAGCATTTGCAGGGGTCCTGTTCATTTCAATGGAGTGTGCACTGGAGAACATCCTTGCAGATAGCATCTCATGTATATATATGTATGTGTGTATCTGTCTAAAACCTAGTTCCTAAGGTTCCATCACATTCTACTGAAACACAACCCAAGACAAGGCTCTACAGCTAGGAGCTTGATTCTTATTGGCTATAATGTCTATGCTATCAAACCAATGCCCCTCACAGAGAAGCAATATTCTTTCCCCATTTGTTTTGAGTTCCTATGCAATCAATCAATCAATCAATTTTCCTATGCAAGCTCTCACCTTCTCCTACAATATGGCACAATATAAGGCAAAGAGCAAGTTTACCCCATTATGACAGTATCCCCAAATGCAACTCTTTACTTTCTCCACTATAAATGAAATGGCTGCCGGCAGTTCCAGCGGGGAACAGTCAAACACTGCACTTGACCTTTGTTTTGCAGGCAAAAGCTACCCTCCCTAAATGGGTCCTGCAAGGTTTACATAATTAGCGCACTGACCTCAAGACATATGCCGCACCGACAGGATTTCCTGCAGCATACATGTCTTCCTTCCATATACGCCGTAATAAGCACAATAACATGCATTTTGCTAATTTCATGTATGTACTGGACCTATAGTCAGGCCATTTAAGGGACAACACAGCCTCAGATGATATGTATATCCAGCACAAGTTTGGACAAGGGTCTTACTTCTTATTTGTCTTTCATATTGCATAGTTTGGGATGGTGTCAATAAGTTATATTAAGAGTGGATGGGGCAGGTGAGGAGGGGGAACAGCAGCAATGCTGCAGTGAAGATGTTATTATTTACAGCATTTTAAAGACACCGTCAGAAAAGAATATGGATGATTGACATCAGCTTGTGAAACTTTTATCATGTCAATGAAGCCAGGATTTTACACCTTTAAAAGAACACAGACAAAATATCAACTTATTGTTGCTGGTGGCATTTGCACCTTTTGTTGGATGCTTGAAACATTTCTCTGAAATTAACAATGATGACATTACATGCTGGATATTGCAGTGCAGCAACTGGACAGCTGCTGAATTGGAGTTCCAGGTCTCCATTGCTGCTCTAGAAAAAATGATAACTTCACGAGGCTTTCTCAGTAATATTGAGTGAAAGATCATATATATATATATATATATATATATATAATCTGTTCAAATAGATGTTTGATTTCTAACAGGATAAACATGTGTGATCTCAATGGATCTCTTTTTTCCCCATCAGAAAGCATCCATAATAAGAGGATGATTTAAAATATAAAGTTATTGCATATAAGGATCCCAAGCCTGTCCAAGTCCAGCGTTGGACAGGGTCATCGGCAAAAGCGGCAGGGACAAAATACCAGCAAATAAAATGGGCAGGCGGAGATGTGTGGTGCCCTGAGCTCTCATGAAAAAGCGTGGGATAAAAACCAGTGCTATTCGTAACATAGGAAACTAATGCGTGGTCTGACATGGCTTTATACTGAGTCAGACCATGCACCCATCTGGCTCAATATGGTCTATGCTGACTAGCAGCAGCCCTCCAGGGTTTCAGACAGGGTTTTTTCCAAGCCCAACCTGGATATGCTGGGGATTGAACCTGGGACTCTCTGCATGCATAACATAGGCTACATGACTGACCTTCCCAAAGGAATAATATTAACTTTGCACCTATGGGTAGATTAGCTGGAACTGGCCATATTTAGGTGAACTTTTTTGTGAGAAATGGGAGCAGGATGATATATTTCAAGAGATGCAACTAATTTCTGTCAAAGGAAAAAAAAATGATTCAATTGTGCAAACATTAATGGCGATATTGTATTATAAAAAAATACAAGGGGTAAATTTTCCTGATTACTCGTTTTATCAATAATTTAAATTCCAGGGGTGGGGAGAAGGCTCCAATGAATAACTAAATGTGAACTATTTAAGATTTCCCCAAGGTTTTTTTAACATACTAAAGAAAAGGGTGAATTTCCCGTTGTTCTGGCAATAATCCTGTTCTTGCCAAAAGCTAATTGTGTGCTGGCTTCTCAAATATGAAACTTGTGGTGATTTTTTTTACCTCAGAACCAGAGCATGCTCAGCAATAGTTTCCTCCTCTATATCTTGAGAAAGGCCTTCTGCATCCTTCGCCATGCCAGCCTCAAGTACACAAAAGGAGCAGCAGCATAAAATGACTTCTGTGGGGAAACAATTCTGTCTCTTCATGGGAGAAAGATTCTCCTTGATAGGTGAAACAGGAAATAATGAAGAAGAAAAAAAGGAATTCTTCAAAACTACAGAAATGCTGAGAAGCTCAGTATGAAGGGAAAAGCTAGAATCTAAGTTTAAGCCTAAAATAAAATAAAAGTAAAAGATTTGGGAAATGGATGCCTACATGCAACAGATTGTAAAGCAATAGCTTTTAATGATATTACATAATTATTACTGTGTGTGGAGATGTCCATACGGGCTGTATAGTTTTTCTGATGGCACTGGAATTTGACACAGTGGTCTTCTGAAGTGACTAATGTCACATTAGCAGCCATATTGAGGCATTATTATGATTCTAGCCTAGTTCCATTATAATTCTAGCCTAGTTTCAGACTAAAATCTTATAAAAAGGGCAAAGTTGTGCCATGCTAATGAATCCATTTCTTCATGTCCGTTACTATGAAATAAAATATATAACTAAAAACTTCCACATTAAAGAGTTCAGGGAACACTGACCCCTAAAATATACAATTGCAATTTTTTTTGTGGTGACGATTTACTCAAAGTAATTACAAAGACAAGCAATGGAGCAGTTTACTTTAGCTAGATTTAAAAAAAAAATAAAGTTGAACAAGTTCCTGAAATAACCTCAGTAATATTTAATCAAGCAAAACTTTTGTATATATTTGTATGTAAGTGTGTGTGTGTGTCTCTGTGTGTGCGCATGTATGTGTACACACAAACACACACACACACTCACATACTAATAAAGATATTGTGTAATTTCCAGATTATATCTGCACAGGAGCTATTAGGTCAGAGAATGCATCTTCATCCTAGGACGGTTCTGTAGTTTTCAATGAGAATCAATTAGAAAAGTAAAAAACCAACCTAAAGTTTCTATGTAGACCTGGATTCTCCCATCCAAGATCTGATCAGTCCATTTTTTAATCCTCTGTACCCAGTTATTGAGGTACCTGCAGTAAGTTTGCATGTTAAAATGTCATATCATGCTACTATTAGTTGAATCTAATCCATGATACCAGTGATGCTGGTCCTAGGATAGATGTGCCATTTTGAACATAATGCTTGCAGTAAGAGCAGAAACAGGGGATCCAATTTAAATGCTGGCAACCACCAGGTGCCACTACTGATAGCTAAGTATGATTGTTGTTGTTAATTCATCTTATTTTGCAAAAAAGCTTTGTTCATCCCTCTTCCTCAAGTGAGTCAGCAGAAATAGAATGGTGTTCCATACGATGGGAACTGACTGGCTAGGGAACAGAGATGCAGAGGTCATAAAGTGGCAATTGGGCTTCCTACGGAGGCAGTATTAGAAGGCGGAACGAATGTGAGTTCCTTCTTTACTCCACTCATTGTTCACATCTGTTATGAGAACAGGGAGATGATCTAGAATGCCCTACCTTACCTAAACAGAGTGACCTATATGGAGAGAGGAACTGCTTCTGGTCTTGATATACACTATGTGAGAGTTTGAGGTCTGCTACAAATCACACACACATGCACCAGTTAGCTTTCTTATTAGAGAGGAGAGGAGAAAACCCATAAACTTGTAGTTTAATAGCCACAAGATTTACTTACTGGATTTTTCTAAAACTGGTAGAGAAAAATTAGCATTGTTGAAGTGTTAACTGTTCAGTAGGGAGGTAAAGGTGCTGAAAATGACCAAACAACAAAATTACCACCCATCCAATTCCAAGAATTTTAAGAATAATAAACATTAATTTTTGAATGCCAATAATCAATCAATGCAATTTTATTTCCATGTCAGCCACAGGCCACAACAATGGAATATGGCAAAATGAGCCTCCTGATGAATATTGTTTTAAGGTGATTAATAGGGAACTCCTGTCTTTAGCAGAGGGTGAATTAGGATTGACCTATAGGAAATCTTTGGATGAATGAAATGAGAACAAAACAAGAGATGGGTGTGGATGGGTGAGGAAGCAATGATAAACTAGGATACAAGGGTTCATGGACATCAATAACAATATTATATCTGTCCCTCAACTAGGGCAGAAACAGATGTACATAATTCTAACAGTGAATCTGCTACGGAAGTAACACTCATCACATTTGGGAAGATATACATCATCTCCTCTACCTGGATTAAACTCAAGGGAAACCTGTTCTGCTGGTGTGCAGAGCACTGATTATCAGTCATGAAGCCATCTCTCCCCCCACCCCCCAAACTGGCACTTCCTTGGAACGGTTTTTCAACTGTTTTTTTAAAAAAGAATTTTCACAAAACAAATAAATAACATGATGGACAGTTTGTCTGATAAAAAGTGCAAGGTGGTCAAAAGGAGAAAACACATGCACACACATGCACACACTGAAGTGGATAAAGCATGGCGAGAAAGAGCAAAGCAAAAAAAGCATTTTATTTAGAAGCCACATTTGAGCCATTTGCGGCATGATGGTGTTCAGGTGTAAGGAGCAGAATGTTCCCCACAGCAGAAAAACATGGACCTATTCCTGTTTGTATGGAGTTCCACTGAGTGCAAAAACAGACAAAATAAATTATGTTCACTGATATGCCGCAAGTTCCTATGAATGTTTACCAGAGTAAGTCCCACTGTGTCCAATGGGCTTACTCCCTAGCAAGCATATTTAGGATTGCCACTTCTATGATCCTTGTGATTTAGGCCTTATCTCTGTTATCAAATTTCAGTGCACCAAAATTGTATGCACCTAATCTGGGCAGAAGGATATACTAAATATATTTATTCACTGCAATGTACTATGTACCCCACTCCAATCTTAAATACTCTGCATGGCTGAGATGATCAAATTGATGCTGCCTCTGTGTCTTGGCAGTCCTGTACCCACGTACTTGGGAGTACGTCTCATTCAGATCAGTAGGTCTTATTTCCAAATAAACATGTGGAGAATTGGTATTGGATGGTATTCTACCCCACTTCCATTACTGTACATAAATACAGAAGAAACATTTTTATCACAATAATGAATGATGTAAGAGCTGTAATGCAACATCGAAGCCCTGCACATCGTAAAGCATCGCCCAAGACAATTGAAAAAATAGCACCATGTTTGTGATGCCACCAGACCATAATAACACCTTTCTGAAGAACATTCTTTTACGTTACAGAAAATTGTGTATTATAGTATAATCACTTCCTATGCAATTAGGGTCCAAAATGGAATGATGGAAATCGTTTTCTAATAGAAAGAGATCCTGAAAACTCTTACTTGAAAACTCATAATACCAAATGCAGCTGGCTGGAATACACTTTGGTGGCAATTATTTATACTTATAAATCCATAATTAATTGGGCTTGTTTCTCATTCTTTATTTCAAATTGATTGACAATCCAGAATCAAATGCTTACATCTCCTCCACTCTTTTAAAAAACCAATGGAAGGCAAGAACTGGACATAATCTTCCTCATATAAAGGCATGTAATGTAGTCTATGGAATACACCTATTATCCTACACATAAACAACGTACTAAACCTCTAAGGATTTTAAGACACATTGTGGAGATGTTTTTGTGGCCTACAACCGAGGATACCCACCATTTGCTTCTAAGTGACACTAGGATTGCGCCAACCCCATTAAGCATTTTGCTTGCCTCAAGTGAGTCGCCTCTAACCACTGCTAAACGGTAGAGCTGAAGCTACACAAGGGACAGAAGATAAGGGAGACACCTCTTAGTGCAGCAACCTTCATGGCTGCAAGCTTGACCACAGGTATGTCTCATTCATTTACCTGTGGGCAGGAGTGCAGCCTGTATGAACAAGTTCTATGTGAATGCAAAAGGTAAACAAAGAAAAAAAAAGAACTGTACATTATGGACCAAACCCCTTTCTCTGTGATGACAAATGAATTAGTTCATTAGGCTGGTAAGAATGGGAAGTATTTTTAGCATTGATTTGGAATTTTATAAAATCTTATTTTGCTCCTGGGATAGGACTTTCCCTCTGGAAAACTATATACCAACGTGGGGGATGGCAGTTGCTGACTCCATCATTATGTATACTGATAGTTAAGGTTTCTTTCTCGTACCCCACCTCACCTGCTTGTCTTAAGTTAACCTTACTTGTTGCTTACAAGTCTGTTAGCACTTGTCAACCCATCCTAAAAGTCCTCCTCTACCAGACATGAATGTCCTTCCTACAACATGAGAATTGGGCCATTCATAAAGTGATGGAATAAGATCATTTCAAGATAGGGGTGAACTGAACGGGTCTTTCCTCTTGGCCCAGTGAAGCAAGACTAAATCATCCTCAATAATCTAATCTGAGTTTTGGGTCAGACTCTGCAACTGCACTTCAGCCGTTTTATGTGAAGATGGGAAGTATACTTTAGCTCAGACATGTAACAGGCTGTCAGTGCCAAAAAGAAAAAAAGATGTAAAAATGTATGCAAACTTGAGAAAAGGGGCAGGGGACATTTTAATTTAGGTGTTTTCTGTTTTAAGGGGAGAGGCCTTAGCCATTATCTGAAATACTATTTTCATTTCTAATTGAACAAGGAAAAACGAAGCATAAACTCCCATGTCTGCTTGATTTTTATCTCGTCATTCCCTCTTGCAGGGGACCTGGATGGGGTGGGGGCAAAGAAATCTCTTTGGCCTGATACCCCAGCCATGTTAACATAAGGCCTTTAGAAGCAGCCCAGAACGGGTGACATTCCTTGGGCAAGAGGTATAATGCTTAGGTCTCTGCTGAGGGTTCTAGTTCCCTATATTTCTAGGGAACAGGAAATAATGCTGATGCTGCTCACATCTTTGTGGAATGTTGGAGACCGATTGGATCTTTGCAGTGCAAGGGAAGATCATGACTCGTTCTTTCTCCCTTGGACTGCTGAGGTAATCTTTCCGACTCTTTTTCTTGAAGGGGCGAGCTTGCAATTACGTCAGCAATACACCCCTTCTCCAAGGATTAGGAAGACTGAATTCAGAATATCAGCAGATTCTCCTCATTCTCCCCTCTCAAAAAAGAGACACCCAACACCTTGGGAAGCGCTATCTTCAGGCCCCAAGCTCTACAAATGATATTGCTGAAGTCTATTCTGACGAGGGAAGCGACCCTAAGAGGATTCCTTTTGCTCCGAGAGCGGTGGGATTGATCTCAAGGACACGTTGTTTAGTCTCTTGGGGCTCTTGTTTAGTCTCTCCGGGCGACTTCATTGCTGCCGTGACCTTTGGCGTTCTCATCGCTCACACATTTGGGAGTGTTCGCGCGTGTACGGGGTGGTTTGTGTGTGGGCGTGTTTCTCACCTGCATCTCTCAACTAGGCGAGTCCTCTCTTTCTCCTCCTCCCTTTTCCTGGGGATCTGATCTCTCCGGGGGGCCTCGCTCAGCCCATACGCATGGCCACCTGCAAAGAAGCACAACGTACTCGTTGTTAGTGCTGCCGCCCGAGGCAAACGGGACTTCAACTGCAGGGATCATGGGAGGGGGACAGAGAGGCTCTTTGTGGGCTAAGAAGGTAAGAAGCAATGAGGGCAACATCCCAAGGAAAGGACTTTTAGCATCTGCTGAGATCGGGCCTTGAATGTAAACTGCAGCTCGAAACTTCTTCCAAGGCGCATCGCGGGGAAAGAAAAGGGAGGTTACGTGGGCGAAGAGCACCTTGGAAAAGAAAGGGGAGATGGGCCGCCGTACATAAGCCTCCCCATTTCACTCATCTCTTGGATATTCCGACGGGCCTTTTTGTTTGGTTCTTCCACCTGACTTGCCTTGTCTTTCAGCCAGCTAGTCTGGGCTTTTGGTCATTCCTAGCGTGCTTTGGAAATTTAAAGGTGGGGCCTTAAATCTTTAGAAGGTTGGGAAGGGGGAAAGGGTTCCTCTGGGGGTCCAGGTAGAAATTTTCCTCTATGTCCCTCCTTCCTGGAAAAGCAGTCCTTATTCACAAAGAAGCCAAAGTGAGGCATGCAGAACTGTTAAAGGTTAGACATTCCCTCCCCCTTTGTAGAAGAAGAAGAAGAAGAAAAAGGAAAAGATCAGCATCCCCTATGACGCACCCCCCGCTTTCCCGCAGCCTTTGCCTGCAAGGACGTGAGAATTTTTCATTGGGAGAAAAGGAAACGGAGGATGAGGCCTTACTGGCGTTCTAGACCTATTCTCTAGAAGAACGGTCGTTAGGAAAGATCGAGGCGACTTCATTGGGGAGAAGCCCATTGTACCAATCCTCTCCCCTCCCCTCCAAGATAAAATCATTTCGATTGCGTGGAACATGCCCAAAGTAGCGAGATTTGGAGGGATCAAGAGCCGTCTCCCTCCTTGCCCTTCACGTCGAGCAAGCGAGGCTGCCGCTGAGCAGAGCTGATAGAACTTCCCTCTAGTAGAGGGCAACCCCTCCAGATGCTACGTTAAACACACACACACACACAAACACAAACACACGGTGGGGACGTAGGGTGGGGGGAGAGAGAGACGCGATGATTTGCTTTTTTGCCCTTTTAACCTGCCTTGGAAAAGCTGCGAAAGGGAGTGACGATTCCCGCAACTACAGCACTTTCCCCAGACTGGTAGCAACAGTTGGCTGCCAATGGAAAGTGCCGAGGAAAGGAGCTCACCCCACGGTAGCTTGGCTCTTCCAAGCGCTTCTCCTCAGACATCCCTCCCCTCCCAGATTGCTTAGGTTGGGGAATCTCCTGCGACAGGGTTGGGCAAGGCAAAAAGAGGGGCTCTTTCCACCGCCGATCCGTCGGTGCAGACAGCCCAGCGCCTTCTCCCTTCACGTCCCCTTCTCTGTACTGGGCGCCTTTCCCTTAAGAGATACTCCCAGGACTCCAAAGCCTAAGAAGAGGGTTGCTGACGCCTGGAAAGAAGGCTGCAATATGGGCCGGGGGGTTGATTTGGGTGGCGCTGGTAGTGGCCGAAGGCGAATCAAGGAGACCTTGGGCAGATGCACGTTGGTGTCGCCTAAGCGGATATGTCCCCTTCTGAGGTTGCCTCCCTTAAGCTAGCTCGACAAGTCACGAATCTTGGGCCAAGGGTTGGAAAGGAGGAAGGGTGGGAGAGAAACTCGAGAGGCTTCTTTGCTTTGGCCAGCTTCCCGGCTCAGCCCTTGGGCAGCCTTTTACTCTTCCCTGAGACACCATCTGGGTGTCAAGATCTCTTTTATTTCTGGAGAAACAGCAGCCTTTCGCCACCGCTCGGCCACTCATGTTTCCACTGCAGCCTTTCCTCCTAGGCAAGCGAGACAAGCTAAGCACTTTCCCCCTGTCTGTATTGGCTCCAAGGGGGGGGGGGAGATCCTGAGAGTTGTCAATAGTTAGAGAAGGATCCTTTTGGAAGATATGGGTTTCTCCCCTCCCTCTCCCTCCCAGGAAGGCTTTTGCAACCGATAGGCCCTTAGATTGCGACAAGCGGGCATTCCGCTGGCGACTGCTCTTCACCTCTGGTCTCGTCTGTCCGGACCGAGGTTCTTCAAGACATCCGTCTTCTTAGGAGGTGTGTGTGTGTGGGGGCAGCAAATAAGGGGACGCTTTTCCTCCCCATCCTAGCCTCTTGTCTTTTGTTGCTCACGAAATCCGACTTGCTAATTATAGCGAAAGGGAAAAGGCAGAGCGATGCAGGCTGCCTCTAACTCTTCTCAGCGTTGTGTGTATGGCAAAGCAAAAGACGAGGCACTTTCAGACAGCTGGGGCTGAGGCGGCTTCGCTCGCTACCAGTCCCTCGTCCAAAAGCAACGCCTCGGCCGGGTTTCCCCCCGGATCTGCCCTTTTTTACTCCGATCGGGGCCACTTTGAGTTGGGAAAGGGGAGAGCTGGGGGATCGGAGGATTGGAAGTTGCCTAAAAGGAGGTTGGAAGTGAGCGGGGTGGGGATGGGGTGGGGGTGGGGATAGAGGCATCGCCTGATTCGGGAGTGTCCCCTAAACCGGGACTATCTGTGAGCTTCCTCCTCCCCCATTATTTATGGGGTGATTCCCCAATATCCCACCCACTCCCACTCTGAAATCAATTGAAATCTTCCTCCATCTGAAAGGAAAGCAGGACGACCCTTGTCTCCATTTATGGGAGGGCAATGACACATTACCTCCAACCCTGACGGGGTGGAGGGGGATGAAGCACATCACACCCTTCTAGCGGGGGAGGGGGTGTCCTCCAAACTTTGAGAAAGTTTTATTGCTTTTTATTCTGTGAAGAGATATAGAGGAAGTAGCATGAAATGATTCACGGAAAAGAGCGAGCAGAAGTCGATTAAGAAAGTTAGGCTACGAAGCGATCGTGGGAGTGGGGACGGGAAAGGCGTTTAATCTCTCGGCGCGCGCGTGCACACACACACACACACACACACGGTATGGAGGGGTCGTGGGGTTACAGAGAGGAAAGGGAAAAGAAAGGAAAAGGGGGAAGCTCAGAGAGTCTGGATAAGTCCAAGGCTCGGCGATCGCGCAGCTGCTCCTTCGGCGAAAGCGCCCTCCGCGAATGCTTTTTGGGGTAAGGGCTTCCCGGCTAGGTAGTTATATACAGCAAGCCCAGACCGCAAAAAGATTCGCGAAGGACAAAGTCTCCCGTGGCTTCCTACATCCATCCATCCGGCTGCCACCAAAGGGGGAAAAATATAGGTATATCCAAGGCACCGAAAGACGGCCGACCGCTGTTCTCTCAGACACTACAGGGATCGCCATCCGCCCCACCGTCCATTCACTCACACACGCGCCATCCCCACCGAGTCCCTCGGCAAGCCCAAGCCCAGATATCCAACTCAGGAGAGTAAGAGGTGGAGAAGGAAAGAAAGAAGGGAGGGGTGGGGTGTTCCCTTGGCCCAGCCCTTCACATCCACCCCCACCTCCTCCTTCCCCCTCCCCGTGAAGGGGCCGGGAGCACTGGCTTCCAGGATCGGGGGGGCTTTATGAGCAAGGCAGAGATCGGAATGCGCTCCCCCCACACCCCTCCATCGCTCTGCTCCCGAGCAGAGGGTCTAGCGCTGTGCACAGACGCTGCGTAAAGAGAAAACTCTCCCCCTGAGCACTAAATAAATAGAGACGAGGCAAGCCGCTCATTGGTGCGGGCTAAAATCGTCACTCACCAATCAGGAGGCGCCTCACATTTTCTCTCTCCCTCTCCCCCCCACCACCAAAAGGGGAGGGGGGAAGAGCAAGAGAAAGAAACATTTCCATTTCTAATTATTCAACAAACCCTAGACAAGACCACGTTTCATAGTGTTGCTATGCCCGCCAGACGTCTTCTTGCTGCTTGCCCCGGGGTTGAAGATGGGGATTAGAGTAAAATGGGGTTCAAGATGAAGCTACTTCTAATTAGCCATCAAGGCGTTATGTGTGTCTGTGTGTCGAGCAGCTAGACTTAAAAACAAAAGCAAAACCAATACGCACACGCACACAAGACAAAGGCGTCCCAAAGGGCCAGCTCATGTGCCATGTGGACGCAAGAAAAGTGCACCAAAACCACCAGTCTGAAGTTCAGATCTGTTGGGGTTCTCCTGATCCTTTGGCACCCAACCACATTACCCAAGGAAAGCCCACTGGTGGAGGTCAGCCAATGGCTGTTGATGATCCATAAGCTGGATACTCAAAATGAGACCCAACAGCGTTGGGCTGTTGAAGTGGGTCCGAGGAAAGTGAAGGGAACAGGGATAGCCTTTCCTTTGCCCACGAGTAACTTTCTTACTGCCTCTGCTCAGCCCCTACAACGAGACGGGGGGAGGGCGGCGGGGGGAGGGAGACGGGGTAGCGGGGGGAGAAGAAAAGTAACGCCTTCCCGGAGAAAAGTTGCAACCAAAGCGCAGGACGCGGGACTAACTCCACATGTCCGCTGGGAAGTGGGATGAAAGCCTCGCCAAGGCGCCAGTCTGTAGTAGCTCCAGAGGGTCTTCACCGCTCAACGGAGTTCCTCGGCAAAGTTCGAGAAGGAGGAATCCTCGCCCGAGAGAGCGCCAACAAACCAGAACTTGGAAGTTCCCTTCCTGGCTGTCTCCGCCCTGGCGCTCCTGCCATACCCCAAGAACCCAGAGTCCCTCGCAGGAGATCCCAAAGTTCCTACCTTCTCCGCTGCCTTTCCCCAACCAAATCCACCTCGGCGAGCGACAGATCCTCCAGTCACGGCAGCAGCAGCAGCAGCACAGCCTCGTCGAGATGCAAGCGCCTACTGAGCCCTACCTGCTTCCTCTTCCCCTTCAAGTACTGCTGCTGTTGCTGCTGTTGCTGTGGCTGCTGCTACTGCCGCCGCCACTGCCGCCGCTACTGCTGCTGCGGATTCGCTCCCAACTTGCTTTGCTTTGGAGACCTTCTGGACCGGCACCTCGCAGAGAGGGGGAGCGAGCGATGATCGGAGGCAGGACAACAAAGTTGGAAGCCCCCTCCCCTTTCCCCTTGCACTTACCTTCGCCCTTCTTTGGTTGTGAGTAGGATAGGATCCTCGCTTGGAGGTGCAGGCATCACCTCCCCCCGAGTGTGTGTGGTTGGTTTTTTTTTTTTTTTTTAAAGAAAACTCGTGGCAAAGCATCCCTTCCTCCAGGTATGTATAGTGTGTGGGAGGGTCACGATCTTGCTAAGTGCAGAAGATTTCCCCAAGATTAACCCCTTCCTCGCCGCCTCCCTTTGCCTTCTGCAACTTGTTGCAGGCAACTGTGTGTGTGTGTGTGTATATATATATATATATATATGTATATATAACACATGCGAATGGGAAGCAAAAAAGCAAGCAAGCTCGGAGGAGTCCAGCTGCCCCTCTAAAGCCGTTTTGATTGGATAGTCTTTTCATGTAGAGGGGACGTCTCAAGTCGAAGTCACGATTCCTCCTCAGTTTGGAACCATCTGTGACTGGAGCCATGACGCAGCCAGCACACATTACTCACTTTTACAGTCACGACTTGGAAATCCGTGCAGTTTGCAACCAAAATTACACCGCCACCATTGAATTATTTAATAGGATCCAGTTAAGGGTAATCTTATGCATTGTGCTAGGAGATGGGCGAGGATGATCTGGCAAAAGTGAGGGTAGGCAGGGGAGATCTGAAGGAAGGAGACGGGAGGGTGGTTGAGAGGGAATGATAGGACAGAACGGAGGGCTTTGGGTTGGTTGGGTTGTTTCCCATGACTTTGAATTGACCAGAATCTCTCTCTATGTCTCCCATATGGAATGGTAGCATTTGGAAGCAGTTTGCTTGTTGTCAGACCTAAACGGCCCGTTTGTAAATTCAGCCACGCAAACCTAGGGAAAGGACGGATTCTCTATACATTCTAAGGGCATCAGTGGGTGGTGTTGTGCTCAACAATTGATTCATTGGCTTGCGTTGTCTCGCAATGTCCGAGCGATTGCATGCAATTTGAGCCAAGGCTGCTGTGACCAAACCTGTATACCTCTATATTCCTCTCCTGTCATGCTTTCCCGATGATCATGTCTGCATCTCTCTCATCGTCTGCAGAAATCGTAGGTGTGTTGCTGGGCTTTGTGTGTGGTAGGTGCACCGCTTTTCTTAAAGCTTGATGATATGGCTCTTTCATTTCCTGGCTTAGGTGTGCTACTTACTTTCACTGTTATCTGCCTTAAAGCTTTTGCACTCCTTGCAGATTTAAGGCTATGACTAAAAGTGCCCGCCCCCCTTCCCCAGTCAGGATGGAATGCAACCTCTTCTCTCCCCCCACTTTTGCTGAGACAAATGGATTCACGAATACCGGTGCTGTGCTGTGTCTCCGTTTCAGAGTAATCTGATGACATGGCTTTTGCTAGCTAGGATGCCTCTGACCCGGCATGATCACTAGCTAACAAGAACCTCCCCGGCTTTAGGAAAGGACCGGGAGTCAGAGAGGAATGACTGATGTTTGTATCCTCAAGGTAATGGTGCATCTGCTCGGTACACACACGACACCACCACAGACCCTCCACATCGCTTCCCCGCCACTTCCAGTCATTCCACCAACTCATCTTGGCGAGGATTTGTCTTAAGGAGGCGGAAAAGGGGGCCACAGACACTGACACACATACGCACACACACCAGAGGCATTTCGGAGGGGAGTAACGAGGTAGGAGGAGAAGAGCTGAGTCCAAATAAAACAACCTATAGACTCTTCTTTTGAGAAGCACCATCATCAGGTGCGGGCTCTTTCAAACGCACAGGCGGGAAAAAGGGGCAGGCAATTCCAACCCGAGCGGCGCTTTGACGTGTCCGACCTGGAAGAGGGGAAGTTCCCGGCACTGAACGAACCAGGGGCAGAAGTGTCGGCAAATTCTGCCCCGAGCCTTCCAGCCAGCCCTACCCCACCTACTCGCCTCCCTCGACTACGTGCCGATGCAGTAAAGGTGGCCGTAGCGATGGCAAGGCCAAGAGGTCGAGCTTCCGAGGAGAGGCAAGTTCAGCAGGATTTCAGCACCCGCGTCCACGGACAGCTCCCAGCCCGTCCGCGCTTGCGCTTGGGTGGCTTCTTTGGCAGAGCACGCGGAGGAGCAAACTGAGAGTGTCAGCATATTCCTTGATCCCTTTATGCAATCTACAGAAATCTCTCTCTCTCTCTCTCTCTCTCTCTCTCTCTCTCTCTTTCTCTCTCTCTCTCTCTTTCCACAGGAGCCTTGCCATTAGATTGCGTCTAGCCACCCTTCTGCAAATGAAGAGAGAGAGAGAGAGAGAGAGAGTTCCAGAGAGAAAGAGAGACTCAATAGCGCCGACAGAGAGGGAGAGGGAGAGTTGCAGCTTGCTATTGATTCAGAGATTTACCGACAGGGTGATTCCCCTTTCTGCAAGAATTCCCTGTGTCTGGGCTCCGTGCATGCACCAAATTCGTTAAGCAGACGAGTATGTTCCCCTCTCCCCTCCCTCTTCCTCCACCCCCTCCCTCTTCGATATAAAAATAGCAAGAGAGACAAAATAAACCCAAGCATGCATAAAATAAAGACAAGATTCACCGTCACTCTCTCTGCCGCATGCACAAGAAATATTACTACTTACCCAAACGGGAACTCCTTTGGTAGGGATGGGAGGGGAAGAGAGTTGTGGGGTGGGGGGTAGGTAGTGGAAGGAAAGTGGTGGTTGTGGAGGAGAAAAGTGGGAAGGGGGAGAGAACATACAGACAGGGGGGGGGGGGGAGAAATCCAACAATTAATTTCCAGACAGTAGTTGAGAAAAATATACTGCGGTGATGTCCAGGTTTTCTTCCACCGGCGCTGGCGTTTATATACAAGTGCAACTCTCTGTCTATTTCTGGAACGCGATCAAAACCCTGATGCTATTTTTAGCAAGTGCTGGGGAGAAGGGAAAAAAATTCACACAAAGGCATTTCGCTGGAACCTTACGTCCAAAATATTAAATGTGCATTAAGTCTCCCACCTGCCCCCCTCAAATCCCCCAGCTTCTTTCGCTTTCATCTGTAAGAGTTGTTTTAGGTGCAACATTGCAGAGAATTTAGAGAGGTGTTATTGATCGCTTTCCATATTGTCCTATTGCTCAACCTTGTCCCCCCCCCCCCCAATCTCAGCTGTATTGAGTGTGACTCTCTGCCTGTTGCCTTGCAAGCATTGCTGTGTCTGTCTTCTCTTGCATTGTCTTTATAAAGTACATTTTAAAACAATAATAATAGCAATAATATTCATACACGCACACACAAAACAGCCATGCACTACTTTGCTAGCATGCACAAATGTGGATTTCAAGCAAGCCTGCCTGCTTTTTCTGGGGGGTGGAGAGGAAGACCCTTGCACAGAATGAATTACACTCAGCACAAAGAAAGGTTGTTTTAAACATTCTTCTTTCTCCACCCCGTTTTTTTCTTTTTTCTTTTTTTTTAGATCCTTTGTCTGGAGAATAAAGAATCTATAAATAATCTCTCTCTCTCTCTCTCTCTCTTTCACACACACACACACACACACACACACTCTTTAAAAAACGTGAATGTTTGTGCGCGATTGCGTTCTAGTTATTCACTACGAAGGGAGATGGGGAAAAAATAGAACCATTAAGGCTTACAGGCTGCAAGAAGCCAGCCTGAGACTCCTTTGCAAGGCTGCGTCAGTTATCAGCTATTGACGTCACGTTCAGATTCTCCTCTTCAGAGGCTCCAGTTCATCATAAAAGATGTCTGTGCTTGGAGCTTTGTGCTTGCAGAGAAGCAGTTCAAATCGAGGAAAAAGAGTTAATTAGCAAGCCCCATATTTTTTTGGGGGGGGAGGGGGTTGCATCTTTTTGTGTACTGTCTCCGCACTTATATGCTTTTAAAGAAAACAAACAGACAATGCATGGGGGGGGGTGGCGCGTGAAGAGGTGGAAGGAAGGGGGAGACAAAGATGTTGCTGAAGGGGTGTGTAGGGACCTGAGTATATTTTAAATCACACACCTCCCAGAATCGAACTGCAAAGCACACTATATAGATCCACCGTGCAGGGACATCTCCCATGCTTCCTCGCCTCTTGTATTTTGATGTAGCTGAAAGATTTGGTGTGTATGTGTGTGTGTGAGGGCAAGAATAGAAAACCTGAGATGTTGCATATTTGTCAAGCAAACAGGAGGGGAGTGGTGGATGCATTTTAACAGCCCCTCCCTTGTACTGACTCACCCACACACTAAGAAATCTGGAGAAAAATAATGTTCATCATCCACCCCTATATACACACAGATGCACACATACAACACACCCAGAGTGACATGCACGCACGCACACACACACACACACACCACATACTTTTATTTGGCTACAGTAGCAAAAGCCATATATTGATAAAACTGGGATTAATTCTGTATATTTGTCAGGCAAACAGCCCCGTCTCCTAGAGTGACGCAAATAACAGATTCTATGGCTCTAGCTTTCTATATTCTGCACCCACGCACTCTGCTTGGTCTCCCACGGAATCAGCTACAGAGAGCAATGATCCAGATTAGAGGGGAGGGGAGGAAAGGGAGAGAGGCAAAAGAACAAATGAAATTGCAATTAAAAATTATAATACTGCTATAGCTCTCTACGCACAAGGCTAAATCTGATGCTACAGTGGCACACACCACACACACAGAACCAATGCCCATCTATCAAACAGCAATCAGCCCAAAGGAAATTGTCTTATTGACAAAAGTAGAGTTTATTTGGCAAAGAGAGGTATTTCCTCCACACACATACTCCCTCCCCTCATCTCCATTAAAAAATATGTGTCTGCAAAGACCCAGATTACAAACACTGGCAGGAAAAATAAATATTGAGGTTGAAAGATAGGTGTGGGTGGAGAGGGAAAACCACTGTATATCCTCAAATGGATTTATCAGGACCTTTACTGGAGAATGGGCACTTCTTCTTCTTCTTCTTCTTCTTCTTCTTCTTCTTCTTCTTCTTCTTCGAAAAGCTCAATGGATTGTGTTTTTTTGGGGGGGTAAAGATCTTGTGTTTGGGGAAGGATTGTGCAAGTCATCTGGGTAAAAATGAAAAATGTGAGATATGATATTAAGGAAAAAAGTACACATCCAAGGGAATGTGGAATCAGAATGGAAAGCATGACTTTTATAAGGTACATGGTGAACCATACAGTCATATGGCTATTCCATTTTGACTAGCTCACTCCACGTTTTGTTCAATTGAATGAAAAAGGCTAAAATTTTGAGGACAATCAGACACAACAAACTCTTTACTGTCTACACTGCATGTACATGTGTGCACACATACATAGAATTTATTAGTGATGATTATTATCAGGTTTTGTGGTAGACAGTATATTTCCTAATATCCATACATCATGACTGATGAAGCAACAAGGGACACCAGCATTGCCAGCTGCCCTCTTTGTATTTTAGCAGCTGTGATCATATGCAATGACATGGCATGTTCCCACATATCTCATTCAGACTCTCTCTCTCTCTCTCTCTCTCTCTCTCTCTCTCTCTCTCTTATTCATGAGTCATCTCTCTGCCAGAAGGCACCCGAGGTGACATACAACAATCAAATCAGGCCAAAATCCACATAAATGTCAAAATCCATGAATCTAAAACAAGTCAACAAAAGCCAGTAGCATGCAATCCCTTTTGCAACCTTGCCTCAGATGGCCACATTTTTTTTATGTGTGTTTTATAGTATATATACACAAGGAAGCATGGCCTTGGTGCAATGTCAGGAGCTATGGTGAGAAAAAGCTTGTAAAATAGAGTTGCCTGGAGCTTACCAGTGCAGCAGTACAGCCTATGTGCATGTGTATGCATGTGTGTGTGGGGAGACAGGACCATCTTGAAACAGATTCAATACTGTTTCCTTGGATTAAAGGAATAATCAGGGTCAGCGCATACATAAGGCATACACACATTTTCCAGCTAGGCCTTCCTTCCTCCATCAAAGAGTTTAACAGATTCATCAGGGTTTACAGATTTATCCTGTTACCATTCCATTTCCTTATGGTATATGGTTCAACCTGTATCACTGTATAGATTGGTGATTGATATTCCATGGGTAGGTCTGATTTCCCCCCAGTTCTGTTGGCAAGACAAAACATGGAAGTAGCAAAGCAGATGGGATTGCTTTGGTGGCAACCTTTGATATTAATATAGAATTAATTATATTCCCCTATAGTCCTGACTGTATAGTCTAGATTATTTTAAAGTTTAGGTAACCTGGATTGATTTGATAGGGCTTCTTCTATTGAATTACAAGGTAGATCTGCCAAGGATATCCAGTGATCTAAATTATCACTCTTCTTCCATATTCCAGGTTCTACAAGGTTTCTGATACATGGAATATGATCGCTTTTCCGAAGAGGAACTATTTTGATTTATCAAAATGGACACTGGTGAACATATAGTGCATTCTCAATCTCGCTTGGGCTGTGCTATCTTCTTTACACACCACATGTGAAAGTACAGAGCCTAAGGAAGCACTTGTTTCAAGAGCATGGGATTTTTTATTATTATTTATTTTAGCAAGCCGCTCCTACTGTTCTTGCTTCTCTAGTTCATAATATGCATGAAAAGGAGACTTTATCTTTCAACTTGATATTATGATTATCAGTAATCTTTTGCTTTCCAAAGACCTAAGACTTAATGATTACAAGGACATAATGAAATCAACAGACCTCCCACTTATTCCTCCATCTTGAAGGGTATTATCATTCTTACTCCCATGGAGTAGTGTGATGGCCACCACCAGATAATGAACTACCGTTGTTCATCTATTCTAAGATGCACTTTTCCCCCCATTTAAATATCTCTGAAAACGGGGTGTGTCTTAGAATCAATGGCGTAGAATCACAGGTTTTTTAGAGCTGTGCCTCCTCGGCCTGGAAATGCCGCGCCTATCTTGAGGAAGGAGCGCCTTCTCCTCGGGAAGGGATGGTGGCAGCAGCAGCCTCCTCCTCTTGCCTGGGGGGGTCTTCTGCTCCTCTCCCTCTTCCTCCTTGTCATCTTCGTAGTGAGGCAAGAGAGGCCAAGGGGGAGGCAGGAGGGAGCAGCAGCAGCAGCAGGCATCGTGCGGGCACACTGGAGAGACTCGGCCAGGCAGAAGAGCACCTCAGAAGGGCCCTCCCTCCCCTCTTCTCTCTCTCTCTCTCTCTCTCTCTCTCTCACACACACACACACACACACACACACACTTTCACTCTCTCTTCCTTGCACGCGCCTCGTTCTTGCTCTGCACGTGCACAGCATGGACGGGCCCAACCAGGCAGAAGAACGCCTCTCAAGGGGCCGCCCTCCCCTTCTCTCTCTCTCTCTCTCTCTCTCTCTCTCTCACACACACACACACACACACACACACACACACACTCATTCTCTCTCATTCTTTCACTCTCTCTTCCTCTTGAGTGCCTCATTCTCACTCTGCACATGCAGCCGCTTCCCCCTCCCCTTGCCTTCCCTGGGCACAGGCAGACGCCTTGCATATGGTATCCCCAAAGGGATAAAAGTAATGGAGAGAAGGAAACATCGCTCGCCTGCTCACCGCGCGCACGTGGGATTGCAGCCTAGCCGAGGAAGCTGCTGCCAGTGGCGCTGGCGGTGAGGACCGGGCTCCGAAGGAGGTGAGTGGGGAAGGGGAGGGAGCATGCACTTTTTTCCCCATTTAAATGTCTCTGAAAATGAGGTGCGTCTTAGAATCGAGGCAAAGCTTTTTCCCTGTTGGTGGCCCTGAAATTAAGGTGCATCTTACATTTAATGGCGTCTTAGATTTGATGAAATACGGTAATACCGTATCATGAGAACTATCCAGGGTGCTGAAACATGGCTCAATCTTTTCTAAAGGGCATGCTCAATAAACCAAAGCATCTTCATATCTCTTGAATAATACTATTGTAGAGAGCATTTAAAAAACTATGCATAGCTATCCCCAGTTTATAAAATGTTTTAGTCTTCAAAATAGATGAAGTTATTCTGACTTTCAAATACAGCCAAACCTATTATGCTAAATGTGGCCAGGTTTGCTGTGAGAGCAGCACGAATTAGGGAAGCCCTAGAAGACCTTGACGCTACCTAAGAAAGGGGGTCTATAACTGTGGGTTTTTTAGAAATTATTTTGTACTCATATATATTTATATATATTTTTACTCCATTTTACTCCATTTTACTCCATTTTATTCTGTAATATGTGTATTGTAATATGTGTATTTTACTCCATTTTACTCCATTTTACTCCATTTTATTCTGTAATATGTGTATTGTAGGATGCTGATTGTGAGATCGGGCTAAAACCTATTTTAGGTTGCCTCAACAATAAAGATTCACTAAGATTTTTGAGTAAACTGATGAAGTATGATAAGGTAATTCAGGAACAGGTAAAAGAGAGAGAAGTCTGCTTTTGGCCAAACCAACTCAAAAGGCTAATTTTACACCAAATTCTGCCTCCTTGTTGGTTTTCACTTGAGGTATGTCTATGATCCTAATCAGGCAGAAGAGATGTTGCAGAATGTTGGAGAAGTATTTTACCATTCCATAATCTCTTATTTGGATATTATTGCATACTTCTTGTTCCACCAGTGTAAGTGCATATATCCCATCCTAAGCATTTTGAACTTTATTTTCACACACCTAGTATTGAATACTGAGAGATATTTCTTTGTTTTAAATATTTCCATCATCTAAAATGATGTCAGAGTGGTTTAGAAATCTGGACGTTCACATGAAAATAGACTACTCATTTGATGCTTGCAATTACAAAAAGGTAGGTTTTATATAATTCAATGTACACCCTGTGGAATAACCAAATGTCAGCATTAGTACCTTACTTTACTTTTACTTACCCTATACAACAGAACTTCAGCAACTCCAGTTGAGAACAGAGTTCTTTGAATCTAAGTAGACTTCATTTATCTAAGTAAACCCCCATCAGCCTAGCCAGCATAGGCAAAGGTGGTTAATGGGAGTTGTAGGCCAAAACATCTGGGGGCCATACATTCCCTACCCCAGTATAAAGTTATCAGAAGAACATTAAACTCCACATTTTCAAATATGGGGTTGTGAGGATGTACATTACAATTGGAAATGGAAAAATCTACATGCCAAAGGCTGAAGGCTGCTACAGTAATTATTAATAGATATAACCCCTGTAAAAAGAATTTACAGAGCAACAGAAAACTCAGGCCCCCTACCCAAGAAAGTGGATCAGTCATTGCACATCAATATCATCATTACATATGTGCAAAAATAGCAGCTGTATTTCACAATTAAATTAGAAATATATGCCACTGATAAAGAGTTTTATCATTAGATCTTTGATTAGAAAGGTCCATAACTCAATGGTTTAGCATGTTTTCCACATATAAAACACAAGGTTCAATCCCTGCAACCTCTTATCAGGGCCTTTTAAGTAGCAGGGTTGGAAAAGAATCACTCTCCTGCAGCACCTTGGAGAGCTGCTGCTGTTCAGAGTAGGCAATATTGGCTAAATGGGCTAATGAGCTTCACTTATCCAATAAGATATAATCCAGTTGCTATTTTCTAGGCCACATTATAGATGCATGGTTCCTTTATTCCTCATATGTACAGGATAACTATATTGGTTATTCAGAGCCAAAGAAAGTGCATTCTGCATAGGATAAGAGTGACACAGCTTTTTTATTAACTCAAATGTCCAGACATTCAAAATAGACTTCAGGTGGGATTGAGCTCTGAGCTCTGGCTCTATTTGATAAGTCCCGATTAAACTTATGAAGAAATTGCATGGGGTAGAGAGTAATTGGAGTAAAGAAACAAATGTTCATTTGATGAGAAATCAGCATAATGAAATCAGAAGGACATCATACTATTTAAAGGAAACATATCACTTTAATTTCTCATCAGATAAACAATAACCCAGATCCTTTACATCAAACATTTTGTCAGCAAGCCTATCTTGGATTTTAGCTTGGACTAACTAGAATTGTTGTTGACATTGGATGTACACTAAATAAGAACTTCCAACAGACCAGATTCATGGCCCTTACAATGAACTACTTCCAGCCATGGACCTGAGGAAATGATATATGTCGATGAAGCGTAAAATGTAAATGTAAACTATAGGCAAAAGTGATAGTTCTGAGACTATGGCTAAGCTGTTGGAGCAATGGAAGTGAGGATGAAGTTAACAGAAGAAGATACTGTTTGCCCAACCGAATCAACACCTAAATATCACTGGAAAGAGCATAAAATAAAGTAAATAACCAGGCTATGGGAAATATTTAAGATAACCAGAAATAATGTTGCCCAGTCTGTGGCCAAGATATAATTGCTATATAGTAATTATGTAGTTGCTATATGAGGAAAGAAGGCATATGAGTGTAGTCCATTAAAGGTGAAGAATGAAATAAGATGTGTAGGATTACAAAAGCAGAACTGTCTGAACCAGTATGTTATTTGCAGTCCTTACATAAAATTTTCTCATAGTTCCTTCTCAGAATAAGGTATTTTACAGCATTCCAAATGCAATTTAATTGAGTTATGAAGTGGTGCTCATCCAAGGCTAGAATGCATACTTTGTAAGTATAAGATCCCAGATTCAATCCCTTGTGTCTCCAGTTAAAGGAGTTCAGATAGAGGGAGTGGAAAATACATCTTGCCTGAGACATTAGAGAGCTACTGCTAGTCAAAGGAAACAATTAGTTGTATCCAATGATAGTCTAAAGTCCCATCCATTTCAATAGGTTTACTCTAAATAGGGCTAACATTGGATACAATCCAGAACTGGGCTAGATACACCACTGGTTTGACAGTATAAGGCAGCTTCATATAGTCACTTCTCATTGAAACTGTTGTGCAGATATTTACAGCTTTGGTGAAGTATTACAGGATGTACTACAAAGAAGGGGCTGGCAATTTTGCCAGGCATATTGCAACTTATTCAGAGAGTTGATGAGCAAGGAAGTAATTACTTCTAGCAGTATCCTTTAGCCAGAAGATCCAGGTACTGAACTATAGCTTCCTGTGAATCAATATACAACATCAAAATGAATGGGTCCAACCAGCACAACAAAGACTATGACATTCTCTGATAAGAGATCGAGAGACAATTTTTAAAATGTACAGTTCATCAAATTCTAAATCCTAGTTGTTAATATGTTTGATCTGTTAAGCACGATTAAGGTCTGTATATTTAAAGTACTATACTCATACTGATCTGTGCCCCCCAAAGCATAATGATATCAGTGATTTTATCAACAGAACACTATGAATGATATATGTAGACATTCCCTAGCAGCAAACAGATCTAGCATCCTGATCCTAGCACATACTCATGTGGCAGTAAGTTCCAGTGGGCATGAAACTTTCTTCCAAGTTAATGGCTTTCAGATTGGCATGTAAGACCTATAATTAATTTTTCCATTGAGGAAAAAAAAACCTTGCAGCTTTCAGTGTCAAGAGCATGGCTTCTTTCATCAGTGGAGAAAGCTGGTTTGGGGATCTACAGTGAGAGTCATGTCACTGCTTGTGGGCTTCCCATAGGTATCTGGTTGGCCACTGTGGAAAACAGGATGTTTAGATTAGACAATCCTTTCGACTGATCCAGCAGGACTCTTCTTCTGTTCTTATGCCTGATGTAGAAACAAAAGCTTCAGCTTTTGCAAGGTAGTGTTTCTTAGGGATTCTATTCATATTGTTAAAACAAATGAGAATAAAGGACAAACACAAGACAAATGAGACAAGATTGTCAGAGAATCTTGGAAAGGAAGAATCCACCTGCACTGGGCTATGGAAGATGTTATCAGTTACATTCTTCAAATACAATCCTTCTCTTTATTTTCTTGCTCTGTTATTGCCTTTCAGTATCTCTATTTAGGTTTTGTTACAATAAATTTACCAACATTTTATATCACTTTGATGGGGTCTTGTCTGTCTGTTCTTGGGTGTATTGTAAACATTTTGGTAGGGTGCAGTCCTAAGCAAGCTTCCTGGGAAGTAAGTCACATTAAACTCAGTGTAGTTTGCTTCCACGTTCTGAAGCTGATGAAATGTGACAATGGTTGGCTACAGATACCTCAATCATTAGAGACAGATCTGAGGTTTACTGACTATTTTATTTATTTATTAAAAATATTTCTATGCTGTCTTTCAGGGCAGGTAGCCCTGAAGATGAAGATGCTCTTAGATCTATGAACAGGGGTTTATGAACACTTGAGAATTCATTATTTTACTAGAAACAAAAATTCTATAAAACTGGTTTTCAGACTGTGTACTGGAGACTTCCAAAGTTCCTCAGAAGCTTATGAGGGGTTCTTCAATGTGAAGATAAATTATTGCAGACAAGCTTCCTCAAAATTCAGCTTCCCTCTACACAGATCTTCTTCCTGTAACATGGGGCTACAGGAAAGTGTTGGATGTGTATTAGATCTCATTTCCACTTCTCAAGGTTCAATGGTGAAGTCACAGTACCTAAATGTAGCAGATCAACTGAGCCTCACCTAGGTGTGTTGTACCAGCAGCACTATCACCAGTCACATTGATGGCACAAAAAATTAATAACTGGGTTTCATGTTGAGGTTAAAGCTGGCTTCCAGGTCTGAACTTGGTGTGAGATCTGCTGCCCAAAAACATACTTCAAATTCAACTGCAAAGCATTGAATTTCTGCAGGGGGTGAGTTGATGAGGGTTCCTTGAAGGTAGAAAGTTTGAACATCACTGCTGTAGAGGCACTGAGGAGAATATATTATTGTTTCCTTAGTATGATGAAGCAGTTGCGAACAGGCGAAAGAAGCCGATGGCCTGTAGCCCCTCATTCAACTATTGAATTAGCATTCTGTTGTAAACCATTTTTGCTAGGTTGTTATAAATTATTTGTTTAGTTTCTTGCTATAAACTACTTGCTTAGTTTTTGTTAAATTATCTTACGCTTGATATGTGATACAGTACAAACAAATAATATGTTACATAAAATGTTTACTTACCCCTATTCTTTGTATATCATTTAATGTGTTAGCAGTTATGTATTGAACACCACCATTCTTTTTCCATTTTCAACATGGTCATGGGATGTGTTTGGGGGTGGGAAACAACAACCTATGCAAATCTTTCTTCACTGCAGACATTTTTTAAAAGAAATCTAAAGATTTTATGAATAGATCGCTAGAGAACTTTTGAATAAAAATTAAGATAAATACTCTTAAAGTGAAAGCACACAAAACATACTTTTTGTTGACAGCAAGTAGAAGAATGATCAATTGCCATTTTTAACCAAGTATCTATGTATTTGATAAAATATTAAGGAGGACACAACCTTTGACCAACAATCTAGTATTTCAATGCTTCAACCAGTTACCTACCACAGCTAGACTGGACTTCATTGCTGTTTATAATTTGTTTAGTTGCTTTTATCAGCTCTGGCTTTTATATATTGTTGTCTTTAATTGTGGTTTTATTTAATTTTTTAATAGTTGCTTCCATATTGTATTTGTATATTATTATTATTGTTGGTCACTTTGGGTGTCTAGCAATGAAAGGGGGATATGAATTCAAACAAATTAACAAATAAATAACATTACTCTTTTTAGTGCCACTGAAACCATTAGATCAGAGTGCTTGCTTATAAATAATGTCAGACATGTTTCCTAAATTCTCTTGGACACAGGACAGTGAATTCATCTAAGTATCTAATTCTGCATATGGAAGGGATGTAGGTCAATGGTAGAATACATACATTGCATGCAAAACATCCCAGGGTCAATCCGGTGGATGATGATAACTCCAATGTCAGTGGGGCAGTGAATCCATTCCAGATTACAGTCAGAACTGGTCAAAACTCTAAAGGAGCTTTCCATTGTTATTAATGGGTCAATCCTTAACATATACTGGGTCAACCCTTAGCATCTCCAGGAAGGACTGGGAAATACTCATGGCAGAAAGCCTGGAAGAGTCACAGTTAGTCAGTATAGACCGGGGTGGAGAACTTCTTTCTGCCCAAGGGCTGAATTCAGCTTTGGAGAAGCTCTCAGGGTCTGCAGTCCAATGGTGGCAGAGCCAAAGGCAAAGGGGACGGGGAAGAATACAAAAATACCAACATATTGTTGCTTAGAGCTCTTACAGCCTGCAAGCAAGCATTAGGAGAGGCCTTTCATGACTTTAGAATATCTATATGGGGGAACTGCACAAAAGCAGTAAAACCATCAAATGGTTGGTGGTTGGAGGAATAGGGGTGGGGAAATCTGGGGAACCTTAGAGGGTCAGAGCTAGATGGATTATACTGAGTAGATGGGCAAATAGGCTTGGTATAAAGAAGCTTCCTGTGTTCCTATGCCTCACCTAGCCCAACATCTTCAGCAAGAGTGGCATCTGATACACCTTATGGAGAAAAAGAGATGGCAAGTGGGATTGTGTGGCAGAAATCCATGGTGGATTCCAGATACAAAGAATTATTATTATTATTATTATTATTATTATTATTTATTACATTTATATACTGCCCCATAGCCGAAGCTCTCTGGGCGGTTTACAAAAATTAAAAGATTGAACACTAAAAAGACAATATACAAAATTTAATACCATAAACATAAAACAGCTGACATTTAAAACATTTTAAACTGTTAAGCCTGGCCACAAAGTCAGTTAAAACCTCAACTTAAGCTGTTAAAATGCCTGGGAGAAAAGAAAAGTTTTGACCTGGTGCCGAAAAGATAACAGTGTTGGCACCAGATGTGCCTCATCAGGGAGATCATTCCATAATTGGGGGGCCACCACAGAGAAGGCCCTCTCCCTTGTTGCTGTCCTCCAAGCTTCCCTCAGAGTAGGCACCCAGAGGAGGATCTTTGATGTTGAGCGTAGTATACAGGTAGGTTCATGTCGGGAAAGGTGTTCCATCAGGTATTGTGGTCTCAAGCCATGTAAGGCTTTATAGGTTAAAACCAGCACCTTGAATCGGGCTCGGAAACATACAGGCAGCCAATGCAAGCTGGCCAGAATCAGTTTTATATGCTCGAACCTTCTGATCCCTGTTACCAATCTGGCTGCTGCATTTTGCACAAGCTGCAGCTTCCAAACCATCTTCAAAGACAGCCCCATGTAGAGCACATTGCAGTAATCTAACTTGGAGGTTACCAGAGCATAGACAACTGAAGCCAGGTTATCCCTGGCCAGATAGGGGCATAGCTGGGCCACCAGCCAAAGTTGGAAGAAGGCACTCTATGCCACCGAGGCCACCTGAGCTTCAAGTGACAGTGATGGTTCTAGAAGAACCCCTAAGCGATGAGCCTGCTCCTTCAGGAGGAGTGCAACCCCATCCAGAACAGGTTGAACACCCTCCATCCAGTCAGAGGAACACCCCACTAACAGCATCTCAGTCTTGTTTGGATTGAGTTTCAGTTTATTAGCTCTCATCCAGTCCATTGTCGCAACCAAGCACCAGTTCAACAAATCCACAGCCTCACCTGATGAAGATGAAAAGGAGAAGTAGAGTTGCATGTCATCAGCGTACTGATGACAACACACTCCAAAACTCTGGATGACTGCACCCAACGGTTTCATGTAGATGTTGAACAACATGGGGGACAAGACTGACCCCTGCGGAACCCCATACTGGAGAATCCACGGGGCCGAGCAATGTCCCCCAAGCACCACCTTCTGGAGCCTACCTGTCAAGTAGGAGTGGAACCACTGCAATGCAGTGCCTCCCACTCCCAACTCAGCCTGTCGTGCCAGAAGGATACCATGGTTGATGGTATCGAAAGCCCCTGAGAGATCAAGGCAAATCAACAAAGTCACACTCCCCCTGTCCTTCTACAGACATAGGTCATCATACAGGGCAACCAAGGCTGTTTCCGTGCCAAATCCATGCTTGAAACCCGACTGAAATGGATCCAGATAATCAGCCTCATCCAAGAGTGTCTGGAGCTGGCCAGCAACCACCCGCTCAAGGACTTTGTCCAGGAATGGAACGTCTGCCATCGGTCTATAGTTATTAAGATTTTCTGGGTCCGGGGAAGCTTTCTTCAGGAGTGGTCTCACTACTGCCTTTTTCAGATGGTCTGGGACCACTCCCTCGTGTAGAGAGGCATTAATCACTTCCATGGCCTAGCTGGCTGTTCCATCCCTGCTAGCTTTTATAAGCCAAGAGGGGCAAGGATCCAATACAGAGGTGGTTGCACGAACCTGTCCAAGCACCTTGTCCACTTCATCGAGCTGTGCCAACTGAAACTCATCCCAGAAAACAGGACAAATCTGTGCTCTGGATACCTCACTAGATTCACCTGCTATAACACTGGAGTCTAAGTCCTGGCAGATGCCAAAGATTTTATCCTGGAAGTGCCTAGCAAATATATTACAGTGGGCCTCAGATGGTTCTACCATGTCCTTGGGGCCAGCATGTAGAAGCCCCCAGACAACTCTGAAAAGCTCTGCTGGGCAGCAGATTGATGATTTAATAGTGGCAGCAAAGTATTGTTTTTGCATTCTTTTCATTAGTAGGCATCAGTACTTACAATAATTATCATATTATGAAGATAGACATCTTAATAGTTGCACTGGTCCAACTTCAAGAAGTGAGCTGTAGCGGGTGAAGGTATTAAGTGTGTGTGTGTATGTGTGTGTGTGTGTGTGTTTCTGTGTGTGTGTGTGTACACACACACACACACACACACACACACGTTCAATTTCTTCAAATGGCCAAGTTGCACTATTTGTATAGTGATGGTTATTAATGTTTGTTTTGAATATTTATTTCTGAAGGTTTGGTGTAAATCAAAGCTGCACATTTGGCCTTTCAAACATTCACTCCACTTTTCTGTTTCTGTTAATTCATTTGATTCATACAATCTTTCTTGGCTGCACAGGGAACTAGTGACTTGCCCAAGGCATTCAAGACATACCAGAACAACGCGCATTGTGGCTTAGGGCCAGTGTCATATGGGACATACAATAGCCCAGTGAGAAAGTCTTGTTGAGGTTTCATAGATGCACCAAGGGCAGCACAGCATCAGTGCACAGTGCTCCCATGCCACACCAATCCTTTTCAGTAATCTAGGGAGCTCCTACACCTGCTTCCAGCCACAATGATGCAGCAGCAGGTGCTAGAATACAGACTGTCTGTAGCTTGGGCAGAAATCATCAGCTGATGTAAGAATAAACAAGGCATAAAATTAGTGGTGGTAGCTGCATTATTGGCTGGCCTGAGGAGCCATCGGAAAGCGAAATTTAACTTGCTTACTACAGTATAGGCCCCAAACAGAAGGGTGAGTTATACTTAATATACTCAGTGAGCATAATATGCCTCTCCCGTTAATTTCGTCTTCCTTGTCATGGACGATGGTATCAGAGGGCACATGCTCAGTCATACTTCTACAATATCCCTTATTGTGTGGGACATCTCATACTAATTTTCATATTTTCTGTCTTCCCTTCATTGCTTTGTTTGCAAATTCCCCTCTGCCTTCCTTAAACTCTTAAGACTTGGAGAAATGACAGGGCTGCCAAATAACGATTGCCCGTGCCACTTTGGAGCAGTAGAAGAATATGTTCAAAATGACAGATACTACAACTGGTTCAACATGCCTTTAAAATGGGCCTTGGAAATCAGAAATCAGTCTTAAACAGGAGTAAGATGTGATATATTGAAGTATACGTTTCTTGACTTTCTTATCGAGATTCACTCGACAAATTTAGAATCCTTGTTCCTAAATTAATAATGGCTTGGCAGAATAGGGTAGATGTTCTACCCTTGGAGAATAGGGTAGATGTTGCCTTAGTAATAATCTAGCAATTGTCAGTGTGGTGTGAGGTATGCACAACAAGAAAGAATATATGGCAGGGTTACTTACCTTTGGTGGGTACCTCCAGATGCCAACGATTTCATTATAAATGAAATTGTTACATGGTGTTGTCATAGGTGTATTCAAAAGGTTCACTATAGTATTCACTTCATATTGTCACACATGTCTATTGATTTGTTACTGGATTGTTTGTGTCTCTATTTTAAACATAACAAATAAAGTTTAAAAGTTATGCTCTGCTTTGAGGAATTTGCCAGAAAATCATGAAGGCTCTTCTTATGATAGCACATCCCCTGCTGTGAAATGGGAATAGTACATATTCACGTATAGATGAGAAGGGTTTTGCAAGAAGATTCATAATTGGAAGATGATACAGGAGATGCTATGTGGAGTATCAAAATATTGTTTGGCTGCTGGGACTCTCCATTAGATCCACTCTGTGGGCTGTCTTCTGTAAATGTGTGTGAAATGCCGGAGTGCTGTACATCACGACCAATGTTCCCCGCTGTAGCTACATGTTCATTTTCTTCCCTTTTTACAACACAGCAAGTGCTCCCTGCATCCTTTACTAATCCATGTTTTTCATTCCATTTTTTAAAATTTTGTCACACTGAACACCATCCATTTCTATTCATCTGTACTACAACGATGTACGTCTTCATCTTTTGCAGAAAAGTCCCTTATTTAACCATACACTTTTGATTCTGTGTTTATTCTATGACTACAAATCAATCCCTTCATGATAAATAACATGGACCAAGTTCACCAGTTTGCTTGTCAAAGCTGCAGTTCTGCACAGTAGCATGTACGTGTGCCCAGCTGAGGTCAGTGGGGCTTCTACAGGCAAGACTGTGTCTACACGCCATCAAAAAAAGCCCAGTTCTTTCCAGTCCCAAGATGGCATTCATCAACGTTGGAATGGCCTAATATTGTATGATGTTGACCCTCTCTGATTTCATTCAACTTGTTTCCCAAGAAGCATGACAACCAATTCACTTGCAAGAGCAAATCATCAAATTGCATTGCCATGGTTAGGTAAGAATGGATTGCCCAAAGCAGAAGTCACTGACAAATCAGGAAGTTTGAGAAAAGCCTGGATCTGGTTTTGTCTTTGAATTTGCACCAAGCCAGTCTTGGAAGAAAACAGCAACACATCTGGTAGGTCAGAGGTGATGAACAATTGAACAGGAGTAACAGCTCCAAACCTGGTGGCACCAAGCCATATGAAGAAGCCATATGGTAATCACTGAACCCACCTGGTGCACCAATGTAGATAGGACATCTACATAACCATTGTTCTGCCCCTTACCATTGTTCTCTAAGCAATTCAAAGTAGGCAGAGATGAGTACTATAGAATCCTTACATTCTATCTACAGCCAAGCCAATTGCTAATGTGGAGGGGGGGTAGTGAGGCTTAGCCTTCAGGTCTTTGTTTTAGAACAATATCATTTAAAAACACTTCGTAACAGAGGAAAGTATATTAACTTTGCAACCCAAAGTGTGTTCAGCAGTTCATAATCCAAGAATAATTAAGAATAATATGTGATTGACCCTGACAGTAAGACTCCCCCAAGGGATCCAAAGCCTTGGTTAAAGCTAGGCAGATGAAAGCATTGGATATCATAGCACTACTGAGGCACCAGCCTTCCCATTGCATGGTTGGGTTCACTACCATCGATAACTCTACTGGTGTTCTTCCATCCTGCACTGCCATGTTAACTTCAAGTTCCAACTTCCTATTTAATCATAAGCTACAATATTTCATCTAATTTGGGTTATGGCGCCAGCCCAGTACTATGCTATGCTAGTCCTCCACCCTCTGCTATGCTTGTAGCTCCTGTCCCTGGATCTGCAGTTAGTTCTACATGAGATTCCAATGAAGCAGGTCCCAGTGTAAACACAATGGTAACAATCAGGGTCATGGTAGGAAGAGGGTCTGTAGTATGAAGACACCATAGATAATAGTAAAATTGTACCCCTCCCCCCATTTGTTTAACCATAGGCAAGAAGGGTGGTCAATAAACCAGCCTCTCTCCAATTCCTCTGGCTGGAGTGCAATGTGGTCATAAGCATGTCTACTCACAAGTAATTGCCACTAAGTTCAATGGGACATGCATGCTTAACAGCCTATATTAGGGTTGACTTTCCCTAGAACAAGAAGGCTCTCTTGGATTGTTCCCCATCCTGAAAGCACCTTCAGATGGAACCATAAATCAAAACTTCTCAGGCAAAACATCTGTTGATATAACCACTTTTTCAAGAGCAGCAGGAGAGAATAGAAATGTATGTCTATATATATATATATATATATCCGTGTGCTCTTTTCCCATTTCCCATTGCCCTCATTCAAACTGAAGGAGAGATGTCAAAGGGCACAGGCAATTTAACAGGCACCCCAGAAAAAAATCAGGCTCTGACATTACATCCTTGCTTCCCAGAAAAGTTTGGAATTGGAAATGCTCTTTCGTTTTCTTATAGGCACAACTATAGGGCAGGGGGAATTATTGTGTATAAAGATTTCCCTCTACAGGTGGTTGGAGATTGTAGCAGCTTCTCCCTCTTGCATTAGAGAGGACCATTTGAGTCTTTAATTCCTCTCCCCATAGACTTGCCTTTCATTTAGCTTGTATTCCACCCTAGGGTTTGTCACCTAAGCCCAATGGTGGAGAGTTCTCTGTACCTGGAAAGCCGGTCTTTTTTCTTGCTTACTTTTGCCCTGATTCTGCAGCGCATTGCATATCCTTTTATACAACCAGCAACTCATATGCATGATCATAAGTAAAGTAAAACTAGCGAAATCTGCCAAAGATGGGTGAGAACTCCATTCATACAGGCATTTTCTCTCCCCAGTGTGGACATATATTTAGCCTTTACCTTCCTAAGGTGGGATACTTCCACCCCCCAACCCGTTTGATTCCCCCCCGCGAAAAACCCGTTAGGCACACTGAAAATACACAACCCACGACAGTCTAGAGAACTTTCCCCCCTTTCCTAAAAGGGAGGGTTTGCTGGCCAATGCATCGTGCAGCTTTCCAAACGGCAGGCAGCAACAGCAAATCAGCAAAGCCTGCTCTTTGCAAAAGCATCCAGCAACTGAAATCAGAAAACTTTGCAAAAAGCAAAAGCACAACACACAACACACAACACACACACAACAGAGACACAAACAAAGAGACAAAGTGCAGAGAAACCTACCTTGCAAAATCTTCTTCACTTATGTGTGCAAAGAAAATAAAAATAAGCAAAATAAAAGCATTTGTGGTATGGGGAGCAAAAGAAAATCAAAGAAAACAACAACCAAAACAAAAAAAAGTAATTCCCAAACCCCAAAACAAACCTCAGACCGATTTCTTCCCCCAACGCCTTATAAACTGGATTTCTAGGGATTTTTTTGGTCTTCTTTCTTTTTTAAAGCGAGGGCTGAGGAGGAAAAGGGTGTGGGGGGGATTACATAAATACGACTCCAGCGTTTGGAGCTGTGTGCACCCTAGCAAAAGGCTGTGAGGATTTCGCGTAATGTGTATCTGTACTCTTCCAGGAGGAAGGCAAAAAAAAAAAAAAAAAAGGGGGGGGGGAGAAAAATAATTTAAAAAATCAGTTCGTGTTCTCTGCCTGACTTGGAGACAGAGAGAAGCAAAGCCCCCCTCCTACTCACCCTCCCACCCACGCATCCACCCCCACACCACCAATCCAGGCACCTCCTGAGTAACTGATCAGAGCAGAATAACTCATCACCCACGTTCGCTAGCCTCCCTCCACCGTACCCTTCTCTCCCCCCTCCCCCCTCCCCCCGTTTGGGGAGTAAATTGCCAATGCACGCACCTTCGCGAGCTCTATTTATAGGCTCCTAATGCTGTGTGTGCGTTGCATTCACAACCTAAATGTGCTTGCTTGCTTGCGTGTGTGTGTGTATCAATAATGTTGCTTTGACAGGTAAAGAGGGTGTTTCTTTCTCCCTTTTTGCACTGCAGTGCGTCTGATCAGTTTTAAAAGAGTGTGTGTGTGCGTGCGCGCGTGCAAACACTAAGCATCACTCTTTTTAATTGGGGTGGGGATGGAAAAGAGATTGGGGAGAACTATAGAAGGGGGGGAGGAACGTGCACACTGTTGAACGCATCATCGGAGGTTTCACTGTTATCATCATCATCATCACCTTATTTTTTGCAAAGGACCCTTTCATTGTAGTTGTGTGTGTGCGTGTGTGTGTGTGCGCGCGCGCGCGCGCGTGTGCAAGAGACAGCCGCGTTTGGTTGGAAAAGGCTCCCAGCCCTTGGCTCCTGGTAGCACAGTCAGTTCCTCCAGTGTGTGCTATTGACCTGCATTGACGTCATTGCGTCATTAGGTCTCCCTTAGAAACACTGACTTTCAAAAATAGTATCAAATTAATTCAACTGGCAGAGAGAGAGAGAGAGAGAGAGAGGCCACTAGCTGGAATGAGCTATAAAACACCAGAATCTTCAGTTGAGCTTTTCTGTGCTCCCCACCCGCAACAAATCCCCCCACCCTACAAAGGGGGGGGGGGAGAGAAAGAAAGAATAAAATAGTATAGAAAGTACCATTTATAGAAATAAAGGGGGAAAGGGAATCGAATTAGATCGCAAACCCCAGACTAGCTTCTCTCCCCCCACTCCACTCTCTCCTCCTCCTCCTCTCCCTTTTCTGATCTAAAAATAACCCCCTTGCTCGAGCTGACTGCGGTATCTTTTGTGTTGCATCGTTCTGTTTTTAGCCTTTGCATGAGCCATTGAAGGGTGCCCACAGGAGATCAGAGAGGCGCAAGATATTGATCTATAGAGACTCCTCCAGGGCCAAGCCTTGGCAACGAAAAGGCGCTGCACCTTGGGTTCTAGACAAGGGTATCTAGTAGCTTGGTGGATAGGTGACACGGTGGTGGTGGTGGCGGCGGCCAAGGGTGGGGATGGGGGGGCTATTTTAGGATACCCTTCAAAATAGATTCTTCTTTTTCAAGCACAGCTTGTTCAACCACCCCCTCCGTTCCATTCATTTCCTTTGTAGAATACATACACACACACACACTCCCTCTCCCCCCCCTCTCGCGAGCCTCACGTGGACGTGTGGGCAAGCACATGTAACCCCCATTCATACAAACACAATGCAATGGAGCGTAGGTAATGTGCAGAGATGGTACATTCACAAACAGCCACGCAAGTCTCTTTCATGCAGGTTGATTTCATTGAAAGGACAGCTTAGCCCAAAGGAATTTCAGGAGTCTGATGGATTTTGATGTTTACGAATTGTTTATTAGATCTTTCATTTGGGAAAAATGAGGGGCGGGGCGGGTTTGATTTTTTTCCTTTTTTTCCCTTTCTTTTTGGTCTGCCCCCTTTTTGTTTGGAATAATGTCGTTTGTGAAAAGGATCCCCAATCAAAGGATCGAAGGATTAATAGAAATGCCCTCGCCAAGCAATAGGGCTGTGGTTCCCAATGGCAGATCAGGAGCTCCTGATGGGGGATGGGAAACTCAAGTCATATGTGTGTTGCCAAGATACTGGTAAGAGGTGTTGGGGGGCAATTTGGCGAAAGGAAAAGTGACTGAAAGGTGTGTGTACATGTGTGGAATAAGACAAACAAACAGTATTCTAGAGATGGAAAATTCCTCTGAGGGAGCATACAGAGATACACAGTGTCTCGCCACATTTTCTACAGGCATACCATTTTCTAATTTTCTTTTTAGGCTGAACCTGAAGAGAAATTGGTCCTACCAGTCTGCAGTAGAAATTGGCTGTGCATAGCACTGATTGGCTAGTGCCTATAAATCACAAAATCCCTGCTCTCTCTGCTCTCCCTGGACAAGTTTTGCAACTTGAACAAAATGGATTTTAAAATAATAAAATAAACAAACAATAAGCATTTTATCTGCATAACCATACAAGCAACACTTTGAACAATTAAAAAGAAAGAAAGCCCATCTGAAGCAGGGAGAGGGGCAAAAACTGGTGGCAAGAACACCAGCCAATTGCAATTCAAAGGTGGGGGAGTGGGAAGTCAGATTCACCACACTGGAGAATGTAATAACATTTAACATTTGTATAGCACTTTCAAGTGTTCAAAGCACTTCACACAAATTTTCCAGTTCAAGGGTGGGCAAAAGGGAAATTTGGATCTAGCTGTAGATTGCTGGATGATTTGCAGTAGACTGGCAAAGATTTCTGATCACCAATAATTTAACAATTGCACCAACAAAATGATTCCTTCCCACCATAAATTATACTGCCAAAGGCTTGGCAGAACCAGAAGTGGATTTTTGTGCAGAAGAACTGTGAGCTTTGTTCAGTTCTGGTGCTAAAAACAATTTCCTCGACTCTTTTAATACTAAACATATGTCTTTTGCACTATGCTCTGGTTCTAGTAAAAAAACAGAGTTGATTCTATAAGCCTGAAATTCACCCACTGTTTACCCCTGTAAGGTAAGCAGTCAGCAGTATTATGCCCCATTTGCAGATAGGAGAGTTGAAGCTGAGAGAGAATGGGTTGTCTAAGCCCACCCAGTGTGTTCATCAAATCAGGAATGTCCTGGTTTATAGAATCATAGGCAGGATCTACACTACAGCTTTAAAATGGTTTATAACAGTTTTGACAACTGTTGAGGCCCTTGACACACTCCATATACAGTTTTCAAACCGTTTTCAAAGTGTCATGTCCTGCTTAGTGTAGATCTGGAATAGTAGAGTTGGAAGGGGCCTATAAGGCCAAAGAGTCCAACCCCCTGCTCAATGCAGTGATCCACCTTAAAGCATACCTGACAGATGGCTGTCCAGCTGCCTCTTGAATGCCTCTAGGGTGGGAGAGCCCACAATCTCCCTAGGTAATTGGTTCCATTGTCATACTGTTCTAACAGTCAGGAAGCTTTTCCTGGTGTACAGCCGGAATCTGACTTCCTGTAACTTAAGCCAATTATTATGTGTCTTGCACTCTGGGATGATCGAGAAGACAGGTTTCAGGCCTGCTTTTGGCATGGAAATAGCCTTGGTCGCCTTGTATGATGACCTATGTTGGGAGAGGGAGAGGGGGAGTGTGACTCTGTTGATTCTCCTTGAACTCTCAGCTGCTTTTGATACCATCGACCATGGTATCCTTCTGGGACGACTGGCTGAGTTAGGAGTGGGAGGCAGGTCCTTTGAGAGGAATTTTATCAGGGGGTACAAAGTTTCTTTTGGGCCCCTTCCCTTCTCCATTAGTCATTCTGTTTTTATCCATTACGGTTTTATGCCATGAGCTGTAGCCTGTAAGGTCAAAAAGGGTATGGAAGATGAGAGAGGGGTGGAGTGGAGCGGTCTGTTAATTTTCTGCATTTAAGACCTTATGCTCTTATACCTCCCTCCACGATAAATATAAATAAATATAAATAAAATAAAAGAGGATCAGAGATAAGAAAACACATTTGATTTGAACATCGTTGTTTATGCTACAATACAGATAAGGAGAAAGAATTCACATTGAAACATCCTTTTATATTGCAATGTAGATCAGATCATCAGAAGACATCAGTATTAGTAAAAAAAAATACTTAAACCCCCCCCCCCCCCAGCTTTCCTGGCCTTTTTTTGTGAAAAATTTCAAATCACAGCATGAAAATTAATTGATCTGGCAATGTTTGATTCAATACTTAGCCTGGCCAAATCCACAAGATGTTCCTGAGACATTGTACACCTTAAATAATTCTTAATTAGCTTAAGTTTGCTAAATAACCTCTCTCCAGAAGCTACTGTTGCTGGAATTGTTAACAGTATTCTTAAGCTAACACAAACATTTGGAAACAGGTCACTAAGTCTGTACTCTGTTAACAAGTTCAACAGATCTAATGGCTTTAGCTGTGCATTTGCAAAATTTGCTTTATGTACTTTATGTACAAAATCATCACCATTAAGGTCAACAGGATATTGCTCTGATAAAGATAAAGCTTTTCTCTCCCATCACTTTCAGACATGGTGAGATATTTCCACAAGAAATCAAATTTTTCTGCCAACTGCTTGACAGCGTTGAAGCGGACAGTTAATCCTGCTATAACATTGTCTACCAAAACGTAAAACACACACTTTCTGAAGTAGGCCTCTTCTGGAGTATCATCTGTGACATTCATTTCTTCCAAGTTAGCATCAGGTGTGCTGTCGGCATGAGGCCTAACTCCATCACATCTAACTCTTGTGCCTAACTCCATCACATCTACGGGAGAGTTTTATTTCTATATTTAGGTTTGACGCAACCAATTTGGCTTCATTCCATATGCATTTCCAGTTGTTTCGAAGTTTTTTCAGCTCTGTGAGGAGAGTTTCTATGTTTGCTACGTCAACATCCAGTGTGGCACATCTAGCTTGGATGACCTTGTTGCAAATATCTATGCCAGCTAATATTTTGTACCACACGGCTGACATTAAACACACAGGCAAAAGATGTCAAATATAATAAAACTCCATGGACTTCATTTCTTGTTTTGACCGTCAAATTTAGTTCTAGGAGGTCTTCCAGTGCTAATTTAATGCCAGGCAAGTGAGCTGCAAAAAAGGCTTTACACATTCAACACGATCTGACCATCTTGTTTCAGACATACCATGAAAAGAACAACCAATAAGGTTTTGTAGTAATCCCCACTGCTTAGGATTGGAACTGAACAGGTGATACATAGTTTGAATTGTTCCAAAAAAAGTTATTGCTTCAGGTATGCATTCAGCAGCATCATTTCCACATGAGTGTGTGACAACCGCAAGGTGAAAAAATTGCTGTTGAGCATTGTTCTTGTATTTTTGCTTGTGCGCCATTGTATTTTCCAACTATATTTGCCCCATTATCATAGGCTTGAGCTCTACAGTCAATGAGAGGAATAGCATGTTCTTTCAATGTATCAGTTATCAACTGCACAATTTCTTTCCCTCTTTTGTTGCTACAATCTGCATACTTGAGAAATCTTTCTTGAATCTCATACTGCTTTTCTTTTAAAGTACGTATCTCAAAAGAAATGTGGTTTGTTCAATACGGGAAGAATCTGGTGTGGAATCTACTATTACTGCAACGTACTTTGCAGATTGCTTCTCAAGCAAAATGTGTTGTTTCACAAGATTCGAGCATTCTGCGATAAATTCGTTTTGTGAGTCAGGGGACAAATAATGAACTTGAAGCCTCTCACTCCTTTTCTGTGACTCCTCTACACTTAGCACATGTTCCTGAAGGATGGGGTCCAACCTGGAGAGCAGTTCAATGAGTCCTAAAAAAATTCCATTGTTTGAATTACCAATTCGATGGGATGAACCAGTAAATGATAGACCACGTTCCCCCAAGAAGAGTACAACATTGATGATGCGCTTTAAAAGGTTGTACCGTTTCACAGCTTCAGTTTTGATTGATGCTTCTAAGATGATGTCAACTCCTGTCCCAGACAGCAGGTGCCTTTCTAGTTCTCGCCAAGCTAGGTAACATTCTCTGTGACTATTGCCTTTTTCATGTTTTGGGATCCTGTTGGAATGTTTTTGCCACTTCCCATTAGAATCCCAGCCTTCAGCAGATACCAGTGCAGACTTAGACGCAGAAGTGCTACTCTTTACTGTCTTGTGCCAAAATAATCGACATGGAAAGCAATATAAAGCTTGTTTGCGGTCAGAGGTAGATGAATGAAGAGACAGACACAAAGTTTGGATTTTAAACAGGGCTACAATTTATTTAAGATCTGCAAAGCAGGTGAAAACCTATCGGCATCCAGACTGGCCTGTTTCCAGGCCCATCCTAATCGGGTGAGTCATTCATGTTCCCTGATTGGGCGAGGTGTCAATCGCCCTCCCAAGGCCCCCCCATTCGGGGGGTCGAGAGATCTTCCGGTGTCACCACCAACCTGTACCGCAAGGTTACAGGTGAGTGAGAAAGGTTGATCTCAAAGGTAATCCTTATCTCCCCGCCAGGCCGCACAGCTCAACGCTGGGAGCCTCTGAAATTACCGATCACCTCAACAGTGCCAATAAATGCTCACCATTCGAAGTTCCTCTCTGGATGCCCCTACCATTCCGCCAAACATAATTGTGACCTATTAATAGAGAACCAGATTAACCTAATTAACACTCCCATCTGTTTTACAGTATGAAGTAGGCGGAAAAACTCCTGAACAAATTAGTGCAAGAGTAAAAAATTCCTACTTGGCCCCAAACATGGTGACCAGCGAGCCCCTACGGAGGGAGGGAGCAGCGCCAAAATGAAGAGGCTGTTGAGAGGGGCAGAGCCTGTTAAATAGGCTCTCCCTGCCCCTCTCCGCAGCACTTGGCCGATCCAAACCAGCCAATGAAAGGCATCTACCTCTCTCTTCCTCTCCCCTGGCCGCAAAAGCTTCCCTACGCCCAGGCTACGCCGGGCATGGCAGAATAGCTGCTGCTGTTGATGCCACCCCGATCCTGAAAGAGTGGGTACCAAACTGATTGTCTGCCAAGCCCATTGCTTGGAGAGCTCTTATTGACACAGACCAAAATTGAAATTTCATGAGAGGGGCATGGTCCTGATGTAAAAATAATATCCCTGGTTCAGTGCCCCCTGGGCTATATAGTCTCTTAAAGCTGCTACTGGGCACAATTCGGCCAGAGAAGCTTGAGCCAATGTAATCTTACAACCTCTTCCCGACTGGTCAGTTTTGGATCTCCTAAGCTTTAATGTAACCCCTGATTCAGAAAACAGCAAATCACGGAATTGCAGTGCCCATTCCGAACGGTCATTTTTGGAAAGAGCCAAGAGCTCAGAAATACGCAAGGCCCCCAAAAATGCGGTCAGAGCTGCCGCGTGAAATAAAACTGCCTCATACTGTGAATGGCATACTTGTGTCCACCTGTCCCTTAAACCTAATAATATATCTGGGGATATAGGTGCTCTGCGATCTGGTGAGGAAGGCGACGCCCGAGCCCATCCTTGCAATGTACGACAGACACGGAAATCAGTAGTATTGTCCGTGATTCCCTGAGACTTTGCAATAAATGCCAAAGCAGCCAACTTGCCAGCGACTGTTCCACTCGCAAGGTCTCTGTTATGCAAAGTCACACAAAACTGTAATATATGGTCTACAGGGATTGGCCAGATTTGAGGGATCCGAATTCTATCCCTAAACGTCGCAAACTCCCTACCTGCTCTGATATAACCAGCTCTTGTGCTAGCTGCTATTGATTGCCACACCGCCAGCTCTATAACGTCACGCCAATCTCCCAGAGGTTGCGCGGCATGACCTCTGGAAGCAGACGAGCCCAAGGTGCCAGCTGTCGGAATTTCTCGACCTGTTGACGCGATAGGGCATCAGCTATGGAATTATCTAATCCCGGAATGTGTCTGGCGCGGAAAACAATGTGGTGTCACAGGTAGTGCAGCATAAATGCTCTGACAAGAATCATAATCCTAGGATTCTTGAAGTAAGCGTGTTTATTACGTGGACTGCCACTAAATTATCGCACCAAAAGTGGACCACTCTGTTTGCTAAGTCTGCCACCCAAATGTGCGCTGCCACATAAATTGGGAAAAATTCCAAAAATGTAAGGACTTTACTTATCGCAGATGAACGCCACTCTGCTGGCCATTGTTCCGCACACCATCTGTCCCTCCAAATTATTCCAAATCCTAAAGCGCCCGAAGCATCCGAATGAATTTGCATTTCAGCTTCAATGAGGAGGTCATTCCTCCAGAATGAGACTCCATTGTACTCCCCCAAGAATGTCAACCACATTGACTGTTCTTCTCGCATAGATGCCATCACCCTTACCCTATGCAAGGGTCACCTGAGACCCTTCATAGCATCGCATAAGTGGCAAATGAAAGCCCTATTGGCGAAATTGAGGTGGCCAACTACTTCCTGCAGCTGCTGCAATGTCACCTTTTAACGAGCATCAACCCAGTGATTCTATCTCTGAGGTCAATAAGTTTATCTAATGGCAATTGACTTGTTTGCTCTATGGAATCGAGTTAGATTCCCAGAAATGTTAGCATTGAATTAGGGCCTTCTGTCTTCTCGTGTGCTAGAGGAACGCCCAGCTCCTCCGACAGCACCTGGAATTCCTTCATTAAATATAAGCACTGGTTGTTTTGAGCTGGTCCACTGACCAAAAAATCATCCAGATAATGACATATGCTGTCTAAACCAGTTCTGTCTCTCAACGCCCATTCCAGGAAGGAACTGAACTTTTCGAACATAGCACATGAGATAGAACACCCCATAGGTAGTGCTTGGTCAATGTAGTATTGCCCCTTAAAGCAAAACCCCAAGAGGTCGAAAACTGATGGGTTAATGGGCAAGATGCGGAATGCTGACTTTATGTCGCATTTTTCCATGAGTGCTCCTCGTCCATGGACCCGAATCACAGACACAGCACTGTCAAAAGATGTGTAGTGCACTGTACTAAGATGCTCAGGGATATAATCGTTCACAGACTCCCCTTTAGGAGAAGACAGGTTATGGATTAACCTGTATTCTCCTTGGCTCTTCTTTGGCACAATGCCCAACAGAGAGATCCTCAAGTTGCTCAAAGGCAGTGTCTTAAACGGGCCCATTACTCGTCCTGCAGCTATTTCCTTATTGATTTCCCCCCTACTAATGACTACATTGCAGCAATAGACTTTTGATTTTTTGCGAATGACACCCTAGGTCCTTGGAATGGAATACAAAAACGTTCCCTAAACCACTCTCTAAATATTTTGCATCCTCTCTAAATGGATACTTGGCCAATAAACTAATTAAAGGGAATATTTTAACTGGGCTGGGGCCCTTTGGGAGGAGGTGGTTGCTGTCCACTCTGATTCTTGCCACCTTGTCCTCCCTTAAATGCCCCTCGGCCTCCCTGATTCCTGTTGCAACTTGCCGCTGGGTGCAGTCCTCCACAAATGGTACACTCATGCCGGAATCTGCAGGAGGATCGTGAACACACCCCTCTAGCACTATAGTCCCAACAGGGCCGACGGGATTGAGCTCCCTGCCCCACACTCCCTCTTGTATTGGGGGCGGGTAGTGCTCTAACCACCAGATGGCCACTGTCTGCTCTCTCTCCTAGACCATGGCTGGCGTCATGAATTGCAACCACAGATCTTGGTCCCTAATGTCCCATTCCAGGGCATGATCAAAGGCTGCCTTACAGCGAAATGCTTTGTCATAAGCCAGCCATATTCTGTGTCTGCACAATATATTAGATCGAGATACTTTGCTAATAATTATTTATTTATTTATTACATTTGTATACCACCCCATAGCCGAAGCTCTCTGGGCGGTTTACATAGGATTAAAAACAATTAAAAACGATATACAAAAATTAAAACAGCAAAAACATACAACATACACACATACATACATTTTAAAAAAAACCACTACAACACTTCAAAAAGCTACAAAAATGAAACAAAACAAAACAAACCCAGGCACCTCAGATATTGCCAAATGCCTGAGAAAAGAGGACCTGGCACCGAAAAGATAACAATGTTGGCGCCAGGTGGGCCTCGTTGGGGAGATCATTCCACAATTGGGGGGCCACCACAGAGAAGGCCCTCTCTCTTGTTGCTGACCTCCGAGCTTCCCAAGCCGTGTAAGACTTTATAGGTTAAAACCAGCACCTTGAATCGGGCTTGGAAACCTACAGGCAGCCAATGCAAGCGGGCCAAAATCGGTCTTATATGTTCGAACCTTCTGGTCCCTGTTACCATTCTGGCCGCTGCTTTCTGCACAAGCTGCAGCTTCCGAACCGTCTTCAAAGGCAGCCCCACGTAGAGCGCATTGCAGTAATCGAACTTGGAGGTTATCAGAGCATGGACAACTGAAGCCAGGTTATCCCTGTCCAGATAGGGATGTAGCTGGGCCACCAACTGAAGTTGGTAGAAGGCACTCCGTGCCACTGAGGCCACCTGCACCTCAAGTGACAGAGATGGTTCTAGGAGAACCCCCAAGCTACGAACCCGCTCCTTCAAGGGGAGTGCAACCCCATCCAGAACAGGTTGAAAACCCTCCATCCGGTCAGTGGAACCACCCACTAACAGAGTCTCAGTCTTGTCTGGATTGAGTTTCAGTTTATTAGCCCTCATCCAGTCCATTGTCGCGGCCAGGCACTGGTTCAGCACATCCACAGCCTCACCTGATGAAGATGAAAAGGAGAAATAGAGCTGCGTGTCATCAGCGTACTGATGACAACGCACTCCAAAACTCCAGATGACTGCACTCAACGGTTTCATGTAGATGTTGAACAGCATGGGGGACAAAACTGACCCCTGCGGAACCCCATACTGGAGAATCCACGGGGCTGAGCAATGTTCCCCAAGCACCACCTTCTGGAGCCAACCCTCCAAGTAGGAGCGGAACCACTGCAATGCAGTGCCTCCCACTCCCAACTCAGCCAGTTGTCCCAGAAGGATACCATGGTCGATGGTATCAAAAGCCGCTGAGAGATCAAGGAGAATCAACAGAGTCACCTCGTTCACCTATATAGCCTCGTTCAGGCAAACGTTGCAATATCACCCCCATATAGATGAGATAACCAGGGAGCCAATTAGCCCATCTTCTTGCAGCCCGCTTCCATCTAAGCCTCTCTACCTCCTTCTTGCCCAACTTTTCTTTTTCCCCACTCTCCAGGTCCCTAAAGAGTAGGGGGAAAATGTTCACATAATCGCCTCTCAGGATTTTTTCCCTTGTTGAAGGCAGTAGGTGATAACCCAGGGGAGAGGATGTGCTGCCTTTGGGAATTGCCTTCCTCTCAGCCCCTGCGAAAGGATCCTTAAGAATAAGACTAGATGCATTTCCTTCAGCCGTGGAACGTCCTGCCAGGCCTTGGCACATTGCGGCACAAGCTAGCTCTGTCCGTGTATTGCTACTACTGGCGATAGGATTTGCTGTCTGAGCGTTGCCTGCCGATGTGGTATCTGACCCTGTGGACTCCCCTCCGGACCCTGTGTCATGCCTAGCTACCGTCAGGGTCATCATGGCCTGAACACTAGCCCCTGTGCCCTCAGATCCACTTATCTGCCAAGCCACCATCCTGTCTTGCGCTGGTTCATCAACCACCCTAGGGACCCCAGGGAATAACTGTGCCTGCTGAACACCTACCCCTGGAGCACCTGGCACCACCATCTGGTTCCAATTAAGTGCTGCAGGCCAAGGAAACCATCCCCATGGTCCCATGGGTCCCAACTGTTGCCCTACATTTTGTGTAATGGGTGCTTGGCCCTATTGGCCCACATCATTACCTGGTGTCAACTGGGTTGGTTGGATAATTGTCGTTGGCGCTGCATTGTCGTCCTGTCTCATCTGTTCGATGTTTACTCCAGGTGGATCAAGAACCTCAGCCTCCTCCATCTCTGAAGGGTGATGCTGATCCACATTGGTGCTAGATGAGGCCTCTAAAGAATCTATTCTATCAGTCAAAGATTTTAACAGGTTTAACTGGGCTTGTTTCCTAGTTTGTTGGGTATTGCTCTTACCCCTTGATTGGTTTACCGGCACAGATACCGGATCTACCCTTTTCTCCTTTTCAAAATCTTGAATTCTAGACAAGAGTTTGGCAATGTGTAAATCCATTTCTTCGTCTGAAGAATTATCGCTGACCCTGCTCCTCTTAGCCTGGGAGCGACTGGCCTTTCCCTTCCCCTTGGGTCCACCGACACCTTTCTTGGGTGGCATGTTTCTTTGTTTGTTATTCTGTTTTATTTATTTATGATTGAGGCTTGAAACACTACACCCCTCTCTATGATCACCTACTGAATAAGACAATGTCCCTGTGTCAGCCTACACAATGACTTGAGAAGCCACCTAGGAAGATTAACTGAGAATGTCAGGATTCAAACTCAGGCCCAGAAGGTTGTGCACCCGCTCCCGGAGTGATGGACCCCTCCACTGGACCTGTGACACATGCCCCAGGCAACCCCGTCCCACCATGGGATTAACACCCCCACCTCCAGGAACCATGTTGCTATACGGGGGTCCCTTCCCGTCTCCTGAGCTGCCCGTTTGCTGCCCTATGCCCCAGTTGGGTGAAGGAGGCACCGCTTTCCAGCTAGGATTGCTCCCAGCAAACCCCCTCACCACAGACACTAAAGGGTTAATAGCCCTGAAGGCTCCCTGCCATGAGCAGCCACCATGCTCAAACCATTAAGCCTAATTAGGCCTCATTTGCTCCTGCTCCTCTTCGTCTTCTTTCTTCCTAGCCATCCCAAAATGAAGAGGCCGTTGAGAGGGGCAGAGCCTGTTAAATAGGCTCTCCCTGCCACTCCCCGCAGCACGTGGCCGATCCAAACTGGCCAATGAAAGGCAGCCACCTCTCTCTTCCTCTCCCCTGGCCGCAAAACCTTCCCCATGCCCAGGCTACACTGGGCATGGCAGAATTGCCATTCTGTTGACTCCAGACAAGCCAGTCTCTTACATGTTTTGTTTTGTTTTTGTAGTTTTTGAAGTGTTGAAGTGGTTTTTAAATGTACAGATTGTGTGTATGTTGTATGTTTTTGTTGTTTTAATTTTTGTATATTGTTTTTAATCCTATGTAAACCGCCCAGAGAGCTTCGGCTATGGGGCGGTATACAAATGTAATAAATAAATAAATAAATAAATAAATAAATAAATAAATAAATAAATAAATAAATGTAGTTCTCCATTAGTGCTTTGAAATTTCAGTATGCTTTCTGGGAAAACTTGATTGCAGGTCTTTTAGGAATGTTTTAGGCAGAGGGATGTGACTATTCGTAACATACTTTTCCATTTCCTTTTTGAGATGGAAACTCAGTTGTGATACATCCAATGTCAAGGCCTACATTATGATTACACCTCTCATCTTCCAAATTCACTTTCACATGCGTCTGTATGTCTGTTTCTTTCTGTTTTCCATTTCCATTTTCTGCATCTGCCCCGTCATCAAAATACTGTGCATGATTACCCAAATCAACTGCTCCTTGTTTGGGGATGAGGATTCCAAAAGTTTCTTCTTGCTCCAATTCTATAGGTGAGTCCAATGAAAATATTTTTGAAGCCACACTTAATCCAAAGTGAAATAGTGTTTGTTGACCCCTTTTTTCACTTTCCACTCATTCTTTCTTGTCTTTTCTTTCCTGCGCTGCTGATTTGTGAGAATACATTTTGGAGAGATGATTTATAATTTATACTTTTATATGGAGGCTCTGCAATCCTTTTTAACTCCTTTCCCAGTTCTTTCACTCTGTTTTTACTCTGGAATCTGACTTGACTCACTTTTTACTCTGAAGTTTGATTTTCTCCTTTTTTACTGTGCTGTCTCCATGCCTATGTGCCCGGCTTATAGGCCCTTCTCAATCAGATAAATGCAAGCCTCTTCTTAAACCCCAACAACCTTTATTAAACAACTTCTTTAACAGACAAGAATGAATAATAACTTACATTCTTCTATAAACTAAAGAAGTAATCTGGGGGAAAATGAACACAGGATGTTGAATTAAAAAGGGTTAAGGCCTATTAAAAAAGGAATGCTCTTAGCCAGGTCCTCTCGGCCTCTTACTTCTTTGCCATCTTGGCCAAACTGAGGAGAAATCTCCTGCCCAAATGGAAGCCCCCACCAATCCACTCCAGACTGCTAGATCCCAGTCACAGCAGGCTTGGCCAGCAGATCCCTGATCTCTCTGCTCTAAAGAGCTGGAGCCTGGGGGCAATAGGGCCTTAACGTCATTTTTCTAAACCATAGGTTTTTTGTCTAATGATTAATATTATGGATCATAATTTCTACAAATTACGATATATAAAACTATGTAGGCTGACACAAAATGTGAATGCTAGTCTTCACACAGTACATGCAAAAATTTTCTGAGATACCAGGAAATTTCCAGCTCCCCTCCTTTGGGGCTCCCTTTTGACCCCAGGCCCAGGTATGATGTACCCCCTGCACCCCCTCTCATGGGCACTGGTGGGAGGCACTGCATTGCAGTGGTTTCACTCCTATTTGGCCAGTTGGCTCCAGAAGGTGGTGCTTGGGGGACATTGCTCGACCTTGTGGATTCTCCACTATGGGGTTCTGCAGGGGTCAGTCTTGTCCCCCATGTTGTTCAGCATCTACATGAAACTGTTCGGTGCAGTCATCCGGAGGTTTAGTGTTCGTTGTCATCAGTACGCTGGTAACACACAGCTCTACTTCTTTTCATCTTCATCAGGTGAGGCTGCGGATGTGGTGAACTGGTGCTTGGCTGCAACAATGGACTGGATGAGGGCTAGAAACTGAAACTCAATCCAGACAAGACTGAGACGCTGTTAGTGGGTGGTCCTTCTGACAGGATAGAGGGTGTTCAACCTGTTCTGGATGGGGTTGCACTGCCCCTGAAGCTAGGGTGACCAGATAAAATCCAGGTCAGGGCTCATGTAACTTTAACAGTTGTAGAGAAAAGGGAATTTCAGCCAGTGTCATTTGTATGCAATTAGTTCCTGGTGATATTCCCTCTTCATCACAACAGTTAAAGGTGCAGGGGCCCTGCCTTCTTTTGTATATGGTCACTCTAGTATAGTGCCTGCAACTTTAACTGTTGTGATGAAGAGGGAATTTCACCAGGAACTAATTGCATACAAATGATTCTGGCTGAAATTCCCTTTTCTCTACAACTGTTAAAGTTATATGAGCCCTGACCTGGATTTTATCTGGTCACCCTACCTGAAGGAGCAGGTTCGTAGCTTGGGGGTTCTCCTAAAACTATCTCTGTTACTTAGGCTCAGGTGGCCTCGGTGGCACAGAGTGCCTTCTACCAACAGGGATAACCTGGCTTCAGTTGTCCATGCTCTGGTAACCTCCAAGTTAGGTTACTGCAATGCACTCTACATGGGGTTGCCTTTGAAGATGGTTCAGAAGCTGCAGCTTGTGCAAAATGCAGCAGCCAGATTGGTAACAGGGACCAGAAGGTTCGAATATATAAGACCAATTCTGGCCCACTTGCATTGGCTGCCTGTATATTTCCGAACCCGATTCAAGGTGCTGGTTTTAACCTATAAAGCCTCCCACAGCTTGGGACCACAATACCTGATGGAACGCCTCTCCCAAAATAAACCAACCTGTACACTACGCTCAACATCTAAGGTTCTTCTTCGTGTGCCTACTCCGAGGGAAGCTCGGAGGATGGCAACAAGGGAGAGGGCCTTCTCTGTGGTGGCCCCCCAATTATGGAATGATCTCCCTGATGAGGCCTACCTGGTGCCAACACTGCTATTATTCAGCACCAGGTCAAAACTTTTCTTTTCTCCCAGACATTTTAACAGCTTAAGTTGAGGTTTTTAACTGAATTTTTGGCCAGGTGTAAAAGTTTAAAATGTTTTAAATACCAACTGTTTTTATGTTTTATGGTTTAAAATTTTGTATATTGACTTTTTAATGTTCAATCAATTAAAATTTTGTAAACCATCCAGACAGCTTTGGCTATGGGGCGGTATATAAATGTAAATAATAATAATAATAATAATAATAATAATGATAATGATAATAGACCTGGCCCTCCTCTGTGTGACAACCTTTCAAGTACTTGAAGAGTGTTATCATGTCTCCCCTCAGTCTTCTCTTCTCACGGCTAAACATGCCCAGTTCTTTCAGTATCTCCTCATAGGGCTTTGTTTCTAGACCCCTAGTCATCCTCGTTGCCCTCCTCTGAACACGCTCCACATTGTCTGCATCCTTCTTGAAGTGTGGTGCCCAGAACTGGATGTAATATTCAAGATGAGGCCTAACCAGTGCCGAATAGAGGGGAACCAATACCTCGTCCAATTTGGAAGTTATACTTCTATTAATGCAAAATAGCATTTGCTTTTTTTGTAGGTACATTGCACTGTTGACTCACATTCAGCTTGTGATCTACAACAACTCCAAGATCCTACTCGCTTGTGGTATTGCTGAGCTAAGTATCCCCCATCTTGTAATTGTGCATTTGGTTTCTTTTTCCTAGGTGTAGGATTTGGCATTTGTCCCTATTAAATGTCATTCTGTTATTTTCAGCCCAGCTTTCCAGCCTATCAAGATCACTTTGAAGTTTGTTTCTGTCTTCCAGGGTATTAGCTATCCCACCCAATTTTGTGTCATCTATAAATTTGATAAGCATTCCCTGCACCTCCTCATCTAAATCATTAATAAAAATATTGAAGAACACTGGGCCCAGGACTGAGCCCTGCAGTACCCTGCTCGCTATGTCCCCCACACCAGTTTGAGAAGGTACCGTTGATAAACACTCTTTGGGTCTGATTCTATAGCTAACTGTGGATCTACCAAATAGTTGTTCCATCTTGCCCACTTTTAGTTAGTTTCAGAATGTCATGCGGTACTTTGTCAAAAGCTTTGCTGAAGTCAAGATAAATTATGTCCACAGCATTCCCATAGTCCACAAGGAAGGCTACCTGATCAAAAAATGAGATCAGATTAGTCTAGCAGAATTTGTTCTTGACAAATTCTTGACATTCTGGCGTCTAGTAATCACTGCATTGTTTCCAAGGTGCTTACAGATTGACTTCTTTATAATCTGCTCCAAAGTTTTCCCACGGATTGATGTCAGACTAACTGTTCCTGAGTTCCTAGGTTCCTCCTTTTTGCCCGTTTTTGAAGATAGGGACAACATTAGCCCTCTTCCAGTCATCCGGCACTTCACCCGTCTTCCATGACTTTGCAAAGATAATAGAGAGTGGTTCTGAGAGTTCTTCTGCCAGCTCCTTTATTACTCTAGGGTGCAGTTCATTGGGTCCTGGAGATTTGAACTTGTTCAAAGAAATTAAGTGTTCCTTGTCCATTTGTTTATCAATCTGAAGCTGTAATCCTGCTCCTTCAGCTCTTACTTCATTTTTTCCAGGGTTTGTGTGTCATAGACCCGCTTTTGGGAGAAGACTGAGCCAAAGTAGGAATTGAGCACTTCGGCCTTTTCTTTGTCATCTGTTATCAATTTGCCATCCTCATTGAGTAGTTGAACCAGCATTTCTTTCCTCTGTTTTTTACTATGCACGTACCTGAAGAAAGTTTTTTTGTTGCTTTTAGCATCCCTCGCTAGCCTCAGTTCATTCTCAGCTTTAGCCTTCCTGATGCCATTCTGGCACTTCTGTGCTACCTGCCTGTACTCTTCTTTTGTAGCCTGGCCTTCCTTCCACTTCCTATGTGTGTCCTTTTTCATTTTCAGGTTATCTCTAAGGTTTTTGTGGAGCCACATTGGTTTCTTCTGTTGTCTTCCATCTTTTTTCCTTGTTGGAATTGTTTGTAATTGGGCCTTTAAAATTTCCTTTTTAAAAAACTCCCACCCATCTTGGACTCCTTTCCTCATTAGGGTCTCTTGCCATGGTGGGACCTTACTTATCATAGTTCTGAGTTTATTAAAATTGGCTTCCCTGAAATCCAGAATACGCATTTGGCTACACTAAACTTTTGCTTCCTATAAAAACAAGAACTCAAGTATGACGTGGTCACTTTCCCCCAGAGTTCCCGTAACTGCCACTTTATCCACTAAGTCATCCCTATTGGTCAGTATCAAGTCAAGGATAGCTGTTCCTCTAGTTCCTTTCTCTACTTTCTGTAGGAGAAAGTTATCAGCCACACATGTCAGGAATTTCTTGGGGGGCCACTTTTGGCAGAATTTGTCTCCCAACAGATATCGGGGTAATTGAAGTCTCCCATTACAACTACATCGGATTTCCTTGAAACACTGGCAATTTGCTTTTCAAAAGTTTCATCCTCATCTTCTTCTTGATTGGGTGGTCGGTAGTAGACTCCGACTATCATGCTCCTTTTATTCCTTGCCCCATTAATTCAGATGCTCTCGATGGGGCTCCCAGGCTCATCCTCTTGTATTTCTGTGCAGGGATAAGTATTTTTAACATAAAGTGCAACTTCATCTCCCTTTCTATTTCTTTTGTTCTTTTTGAACAAGTTATATCCTTCAATTGCTATATTCCAGTCATGGGAGTCACCCCACCAAGTTTCAGTTATACCTATCAAGTCGAATTTGCCTTCATCTATTAAGAGTTCAAGTTCATTCTGTTTGTTTCCCATACTCTGGGAATTAGTATATAGACATCGAAGACCATGTGCTTTATAGTTTGGCTTCTTTTCTACATTGTTTTGAACACTATTTTTGGGCACTATTGGAGTTGTTGTCTCTGTTATGTTGCATATGCCTTCATCCATTGTTGCCTCCAAGTTTACATCTCCCTCCCCAAAGGATTCAGTTTAAAGCCCTCCTGATGAAGTTCTTCATGCTGTGGCCAAACACATTCTTCCCAGTCCTTGTGCAACCCATCACTTGCCAGAAGTCCATCTTCCAAGTAGCTTTGCCCATGATCCCAAAATCTGAATCTCTCATGTCAGCACCACCTTCATAGCAAGTCATCCACACAGAGTATTTTTCTTTCCCTTTCTAATCCTCTTCCAAGAACTGGGAGGATGGACGAGAAAACTATCTGGGCCCCAAAGTTCTTGAGTTTCATTCCCAAAGCTTCAAAGTCTGATGTGATTTCTTCGTTGCTCCGCTTGACAGTATCATTTGTTCCTACCTGGCGCGCTACTCAGGGGCAGGTCGCGAAGCCTGCTCGCAGTAGCGGCCAGCGGCGGAGGGGAGCGGACGGCCCCAGGAGGTAAGCAGGGGGAGGGGGAGGGGGCTTACCCCCCTGGGGCCATCTGGGAAGTAAGGAGCGTGGGGGAGGGGGCTTACCTGCTGGGGCCGTCCACAGCGGATGGCCCCGGGAGGTAAGAACCATGAGGGGAGAGGAGGGAGTCAGGCCCCCCTCACCCACCCACCACCATTTTTTCCCCATAGACTTGCATTGGGGGAAAGCTTTCTTTCCCCTAATGCAAGTCTATGGGGAAAACAAAAATGGCGGCCGATCCAAAAATCGGATGTCTGATTTTTGGATCGGGCCCAATCCGGTCCGGGGGCCCTCCGATTTTGTCCGATCTGATCCGGGACAAAATTGGAGGTCCCGATCCGGGTCCTGATCTGATCCGGGGGGGGGGGGCGTGCACACCCCTAGTGCCTCTACAAGAGCAATTTAAAGCTCTTTCAAGGTGCATTACCAAATTTACCTCTACAAGAGTGGAGCGCAAATCAGGGGTCCAGCCACATTTTATCTCTGATTATTCGCATTTTCGAATGCACGTTAAATAGCTACTTTTAATTTACTGCAGGAGTAAGAGCGCCTTATGTCCATGTAAACAATTTTGTGAGGAGGCGCATTAACGATCAGATGGTCTTGATGTCATGCATAGAACTGCCCCTTTGCTGGGAAAACCTCCCACTTTTTCGTTTAGTTTTATTTCCTGTCTCCTACTGGCAACTTCCTCCTTGTTCTCCGTCTCTCTGGATGGAAGCTCCAGGAAGACGAGACCCAATGTGAACTGAAAATAAAGTTCATTTTAACTCCCCTGATGGAATATTTCGTTCATGGAGACACGGGGCCAGATGGAGGTGGTTTCACGAGAAGTAAAGGGGGTAGGAAGGATGTGCGGATGTGCACATTATTAGCGATCAGCTTAGACATATCATCCCCTCGCTTATTGCTGGGTTCCTGACATGAGCTGTGTGCGTGTATGTATGTTTTACAACGGTTGAGCTCGCTGGGAAGAGGAGGGGGAAGGAACAAAGCAGCATCCTCCTGTCTGTTTTGGCATGTGTGTGTGCGAGGCACATTCCCATTTACTCCTGAGCAGTTCACTTGAAATGCCAATATGACAAGGGGGGGTGAGAGAGGCAGCCCTGACTAAAAATAAGTTTTCAAAGGGTGCTGGAGTGTGAAACTTATGGGGCACATTCCCATTTACTCCTGAGCAGTTCGGGGGGGGGGGACAACTTCAGCTGGCAGCGAAATTGGAGGGGAGAGAGGTAGCCAAACAGGTTAACCACATCATTCCTGGCAGGTAACCTAGGTAACCAAAGGTGGGAGATTCTGGTAGGCGGGGAGAATAAAGAGTGCAAAACCTGTTTGGGCAGTTTCCTGGGACAAAGCACATTACTTTCAGCAACAACTTTAAAGTGAGTTTCATACAGCCAGTAATGCGCTTTAATGCCTCTTGTATATAGGTATTAGGCATAAAAGTGATTGTCAGGAGATGCACATAATCGGGGAACCGGGCGTCAAAGCGAAATCTTGTAGAGGGGGCCTAATACTTCTGAGCAGGAGCTACACTACTGCTTTAAAATGGTTTAAAATAATTTATAACAGTAGTGACAACTGTTGGGGCCCAGAACACACTCCACATACAGTTTTCAAAAAGTTTTCAAAGTGTTGTATCCTGCTTGGTGTAGATCGGTCCCTGATTTAGGTACATCTGTATGCACCTTTAGTGGGTGTAAATAGGAAAATCCATATCCCAATAAAACTGAGAGGTGGAGCCAAGATCACCGCAGGAGCAGGTGAACATCATGTGCCCTGTTAGTGATTACTGTGATACAATCCTATAATAAACTGCTGGTGTAGACTCCCCCCTAACCACCTTCTATGCCATAAAATAGTAATAAAATAAAGAAAAACAGGCAATGTCTCTATACACTGTGACCTTTCCTTGGCCCATTATTCTCAGTTATCTTTCAATGGGTAATCAAAAAGAGCATTTGAGCTTGTTTTCCATCTTGTTTCTTTCTTGTCTCCAATTGTAAGCCTGAACTCCTGGACAACTGCTCAAAACAGGTAGATGAGATTCCATCCAAACTATATAGATTACAACCAATAGGGTGAGCAGGATCACATCAACACCATGATAGGCCTTGGGGTTAGCCATCTGCTACTCTGCCCCCAGTACTGAAGTCACACATGGCATATGTGCATGCACATACACACAGTCAAAAATGCTATTTTATGTACAAACAATAATGCGAAAACTTTTTTCACTGCATGTTTTGGTGGAAATAATCTTCTATGCTTTCCTGGAAGTAAAAGACTGATGATGTCCCATCCATGGCAGAGAACTCAAAGACAAATACAAGCTTCCCCTTTCACCAGCCCTAGCACAAGCTCTCTTGCCACCTGGGTATGTGGTGTGCCACCTCATTGTGCCTTCTTCCCCTTCTCCTACCCCTAGGGTGACCAGATAAAATCCAGGTCAGGGTTCATGTAACAGTTGTAGAGGAAAGGGAATTTCAGCCAGTGTCATTTGTATGCAATTAGTTCCTGGTGAAATTCCCTCTTCATCACAATAGTTAAAGTTGCAGGGGCCCTGCCTTCTTTTGTATATGGTCACTTGAGTATAGTGCATGCACCTTTAACTGTTGTGATGAAGAGGGAATATCACCAGGAACTAATTGCATACAAATGACACTGGCTGAAATTCCCTTTTCTCTACAACTGTTAAAGTTACATGAACCCTGACCTGGATTTTATCTGGTCACCCTACCTACCCCTGTCACACCATCTTTTCCTTACTTTTGCTGTTGCCACTGTGTCAGCTTTTGTGAGAGCCCTGGAGCCACTTCTTCCAGATGCAATGCTCTCCATAGATCCGAAGCAGTGGCACTGGCAAAAGTAGGAGGGAGGCACAACAAGAGAAGCAGAAGGCAGGAGGCTGCTCCAGAGAGCCCTGCCGGTTGCTCTCTTGCTGCTGTAAATGCTTCGGCTATTGGGCAGTATAAAAACACAATAAATAAATAAATAAATAAATAAATGCCACAGCAGGAGAGCAGTTGCAGGGCTCTTCAGAGCACTTGCTGAAAGAGGTGAGGAAGCAGTGGTGGGCCTTCCTGGTGGGAGTGGGGAGTGGCACAATTTGCCACTCCTACTAATTCATCACTCCTACTAATTCATCATCACTAATTCATCACTTCAGCCTATTTCATGGGAGGGCCGGCCCTGCCTTTCACAGCAAATAGCACACAGACTCAGAAAACATCAAGTCATATAGAAGCACTCTCTCACACAGTCAAGAAAGACTGTCTCACTGATTCATTCAGGCACAACAGCCAAACAGGATACACACACATACAAAGCCAGTGTTTTCCTAGGACATTTTGCGGCCTGAAGAGGAGCAGCAAATCCACACACACACACCCCGCCACACCAAAATGTACAGGAAATCTCTTCTACAGACAAGTGGTCACTCTACCAATATCTACACATATCACTCTATACTTATCTCTATGGCCAAATGTCAATCATCATCGTGACTTTACTCCTTGGCTAAACACACTGAAAAGTGGCAGCAGGCTTATTTTTCACAGAACTATTGGATAAAATTGTGCCTTAATGTTTTGTCTCATATCTCAGGTTCTACGAGGGCTACTGATTGCCCCCACCCCTTTTATCTATTTGAAAGCTGGGATGCTGGGTCCCCTGAGATATGACTATGGGATGGGGCACATTCTGAAGTATTATCATAAAAAGATGATATTGTCAACATTAATATTTAAGATGATATTGTTGACATTAATATAGTTCACACATGCATGCACATCACTCTTAATTTCTCATCAACTGGTTATTCAGCAATTGACTCCTAGCTAAATGTGTGAATTGATGTGATGCAAGTTTATATCAAAATTTGAATGTGGTGTTTTATCTGTGATAGCTCATTTGCATAAAGATGTCAAAATTAAGGCATAGCGTGTGCAGCACATTTAATCAGGGTGTGCACCCAGGGATTTTTTTTAAAAAGTCAAACATTTATTGAATACTCAGTCATAAAGGACAGTATCAAACAAACTAAAGAAAACAAAATTTAAATAAACTCATTTTTTTTAAAAAAATAAACAACTAAAGTTCACTTAAAAATGCAAAATTTAAAAAATGAGACATAAAATACCATTATTTTTTGCTGTAGTGATAATCAGGCATGTACAAAGATACAGTCAATTTCAATTTTCATAATCTTTATATTTAACCAAATAATGAACTAGCACAAATTGATCAAAGCAGATTGAGATTTCTTCATCTACCTGTTCTAGAGAATGAGATATCGCTCACCAAGTGTTATGGACTTAAATTCCACAATCACATCATGTTTAACTACGATGGAGTCAAGGGGTGGTCATGGCAGGAAGGCCTGTGAGAGTGAGGCCCCCTGCTCCCCACAGGCACCTGGCAATACCGCTGCAACCACTGGGCCCTCATGAGGCATGGGTGGCAGTGCTGCTAGGGAATCCATGTTTCCAAGAGAGCTCGCTGATGCTGGCCTCAGGTTATGTGGGGCAGAAAGGGAGAGAAAGAGAGAGAGAGAGAGAGAGAGAAGGGAAATCTCTTGCCAGCTCCTCTTACAGTGGTGGTGAGTTGCCCTGTCCTCACCCATCCTACTCCCTGAGAGGGCTGTGGTGGGGAGGCTGGACCTGGAGCAATGCAGCAGCAGCAGCTACTGTTATGATGGCACTTGCAGCTTAGCTAGGGCCAAGCTCACCACCACAGTGACAGAGCCCATGGGAAGCAACCCGAACAGGGCATGTCTTCCAGTGTCGCTGCTTGTCTCTGTCCCTTTGTACCACAGGAGGAAGGCGCCTGGGATGAGCAGGGAGCATCTATGAGCCACCTGGCCAGCTGGGGAGTATGCGTGGCAGCCTTGTGAGACACACCTGGCACACCCCCTGCACACACCTATGAACTAAGTGGCTGGGAGTTGACAGGAGAAAGGTTTAAGTTTAGCCAAGTCAAGCTTAACATGTGTCAGACTAGGGATGAGCAAAACTGTTAAATTTGATCTCATTCAGATTCTCAGTTTTCCACTGCTAGGCTCATTCCATTCTGATTCCATGTGAGCCTCTTTTTTTTCTGCACAGAAATTCATATGTATTTTTGTGCAGCTTAAAAAATTGTGTGCATTTTTCCTGTGAATTTTTTTACAATGTATCCATTTTTGTACACATTGACGAAAGCCTGCTTGTGAGTATTTTAGAAATGTGTGCATCTTCCCTAGTGCAATTTTTAGATGTGTCTTCTTCCTATCATACATTTTTGTTTTGTTTTGGAAATGCATTGCAAATTTAGAAATATACTAAATTTCTGACTGCAAATTACATTCAGGTCCACATTTGCTTCAAGGCAGGGTGAGTTGGGTAATCTTAGACAGAAATTTCTCATCCATCCCTAAATCAGACAGACCACTTGTGCAGAGGTGGCAACATGCCTTTTAATCCCCACTATTACACCAATGGAACTAGGCCACTGTCCAAGTTTGGCAAGGTCAGGGAAGTAAATAGTAGGTCAGGGAAGTAAATCCCCCCAGTGCAATAAGCTTTACAACAATTTAACCTTACAACTTTGAAAAAGATTTAAAAGCAACAACAATCTTTAGCTAAGAAAGAAAACAGACTCTTAAGGATCCAGTTGAAGCTAGAAAGCCCAAGGAAGGATATGTATGACTATTTGCTTGTTGGACAGAAGTTATTGTTGTATGTGCTTGGTGCAATGAGCTAGAGGCATGTAAACAAATCCTGGTAGAGGTATCACTCCATGTGGACAGTTCCTCTACTGTTATAGAAAATGATGGTTTCAAGGCAGGAAGCGTGTGTGCCCAAAAAATAAGGAAACAATCCCATAGAAGAGACTCATTCCTCAGGTGATAAGCAAAGATAATCTTGCACCAAGGATACACCTGAGGCAGTGAGGATCTTGGAGGTCTTAGTAGTGGGAGTTTTAACAACTAGGAACATGGAGAGATGGATCTATGATGTGTGTCTTGACCACATGTGACTGGTCTACTTGTATTGAAGGCTACAGATATCACATACAGTGTAATTAGGTTTTCTAGACAGTGTGGGGAAGCAGTCAGCAATCATGGGTCATGGATAAGGATGTATGGATTTTGTTAAAGCTATACAGGAATTGTCAAGTGCCTTTTATTCCATTGTCTCCTCATTGATAGAAATGGATTTTTTTCCAATTTCCCCCAAAATGCACCCCCTTCCCAAATGCACACATTCATGCTTTAGCCTCTGGGGGAAATGCACATTTTTGGCTAGTTTGTATAAATTTTACATACTTTTTCTATGACTAAAGTTGCATAAAATTCCATAAATTCTGGTCTGCAAGTCCATGCAATATGTGCATCTCAGGAAAAGCCAGTCTGCTGAAGAATCCATGGGTTGGATTCATAGAACCCACTCTTATGGATTTCTCTGACATCCCTATTCATGGGGCAGCAAGGAAGATAGGAGAGGTATAGTTCTGAAGTCCCAGAAGGAAGCGTTAGGTTGCAAGATAAGAATCTGGAAGTCCAGAAATGCTTCTCTTTCCATACCCCTGATATACACTCATAGAAAGTAAAAGAAAGGGTGCATTGCAGAGTGATATTGCACTGTGTGTCTAAGAGGGCACAGGGTTCAATAAACTAGAAAATGTAAGAGGAATTCAACAGAACTGCTATAGAAATACTAGGCCTGAGATATAATGTAGTACTGCATGTCACCTTCCTTGACCAAAATTCTAATTTCTCAGCCCAACCTACCTCATAGGGTTGTTGCTGTGAGGATAAAATGGAGAGGATTATGTATGCTGCCTTGAGTTCCTTGGAAAAAATAAGGCAGGATATAAATGTAATAAATAAATAAATAAATAAATAAATAAAATAAACTAAAATTTATTATTTATTTTATTTAAAATATATTTTTAGCTACCTTTCAAGGCAGGAGCTCTCCCAAGGTGGCTTACAATCACATATAAAAACAACCATATATAAAAACAGCATACACATTAAAAGCAATAAAAACATAAGAGTAAAATATCAATTAAAACAATAAAAGCTAACATTAAAAACTAGTAATAAAACAGCAAGGGTAGCAGCAGCAAAACAGTATTTAAGAGAAGGCCATAGTAAAATAAAACGTTTTTAAGTCCTTCTTAAAAGCCTGTAAGGATGGTGCATGGCGGATCGTCGGTGGGAGTGAAGAAAGAAACCAGAAAGGCACTGGAATACAAAGGAAAAGGTATTTCAATAACAAGATACTTTCTTACCCCTGACATGGGCATGACTAAAGGCAAAGGCAAAAAATTCTAGACACAATGGGAGCAGCTAGATATGGAAACAACTGGAGTTGATCTGAACTTAAACCTGAATGGAGCCCAAGACTTTGTATGAGATGCAAGCATTGTCAAATGATTTGGGAGTAGGGATTACGGTGTTACCAAATTCAACACATACATACACACGCACACACATTTGTAAAATTGGCCATGTCTAATTTCAAAAGAGGAAGCTTCAGAAATGCAGGGATTAATTAAAGGAAGTTAATGATGAGCCAGGAGAGTCAAATTTCTTTAGGACATGTTGAGATTATTTAAAATTACCTTCATAAATGCTCTGATAGACTGAATACCACAGATTATGAAAGGAACAAAAAGGGGGAAATTTGGTCTGCAAGTGGCATCTGTTCTGCCAGCGGAAGGACATCATTGGATGGAACCCAATGTAAATAAGGGCAAAGTGGTGCACACTGGGGCAAAAGTTCTCAACGTCACATATACACTGATGGGATATCAAATGGCTGTGACTATCCAGGAAAGAGGTCTCATCTTGCAAGTGCTGAACAGCCCAATGAAAATGTTCAACTCAATGAAAGTTTTGGTGTACAGTAGCAATGAAAAAGGCAAATTCCATGTTACAGATTATTAGAAAATGATTGAAAACAGCCAGTTATATAAATCTATGGTGAACTAATGCTTAGAGTATTGAGTAAAATCCAACATGAGCCCTACTTAGAGTAGAGTAGATCCATTGAAATAAATGGGACTTATGTTAGTCAGGACTAACATGAATCCCATTCACTTTAATGGATCTACTCTAAGTAGTGTTTATGTTGGATTTTACCCAGAGTGTACAGTTCTGGTTGTCGTATATCAAAAAGGATATTGTAGCACTGGAAAAGGTGCAGAAAAGGGCATCCAAAATGATCAGGGGGCTAGATCACTTTCCCTATGATGGAAACTAGCAGTGCAATCCTATACCCATTTACCTGGGAGTAACTTTCATTGAATTCAATGGGACTTTACTTCTACATAGACATGTGTAGGAATGTGCAATAAATGTTGGAGCTTTTTAGCTTAGAAAAAGACAACTAATGTAGGACATGTTACAGGCTTATAAAATTATGAATGGTGTGAAGAAAGTGAATGGGAAGATTTTTTTTTTAAAAAACTCTCATAATATTAGAACATGGTGTTGTCCAATAACATTGATCAGCAGTAGATTCAGGGCAAATAAAAGTAAGTACTTCACACAATGCATAATAAACTTATGGAAATTGCTGTCACCATGTGATGGTCACTGGTTTAGGCCTGGCCTACATTTGCTGTAGAATGAGGTGGCATAATGTACTGTAACCCCTTCAGAATACAGGAAGGGTATCACATTTTTGAATGCTCCTTTGCCTAAAAGTATTCCCTGCAAGTCAAAAACTAGTGTAGCAAGAAATGAGACGAGATGGAACCTTTCTCTCTGATGTGCTATTGTAGTTTTTTTAAAAATTCTTTAGTTGAACAGTTTTTTTAAAATGTGGGATAGCATTAAAAAAATGGTATCTCCATCTATGGTCTCATGACTTCTAGTGGACAATAATTTCTACTAATATCATTGCAGAATTGTTGTCCAATCTCATTTTGTTGCATGTATAGACCTTAACATTGAAGGTTCAAAAGGAATTAGAAAGAATTTCTGCAGCATGACCTTGTTGACAGCTTTTTAGCCATTGTAGCTATATGATGCCTTCACATCCAGAGATGTTATGCCTCTGATTCTGTTGCTGGGGTACAAACAATGTGAGGGGGGAATCACATGCTTGTGGGTTTCCTAGAATTAACTGGTTGATTACTGTGGGAATAGCTGATGGACAAGATGGACCTTGGTCTGATCCAGCAAGGATCCCTTCCTATTTTCTTATATTATGGTCTTATGATGTTGCCATCATTGTGATGAGCATGTTATGTGTGAAGCAGTTCATAAGCTTTTGGCAGAATCTAATTGCTTTCCAAATATTACCTGTGTCAGGAGGGGAGACGGGATGCTGCAAAAGTCAGTGAAAATAAGAGAGGGAGAGGGAGAGAGAGAGAGAGAGAGAGAGAGAGGTCAATCACAATAGCTTTCCTCCTATGCTGAAATATCTACACCAGGGTTGGCTTTATTTCATGAGATCCACAGCCTAATTTTAAAAGCCCTCTGCAAGCAATCAGTTCAGGCATCTGGAAAGAATGATCTGTGGGGAGAGGGGTGAGAGAAGGGGGTATAAGACTAGAGGGGCTAATGCAAGTGTAAAGTGATGCATGTTGGAGTAAAAAAGTCCCAATTTCAAGTATAACCTGATGGGATCTGAGCTAGCAGTGACCAACCAAGAAAGAGGTCTTAGAGGTTGTGGTGGACAGCTCAGTGAAAATGTAAAGCCAGTGTGCAGCTGCTGTTAAAAGGCAAACTGCATGTTAGGCATAACTAGAAAAGGATTTGAAAAGAAAAGTGCCAGTACCATACTGTGTTTACACAAATCTATGGTGAAACCACACATAGAATACTGTACAGTTCTGGTCACCACACCTAAAAAAATACAATGTAGCGCTGGAAAAGTGCAGAAAAGGGCAATTAAAATTATCAAGGGAGTGGCGCACCTTCCCAGTGAGGGAAGGTTACAATAGCTGGGGCTGCTTAGCTTGGAAAAAATGGAGGCTAAGGGAAAAGCTGTGTGGTGATGGCCACCAATTTGGATGGCTTTAAAAGGGGGTTGGATAAATTCCTAGAGGAGAAGTCTATCAATGGCTACTAGTCCTGATAGCTATGTGCTACCCCCAGTAGCAGAGGTAGGAAGCCTATATACACCAATGCCCGGGGAACATGGGTGGGAGGCTGCTCTTGCACTCATGTCCTGCTTGTGGGTTTCCCATGGGCAGCTGGTTGGACACTGTGTGAACAGAGTGCTGGACTACATAGACCCTTGATCTCATATGGCATCACTCCTCTTATGTTCTTATGTAATGTTGGTCTTTGTCTTTGGTTTTGTATTCATGCTCTAATTTGTTTCTTGCTTGTGATAGTTTAGATCTTGGATTGGGCCCTGTCCTATTGGAAGACCCAAACTTAAATAATGTATAGGGCTGATCTTAGTAAATTTTGTCATTTTTTTGCCTGAAGTGTTGTTTCCATTCTGTTTTTTTGGATGCCTTATATTTCTATTCCTCCTCTTCCTTATTGTAAGGAAGAGGAGGAAACCTAAACTTAACACCTATTTTGCTTGTGTGTTTCCACACAAAGGAAACACACACAACCTTTGAAATAAATGTTACATTTATTTACAATAAGGAAGGGCCTTGACCAGGTTGGTTCTGCTTCCACTCACACCTGGCTTTGTTCCCACCTGCTCCTGATATACAGTATCAGCTTAATCTGTTTGTTTAGTCATTGCCTCAATACAGAGAATCCTGGGAAGTGTAGTTTTATGACAGGGCCTATGGCACGCTATCAGAAAATCATCAACGCCCTCACAAAATCTCAGGATTCTTTGGGAACACAGTGATAGTTAAAATTGGTAGAAACTGGATAAATATTTTAGTGTAGACTCTCCAAGAGAATAATTTGAAAAGGTGACAGATTATGCGCTGAATCTCATTGTGTGTGGTATACATTTCAGCTTTATGAATCTCTTAGAAGACATCTCTCTCTCTGTCTCTCGTGTGTGTGTGTGTGTGTGTGTGAGTGAGTGAGAGAGAGAGAGAGATGGAACCAGCTGCATTAATGTCTGCAAAATCCCCTTCCTTGGAGGTTTCGAAAAATAAATGAAGATTGGACTGGAGTTTGCTCACATGTTATACTTCAGGTAAAAGTTCCTTTCATGGCAGAGAGGTGAGTTCGCTAACCTGCAGAACGGCTTTCCACTGGGGTTCTTATGACTGAAACCCAGAGCGGATTCACTGCCCCACTAACATAGGAGCCACCAGCCTCCACTGACGGGAGGACCCAAGATGATTTCAGCCCAGACCTCCCCGCTCCCACCTGGGTTCCCCTTCTCTTCCTTTGCATCCAACCCCTCACTTGTGAGTATCTAGACTCCCGCGGCATTAATTTATGCACACACCATTCACCAAGTATGGAGCGGCTCCCCACCCCTTTTTTCCTTTTTGTCAATGAATGCACATTTTATGAATTAGAACAGCGCATGCCCCCTTGTGGCTCGCCTTGGCTCCTTTCCCTGTAACGCAAACCCCTTCCACACCCGAGCGGGTGACACGGCGAAGGAAGGAGACGGGGGCCGTGGTTGTTTTCTTCCTTCTTTTCTCTGGATTTCCTCGATTTCAAGAAAAAGCAGCCTGTGCCGGAACAAGCTGTCCATCGCGAGTAAATGACCCGCAGCCGAAAGAAAGGAAGCCTTCCCAGGAGGCCAGGAGCTGGCAACCGCTGTGAACAGGGGGAGAAAAACAAGCCCCATTCGCCATCTGCATGCATTGCTGTCATACACGAGACCTCACGCTTGTACTCTGTGTTAATTTACCCAGATTAAGGACCACGCACAAGCGCTAAAGCAGATCAGGATCACCCACTCGCTTGCCCTGAAAGGGCAGCCCACTGAGAGCCCATTTGGCCAACTTGATTGTGAAAATATACGACTCCTGCTTCAGTTTTGAATTGTAGGCTCAGCCCTGCAGCATGTGCTGGGTTTAAAAAGTGCCTCTGGGCATGTATAGAGTACCTGTCCACCACTGGGGCTGGGAAAAGGGCAGAAACTGATAGGTAGGGAATCTCAGGAAAACAACAACGTCATTCTGGCTAAATATTCAGTCCACTAAGATTAGACCATTTTCCAGCGTGGTGCTTGAAGTGTTTTTTGCATTTTCCGTGTGTACAATATATGTGTAATAACTGCATTGCCCAAAATGTATATGCATAGAATGTTCTGCTTTCTTGCCTTCCTTAACAACATTCTCGAATGCATACAAATAGCATGGCAGACGTTCAAAGATGTTTTCCTGTTATATGCAACCCCCACCTCCCCAGAGCATTTGTATCATGGTAGTGGGGGTTTGCAAAAATCAAATCAAATTGTAATCCTCTTTCCTCTCTGGTCACCACTGAATGACCCCAGCCAGTTCTCACACACTGGGGATTAGGTGAAGCAAGCAAACTTCAATCAGGTTGCACTAATCTGTGAGAGCTACCTTGTTTTATTCACATATGCTTCCTCATCACTTGATCATTACAGTATCAAGTGATGACTTGGGTATGTGACTGAGTCATCCCTGATCAAACATTAGAACAGCCTTCTCCAACTTGGTGCCCTCCAGATGTTTTGGGACTACAACTTCCATAATTCCCAGCCAACATGTCCAGTGGCACATCTGGAAGTCAGTTGGTTGGGGAAGATACCTCAATGGAATCAGTTCAATGGAATCAGTTCACATATTTCATTTCTAATGCACTGTTGAGTATTAGTAATCCAATGCTGAGTAATCAAGTGCTGTAAAGGCTTGTGTGAACCAGTTCCAAGGCCAAGAGAGAGTTGCTTTGGAAATGGAAGTGTTAGTTCTGGAAATGGAACTAATTTGAATGGTAATTAAAGTGTGAAGCTAATTTTCCATTGGAAAGGGAGCAATACTAATCCACTGCATTGGAATGGAGTAATAAGTAATAATCACCCATTCTTGAGCCTTGGAGATAGAGGTACAGTGGCTACTCACTCACTCACTCACTCACTCACTCACTCACACACACTTTTTGGCCAGGAAGACCTTGAACACCAAATGAACTGAAATGTGACAGGGGGTACCTCTTCACAGCTTATTTGGGTCACCTTTACTTTGTTCTGACGGCATTTTGTACACATGAGCGGGGCGCAGTTCAGATGTCTATGCGACTTATAGCCTCCGTTAATGGGCATTTCCAAGGTGTTGATTAAACATGACTTTTAATATATCTCCGATGTTCGATCGCATTTTGGTCATGTAACCCTCCACTGTCCTTTTGGATTAATGCTAATAGTAGGTGTAGTTTGGTGGGCAGGGCTTGTGATGTCATGAGTGAATGCCTGCCCCTTCTCTGGCTACCCCTCCGAAGTTGTGGACAAGGTGGGAGGGGATTGACCCAATGCTTGCTTTGTCATTTCCTGTCTCGTCTCCTTTGTTTGTTTGTTTATTTATTTATTTATTTATTTATTACATTTGTATACCGCCCCATAGCTGAAGCTCTCTGGGCGGTTTACATAGGATTAAAAACAATTAAAAACAATATACAAAAATTAAAACAGCAAAATCTGGACTGTTCAGTAATGGCTGACCTTAAGTTACTGGTACTTAAAGTAAAGTTTCTTTTAAATCCCCACTGGAATCTTTCTTTCATCTAGACACGCGGCTACTCACATGAAGCTGGTTCTACAGAAAGCAAGGAGGTTGGAATAAGGATGTGCGTTGCTCATTTTGAGTATAATTTGAGGTCTGCTAAGGCTTCCCTCCCCCCCTCCCGCTCCCTTGCTGGGATCCTGGCTGGAAAAAGGCAGGGAAACTTGTCTCCGTGCAGTGAAAGTGAGTTCCTGCCATTGAGTTGTCATCGTGCGTGCTGTTACTTGGGAGTAAGGGGCATTGGGCAAGTGGGGGGGGGACTAGCTCCACGAGAAGCGTGGCACAGGATCAGGGATCTCGCTTCATATCTACTCCTGTTACCTCCCCCCTCTCCCTTCTGTTATTGCTTTAACGGGAAGGTGTGTGTGTGTGTGTGTATCGCACCAAAATGACCATTTAGTACTGAGAACCCACTGCAATATCTTTATTCTAGAAATGGTTACATGTGGGCACAAACCCATTGCAAAGCGTGGACGGAGTAATCCGAAAGGCACGCTGCAGGGAGGAATGGGGGGGGGGACGCTCCGTGGGCGGGTACTCACCATGGCTGTCCAGAACATGGAAAAACGTTGCTTTTATGGTTTTACAATATGGTTACATGTGGCCAAAATCCCATTGAAAAGTGTGGATGGAGCAATCTGAAAGGCGCAGTGCAAGTGGGGAAAACACAGGCGATTGGGCGGAATGCGCCGAACAAACACAACGTCCTAGCCGACTCGCCCACGTTGTGGTGTCTCCTGCTGGGCCGTTCATTCAGATGGCACTGGCGATTGCCGGAGTGGAACCGGAGAGTGTGCACACCACAGTATACACTCCAGTTTCCTCATTCTGTGCAGAAAGAGACGCAATTGGAAGATTATCAAGTGGACTGAGTGGGTGGGGGAAGGGAAAGAGAGGACATCAGTACCATTCATTTTTTTTGTGTGTGTGTGTCCAGCTTTCATCCCTTTCCTACACCCTCATTAACAGTCACCCACCTCTGTGACGCATAGACCAGATTATGGCATGGTGAGGTTGCAGTCTAGCCTGCACAGCATTGGGCATTCCAGAACCATTGCTAGGTGGCATCTCGGGGTCTGGAGACAGGCAGAATAATGGGAAGTTTGTATGGAACTGGAACATCAGTGCAAAATGCAACATTGTAACGGAAAGGCAACACAACAATTTGCCCTTGAAGCAGCACAATTCCAGGGTGCAGGAGATAAGGGGCAGCTGCTGCAGGCATGGTGAGGTGTGAGTGTACGGCGGCGGATGCATGGTGGGAGGAATGGGGGCAGACGCTCCGCGGGCAGGTTCTCACCAGGGCCATCCAGTACCTGGAAAAATGATGCTTTAATGGTTTTACAATAGGTCCCAAAGCCAATGCTGCCCTGCTAATAACTGTAATTGTAGGAACATCCAATGTTTAGCAATTGTACCCACATGTGAAGTCACGCGTGATTGTGGTTGGACAGGCAATGGCGATAAAGTTAGGTGGGCAGGGTTAATGAATGGCGGGAAAGTCCGGGGGAGGTACCATCACGAGACAGGGCGGTGCTTTCGTCAATTTTGCCACGTTCAGCCATACACCCCTGAACCGAATCTGCAGCGAAACTCCACATATAAACAATTGTAAAGTGCATTTTATGATGCCCGTAATTCACCTTAATGGCTCTCTTCTACCACTATTAGACGTAAATAAGAATATAGGGGAAAAAAGCGCATATTATCAGAAACAGGCACCAAAGAGACATTGTGTAGGCCTCCCCCCCCCCTGGGAGGCTTGTAACAGGAAGCATACAAGCCAGCCATTACCCTGAATTGCCCCTCATCGAACTAATGAGAGATGCTACTTGGACTTCCGTAGGCAAGTCATAAAGAAAAGGGATATGAGAGTCAAGAGAACATTTGTGACTAGCTCTGGCCCATGGAGAGTGAGTGTTCTGTGCTACAGGAATCCAATTTTTGTGCCAATTCTGGATTGTGCAAAGGATACTAGTACTAGTAGAGATATATTTATTCCAGGTTTTCAAAAATAATAATAATATGATGGTTGTTCTTTTTGCAAGGCAAGAGTGATGGGGAGCAGGAAAGCATGATATGAAAGGATAAGAGAGGGTTTCTTTAGAGGAGGGAGAACATTTACTTTTCACACACAAAGCATGTGTGAAAGTAGTTAATGAGGGACAGAATGTGGCAGAAAAATTGAATGTATATTGTCCCAATACAGATATTACATTAACATTATAGACTAGTTTAAGGAAAAGCTTAATTAAGCAGGCTGTGAGAAAATAAACTCCATCAGGTGACTACTGTAAGGTCTTTTAAGACTACTCTGCTCTCTGGGTTTCTTGATATGTTACAAGCTCTTTTGCACAACTACAATGAAGTTCATTGTTTTATTTACATTACGAATGCTTATTTCCAAAATCCAGCAGTAACTGTTCATCTATATACATTGTTTTGGTGCCTTGTCTCCAAGGCCAAAAGCTATGCCTATATAATGACCGGTCTTGCTTCTGTATCTTTATCCATTAAAGGATAGGGGTTTCCAGCAGCAAAGACGTGTTTGTCAGTGCTGTAAGCTTGGACAGGTTAGAGGACAGGTCTGGCTTGGCAAATGATCCCTTTGCCAGGTAGGCTAGGCTCATACAGGGACACCAAATGAACTTCTTGCCTGATCAGGGGTGTAAAACCAATTTCCTTGGCCATGTATTTGCCTATGAATCATCACAGCTACCAGAATTTTTGGACTTTCCTTGGGGGTGTGGCTATGGACTCTTCTTGGGGCATGACGATGAGGGCTGCCACTATACCATTGGCAGTGTCATTTGCAATCCATTAAGAAAGAAAAACAAGGGAAGTGTATGAACGTGTCACCTTCCTATGCCCCCAAGAACTGCCCAAAGATACGGAAACTTCTCAAGGATAGCCCTGCAGGTTGAAGTACTAGTGAACACATGGCCACAATCTCTCAAGCCTGAGTGGTGTAGTGGTTAGAGTGTTAGTTTGGGACTTGGGAGATCCAGATTCTGTTCCTCATTTGGCCATGAAGCTCACTGGGTGACTTTGGGCCAGTCACTGCATCCCCGCCTAACCTACCTCACAGGGTTATTGTGAGGATAAAATGGAGAAGAGGACCATGTAAAGAACCCTTACAAAAGGAAAAAAGTTACAATGATGATGATGTTGATGATGATAAGGCATTTCTGTTGCTAACCCTGCCTCTTGAGCTCCCTGCTGCCCTGCAAGTTTATTTCACCAATGTGACACTGCTCTTCATTCTCTTTGGCCCTGCCAAGCTTCCCTTCACAAGACAAAACTAGCTATTATGACATCACCATACTGTTGAAGTATAACTCAAATTATGTATTAGTATAATCACTTACCAAGTTAGACTGTCTTGGCATTTCCTATGGAATTCACATCTATGCCCACTGATCTAGGCCTCACTGCAGATCAGCAAGTTGAATTGACTTAGTGGGCTCTGGTGTGAGCCTCACTCTCAAAAGGGAACTTTGCTGTGCAGAATCCAGTTATTCGGTTCCATATGACTTCATGTGATGAAGACCAGGGGAGGTACTGGTGCTTGCCAAATATTTCTAGACCCAGGGTCCTGAAAGTGGCAGGTATACATCTTTCCTGTGGAGTTGCAAGCAATTGCTAGAGGAAGCAGAAGTTCCACCCTGAAGCCCTTTTCCCACCATACTTTTTATATATTTTGTCTAGACTAAGATGCTGAATATGGAACAACTGTCCCTGTCTCCTTATACAGTATACCAACCAGGGTAAAGCAGGCTGCCATTTACCTCCATAGAACCATTGACTGGTAGTGCTAGAGAGAGGGAGAGAGCAGCCCTTTATTTTTGTAGGATAGCTCTGCCTTCCTGAACTCCCATTACTTAAACACTTGAAGCATGGAGCCCTATTCTCACCCTTTTCAAGTGGTTTCCATGGCTCCATGTCCATGGCAGAAGCAATGATTCTGACTGCAAAATCATCTTGGCATTTTCTAGCCCATCAGCACTTGGCTTGCAGTGTTGTTTCCCTGTTCCACTTATATCCTGGCAGCTTTGTCATCTGAAGTGTCTCCACAACCATAAACTGAAGTTTTGGATGCCACCATGCAACCCACACTGAAAGAAATTGAAAGCCCTATTTGGCCCCATCACATCCCCCCAATGGCCCCATTCCCCTGCTGTCTACAAATTGGGGCAAGTACTGCAGAAGGGTTCCTGCTATACTTGGGTAGATCCCTCACTGCATGATTTAGAACTCTGTGAGACCAAGAATCTAAATCATGGTGAGAGTCAATGCATGGACAAAGGTGTAGGGGGCAGGGGGCATGACTCTAGAGGTGGGGCAGCAGCCAAGGTCTTGCTCTCTTCCTCCTCAACTCTTCAATAGAACTACAGTTTGATCAAAACTGCAGCTCCTGCTCCAATCAAACTAACCAGAAGACTTGCTCACCATTACCAAGGAACTGCCATGGACTGGAGAAAAAGTACCTAGGAATGTCACTTTGCATCAGCCCTAAGATACATTCAGGATGATACATGCAGATCATGCAAAGACTATACCACTTATTTATTAAGTTTATATGCTGGTCTATAACAAAATGTTCCAAGGAGGGTTCACACAAATTAGAACGAAATTAGCATGTTAGGAATAAGGGTACAAGTCTGCCTACTTACTAATACACTATGTTTCTACTGCAGGGGAGGTGAAAAGAAAAGAAAGATGGGAAAGCATTAAAACATTCAGTCCTACGTCTTCAGTGATGGGGCTCACCATGGCTTCTTCTTCCCTTCATTCCCCCTTGGTCTTCCAGCCAGTACCTTTGTGGCAGAACCCATCTTGTCTCCTCCTCCCTGTTCTGATTGCTACCACTTTTCGTTTGCCATTGTGTGTGTGGTTTTTCCAACCGAGGTCTCAAAAATATGCAATTGAGGTTGTATTTTTTTGTCCCCCCAAAAATATTCTGCAACTATGTTTGCAATTTTTTATTATTACAAATAATTACTATTGCCACTTTCCCACCCTTTTGGGTAATTTTCAATTGATGACTTGGCAATTAGTCCCTGGCAACTCTGTACAAAATAGGTCATGAGCAGTCTCATCTTGTCAGTTTCCATATATGCTATTTACCCACTTCACTGCTCCCTTTGCAGCTGAAACACACAAGGAAATAGACTAGACAAGATTACACATATTGTTGGACAGTCATAAGACAGCACTTGCACACTTGTGAAAGACCGACAATAATAATAAAATTCTGTACATGTTGGCACAATTTTCTGGGACTGATTTTTTTAAAAAGGTGGTGAACCACTGACAGTGGCTCCAAAGTGCTGCTTGGACATCAGTGGATGGGGTGTCACTGGCAGCAGCAAGTGCGACATCGTAAAGAGTGGTGGGTTGTTTTTTTTGCTGCTCTTACTAAGCAGCTCTGTGGCCAATCCCTGCAACCTACAATGAAATTGCTCTTCCAGGTTTGGACAATACAACAACTCATAGTAGATCAAACAACCTCTAGAACAAGCCACAGATTGTCAGGGTGGCTTGTTGCCAAAAAAAACAACACCCTCCTTGTGGGAAGTGGTTTAGGTACAAACAACACAAACCATCGTGGGAAGTTACCCAGGATAGGTTGTCATGTTGTGCAAACTAGTCACAGTGACTTATTTTAATCAGCGGCATGTGCCACTTTCCATTTTCCTAATTATCCACCTGATCACAGCTTGTCATGTCATCTGAATCCAGGCAGCATGGCTTGTTGTGAGAGGCAACAACCGTCAAATAACACTATAACAGAGCATGGTTTATTTAAGCCATAGTGGATTATTTGATTGTGTGAACTGGGTCACTGACAGTGTTCCCCAGTTATTCATGGCAAAGGGCAAAGGGATGGGAATAGAGATGTAAAATTTCCAGAAATTTTGAAGCCATAGGAGTATCCATCCTCTGTTATATTATTTTCCTCATTATCTGCCTTCCTTTTTGCTAATCTGTCACAAAGAATAGTAAAACTTCATTCAGAGCAAGGTGGATCTGTCAAATACCTTGGTGCTCTATCATTGCCTCTGCTCTGAAAAAAGCCCCAGAGTTGTGTCGGCCTTCTACCACACCAATGACTAGAACCACCTTCCCCTGTTGCAGAATTCTCTGAGCCTGTTTACACATCATGTTAACCATAACCACAGTAGCTTATAAACTATGCAGAGTAGCTTATTCTGCAAATAGCCTACTGTGGCCTGATAGACGATTGGGCAATTAGACTACACAGTGTAGTTTACTCCCCCTCCTCCCCCTGTAGTCCTTCTGCCCAGTTGAGCAGGTATCCCAACCTCCTTTGTGGATTTTGCCAGGTCCCCTTTCTCTGCCCATGTGCAACAAAGGGGGATCTAACTTCTTGAAAATTTGCAGAAATGGAACAAAATTTAATTTACAGATCCTCTTATGGGGAGCCACCTCATACATTACTGGATAAATGAGAGGATAAATGTGGGATTTATCCACAAGTGAAACAAACTATTTGCTTCCCTTCCCACTCCTACCATCTCCTCCTCTGCTAAGTTGAGAAGGAGTGGCCTGACTGGAACGGAAGGATACTTACACTGCATCAAAATGGGGCTGGCAACTCCTTGAATGTTTACAGGAATGAGATATTTAATATATAAATTCTCTTATGGGGCGCCACCATATGCACTACTGGATAAATGCAAAAGTTTGCATTTTCATAGAAAAATGAAGATTTATCCACATGTGAAATTATTTGGGAACTATGCAGGGGACACTTATCTAGAGTTGGAGACATAGCTGAATGTTACAGGAAAACAAGTTTGTTCAGAGATGACTTGAGAGAAGTAGAGCAGTGTCAGCATTTTTGGTCACTCTTGCTGAGAGGATCTGTAGATGATCTCTGCAAACCACGCTAGTGAGACAGATGACATGCTAACCCACCATAGGTAAAATTACCCTTATTGCAGACCACGGGTCCCTTGGGTGGCTTATTTGGGGAAAATAGCACACCATGGGTGGGAAAAAGAACTCACAGACAGCATTCTAAGCCATCATGGGTTACATAAACCATTGTGGTATATTTAACCTATTGTGGGTTAACGTGTCATCCAAACCCAGCCTCTGTAATGGAGCTAGGTAGATTCCTGCATTGAACAAGGGGTTGGACTCGATGGCCTTATAGGACCCTTCCAACTCTACTATTCTATGTTTCTATGATTCTATGACTCTGCATAGACAAGTAGGGGCCAAAATAGTGGAGAGGCCATAGCTCAGTAGTACAGCACATGCTTTGTATGCAGAAGGTCTCAGGTCCAATCCCCAGCATCTCTAGATAAGGCTGGAATAACATCTGAAACTCTGGAGAGCCACTGCCAGTCAGTCTAGAAAATATTGGGCTAGATAGAGCAGTGGTCTAACTATGTTCCTAACCAGAGGAACAGCTGGGGGCATCCCAGTCAATGGTGCTAATGATGGCATGGACTCCTTAAAGGTCAGCATGGAATGGGTTTGGGATGGATCCTGTACCTGCTGGAAAGCAGCCTATGGAGAGCAAAGGGAGATACAAAGAGAAAATAACAAACAATAGTTAGCAGGTGGAGCACATAGCACCTCCTCACAAACAATAGGTGTTTGTGAGGAGGTGAGAGAGAAGGGAGAATGACTGGTGCCCTTGAGTGCTCAGCCAGTGCTCATGTCTCAGCCTCATTCCTCCCCACAATGGTTGAGCTGAGGAGACTTCCCCTCAGGAGGGTGGGGGGTTGTACTGGAACACTGTGCGTACAATGGATGTTTGTTCTGCCCTATTCATCTGGGCTGTTAGAGTAATGTGGATAAGTATTCACATGTGGCAAAGGGGGTGGGAAACAGTGTTACAGTAAGTATACCTCCAATTCCTTGTGTACTTGTGCTTTGTCCTGGCACTCCCAGTTCTTGGAGAGGGGTGGAGTTGGGAATTGGAAGTGATGGCGATGTACTCACATTCCCATGTGAGCTGTGAGACCAGGCTGTTTTATAGAAAGGACTCTCTTAGTGTACAAAGTGCCCTTTCTCCCTGTTTCCAAAGTTCACTGAAGTTCTCTCTTGCGAGTTCTAAGTGTGCACCACATGGGGCCAGAAAGATAGAGCCCCTGTGTATATAGTCTCCCTGTGTAGAATTTATATACTGGTGGTGGGGTGCTGTGATTGTGTGCTGACTGCTGTCATATCCAATGTTCCGTGGCAAGTTGGACAAGGCACTCATCAACACAGGGAGAGAGGTTGTTGTTTTTTTAAACCCCAGTCAATAGCAAGGTAATTATTTGTGCCAGTTCTAGGGCTGGTGTAAAGTTGTGCAACTGATGGGGGCATGGCTGTAGATTGAAAAGGTATAGGATAATAAGGTGTGTGTGCTCCTCCCATACTGCCCATGTACCGCCCACAGCTCCACCCTATTTCAGCTGTTCTGCTTGAGTATCTGTCATGGAGGTGGCATATTTGACATTCTACCATTGTAGGGGGGCTTCTGCTGAATCCTATAGTCAACTGATGGATCTCAAGTATAGGAGGAGGGCCTTCTCTGCTGTGGCACCCCAGCTGTGGAAAGAGCTCCCTAGAGAGGTTTACCTGGCACCTACATTATATTCTTTTCAAAGTCAGGTGAAGACCCTTTTATTTTCCCAGTATTTTAACAGTTTATCATCTTGGTCTTTTAACTTTGCTGTTTTAAATCTGTTTTAATGCAGTTTTAATAATATTTGTCATGTTTTAATTAGTTTTATGTATTTTATCATGCTGTTGTTCCCCGCCTCGATCTAGATGGAGAGGCGGGTAAGAAATAAATCGTTATTATTATTATTATTATTATATTATTATTTTAAATCTGTATAAATTTCTGCATTGCTGCTCGATTTTATCCTGGTTGTGCTTTTATATTGTACTTGTATATTGTGCTTTTTATATTGTGGTTTGTTTTATACTGTGAATTGTACCTGATGGTTTTAATTTTTGTGAACTGGCCAGAGAGCTTCAGCTATTGGGTGGTATAGAAATGCAATAAATAAATAAATTGCACCCCAAATTCCATAGATATTGGCTAGGGTGGTAAAGCTGGTAGACCATATAAATACACTAATTTATTATAAAGTTTTGACATACAGCCCTCAAAGTGATGGGGCTTTACATTGTCTGAAACATAATTATATGCTTGCTGAGAATAAGAAAAGATATACAGTGAGGTTTTATAAAAAGAAATCAATGCCTCTTCTAGGGATTGTGGAAGGTTTGAAAGGTACATGCCCCTTTTTCAGACTACAAGCTCAGATATTAGGACAAGCCTTATTTAGGCTCTGGATTGGGAAGAGAAAGTTTGATATTGGTTTTAGCTACTATTCTGGTAAACTTTTTAATGCTTATTACTGTTGCAGTTCTATGTGGATTGCACAGTATTAACATCCTGAGTTAAGGTGATGGATTACATGAATAAACCAGAAAATAGAAGGAGGGTGTTGTGTTATTAGCCCTGTTTTTGGTCCCCTCTACAAGGATTCGCTTTTGCGCCCGGTTAGGCGATTATGCGCATAATCGCTGAAGCGCATTTACATCTAATACCTCTGCACGAGAGGCGGTGAGAGGTGGTGAAGCACATTAACGGATGACCAAAATGCGCTTTACAAGTAGTTAATGCGCATAATCGCTTGTTCACATAGTCAAAATAAAACTTGCGGTTTAACACGCATTCGATAATGCGCATAATCAGAGAGATAACGCGCCTCTACGCCCGATTTGCGCTCCGTTCTTGTAGAGGTACATTTTTTAAAGCGCCTTGAAAGAGCTTTAAACCTCTCTTGTAGAGGCAGCCTTTGACTGTCATCACATGGGGGGAAATTGCATTTCCGCCTACCCTAGATGGGAAAGAGGAAGTAAACAAAGACCATTCAGGGGCCATTTTGATCGAGCCGCTTTTCCTGCAGACAGCAGTAGATTGTGGCACATTTTTTTTTTTTTAAAAAGACTGATTTTTGGGAGTCTATTTTGCGACGGAAAAACAAATGGGAGTGGGAGGCACGCAAGAGGCGGGCGTTGTCGTCTAAAGGATGCGTGCACATCCGTAAGTGGACAGTAGCAAGTGTGCGATAAAACGCTCATCTGATGAACCTCTTACTTTAAACAGAGGCGGCCAGATAGCAAGGGTGTTAAAGGCACTGCCTCTCTGTGCCGTTTCCCTCTGTACTGATAGACCCTGTGAACAGGGCTCTCTCACACCTGTATACACAACCAGTGGCGCAGCTAAGTAACTTTAGACCTCCATCTCTTAGACAACCATGCTGTTACTTCAATTGTGAAGTAATTTACATTTCTCTTCTCCCCCCAATACTGCCATTCCATACTTTACATCTTAAGAGCAGAACAAAACTGTTTGCCAGTCCTGATAAAGAAATACTTTGTGCATGTGCAGTTTTGCATTTTAAACTTAATTAATTCATAGTACCATCATGATTACAGTAATAAAAATAAAGGAGAAAATTTGCTGCAGTAAGCAGCATCACTCCAGTGAGTCCTAGAAACATGCCCAGGCCAATTTACTGCTAATATTGGACTTGTTTGCTCCTATTCTCTCCATCATCTGCCACTTAGGGGTCCCCTGGGCTGCGAGGGCCCAGGACTTTGCCCTTGACTTCCAGTTCTAGCTGTACCAGCGTGTATTAGCAGTTGACTATATGTCCAGATTCCATTGAAAAAAACAAAGCATTGGGCTTGCCCTGATGTGATAGTTCTGTGGTGTTACACTTGCGAAAGCCACTTCATACATGCAAGCCACCCACGGGTTTTTGCAGTCATCAAATGACTGGATGGAGATGGATTATGATCCAACCTTGAAATACACGTCCGTATTTGACATACGGCTATTTCCCTAATTTTCACCCTTTTCTTTGTTCTGTGGCACAATCCAATGGACCAAAGCGATTCGTGAGAGGTGCAGACTGATCTTAAAAAACAAAAACAACCTTGTTGCTAAGGAAGAGTGATTGTGACTTGTTCCATTGAGGAATTTCCCTTCCCAGACCCGCAGTGAAAATGATATATTCAGCCTAACGAATATTCAGCAACCTTCTGCAAGCTGCTGTTTTTGCAGCCCAATTCTATACGTGTCTACTCCGAGAGAAGTCCCGCTGAGTTCCACGGGGCTTACTCCTAAGTAAGCTTGCAGAGGATTGCAGCCGTCGCTAGGCTGGGAGACGAAGGGGGGAGGGGTTGAGAGGCCGTTTGCGTATTTAGCCTCCCTCCCTCTCTCCCCAGCGAATAAGATCGTGCGTTTGTTTGTGTTTAAATATAGCCTCAAAGCTCCCAACTTCGGAGAAGGGCAGAGGCGGGTAGCAGAAGCAGCTGGCTCCACCCTCCGGAGCCCCTCGTGCTGCTGCTGGGAAGCGCAGGCGAAGGGCGCCTGGGTCTGCCGTCACCCCGTGTCCCCAGGAAGGGTGAGCTGGGCGGGCACTTGCTGCTGCTCTCGCCGCCGGCTGGAGTCACATGCAGACACTCTGACGAGGTGGAAGAAAGCGCGGGCGGCTGGGTGGGTGAGGGCAGCCCTGACACTGCTGGCTGGGGAGAACTGCGGGGGCTGATAAATGCCCCCCCCCCCAGCTTTCACGCGCGAAGCTGCAGTACTCTCTCTCTCTCTCTGTCTCTCTCTGCCTTTGCAGTATGTGCCTCGCTGCTGCTGCTTTGCGTGTCTCTTCTCCTCCTCCTCCCGCCGCCCTGGAATTGTGTAGTAGCCCTGAATTAGCATGTCACGTGTACGGCATGTGGAAATGAATCAGGGGCATGTGAGGCGCGGGAGGGGGGAGCGGAGGACGCCTGCGTTTGCATCCAAGGATCTCCTCTCGCTCGGTGGTTGCGTAGGTGTCTCGCTCCCTCCGCTCCCCCTCCCCCTCCCTCCCGTGGCTGCCTCGAGCGCCCCCCTCCTCTCAGCCTTCCATCTGGCCGTCCACCCCCCCCCCCCTCCTTCTCTCTGCCAAGCCGAGCGAGCCAGCGGCGCGGCGCCTGCTTATTCAGCCCGGCAGAATCCCTCGGCTTCTAGCAGTGGCAGGAAGATGGGGGTGCCTCGCCAACCTCCCCCAGTTGCCTCAATAGCCAGGAGCCGCCCTGTGTGGAAAGCCCCAGATCTTGTAGAATTTGAGTACACCGGTGTATATTGGGACACGGTGTTATTTAAAATTTTAGCATGAGGGGAGTAAAAGTTAAAGGCATCCTCTGAGATATATTAACGTTTAAATTGCAAAAGCAACGACAACAAAAAACAAAACCACCACAAAGACATCCCCCTCCACCTCAACATGCATTTTTTAGGACACTGGTTGTCATCTCTCTCTTTGTCTTGACATATACACACTATACACATCATAACCCTATACAGAAATAATCCTGAGGAAGATCAGCATGTGGTCTGAAACAAGCTGTGGAGTTTGTCTGTGTGTGATACCCGTGAGAGGTGTGCTACACACATACCCCATAGACAAGACACACACGGATGTTACCAGGATAATTGGAGCTGGCAAAAGTCAGGCTCAAATCCCTGCTCAGATGAAAAGCTAAACTAGATGATATGTTAAAAGCGTTTTCCCTGAGTGGCCTTAAGCAAGTTATAGGTTCCCAGGCTGCATGGGTCTATTGTGAGGCTAAAATGCTGTATTGTGTGGGGGAAAGAGCAAGATATGGATAATGTCTATTGTTGAACATATATGTGTGTGTATATATATATCTATATATATATCCCAAGTGAATGAATATCGTACATACGAATAGTGAACTCAGGGTGCTGCCAGAGTTTTTATGGTGCAGTGCCTTTTCTCATTTGCAGAATGTTATAGGGGTGGTGGTGGTGTCCAGATGACATATGCACATAACTCCAGTGCTTTCCCACTGTTTCTTCCACTTTTTTCTTACTGGGGAAAAAAAATGGAATAGCTGCCTCCTACCTGTTAGTGCTCGGACCCCTTTATCTGTAAGCACTCCCAGGTGCCACCTGTTTAGTCAAAATGAGAGATGTCCCAGTGTGCTGAGTGAAGGAAAGGTTTGAAAAAGGGGGAAAAATCTTTAGGAAAAAACGAATGGGTCAAAACAGGAACCCATCACAAAACAGCCCAATGATGACTGAGCATGCTCAGTGTTCAGATAATGCTGAGTATTGGGTGTGGTGGCGAATATAATGGAGCATCCTGAAAGAAGGCACAGCTAGCTGGCAGAAACATTGAACAGGAGCAATTCATGCTGCAAAGTATTGTTGCAGCAAGGTTCCACTTACAATTATCTTTATTCCTTTTTCAGTGGTTCCTGACAGAGAGACTTGCACTCTGAGTAGACTAGCATGCAGGTGATGTGGACTTTTGCTTTTTCCAAAATGACCCTTAGCTAATAAAGTAGCTGTCATGTCCTGGAAGTAACGGCTGCCCTTCTGGGTGTTATTTACATAAACTATAATTGGAGTGCTTCAGGTAGAAGGGAGTTGGAAGTTATAGACTGGAAAAAGTAGGTGCTTTGTTGTCCCTACATTAGGAGGGTGGGGTTTATGTTGGATGGTCTGCTGCAGTGTTACCCTGCCCCCTGCAGCCCCGCTGTTAGATGGCTCTCCATGCCTGACAGATCAGTGGAGTCAAGTGGCAAAGGGCTCACCATCTGGTAACTTGTTCTTTAAAGCCTGTGCTGACTGTTACCACCACTCAACCCTTAGAGATCCTGCAGTGTAGCAGGGGAAGAAGCAGGTCATCCACAGATTTTAGGGTGGAACAGCCCTGTGGCAGCAGCTATAACAGTCTCCTGTTTCTTCCTCTTCCATGTTAAGAAGGGCAAACAGATAAAGGGGGCAATTCAATCTGGGGACAACAAACCACCCTTTTTCCAGTCTATAATTCCCAACTTCCGTCCACCTGAGGCACTCTGATTATGTTTTACTTAAATATAATCATAGAATCATAGAATAGTAGAGTTGGAAGGGGCTTATAAGGTCATCGAGTCCAGCCCCCTGCTCAATGCAGGAATGCAGGAAACTGCCTCAATGCAGGAAGCTGCCTCTTCAATGCCTCTAATGTGGGAGAGCCCACAACCACCCTAGGTCATTGGTTCCATTGTCGTACTGCTCTAACGGTCAGGAAGTTTTTCCTGATGTCCAGCCTTAATCTGAATTCCTGTAACTTGAGCCAATTATTCCATGTCCTGCACTCTGGGTTGATCGAAAAGTTGGGTTTCAGGCCTGGTTTTGAGTGTTCCTTGACCATTTCTTTATCAATCTCAAACTGCATTTTTGCCCCTTCAGCTTTTACTTCACTTTTGCCAGAGGGGTCATAGACCCGCTTATGGGAGAAGACTGAGCCAAAGTAGGAATTGAGCATTTCAGCCTTTTCTTTGTCATCTTTGATCAATTTGCCACCCCCATTAAGCAGCTGAACCACCATTTCTTTCCTCTTGTCTTTTACTATTCACATATCTGAAGAAAGTATTTTTATTGCTTTTAGCATCCCTCGCTAGTTTCAGCTCATTCTCAGCTTTAGCCTTCCTGTCGCCATTTCGGCACTTCTTTGCTACGTGTCTGTACTCTTCTTTTGTAGCCTGGCCTTCCTTCTACTTCCTATATGTTTGGAGACAGTGAGTGAGCAGGTCGTCAATCAAAGCCCTCATAGCTAACCACAGCGCAAACAGACCTGCTGGGCATAACATGAGAGCACTTGCCAAGAGCTGATGTCTTAAAATGGGATCCATTGCTGTTCTAGAAAGGTGTTGAGCTGATCAGACTGACATCCCGGCATCTGCAAGGCCTATCTGCAAATAGAGGGAACAACCATAGGTACCATCAAGATCTATCTGGGAGGCTCTTGGGTGATGATGAAGCATGACCAAGGAATCCATATATACGATTCGCACACACACACACACACATTGGAGGTTAGTGGCTCCAATGTCATTGGGGTGGTGAATGTGCTCCAGATTTCAGTCAGAACTCTAAAGGAGCTATCCAAAGCGCTTTGCTTCTGACTAAAACCTGGAGCGGATTCATTGGCCCACTGATATTGGAGCCACTAGCCATCCCTGCACACACCCCTACCTTATGCAGCCTTCCTCAAGCTGGTTCCCTCTAGAGGTGTTGGACTGCATCACCCATCAGCCCCAGACAGCACAGATAGCTGCCAAGTACCAACTTGAGGAAACCTGTTCTGTAGTATTAAGTATATAGTATTATATATATTTATGTGTTGATTCACCATTATTAGAAACTTATCCCCTATATGTAAGCATGACCTGTTTGCAAATACATAAACAAATCATGTAGTATATCTATTTCAGAGATGCGATACTTTGTTGGGTTCTGTGGTGAACAAAAGGCAGCCTTCATGCACTCAAAGGCACACTCTTCTTGACTACTGCACCACATATTCCAGAACTAAACCCCTCTTGCTGAAAGCAGGTTCCAGAGGTAGGTCTGGGGTCAGAAATGCAGTGATGGAGCACATGCAGAAAATTCCAGGTTCAGTCCCAAACACCTACACATTTGGGGTGGTGGGGATGGGTCTTGGGCAGAAGGGCTAAACAAGTCCCAGGACAGCTGCTGCTGGTTGGAGCAGACAATAATGGACTACATGGTCCAATGTACAAGGTCATTTCATCTGTTCATATTTGTTAAGCCCTACATATATCAAATCACATGTGTACTTTGTTCACCTGGCCTCTTTATGTTGATATATATGCTTACTGAATATCCCCCATGCACTTACACAGAGCAGGTGGAGCAGATACTGATTTTCCTGTGCCTTAACAACTTGAGCCCTGCAGACTGCACTAAGGACGCTCTGCCCTAACTGCCTTGTGTGTGTTGCCCTGTCTTAAGACAAAACAAAATCAAGGCATAAAAATACTGGCATTAGCACAAGCAAATCAATTAATCAGATCTCCTTCCCACCACCACACCCAACCCTACAATTGGACAAAGGAGAACAGCAGGCAGAGAAGTGGACAATAACTGCAAACTGGAGGAAAGCAGTCAAGAAAGGGAGGGGATACCAGAATTACCTCTAAGGAATGGGATATGGTTTGGGAATTGGGATACACCATTATGAGTGAGAGACAGAGGGAAATGGTCATGCAGAAGGAGGGAGGGAAGAGCTGGCAGTGAATGAAATACAGAGTCATTCATGACAATGTTTGAATGAACATGGAGATTGTCCCTTGCTTTCACATCCTTTTAATGCCAGTTCATTGTGCTTTCCTCTGCTGTTTTCCCTCTCCTCAGATTTTCTTTCTTCCTAATTCTTCATATTTTTCTCTTGCTACCAGGTATCTGCTTCTGCCATTCTCCCCAGTTTCTTCCAGCGGGTAAAGTCTCCCCACAGCCTCTCTCACCTCTCCCCATATTGCACATCAGGCAAAAGGTGTCCCCAAAAGCCCTCCCCCCCAGGCTAGTGATGCCATCTCCCTGCAATGTTGATGAAAAGGTGCAGCCACTTGCAGAGGGGAAGGGAAGGAGGGAGGGAGGGGGAGAGGTTATAAATAGCTCAGTAAACGCTTTTCTCATTGACATGGCTTGGACAGAGTATGGAAAAACAAATAGAGGAAACTCCATCTAACAAGCCCACATCTAAATAATGCTTTGCACATTCCTCCTGCTAAATAATAACAGATTTTCCATGAAGGTGTGGATAATACCCAGGAAGAGAGCAGGAACCAAAACAAATTATATACACTCAGTGGATGTCAATATTTTGGTTCCCCTCAGTTCTCCCATTGTAGTAGTTAGGCACACACAGATTGCCTATATTTAGAGGAAGGTGTATTTTTAATACTGAGAAACAGAGCTTACTTCCATTAATAACAGTGGAGCACATTCACCAATGCAGCCCTGGCTGAAAGTCATGGATGTTGCTTTAGTGACGTATAAAGGCCCAAGAGATAAAGGACAAGGCAAGAAAGAGAACAAATATTTTGAAACCCAGATAGCAACTACCTTCAACTTTGCAGTCATGGGGTTATATATATAAAACACAGGCTGTTTGCATTTGGAAGGGAACACTTTCATCCACTTGGAAGCAATGCCCATTTGTTTCAGTGGAATGTATGGGGCTTTTAAACGGCACGAACCTTAAGTATATTTTTGGAAATGTATACTTTGCACATGCAGTTGTGCGTGATGAGGAGTGCCATGCATTTAAAAAAATAAAGTGTGCTCCTTTGGTGTATTATGTGCAAAATCCCCAGAAGTCCTTTTAGGATGAGAAAGGAATGGATTATGTTGGCAGGAATAGGAGGGGAAGGATTGCTTTCATTTTTGAAAACATACGCATTCTGGAAAAAATATGCCGACAATGAGACACAGGGTCAGTGTGGGACACTTTTCATGATGAGTGGGGATGGGGAGGGGTTGTGAAATAAATGAGCACTAGTTACTCATTCATTGCAAATGATCAGGTATTTCACATTTCCCCAGAAGTCAAACTACAATATGTCATATGGGGAAATTGCATTCATTCTCCATCTAGCATGTCCAAGGCTTTTATCAGTGGCATGTGGTTGCGCAAATGTCATGGATCCTATTGGATAATGCCCGGGACATAATTACATTCAACATCTTTCTGCTGTGCCTGTACCATTTTGTGATTTCAAAAGCATTTTAAAATTTTACAGTTTGCATTGCAGTTTGCTTACAGTTTTGTGTGTGTGTGGGTCTTCATAGAGGCTCTGAGAAGCATTACCAAAGCTACCCCATCTCTGTGGCATTGTCATAGAATCATAGAATAGTAGAGTTGGAAGGGCCTATAAGGCCATCGAGTCCAAACCCCTGGTCAATACAGGAATCCACCTTAAAGCATCCCTGACAGATGGTTGTCCACCTGCCTCTTGAATGCCTCTAATGTTGGAGAGTCCACCACCTCCCTAGGTAATTGGTTCCGTTGTCATACTGCTGTAACAGTCAGGAAGCTTTTCCTGATGTCCAGCCAGAATCTGGCTTCCTGTAACTTGAGCCCATTATTCCGTGTCCTGCATTCTGGGTTGATCGAGAAGAGATCCTGGCCCTCCTCAGTGTGACAACCTTTCAGGTATTTGAAGAGTACTATCATGTCTCCCCTCAGTCTTCTCAAGGCTAAACATGCCCAGTTTTTTCAGTCTCTCCTCATAGGGCTTTGTTTCCAGCCCCCTGATCATCCTCGTTGCCCTCCTCTGAACACGCTTCAGCTTGTCTGCATCCTTCTTGAAGTGTGGTGCCCAGAACTGGACACAGTACTCAAGATGAGGCCTAACCAGTGCTGAATAGAGGGGAACCAGTACTTTGTACGATTTGGAAGCTATACTTCTATTAACGCAGCTCAAAATAGCATTTGATTTTTTGCAGCCACATCACACTGTTGGCTCATATTCAGCTTGTGATCTACAACAATTCCAAGATCCTTCTCATTTGTAGTACTGCTGAGCCAAGTATCCCCCATCTTGTAACTGTGAATTAGGTTTCATTTTCCTAGGTGTAGAGCTTTGCATTTATCCCTATTAAATTTCATTCTGTTGTTTTCAGCCCAGTGGTCCAGCCTATCAAGATCACTTTGAAGTTTGTTTCTGTCTTCCAGGGTATTAGCTATCCCACCCAATTTTGTGTCATCTGCAGATTTGATAAGCATTCCCTGCACCCTCATCCAAGTCATTAAAAATGTTGAAGAGCACTGGACCCAGGACTGAGCCCTGTGGTACCCCGCTCGTTACCTCCCCACCCAGTTTGAGAAGGTACCATTGATGAGCACTCTTTAAGTCTGATTTTGTAGCCAACTGTGGATCCATCTAATAGTTGTTCCATCTAGCCCACTTTTAGCTAGTTTGCTTATCAGAATGTCATGTGGTACTTTGTCAAAAGCTTTGCTGAAATCAAGATATACTATATCCACAGCATTCCCACTGTCCACAAGGGAGGTTACCCGATCACAAAATGAGATTAAATTAGTCTGACAGGATTTGTTCTTGACAAATCCATGTTGGCTTCTAGTAATCACTGCATTGTTTTCATGGTGTTTACAGATTGACTTCTTTATAATCTGTTCTAAGATTTTCCCAGGGATGGATGTCAGACTGACTGGTCTGTAGTTCCCAGGTTCCTCCTTTTTGCCCTTTTTGAAGATAGGGACAACATTAGCCTTCCTCCAGACATCCAGCACTTCACCCATCTTCCATGATTTTGCAAAGATAATAGAGAGTGGTTCTGAGAGTTCTTCTGCCAACTCCTTTATTATTCTAGGATGCAGTTCGTCGGGCCCTGGAGATTTGAACTTGTTCAAAGAAATTAGGTGTTCCTTGACCATTTGTTTATCAATCTCAAACTGCAATCCTGCCCTGACAGCTTGTACTTCACTTTTTCCAGGGGGGTGTGTGTCATAGACCCGTTTTTGAGAGAAGACTGAGCCAAAGTAGGAATTGAGCACTTCGGCCTTTTCTTTGTCATCTGTTACCAATTTTCCATCCTCATGAAGCAGTTGAACCACCATTTCTTTCCTCTTGTCTTTTACTATTCATGTATCTGAAGAAAGCTTTTTTTATTGCTTTTAGCATCCCTCGCTAGTCTCAGCTCCTCAGTTTTAGCCTTCCTGATACCATTCCGACACTTCTGTGCTACTTGTTTGTACTCTTCTTTTGTAGCCTGGCCTTCCTTCCACTTCCTATATGTATCCTTTTTTATTTTCAGGTCGTATCTAAGCTTTTTGTGGAGCCACATTGGTTTCCTCTGTTGTCTTCCATCTTTTTTCCTTGTTGGAATTGTTTGTAATTGGGCCTTTAAAATTTCCTTTTTAAAAAACTCCCACCCATCTTGGACTCCTTTCCTCATTAGGGTCTCTTGCCATGGGACCTTACTTATCATAGTTCTGAGTTTATTAAAATTGGCTTCCCTGAAATCCAGAATATGCATTTGGCTACACTAAACTTTTGCTTCCTTTAAAAACAAGAACTCAAGTATGACGTGGTCACTTTCCCCCAGAGTTCCCGTAACTGCCACTTTATCCATTAAGTCATCCCTATTGGTCAGTATCAAGTCAAGGATAGCCGTTCCTCTAGTTCCTTTCTCTACTTTCTGTAGGAGAAAGTTATCAGCCACACATGTCAGGAATTTCTTGGAGGGGCCACTTTTGGCAGAATTTGTCTCCTAACAGATATCGGGGTAATTGAAGTCTCCCATTACAACTACATCGGATTTCCTTGAAACACTGGCAATTTGCTTTTCAAAAGTTTCATCCTCATCTTCTTCTTGATTGGGTGGTCGGTAGTAGACTCCGACTATCATGCTCCTTTTATTCCTTGCCCCATTAATTCAGATGCTCTCGATGGGGCTCCCAGGCTCATCCTCTTGTATTTCTGTGCAAGGATAAGTATTTTTAACATAAAGTGCAACTTCATCTCCCTTTCTATTTCTTTTGTTCTTTTTGAACAAGTTATATCCTTCAATTGCTATATTCCAGTCATGGGAGTCATCCCACCAAGTTTCAGTTATACCTATCAAGTCGTATTTGCCTTCATCTATTAAGAGTTCAAGTTCATTCTGTTTGTTTCCCATACTCTGGGCATTAGTATATAGACATCAAAGACCATGTGCTTTATAGTTTGGCTTCTTTTCTACATTGTTGTGAACACTATTTTCGGGCACTATTGGAGTTGTTGTCTCTGTTATGGTGCATAAGCCTTCATCCATTGTTGCCTCAAAGTTTATGTCTCCTGCCCCTGTAGGATTCAGTTTAAAGCCCCCCTGATGAAGTTCTTCATGCTGTGGCCAAACACATTCTTCCCAGCCTTTGTAAGGTGCAACTCATCCCTTACCAGCAGTCCATCTTCCAAGTAGCGTAGCCAGTGGTCCCAGAATCCGAATCCCTCACGTTGACACCACCTTCGTAGCCAGTCATTCATGCAGAGTATTTTTCTTTCCCTTTCTAATCCTCTTCCAAGAACTGGGAGGATGGACGAGAAAACTATCTGGGCCCCAAAGTTCTTGAGTTTCATTCCCAAAGTTTCAAAGTCTGATGTAATTTCTTCCTCGCTCCACTTGGCAATACCATTTGTTCCCATGTGGATGAGAAGAAAAGGATATGTGTCAGTGGGCTTGATGAGCTTTGGTAACCCTTCAGGCACATCTCTAATCTGTGCTTTAGGGAGACAACATACCTGGCAAGTTCATGGGTCTTCGCGACATCCTTGGGTTTCAGTCCCACACAGCAGGGAGTCTCCCACAATGACTACTCTTCTCTTCTTGGTCGACTGACCTTCTGCCTCTTGCTCACTGTTGCACAGGGTCCCCTGTAATTCTTCCTCTGAAGGCTGTCCTCCAGTCTCATCCTCCAGTAGCTGAAAGCGGTTACATAACTCTAATGGTTCCACTGGTGCAGAGTGTCTTCTAGTTCTTCTGTTCCTGTCACCCTTTTCCAGTTAGGGAGAGAGATACTGGGACAACAAGAAACCCACCATACATGTTTAGTCTGCCTTTGACCACCATGCCTTCAATTTAGATAAATATGAACTTTTAATATTGATTATTAGATTGAGAGGAACCTAGGTTTTACTATGTTATCAATATGCTTGATATTATCTTCATTGTACTTTTAGTGATTATAACCTGTGTGTATTTAGGATTGTTTTTGATCTGCCTCATCTTAGCTAAAGGTTATTATTCCCTTGGACTGTTTGAGCAATAAGATGTATTCTTTGATACCACATTTGTGTTGTCTGGCTTGAGAGAAGTTTTATGCACCACTACCTATATACTTTAATTCTTGAGCCCCAAAACACTTGGTAAAGATTTGCAAATCTATTGCTGAGTGGAGTCTGGCCTTTAATGCTGTCCTATTCTCTCTTGATCTGGTGGCTCTCAGATATGCCCAGTCAAGTTTGGGAAACAAGCTAGTTCGATAGAGCGAGAAGCAGTTACTCATTTCATCCAGGCAGAATGAGGCTCCTCAGACTGCTCTGCATCTTCTGTGGGAGTGGGGTTTGCTATGGAATCCTAATCCTTCTCTTCCAAAGAGGTCTCCCCTTGGCTTGGTTTGGCAAGGAGTCCAACACCTATGCAGTGACACTTTTAAAAAAGGGGACTAAGTTTTTTAGAATACATTGCTGATCTTGTCCATTAGAAAACAGCTCCTTCTTCAAAATACAATAATATGAATTCAGGATAAGCTGGCAGAGTTGCACAGCACACCAGGAACCACACTGCTGTAGGAAGGTATAGGTATACTGTTATGAGCCATTGCCATCAAAGGTGATTCATATAAATTAGATACGCTTTTGAAAGCTGAATCATTGGAACATGAGTACATAAGAAGAGCTGTACTGGATCAGAGGCCTATCCTGTCCAGCATTCTGTTCTCACAGGGGCCAATCAGATGCCTATGATATGGGAAGCCCACAAGCAAGACATGCACACAATGGTACCCACCTGCTCATGTTCCCCAACAGCTGGTATTCAGAGGCATACTGGCTCTGGTACTGGAGGAACAGTACTTCTTCTCCATGAACTCATCTAAGGGAGCAATCCTATGCATGTTTAGACAGCAAAATGTCCTACAAGTCCCAGCAGTCACTAGCCGGCATGCTGGGAATTGTAAGACATTTTCTGTCTAAACATGCATAGGATTGTACCCTAATTCACTTTTATAGCTGTCCAGGTTGGTGGCCATCACTACATCTTGTGGTACCAAATTCCATAGTTTAACAAATGTGCTATATAAATAAGTACTTCCTTTTACCTGTCTTGAATCTCCCACCATTCACCTTCATTGTATGACCCTGGTTCTAATATTATGAGAGAAAGGGAAACTTCTCCATATTCAATTTCTTCATGCATAATTTTATGCACCTCTATCATGTACTGCCTTACCCACCCCTTTTCTAAACTAAATCCATTAAAATATTATATTTTCTCATAGGGGACTTGGTCCAGCCCCTTCATCATTTTTGTTGTTCTTTTCTGCACTTTTCCCTTTTGACCGGAACTGTACATATTCCAAGCATGGTCACACCATAGATTTGTATAAAGGCATTATGATATTGATAGTTTTATTTTCAAGTTGTTTCCCAATGAATACATTGAACAGTATTTTCCATCTTAACACTCATTCCCCAGTTTGGAGAGATCATTTTGGAGCTCTTAGCTGTCTCTTTTATTTTAACCTAAACAATCTGGTGTCGACAAACCTAGCCACTTTACCGCTCACCCCTAGATGCAGGTCATTAATGAACAAGTTAAAAAGCAGACACAGTGAGAAGAATGTAATGAAAATGCAGCACTGTAGGGATCCAATAAGAGGTGAATGTGTATTTCCAGTTAGTTGAGGTGTTACACTGTCCCATAAGGATTATACATAGGGATTTTGGAATTCTACAGGTGTTCATAAGAGTGAACCTGTACTGCGAACACTAGTTTTCCTTCTGCTCTGATACAACTCTTGTCACATTTGGCACTATGCCAACTGGATCTGTTATGCTTGTTTTACTATTTTTATAAAGGTAGATACTAAATCGGTCAAATATTACTGAACACATGCCATGCATCCAAACCAACTTGAAAGGATTGGATTGCGAGTGGTGGGGCTTGGTAAATTTAATCTTCTACAATTTAATTAGGTTGCTGATTATAATATGGGTTCTTCATATACTGGAGAGTTGTGAGGTTTTAGCATTAGGTTACCAGGTATCAGGTTTTCATATTCACAATCAACAAATGGAGACAGCAAGATGAATAATGCTGGAGGAAATCAGCTAAGAGGATATCATGGTCATGGCAGCAGCTCAAAGATTATGAATCGGGAAACTGGAGTTTCAAACTTCTTGTGTAGTCTTGTGTATAAGTGGTTGGGATAGGTAATTTCTAAAGAGTTTTGTAGAACAAACTATTGCATTGAATAATTTCATGCAGTGGGTTTTTAAAACGTATACCTTGAGCCATCTTGTGAACATTTAAACCCCTACAATCCAACCTAGACCCTAGACCCGTCATGAAATCCCACAGGGTAGCATTATCCAAATCTTGAACTATTCATCAGATTCTATGGCTCAATTCGGACGACACGTTAAGCAATGGAGGGTTAGGGGAACAACCGTCAGTTGTGTTGCTTATTGTGTCGTCTGGGGAGTAACACACAATGCACACATAACCCATAGTACGCTAAGCAGCCGAATTAAACAACGGAGGGAAACAATGCGCTTGCACGTTGTTTAGAGCTTTGTCAATTGACTAAAATGTCGTCTGGAGGGTGCGTGCGTTAATCCCATGTGTCAAGTATGTTTACAACAGAAGACCAGAGAAGGAAGCGGCAAGAGTGGCCAAATGTGGGCGGCCACTCAGCCACACCCCCAACAGCTTGCCAGCCGCACCGCCATAGCAACCAAAGACGCTCGCCTGCCCACTCCTGGCAGCCGGCACAGAGCGCAGCGAGTGGCCGGATCCTGCAAGCACTCGCCCCGTGCATTCTGTCAGCCACCCAAATGGGAAAGGGAGGATGCCAGAAGGGAACCAGGGCAAAGGGGGAGGCGCCCAGGAACAAGGGGCACCGCCCTCCCCACCCACCAGGGAGCACAGCAACCCAGGCGACCCCCACCCCCATGGCCCAGCCATCTCACCCCTCACCTCACCTGGAAGCAGGCGGGCTGGGGAAGCGGTGATCGCCGAGCACCCTCCCCTCAACCACCCTACACAGCCGGATAAGGAGCATTGGCCATGCGCATCCCCAAGATGCACAGAATGCCAGGGCAAAGGGCGAAAGCGGTCGCCAATTGGCCACATGCAACTGTTGTGGCAAACAGCCGAAAGTAAGCACAACAATCCCAAGGACAGGAAGTGGCCCTGGCCAGCAACAACAACAATGCCTTCACACAGGGCACATTCCCAGCAAGCACATCAGCCCACCAGCACCCACCATCCAACAAGCCCATGGGACGGGAAACACCAGGCCAGGGCAGGGACACCCGGCACCACCGTAACGCACCCCCGCTGGAACCATGAACCCAGACGGAGAGGGGAGGCAGGCCTGCCAGCCCGAAGACACCAGCTCCCAAACTCCAGGGGAGGGAAGCAGCCAGGACTCCCCGGGAAGACGCAGAGCGCAGCACTGGTCCGAGGCAGAGATCGGGAACTTCATCAAACTGTGGGGCAACCTGGAAGCCAGGAGGATCCTGGCCATAGCCAGGCATGACCAGCTCTACCCATGGCTATCCACGCAGATGGGGGAACGGGGACACACTCGGAGCGCCAAGCAATGCAAGGACAAGCTCCACAAACTCAAGAGGAAGTTCAAGGAGATCGTCATGCACAATAAAAGAACTGGTGTCCAGCCACGCACCATGCCTTTCTACGAAGAACTGGCACGCCTGCTGGTGAAGCGCCACGACGTCGCGCTGGGACACACCGCAAGCAGGGGGGGTCGCCACCGTCGAGCCGCTGCGCATGCGACAATGAGCCCAGCAGGCGCAAGGGCTCCGCCGCGAGGAGGACACTGCTACCTGGGAACCACAGCCGCAGCCACGGAGGGACGCCCCGCAGCCACGGAGGGACGCCCCGCAAGCAGGCGGTGAGGGCAGCACCGGAACCATAGCCGGGTGTGGTGAAGCCGAGGACCGGCCCAGCGGGATCCCAGAGCCCATCACTACTGCCGTGACCTCCATCCGTGCCGCCCAGGACAACCCGCTCCTCAAGGAGCACTCCCCCGCGACAGCCTCCTCCAGTACCAACAGCCCCATGGCCTTCCTATGGCTGATCTGTGCGGAGTTGCAGGTAGAGGACCCCACACCTGTCCTGCTAGTGCCAGAGACGCAGCAGGAGGACGATGGACCAGGGCCGTCACGTCCAAGGGCGCCGGCCTCGAACACATTTCCGGCCGACGCCACAAGGGGAACAGGGTGGGCACAGGCTGCACCGCGTAAGTGGCCGGGGTCGGCGAGGCACAGCACCACGGTGGAGGGGTTCGCCTGCAACATCATGGACGCCATGATGGTGACTGGGCCAGTATCACAGGAGGTGCAAGGTGAAATGGAGCAGCTCGTGGAGCTACAGGTGGGCAACGTCCTGGAGCCAGAACTGTCACCATCCCAGGAAGAGCTGCTGGACATCGATACGCATCATGGAACTAAAGGTGATGGAAGAGGATGCGCCTCTGGAAGCCAAGCTCCTGGTCGGGGAGGCCGTACTCGAGGAGGAGATTGAGGGCCCCCTGCAGGCGGAGGTTGCAGAGATGGAGGGCGCAGCCCCCCTAGAGGAGGAGCCACCGCCACCGCCCGCCGGTGAGGACGTCGCGGCCCCGGCCGCACAAGCCCGTCCCCTGATCAACGCACCACGCCATGTACTGAGTCCCGGGCATGCAATGGACCACTTGGCCCATCTGCTGAGGGCCCCTGGCAGTAGACAGTAGACGTGTCACCCCCACCCCATGGCACGAGAAGCCCTCTCTAGCTTCCCGTCGCTCTGGCAACCGCCTCCCTCGGCCCGTTTTGGCTGCTCAAGGCCATGTAGATGCAGCATTCCCCTGTAACATTGTTGCAAACCCTGGATGCTATTCTGTCCTGGCCGCATTTCCTCTCATTGCAGCCCGCTCCCGTTGAGATGGCAGCACCCTACAGGCCCGCAGGGCCCTGCGCCGCGAACCGCACCGCCTGACACTGCAGGGCCCTGCGCCGTGGAGGTTGGTGTACGGTTCATACGGGCCGGGTGCAGGGGAACGGCTCCGGCCTCCGTGTCACTGATGGTTGTCCTCACACCATCCCCTCCCCTTCTGTTCCCCCCCAGGGAGGCTGCACTCCCTCCGCCGTGCCATTCACCAACGGCGGAGGGCCCATACGGCATGGCGCCTCCATGCTTTGGAGCTGGCCCTGGGAGAAGTCCTGCTTCGCATTCGACGTCTGGAGTGGAGTGTCCGCCATTGCCGCCGTCCGAACAACATCCGGCCATAGTCCCTTTCACCACCATGAGAGCCCGTTGCCCTTCCCCCCTCTGTAGTGCCCTCGCCTCCTCCTGCAGCGGCGAGGCCCCATCACTCTACCCTCTGCGGCCTCCCCTCTGGCCACTTTAGCACTGGTGACTATGTTCCGGAGGCAGCTCTCAATGGCCTGCTAGCAGGCGGCGATCCAGGCGGCTACACTGAACCACGTCGATGGTGACGAGGAGGACTTGCTACATGCCCATCTGTGGCGCCTGGGTGGTGCCTTGCCCGCAGAGCCAGTGTTCGGGATGGCCAATGGCCTCTTGGAGCTGCGGAGGCCTTGCCCTGTTTGCGGGCAGCCATTATGCTGCTGTTTCACTGCCGTGATGGGGGCACGGCGACCGTGGAGGTGCTGGCCAGCGGCACGGCCGAGGAAGCCCTGCACCGCGGACCCCCCCGGTGACGTCGGCCGAGCTCCTTGATGAGCGTGAGACGGTCCGCTGCTGGGTGCTCCCCCGGACGGATGCCGTGTGGACGGAGATGCAGAAACTGGAGGACTGGGACGACGAGTGTTTCTGTGGGAGCTTCTGTGTGTCCCGCGCGATGTTCGAGGTGCTGGTGGCCGAGGTGACCCCTATCCTGCAGAGGGAGTGTACCGCCATGTGCCTGTGCATCCCGGTCTCTCGCCATCTGGGCCTGACACTGTACAAGCTGGCGTTCAACGTGGGGTACCTGCCACTATCGATCTTCGGGTTGGGCATGTCTACCACCTGCGAGATCTTCCGTGAGACGGGGAGCGTGCTGAACGAGCTGTACCTGGCCGATGTCATCTGGATGGGGGACGAGAAGGAGAACATGTGTGGCTTCCATGCCTTGGGCTTCCCGTGGGTGGTGTGGGCTCTGGACTTGACCCACATGCGCATCCTGGCCCCCCCCTTCCATGGCGAGGAGTACTTCAACCGCAAGCATTTCTACAGCATGGTTCTCCAGGCGGTGGTGGATGCCAAGGGTTGATTCCTGGATGTGTATGCGGGTGTATCCAGGCAGAGCTACGACATGGCCATCTTCAGGAACTCCCCCTTGGCTGCCAAGCTGTTGTCGGACTGCTTCCTGAAGTTTGGCCCCGCTTCCATGTGTGGGCGTGCGGTGGGTCCGTTGCTCCTGGCCGACCAGGCATTTGCCCTGCAGTCGTGGCTGATGGCCCCATAGCGCTACCCCTGCCCCGCCGTGCAGCGTAAATACAACTACTACCACTGCCATGCTCGCCTGCCCGTGGAGCGTCCCTGTTTAGCTTGCTGGACTTGCAGGCCGACATCATCCCGGATGTCATGATGTGCTGCTGCTTCCTGCATAACATCTGCGAGTCCTGTGGGGACGTGTTACTGGCTGAGCACCCTGACCTGCTCCGGGCGGGCAAGGACGCGGATGCCATCGCTGTTGACAGGTGTGACGTTGTACCGTTGCCCGGTCCCGTGAATCCCGTTGGGGAGCGACGCACCCGTTTGGAGGCTTCCCGGGTGCGCGAGAGCATCGGTGACTGGATCTGGTGGTACTACTTCCACCTCGTGTGACCTGGACTACAGTCGCTTCCTGGCGTGGCGCCACTCTCTGCCTTCCATTCATCCCTTTCCGGCACTTGCTGCTTGGAGATGCCCGCCCTGCTGTGCCCTCTTCACTGCTGTGCCTTCCCGGTCACCTTCTCTCATCCCTGGGGTGCCTGGCCTTCCCGTTGACTCTGCCCTTGCTTCGCAGTGGCCTTGTCCCCATGTAACCAATTTTATACTCCCCGCTGAATAATGTTTTTCACTTTCCCCCTCTCTTGCCTTCCTTCCTGTGTGTGTGGGTGGTTGCCCGCAGGGGGGGGTTGTTATGGATGGGGGTTTGGGGACGTGGGTTGCCCTTGCGGCTGTCCCTCCTCCCATGTAGGGTGGGCGTGGCTCGAACCCTGGGATGGGCTGCCTGGTGTGCGGTTGGGGCGCTGTGGTGGTGGCGGGGGGCGGGCGCTGTATCGGCGTAGCCGCTTCTCCTGTGTGCTTCTACAGCCAGGGCTAGTGTGTACCACCTATTGCCTGTGGGCGTCCAATGGTGTTTGAGAGGCGAGTCCTCCTGCAGCTTCAGTGGTGGCGCCCATCGATTTCAAACCGCAGTGTGTGCTGGGATTCCTCTGGGAGGACTCGCGGAAGTTGCTGGGTGGGCAAAATGGCGGATGTACTGTCCATCATGGCCACGTACGTTATTTGCAGCCAGTGTGTTTGCTGGTGCCGAGCAGCGCTGGCTGCAGCATGTCATGTGGAGAGCTCCGCCTTCTTAATTCCTAGTCAGTACGCTATTAACCCCTCCGTTGCTTAATATGTTGTCCAAACTGAGCCTATGAGTTCATTCATCTAAATGATCCATCAGCCCTTAAATAACATCCGACTTTTCCAGATTGCAACCTTACTGAAGGCAAGTATCTTATAGTGCATAGTCTTGATGAGTAAATGCAGATAATGTAGCCTGGGGATGGGCAATTTGCAGCCCTCCAGATGTTTTAGCCTACATCTGCCATGATCCTTCATCATTGGCTATGCTGGTTAGGCTTCATGTGAGCTGAAGACCAAAACATATGGAGGGCCACAAGTTGCCCATCCCTGGTGTAGTCTATAAAGCACTTCAATCAGACTTTTTCATGCTGGGAGAAAGCTCTTCTTTTAAGACTACCAACTACATAGGTGCGTTTGGTGGCAACATGAAGGAGAACCTTCTCAGTGGCTGGTCTTGGTGGTTGTTCTTCCACTGGCAAGCAAAGATTGTTTTATTCAAGCAGGCATTTGGTGTGCAGGGAGGTCTGTTGGGTTGGATGCTGTTTGACTCTGTTGTGTTTTTAATTGTGTTTCAATGCATTTATTTTATTATTGTTTTAACCAAGTTTCATTTATGATTGTAAGCTGCCCTGAGTGTCATTTTTCTTGGTAGAAAGGCAGGGTACAAATCAAAGAAATAAATAATAAATAAAGTTGGATGCTTTCTTTTATGGCTGTTATGCTTTCCCTTTTGTAACTTCCCCTACTGATTCTCTGCTGACTCCTGTAGATTTACCCCTCTTCATGACTGGCTACCCAGGAGATGCCCCTGCAGCTCTGTATACTGCCTTGCTGGGTCAGCTGTTTGACTCTGCTGCTGTTGCAATCCTATCGGATCCATCAAAAACAGTAATTAATTTGCTGATGAGATGGACAGCTACAACAAAGCTTATTGTCCCACCTACATACACAACTGTGAATGGTTTGAAAAAAACAAGATTCAGTATAGAATAGAGAAGTTCCAATGGGACTTCCAGTTGTCAGGTAGTGTGGCATCTGTATCTGGCCTTTGTTTCCCTACTCAGAATGCCACCCCTTCTTTCCCAAGATTTGGATAACCAGCCATCAGCATCTTCAGTACTTCTCTTCATGACAGTTCTTTAGGGTATCTCATTTACATGTCATGCTAGTAATTGGCCTGAGATGCGTCCAATATGCAGTTGCCACGAGTCTGATTTTGCAACCTGTAAACACATCAAGTAACCAGTAGATTAGGTAATTTTGTTGCTATATTGGGGGGTGGTTGTTTGACTAAGGACAGTGAACATGGTTATTTGGGACACAATCCATATGGAATATCTTTGGTATAATCTCCATTTAAACAAATAGGGTCTGGTCAGGAGCATGGGAAGGCTGATTTCACTAGGCAATCACTTCAATAGTAATTCCATGGTTGGTCACCAGTTTACATGGAAATTTATTAAACATTGCCATAAATATTGATTTGCCATATCACAAAACTGTCTTAGAATGCCACATGTTGGGCCAGTCTGGGGTGGGGGATGACTTAAGGTTCATGCAAGTTCTCATTTTGTTTTCCTCCTCCTTTCCTCCTTATTATTTCAGAGGGGATTCTGGAAATCTGTTCGTATAGTTGCAACCTCTGTACTGCAGTTTTGCAGGAGGGAGTGACATCTAGTAGATATGATGGGAATTTTATCTCCTACATTTGCAATGTGACAAACATTGTTGACAATTAGCTGTATCATTCTGGGAAGAGCTTATTACCTTTGTACATCTTATTTGGCAGATGTGTCTCTGGGATGATGCGAGTCTTTATTAATTGCACCTCTATAAAATGTTTTAAAATACTCTGATGAAGGATGCCATTGACATATTTTAACACCTGTTCCTGCTATCAGAGAAAAGGAAAGAGGAAACTAGTTGGAAAAGACTTTATTCTCCATTTTGCTTGAGGGGTGGGAGTTCCTGTTTATTTAACACAGCCTTCTCCAACCTGATGCCCTCCAGATGTTTTGGAATTCAATTCCCATCAGCCCCCGCCAGCATAGTTAATTCTACAACATCTGGAGGGCACCAGGTTGGGGAAGGCTGATTTCAAAGAGGAAATTCCCTTTTAAAATAATGCTTCAATAAATGCCATATTAAAAAAAAAGAATCAATGGATGGAAACTGATTGACTAACACATTCATCAATGCTGTGTACATAGGTTTGTCTCAAATATCTAAAGTTAATGCATCTAGCTCGCAGGATCAAATCAATGTATTTGTGGTATAACGGAACACGAAACACACGGCAAAGCAGAGACTGTGAGGAGGAGGCTGGCTTTCATGGGTAAGAGAGAGTTAATCCCTGTGGAGTTTTCATGTACGTCAGAGCAGGTTCCTGTCTGTGCAGCGCTCAGCTTGGATTGAGAGTTTTTGTTCCTTGTTATTTTTCATGATTTCTTTGCATTTAGTAGTTTCTCTCCCCCCTCCTTTTTTTTTTTTTATAAGAACTGCACAATAGAGCATGGCAACAGGGGTTAGATTTACTGTCATCTTCTATTTCCAATGAGCAGGGAGTTCATATACATTGAGAAGACAAGCCACCACTATCTTTGGTTCTCCTGTGCTTACGCAGTACAGTGTTTTTATCACAGCCTGCAAAAGACCACACCTTTTTTGTTTTACTTTTTTTTAATTAAAAGGGGAAAAAACACATTTTTTTTTTAAAAAAGAACCAGTAGATACCTCATCGATATACGGCAGCCTCCTCTAACCTAGTGCCCTCCAGATGTTTTGGGCTACATCTCCCAGCATTCCTAACTATTGGCTAGGCTGGCTAAGATTGATGGGAGTTGGAGTCCAAAACATCCAGAGAGCTCCTGGTTGGGGGAAGGCTGATATACAGCCTCCCATGATGAAACCACAACACCTGTTATTTTCAAAAATAATGTAAAGGGGAAATTTATGTATATCAATAAATAGTATCAATGAATAGGGGAATTTTATTACAATTGACAATAGTTCTATAGTTTATGTTCTAGTTTATGTTACTGAATGACCATTCCAGTTTTAGGGCTGCTTCAATTGTTCCCTCATTCCACTTAGGGTGCCTATACAAGAGCGATTTAAAGCTCTTTCAAAGCACATTACCGATTTTACCTCCACATGAACGGAGTGCAAATCGGGTTGAGGCGCTTTTTCTGTCTGATTATGCGCATTATTGAATGCACGTTAAATAGCGAGTTTTAATTTACCACGGGAGTTAAAGCGCCTTATGACCATGTAAACAAGCAATGCTGCACATGTAAACAACTTTAAAGCGTGTTTCATACAACCGGTAATGCGCTTCACCTCCTCCCATGTATAGGGATTAGGCATATAAGCGATTGGGAGAAGATGCGCATAATCAGCCAACCGGGTGTCAAACCGAAATCTTGTAGAGGGGACCTTAGACTTCTTTTCTTGCTGATTCTTCCGGCAGTCCAGAACAGCATATAGATATTGATATGACATGCAGTGAGGTTCCAGATAATATATAGATTAAGGGCACTTCTCACACTGTGTTTTAAAAGTATGCATTGAAAGGTTTTATGTGTACATCTCACCATAAAAAAAGGTATACATGCCAAATGTCTGTTTTCAAGCGCATGTCTGGTAGGGGTGAACACAAGAGGTGGCTGCAACTCTACACACACACAGTGAAAACTCACATTTGCCACTAGGTAGTGTATGTGTGTAAAGAGGACCACATTTTTCCATTGCATCATCAAATGCAGAAAAAGCAGCTGTGTAGCTTTGCCTCTGTTAACATCTAGCCACCTTGGTGCCACAAATAAAATGGAGGGAGTTTAGATGAGAAGAATCCCTGCAAAGAAGGCTTCAGAGGAAGAATTAGGTAGGATTATGTATGACTAGCTGAGAACAGCTAAGAAATGTGTGACTGACAGGGATGTTTTAAATTGGTCTTGTTCAAAACCATGAAGGAGCTGAACATCAGCAGGAAAAAGTGAACATGAGAATGGGTGGGGGTGGAGTGAAATCCTTTCTACACAGGACAATTGGCTGAGGAACACAGTGCACAGAACAAGAGCTTTATCACGGCATTGCCCTGCCTCATTCTCAGAATTTCATGGGGAAGCGGGGTGGTCAGGCCAGATGATGTTCTCTTCCATTTATAACCCTCCTATGTTTTCCCATCACTTCTTCTGACTTTTTTTCTTACCAGACAAAATCTATTAAAGAAGAAAAGATGGAATTGCTGCACAATGCCTGTTGATTGGTAATGCTAGGAGCCCTCTTTCTGGAAGCACCCCTGATTACTGTCGTTAACATTTCCATTCAGTAGAGGCTGGAGGCTCCAATTCAGTGGGGCTCTAATTCCATTCCGGGTTTTAGTCAGAATCAACCAGAACTCTAAAGGAACTTTCCAAGGTGCTGAATCCCAGGCCCCAAAAAATAGGTTCAGCTGTCCAAATGTGTTGAATCACATCCCCCCAAATAGGTTCAGCACCTTGGACAGGTCCTTTAGAGTTCTGGCTGGTTTTGCCTGGAATCCAGAATGGATTCATAGCCGCACTGAAATTGGAACCACCAGTCTCTACTGTTTCCATTGCTAAATGTTATGATTCAGTGGATTTGGGGTCTTTTTTCTTTCTTTTTTTTTTTACCACAACCAGCTCATTATAAGTGCTTGAGCTTCCCGGAGGACTGTTTTTTTTAAAAAAAATAATAAAAAGAATCTCTTCAAATTGTCCTCTCTCAAACTTGCTTGCACAAACCTTTCTGATCCCAAGTACATGGGAAATAATGAGCTTCTTATATTCACCAGACTGTTGTCTTCATTGGATTTATCAGTGCCTTCTTTTCAAATAAGGCCAGACTAGTCCTTTTAGAATGGTGCCCTCTTGTGCCAAAAAAGCAACTGTTCGACTGTGCAGGTATGAAAATAAGTGCCTTAACAGATGATTAAAAACTGACACACTCCCCCACCTTAATGCTAAACTTGTGTTATTGTATTTGGTGGATTGAATAGCTACACCATGAGACTGTAGCTTCTTGTCCCCCCAAACTATGTTTTAAAAATAGATATATATTTGTTTAAAAAACATGTATTAAATAAGGAAAAAATTATGAAATGGTGGGTCATTGCTGAAGAGCCAGAGGAGATGGATGTGCAGGTATTCACTTCTTTGTTAGTTAAAAACCAAACAAGCACTGCTACACTTAAGTAGTACAGCAGGGAAGCACTCGCTTTCTAAAATGGCTGGGCAGGAGGAATACCACTCACTGTTAACTGGTGGACCAATTCCTACTGGATCACCTAGTGCAAGGGTGTTGAACCTGTTTCAGTCTGAGAGTTGAACTCCATTCCAGAGAAGCTCTTGGGGGCTGCATTCCAGTAGTAGGCAGGGTCGATGGCAAAAGGGAGCAGAGCAAAAATACCAGCATATTTTTGTTTAACGGCACAATCCTATGCATGCTTAGACAGAAAAAAGTCTTACATGTTTTTCTTTTGTTTCTAAACATAGGATTGTACGTAAAGCTCTTACTGCCAATAACTAAGCCTTTGGAGAGGCATCAGAATGCTGAAAACCTCTATGAAAGCCAAGAATCCAGCAAATGTTTGGATTTAAGGGGATGGAGCCAGGGATCTGGAAACCTGGAGGGCTGGATCAGATTTGGCCCGGGGCCTGAAGTTTTCTACAACTGATCTAGTGCCTACTTGTTGTTGGGATCCTTGCAAAGAATGCAGGGTTGTGAGTTTGCTCCTCCCCAGGCCTCTTCTCACAAACTTTGGTAAACTGACGTGACACTCAAGATGGTAAGACTCCTTTTATTGGCGAAATCACACACATTACAAGCATGACGGTTTCATTTTTGCATACATCTACTTAAAGCTGTTAATGGCCAGAAAGCTTTAGGCTCCAGTCTTGACACGAACTTTTAGGCAATCCCTCGGGGGAGAGAAGTGTAGGGTTAGCCCCTATCCTATCTGAGTATTTCTAGATGCCACACATGCTGACTCTTCAAGAACATGGCTAGAGCCCAAGGAAGTGCTCCAGGGGACAGGGCCACCTAGAGCCCAGCAGAGAGAGATTGGTCTAGCACTAACCACACCCAGCCTGCCAGAAACGCTGAGCTGATCAAAATAAGCAGGACCCCAGGGAACGAACCTCATTGACCTAAGAAACCTCCCTTGCATGTACTTTAACTCTGAGGAAAGCTCTCAGGCCACACACACACAATCCAGAACAGCGAATCTCGTTGGCCTAAGAAATGACCCCTGCACGTATTTGAGCTCCGGGGGAAGTTCTCTCACAGGCCTCACATACACAATGCAGAGCCAAGTCTATGAAAAACTTCAGAGTGCTTTCTATGGCACAATCCTTAGAAATTCTAAGTCCAAATATCAAATGAGCATGTACAGAGTGCTTCCAAAATCTCCAAACAGGTAGAATCTAAACACGAGAGTTTTCAGGCCAAGCGTCGAAAGATGAACTCTAGCAAGAGTTCTTTATGTTTGCTCCTCCTCTTATAGACTAGAGGTCTAGCTTATTCCAAGCCACTTGACAGAAAGGTCCTCTGACCTGTAAACCAAACTTATGTGTCAACAAGGCAGCACAGTTCAACATCCTTTTGATGATGCTACAATGTAACTGCTTGTAAGAGAAGCCCCCTCCTTTTCCAAACAGTCTTTGTTCCCAGAGAAACTATCTACTCCACAGCCTCAGCTAGCAACTTCCCGTGAGAAACAGGGACAGATGATAAACTTACAGAGAAACAGAGGCTGGTTTCGGATGACACATTAGGCAATGGGGGGGGGGGGAAGCAACCATCAGTTGTGTTGCTTATTGTGTCGTGTGGAGGGTTACACACCATGCACACACAACTGACGGTATGTTATTCCGCCCAATTAAGCAATGGAGAGAAACAACTGGCTTGCACGTTGTTTAGCCCAAAGCCCGTTGTTTAAAGTGTTGTCCGAAACCAATCCCCCTCTCTCTGTGGACTATTCCATTTGGGCATAGAGTTCTGTTGGCTGGAGCAGCCGAAAACTCCCAGCTGTTCTTATACAGCTGGCAGAACTTGCGGTGCATGCTGGGATACGGCTGGAGGGCTGAGGGAAGGGAGAGGGATGAGACACTGCAGCTAAGATGGACACCGAAACTTTCAGCCATGCGACGGACGGAGTAGCAACGTGTTGTGTGGGGAGTGCCACCTACCTAACGCACAGTCAGTACACTATCTCCCCCTAGGTTGCCTAATGTGTCATGCGAAACCAGCCAGACTTTCTTAAAACAACCCCAAATTCTTCAACTTTCAATTCACAAAGCCTTCAGGCCTTGTGATGCCCAACAGCAGGATTCAATGGATGTTGGTCTTAAGCAAGAGTGCATACTTAACACAAATTAGTTATGCCTTAGGTGTTAAGAGATGCTGGGTATGTACACTCTTGCATTGTAAATTTGAAATATGTTTGTGAACAACAAAAAAGCCATGTTAGACTAAAATCAGCCATCCCTGCTTAAAAAGTAAACAAAATTAAATGTGAAAATAAAAACAACAAAAAGAAAACATTACAATTTGTTTCTGAAGCAACGAGACAACACTCATGGCTGAAAGCACGGTCATTGGCTTGCCCAAATGTCCAGTACTGGTGAGACAGCCCACAGATGAGTCAGGAGGATGGACGTCTGGCAAATGGTTCAGCCTGGGCCGAGGGAGAAGACAGCCAGGTAGGGTTCAATCCTGGATCAAAACTCCAGTAAACGTTAGAGGCAGGTCTTTCAGGATCCCCAACACAACCAGGGAGCAATCTCAGAGCTTTCCTGGGCCTGACTACCTCTGTCAGGTTCTGCCTGCTTGCTGAGGAGTGCAGAGTCTTGAAGGGCCTGGAGCCTAGCACTCGGTCATTTCCCCATGATTCCTCTCTGGGTCAGTGCATTATCTGGTTGGCCTGCAAACTTAGTGGAGTGCAAAGCCATTGGGGCCTAGGAATCAGGCTTGAGGAGCCTCAATGGAATTGGACTGAAGGGCTGCAGACTCTGGGGGTTTAGGCTTGAGGGTCTCCTGGTCAGCACTCTCACATTTGGAGATGGGGTTCCTGCTGGTTGGGCTTAGGCTCACTGTTGGGATTTAGGTCTTTCCCATTCTCTGTCATTGCTCCTTGCCTTCTTTGTCCATGTCTGGGTCACTGCTGGAAGATGGAGCCATGACACTTGAAGCTCAAGTCTGTAATGTTAGGAACTTGAATCCAAAATGTAACTGCCTTTCCCTGTGATTAATGATCCTGAGGTAATTTTTGTCACAATAATGTTGCTTTAGTGCCTTGTGCATCCTATAGTTCATTCTGATGTAATTACTTCATTTAGCAGTAGCTGCTCTTTTCTCTCACTTTGTGGCTATTGCATGCAGCTTTGATATGGGTGATGTTCGTAACAGGAGTCACTCTAGAGCTAATAATTACGTTCACTGCCCCTTTAATGTTAATTCCACTGGGAGACTTGAAGTAGCTGCTCGATCTTACACAGGGTCATTTCTTTTTCTTTAAAAGTTTTCTCTGCCTTTTGACCCTAAGGGCCTCAAAGCAGCTTACAATATTCACACACACAAACACCACATGATCTAAAAATCAATCGAAGACTTCATATACTCAGTTAATCATTCCTGCAGTTTCCCTGTAAGAAAAAAGCCGCAAGCATGGTCAGAAAGCACTGGAGTGGACCTGGAAGTTGATGACATCATGTAAAGGACCTGCAAACTACTGTGGGTGACTAATCATGAATGCACAATAAAAGCCGCATGTAGAGAAGCACTGAGACTTCATAACTGTCTTGATTTTCCTCACCAGGTAGAATTGGGAGCATACATCCCATGAAGAGCAACAACAAGAGTCAAGTGCAGAGGGTAGGGACAGTAGCCACAACCTAGTAGTGGTACCAATAGCTGAGAGGAGATGGTAGGGCTCAGCCTGAGAATATGATTGAATCCAGGCTTCCTGCTCTATGCGCGGCTGCTGGGCTCCTTCTTGAGACTGCTGCCTATGGCTGAGCCTAAATTGCTGCTGATCTTCTTTCTCATGGTTTCCATCTGTTTACCCACCTGGAAAGAGTGGAAGTAATATTTCTGGCTCTTGCAGAACCTGGACAGCCATTTGCAGCTGCTGCTCCACTGCCCCTCCTCATGCTTTCCATCTGGGATTAGACAAACCAGGGAGAAATGTTACAGAAGTCATGGAGGATGGTTTTGCTGAGAAAAGTGGAGTGATTCCCCTTCTTTGCTGTGGCGTTGGAATGACAGTGACCACTTAGCCCAACTTTGCAGTGTGGAGGAGGAAGAGTGGTAGTTATGTATGTATGTGTGTATGTATGTGTGTATGTATGTATTATATTTCTATACTGCCCAATAGCTGAAGCTCTCTGGCCTGTTGCAGGAGAGGATGTGAAAGCAGTGGAAGGGGGCCACTGAATTTACAGTTGTCCAAACAGTTCTGTTTCCCCAGAGAGACTTGGAGCTGACCCTGACTGAGACAATGTTGATTCCCCACCCATTTTCAAGTGTCTTTGCAATCGTTTCCAATTTTGTTTCACTTGTGAATCTGATATATATCTGCATCATCTGCAAAACTGAGATCTTTACTCAATCAAGGCAGTGAGGACAATCTGGAGCAAGAATGGCAGCCTCCACTGGCGTTCAGTACTATAATTACTACTGGGGAAGTATGAATTAGTTGATAAAATTAAAGTTTTCCTTTCCTATGGGGAGTAGACGTGCGTGTATCACGAAATGGTGTTTACCCCTCCATCCAGCCACCCTGGCCAAAAATACATGGGCAATTGCTGCTTCTCTGAAATATGTTATGGGGCCTTTAATAGTGTTAAAATATATGGGTTCAAGCCAGACCCTCATACCTGGACCCACTTCAACTTCAGAAAGGGTCAAACAAAATATTTGGTGACTTTGTCCAGCTAATCTGTACAGTTCATGTTGACATATAGTACTAGAGTTCTGAGAACAATTTTGCATGAGATGACAGTCATATGAAAGCCACTTAACAGCCTCCACATGGTAGCAACTCCAAGTGAAAATCATCATTACAAAGTCAGAGGAAATGCTTGACACATTTCACTGTCCCTCCCATACAGGCTGGGCAACTGGGTGTTCATTTGAGCATCCCCCTGCCAGATGGCTTCCTCTTCACAATTAGACTGCACTGTTTGTCATTGTGGATGAGGCCCCCTCCAATGTGCGAGACCTCCATTGTCCTACCCCCTTTAAAAAGTCCCACATGGAGAGCATTGGAAGGAACAGGTTGCTTACTTGTAACTGTGTTCTTTGAGTGGTCATCTGTGCATTCACGCATTATGGGCTCTGCGCCTGCGTGGCGCCTCGGTTCGGTACATTATTTTATGCTGAGAAAAAATGTTTTGGTGGGAACCTCTCCCCCCCCCCCCCCATCCACTGCACATGTCCATGGGTTCCCGCTCCTCTCCTCAGTTCTCTGAGACTGACTGTCAATCTCACGCCAAGGAGAGATACCACTCGGTACCGACAATAACATCATCGACACCGAAGTGGGGATGGTAGGTGGGTTGTGTGAATGCACAGATGACCACTCGAAGAACACAGTTACAGGTAAGTAACCTGTTCTTCTTCATTGTGGTCTCTGTGCATCACACATTATGAGCGATTAATTAGCTCACTTACCGGTGGAGGGTAGGTGGAGATGTCTAGTTCAGGATTGAAGACAAGACCGCCTGTCCAAAACTGCAATCAGCTCTTGCCCTCACATCCAGACGATAGTGTGTAATAAATGTCAAGGGTTATGACCATGTAGCAGCTCTACAGAGGTCTGGTATCGAGACACCTCTAAGGAAAGCTGTTGATGTGGATTCTGCTCTGGTAGAGTGAGCCCTTATGCAAACTCCAAGGGTCAATCCCGTTAACTTATAAGTTAGTTTGATAGCTGCCACTATCCATGTCACTAGATGTTGGGATGACAGTGGTTGTCCTTGCTTTGTACCCCTGTAACAACGAAAAGTCTGTTCATTTTATGGAATAATTCAGTTCTCCCCTTATAGAATGTGAGTGCTCTACGAACATCCAAAGAGGTTGTTTGATGTTGGAAAAAATGCTGGAAGGACAATGTCCTGATTCATATGGAAGGGAGAGATCACCTTTGGCAAGAATGACAGGTCAGGCCTGAGCACAACCTTGTCCCTATGGAATACTAGGTATGGAGCATCTACACATAGAGCAATAAGCTCCCCTGCTGTACGTGCTGAAGTAATAGCAACTAAGAAAGCTACTTTCCATGATGCCAATCTAATGTCCACGGTAGCGAGAGGCTCGAACAGCTTCAAGGTTAAGGCTACAGGACTACTGAAAGGGTCCATGAAGGAGCAACAGAGCATACTGGAGGGGCCAGATTCTTAACGCCTTGCAGGAATCAACAGAGCACTGGGTGCCTGAATAATGAAAACCCCTCTATCAGTCCATGGTATGCTGCTATGGCCGCCAAGTAGATTCGGATCGAAGAGGTTTTCAGTCCCTTGTCATATAGAGAGTGTAAAAATAACAAAATGTCTTTTAGCGATGCCATAGAAGGGGGGAAATGATGAGCAGTGGCAAAATTCAAAAATATTGTCCATTTTGTCTGATATGTTTTCTAGTTGCTGGCTTCCATGCTGCAAGTAGAATAGAGTCAATATCTTCCCCAAAAGTAGTCACTGGATTAGTATCCTCCATGCTGTGAGGCTGAGTGTCTGAGGACTGAAGTGTCTGGTCTTGCCCTGATCCCTGGTTAGGAGCTCGGGAGGAGTTGGTAGATGCAGGAAGACATTGTTGGCAACCTTCTTGAGAAGGGAGAACCAATGTTGACTTGGCCACCATGGGGTCACCAAAATGTAGTCTGCTCGGTCTTGAAGGATCTTCTGCAATGAATAAGCAATGAGTGGAAATGGAGGGAGCCGGTAGAAGAAGCTCTTGCTCCAAGTCAGCTGGAAGGCATCACCCAGGGAGCCCTTGCCTATGCCCGCTCTCGAGCAGTATATTAGGCATACTGCATTCTGAGCTGTTGCAAACAGATCTATTCATGGATGACCCCAAAGGTGAAATACCCGAGCTTGTATCTGGGGGTTGAGTTCCCACTTGTGCGATGTGAGCTGAACGCTGCTCAGGGAGTCTGCTAGACAATTGTCTTTGCCTGTGATGCATAGTGCAGAAAGGGAAATATGTTGCTGTATCACCCAGTTGAAGTTTCCTATAGTGAGGCCATTCAGTTGGGGGGAATGTGTCCCACCTTCTTTGTTTAGGTACCATAGTACCAAGGGTTGTCCGTAAGGACACGAACATGGTGGCCTGTGAGGTGAGACTTGAAAGAACGAAGGGCCATATAGACAGCTGTGAGTTCCAGGAAATTGATGTGCTGGGACTCGTGAGAGTCGTGAGGCATCTGTGACCAGGATTCTCGATATGGGTGGTGTGACAAACGGCATGCCCTGTAGGAGATTGTGTTCCAGAGAACACCAGTGTAGGGTTCCTGAATATCTTGTGGTACCATGAACTTGGTCCTGCGGGCATTGACATGTCCATGGAAAACCTTGAGGAACCAGGACTGGAGCAGTCGCATGTGCAACAGTGCCCATCTTACGACTGTGACAGTCGATGCCATCAGTCCGAGAAGTCTCTGTAGCATAAAGGCTGTTGTGTTCCCATCCTGGAAGATCCTGAGCGCCAAGCCGGAGAGTATACGAGCTCTCCGGTGCGGGAAGTATGCCCTGTTGGAGACAGAGTCCAGGATTTCATCTACAAATAATGGTTTGTGACGGTGTAAGGTTGAATTTCTCCTTGTTCACTTGGAGACTGAGAGAATCCAGGAGGTTCAGGACGAACGTTATTGCCTTTGTCAGGCCTTCCTTAGTCCTGGAGACCAGTAGCCAGTCATCGAGATACAGGTAAATTTCTATTCCTTGAATGCGTAAGAAAGCACAAATTACTGCCATGCATTTGGTGAAGGTGTGGGAGGCTGTGGACAGTCCAAATGGTAGCACTCCGAGTTGAAACATCTCCTCACCGATAACGAAGCGGAGATACTTATGGTGGATATCCAGGATTGCGATGTGAAAATAGGCATCCTTGAGGTCCTCTGATGTGAACCACATCCCCGGTCGAAGGAGTGGTAGGATCGACACGAGGGTGGTCATTCGAATTTATTTGGGTTTTATAAACTGATTTAGCCCTCTTAGGTCTAATATAGGTTGAAGGCCTCCATCTGTACCGGGAGAGGAAACCGTCCCGTATGCAATAAAGAATTACTCTCTTGATAGCTCTTTTGTTGAGAAGGATGGTAGTTTCAGAGAGAGGCTCAATTTAGACAACATATTAGACAATGGAGGGGTAAATAGTGTACTGACCGTACGTTAGGCAGGCGGAGCTCCACACACGACATGCTGCAGCTGACACTGCCCGGCACCGACAAACGCACCGGCTGCAAATAACGTACGCAGCCGTGATGGACAGCCCGCCCACCATTTTGCCCGCCCACCAACCACCGCGAGTCCTCCCAGAGGTATCCCAGCACACACTGCGGTTTGAAATCGATGGGTGCCGCCATTGAAGCTGCAGGAGAACACACCTCTCAAACCCCATTGGACGTGCACAGGCAATGGGCGGGACACACTAGCCCCGACTGGAGAAGCAGACAGGACGAGCGGCCATGCCTACACAGCACCGCCCCCCGCCCCACCACAGCGCCCCAACCGCATGCCAGGCAGCCCATCCCAGGGAGGGTGCCACGCCCACCCTACACGGGAGGCATGACAGCCGCAAGGGCAACCCATATCCCCGAGCCCCCATGCAAAACAACCCCCCCTGCGGGCAACCACCCACACACACAGGAATGAAGGCAAGAGAGGGGGAAAGTGAAAAAACTTTATTCAGCGGGGAGTGTAAAACTGGTTACATGGGCACAAGGCCACTGCGAAGCAAGGGGAGAGTCAACGGAAAGGCCAGGCATCCCCGGGATGAGAGAAGGTGACAGCGGCGAGGGCACAGCAGAGTGGGCACCTCCAAGCAGCAAGCGCCGGAAAGGGACAAAGGGAAGGCGGAGAGTGGCGCCATGCCAGGAAGCAACTGTAGTCCACAGAACGAGACCCACCGCCCCAGGTCACACGGGGTGGGGGTAGAGCTGCCAGATCCAGTCACCAATGCTCTTGCGCACCCGGGACGCCTCCAAACGGGTGCGCCGCTCCCCAATGGTATTCGCGTGCCCGGGCAATGGCGCAGCGTCACGCCCGTCCACAGCGATGGCATCCGCGTCCTCGCCCGCCTGGGGCAGTTCAGAGTGCTCGGCCAGTAACACGGCCCCACGGGACTCGCAGATGTTGTGCAGGATGCAGCAGCTGACCATGACGTAGGAGATGATGTTGGCCTGCAAGTCCAGCAAGCTAAACAGGGAGCGCTAATGCTCCTTCAGATGCCCAAAGGCTTGCTCCGCGGGCAGGTGGGCATGGCAGTGGTAGTAGTTGTACTGACGTTGCACTGCGGTGCGGGGGTAGTGATACGGGGCCATAAGCCACGGCTGCAGGGTGAAGGCCTGGTCGGCCAGGACCCACCACCTGCCCGCACACAGAAGTGGGCCCGGACTTCAGGAAGCGGCCCAACGACAGCTTGGCAGCCGGGGGGAGTTCCAGAAGATGGCTGTGTCGTGGCTCCGGTTGGACACGCCCACATACACATCCAGGAACCAACCCTTGGCATCCACCACAGCCTGGAGAACCATGCCGTAGAAATGCTTGCGGTTGTAGACCTCCTCGCCATGTGGGGAGGGGCCAGGATGCACACGTGGGTCGAGTCCAGAGCCCCCACTGTCCGCAGGAAGCCCAGGGCACGGAAGCCACGCATGTTCTCCTTCTCATCTCCCATCCGGATGATGTCGGCCAGGTACAGCTCGTACAGCATGCTCACCGTCTCCTGGAAGATCTCACAGGCGGTGGACACAGCCACCCCAAAGGTCGTCGACAGCGGCAGGTACCCCACATTGAATGCCAACTTGTACAGCATCAGGCCCAGACTGCGAGAGACTGGAATGCACGGGTGCATGACGGTACACTCCTTCTGCAGGATAGGGGTCACCTCGGCCACCAGCACCTCGAACGTTGTGGGGGACATGCGGAAGCTCCCACGGAAACGCTCGTTGTCCCAGTCCTCCAAGTTCTGCATCTCCGTCCACACGGCATCTGTCCAGGGGAGCACCCAGCGGCGGACTGTCTTGTGCTCATCAAGGAGTTCGGCCGACGTCGCTGGGGCAGGGTCCGTAGTGTAGGGCTTCCTCGGCCGTGCCGCTGGCCAACGCCCCCGCGTTCACCGTGCCCCCATCATGGCGGCGAAGCAGCAGCAGAATGGCGGCCCGCAAACAGGGCAAGGCCTCCGCAACACCGAGAGGCCAACAACCATCATCCATCCCGAACACTGGCTCTGCGGGCAAGGCACCACCCAGGTGGTGCAGCCGGGCATGTAGCACGTCCTCCTCATCGCTGTTGCCGTGGTTCAGCGTGGCCGCCTGTATTGCCACGTGCAAGCAGGCCATAGCGAGCTCCCTCCGGGACATAGTTGCCAGTGCTGGAGTGGCCAGAGGGGAGGCAGGCATGACGGGAGGGCTGGTGGGTGTGACGGAGCGGGAGGGCAGAGGGAGGGGTGGTGATGCTCCCAGAATGGGACAGCCCACTACAGGAGTGTGGGAATGGGAGGCTAGGAGGCATTTGTTATGGCTGAAGTGCACCTGCAAGTGAGGGGAGTGAAAGGAAGTGGCCGCAGGGGGGAGAGCGCAGGACGAGGCGAGGGCACTGCAGAGGGGGGAAGGGCGAAGGCGCTCCAGACGTCGAATGCGATGCAGGACTTCTCCCAGGGCCAACTCCAAAGCATGGAGGCGTGCAGCCTCCCTGGGGGGGAACAAGAGAGGAGAGGAGGGGAGGGGAAGGTGGGAGGACAGCCATCAGTGACACGGAGGCCAGAGCCATTCCCGTGCACCCGGCCCATATTACCCGTTAACCAACTTCCACGGCGCAGGGCCCTGCAGCGTCGGGCAGTACGGCTCGCGCAGAGCCCCCCGAACCTGTAGGGTGCTGCCATCTCAACGGGAGCGGCCTGCAATGAGGGGAACTGGGGCAGGGACAGAATGGCATCCAGGGTTTGCAACAATGTAACGGGGATGCTGCATCTACATGGCCTTGAGCGGGCAAAATGGACCAAGGGAGGCGGTTGCCAGAGTGACAGGAGGCGAGAGAGGTCTTATCACGCCATGGGGTGCGGGTGACACATCTACTGTCTATTGCCAGTGGCCCTCAGCGGATGGGCCAAGGGGCTCATTGCATGCCTGGGACTCAGTACATGTCATGGTGGGAGGGGCACTCCGCCCCCTTCTCCTCCACCTCCATCCCCTCCTCCTCTCCCTCCTCGTCGGATTCTGGTGGGAAGTCCCGGGCCCGCTTCGCCCGGCTGCCTAAGCATCACCGCTCCTGCCCTCCGGCCTCCCCCACTGCCATCCCTGAGGCACCTGCTGCTGCCGGCGTCACTCGTAGGGTCTGGTATGCTGCGGCAGCTGGCGGCATGTAGGGGGTGGGCTGCGGGGGGCCATGGTACGCTTCCCGGAATGACTGGGCGAGCTCCCTGAGCACCTTAGTTTGACGGTCGATGGCTGCTGTGCGCTCGCGCATACCTTGGCCGATGATGGCATCGGTGGCTGCCATGGCCTCGGTCATCCCATTGACATGATCCACCAGACCTTGGTGCACATCCCGCCTTGCTTCCCATATGGCTTGGGCACAATCTTCCACGGCTTAGGTGGCCGTGCGCGTGGCCCAGACAGTGAAGATGCGCTCCTTGGTGCGCCTGGCCTCCTCCTTACCTGCCATGCATGCGTCCCCCTGTCACCTCTGTGGCCGTGACCAGGTCCCTCGCCAAATTCAGCCGGTCTGCCTTGAACCTGTTGCACATATGGGCACACATCTGTGCGTTGGTCAGGGGACGGGCTTGTGCGGCCGGGGTGCTACGTCCTCACTGGAGGGTGGGGGCGGGGGCTCCTCCTCTAGGGGGGCTGCACCCACCATCTCCACGACCTCCGCCTGTGGAGGGCCCTCGATCTCCTCCTTGAGCATGGCCTCCCTGACCAGGAGCTCGGCTTCCAGAGGCGGATCCTCTTCCATTGCCTCTAGTTCCACGAAGGTGTCGTCGATGGCCTGCATATCGATGTTCAGCAGCTCATCCTGGGACGGTGACAGTTCTGGCTCCAGAACGTCGCCCACCTGTAGCTCCATGAGCTGCTCCAGTGCTCCCTGCAACTCCTGTGACACCGGCCCAGTCTCCATCATGGCTTCCCTGATGTTGCAGGCGAACCCCTCCACCATGCTGCTGTGCCTCACCGACCCCGGCCGCTTAGGCGGTGCAGCCATGTTCCTGCCCTGCTCCCCTTGTGGCGCCGGCCGGACGTGTGTTCAAGGCGGGCGTCCTTGGGCACGACGGCCCTGGTCCATCGTCCTCCTGTTGCATCTCTGGCACTAGCGGAATGGGTATGGGGTCCTCTACCTGCAACTCCACACAGATCAGCCATAGGAAGGCGTGGGGCTGTTGGTGCTGGAGGAGGCTGTCGCGGGGAAGGCGCCCCTTGAGGAGCGGGCTGTCCTGGGCGGCACAGATGCTGGTTGCAGCAGTAGTGATGGGCTATGGGATCCCGTGGGCCCAGTCCTCGGCTTCATCATGCCCGGCCATGGTTCTAGTGCTGCCCTCGCCGCCTGCATGCTGGTGGGTGGCGGTCATTGGGCGTCCCTCCGTGGCTGCGGCTTTGGTTCCTGGGTAGCGGTGTCCTCCTCGCGGCAGAGCCCTTGTGCCTGCCGGGCTCGTTGTCGCATGCACAGTGGCTCGACGGTGGCAACACCGCTGCCTGCCATGTGACCTGGCATGATGTCGTGGCGCTCCTCCAGCAGGCGTGCCAGTTCGTCGTAGAAGGGTATGGTGCGTGGCTGATGCCAGTTCTGTTATTGTGCGTGACTGTCTCCTTGATCTTCCTCTTGAGTCCATGCAGCATGTCCTTGCATTGCTTCTCGCTGCAGTTGTGTCCCCGTTTCCCCATCTGCCTGGCGAACCATGGGTAGAGCTGGTCGTGCCTGTCTGTGGCCATGATCCTCCTGGCTTCCGGGCTGCCCCACAGTTCCATGAAGTCCCCGATCTCTGCCTCGGACCAGTGCTGCACTCTGTGTCTTCCCAGGGGGTGGGTCCTGGCTTCTTCCCTACCCTGGGATTTGGGAGCCGGTGTCCTCAGGCTGGCAGCCCTGGTCTCCTCTCCGTCTGGGTCCATGGTGCCGGCGGGGGGGTGTTACGGTGGTGCCGGGTGTTCCTGCCCTGTCCTGGTGTTCCCTGTCCCGTGTGCTTGTTGGATGGTGGGTGCTGGTGGGCTGATGTGCTTGCTGGGAATGTGCCCTGTGTGGAGGCGTTGTTGTTGCTGGTCGGGGGCACTCCGTGTCCTTGGGATTGTTGCGTATACCTTCGGCTGTTTCCCACAACATCCGCAGGTGGTCGATCGGCGACCATGGGCACCCTTTGCCTTGGCGTTCTGCATGACTTGGGGATGTGCATGGCCGATGCTCATTGTCCGACCATGTTGGGTGGATGGGGGGGGGACTCGGCGATCGATGCTTCCACGGCCCGCCTGCTTCCAGGTGAGGCGAGGGGTGAGCTGGCTGGGCCGTGGTGGTGGGGGTCGCCTGGGATGCTGTGCTCCCTGGTGGGTGGGCGGGTGATGCCCCTTTTTCCTGGGCAGCTGGGAGTGCCTGGGGATGTTGGTTGTCCCGTTTCCTTTCCCATCCTTTGCCCTGGTTCCCTTCTGGCGTCGTCCCTTTCCCATTTGGGTGGCTGACAGAACGCATGGGGCGCGTGCTTGCAGGAGCTCGCCCCTTGTTGAGCTCCGTGCCAGCTTCCTGGTAGGGGTTGCAAGCATCATTGGTTGCTATGGCGGCGCGGCCGGCGAGCTGTTGGGGGTGTGGCTCCATTCTGCCGCTCTTGCCTCTTGCCTCTCTGGTCTGTTGTGCTAATGTACTCAATGCAGGGGATTAACGCACGCACCCTCCAAACAACATTTTAGTCAATTGAGTTTACTTGAAACAACATGCATGCGCATTGTTTCCCTCCATTGTTTAATTCTCCCGATTAGCGTACTGTGAGTTGTGTGTGCATTGTGTGTTACTCCCCAGATGACAGACAGTTGTTTCCCTAACCCTCCGTTGCTTAATGTGTCGTCCAAATTAAGCCAGAGAGTAGTTGATGGCGGTGTAATCTTTATGGTACCTAGAGGAGGGAGGACTTTGAAATCGATGTGGCAAACTGGATAATCTTGAGAACCCAGTTGGTGGTAATCGGCACCAGTTCTGAAGGAATTTGCAGAGAATTGTTCCAAACAACTTGGGTTGATGCAGACGGGATAGAGAGAGGTTGCAGAAGTCAAAGGCGCCGCCTGGGTGGCTGGTCGTTCCATGGATGAGATTGGTGAAACCTGTTAGGGGCCTGCTGCTTCCGTGATTGGTTTGGAGAATTAAACCTAGGTGCCCTTTCAGTATACTGCTGTGGTTAGTAGTATGGTTGGGGGCGAGACCAATGTCGTTGTTTATAAGGTGGTTGCTGGAATTGGGGGGATAAGCCCATCTTTCTGGCTGTGGTCTTAGCCTTTTGAATTGCCTTCATGGATTCATCAGTGCCGGCGTTGAATAAACCTTCTCCATCAAAGGGGAGGTCCTTAATAGGGGAATGGGCCTCGGGTGTGAGTCCCATCGAACAAAGCCATGCTTGGCGATGCAGGGCTACTGCACCAACCATAAGGTGGTGGGTAGTATTAAGCTGTTGTCTGGAGAGGCAGAGGGCTTCCTTTTGGAAGACTTGCGCCAGTTGTCTGTGTTCTTCAGGGAGATTGTTACACAGAGGTTCCATTTTTCCCCATAAAAATAATTGATAGCGTGACATCATCGCAAGATAAGCTGCTACTCTTAGTCCCAATGCTGTTGAAGAGTAGACATGCCTGCCCAGCATGTCTAGGCAGCGTCCCTCCTTATCCGCTGGTGAAGCATATATTTTTTGGGATTTGTCTTGAGAAGACTCAACAATTATTGAATTTGGATGAGGATGAGTAAAAAGAAAGGCAGCATCCTTTTCTTGGACCTTATAGAGAGATTCCAGTCATCTCGATGTTGAGGCCATAGTCGCTGGTGCTTTCCAAGATTGCTTGACCGTATGTAGTAGAGTCAGTAAAAAGGGAATCGATACTGGAATTGTGGCTTCAGCACACACGACATCGAAAACCGGGTCGGAGATATGTTCAGATGGTTGCTGTGCCTCGATACCCAAGGCTTTTGCCATATGGAGGATTTGGTCCAAAAAATGAAATGTGTTCTGCGAAGGTGAGGCTACTTCCTGTGTTGCTACAATATCGTCAGACGATTGAATGGAAGGTGGTACCGAGGAATATGAAGAAGAGTCTGACTCATAATCCTCATGTGAATAGGGAGAAGTCGGAGGACGTGTGTGCTTGGAGTCCTCTGCAATAGGGTGCACTATGGTATCACTAGGTGGTTGTGTTCTTGGATGAAGTGGTGATGGTGGCAGAGAAGGCACCTGAATGACTTGTAGCTGAGAAATACTACTCACTCCCTCACCATCTTGGGTAGATAAACCATGCCGTTCCGGGACCAAATGGGTCATTGGAGACTGCTTTCTAGGTGGCATCAGTGTTGATGGTCGGTCCCAACCTACATCAATGTCCTCCTGTGGAGGTCTTGACAAGGACGCTGATGAGGCGGGGCATTCTTTCAGTGGTGAGGGGAACCATAGAGGAATCGATCATGGCTGGAAATAATCACCGTACTGATCAGCGTCTCATTGCCAGTCATAGTAATGATATGACGGCCGAGGTGGTATTGACCACTGGGAGGAATTGTCCCATTCTCTTGGTGGAGATTTGTGATGAGTCCACTGATCCCTGGCATAATAGTCTCAGGCGTTGTAACACCTTAGGTCCGAGGATAAAGTGAGCTATTGTCACTTGGTACTGGCCCCGAGGAGGGCACGGAGCAAGTTCCAGTCCCGGACGGGATGGATCTCTGATTTCTCCCTCTGATATCGACATCACAGGAGTGGCATCCATACTTGGTATCGACAGGTCGGTATGAGCCACCGGTACCGAAATAGGAAGTAGGGATGTGTATCGTATTGTTAAAATGTCTGATAACGATACAATAAGGTTGTTATTGGACATCCAATTAATAATAATGAAATGATAGAAAGACCTCCAATAAATATTTGATCCAAAAAATTTCAGCCCAATTATATTGGATTATCAGACTGCCATATAAATAAACCTATAACTTCTGTATTTTAAAAGTTAGAGGCTTGAAACTTGGTCACAGTGCTTATGGGGTATGCCTAAGTATGTGTATGAAATTTGAGATTGATCCCCCCAACCCTCAATTTTATATGAATTTTTGAAAGATCGTGCAACTTTTTGACAGGTCTGAATGAATGCACTTGGCGAGCTGTCATTCTGACCTGTCAGAACTTAAACGTTCTTTAATAAATTCATATAAAATCGAGGGTTGGAGGGATCGATCTCAAATTTCATACACATACTTAAGCATACCCCATAAGCATTGTGACCAAGTTTCAAGCCTGTAACTTTGAAAATACAGAAGTTATAGGCATTTGTCTAAAAAAAATCCGCTCTATAAAATATCGGATTTCCAATAATTATCCTGAAGACAATATGATTAACCTATGATATTATCGGAGACGATAATGTTTTTGGTCCGAAATTCCGATAATGATAAAATATGATATTTTCGGGCGTGCACATCCCTAATAGGAAGTTGTTGTATTGGCGACCCCAGCAAAGGTGGGGGAGGCAGAATTGATGGCGCAGCAGTCTTTTGGATCGATCGAGGTGACTTACTCTTCCTATGCTTCTTATGCACCTCTGGTGTCGATCATGTTTTCTTTGAAATCTTTTTTGGCATAGATACGGTCAAAGAAAGCCCAGATGTCGGAGAATCCAAAGAAGCTGGGTCCATTGTGGATGTTGTAGGCTGGCAATGAGTAGTGTCAGACATCGCAGTATTCTTAGATTTAGAAGTGTCAGTGGCCTCCAGTGCTCGGAGATGATCCGTATGATGGCGTTTTGTTTGTTTAGTAAATTTTGAGCAAAATTTGTAAGTCTCCACTATATGGGCCTCTCCAAGGCACAGCAAACACAGCGAGTGCCCATCCGTAGGTGGGAGCTTGCTGCCGCAATTGATACACTTGCAGAAAGGGGCCCTAACGGCCATACGGCCCCACTCACAGAAAAATAGTAAAAGAAAAAATGAATGATATAATCATAATCATAATCATAATCTTTTTAAAATGTTTTTTTAAAGAAAAACAAATGAGAAAGAAAAAAGGAAGAAAAAACTCGACACTATTCTCGTCACAAGAAAACAGAAGTTCCCCACGATGCGTCTGACTAGAAAGGCAGTCGAAAGAGAACTGAGGAGAGGAGCGGGAACCCATGGATATGCACAGTGGACAGTGGGGGAGGGGTTCCCACAAAAATGTTTTTTCCTCAGCTTGGAAGTTTTCTGAAATGAGCTCCGCGTAGGCGCAGAGCCCATAATGTGTGATGCACAGAGACCTCAATGAAGAACAGCTCTTCCACATGTCAGCCATCTTTGGAGAAGCTTTCCACATAATTATGTGGAAGCGCCACATGCCTCTCCTGTGCTTTCCTGGCAGCATCAGACATTGGCACAGAACCTCTTCTTGCTGCCAGGGTGACCCACATGGCAAGCTGTTCACAATGGCATGGATCCCATGTTGAACAGATGTCATTCAGAGGCTGGTCCAGAGGCCTTCACCCAGCCATTGTTGTCTACCAGAAAGTTTTCAGTTTTCATGGGGAAGTTCCTAGAGCCACTACGTGACTCATGTCATGACATTTGATTCACTGCATGGTGAGATGTTAAAGAAAACCAGTTCCCCCACAATGAGACTGGTAATTCACAACTAGATGCCACATGGTACATGTCTATCTGTGTTCATGAATATGAACACAAAATCTGTCTTTGCTCAGATGGAAACTGCAGTCGGAGATGAACCATAATATTTAAGAGTGCTGACAGCGATTCTGAGAGCTGCTTCCCTTCACATTTGTTACCAGAGGTCCAAACAGCTTGTGCACATTTTTTAGATGACACACAAGCCTGCAAAACTGATTCCACAGGAGGGAACATTGAGTTAAGTATGTACAGTGATCCCTTCTCAGACCACCTTCAACTCTCTCTCTCTCTTTTAAAAAGTAACTTAAAAACATCATAACCTTTCTCTCTGTAATTTCCTGCAGAGGGCAAAGGGCAAAAACCAAAACAAACTCCAGAACACTCATTAGAAATGGCACAGTGCTCCTGACTTTGTCTGGTGTTTATTTTTTTTAATTACTTTTTTTTAAAAAATTAAAACTCCTAGATATAGCTCTTATAGATGACGGGATCTGCTCATCTAGTCCTGTGCATGAGTATCTTTACACTACTGCTTAAACCAGCTGTGCTTAAAACAGGATTTAGCTGCCACCTGGAGGATTCCAGAAGTGTTGGACACATTTTCCTTCACAGTCTGGTACTCAGCAACCACATTGTTGAGGGAGGGTGGTGGAGAGGGAAGGTGTGTGCATGTGTGCGTGTGTGTGTGTGAGACAGAGACAGAGAGAGAGACACACACACACACACAGAGCGAGAGCGAAAGAGAGAGAGAGAGAGAGAGAGAGAGTTTTTCACTTTTCTGGAAATGTGAGAATGTGTATCCCCTTATTAAAAGAGAATATGCAAAAGAGGAATCATAAAGGGCAGGGAGCATCCATACAGTACTGTGTTGTTAGGTACTCTTGCTTATCCGTAGCGGTGAGGGGTTCCAGGGACAAGCTTAGCAGGGCTTGGCTTCCTGTTAAAGGAAGGGTCACTGGAAATATATGGTGTTTCTGTAGTATCTGACATATTCAAATATAGATGAAGAACATAGGTGGAGACAGAAGCAACAAATTCACTGCCCATCATCAGATCCCCCTGAGAGGCACACCCACACCTCAAGACCTTCTAGGCTTCAGAGAATGATTTGCCTTTCCATGAGCCTATCTATACTACTGTTTTAAAATGGTTTAAAACGGTTTATAACAGTAGTGACAACTGTTGGGGTCCAGGACACACTCCATATACAGTTTTCAAAACGTTTTCAAAGTGTTATGTCCAGCGTGTGTAGATAGGCTCCATGTCTCATCCTGTCTCTGTTCCAACAAAAGCTTCTATTTTCCCCTCACACACATACACCTGAACACCTAGCATCAGATGACCCCAAGTTCTAGTTTTATGAAAGAGGGAGAAAAAAAATCTATCTTGGCTCCTCTTCCTTGTCTTTTTTCTAAACTAAAAAGTCCCAAATGTTGCAACCTTTCCTCACAGAGGATGGGCTGCAGCCCCTCAATCAAGTTGGTTGCGCTTTTCTGCACTATTACCAGGTCTATGCTATCCTTTTAAAGTTGTGGCAACCAGAACTGTTCGTAGTGTTCCAAGTGTGGTTGTACCACAGATTTGTATAGAAGTATTTCAATATTGGCAATGTTATTGTTAAACCTTTCTCTATTGATCGCTGGTAGGGGTGTGCGCTCCACACCGAAAATCGGGGTGGTGGGGGGTGGTTTCCGATTGACAATAATAGCATGGTTACCCGAAAACAGAGCGGTTTTCTGATGGGTAAACCGACGGTGTGGGGAGAGGGACCCCCTCCAAAAATCGGAGAAGAGTATTGCTGCATCGGAGCTCTGCACCAAATTTCGGGGAGGAGCGGACCTGCTCTGCACATCCCTCATCGCTGGCACTTAGTTCGTCTTTTTCACAGCTATCACCCACTGTGTTGACATTTTCACTGAGCTGTCTTCCATGACCCCAAGATCTATTTCCTGGTCAGCCACTGCCAGTTCAGTGTATATGTGAAGTTATTATTTTTACCTCAGTGTTCATTAAGACAGATTGATGGACCTGTAACTTATCTGTCACTTTAGTCCTGTACAGTCATACATGCATGTGTCCTGTGTAGGAATGTATGGATTTTATAAAGTCCATTCTGTCTGCATTTTGTGAATTGTTAGATGCCTTTCATTTCAATGTCCTCTCATTGACACAATCAGATTTTTTCCAGTTTTCCAAAATTGCACAAATTTGCACTTGCAAAAATGTGCAAGCCCCCCCTCCCCCATGTGTATTTTCATGCTTTAGCCTATGGGGGAAATGTGCATATTTGGCCAGTAGCTTTTTATTTTACATATTTTTCTAAGACTAAATTTCTGTAAAATTCCAGAAAGTAAAAAAATCTGGTCAGCAAGTCCACGAAATCTGTGCAACTAGCAAAAAGCCGATCTGCTGTGGAACTTGCAGAATAGATTCATAGAAATCCAAACTCATTTGGTTCCATTGTGGATTTCTCCGATCAGTAGGACAGGAGTGGCTTGTTATCTTGACTATAAAACCTGTGCTGATAAGAGTTAATTTTGACGCCAGCTGCAGTAAAATGGAAACGTGGGCAACTTGAGAGAGAATGTAAGTTTATTTGACGAGTTCTGGATTTAAATTTATTCCAGCATTTTTACTTTTTTCATGGTTGTTAAAATGGGGATTTACATTTGCCTTTAGAAAGCGTTGAACATCTCAAAAGGAGAAATATTGGCCATACAATTGAGGCTATTCATATTAGAAAGCCCAGGCCATAAGATTTGGATACACAGTATTTGGCTTTGCAGTTCCTGGTAGGTTAAATAATTTTTTAAATATATGTTTTTAGTAAAATTAAATATTTTCCCTTTCCCACCAAACATTGTATTTTACTTCAATTTATGTTTTTATTCTTACATGTTTTTATTATAGTAAAGGTCACTGAAGAAGGCACAAGAAGTGTTGAAATGCGTTTGACCATCAATCTATTCTTGTTTATTTTATCATTGTATTAAATTATATGTACATTTATATTACTTGCTTTTATCATTTTTCAATGTGTTACAATTCATTTATAGATGATTGAATATTTGTTGTTTAAATACTATTCCTTAACTGGTTGTTTGGGCAGATTCTATGAAGCCAGAGTGCTGGCCTGAATGTCCAGGCAGTAGTGGTAAATGAATGTTGATCATCTGGGACTACCTAGCAAGCTGGCAGAGGTTCACCACTGCAACACCTGGTGGGAGTCTTGCTAGCTGGTTGGATAGGTGGACATTTGCGGAGACCCAGACAGAGACCTGCAACACGGAGACTGGCTCCCCCTTCCTGGGAACCTCGTAACAGGGGAACCATATCGTGCTTTTTCAGAAGTTCTCAGTCCTGTCTGGATAGAAGGCCAATGCCCAGTGAACATCCAAAGTATGGAAAGAAGACTCTGAAGGGCATGGATGCATTAGGGAAGAAGGCTGAGAGGGTATGGTCTTATAGTTTATATCTAGCATATGGGAAGATCCACCATTGACTTGGAAAGCATAGGGAACCCATAAAAGTCTTGTCTAGCTAATTGACAGGTGTGTCCTCTAAGTCTTCCTGAGGAAGGCTGCAGCCAGGATTAGGCCTGGGGGCCAAATACAGCCCTCCAGTGTTTACCAGATCCCCTTTCCCCAGCCCCAGCTCTTTTCTCTTGATCATTGCTTGTTTGTTTTCCTGGCTTTCTGTGTAGTATTCCCGTCATTCTAAATGGTTGAACTGCCCCTCCTAAGGCTTAGTTACTGGCATTAAGTGTTATAAGCTAAAACATGGTGGTATTTTTGAAATTTTGGGCCCTCCCCTTTTGCCTTTGGCTCCACCCACTACTTGGAAAGGAGCCACCAAGCGCTCCGCTGATGTGAATTTGGCTTTCAGGCTGAAAGAGGTTCTGAGCAAATGTGCTCCTTGCCACAGGTGCCATTTGCCTGTCAAGGAGCAATGCTGGGTCTAGACATAATTGTGCCCTTAATGGAGAGCCTAACCCCACCCAGAACAGGCTGTACAGCTATTAACTCATCAGCAGTTCCTCCTACTAATACACCTTCCATAATCCATGTGTAGATTAAGCTTCAGTTTGTTAGCTCACACGCAGCCCTTCACTGATTTCAGACATTGGCTGAAGGCATCCGCAGCTTCTCTGAAATCTGAGAAAGACAGAGCTGGTTCTCATCAGCATATTGATGAAATTGCAGCCCAGCCCAGCCTCTAAATCCCAAAACTCCTGATAAACCTCCCCAAGTTTTACATAGCATACCTTACTATTAGGTGAATCAAAGTTAGCAAACAAGTTGAATTAAAAGTAATTTTCACCTTTCCAGGAGTTAAAGCTAAATGCCAAAGTTTAGTTGGCTAAAGTGAAATGGTGCCTTGTGAATTCATAGTAATGTTTTCTAACATATAACTTAAGGTTCAGATCTAAGGAAGTCTTGTATATATCTCTTAAAGCCTGTTTCCATTGCACTGGCAAAATTTAAAAGTTAAATTCTGCTCTCCATTTTCACTTGAATGAATCTCAATCCAGTGCTTCCCTTTCATTTAATCCCAAACCTCCCAAAGGACCTGTGGATTTCAACTAGGGTTGAAGACAACTACTAGATATATTTTTGCTTGTAAATAGTAGCTTTTTTGTACACACTTTGTGGATTTGATTTGAACTTTCTACAGTTCTGGAACTGCCCTTTAAGTTATGCTTACAACACAATCTGGTGAGAATTTAGCAAGTTCTTACTTGAAATAACCCAATGTCTGGCACACTGCTTCGCGGCACTTGTCAAATGGCATGCTTCTACTTCTTACTTTTATATAGATCACACCACATCAAGATTAAAATGACTGAATTTGGGGAGATGATGTCATTGCACGGTCAAGAACCTAGAATTAACATGTTTCATCTTAGGTGCCAGGAGAAAGGAACTATGTAGAAAATTAGCTCTTCTTGTAAAAATGATTAAAAAAAAAACTTCAGTGAGAAGATCAGGTTGCTCTTTCATGTAGGGCATAACGAAAAGATGAAGTTTCTGCTTCTTTGATGAGTCATTTATTAGGTTTGATAATGAAGGAAGTTCTGAAAAAGCGAACAGCCTTATTTTCCTGGAAAAAGGAGTACACTTTCACATTCTTGAGTGGTATACTCATATTCACTCCATTTTGTGGAAGGCAAGCATGTCATCTTACAATCGATCTATGACATCTATATTTATTGTAGCCCGCTGGCTAATTTTAAGAGGAAATAATATAGCAGCTTTATAGATGTTCCTGTAGTCTTCTGAGATATGCATGAACATACATCAGTTTAATTTCTGATATCCACAAATATTAAGAAGCATTGAGTCAATCTTACACAACCACTGTTGATAATTCTCAAGTACAGCACGCCCTGAGCCGTATACTGATATAACCTGTATATATAAGTACAATTCTGCATTTTACTACAGATCAGGGATTCGAACGTCCTAATCCAGAAGACAAAAAAGAGCCTTTTTATCGTGATTCATAAAATTGGGAGTCAGAAATCCTTGATCTATGCAAATCGTCAGTGATCTACTAGTAGATCCTGATTTATGGTTTGCCCAAACCTATTTCATGGCAGTTTGTTGTTTGACTCAAATTATGCTATTGTGGCAGAGCCAGTGGATAGAGAACCATGTCACTGGGTGAATGCAAACACAGAAGTCCTACACAAATGATGTCCCCAAAGAGCTGTAGCTGAGCTCCTCTGCACCCCCACCTTTCAGCAAACTGTTGCCAGATTTTGCTTGGAATCTGTATCACAGAACCTCATCATTCTGTTTTTGTTCAAAGCTTTAATGGGGGCCAGGGGAAGATGGGATGAACACACCAAATGTAACCTTCTCCATACCATTGTCTCTTTCTTTTCGCCTCAGAGAAGTGCTTAGGAGTAGCATGGCAGCCACGCTCCTCAGTGATTTTCCCATCTCACCACAGGCAAGTGATCCCAAGCATAACCGGCTTTAAGGAATGCCAGGGTTTGTCTTATCCCTTTCTGCTTTGTCCCCATCGATTTGTAACCGCCCCCCACCCACTGCCTTCTCTATTCACGGAAGTGAGAGGGAATGGAAGCTTTCTCCCTTACAACTGGAGGCTATTAGGTGCTGCTACTTGTTGACAGTGGGGAAGCCAGTCTGTGACTGGAGCTCTTCTTTGCATAGAAAATGAACAGCAGCAAAGGAGAGAAATACCCATCATCCCCCCCCCCCCTGTTCAATATCATCCTCCCCAAGCTGTTTCACCTGCCCCATCCCCAGCTCCAGATGTTTATTTAACTTTGTAAGATGATGCATGGTTGTAAATCATGCTGGAAACCTATCGATGTACAGCAAACTCCTCTCTTTAGACCTTCCTCTGCAATGTATTCACAGGGGCGCAGGGAACGTGGAGACAGGATCAGACGGCACAGCCTGCTCGCCCACTCTGTGTGAGCATAATTGCATCAAGAAGAACACCTGAATAGGGCTGATACAGAACGCAAATCAGATGGTTACACTGCTATGAAAACAAAGAGAATCTGAGCTCTCTCTTGCAATCATATAATTCTTTAAGAAAATAGCATTTTCAACATGGGTTGCTTGTAAGCCATGACATCAAGGCATTCGACTGTTAAAAACGAAGGCCAATATTCTACTCATTAACATAATTGTTTATTTATGAAATTTGGAGTTTCGGGTCCTTTACTGACCAAGGTGAATGCAGATTTGGAAACAAACCATTTGTCTTATTTGCTAAAATTACTCTTGCTTTCAGAGACACACGAGAGAACGAGCCTGTGTACACCTGCCTTTAACATTTGCAACTTGCGCTCAGTTGGGTAAAACAAATAATTAGTAAAGGCAGACAAAGGGTTGCAGAGGGCTTCAAATATATATGGATATAAAATCTCTGAAATAACAAGTTGTCTTGTTTCCTTTTTTGTCTTGTAGCCAAAATACAAATGATAAGTTGGACGCTCTTCTCACTGTTTCTCCCCCCTCCCCCCAATAGAAACAACAGTAGATAAAAAGGCTGTATGTTCTTAAAACGCATTAGAAATGGTCTGCAACCACCTGTATTCTCATCTCACAATCTATTTCTGAGCTGGTAATGCCGCAATATGGACTGGTTGAGGCGGTAGAACATGAGTTTCTGATGGATGAAAAGCTAATTATGGCTCCTTGCTACATACAGTGCCTGGTGCAATGATGTGCTTTGCATTTTCATAGATATGCTAAGACAAGAAGCAGGTTATATTTGATGCTGGCATCAATTTCAGTATTATGGAAATCTAATGGTGTTTGGGTCACAGGCATGTGGAAGGTTTCTGGGCTCAATGTTTAATTATACAAAAGTGTGGTAAAATATTTTTACTGCAGTTCCCCCAAAGATGTTTTGGCTTCTGAATAATAGAATCAACCTTCAATTCTTAGTAGAAATCCTGGTTTCCCAAATTATATTAGCACACCTCATTACAAGCATAATAATGGACAATGATTTTGTAGTCTTCAAAAACAAATACAAGAGAAAAAGAAGATTGTGCTCCTTAAGGATAACGTCTTTCTTTTTTCATGAGTAAATGACACTGAATGGCACGGATTCGATTCTTTGCTGGTGCAAATTCGGGCTGGAGTTTCAGTGTTGATTCATACCATCTCATGGCCTTCTCAAACTCCTCCTATAGGGATTGCAAATGCAAAATGATCAAGTAATATAGGTCATAGCACAGTATATACTGAGCAGGAACTAAGCTATTGGTGTTGAACTTTGGGCTAAAGTCCCTCTCTGTTACTCAAGTATGGAGATATTAAAGAGCCCAGACCAATGATAACAAGAAACTGGGTTCAATTTATTTACGCACTTGCTACAAAATCAGCACAGCGTACACTGTCATGGCAGAAGGCTATGGAGATTGCATTGCATTCACAAGAAATAACTGCTGGCCAGGTGAAGACTATTAAGGACAGAGTTTATACCTCCATTGTTACTGGTGCTTTTAGTCCACAGTATTGGAAGTATTTTACTATTAGGCCTGGTTCAACTGGAACACTAAACCACAGTTCAGTGCTATATGGATTCTTCTTGAGTTTTGGGCTCAACTGCTTCCCCCCATTCCCCAAGTTTAAACACTACACACTAGGGTTTGAACTAAATACTGAGCTGTGTTTAGTTTAAAATGTCTGTGGGGAATTGAGGTATGGATCAAATTCCTGTCCATTCCATACTGCAGCTGGCTCAATCCAATGTGAACAAAGTCAAGCCAGAAGCAATATGGCAGTAGCCCATTATTCCCACATTCCTTCAGCAACTCTGTAAGTAGCAGAGGCTGCGAAGGCTGGGAGAAGAGCAGAATGGGAAGCTACAGAGGGGCTGCACAAACTTCAAAGTGGTGAGCCTGGTAACCACCCATTTCATCTCCAGTGGAAGAATGTTTCAGGACAGGACAAACCTTAGACCCTTTACTAAAGGTCTGATCCAGGGGTCAAATCCAGCTCTTTCTGGGTCCCAATCTGGCCCTCTGAGCTTCCCCACATGTCTGGCCACACTCCTTTTCTGACCGCTGATCATTTGGTTGTCTCCCCAGCCCCACGCATTTTAACAGGTTGATATGCCTCTCCCTAAGGCTTAGTTACTTGCAGTAAGAGCTTTAAGCTACAATATGTTAGTATTTTAGTTCCCCACCCCCTTTGCCTCTGGCCCCATGTACCGCTAGAATTTGGTCCTCAGGTTGGAAGAGGCTCCCCACCCCTGGCTTAGAGGAAACAACTGGACCACTGAAAGCCCACACTAAGTGCTTCAAGACACTAGAGGGCACTCCAGTATGATGCATAGGTTAAAAGGGTTTGGGTGAGACAAACATCACAAAACCCTGTGATGAGCCAAGTTTCCTATTTCCTATAGTGAAATAGGATGAATTGGAACCTCCCAATGGAAGAGGAATGGGGCTTGTGCTCTGAGGACATTAAAAGAAAAGCACAAATATCACACTGGCCTTGTTTAGACAACATGCTAAACCATGGTTGGGCCACTAACCATTTTGCAGCAAACTATTAGGGAGCATGTTTAAATCGTGGTTATGTAGCCACCGTGGTGTTAGGAATGGTTCACACTACACGCTAAGTCATTGTGGGATATGTTGCTTTTCCATCAGGTAAAACACAGGGCTAAGCAATTATATATATAATCCAGTAAGCACATATAAAGCCTAGGCACATATATTTAATCCAATAATTAATAAGCTAAAGCAATTTTAATTTAGGAGGCACATAAGATGCCAAATGCACAGTAGTCAGAAAAGGGGCAGAAGAGCATGAGCTAAAGATAGGAACATACAGTGGAGCAGAATTGTCAGGTGTCTGTGACCTTTGAAGCGTGAAGAAAGGCACGAGACATCATGGGGGCTGTTTTGTCATGAGATGGAACTTAGCTAATGCAAGTAGGAAACACAGGTGTCTGTGGTTGGAAGTGGATGCGTGATAGTAGGGGACACAGGTAGAAATAACTAGACCATGACAGTAGGTCAAGCTCTGCTAAGATTGCTTGCAATTATAGAGGAAACAGATGATATGTGTGGGTGTAAAAGTGTGGAGGAGAGGGGAGGATGAACAAAGGCGGGGATTTTAGTATTATAATCAGGCATATCGGATAAGCTGTAACTTGTTATAGGAGGAACCTTTTCCGGCCGGGAACAGAGAATAAATGCTGTGTGATTTATGATTTTCGGTGTGTGCCAAGCTTGCATAGCCACACCCCTTTTGCAAAAGGCTGTTTTTGCAATAAAGAAACTTGTATTCATCCATCCAGATTGTGTTGTCCTTTTCTAAAACAGAATGGGCATTTCTAACATCATGGTTCACACAACACACTAAGCCATAACGTTTAGCTCAAAATGCTTAAGCACTGAACAGGGTCTCTGTGGTTTATTGGAAAAAACCAGGATCAGAAACCATACTTTGATCATGGCTTGTTTGAATAAACCATAGCTTAAACTAACCCCAATTTCTCTGTTATGTTTCAACCAGGCCATTGCATAAGGGCATAAAGTTAGATGCCTGGGCCTCAAGTAATGTGTAATCTTTGTGTAATGGTAGCTTTTGAAAAGTGGAACTACATATGTACTGTATTATTATTTTATTGTTGTTATTAAACAGATTTATATACCCCTGAACAAATTTTAAATTATCTCTATGCAGTTGCAGATTAGAAGCCGTTTGTGTGAAGCAACTGAATGCATAAGTCAGGTGATTTCAACCACATAGCATTGCATAAGAAGCCATTCCAGGTAGGACAGTCCATGGGTATTTTTAGTTGGCTACAATGAACTGGGTCTAAGACTAGGTCACAGATCTGTACTTTAGGATTTTGACTGTCAGAAAAGCATAGGAAGTTGAGTATGAAAAGCTATCACTGGAAAGTCACAGTCCTTACTTAAAACAGAATCATCCAGAAAACATTTGGAGCAAATAGGTAATCTGGTAGAAAGATAAATAAATAAATACAAATTGTTTTTACATTTTTTTAAACTCTAGTTTATGGCTCGCTCACTGACTTAGCACAATTTCTTTCCAACCTAGCACCTCCTTCTGTAAATGGAAAGAATACGCTCACATTTGCTGACTGGTGTGGCTTTTTAAGGCACTTTGAAAGGGCTTACAGTTTTTGAATGAAAGGTATGAGAATTACAAGGATCAGTTTATAAAGTATACAGCAATGGATTTGGGCAGGAAGAGATGAGTCATGTGGAGGTATGCATGACAAGATGCACCAGGTTAGCATCTTGTCAGAAAAGCATAAGCAAAGAGTGTAAAAGAAATTATATCACTGAAGAGCCGAAAGATTTCATGGAATCATCAATTGTCTATTTCCCCCTTTTCTGCTCCCTACTGTTCTTATACCAAAAGAGAGCACTTCTAACCTGCTTGCATTCTTATGTCAAGATGTTCTTCCCATCCAGTGTGCTAATTCATGACGTTAGTGTACTCCCTAATGACCCAAAAGCTCCAGACATTTATCAAATATTAGACTGGCAGAAGGATATGACAGGTCAATGGCTATTCTTCCCCACAATGTGCCCCCTAATCTCTATTTGGATGATGGATATCCCTTGATTTTAGATAAAACAGTCAAAGAATATCTCATGAGTATTACTTACAGGGAAGTGTAAGGTGGATTATAAGCAACTTCCTATTATTATAGCAATGTATATCACAAGCATTTTGACATTAAGAACTTCTTCACAGGTACTTGTACTTTCACTGTAGAAATGGCACTTGCTGTCATTTCTGCAGTTGCTCCCATCTTGCCCTGACTTGATGGAGAGACTTCAATGAAAGTAGTGTTTCCCAGCAGCATCTTTATATTTGATTGAAGTGGCATGTTGGTAGGTGCATCACTTGCATGCTATGTGTGAATAATCCATAGCAGACAATGGGATGGGTGTCTGCATGTGGATGTTGTCTGCAATGGATTATTCACATATGTAAACATGCTGCCAGAAGAACTACGTGGGCAGCCGTTTAAATCAGGCTAGGTACAAATATGCGTAAAGGGATCTTATATATAAAACTATACCCACTGTACAATAGCAGCCTGTCCTTTCCTTACTGGGAACTCAAATGGCCCTCCCTGTACCAGCTTGAAGCAGATTGTCCTGATTGAGTGGGAGAAGCCTGTTGCCAGTGCAACGAAAAATGACATGGTTCAACCAGGCAGGGCATATCATGAAGAGGCACATGGTGCTGTTTCAAGGTTGTTCTGTCCTGGGAGATGTCTTGAGGGACCTCCCCACAAGATGAGGAACTTGGGCAGCCTTTGGTGGCTTATTTAATGCTAGGCAGGCTTCAGGCCATGAGGAGCAGTCTATGGGTTGAGTGAGTGTCTAGAATTTGACTCCAGAAATGGATAGGGAGACATTTTCCTCCCTCTTTCATATTAGAATCTGGGGTGTCCATGAAGCTGATTGGAGGGAGATTCAGGACAGATAAAGGGAAGTACTTCTTCTCACAGCGCAGAGTTAAACTACATGCTGGCCCCAAGAACCATCTGAGGCCCGCTGTAATATATTTGCTAGGCACTTCCAGGATAAAATCTTTGGCATCCGCCAGGACTTAGACTCCAGTGTTATAGCAGGTGAATCTAGTGAGGTATCCAGAGCACAGGTTTGTCCTGTTTTCTTGGATGAGTTTCAGTTGGTACAGCTCGATGACATGGACAAGGAGCTTGGACAGGTTCGTGCAGCCACCTCTGTATTGGATCCTTGCCCCTCTTTGCTTATAAAAGCTAGAAGGGATGGAACAGCCGGCTGGGCCAGGGAGTGATTAATGCCTCTCTACGAGAGGGAGTGGTCCCAGACCTCCTGAAAGAGGCAGTAGTGAGACAACTCCTGAAGAAAACTTCCCTGGACCCAGAAAAAATCTTAATAACTTTAGGCCGGTGGCAAACGTTCCATTCCTGGGCAAGGTCCTTGAGCGGGTGGTTGCTGGCCAGCTCCAGACACTCTTGGATGAGACTGATTATCTGGATCCATTTCAGTCGGGTTTCAGGCCTGTTTTTGGCATGGAAACAGCCTTGGTCGCCCTGTATGATGACCTATGTCGGGAGAGGGACGGGGCAGTGTGACTCTGTTGATTCTCCTTGATCTCTCAGCGGCTTTCGATACCATCAACCATGGTATCCTTCTGGCACAACAAGCTGAATTGGGAGTGGGAGGCACTGCATTGCAGTGGTTCTGCTCCTACTTGACAGGTCGGCTCCAGAAGGTGGTGCTGGGGAGACATTGCTCGGCCCCGTGGATTCTCCAATATGGGGTTCCGCAGGGGTCAGTTTTGTCCCCCATGCTGTTCAACATCTACATGAAACTGTTGGGTGTGGTCATCCGGAGTTTTGGAGTGCATTGTCATCAGTACGCTGATGACACGCAACTCTACTTTTCCTTTTCATCTTCATTAGGTGAGGCTGTGGATGTGTTGAACCAGTGCTTGGCTGCGACAATGGACTAGATGAGAGCTAATAAACTGAAACTTAATCCAGACAAGACTGAGATGCTGTTGGTGGGGGGGGAGGGGTTTCCTCTGACCGGATGGAGGGTGTTCAACCTGTTCTGGATGGGGTTGCACTCCCCCTGAAGGAGCAGGTTCGTAGCTTGGGGGTTCTCCTAGAACCATCTCTGCCACTTGAGGCTCAGGTAGCCTCGGTGGCACGGAGTGCCTTCTACCAGCTTCGGCTGGGCCTTATCTGGACAGGGATAACCTGGCTTCAGTTGTCTATGCTCTGGTAACCTCCAAGTTAGATTACTGCAATGCGCTCTACGTGGGGCTGTCTTTGAAGACAGTTCGGAAGCTGCAGCTTGTGCAGAATGCAGCGGCCAGAGTGGTAACAGGGACCAGAAGGTTCGAACATATAAGACCGATTCTGGCCCGCTTGCATTGGCTGCCTGTAGGTTTCCAAGCCCGATTCAAAGTGCTGGTTTTAACCTATAAAGCCTTACACGGTTTGGGACCACAATACCTGATGGAATGTCTTTCCTGACATGAACCTACCCGTTCACTACGTTCAACATCAAAGGTCCTCCTCTGGGTGCCTACTCCAGGTGGCCCCTCAATTATGGAATGATCTCCCCGATGAGGCCCGCCTGGCGCAAACACTGTTATCTTTTCAGCGCCAGGTCAAAACTTTTCTTTTCTCCCAGGCATTTTAACAGCTCAAGTTGAGGTTTGATTGACATTGTGGCCAGGCTTAATAGTTAAAATGTTTTTAAAGTGTTTTAATGACAGCTGTTTTAATGTTTATGGTTTTAAATTTTGTATATTGTCTTTTTAATGCTCAATCTTTTTAATTTTTGTAAACCACCCAGAGAGCTTCGGCTATGGGGTGGTATATAAGTGTAATAAATAATAATAATAATAATAATAATAATAATAATAACAACTATGGAATTTACTTCCACAATATGTAGTGATGGTCACCAATTTGGATGGCTTTAAAAGGGGATTAGACAAATTCATGGAGAAGGCTATCAATGGTTACGGGGCCTGGCAGCTATATGCAACCTCCAGTATTAGAGTCAGTATGACCATGTACAACAGTTGCTGGGGAACATGGGTAGGAAGGTGCTGGACTCATGTCCTGTTTGTGGGTTTCCCATAGGAAGGTGGTTGGCCTCTGTGAACAGAATGCTGGACTAGATGGACCCTTGGTCTGATCCAGCATGGTTCTTCTAATGTTCTTATATGAAGTAGACTATATGGGTGATGAGAGAAATTCCTTCCCAAGTGAAGTAGGACCCAAAGGGAAAGTGCGAGGGTGAAGCACAAAGAAGGAGGCTGCTCCACACTCTTAGCAGTAGGGGCTGGGGGAGGCAAGCATCTCCCAATTCCAAACTAGGGTGGGAAGCAGGTCTGGTGACGGAGCTGGAGGCATCCAATATACCCTTTTTGAGCACTGCTATAAAAGCAAAAGGAAAGACTGTTGACTAATGCATTACTACATGCTGTCTCCACCTGCAACTGTAGATTCTGTCCTTGGTCCTGAACTCTACCCATCTGTAACACTGTAGCCTCAGGATGCCAGAATCTCGTGATTGTTCAACTCACCATTGCTACATAGACATTAGCCAATGTGAAATGATTGACGACAAAGTGTGGAGCGATTTCTACTGCCATTGTAGCCACAATGATGGCATCGTTCCAAAGTTTTGCATTGTGGAAGATGTTTGCTAGGCTAATGAGTGGCACATCCTGAAAAAGAAGAAAAGTGGAACAAATCCAGTGAGAAGAATACATGGCTTTTTAAATCAGGTCATTTTAAAGTATGGATATTGAAAGAATCAACTCTGTTTATCAGGGTCAGCTTTCATTTTTTTGCTTCCACGGCATTGCCAACAGATTTTAATGTAGAATGGCAATAAAGAAATGCCAACTGTTCTAGTGCAGACTCATTACTGTAGAAGGCCTATTGCCTTGGTTAACCGACAATATGCCAACGGAAGAACCTCTACGAATTGCCTAAAATCAATCCGGATGAAATGACACACATTCCAAAATGGCAGTGGCCATTTTTTAAAATCGCAAAAAGAATCTAGTGAGCTTATAGCTTGAAAAGTTCAGTTCATTTCTACATCAATATATGGGCTTGGAGCTTGGTTTGTCTTTTAATAGTGGGGAGCAGGATCACAGTCATTCAAGCCTGGCTGGATCCTGTTCTGTCTGCTGCAAATGTATAAAATATAGGCTTGGATTCAAACCCACACTTGTATTGTGTGTGTGTGTGTGTGTGTGTGTGTTACCCCCCCCAGCTGCAGTCCCCCACACTGCATTGCACACTGCTGTGAAGTGTGCCCTGATCTTATGTGACAGCTTTTCATTGGGTGCAGCCATGAACAGCAATCAGCATCTCTCCCTCAGTATTGTGAGCAAAGTCTTTCTAGCACAGTTTATATATGTTATGAAAGTGTAGGCAATAGACTTAAAAGTATTTTTAGGACAGTCCTGAAATGTCCATTTATACCAATTTATTCACATGAGTCCTGTTTCAGAGACATGAGATCAGCAAAAACACAAAGCTGCGACATGCAAACTCAAAGCTGGAAATCATAAACAGACACATCATGTCCAAGACAGATAGTACTGCACATACCTTCATGTGATAGGGCGTATGATGTAAGGCTTGCCGGAGGCAGTCAATTGCTTTCTTCCCTTGACCTTTTACCCTCCAGTAGAGAGCTGCCATGCTGGAGAGGACCCAAGAGGTTTGATTCTGGTGTGGCATTTAAAACAAGAAGGGGGAAATAATGTTAGCATATATCAATTACATTTGTTCCAAGACCTTGTTGTTTTCCTCCTCTATCCCAAACTTGTTCAAAAATTAAGAACTTAAAACTTACCTTGGACTGAGTAAGACATACTATGTTTATACAGGGAACATCCTACCTGAGGATGCATGCATTTGTTTATTATGGTTAGAACAGTGATGTGCATTTTCTTACATGATCGGATCCTTCTCTTTTGTTTAGCGCAGAAATGCTGCCACTCCGTGGTGATTTACAGTAATCATTTAGCTATCAGCTATTATGAGATCCATTCCCCAATGAGGAGAATAGAGTAGGGTGGTCAGAGGCAGGGGAAATCTTATTTAAGAGGACCAACAAGGGTGGCTGTTACCTTTGAAAAGGCACATGGCTGCTTGGGGGAGAGCTGAGACCTTAGCACAATTCCAAAAGTGATAAATAGGCACTTTTGGGCAAAGTCAAAGGTGCAGACCACATATATCTGGTTTAATTCAAAGTGCTGTTTTCACACTTCTCTTACTCAACCTATTTAAGAGCTTGCTTCCTCTCATATGTCCTGCCACAATCTCAAAGACTAATCAGAACATCCATGTAGGGTAGCTGAATGGTTTGGGTGAAATGACAGGGCTTCTCTGCTACTCCACCAACTACAAAACATATTTCCTTTGAGAGTAAAGTCAAAATCAGAGCCAAGAATCTTTTAAAAATCTTAAAAGACATACTCAGGGCCTTTGGGGGATGGGTTCAATATATCAGGACTGATAATAAGTGGTAGGAGCTTTAGTTCTAGATGGTGGCTAAGCCAAGGTGGTTAAGCATTTTGAGCTAAGCATTATGGCTTAGTGTGTTGTGTGAACTATTCCCAGCCATGGTGGTTACATAACCACAGTTTAAACATGCTCACTAACCATTTGCTGCAAAAGGGTTAGCGACCTAACAATGACTTAGTATGTTGTCTGAACAGGCCCAGTAAATAATTCTTATCCTGCTTGTGCTACTCATTTCAAGAGTGTAATTTATTCTTGCCACTTCATGCTGCTCCTTGCAGGAATGATGCTATTAGTTTCCTAGAATATCAATGAATTTTAAAAGTTGTTAATATGTCAACAACAACAATGTATTTGAGAGAGTGACCTACCCTTCATTTACAATGTGGAAACTGCTGAAACAGTCTCTGCTTATCCCTACCATGCATGTAACATGTCTTGCTGATCTCTGCTTCCTCATCCCATGTTGACTATCCACAGCAGCATAAACATGCCAGGAAAGAGGCTGGGGCTGGAATCGAAATGCCGAACATGAAGAAGAGATGTCCAATACTACATATTATTATTGGCTTGGAGGCAAATCATTCTGTGGAGACTATTTCTAGTGATCTACTTAAGATAAATATCTCACAGACTGTATGCCAGACTGTTTTTATCTTGTTTCCATGTATCTTGATTAGACAGCAAGTAGAGGGGGAAAAGTCTCATTCAACACCAGCCTGATCTGTGTCGCAAATTTTGAGACAACACTACGGATCACAGATAGATACCCAACTACAATTATGACAATATAATATTGTGTTGACTAAGTTGTATCCACCTACCTTTTCTAGAACCTTGGCTATTCGAGTACCAACTTGTTCTAAAGATTGTGGTGGATAATGGTCTTTTCCAAGATTCTGCAGTACCTGAGGAACAAGAATAGACAAATGCTCAGAGAAAGTTACAACCAAATCAATCCAATACATCTTAAAATCTGGATCCTGCCTTTTGAAGTCATAATTTCCTCCCTTCTGAAAGGCTGAGCTCCGTGCTCACCTGTATCAAAGCTTTCTTTTAGTTTACAAATGGAGCTAAATGATAGTTAGAGAAATTGACAGTTGTGCTTTACTGAATGCAGTTCTACCATGTACTGAAAAATTATTGTTTAGTTCCAAATCCGTGAGTTGTATAGATGCTTAAGAATCTCATAGTTCAGTTATTATTAAGAACAGCAAGTTTACAGTCCTCATGATTGTGTAGAAAAGCTTGTAAAACCCATGAAAAAAGCCTGTTAAAAGCCAGACAGCATCAAGGTGGGTATTGCAAAGATCAGATATCAGCCCTTTGACAAAGACTGTGCTCCTGTTCCTTCTATATGGCCCCTGGCTGTACACAAGGATTTCTCTCCCTCCTCTCCTGCGTAGTGCAGTCTTATTCTGCAAATAATGAACAATTCTGCAAAAGCTTAGATTCTACAACAGAAACAACTTAGGGAAATTGAGTAAATGCACATATCTGTATAATGTATTATGAAGGTGTTATAAAATTTGATTATAAATCCTGATCACTCTAAATCTGAACATAAATCTAGATATCACTTCCTCCCAAATACCACACAATACAGACACCTGGGAACAATATATTTTTTTCTGCCACCTGCCTAGCAAGATACTGATGGTGTATTCCCCAGATTAATTTCTACAAAGCTTGTTAAATGCTGAGCAGCATAGAAGGGGTAGAAGTAGCAGAATAAAGCTATTTTCCACTGTGTTCCAGAAGTGGTGAGAAGGCAAGTCAGTAATCTCAGCCAGGGTGGGCAACATGCAGCCTGACGGCCTCATGCAGCCCCACTGTAGCCCCCCACCATCCCTAAAATTGACAGAAAAAAAAATATTTTGAAAGAAGAAAAAAGCATCCATAGTGGCTATGGAGTATCAAAAGGCTCAACATTGTTTGCAAGTGAATGTTGACCCATTTCCTGCTCTGTGGCAGCTCCAGATGCCATTTTAATTTTTAATGTTCAAAATCTTTGGTACCCACAGAGGGGGGAGATGTGTCTCAGGAGGCAAAAATGCCCTGGACCTCCCACAGTTGCCCACCCCTGATCTAAATCCATTCAGTTACTGGTGTTTCTATTTTGACAGCCTATGTGAAAACCTTTGCATGGTTTTATCAGAATGATGGTGGAATCAGGTTCACTCAGTCAGAACGTCTGATCCCCACAAGTCATACATGGCAGGATAGCTCAATCAAAGCTTGACTGTCCCTTTTCTGGGTGGAGACACTATCTCTCAATTATGATGTAGTGCCATGGGCTTGTACAACATTGGCACTAAATAGATGCTCAACATGAGCAGTATGTACACACTTTCGTATTGTACAGTTTTTCACAAATTTCCTGTGCATCTGGTTTATTGATTATTTATTTATAATTTCATTTATTATATTTCTATACTGCTCAATAGCTGAAGCTTTCTGGGCAGTTCATAAAAATTAAACCCACATAGTACAGCATAAAGACAGTACAAAATATGCTAAAATACAAGGGGGGAACTCAAGAAAGCTCCTGGGTTGATGAAACCATATGATTTAGTCCAGCAGGAAGCAAGCTGTCAACATCCATTTCATACATGCTGCTGAATTCCCAGTGGCACTAGGTATTCATTGCTCATCATAGCCAACATTTCCCAGAAAAAAGGTCCTGTAGCTTCCAATCAGTGAGTTAGATCCAGACTTAATCATACTTAGAGTAGACCCACTGAAACCAATGGGGCAAACTCACAACTAAGTTCAGTCCCATTGATTTCAATGGACCTATTCTAAGCATGACTACGTTTGGATTTAACACAGCGTGCGTTTAGCCTGCATGTGATAGCAGAAGCTTACCTCTTTCAGTTGACTTTCTCCCACATAATGAAGACTGGCGCGGTTGGCAACACCCTGGAGGTGATCTAAAGTGTGCATGCTGGCAGGGAGGTTGGCATTGCAGAGGGGCTCCATGGCTGGCTCTTGCAGAGGAGTGGCAAAATCTATGTGCTCTGTAATACTAGAAAGAGAGGAAGGACAAGCCAAGTCTACTTCAGAAATAAAGTCTTCAGAAAAGAAGGTTGAAGGACAGATGTCCCAATGCAGCAACAGCCTAGTGACTAGCCAGTATATGTCTGCGCTCTGCCAGTTGGTTTCACTTCCTTCTTTTTTTGTTTTTAAAAGTCTACCCTGCCTTATAATTTATTCTTTTTCCACAAGGAAGTTTACACATAGAATTTAAAATGACGGAAAATAATCAACGATATTAAAATACAGCACGAAACATTCATGAAACCAGCAACAAAATGTTAAGGGTTGGAGACAGACTAAGGTAGTTGCATTAAGTCAAACTGAAACCAACAGGACAAGTTAGCTATTACTTAAGATCCACTGAATTCAATGGAAAATAAGAGCAATTGACTTAGGCTGCAATCTTATATAAACTCACCTGTAAGTCTCACTGAATTCAGTGGGACTTACAACCATGTAGGTATGTATGTAACTACATTGTTAGTCTGGATCCAACCCTAAAAATAATAAATAAAACCTAAAACAGCCGCAGCAAATGTACTGACTATTAAAAGCTCAGGCAAATAAAAAGGCCTAAGCCTGGTGCCTAAAGTTCACCAAATTAGGTGCCAAATGATCAGCTCTGGGTGGGACGGGGACTATTCCAAAGAAGCCCTTTCTCTGATTGGCACCCACTTCACCTCTGATGGTGGGGGCACATGGAAAAAAGCCTCTGTTGAAAGATGGGCAGGCTTCAGAGGGAACAGACGTTCCTTCAGGTATCTGGATCCCAATCCATACAGGACTTTAAAGGTTAAAAACAGCAATCTGAATTGTGTCCAGAAACAGATAGTCAGCCAGTGAAGTGATTTTTAAACTAGTGAGATGCATTCAAACCCGATTGATCCCTCCCAGTAATCTAGCTGCCATATTCTGAACCAATTTTAGTTTCCCAAGTTGCCTACAAAGGCAGTGCCACATATAATATATTACAATAATTTAGCCTGGATGTTACTTCTTATTTTAGCCTGGATGTTATTTCTTTTACTGACATGCATCTTAAGAGCCACATCTCCAGGGCTAGCTAGTACAGCTGCCCCTGCCCCAGCCTTGCATGGAGAACTGAGGATGAGGGCATTCCTACATAACCTCTTTTGTTATCACCCTTCTGGCATAACAACATACACCAGGAAAGCGGACAGTCTCCCCAGTCATTAGTTTTATGCTTGAGTAAGATTTGGAGGATCTTGCGGTCTATATGCAACATTTAAGCACATTCTCTTCTCCAGGTGCATCTATACTTTCGGTATAATCTGTTCGCCACTTAATAATTAATATGCGCTGCTATTTTGTTGCCTGGATATGCATTCATAGACATTTTAGAAGATGATTGGCTGAATATATCTCAGTAGGAATGCTTGCATACCTGTTCTCAGTTGACTAATGTTCATCTTATGATATCAAAGAAAAAAACAAAACAAAATTGGGAGAGACCCTTTTCAAAATAGCAATAGACTTGAAGATCCTCAACTTGCAGAAAGACCTTTTAATGCTTCTATCAGCTTATGTAACATACTCTTACAGGACTACCTAAGGGAGCAGCAGGTGACTAAGTTATCCAACTCAGGAACCAAGAAAGCAGGCAGCTTTCCAAGGTCTGGATTACTATCAGCAAGTTTCCAAATTCAAGATTAATACACTCATTTTGCATCAGGCTTCATTATCCCACAGCAGGTTGGTACAAATTAGGCATGGGAAATCTCCAGCCCACAGGGGTCCATATTTAACTCAACAGCTTCTTCCTGAGATCCCACCCCCTCTCCCAGTCTGGTAAAACTATTTATCTTTGATCACCAATTACTGAGATCAGCAACCACTCTTCTCAGCACTTAGCAGGGAAAAACTCTTATCTCTAAACAGCAGCTTACCGGAGATAAGACCTTTTCCGGTAGTCAGCTGCGATTTCCATCCCCATTATGAGGAAGTTCGTGGGGAGGTTTAAACCTCCCCATCCAGCGAATCAGAATGGGATATAAATGCCCCCTCCCCCAGCAGATCTGCAGGTATTCCACCAATAGCTGATCTAGATGGATCAAATGATGAGAGGAGGCTGACAAATATTGGCCACCCCTTCAACTGAGAAGTATGTGTGTTTACACATATGTGCATGAATTGGGTGTATGAGTGGATGGTGTGTGCCTGTTTCTGTTAATTGTGTGGATGGTGTGCTTGTGTCCGTGTGAATGATGTGTGAGAGAGTGGGGTGGCTATACCCACTGTAATGGGCCACCCAGGAGATTTCCTGAGGGGTAATCTGACTCTCAGGCCAAAAAAGATTATCTATCCCTGGAGTAAATGTTGACACTGCAAGTGAAACTACATGGATTTTAGAGGTTTGTTAATAAGATAGACAGCAAGTTCCACAGTCAATAGATTCTGTAGCAGGATGACAGTTTTGCTGCTCGCTCAGTATAATATTATTCTAACTAGTCTACCAAACACGTTGCTTGGGTATATATGATTTAAAAGTGGCATTCCACACTGGGCAGTTTCTATAATTAGGCTCCAAAGATGTCTGACACTTTGATGCGTACATGTTGGATCCTGACTTATTCATACTTAGAGCAGATCCACTGCAATCCATGGGACTTGTTAGTTCTTGATTTCAATGGGTCTACTCTAAGTTTTATTATGTCTGATTGAAGCCAATATATATAAATGCTCAGGCTAAGATACTGTGGTAAAGACACCTTACTAAGACAGTGAGACCTAAATATGACAGGAATACAACAAGCCCTTCCTGAGAACTGGCACCAATTACCGGATATAATCTAAAGCTTAGATTTAAGTATATGTTGAAGCAATAGAGCTTGAATAGTACACAAACTATTATATATCTCAATTGGGAGACACTTAATTTTTGTAATGAGAGAACCTTAAGAACATGGGAAGATGCCTTAAACAACATTCGACTATTCATTCATCTAGCTCAGTATTGCCCACTCTTACTGGCAGTGGCACTCCAGGGACTCTGGCAGGAGTCTTTCCTATCACCTGCTACCCGATCCTTCTCATTGGAGATACTAGGGATTGAACTTGGGACCTTCAACATGCAAAGAATGTGCTCTTCTATTGAGTTATGGACCATCCCACATATAATTTTTATTCAAATACTGTGAAACGTCAAATTTGTTACGGAACTTTCCAATTCTGTATTGGTTAAATTTTCCTTGGACTATTCTTATTTTGAAGTCTATTAAACTCAATATCAGAATGTCTAAGAAGAGTAAAATGATCAAGGGACAGGAGCATCTTCCCTATGAGGGAAGGTTATAACAGCTGGGATTGTTTAGGTTGGAAAAAAGTAGGCTAAGGGGAGACCTGCTGGAGATGTACAAAATTATGCATGGTGTGGATAGGGAGACATTTTTCTTCCTCTCTCAAAATACTAGAACCCAGGATCATCCCATGAAGCTGACTGGTGAGAGATTCAGGACAGATAAAAAGGAACTACTTCTTCACACAGCACTCCCAGAAGATGTGGTGATGGCCACCAATCTGGATGGCTTTAAAAGGGGGTTGGATAAATTCATGGAAGAGAAGGCTATCAATGGCTACGAGTCTTGATGGCTATGTGCTACCTCCACTAGATACTGGGGAACATGGGTGCGGGGGTGCTGTTGCACTGTGTCCTGCTTGTGGGTCCCTGGTTGACAGCTCATTGGCCACTTTGTGAACAGACTGTTGGACTAGATGGACCCTTGGCTCTTCTTTTGTCCAAGAAGGCTTTTAATGATTTCTGTATGCCCCCACTTTTACTGTCTAATAATGTTCATTCATTCTTTTAAAAGTTATGTGGCATAGCACATGCTTTGCACGCAGCAGGATCAATCCACAGCATCTCCAGTGAAAAGGATGTCTTTACTCAAAGCCTTGAAGAACCACTGCCATTCAGAATAGCTAGGTAGAGCAATGGTCTGACACAGTATAAGGAAGTGTCATATGTTCATAACTGCACTGTCCATCTAAACAGACATCACTCGATTTTGTGGCAGTGAATTCTACAACCTAACTATGCATTTTGTGAAGGAGCACTTTCATTTATCTGCCCTGAACCTATTTGCAAATTAATTTCATCAACTACATCAGGAATAAATACCATAGGTTCTAGTAGTGTAAGTGCGGAAGAAAACCCCCCACTTATTGTCTACACTATTCATAATTTTATAAACCTCTACCACAGTCATCTATAATATCCTCTTTGAGATAGGTCAACCAGAACCGTACACAGTATCCCAAATGCCATGGCACATTCGATTTATATAAAAGCTTCATAACAGTGGCATTTTATTTAAAATTTCTTAATAAATTCCCAACACAGAGAAATCCTTTCCACCGTTACTTAACAGTGACTCAATGGCTCAATTCGGACGACACAATAAACAACTGGTGTGGGGAAAACAATCGTCAGTTGTTTTGACTATTGTGTCATCCGAATGCTGCCATAGTCAACTCAGCACTGATCCTCATCCACACCACAGTTGATTATTTATTACCATGTTGTGTGGGGAGTATCTCCTAGGGTTAGGGTTAGTCAACCCACCATTGTCTATCGTGTCGTCCGAATTGAGCCAATGTTTTCATTGAGCTACCCCTAAATATTGTTTCTAAGTATTCATATCCAGTTCAGACCCTATCGATGTATATGCGAACTTTGGATCCTGCCCGCCTCATTTGCCATGTTCTTGCCCTGTTGGGAGAGATGCTTTGGGAGTCCTTTATATTCTGCTTTGGATGTTAATGGAGAAATTTGGGGTGGAGGTAATTTGCTGACTCCTGATGCCAGATCATTTATGAATCAGTTAAGTAATGAGTTATTATGTCATGTAGGGCAGTATAAACTGTTGGAAGCATTAGTAGATGATGTTAGCAGATGATGACGTATTTGACATTTGAGGACATGAAAGTGAATAAACCAGGATTATTATAGATGACATTATTAGCTCCTGTAACAGTGTTGCCCCAGTAAGTGAAAGGCTAGAGTTTACCTACAGCACAGTCACAATTCAGTGTACTCGCCCATTAAGGATGAATATTTTAGGACATACATATTTGTCCTAGTTTATGCACTGACCCAGTTTTGTTTATAGCAAATATACTCACTCAATATTTTTAGCAGAAACAGCTAGCCATGTGCTGGCTACTGTAGTAAGCTCGACTCTGCGGAGTTTCATGCACTCATCAGGACTTGGCCAGCCCAAGCTCCGATAGTCCCTCCTTTTTCCTGGAAAGAAGTCAACGAATAAAACAAACAAAAAGAACTATTACCCAAAATGCAACTGATAGGCAGCACAGCTGGAGGGAGCTGGCAGCAGCCCCATGAAGGAATGCAAGCCTTTCCCCTGCTTGGCCACAGTGCTCTACACCCAGCCCTTCTCTGGTGTTTTCGGACAATCTGTTCCGTGGAGTCCTTCACCGGGCAACATTTGTTAATCGTGATGTGGGGTGGGGTGCCATAATTCCCAGCTGCAATCGGCGTGGGCATCTGAAACAATGACTTGGGCTGCTGGAGAGCTAGGTTGCATGAAGCAGGGATGGCTGGGCCTCTCCTAGCTCCTGGCGTGATATTCATGGGAGCTTGTTCCACACTGCCACTCTACTAAAGAGCGAATACGGGGATAGCCAAGGGGGTTCAAAGAGTCACGCTTGTTTCTTCAGAGCTGCAACTTTTCCCAAACTCAACTGCTAGTGTCTGGCATGCTGTTTTACTTAAATATGTCCAACAGGATGATTTTGACAGAAGGATGAAATATACACAGGTCATAGGGATGGGGTGAGGGCAAGCTACAAGCATTTCAAAAGTCTTCAGCAACACAGAATATGGCTCCCACTCATTATAATATGACAAGGGAATAACTGCCATGATCTGGGCTATGGATTTAAAAGGTATTCCTCTACACAGTGGCACTTCCATAAAATAATGTTTTTCCCCCCTATCACTTTTGATGTACCTATAAAATTTGCAGGACTTGAATTACACTTTCATTCATTCTACTCACGTTATTATGATTTTGCCTATGGGGAGGGGGTGGGGGTAGGTACTGCATTAGCCATTTCACTGACTATAATTAAATGCCAGATTTTCCTCCCAGGATAAAATTCTGCTTTCTTCCATTTGTCAAAGAGGCCAAGGCTGAAAGGCTACAAACACACCTACATGGGAGTAAGCCATACTGAGCAGACTGAGACACGCAACAGAGTAAACATGCATAGGATTGCACTACGCAATATACACTTCTATCATTTTTCATTATGATTCAGTTGACGTGTGAATGAAATGCAATCTGAAGTTCTAGAAAATGTTCGCCCTTGTTGTTCTTCTTCTTTTTTTTAAATACCTGGTGGCCCAGGCGAAGGTATTTTTGGCCCACTGATCTCCCGTGCCATTTGGTAAAGGTTTTCATTTTCCACATGTGCTCCTTGCTCTCCATTTCTTCCAACAGGCTCTTGTGGATCCAGGCTATCTGTTTTGGGTTTCTTTACACGTTTTACTTGGAATGTGATCTGTCAAAGAAAAGCACTGTGAGGGTAACAGGACCAAATATATCAGGCATGCTGTTAAGAATGAAGAGCTAGCTGATTTCCCGCAGACTGAGTTGATTTCAAGGGCAATTTCCAGACAGTTCCACTTTTTGCTGTATCTCTAGCCACGCTCATTCTTCTTGCATCTTAATGCATCAATTGCTCAAATAAAGGCATATAAAATAATGCATTTAACACAAGGTTGGGCAACGTTTTCGGCACCGAGGGCAACACTGAAAATGACTGACAAGTTTGAAGCGGGCAGGTAATGAGCCTATTCTATCAAAGCGTGTGTGCCAGGCCACTGGTGATGGCCAAATCCAACCCACCAGAGCCACAACCTCGCTAGAAAATAAGGCCAATGTGCAGAGAGGCAGGAAGGGTCTGTGCTTCCTGGCCTTGCTGCTTCCACACTGACTATGCACACCTGTAAAAGGCCACATTTGAATGTGAGTAGGCAGATGGCCACGCTTAATGCATGGATGTTGAGGTAGGTCCAGCAAGGGGGGGGGGGATATCAGAGTTGAGTCATGATCCCACTCTCTTTTCTCACCTGCTAGCCTAGCTTTCCCCAATTGGGTGTCCTCCAGATGTTTTGGACTACAACTTCCATCAGCCTTAGCCAGCATAGCCAATGATCAGGGTGGTAGTTGTGGTCCAAAGCATCTGGAGGATACCTGGTTGAGAAACGCTGTGCATGGAAATTAATTTCTGAACAGGGCTTAAGTCTTTCAGCCATCTGTAGTTGTTACAAAGCAGTCTGAAGGGAACCACTTGCTGAGGCTCACGTTGTACTTAAGAATCCATATTCCTGGTCTGGCTAACAAAGCAAGGCTTCAGCTTGAACTTTATATTACATAATTTTGCTAAAGCTAGAAAACAACTTAACAGATGACTTTTCCGTATTATCTGTCTGAAGGATGGCCTCCTCCCATATGTACCTGCCTGGACCCTAAGATCATCCTCAGGAGTTCTTCTCCGTGAGCCCCTGACAAAGATAGTGAGGTAGGTGGCTACCAGGAGCAGGTCCTTTTCCGCTGTGGCACCCTGGCTGTGGAATAAGCTTCATAGAGAGGTTTGCCTGTCACGTACATTGTACTCTTTCCGGTGCCAGGTGAAAACCTTTTTATTTCCCTAGTGTTTTAGCAATTTCCCCAGTGTTTTAGCAATTTTGTGTTTCTGGCAAAAAATGATGCATGGAATGCAATTAGAGGCAGTTTCGAAACACATAGACCAAGATATAAGTGGGTTACTCCCAGCAAATTGGCACTGACATGATGAATTACCATGATGAAAGAACCAAAGGGGGAGTGGGACAGAAACAAAGGAAAGGGAGAGACTGAAGGAGGAAAAAAAGGAGAAGGGAGAGATGGGGGTGTAGAAACACCTGTGGATAGGAAAACAGAAAACGAAGAGGGTAACAGATATAGGGGTACAGAGATTTCTGGTGATGCTGACAGGAGAAAAAACGCTATGGGCACAGAGAGAGAGAGAGAGAGAGAGAGAGAGAGACCCATGAAGTGGAGAAACAGAGAAAAAGGAAGAGATATAACAGTACTGAAGTTGTAGAGACCTATGGTGGTTTAAAAGGGGAAAAAAACAAGTTAAAACTGTAATTAAAAAAAATATCTCTATGGTTAACAGAACATGGCTCCTGCGTTAATAAAAAGAGGGATTTAAGTTGTGAACCCCATGGCACTAAGATGGGAACAACCAGCCAGTGCTATTTGTAGATAGCTCAGAAGCAAAATGATGTAGAAAATCCTTTGAATTTCAAGTAACCATGAATAAAGTCACTGAAAATCCAGATACAACGGACACAAGGGAGAGTTCTTACCCATTCAGTTTCATCGTCGTCATCATCATCTCCACAATCTCCAAAACAGGAGCTGGCAAGCCCGTCTTGAGAACCTTTCTTGAGGACACGGATCCCTTGCAAGTCCATCCGATGGCCTTTCACTTCCAGTGCCCCCTCAAAGGCTTCAAGTGGCCAAGAGTTTTCAAACTCATCTACTAACGCCAACATCTCTTCAGACATCTGAGCATCTCCTATGCTATCTACTTCTTCAGAGCCATTGCTTTCGGCAATAACAGTGCCTATAAAGGAGGATTGGCAAAAAATAAACAAAAATCACTCAGTTCAGTATTATTATTGGTCAGATATTGCACAAAAAATCATTATACTTTGCCTTCACTTATGCCAACAAATAAAACAGTATACTAGGAATAGGCAACATGCTAGTAGGCCGCTTTCAGCCTCCTCGGTCTTCAGTGCGACTCCTGGCACAATTTTGCAGCATGGGGGCTGAGGCAATAAATCAGTGGCTTGTCATGGAACTTCAGCTGCAAACCTAGATACAAGCTGAAAAGGGGCAAATTTAGTCTCCGTTGCTGTTTGCTGCCTAATTTCAGTGGGAAATGGCTGATTTTGGGCAAGTGTGGCAAGAATTCAGTTATCTGGGAGAGAGAATTGGCCCCCTTTCCCCCTGGAAATTCCCATCTCTGCAGTACAAAAACAAACTCTGAAAATGATCATGTCCTTAAGGAAGGTATTTTCCAGATTTATTTCCAGTGATCTCTGCAAAACATTAGAATAATTCAGGGGGGTGGGTATAAACACTGAATAAAGCTGCAATCTCATACCTTGGGGTAAGTCCCATTGTAAACATGTGTAGCCTTATGTTATAAGTAATTTTAAAATACCAAGCTGCTTTTATTATTCCACTTTCTTCTTCTTTTTTCTTTTTACGAACACTGAATGAAAATGCATTTGGGGATTTAATGAAGTTAAGCCCCATGTCATTGGTACAAACATGGACCACAACCATCGACTCCACTCCAGCACTAGCTGGGGCATGATATCTACAACCTTCTCACCAGGCAGGAATTTACCACGTGGTCTACATGCCCATCACAAACTCAGCTGTCTATGTGTCTAATGATCGAATCTCCCTCTACCACAAGCCCTCGACCTCCGGAGGCAATCCTCAGTGTTAGAGGATATGTTCATCTCCCTTTTAAGGGATCATTTCCCTCTTTTTCAGAATGACACCCTCCTTTCCCAAGACCTCCATTCTCCATTACAGCGAAGGAGATGTTTTGGGACACCACTATTAGGTCCCCAAAAGTCTTTCAGCCAAGGTTGCTGACCTGGAGAAACTGAAATGTATTAGTTCCTAGAGAGCCTGGAGCTCATTACGCTGAGCAGAAATCTAAGACTTTTATCCAGCTGGCAAATAATCATACTTGTGGCAATCAGTGCAATACACTGGATAACCCCACCCCCTTGCTGGCTTTCTAACATCGTAATTAGTTTTGTTGTTGTTGTTGTTATTATTATTGGGTTTATTTACATGGAAAACTAAGAAATTTACTTGAAGTAACTTACTAGAATGTATTTATAATTTCTTATTGTATTTATAGTTACTTCTTTATAATTATTAGGAGACGAGGAAGAGTCAACTGCCCTTGCTTCCTTGTCCTGTTGCTAAACTCACAAGAGTGTTTAACTTGCTTGTGTGCTGACATTTGGTCATTGAGGCTCTTGTGAAGGAAAGAGACCCCTTTCCTTCCTGGTGGGCACAGAACTCTTTAGCCGAGTTCTCCCCAAGCCCACCTCCCTATCCCAAGGCTAAATAGCCCCAAGCCAGCTGTCGGAAATAAACACACAGGTTAAGGACTGAAGCGGTTTATTGAGAATCTAATAACTAACCATGTAAGGCTCCATTCGGTCCAATAAGCCGTTAAAATGCAAGCCAGGAAAGAAAGGGAAGGGCAGCGGGGAATGGGGGGGGGGGGGTCGGATGAGGTTTGAGGTAGAAGTTAGCAGCAGGAAAGCAATAAAACAATTTAACCCACGCTAAATCACACTCAAAGGGTGACAAGCCTTTCCCTGGAATGTGCCTGACCTGAAAACAATAAAACTATCTATTCCTCAGCATCACCTTGCTGAATAGGGATCTCTCCTTCCATGCACCGGTCCAGGAGAAGATGGCTTCCACCCAGTGGGTATCCCCTTTATCCCTTTTTGGATTAGCTGGTACTGTGATCAGCCGAAACCAATCCTTGACCGTCCCGCTCACGCCACCCACACCCTCCTTGCGAACGGCCGTTTCCCACAGCTGAAGCTCTTGTAGCTCACTTCCAATTAACTCTGCCCTTGAAGCTCGGCCTTGGCTGGGCCTCCCAAGATAAGAGTAAGAGGGCCAGGTGCAGGTGCTGGGAACCAGCATCTCAAACTCTTGCAACATTCCCCCCTCCCAACACCAAGGCCCCAGTCCTGCAATGTAGGCCACCCTGCCCATCCCCGCCACACTGTAGCCTTCCTGACCCTTTTCTTCACAGCTCTTTGCTATGAGAGTCCTAACATTGAGGAAGTTAGATATTCCAGGTCTGAATGGGTGCAGTGAAGGCACAGAACTGCCTTACATTTTGTGTGTATATTTTGGTTTGGATATGACAGGTTTAAACCCCTTTTTGTATGTGTACTTGTCACTACCAGCCAAAAGATCAAGCGTTTAGTTATATGATTTTTGAAATCAGGAGGCCAAGGGGTTGCAGAAAGCCTGTTGCCAGAAAATGTGCAGAAGAAGAAATAAGGGAATAGGCAGGAAGTTCAAAAGAAGCTTAGAAGGAAGAGTCAGGACAGGAAATTAGGAGAAGGGTGATTGAGAAGCTACCCGTCTGACTGGAGAGGGAAACATACAGGCTATCTTTCAATATATAACACTGAGGCAGAAGGGCAGATTTTTAGAACAGAGAGAGAAAAGGATCAGCAAGAAAAAGCACAGAATCCTAGAAGAAGGAAAGGGCTGATGGATCAGGAGAACTAGAAGAGAATGCTGGACCTCTGACAGTAAGATATTGGTGAGAAGCGACCTGGATAAAATAGGGACACAGTGTAGTTAGATTAGCTGGATGCAATTATGCCTTATTGCTCGTTTGTGTGTGTGTGTGTGTGTGTTGTATGTGTGTATCTATTCTGAGAGTTAAAAAAAACTCCTAATAACATTCTCCCCCAGTAAATTTTTAAACTTTTTTTGTTTGAAATTTTGTGGTTTCTTTTCTTGTTGGGTTATCCATCTCACATCTTAACGCCAACCCACTTAGTACTTCAAAGTGGGCAGGGAGTTTTAAGGCTGATTTGGTGGAGACAGTCAGGGGGAAAGAAAAAATCCCCCCTGGTGGGAATGGAAAAGGTCACTGGAAGGGAAGGGAAAAATGGAGTGGGGCACACTATATGGCCTGGGTTTCCTTCTATACATGGAACAGGGCTTCATGGGTCTGTGGCAGGGGCAAAATAACAACTGCTCTGAAAAAGAAGAGAAACATCATCCCCTTTACTGTGCCCATTGTCCCAATATTCACTTACTTTCTAAAGTCAAAGCGGATGAATCCCTTGCAGAACTATGAATGAGATCTGTTGAATCAATTTCAGGAGCTGCCTCAAGATTTTCTTCCATCGATATGATCTCAGAATCCTGAATGTCAAAGTACTTCTGCTTGGTATGGCTGTCATCTTGGCTCTTCTCATGACAGTGGCCTGTACAACACACCCACACACACATGCAGACATGATTTCCTCAGGGCAAAACACCTGCTACATTGCCTGAATTATTGATACACACAAGGCCTTAAGGCAAAGATAACTGTGCAAAATGCCATTGAGATTAATGGAAGCAATAAAGTGGCTTGGCAGATAGATCCCTGCAAGTTTAAGCACCCCTATAATTAGAGCATGACAACAGCTTCCCATGTTTCTGACATGGTACCACAGCACACAATTGAGAAACCAGAAAATCCTACAGGAAGAAGGCAGGATCCCTCCAGGTCCTGGCTGCTTTTTCACCACAGGAATCCAGGTGCATGGACCACACAGTCCCAGACTGTCAGCTGTTATGATGGCATGCAAAACGCACTTGTTTGAACAGAAACCACTTCACATGCACTAAAATTCTAAACAGCCACCACACGTGTGTGTGTGTGTATGTGTGTAAGTGTGAATTGGCCCAGTCTCATGTTCCTACATCCTGTTTACAAGATTTTCTTACACACACACACACACACACACACACACATATTCTATGCTTGTCCACTCAGAAGTCACACTATGTTAAATGGGACTTACTCTCCGATAAGTGTGTTTAGGATTGCTGTCTAAGGATTTAATAAAGTTTGGGAGTAGGAGAACATCACATTTACAGGATTTAGTAAATTTGGGGTTTCAGAACATCAAGATTACTGAATTAACTGCATAATTAAAAGGTCTTGGTACTAAAGTTTACAATGCAGTTCTTCTGGGTTCTCAGAACTGGCACGTCTAGGATGTTGGAAGAAATGACTTGCAGTGTCCTACACTTTCCATTGGGATGACTGTAGAGTAATGAGCAAAACCTCTTTTGTTTGGTATATTGGAACTGGGAACGAATTTCACTGCCCAAGTTAGATTGGCTAGTGTCTTGTCTTGTCTTGTCCTGCCCTTCCTTTCCTCTGCTTGATTCCCATGCTTGAGTTGTCTGGGGCTATCTGACAAGCAGGCACACTTCGATGGACTATGCTTACTGAAACGAACACAGTTCAAGGAGGACTTTTCTGGTCTGCTTATGGATACTGAGCAGTCAGGGTTATATGGTTCTTAATGGATTTTTATGGAATTATTGGGGAGTGGGTGGGTGAGGTACCTTAAGAACTAGTTTGGTTGAAAGGCCTAAACATGGAATTAATTAAATGTGATAAATATGAAGAAGTCTAATACTTTTTTGGCATGGGGGCATGGAGTTGGTGACCTTGTGAACCTTTGTAACTCCGTCATACTTTACTGAAGTCTATAGCTGCCCTCTTTATGTTAAGTTTACAACTCACTCCATTCTAAAGGATTTGACCAAGTAATGGTAGATAAATATATAAGCAAGGGTGCAAAGATCCACCTGAGAACACCATGTTCCCAAAGAAATTGGGTTCTGAGCTCTCTTCTAACACACCGCAAGCCACTTATGAAATGAGGAGTTTCCAAAATAGTTTGGAATATGGCCTGCTAGCGATAATGATTTTTAAAGAAAAAAATCCCTAAGTGATTGTTTGACTTCTAGCTGTAAAATAGAGCATAGGTTAAAAAAAAGGTTTATTGGATTAGTTCTGATTATTAAAAGCTTCAACACTAAAGCCAGGCAGCAGAATCCTAAGTGAGGCCATGTTGGGGGAAAAACGAGGTGGATCTACTGCTTCATTCTCGGTGCTGGCAGCTACCCCAGCCAGTGTAAAAGGTGAGGGTGTTTTTTCTCCTCCTTTTCCACCTGAAGGAGTGGGATTATTTTAGCCCCCCCTCCCCCGGCATCATTTATAATGGAGGCATTTCTCTTATGCCAGCTCCAGGCTGGTGAAGGGCTCTGGATTAGGCCCCTGTCAGGAGAAAGGAGCAGCTTTGGATCCAATACTGGCTCCAGCCTGTTACCAGAGGGAGAACGCTGACAGAGTTCTCCATGAGCGCAGCAGATGCCTCTACCTCAGTGCTCCTCTGTGCTGTTAGAGGGACATCTCCGTGAGATCCACACCCCTTCTGGCAATCAACATCGGGAGGTGGGAGTGGACTGTACTTGTACACATGATTTCTTTCTCTGGCTCTCTTTAACTCATTTATTTACAATATATACCGCTACATATTTGGGAGATCCTGGAGTGGTGAACATAAAGAGTAACCATTAAAAAAAATAAAAATATTAAAACATCATATCAAAATTGTTCTTTTTAAAACAGAGTACTAATAATGCCAAGTAACCCTCAACCTGATCATGAAAGCATCATCACCTTACTTTGTACGTAAAAGAGTGGTGAAACAAATGACCTTCTCATCAAACAGTCCATGCCAATGGCAAATAAAATCCACAAATCTAAGGATGTTTGTCATGTTGGGATGGAAAGCAACTTAGTATAACAGAATACACTGATGGTTCCTGAGATTTTTCCTGTAAGGGGTGTTGTCATACCTCTTTCCCCTTTAAAGAAATGGGGTCTTTGCAAATAGCCACGTGCTTGATTGCCTGTGATGACCAAGCATAAAAGTATTTGGAAATTGAAAGGGTTTTTTTTTCTCTTTAAAAAAGGGTATGGCAAGGGTTAAGTCAATCAATGAAAATGTCTGTGAGCTAGTTGTATTGTGCCCATGCTGTGCTACCATTAAAAAGGCCCTTTAGAAGGTTTGAGTATCCATTATTGCTACTAAAATATGAAGGAGTGTGAGGACACAGGACCTCAGATAAATTAGGCCATAAATTGCTACCTTGGGAGGGACCAAAACAAAGCAAGTTCTAAAAGACATTCAGCCATAAATAAGGATTTCCCTCTTTAACGCGTTGATAGATCTTGTTCTATTCTGTAAGAGAATGGAGATAGCATACAAAAGTGTTTTACAAGACAGGTTAATCTCTACCTATAAAGCTTAAAGTATGTGTGTGGGATGTATGCCTGGAACTGTTTACCCACTTCCAGATGAATTAGAAACTTGAAATTTGGCACGCTGATAGGTCTGGCTGTACAATGTACCAGGAAAATCTAAAAACATTTTTGGGGGGTTTTAAGTATTTTTTAAGGAATGTAATAAAAACCTAAGCTTTCGCCTACAACTCCCAGCATGCCTTGGGCAGAAAGCCAGACTTACTGGCCTTTGGTGGCCATTGTGTGTGGGCATGTGGCTGCTGTGTGCCCTTCACCACCCAGACTCATAAGGTCAGTCTCAAGCAGTCAACCCAATTCCACAAAAAAGGAAACAATCTACATAAATGGGCTGCATCCATTTGTGGTGTCTCCTCCCGCCCACCAAGAGTATTTTTAAAATCATAACCAACTACAACAGCGTGACTTTGAGAAGCCAAACTCTGAACATGCTCAAAGGCACCTGGTCTTGATATCACTGTTTTTCAGAATATGGGGGAATCGTGGGCGCGACCTTCACTGTTGAGGGAAAGCACTCTGCGCATGCCCAGAAGCAGGCCCAATGAAGGGGGGCAAGTGCCCAGCCCAGCCTTTAGTACAGGCTCCTGGTGGAGCACTTGGTTGGTGAGAAGCGCAGGCTGAAGCAGTGTCAGCAGGACTTGGCTGGAGCTGGGTGTGTCCACCTATCTCTCCTCCTTGGCGATGCTACTAGGGGTGTGCATCGGATCGGATCCGATCCACGATCCGAATCCGATCCGACCCAAAATCGGGAAAATCCGATCCGATCCGATCCGATCCGGACAACCTCCGATCCGATCCGATGAGGTCCGATCCGGATCGGACGCCATTTTGAATGCTTTTTCCCATAGCCAAGTATTGTTTTACAAAAACGCCTATAACTTTTTCATTTTTAAAGATAGAAGGATGAAACTTGGGCACATTGTAGACTGGTTAGGGGTAGTTATCTGTGAGAAATTTCAGAAAGATTGGTGCATGCATTTTGTGGCAATTAATTTTTTAATAAATACCCAGGAATGCCTATAACTTTGTCATTTTTAAAGTTACACACATGAAACTTTGCCACATTGTAGGGGGTACCTTGGGACCTATGTGTGTGAAATTTCAGAAACGTAGGTGCTTGTCTTGTGTGGCAATTAATTTTTAGAAAAATGGGTAGTAGTGGGGTAAATACAGTTACGCCTCCCATTTTTTTATTTTTGAAGATACAAACAGGAAACTTGGGCACATTACAGGTACCACTTGCCTTGATATGTGTGTGAAATTTCAGAAACATTGGAGCTTTCCTTGTGTGGCAATTAATTTTTGAAACAATGAGGAAAGAAACACCTATAACTTTGTCATTTTTAAAGTTACACACATGAAACTTTGCCACATTGTAGGTGGTACCTTGGGACCCATGTGTGTGAAATTTCGGAAACGTAGGTGCTTGCCTTGTGTGGCAATTAATTTTTTAATAAATACCCAGGAATGCCTATAACTTTGTCATTTTTAAAGTTACACACATGAAACTTTGCCACATTGTAGGCGGTACCTTGGGACCTATGTGTGTGAAATTTCGGAAACGTAGGTGCTTGCCTTGTGTGGCAATTAATTTTAGAAAAATGGGTAGTGGTGGGGTAAATACAGTTACGCCTCCCACTTTTTTATTTTTGAAGATACAAACAGGAAACATGGGCACATTACAGGTACCACTTGGCTTGATATGTGTGTAAAATTTCAGACAGCTGGGTCCAGGCATGTGGTGGCAAGGTATTTTTGAAACAATGAGGAAAGAAACGCCTATAACTTTTTTATTTTAAAAGTTAGAAGTCTGAACATTGCTCACTTTGTAGATGGGTTAGGGGTAGATATGTGTCAGAAATTTCAGAATTATAGGTCCAGGCATTTGATGGCTATGGAATTTTTAAATTACATGTTTCAAAAAAATTTCTACAGAGGCCAGGTCTTCCCCTCCCGCTTCCCGCGAAGAAAAGGAAACACTCTCTCGTCTCGATCCCTTTGATCCTTGGTAGTATCCATTACAGGGCTCGTGTCTGCTTGAGTACAAAGTGAAAAGTGAAAGTAGGAAAGGAAACACGAGCCCTGTAATGGATACTACTAGCAAGGATCAAAGGGATCGAGACGAGAGAGTGTTTCCTTTTCTTCGCGGGAAGCGGGAGGGGAAGACCTGGCCTCTGTAGAAATTTTTTTGAAACATGTAATTTAAAAATTCCATAGCCATCAAATGCCTGGACCTATAATTCTGAAATTTCTGACACATATCTACCCCTAACCCATCTACAAAGTGAGCAATGTTCAGACTTCTAACTTTTAAAATAAAAAAGTTATAGGCGTTTCTTTCCTCATTGTTTCAAAAATACCTTGCCACCACATGCCTGGACCCAGCTGTCTGAAATTTTACACACATATCAAGCCAAGTGGTACCTGTAATGTGCCCATGTTTCCTGTTTGTATCTTCAAAAATAAAAAAGTGGGAGGCGTAACTGTATTTACCCCACCACTACCCATTTTTCTAAAATTAATTGCCACACAAGGCAAGCACCTACGTTTCCAAAATTTCACACACATAGGTCCCAAGGTACCGCCTACAATGTGGCAAAGTTTCATGTGTGTAACTTTAAAAATGACAAAGTTATAGGCATTCCTGGGTATTTATTAAAAAATTAATTGCCACACAAGGCAAGCACCTACGTTTCCGAAATTTCACACACATGGGTCCCAAGGTACCACCTACAATGTGGCAAAGTTTCATGTGTGTAACTTTAAAAATGACAAAGTTATAGGTGTTTCTTTCCTCATTGTTTCAAAAATTAATTGCCACACAAGGAAAGCTCCAATGTTTCTGAAATTTCACACACATATCAAGGCAAGTGGTACCTGTAATGTGCCCAAGTTTCCTGTTTGTATCTTCAAAAATAAAAAAATGGGAGGCGTAACTGTATTTACCCCACTACTACCCATTTTTCTAAAAATTAATTGCCACACAAGACAAGCACCTACGTTTCTGAAATTTCACACACATAGGTCCCAAGGTACCCCCTACAATGTGGCAAAGTTTCATGTGTGTAACTTTAAAAATGACAAAGTTATAGGCATTCCTGGGTATTTATTAAAAAATTAATTGCCACAAAATGCATGCACCAATCTTTCTGAAATTTCTCACAGATAACTACCCCTAACCAGTCTACAATGTGCCCAAGTTTCATCCTTCTATCTTTAAAAATGAAAAAGTTATAGGCGTTTTTGTAAAACAATACTTGGCTATGGGAAAAAGCATTCAAAATGGCGTCCGATCCGGATCGGACATCTGGTCCGATCCGATCCGACCAGCCTCCGATCCGATCCGATCCGACCCCCCAGGTCCGATTCCGATCCGCTATCCGATCCGATCTGGGGGGTCAGTGCACATCCCTAGATGCTACTCCTCAACGCACTGTCAAGGAGCAGCATCGGTAACGCGAGGAGGGGGGCACCTGCAGACCACCAAAGGCATGCTGACAGGTATAGTACTAGCATGTAGAGTGGCTGATTTTAAATAAAGCATAGGTTAGCAAACCAGGTCAATACGTGCAAATCAGGCCACTATCTCTCAATCCTAACTCTGCTCCCAATTTCCTGCCCTCTCACTAACTGTCTTTGTTCTCCTTCTACCTGACTTTCTCCAACTGCCACTAACCCCACCCACCATTCCATTCTAGCCTCAGCTATAACAGTCAATCCTCCATTCTCTCTTCTGTTTCAATGGTATAGTCAGGCGTTCATATAAAAATAATAAAATTTATTCAGCAATTCCTGCATCTGTCTTGGAATGTTGTGGCTTAGTTATAACAGAAAAAATGCAGCATAAAAAATCTCATTGAGTTAAAAGGCCTGGGGGTGAGTGGGTAAAACACTTGGCACTGGAAAGCCATTAAGGCAGTCACTAGGCAAGCCTGCCTGGGAAAAATAAATCCATAAGCAGGGTGCCACAACTAAGAAGGCCCGCTCTCTAGTTGTCCCTCACCATACCTCAGACAGTGTTCGAAGATTAACATGTTATTCAGGGACCTAGGCTTACGCCTACAACTCCCAGCATGCCTTGGGCAATTTAATTCATTTAAAAGTTAATTCACTGGCCTAGCACCATCCTACTACTTTAAGATGATTACCTCGCAGGCCCGAGCAATGCTGGTTATATCAGCTAGTGAAAGAATAAAAAAGCAATCCTATACTGTTGATGGAGCACTCTGAGATCAGAGTGTTCTGTTCCTTCCTATGCTCTGTCGACTGTTGCTGACAAGGTGAAAGTCAAGAAAGAAGCAGTATTTTTCAGTATTTTTCTTCCATCCATGGACAGAAGAAAAATTATCTGGTCACCCTATGCTACATGTATCAATCCACATACTGTCCTGCTGTTCCTAGTCTCCATTTGCTTCCTTTTCTTCTACTCTGTCCTTCAGTTCCTATGAAGATGTCAATAAGCTAAATTAGGGTGACCAGATAAAATCCAGGTCAGGGCTCATGTAACTTTAACAATTGTAGAGAAAAGGGAATTTCAGCCAGTGTCATTTGTATGCAATTAGTTCCTGGTGAAATTTTCCCTTCATCACAACTGTTAAAGTTGCAGGGGCCCTGCCTTCTTTTGTATATGGTCACTCTAGTATAGTGCCTGCAACTTTAACTGTTGTGATGAAGAGGGAATATCACCAGGAACTAATTGCATACAAATGACACTGGCTGAAATTCCCTTTTCTCTACAACTGTTAAAGTTATATGAGCCCTGACCTGGATTTTATCTGGTCACCCTAAGCTAAATTCTAGAAATAGAATTAAGCAAAGTAAATTTAGCAAACAGCATTCCTTGGTTTATTTGACCATGACACTTTGGGTGTACTACTATGCATTCCAAAATGGGAAGTAGAGCAGTTTGGTCGAGGCTACATACTTCCATCAATTTAAACGGATGAGTCAATGCAACAAATCCTAAAGTGACCAAAACTTAATTTAGTTTGATGTTCCTATAAAGTGTTCATTACCTATATATATTTCAAGAAGCGGATGGCCTTATTTATATGGATAGCAAATCAGTGCTTCCAACTGTAATTTGTTTTTAATTCATGGTGTTCCTCCTCTCCTCCAAAATTGTACTTAACTATATGAACTGTTTTTTAGGTCAAAGCGTATTAAAACATCTGTTTCTCCAATATTACCTATTTATTTTTAAACGTTACTTGTGAGATTTCTCCTTTTGTGTTACAAGAAAAGCAGCAGAAGAACACACACGCACACACACACACACACACACACATCTGACCATTGCATAATGGGCTCTGTTCCTAGTGAAGATAGCGCTAAAAATTACCCTTATGAAATATAAACCATCACTAAATAAATCATGAAAAGAAAAATCAGGACGAACGTCTGCCTGCTAAATTTGCATTACTTGGCTCAAAAGGGACACACGGACACAAAGCCCACCTCCCTAGAGAATCTACTGGGATGGCTGACAATACCGTAATTCCTTTAAAAATACACAATTGATCCATTAATAATAGTAAGGTGGTGGCATGGCTGGCTACATTAAAAGCCACCACACCCCTTGTCCTCACTCGTCACTGAATACAACAGGATTTTTCTCTTTGTGACGTGGATAGAGACCACAGTATGTTCTCAGCAGTGTCTGGGAATGAGGCCCAACATGGAAGATGATTTTCTAAATTTAACTCTCCAACGTCGTCAGCAGATAAGACTCGAAAATGCTATTTGCAATGCCTCTCAGGGTATTCTGATGCTACATATAGAGCAGCAGGCTAAGCAGTGTTGTGGTCTGAATTTCAATTAGTGCCTCAAAAATAACTTGACGTTCTTTAAAAGACAGGGGAGGGTGAAAGGCACAGACATTCAGAATGGAGATGGCTTTTTTCCCAGCAAATGTCTTTGCTGTTAATTGTAGCTTCTAATCTTTATTTCAATTGTTTTTTAAAAAATCTTTCAACAATAAATCATTTTCTAAATCTGTAAATTATCTTATATGAAGCATCACTGCCTTTGGCCATTTCCTCAATATGTCTTGATACTGGCCTTGCCATATGAACCCATTCTGCCTACTGATCGTTAGAACAAGGCACAGCAACGGTAGCCAAGCTATCTCCTAGTGACACGTAAACCCTCTAATGTGAATATATTTCATTCTTTTGTTTACAAAAATTGCTTACAAAGGGTTCGTGCCAGACAATATTAGTCATGTTTTCCTCCCACTGAAATTAATGGGACATAAATTAATCTTGATTAACTTGTCCCATTGATTTCAATGAAACTAAGAGATGAGAAACTCAGCTTGAATCACATCCATTATCTTCATTCAAAGTTTCTCTTAAACAGCCAGGCAAGGCAAGAAACCTGAATTCATTCTTCAGTTCAGCCATGGTCCCAGGACCAGAAAAAATATGTTGCATCTCACTGAGCCCAGAGATAGAAAGACAACATTTTCAAAAGCTGTATTAATACTTAACATGGAGTTAAGGTACAGGCAGCAAGCAATTTGTTCAACAACGTAAGGCTTCATCCAGTGGCATCATTCTGTCAACAGAACAGAACTACTGGTGGAATGGATTTTCCCTTCCCCCTGCACACACCCTAAATCTGCTCCGGAGAGTTGGGGGACACACTGGAGCAGATTTGGAGGACACTCAGCGGGCTGCACTGGGAAAATGATGGGGAAGTCCTATTGGAGGAGTGAACTTCTGCTAGTATGAGGATTGGATCCAACCCAAACAAACCACAAAGAATGCACCATATGGCAGACAGCAGCTACCCAGGGCTGGCCCTGTCATCAGGCAGAGTGAGGCAATTGCCTCAAGCAGATTTCGGGTGCCATGAAAAGGCAGTAAATTATTTATTATTGTATTTTACTGCCAGGGAGAGGCACCTGTGAGATTTTTCTGTCTGAGATGCCAAAATAACTTGGCATAGTAATGCACATTAACTTCAGTCGTTTTGGGGGTGGGGGCAGTTGCTGCCTCAGGTAGCAAAATGTCTTCGGCCAGTCCTGCTGTTCCCAATCTGCATATTTTCTGTTTTAAAAAGCCATGTTTGTTCTTCGTTTTCATAAAGGTAATTAGTGTTGTGCTTATCCTGCAATGTTAGTTCAGGACTGTCACACTCAAATGTGTGAAACTGTAATCTGTAATCTGAACTTGAAAAACACCTCAAGAAGTAAATTGAAAAGAGTTGAGGACCCAGTAGATTTGGGCTTCTTTCTCCTTGCCTTGTTTTTTTTATTGTTAACACCTGTGTATTCAAAATCATCCACACAGTTGTAAAAGGGCTAAATAGTAGGTTTGAGAGAAACCCTAAGACCAAATCCTATGCACAGAAGTACATAATTTAAAACGTATGAATTAAATGGAGCTTACTCCTTAATGTGTATAGGGTAGTAGCTATAGATGATTTTGTCGGTACTTAGGGTTGCCAGGTGTTCAACTTAAGAGCAAGTTTCATGGTGGCTAACGGTGGTTACATAGCACCTGCAGCATGGGAATCTCACAGGCATACCATAAACTGGGGCATTTAAAACAGAAAGCCCTATGACAAACAGCTTTTTCAAGTTATTTGTCTTTTCCTGTACCTTCTCCCCTTTAGCAAACACCTGAAAAGTGTTCTCTAGTGAAGATGCTTTTAGAGATCCTCAACTGGTCCCCTCTTCACTTCTTTTTTTTCAGAGAAAAATGATTTGATTTTTTATGTTTTACTACACTATATACTTTAATATCTGGACTGACTGTACAGTATTATATTATATTGGGTTATATTCCACTGCACTGTTCAAGTCAAGGGGATTCCCCACCCATTCTTTTCCAGTCAAATGACTGAGCTGCCCCCCAAGCTTCTTCTGATGGTGAAATGTCTCAAAGGGAAGGCCTGAAATGTAGGGTGAAGGGCTGTAGACATTCCACTCACACACGACTCAATTTCTTCTGCCACTAGAGCCCTCCTGCATCTTAAGAGTTCAGACCTTTTCTAAAGGCCCCCCAACCCTGAGAATAGGATTGGGAATGTAAGGGGGTTGAGGGGAGGGGAGGGAGGATTTCCCCTTCAGTGAGAGCTGCATTGGATGCAACCTTTATATAATATCTGTTAACCTACAGTAGCATGCTGAACAGTTCCTGACAAATGAGTCCGGTGTAAATTATTTTACTTTTGTACTGTGCTTACAAGAGCTGTAAATATTTTAGAAACATATAAAAGCTTGTGAAGACAAACAGACCACCATTTCTAGACCTTACTGCGCTGCTAGCTGTAGTTTCCATCACTAAAATCTACCCAAACAATTGTTAATTTTTTGCCACTCACTCAGTAAATATGCAAAGATGTGACACACAAGAGTAGCAATCTTCTCCCATTCCAAATATGTGGAGAGCTTCAAATTCAAGCAGCATTCATCATCTTACCCAAAATACATGAAGTACTACGAGCGACAGATGTATGCGTGAAGGTTGCTTTAAACGTGAATGCCATCTGCTCTCACAGCAAGATGGCATTTCCACATAGGAAAAAGGATAAACCTTCCTGTTGATTGCGTGCACACACAGCTAGTTTGTTTCACAATGCAGCAGCAACTGCAGCTAATTTAGGGCTTCTCAATATGTACAGATACAAGAAAGGAAAGGCGTGCACCTGTCAGATGTATGTCATTTGCATATTTTTACTTACATGGAAAAGAAATATATGAAGGAAAATCTGACATTGGTCTTAGTTTTCACGTGAAAGTGGACTAAACATCGCTGGCAGATAAATGGGCACCCAATTGAACAGGTTAAATCTTACAAATACTTGGGAGTAATCTTCCAATCATCCGGCTTCTGGAGGAGTCAAATCTCCAATGCCATTGCAAATACACAGAGGAGTGTCAAATCACTCATTTCTTTCTTTTATGCTAAAGGAGGACAACACATACCATCAGCTATCACAACTGCTTTATGGTGCGCAATTGTGTGCTTATAGTAATTTTACTGCTATAGAATCTACCCAAACAAAATTTTTGAGAAATGTTCTTGGTCTTCCAAGTTGTGTGCCTAATGTCTAGGACAGGGCAAATCTCGGTTGACTCCCGTGCCTGGTGATAAAGCTAAACTTTTGGCTAAAAATGATATTTGCCCCTCAAGGTTCGGCCCCTTTGCTTTGACTGATGTATTCCACCTAAATGGAAAAGGGCTGTTGATGGGAAACTGTGCAATATGGGTTTCTTGCGAAATGCCATTTTGACCTTAGGTTTGTTAAAAGCCAAAGAGATTATATGCCAGCGTATTGGGGACATTGAGCTACAAAACCTTATAAGAGCAGCAACCCCATATCCTGAGTTTAGAGATAGGGGGTAGGCTTTTTTACCTGCAACCTATTTAACTCTTTTAACTATCCCAAAATACAGGAAAGTGTTTATGCTGGCTAAGTTTAATGTGCTTCCCTCTGCATTTTTGGAGGGTAAATACAATGATATTCCATACTCTTGAGTGCCTATGCCCTTGTAAAGCTGGTATGATAGAAACTGTGGGCCATGTATTGTTGTACTATTCTTTTTATTGTGATTTTCGGCATATCTTTATTACTCCTATTTTACAAGGAATACCTGGGAGATCTGATGTGTTCTATATAGATTATCTTCTGGTTGACCAGAATTCTCAGATAACAGATTGTGATAATGTTTTATTTTTTTAAAATGTGGGGGACATGCATAATGTATACTCAATTGACTGTTTATATACCACTATACTTATAGTCTCATTCTACTTTGTTGGGTCTGGGAATACTATATGTGCCTGTAGTGTTGTTTTGTTTCTGCTGGTCTTGTGACCCTCAATCTGACTGCAATGTATGTCTATGACCCAAGGCTGAATATGTGCTAACGGATACATTTTTCAAAAACTGCCTGAGTTTCTAGATTTGCTGCAGGCCAGAATTATGCAAAATTGAAGTATTAAAATAGGGCTTGTGCAATAATTGATTTTTCTAATGAACTTATTCTCCTTACCCAAACTGAAATAACAGTATTTCTCCCAAAATAAAAAACTTGGAAAAACCTAGCTTTTTAAAAAAATGTTTGTAAGGTTTTTTAAAGCCTTGCTCTGCAGAGGATACATTGCTTCTGTATTCTTCAATATTAGCGTCATATCTTTAAGATGAGGCTCTATTATAGTCTAAAAATCAGAAAAGCTGGATAAGCAGAAATGCCATCTTCCTCACTTGTTAGATACAGGGGCTGGTTTGCACAATTAAAGTAAGTCACTATGGTCCATGCCAGGGGTGATTTCCATAATCACCGCCTGCGTGTGGCTTGTCGTATCACCCGAACCTGAGCAACATGGCTTTTTGGATGGGGGATACAACCCTCCATTGGCTGTTGGAAGGTTGTTTCCCCTCCATCAAGCCATGCTGCCTGGTGTCGGACAGCGTAACAACTCGCATCTGGGTTGTGATTATGGAAATCTCACCCCACATGCACTGCAATTTAAATAAGCCACCCTAAAAAAATCATTCACAGCTTTATGACTCCAGTATGTATGCCCTCTGCTTATTTGGACAGGAGGTTTAACAGTACCCTAACTCACCAACAATTCTGCATTTCTGAGTGTGGTGAAGTTGAGGATATTGAACACTATTTACTATGCTGCCCTCTGTATTGAGTCCCCAAGGTATAAATTTCTCCAATGTATCCTCAGTCTTTTGTCAAATAGACCTTTCCTGGATCAGTTTTGTAAACTGTTTACAGGTAATTACGTATATATTATGACCCTGGTTGCAAAATTTGCCCTGTCAGAAAATTAAGGGCCAGAAGGAAGTGTGATGTTAATGTGCTATTTTATTTACTGATTTAAAAAAAAAAAAAAAACCTGGCCTGGGTGTTTTTTTAAAAATATATATTCTATTATTTCTGTCCATGTGGAATTGTAGCAGCCTATGGCTTTGAACAATAAAGATAAACTTGATACAAGTTGTGCCTGGGTGGTGATTATGGAAATCACATCCCACATGCACCACAATTTAAATGAGCCACCATGGTTTATTTTGATTGTGCAAACCAGGTCAGAGTCTACCCCATTCTGAACTCTGGTGATAGTATCGTATAAATACTTCCAATATAATCTTAAAATAAAGAACACTGATGATTTTTATTCCATGAAGCGTATATAAGAAATATAACCATATATCATATGCCACAAGAGGGCACCAGAAAAAAAGCATTTTCAGTTACCACAGTATAGATGCTGATTAAAGAAAGACACACTATGTTTTAGAAATACTTAGATGATTTAAAAAAACAAGTGGGATTAGGAATGATCATGGGCTGATTAACATATGCACTGAGATCTTAAGAAAAAGCAGACTATAATGATGCAGAATGAGAACAGCACAATAGTGCACGCATCAACAACTTCAACCATGGGTAGGGGAACCTGTGGCTCTCCTGATGTTGGAGTACAACCTCTATCATGCTGAACATTGGCTATGCTGGATGGGGATGATGGGTGTTCAATAACATGTAGAGGGCCACACGTTTCCTATCCCTGAAAAGAGGCCACCATCACCCTAGAAAGAGATGAAGAAAATACATAAAGGGCATTGGAATAGGTAGGCAACAGCATATAGCCAAAGTCAATTTTTCAAACCTGGCTTGCAATCATGGGTCTATCCCAAACAATAACACTTGATATTTGCATTAATTTGGCGGGGGGTGGGTGGGGAATGCTTCAGTGACTGGAAGTAAGACACAGTTGTTGTGGTCAGACATTATTTTCCAAGGGCAGATGCATGCTGGTCTAGCCTAAGTAACATTTAAGGCTGCAATCCTATGCCCATTTATCTGGGAACAAGTCTCACTGAACAAAACTGGGAGCATGTGAGTAGACATGTACAGGATTGTACTGTATTTTTTTTTTACAAGTTCCATGCAAATTACTTTAGTAGAAGACATAATGTAAAATGTGCTCTGTGTGTTTTACTGAAAGCTTCCCTCCATCAACAGTATAGTGTTCTGGACTTTGAAGGGAGGAGATATGAAGCGGAAGGAAAAGGTGATGTATTTTCGGGACATATAGGGTAGCAGCATCCAATACTGTCTATCTCCCAGTGTAATGGAAACCACTGGCAATGATTTCATTTACCCACTACAACCTTCCCCCGCACCCCCAAATATACTTCAGAGGGTTGGTGGCAATATGTGGTTGAACATGGGGGAAGCAGGGGCAAGGAGAGTATGGGGAAGTCCTGTTCTGTAAACAGACATTTGCTTGAGTGACTTTGGATGGAGCATTTAGGGCACAGTCCTAAACACACTTACTAGGGAGTAAGCTCCTCTTAACACAGAGGGACTTGCTTCTGAGTAAACATGCAAAGTTTACACACGATTGTACTACTGGGTCCCATATATACATGCGAGAATTTTAACACTGGTGAACGCCATTGTTATTATAACCTATTTGGAGCATCTCTGCAACCGTTACTTAATGTTGTTTAATTCTGTGAATGGCCAGACAACATGGAAAAGATAGGTATCTGTCTACTAGTCATTCTATGTTCTTAGATCAGGGAGGACGAGTATTACCTGTTGGTACTGCATCCTTCTTCCCATCTTCTCTGCTATTCTTTTAGTGAGAAACCAAGAATAATAGGTGTGTGCGGATAGTATCTCACTGAACAGGTCCCAGTACAGAGGGATGGGGGTGTCCTTACCTTCCTAGGTTCTGAGAAGGTAGGGGAAATCACATTTCTGCACTATGGTCAGTGCAAAGATGTTTATCCATGCTGATTAAAGAGTTGTCCAAACAGATGGTAATCATCAATGCAACTAACCTCCTGGTACTTGATAAGTGTACCAAAAAGTATAACGGTGGTGATGTTCAATTACAACTAGTATTTGATTGTGTATATTAATGGACCTTAATCTAGTTTGGTTCAAGGTACATCAGCGACTCATTTTTTTCAAAGTAATGACTGGCCAGTAAATAAGGCTTAGCACCAGTAATTAATGAATTACAGACAAACCCTACCCATGGACATTATTTGATTGATTATGCAAAGAGAACACCATGGTAAAATGGTGCATAAATTGCATTTTGTGTATCAGTTTGTCTAAAGAATTTGTGTAAGGATGATTCATACAAGACTTCTCTCCTATATGGGAACAGCTTGAGCCATCAATGGGTCATACTGTCACAGCAACACATCAGTAATAGTAATGCCATCATTGTTAACAACTGCTGTTAACTGTATCTGTGTAGATATACAATGCTGAGAATGAATGTGACCAAGAATGGGTCAGGATGCTCATGTGTACAGGCAAGCTCCCTATACGAACCAATCTTCAGGGTGTGCATTTATATAGTTTTCTAGGAAACACCTAGCATGTTAGACAGTCCTAAACGCTGAAGAAATATCTCAAAAGATGTAGTGATATTCAGCAAAGAATCATAAGAATGGATAGCCACAAGTGACAGAACAGGATCTTTTAAAATTAGTTTTGCTTCATTTTGAAGTTGACAAGACGTAATGTGCATCTTATATGTAACTGCACAGCGGATAAACTTTTGGTATTTGCTGTATAATCGCTTTATCGTATAAACAAAATTGTCTTGTGCAGTTTACCCCAACTAGTGACATGGTTCCATATTCATAAATACTTACGGCAGGCATATGGCACAGAGCTCTGATGAAAAGGTGAATTGACACCTTTGCGCATAATTCCTAATGTTTATAGTCTACTTATAAATTTATGTATACAGGGAGTGGCCACTGCTCAATGGTAGGGCACATGCTTTGCATGTAGAAGATCCCAGGTTCAATTCCTGGCACCTTCAGAAAGGGCTCAGAAAGGCCTCCTGAAACCCTGAAGAGCCTCTGCCAGTCAGTGTAGACAATGGCGATCTGGTTGGATTAATGGTCTACCTTGAAATACGGCAGTTTCATATGTTTAGTTAGCTCTGGGTGCCCTTTATACTTGATATAGGCTCAAATATATCTGAAGACCTGCCTTTCGTAATTCCTATAAAGGGTTTATTTTCTGCCAATTTAAAAAGAGGACAATGATAATTAAACAAGTTGGCCAATTGCTGGTGTTTCTTCTTTCCACTTGAAAAGTACTTTTTTCAACCCCGGAAAAAATAATCGATATCAGAAGTTGGATTCACAAGAATGTTTATTCCACATTCTAAAAAGACAACAAAGAAATGTCCACACCATTTCTCATGTTCAAAGTTCTAATGTTCTCACATTAGCAGGGGATGGACAAGGTGACCTGAAGGATTGCCCACCTTTGTAGTCTATAAAAGAAAGGAACACAGTATATGAAGAGCAACGCAGAGGGAACAATATAAATATGGAGGCTTCCAGTAGTAAATCTGTGTTTTGTGTACTATCCATCTGGTAAGCCTTGAATATTTCTGAGAAGACCCACATTTTTAAATGAAGGGCAGAAATATAATCCATATGACCCCAAATTAGTACCAAACTGGCAAAGGGCACATTTGGACCATCATTCTTATTAGGTAGAGTTCCCTCTCATGAAAAGTCATGCAAGTTGAAATAGCTAAATACAGAAGAATGATGCAGTCACCCAACCCCATATTTAATAAAACCCATATTCTACTTATGGTCTTGTTTTAATACCTGTTTAAAGTATAGCAGAACATCAGGGAATTACTCTAAAGATATACAAGAAATACAACATGAAAATATGGAGCACACGTATTCAAGCAGTCATGCAAAACCTATCTGCAGTTCTTCAGATGATACTCAGATGTTATTAGAGTGCCTCATGTTTAGCATTCCCAAGATACCCAGAAGTGAACAAATGTGAGGGTTTAACATGACATGTGTCACCCACCCAGACCAATCACCAGAAGATAGCTACTATGAATAGTTTAAGAATAATGAGTGGTAAATATCAGTAATAAGCATTGTCAAGAGAATATTTTGCACTCAGTTATAGAAGCTCACACACATTTACTGCTTTCTCTGGATTCTGCTTCCAGTCTAAGAATGTGGAAGAGCTTGGAGTGACAGAAATAGAAGGAAAGGCGAACAGCAGCGATTGGGATTTGAAGGGGAATGGATAATGAGCAAACAGCATTAATAGCCAGTTGTGCACTACAGGCAGTTCTGCCCGGCTCCAAAGCGGGTTGAGCCTTTCCCCCCAAACTTTCCTCACAGCTTCAATCGAAATCTAGAAACTTTCTTTTCAGAATGAAAACTGCAATTATGAGAAGCAAGGTTCTAGATTCTGCACATCTGAGAACCTGGATGCGCAGGGTATGTGCAGCCCTGTTTCTAAGCCCTTGGAAAATCTCTCTTCTGATCTATGAACCCTCCAATCTTGGCCTAGGATGGGTATTCAAGAAAAGAGCATGCCTTCCACTCCAACTCTTAATACGCTCCTGACATATTAACTCACACTGGTGCAAGAGTCCTTTTCAAACCTATATTTATAATTATATGTGTAATTAATGAGCAAGAATGTGCTACAGCTTTAGCAGATAGTGCTGTAGACATTTGTTTAAGTTTTCACTGCTCTGCTTCAACAGGAAGCTAAAATTCTTCAAGTATTTATGGTATGTTCTGAAGAAACAGAGCACTTTTAAATGTAGCAGCATTTCTAATCAGCAAGGAAAGGGCTGGTTTTAATGAGACATATTTTTGACTAGTCCCCCTGCATCTAATTTTGGGTTCCTGGTATTTGCTAAATAAATAGATGGGGTATACACACAAGAATAGTTCAATAATGCTCTGGGGAGGAAGACGGAATACTATCCTAGTGTTCTCTGAGAAGAAAAGATTGTAAACAGATATTGTCAGGAGAATTAGGTTGGGAATATAGGGGACAGAGCTTTGCTCGGGTCTCTTTTGACAATACTCTCAACTAGATCTAAATGAAAAGCACTATTCCCTTTTCCAGCTGCACATATGAAGTAGAGGAAAAATCAGATCATCAATGAGAGAGAACAGTCATCCAATTTCTGTAAATAGTGTTACAGAAATACATTATTAATTTGGGGGCTTATTCAGCAGCTGCTTACCACTGCAGGTAGAAGAGGTGATGTTGTACAGAAATGGATAGAACTGCAAACAGCGAATTAGCTTCAGGCTCCTCTCACACTCCAGGCATTTTGTAGCAATATCCAGGGCATGTCTGAAAGCCTGTAATGCCCCACTGACATTCTTCAGAGCCAAATAGGCATTTCCTAAGCTCAACAAAGTCAGTTGCTAAAAGGGGAAAAAAGCAAACGGGCATCAGCACAGGCATAGAAGAAAGGCCAGAATATCACTCATGGATATTACCTAATTTTCTGCCTTTTACGTCCCCTGAACTAGATGCAGAAAAAGCTTAAAAATCTTTAAAACATTTATATTATTAGGCATAGACATAGACCTATTCTGCAATTGGCTAGTCACAGGAACTGGGAATTTTATAACAAGCACTTTCATATCCTTGGGAAGTCTGGTATAAATTGTAAACTATGAATATATTTAAACCACATAGCACATTATATTAATATAACTCTCCTGTTAAACTGAGATTACACATGTAGGACTCAAAACCTATAAGACACCAGGGAAACAAAATATGTCCTCCTCACAGCATGAGCATTATTACTTATTAGTTTGTTCAGTTGTGCCCCACTGAGCTTATTGACTTGGACTCTAAGTTGTGTGAGTGGAAGGAAGCATTCCCTTTCCCCCTTCCAGAGACTTGGGGGCTGTTAGGGGAGGGAGAAATTGCCCAAAATTGAGAGGAGGCACCTTGCATGGGCAGAGTAAAGCGTACTGTGGAAAAGGTTAACTTTTAACTTAAGCTTTTATTCTAATATTCTTTGTCTAGCTCAATACATATGCATCTGACACTTAAATGCTATATGAAAGAATACATGGAAATAGGAATACTTCTGCTTTTCTCTAACTAGAACATTTCAAAGAAAAGGCACTCACCTCAGAGCCATTGACAGCTAAAGCTTTTCGTAGAAGTTTGCTGGCATCCAGATGAAGGCCATAGTGAATGAGAAGGTTTGCTAAATTAACTAATGGGATATCCTGGAATTCGTGTGGGGTTAAGTTAAATGCTTTTCGCAAGCAAGTGAAGGCATAGGTGCCATTTCCAAATGCACGCCAGTAAAGTCCAGCTTCATTGAGCACCAGCCATAAGGGATCTCTCGCCTTAATTTAAAGGGGGAAAAAAAGAAAGGAAGGTTACCCTTATTAGTCTCATTCTATTTTTTGCATTGGAATCCTCCATTGCTTCCCTAGCGATGTGCCAGTGACAGTACTCTAGAATGGTTTTCAGTGCTCATCAGCAGAGGGCCATGCATATACATATCAGCTATGCATAAACCATATATTAGGACAACCTGTCTCAATATTCCATCACAATGTGACAAAGAAACAGGATGTGGTAATGTAGAAAGGTCCAGGAGTCACAATCGACAGGGAGCAGGTTTAGCCCCCCCTCACCTGATGTCAAAGTGCAGGGCTTTGTTTTCTCCTATATTTATGAATGACTTCTCCATTTTCATGGAAAAAGTAAAGCACTGTACTTGGGTACAACACTACAATGGACGGCAAAGCCTAGATCAGGCCTGAAACTGGGCACCCCGGAAGTCAGGGAGGGCAGTTTCAGGTTTGTTGAGAAGAATACACTATTGTCAGCACTCCCCCTTTCTCCTAGCATCAGGTTCAGAGCAATCTCCTTCCTCTCTTCTCCAAATCCCAACATCAGCTTTCAGTTAAAAAAAAATTAAGAGCTAGTTTATTAGCCTTTCCAAATTAGTTCTCTCTTTTTTGTAAATGGACAATGCGAAATTATAAGCTCTATTACTTCAGAGTAACCATGCATAGGGTTGTACTGTGAATAATCTCTCAGTGAATAATATGATAATAAACTGAGTTAGCAAACAACTAACTACCTATGAAAATTGTTAACACTATGCAAAATAAGTGGCTTATTGCTGGCTGTTAGTAGTAGCAGCCACTTGCTTTCTTCCCTCTCACTGATTTGATTGTTCAGGATATCATAGGGGGAAAAACACCCAGTGCAAAACCTTGTAAGAAAACATGGTCTGCTAAAGGAAGGAAGAGGAACAATTCTAGAGATGGATCTTGAAGATAGCACCCATCTCAAAGGAAGTGAAAGCAACATTTTGTTGGTAAGACAACTGCTAGCAGTAAGTATCTGCTTACAGCAAAAACGGTAAGTATTTACCAGGACCAATTTACAAAGTTAGGGAGTATATTTGAGATGGTAGAGAATACTGACATGTATTTTTTAAAAGATAATTGGCTGAAAAGTGAAGTATGCAAAGCTGCAAAGTAGGAACAGTAGTTTCAAGCACTTTTGGGCAAACCGGGAGATTGGGAGAAGACATGCAAAAATAGCAATTTTGACGGGTATCTTAAGGAACAGAGGAAAAAACTTGATTATGTTGGCAAAAACATGGCTAGGTGCTTTAGTGGAAATAATAGAGGGCCAGGCTAGGATTCACTGTGCCTTTATTCCAAAGTTAATATATCAAAAATATGTTAGGAAGTCACAAGACATCTTACATTTTATGAAAAATGGGCTAAAACATCTTATCCACAGAGCTTCTATCAGAAGACAGAAGTACAGACCTATTAGTCAGAGAAACAAATATTTATTTGAGCACACTGGGGGAGATGGTGCAAGACCTGTACGTTTCCTCAAATTCTGGTAGTATCATTGCAACAAAATTTTCTAGAGGCTAAATTTTATAGGTCCTGCCTTACAAATATTTCTATTGTGCAACAGGAATACTGACATGTACCCCCCGCCTTCAGTGTTTGTCAACCCAAGGCTGGGCAGCTATCAGTAGTTACAAATCTTTGAAGGCCCCTGTTACATTTTCAATGACACCAAGATGAGTTTGAAACAAATCCAGGTATCAAAAGTACACAGAGAACAATGTTGTTAAATTGGTGCTATTCTTTGGGTTGTATCCATCGTTGGGATTCTGCTAATGGAAGCAGTTCTGTCAGCGGAACTGGGAAAGGCCAATTCCCCCTCCTCTCCATGTGCCCTCAAAATCTGCTCTGGTGGGCTGGGAAACTCTCTGAAGCAGATTTTCAGGTGGTGTGGAGAGTTAATGCAGGGAGGAGGGATAGAGAAAGTCCCATCACAATTAGGGGACATCTGCTAGCGTGATGTTGGATTTAATTCTTTATCTGCAAATACTCTTTATTTCATGTTGTCAATCAATCATTGTCTCATATGAACGTTGTAAAATCTGACCAACTTAGCTCGTTTCAAATACCAAAATCAAACGTCTCTAATCAAGAAGAGGGAAGTGGAATAATTTTATAGTTAATTAGAACATTTTGAATTATTAAATAGATTGTAGTGAGTTTGTATGCTGCTAAGAGACCTGTGTAGCATAACACAGTGAATAGATTTTAGCTGACAAAAGTAGGCCTCATTCTCTGGATGGGCCTCTCATAGGTATGTCACCCTTTTCTCATAGAGTCTTATCTCAAGATGAGCTGGGAGGCTTTCACTCTTAACCAGGCAGTAGAAAGGCAATTAATTTCTTAAGCTGAGCTGCTTTGGAACCTGCGAGGAGCCCCCCTTGCTTCTTCTGACCGGGGGTGGGGAGGAATGTAGTCTGTCAGCTCCTGAAAGAGAGGTAGGCAAGAATCTAGCAGAGGAGCCTATAAGATCCAATTCACAGTCTCCATGCTTTCGTCTTGCTTCAGGGGGTACTGAGCACTGTCAGACTGGAGAACTTCTGTGGCTTAGGGGATGCATTCCATCTATTCTGGGGATAGACACCCAGATATGAGAACTTGATTAGCTGAGAGGTGTGAACTTCCTTTGCATGTATATATTCTGCATCCATTTTCTATCAATAAACTGTCATCAGTAGCTTGTTTCATCTTGGTAATCAAAAGAATCTGATCGATGACTTGGACCTGGCAGAACCAGACCTCAGATCTAACACAAAGATATTTGCTTTGGTAGATGATGGTACTTTGAGACTCTGGCATGAGTTTCATATATCCTAAGAGGCGCACAAAAAGCACATGTTGCAGCCACTGGAATTTGACTCACCTTTAATATGGCATGATGGATGAATGATCCAATTTGCTGCTGCGTAATTGATTGATTGTTGACACGAGTATATAATATCTGCACAACACAGGACAACCATTTAAAACCGCACATCATGAAATATAAAAAGTATTTAATGAGAAGAGCTAGTTTGGTTATTCAAGTTTAATGATGATCTAAAGGATCACTAGATTTTTATCACAAAATGGAAAACCAGCAGAAACCCTCAGTTTAATATTTTGAACACTGGCAGGAGTTGATGGGAAAAAAATTAAAACTGCAATGTTAATTTTATAAACTGGATATAGTCGCAGCTTGGTCCTGCAGAATGAAAATACAGAACAGAAAACAGATAATGAGTTATATCAGCAGAAGTTAGGTTTATAGTCTTAGAATTGACAGCAAGCAAGTAGAAATTTGGCCAGAGCCAGACCTCCCTTTGTCTAGGTGCATAAAGGCTAACAGTTGGTAGCAGAGGCTGGAGAAAGCAATGCCATCAAAATCCAAAAAGCAAATCAAAGTAGTCAAACACCACACTTTAAATTGGTTTGCTTTATTAACAACTATGTCTGGTTGCTTAGAGGGGAATAATAATAATAATAAGGTGCAAGGTAAGTTAGTATTAAATTTCCTCATATGTAAAGCACCACCGATTCAGAGTACATTAATGGCCTCTTTTATATGTCATGTCAACTAAAAGAACAAACAAAGCCCTCAGAATCAGACTGAAGTGCAAAAAAGGGGTCTGCTTTCACTTTGCAGGAAGTTCATAAAAAATTGAAACAAGCATCCTGTAATTGTTTCCTTTCTTTAAAGACTCAGTCATTTCCAGATTTGATTTTAAGTGGGAAGACATCTTGCTTTCAAGAACTTGTGAAGTCTGGAAGCAACTATTCATAGGGCAGAGATTACAACAAGCATGTTAAAAATTGAGCAACACACACACTTACCTGTTTCGCGTGATCATCTGGCATCTTTACTCTCAGATCTAGATGACTGTCTAGTTCTTTGATCAACATGTACGTAGAGTCACTGTTATGGGCATCAGTAATGGAAGAACAATCTGGCTCACAGATTTCTGTTTGTGCATGGTCCTCCCCTGGTCTGTGAAGTACTGAATGGATCCTAACAATCAAAAAAATGAACACACAAATATAACCACAGTTCTGACTACATGGTTACCAGTTTGAAACAACCACACAGAGCCCAGCTAAATCCTTGTAGAACTAGGAGAGGCAGAACAAATGTTCCTTGTTAATTGTCAAACAGAAACCATTATCTTTGATTTGGCACTCCTTGTCACACACATTACTAAAGGCAAACTGAAATAGAATCTTGCGTAGCCCAATAATCTGCATATTTACCAATATGTAAGTCCACTGAATTCACTGTGGCCGGCACAGAACTGCAACCTAATTTCCAATTTTCCAAGGATTCTGTCAAACAAGGTTTTTATTGCACCTTCACCCTGCCCCATTCACAGAATTTTACAAGGGGTCTAAGACATTGACTTCCACTTGCAGGAAAACACAGATGGGCTACAACTTCTCCTGTCTTTTTCCCTACCTGGAAGACTCACTCAGGAAAAAGAGAAGCAATTTCTGCACAGTGCCTTCTGACTGCTATTGCTAAGAGCCCTTTGTCAGAAAGCAACCCAATCGATGAACACATGTAACATCTTTTAGCTTCATGACTGTTTTTTTAGTGTGATTATACTATATATATTCTTTCCAATCTGTATTTTTTATTATACTGCACTGATTTTATTCATTCTGTAAGCCACAATAGTAAAAGAGCAGCGTATAAATAAATGTATTATCAACACTAACCTTTGTCCCCTGTTTTCTGGTTGCAGGAAATAGGTTGGAAGTTCTTCTGGGGAAGGGATAGCTGGATAGGATTGTACACAATCTGATCTTTTAGGCCACATAATATTCTGCTTCTCCTGTTCAAGAGACAAAATATTCCTTAATTTATCATCAAGTAGCTTTATTAATTATCACTCTCCTGACTTGCTAGTTGCTGGGGTAAATTCTTCAGAATTTGAAATAACAGAAAAGTCAGGCCTTTTAAATGTTTCCACTTTCTTTTGACAGTTACTCCTAGTCTATCAAATTAAATCTTTGGCCATAGCAGGCCAATGCTTCACAAATGTCAAGTGGCTGTTCTGTAGTTTTGAACTCTGTGCAACAGGTTTTACAATCATAATACTTCTGTGATTTGTACTGCATCTGAAAATTTGAGGGGGAGACTAAGCCAGAAGTACCTAATAAAGTATCTTATCCTTGGCAACATGAGATACTATGAGTCCAGGAATCATTCTGTACAGTGCCATGTGCATTGATAATGCTAAATCAATAATAGCAGCTTTTAAAAAGAGTAACATTAGTGAATAGATGGGCTATGATGCTTTGTCAAGAAGGGGAAAAAAATCTCCAACAATTCCATCACGTACCCTGTAAGCATCAGACTCCAGTCCCCATAATGAGAAGACTGAATGGACCAAAGGGGAAGACTCCAAGGAGTGGCTGAGGTCACTGTGGTTGGCATGAAGTTCAGAATTCATGGATGTCATACTGGAAATTGAATCAGAACCACTGAACTAGAAACAAAAAGAGGAGAAATGGAGCATGGAAGTGACATCTCAATGAAATTCCTTTAAGAAGAAAACTATTTCCTTACAAAACCAACTAACTACATTGAACTCAGAAACACTAAGCTATCACTTAATTTTGCTTCAAGTATCCTGGTCATGTTATGGTTACAAGAAATTAGCTTAGTTCTAGAGTAAATATTAAGCAAGTGGAAATAGACTAAGACAGGATAACAGTTTCATCATAAGAACATAAAAACGTAAGAAGAGCCATGCTGGAGCAGACGAAGGACCCATCTAGTCCAGCATTCTGTTCACACAGTAGCCAACCAGCTGTGGACTAGGAACCCCCAAGCAGGACACAAGTGCAACAGCACCCTCCTGCTTCTGTTCCCCAGCAACTGATGTACATACGCATACTGCCTGTTATTGGAGGTAGAACACAGCCATCATGAGTTGTTCAGGACTAGTAGCCACTCCAAATTGATAGCCGTCACTACATCCTGTGGCAGTGAATTCCATAGTTTAACTATGCGCTGTGTGAAGAAGCACTTCCTTTTATCTGTCCTGAATCTCCCACCAATCACCTTCATGGGATGACCTTTTTGGGGGACAGGGGAAAAAATGTCTCCCTATTCATATTCCCCACACCTTGCATAATTTGGTACACCACTATCAAGTCTCTCTTTAGTCTCCTTTTTTCCCCAAGCAAAAACAATCCTAGCTGTTGTAACCTTCCCTGATACAAGAGATGCTTCAGCCCCTTGATCGTTTTAGTAGCCCCTTTCTGCACTTTTTCCAGCTCTACAATATCTTTTTTCAGTGTGGTGACCAGAACTGTACAAAATATTCTAAGTGCGGTAACATCACAAATTTGTATAAAAGCAATATAATATTAGCAGTTTTATTCTCAATTCCTTTTCTAATTATGCCTAACATGGAGTTTGCCTTTTTAATAGCAGCTGCACACTGGGTCGACACTTTCATTGAGCTGTTCATCACAACCCCAAGGTCTCTTTCTTGATTGGTCCCCACTAGCTTGGATCCCATCAGGTTATATCTAAATTTGGGAGGTTTTGCCCCAGTGTGCATCACTTTACACTTGCTTACATTGAACTGCATTTGCCATTTGGATGCCCATTCTTCCAGTTTGGCGAGATCCTTTTGGAGCTCCTCACAATCCCTTTTTGTTTTAACCACCATAAATAATTGGGTGTCATCAACAAATTTGGCCACTTCACTGCTCATTCCTAATTCCCTTTCAGAGGTGGGAGGGGATTGATTTGCTTAAAAATAAGAGCAAGTCAAAAAGGGTGGGCTCCCTCTCCAGCTGCTTTTAATCTAAATGCTTCAAAGCTGCAAAAATAGGTTTAAATTTGGATTTGTAATGCTTTGATTTCTAGGTTACAAAACCTGATAGGACATATCATGAAAGTTTATTCTTGTTGGTGTACAGAGGATCTCCAGGACAGGCTTTATTCCTCCTACTAGCTCAAGAATTAGCGAGTATGCTTGCGATGTTTTAAGACTTTTGCCTCTTTAGAAGGTGCCCCTTCCAGCTCCAAAACACAGCCAAGCTTGACAGAACAGTTCAAGGTCAAAAATCAACACAAACAGACAGGATGAATGGCTCCTTGGGAAATATGTCACACCTGTTTCTTATGTCACAGGGATGTTTGCAGGGAAACAAGGTAATAAGAGAGGAATAGCCACTGAATGCAAACAAAAGGTACGGACTGTAGAGCCACTGTACACCAAGAAGAAACCTTCCGTTAAATCTTAATACCTTCTCTCTGCTGGCATAGGACGGTTCCCAAGTTAGGAAATAAAAAAGCAGTGTGATAGCCTGTATGGGATGTGTGTCTGTTCTGTTACAGAGGGAGAATGTTTCAAAACACTTTCCTTCCAAACGCTTCCTCTGCAAAAGAAGAGGTATCTACCGTAGCATTTTGTCAATGTGTTTGCTGTGGAACAAGTGGCAGTCCTCAGATTTCATAAACGTCTATATTAGTTGACAAGACTGCTAAAGTGGTTTTTGCCCTGGTGGAATGAGCCATAATGTTGCCTGAAACCTGACTGTACTGCACCGCATAGCCTAAAGCAATGCAGGCTTTTATCCACCACACTATGGTAGTGGATACCTTTTCTCCCACAGTGGAAGGGTGGAAAGAGACAAATAGTTTTTCTGTTTGTATGACCATGGAGGTATGCTACACACACATATATTTAGTACTCTGCTGGTGTCATAATCTGTGCCAGAACTGTTTGGTAGATGAGAGGGTTTGGGACAGAAGTGTACATTCTTGTAAGCTGTGAAAGAGGTAGTTAACCTTAGGTGTTAATGAAGGGTCAGGTATGTCCTTGTGGAAAAAGCAATTCATCTTTGGTGGGCAGTGCAACCAATCTTTTGATACCCTGCATGAAGATGTTATAGCAACCAGGAACTCCACCCCAGAATAGAAGAGTCTTGCTACCAATTTCATTGGTTTGAAGCAAGACTTTGGCAGCCTTTGAAGGATGGTGTGCAGCTTCCAAGAATGGAATCTGTGGATGGCTGGTGGTCCTAAAGAGGAATTGTTGGATGCGTGAGATTTGGGTTCTGGCTTTGAGAGCATGAAGAGGGCACAGGCTGCTGTTTTAGAGTTAGAATATTAGAGCCATGCTGGATCAGACCAAGGGTCCATCTAGTCCAGTATTCTGCTCACACAGTGACCAACCAGCTGTTGACCAGGAAGCCACAAGCAAGACATGAGTGCAACAACACCCTCCCACCCACTTTCCCAGCAGCTGGTGTACATAGACTTACTGCCTCTGCTACTGGAAGTAGCACATAGCTACCAGGACTAGTAGCCATTCATAGCCTCCTCCTTCAATAATTTATCTATGTTTCAATAGGAATAGATAAGAATGTCAGGGCAGTACTTAATCTAGCACCATGAGTTGAGGAGGTTGTGACAGTTCCTTCCTAAGAGGAGTTATGGACAGAGTAAAGGGTGCTTTTGAATAATTCAAGCCAGTTGGGATGGGTATTTAATTTCTGCAGTGTTTAGGAGCCAGGCAAAAAATGATGATGATGATGATGATGATGATGATGATAATAATAACAATCATAGCACTTTCTAACAAAGCACTGTACATGAGATAAAATAGGTTAGGAGTTTACAAAAATGGAATACAATACAAATACAATAATTCTAATAAAAGACCTTATCTGAATTTAAAAGAATATAACAATAAAACCTTAAAACCCATATAAAATGTGTTGTGGCCACCACAAAAAACATCACCATGCTTTATCTCAGAACAACGAGCCAACCCCCTTTATTCAAAAAGAAAGGTTTTCAAACCTTTCTTAAACACCTCCAAACTCTCGGTCAACCGCAGTGGCAGGGGGAGTGAATTCCACAGCTGAGGGACAAGGTCCTGAAATGCACAATACTGGACACCACGATCCGTGAGGTAGAACGGGTCAGGAGGGTCTGACCTATGGATCTGGTGGCCTGGCCCAGAACATACCAGGATAAAAGGTAAGCTGGGTGGGTCGATCGAAGGGCCTTAAATGCCAGGGGTAAGATCTTAAATTGGGCCCTCCCAACATGGAAGTTGGAGCTTCGAATGGATCCTACAAGAAATGTTTCTACTGGCTAGACTAGACCTTCCCCCACGCTTTTAAAAAAAGCCTGCCTGTGTTATGAGAACTCTCTAGAAATTATGCAGAACTTCAGACATCTCAGAATTATTTGCATTCTTCTTTACAAATCATGGAACAAAATGACCAATGCACTGTAGACAAACCTCTACATATTCAACATTTTCAAACATGTCACCACGGTGATAGCGAACAGGTTGGTCCCACTGGCAATGCAAACTGTGTTGCTGGTTGCCCAGGCGACAAATCTGATGGTTCCCTGCAGTATATAAACATGTAACACGAGTTAAAAACTAGTGAAAATGATCACTGACAGCATTAATGCAAAATAAAATATCTTCCAAGTTAAGAATCCAAAACCAGGAAGACTCCGTAATCTTCCTTTAATGATGCCTCCGTGTTACTTCTTGAAAAGTTACAATTCTGCATGGAGGAGGAAGATTTTCGACATTCAGTTATAAGGGTTCTCTTTGGATCCATCCACAGCTTGTGCATTTCAGCCACCTTAGCCAGCACATAAGGTCTTTCCAGAAATATGTATTTGCCAAACTAAAGAACTAGTTAAGAAACATGAGACTCTAGTTTAAACCCAAATTTAAGATTTCTATGGTACAGTATTTGTTTCATGTATTTTAGTAGCATAAAGGCTTCCACATTGTGAATTTATACACCACAATGCAGAGAGATCAGCACGTCCTGGTATCACTTGTCTTGTTCACATATACAATGCTGGCTTTCCCTTCTGCTGAAAGCCACTCATGTTTAATGGAATGTTGCTCCAGAGGGTTCCCTGGCCTTTGGAGAAGGATGCAAGGGGCTCCTAACTGAGAGGAGTTTCTGAAAGGCCTGCACATGACCCTTTAGATACTGGCTAAACCATTTTAACTGCCCACCTCCACTGCCTTTGTTTAGGAAGAGCAAAACTTAACAAAAGACAATTTTTGATATTAAACATTTATACAGCATTCTATTTAATGTGTACATTTATACAAAAGCCCTGGTTTCATCAAAACAGAACTCATTTCCTTGGACAGCCTCATGGATACTATTTTGGCTTTCGCATTTGTTAATGAACATTCATTATGACAGATACCTAGCTGCGCCTCCTTCGCCATCTGTGTCTCATGGATAATGTTCCTCAGGATCTGCTCTTCCTGAATCAGCTTGTGCTTTTCTAAGATCTCCTGTTGCCTCAAGTAATGGTCATGCTGCTTTTGATACTCCTTCAGTTCATTTAATGTTCGCTGAAGTGATCTTGAAAAATGTAGACACCAAAGACCAATGAATTCAAGATGCTTTACACCACTTTTCCCTGAAGAATTACTTTAGTACTAATTCTGAGATTGTGTGTGTGTTGATGTTTCTTACAGTATTTCAGCTAGATACAGTTAAGTTACAACATGCTGTCCAGCCCATCGTTCTTTTTTAACATTACTATGTTTTTAAAATTTCTTTGATCTTTAATTATACCTTATTTTAAGCCACTTCAGAAAGGATATAAACAATAAATGAATGTAAACAGGGAAGGCTTCTGTGAGCAGAACAGGGTGTAACTTTCAGGGATCCTCCCTGTAGTGCTCTATGCCCCTCCTCACAAATCTGGTCCAGAGGTTTGGGAGATCCTTTGGAACAGATTTGGTGGGGCTTCTGGGAGGAGGGGAAATACTGCAAATTGTGCCCCTCCCAATCCCAGTAACAAAATCCTTTCTCCAGGGGAGAGACAATAGTTGGGCTTTAACCCAATGGAATTCATTATGTTTTCTCTTATTTTTTAAGATGCTAAATAAATCACCTGTGTTGAGCCTCCAATTTCTGCTCAAGCTTTTGCTGACATAGGACCGCATGTTTCCTTTTAATCGCTTGCTCAAACCCTGGTTTGGCCTGTAAAGCATGATCATAACACAATACTGAGTGGTTGTATTCTCCAAGCATCTGAAAAAAGGATTGAGAAAAAGAAGGCTTGTTAGTAGCACTTATGTTAGATTAAATATCATTTTTAAACTTCTTCATATTGAATACTAGTTTCATCAGTCGATTGCTCTGGAAGTAGAATTACATTTAATATATTTTAGCTACTTTAGTGGGGCTTTGCACCACCCCTGCTCCCACCCCATTCAGATAAATGCTGTTATCTGTCATCTTAGAAATAATTTCTCTGCAAAGACAGATGAATCCGAATCATTCTGGTCCAGAAGATGCATCTGTCCCACTGCTAGTTTTGTAATCAGTGCAGTACAAACATTCTAGATTACTGAAAAGATCCTAATTACTGCATATATGTTTCCTAAAGTATAATAGCTGGTGAAGACATCACTGTAATCCAGAGCTGCATGGACCACGATGGCTGCATCAGCAGAGAAGTGTGCCCTGTGTAAAACATTTGCCAGGTTTATCAGTGCAACATCTTTATTGTGCCTGAAAGAGAGAAGAAACAAAACAGTCTGTTAGAGGTGGTCATAAGTTTGTTCTAAGTAGCTGGTAAACCCTGAGCCTCAGATTTGATCTCTAGCATTTAGTTAAGGGAGGAGATAGAACTGGGAGGTTACCAGCCTGAGTCCGTGCAAAGGTGCATTTCACATAAACTACTAGGAACAGCAGCGTTGCAGGGGGCTTGGTGAGTGACTGGTCTGGCTCAATTTCAAGTGGCTCTTTATGGCTCAAGTGGCTCCTCCCATATGTTATTCTGTGTTTTTAGATTGTGCCTTGTTTTATATATTTTTAAATGATTTCATGGTTTTAATTTTTGTGAACCGCCCAGAGAGCTTCGGCTATGGGGCGGTATAAAAATGCAATAAATAAATAAATAAATAAATAAACATCTGTACTGCTATCTTATGCTTTGCTGATAATATCTAGCAAGAGATAATCTAAAAAACACATGGGTAGATTGACTGAAAGAGAAGAAATACTCTGGTAAACTGTTCGATTTTTTTTTCAAAGGCCAACAATCCACCAGATATTTCCACTGGGTTAGAAAGCATTATGCATAAATAGGCTTCTTCCTCACTTGGCCTGAAAACTAAGATTAGAGAGCTAAAAACACCAGCCAAGTATGAATTTTAGCCATCATTTCAACATCATTTGCCGATGAATAATAATATTGTGAAGTCAACTAAGTCACAGGGAACATTCCAAAGCTAGCATCAATGATACCTACACACTTTTGTATAAGCATTGCAATACACAGTCACACTTAATTGGCATTCCCTGTAATTTGGTCCAAATTAGCCAACAGCACATACCAAACAATATACATCAAAAGTGGCTAATACAGGTTGGAGTCAAGAGATGGCTCAGCCTACAAATAATGCCTACGAGGTATGAGAATTTAACTTGAACACATAGCAGCATTTACCTATTGAACCTAAGTAAGATGCAACTACCTCTCTTGTCTGACTTAAATTTTCAGAGATACAATACAGTATATCATGCTGCTAGTAAAGCTATTTATGTATTTCATAGGCCGGGTTTGGATGATTAGCAGGGGAAAAAAGCAAGTGGCTTCTTTTCCCTGCCTGCACATGCCGCTCATGCACTCACCATTTCCCTAATTATCCTCGCCCCTGCACAGGTTGCCATGATGCCTGAACCCAGTGAGGTACGCGGCAGGGGTGGCTTCCAAACCATTCTGCAAAACATGGCTTGTTGTAGGGGTTACCAGATGGTTTGGAAGCCATCCTTGCCGTGCACCTCATTGGGTTTGGATGACATGGTAACTCTGCCATGGCGAGCGGAATTAGGGAAATGGCTGGTGCATGAACAGCACATACGGGGCTGAGAAAAGAAGCCACGGTGGTTTCATTTCCTCCACTGATTGTCCGAACCCAGTCATAGAAAAGGCCTCACCTTGTAGAAAAATGGAGAGCCCGCATGGCACATTCAACCACCTGATATGGTTCATTCTTTATTCGCCAATAGAAGGAAGCCATATTATATAATACCCAAGAAGAAGAATTCTGTAAAGATCAAAAAGCATAATATAAAAACAAATGCTGAATGAGCTTATAGCTAGACACAGTCAAAATCAGATTTTGAACACACTCCCACTTTTTGGTCTTTATAATAAAATGGCAACTATGAGGACTAGTACTGTGAAATCAAAACTCAGATTCCAACAAAAATAAGATTACTACATACATCCTATTAGCACATTACTGAACAGTTGGGAAGTTTGCCCCTTACCAGTATACAGACAGCACTGAAGTTTACAATATCAAGTTCATGTACATTTGTGCTGTATAATACCTTCTAAAAAATGCTGATTTTGGGAACACCACCAAGGTGATCACTGAAGTCATACCTTCATGAGACCTTCATAAATGCGATGGCCTATCTCCTCTATGCTTCTTCCTAACCGTCGCGATAAGTAAGTCAATATAGGATCTTCTTTAGGTAACAAGGGTGCAGAAAGGTTAATTCTTTCTTGAATACCCTAGATGGGGGGGGGGGGGAAGGAAAAGAATCCATGACTGGACACAGGCAATGGGGTTCTCTAGTACCAAGGTGGACTGATATGAGTCTTGCATGGCAAATGCTTTCCCCCCAACTGTGAGGCTGACCAGTGTTTTTTTTAAACTAGAACTCCTGTATTTTAAATTTACAGAGCAACTGCGTATATTCAGGATCCCTTTACAACTAAGACATAGCTAACCCATGTGAATCCAGAGTATGTACTTTTTCTTAAGAAAATAAGCAGTACCTTGCTGCATAGGATCAAAGCCCATCTAGTCCACCATTTTCACAAGAATCTCAGCAATCAGCAGGCATTAAGTGGGTGAGTAGAAACTGGCCAGTGTACCATATTCAACTTTCTCCACCACCCCGCCCTGAGATCTACTCAAAGATCTAAAAAGCTACAAGTAAACATTAGATACCATTTTAGAAAACGCAGGTATGTTGTGTTTACAGTGCAATACACAGAAGTAGCCCCACTGAATATAAAAGGATATTACTCCCACATATGTGTGCACATGACTGGAGCCTTAATGTTGACAAAGTGCTGGACATGTAATGGCTTACATTTGCAGAAATGCTGTCTGTGGCTTTCTTTTGAAATTGTATATATCCAAGGTATGTTTCTTAAGCATATCAAGGTATGATTCTTAAGGAGGTCCGACACAATTTTTTATATATATAAAAAAACAGGAAAAAAGCATACAAAAGATAGAATATAAAACAAACTACAAATATACAGCATAAAAAACAGGTATTAATAGCTTAGTACTGTATGCAGGATCTGGAGTGAGAGCATTCCCCCTTGAATATTTCAAAGGAAGGGAGTTATTATTTGAAAATGTTATGGTAAAGAGAACTGCTGATAGTATTTAATACACACTAGTTACTATTCGACCATGAGGCACACAAGTGAAACAGTTTCTGCATACAAGGCTTCAGTGTACGGCTTCATATACTTTACTTTTTCTCAGCAGTTCTAACAGCTAAGGAAATCAACAGGACTTACAAACTATGGGAGCACCGACATGACCAAATATTACAGCAATGCTGCATCCAAAACCATTTCCATGTGAAAGGTGATTACATGCCACTATAAATGCAGCCAGTTCAACTATGTTAGAGCACTGCTGTTATTGACATAAGCTCGTGCCTACAACCAATGATGCGGGTTATTATTAGTTGTACACCAGGAGGACTACTCAATACTGTGTTTCAAATGCAACTACAGCTCCCCTGATTCAATTTTCCTGAACATTTCAAAGGCAGAGATATGGAGTTAATGCCACCAATATAAAAAGGTATCCACCCGCATCCTCCATTACCACCTTACCATTGGAGGTATTTGGTCATGAAAAGTACCAAGAAGCATCTGTTCCTACCATAATCTGGCAATGAACTTATGGCCCCATCATTGCCAGTCTTTAAGAGGAGTTTATTCCAGTCTGTATTTGAATAATTTTAATTTGGTGTGCTTTTAGATTTTTTTAAAAACAGCTGCTGGCTATAAAATAGTGGAGTTGAAAGGGTATTACATTATTATGCTGAGTGCTTAAATCTTTATAAACTACCTTCCAAGTGCATTGTACCATTTCTGGTTTGTTTAGTCGCTTGCACTAGTGGGAGAGTCAAGCAGAAGCAGGAAGGCTGCATTCACCAGCACACAATTAGTTTACAGTAAGCCTGAATTGTGGCTTATTGATTTATTTAGTTAGTTACATTTGTATACCACCTCATAGCCGAAGCTCTCTGGGCAGTTTACATAAGATTAAAACAATTAAAACAATATACAAAAATTAAAACAGCAAAAACATACAATATACACATACGTTTAAAACCACTATAATAACTTTTAAAAGCTATAAGCCTAAAAACAAAACAAACCCAGGCTCATCAGATATTGCTAAATGCCTGAGAGAAGATGAAAGTCTTGACCTGGCGCCAAGAAGATAACAATGTTGGCGCCAGGTGGGCCTCATCGGGGAGATCGTTCCACAATTGGGGGGCCACCACAGAGAAGGATCTCTTGTTGCCGACCTCCGAGCTTCCCTCGGAGTAGGCACTTGGAGGAGGACCTTAGATGTTGAACGTAGTGTTCGAGTAGGTTCATGTCAGGAAAGGTGTTCTGTCAGTTATTGTGGTCCCAAGCCGTGTAAGGCTTTATAGGTTAAAACCAGCACCTTGAATCGGGCTCGGAACATACAGGCAGCCAATGCAAGCGGGCCAGAGTAGGTCTTATACGCATGAACCTTCTGGTCCCAGTTATCAATCTGGCCGCTGCATATTGCACAAGCTGCAGCTTCCAAACCGTCTTCAAAGGTAGCCCCACGTAGAGTGCATTGCAGTAATCTAACTTGGAAGTTACCAGAGCATGGATAACTGAAGCCAAGTTATCCCTGTCCAGATAGGAGTGTAGCTGGGTTACCAACCAAAGTTGGTAGAAGGCACTCTGTGCCACTGAGGCCAGCTGAGCCTCAAGTGACAGAGATGATTCTAGGAGAACCCCCAAGCTACGAACCTCCTCCTTCAAGGGGAGTGCAACCCCATCCAGAACAGGTTGAAGACCCTCCATCCGGTCAGCAGAACCACACACTAACAGCGTCTCAGTCTTGTCTGGATTGAGTTTCAGTTTATTACCCCTCATCCAGTCCATTGTCGCAGCCAGGCACCAGTTCAGCACATCCACAGCCTCACCTGATGAAGATGAAAAGGAGAAGTAGAGCTGCGTGTCATCAGCGTACTGATGACAATGCACTCCAAAACTCCGGATGACTACACTCAACGGTTTCATGTAGATGTTGAACAGCATGAGGGACAAGACTGACCCCTGCGGAATCCCATACTGGAGAATCCACGGGGCCGAGCAATGTTCCCCAAGCACCACCTTCGGAAGCTGGCCCACCAAGTAGGAGCGGAACCACTGCAATGCAGTGCCTCCCACTCCCAACTCAGACAGTCATCCCAGAAGGATACCATGGTCGATGGTATCGAAAGCCACTGAGAGATCAAGGAGAATTAACAGAGTCACACGCCTGTCTTTCTCCCGACATAGGTCATCATACAGGGCGACTAAGGCTGTTTCCGTACCAAAGCCAGGCCTGAAACCCAACTGAAATGGATCCAGATAATCGGTCTCATCTAAGAGTGCCTGGAGCTGGCTCGCAACCACCTGCTCCAGGACCTTGCCCAGGAATGGAACGTTTGCTACTGGCCTGTAGTTATTAAGATTTTCAGGGTCCAAGGAAGATTTCTTTAGGAGTGGTCTCACTGCCGCCTCTTTCAGGAAGCCTGGGACCACTCCCTCTCACAAAGAGGCATTAATCACTTCCCTGGCTCAGCCAGTTGTTCCATCTCTGCTAGCTTTTATTAGCCAAGAGTGGCAAGGATCCAATATGGAGGTGGTTGCACAAACCTGTCCAAGCACCTTTTCAACGTCCTCCAGCTATACCAACTGAAACTCATCCAAGAAAATAGGACAAGTCTGTGCCCTGGATATCTCACTTGATTCACAAGCTATAACGCTGGAGTCTAAGTCCTGGCGGATGCCAAAGATTTTATTCTGGAAGTGCCTAGCAAACATATTACAGTGGGCTTCAGATGGTTTTAGCATGTCCTTGGGGTCAGCATGTAAAAGCCCTCGGCTTTTTACATTCTGTGTGAATGCAAATCAGTGTCTACCATCTATTTAGAAAAATCCAAATTCTGCCTAAGTGAAAACTTAGCCTTCTCCTTCAGAATGCATTCTATATGGATTTGTGTTGCTTCACATTTTTCCACATGATTTATTCTCCAGTTTTTAATAAGAAAGTGAATATTTTTGGCAAAAATTTGTAGGACAAAGGAGGGAAGAATATGGAGACCAAGATTAGGTTGTTAACAGTGCGTGTGTGCACTTAATATGAAATAGCCATAGTAGAAGGCCAGAAAGTTTAACAGAGAATTAAGGCCGCATAACTTCACCACTGAAAGCTTTGTCCTAATTTTTAAGCTATTTCCAAAATGGTGTGCAGATCATGTGGCACAAAGCTCACAAGGCTGCTTTAAGAAGTATTTCAGTTTTACTACAAATTCCAAGTAACAGATTCCATACTTACTGTAAATATGGAGAAAGTAGTGCTGAGTTCCTAAAAGTATTTGGTCAACTCAACCGAAGAGACAGATCAGAGCCTAAATGGCAGAAGATTACACAATTGAATACTTACCCGTAGGTGCTGGAATGCATGAATGCTATATGGAAGATCTAGAATTTTTGTACATTCTGGCTGTTCTAGCTCTGGAGGTAAAGGAGACTTTGTGTCTACATAGTCTTCAGGACTAAAACCAAAAAGCAATGAAAGTATTAGAAAATGTATTTGCAATGAAGAAAGATCACAAAATACTAACAGCTAAAACTAAGGCATATGGAAATGCTGGTAAATATTCCCTGCTTTATTTAAATCTACTATCACTATGTGCTATTTTTTATGCATCAGACTGCATTAATAGCATTTCTGCTGAGTAAATAACTTAAGGCTAGAAATGAAAACCAACATACCACCTCCAAAATAGACAATTATTCACAGTTAGGATTTTGAAGGGCACACTGGTCCTGAAGAATAATTGAAAGGAACAATCTTCAGAATCAAGACATTCTTCATGATTTTGAAATACTGATACTAAACAAAATTTAGAAATCAAGTCACCAAATATATCCTTAATCATGTCTTGGAAGAAGCCTATTTCACCAAAAATAAATGTAACCAAGCTTAGAAATGCCTAGAAAGGACAGAGAAGCAAATATTGTTGTGGAAGACTGTACATGTCTTATTGAGAGCATGCAAGACAGCTGCTCAGCGCACTTGGTTGGATCCAGCTTCTATTCTGCTCACAGGAGCATTCTGTGAGGGAGTTCCACTCAGAATACTCCTGCAGCCAAAAAGCAGAAGATGATTTTTGCCGTCACCAGCATTATTCTAGAGGGTCCCCCAATCTTCTAAAGCAGATTTGCAGGGGGGGGGGGCATAGATTTTCTCCACTGTATCAGAAGCATTCTGCAGATGGAAGGAGCCTTTCCATTCCGGATCAACTATTTAGCTATTTATTTCAGTCTGTTCTCTATAGCACTGATCTAACTCCACAGGCGGGTGTTTTTGTGTGTGTGCATAACTAGTAAATTTTGATCAAAGGAATCTATGGAGTTTTGTGAAAATTTGGGAACATAAAGTTAGTATTAGTTAATATGACGGCTATTCAATCTCTTTATTTATTTATTATTGCATTTATTATTTATTTGCATTTTTATACCGACCCATAGCCGAAGCTATGGGGCGAACCAGAATGTATGCTGCATGTGCAGGACACCTATTCAGCACAAAGGCATACTTTGGGAACATCTCTTGAGCCAACAGTCAATATATAATCTCCATTAAATCTATATTACTATAGCAGATGCCAGATCTTTTTTTGGTGGAAAGATTAAGTGTTACCAATTATTGTTTTTATTAGTTGCTGCTTTTTATAATATATACAGCACCTTTAGTAGAGGTTGTGTTTTTAAAATGTTACTGCTTTTAATTTCAATAGCATGAGAATGATGTAATTGCTATTCCTATTGTACAGTTTCTTTGAGGTGTGTCTCCAATACCAATCAAGCGCAACTACAATCCATCTGTTATATGAACCCATCTTTTTCAGGTTCCTAATCACTACTCTGGGCTACATCCGACACTGCGTGAGCAAATGTTCACACACAACAGACTTTTCCTGTCCTCTCTTCCCCTTGTGTTGCCAAGATCTGCTTCATACAATCCACCCAATCCTCCAGAGCAGTTTTTCTTTGTTCGGGGGGAGGGCATGGAGGAGGGAGAAACCTGCTTGTCTGGCAGATGCAACTCCATCAGTGGATGGAAACAATAGGTTATCTCCTATAATTATATAATCTTCTGGAAAGATCTCCCAGGCTGTTGGTAAGGCCAAAATCCTTGTTCTATAAGCCCCAGATGTTAGAAATGGTAAGAGTGCAAACATATTTAAGCCTTTCAACTGAGTCCATTCATAATGTAATATTCTATTGTCCTGCAAGCTCAAATCCTCAAGATTCCAACATAAACCCAAAGACATTTAGATAGGTTAGGGAAGATGTAACAGATTTTGCACTTTGTCCTGATATCTAAGAGACACATGTCCTATGTTCAAAAAATTCTCACTGAAATCATTTCACCATTAACAAAACATACACACACCCCATTCACAAATCAGCTGCAATTTAAAGATTATCCAGTAATGTAGAACGCTTCATTATTGCCCAAGTAATCTTCCCACCACATGAAACTGTAAATTGCTATACAATTAGTTAATTCACTACCTGATATCTTTGCTCTCCAAGGTGATGTACGTGCCATCATAGAGATCCAAGTCCCCCAAGGGCACCTTTGCTTTAATGCAATCTGGATCTTCTTTATTATGTCTTTGTTCCAGTCCGGTGTCTCTGTCTTCATTCTCCTCTATATGGATTTTTTGAGCAACTAATTGTTTCTACAAGATGCACACACAAAAAAAACACTGTTGAAAATACAAACATTAATAATAAATATTCATCTATTCACATTGCCATGAAAATCCCAAGCGTCTAGAACTGTACACCCTTAGAATTTTGTTTATATGTCTTGTCCTCATAAACAATTGGGTCTCTAAATCCTTATCGGTTATAAAAGAATAAATCAATTAATTGCAATTGATATAGAATTTTATGACTGGAATCCTGTGTGAACAGAAGGCACTTCTAGAATGTGGCCATGCTATTTCTTCCACTTTCCCCCTCCTGCTGCAACTCCTTGCACTACATCCCAGCTTCCTTGCCCTCAAGGGTGATTTTTTGGGGGAGTATATGTATGAGGCAGCACAGGAAATAGGGAGGCTGAAAAACTTTGCTCATGTTTCTTGGATCAAATGCTATGACTTGCAATTTTCCAGACAGATATAACAGCAAGCCTTAGAATATCATTTAAGATATTTAATCCATGTTGAGAATTTTAGATGGGAGCTGTGTATAAGCTGGGGCTGCTGCAGGAAAGCGTGAGCTTCCATGGACCCTGACACTATGTTTGGTATCTGGAATTTCAAAATAAAAACCATTTTACCATAGGAACTAATTATTACAGAATTGAAAATTATCCCCACCCACCCCAAAACAATGCTTTTAGAATAAATACACCACTGAAAGTAGCAGATACATATTCTTAGTAAAAATGAAAAACAAGTGTTGTTTAGATATCTATTAGAATCCAAAGAGCTGCTTAGGCTCATGCAGGAGACTAGTGAAAAGTTTGATTTTTTTCACTGAAAACCAGCCTCCCATGTCAGATCACAAACTGCAGCTCCATTCAGTTTCAAAGGAAATTTGCAATGAGGTGATGGAGGCTGTTCAAGAAAAATAGGCCTAAAGTCCTTTGGGCTCATCATGGTTCACTGGATCCTAGCACAGATGTACAGCTCCTATGGCAAAATACAGGCACTTTTTAAAGTGGCAAGCTGTATCTTTATAAACCCAAAGTGCTCAATTTAGTGGCCCAAGGGCTGCATTGGGTATCTGCTGGGGTGCCAGGGGCCACGCATGTCTGCACACAGGGACATACACGCTTTCTCTCTCTCTGGAGAGATGGGGCAGAAGGGAATGGTTTTCTTTGTTAGTTCTAATGCAATTCCCTTATCCCTGATCTCTCAGGAGAGATCGGAGATAAGAGAAAGGTTTCCCTTTCTGGTGCTAACACATGACATTTTGGGAAGGGCCCCCATGGGCTACACTGGAATGGGCCAAGGGTTGTACATAGCTGATATTATTAAGAACATATTATTAGCACTTAAGCTATAAGTATAGATGTTTTTAATTCTTCAAAAGGACAAGCCTGGCAAGGAAAACTAGTGTTTCATGATTCTCACTGCCTACAAAGCAGGTTTTCAAACAAGAGCAATTCATTATACCAGCCTCACCTCCAGCTCTTTGAGGTAGTTAACAGTTGTTTCCTGTCTCATTAGTATTACTAAATCATGAGGATGTTTCAAGTTCATTGGTGAGTCGACCTGGAAGACAGTTAAAATAGCCACTGTTATAATTCTTCTATTGTGGCAAGCCCAGAAAAGAACTGTACCCAATCCCCCATTCCACTTGCGAGCTGGTTTTGGATCACTGATCCTTGTTAGTTTAAGCTACAGTACCCGGTCCAAAACAGGGAAAGCAGTTCAATGTGAATTTAACTAACCTAGATTTTAACCACACTGTGAACATGGCTTAAGATGCTGATTAACATAAGAAAAGCTATGCTGAATCAAACCAAAGGCTCATCTAGTCCAGAATTCTGTTCACACAGTGGGTAAGCAGATGCCTACAGGAAGCCCAAAAGCAGGATATATATGCAACAGCAGCTTTTTGCTCATGTTCCCCAGCAACTGGCATTAAGAAGCATACTGCCTTCAATATAAAGGTAATATTTTGTTTATTTTATGTCATTTCTATACCATTCAATAGCCAAAGTTCTTTGGGCAGTTCACAACAGGTACAAAACATAATATAAATATAAAAACATTTAACATACAAAATGTAAAAATAAATTTAAACATATATATCCATTATGACTATGTGAAGATTCACAACTGTAGATCTTAGCGGCAACATCCAGGGAAGAGGGGAGTAAATCCTAAGAGGGGAGAATATATTATGATCAAATTTTCCACTGAAGGAAGTGCCAAACATAAAATGACCCTTGAAAAACCCTAAATAAGCTCTCATGAAACAATGGAAGAGACCTGCAACTCATAAATAAATAAATAAATAAATAAATAAAGCCCCAGTGACAAAATGTGTCAGCCCCAGCGACAAAGTGTTAGCAAACAGGTGAGTTAAACATCTGGATGAGTTTAGCAGCTGGGTGAGGATGCCAGGGCAGTAAACTCTTCCCTCCCTACACACAATAAGTAACTGTATATATATATATATATATATATATATATGCTGTAAATAAATTCCCCATCTTCCCCCAGTAACGAATTCCTAGTAAACAAACCCTATAAAGCAATAATGACAATTTAAAAAGTTATGAAGGTACAAAGCCAGCAGGGGTGTGGGGCTTCCCAAAGTATTGCACTGAGTGCCTCATGTATGACTCTCATGTATGACTATCTGCCTGCTGGACAGAAGTCATGGGTGTGTGCTTGATGTAATGAGCTTCTGGCTCTCAGGGAACAAGTTTGTTTCCTTGAGGCCAAAGTTCCTGTCCTGGAGAAGCTACGAGGTGGAGAGGTTGGTATACGAGAACTTCAGGGACCTAATAGTGACATCCCACTCTATTGGTGATAGCTTCTCTGCAGTCAGGGAGAATGCAGGTCTAGAAGAAGGAGGGCGACGCTCCGAGGAAAAGGGAAACGATCCCTTAGAAGGGATGAGCAAATATCCTCTTACAATGAGGATGTGCCTCCAGTGGGAGGGAAGCTTGCGGTAGTGGGAGATTTGATCATTAGGCACATAGACAGCTGGGTTTGTAATGGGTGTGTAGACTGCATGGTGAATTGCCTGCCTGGTGCGAAGGTTGCGGATATCACGAGCTGTCTAGATAGCATAGTACTGCTGGTGGGAGATTCAGGACAAATAAAAGGAAGTACTTCTTCACACAACACAGAGTTAAATTATGGAATTCACGACCACAAGATGTAGTGATGGCCATCAATTTGGATGGCTTTAAAAGGGGGATGGATAAATTCTTGGAGAAGGCTATCAGCGGCTACTAGCCCTGATGACTGTGTGCTACCTCCAATAGCAGAGGCAGTAAGCCTGTATACACCAGTTGCTGAGGAACATGGGTGGGAGGATGATGTTGCACCGCGTCCTGCTTGTGAGTCCCTGATCAATAGCTGGTTGGCTAGCACTGAACTAGATGGAGACCCTTGGTCTGATCCAGCATGGCTCATCTTATGTTCTTATACCAAACATGATAACTGTTTTGAGCAAACCAATACGTAATACATGTTAGGTTGCTATTTCATGTCCAATCAGGGGGCACTTTAGCAATCAGTTCCTGAACCTTTTGAATCATCCTAAAAGCCAGAAGAAGCAGGAAATGCTGGAAGCAAAGACTTTATACAGCATTTATTCCTGTTTGTAAGGAATTGGTTGAGGTAAAATTTAGGGAAATCAGATCTGAAGGAAAAGCTATTAAGAGCTTATTGAGATGTGAAAAATTCTCTTACCTATTAGGAATGGTAACCCAGGATATTAATTTAAAACATCTGAAAATGCAATGCTATGCATGTTTAAACCTACAACTCCCAGCATTTCCCAGCCAGCCATGCTGTAGGACTTTTTCTTCTAAGAAATCTTACCCTATTATTTGAAGAGTGATATTTATTCCCTATATAAACAATTCCATTTAATAGATACCTTAATTTTTGTTCATTTTGAAAGGTTATCTCTAGTAGTGGTATCAATGCAATGCTCACATATCAACCAGGCTACCAAGATCCTTTAAGGGATAGAGGTTTAATTTTGGTGGCAGCAATTAAAGGTTTTATAGTTCAGGCAGTGAACTCTAATGGTGAGGTCGAATTGAGAATGTTATTAAAAACTTTGGCAGTGAGTTCCATAGATCCAAGTCTAACTTTTTTTTAAAAAAAGAAACATAGATAGGATAACCCACATGTTGTTCTTTGGCACATAGTGGCAGTGGCTGGATAACAATGAGAGTGCGTTTAGACAAGCGCAGCAGGCGGAGGAGCCGTAAATACATTAATAAATAAATAATTGCTTCCCCCCAAGTCCCCATGTATGCTGCAGGCATGACTGTCATTTGCATTATTCCCCGCACTGCAATGCAGGTTGGTGTGTTGTCTGAACCTGGTGCATGGCGCAGTGGAGAGTGGGGCTTCATATCCACCCTACAACCTCTACTGTACATAGTGGGTTGTAGGCTGGGTACGAAGCCATCAACATTGTATACCGTGCTTGGATAACACACCAACCTGCGTTGCAGTGCAGGGAATAATGCAAAGGGTTGTCGCATGCATGGGGCGGGGGAGAAGCCCAACTACGACAATCCAAACCCAGTCAGTGTCTCCACCTTTGTAACTACATCCGTTGACTGGTACAGTATCTAAACAGAAGAAACCCCAAAACACAGGACTCTATAGAACTAAACTCAAACTGTCAAGAATGAGTATGTTCAATTTCTTTTGAAAAACAAACAAAAAAATATTGGAAGAAACGAGGAGAACAGAGTTTTTCATTTCCCCCCAATCCCCCCCACCCCCCGGTTTTCAGATTTCTAAGCTTGCATAGGATAAGTTTAAGACTATAAACATTTCCTTGGAAGCAAGTTCTGTCAAAAATCAAAATAAATTACTAGGATTGGGGCAAACATTTCTGAGGAGCAGCAGAAATTAAATCTCTAAGCAAGAAGTCAAATCTTGCTCTATACAGATATCAGAGATGACTAGTAGTTTTTTTTGTCAACTCTAAGAAAGCACCAAAAATATTGCATCTGGTAGATAATATTGACGGTGGTCTTTCTGTGCAAGAAAGCTCTGCTACACTCATTGAAGCTCAAATACTCCAGCAAAAGGGGTAGTAAACTGCATAATTCCAAAGAAATGTGCTACACATGGCAGTAACACCTTTTAAGGCATTATTACAGATATCTAGCTTCCAGACAAGAGTAACCTCAGGGCCAAACTAGACACAATGGAACTGTGACACTTGCTGTTTACATGTACTGTCCAAATCAGATCCCAGAAATGAGTTGGGTTAGGGAGGAAATTGTCTGAACAATAGATGTCTTTACTATTAACATTTCTATATTGCATTATTTGCTAAAAACCTATCAAGACAAAATAGAAACCTAAAACAATAAAACACAAGAACATTAAAATAGTAAAACATAAAAGCCCTACAGAATTTAAAAGGCTAAATTAAAAAGATGCATCTTCACACTTTTAATGTCAAGCTGCAGGAGAATTTGGGGCGAGTGGACGGATTCGAAGCCATTTGTGAGTATTGGGGCGGGGAAGTAGGTGGATTGCTCCTGTGGCTTGACTTTTAAATGTCAAGCCTCAGGAAAAATCCTTTTGCTGATCGCGGTGCCCTGTCCAGGGACAGCACATGCACGGCCCAAGAAACACATAGGGAGCCGCCCAGTGTGGCACCCCACCCAGGGACAGCACATGCACATCCCGGGAAGCACGTGGGGAGCCAATGATCGTGGAACCCAACCAGAGACAGCAGGTGCATATCCCTGGGAACATGTGAGGAGCTGCTGATAGCGACACCCCACCAGGGGGGGGCATGTGCATGTCCCAGGAAGCATGGCCATGCAACAGAGCGGTGGATGATAGCGTGGCGCCAGCTCGGCACCAGTTAACGACCCCCTTATGCTGACCCATGTCTATGGAGCCCCTCTGGGCAAGAGCAGCAGGGGTTTCTGCTGCTCTTGCCTCGCGACTCTGTAGGCATGTGAAATAGTCACCGGAACCCACCACATGATACAATAATCAATGGTTGTGCAAACAGTCAACTCTGCACACCGTTGATTATTTGCGTTGGTTATTTCAGGGAAATAAACAAACACAGCGTGGAAAAGGCTCGCCAGATAACACACTAGTCAATAGTTGACTATTAGTATTGGTTGACTATTTATTCAACCACTGACTCTGGTATCGTCCAAACCCAGTCATTAAACACTGGCCATGAAACTCCCCCCACCCCCCGCAGACTACTTGAAAATTGTTGGAAGTTAGTTGGAGCACAAACTTTTGTTGTTCTACAAATTAGAGCATATACGTAACTTATTTTTAATAACTTTTTTGCTCCCCTTCAGAGCGAATTTCCCTGTTAAAACCAATGTCATATTATGAAGATCACAGGCCCTATACAAGGACTAATAAATTAAGGAAAAAGACTGTACCAGTGGTGTATTATGAACATCACAGGTTCTAAGTCAGGACCTCATTAGCATGCTCAACAACCTAGTCAACGTGTCTGTGATCTCTGTTATCTGTCCTATCCTCCTCCCTGACATTATCAACTATTCCAAAACCTTTTCATGGAACACCTGAATGGAGCTTGTGGACCACTAGCGGTTCATGGATCACACAATTTCAGAACCTCTGCATTAAAAAAAGCCAAGCTCTTTATTGTGCTCTAACAGATTGATTGAACAGTAGTGTTCTCTGGTGAGGGTCTTCTGATGCTAATGTCTAACAAGAAATGCTTTTTTGTCCGATGCCAGGAGCTATAGGGCATGATTTCAAACTCTACGAATTGCTAATCCTTTATGCACATTTGAAAAAAGGCATGGTAATTCATGATATATTCTCTCTTTAATAGTGATGGGGAGACTCCGGGTCACAGGCCTCCCCATCGGGTCTACTCAAGTCTCAAGCAAGGCCCCTCAGAGACCCCACCCTATCAGAGAAAAGAGAGGGGTAGGAGAGTGGCTCCTGACTCAGCAGCTGCCTCAAGAAGTGCTCCTCAAAGCCGTGGCTCAGTTGGCTTAGCCTCCTGCTCACTTTTTCCTAATTGGGGAAAGAAGGTAAGGAGGAAGTGAAGCCAGCTCCAGACTCAGCTGGTGTCTTGAGATACTGGCTCAGGACTTCACCTACCTCTCACTTTGGACAAAGCCTGCTCTCAACTAAGGCTGCAGTGCTACTTGATGTGGTAGCTCCTGGCAGTTCCCAATTTTGGGTGGAGTCTAGAGAAGCAGCGTGCATCTTTGTGAATGTGGGAGAACCACACACAGCCAGGCCTTGCTTCCTGCTTTTAGCACAGTTTTCCTACTGCTGAAGAGTTTTAAGACTTGTTCATCTCAACAGCAGAAACTGCTGTAGCCAAAATAGAAAGCAAAGTTCTGTCTGCGCATGCAATGCTCTTTAGATGCGTATGTCTCTACTTTTCAGGAAATATGGGCAGAATGACGAGGGCCATGGGTGAGGGGCTCATGAAACAATGGGGCTTGTGCTGTACAGGTAACAGAAGGAAAAGGCAATTACCCAAAATTGGGTGGGGGGACCTTGCGCCAGTGGGAACTTCACCTTGGGAGTGGTGGCACAGGGGACAAGAAAGATTGGTTATGGGCATTGCCTTTCTCTATTCTCCTTAAAAGTTCTAGTTCAGTGGTAAAGTACATGCTCTGCATACAGGAACACTCAGGTTCAAGCCCTGGCATGTTCGGGTAAAGCTGGGAAAGATTCCTTCTTGAAACCATGGAGAGCTACTATCACTCAGCGTAGTACTGAGCTAGATGGACCAACACATATTCCTAAACCTTTTTGGATACAATCTCTGTAAACACAACCTTATTTGAGCAAAAAACAAAACACACATTTAAAGTTTATAACATTCTGATGTTAAAAACAAAAATTGCTTCAGAATCAAGATATCTAACCCTCCAGAAATATTTTTTTACCTTGCCTGATTTAGTTTTCCTGTCATTCTCTCTGTACAGATTGCTTTGAAAATAAACATTGGTGCAAAAAGCTGTGTAAAGTGAGACACCCCCCCCCCCATAATTTAAAATCCAATATGGTTTAAATTAACCATACTACCCACAGAAATAAAATTCACTCAGTTATATTAATAAACATCAGTGCTTATGTATTTGAATTTCTATCTTGCTTTGATAATCAATAACCATGTGTTTTCCAAATTAGACAGGGTAGTTAGTGATGAATCTGTTTCTTTATCATATTCAAGGCTACAACCCTATGCACACTTTTTGGGACAAATGTCTGAGTAAAGATACATGGTGTCAGGCTGCAAGCTAAATAATGTGCCAGTATTCTTTATCAAAATATTGCAGACATGCCCAATTCCATCATAACGCTAGCTAAATATTAGAACAGTAATGCAAAACGGATGAGATTATGAAGTGCAAAATTACAACTACAAAATGTAGAATAAAGCCACCTGCAATTTCCAAATTGTCATAAACCAACAAGCCTCACTAAATCTCTGATTACAGACAGTTTATGAGGCTAAGATTAGGATTATTACAGGGCTGCAATTACAACATACCCAAGGGATTAAGGCTTTTGAACTCAGCCTGAAAGGAAGAACATGGTATGAACTTCTCCAACCCTCAGACAATGGCTGAATTCGGACAACACATTAGTCAATAGTGGGTTGCGTAGCCAACTCACAGTTGGTTATTTTGTGGGTATTCCTACACAATTGTGGGTGGTTGAGGCTGGCGTTGAGCGGACTAATAGTCAACCCAGCAGTTGGCTGACACAACCCCCGCCCCTCTCCCCACCCTCCCTCCTCCCTCAGTCCTCCCAGTTCTATCCCAGCAGCCTCTGCAAATTGCACCAGTTGTAGCAGAGTGGCAGCCGCCGCTTTGGTCACTCTTGCTGCCTGCCTCCATGGGCTTGTGCTTTAACCCACTCACCACACGCCATTAACCAACTCACCCCTCCATAGAACACTTTAAACAACTGGATTCGAGCTAAACGACTTGCAAGCCAGTTGTTTCTCTCAGCTGCTTATTTGGGCGGAATAGCACACTGTCAGTAGTTTGTGAGCAGCGTGTTACCCGCCACACAACACAATAAGCAACACAACTGACTGTTTCCCTGCCCCCCGCAGTTGCTTAATGTGTTGTCCGAGTGCAGCCAATATATCCTATACTGAGGTTACATAAGAAGAGTAAGAAATACTAGAGCCAGTCACTTTCAAATTCCCTTATGGCGAATAGCATTGATATTAGTTATTATAGGAAAGTTAACAAGTTTGCAGAACAAGCACATGATTAACAGAACTGCTATATGAAGTATAATTGGTTAGCAAGTAAGAATTTATGACTAGAATGTAAATTCAGCTTCTGACTTCCTTATTAGCTATCGTGTTTAAGCACTACTAAACTTTTCTAATTTTTAAATATGCACTGATCATCAATGTAAACACTATAAAGTACAAGGGAGAAAGTAAATGAATATAGGTAACAACAAATATGTGATTTAGAAGACTAAGGAACAGAAAGCCCTATAAAAACAGATTATACATAACTACTAAACACTCATAAAAGAATACCTCTAACATCAAAACCAATCAGGTTAGGGCAGAAAAGCTGCACCCAATAACTCAACATTAGATAAGCACTCCTATGTTGGCAGAAAATCTCCCAGGAGCTGGCAAAGACTCAATGTATGAAAAAGGAAAAAGAAGATGCCATGGCATTCTTTTTTGTGCTGCAGTTCTGGTTAACTGTGCCTGCTGAGCAGATTTATATATGAATATCACTTCCAATACCTTCTCCAGTCATTATCGTTTAGTGAAATGATGGCTATTCCCATTTGTTGCAATGCAGAACAGACAATCTTCTCTATTAATAAGTGAGCAATGGGTTTCACTCTGAGAACACTAAAAGCCACAATTTGGTGGGTTTCATCACAGCATTGTGTTTTTCTCTGGTGCAGGCAGGGTAAAAATCTATTACCTCAGAAAATTAAGATCATGCTATCATATTTATTTAATTTTTTAAAACTGTAAATACTAAGTTTCTTAAAGAAAATGGTTAATATTAAATAATCTGAATATCAGCATGTTAGCTCTAAGGTTAATCAATGTCTTCTACCAGATACATTGAGTTAAATTACTTTTCTATGTAAATGAAGAATCAATCTGATCATTTTGCAAAAATGAAAATATACATTCTACCTCCCAAATAGACATTTCATGTTCACATCATAAAAAAACAGTGTTCTTGTCTGCCACCAGCCATAGTCATTTCACTTTGCTATTTTGTATTTCTGAGGATGGGGCTGGGCCTAGGCAGAATGAAGCAAAAAGGAGTAACACTGGGAAGATGACAATAGTGGCCGGCGCACACATTTCTATATTCTCAAACTTAACTTCAGAAACTGTTATGGCTGCTGGTCATAAGACAAACCCCACATGGGAATATATTCCCTCTATAGGTAAAAAAGGGAAGTAGGGAAGTGTGCAACACATATACAGTATGACAAATAGATGCAAGGCTTGGTTGGAAGAATGAAACCACACTGTAAATAATCTATTTACCGTAGTTGTAGATTAATGTGTTTAGTGGTGAAATTTGCACCACTGTTTAGGAAAGTATCAACGGGGAACTTGATTTAAATCAAAACAATCTATTCTAGTGCAATCATCAGAGGAAGTGGCCCAAGAGTAGTGATTTGTCAAATCCACAGCAAAACAAGGACTTTGTACTTTGCAGCCTTTGCCAATACTCTCCCATCCGTTACAGAAAAGCAGAAAGACAGCATGCTTAATGAGGAGAACGAAGGTAACTCTGACAATACTGCCTACAAAATCAAAGGGAATCAAAGTGGATCTGAGAAATTACAGACCTCTCATCCTCTAACTGCTGTCCTAGGTAGAAAGTATTCTTGAAACAAGAATGGTTAAACACCATTTAGGAATTAGCATGGCTTTTGCAAAGGGTTGGTTTACATTAGATCCCACAGGCATTTGGCTAGCTAAAAATGCTAGACTAGATAGGTCTTACATCCTTTGAATGCTAACAAACACATAAGAAAGGAGAAATTCAGTAGACATTATATGCTTGAGACTTCCAAATAGCTTTTGACAATGACTCCTAAATATACAGCAGTCATGGCCTTATTGTGAATTACCAACTGTATAAAGAACAAATAGGATAGGGTAGGAATAAATTGAACTTTATTGAGGTCCCCAAGACTCTGTTCTGAGACTACCATTACTTAACATTTCTAAATGATGTGGCGCTGAAGTGAAGTAAGGTAGCCTAGTTTGCAGATGAAATCCAATAAACTATGAAGGATATTTCTAAAATGGATAAAGGGGCAAAAGGGCAAATGTAGGTGCAAAGTAAAATGAAGAGGATGGAGTATGCAAGCCACCAAGGGTTCCTTGAAAGAGGAAAAAGGCAGGATATAAATATAACAATAAAAGGATATTTTGCTCTACTACTTAGGAGAGAGAACGGAGGGGCTGCAGTATGCAGCTTGCTGAAAACCGCAAGTCAGGATGCAACAGTTGTGGGGAAAAAGGGCGAACTCAGTATTGGGAATTATTAGGAAAGAGCTTTAATACATTACAGACAAGAACATTCTAAGTGATTAGGGGCTGGAGATTCCCAATAAGAAAAGACTACAATACTTGGTGCTTTTTAGTTTCGAAAAGGTGACTAATGTTGATATTTATAAAATTATGTGGAGAAAGCAGTCTTTTCTACCACTCGAATAATACTAAAACTTAGGGCCAACCAACAAAATTGATTGATAATAGATTTGGGACAATTAAAAGGACATACTATTTCATGCAAGCCATGGTTAATTTAAGGAATTCAGATGCACATGGAGTGGTCCGGTGACAAACAGTAGGTTATATGGTTTAAAATAAAGACTAGCCCATTTCAAGAACATCAACTCATCAACGTCTACTCGCCATAACTAAACAGAACTTCCACGTTTACAGGCGGTAGACCTCTGAAGACTAGATGCTGGCAGGCAACAGGCAAGAGCTGTTGACTTCATTCCTGGCTTGTGCACTTCCCAGTATGGTCTTGCAGATCTGCTTTACAGACGGGATGGCCTCTTGGTCCAATCCAGCAGAGCTCTTATCGTCATAGAAATACCAACGAACAACAACAGAAATACAACTTTATTGATGCATCTTATTTAGTGTCCACGATATCTTATGCTCAGAATAACTGTGTTGGCCTTTAAAGTGCCACAAGACTCCTTGCAGCTTTACTGAGGACAGCAATAGAAATGCAGATCTCTGGAAAGAAGCACCTTAATGAAGGCATTGGAAGGGGGGAGTGTTTCTACCTGGAACTCTCACCTAAGCTTAAGGCGCCAAGCAGGAAGGGCAGCATCCCTGACAACTCCTCTAGGCATGGGCTAAGTGTCCTACGGGAGGTGACGGGGCTGCGTTTCAGGCAGCAGGAAGACGCCGGGAGGCTCTTTCCTTACGCAGAAGACTACAGCAGAGAGGAGAGGACGGGGAGAACATTTACGGTGACGGTTTGGACAGCGAGAAGAGACCCTCCCTCACCTGTTGCTGAATCTTGCCGTCCTCGGTGACCACCCAGTGAGTGGTGGCAGCGCCAGGCTGAGGCGCCGATCCCAGCAGCAAGAAGAAGCCAAGTACCCAGCGCAGGGAGGCGCACGCTAGCCCTCGACCACCCCACCCGGACACTCCGGCGGCTACCGCCATCTTCCTCAAGCCCGGCCTGCCCGCGTCACCCGGAAGCGGAACTGCCTAAATCGCCATCTTGGAGATGGAAGCATCTGCACAAGGCTGGAAAAGACGTAGAGATAGGAAACGTGAGGAGTTGCATATGGCCTTTAGTTTTGGGGAAATGAAAGGCTCCATTGGACCTGCTAGGGATAAACAGTGGCGTCTCCGTAGATATCTCTATGACGAAAACATTATATGCCTTACATTGGAAGTGAAAAGGGGAAAATCATCTCCCTTTCGGACCGGAAGTAATGATAAGGTATGCTAGTCTCTACTCTTCTATGTCTTTATGAGCACGCAAATCCAGAGGAGAGGCGCTGGGTCAAAGCGATAGGATGTATCGCGCGTTTGCAGAAAGAATGTGGCAAAAGGGGGCGTTGGCTGAAAGGGGACGGGGAGGACGGGGTCGGTGGGGAGAGAAGGTGTGGGCCCATTCTCGCTTACTCATACCCTTCGCCCCGACCTTCCACGTGCAGCTAGCAGGCAGCAGCCAATCCCAACATTTCATCTGCTCTCACTTGGAGGCGGTGGCGACCCGCGCTCGTTTTGTTCTGCGCAGCAAAGGAGTGTGCGTAGCTCGCTCAGCAAACGGGACAGTTGTCTGGCTGCTCTACAGTCCGCTGTCCATAAGTCTGAAATAGAACTGCGCACGGCATAGAGTTTTGCTAAACCTAGGCTGACCATCTGAAAAGGAGGACAGGGCTCATTAACAGTTGTAGCGAAAAGGGAATTTCAGCCAGTGTCATTTGTAGGCAATTATTTCCTGTGAAATTCCCTCTTCATCACAACAGTTAAAGGTGCAGGCACTATACTAGAGTGACCATATACAAGAGAAGGCAGGGCCCCTGCAACTTTAACTGTTGTGATGAAGAGGGAATTTCACCAGGAACTAATTGCATACAAATGACACTGGCTGAAATTCCCTTTGCTCTACAACTGTTAAAGTTATATTATCCCTGTCCTCCTTTTCAGATGGTCAGCCTAGCTAAACCTTTCCAGCTGGAGGCAGACAGTTGAACAAATCTGCTTTTGTGCTCTACTGCCCCTCTGCTCAAAGAGCAGGTGCAGGTTTTTGAAAGGAGAGTGTGTGTGTATCAGGAGCAGCCATTGCATTTTCACACCTATTTCATCTTTGAGAAGCAACACACTCGCCCCATTCTAGCCTCAGAGTATGGGTTGAGTATAGGTTGTCTTTGAATCTTGGGATGCTTCTTGTGAACCCTGCACTATGGCTTAACTATGGGTTTTTGACAGCAAACAATGCATGAAGAGAACCCAGTTTGTTGTAGGGTTGTGAATTCTGGATTGTGTGTGATTAACAAACCATGGTTTGTTAATGTGGCTGGATTCACACAATACAGCCTGCCACAATTCAGAACTCTCTGTTCAATGGCAACCTACACTCAGGCTTGTTGTGTTACGTGAACTAGGTCAGATTTAAACCATATTGCAGATTTTGCACATAACCTATGATTCAACGAGAACCCATACTCAACCTGTACTCTTGATTGCCATTATATGCAAACCAGGTTCTATTCCAATTATGTTTAATCATTCAACAGTTAAGTAATATTTCCCCCTTGTACTTCTTAATCATCCCTTCACCCCAAATCTTTGCATTGCTTTGCATTATTATGACCAGTGCAGCTCTTAATCTGACAAAACAAGTAAAGTTTTCACGGAGTAAGTTTTCATGGAGTTTTCCCCTCTTCTATTTAAAATCAGACATAAGTTGGATCATTAAATCCTACAGAAAGGAATTGTATTTTTGAAGTGGTAAGTTATGTAATAATGCCATTGTACTTGCAGTGTATGAACTATGCTTTTGGCAAGAAAGAATTAATTACCTTTCCTATGTGCCTCAATAAGTTGTATATCATTGTATAGTGCCATTAGCATACGTGGAAATTACATAGGCGAAAAGACAGGCCCCTACTCTCAAGGAACATACGGTACAAGCTAAAGTAGATAATGTGGAAAACAACAGATGGAAAGCGGGATGGGTGTCCAGTGTACTTACAAATATGTAAGAACTTGGATATTGTTGTAATGAGTGTAACATGAACACTTTGCACACTCATGTAATTATCACGGAAAAATGAATTTGGGAATAACTTAACCATTTTGTTGGTTATTTAGGAACCTTTTAACCCGAATTTAGTGATACTCCTAGCCATCCAGAATTTTAAAAAAGTTTCTGCAATTGACTAATTGAGTGTTCTCCTTTGGATACATGAATTTGCCAGAATTGCCATAGCTGTAAAACGGTATATTGCCAGACAATAAAATGTTCTTACGAAGTGGTTGTTAGTACAATGATTTTCAGTAGCTTAGGAAACAGACAGCACATCAAAGGCCTCAGCTTCAATCACTGGCATCTTGAGGTAGCCCTGGGAAAGACTTCTGTCTGAAAATCTGAAGAGCCACTGCTAGTCAGTGTAGAACAGTGCTCTTCAGCTGGGCCAAACCTAAGACCAGAGGTGTGTGCAAGGGGTATGCCAGGTGTGCCCAGGCACACCCAAATGTCTCAAGCAATAAACGCTGAATTGAGGGGGGCACTGAGTAGGGATCCAGAGGGGGATCCAGATACAGCAAGAACAGTCCTCCAGCTGCTCTGCTGCCTCCCCTCAACAGTGTGCTGTTATTCCTGGTAGCAGGAGCAAAGGGGAATCACTCTGCTGGGAGCCTCTCTGCCAGGAGCCATGCTTCAAAGAGGCCAGGGCAGGAGGAGGGACCCTGAAGGCTTATATTGCCTCATAAGCCCCTCCTCCAGCCAGTGTCACCACAAAGCCCCACCAATACTGGGGCTTGAGGATGGCCAATGGCCCTCCTGTGGTCAGGCAAGCCAAATGCGGAGTACGGCATCTGTGTCTACAGTGTTTAATAAAAAAATAAATGAATAAAAATAATGTCCTTTATGATTGAGTATACAATAAATGTTTGCGTTTAAAAAAAATCCCTGGGTGCACACCTGAATGAAATGTGCTGTGCACGCCTATGCCAAGACCACCTAAGACTACAAACTTGCAACATGGGGCCCACTTTCACAATTGCCCAACATGGCAACAACAGCTTTGCCATAACTCTTGCGACCCACTTATGGGTTGCAGCCCACTGTGTAGAGTTTATACTAGAGACAGTGCTGAGCTAGATGAACCAATGATCTGATCAGTATAAGGCAGTGTCTTATGATACTGATTCTGATATCATATTACTACATTCTTCCAAAATGAAAGGTAGTCTTAGGTTCTATACGCAAATCTAATCCCAGCATGATATATTGGGCTGATTCTCAATCTAGCTGTCGAACTCCACAGTAGATTTTGGGGGTATAAAACCATAGGCAGCTGTTGACAGAGAGAGAATGTATATTGTCACTGTACCTTTCTTTGGTGACCACTGTTTCTTGCTCCTATCCCTAGTGTTATCAACTGAGCCAAGTACAAAAAGACCAATACCCAACTATGCACTTGCAACTGAATATGGTATATTTTTTACATTGTCACAACATACCACTTCATGAGAAATTCCAAAGATTATGTACTTTGTACTAGTCCAGTGTATTTTACCGAGGTATCATTATTTTTAAAAAGAACCAATCACAAGTCACTAACAAAATTACAAAATGGATTTATTGCAAAGGCATAAAGGAAATTTTACAAATAAAATGAAGTGGATAATGGGTGTCTCCAAAATAATTCACTGCCTATGCAACACAAAATGAAAGTTAAGCTATTTCTAAGGACAATCTGCACATTATTTCTGGGTAGAAATATCTGAAGTCAGCTTGTTACTCAAAGGACTCTCTCCTACACTCCAAGCTACCGGAGCACAGTGATTAAAACATCCTTAAACATTAAGCTTTTACATTTTTAAGAAAAATGTACCATAATAGCCAAAACAAGCAACATACGAGATTGCATCCAATCCAAGCTATCTGCCAGTGGAATGGAAACTTGGTGGAACAGGTTTTCCCTACCGACTGCAGCTCTCCACACACCCTAGAAATCTGCTCCAGAGGGTTGGGGGATCCTCTGGAGCAGTTCTGGGGGGCACATGGGGGGCAGAATAAGAGCAAAGGGAAGTCCACTTATGTGACATTCAATTTAAACTACTGAATTAACAGAAAATATCTCAAAATCTAGTTTGATCAACGATAAATTTGTATTTTGAACTGGCCACTTTGAAATGCAATAGCTCTATGGGAGACATAGATGACCCCCTTAATATGAATTATATCTTCAAATCACTTGAACTGTGGAAATTTTAAAATCACCTTTCCATAAACATTAGTACAAGCAAATATGGAACTGACCTCTTAATTTATCTTGAACCATTTTGTTCATAAAAACCTATTTTACCAAAAAAAGCTTGTGCTAGCTATAGGAAACAAGATTGTAGCAATCTAAGGTAACATCTTTGTCCAGTTTATAAACTAATCCTCGTCAATACACACTGAGAGCTTGTCAGAAGTACCTTTATGTACAAAATTTGGTTTGCATTATAGACATCAAAATTCTAGAAAATGAGGGTGAGGTAAAGAAAAAAATTGCAATTCTTTAAATAAAGCTTGAAGCTGGGTAATTTAAATGTTTCTGAAATGTTAGGGTTTTTCCTATTCTGATATACACATTTTACGATGCTCACTCTTTAAAAAATGACTAAAGAAATGTTTTAAATGCCAAACTGAACCAAGAAAAATCAAGTTTGATACATTACATTATTTTAAATAAAGTTTCTGGTATTCCTATTGTAATAAGAACTTCACAATTACATAAGTATTACCAAAAGATTTGAAGTTATTTTTAAGTGTCCAATGCCATGCTTAATATTTTTAAACACAGCAATTTAACTGATTAAAAAAACAAAAAAAAGCTAAAGGCTAAACTCTTAGTTAACAGGAAAGTCTGGACATTGTTCTTGTCTATTATGAACCTCTGGTGAATTGCCATAGCATCACAAATATGCCATTCTTGGGATTACATTTCTAGCAGTTTTATTATTTTTTTCATTAGAGTTTTATGGCACGCATATATATATATATATATATATATATATATATATATTATATATATATATATATATATATGCACGCGCGTGCACACACACATTTATAGAGAACATTAAAAAATCAATTTGCAAAACACATTATGTTACAATATATGGAGAAGAGCGAGATGTGATGTTAAAGTTAACACCATGTTCCCCACACAAGTAAATGGATTGGCCTATGATAACAGCACAGATTCTTTTGCATCCATGTTGCACACTTTAAAAGTCAAGGATTTCAATCTACAGTCAATGCCACCATTGGCAGCCTATACTACTTTCCTGCCACTCTTCCCCACTTATTGCAAAAAAAAAAAAAAAAATGATTTTGTCTGGAGAAAGGTTGTTACTGATTTCAACTTCAGTTATGACATTTCCATCCATTATCTAGAATCTGATTATACACTGTCCACTTTGTATTAGCCATATTTATAGCTGAATGTAAAATCTGTACTGAAGCAGCTTCAGCTGGAACACCCATGCTTTTTCCTGAATAAATTCTGGATGCTTAAAAACACACACACAAACTCAAAATGGCTGCTGTTAAACATCCAAAAATACAGTTGTAGCTTCACTGTGGGTGAGTTTGTAGTCCATTAGAAAAGTAGATCATACATACAAAGGTATAAGAACATTTAAATCAGTCTTTTTCAGAAGCCAGTCCTTTAAACAATGCAGCCTTCCAGACAATCCTTCAAACTTTAAAGATGCTTTAGCAGTAATGGCTTTGGAAAATGCCACTGATTTCAGTAGATTCTTCCACGACTGCGATTACCACGTCCACCCCATCCTCTCCCTCGTCCACCACGGAAACCACCTCTCTGCTCTGAAAACAAAGTGAAAAGAGGGGTTTGTTCCTAATGCAGATCTAACATATAAAAAGTTTGAAGAAAAGCAGCAGTTACCAGTAGCTTTTGCTTTTAAAGACAAATCTGATGTATAATCCAATAAAGTTGACAGAAAGCACTGCTTCACATTCACAAATTCCTCAATGTGAACAACTGTGTGGTGAAGACTAGCATGAACAAGATTAGCTCCCAGAAGATACTACCCAGTTTGCACTAGTCTTGGCTCACACAGTCATGCCCCAATTACAAATTGCGTGAAGCAATTTGATGTGAACCTTTCCTCAAATACACTTTTTCCCTGAAGTACATACATACACTTGCCTCTCAATGCCTCCCTCTTAGTGAGAAATATTTAGTGTGCTCATCCACATTACCCTTACTTTCCAGTAAATATCTAAACATTTTAACTCTTATTTAGTTTTTATCATTTCAAAGACCTTAGCCTGTATCAGCACTGTAATGCATGCATACATACATGTTTATTACCACCACCACCCCTCATTTGTCTGTCTGTCTGTTCAGATGATGTCTAGATATTAGGAAAACTTACGGTCAGCAATTACTTCAAGCTTGTGAAATGTTAAGTAGCCCTGAGCTTAACATAGGTTTCAAAATAGCTGTTTGCCTGGTCACCTGTGGTGAGTATAAACTGACTACAGGGAACGTTTTGCAAATTGGGCATCGATAGGCTATATTTTTCTATTAAATCATTCAGGTAAAGATGGACTCATATAAATTTCTACGAACTTATTTGCAAGGCCGGCTTAACAGAACACAAAATAAATCCTATCACTACGGAGATTGCGACTGGCCTGTACATACTTAACAAGTGGGATCCAAGGAACTATTCTGAGTGTGTCTATGCATACTGCAGTTCCCACATTATGGTTGCAGTCCATCACATCACTGGACAGGCTACTTTCAAAACTGAAGAATCTCTGATGAAGCATTAGTTCCTGATACCCACCTAAGGAACTCTCTGGAACCGAGCCAATATGTCTGATATAAGTAAAATTGATGTCACTGATTACCCATGAAAGCCAAAGCTTGTGTTGACTATTAAGCTTTGCAATCATGATCCACCACCAGCCTGTACAGTGGGGTCATTCCACTAGCCCTGCTGAAAGACTATATAATTTCCTTCCCCTTTTTCCTTGTATATTGTATAATATTTTTTTTTGGCTGAGGAGTGGGATAACAATACTTTAATACATAAATAAAATATTCAGTGAAATTAAAATGAGAAAATTGAACATTGTCCATCAATTTTTCTCTAGTAAAAAAAGGGCACAAATGAATTGGCTCTTAGTAACTTGTCCAATTTTTATTTCTCTTAATCTAGTCTTGTTAAAACATTTACATCCTGTCTTTTCAGGCATTTGTAAGACATATGAACCAGCTAAGAGAGTATAAAAACATACAAAACAGCAAAAAGCTTAATATATGAACAGCATAAATCCTAACTAGGAGATACAATAGAAAAAAATATGTATTCGTGAGTGCTAAGATCATATTTGGAGCTCTTCTCTGGGTCCTGCTGCCCATAATGGTGTGATTGGGGAGGGTGCTATCAGGGAAAGAGCCTGCTCTGTAGCGCCCCCTCCCATCTCTTTCCAGGGAGATCAGCTTGGTGTCATAACCAGGCATCTAAATGTTTACAGCGAAGACCTTCTTCTTCCAGCAGGTATTTAATTTTTTATCTGGTGCTCAGATTACAAACTTTACTGCTGGCTCTTTAATATTTTCAGTGTTTTAATACTTCGATATTTTTATGGTTGCACTTATTGTTGTTTTTAAATGAGTGTAACCTGCATCAAGATCACCTGCCAGTTGGATGGTGTGTGTATGTATATATATATATATATATATATATATATATATATATATATATATATAATTTTATGCAGGAAAATGCTGGTGTAACCAAGGCAAGTCTTTTGAACTAGACATTATTCAACATTTAAAGTCAAATCATATTGGGATTGTGCCTTGAAAAACTAGCTAGCCACACACAAATCACAAAAAAGGATACCACTGAAAAAATATTCAAAGCATAGCATCTGGTAGCATAAGACAGATGAATATTTAAGACTCTCCTCCTGCCCGCTGCCCCTAAAAATAAAACCTATTGCAACACTCACCATAAGAAAAGTTGCCCAAGTTACTACTGTATTTACCACTGGGTGGATTATAAATCTGTCTGGCATCCCTTTTTGGTCCTGCGGGAGCCTTCTTTGCTGGCAAATCTGAAGTTGCATCTTCACTGGCTCTTTTTTGCCTTCACAGAAGAGAAAATCATGATATTGCAGAAACCCAAGACAATACAGACTCAAATATTAATAATACAAGACATCTTAAGTGCAGCACTGGAAAAGCCAAAGTACTATGTACAAAATTATTTCAGAGATATGCAAAATTAATAAAGCCCTGTATCCAATTCTTGTGTGAACAAAAGACAGCTTGTGCAATTGATCTTTCTCTTCCCTCCTCTTCTGTGCCTCTATAACCCCCCTCTCCAATTCCTCTCTAATGGTCTGGGGCCTTCTGATCAGAGGGGGCTGTGTTGAAATCAGGCTGAGGAGGTTTGAGTGATTTGTTTAACTCACCTCCCCCTTCTGATTGTAGCTCCTTGAAGGTCAGGGACCCTCTGGAGCAAAACCTCAAGAGGAGAAGCTGCAGCTGGAAGAACCCCCCCCCCCCCAAAAAAAAACAGCCAGCCACCTTTCTTGTGTATGTATGGGAACCCTTTGCATATACGGGCCTCTCTGGATTCCAACCCATACAGAATCAGAGAAAAATTACTACAATTTTTTAATCAAGTACTATTTCTATATTATATTTTTTTATACTGTATTTTACACTTATAATTGTTGTGAACTGCCCAAAAAGCTTCGGCTATTGGGCAGTACGTAAATACTTGATGTGCTACAATATATTCTCTGCATTATCTCTCCCATTCTGTTGGTCCAACACATTTATATTGCCAAGGCTTGAACATGGCATGCACAGTCGTGAATTAATTTGATGTTACATTTTTGGTATGCCCGTATTTATTTTCATGTAAAAACAAAATGCCAATATTACATTAAATCATAGAATCATAGAATAGTAGAGTTGGAAGGGGCCTATAAGGCCATCGAGTCCAACCCCCTGTTCAATGCAGGAATCTACCTTAAAGCATCCCTGATAAATGGTTGTCCAGACGCCTCCTGAATGCCTCTAATGTGGGAGAGCCCATCACCTCCCTAGTAATTGGTTCCATTGTCGTATTGGTCTAACAGTCAGGAAGTTTTTCCTGATGTCCAGCCGGAATCTGTTTTCCTGTAACTTGAGCCCATTATTCTGTGTCCTGCATTCTGGGTTGATCGAGAAGAGATCTTGGCCCTCCTCTGTGTGACAACCTTTCAAGTATTTGAAGAGTGCTATCATGTCTCCTTTCAATCTTCTCTTCTCCAGGCTAAACATGCCTAGTTCTTTCAATCTCTCCTCACAGAGCATTGTTTCCAGTCCCCTAAATATCCTCGTTGCCCTCCTCTGAACATGCTCCAGATTGTCTGCATCCTTCTTGAAGTGTGGTGCCCAGAACTGGACACAATACTCAGGATGGGGTCTAACCCGTGCCGAATAGAGGGGAACCAGTACCTTGCGCGATTTGGAAGCTATACTTCTATTAATGCAGCCCAAAATAGCATTTGCTTTTTTTGCAGCCACATCACACCGTTGGCTCATATTCAGCTTGTGATCTACAACAATTCCAAGATCCTTCTCGTTTGTCGTATTGATTAGCCAAGTATCCCCCAACTTGTAACTGTGCATTTGGTTTCTTTTTCCTAGGTGTAGAACTTGGCATTTATCCCTATTAAATTTCATTCTGTTGTTTTCAGCCCAGTGCACCAGTCTATCAAGATCACTTTGGAGTTTGTTTCTGTCTTCTAGGGTATTAGTGATCCCACCCAATTTTGTGTCATCTGCAAATTTGATAAGCGTTCCCTGCACCTCCTCGTCCAAATGAGATTGCCTGGGGTATAAAAAGAGAAGGGTGCAGAAATAGTCCAGAAGTCATTCATTGCTAACTTACCCAACTTCAGACTTCTGTACAGGCTTCCAAGAGAGTGTGACTGTGCTCTTGTATGAAGGGGGAATGTGAAAGAGATCCTGGAGGGGAAAACGGAAGATTATATTTTTTTAAAATTAAATCCACACCAGTAACATTTTATACTTTTTTTAAAAACAACAACCACACACCTAGTTTTCCTCATGTTCCCTAAAATCAACTTCCTTGGTTCATGAAAACCATTTCCTGAATAAATTAATTTTAAAACAAACGTGTTTGAATTCAGCATTGCTCGTACTTCTCTTGTGCCTTTCCCCCATCCAGATAAAACAAATACAATTAAATACATTCAGTAATTAAAAACAGTATTATAAATAAAAGCTGCACCCTACAAGTGTGGGCCACTACCAAAAAGGACCTTTCCCTAACCTAACTGCCCTTGTTGGCGGGCGAGTGAGAAGGGCCTTTGTTGGTGACCTCAGAGTACACTCTGGCTCATAAACTGCTCTAGGACGACCACCACCCTCTTTTTAACAAACCCTGTAATCAAAAATAGAATTGCTTACCTTGATTAAAACATTGATGTTATTCGTAATTTTCAAGGCAACGACTTTAATTTTGTTCTGCAAAAAGAATGCAAGCTATTTTCAAAGCACTGCAACTAAAATGTTTGAAAGTCTACATGTAAGACTTTTAAAATAACAAAAATATTGAGTATAACTATTTCCCAATAGGAACATTACCCTCTACTCTAGTTTGGAATCTTTCACTCTTATAGAAGCCAGACAAATTATGTTATTTACACGTATTTAACATAGAATTTAATTATGGCTCTTTCTGCTCATGTGGAGGAGCACAGTGTTGAAAAACCTGCAGCTCTTGCTATGTTTTATATTTGCTTTCCCATCGCTGGGTAAATAATGCACTGCTTTTCTGTTTGCTAAGAAACAGAGTGGGTTCTTAAAAATAGCAGTGATACTTGTTCAACTTGTACAGCTCCCTAAAGGAGCTGTACAAGTTACCCCTCTGCAAACAGAAGGAATCCTTCCATTGGTGGAAGGAACAAGAACACTGCAGAGGCTCCCTGATGGCGAAAGGGCATGTTGATTTTCACCAATTCCTCCTTCCCCCTGCGGGCCCTAACACCACCTCTTGAACTGCTCTGGAGGGTCCTCCCAATCACCCTGAATAGATTTTCAGGGACACAGGCAGCTGCAGGGAGAAGGAGAATCAGGAAAAATAACTTCCCTGCTTTCGCCTGCAGGATCATCCACATTGTGGAGTTCTGCTCCATACAACTCTGGATCCAATTCACTAGCTTGGATTCAATGTGCCTGCACAAGTAAAAAGGTATGTCTGCCCATTGCAGAGAGGGCCCTTAATTCTCACCGGTTCCCCTTTCTGTGTAGCCCTCCACCTAGGCTGACCATATGAAAAGGAGGACAGGGCTCATGTAACTTTAACAGTTGCAGCGAAAAGGGAATTTCAGCCGGCATCATTTGTATGCAATTAGTATCTGGTGAAATCACCTCTTCATCAAAGCAATTAAAGTTGCATGCACTATACTAGAGTGACCACATACAAAAGAGGGCAGGGCCCCTGCAGCTTTAACTGTTGTGATGAAGAGGGAATTTCGCCAGGTACGAATTGCATACAAATGACGCCGGCTGAAATTCCCTTTTCTCTACAACTGTTAAAGTTATATCAGCCCTGTCCTCCTTTTCATATGGTCAGCCTACCTCCACCCAGTTACTGTATCCCATACAGTTCCAGAGGATCCTTCCAACCATCAAAAGCAATTTTCAGAGGGCACAAGGGAACCTGTGAAATTACTTTTTGTAGCAGAAATACATTCATCAAAGTTATTTATTACATTCTGATACTGCCCAATAGCTGAGGCTTTCTGGGCTGTTCACAAGTTATGATTCAAATTATTCTCACTAGGTTTACACAGCAGGTATATACTCTAATGAAGGACTCACTTTGGGTTGATTTGCACATCATACTGAATCATGATTTAGCGAGATAAGCTTGAACAGGAAGGAGTCACTGGGCTGTTTGCACAACAAGACACCCTGCCATGGGTTATTTAACCCATGGTGAGGCTATGGTGCATGTGACCACCATTTTGAACATGCAACCCTGTTTGGGGGTTGTTGAATTGTGCGAACCCGGCAAGTGTGGGTTATATGTGGGTTATATGAGGGTTAAACTACTCTTACATTACCCAAGGTGTTTTAGGGTTGCATGAAGACTGTTGCATATGCAACCTGGAGCCCACAGGCACCATAGGTATTATGTTCATCAAATAACCCACGACAACCTGCACCATGTCATCCAAACCCAGTTAATTGTGAATCCTGTGCTCGCGAGTTCTCCCTCCCATGTGGCTAGGATGACTCTGACAGCATTCATTTCCCATTTTCCCATGAAGGCTCGAGGTTTATAACCAACTCTGATCCGTTTCAGACAATGCTTTCAAACCATGGTTTCTGAAGCTGGGGCAGAGTTATTATATATCACAATTCCTGATCCAGATGACACAAGACAAAATTCAGGAAAACTGAAGCTAAACGCTGCCGAAGTCATCCTGGTCAAGTGGGAGGAGCTTATGAGACTAAATCTCATGGTGACTGCTTCCTGCTTATGCATGTCTTCTTAAGCCATGGTTTAGCCATATAAATTCAGCCGATGCAGTGCTGCTATAGAAGGCCAAATACCTCTTCTGTCTTTAATGCTTCTCCTGTTTTGCCTTGGAGTGCCAAACGAAGCTGTCGGATGTAAACTTGCAGTCCTCGAGCAAAATACTGTAGTCTAACAAAACAGGATAGTTGAAAGATACGTTATGCAATGTAGCAAAACCAAATGGAAGCTACTCAGAGTAGAATAAAAAGGGCCACTGCTACCTACCAGCTTCAAAACCACCCACAGCCAAGTAGAAAAATGTTGAGCAAACTGAAATTGCACTAGTAAGATATATGTAGAATGTCCTAAATAAAGATGTCTGTTTAGAGAACTAATATTGGGTTGATTTATTTCTGATTCACCCTTATTCAACCTCAGGATAAAATTATTTTTTTTACAGACAATTTTGCCACCAAACAAAACTGTCTCAGCATCAGTTGTGTGGAAGATGCTCAGTGTCTCAAGTTTTGCTGCATCTCCAGGGAAAGAACAGGGCTCCAATATTCTGGGAAAGGGTTCTTTGGTGGGCCCCCTTGTTTATTGGTGGGTGTTGGTGGGCTTATCTGGTGGTAGCAGTCAAAGCAGAGGAGACTAGATGCCATTAAATGTTTCCACTAGGGATGTGCACTGACCCCCCGGATCGGATCGGATAGCGGATCGGAATCGGACCTGGGGGGTCGGATCGGATCGGATCGGAGGCTGGTCGGATCGGATCGGACCAGATGTCCGATCCGGATCGGACGCCATTTTGAATGCTTTTTCCCATAGCCAAGTATTGTTTTACAAAAACGCCTATAACTTTTTCATTTTTAAAGATAGAAGGATGAAACTTGGGCACATTGTAGACTGGTTAGGGGTAGTTATCTGTGAGAAATTTCAGAAAGATTGGTGCATGCATTTTGTGGCAATTAATTTTTTAATAAATACCCAGGAATGCCTATAACTTTGTCATTTTTAAAGTTACACACATGAAACTTTGCCACATTGTAGGGGGTACCTTGGGACCTATGTGTGTGAAATTTCAGAAACGTAGGTGCTTGTCTTGTGTGGCAATTAATTTTTAGAAAAATGGGTAGTAGTGGGGTAAATACAGTTACGCCTCCCATTTTTTTATTTTTGAAGATACAAACAGGAAACTTGGGCACATTACAGGTACCACTTGCCTTGATATGTGTGTGAAATTTCAGAAACATTGGAGCTTTCCTTGTGTGGCAATTAATTTTTGAAACAATGAGGAAAGAAACACCTATAACTTTGTCATTTTTAAAGTTACACACATGAAACTTTGCCACATTGTAGGTGGTACCTTGGGACCTATGTGTGTGAAATTTCAGAAACATAGGTGCTTGCCTTGTGTGGCAATTAATTTTTTAATAAATACCCAGGAATGCCTATAACTTTGTCATTTTTAAAGTTACACACATGAAACTTTGCCACATTGTAGGCGGTACCTTGGGACCTATGTGTGTGAAATTTCCGAAACGTAGGTGCTTGCCTTGTGTGGCAATTAATTTTAGAAAAATGGGTAGTGGTGGGGTAAATACAGTTACGCCTCCCACTTTTTTATTTTTGAAGATACAAACAGGAAACATGGGCACATTACAGGTACCACTTGGCTTGATATGTGTGTAAAATTTCAGACAGCTGGGTCCAGGCATGTGGTGGCAAGGTATTTTTGAAACAATGAGGAAAGAAACGCCTATAACTTTTTTATTTTAAAAGTTAGAAGTCTGAACATTGCTCACTTTGTAGATGGGTTAGGGGTAGATATGTGTCAGAAATTTCAGAATTATAGGTCCAGGCATTTGATGGCTATGGAATTTTTAAATTACATGTTTCAAAAAAATTTCTACAGAGGCCAGGTCTTCCCCTCCCGCTTCCCGCGAAGAAAAGGAAACACTCTCTCGTCTCGATCCCTTTGATCCTTGCTAGTAGTATCCATTACAGGGCTCGTGTTTCCTTTCCTACTTTCACTTTTCAAGCAGAACGGCTGAGCCTAGCTGAGTTTTGCAGCCATGCGTGCAAGGAAGGATCACTCTGGTCTCGATCCCTTTGATCCTTGGTAGTATCCATTACAGGGCTCGTGTCTGCTTTCACTTTGTACTCAAGCAGACACGAGCCCTGTAATGGATACTACTAGCAAGGATCAAAGGGATCGAGACGAGAGAGTGTTTCCTTTTCTTCGCGGCAAGCGGGAGGGGAAGACCTGGCCTCTGTAGAAATTTTTTTGAAACATGTAATTTAAAAATTCCATAGCCATCAAATGCCTGGACCTATAATTCTGAAATTTCTGACACATATCTACCCCTAACCCATCTACAAAGTGAGCAATGTTCAGACTTCTAACTTTTAAAATAAAAAAGTTATAGGCGTTTCTTTCCTCATTGTTTCAAAAATACCTTGCCACCACATGCCTGGACCCAGCTGTCTGAAATTTTACACACATATCAAGCCAAGTGGTACCTGTAATGTGCCCATGTTTCCTGTTTGTATCTTCAAAAATAAAAAAGTGGGAGGCGTAACTGTATTTACCCCACCACTACCCATTTTTCTAAAATTAATTGCCACACAAGGCAAGCACCTACGTTTCGGAAATTTCACACACATAGGTCCCAAGGTACCGCCTACAATGTGGCAAAGTTTCATGTGTGTAACTTTAAAAATGACAAAGTTATAGGCATTCCTGGGTATTTATTAAAAAATTAATTGCCACACAAGGCAAGCACCTATGTTTCTGAAATTTCACACACATAGGTCCCAAGGTACCACCTACAATGTGGCAAAGTTTCATGTGTGTAACTTTAAAAATGACAAAGTTATAGGTGTTTCTTTCCTCATTGTTTCAAAAATTAATTGCCACACAAGGAAAGCTCCAATGTTTCTGAAATTTCACACACATATCAAGGCAAGTGGTACCTGTAATGTGCCCAAGTTTCCTGTTTGTATCTTCAAAAATAAAAAAATGGGAGGCGTAACTGTATTTACCCCACTACTACCCATTTTTCTAAAAATTAATTGCCACACAAGACAAGCACCTACGTTTCTGAAATTTCACACACATAGGTCCCAAGGTACCCCCTACAATGTGGCAAAGTTTCATGTGTGTAACTTTAAAAATGACAAAGTTATAGGCATTCCTGGGTATTTATTAAAAAATTAATTGCCACAAAACGCATGCACCAATCTTTCTGAAATTTCTCACAGATAACTACCCCTAACCAGTCTACAATGTGCCCAAGTTTCATCCTTCTATCTTTAAAAATGAAAAAGTTATAGGCGTTTTTGTAAAACAATACTTGGCTATGGGAAAAAGCATTCAAAATGGCGTCCGATCCGGATCGGACCTCATCGGATCGGATCGGATCGGAGGTTGTCCGGATCGGATCGGATTTTCCCGATTTTGGGTCGGATCGGATTCGGATCGTGGATCGGATCCGATCCGATGCACACCCCTAGTTTCCACAATGTCCCCTTTAAATGTGGCTAGACCAGGTATTGCTTGGAGCACCAGGCCGGCAGAAAAAATGAAGGGAGGATTAAGGTAAGTGTTAATGATTGTTCCTGCCAGGATCCCAGCATGCCAAATGCTGATGATGAACATTATTATGCAGCTGAGAAGCCTGCAAAAATGCCTCTCTACATCATCTTTGGAACCCTAAGCTTATGTATCAAATTTTGAGGCACTTTCAGCTGATTTTAGAAATTGTTTTGGGACAAACGTATGGGGGCAATCGCTCAGAGATATTGTCAGGAAGCTTAACTGAACGAATGCCTTCTTTTAATTCTAGCCTAAACAGACAAAAACTGAGATCCCCCAATTTATCTCAGTAAGTCCACTATCTGACCCTTAGATTGATTGCTGCTGGCATTTGATTTGGGACCTCAGAAGTGGATTCTGTCAAATACATGACCTCTAAATTGCATTTCAATTTTGAATTAATACATGCAGATAATTCTTTGTTGTAACCCTATTGTATAGCTTTCATGCCAATATTAAATGGGTTTTAGTAAACTAAAGGTCTTTTGTTTCACAATCTAGGTAACTACTCCTTTTTTTCCCTTACAAGCATATGCAGGCAGCTGCAAAGCTGGGGATGCTCACCCTAAAACATCAGACAACTAAACTAAGGAGAAAACAAAAACCAATACTATGTTTATTAAAAACTAAGTCCTATTGGATTCAATGGACCTTACCAGTTAGGTGTGCACAAGACTGCAACCAGGCTTAGTGTTTTACGAAATTGCCCCACATCTGTCCCACGAGCACTCGCCCAGCTGCTTGTGTGGTTCGCTTCAATGAGTTGGGCCATGTGATCCTCTGCCAAGCGCTCGCGAGCCCCCGGTGACCACCTGTCCTTCCCCCCCTCTGTGCTAATGGTGGCTGCCATTGGCACAAAAGGGGAAAATGCGTCATTTTCAGAGAACCCGGAAATTGCACATTTCTCCCCTCCACGCTAATGGCGCCATTAACGTGAAGGGGGGAATGTGCAATTTCCGGAGGCTCCGGAAATCACGTCTCCCCCCTCGCACATCAACAGGGCCCTTAAAGGCCCTATTGACATGTGGACAAATCTTTAAGGACCCCATTGGCACAGGGGGGAAGGAAACGCATGATTTCTGGAGGGTCTGGAAATTGCTGATTTCTCCCCCTTCACACTAATGGCGCCATTTGTACAGAGGGGGAGAAACACACAATTTCTGGACTCTCTGGAAATCACGCATATTCCCCTTTTGTGCCAATGGTGGCCACCCTTAGCGTGGAGGGGGAAAAGGGAGGGCAGTTGCTGAACACTTGTGGCCGCTTGGGAGTAGGTCCGTGCTGCTGTTGGGTGCATCCGTTTGGGTCCACGATGGCAAGACGTGGGGGGGGGAATTCCACACCCATTCTTCCAGCATGATTCCATTACTGCCACTCTGGCAAAGCCTGCACAGAAGTTATTCTTTCAGTGTTTTAAAAGCACTACCTGATTTTAAAATCTTTCACTTTCTCTGTGTTCAGCTTGGCAGTCAGAAAATCTGGAAGCTTTCGTCCCAATTGATGAAAGCTATATAACAAACATTCCACATAGCTGAACTGCAATTTGGGCTCTTCATTGCCAGCATTCTCCCCATTCTCTGCTTCTTCTGGAGGAAGTGGCATGTACTCCTGAAAAACAGAAACCAGAGACGTTACACAGTGCTTTGAATGAAAAATATTAGATGAAGTAACATTTCCCCTATTATGCATTATTTATACTTGTTAGAGTTGACTTTAGGTGATGGACGAGCTTTGCTTTCCTCTTAACTGGATCCCACAAACATGGTAGCCATAATAGCCAAGAATTTAGTTCCGGCTATCAGAATTGGAGCACATTCTCCAGCTAGGAGGAGTCATGGTATTTTGTCACCTTTTAGGTGTTTAAACCTCCCTTTTACTTCCCTCAATCCAGTTTAGTTCCTGCTTCTGTATTCACTTTCATCTGCTCCTTTCCTCTGCATCTCTATGTCTACACAGTACTTTTTTATTCCCGTTTGCTGCTATCTCTGCAGCAAGGCAAAGACACTCTGAATGTGTTCAGAGAAACTCAAATTCCTCAACTGGATGACCTCTGGATGTTGCTAGGTTGCACCTCCCATCATACCTAACCATTGGTTATGCTTGCTGGAGCTGATGGGAATTGCAATCCGAAACACCTGGAGGGCATCAGGTTGGGGAAGGCTGATGTAGTAGTACTAATGGGTTAGCTACCAAGCCTGGCAACAATATGTGGACCCCTAACTCTTTAATATAAAAGCCAATCAAGCCTTTCAGCACCTCCAAGATGTCAGTCAAACAATTTTAGGTGTGCTGTTCAGAGGACTAAACTCCAGGAATGTTAACACTTCTATATAAGCTCTGTATGAAATTTCGGAACTATCTGGTTTACAGTCCCAGTAAAGTAATTGCCCATATATGATATGCTGGGAGAGATCCGCCAACTCACCAGTCTTCAAGAATTTAAAAGAGCTATAAAGACTGATCTCTTCTGGCAGGCCTACCCAGATGAATTTTAAGTGTTTTTATTGGTGTTTTATTGGTATTTTAATGGTGTATTGGTTTTATGTGCTTTTAATCAGTTTTGTGTATTTTATGTTTGATGTTTTCCCCGCCTTGATCCGGAGGGAGAAGCGGTATATATATATATATATAAAATAATTATATAGATGGTTATAAAATGGGAGTTTCCATCATTACACGAGACACCATTCAATTTCTGAAGCACTATCAGAGGTCTAATGAAATCCAATTACAAACTTTCACAATATCCCTAAGGCTAAACATTCTCTTACCAGTAATTTATCAAAAAGCTTCTTTAAATTTGATTCTAGTTTTTCCATGTCTCCACAGAAGGAGCTCATCTCAGCAAGCAGTTTCAGTACCTGAAAAGAGATTCCACAGAAAATTAAGAGCTGCAACTTTATAATTATAAACAAGAACAGACTCTAAAAAGAAAAAGAAAGAGATAAGGAAAAGTAAAACTGATGTGACCTTAATATTACAATGTGAGATAATGAGTCAAAATGGCTGAAGATTGTAATTTCTGAAAAGTTTGTGCCTACTGTAAATTATTTTTGATTGCATGCTATGCCCCTTAATAGAGACTATTCTTTTAGACTGCACACTCAAGGCAAGGATAGTTTTAATTTTGTTCTTCATAGCACCATGCTTACTTTGGGAGAGTAAGGCTTCAGAATCAGCCTTATTAATGGTCAAAATTAGCAATACATTTCTTCTTGCTTATATCTGACATACTTTGGATAAGCATAACTCGGGTGATGTTGGATAATTCCAGATTAGCTTACCTCTAACTGGATATCAAGGCCTTCAACCGGGGTGGTCAGAGAACTCAAATTTGGCAGCACATACTCACAGAAGTAAGTGACAAATCTTGTGGAGTGAACATTTTTCTGTGGAAGATCAAAACAGCAGTTGTTACTGCATTTTCCCATTTTTTTAACACAATTCCAGTTCTTTGCACAATTCCCTAGCAGTTAGCATTAGAAACATTTATATCATGAGGTTTCTAAAATGCCAGGTAAACACAGCCTTATTTCTCTATATGATAGAAACACTTTCAAAGGTTTGGGACAGGAAGAGGCTCAAATAAACAGCCCTCCCATTTACATACAACATTCTTTCAGTTAACCACTCACCCAGGCTGTGTAACAATCCCTTCCAAGTAAATAGTTCATTAATACTCAGACAGACTGATATTTTGGAGTGTGGGGGGGGCAGGCTGCCTTTTTTCATACTTACCAGTAAAACTGAATTACAGAAACACTTCTAGTGTACTCAACTAAAACAGTCAAGGTTCAAATAAAGGGATAAAATATAAAAACTATTAGGTCTGGATAAATAACAATTATAAGACAAAAGATGGCATTTGCAACAGAAAATAATCAACTCAAATGTCAATTCTTTATCAGCTATTCTAATCTGCCAATGCCATAAAACCACCTACTACTGCTACTAAAGTCCCTGACCAAAGCTTTTCTTTAATGAGGCTCCTGAAGGATAAATCACATTTTATTTCAGGCTCAGTCAAAAGATAATTGATTTTTCCGATGGCCGTTGTAGAGAGGGAAAAGAGTATAGAGCAGCTACCTAAATCTCCCACTATCTAAGCCTCCTGAATAAACAGAGTTTCACAAGACAACTAAAAAAGCAAGTATAATCCTCATTTTACAGTCAGGGGATTGACATTTGGATGTTGAACTTGTTCAGTGTTTTGAAAATATTCATCTCAGCGCCAGGAACAGGCATCTTCCAAAACCAAGCCCTTTATTCTAACAGCAAAATAATCTTCATCTCCCCTTAACAGTTTTTATGAACTCCAGTCCATCAAAACTGATGCCATAACTGATTTGGCATGCCAGAAGGGCGTGTTGTTTTTGCTGCAACCCAGACCATTTATTTAATTTACAGCCTTTCTGGCTAAAAACGGTGCTTGAGGCAGCTAACAATAAAATCCAAATTAAAATAAAAATAAATTGAAAACACAATTAAAAACACAACAAAAGAAATAAAAAATTCAAAACCACTCAGCAACAGACCAGTTTATATGCCAAAGGCTTGCCTAAATAAGAACGTACTTGCCTGTCAGGAAGATGATAACAGAGACCTGGAAGCAGCCACTGAAAAGGCCCCACCAAACATGCTCTGATGGTGGAGGTACCTAGAGAAGACCTTCCCCGAAAGGTCTTTCTAGGAGGAGGCAGTCCTGCCCGCAAGTCTTTTAAGGCTGTGTAGGTCGGACTTTGAATTGTGCCCAGGAACTGACTAGTAGCTAGTGAAGCTGTTTTAAGAAGGGAGTCACATGCTCCCTGTAATGGCCTGGTCAACAGTCTGATTGCAGCATTCTCGATCAGCTGAAGTTTCCGAACAGTTTTCAAAGGCAGCCCCACTTTCTGAGATCGCCTCTCCAAGAAAGGCCAGAGCCACCATAAAACAGTGCCCCCCCAATCCCATCCCAGATAGCTGCAGAAACGTCCAGCAGACCCAAGGACACACTCCTGTGTCTGATTCTCAGCATACATTGTCCACTAAGGTGACCAAAGCAGTCTCTGCCCTACAGCCAGACCTGAAGCCAGACTGAAATGGAACTGAATGATCTGCCTCATCTAGAAGCAATGGAGCTGAGAAGCTACGACATGCTCCAGCACCTTGCCCAAGAATTGAATATTGAAGCCTTGCCAAAAATTACTCAGTACAGTGGGGATCAGGGAGTTTTGAGCAGAGGTCTTACCAGATCCAAGGTATGACCTGCTGAAAGAGTGGGGCCAAATATTAATTGGGACAGATCTCTGGCTGCCATGGAGGCCATGAAGTCCTGTGCCATTCCCAACAAGGCAGTTGTAGAAAAAGCTGGGAGAGGTTTACTGGGAGATATTTAGACTAACACAGACTACCTTGCCTTTGAGTGTCTTTAAAATGACTGGCATTTCTGGTGCACATGAACTGACATGAAAGCCACAATGTTCTCTTTAACATAAATACTTACTGAGAAAAGTGGGACTGCTTGACGAGTACACTGCAAGAGTCTGTCCACACAATCAGGGTCAGATGGATTGAAGGTCTGTTCAAGATCAGCTTGTTCAGCCACTAGTTCAACTAGTTGCTGCCGTCCACTCACTGTCTGCAGGCTTTTTAAGCCAGATAGTATCTTCATGAATAAGACAAACTCCTCACCTGTCACATCTTCCAGCACCTTAAGAGAAACAAGGAAGAGGAGAAAAATGAAAAGAACGTACAGCCATACTAATACTGAGGGCTCCATATGGCCTACAGATTCCCCACCTTAGAACTAAAATATCACAAAAGTAATGAGCAAATAGATCAGAACTTTCTTTCAGAAGGGGTGTTAAAAAAGGAAAATGGAAATGGAGAAAAGAAAGGAAGAAAAATCATGCCAAGCATGATGAAAGCCCCCATGTGTAATATTCTTAAGAACACGGTGGTGTTATATGGACTTCGGATAAAAAAGCAATGGCTGCTCTCCCTCTGAAAATATAAAAGCCAGCTCTTATTCAGGTCTTCCTCTAGAACTAATTGGAATAGGCAAAACTGGAGATTAATTTCAGATAGACAATTATGTAGTAAAGAGTCAACAAAAGCCAAATGGGTACTGTTATCCCATCCTGGAACAAAGGAAGTTCAAAGAGATGTTGCAACATGAAACTGCTGAATTGCAATTCATTAAGATGTTCAATTCTATCCCCTATGGCTAATCAAGATTTTTGGTGATATCTAATTAAGCCCTGCAGTTCCCTGCACACCTTGCTGCAGTGTGTTGAGGGACCCTCTGGAATAGATTTTTTTTTTGGGGGGGGGGGAGTACGGAGGGAGGGTAAAGTCCTGGTGCAAGAATTGAAGTCTGCTCACATGACACTGGATTTTGCCCCAAGGTTTCTTATCATTCTACATGTGTTAATTAGTTTACCAATGCCAGGAAGTCTGCGTTATCACGAACAATTTTTTTCCTTGTAAATGGACACTTCCTTCATTTCATTTCCTCTAACCTTTCTGTGTATAATTCCCCCTCCAACTCCCACAACCACATCACTTAGGACACTTAATGCAATCAATGAAAGCTTATGACATAATAGATGTGTTACTCTTTAAGGTATCATAAGACTCTTTGCTATAGTTTAACTAAATGAACTAAATTAATGGACTCACCTTCTTCGATTCTGTCAGTATGAGTTCTTCTACTTCTTTTGTTAAGACCTCTTCAGGCAGCGTTTTGAGTTTTGTGGACAGGAATTTGATGGCTCTTTCTCGTACAATATCCTCTCCCTGAAGAATCTGACTGAATAAACCACCCAATGTTCCTAAGGTGGAAACAGAGATCATACTAATTCCTTTATAATAGAAAGAAATTGTTTTTTTAATTAAAGATCTAAGTATTCCAGTTAAATAAGTTAAAGTAGGGACCTTTTCGGGGGCCTGGGCACATCTGGCAATTTGAGAAACTTTCCTGAGTGATATCTACCTGGAAATGTTGACAATAGTTTTCGAAAGGATTATAAAACCTTATACCAATTAGTAAAGAAGCTCCAGTTGATTCCAACATATTTGCATTATGCTCTTGTATAGCCATTGTAATTGTGGCAACAAAAACAGGGCGGACAGCGATATTGGATTAAATGCTGCTGCATCCTTTACTAAATACAACAGCATGATACTGACTGGGACTGGTGAAGAAATGGGATGAATAAGGGGTCTGTGTCCTTCAGGTGCTATGCTCATGCCTCTAGCAATAGTTAGGCTACGAGCAGGGGCCACTTCCAACTGCTGCCAAGATCAGCTGGCTGGTCCTTACACAGCTCCTCCACCCACTAGCAAAGTACAGGTGACTCCTCCCATCCAGAGGAGCACCTCCTTGGTTACTAGGATAGGAGCTTTTAACATAATTGTGGGCCTATTTCTTTCACCCCTTACAGTCCCATCTGCCAGGTTCCAATGCATAATTAAGCAAAAAACAAATGTACTATAGCAACTATAACTGGGTGACTAGCTCTAATTTATGCAGCTTGAAGAATCTACACATTAACCAACCCAGGTTATCTCGGGGACTGTGAAAAAGCATGCTGAATTTTGATGGCCTCTGTGAAGGGTGACCAGTTAGCTGCTTGTGGTATACCTGACATTGAGGGAGGGAGGGAGGGAGGGCAAAGGAAAGGGGACCTTATATAGCTCTACCTATATTTCACCAGGAAATCTCCTATCCATCATGAGATTTTCCTCAATGTAGTCTCATGATGACCAGGAACTCATGGCAATCACAAGGCAGCCCTCCAAAGGGTGGCATAGGAAGCTGGCACAACCTTCCCAGGGCTGCTGCAACCATCCCTCCATCGCTGATGGCTCACACCATGGCCTATGGTGGTGAGAGTTCCAAATATTGTATTCCTGGATTCTTTAGAAAATATCTTCAGAAACTATGACTACTATTATAACAACAAATGGCATAGGTTTTCACACTGGTTATAATTCCATTATATCTGCCCCCAAAAATCAATCCCATATTTTACTACAGAAGATCCCATTTAATATAGATAATATTAAGGATATAAAACATGTTAAGATAAAAATGCACCCTTTTCCTTTACCTTTAGCATCCATCTTAAATATGCTTAGCAAAGCATTATTAACCAAGCTGAATTCTGCAGAGTCGTCTGGGGGAAAACAGAAAACTAAAGATAATTTTTTAAAAAAACTAACTAAAACAATCAAAACACTGGAAATCAGGAAAATGTAAAACCTCATGTGAAAAGAAATTATTCCAAGAACTAATTAAAGACTCTAAGTGACAAAACATTTGCCAGGAAAACAGAAGGCAAGAACATGGCAGTGCAAATACACAACTCAAGTGAAAACTGACTCCAGCTGCCTTATTTTGTTCCTTTACAATAAACTTATATGCATGATGGCATTAAGTCATAATAAAAAATAACACTTTTTAACATCAGAAACAAGTACAAAACATAACACAGAGGCACCAATGTTTAATCAATTTTAGAAACCATTAATATCTATCTTACATTTTTAATTGCTGTTAGCACAAGCAGAGGATATCTCTACAACACTTTAAATAGTACTGTTTCCAACAAATGTATGTCAGACCTTTTCTGCCTACAATGGTGCATTACTATAGTATAGTGCAGCATTTTTCTGTACTGTGCCCTATGAATATTTATCATAAGAGCTAAGACTGACATGCACGTTTTAGAACATACAGATTAATGGTGAATTTCCAATTGGAGAGTATTCATAGAAATCTGATAGATAAGACAGCAAGAATAAAGCAGGAGGGTGCAAGCTCCTAAAATACAATTGTGAAAATGCTGGTGAAGGAAAAGCAAGAAGGCTAAGGCTACAAAGGCAGTTATAGCAATGGATATTTATCCTTGCTTTGATACAACCTGCAAGTTGACTACAAATGCAAACATTAGTCTTTCCTACCTGATTGCAGAAGTTGGGTGAGTATATCTGCCACTCTAGGAAGGTTGTCACCTGTAGCAAATTGAGGTAATTCCTTGATTGCTTGGCGTCGGATCTATAAGAAAAATAAGCACACACATGTTCATCAACTGAAGAAACGTATTCTCTCTCATACAGATGATTCAGCCTGTACCAATTTCTCAACAAAAGACGGGCAAAACACCCACAATTTCTCTATTTTTAACTGCTGACAGTGTTTTATGTCCACCCCTACTGAGCTACTAGGTGCCTAGGGAGATCATGAAGCTCATCTATGGAATCAAGTCTATTGATGGGAGGCAGTGTTGCCACTGCCACAGAGGAACAAAAAATAACAGAAGAAAAACCCTGTGCCACACTGCAGCCCACCATGCTGCCCTCTCACCCCTGCCGAACATTAAAATGAATAAAATATGCATAAAGAGCTACTGAGGCCTTGCTGAATGTACAACTCATATGGGTGCCAGGTTGGTATCCACAAGAAGCAGGACCTTCTCTGTAGTGACCCTGGGACTCTAGAATGCTCTTGCTCAGGGTTTTCATCCTCCTCCCTTTTTGTTACTGTTTTGTAAACAGGCAAAATGTTGTTTCATCTTGCCTAAAGTCAACCCTCTTTCTCTTTTGTTAGTTTTTATTATTATTTTGGTTGTTATTTTTAATTATTTTATTAATTTGTTTTTAAATTTTTACTGTACACATTGGGAACACATGATGAGAAGAAACGGATAAATTCTGCAAATCAACTATGAGAAACACAAAAGTATGTTTTTAAACAGACAATTAGAGTAATACTCAAATAACCCTCCTGCTGATGGAATGACTTTAGTCAGCCGAATGGCGATAGGGCAATTCTTCCTCTCTCCCTGGAGGGAGCAGATTTCGGACTGGCATGGTGGGAGGGAGAACAGGGGACATCCCATTAAGCTAGGGTGACCAGATAAAATCCAGGTCAGGGCTCATGTAACTTTAACAGTTGTAGAGAAAAGGGAATTTCAGCCAGTGTCATTTGTATGCAATTGGTTCCTGGTGATATTCCCTCTTCATCACAACAGTTAAAGTTGCAGTGGCCCTGCCTTCTTTTGTATATGGTCACTCTAGTATAGTGCCTGCACCTTTAACTGTTGTGATGAAGAGGGAATTTCACCAGGAACTAATTGCATACAAATGACACTGGCTGAAATTCCCTTTTCTCTACAACTGTTAAAGATACATGAGCCCTGACCTGGATTTTATCTGGTCAGCCTAACTAAGCAAATGGAAATCTATGCATACAACGTTGGATTTTGCCCATAGTTATAATACAGGAAAAAGGATGCCTACTTCTAAACAAAGCAAGCCTGTATGAACCATGCCTCCTGAAGAACAAGGGAGAAAGGGTCCCTCTTTAACGTTTCTAACAGACAATGATATGGTGCAATTAAAAAAAGATATACTTCCGATTAACCACAGACAATTTGGTTTAATGTCATATTTGACCAGTCAACTGACAGACGCACAAACTTTTCTTAGGGCCTGTTCAGACAACATGCCAAGTCATGGTTAGGCTGCTAACCCTTTTGCAGCAAATGGTTAGTTAGCATGTTTAAACCGTGGTTATGTTGCCACCATGGTTAGGAATCGTTCACACGAGACACTAAATCATGTTTATCTCAAAATGCCCTAATGTTTATCTCAAAATGCTGAACCACCATAGCTTAGCGTGTCACTTGATCAGGGTCGTTGACCGTACTAATACAGTATCAAGGTCAAATGCACCCAAACAAAGTGATACAAATAACAACAACAACAACAGGTGGAAGTTATTAGGCATGGCAATATTTGCAAGTTAAAAAACATCCCTTTCTTGAGATTTCCCATTTTTCAGTAGAGTTGCATATAAGTAGTTGGGGCCAATACCACAGAATGTAAAGTACAAATATTTACATGAATGGTACCTGGGGTCTAACTGAGCCCATTATTTTTAAAACATAAACATATTGTGTCATTAACATATACACAACATAACTATAATAGCTGAACTAGTATAACAATGTAATACTCATGAGTTGTGAATTACTGTTAACAACAAATCACACAGACCTTGCAACTACAGTACATGCTACCTGAACAGCCTATGCACAATCACATTTCATAACTGAATATGTAGGGCATACAAGATTGTTACATGAAGCACATTTTTGGTGCGATTTTCTGCCACTGCATTGACCACAGAGATGACACCTCTTGGTGTCAGCAGTGACAGGTTCTATCACTTCTGAGCCTGCCTCTCTCAAAATCCTAGAGAAAACTGGCTATGTCCCTAGACTCAGCCAAGAGTTTGTGCTTTTAATTGTGCTTTTAATTAATTTGTTTTTATGCAATATTTTAATTAAGATTTTGTTTTCAGTATTGTTAAGATCGCTGAATGCCTTTTTTGGTGGAAAGGCAAGATAGAAATTAAATAAATAAGGAGAAACAAGATGCACGTCTTAAGCACTTGTACAGCAGTTTGTTGTGGGGAAAAGTGCACTTACAGAAACATCTTCATCCTCGCAAAGATCCAGCTGGGCATTGATAGCTGAATCTGCCAACTCAGGGAAATGTTTGAAGAATTTTGGAATAAACTGTGCTGCTAATCTCTTCTCCTTGGCACCTCCCTTGACGCCATCCAAGATCACCTGGTAAGCATCTTTGTGCTAGAAAAGAAGATAGAAGCTCTTTGTTTTTTGCAATCAAAGGATGCAAGACTCTCTATTGCCATTGAGAATTAGAATACAGTTGTAAAGATCTGCATAAATATTAATTCCTGATAATAAACAAGATACTTGTAGCTGTTTACAGAATACCCACTGCTCCAGATGAAAAATTCAGTAGGCGTATATGGAGTACCCAATACTTTCTGAAGAATCAAATTTGAGAAAGGTCAAAAACAAGACCTTCCAAAAAGAAATGGCTAGTACTAGGTATTCCAGTTACATGGCAAATATAAGTCAAGCCAACTATGTGGTGATGCCCTGAACAATGGCCAGAAGGCTCAGCTATCCCCAGCCACATGCCACACTACAGAGATGGCCCTCGAAAAGCTTAATATACTAGCACTCTGGCATCTGCACTGGTATCTGCTTGACAGAAGTCAAGATGCTGGCCTATGAAATATTAACAGCTTAGGCATGCTTGTCTACTCACTAGAGCCCACTGCAATTTCCAAGGTCTTCCAAGAGCATCACTACATCCACGTGCCATATAAGCACTCAGAAAGATATTTTTAGTGTTGGTTTTGCAGCTATGGAGCTGTTTTCCTTTGAAGGCCCTTAGCAGCTATGTTTTTCATTTAAAACAAATTAAATGATACTTTCTACTTACTTTGTGATCTATTGGTAGCTACTCCAGGACTTCAGAATAAGGCAGACTATGTCCAAGGTAACCAAACTTCTAAAGACTTCTGGCTTATGTTGAACAAACCAGCAATGCTGGTACATGCTGCTTGATCGCTCCTGCTGTAAGTGGGAGCAGCTTAACAAACAGGACTTCTGTCTGTAGTTTGGTTTTCATAGTGTGAACTGGGAATTCTGGTTTGTCTCTCCCCAGACAAATCAGAATTCCCAGTTTGCACATCACAAAAAACAAACAAACCATGGATACGGTCTGCAGCCAAATAGAAGAGATCGAGCAGTGTTAACCAGCATGCTGGCTCATTCATGATTCTTTTGAATCCTGGATTACTGTGCCATGCAAGTGTGCCATATAAATAAAAGCAAAAGGGGGGGGGGGGAGGGAAGGACATTTATTACTTTCTATGGACTGCAGAGGACCTGACACAGAAAGCAATTCTGTAATGATAGATGGAGCACATTCCTGTAAATTAAAAGAACCTTTCCACAAATGCAATGTTAGAAGGGACAGTGGCATTGGCATGACTGGCAGCTGGCTGAAGGAAATAACACTTTCTGGTCTTTTACACAGTCAGCCTAAATACAAAGAGGATCAGGTAGTAAGCACAGCTTTTTTTTGCAAAACAAGAAAACTGAAGAAATCTTGGATCTATGAGCAAATACAGGTAACCAACCCTTGGGGCAAACAAGTTAGAAGAGCAGGTATGGAGCATAGACATTAAGGATGCAATCCTAAAGATTGTGCTTCCAATAGAGGGCTCAGAGCCTTCTGCCTATTCTATGCCCTGCTGTTCCTTCCTTTACAATGCAAAATGCTGCTAGATGGGCCTCTTGAGTCCATCTAGCTGACTTACCTTTTGATGTCTGGGGAGGGGACTGAGGAGGCCATAGGATATTGCGTAATCTGGCCTCTCATCCCAGCCCCAAAGCACAAGATAAACTTCCTGCATTGGTTGGGAGGGGTTGGATGAGGAAAGATTCCCTATCAGATCTACGCCTCCATGCTTGTAGCTATACCGACAGGTGATGGAATTGCTCTCCTTGGCTACAACTGTAGATGAACTTACTAAGAAACAAACACTAATGAACACTCTAGGACTAAATATGCACAGGATTGCACTGTAAGGATGCATAGTCAAAATCATGTAACACAGGTTGCTTACCCCCAAGAGCATGTCACAAAAGTGAGGTGGTAATATTATGGATTGTACCACTTCAAATGGTCATATTTTTGGTGTGATATTTTACTAGCACAAAGTCAAATCCCAAAGTAGCTATGAAACGAAAATGTCCCCCCAAAAGAGGCACTTTAGCCTGCTTCCCTAGATAAGTTTTTCTTTGAAAACCCCTATGGAATTTATCCTATCACTTTACATTGGTTAGGATAAAAAAGCACCCAATAGCAAAACAGAGGTTTTGGGGGGGGATGTTTTTGTGTCCTGAGTTCTTGTTTAAATAAAACTAAATGGTATGTCATTGAAATTTGGAAGCATATTTTACCTCTGTGCAAATGACAATATCCGGAGAGGACTAAATTGTAGGTCTACTTCTGTACAAATTGGACAACAGAAAGTGCAGCCAGATTGGAGTTTTGCAACAACAGTCTAGGGAAAATCCATTCCCCCACCCACTGCATTTACAGATGACAAAATCAGGCTGAAGGCTATACTAAGGCTGTAATCCTAAATACACTTACTTGGGAGTAAGCGCCATTGAACTAAATGGGACTTACTTCCCACTAGATACAAATAAGGTTACATCGATAGAAAACTCCCTCCCAATCCTGCCACAAAGCATTCAAAATAGGGATTATCCAGCTGCAAACTGAAGTGGTACAATCAGAATTCCGCCACCTCATTTTAGCTCCAACACTCATCAGAGTCGCGAGCCGGGTGTTTCACGGAGACATCTTTTCGATGGATGCTCGCGGGCGAAGGGGAGGGGTTTGAGAGGTTCTACGCCACGGTCGTCATTGTGAACGCAAAACTCAGCGGTGCTCGTTATTCTGAACTCATTAATACGGAGTAGACGTCTTCGATCGCATTGGGGAAGGGGGTGGGAAGAGAGAAGCGGGGGAGGGGACACCATTATCTTGACCAGAAAAGCTTAAGAACACCTGCCTAAAAACAATTCAACAAACCAACACGTAGGAAAGAGACGCTGGTGGATTAAGGCCATACAGCAAATCAGCGATTTCAGCAAACCAATTACACCTGTCCTGGAAGATTGCGGGAGGTGGGGAGGAAGATGGGTGGGGGGAGCGGGAGACTGAGCTGCCTGCTCCCTCCTCCTCCTCCTCCTCCCCGCATAAAGACAAGCTTTGTAACGGCAACATCTGGGCTGTTGAGGGGGCGTCTCAGAGACCTCCACCCTCTTTCTCTCGGGCAGAGTCCACCAGTGTCCGGTTTCCCCACAGGCTCCCTAACGCTGAAGGGAAGGCTCAATGACTCCTTCCCGCTCCCACGGCCAGGCTAGGCCCAAGAGCCCCGCTGGAAAGTAGTCGGCCCGCGCCGCGCCGCGTCCCCACCTCAGCCGCGGTCTCCTTGGCGTCGGCCAAGATGCCGTAATTACGGTAGAGCTCCTCCACGGTGGGCATCGTGCTGCAGCTGCTCCTCAGGTCGGTCAACGCCTCTGACTGCAGCGGCGAAGGCGACAACAACCACTTCCACGCACCTCCTCCCCGCGCCGCGCGATCTGAAGCGAGCGGAACCGCCGAGCCAGGCCGCGCACGGATTCCCCAGCATCCGGCGACGGCGGAGGGCCGCACTCCGCCTACAGCGGCCCCTGTGGCCGCGGAGGGCGCATTGCAGCCGGGCCGCTGGCGGTCGATGGTCAGATCTACAGCGGCTCTTCTGATGATGTATCTATGTGGGATCTTGCCAGCTCCTAGTCCTCAAAAATCCCGGGTTGTCTCCTGCTAATAGTATAAATATAGCTTTATGGGCGCAATTCTAGGCATGTTTAGGCAGAACAAAAGGCTGGCTGGGGAACGCTGGGAGATGTAGGACTTTTTTCTTCTGTCTAAACATGCCCCTTACTGCGTGTTTCTTCTGCTATTTCATGTCGAAATGTCTAGAATTTATAATTCTGAATATTAATTCCAAAATATCTGAAGACATACACACTCATCTATCTGTATTTATTTAAGCAATCTTGGTATTTCTTTGCCATTGAATTTGACAATATAACAACTTAGAATAAATCAAGGTAAAACTTTGTACCAAGCACAGCAAATAAAACTGCCAGCAGCAACAATTAACCATAGCTCATCATGTCATTAAACAAACGTTTTGGGAAAACAGAACAGCCTTCACCTGGTGCCTCAATGATACTGCGGAGGATGCACCAGGTGGGTGTTTCTGTGTAGGGTCAGTATGGAATACCCAGATCCGCTGCTGATTGGTGCCATGAGCCTCAACTTAAAATAAAACCCTGCCCTCCGATCAGTACTGGGCAGTTGGATCTGGGAGCAGCCATTAAAATTCCCCGCAATGTTAGGTGTTAGATGTGCTGTGGGAAACAAAAATGGTAAATCCAAGTACTGATTCAGGGCTTCCTTGTCTCTGTTTGTTAACCATCCTGGTGACCTCTTGGGCTCAGTGCTATCTGACCTGCTGTATACATTTTAGCTGACCTGCAGTGGTGTGATGGCATTTGAGTATAAGGGACACAGTCAGTGTATTATTTGGCTAACAAAAAACAAGAAGTAGTATCTGCAACAAAATATGTAGTGTTCCTGATCAGAGTTCCTGTCAGCCATGCCCTTTTCCAAGATACACCATTCCACACCAGTTTCCCACCCTTCCAACCATCAGCCAGCATTCTGTGTCCGTTGAGCTTGCTCAGTCCTCATTGGGCTGTTTCTGAGTCCCTCCTTTGAGCTTCTCCCCCACTCCTCCAAAAGAACTTTTGCAAACTTGGGGTTCATCCAAGCGTGCTGATACCATACCTTCCTCTTGTGCGATGCTGCCATTTTTGCTACATAAGGATCTCCATACAATACATGTTTAAAGGCAAGGCCACGACTGTTCGGGAAAGAAGCACTCCCGGTTCACTTACAGCAGAGTAAGCGTGTTCCAGTGATCCATTCAGTAAAAATACTCACACACCAGCGGTTTGTGTTTAGTATAAGCCTTTTACTGAGGTTCCTATGTATATATAGCAGTATGGTCCATCAAATATAATACAGGTTCCAGGAAGATTTCCATATAGCATAACCGTCCATCCTCATATAATCATACAACCAGCCTCTCTCCTCTCACTCCATCAGATATTTACAGTTTATATACAGTTGACAGGACAATGACTAAGCACTAATCAATAGAAAAAACTCCTAGGAAAAACCCACTATCTCCCTGACCTTTTCAGCAGTAGGTAGAAAAAAACTATTCACTTTCTAATTGACATCAGGTGCACTCAGTCAGTCCTCTGGACACTTTGCAACTGTCCAGTCCTTTTATTCATCTCAAGGGAAATTTACCCTGACAACGACTTGCTGAAGTTAAGTGTAGGCTGCATTCCCAATCCTATGGCCATTTACCTGGGAACATTATTTCTGAACAAACAGTTACTGGATTGTATTGTTAATCAATTAATTGTGTGAGTTTTACTCAAACTGATAGTCTATTACTTTTGCATACATTTGCATATGGGTGAAAACAATATTTCTGAAGCAAGAAGTATATTTTCCTTGTTTTTCGATGATGCACAGATGCATTGTACCAGGCCTCATTTTACAAGAGACAATCATCCTGGATGCGAGAGAAACGAAAATGCCTCTTTTAAGATGAGTCCTGCCATAATCCACAATTTTTATCAAAGGGCGGTAGGCAACCCTTTGTGGGAGCGTGGGCACGTTTGGAATTTTGAGGAAGGGTCGTGGGCACCACCACAAAGTTAGCTGCCGTGGGGGTGTAGCCATGAGCATGTGCTTGGCAATGCAGCACGCATACAAGGTTGGAAGTCTTTATTTTAATTTTGAAGGGTTTAGATCCAACGTTAGCCACCCATCAACAGAACAGAAACTCCTGCTGACTGGATTTCTCCTCTTTCCTGCAGTACCTCCCACAAACATGCTCCAGAAGTTTGGGGGACCCTCTAGAGTAGACATATGGTGCCAAAGGAGCTGCAGGGGGGGGGAGGGGAAGCAAGGGGAAGCCTCACACGATGTTGGATTTCACTCAAAAATTGCTGCTTGATTAATTGGGGGCACTTTAATAAGAAATACATAAAAAGCTGTTCTTCAAATCTTTTAACATTCAATTTTCCCCATCTGAAATAATATACATAAAGTGATACTATTCCATTTGGATTGATCCCAAGATTTGAAATACCATTATACATAAATAGGGAGTCTCCTTTCTTTTCCAACATTTTGAATAAATTCATCTAATAAATTGATCATATTATCTTTTGGTTTAATGCCTTTCAGATATGTTAATAAATATATTCTGGGATCTAAAATCTTTTTTAAAACAATAGCACTGTTTTTATTGATTAAAGTGTTAATATAACCAATTAATTGATTAAACAACGCAGCTATTTATTTATTGCATTTATATCTTGCCTTTCCTCCTTCCAACTGTACATCCTCTATTTTATCCTCACAGCAACAACCAAATTAGCCAAATAGACCAATTAATACTTATTGCCACTAGGTGGCAGTAGAAATCCATGACAGTCTGCACCCAGCAAACAGTAGCATTACATCTATTTGGTTTGCCTGACAGCAAGTCACTAGTGGCGAGAAAAAAACATTTAAATTCCTTCATTGTTGTTTTAAAAAACACACAACAACTTTACAATGCTTGGTTCCCAGGGCATTTTCGAACTGTTCAGTTGGAAGCTTTCATAAGGTAATTTCAAAGTTGCACAGTTACATTGTTGTTATTTATTATTATTATTATTATTATTATTATTATTAATAATATACCTCCCCATAGCCGAAGCTCTCTGGGCAGTTTACAAAATTTAAACCTTTAAATTTTGTATACCTCTCTTATCAGAGGAAAGTTCTTTACTATAGACATATTTTAATAGTAAGTTTTGATTCTATTTGGTTTTGTTTTATATTGGTTTTAAAAAAAAACCTCTTGGCACTTGTCCCAAATATCCTTGGTGTAATGCAAACAAAACCTTTGACTAAAGAGATTTCTTAGGGTATTTTACAGTAATTTTGGGCAGTATAAAAACTCAATAAATAAATTTCTTTTTACTCCAATTGATTTTGTTACCTGGCACACCACTTAAAATCTCCCGCATTGCTAAATTTAATCTCCACCATTGCTAAATTTAATCACCAGCATTGCTAATGTAAAAGACTCCTTTATTTCACTTCAGTTTTCTTCCTCAGAAGAAACCTGTGTCTTTAGCTAAGAGCTAGAGACTGATCCAAAAAAGGCTAGATTTTATACTTACCAAAATGGGGCAAGGTTCTGTTATGACTGTTTTTTTGTCCCAAAAACTAATTAGCACCTAACAGAGGCTAATCCCATTATTAGGTTTTTACAAACAATGGATTATACACACACTCTTCCAATAAATGTTTTAACATACCCAGATAATTCTGTGCTACTGCTCTGCATTGGTCAGATTCATGAGGTTGCAGGGAGATATTAAGAGTTGCTCTAGGAGTTTCATTATACAATCACTAGATGGTGCAGTTGTATAATGCAATTTTGTGCAGAGTTTTCACCATTCTAAAATATTGAAAACTTTCTCCCAACGCTTAGTTACTGGCAGTGAGAGCTTTGGCTACACCCCTTTTGCCTTTGGCCCTGCCCATCACTGGAATACACCTATGAAAGCTTCTTTGAAATTAAATTTGGCCCTCTGGCTGAGGGCGGTTCCCCACTCCTGGGATTGGCCGAGTCTCCATGGGGTGAATGGGTGACAAAATACCAAAATCTGTGAATCTAGCACCTAGAAAACTATCCACCTGGAAGCACCCTAACATAGTTCACCCACTTTCTCACCTTTAGTTTCTTTTAGAGTGTCTTTAGGACTATTCTTCATTTTGTACTTATTTTGTGTGTTACGGGTCAGTTCCAAAGCTTTAGCTTATTGGGCTAGTTTAAGAACACAAGAAGAGCCATGCTGGATCAGATGAAGGTTCCATCTAATCCAGCACTCTGTTCACACAGTGGCCAACCAGCTGTCAGCCAGGACCCCGTTTTCCCCAGCAATTGGTGTATATAGGCTTACTGCCTTGGATACTGGAGGTAGCACATAGCTATCAGGACTAGTAGCCATTGATAGCCTTGTCCTCCAAGATATCTCCAGGCTCTATTGTTATACTGTCTCCAGTTCCAGGGCTGAGTCCCGCCATGAGTACAGTTGCCACATGCGCAGTGATGTACCATGGGCAAAACTTCAGTGCAGAATCTCATAAACCTTGTTGCAAATCTGTCCAGTTTGTTATATTGGATACCACCACTAGGTTTTTATGGCCCAGATTAAACTTTCTGGAAAAGGTTTTGGGACCTTTCAGGATGATGCCACAGGTCTTCAAATCACAGAAGGCCAGTGGAGATGTGCTTACACCAGCTACAAATGCATCTCTGTATTCTTTTTAAAAACATTTTTTCTTTATTTGTCTGTGGTTGAAGGCCAGGTGCACTAAGGGAATATTAGATTTTTACAAGCAATGGATTATGCACACGCTTCCAATAAATATTTTAACATACCCAGATAATTCTGTGCTACTGCTCTGCATTGGTCAGATTCACGAGGTTGCTCTAGGAGTGCCAATTTGCCTCTCTTGTAAACAGTAACTTCATTTCTTACTCCTCTAGTGTTTCCAATAATTTAGGGTGACCAGATAAAATCCAGGTCAGGGCTCCTGTAACTTTAACAGTTGTAGAGAAAAGGGAATTTCAGCCAGTGTCATTTGTATGCAATTAGTTCCTGGTGAAATTCCCTCTTCATCACAACAGTTAAAGTTGCAGGGGTCCTGCCTTCTTTTGTATATGGTAACCCTAGTATAGTGCCTGCAACTTTAACTGTTGTGATGAAGAGGGAATATCACCAGGAACTAATTGCATACAAATGACACTGGCTGAAATTCCCTTTTCTCTACAACTGTTAAAGTTACAGGAGCCCTGACCTGGATTTTATCTGGTCAGCCTACAATAATTGCCATTACCATTCTCTAGATATTTGCTATTCATATTATGTCTTTTGAATATGAAATGCTCCAGACTATATGAATTATTCAAATCCAGGGCATCACATATGCTCACAGTAGAGTGTTATAATATTTTGCTTATTATTCCCTCTCTTCCTGTTTAATACAACCATTTATTGTGTTGCTTGCCCACTGAATGAATCTCTTCATTGACTTCTCTCTAAGGATATTGAAATCTTTATTCCTGAAAGGCAACAACTATTTATTTATGAATCTGTTCCATGTGCGTGTTGCCCAACATGAAGCCGGCCGTATGTGGCATGCTTTCTTGGCAGTATCTCCCACTGAGTTCAATGGGATTTACTTCCTAGGAAGTCTGTTTAGGATTGCAGCTTTACAGTCAAATCTATAATTCAAGACCTGTTCGATTCAAAGTAGATTAATCCTACTGAGACTTGATGGGAGTAAATCATTTTAAAACCAAGGAGCCAGCCTGAGTGGTTTGTGGATTGGGCAGTTAACATTGCACAGGGCTAACGTTTGGGTCCTTACTGATGTGATATGTTGTTACTTCTTTGCCCAGCAGGTGACACTCAATATCCACACAGTGTTGTCCCTAATATATTTCCCCCAACAAGGATGATACAAATCTAAAATATTAAGAGAAAGGAATGTCCAGACTTCAAATGAACAGGGAGATAACTTCTAATGTAAGATTATCCAGCTAATAGTACAACAGTAATAACCATTGCACATCAAAAGCAATATAATAAGAGCAATAGTTAATTCCTATGGTGTTAGGACACAATCCTATGGACTGCACTCTCATCACTGAGAAGCTCCCAAACTCAAGGATTCTGAGATTCCTATTCCCTGCTGGGCTGATGGCGGCAAGATGGGAGGAGCGGCAGAGGCAATCTTTTCCACCCTGCCCTGTGATCTCCTGTTTTTTCACTAGATGGACTTTTCAGCCTTCTAGTGAGGGTGCATCAGAGGAGAAGGGAAGGAGGCTGGAGCAGGCTCCTGATAAATCCCCTATCTGCCCACTAGAACGCCACCTTTCCTCCTCCTTCTCCTCTGAGGTCACTTTCCTGACCTTGGAGAAGCAGCTGGCATGGTTCTTTCCCCATCGGTTGTGAAGGGGAGGATCCTGGGGTCAAATTTCCAAGTCCCCTTTCCAAAGTCGGAGCACTATCTCTAACCTCACCCAGGGACAATAGGATTGTTCTCTTATAGAGTGATCCTACGCTTCCCAGATAGGATTTGAAGGGACATAGGATAGTTCGGTTTCCTGACTCTGACCTCAGAGCCAGGAAATCACACACCCCCTCCCTCTCCCCTCCCCCTCATAGCTGGCACAGAGAGAACAGTGCCAACTGCCTCTCTGAGCTCAGAAAATGGGGGACAGGGTGAGTTCCTGAGGGTGGGGAGGGGAGGATACTGGGGTGGCGTGCATTTGACCTATTCTATGGCTTCCCCAGCTAGGCATGGCTGCTAGATGGGCAAAATCACCCATCTAGCAGAAATGCAGGGTGGCTGCAGGACAGAGGTGACAGTTGCCTCTGCTCTCCTCTTGCCCTGCATTGGATACGAGTTCAGAAACTGCCACCTATCCGGATAGGGTTGTGCCATAAGTTAATGAATTACAATAGTTAATTTCTAATGTGCCCTGTTCCTATCCAAGTGAGCATAATGGTTTTAAAAGTTGTATTTCTCTGCTGTAAGTACACCCAACCTAAATTAGACAAGGATGCTTGAAAATAAAGAAGAAAAAGAAATATGTTTATATTTTTAAAATGAAGCCAGTGAAGAAGCCTAATGATCAGCCATATCCTCCTATTCCCCTCCTTTGCCCTATTCCCTGTCTTTCTCTTCTCCCTGCAGTTTTCACTTTAAGGGCTTTCCTCAATATTTCTATGCCATCAGACATGTGTCTGTTCTCTTTCTGTTGATTTCCTGTTTTGACTTATTCCCCCTGCTCACTCCATCTTTTTCAAAACTGATTGAATTTCCTCTGGGACAATTAACCTCCCAGGTAGTGGCTGCCTCTAGAAATTCTAATTAAGTGCCCAATCAAGAAGCCAATGGATCTTTACACACAGAGATGAATGAGGTGGGGAAAGGGATAGTTGCTTGTGATAACAAAAATCGGATGCATTTTCTTTTAAATATCTAGGGCTATCATGGGGAGCAAAAGTCTTTCATAGTTTTGGGGAATATTACTGACATTGTCAAAAGGAGATCCTATGGAAGTCTGGTTATGACAGGATCTTGACCCTTGCATGGGAATCAGGCTCTCACCAAAAAAGAGGGGAATCTGCAAGAATGTATTCAGAACAGTTCTAGGGGGACCATATGAAAAGGAGGACAGGGCTCCTGTATCTTTAACACTTGTATTGAAAAGGGATTTTCAGCAGGTGTTATTTGTATACATACAGCACTTGTTGAAATTCCCTCTTCATCACCACAGTTAAAGCTGCAGGAGCATTGTCCTCTTTTGTATTTGGCCAAGAGGGCAGAGCTCCTGCAGCTTTAACTGTGGTGATGAAGAGAGAATTTCACCAAGTGCTGCATGCATGCAAATGACACCTGCTGAAATTCCCTGTTCTATAAAACTGTTAAAGATACAAGAGCCCTGTCCTCCTTTCCATATGGTCACCCTAATTAAGAAATATCTCATCTGTGTTAATAGACTCTTGCTCAACTTTACAGCACATGGATTGTAAACCTTAATATAGCTAGCTATATACTGCATGCTATTTGTATTTGCAGGTGTATCTTTCATCCTTTGGTCTTGTTATTTTGTATCATCATCATCATCATCACCATCATCATCATCGTCATCAAAAACTATATTACAAAACTGCAGAGTTTTTATGATTACAATTAGTCCCCAATACATTTTTGGGTGATGGGGGATAATAACACAGATTTCCCGCAGCTCCTGTTTTGTTAGTGGAAGGCAGGTTCTGCAGCAAGATTCTTCGAGAGGTCATTAGTTTTTAATATAAAATAATAATAATAATAATAATAATAATATAATTATAATAATAATAATATATTTATTTATTTATTACCCGCCTCTCTCTCTGGATCGAGGTGGGGAACAACATCAAATATAAAATATACAAAACTGATTAAAAGCACATAAAACCAATACACCATTAAAATACCAATAAAATACCAATAAAAACAGTTAAAGTTCATCTGGGAGCGGCAGAAGAGAAGGTCCTCTGGGTAACAGTTGTCAGTCTAGTCTTGGCTGACTGTAGTAAATTCTTCCCAGAAGACCTGAGCGTGTGGGACGGATTGTATGGGAGAAGGTGATCCCACAGGTAACCTGGACCCAAACCTTGTAGGGCTTTAAAGGTAATGACCAACACTTTGTACTTCACCCAGAAACTAATTGGCAGCCAGTGGAGAGATTTTAAAGCTGGTGTGATATGGTCACCCCTAGGTGTACCAGTGACCAACTTGGCTGCCATATTTTGAACCAGTTGAAGTTTCCAGACTAGGCACAGAGGTAGCCCTATGTACAGCGCATTGCAGAAGCCGAGCCTCGAAGTTACCAGCGTGTGCACTACCGTCTTTAGGTCTTCCAATTCTAGGAAGGGGTGCAGCTGGCGTATCAGCCGAAGCTGATAGTAGGCACTCCTGGCCATCACATCTATCTGAGCTATCATTTGGAGCGACGGATCCAGGAGCACCCTCAAGCTGCGAACACAGCTTTTCAGGGGGAGTGTAACCCCCATCTAAAACTGGTTGACACACCTCCAAACCCAGGTTGTGGCCTTTGGCAGTAAGCACCTCCGTCTTGTCTGTATTCAGCTTCAGTTTGTTTTTCCTCATCCAGCCCATTACCGCCTCCAAGCATTCATTCAGAGGAGGCATACTATCCTTAGCTGACGCTGTTGTCGAAGGCATAGAGAAATATATTTGGGTGTCATCAGCATACTGATAGCACTCCGCCCCATGCCTCTGGATGATCTCTCCCAGCAGTTTCATGTAGATTTTAAACAGCATTGGGGATAGGATGGTGTCATGAGGTACGCCACACAACAGCTCCTTCTTTGAGGAGCAACTATCCCCAAGCATCACCATCTGGAACCTGCCCGAGAGGTAGGACCGGAACCACTGAAGCACAGTGCCCCCGAGTCTCAATCCCCTCAGGAATTCCAGAAGGATACCATGGTCAATGGTATCGAAAGCTGCTGAGAGGTTCAGAAGTACCAGCAGGGACACACTCCCCCTGTCGATACTCAAGCGTAGTTCATCCACTAAGGTGACAATAGCAGGCTCAACTCCGTATCCTGCCCTGAAGCCAGCTTGAAATGGGTCTAGAAAATCTGTATCATCCAAAACTGCCTTGAGTTGGAAGGCAATTGCCCTCTCGATCACCTTGCTCAGAAATGGAAGATTTTATACTGGTCTGTAGTTATTAAGGTTCGGCTGCTTTTTTAGAAGCGGCCGTACCACCGCTTCTTTTAAACATGATGGAAAACTCCCCTCCCAGAGAGATGCATTAATAATAAGTTGAAGTTGTAGTCTAATTATATCTCCTCCCTGGGCGACCAGCCAAGAAGGACATGGATCGAGAGGACAAGTTGTCCTCCTCACTCGTCCAAGCAGCTTGTCCACGTTCTCGGTACTCACCAACTGAAATTGATCCAGTGTAATTCTACTCGTGGAGTTGCTGGACGCTCCATTGTCAGCCTCTGCTATAATGACAGCATCTAAGTTGGCTCTTATCTAAGAGGTTTTATCTGTGAAATGATCATTAAAGGCATCACAGCGAACTACCGAAGGGTCTAAGTTCAGGTTCAGGGGGGAAGGTGCATGAGGTAGACCCCTCACTACCCTGAACAGCTTTCTTCGCTGTACGTATTGCCACTCCATACGAACGAAGATGTTCTCTATGTTGTGTCTTGTCGGATAGAAGTTGAGTTTTCTGCCATCAGCGCTCCAGTCATCGTCCTTCCCGCTTCAACTCCCTGAGATCTTCTGTATACCAGGGTGCCCGGTTAGAAACAGGTCGGAGAGGACATTTGGGGGCAATCATGTCGATAGCCCAAGTTAGGTCTTGATTCCATCTATTGACCAGGGCTTCTACAGGATTGTTGACGATACTACTCATAGAACCCTCTAATGCTTTCTGGCATCCAATAGGATCCATCAGCCTTCGACGGTGGACCATCTTAATAGGTCCACCACCCCTGCAGGGGCAGGTGGTAGCCATGATGCTAACCCTGACCAGAAAATGGTCTGTTCATGACAATGCAGAGGTGTTTATCACCTCCACCCACAGATCCGTCCGGAACTGAAAACAGCATTGAGAGTGTGACCTGCTGAATGTGTAGGTTCACTAGTGAGTGTTGCGGGAATATTTCAGGTATGATCATAACAATAGCTTGTGATAACAACATTTAAATGATTGAGAAACTAATATTGATTTCATGCTTCTAATGAAAACATGTATCTGTTCTCCTGTAAGATAGAACCAGCAATGTACTAGCTAGATGTGTTGAGCCTCATCATAATGAACTTTGGTCCACTAGCAACTATATGCATTCTGTATTGTTTTAGTTTATCTTGACCTCCATCATTCATATGTGGCGCCTTTCTCTGTTTTGACTTAGAGACAAGTTACATCATTCCTATGTGCTACCCTGTATTATTGTAAACTTTCCCTTGGTACAAAAGTGATTCTGTACAAAGAGCTAAATATGCTAATTCTGATGTTTCCAGTTTCCTATATAAGAGTGATACCCAATATACTTAATTCAGTCAGAGGTCTATCTCTGGCTCCCTCAGCTGATGTGTCTTCTTCAATAAACCTATTCTTTAAGAATCCAATACGTGAGTATCTTTGGTCTCCACTGTAACTGAGTATAGTTGATTGCATGAATATAACTCCTTTGAAGTTATTGGGTGGGAAGTCACTGATCTATGGGAGGTCCCTTCCCCATCTTAAGGTTATTCATCCCTAGTCTACATTTAGGCCAGTTACTGTATCAAAGCATTATAAAGAATTAGAGTAAAGATCTTTCTCATAAGGGATCTGTGACAATAAATGACCCCTTTCTCATAAGAGGGAGTCATAGGCCTCCCTGGGAGACTCAAATACCTGCCACATGAGACCTAGAGGCTTATGGGTAAGAACCTACTGTTGAATTCCTATGATTGCAATTGATTGCGATCATACAATTTATTTCAGTGGGCTTAGGCCCACCTTGGCATAAGATTGTTCTGTAAATTGGCACTGAATTCAGAGAGACTTATTTCTGAGTAAACATGTATGGTATCCAGCTGTGAGTGTAATTAGAAACTGCATGTGCTATTTGTACTTAAGGCCAGACCACATGTTATGTGGGAGATCTGTGATTGACTTTCCTGACATTTCAATTTGAATTTTTAGTTAAAAGCAGCCATGGCAATCTTCTACATTTGATCAGAGCAGTAGCGCTAGGGAAAGGGGTATTTAACTCTTACCCCAAAAACAAAAGTCGGTAAGATTCCAAAACAGGTCAGAAAGAAGAGAAACGGGTTCTCAAAATATTTATTTTCATGAAGTCCCACTGTAACATTAATAATACAACAAAATACAGTAAGATAACACATAATATTAAAAATGATTTTGCTATTAGGTTAATTAAGCACATTGCTACAAGGGCCTGTGCATATATGTTAGTATTGAAAACTTTTCAACTCACGAAAGTGCCACTAGGGCCTATGCATATATAGTATTATTTAAAATCATATGAAACTGGTCTATAACAAAAGTGTATAATACAAACCCATACTTGTTAGAAGGTAGTGACTGCAGAATTTTATTATTAATGTTACAGCCCACTGCGGAAGGCCTTGAATAAAGAATACGCCGAAATGCATCGGGCTTTGTGAAAATAAATATTTTGAATCCTGAGAACCCATTTCTCTTCTTTCTGAACTCTTGCCCTGCACATCATTTTACTGATCTGAATCACCCTCTTGTAGAAGTTCCTGCTGGTACTAAAAGGTGGGGGGATACTTTTACCTAGCAGGGCAAACAGAAACTCTCTCTCTCTCTCTCTCTCTCTCTCTCTCTCTCTCTCTCTCTCTCTCTCCCTCTCCCTCTCTCCCTCTCCCTCTCCCTCTCCCTGGCCATGTCTACACTGGCCTTTTGTCTCGGGGTTGTTCCTGAGTGCTCACTCTGTGTGGGAGCAGGGAGGATGGGCATGGGTTTTCCCAGGGATAAAGAAACCCTGGGAAACCCTGAATCTTCCAGCGTTCCCGGGACCACGGGAGGTGTGGGTGCCCATCTCGCCTGGTGCCTGCTTACTCCAGAGTAAGTGCAGCACCAGAAACAGGCATGGAGCCACACGGCGCGGCTCCGTGCCCATGGGGGTGGGGGTGGGAAGCAAGTCTGCCATCCCCAGGATGGCAGGGGTCGGTGGGGCATGTGCAGGGGGGTTTGCTTACCTTCTCTGCTGCACTCTTGGCTCCTTCTGCTAGTTTTAAAAAATAAATGGCACCCGCGATGAGCGCGACATCCCGGGTCATCGCATTTCCGCTTTGGACACCAGGGACGATCCCAGGAAGCAGGTACACCCAGGATCGTCCCCCTTCCCTCTCTCCCTCTCTCCCTCTACACCCGTAGGTGTAGCAAGGCCCTGTGTTTGTGTTTTCATTAGGGATGTGCACTGACCCCCCGGATCGGATCGGATAGCGGATCGGAATCGGACCTGGGGGGTCGGATCGGATCAGATCGGATCGGAGGCTGGTCGGATCGGATCGGACCAGATGTCCGATCCGGATCGGACGCCATTTTGAATGCTTTTTCCCATAGCCAAGTATTGTTTTACAAAAACGCCTATAACTTTTTCATTTTTAAAGATAGAAGGATGAAACTTGGGCACATTGTAGACTGGTTAGGGGTAGTTATCTGTGAGAAATTTCAGAAAGATTGGTGCATGCATTTTGTGGCAATTAATTTTTTAATAAATACCCAGGAATGCCTATAACTTTGTCATTTTTAAAGTTACACACATGAAACTTTGCCACATTGTAGGGGGTACCTTGGGACCTATGTGTGTGAAATTTCAGAAACGTAGGTGCTTGTCTTGTGTGGCAATTAATTTTTAGAAAAATGGGTAGTAGTGGGGTAAATACAGTTACGCCTCCCATTTTTTTATTTTTGTACTCAAGCAGACACGAGCCCTGTAATGGATACTACCAAGGATCAAAGGGATCGAGACCAGAGTGATCCTTCCTTGCACGCATGGCTGCAAAACTCAGCTAGGCTCAGCCGTTCTGCTTGAAAAGTGAAAGTAGGAAAGGAAACACGAGCCCTGTAATGGATACTACTAGCAAGGATCAAAGAGTGTTTCCTTTTCTTCGCGGGAAGTGGGAGGGGAAGACCTGGCCTCTGTAGAAATTTTTTTGAAACATGTAATTTAAAAATTCCATAGCCATCAAATGCCTGGACCTATAATTTTGAAATTTCTGACACATATCTACCCCTAACCCATCTACAAAGTGAGCAATGTTCAGACTTCTAACTTTTAAAATAAAAAAGTTATAGGCGTTTCTTTCCTCATTGTTTCAAAAATACCTTGCCACCACATGCCTGGACCCAGCTGTCTGAAATTTTACACACATATCAAGCCAAGTGGTACCTGTAATGTGCCCATGTTTCCTGTTTGTATCTTCAAAAATAAAAAAGTGGGAGGCGTAACTGTATTTACCCCACCACTACCCATTTTTCTAAAATTAATTGCCACACAAGGCAAGCACCTACGTTTCCAAAATTTCACACACACAGGTCCCAAGGTACCGCCTACAATGTGGCAAAGTTTCATGTGTGTAACTTTAAAAATGACAAAGTTATAGGCATTCCTGGGTATTTATTAAAAAATTAATTGCCACACAAGGCAAGCACCTACGTTTCCGAAATTTCACACACATGGGTCCCAAGGTACCACCTACAATGTGGCAAAGTTTCATGTGTGTAACTTTAAAAATGACAAAGTTATAGGTGTTTCTTTCCTCATTGTTTCAAAAATTAATTGCCACACAAGGAAAGCTCCAATGTTTCTGAAATTTCACACACATATCAAGGCAAGTGGTACCTGTAATGTGCCCAAGTTTCCTGTTTGTATCTTCAAAAATAAAAAAATGGGAGGCGTAACTGTATTTACCCCACTACTACCCATTTTTCTAAAAATTAATTGCCACACAAGACAAGCACCTACGTTTCCGAAATTTCACACACATAGGTCCCAAGGTACCCCCTACAATGTGGCAAAGTTTCATGTGTGTAACTTTAAAAATGACAAAGTTATAGGCATTCCTGGGTATTTATTAAAAAATTAATTGCCACAAAATGCATGCACCAATCTTTCTGAAATTTCTCACAGATAACTACCCCTAACCAGTCTACAATGTGCCCAAGTTTCATCCTTCTATCTTTAAAAATGAAAAAGTTATAGGCGTTTTTGTAAAACAATACTTGGCTATGGGAAAAAGCATTCAAAATGGCGTCCGATCCGGATCGGACCTCATCGGATCGGATCGGATCGGATCGGAGGTTGTCCGGATCGGATCGGATCGGATCGGATTTTCCCGATTTTGGGTCGGATCGGATTCGGATCGTGGATCGGATCCGATCCGATGCACACCCCTAGTTTTCATGAATGCTGACTGTGCATTACATTTAACATCCTGAGTTGGAGAAGAAGGGCTTCAGCCTTAAAGGGGCCTAAAAATAATTTTAAATGACATAGTGATAAAGAATAGTGCCTAGGAGGAAATGGCCATTACGAATACAGCAGGCCATTATGAACTGGATCAATTTATCTATCCATCTAGTCACTTGCCAAAGCAGAGATTCTATTCAAGGCACCAGATCTCCAAATTAGCATCTCCTCTTGCTGAAGCTGGCTCTTAATTCACTCAGTTCCATTCAATTCTGTCTTACACACATTGACGTCAGGTTCCCCCCCTCGCTTTGCTTTACAGTCATGCTTCTCAATGGATTGGTGTCACTTGAAAGGTTACACGGGGAAAGTTACACATACATCTTTAACTTTCCAGCTTGGTTTTGTTGCACATTTGAGAACATGTTCATCTCTGTCAATCTGCCTTTCTGTCATCCACAGTCAGTTTATCCCTTCTTGTTCGAAAGGAACTCACTTAGCAACAAAGCTGAAGAAAGGCATTCAATTAGCAGGAAAATGTGGCTGAAAAACCAGAGGAACTGACAAGGGAATTTAAGGATCTGGAACTAGTTTGAACTTAATGGCTTTGCTTGGATGTGGTTGACAGAGATGGCTTTAGAGAGCCATTTTTAACTCTCATCCTTTGCCACTCAGCCCTGGTAGTGCAAACTAAGCAGCAAGAAGTGCCCAGATTCAGTCAAGGGCTGAAAGAGGGCCAATAAACTGAAGCTGAATCCTGATAAGACAGAAGCCCTATGTGTGGGTGGTTCCCAGTTCTGGGAAATAGGTTGTTTACCTGTTCTGGCTAGGGTTGCACCCCCTTTGAAGGAACAGGTACATAGTTTTGGGGTGCTCCTGGATCCAGGTGAAGGCCCAGAGTACATTACCAATTTTGGTTGACAACTGTGTCCATTTCTGGATAGGGATAGCCTAGCCACTATGGTTCATGCACTGGTAACCAAACAGGGAGATTACTGTAATCTACTCTATGTGGGGCTGCCCTTGTGCCTGTTTTGGAAGCTTCAGCTAGTGCAGAATGCAGCATCTAGGATGCTCAGTTGGGACACCCAGCCATATTCACATTACATCACAGGTGGTTAAAAGACCCACCCTGGCTGCCTGATAGCTACTGAACCATGTACATTAAATAATGTTAAATCCTGTAAGAGCCATTGCTGTAAACTGCTTAGAGATGTATTTTGATATAGTAAGTAGTATATAAATTGATTAGATGACGATGACAACAATGACGATACATCTTAAATTCCAATAGGAGAGGCATTTAATTTCAGAGTAAGCTTTAGAAACTCATAAAACCCTTCTGAGAAGATGTACAGCCAACCCTAAAAGCTAACTGGCTGGAAGGGTTTTTGGTGGAGAAAGACAGAGTGCCATCTAGTAACTGAGTAGCTGCCCAAAATTTCTGTTCAGATGAGGGACTGTGCTGGATTCTTTCCCTGTTGAATTTTGAACTTGTTTATATGCATGGGTGGGGAACTTTAGGCTTGCAGGCTGCATGTGGCCTTCAGAGCTTCCCCAACCGGCCTGTGGGGGCTTCCCTTCCTTGATGTCCCTATGCAATAATTTGGCACCAATAGAAAGTTTTTTGAAAGCTTAATTACAGCATGGAGGTGATGGGGGTGGTTACAGCTGGGGGAGGAAAGATTATCTCTTCCCATATACTTAGGCTGACCACATGAAAAGGAGGACAGGGCTCATGTAACTTTAACAGTTGTAGAGAAAAGGGAATTTCAGCCGGTGTCATTTGTATGCAATTAATTCCTGGTGAAATTCCCTCTTCATCACCACAGTTAAAGGTGCAGGCACTATACTAGAGTGACCATATACAAAAGAAGGCAGGGCCCCTGCAACTTTAACTGTGGTGATGAAGAGGGAATTTCACCAGGAACTAATTGCATACAAATGACACTGGTTGAAATTCTCTTTTCTCTACAACTGTTAAAGCTATATGAGCCCTGTCCTCCTTTTCATATGGTCCGCCTACATATACTGCGACTCCCCTTCTGAAAATCCCTCCCATGTGGCAATTAGCATTGGCTCCAATGGGAAATGTTTTCAAGCCTAATTGATGTGTGTGTGTTAGAATCTTCATGTATGTGAATGTGTGTGTGTGAGATAGAGAGAGAAAGGGAGAGAGAGGGAAAGATGTGTGTATGACTCTGTATGGTCCTCTGAATGAATGGTTATGTGAATGAATGGTTATGTGAATGAATGCCTGTGGCATGTCTGGATGTGTGTATGGGGCAGAAAAAGTGTGGGGTGGCCACACCTACTTTACCTTTGATCCTGCCTACTTTATGCAGGTATCTTGCCCACTTTTGTGAGTGGCATGTGACCACTGAAAAGTTAGCCATAAAGCAATGCACCTGTTGGAACAACAATGTTCCCCACCCCTTCTGTGGCATTAACCTCTCTTAATGTCTTCATGATCACCCTGGATTTGGATTATGCCTTAGAGGCATATTTGGGGGTATTTTCATTTTTTTTAGCTTTAAATATATTGATATTTATTTTGAAACAAGCTAGGGAGCACTGACAGACACCTTGATAAAAACTGTGTTGCCAGAAGTAGTTACAAATATTTGGCATCTTTATTAAAGACAGAGTTAGTCCAGGTTGAATTAACCCCAATTTAATACAAGATACTACAGCTCTCCCTATTGGTAAAATCTTAACTCTGTAATAAGTCAACCTTCTCAAATGCAATTACTGGATCCTGTAGGGCCTTTAGAGGGTATACGAATAATTCCAAGTTAGTTTGGGTTCATCACAGATGAAAAAGGCATGTTTTCCCAGGGCCGGTTTTCAATCTCTCCTTCAGCAGTCAATCACTATTCTTTTGTCACTGAACATACTCATTCCGCATTGGGCTGTTGTTGGTTTTTTGGGGGATTTTTTGGGGGTGGTGGTCAGGGTAGTGGGGTCACCTGTTTAGGTTTATCTGTACTTTTTTTTTGTAGTTCTGCAAACCTTGGAGTTTCCACAAACCTATTGGTACTTCCCTCTTATATGAGTGTGGTGCCATTTTGGCTACATAAAGATTTTCCTCCATAGAATGAGTTCACTGTTTGTATATAGCTGCTAGTTAGTAGATAGTAGGGGTAGGCAACCTGGTATCCAGTAGATGTTTTGGACTACAGCTTTCATCATCACTGACCACTTGCCATCCTGGCTGGGGATTATGGAAGTTGTACTCCAAAAATCTGGAGGACACCAAGTTGCCTGCCCCAGGTATATAAGTTAGGAGACTCCCACCTACATTCTAAAGCTGGGGTGTTGGACCTCTTTTGGCCTGAGGACCGAATTCCATTTCAAAGAAGATCTCGAGGGCCATGTTCAAATGGTGAGTGGGGACAACGGCAAAAGGGGCAGGGCCAAGAACAGCAACATTTTTAGTTTAAAGCTCTTACTGCCAGTAACTAAACCTTAACAGAGGAATTTCAAATGTTTTAGAATAGAGAAACAAACTCCAGTTGGTCAGGGGAAAGGGGGCATGGCCTTCTGGGAAATTCTGGAGGACCAGTTTTGCCCCATGAGCCTAAGCTTTTGCACACCTATTCTAAAGTGATTAGAATCCCCATAGTCCTGTACCAAATGATTCTCCTGAACACATGGATCAGCTCGTACATATTTTCAGCCAAAGCTTGACACCAGGCTTGCCAATACAATGATTACAAGACCCCCTCTTTTTTTACTTCCCTAAAAATGGATACAAGGCACACTGGAAATTCAATAAGCTACAAGATCCCTAAGTGCTTTTAAACAATACAGAATTAGGAAGTGGCTTTGAATTAAAAAAACATAATTTTCAATTAGCTGCCAATTCAACGGAAGGTGGGTGGGAATGAGCCAGCATGTGAAAGAGCTGGGATAGCCTTGCATTCTTTGTAGCTGCTTGTCAACTAATAGGCTTTTTCCCTTGTTAGAAATCACCTTGCTGCAATTTGGCAGTGATCCCATAGCCACAATATGTTTTGTTCCTGAATTACCGCTAAGCAAGAGCTCAGCACAAGAGGTGGTAGATCTGAGCTAGTCACCTGCAGAATTCCTGCTTCATGTGTTACAAGGTTAGAGATTGGTGTCATATGGACAAGGTTTGAGTTTCAGGAATTGAGGCCAGTTTTAATTATCCATTGGCTTTGGGTTGTATATTAGGGTTTCTGACACAGTTTTCAGTTGTATATTATACAAGAGCAGCAGGAGTGGAAGCCTTTGACATACTTAAGGCCTTCATGGTGTGATTGTTGCCATACTGGTCCCATGTTCTTTACGGACCACATTTTCATGAGTAATAAGTGTTTGAAATCCCATCCATGCCTTTCCTTTCATGTCTCTATTAGCACAAATTTGGAAGCAAAGTCTCAAAAAGAGAAGGAAAGCACCACGTTGCATAGACGTTGTATGTCTTTCCCCCTGTGTGGATTGCAACTTCACCAATACCCAGAATCCCCATGAATCCCTCTGTGCTTCAACCAAACTGTTGTGCAAATTACTGGGGGACCAATTCGGACTGCACATGAACACCATGTCCTTTAGAAATGATATAATGAACCTATAGGCTGGAGATATTTAAAAACCTCTGTCTAATTATGCGTTAAAATGGGGGTGGGGGACTGTTTAGCCCATGGCAGATGGATGGCTTTCCGGCTCATCCCCAGGGGTTGGATGTCATCAGGGGGTGGACTTTTTCCTGAAGACTCAACCCCTGGTGCCATAGCAGTGTTTCTATATGCAGAGAAAGGATGGTTAGTTTGTGCAATGAGAGGGAGGAGCCATCATTTCATGCCTCTCTCTGCACAAAGAAAAGGACAGTCCCTCTCAATAGTAGAGAAAGGCAGCTGGGAGAGGAGGTGGGGCTTGAGAAAGGGGGCGAGGCTTCTCCAGACTCTCTGGGCCAGATGGAAAATCTCTGCAGGATGGCCCGCAGGTCGGAAGTTCACTATCCCTGCTCTAAAATGAACTATTCTGGGTTCACTGAATTACTTACCATGCTAAACAAACAAACAAAAAACCTTGCAGTCCTTGGCAATGTTTTTAGTGAATATGAATCATCACCCATGTCACTGGAGGGCAATGAAGACAATGTTGCTTAATTCATGTTATTTATTAATTCCATGGCACTAGTAAAGTTGGTGGTATATGTAACAGTGCTGCAGCAGGAGGCATGGCCAACTTTGTTAATATGTCACAGTGGGAAAATAAGGAGGACCCTGTCAGGCATCATTTCAGTATTTTGTATTGTTACTAAAACACCTAAAGCTAACCTGCATTTAAAAAATCTCATATTCAGATAAATGTTATAATTCAGCATGTCAGTTCCAAATGCATTTGCTTGGAAGCAGGTCCTGTTGATTTTTTTTTAAAAAAATGGAACTCATTTCTAACTAAGCCAGCACACATAGGCTTCAAGCCTATGCAGGTTTAGACAGGAAGAAGTCCTACAACTCCAGCATTCCCCAGCTAGCATAGGATTGCACCCTAACAGCACAATCCTATATACCCTTCATTTCCATGGAACTTACTGCCAGGGAAAAGGACATAGGATTGCAACCCAAGGATTGTTTTTCTGGGAGAGGCAGAAGGAAAAGACAAGGTTTATGGCTGAATTCTGATCTGTAGGTATTTGTATTTGTTTGCCTGTTTATGTACTGATGACATTTCTATACTTCCCAATAGCTGAAGTGCTCTGGACTGATTAGTGTGTATTGGGAATATTTCTCCATACTGAAATAATGACTGTAATAGTGATAGTGATAACCAACTTTGTCCAAGTGGATTTCCACTCACACAGAGGAACTTTACCTCCTTCTCTCCCCCCCCCCCCGGGTAACTCCTAAGCCTCTCAAAAGATCTGGGGTGGGGGCTGAAGGGAGGAGAGGGAAACCATTCCACTGACAGATGCTGTTCCATTGTTGAAAGATACAAATCATCATCATCATCATCATCATCATCATCATCATCATCTTACAAAGATTTGGGTTCACACTCTGGAGGCGAGAACCTGATGCTTTAAAAAAGAAGAAAAAGAAGAAGTGATATGGGATCTTTAATGTCTTTGATATCCTGACCCTCAGATTTATCTCATCTGAAATGTGTTCAAGCCTTTACCGAGCCACGTTTTCTCACTTTGTCTCTTGAAGTCTTGGTCTGTAGATTAGAGGAAGGAAAAAACTTATTTTTATACTGGAAGGGGATGTGTTTCCTTAGAATATCTTGTTTTCCTAAGAAGCCTTCCAGTCTTTCCTAGCATCTTGGAAGCTTCTGTTTTGTTGTGTTTAGTGTTCCATCTTTCAGTTTTCTCTTATCCCTTTTCAAGTTCTGTGTATCGTTAATCCGTGACCATTGGAAACGTCAGCTGAAAAAGCCAGGTTGGACAGCAGGAGGCAAGGATTAGCAAGAGTGCATCAGTAGGGCCGATAAGACTAATGAGAAAAACACTTGGTATTGTGCATTTCTGTAGCAAAAACACCTCCAGCGGTTTGGCCTTTGGCAGTTTCCTTGCCAGTAGTTGGATCTATGCACTCACAAGGCGCACTGGAACTCATAAATCTCTTTGCTGGAGATGCATTTATCAGTAGGGACTCAACAAGTATAAAATAAAGGCTTGCAGGCAAAGCACAGCCAAAAGCAGCTGATTTTTCTCCTAGATATGAAGGCTGGGTTACATTCTTTCTAATTGGAAACTTCGGGTGCTCTAAGGATAGCATCAAGATGCCACATGGAGGGCTGCATGGTAGATGTGAGAAACTAATGACACACTTTCACACTATAGAGGTTTTCCTCTAAGTGTTTGGAGGCCAATGCTGTATATAAAAACAATCCTGCTAAAATATGTTTCGTTTTGATGCGGGAAGTGCTAGAATGGCAACACCAAATGGACAGCAATGTGTCTATTTATCCTACTTGCTATTTATTCAGTATTTTTGTAACTCACCCTTCTTCCAGTTCAGGTACATGGTGTGGCTAATGATGCAAGAATAAGAAAACAGCCATAAAAATAAGGAACACAACACTTACATTAAAAATACCTATAAAACAGCAGTGATAAATACACCACATTCCAAATGGTTGAATAAATTAAAAAAAAACACCTTCAGTCTTTATTTAAACAGTTGGATCATGGGGGCTGACCTAATGTCACCTGAGAGGGAGTTCCATAGGTAATTGCTAAATTGTTGTAAACTGCCCAGAGAGCTTCGGCTTTTGGGCATCATAGAAATGAAATAAAGAATAGATAAGGCACCATCACAGAGTGATGTCTTGTTTCACCACTTTCCTAGCCTTGGATATTGGTGGGATGACAAGCAAGGCATCCCCTGCTGACCATAAGGCCCAGGTTGGTTGGTAATGGGGAAAGGCGCTCAGATACTTAGGTCCCAACTCATTTAGGTACTTATATGCCAATAGTAGGAATTGGGCTTGGTAGCTCACCAGTGCAGCTACAAGTGAGCTACCAGTTCAGTGCTTCCAGGACTGGGGTGATATGATTCCTTCTTGCTGCTCCTGCTATCATTCTGCACCAGCTGCAGCTTCTGATCCATCTTCAAGGATGGCCCAATGTAGAGTGCATTGCAGTAGTCTATCTAGGATGTTGCTAGAGCAGCAGTCACTGATGCCAGGCTATCTCTATAAAGGAACAGGCATAGCCAGCAAACCAGCTGAATTTGGGTATAGGTACCCGTATACAGATATTGCAGCAACATGTACCCTGCACTCAACATGAATGTATTTTGGAGTCTCTGGCCCAAATAAGTTTAGTTAAAAGTTATGCCAAAAAAAGCCAAAAGCAACATGGTAGAACAAAGGATGTTTTTTTTTAATACAATAAACCAAACCAAACCCATTTCAGACCATTTAAGAGAGCTTTGGCTGTTAGGTGGTATAGACATGCAATGAATAAATAAATAAATCAATCCTTCCTCAGGGTAATCTGAAAACAACAACGTATATAATATTTATACAGCCACATGATCACCATTGTATATCACACAAATCTTACCAGTGTGCATCTACACATAAAATTCTAAAAAGGTATAAAAAATAACATATCAAAAGCTCAAGACTTGGGGTGTGCACTGGATCAGGTCCGATCCACAATCCGGATCCGATCCAGGGGAAATCGGATACAATTATCCGATTTCTGATCTCACTACTGGATCGTTCGATCCAATCCGAGCTGATCCGGAAAGGTCCCGATCCAGATCGGATGGATCGGATGATCGGCAAGTGCCCACTGCCGCCCACCGCCGCTTCCATTGGCGGGTGCCCACTGGCGCCTGCCGATGGAAGCCAACAATGGGGGCAGGGGGCTTACCTTCCGGGGACGTCCACTCCCGTCTGCCGCTGGCCGCTACTGTGAGCAGGCTTCACGGCCTGCCCCTAGGTAGCACCCCAGGTGATGTCATCACCTGGCGCGCTACTCAGGAGCAGGCCGCGAAGCCTGCTTGCAGTAGCGGCCAGTGGCAGATGGGAGCGGACGTCCCCGGAAGGTAAGCAGGGGGCGGGGGGCGGGGGGGGGGGTAAGGAGCGCGGGGGGGGGGGGTAAGGAGCCCCGGGGGGGTCAGGAGCACGGGGGAGAGGGCTTACCCCCCTGGGGCCGTCCGCTTCCATCCACTGGTGCCCGTGGATGGGCACAGCGGATGGCCCCGGGGGGAGGAGGGAGTTAGGCCCCCCTCACCCACCCGCCACCATTCTTTCCTCATAGACTTGCATTGGAGGAAAGCTGTCTTTCCCCCAATGCAAGTCTATGGTGGGAAAAAAAAATGGCAGCCGATCCAAAAATCAGATGTCCGATTTTTGGATCAGGATCGGAGCTGATTCTGTCCAGGGGGGCCTCCGATTTTGTCTGATCCGATCCGGGACAAAATTGGAGGTCCCGATCTGGGTCTCGATCCAATCCAGGGGGTCCGTGCACACCCCTACTCAAAACATAGAAGCTGTTCACAACCATTTACATATATAAAAATAAACCTGCTAACTTGACCCAGGGTAAGTATATCATCTACTTCATAACCCACAGTCTCCTATGCTCTGTTTCCTCCAAGAGAAGACACTGGGTATTTGAATGCACAGAAAGAAATTAGAAACAGCTGTTTTTCAAAACAGTGCTGCAAGAGACCCATTAAGGCCGAAAGGAGTGACTGTATTCAACCTCAAAATCCATCTGGCTTTCCTCTCTAAAAGGATCATGTCAGTCTTTTTCTGTACCCTTTCTATTGCCCAAAATGAGAGGTGTCTTATCTTATTGGGTTTATCTTTCCAAAGTTGGACTAATGGTGCTCCCACAATTTCACGTTTGATGTTGCTAAAATGTTCTCCTATTCCGATTTTAAGGTTCCTTGTCTTTCCTATGTAAAATTTATTGTAGGGACAAAGTATGCCATACACAACAGACTTGGTATTACATATTGTGAAATCCTTCAGTGTATATTCTTTCCCATCTGTGGCATTCACAGTGTTTCAAGCAATACCCACAATATTTACAATGACCACAAGGAAAATTTCCCACAGGAGGTCTTAATCCTGGTAAAAGAGATTGTCTGACATCGTTTGTTTGTTTGTTTTGATGTATCACTCTTGACTACCCAATCACCTATGCTCCTAGTTCTTTAGTAAACCATATAAGAGTTTTCCTTACATCCCACTATATCCTTTAACAAGTACCAATATTTATTTATGGAGTGTTTTATAGAATTGCTGATATTGTGAAAGGGTAAGCTACATACTATTCTCTTGTTCAATCTCCTTTGTTTAGGCAACAATAGGGAGCTTCTACTGATGTCATCCACCCTCCTTCTAATTCTCTGTATCATTCCTTCTGAGTAACCCCTATGTAAGCATGCTTGATGTAAATTATCAGATTCCTTTTTGTAATCTGAGGGTTTCTTTTGGTAAAATGTCTCTTAATCCTTATAAATTGGCCATATGGAATATTTGCTCTAATATGATAGTATTTATCATACCTAAAATATTTATTCTGGTCAGTACTTTTTCTATAAAGAGTGATGTTTAATCTTTCCTCCTCTTTTTTCACAGTTACATCTAGGAAATGAATATTGTGGTAATCCCAGATCATCTCAAATTTGATGTTCTCTCTTCTAATATTTAACCATTTCTAGAACTCATTTAACTCACCCATGTTTCTTTGCCAGATAAAAAAAAATATTGTCTCCCAAAATTTGATACATTCATGAAATGGATTATCAACAGATATATGTATAAATCTTCAAAATGTCCCATATATAGACATGTCAATTCTGGTGCCATTGGGGGCCCCACAGATATATCATATGTTAGCCAATAAAATTGGGTATGAAATAAAAAAAATATTCAGCAATGGCTACAATATAATGTGTAGGTGGCATATTTTTTCCTCTGGAATCTAACACCTTCTCTATACATTGCAATGCATCCTCTTGCAGTATATTCATATATATAAAGGTGACATCCAGGGTAACCATTATATCACTAGAGCTAATTTTACTCAATTCCATAATTTTCTTAATGAATTCTGCTGAATCTCTTACATATGATTTTAATTGTGTCACAAAGGGAGCAAAAAATAAAAAAGAAATCCTCACATACTTGGATAAAAGTTCCAGCAATGAATTACTGCCTGAGACCATAGGTCACCCAGGAGAGGGATAAATTCCCTTATGAATTTTCAATAATATAAAAAATAGGGGAGTCCTATTACCAGCTTCTGTACCATTTGTAGCTGTGTGGAGAAGTGAATTTCAGGTTCCATATCATAGCGCTTGTCTTGACCAGCTTCTCTTGAGATCTGGGGGACTGTAACATGGTGCTCACTGACTGTTCTGGATCACATCAGACAAGGCAGGAGATAAATCAGGGCCTGGGATAGCACCCCACAGTAAGCGCTAGCCAGAGTATTCTTCCATAAGGAGCCATTATCCCAGCAAAGGATTGCCGTCAGCTGAGGCCTTAAGAACCTCATCTTTCAGTGGATCCACCGCTGTTGGATATGGACTGAAGTTTTTATAGTCTGTTTATTCAGTCACTTATTCTGTGCAGCTGAGGGACAGGAGAAGCAGGAGAGTCATCCTAAGAGCCAGATGACGAGAGAGTTACATCTAGGGATGTGCACTGACCCCCCGGATCGGATCGGATAGCGGATCGGAATCGGACCTGGGGGGTCGGATCGGATCGGATCGGATCGGAGGATGGTCGGATCGGATCGGACCGGATGTCCGATCCGGATCGGACGCCATTTTGAATGCTTTTTCCCATAGCCAAGTATTGTTTTACAAAAACGCCTATAACTTTTTCATTTTTAAAGATAGAAGGATGAAACTTGGGCACATTATACACTGGTTAGGGATAGTTATCTGTGAGAAATTTCAGAAAGATTGGTGCATGCGTTTTGTGGCAATTAATTGTTTAATAAATACCCAGAAATGCCTATAACTTTGTCATTTTTAAAGTTACAAACATGAAACTTTGCCACATTGTAGGTGGTACCTTGGGACCTATCTGTGAGAAATTTCAGAAACTTAGGTGCTTGCCTTGTGTGGCAATTAATTTTAGAAAAATGGGTAGTAGTGGGGTAAATACATTTACGCCTCCCATTTTTTTATTTTTGAAGATACAAACAGGAAACTTGGGCACATTACAGGTACCACTTGCCTTGATATGTGTGTGAAATTTCAGAAACATTGGAGCTTGCCTTGTGTGGCAATTAATTTTTGAAACAATGAGGAAAGAAACACCTATAACTTTGTCATTTTTAAAGTTACACACATGAAACTTTGCCACATTGTAGGTGGTACCTTGGGACCTATGTGTGTGAAATTTCAGAAACATAGGTGCTTGCCTTGTGTGGCAATTAATTTTTTAATAAATACCCAGGAATGCCTATAACTTTGTCATTTGTAAAGTTACACACATGAAACTTTGCCACATTGTAGGCGGTACCTTGGGACCTATGTGTGTAAAATTTCAGAAACGTAGGTGCTTGTATTGTGTGGCAATTAATTTTTGAAACAATGAGGGATTCATTGGACAGCACTTGCCCATAGGGATTCATTGGACAGTACTTGCCCATAGGGATTCATTGGACAGTACTTGCCCATAGGGATTCATTGGACAGTACTTTCCTATAGGAAATCATTGGAAAGCACTTGCCCATAGAAAATCATTGGAAAGCACTTGCCCATTGAGAAATACAGTTATGCCTCCCACTTTTTTATTTTTGAAGATACAAACAGGAAACTTGGGCACATTGTAGACTGGTTAGGGATAGTTATCTGTGAGAAATTTCAGAAAGATTGGTGCATGCGTTTTGTGGCAATTAATTTTTTAATAAATACCCAGGAATGCCTATAACTTTGTCATTTTTAAAGTTACATACATGAAACTTTGCCACATTGTAGGTGGTACCTTGGGATCTATGTGTGTAAAATTTCAAAAACGTAGGTGCTTGCCTTGTATGGCAATTAATTTTAGAAAAATGGGTAGTAGTGGGGTAAATACATTTACGCCTCCCATTTTTTTATTTTTAAAGATACAAACAGGAAACATGGGCACATTACAGGGAACACTTCACTTGATATGTGTGTAAAATTTCAGAATGATAGGTCCAGGCATGTGGTGGCAAGGTGTCTGCACACACCACTTTGAAGACTGTAGAAAATTTCTCCTGTACGATCCTAGCGAGAGAGAGAGTGATCCTAGGCTCAGCCGTTCTGCTTCAGTGAAAGTATCAAAGCAGACACGAGCCAAGTGCTACTTTGTTTCTCCTTTTGTAATGGATACTAGCTCAGTTGCAGCCAAGCGTGCAAGGATCAAAGAGATGAGAGAAAGTGTTTCCTTCTTCTTCCCGGGAGGCGGGAGGGTGCAATTGACAGCCCCAGCCTCTGTGTAAAAAAGGTTAATAACTTTTAATCTAAAAAATTCGTAGCCACCAAATGCCTGGACCTATCATTCTGAAATTTTACACACATATCAAGTGAAGTGTTCCCTGTAATGTGCCCATGTTTCCTGTTTGTATCTTTAAAAATAAAAAAATGGGAGGCGTAAATGTATTTACCCCACTACTACCCATTTTTCTAAAATTAATTGCCATACAAGGCAAGCACCTACGTTTTTGAAATTTTACACACATAGGTCCCAAGGTACCACCTACAATGTGGCAAAGTTTCATGTATGTGACTTTAAAAATGACAAAGTTATAGGCATTCCTGGGTATTTATTAAAAAATTAATTGCCACAAAACGCATGCACCAATCTTTCTGAAATTTCTGACAGATAACTATCCCTAACGAGTCTACAATGTGCCCAAGTTTCCTGTTTGTATCTTCAAAAATAAAAAAGTGGGAGGCATAACTGTATTTCTCAATGGGCAAGTGCTTTCCAATGATTTTCTATGGGCAAGTGCTTTCCAATGATTTCCTATAGGAAAGTACTGTCCAATGAATCCCTATGGGCAAGTACTGTCCAATGAATCCCTATGGGCAAGTGCTGTCCAATGAATCCCTCATTGTTTCAAAAATTAATTGCCACACAATACAAGCACCTACGTTTCTGAAATTTTACACACATGGGTCCCAAGGTACCGCCTACAATGTGGCAAAGTTTCATGTGTGTAACTTTACAAATGACAAAGTTATAGGCATTCCTGGGTATTTATTAAAAAATTAATTGCCACACAAGGCAAGCACCTATGTTTCTGAAATTTCACACACATAGGTCCCAAGGTACCACCTACAATGTGGCAAAGTTTCATGTGTGTAACTTTAAAAATGACAAAGTTATAGGTGTTTCTTTCCTCATTGTTTCAAAAATTAATTGCCACACAAGGCAAGCTCCAATGTTTCTGAAATTTCACACACATATCAAGGCAAGTGGTACCTGTAATGTGCCCAAGTTTCCTGTTTGTATCTTCAAAAATAAAAAAATGGGAGGCGTAAATGTATTTACCCCACTACTACCCATTTTTCTAAAATTAATTGCCACACAAGGCAAGCACCTAAGTTTCTGAAATTTCTCACAGATAGGTCCCAAGGTACCACCTACAATGTGGCAAAGTTTCATGTTTGTAACTTTAAAAATGACAAAGTTATAGGCATTTCTGGGTATTTATTAAACAATTAATTGCCACAAAACGCATGCACCAATCTTTCTGAAATTTCTCACAGATAACTATCCCTAACCAGTGTATAATGTGCCCAAGTTTCATCCTTCTATCTTTAAAAATGAAAAAGTTATAGGCGTTTTTGTAAAACAATACTTGGCTATGGGAAAAAGCATTCAAAATGGCGTCCGATCCGGATCGGACCTCGTCGGATCGGATCGGATCGGATCGGAGGTTGATCGGATCGGATCGGATCGGATTTTCCCGATTTTGGGGCGGATCGGATTCGGATCGTGGATCGGATCCGATCCGATGCACACCCCTAGTTACATCCACAGGCTGGGAAAGTATAGAATGGTGTGTTGAGGATTCCCCCTGAAACGGCATGACCTGCGACCCATCTGAATCTAAGTCTTCTTTGGGGTAATGCAGAACCTCAGAACCAGGAGACGCAACAGCGCTGTGACATGGGGAAAGTTGTCCCTGCTGAAATTCCTGTTTTTAGTTGACTACTACAAAAGTCTTGGGATGTCTGAGGAACTCAACATTTGCAAATTCTGATATGGACTAACCTGATCCACACCTCCTAGACTAATGTGTGCATCAGAACTTATGCTGGAATCTTAAACTTGCTTCACAAGGAAGTAAGTCCCATTGAACACAATGGATCTTCCTTCTGAATGAACATGTGTAGTATTGCACTGTTGGTTATCTACTGGCTTTTCCATTTCCTGAACATTCTGGTGCAGTTCTTGGTTCAAAAACACCATATCACTGTATGTTTAGAAATGCATATCTTGAGAGAAAATTATACATTAAAAATGTATTTGAATGTGAATTGTGCAGATTCACAATTCACCAAGAAACCCTAGGTGGCTTACATGATCCTCCTCCTCACCCTGTGAGATAGATTAGACTGAGAATCAGTGACTGGACCAAAGTCACCCTGTCAGCTTTATGGCTGAGTGGGGACTAGAAACTGGATCTCCTGAGTCTGTCCAGCACTCTAACCACTACACCACACTGGCTCACTAGACTGATTCGTCCATCCCTACAGAACATTGGAAGAGTCTTGCTGGTTCAGACCAAAGGCATATATAGTCCAGCATTCTGTTCACACAGTGGCCAACCAGATGTGCTTATGGGAAGCCTATAGGAAGGATATGAGTGCCATAGCACCCTCCCACTAGTGTTTTCCAGCAACTGCTATACAGAGGACTTCTCTGTTGTAGACCAGCTAACCAAGGCAGTGGCCATTGTAACTTTATAATAACCACCATGAGTGGGAGCAAAGCTAAATATGATATGAAACTAGAGGTTCATGCAGCATTCCATAGTTTGCAAACCCTTTCAATGAAGTTGACAAAATATTTGTATCCTCCACAAACTGAGGCAAGGTGCCAACACGTCTGGAACCCAGTGTGCATCTTAAGTGAACCTCCCCTTCCTTCTGCAAATGCTGGTGTGGCGAGGATATTTGTATTACCAATGGAGAAAGGGTGCACTGTTTTCTCCTTGTACAATCCTTTCCACATCTGCCACTTCTTTCTAGAAGTGGCAGTTTATTGGTACCTGGTCAGTTTATTGGTACCTGGTCAGTTTATTGGTACCTGGTCAGTTTATTGGTACCTGGTCCATCCTTAGTTATCATGTCTTTAAACTGAAATGTGTAAGTTGGGTCTTGCAGGATTGTCCCATTTTTATTATAATTCTTTTGGGTTGCTTGTGGTTATTGCAGCATTTAGCATACAAGTGCAAGTTGTGTCTTGTATATTTTCATTTTTGTACTGTGGCCCATATTATTATGTTACTTAATAAAGCCCTATTCTGTTTTAAAGAGCATTTGGAGGGATGGCATTCTTACAGGGAATGTGATCAAGCACAGACAGTTTTCTTTTCCCACCACAGTCCTAGTGAAGCTGCACTGATATCATCTGATCGACTAAACAAAGAGACGTAGTAATTATTTTCTATGTAAACATGCATTTTGGTGATTTGACAGAAGGCTTTCCCACAACAACAAAATATCTGCAATTCAATGGCAATTCCAAAAATTTTACTTAAGCAAACTACTATTGGCATTCTTTCTTTGTTTCCTCTTGCTGGTGTCATCCACTCGTTAGATACTTCTCTAAGCTGTTAATGGTAGTGGTAGAAGGATGAAATGGAATAACGATGACACATCCCCTTTGCATTACTCCGAGCATAGTGTTTCTGGCCCTTGGCCCCATGAGTAGATTCTCATATGCCTCATTTCTTCAGGGTGCACAGTATAAAGTAGAATTCAAAATGTCATTGCAGCATGAAGCCTTTTACCTACCATTGCCATTGCTCTGGAAATGCATTGCTGTACTTTTCCATGATGGGTAACACTAACAGAGTAGCCCGCTGCTGAATTGTGGGACCCTATAAAGAACTTTATTTTTTTCTTGGGTTTGGAGCAGGAATGGGGAATCTGTGGTCCTCCAGACGTTATTGATTGCAACTCCGCAAATCCCTCACCATTTGCTAAGCTGGCACAAGCGAATGGGAACCACCGTCCAATAACATCCAGAGGGCCACACATTCCCCACCACTGGCTTGGAGGTTGGACATGTTCTTATTTTAGGGAGTCTTTTTCCTCCTGCCTTGCACACAGTTCAGGATCGAGAATACCTCAACTACAAAAATACATCAATGAAGACACTGAGTAATTCCTCTAAAGTTAATTACAAAGCAGCATGACTTGCAGTGAATAGGCACCTTGGTAACGGCAATATCATTAATCTGTCTAATCTAATCCACCCTTTGGAGACACTGGAAAGATCCTGAGCACAGCATTCCTGCTGCTGCTGATTTACACTGGCTTTTAAATTGATCGCATTGCTTTTAAATTTATGCTTCTGGGACTCTATCTATCATCTATCTATCTATCTATCTATCTATCTATCTATCTATCTATCATCATCTATCTATCTATCTATCTATCTATCTATCTATCTATCTATCTATCATCTATCTATCCTGCCCTTCCTTGCAAGGAGCCGGAGGTTGAGGGAGGCTAACAACCCATATCAAAACCCCACAATTCAACATTTTAACACGTTGAAACTATAACTCAAACATTACAAGTGCACAACCTTTGAACCATTGTTGTTTTTAATGCAAGCTGCGCTGACTGCTCGATGATGATCTTCCATCTCATTGGCCTTCAGTTGGTGTACTATGGGTTCTCAGGGCTCTGTAAGGGTAAATGATCATCTGTTGCAACATGCCGTTATCTAGGGATGTGTATCGTTAAAATGTACGATAACTATACGATATGCTCTTTATCGTGCATGCGTTTAATGATAAATGATACGATAGGAAAGCCTACGATAATTATCGTATGTTATCGTTTTATCAGAAGGCTCTTTCTCTTTTGCTGCCACATGGATGGAGCTAGAAGGTGGGGTGTGCTTGCTGAGACAGTGACCAATTGTGCAGCAAGGATTCCAGCAGGCTCCAATCACAATGTTGGAGAAGGGCTAAGGATATCCCGGCATAAAACCCCCACACTTGGTGTTCCAGCTCTGTTGGGAGTTAGGTGTTGAGGGGAGATGGGTGGATTTTGTTGGAACTCTGTCCTGGCTCCTGGGTCTTATAGTTACTTGGTGGCAAATTGTTAGAGATTCATTGTAGTCTTGCATCTTTCTGTTCCCTTCTGTGTCTCAAGTTCGTTTGGCTGTGCGTTGCTTGTGTGTTTGAGTTATAGTTTTTATACGTTTTCTGGTTGGTTTGATTGAAGGGTTAGGTTAGCATGAGTGGGGGTACCGTGACTGAGGGAGTGTGTTTTGTCCTCATTCCCATTTAACTTTCTTTAAAAAAACAAAAAATATAAATTTATATTTCTCTCCCTCTCTCTTTCTCTCTCCCTCTCTCTCTGTGGGTGTGTGTATTTGCTTGATTGACTGTGAGTGCGCTGGTGTGTCCTGTAGCCTGCTACACAGGATAACACTAAACAATCTCTGGTCAAAGCAGCACACAAACTGTTTGCAAAGGATTGTTATTAATATAAATAATAATTTCATTTTCAATCACTTTGTGCCAGTATGAAACGCGGCTCTAAGGTGCGCCTTGGGCGAGGTGGCTCTGGGTCTAGGAGAGATGCTGTTGCTGCTGGGGGCAGTTCTGGGGTGGCTGTCTCTCCCTCTCACACATTTTATTTTTGAAAGACACTGCTCCAGCCAATGTTTCCAGTCTGGAGGGACTGCTTTAGTGAGACTTGAGAGATTCCTGTATTGTTATTTTTCATCACTACATCCCTGGGTCCGTTAGTGAGGGACTACAGAAGCATCCCCCTCACGCATTTCCTTTTTTTTTTTTTTTTGAGATTCCGCTCCAGCCAATGCCCACCTCTACCCTGAACGTGACTTTTATTTGCCTCTGCTCCAGCCAATGTGCGCAGCTCTGGCTTGAAGAACTGCCAACCTGCCTGCACGGGAATGGCGGGCAGACTGGGTCATTTTTCAATCACAATGAGGTCAAGGTGGTGCGTGAGGGTTGTTTTGATGGGATTCGCAGTTGTCAAAGCAACACATGTATATCTGCGCTAGGATCCTCTAGGTTTCCTTGCTTCCTGGATATCTTCTGGTCCAATGAGGCCCTGCCTGGGTAAGGCTGGCTAAAATAAATATAACTGTAACGCCCATGCTATTCCCCTACCCCCCAATCCTTTTATTATTTAATTTGTACTTAGACATGTGTGGCCTAATCTAGAGTCAAGGCAGCAGTTCTACTGCAGAGGAATGCATCCACTCTCACTGTGCCACGCACGCATAGGTGTGGATAATAATAATATGCTTTTAAGTTTTTTTAGTTTTAGTGGGAGCCTGCAAGTTGGCGCACTTCCGGGGTATCTCCTGGCCCAATGAGGCCCTGCCTGCTAAAGCTGGCTCTAAAATAAATGTAACACCCGTGCTATTCCCCTACCCCCCAATCCTTTTCATTTGCAGACATGCGTGGCCTAATCAATGAGACAAGGCAGCAGCAGTTCACCATCTTCTGATTAACACATTTTACTTTTATGACTGCATATGGAAGGCACTGCCTAGGTTTATCCACAGGTTTTGAAAGTTCATTGTATTCAGATATACCTATAGGTCTCAGCAACAGCAGCATGGAGTGCATTACCAGAAACAGTGCATGTTGTTGAGAGCTTAGTAACGCCTGCAGCTGTGTGTCTGAAATTGGGCACAGATGAGTCCCCTCAAGGCCATCTGTGAGATGCCCATGAGTACTGGACGACAACGTCTTTTGAAAAAGGACCACATTTCAGCCACCTGAAACAGTGTATTTGAAAGCTTACTTCTGAGTAACACTTGCACCATTGTTCTAAAATTTGGCACACAAGACTAGCAACACTCAGTCTGCACTGTGACCAAGTTTCAAACCTGTAACTTGGAAAATTAAGAAGTTTTAGGCCTTTCTGACTCAAAAATCAACTCTAGAGTCTCTAGGGCAAAATGGAGAAATGATATAATATCGGATTTCCGATAATTATCGGAAATACGATACGATACGGTTCACCTATGATATAATCGGAGACGATAATTTTTTTGGTCCGAAATTCCGATAATGATACGATACAATATTTTCGGGTGTGCACATCCCTACCGTTATCACTGCTCCTTTGTCAAAGCAGCCCCTATGCATGGGTCACTGCTGGCTTTTTTTTTTTTTTTTTTTTGCTTTTTCAGCCTGACAGAGGCTTTTCTGGAATCTGTCCTGGCCTGCCTTATCACTGCTCTTCTTACGCTCCTCTTTTCTACGCAAGAGTTGCATTCTGGACACGTAATTGCTACCTTGTCAAAGTAATTTAGTGCCACATCCTTTGCCACATGCCTGTAGCTTTACCTGCACTCCCTTAAAGAGAAACCAAAGTTAGACGTGGGCATGTATTTTACAGACCCAAGTTATCCCCGCCAGTGAAGAGGGAAAAGCCAGACTTATCAGTCCACAGCACACTCCATGGTGACGAGAATCCATTTTAAGATGTCATCCATCACTCAGGCCAGGCTAGGAACTGCAGCTAAATAGAAGCACATTGTACCCTATGTTTCAGGATAACCTTTGCTGGACAAAAGCACCTTCCTGCCCTAAATACCAACCAGTCACCATTGTCAATGGCATGATTTGATCTTGCACAGTGCACTCGTTTTCTTTTTTTATTTTTTTTTATTTTATTAAGAAAAGACAACTTGTTGTTATTCACAGTAGTTCCTTCAAAGATACAGGTAAATACTAGGGGTGTGCATCGGATCGGATCCGATCCACGATCCGAATCCGATCCGACCCAAAATCGGGAAAATCCGATCCGATCCGATCCGATCCGGACAACCTCCGATCCGATCCGATCCGATCCGATCCGATGAGGTCCGATCCGGATCGGACGCCATTTTGAATGCTTTTTCCCATAGCCAAGTATTGTTTTACAAAAACGCCTATAACTTTTTCATTTTTAAAGATAGAAGGATGAAACTTGGGCACATTGTAGACTGGTTAGGGGTAGTTATCTGTGAGAAATTTCAGAAAGATTGGTGCATGCATTTTGTGGCAATTAATTTTTTAATAAATACCCAGGAATGCCTATAACTTTGTCATTTTTAAAGTTACACACATGAAACTTTGCCACATTGTAGGGGGTACCTTGGGACCTATGTGTGTGAAATTTCAGAAACGTAGGTGCTTGTCTTGTGTGGCAATTAATTTTTAGAAAAATGGGTAGTAGTGGGGTAAATACAGTTACGCCTCCCATTTTTTTATTTTTGAAGATACAAACAGGAAACTTGGGCACATTACAGGTACCACTTGCCTTGATATGTGTGTGAAATTTCAGAAACATTGGAGCTTTCCTTGTGTGGCAATTAATTTTTGAAACAATGAGGAAAGAAACACCTATAACTTTGTCATTTTTAAAGTTACACACATGAAACTTTGCCACATTGTAGGTGCTACCTTGGGACCCATGTGTGTGAAATTTCGGAAACGTAGGTGCTTGCCTTGTGTGGCAATTAATTTTTTAATAAATACCCAGGAATGCCTATAACTTTGTCATTTTTAAAGTTACACACATGAAACTTTGCCACATTGTAGGCGGTACCTTGGGACCTATGTGTGTGAAATTTCGGAAACGTAGGTGCTTGCCTTGTGTGGCAATTAATTTTAGAAAAATGGGTAGTGGTGGGGTAAATACAGTTACGCCTCCCACTTTTTTATTTTTGAAGATACAAACAGGAAACATGGGCACATTACAGGTACCACTTGGCTTGATATGTGTGTAAAATTTCAGACAGCTGGGTCCAGGCATGTGGTGGCAAGGTATTTTTGAAACAATGAGGAAAGAAACGCCTATAACTTTTTTATTTTAAAAGTTAGAAGTCTGAACATTGCTCACTTTGTAGATGGGTTAGGGGTAGATATGTGTCAGAAATTTCAGAATTATAGGTCCAGGCATTTGATGGCTATGGAATTTTTAAATTACATGTTTCAAAAAAATTTCTACAGAGGCCAGGTCTTCCCCTCCCGCTTCCCGCGAAGAAAAGGAAACACTCTCTCATCTCGATCCCTTTTGATCCTTGCTAGTAGTATCCATTACAGGGCTCGTGTTTCCTTTCCTACTTTCACTTTTCACTTTGTACTCAAGCAGACACGAGCCCTGTAATGGATACTACCAAGGATCAAAGGGATCGAGACCAGAGTGATCCTTCCTTGCACGCATGGCTGCAAAACTCAGCTAGGCTCAGCCGTTCTGCTTGATAAGTGAAAGTAGGAAAGGAAACACGAGCCCTGTAATGGATACTACTAGCAAGGATCAAAGGGATCGAGACGAGAGAGTGTTTCCTTTTCTTCGCAGGAAGCGGGAGGGGAAGACCTGGCCTCTGTAGAAATTTTTTTGAAACATGTAATTTAAAAATTCCATAGCCATCAAATGCCTGGACCTATAATTCTGAAATTTCTGACACATATCTACCCCTAACCCATCTACAAAGTGAGCAATGTTCAGACTTCTAACTTTTAAAATAAAAAAGTTATAGGCGTTTCTTTCCTCATTGTTTCAAAAATACCTTGCCACCACATGCCTGGACCCAGCTGTCTGAAATTTTACACACATATCAAGCCAAGTGGTACCTGTAATGTGCCCATGTTTCCTGTTTGTATCTTCAAAAATAAAAAAGTGGGAGGCGTAACTGTATTTATCCCACCACTACCCATTTTTCTAAAATTAATTGCCACACAAGGCAAGCACCTACGTTTCCGAAATTTCACACACATAGGTCCCAAGGTACCGCCTACAATGTGGCAAAGGTTCATGTGTGTAACTTTAAAAATGACAAAGTTATAGGCATTCCTGGGTATTTATTAAAAAATTAATTGCCACACAAGGCAAGCACCTACGTTTCCGAAATTTCACACACATGGGTCCCAAGGTAGCACCTACAATGTGGCAAAGTTTCATGTGTGTAACTTTAAAAATGACAAAGTTATAGGTGTTTCTTTCCTCATTGTTTCAAAAATTAATTGCCACACAAGGAAAGCTCCAATGTTTCTGAAATTTCACACACATATCAAGGCAAGTGGTACCTGTAATGTGCCCAAGTTTCCTGTTTGTATCTTCAAAAATAAAAAAATGGGAGGCGTAACTGTATTTACCCCACTACTACCCATTTTTCTAAAAATTAATTGCCACACAAGACAAGCACCTACGTTTCTGAAATTTCACACACATAGGTCCCAAGGTACCCCCTACAATGTGGCAAAGTTTCATGTGTGTAACTTTAAAAATGACAAAGTTATAGGCATTCCTGGGTATTTATTAAAAAATTAATTGCCACAAAATGCATGCACCAATCTTTCTGAAATTTCTCACAGATAACTACCCCTAACCAGTCTACAATGTGCCCAAGTTTCATCCTTCTATCTTTAAAAATGAAAAAGTTATAGGCGTTTTTGTAAAACAATACTTGGCTATGGGAAAAAGCATTCAAAATGGCGTCCGATCCGGATCGGACATCTGGTCCGATCCGATCCGACCAGCCTCCGATCCGATCCGATCCGATACGACCCCCCAGGTCCGATTCCGATCCGCTATCCGATCCGATCCGGGGGGTCAGTGCACATCCCTAGTAAATACTTCCTGTAACATCCCCAAATTATTTCCTGTTGAAGTTTTATCTTGATTACCTGGGATAAGCAGTGGAACCTGCATTACATTACTACCTCCACATATTAAACTCAATGTCAATTTTTTGTAACATAACAAAAATGGCACATGGATAGTAGCTATAGGGAGTGAAATCAAATAATTTCTGCCTCACCTAGATATATAACAGACAAAAGCATGAACAATGTACAGACCTGCATATTCAGAACAATGACAATTCTTTTATGTCTCTTGAAATTCTGATGAATTGCTCCTGCTGGTGAATTTGTTACTTAATGCTGAGTGGCTAAGCAACCTTTAAAAGATGCCTATATATGTGCAAAATGTAAGTTAGTCTAGATGAAAAGTGGATGGGACTGTACTTTCACAGTGTTCCAGTTGCCAACTTGGAAATATGGACGACACCTATATGCCCAGTTTAGTTCCAGTAAATCAGATGGTCTTGAACTTCATGTCTGTAGGTCACTGAAATATAAGAGAATGATATGAATGTAGAACAAGGGATACTTGCTCATTCAAGAATTGGGGAGCCTGCCACACACTACGCTGCCTGGAAAAACACACCAGGGGAACATAGAGATTGGATTGGATTGAAAATTTACTTAGCCAGTCTTTGGGGACTCATTCTTGCCTGTATGAACTGATTTCACTGCACTATTTGTCTTGGTAATGCAACCAGAATTGCTTTTGCCCTTCTGGGGATTTAAGTGCCTGTTGCTCTAACCTCCTCTGAGCTAAAACCACAGCCCCACCACTTATCAGACAAATCTGCCACCATGAAAACCCAAACTGGTCCTATATCCAAAGCTCAGCTCATGGCTAATGTTGGCATTCTAGCAATCAATAGCCCCTTAGTCCAGGAAAGAGAACAAGGCTCTCACCAGAATGTGCAATGGTTGGGCAACGAAGGGCAAGCCGACATGTGCTGCCATAATTGCTATCTCAAGTGATATCAGCAGATCCACATCTACGAATGATTTTGGATTGTATTTTTTATTTTGGTCAAAGGACCTCAGGTAGTGGGAGATCTAGTTTGTATGCTAGCTTTTCAGTTAGCACAAAATGAAGAACATGGCGTTTAAAGTAGTGTTGGATGAATCACACGTTCTTTCTCTTCTGAATATGAAGAACGTTGTGAATTGTAGTAAATTCCTATATATCAGGTTCCAGTTCAGTTTCTGGCATTAGTTAAAGGATGAAAGACTTCAAAGACCTTGGAGGGCAGCTGAATACGCAGTTCTGGGCAATATCAACTAATATCATTGGATGCAACATAAGGCAGATTCTTATGTCCATGAAAACTGGTGAGACATGTCTAAAAATGAGTTTCCATCATGCGCAAATGGAAGTATGTAAGCAACTCCCAAGACTCCAATCACCAAAATGCCAAGGAAAAGGTACTATCCTGTCCTAGGATGATTAGGTTGTAGCAGTGGCACTGCTTGGAGGACAGGATCACATCAGCTAAAGCAAGATCACGTCTGATGAGGCAAAGACACAAGAACAGGTTGGGCAATGCTGATTCCCGAGAGGAGAGGTGAGCCTGTTAGGACCCTGGATAGATTGCAAGTAGGCACTGGCTGAAATTTGTCCACAAAGAGCATTTTGTTGGCATCATCCTAGCTCCTTGTCTAATACATTTTATTGTTTCAGAAAGCTGCACAGGGCAGCTAGGATAAAAGGGATCCTAATGGTAAAGTGTGATCTACTAACACCTAATACATTTAAAGTTCATGACCTTTGTGTCCTTTGCCCTAATTGAGTTAACTCTGCAGGTTGCCCTTTTGTGTGCTCGCAAAACATGGGGGTTCCAGATGTATGCAGATAACCACTCTAAGGAGGCAACCCATGAGGTAACCTAAAACTGGCCATTCTAAAGCCCTGGAGGTTAATATCTCCAATACTGGTATCCTCACCTCCAGATAGATGTTTATGTTAAAGCACCATCAGGCTATTCCTTGTGGTCTCTTTTATTTTAGGAATCACCAGCTAAGTTGTCCTTTGGAAACACAGCTTTGTAATGTTTAACTAGCTGGCTCAAGTTCAATCTATTGGTCTGGAACCTCTGGAAGACCTCTATTCATCCTAGGAGCCAAAATATGGTATCTTTTCTTTAACTCCATTCTTAGTATGCCCAAAATTAGGGGTGTGCACGGACCCCCCGGATCGGATCGGGACCCGGATCGGGACCTCCAATTTTGTCCCGGACCGGTTCGGACAAAATCGGAGGCCCCCCGGACCGGATCGAGTCCGATCCCGATCCAAAAATCGGAAATTTTTGGATCGGCCGCCATTTTTTTCCCCATAGACTTGCATTGCAATGCAAGTCTATGAGGAAAAAATGGCGGCGGGTGGGTAAGGGGGGGCCTAACTCCCTCCCCCCCCCCGGGGCCGTCCGCTGTGGACGGCCCCGGCAGGTAAACCCCCTCCCCCGCGCTCCCTACCCCCCCTGGGGCCGCCTGCTTCCATCCGCTGGCGCCCGCGGGCGCCAGCGGATAGAAGCGGACGGCTCCGGGGGGGGGGTAAGCCCCCTTCCCCGCCACTTACCTTCTCGGCACGTCCGGCGCCGGCGGCTACTACCAGCGGGCTCCGCGGCCTACTCTCGAGTAGCGCGCCGGGTGATGACATCACCCGGCGCGCCACCCTGGAGCAGGCCGCGGAGCCTGCTGGTAGTAGTAGGCGCCGGCGCCGGACGGGAGCCGCCGGGCCGGGCAGGTAAGGGCCCCCCTCCCCCCTCCCCCCCTCCGCGCGCCCCCTCCTCCCCCCCTCCCCCCTCCGCGCGCCCCCTCCTCCCCTCCACGCACCCCCTCCTTACCTTTCCGGCCCGGCGGCTCCCGTCCGGCGCCGGCGCCTACTACTTCCAGCAGGCTCCGCGGCCTGCTCTAGAGTAGCGCGCCGGGTGATGACATCACCCGGCGCGCCATCCTAGAGCAGGCCGCGGAGCCTGCTGGGAATAGTAGGCGCCGGCGCCGGACGGGAGCCGCCGGGCCGGAAAGGTAAGGCCCCCCCTCCCCCCTCCGCGCGCCCCCTCCTCCCCTCCACGCACCCCCTCCTTACCTTTCCGGCCCGGCGGCTCCCGTCCGGCGCCGGCGCCTACTACTTCCAGCAGGCTCCGCGGCCTGCTCTAGAGTAGCGCGCCGGGTGATGACATCACCCGGCGCGCCATCCTAGAGCAGGCCGCGGAGCCTGCTGGGAGTAGTAGGCGCCGGCGCCGGACGGGAGCCGCCGGGCCGGAAAGGTAAGGGCCCCCCTCCCCCCTCCGCGCGCCCCCTCCTCCCCTCCACGCACCCCCTCCTTACCTTTCTGGCCCGGCGGCTCCCGTCCGGCGCCGGCGCCTACTACTTCCAGCAGGCTCCGCGGCCTGCTCTAGAGTAGCGCGCCGGGTGATGACATCACCCGGCGCGCCATCCTAGAGCAGGCCGCGGAGCCTGCTGGGAGTAGTAGGCGCCGGCGCCGGACGGGAGCCGCCGGGCCGGAAAGGTAAGGGCCCCCCTCCCCCCTCCGCGCGCCCCCTCCTCCCCTCCACGCACCCCCTCCTTACCTTTCCGGCCCGGCGGCTCCCGTCCGGCGCCGGCGCCTACTACTTCCAGCAGGCTCCGCGGCCTGCTCTAGAGTAGCGCGCCGGGTGATGACATCACCCGGCGCGCCATCCTAGAGCAGGCCGCGGAGCCTGCTGGGAGTAGTAGGCGCCGGCGCCGGACGGGAGCCGCCGGGCCGGAAAGGTAAGGGCCCCCCTCCCCCCTCCGCGCGCCCCCTCCTCCCCTCCACGCACCCCCTCCTTACCTTCCCGGCCCGGTGGCTCCCGTCCGGCGCCGGCGCCTACTACTACCAGCAGGCTCCGCGGCCTGCTCTAGAGTAGCGCGCCGGGTGATGACATCACCCGGCGCGCCACCCTAGAGCAGGCCGCGGAGCCTGCTAGTAGTAGTAGGCGCCGGCGCCGGACGGGAGCCACCGGGCCGAGAAGGTAAGTGCCCCCCTCCTCCCCCCCCCCCCGCTGTCCACTTTCATCGGCGGGCGCCCGCTGGCGCCCGCCAATGGAAGCGGCGGTGGGCGCCAGTGGGCGCCCGCCGATCCGCCGATCCGCCGAACCGGTTCGGAGCTTTTTCGGACCGGTTCGGATTGGATCGGCCGATCCAGCTGCGGGATCGGAAATCGGATAATTTATCCGATTTCCCACTGGACCGGACTCGGATCGTGGATCGGGTCCGATCCAGTGCACATCCCTACCCAAAATCATTACCTCCTTGGTGTTCTTGATTGAACTCTATAACTGCTCTTCAGTCCAAACTTCACTAAGAAGTTAATCTCATGATCCAATCCATAGAGATGCTCGGTTGACTTGTTGTGTGATGCTCCTGAAGTTCTGCTGCCTGTTCCTAGTGATCTGCTCCTAACACTATCCCTCCCTCTGGGACCAAACCCATATTTTCAGGCCTAACAATTTTCTCCCTGCTTGTGCTTCCTTGCTGCCTTATATACCCATTACTGCATTTAGGCAATGTTTATTCCAATGGTACTGCCCAAGTGCACTCAGAGCTCAGATACCAGCCTGATAGAGGGACCTCCATGATATTGGGGCTACAGACCTTTGCATGTTGCTTGCTGATCTAGGAAGCATGTGCTTCACAGTGGGAGTAACTGGGTGACTGTTAAGGATTGTTGACTTTATGCTCAGTGGTTTGACCCTTTTGAGCCTGAGCTAAGAGTCAAGGGCATTTTGTGGGGCTTTTGCTGGATCTCACAACAGGTACATCCAACACTTACCTAACTTCCCTCCCATGCCCCCTTCTTCCAGTTCCTTTGCCTCTCTGTGTGTTTGCTATTTCCTTCAGGTTAGTTAGGGTCTCAGGAGAGACACTGCTTCACTGTACTTCATTTCAAGTTCTATTTTTGCAACTGTAATTTGCACCATACAGAGCTCAGAGGTTTCTAAAAATGAAATTTATTTTGGTCATTTCCACCAAACCAGCCTTAAATTCTCTAGACCTCAGCTACTGGTGTGAATTTGCTGTTAGATATGGAGTGGGTACTCAAAGAGTCCACAATGGACATCATCAGGCGAGCGTTTTATTGCACACTCGTTGCTGGGCATACATGGATTTTTGCAGGTTCCTCTCATGACCTAGTCTGCATCCTGTGCGTCTCCTGGCCCTTCTACCCTTCTTCGTATGACAAAAAAGAAGACAACCCTGGTAAATCCAAATTATTTTTGACACAGAACTTGTCACTATCTCCTGCTGTGTGCAGGAGAAGCAGTGCAGTCTAAATGGCCCACTGAATTGGCCATGTGCACGTTGTTTACTTCCTGTTTTGAAAGAGTAAATAATGAGGGACAAACGTGCGGGTGGAGAAGCGATGGTAAGGAAACGCGATTTTCCCCAGTGTGATGATGCTCAATATTTCAAATATCAATTGGAAAAACTTTTAAAATCTAAAAGGACACATACACACCCTATATGAGCAATAGGGTGATAAAAACAACCAGGGATAAACACATCCAGCTGATCTAACTAGACTATACCCTTATTTTATCCAGGTTTTGTTTTGTTTTTGTAGTTTTTTGAAGTGTTGAAGTGGGTTTTAAATGTACAGATTGTGTGTATGTTGTATGTTTTTGCTGTTTTAATTTTTGTATATTGTTTTTAATTGTTTTTAATCCTATGTAAACCGCCCAGAGAGCTTCGGCTATGGGGCGGTATACAAATGTAATAAATAAATAAATAAAATACTGTATCTGGTGAAGAAACACACACACATTTCTATGCATGTAATGTCCCCCCCTCATGATTTGTTTTCTGTTCTTTTTTTTTGTTAAATTCACAACAATAATAATAATAATAATAATAATAATAATAATTGTTACTGTCATTGAAACACTTCTCCAGTTGCAGCAACTCCGACTCTTTCTTTTCTCTAGGACTCTGAGCTACTTTCCGTCTTACCCTGTCTTTTTCTCTCTGTCTTCACCTTTTATCTTCTTAAAATTACCACTTTCCTCTCCCCAATTCCAACCTATTAGCGAAGTAATTTCTTGTTCATTTTGGCCAACTACGTTTCTGTTTCCTAAGTTAAAATTGTCCCCCCTCTCTTTCTTTGACCTTCTGTTGACCTTCATAACCTTCTACTTCATGACCTCTATATTCTAACTAAACTCTTGGCTGAAACTGACTGGCATGCATGCGCGCATGCGTGCGCGCCCCCCCACAGATTGAACCTTATACAGGGTGACCATATAGAAAGGAGGATAGGGCCCCTGTATCTTTAACAGTTGTATAGAAAAGGGAATTTCAGCTGGTGTCATTTTTATGCATGTAGCATCTGGTGAAATTCCCTCTTCATCACAATAGTTAAAGCTGCAGGAGCCCTGCTCCCTTTTGTATCTGATCAAGAGGGCAGGGCTCCTGCAGCTTTAACTGTTGTGATGAAGAGGGAATTTCACCAGATCCTGCATGCACACAAATGACTCCTGCTGAAATCCCCCTTTCTGTACAACTTTTAAAGATACAGGAGCCCTGTCCTCCTTTCTATATGGTCACCCTACCTTATAATATACAAAACCAAACTAAATGCCAAAATGGAGGACAGAAGCCTGTAGAAGCCAGGGGAGACATTGTCCTTTGTAAGTTTCCAAACGATTGTGAACAACTGGGAAGTGGACTGGAGCAGAGCTGAGGAAGGAGGAGCCACCACCACCAGAGCCAGATCTACACCAAGCAGGATATGGCACTTTGAAAACAGTTTGAAAACTGTATATGGAATGTATCTTAGGCCCCGACAGTTGTCACTACTGTTATAAACCGTCTTAAAGCAGTAGTGTAGATCCTGCCGAGGTTAAAACAAAAACAAGGAAGGCAGGAAGGCAGATGGGGTGGGAGGGAGAGGGAAAGGGGGAGGCCTGGTGGCAGTGACAGGGATAATGGGTTGATGGTGGCGGGGAAGGTGGGCTGGTGGCATTGGCAGCACTATGCTGAGGGCTCAATAGAGTCTGGTGTCAGCCCTGCTAGGAGTGGTATGCTAATCAATCCTTTCTTTCATCCTTCAGCTTTGTCGGTGTTCTTGAGCTAATTTCCCCTCTTTATCAAAGTTTAGTGTACAGATCTACCTCCTGTCCAAGATCTACCAACTGTACCTCTGCTAGGCTGACCATATGAAAAAGAGGACAGGGCTCCTGTAACTTTAACAGTTGTAGAGAAAAGGGAATTTCAGCCAGAATCATTTGTATGCAATTAGTTCCTGGTGAAATTCCCTCTTCATCACAACAGTTAAAGTTGCATGCACTATACTAGAGTGACCATATGCAAAAGAAGGCAGGGCCCCTGCAACTTTAACTGTTGTGATGAAGAGGGAATATCACCAGGAACTAATTGCATACAAATGACACTGGCTGAAATTCCTTTTTCTCTACAACTGTTAAAGTTACATGAGCCCTGTCCTCCTTTTCATATGATCAGCCTAACCTCTGCCCAAGATCCTAGTATTTGTGGGATGTCAAGTAAACATGTACAAAGGCATGTTTACATACCTGTGTTCTCAAGGACATGTACTCTCTCTCTGTCTGTCTGTCTCTCTCTCTCTCACACACACACACTCATACACACGCACGCACACACACACACACACACTTTCCTATTATTTCCCATGTTTGCCTCCAAGTCCAACTCTGAGCTTGAAATATCACCCCAGGTCTTGCCTTGATCTTTCTCAGAGCCCTGTCCTCATGAGATTGATTTGATCACTCGGTGACTAGGAAATGCTCCCATGTCCACTCTTTACAGGTATCGAGCTTGGGCAATTCCTCAGCCACTGCTGCTTTGATCTATGTGAGCAATATATATTGATTAGTGACTGGACATGAAGCTGTGTAAGGCTGAAGGACGCTTCTTATATTGAGAACTGATTCCCTGTTCGCTCCATTTTCTTGCTATGTGCATCACAAGCAAAGATTAATGACAGCCGTTCCACTTGTTTAAGCAGCTGATGTCTCAGCCCTGGATCCCACCTGGGGCTCCCTGCTGGACAATAACAATAGACCATTACAGAGCTAAGGGAAAAAACAACAAGCATACAGGTTGGCAAAGCTTGAGCTTATAGGTAGGTAAAGAAAAATCAGGCTTTTTCAGACTCTCAAAAAGACTTTGAAGTGATTGTAAAGGCATTCCTTCCTGTGAACACTGAAAAATAACTAATTGAAATGCTAGGAAATCTAGAAGAATATCACATCTTTTAAAATAAATCAAGCAAAATCTTTATGCAAGGATGACTGAAATGTAGTCACCAATACATGTTGGGATATGCAGTAGTGAAACCCCCTATCATTCACAATTCTTCATTTTTATTATTTCATACCATTTTATTTTATAGACATATAATGGATGTGTGTGCCAAGGCTAATTCACCTCACCAGCTATGCATGCTGAATTAATTTGTGTTAGTGGGTTTTGCTGTGTGAAGTGGTGTTGTACTTCAGCATAATAGGTTGAATTCAAACTAAGAGCTTCTCTAAATGAGTGATTTATTGCACACTCATCATTGGCCACTCACAGATGTTTGTGGGTCCATTACACAATATCATCAATGTCCAGGAAGTCTCCCATGCTATCTCCCAGTAATCTTGCTTTAAAGATTACATGGTATTTAAAATTATCACTAGGATATCGTGGGATCTCCCCAGTGTGTACAGTTGGCATTGTGCTATAATTCCTCCACTAGATGGTGCTGTTTTATTAAACTCAATGGAGCATTTCAGAGAAGGGAAGTTTTCAATTCAAAATCACATGGTTGTGTGTAAAGGAGCACATCGTGAAGGTGGAAGACTGCAGAGGACGAAAGCCCTGGAAAGGCTGCTGGATTTTTTTTTATATGTAGAGAAACTCTAAGTTAGCTGAATTTAGTTCCTGTTGAAATCAACGGGACTCAAGTTAAGTTATGACAAACTTGTCTCATTGATTTCAATGGAAGCTAGTTTCAACTAATGTAGTATGAATGCAACCTGTGTTGAGCTTTCAATGGGCCCTGTAAATACTGTTCTTCCAGCCCTAGTACTGGATTCCAATCCTGACTTTGACTCTGCTTCTGCTTCTGGCACTGAATATCCTATTTTCCTGATCCTTCCGGATCCTTTACTTCTGCCTATGTGGCTGCAGCAATTCCCAAAGTCCCATGTTCACTATCCATAGGGTGACCAGTTAAAATGCAGGTCAGGGCTCATGTAACTTTAACAGTTGTAGAGAAAAGGGAATTTCAGCCAGTGTCATTTGTATGCAATTAGTTCCTGGTGAAATTCCCTCTTCATCACAACAGTTAAAGGTGCAGGGGCCCTGCCTTCTTTTGTATATGGTCACTCTAATATAGTGCCTGCACCTTTAACTGTTGTGATGAAGAGGGAATATCACCAGGAACTAATTGCATACAAATGACACTGGCTGAAATTCCCTTTTCTCTACAACTGTTAAAGTTACATGAGCCCTGACCTGGATTTTATCTGGTCAGCCTAACTATCCATATACTTATTAAAGGATGCTAACTGACTGGAAGAAAAATAGCCTGACCTTGTGACCTTAATAGCAGCTCAATGTACCTAAATCAGCACCTGACACCTCTCACAGTATCAGAAGAAACAATAGCACCTGCTAAAGTAGGTTGAAAAGTTGGCCTCCAGGTGTGCTTCCAGTTATGTCAGCATGTTTACTAAAATTGAAATCAGGGCAGTTTAAGTCAAAAGGAGAGCTGGGTGGGGTTAGATCTCACACTGTCCAAAAATATTGGGCAAAACAAACCCTGCACTCTCCTTTCCCAAAGCCTCCAAAATCAGGTACGGATGAGGGCTGAGCATACATTTTCCCATCATTGTGCCATGGGATATCTTTAGCAGGAGAGAATCATACACAGGTATGAGTCCTTGGCCAGCGAGGACTGAAGGTTTCCAGAGGGTGAAGGGAAGCAGGTATCCTTAATAAGGTATCTAAGGCCTCCTCCACACGAGACGTTTAATGAGCCTTGAAGGCTCATTATAAATTTTACCTCCACACCAGCGGAGCGCAAAACGGGCGTACAGGCGCGTTATCTCCCCGATAATGCGCATTTTCGAATGCGCGTTAAATAGCGACTTTTATTTTGCTCCGGCCGTTAAAGCGCATTTTCGCCGTGTGAACAAGCGATTATGCGCATTAACGTCTTCTAAAGCGCTTTTTGGACATCAATTACTGCGCTTCGCCGCCTCTCGCCGCCTCCCGTGCAGAGGGATTAGGCGTAAATGCGCCTCCGCGAAAATGCGCATAATCCCCGAACCGGGCGCAAAAGCGCATCCTTGTGGAGGGGGCCTAAATCCACTGACGCCGTGGTCTAGAGAAGAGATCATCAGTCCATGCTTTCCAGTTTACCAACCTGCTATGAATTTTCCAAGCACAACAGATGAAGAAAGAAGTCTGGGCTGGAATAATTGTGCAGTGGAACATATTTTTGGAATCGACTTTCTCAATTAACACCGAATCTTTTGCCAGCACAAACTTATTATAAAGGTAGAACCTGGCTAAGCAAACCACATACCACTCCTCACCAAACCAACAATGAAGTTTATTATAGCTGAGTAACATATAATATTTTGCAATGCTCCAGATTTCAATTTTGGGTTTGTTCTTGTGGCACAGGTACAGAATCATTATACAGAATTTGCCACTACCACCAATGTAAAGGAGTGCGGGCCTTGGCACCGTCTCCTGGCAGAGATGTGCAGAATCCAGAGAATCAAAACCAAGACTCAATTTACTTGAGATATAAGACTTTTATTAGATTAAGAGTAGGTTAAGTAGTCTGAAATTCCAAAATCTACAACAAGACCCAGCATGCATATATAAGAGATGATAAAATATGTTATCCAGCCGGACCTGGCTCCTTTGCCACTTCTGGTCAGAAAAAAGACACACCGAGATTCTCCAAGCCTCTTGCTTTATTCCTCCTCTTGGAATCCCCCCTCCCTTCTTGGCGCCAGTTTTCGTTCGCTTTTCACACCTCCCCCTCCCAGCCTTGGAATTTACGGCTGAGATAAGCCCAGTTCTTCCTGGCCTGGTTTTTGCCCTTGGGCTATCAATCTTTCACCAGGTGGCCGAGCCAAGGTCTTTTATCATTTTAACTCCCCTATCAATCCTCCCTGTTCCCAGGCTAAAACCCTTACTAAAACTCATGCTTGTTCTGTGCACTATGTTACTACAAAACCCACTAGTCTCTCAGCGCAGTCTATCTGATCTCCCTTACAACCACCACCACCAAAAAGAGCAAAGGTAGTCATGTTGGCCATAAGGAAAAAAAAATCCCAAATCTATATTAGGGTTAGGTAGGCTGACCATCTGAAAAGGAGGACAGGGCTCCTGTAACTTTAACAGTTGTAGAGAAAAGGGAATTTCAGCCAGTGTCATTTGTATGCAATTAGTTCCTGGTGAAATTCCCTCTTCATCACAACAGTTAAAGTTGCAGGGGCCCTGCCTTCTTTTGTATCTGGTCACTCTAGTATAGTGCCTGCAACTTTAACTGTTGTGATGAAGAGGGAATTCACCAGGAACTAATTGCATACAAATGACACTGGCTGAAATTCCCTTTTCTCTACAACTGTTAAAGTTACAGGAGCCCTGTCCTCCTTTTCAGATGGTCAGCCTAGGTTAGGGGAGCAGGGGGAGGGGAAAAAAAGACTGACTTGCTGTAGAAATAATGAAGTCTGCATGGCCAGAGTTTTATATGAAATGGAGGAATATCCTTGAATGTTGGCATTGTAAAATAGAAAAAGGGCCATGAAGGTAGAAAGCCCTTTTCCTACTCCTCCCCTTCTTTCAACAGTGGAAAATACAGACCTATATTTTAGATAATCTTGAAATATTTCAATGTATATTTCAGGGTGTGAAACGTATGGGTTTAGCATAGAGCTCCATCACACCAGTGATTTAGTGCACTCTCACCATGCCTGGTGTGCGGATTTGCAGCATGGTACTCACATGATGCTGTGCCTGTCCTGCTGACACCCTGCCTCTTCCCCAGCCTTTTCTGTTTTTTCCTTGGATGCTAAAAGTCTGGATTATTTTCCCTAAGTGGATTTAATGCACCCTAAGCCTCCGTGTAGTTTTAAAGGAACTGGGGGCTTGATTGTATTGCATCAAGTCTTGGCAGGGAAAAGCAATCTCTCCGAGCAGCTGGTTCCAAGCCTCAATATAAAACCCAAACCTTGCATCCCAGGCTCAAAAGCATTTTTTAAAACCATACAATGCCTGCAGAAAGGCGGTCTGGTTGAAGTACTCATCTGACAGGAGCTGCCTAGAGGGAGAAAGAGAAGGGGAGGAGTGGAGTGGAAGAGCAAAGGAGCGAAAGACTGAAAGAGCAGCTATTCAGGTGAAAAGGATTATAAACTTGACGTGCTGGTAAAAATACGCAGAGGCAAACCAGGGGGGGGGGAATTAGGTGTGATGGAGGTCTTAGGGTTCAGCCCCAAATCCAACTTTTTGGGATAAAAATGAAGGCCAACTTTACTGAGGTAATGCATTGAACATCATAAACATTTCAATGCAAAGTATTATTAGCATTCCTCATCTTCCTGAAATATTTGCATATCTCAAAACATCATAGAGAAAGAAGTTTGGGCTGTTTCAAGAGCATTGGGAAAGTTTTTCTTTCCCTTTTTAAAGAATATAATGACAGTTGTAGTCACATGTGCGCTGCAGAGACTCAGCCTGAAAGCAATTTTGATTGAAGCAATTCCAATCCCGAAGTTGAGATTCTCTGAAATAAAGTTGCATTGATCCCTCCTGGACCATCAGCCAAACCTAGTCAGCTTTTAAAAAATAGTTTTTGATAAATTCAGGTTTTGGAATAAGTCTTGTACAGCCCTGCAACAGTGCAAATGTCAGGACACATTTATTGACCTCTGCAAATATTTGCTGGTGGAGCTTGTGGAAAAGAAGCCAAAGACTACTGCTGGCAAATCAGTAGGATTCAGCCTCTTCCTTTTCATCATACAGGGTGAACGGGAGAACCCAAAGGAGACTTTACAAACTAAGCTGGAACATAACTTGGCCTTGTCAGCTTTTGCTGTGACAAGCAGGGGGTAGATGGAATAAAAACTAGAAGGCTCCGGTTTCCATTCATTGACCATGTAAGCAGACTAAAAAAATGGGGTACCCTGTATACCCCATTTTATACAAAGAGAATACAGACTGAAGTTATCTTTGGATGTGATAAAGTGAATGCAGGGCAGCTGTTTGTTTGTTTGTTTATTCACATTTTCTGCACAATGATGGTATACAAGATATAATGAAGACCACATACATATGGGAGCGTAAAACCATGTGGCAACCTGCTTAGGTGCAGGGGCTCACAATGCACATGAACACTAAACCCCCTCCCCAAAGTTTACAGGGATATGAGTGAACCCCATGGATTGGAATGGGAAAATGGCACACATAAACTGATTAGCGTGTTGACCACAGGGGGCCATTTAAAGTAGATTCTACATGGTCGGTACCCTTATTTAGGGATTCATAAACTGTATCCATGGAGGGCTTGTAGGGCCCCATGTGCCATCCCTGGCCCCATTCACCCCCGAATTTCCTGCATTGAGTGGGAAGACCTGAAGGGAGATTATAGCTTCATTGGCTGAATGTGGTCACAGCCCAATCCACAAATGGGAAACCTGCACGATCAGGGTTACCAATCATGGGGAGAGCAGAAACTACATCTAATGAAAACTCCTTATAATTCCTCCTCATAATGTCCTAGTCAATGTGGGAAGGTTAAGATAGAAGGATCAGGGCCTCTCCGGATACAGTTTCAGAAGGCCTGAATAGGGTTAAATCATAATTGCTACCCCTCTACTACCTCACCTTTTCTGTGTGGAGTGGGAAAGTCTGAAGAGGAATTCTAAGCATGTTTAACTGAATGCAGTTACAATCCACATTCAGCTGAATGCAGGTACAATCCCTCTTCCGACCTTTTCCCTCAGATGTTCTCCACCTCCACGGTTACAATTTATGAATGCCTGAATAGGGTGACTTGGCGTTTATTGTTTCACTCTGCAATCCAATGCATACTTACTCAAAAGTAAATCCATCTATGTTCAATGATGTTTTCTTCCTTTGAGCTCCATTGGGTTTATTTTTTGAGTAGCCCTTGATAGGGTTGCACTGTTAATCTAATTTTATTATAATAGTGTCATTGCTGGATTTTTGGCAGGGCAGATGTTAAGCTGCTTTATGAAACTATATTTAACCGCATATGTTGAGCTTTTTTAAACTGACCCCTGGATAGTTTAAATTATATGTAGTTTGTTTTTAGATTTTTATTGTTTTAAATTTTGTATATTGGTTTTTAAATGTTCAATGTTTTTAATTTTTGTAAACCGCCCAGACAGCTTCGGCTATGGGGCAGTATAAAATGTAAGAAATGGTTCAAAACACTTCTCCAGTCGCATTGCTAAGAGTAAGAAAGGGAAATGAGATGTACCTGGTATCGTTCTCTCACGGCTGAATAATTTGTGGGAAAGGCAAATGCAAGCGAACAGTGTGTTCCACCTTTTCAACTATATTACTGAAGAGTTCACACCCAGAATAACCTTCTCCTGTTATTTTATTGGTGCCTAATCTTTCCTGGTAACTTTGAGTCTTGAAGGAATTGTACAAGGAGAAGGGCAGAGATACTGTGGTGAAATGGCATTCTCTCTCTCTCTCTCTCTCTCTCTCTGTCTCATACACACACACACACACACACACACACACACACACACACACACACACTTTTTAAATCAAAAGCCAAAATGTCTGTGTCAATTAATGTAAGTAGCATTACCCTGCTTCAGAGGGAGCCAGTGTTCAGACCCCAACAGATCAACAGCCTGTCAAGGGAAGGCTTTTCTCTCCATTTGCCGACGTGAGATAGGGAGCTCGCAATGCATTAACTTGAGAGGTGCAGGTAAGACACAGGGCTCAGATGTCGCAATGAGCTATGAGGCTGCCACAAGGTTTTTCTGCAAAACAGCCAGATTCCGTCCGGATTCTGCTGCAGTTCTAGCAGCAAAAGCGCTGTAGTGTCAGTGGAATTACTTCCAGTTTATAATGATGAAACTGACCTCATTACCTTTCCCTCAGTCTTCCCACCCCCCTCTCTTCTTGGCTGCCTCCAAGGACCTTTGATTGCCATTTATTTCTTTTTCAATCAACTTCTTTTTATCATCTAAAATATTAACTTAAAATAACTTGCCCTCCAATGTAGAAACTAATGGTTCCTCTGAGAGGTGTACCTAAGGCTTGATTTGGTCTGTTTGGTCTGTAGCAATCAAATGTTTCCCTCTTTAGTGAAATGGGGACTATGGAATATTAATTTGAGTGATATTTCAAAAGCTACCAATAATCACTGGAGGCCTGTGATTTTTGTTTTTCTTTTTTTTATTGCTGTTACCTCCCTTGAACTATGAGCAGGAAAGTCACTCATTTTTTCTCTTTGAATCTGCTGTTTCTGTTTCTGTTAAAACCTCTTATGAGCTTTTTTCTTCTTCTTTTTTTAAAGTCTCTAGATGCAATAGACTGTTAACACTGTAAATTTACAGATCCAGAAATTTGCAAGCATATCAGAAGTGAAACAGGAATAGCAGTAGTAATGATCAATATTGGAGATCAATGAAAGAACATTTCCCCTCCATGCTATGCTCATGCTCAACCCAGTTTTGGAGCAATAGGGTGAGAACTGTAGGTATATAATGGGAGAAAAGTTTTGGTGTACAGCGGGGGGGGGGGGAATCAAACTTTTTTTTTTTAAAGCCTGCATTCCCTTAAATCTGTTGGGGGTCACATATTAGTGGTGAGTGGGGCCAAAGCCAGAGACGTACATGGCCAGAACAAACAGTGGCTACTCTTTTTCTACCATTCCTTTTCTCTCGCTTTCTTCCATCCCATTTTGAGCTCCATCGCACAAGCTATTTATCACACTCTCGCCATGCCTGGTATGTGTTTTTGCAGCGTGGTACTCACCTGATGTTGTCCCTGTCCTGCGATCATCTCGCCTCTTCCCTTCTGTTTGCCATCTTATTTTGGAGCGGGAAAATCTGGTTTTTCCTCTGTGTGTGCAATAAAGCCGCTCCTCTGTCTCGTGTATTGCTGTCCTTGTGCTATATTAGACCATATCATTTTTTTGTTGCGGGTGTATGTGTTGAAGGGTGGTCTGGCTGACAAAAGAAGAGGGTGGGGTGGTTCTCCGCTCAACTGCTCATCCATGAAGGAGGAGGGAGAGTGGGCGCCCGAACACCCCGCAGAGAAGGTGAGCAAGGCTGCTGCCCGTGCCTCAGTCCTATTCAACTCTATGGTTCTTCCTCCCGAGTAGGCATGTCTAGGTTTCCAGACCCGAACAATGTCAGCTTCCCCTTGCCATGCCGACATTGACCACAAACTTCTCCAAAAACTAATTGTAATATTTTCTCTTCACTTATGTTGTTTAATATGATCTTAGGGGAAAGCATAGTGTGTTGTTTTACCATAATCACGCAGTTTCAGGCTGCCGTACTATTGTATTTGCTCATATATATATATATATATATATATATATATAATCATAAACTGCAGGGAGAAGGGAAACATAGGGGGTGGGGCAGGAAATTTTGTCTGCATAGTAGTGATATAGGTGAAAAGTTACATGAGCTAAAATAGCGCAACAACATACAGACGTGAAGGTGCCCAGTGCCCAGTGCCACCAAATCCAAACTCTGAAGGCTGTCTTGTCTGATGTGGTGCAACCTGACCACAGCCCTGAAGGCTACAGAAAAATCACACCAGAAAAGGGATATACGTTGTGCAAGACAGAGCTGAAGTGCAAGGCTGGTCCAGAAGACACCAAAGAATCCAACAACCAGGCCATGGCTCCCCACAGTGACAGGCAGAGGTAAGAGATACAAGGTCAGAGACTCAGGAAGCGGCAGATGTTGCCAACAACTGCTGACCTAGGTGGACCAGGTAGTGGAGGCCTTTAAGGTGCCTGAACTGGAAATAATTGGGTCTAGTCAGTAGAGGTTGGTGGTTCCATTTCTGGTGGGGCTGTGAATCCATTCTGGGTTCCAGTAAGAATTAGCCAGAACTCTAAAGGAGCTATCAAAGGTGCCAAAATTATTTGGGGATAGGGTTCAGCACCTTGGATAGTTCCTCTGGAGTTCTGGCTGGCATCATATGAAACCCAGAATGGATTCACAGCCCCACTGAAATCGGAGCCACTAGCCTCCGTTGACTAGACCATAGGCCAATCCAAAATGGATCCATGAAGGCTAGACACTCAGAATCTGTTTTTCAGGTTTCATACAGATTGTCAAAATATCCACAACTGAAGATGCGTATATAATATGTTCCTTCACTGTGTGATTCTATTCTAAGTTGGTGCCTGGACTTCCTTCAGCAGTACTGTGTGGATATCATGACTCTTCAAGGACATTCTTCTGTTTGGGTACATATATATATATATATATATATATATTACATATTTTATTATCATTATTGGTATGTTCATCCTTGCTCTAGTATGTCTTTAATGAGACCATCAGAGGAAATCTCCAAAAGATTTACTTCACTAACACTACACAGCTGTGGCACAGCTTTCTCCTATTTAAGGGTTTCCTAGACGAGTATCCCGAGAGTGCTGCAGACAGCAAAATAAATAAAATTTCTACCTGGGGGATTTTAAATGGAGGGAGCCATGTGCCGAAGTGCCTTTTGGGAAATGTTAATGGGATGTTGGGATCTAATTATGGTGTAAATAATACAGTTGTCCTACCTTCTCCTCTGGGATAGAGGGCAGAAGAAAGGCATTTTAATGAGCTCCCCTAGGTTTTGGCAGGTATGTTATAATATGCAGAGCCAGAATTAAACAAATTAAGATACACCACTCAAGAGACCGGAAAAGGATCAGTTGTTCAGCTGAGCTGGTCTTGTAATAATGCTGGAGCAGAAGTATACTTTGCGCTTTGGGGATAACAAAGAACCAAATAATTATGAACTTCTGAATGTAGGAAAGAGGTGGGAGACTAGCCATTTGTGAAGTGGTGATAACACTGCAAGTCACAAAACAGGACCTTTAGCAACAATTCTAGCTACCAGAATACTGAAAACCTGATCTTTCACAAAACAAACAAAAAGCAAGTCTTCATGGTTAGCAAGAATAGCCTAAAATATGTTTGCTACTTTGGCTAAAATGGCATAGAATGTGAATTAATCAATCATTTGCTAAAGGCAGAAGGCAGAGTGGGGTTGTCTTTCATGGGCCAAAAGGGTGGACTTTGCCCTCAGCTCAGGCAAGCTAGTTTGTATAGCTAAAATCATATGCAATGAGCTGGGTGTCCCTGGTTCAAAATTTAGCTCAACTGTAATCTCACCAGAGTAGCTGTAATCTCAAGTAGCCATAAGCAAGCCATGATCTCTCTTGAAAAGATTTCAAGGGAGCCAGGAGTCAATGATTCAAAGTTTTTGATAGCTCTCAGGAATCTTTCTGACTTTGGATGTAATGAGGTCCAGAGTGCTATACACACTGAGATGTTTCTCCTGCAGTAGTTTACCAGACCAATTCTGAAGTTCCTTCTTTGCAGCTTGAAGGAACTGGAATGTTTTAATAATCAAGACATCATTGCATGAGAAGTTTGCATCCCACTTCTGCTTCCCCGATGTTCATTCCCCCCTCCCCCACCCCCCTCTGCCCACCCATCCTTAATGTCAACTGCTATTGTGGTTAGTTTGATAAACTGCTTCTTCCTAGGCTGTTGCATTTCTGAGCCAAGCGTGTTTGGAGCTGATGTGGCACCTAAACCCTTCCCTAGACTTTGATGATATTAACAAATCAAGTTGCTTCAGTGGATTGACTTTTCCCCTCACTTATTTCAAAGAGCTTTTTGGAATGAAATCACCAAACCCATCACAGCTGCCATTGTAAATCAAGCTGACAGTCAATTACAAATCCGACAATGTATTCGAACAAGCCTAGCATTGAAAACCCAGCCATCTCTAACATGCTTATAGAACAGTAAATAGCTCTTGTTTTGAGGGCACAACTCACCCCCTCCTCCAGCAAAATCCCTCCCTCCCTCCCTTCCTTATGTATCGCTGACACTAGAATATGGGCTAAGAAGTCAGCAGAATTTTGAATGCCCAAGAATGCTTACAGCAATGTGATGAGGTCTATTTGCCTTCTGGAGCGGGTGAAGAAGTGGGTCATCTCATTGTTGTTGCTTATCTTCTGAATCTTACATATTAGCAATCTAATTGCTGCTTTGAACTCCCATTTGGAAGTTTGTCTTTCTTGATCGGCAATGAGTTAATTAGCACAATGTGTTGCCCAGAGATGGCTAGTGAATGTTCCAAAGCCTTTAGGTGGCATGTAAAAATCACCATGTGACCAAGAACTTCATGCGACCCCCAACAATTGACTGATTCCCCGTTGTCACACCTTTCCTCCCTCCCTCTTCAGAAACTCCACCTGGGCAGAGGGCTAAACTGGGTGCTGTTTGGTAGTCTGAATAGGAAACGAAAGAAGCTGCATTGAGTACCCTTTGAGGCCCGGCCCAATCCAGTTAACGAACACCCATATTCCCTCATCGCACTTCCAATTCCCTTCTCTTCTTATACATTGCACCTTGCCATGTTTTCCAAACAGCTAATTCTTTAAACCTTCTTTCCCCCAGTCCCAGGTCAGCCCATATTCCATGAAAAATCCCTGAAGTTGGGCCCACCAACAGATTGTTATCCTGCTATTGCTACTTTTTGGAAATCTCAATAAGTAAAGACATTAAGATTGTTGTTTTCAGCTGCCTGTGTCTCATGGGCAGCTGACGTGCAAGCTGCAAGTCAGAAAGGCAACTGAAACAGCAAAATTGCTTTTGTGCCCATTTCTGCCTTGCCATAGTATTTCTCCTTTTTGTAATGTGTGTACACTTGTGCCGGTCCACAGACATACACTTGTAGTAGAATGTGGGTAGAATTGATAATAATGTATTGTATCTTATAGGTGTGACTAGTTCTGTATCTATGTGTTGTGAGATAACTATGAGTAATGACATATATTCTTGGAAATGAATGGGGTCGCTCAAGTGCTGGAAGCAGTACATAGCTTAACTTAGCAGGGATACCTACATCTGGATGTTATTGGTATCAGTGGGAGAATAATGGTATGACCAGGTCTGAAATTAAGGATGAGGTCATTGGCATCATGAGGATTATAAAAGGCCAGGATTTCATCAGTTTAGGAGAGAGATCCCAAGAGAACAAGAAACCCGCCATATGTGCTTAGGCTGGCTTCGCCCACTATGTCCTCCATTTAGATAATATGAACCTTTGATATTGACTGTTCAAACCTAGGTTTTACTGTGTTATCAATATGCTTGCTATTATCCTTATTGTGCTTTTAATGATTATAACTTGTGTGTATTTAAGAATGTTTGTGATCTGCCTCATCTTAGCTAAAGCTTGTTATTCCCTTAGACTGTTTGAGCAATAAAAATGTATTCTTTAATACCATTTGTGTTGTCTGCTTGAGAGGAGTTTCAGAGACCATAATTCAGTCTTAAAGCCCAAAAACACTTGATAAAGATTTGCAAATCTATTACCAATTGGAGTCTGTTCTTCAAAACCGTTGCATCGTCTCGCAATCTGGTGAATCTCAGATACACCTGTAGAAGTTTGAGAAACAAGCTCATCAGATGGAGCGAGAAGCAGTTACTCATCTCACGCTCACATGTCGTATATGGATATGCATATACAGAACACATGATTTCCTAGGAACACGTGATGTGCACACCCATCCCATTCTACTCCAGGATGAATCTGGAGAAGCCGAATCCATTTCTGAGATGTCTAAATATTGATCTGAACACAAAGTGTGTATGCATGGGAGTGGTGTTAAGAGATGGCTGCAGGGAATACTCTAGCATGGATGGGAGCAGTTACGGTTCCATTTGGAAACAGACTGGGTTTCAGAGTGGAATGGGATCCAAGCAAGGTGGCCACTTATGGCATAAGTGGCCACCTTGCTTGGAACCCATTCCACTCTGAAACCCATTCATCACCAAAAAAAGAGGATATGCATTACGAAAAAACTGGACAAAAGATTATACAGGTTTGCATAAAATGTGCACATGCTAATTTGTAGGTAGAGATGCAAATTTAGAAAGAACAACTGTAGTTTGAATAGATATATTATACAACTCACTATAGTGTGGAAGACAGTGACCTGAGCCCTGTCATAATGGCAATGAGTGGGTGCCACCTTCCCCCCAAACCCTGTGGTTTTTCTTACCTGGGGTGGTGTTGGGTAATCCTGAAGCCAAGGAGGGAGTGTGGGGTTTCTGGTTGACATCCAGGAACTGGAGCTGCCCCCCCCCCCCATCCTCTTTCTGGTGGAAGGCGACCAATTGCCAGTTGCCTTCCACCAGGACTGCCCCCAGATCAACCTCAGAGTGACATCAGTTGGCAGATGAGGCATATTGACCTCGCTCCCACTGAAGAAGTCAAGGTAAGTCCCCAACTTTTTAAATGCACAGCTTTGTGAGAAAGCCCCATGGTGGCTGTGAGTCTGCGGCTGCGTCACAATGACATTTATTGTGGTATTTTGGATAATGTGGAATAAAAAGCAGGAAATAACAGCATGAAAGTGGTATATGGAATGTGTAATGTCCCCTAACTGTCATCACAGTGCATTTTGATACTGCTGTAAAGCAGTAGTGTAGATCTAGCCTTGGACATGACAGTCCTTTAAATAGGGAATGATAACCCTTCAAATTGAAGACACATGGCCACTCTAGTTTCGAGTGGTAGTGGTGGTGGTGCCTAAAATCTGATGTCCTGCTTGCAATTTCAAGCGACTTACCATTACTACGTGCATTACTGGATTCAGGTGCAGAATGCTGGTATAAGACAGGTGAATTCATGCTATCAGACCTAGTAACCCTGAAAGCTCTGTGGAAGCATGTGGCTGGATAATGTACACACACACACACACACACACACACACATTCTGATGAATTAGAAGTCAACCAAGGTGTGCTGGGTTTTGCTTCTTCTTTAGAACTATGAGCAATTTGCAGAAATCTGGGAACAGCATCTGTTGGTTAATATATTGATGTCAAAGGAGCCCAGGAAATACTGTACTGACCTTTTCTCCCTCTCTCCCTCCCTCTCTCTCCACACTGCCTGTTACAGCAAAGATCCCATACATTTCCCCTGCACCTGAGTTGCTTGGCAGAAGGGAAGCTTATCTGTGCCTCTGGAAGTTCAACCATAAGGCTCTGCAAACAGAACATTAGCAATCAACGTGGGAAATGGCTATTTGGAACAAATGTACTTGGTACAAATGCTCTTTGGGATTCCTTTGCTGTTTCTGAATTCTCCATGATAAACTTGGTGCCTTGATAGGAGCAATAAAAATGATACCAGAACAATAAAAATAAAAACGGACATGGAAAGATTGTGGGGGCAAAGAGTTATGAGGTGATGATAGATTTATTTATGTCAAGTAAGCGCAGGGGTGGCCAAAAGAAATCTTTCATCTTGACAGTAAACACACATAATCTGCTATTTTCTCCCTGCCAGGCACAAGATAAGGACAAAGGGACTAGTGTTTTCCTGACAGTGTAGGACTTGTCTTATCGCTAAAGCCTGCAGTTGAAATGCCACCAGGTAGGTGGTGAGGAAGAAGATTATACTGTGAATGATCATAGTTTGTCCTTAGGACTGTTCGTGATTCTTCAGGAACCTCCAATCTTTGGTTTTGGGGAGAAAAGAAAAGGAGGCACACCATTAAAATATCTAGTGACTTGATTTATTGCAGAGCTCCCATGATAATGCATCTGTGTCTCTCGTACTTTATTCATTAACTTTATGGCATTATGTTCAATTGATCAGGTTTGGTAATAGGAAGTTACATTTAGGCTGCTACGTGGGCTTAAGAAGTTCACTTTCCTATTCTATTAGCTCTCTTACTCATCCTGCCCCCCCCCCCCCCATTGCCTTATTCTCTGACCCAGGATGCTGGTAAATGACCTCATGTGTAGGCCAGAATACTTTGACACTTAGTGGTGAAGGCAGTTCCCTTTCCTCCAATGAACCTTGCTTTGCGAGGAAGCCAAATCCACTTTGTTTTCAATTACTCCTTCAAAGAAACCCTACAAATGCCTTCTATTATTTGATTGTCTTTTACAAAAACTAATTCTTCCAGAGTTTCTTCTGAGGCAGCAATGAGGCAGCAAAGGAAAGGGCTCTGAATTGCATTGTGTCACATGTACACATCTGTTATTAGAAACTTCACTCAATCTTTCTCAATGCCAAATAAGTCACTGTGAATCTGGACTGACTTCCACACTTGTATCCTTTAGCAGTACAAAAGCAGTGCTTTCCCCTAATGAGTTGGAAGTAGAATTAAAATGGCACTTAATATAATGCTATATTATCAAGCTGTGCCTCTCCCCATGGCTAAGATCCTTCTGTAATGTTTATTCAGAAGTAAGTCTGATTCAGCAAAGATACTCTGCGACTTTAATGATAATCCTCTTCCTTGCAATAGGGGTGTGCTCTCTGCCCCGGAATTATCTAATAACTGCAAACATCCGTGGAGCATTCAATCTTCCAGGCACAGATTGGCTGCTTCCAAATCCATCAATTAATATCAGAGCGGAGAGGTGCCCAATCGGAGCTTCTAACGTCTCCGAAATTATCCGAATGTTTTTCAGTTATCAATGCTCTCTCTCTCTCTCTCTCTCTCTCTCTCTCTCTCTCTCTCTCTCTCGTGTGTGTGTGTGTGTGTGTGTGTGTGTGTGAGAGAGAGAGAGAGAGAGAGAGAGAGAGAGTCTCAATTGAATATCTCCATATTTGGAAGACGCTGAGTGGGGTTAGGGGTAGCTTTGATATTGACATCTGTGGCTAACCAATTAGGAATTGCCACAGTGCTGTCCGTGACCGTGTTCTCCTCCAATTGCAGTGTTTGGGGGAGTGGAAAATACTAACTGGCTGCTGGTTCTGGCCAAATTGGGGGGAGGAGAGGGAGCGTGTTTCTGCTCAGACTCATAGAAGTCAATCATCCACAGTGTGAAAGTCTTGCTGGGCTGGCTGGGATCGTGAGTGAGTAAGCTTCTACTCCTGAGTCAGGCAGGCTCTTTATTTCAGTTAAACTATTGCTCCTATTGGTTGGCTGGGGTTCCAGTGCAGGAGTGGGTGGTCCGTCCAATAAATCTGGTTGGAGAAGGCTGGAGTGAAAACTTCCATCAGCAGCAGTGGAGCTCTGCATCAGCAAAATAAAGGATAAAAGCTCCCTCAATAAATGTGGAGGGGTGGATTAATGTGTATGTGTGTGTGCGCATGCCTGTTTAAGGAGGAATAATGGTTTGTGGGGGGAAATTTAAAAATTCCTAAAAAATCAAGGCTGGAATGGATCTGCTACAAACTTGATATGCTTAAAGCCCTACTTAAGATCTATTATCGTGCCAAGTTTCATCTCTTTATCTTTAAAAATGACAGTGGTTTTTAAAAATAATTTTAAAACCATGACCTCAAAAAATTCCTAAAATATCAAGGAATGAATGGATCTGATACAAACTTGGCATCTCGAAAGACCTACTTAAGAGTTATCACTGTGCCAAGTTTCATCTCTTTATTTTTTTAAATGAGGGAGCTGTAAGCATTTCATTAATTTCCATTGACTAGAGCAGTTCTCCGAAAATGGACGGTTCTCTGATGGGTAATTGGATAGAGTGGAGTAAGGGTAGCCGCTCTGAAATTGGGGCAAATAATCACCTCAATGGAGCTCTGGCTCGAATTTCGATGCGGAGAAGGCCCACTTTGCACACCTGTACCTTGCAGCTTCTGACTCAAATTGATTCCTGTTCAGTGTGGCCTAGGATTAGTGTTAATTTGCACATTAATTGTACCTTCCTTAGCCAGCTTTCCTCTGTGTGTGTGTGTGTGTGTGTGTGTTTACATGTAGGCTTTCATCAATGATTTCCTTTCATTCTTTTTCTTTCTTAGTTTGCAAAATAGCACCATTTCATAATAAAAGAAAAGAAATTAAGATAAAGAGAGGAAAACAGTAATTTACCACTGTCCATAGGAATTGACTACTCATAGGGAAATGAAGGGGCTGTTTATCAGTATTGTCACTTGCACTGTACAGGAAGCAATTAGAACCAAAGGAAGCTATTCTTTCTAGAAATTGAAGCTTTATCAGTGGCACAGTAGCCCCAACAATCCTCCATAGCACTTTTCCAGTGTAGACTTGGACAGGTTGGTTATGCAGCTGCGTTTTAAGTGGGGAGAAAAAAAATCACAAATCAGGTCAGAAAACAACACAAGAAGACACAATAGAAAACGTCACAATGCTATTACTGGTAGAAAACCAGCAATCTTGGAGTCGGGGGCATTGGTGTCTGGGAGAGCCTTCAGCCCCCTGTAATCCCCAGTGGGAGCACTGTTTCTCTGCTGCTGTTTTCAGTGGGAAAACAGCTATCTGGCAGCCAGCGTCACCAGGGATTGAGAGAAGTGTTTGCCTCTCCCAGGCCCAGTGATAGGGTTAGCTGGGGTGCAGGGGAAAGTGGGCAGGGTCCCCCTGTCTCCACAGGCTGTACTGGGAATGGTTGAAGGCCTCCCATAGCCTGCAGTTCACTGGTTGTGCCACAATGACTTGAAATCTTGCTTTTTAGGGGTGGAATCTCTGTTTGTCAGGAACCCAATTTTGGACCAGATAGCAGAGGCAAAACAAAATTCTGTATGCATGGAAATGTGGAAGGTAAAGGGATCTGCCTGGCAGCTTTAACCATTGCTGCCACTCAGTCTGGGTAGTTATTTTCCGAGTCCCTGACCAATCACAGGGCCTGCATACCTAAGGACAGCCGACTTTGGGTTGAGCCTGCCATAGTGGAATTAAAGGGAAAGGTGACAAACTCAAAAAATAAAGGAAAACCGCGCAAAGAAAACTCTTCATTTCTGAAATGTGCACGAACACACTTTGGTCAATGGGTGCATGTGTACAAAAATGCATACATTTTGGGTGCATGTGTACAAAAATGCATACATTTGAAAAAAATATGTACAAAATACAAATTTCTGTGTAGGAACCCCATCCCTCATTTAGAACCAGGATGGAACAAGCTTGGTGGTGGAAAAAGGAGAAACTGGATGAGGCTGGGTTTGATAGATTTGCCCATTTCTGCTAGGGGTCTTTCCTTTCCAGGAGAACTGTCTACTTTCCTCTCACAACTCAATATGGTTGTTTGACTGGGATGCCCCCCAGCTGGTCCCTGTGCGCCGATGGTGTGTATTAGGTACTTCCAGGATCTCCCTCCCTCCCTCTACACCCCTATGGTGTAGAAAGGGCCTATGTTTGGAAAGGTGTGGGAAAGGAGGGAAGGGAAAAACTGAGAGAGAAGAGGACTGAAGCAGTTCCTTTGGTCTAGGCCTTCCCAAGGTTTGGAAGCTCTTATAAAATGGCTAACATTTTCCCAAGAATTCTCCAAAAAGACCCAATCCATTCTGAATGATTCCACCCTTTGCTAAGTTTGATACATGGTGGCCCCAAAGAGCATTTTCACCTGCACACTGTAGCTTTGAATACTGATTAATGTCAGGCCCCTGGTAGCACCCACTGCAATGTGGTGAGTCCTCAGTCTTGCTGCAGGTGGATCTGCAGATGTGCGAGAGAGTAATGTAGAGTAGGGATGGGGAACCTATAGCCTTCCAGATGTTGACTGTTGGCCATGGGGCTGATTGGAATCCAACAACAATGACGGGAATTGAAGTCCACCTCCTTGAGGGCCACTCAAATATTGTGTGGACTGAGACAATATGGCCTTAAAAAGAGCTTTAATGAGGTTTTCCACATAGAAATTAAGAAACAAAGAGAGTAATTGCTTCAAAGGGAGACATCAGCAAGTTTCAGCAGTTATAGACCAGGTCTCTGTAATTTTATCAAATGGGGAAACCATTTCCATCCTGAAATTCTGCCCCTGTAGGATTTTTTAAAAAGGGAAAGTCTCCACTGGCACCAATAGAAGCTTCTCCCCTTTAAGAAAAGCAAACCCATCCTTGGTAGGGGAATTTTGTGGCCGAAGTGTCTGGGGGAGGTGTAAATCTCCCCTCCCCATGTGCAGTGGTCCTGATCCAGATCAAGCCCCTGTGGACTTACTTGTGAGTAAACAAAAAGCAGAGGAGCAGCTGTATGCTATGCATGCTCTGTATTTTATGTAACGCGTAGTTTGACCCAAAGAAAAAGAGAAGGCAAGCATTTCTTGAGAGCTCAGAAGGATAACATTCAATTGTGTAAAAAGCCAGATCAAGGTACTAACTGAATCTCTAAAGCTCTTTAAGACAGTCTGGAACTAAGTAAGAAAGCATTTGTACATCCTCCCCCAGCTCAAATAGATTTGGGCCTGTGCTGGCCCCTTGCATGTATCTATTGGCTTTCTGGTTTCCTCAGCCTGGTCTTCAGTAGCAACATCTATAGACACCTATGGCTAATACTTAATATAGAAAAGAGGCTTCCCGGGCAGGCAACAGACAAATTGCTTATGACCCTGCTGTGTGCAATTACATTGTCAGGAAAGAGACAAACATGGGTCCAGCCCTCCTCGACTCCAGCTGCTGAGCTATGTGGCTTTTTATTCTGAAATAGATTCATCTAAGTGCATCAAAGATTCCCATTAGTGCAATTGGTTCCATTCTTAGCAGGCATTTTTGGAGCACAGTCCTGGAGAGAGAAGCTTTTAAAAGCAATCAGGGTGTTTCAAAACATAATTTTAAATCCATGCCCAAAATGTCATTCAAAATCCAAGTACATTGCCTGCTTCTTCAGCCACACAAGGTGTGTGTGTGTGTGCGTGTGTGTGTCTGCTTGCGTGCACTGCTGGAATTAACTTTCAAGAAAATGCCATTGCCAATTCAATTCCTCAGTCCCAAGCCATGGGTTTCCTTAAAATAAAATCTGTTTATAATTTGAAATTTGCTCAGTCCCACGTCCTCCGCCTTAAATGACTATTTCTCAATTTTTCCTTTTCACTCTCAGTTGCTCTGCATCACGGGATTTGTATTCTTAAACACTTAGTTACTCTAATTTCTAGCTGGTGCTGCTGCCGCCGCCGCCGCCACAGAGGGCTCTTTACTCAATCAGGGCAATCAACATGGGCAAAGCGTTTATAAACTTTATGGTCTGAGGTAGAGCCACATCCATAAAGAACCATTTCCATTGGCCTCCCAGGTGGAAGCTTTAACGTCAGAGGCAGGCCTCGGGTTCCTTTGAACAAACCCTGAATCTAGCCAGTTAAAAAGCTGTCATCCCATAGAGGAATTATGCTCTAATTTCAGGATTTTAATTTACAGCCAGTAAGTGGAGCTAAAGCTCCATGAGAGGCTATTTGTATAAGAAAATATATTATAAAAAAATTCTATTGGAACATTTTTTTTCTTCATCTTGTATCTATTTAACTTTTTTGTTTCACACAAACAATTGCACAGTGGGCACTCATATCATGATGTGTTAACTTTTCTGTTTCATCCATGAGTCACTGACAGAAGTCAAGATGGTTGCTGTATTAATCATACCTTTAGCAATATTCTATGCATCATCATCATCATCATCATCATCATCGTGATTTTTATTTGGCTAACCTTGCCCTTAGTTTACTACATTTTTACATAAAAGAAGTGCATTTCTAAGTAATTGACTCCCTCCCCTGCATAGTAGTAAAACTGTATTTTCTTATTTATGTAACTAATTTTTATAATTTTCAGGCATCTGAAGATTATGCTGTGCTAACAACAATTTATGCAAATATTTACTTGTTTACTACCATCAATATATATAGTATTTATATATAACATTCCTTAAACCTTTCCCCAACTATGATTAGGATTGGGGACAATGTAACATACTTGCAAAACCAAATTCAAGAGGAGCAATCAAAATAAGCATGTGGATGGTGATCTGGTAGAAACTTTGTACTTGCCCCCGGTGTTAGACCAACACTCTAACCACTACACCACGCGGGTTGAGACCTTTCACATCTATAGGATAAAGTAAAAGCAGCTTTTCATATCAACAGGCACTGGTTCAGAAAAAAGGGCAGCACATGTTCTGACAGTTGGATAAAAGGGACTGACTTAATATGGGCCTTAGTTAAGTATTGAGGGTATCATAGAAAATATTGATTTGCTCTTGAGAGCTGACCAAATCATTTTTATGCTACAAAGTGATTGTGGAGCAATTTGTGGCCACAAACATAGAACCTAGTTCATACAGAGTAGTGCCAGTTATGTTTTGGTTATACTTAAGATCTGTTTTGACCAATTAGTAAGAAGCCACAATGGTATCAGGTGCCCTTTCAGCTTATGGGAGACAGTGCTGTGCTAGTTACACATTGCTCCTCTTTGCTCTTCTCTTGCACTGCCATTGTTCCTGCTTCTGATCAGACATTTCTGGAAGAAGGCCCTGTTGCTTCATTGTAAAATGTTCCATTGTAATACAAGCACATGACTGATTACCTCTATGTATGAGAGAAGTAGAACATGCAGGTTGCTAGACAGCTTTGTTCTGGGGGAGCATCTGGAAAATGAAAGCAAAACCTCCTTGGCATTCAACAAGTCCACCTGCTCTGCCTGAGATATTATAATAAATGGGTTTGGCTCCTATTGCATAGCCTGAGTTTGGACTTGCCTTGAGCTGATATCAGTATATTTGTCTTCCTTCCATGGTGTAGTGCATAATTGAAGAATGAAACCACCAGTTCAAAATCTTGTATAGCATCTATATATTTAGAAGAGGGACTTTAAGTTTAGGCTCAAGAGAATTTAGGTAGTCCAGCATTAACCAGGTTATAGACACAGGCGATTGGCCAAAATTGTGAGCGTGATCACAGCACCTAGTTGTAACCAGAAAATTATCCATATAGAGAGCTTCTGTATTACAGATAACAGAGACAAAGACCCCCTCTAGATGGATTCCGTTTGATGCCTGGTTAGCCGATTATGTGCATAATCGCTGAAGCGCTTTATCGTAAATGCTTGTATGCAGGAGGTAATTGAGCGCACAACTGGTGGCCTTACCGGTTGCTTGAAATGCGCTTTACAAGTAGTTAATGCGGAGAATTGCTTGTTCACATAGGCAAAATGCGCTTTAACGGCCAGAGCAAAATAAAACTTGCTATTTAACGCGCATTCGATAATGCGCATAATCGAATAGATAACGCGCCTCAACTCCCAATTTACGCTCCACTCTTATAGAGGTAAAATTTTTAATGAGGCTTCAAAGAGCTTTAAACGTCTTGTGTAGAGGCAGCCTATAAGCTCTCCTAGCATTTGAGGCAAATGCTAGGAGTTACTCCATACCCATGGAGTTACTCAGGTGATCCATAAGAATCTGCCTACACTTCTTGCTCTAATTTCCCCCTTAATTGCAATCATGCTCTCTCTGTCTCTCACGCGCGCACACACACACACACGATTGGGTGAACTTTACAGTATTAAATACCACACCCCCAAAAAATCAATTCCACCATATATACATTCTCCTGCCCCTGAAATTTATGGATATTTTTTCAATTTCCCATCTTTGATTCCCTCCTCCCATCTTTGCATATAGAAATCCAATGCATGGGATCTTTCCAGCAAAAAAGCAGATTTCTTTACATAAATGACCCAGTGTCGGTCACATGAAAATAGGAAAAGAAAGAGGAGCTCCAAATCAAAGAATCCCCTATAATACCTTCTCTTAAATGACCTCTTGCATGGATATAGATGGGCCGATGTCAGCCAGTTACATCACTGTTACATATTCAGTTCGCTAATGAATGTTTGACTAATGATGAATTGTTGCAGTTACTTTACTTAGCATATATGTATGGTTAATGAATACGACACAGGGTGTATATGTTGACGAGGCTAATCTCCAGAAATGTTATTTTTACTTTTTGCCATTAAAACAGGATGTTTGTGTGCTATATGTCGTATAAAAAAGTACTGTTGCCACAGGACCTCATTCACATGCCTACGTGAACTTGCTTATGTACAAGTGTAATGACAGATGTGGGAATGAAAGAATCTCTGCCAGAGGTGTGGCATGCACAGTGTTTCAACAAAGTTGGCAATAGCCACTGGAGGTTGGTTGGTGGCTCTGACGTCAGTGGGGTGGTGAATCCGCTCTGATTGGTTCTGGCTGAAACCCAGAGTGGATTCACCACCCCACTGACATCAGAGCCACCAGCCTTCAGTTGGAATAGCTACTTCTGAAGTGCGCTGGGGGTGGATAGGTAAAATCACCATTCAGGTCCAAACTTATAGAGTTTGTGTTTTACAGATATTATTCTTAATACACACTCACACACACGCACGCTCATTACAAAAGAGAAAAATGGCTTGGTTAGTAGAACTCTCTCTAGCACATGGACCAGTGTACTAGTTCTAATAGGTCTGGCAGAAAGACATAAAAAGAATGGGGGAAATGAGTGTTTACCACATAAGGTGTGGAAGGAGGTGTGTTGGAAATGGTAAGGCAGGGGATTGGGAGGCTATAGGCACAAAGAAACTTTGAGTGCTGGTGAAAATGGAGGCTTGCAGGGAGAAGAAATGGACAGATTTAGAGGTGCAGAGAAAAGGAAACAGAGCATAAGTGGATTAATTACCTCATCTGAGAGTAAGGGGAACACAAAGGACTTCACTTCCTGTTTGGTCACAAACAATTGGGAAAATATTGTGGGCGAAAGCTACTCTCAGGTTTCCCAGCTTTTGTCTACACATCAAATGAAGTAACCATCCCTGCTAGATTATTGGTTACAGAATGTACAGTGCTGTCCACAGAAATCCAAAGGGAAGATTTTTGGATGGGTGATGATGGGGAGACAGAACAGAGGTTTAACTTTTATTAGGGACTCTGGAGCCACCACAATTTGGTTTAAAAATATAAGTAAAATGGAGGGCTTTAAAATGGAGCAAGAAGGAAAGGAGGCAAGGGAGGCAACTAGCGAAAACGTCACCTCAAAGGGTAGCAAAACAGTTGCATTTGGCTTGAGACCTTTGGTAGAAACTTTCTAAAGTTCTGGATTTCCTGCTTAACCACCACTATCAAACACAAGAACAACAACTCATACATAGGATGCAGAGTCCCCTGTATGGCACCAAAAATGGAAGTAAGGAGCTCACAGATGACCCCATGTCAAATGGAATCTGTCTTTAGACTCAAATGTCCAAAGCTATCCAGGGGGTAAAGCTTTCTGAGCCCTGATCCAGTACATTTGTCACAGCCAGGCATCAATCTAGTACACCCACAGCCTCAACTGATATTTCCCACCGATTTACAGACACATGTGTGGGTTAAATGACTGTATAAGGTAGGCATTTCAATGTCTCTGTAGTTCTATTTGAATAATTCCCTTTGATCTAAAGGGAGGTATCTGAAGGAATGAGTTTCCCTGTACCAGCCTGCCTGAGCAATTAGGTCTGCCAGGGATGCCCATCTTGGCTCACTGTCAGGGGAAGTAGATTGTATGTTGATGAGATAGGTGTCAGGTGTACCACAAGGCTGGAGGCCTTGTGGATTGTAAGTTGAAGTATTAGAGATTGTTTTAAGAAAGTCTGTTTCTCTGCAAGCTTATCTCTATCTCTGTTTGCGAGGTGTAGGGTGCAAATAAAGAGTCGAGACAAGAAAGTTGGGTATAAAATGGGCCACTTTTATTCAAGATCTGCAGAAGGGGGTAAAACCTATGCAGGCATCCTCTCTTGGCCTCTTCCAGGCCAAATCTTAGGAATGGGCGAATGATTCTCTGACCTCAAGGTGGCAGCACATGTTCGCCACCCCTTGGTCTTCCCCCATATGGGGTTGGGAGGCCTTCCTTTGTCACAACACCCGTGCTGCAGGGCTCCGAATGTGTGAGTAGAGTTGGCCTCAAAGGTAAACCTTATTCCCATGATCTGGTGCCACGGGACTCCCAGATGTGGGCCTCAGGTATTACCCTTTACCTCAACGGTTCCTGAGAATGTTCACCATTTGAAAAAGCCCCTAAGGATGCCCGCACCTACCGCCATGGGGACTGACAAGCCACTTGATTAGTCACTCCCTCCGCACTTGGCCTCTATCGCTTCCCTTAAACCCTTCTGCAGATCTGCCAAAAACAAATCGTTGCCACAGTCCGAAAGATGTACACCATCCGGACGATACAGCTCCCTCCGGGAACGCACAATGTCTGGATGTTGAATATTGACATCCCCATATTTGGACAATTCCTTAAACATTTTGGAATTAACCTTCCTGCGGGCATGCTCCAATGCCAGAGGGTTGCTACCCTTTCTCCAGGCAAGCCTGGGCAACAAGCATGACCACATGATCAGCACGCCCGGCCAACGCTGCCGAATGATTTCCAAATTGGCCATAGCTTGCAGAATCAGGGCCTTGCCTCTAAGCAAGCCCAAATCGTTCCCCCCAGATGGATCATAAGGATTTGCGGGGCGGGGGGACGGGGACAGCTGGCACGCTGATGAAATAGGGTGGGCAGGAGGCGCTCCCACCGCATGCCACGTCTGCCCAGCCATAGGATGGACGCGCAGTGACTCAACCCCAGCTGAGTTCCAAAGCTGGAGGAAGACGCTCACCGGCCAGCCCAAAAGACCATGCTGTGTCCGCATATGATCATGCTCACTGGGGTCAGCCTTCTCCAGGTATCTACAATCAAACATGGGCATGTCAGCAACCACAACAAACTGACTACTTCCCAGGAAACTTTCTAATATACGTCTTGAAGGCAGAGGAATGCCATCTCCCCATGGCTTGAATCTGTGTGGGAGAGAAACCCGCGCTGGCCGCCGTTGATGCGCCACCTATTCGGAAAGAATGAGTCCCAAACAGATCTGCTGGGAGACCCAAGTGCCTCAAAGCCTGCTTTGTCACCGACCAGAATTGATACTTGGTCAGTGGGGATCCGTCCAAATGACAAAAAAGGAATCCCGCGTCACTCCCCCTTTTCCCGAGGAATGTTCTCAGCGTTTTTACCGGGCATATTTCCGCCATTGGTGCGGGAAAAATGGCAATGTCCACCCCTGTCTGCCTTTGATCCATTTTAGAATGTCGCAACCTAATAGTGACTCCTGAGTCTGAGAAAGTAACATCTCTACACTGCAGTGCTCTGCCTGAGTTATCAGTTTTCGATGCAGCTACCAGTTCCGAAATCCTAAAGGTACCAAAGAATGCCGTCAAAGCGGCCGCATGAAAAAGCAGGGCTTCATAATTTGAAGAGCAAAGCTCAACCCAGGCCGTCCTTAGTCCCTTTAAAACCTCAGGAGATACTGGGATCCTCGCATCCGGGGCTCTTGGCAACATTCTAGACCAGCCCTTAATGGTACGCTTAACTCTCTCATCTGTGGTAGAATCAGCTACACCGCGGATTTTAGCCAAAATTGACAGAGCAGCTAGTTTGCCTCCTATGGTGCATGCCGCTAACCCATTCCTGCGCAACATCGCGCAGAATTGCAGTATCTGGTCAACCGGAATTGGCCTGTGCTCCCGTAAATTGTAGGTGGTCAGGAATTCCTGAAACTGCCTACCTGTCTTGCTATAGACTGCCCTGGTGCCAGGCGCCACAGACTGTCACATGGCTTGCACTATGTCAGCCCTCCAATTTCCCATAGCGTTGCTGGCATCGTTTCCGGCAGTGGCCGCGCCCAAGGAGCCAGTTCCCGGAACCTCTGAACCTGCTGATGCAATAAAGCGTCAGCGATATCATTCTTGATTCCAGGCACGTGCCGTGCCTTGAACCAAATGTTGTGCAACAAACAATGCAGCGCGAATGCCCTGATGAGCCCCATCACCCTGGGGCTACGCGAGGTCAGTGTGTTGATGACCTGCACCGTAGCTTGGTTGTCACACCAGAAGTGGACTACCGAGTTGGCCATTTCCGCCACCCAGATGTGTGTTGCCACACAAATAGGAAAAAACTCTAGGAATGTTAAGTCTCTGCAAATGCCGTTAGTCAACCAATCTGAGGGCCATCTCTCAGCGCACCACCGGTCCTGCCAAATTACTCCGAAACCCAGAGCGCCGGATGCATCGGAATGGACCTGCATCTCCGCCTCGAGAAGCAGGTCGTGTCACCAAAAGGACACACCGTTATACTTATTTAAGAATGAAACCCACATATTCAGGTCTTGCCGCATCTGGGCCGACACGCGGACCCTATAGTGTGGTGAGTGAAGGCCCCGCATGGCTGTGCACAAGCGCCTGATGAAGGCTCTCCCCGGTGTTATGACACGGCAGGCAAAATTTAAATGCCCTACTATCTCTTGTAATTGTAACAGTGTCGCTTTGTGTGAGCCAATCAAAGCCTGTATCTTATTGAGAAGCGTCTGCAACTTGTCCTGGGGCAATCTGCTGCACTGTGCCACGGAATCCAATTCGATTCCGAGGTACCGGAGGGTAGTAACAGGGCCTTCCGACTTTTCATGCACCAGAGGGACCCCCAATTCGCTTGCCAACTCCTGGAACTGCTGCATCAGGAAGTGGCATTGGTTAGATCCCCCTGGCCCAATGAGTAAAAAATCATCTAAGTAGTGAGTCATGTCCTCGAGTCCAGTCCTGTCTCGTAACGCCCATTCTAAGAATGAACTGAACCTCTCGAACATGGCACACGAAATGGAGCATCCCATGGGTAATGCCCTGTCAACATAAAATTGTTTCTTAAAACAGAATCCTAACAGATTGAAGTCGCCAGGATTGATGGGCAATATGCGAAACACAGATTTTATGTCGCATTTGCCCATCAACGCCCCCGCTCCACTCTTGCGCACTAATGCTACCGCCAAATCGAATGAAGCATATCTAACTGAGCATAAATGCTCTGGAATTGCATCATTCACTGACGCTCCCTTGGGGAAGGACAGGATATGGATTAACCTGTACTCCCCAGGTGTCTTCTTTGGCACTATGCCCAGAGGAGACACCTGCAGATTGGGGATAGGGGGGTTGTCGAAGGGGCCCAGTACCCTCCCAGAGCAGACTTCTTTATCAATTTTTTCCCGCACCACAGCTTCCATTGCCTGTATGGAGTTCTGATTATTCGTTATGGAAGTAAACCTTGGTCCACTATACAGAATCACAAAACCATTAGTAAAGCCAGCGTCTAAGTACGCGGCATCCTCTCTAACAGGATATCGAGCCAATAGTCGCCGAAGGGGTTCAAGCTGAACTGGACTGGAGCCCTTTGGGAGGTGGCTGTTGACTTGGCCCCTCCAGGTTTTTTGAAGTTAGATCCCCCCCGAAAGGAGCCCCTACCCTTCTTGCCGGATGGGCAGCTATGCGCGGGGTGGATGCCTCCACAAACAAGGCACTCATGCCTATATTTGCAGGGGGATCTCGTACAAAAACCGCGGGAGCTAAATTCCCAGCAGGGCGGGTGGAGTTGAACCCTCCGCCCCGCCGACCCACTCAAGGCGGTGGCGGGTTGAGGCCTCTCGAGGAGGTGACCGCTGTCGGCCCGGTCACCCAGACCCGGCTTGGCTGGTGTCATAAATTGCAGCCATAAGTCATTATCCTTGACATCCCACTGTAGGGTGCGGTTGAAGGTGGCCCTTCTACTGAAAGACTCCTCTTAGGCCAACCAGGCCCTGCCCTCGTATTCCCTATATGCCTGATAAATGATATCAAGGTATTTTGTGAGAATGTGACCTTTAGCAGGGAAGTGTTGTTGAACAACACCCATATAAATAAGGAAACCCGGCAACCAGTTTGCCCAGGTTCTGGCGACTTGCTTCTTACGAAGCTTCTTCGCCTCCCTCTCTGCTGTTTTATCCTTATCTGCACTCTCAGGTTCCCTAAATAACAATGAGAATATGTCTACGAACTCCCCTTTTAAAATCTTCTCCCTAGTCGCCGGCAATAAGTGGTAGCCCAATGGGGCTGAGGTACTCCCCGTGGGGATAGCCTCCCTTACCACTCCTGCTAGAGGGTCCCTGTGCTGTAGCATTGATGATGTAGCGGCACCCGCTGGGCCTTGCCAGACCTCGGCACATGCCGCTATTACAGATGGAACCTGCAAGGCGGACGCCTCCCCGACAGGTGTGCCGGCTGTTTCGCATGTTGCCCTGCTCTGTGTCTGTGGGGATGTTCCTGCTGATACTTCAGATGTCTCCCTGGTGTTACTTACTGTGCTACTGTTCGTCCCGACCGGGACTCCCAGGTTGGATGGTAAGGAAGAAGCCGTATCTACATCACTCCTGACGCTTACATTCTGCACCGGTCTGACTTCCCCCGGAGAGGATGGAAGCGGAGCGATAATGTGAGGCATACCCGGTAACGGACTACCCGTGTGAGATGTAGCAAATGTCATGCCGGGAATCCATGGGTACCGTCCCCAAGGCGGGAGGGAACTCATGGCCTGCCCAGGTGTAATCGTGGTGCTAGCAAGCCACTCACCTTGTCCCTGTGTTGGAATACTCAGGACTGCCGTTGAAGGAAGCGACGAGGGTCCTGTGTGTTGTCCCGGCGCAACCTGTGCATCCGGTGGCACCCCGGGTGCCTGGACATGCTGTTCGGACAAGTGGCTGGAAGAAGCCTCGATCACGTCCAGCCTAAGGACAATGGATGACAAAACATCGTCCAATTTTTGTTTCCTGGTCTGCCTTTGCGGCGTAAGCAAGGAAACGGACTGAACCGGGGCCGGTACACTTGGGGTAACACCCCTCTCTTCTTCCAACGCTTGCAAGCGTGCCAAAATTGCGGACAGGTCGGGGTTTACCTCCTCGTCGGAGGACAAGTCACCCCTAATGCTGGGCCATTTGGCCTGTGGCCGCGTGGCTTTCCCCTTTCCTTTCTTTCCCCCGAGACCCTTCCTTGGGGACATGATACTGATTAATACGCTGTAGCTGTCCCAATCCTGCACTCAACCACTGAATTAAAGGGCACGGGGCCCACGAGCCCTTTAATTCAGCACCTGCTGGTAAATGCAGCAATAATTCAGTGCGATGGCACTGCCCAGTGACTAAGCTAGAGAATTACTTGTGGATACAAACATTAAAGCAGTGCAATGGCACCACCCAGTGGCTAAACTAGGGAATTACTTGTGAATACAACAATAAGGCAGCGCAATGGCACCACCCAGAGACTAAACTAGGAACTACTTGTTAATACTGGAATAAGTGCACTGGCACCACCCAGTGGCTCAATTAGGAATAACCTAAAGAGGCCCCCTCGTAGGCCTAAGAAGGTGCAAGGCCCTATCGGACTCCCCTAAGCCTCTGCAGGAGGGGTATGCCCGACAAGTGTGGCTGCTCAGGACAGTCCCGCAGCCCAAAGGGTCACCGTGAGCCCCTCCCTACTGAGAGGGCCCAGCCCGTCGCCGCCTGCCCCCTGAAGGAGGTTAAGCAACGGTGGATTTGGAGGGACACCCCTCCGCACACCGTGCAAAGGCGCACGGGTTCAAACCCCCGCCCTGGGACCTGCAGCCCAACCAGCCTCCGGTGCGCTCCCGTCCACCTCCTAGTTCTGCCTGGAAGCGGCCCAAGTGCACAAACGCTGGACCAAGCGGCAGGCCCTGCAGCGCCTTGCCGCCGGCTGATGCCCACACCAGGGGAGGGGGTGGGCGGGAGACGCGGCGCACGCACCCCAGCCGAAGCCCAGACCAGCCACCGCGAAGCCCTTGTTAGCCGAGGTGGCAGGAACGGCGTGGCTGAGCTCGCCTCCCCGCCCCCTTGGGAGAGGATCAATCCCCCCCATCAGCTGCCGCCACCGGACCAATAACCCAGGCGGTTAAGTCTGCAGTTGGGCGCGTCCGCGCCTGTCCCTCATCCGGGAAGGGAGAGGAGGGGGGGGTGGCCGGCACACCCCTCAAACCTGGGGGCAGCATGCCCCGGAGAATTCCGCTGGCGCCGGGTAAGAAGCTCCGTCTCCTGATCGACACCGCCTCATACAAGGTAGGCCCGAATGGCCCTGCCGCCGCGCGCCTCGTCAGTTGAAAGGCGCTCAGCTCGCGCTTCGCCCTGCCGCAGTCCTGAAGCCAAGTTGCGCAGGGAAGAAGAGGGTGGGCAGGCTCGTTAGCCGGCTATTTAAGCCGCTCGGCCCTGCCCCGCCCAGTGGCACCATATGGATGCTCCAATCAGGAGCATCCCCCTCGGCTCTTCCCCCCCCCCCCGCAAATATCATCCCCTGCCCAACTGGGCTGGGGATTTCACTTCCCACGGGAGTTGCTTGCTGCGGCCTTGGATGTTGCTAGTTTCTGTGAGAACTTAGGAGGGTTTTGATAAGGAGTGGGCCAGTCTTAGAAGCTGTCACTCAGATTGTACCATCATCGTAGTGGGTGGAACAATCCCGCCCTGTTGGCACATGGGCATAGTTTACAGGTTAGAGGACCTGTCTGTCAAGTAGCTTTGAATAATATATAATAACTAGCTAGGCTGAAGAAAGGTTGCCTTCTAGAGATCATCTTTCGACGCTTGGCCTGAAACCCCTTGTGTTTGGATTCTACCTGTTTGGAGATTTTGGAAGCACTCTGCACATGCTCACTCACTTGCTATTTGGACTCTGGATTTCTAAGGATCTGTGCCATGGAAAGTACTGTGAGGCTTTTCATAGACTTGAACTTGTGTTTGCTGTGGATTGTGTGTGGGTATGGGGCCTGACTCAGGTGGCAAGAGAGCTTCCCCAGAGCTAAAGTACGTGCAGAGGAGTTCCTGGGCCTGAGAAGTTCCTTCCCTGTGATCATGCTTACCTTGTTCAGCTCAGTGTTCAGCAGGCTGGGCTGACTGGTGTGACTGGTTCTTGGTCTTTGTCTCTGTCCGGCTCAAGGCGGCCCTGTGCCTCGCGCACTTCCCCTCCCTGGGATCTTGTTTAGGCTCTGGCCATTGCCCCTGAGGAGCCAGCGTATGCGGCGCCCAGAGAAGCTCAAATAGCATAGTGGCTAACCCTAACTCTACCTTTCCCAAGGGCTTGCCTGAAAATTTCGTATCAAGAAAAGAGCCTAAAGTTTTCTACTATCGTTCAGCGTTAAGTGGGTGCTGAAAAATGTAACTGTCATGCTTTTGACCGTGTGATTTCCTCAATAAAAAGAAGTCTCACCACCATGAGTGTCTTGGGTCAGTTTGCCAGTTCATGAGAATGCCTGAGGGAAAGGGCTGGCTCTTGACAATAGGGCCTTCTCTGTGGTGGTGTGCCAACTTTAGAATGTCCTCTTCCAAGAGGTACACCTGGCATGGCACCAAGTCTACTATCATTCTGTGACCAAGATCCATTTGGTTATCTAGGTATTTATGAGTAGTTACTTGCTGCTGCAATGAATAGGACTGGATCTATGATTGATTATTTGTTTCATCTGCTGATTATTTAGGCTTATTTGTTGTATCTTCTAGTTTTTTTTTTTTATAATGTTGGTACGTCTCCTGGATTTTAATGATGGGTAGGATATAAATAGAGCTAATGAATGAACGGGAAAAAAATCTGAGTGGAGGAAGCACATATGTACTTACTTTGGCCTTTCTGCACCCATCTGGCCATTTTCTTGTTCCTGGCAGCCTTTCATGCTGCATCTTCTGGAACAAAATGGATTCTTGAGCCAAGGTGTTAGGGTAAGAACAACAGACTACTAGGGTAACATCAACAGACTACTAAGGACAAGTACATGTGAATAGGGAGACAGCATGTTTAAACTCTTCTGTAACAGTACATATGTATCATTCATGAATTACACTTTCCTAAGTTTTTTAAGGTAGGCAAGGGGAAACCCTTTTGGATGGTATGTCCCCACCCTGCACCCACCATTGCCTTGTAGCTACACATACTTTTAGTACTAATCTGAACAACCAGATTCATCTTTTGTTGTTGTGCCCACAGGTAACCTGAGTCCAATATAAGAAGCATTTCAGTGCAGGTGATTACTAATTTTTAATTTTTGTAAACCACCCAGAGAACTTTGGCTATGGGGTGGTATATAAATGTAATTACTACTACTACTACTACTAATAATAATAATAATCTCAGAAATATAATACTCAGGGGACTGTCTAAACATCTTCTAAACCCCACAGTGGCTGTGAATTGGCGCTGTGTCAGTGTTACCCTGACTTTTCCCAAAGGTAACTACAGCCCTTCCACCATGTGATCTTGCTCCGGGGTTGATTCAGGGGCAATCCTAGGCAGATCCAGGGTGGATGGAAACCCTTGATTGGTCACTGGAAGCTGGGCAGGGGGCAGGCCTAGTAAGCCGAATGGCAGCTGGAAAGCCCATGCTGCTTCCAGCCATCAGGATAACCCACCGCCACCCCGCGGGGTTTAGTGGAAAGTTGCAGCAATGCAGCGCTGTCAAGGTAGGGCCCAGGTGTTGAGACAAGTGTGAGAGCTTCTTGAATGTGACAATTGTGTGGGCTGTTCCATAAGCTAATGTCTATTTCAATTGTTTGGGGTTCCCAGGACGAAACTGATCTACATTTGCAGAGACATCATGTAGTGGATGATTACTGGGACTGTACCACTTCATTTTGCAGCTGGTAGATGAAGGAACACTCATCCTGATAATACAAAAAAAGTTCCCCACACATGAATCACTACCATGCCTGAGAGACATTTTGTAGCCAAAACTTTCGCTGTCATGCTAGTTTCTATTGCAGGCTGGTTTTTATTTGTGCATTTAAACTGATATTCTTCAGGCTGATATTGCAGAACCTTGGAAGCCTGTGGTATGTGACTCCTTTTCATGTATAAATCAGGCCTAAGGGATGTTTGCACTCCTGCAAAGGCTCAGTGGTATAATCTTTGCTTTTCCAAAGCTGGATCAATAGGCAGAACTTCCTTGTTAGGCTAATCTTTAACCAAAGATGCTTTTTGTGACTTGTGGTTAAACAGTTCTCTTTCCCCACCCATATCCATCCTTCATCCTGTTACTGCTGTAGGCTGCTGGGATGCCAACTGTATAAATGCCAGTCTCTCTCCCCTTCTCCATTTCATATAAGAATTGTTTATGAGCTACTGAAGCGTTCCTTAACCTTTTCCTGTTAATGAAATGTAATTTGTGTTGCAGGGTTTTGATCATCATATCAGCAAAGGCAGCTGGAATATGGTGTGCCATGCTTAATAATCAGGACGTTGGAGCTGACACAACATGAAATATGTTTACAATCAACGATCACTACTGCAAGGCAAACATGGATTTCTACTTAACTTTCTAAAATTTTGCTTCTCCTGGATTGGAGACCCATCATCTTTCCAACCCTTCCTTCATTTCTTCCAGAGAGAAGGTAAAACTAGAAGGAAAATGGCTAGTTCCCCTAAATATAGGAACCCATCATGTTATTAAGATTAGGCATTTTTTCCCTTGGGCTGGGAGAAGGATTTTCAGGTGATCAATCAGAAGCAGATTCTGATGCAGAAAAGACGGTGCCAGAAACATACCAGCCTGTACAAGGAGTGGGAGAAGTGACACTCATGGGCTCTTAACCAGCTGGGAATGAACTTTCGCCAGCCCTTATCTCTGAGGGTGTAAACAGAAGAATCAGTGTTCTTCCAAGGGGGAGGGCACTGAAAGCCTAGTTGATCCTAGAATCCACCACAGACTAAAATGGGTGGAGCAAAAGGAAGGTGAGAGAAGGCCGGCCCAGCTAGCTTCTCGCCAAAGGCTTCTTCAGAACCAGTCTCTCTGAAGTTAAAGTGTACAGGGAAAGGACTTTCCCTTTTTCTTGAAAGGACAATTGTCTCGCTTAGTTTGCATAATCTTGCCTAGAGAAAAGTTCCTAGAAAATTTGAGTCCCTTCAGGTGGAAGGAGATGTTTATTGCCTGAATAAAGCTTTGTGGATTACGTGGCAGACCTTTTTATTGTCTCCTAATAAAGCGAGGGGTGTTGTGAGACACAACATATGTCTCCCCTTACACTCCTTTCAACTTGGAAAAAAGAAGGGTATGGGAGACACGATAGAGGTGTACAAAATTATGCATAGTGTGGAGAATGTGGATAGGCAGACATTTTTCTCCCTCTTTCATAACACTAGAACCCGGGGTCATCCCATGAAGCTGATTAGTGGGAAATTCAGGACAGATAAAAGGAAATCCTTCTTCACACAGTGCACAGTTAAACTATGGACTTCACTACCACAAAATGTAGTGATGGCCATCAATTTGGATGGCTTTAAAAGGAGAAGACTCTCAATGGCTACTAGTTCTGATGGCTATGTGCTACAGTAGCAGAGACAGTAAGCCTATATGTACCAGTTGCTGGGAAATATGGGCAGAAGGGTGTTGTTGTCAGGAAATTGTGTCTGTTAAGGAGCACACCGTTAGCAAATGTATTATTTTGGCAATACCATTACTTGTCAGTGACAGAGTGGTGGACCTAAGTTCCAAATTTGTCTGTTCACTGGAATAGACACATTGAGTTTATGCAGCTGAAGCTATAAGTGCCCAACTGGCCACTGATACCATAGATCCCGTGGCATAGGGGGTGAAATAGATATTGCTCTTCAACTTGTTTCAGCAAAGATGTGAAGTTTCACAACATTCGTATTGATACACTCACACTCGTAAGAGGTAAGATACTTGCCTCTGGATTATCTAGGAGCACAATGTTAACACAAAAACACATTGTTATTATTAACTGCAACAAGTACCATGAATTGTGCAGGGATGTCTGGGGAAGCCATTTGGGGGTGGGAGCTCGATGAGCTTTAGTCAGCTCTTACCCCCCCCCCCCCAATCCCAGACTTAAGCTCACTTCTTTGTGAGCTGGCCTGGTTTGATCTGCATCGAGTCGGATCAATTTGCAGGTTTGTTTTTGTTTTTTTATGTGTAAATTTGCAAACAAAAAACCCACCACCCTGGGAATGTTTCTAAATTTTGGCAACAACCCCCTGGCTAGGTTTGCAAATGCAAGCCAAGTGGGGGATGCCACAGGAATCCTTTGTGCCCCCCAAAAGAGCAGATTTACTGGTGACTGACATGCCAGGCTTATATAGCCTATTGCTAAGCTCCACCTAGCCAGATCCAGATCCAGCGTATGTCTGCATGCTAATGCCTATGTGTCCCACACCCTTCTGCAGGGTTTAGCACAATGCTTGGAATCCAGGGAAAGGAGTAGTAATTGGGTGTACTAGGTTTCAGAACAGCTCTGTCTGTCCTCCTTTGATGGTGATCAATACTGGCCTCTAGGCTCTATATCAAAAAGAAGTGATCTAAAAGAAGGGGGGAGCTACTTCTGTGCTCAGTGAATGTAACAAAAATGTGGCCCTTTAGGGACTTGAAAATCCATCATTTTCATTCATCTAGGGAAAACTCTAACTATGGGGCAGATATGTAGTGGCTTATCCTGTCATAGCAGTGCCATTTGGGCTAGATCTACACTACTGCTTCATAGCAGTATCGAAGTGCACTGATGACTGATGGGGCGCAATCCACATTCGGTATACTGCTTTCATAGTGGTTATTTCCTGCTTTTTATTCCACATTCGTAATGATTTGACACAAGGTGTAGATCTGGCCTTATTAGCCTTCCCTTTCAGCTATAGCAGGATGTAGAACCTCAGGCCCAGGGGCCAAATCAGTCCAGCCCTCCAGGTTTCCCCAGATGGCCACACCCTTTACCACACCCACTGATCATTTGGTGGTTTCCTGGCTTTTGTGCAGTTTTTCCTCCATTGTCAAAGGATGAAATGCTTCTCCTAAGACTTACTCAAAGCAAGAGCTTTAGGCCACAAAAGCTTTAGGCCTATGCCTGTTTAGGGAAAAAAAAAGTCCTACAACTGTCAGCATGCCCCAACGACATGGCTAGCTGGGGAATACTGGAAATTGTAGGACCTTTTTTCTGGAGATGCCCCTTTTGCCATCAGCCACACCCACCACTGTGGCCTCCAAGAACTTTTTTTGAATTCAGCCCTAAGGCCGAATGAAGTTCAATATTCCTGAGCTACATGTTTAAGTTGGGTAGGATCTGCACTACTGTTTTAAAACAGTTTTTAAGGGTATTGACAACTATTTGGGCCCAGGGCACATTACATAAACTGTTTTCAAAGCATCATATCCTACTTGGTGTAGATCATGCTGTTCTTCAGGCCTTTCCAGGAAAATCCAGAGATTTTCAAGGAAGGCACACATTTTGAGCCTCTCTGCCAATTTGCTGCCAAGTAGTTTGGAAGCTGCATGTGTGCACAGTTCCAAGAAGTGACAGTCACCTCAGAAGCATCATTTTTAACCCATCAAGGGCAGGATGTATAGCTGGCAAGAAAGGAAAACTTATTGTTTGTACAGACTGCAGCACAGCAGAGAGTGAAACCTGCTATCAAAATGGAAGAATGGATGGCTAGACCTCTGAAGTCGATCAAGGTCTCCTAAAGATCAAGTAGGCTTTTCTCAGAATACAAATGTTCTGTTGATGGATAGGGAGAGGAAATTGTCTTTGCCCCTAAAGGCACCCACACCATCACCCACAAATTGCCAATGAGAGAACCTGTGAACCTATTTCAATGATGAACTTATTTCATAGAGTAGTGAAAATGTGTGGTCATCTAGCAAAAGTACTCCTGTACACACACTATATCTTTGAGATATGTCCAAAATTATGAGAGAGAGAGAGAGAGAGAGAGAGAGAGAGAGAGAGAGAGAGATCTGACCCTGAATGGGAATGATTTGAGCCAGTGTGCAACAGGAAGCCTGTTTCCTACTGCTGGAATTTATGAGTAAATGTCCTTGTTGTTGCTCTGTCATGTCCATGGGTGAATCTGAAAGTTCATCACAAATGGGAAATAAAAGAGCACTAAATATTTAATGCCAAAAAGTTAAATATTATCATAAAAGTAGTTTAATATAAATGGCTTTCAGCAAATTCATATCCATATTTCATGACCGAAATGGTTGGCTGCCTTCTAATGTTTGCATGCAATTAATTTTAATGGGTGTGTCACATTAATTCTTCCCTCTTCATACCCAAGAGACCCTGGTCCCATCAAGAAAGCAAATAGCAGGACATCAAATGTCACCAGTGAAGGAAAGGTGAAGCTGTGCTCTGTGTGTAGACCTGAAAATGACAAGTTAATAGGCGACTGATAGTTTCCCTAATACGTGGAGAGCAATTACTGTGCTTATGTGGGGGTGGCTGAGGGCTGGCAGGGCTTCTTATGTAACGCGAGGAAATGTGGTCTTACAGCCATTTAAATCAATCTGAGTATCTTGGTTGGCTTAGTCTGCCTTTTATGGATTTCCAGCCAACATTGCAAGTGCTTTGCCATGTGAATTGCTTTGCCCTGTAGCTCGAATCTCCGAGGAGGTCCTAACAGTGGAAAGAGAAGAAAAATTGGATCCCAGTCTTGAGCACAAATGAAGTATATACGATATATGCGTATGCCTGACTGAGGCCTTGTCCTTGTTTCCTTATCTTCTCTCTCTCTTGCATGCCATAGATCTTACTGAACCATTATTGTAAGGGCACTTCGTCCTTGGCCACTGGACTAGAAAGCCCTGTGATCTGATCCAGCAGGTCTTTTCTTAAGCTTTTAGGAAGCATGCTTACATATCTAAGTGGCTTCTGGTTTGCTTATTTATTTGTTTATTTATGTACTTTTCATTAGCAATATTCAGATGTTGCCCAACAAGGAAGTTATCCAGGCCGATTACAATAACAAGATAATTACATAGTGTAGTAAAGTATAACCATCTTGCCCTTGGTCTGATAACCTGGGTTCAAATTCCTGCTCAGCCATGAATTTTACTTGGTAACTTCAAACCAGTCACTTTTCTCCCTCTCTCAAAATGCTTCCTGAAGAAGGATTTTTGTTTTGCTTTTGCACTGTCACTCTGTCTCATTCACAGAAATGTACAGTAGGTCTAGATGTTGTCACGTTCCAATTGTAACCCTCTCATGTTTTCCCAACACTTCTTCTGTCTTTTTCCTTGTTGTGGAAAATCAGTTAAGGGAAAGAAAAGAAACGATGGAATTATTGCATGAGGCCTTCTAACTGGTAGTGTTAGGAGCCTTCTCTGTGGAAGCATGCTCACTCTCAGCCTAACTTACCCCAAAGGACAGTTTTGAAGTGGTAGAACTCCATGTCTGCCATTTTGAGCTCCTCAGGAGAATGTAATAAATAAACAATTGACCTTGATTAATTTTCTGTAGTTTCCTTCCTGCCTAAATCAGCAAAAACAATAGAATTGGCAAGCATATGTTGGACTGAAGTGTACGGATAGTGGGTTGTGTTTGCTTTGTAGGTGGTCACAAGTCAGACCTTCTGAATCTGCTCAGCTGAGACCAACTGCCATTTGGCTTCTCGCTAGCCACAACTGTCTCCGAAAGCAATCTTCCACCTGATCATTATGTAACAGTATGAAAGAGCTTATTTCCGAGTTTGCTTATTTTGCTCTTCCCTCCTTATTCTGTTTTCGTTTGGTGTCATATCTCTTAGGGCTAAATCATAGAATAGTAGAGTTGGAAGGGGCCTATAAGGCCATCGAGTCTAAGGCCAGATCTATGCCAACCAGGATATGACACTTTGGAAATGGTACATGAAATATGTCCCGGGCCCCAACGGTTGTCACTACTGTTATAAACAGTTTTAAAGCAGTAGTGTAGATCCTGCCCAAATGCAATGTTACACGGGCAGAAAGCTGGCCACTTGAGCAACAAGAGTTTCCCTTCCCCTCCACTTCCTTCCAATCCCCTGCACAACCCCCAGATCTGCTCTGGAAGGTACCCCAATCTTTTGGAGCAGATTTGGGTCATGTGCACGTGGGCTGTGGGAGTGGGGGAGGGGAAACTGGATTTACCAGCAGTGTCTGTTCCGCTGGAGAAAGGATACCAATTTGATATCATTTCGAGATTGTAAACCATTCTATTAAACTATTCACCACCTCGAGTGCTTTCACAGAAAGCAGGCTGACCAGATAAAATCCAGGTCAGGGTTCCTGTATCTTTAACAGTTGTAGAGAAAAGGGAATTTCAGCCAGTGTCATTTGTATGCAATTAGTTCCTGGTGAAATTCCCTCTTCATCACAACAGTTAAAGGTGCAGGCACTATATTAGAGTGACCATATACAAAAGAAGGCAGGGCCCCTGCAACTTTAACAGTTGTGATGAAGAGGGAATTTCACCAGGAACTAATTGCATACAAATGACACTGGCTGAAATTCCCTTTGCTCTACAACTGTTAAAGTTACAGGAGCCCTGACCTGGATTTTATCTGGTCACCCTAACAGAAAGGCCATATGTAGTAACTAACAAACAAACAAAGCTGCAATCCTATATGCACATACCTGGGTGTACGTCCTACTGTCTACTTACTTCTGAATAGACATGTATAGAATCACTATATTAGTTGTGGAGGCCTGGATTAGACAAATGGAGGGAGGAAGGTAATAAAATGGGACCTTCGTGTTCAAAGTTAGTAGAGCCCAACCATAATTTTGGGGGATGGGACAGTACAACTTATAACATGGGACCCACCCACCCACATACCATGAACCTATCCCAAACAGACAATCTCATTTGTTTAAATTCCTTTTGTGATCTCCTTCCATTTCTGGCTGCCTGATTTGTATCCATAGCCAGGCATGGTAGTGTAATATAGTATCTGTGTGAACTAGACTTTGCTCACATCTTACCAGCAGGACTGGCTCCCACTGTCCCTGGGATCAGTGTTCCTGATTATTATGGTAATTTGCCCCTCTCACTAGCTGTTTCTTCTTCCTGCACACAAGGAATTATGGTTCTGGCAGTTCTTGAGAAAGCATAAGGAAGCACAGATTTCTGTCTCTCAAACTACAAGTCCTAGTTTAACTGCACAACCACACCCTCTCTGTTCTAGAGAAGGAGCTGGGCCAGGAACTTGCTGATCAGAATGTTGTTTGTTCTTCTCTAATATTGCTGCTGACTTGGTTCCAGGAAAGCTCATAAGGTCTGGATGATAGATACATAAATGGAACTAACTTTGCATAAATATCTTCAAGCAACTACAAGTTAGCCTCAGTTCCCCCCCACCCCCCAATGCTTGGGACCTGAAAGTCAGTATACTCCTAAGTAACAGCTGCTGAAAGAAATAATGAGGGACAGTAATTACTTCTAATAAGCTAACAGTGATTTCTGGCTGGCCAATATGGGAAATAGAATGATGAACAGAAAGGTGTCAAGTCATATCACTAAGTTGTGCCAAAGCTCTCTCTCTCTCTCTCTCTCTGGTCCCTTCTACAAGGATTCGCTTTTGCGCCTGGTTAGGCGATTATGCGCATCATCGCTGAAGCGCATTTACACCTAATATCTCTGCACGAGAGGCGGCGAGAGGCGGCGAAGCGCATTAACGGATGACCAAAATGCGCTTTCCAAGTAGTTAATGTGCATAAGCGCTTATTCACATAGTCAAAATGCGCTTTAACGGCCGGAGCAAAATAAAACTCGCGATTTAACGCGCATTCGATAATGCGCATAATCGGAGAGATAACGCGCCTCTACGCCCGATTTGCGCTCCGTTCTTGTAGAGGTAAATTTTTTTAAGCGCCTTGAAAGAGCTTTAAACCTCTCTTGTAGAGGCAGCCTCTCTCTCTCTCAATTAAATTGGGGTATTCTGAAAGACCCCTCAAGAATAACTATGTTACTAAGGATGCAGAAAAAGGTCCTACAACTCTCAGCATGCCAATATTTATAGAAATAAATAACAGTTAGACACCCCTCCCCCCAAAGATGGAAAGGGGATCCAAAACCGCCCAATGATAGCTGAGCATTATCAGTAGACACAGAATGCTGACTGACTGCAAGGACATTTTGTAGCCTGAAAGAAAGAACAAGATGGCGCCCCCCTGCCATTTAATGTACAAAAGCGGACTGGACTGGCAGCTGACTCTTCAATGCTGGTGATGGGACTGCATCCTCCTTGGCACCTGAAGGCAACAGAGTAATTTAGGGGACACGGAGCAGCTTCATGGCACACAGGTCTCTCCTTTAACTTATAGGCTGACCATATGAAAAGGAGGACAGGGCTCCTGTAACTTTAACAGTTGTAGAGAAAAGGGAATTTCAGCCAGTGTCATTTGTATGCAATTAGTTCCTGGTGAAATTCCCTCTTCATCACAACAGTTAAAGGTGCAGGCACTATACTAGAGTGACCATATACAAAAGAAGGCAGGGCCCCTGCAACTTTAACTGTTGTGATGAAGAGGGAATTTCACCAGGAACTAATTGCATACAAATGACACTGGCTGAAATTCCCTTTTCTTTACAATTGTTAAAGTTACAGGAGCCCTGTCCTCCTTTTCATATGGTCAGCCTTCTTTAACACCTTGTTGCTGCCTCCCAGCATCTGCTGCCTGAGGTGACTGCTTTACTGTGCCTAATGGTAGGACTGACCCTGCTGGCTGTTGTGGGTGGATGGATGGGGACAGGAGAGGGGGAATGAAATGGAGTATCCTGGATGAGGGCATGGCTTGCTGGTGGGAAGTCTCAAACATGTGCACTTCACATTGCAACATTTTGTTGTGGGTTCCATTTGGAACTTTAAATTATGCAACTTTTATGTTTGTTTACAGCGCTGCCTACTTTGGTGCCAGTTGTGAAGTTGCTTCATCTTTGTTTGCTTCAGTTTCTCCAACATTAACACAGAGAAGATGGGGGAAAGAAGAGGGGAGGAGAAGACAGTTCACTTCCTTCAAATCTTTTACTCTGAGATCAGTTCCTGATTTTTCTTTACTGGAACTCTGCAACTAAGCATTGGAGTGAATTGCAAGAATTCCCCTTTGATACCTGTGGTCAACAACCCTCTTGAAGATCCATGGTGTAATTTTCCTGCATGGGAACTTCAGAGAATGCTCCAGTTTAAAGAGCTCATCACTTTTAGCTTCAGTTTGCAAGAAGTGATTAAAACAGAATAAGAACTAATTATCAGAGGTAATTCTATGGCTTTTAATTTTTTTTATGTAAAAAATGGGTTTAGTTAAACCTAGACAAATTCCAAAGAGTGTTTTAAGCCAATAAACTTTATTACCATTTTACACTTGGAAAAGTAGACAAAATAAATAATGATAAGCTGTTGTTTAAAGGTAAAATGGGATCTTTCCCCCCTTAATTGGAGGAATTTGCACTTCAGTACTATGATGACTAGCATCCAAGGAAAGTATGAGACTAGGGTTTGTTAATGTTTTACTGGTCTCCACTCCAGTGTCTCTTAACACTTTAGCACGGGGGGGGGGGGTAACCTGTTTTGGACCAAGGGCAAAATTCGGAGTTAGGCCACTAGTTGGAGGCTGCCTCCTGGTGGGGATAGGGCCATTTTTTCCTGTTTTTCCCCTTTAATCACCCCCACCCAGATAAAACAGAGGGTGCTTCCTGATCCTGACTGACTGCTCCTGATGCTACCAGTCAAAAGGCTATTTTGTCTTGCCTTTAACAGATTTTTTTTTATTTTGTGGGGGGGGGAAGAAAAAAGATGGAAGAAGTGGTGGGAAAATACAAGAGGATTACAAATGGAAGATATTGTCATCTGGAACTCCTGTAAAAATATAGATATCTGTGAATGAGACAAAACAATTGCACAATAAAAGCCTTGTCTGGAATCATCTTGACAGACCCCAAGCAAAGAATAACATTTTTTTTTTAAAAAAAATGTATGTTCTAAATTTTTCTTTGATCTCCACCCCACATCCTCAGAATTAGCAAAGTTGTTGAGCTTAAATCAGCAGCTGCAGAATGAGCAGGAAGGCGAGCAGCCTCGGATCAGGGCTCTGCAGCTGGGTCTGTTGGGTTTTCTATGGAGGTGCAGTCAGTAGCAGTGAGGGAGGTATTTACTCTGTGGTTCGCCTTTTAGTGTGGAGGAAACAAGCAGGGCTTAGGGCAATGTTTGACTGTAGCACTGACCACAGTTCAGTTCAATGGGTTTTCTGTGGCACCAGAAAAATGGTGGTGTATTGGATTTGGTTTCAGAAGAATGACAAGAAGTTGGGTGTGAACTCACACAGTCATATGTAGCGTTTAGTCTAGGCTGACCATATGAAAAGGAGGACAGGGCTCCTGTAACTTTAACAGTTGTAGCGGAAAGGGAATTTCAGCCAGTGTCATTTGTATGCAATTAGTTCCTGGTGAAATTCCCTTTTCATCAAAACAGTTAAAGTTGCAGGGACCCTGCCTTCTTTTGTATATGGTCACTCTAGTATAGTGCCTGCACCTTTAACTGTTGTGATGAAGCGGGAATTTCACCAGGAACTAATTGCATACAAATGACACTGGCTGAAATTCCCTTTTCTCTACAACTGTTAAAGTTACAGGAGCCCTGTCCTCCTTTTCATATGGTCAGCCTAAGCGTATGTATACTTATTTGGTAGAGCAGTTCACAACTATTATGAAGTTAAAGTTGGTTTTCATAGTTGCACAGTGAAGGTCAGTGCTTTTTGGTACTAACAAAAGTTAGATGGTAAAAGTTAAATACTAGCTGTTTTGAACAGCCTGTACTTTCCTTCTGATAAGAATGCTCCTTTCTCTGCTGTGAGAAACTTTGTTTCTTGCCAAAAAATTAAGACCCGCCCCCTTTCTTCTCCTTGGTGAAGGGAGGTGTGTGTGTGTGTCTTGTGAAAGTCTTTAACTCTGTAAGACAATCCTGGGCAGATTGGTCTGCTACCTGTTCTCACCTGTTCCTTAGTGAAGAAAATCAAGTACACAATGCCCAATCATGTGCTTGACAGAAAGGCAAGATTGGCCCTAAGACTGAAACACAATGCAGAGTTTAATAACATCCTCTCTATCAGAATTGTCTTGCCTCCATTTTCTGTTTAACATTATGCCTGAGCAAGACTTAAGAACATGCATATGCCACATTGTAAATAATAGTTGATTCAAGCAATAATATAGTTTTACTCTCTCTATTTGGATTTCCTCTTTTTGTACTGCTGCAATAGGAAAAGGGGAAATTTCCACCTTCCCCTGGCTTCTATGGAACTCTTAAAGGTCTGGACATGGCAACTTTAGAAGTGAATGCATGGCAATATTCGTCATGTATTATGGCACAGAGACACTCAGAAGCATCTATCTATCTATATGCAAAAGAGCTGCTAAAAAGGATACCATGTGCTCATTGTTCAAATGACAAAGTGGAAAAAAAGAAAGAAAGCCTAATGCTTCTGTTGTTCCAGCCACCAGTTTCACAAACCCATCAGGGACAGCACAAGAAGCCTGGCTGGCTGTTTTCTATATTATCTCCTAACAGGTGAACAATTAGTTAATTGGTGCTGCTAATTACAGCATCCATTAAGCATTCCCTGGTGGCAAGTTTACCCTCCCCATCCATATCATTGAGACATTCCAGCTAGAATTGTTATACACAACTGGAGACAATGGCCTGGTTCGGACGACACAATAATCAACAGAGGGGGGAGAATCAATCATCAGTTGTGTTGATTATCGAGTCATGTGGAGGGCAACATACAACACACACACAACTGACGGTACACTATTTCGGGTAATTAAACAATGGAGAAAAACAAAGGGCGGCTGCATTGCTTATCCAGAGACCCGTTGATTAACATGTTGTGTGGCAGGGTGCATGCGCTAAGTTCGTGCGTCAAGTGCGTTACTATACAAGTCCATAGAGGCTGCCAGCACGAGTGGCCAAACGGAGCCCGGCTACTCCTTCACATCCCCCAACAACTTGGTGCTATCGGCATAGAAATTGAGGACGCCCTCCTCCTCGTGCAGCTTTCGCGGAGCTCACCAAAGGGACGGCTTCGGAAAGCATTCACTCCGTGCGGCTGCGATGGCACTGGATTCTCTCAGCGCTCTGAACTGGGAAGTGTTCAGCATCCAAGCACAACCGCAAATCCCCCATCCACTCCATGGGGGCAACACACAGGGCTGCAACTAGGGAACCAGGGGGAACAGGTGCACAACTCTCGTCCCAAGTCTTGCCACTCAAATAAATCCAGGTGCCCAGGAACACGGGGCGCCGGCTCACCCCTCAGCATAGCTCGACCCAATTCCCCCGATTGCTCCTCTGAAGCTCCCCAGCCTCCATGCCCCTTGCTCCTTCTCTGCAGGAACAGGCAGCCGGTCAGGCGAAGCGCCGCCCACTCAGCCCCCCTTCTTCCACCTAACCTGGCCGGACGGTGCACACTGGCTCTGTGCTTCCCCAAAATGGGCGGAATGGGCAGTCAAACGGCGTATGCAGGCATCCCACCTCCAGAACCTGCTGGTCGCGCCAACTGTGGATGTTGTGTGAAATACGAAAGAATGCATAACACTCTCACGGCCATGCATCTACTTGCTTCTATCCACCCCTCCTGTCCCCACTTGTCAGGGCAACTTCCCATAACAATCTCCAGCTCCCTAGCCTCAACTCGTCCCCTGCCACACAGGACGCCTACATCTAGGTGAGCCCTATAGGTAATCACCAACACCATAAAGCAGCGCCACCAGCACCATGAATCCAGAGGCCGAGGATATCCCTCACAGCCAGCCCAAGGGCACTGGGTCACAACCCCATGGCTCGGGCAGCAGCCAGGAACTCCCTGGAAGACACAGAGGTCTGCACTGGTCTGAGGCAGAGATAGGGGCCTTCATTGAACTGTGGGGTAGCCCTGATGCCCACAGCATCATGGCCACATCCAGGCCTGACCAGCTCTACCCATGGCTCTCCAGGCAGATGATGGCATGGGGATATGACCGCAATGCAACACAGTACAAGGACAAGCTGCTTGGGCTCAAGAGGAAGTTCAAGGAGATTGTCACACACAACCACAGAAGCGGGGTAGAGCCACACACCATGCCTTTCTACGATGAGCTGGCTTGCTTGCTGGAGGAGCATCACGACATTGTGCCAGGATACACGGTGGGCAGTGGCATTGCACCAGCCATACCACCCCGCCAGCGACAACCTGGGCCAAAGCCTAAGGGCTCTGTCGTGATGCCACCTCCACACGACCTCTCCAAGAGTGCCCACAGAAGGCCCTCCCCTCCCCTCCACACACCAGCACGCCATTGGAGAGGGGGCAACCTGACCCCTGGCCACCCTTGCTCAGGGCAATGAGCAGGGCCACTGGATCTATCAGCCTCTCTCTGCTGGCAAACTTTCCACCTGTGGTGGCCAGGATTGCCCACTCCTCTAGCAGCACCTCTCCTGCCACCGTCTCATCCAGCACCAACAGCCCAACATCATTCCTCAATCTGTTCTATGCAGAGCTGCAGATACAGGCAGAGCGCCCCGAGCCTCTAGTGCCAGAGACTCAGCAGAGCGATGATCTACCAGGGACCTCACACCCACAGCTTCGGCTGAAGAAGCAGCCACCAGCTGGAGCCAAGGCTGGCGGGCTTGGCATGGGTCTCAGGGAGGCAGTATGGGCAGCTTTCCCTAAAGATATGTGGGAGGAGCTGGAGGTATGCCCAGAAGGTATATCTGCCCACCCTGCCCAGTACATCACCATCCCTGCCACTGAGCTCGCATCCCAAGTGGACATGGAGGGCAGACACTCCATTCTGGAGGGGTTTGATTGGCGCATCCTTGAGGCCATTACAGAAACCGAGCCTGTGACACAGGAGGTGCGAGAGGAGATGGAGCAGCTCATGGGTGTCCAGGTGGGCGATGTCCTGGACCTCGAATTGTTTCCTTCCCAGGAAGAGCTCCAGAACATCTTTATGCAGCCCAGCGAGGAGTTGCCGAGATGAAGGAGGAGAGGGTTCAGGAGGCCGACCGCCTAGCTGCAGATGTGGAGGAGTTAGAGGGCCCTCCCCAGTAGCAGGATGAAGAAATGGAGGAACCCCTTGAAGAGGAGCTGCCGCTCCCACCTGCTGCCGAGGAAGAACCAGGCCCAGCTGAACAAGCCTGTCTCCTGACCAACGCTCAGGGGTGTGCCTGTCTTTGCAACAAGTGCAAGGCAGACCAGCTGCAGGTGGCAAAGGACCTGGTCACGGCCACAGAGGTGGCTGGAGGAAGAATCCATGAGCTATTCACACACATCATGGGCGAGGAGGAGAGCAGAAACATTAAGGAGTGGGTCCTTATCGTGTGGGCAACATGCCTGGACACCCAAACCATGGAAGGATGCTCTCAGGCCATACGGGAGTCGGGGCAGGCTGTGCGCTGTGACCTTCTCGACCATGTCAACGGGATGACCGAGGCCATGGCAGCACCGATGCCATCATTGAACGAGGCATGCGTGAGCGCATGGCTGCCATCGACCGCCAAACCAAGGCCATCAGGGCTGTTGCGCTGGCCTTCCAAGGAGCCTACCATGGTGGACAACAGCCAGCCCCCTACATGGCTCCTTATAGATACCTGTTGCCACAGCAGTACCTGCCTCTTCCTTCTGGCCCTGAATACCAGCCCCCACGACCGGCGATGCCTGCACCAGGCACCTCTGGGACAGGACGGGGAGAGACCAGAGGCCCTGGTCACTGACACTCAGGAAGCCTGCCCAAGCGTCCGTGCAGCATCCTGCTCAACTCAGAGGAGGAGGGTGAGCATGGGTCTGGGGCCACCTTCCCACACGATCTGGAGTAGGGCTCGATCAAGTGTGCTCCCCATGTCCCTTCTGCTGAGATGCCTCTGCAGTACATATTCCCCATGCTTGTGCCAGGCACCGTTATCAGCTTCAGAAGTGTCATCAGAATGAGCAGCGTTCCTTCCCCTCCCTCAGTAGTGCCCTTGCTTTTTCATGGAGTGCCGCTGTTTCAGGGGTAACCCCCCTATTCTGGCCTCCTCCTTCCACTCCCCTCTTGGCCAGGTGTGCAATAGACATAACAATGTAGCCGTGTAATCTTCCCACACTGCCGAACTGGCTCGGCCCATGCTGGCCATGGTGCCGCCTCCTCCATAGTCCTGGCCTGCTCCAGCTCTGGCACGCCCACTAGTCCTCTCGATTTGGCCTCCCTCCTTCTGAGCACACCAGTGCCTATGGTAATGTCCTGGCAACAACTTGCTATGGTTGGCCTGGAAGCCGCTCTCCAGGCAGCTGCGACTGCTAATGCAGATGGCGATGAGGAGGATGCCCTGCATGCCAGGCAGAGGTGGCTGGGTGGCACCATGCCCACTGATCTTCTGTTCAGGGACGATGCCAGGCACTGGCCCTTTGGTGCTGCGGTGTCCCTGCCCACTTTCCTGGCCACCCTTCTGCCGTTGCTGCCTACCAATGAGGCTGGCACAGTGACTGAAGGGCTGCTGGGCAGGGAAACGCCCTGGAAGCCCTGCACTGGATCCCAAGTCTGGCAACAGCTGATGATCTCCTTGAGCAGCACAATACAGTCCTCCGCAGGGTGCTTCCGCAGATGGATGCTGTGTGGGCAGAGATGCAGAATTTAGAGGACTGGGATGAGGCGCATTTCTGTGGGAGCTTCCGAATGTCCTGCGTGACGTTTGATCTGCTGGTGGCTGAGGTGACCCCGTTTCTGCGGAGGGAAGGCACCGTGAAGCAGGGATCGATTCCAGTGTCCTGCCGCCTTGCATTGATGCTGTACAAGCTGTCATTCAACATGGGCTACCCACCCCTCTCCATGATCTTCGGGGTGGGCAAGTCCAGTGTGTGCGAGATTTTCTGGGAGAACGTGCGCGTGCTGAATGAACTGTACCTCCCTGACATCATCCGGGTTGGGGGCGAGAAGAAGAACATGTGTTGCTTTCGGACCCTTGGCTTTCCACTGGCAGTGGGCGCGCTGGATTCTACCCATGTGCGCATCCTGCCCCCCCTCAGAGTGATGAGTACTACAACCGCAAGCATTACTACAGCATGGCTCTTCAGGCTGTGGTGGATGCCAAGGGTAGGTTCCTGGATGTGTTTGCGGGGGTGTCTGGCCGGAGCCACGATATGGTCATCTTCTGGAACTCCCCCATGGTAGACAAACTGGCAACAGGGAGTTTCTTCTCCCCTGGCCCTGCTTCCGTGTGTGGACATGCTGTGGGCCCTGTGCTCCTGGCCAACCAAGCGTTTGCCCCTCAGCCGTGTCTGATAGCCCCTTACCGCTACCCGTGAACACCCCTGCAGAGAAAGTTCAATTATTACCCCTGCCATGCCTGCCTACCCGTTGAGAGTGCCTCTGAGCACCTGAAGGCATGTTGGCGTTCCCTGTTTAGCTTGCTTGACCTTCAGTCTGACATCATCCCAGATGTCATCGTGTGCTGCTGAATTCTGCACAACATCTGTGAGTCTCGTGGGGATGTGTTACTGGCAGACCCCCATGACCGGCCACATCTGGGGGATGACAACAATGCCATTCCTGTGGATGGGAGGGACGTGGCTCCCTTGCCGCAGCACCTGAACCTGGCTGGAGAGTGTGGGGCACGTGCAGAGGCGGCGCGGGTGCGTCAAAAGATTGGGGTGTGGATCTGGATGCACTACCCCCACGTGTGAGCAGCGGATGTGGAGAGAGTGTCTGTGGACTGGCATCGCTTCTTGAGAGAGAGAGACACTCCTCCTTACATTGCTTCTTTTGCTACCCTTGCTGCATTGAGGTGCCATGCTCTGAGGAGACCTAACCGTTGTGCCTTAGTGGCCGCCTTCGCCCAGGGCAAGGGTGGCTGGCTTTTCTGATTAATCTGCCAATGCTTTGCAATGCCCCAGTGACCATGTACCCATTTCTATAGTGCTTCAGGAATAAAGATTGTTGACATAGCACCCTCGCTTGCTATCATTCCTGTGTGTCCAGAAGGGTCCACTTGGGGAGGTGTGGGGACCATCTGGGGAGTGGGGGAACCTTGATGATGTGGCCCAGCTCATATGGGGAGGGATTGGGGGCGATTGGGGCCGGCCCGGCCATGTGTCAGGCTCTGTTGCCCATGTGCGGCATTTGGCCGGTGCTTGCATGAACGTTGGGCAAGCGCTGCCTTCCTCAGCAGCGGATGGTGATGGGCAGAGCTGTGGGGGGTGGATCGGGCAGCCATGGTGTCTGCATAGCACGTGGGTGAGTGATCTGAGAACATGGTAGGGGCATCAAGGGTGTGGGTGCGAAGGGACATGGGTGACGTAGCTGGGGGTGCCATGAAGGGGCAGGGGGAGCCACGGCGCTGAACCTCGTTGCTGAGTCTGGAGAGGGGGAAACCCACCCAGTGCCACACAGCATCTAATGGGGCCTGAGAGGCGTGTCTTCCTACTGTTGTGATGTCGGTGGCCATGGATTTCGGGCCGCGGTGTGTACTGGAATATGACTGGGAGGCCTGCGGGAGACGGGAGGGCGGGGAAATGGGCGGGCAGACTGTCAGTCAAGCGCGCGTTTGCTGTTCATGAACGCCGCGGAGGCTGCAGCCGTGCAACAGGGGTGGGGTAACATGTTGTGTGGCGGCAGCCGTCAAAATAACGCACTGTCAGTATGCTATTCCCCCCTCCGTTACCTAATGTGTCGTCCGAACACACCCAATACCTTGTATGTGTACATATTAAACACAGCCTGGCAAAGTAGCATCAGTGATACCAAACTTCCCTTGCCACAGGATTTGATTATGTGCCGGGTTACTCACAACAGTTTCTGACCTCAGTTCAAAGGAGTGGAGATGCTTAGAAAAATGCTCTGTTATAGAGACGTGTCGGCGCATGTCTGTTACTGGTGCTTCTACTCGTATCCTTGGTTTTTGAGGGGTTGTCTCTCAGACTAGGCAACGGAAGCTGATGCCCCTGGTGCCAACTGCAGGGGATGTCAAGCAACAGCTGCAATACATGGCTGACTGGTTTTGTCTCTGGCTTGGTTCACACCTAACAAAAAGTCACTGTGGGTGAATTTCCACGAGGGGTTTCTTGTCATGGTGGCGCCTGCCATTTTGATTATTCAAGCCACAGTGATGGCGCAGTGTAGCTTCTCTTTACGTGAGAATGGGGGGGGCTGTTGGGGTGCTGTAGCGTCTGCTCTGGCCCTTCTCCCACATGCTGCCTCTGGCTTTCCCCTATGGCTCTGCACTCTGGAATCCTGAAGGGAAGGGGCAACTCCATGGGTCTGCCTGTTCTTTTGCATCCCTGCAGCAGCAACTTCAGCAATTTCCTCATCAGTGGTGGCATCAGAAAAAAAAAATCTGAGGGGGCTCAGTAGGGCCAAAGTATATTTCTAGGTGGACGAGATGTGTCCCATATGTTAAGATTGCTGAAAGAAAAATAATGGTATATTTCACCTTAAAACTTCCTCCCTAAAGATATTTTTCCTGAGCTAAATGGAGTTGGGGAGGTTACTTTAGGCCTACACCACAGAGGGGGAAATTAATTTTAATTTTGAAAAATATTAATTTGTGGTTAGATTTCCCCCTTATTTTACTATTAGGCACTCTGTATATAAATAATAAATTAAGTTAATTCTCTCTCTTGCATGTCAGATGTTTCCCCTTTTCCCTCAGTGGGATGCCGCTGCAAAATGCATAGCCTTTGTTGGATCAAGAGCTCCATCTGGACTGTAGAACAGCCACAGGGATGATAATTTATAAAGGCACTTTCACATGTGAAAAGTGCCTTTCCTTTAAGTAACGACAGGAGTCCAGCAATGAGGGGGGTGGGTGAGCTCCTTGTTTGGGGAGGCATTTGCCCCCCTGCCCCCCTCTAGCACCACCCCTGTTCCTCTTTGTTCTTGTCTCAACAACCTACCCATTTCAAGTTCTCAAAGGAGCTGTGTGACACCACTTGGCCAACCTTCTCCCAAGTGCAATATGATCTCAAACATGAGTCCTTTTCCCATCCAACATTTGCCTTCCCTTTCCTATCTGGGGCAGTTGCCACTTCCACCACTGCTGCTTCACATGCACATATGCTTCCTAGGACTTCCCTCCTCCTCCTGCCCTCATGGCTCAGGATTCATCTGCAGAAGAAAAAGCCTATGCACAAGCATCCACTTGCGTGTAGGCTCCATGCGCTTGGAACACCTGATCATGTCAGAGTCTCAGTCATGTGGAAGCCTACATATGAGCAGCTGTTCACACAAATATTCCCCTCGTGTAGACGACTGCCCCAACATGTGGACTTCTGTAGGCAGTGCCAGGCAACACGCCCAACACTGGGAGCAGAGCCAGCTATACTGCCTGTTACTCGTTTCATGTGGTCTTCATTTGAGTAATGTGTGGCTTGTTGTAGGTAAATTTAATAGCAACAAAACACGTACAACAAATAATTACCCAGTTATGGAGCAGTTATGTGCTTCATAACTGGGAAGCTCTTATTCCTATGGTGCCAACTTCATTGTGGAGGATGACAACACATGAGGGGATCAGTTTGTGAGGCAAAATTCAATTCATTACAGTGGCCTCCAAGAATGTAGAAGTTGGTATCTCTGCTCTTGATCATAGAAATGGGAGAGCTGCAGCTGTCTCAGTCCCAGCTGAAGCAAAAGCTGCAAGCTAAAGTTGAAAACCAGCATAGGAGGAGGATGCTCTTTCTACTAAATTTCTCTTCCTTCCCCATCCCCACTTTCTTTTGGCTGATTAAGGGAAAATATATGGGTATTGAGCATCATGTATAGTTTGTCCTACATTCCAATGGACTTGACATGGACTTGACGTAAACTCTGCAGGAGCATAGCTAGCATAAGGATGTCCTGCTGAAGAAGAACCAAAAGTGCAGAAAAAGGCAACTAAAATGATCAAGGGGCTGGAGCATCTCCCCTATGAGGGAAGGTTACAACAGCTGGGATTGTTTAGCTTGGAAAAAGGAGGCTAACAGGAGACCTGCTAGAGATGTACAAAATTATGCATGGTGTGGAGAATGTGGATAGGGAGACATTCCCTCTCTCAAAATACTAGAACCCAGGAGCATCCCTTGAAGCTGATTGGTGGGTGATTCAGTACAAATAAAAGGGAGTACTTCTTCACCCAAGGAATAGTTAAATCATGGAATTCATTACCACAAGATGTCGTGGTGGCCACCAATTTAGATGGCTTTAAGAGGGGGTTGGATAAATTCCTGGAGGAGAAGGCTATTAGCCCTGATGGTTATGTGCTACCTCCGGTATCCAAGGCAGTAAGCCTGTGTGCACCAGTTGCTGGGGAACATGGGTGAGAGGGTGCAGTTGCACCGTGTCCTGCTTTGTTGGTCCCTGGTCAAAAGCTCATGGGCCACTGTGTGAACAGAGTGCTGGACTAGATGGACCCTTGGTTTGATTCAGCATGGCACTTCTTATGTTCTTATGATGTAGGTTTGAATAAATTGGCTGAACGTTTTGTCTCCTCAATCCTGAAGGTGAGACTATTTGACCCACTAGAAGCAGCACAAATGCACAGGTAAACTTTGTCTCAGATGGCAGTGAGAACTACACCAGTTTCAAGATGGATTGTCTCCCAGGATTTGGTGTATGACACATTGTCCCAATGGAAGTGGTCTTCATTAGTGTTTTCAAAGTCTTCCTCCTGCCCCCTCCCCTTTCTCTTTAGCTGCCTTCCCTCCCTTTTGAATTTCAGATCAACTTTCTCTTCACTTTTAACAGATTTTTAATTATCCTGGTGCCACACAGAGATGAGACTGAGATGCCCACCCCGGCCGCTTTTGAGTCACATCTGCAAATCACATAGGTATAATCTCTATGGCAACTGACCCATGTTGAGAGGAAGAAAATAAGCTCAGAACTAAAGGTTAATTGCTGTTTCATTTATGCATTTTTGTGCAGTTCCAGCATTGTGAATTGAAGTTCTAATTAGAATCAAATTATCAGCAGATTGAACATCTTCTTTGTTATTAGGGTAGCAATAAAACTAGCCAGCCTAGTTTTGAAAGTGACTGAAGAAAGCTACCGACCCTTCCACCCACTGCCACAGAATTTGTACTATAAAACCCTAGCTGGGCTTTCTTAATGGGGAAACAAGACCTTTCTGGTTTTGCTGTCTGTAATTTTCTTTAATTTATAAAGCCTTGCATGGAAGACTTATTGATGTGCCTGGCCATTCTGGTATTTATACCTCTGTATTTCCTGAGAGGGATCCATCAAATCCCTTCTTAACCTATTTTTTTTTTAAGAATTGGTGAATGCCTATTGCTTCTGAAGAATTAAAATGCAGTACCAATCCAATACGTGCAAAAACTCAACACTCTAGAGATTGCTGCCTATTGTGTAAGATTATCCAGCAGTTTGTGAATATCTTCTTGCAACCAAGTTAGTACTGGAACTTAATGTGGGTGCTTACAGTAAACACAATAATGCTGGTAAGGATATACTTTTATTGATCTTCAGGTACAGAGAAGGCTACAGAAGCAGACAACCAAAGATGCTTAATCAACATGAAATATGGGGGGGGGACTCTGACTTGGAGTGCATAATATCTCACAGGTCCAAGCACTCAGGCTGTTGACTGATAGGTCCCAGAGCCCTGTGGCTCAACAGTCACGTGTGTATCCCAATGGGCTCCTACCCTTTGTCACTTACCACACATGTGCTGGTCCCTTTGCCCAAGGTGTGTTGTGGTTTGAAAGGGGGTTAGTGTTACGGCTGAAAAAATGATCTCTCAGCTTTTGTGCATACAGTTCAACATTAACTCACCATAGGTTTTGCCAGTGATACCTTCAAATAGAGGACTATCTATAAAAGAGGACACATGGCTACCCTAGTTGTTTGTGAGCTGCTTTAAGAACACTGCTAAAAAAGAGGGATATCTACTTATTAAATAGTTAAATAAGAATAGCCTGAAGACTAAGAGGGGCAACTGTAGCTCACTTGTATATGATGTGCAGTCTAATACTTGCTGTTTATTTGTAAATAAGCCCTACTGAGTTCAGAGGGGCTTATATCCAAGTCAATTTGCAAGGAATTACTGCATGAGAATCCAGTCCTGCTCTAATCCAGTCCTATACTCATTCACCTAAATTTATATCCACATCTTTTAAAAAGAACACATTTTCAAATGTCTCTGTCAAGGAATTCCCATTAGGAGGATTTTGAAATCACCTATCAAAGCAAACATGAAAATGGTCAATAGCCCTTATAAAATTTGGTAGAAATTTTTCCACATAAGCAATTGCAATTAAAATTCTTCTAGCAGTTTTTGCCACGCTCTGGGGAATCTCTTCTTTTCCCCGCAAGGATTTCAACGAAGAGAAAGAATTTATATCAAAACAAAATAAGAGAGACGCTTAAAAAAAATGTTTTTTAAATTATTGTTACTATTACTGTTATTATATGATATTTATGAATCACTTACATTAAAATACATTTCTAAGTGATGTACAAAAAGTCAGTATAAGATCACAATAAAATACTGTATATACTTGTTGAAAAAACTATGTTTTCAGTAGGTGCCGAAAACCTAGAAGGGTTGATACTAATCTAAGATACTAATGATATTAATTTATGATACTAGACAGTGCTTCGGGGACATAAGATGTTTTGGTTTCTGGGATCTAATGTCAGAAACAGGGGGAGCCCTGGACTTTGTAGCCCAAAAACTGTGCTCTCCCCTTCTCTGCTCTCATAGCTGATGTGGTTCTCTCCGCACCAGCTATGTCTCTGTGCTTGGAAATGGAGCGCAGAGAAGGCGAAAAGGGGACAGTCCCAGGGAAGGGGAGGAGACCCAGGAAGCTGTATTATGCAGTTTCCTATGCATGCCCTGGCCTCTTTCCCTCCCCTTCCTCGGAGTCTCTATTAGATGGGCAAAATTTCCTGTTTAACAAAAACGCATGTCATGAAAATGCAGGAAGCCAGAGCATGGAGGTGAGGATCACCTCCATACTCTGGCCGCCCTGTATTGGATACTTGGCAACCTTCAAATTTGGAGGCTGCCTGCTATCAGGATAGGATTGTGCCCTAAAGCCCCTATTCTTAGCCATCATGGACCAGACTTCCAAAACTGTGAGCACCACCAATGTTTTTGACAGTGGAGCTGGCAGCTCAAATTGAAGTTGGGCTGTGATTCCACTCTGGGTTTCACTCAGAACCAGTCAAAACTCTAAAGGAAATATCCAAGGTGTTGAACCCAATCCTCCAAATGGGTTCAGCACCTTGGATACCACCCCCTTAATGCTTTGACTGGTTCTGACTGAAACCCAGAGCAGTTCTGCAGCCCCACTGAAATCAGAGCTACCAGCTTCCACTGGTTTTTAACAAAAAGATCGAAAAGGGACAGTACCTGGAACCCTCAGATCTAGTTTCCTGGAGATGTTAAGATTAGGCAGGGGCATCCTTCCGCTAGCTTCAGCTGGCAGACAGGAGCTCTGTCAGCAAGGGCAGGGGGCTCTACTACAGAGACCACTGGTGGACCTGTAAGAAGCTCCAGAGGCGGAAATCTTCTGCCAGTGCGGTTGTCACCAGTGCTAGCTGGTGGAAAACCCCTGAACCAGGGCTTTTTAAGAGGGGGATAGCGCACTGGCAGCTTTTGATTCTACTAGATTCAGACCTCTGCTCTTTCCCCAATCCAGGTCTGGTCTGGCCCCTCCGCTACACCAGCTTTTATTTAGCCTAGTGAATTGTCTCTTCTGCAATTGCTTACAGTGTAGATGGGAATGAAAAGAATACAAACAAACAAAAGACCCACTGGGCTGAAAAACCCAGAAAATCCACCCCCCCCACACACACTTCCTGGCATGGCTGGCATGAATCCACAGGGCTTCAGAAGTGGTAGAGGAGCCATCCCTTTATTTTCCCCACCCCCTTGACCCCACTCAGGATTGCGCTCTAAGTGATTTCATGTGACATGGATTTCAGAGCAATACAGTCTAGCTATTAGATGCACATAGGGGCTTAGAAAGGGGGAAGTGTATATACCCCATAGGTGCACAAGAGAATAAACCATGAAATGGGGTGAGAAATTACTAAGGATATTGGGAATTAAATACGCTACAGGACCTGCGATGGGCTAACATAATTCCTCTTATAGAATGCTTGTAAGAGTAACCTCTGTTTTAGTTCTCAAATGCTAACATTAATCATCCATGTCCTAAAATGGCTTGTTGTGATATATCCTGATGGATTTTCATGCTATATAAATTTGAATCACTTGGCAGACATTTCTGAAGCATGCTTGCCTCACTAAAATTCCTGCATTTTCCCCCTAATCCCCACCCCACCTCAAATAACAGCTTTTTATGGTTGTCAAAATGTGTCTGATAGTGGAAAGGTTTTACTCAGTAATCACCTGTTGATTACATAGTCATATGCTACTAATCTTAAAAGGTCTGTACCTTACTTTCAAAACCTTCCATGGCCTTGTCCCCATTATCTCTCCATTCTTATATCACATTTCTTTTTGTAATCTTCACTCATCCAGTTTCACCATACTCAGCTATCCAAAGATCTCCTGTTCCCTGAAACGACTCCATCCTTTCTCTCTTGCTGCCTTTAGGCCTGGAATCGCTTCCCAGAACACCTCTGTAGGACCACCTCCTCCCTCCCTCCTTCCTTCCTTCAAAACTCTCCTGAAAACTCACTTTCTTCCTGGAAGCCTTTTGGAACAATCCCCTAATTCCAACCCCCTTGTAACTAAACCAAAATCTATTTGAAGACGGGGAGTCCTTCCAGCTGCATCTTTCTCTGATACTCCAGTATGCAGATCAGAAGTGTGCCATGGTGACACAGCCCAGTGGCCTATAGGAGATGAAGTTCTCCAGAGGGCTGCTGTAGTTATAGCAGTTTTCAGGAGAAGTACATTTCCCATAACCCCTCAGGTTCCATTGCCCTAGAATACTGCTAATTTGCATTCTAGATCTGACCCATATCTAGCCTGCACCACAGGGAGGTAGAGGAAGAACAATGCCCATAGAGCATCATAAGCAATGGTGGCTTTTGTTTTAGTACCAGCTGTTCAGTTAGTATGCCATCTTTTTATTAATTCTGTGGGTACATCCTAATACATCATCTTACGAATAGTGTTGCAGGCTCCTCTGGGTCGAGGTAAAGGCTGAAATGGAATGGAGTTGGCCAGAAAAGTAACTTTATAATTGAAATAGTAGGAGAAAGAGACACATGAGAACAATATTTTAAGCTTGTGAACCATGCCCTAATCAATGTTATTAGCATATTCCCATCCAGAATCTATTTATTTTTTTTACAAAAGCTCCCATGCCCTACCAAAATTAGGTTAGAAGTCCCAGTTCTGTCAGATCGCCCACTCAACCAAAATGCCATCCCATATAGGACTAGATGGCAGTAACTGTAGAAAGACACACACCCCTGAAAAATTCACACTCTGTATAAGGAACTCATTGACACAGATATTAACAGAAGGGTAGACTCAGATGTAAAAATGGCATTTTCCTAAAGATAGGGTCAGATAGGCTTTTTACACGTGGGGAAAGCCCTGTGGTGGCTGTGGATCTGCACCCCGTTGGTTAGATGATACAGGTGCAGGATCGCAGCCACCGTGGGGCTTTCCTGCGATGGCGCATTTTGAAAAAGTTGGGGATTTACCCCGACCTTTTGAAAAGGAGTGATGTCAACATGGCACTTCCACTGTGTAATGTCCACGGCCAATCTGGGGCTAACCTGGGGGCGGAGCCTGGTGGAAGGCAACCAATGATTGGTTGCCTTCCACCAGGTAGAGGGAAGGGGTGGCTCCGGGACCCAGATGGCCACCAAAAAACCCTGTGTTCCCTCCCTGGCATCAGGATCATCTGATGTCGCCCCGGGAGAAGGAAAGTGTGAAGTTGAGGAGGAAAGTGGCACCAACCCAGTACAGTGAAGGTAGCCCCTGAGAGGTATATTTTCAAAACCAAAGGATTCTAAGTAGGGATGTGCACGCCCCAAAATATTGTATTTTATTGTTGTCGTAATTTCGGACCAAAAAAATTATCGTCTCCGATAATATCGTAGGTTAATAGTGTCGTCTACACGATAATTATCGGAAATACGATAATTAATTTGCAGCCCCATTATGCCCTATAGAGCTGAACATTTTAGAAAAAATGCCTATAACTTCTGTATTTTCAAAGTTACAGGCTTGAAACTTGGTCACAATGCTTATGGGGTATGCCTAAGTATGTGTATGAAATTTGAGATAGGTCCCTCCAACCCTCAATTTTATAAGAATTTATCAAAGAACGTTTAAGTTCTGACAGGTCAAAAGTTGCACGATCTTTCAAAAATTCATATAAAATACAACTGCCCATGCTGATAGGGGCTTTTACAAGTTGAATTCTAAAACATCTGGAGATCTACATTCTGCCTTCTCTTCTTCTTGAACAACATTTGCCAACCTGGTGCCTGTCAGATGTGTTGGGTTGCAACTCTCAACATAAGGAGATGCTCTAAGAAATGAGAAGTAGCTGGTCCTAAGTTGTTCATCATCATTTCCCACAACCCTATAGTCACCTCTGCATATCAAGTTGCATATCTAGATTTTTGAGATGACAAGTCCCAGCATTCCTGACCATGGGACATTCTGACTTGCAATGATGGGAGTTGTAGTCCAACACCTTTGGAGGGCACCAGGTTGGGGAAGGGCTGCTGTAAACAAAAAAAGAGAAGTAGGTGGCCCTAAGTTGTTCATGATCAGTTTTCCACAACCCCACAGTCACCTCTGCATATCATATTCTTCATCCTGTCCTCATGGTTTATCTGCTTTGGGAGAATGAGAATTTCACTTGCACTTTCTGCCTCCTTAGGGAGGATGTGGCGTTAAGGCTTGGGAGCCTTAACTCCCAATTTCCCTGCTTTTTGGTGCTTGGTTGGAAACTATGGAGCCTTAACATTGTTTTTGTAAACCGTAGGTTTTTTGTTTAATGAATATAGTCTTTTTGGTGATGCTCCATAGTATTTTAAAGCATTCACACTCACTGTAGGTCCAGAGGTGCAGCTCTTCAGAAAGCTGGTCTGGCCAAAATGCCTGGCTCTGAGGGGGTCCTTCCTCAGTGCCATGCTTGTATAGGTGATCTCCTGGGACAATCCTCCCATGCCTGGTTCTGAGGAAGGACCCCTCAGAACCAGACATTTTGTCCTGGCCAGATCTCTGAAGAGCTATGCTGGCCACTTCCTCTGGCTGAGCTGTTTGTGGAGGTAAAGGCAATGGTGTGGGGGTAAAAGGAAGGGTGTGTGACATGGCAGCAGGAAGGGGAAAGGGATGGGTGTCATGTATGCTCTCTCAACTCAGGCATCTGGGGATCCTGCACCAGGGCTGGGCCTGGGCTACATGAAGCCATTGCCATCCATACTCCATACTCCATCCTACAGCCTCATGCTTCCATGTCCATGCCACTCAATATTGCCTATACTGACTGGCAGTGGGCCTCCAGGATTCCAGGCCGGAGTCTTTTTTCAGTCCTACCGGGAGTTTTCAGTCCCAGGTTTACTCTCCAGCTTCTCCAGGTAGGACTTAGAAAAAAAATCCTGCCTGAAACCTTGTAGAGCTGCTGTCTGTCAGTGTTGACAATACTGGGCTACATGGACCATGGTCTGACTCAGTATAAGGCTGCTTCCTATATTCCTATGATACTGACGTTATTGCGATGAAGCAGTTTCTCAATGGCAATTGCACCCCCACCCCAGTAATTAGTAATAACACATAACTAGGCATCAGAATATAGAAAGAGGTAGGAAAACCAAGAGTGACAAGACTGTTCAAACAGTGTACTTTCTCTGGCATATGGGTTCTTTCTATGGAAGAAATAGTTTTAGTCTAAACATCTCAACTATCCACAACACATTTCCACTAGTTTCTGTGCTCTTCATTCCTCACAGAGCTAGTGTCTATGTTTAATCAAAAATCAAATGGGTAGAATTTGAAAAGGTGTGTGTGTGTGCATGCATTTTGAATCTGAGCAATCGAATCATTCTTGCCCTAAACATTTCAAAGAGAACACAAGTTGAGCCTGCTGCAAAAAAGTGCAGGAAGGATGCCTCTGTCAGCAGCCCCTCTGAGCAGATAAGGTCATGAATAATTCAGTTGAGGAGAGCACTTGGATTTCCCCTAGTACCCCTACAATAGGTCACAAGTGACTAAGCTCAGAGGAGCAGGCGTCCTCCTCAGTATAATTACTCTTTCTCTAACACTACTGAATTAGCACTTCTGTTTTATTGTTCCTTGGGGCTAAAATGGTTATTAGGTTATAGAACAAGCAAATTATTGCTAAATGCCTTGGGCAAATTACTCAGTGCCTTCTGACTGCCACTTTATTAACCACTTTATACATCATCAGAAAAGCTCAAGCTACCAAAAATGGGTAAAAAGACTGTGCGCTACAAGAAATGTTATATACTACTCTGGAACAAGGTGCATGACAATTCTAGGATGATCTAGGGCACACAGGTGCAACTTCTGCAGCCCACCTTATTTTAGGAGTCCCAGTTCAGGAGCCTAAGTTCATTATTGGTATTAAGAGCTCATCCAAAGCTTCCAGTTGGATGGAAAAGTCCTTTATATGCACAGCGTAGAAACCCTTTCTCCCTAACATCAAATATAAAGCCACAGGGGTGTTGGCATATAAGGTATATGGCCCAAGGGCACATGGCTGTTATTCCCTCATGTATCGCTTGAACTTGTGAGGGGGATCATGTGAACATCCCTAGGAATGTGCAAATCAGCAAAACTTGAACTCCTTGAAGTTCTCTGATTTCTACTTCACAGCTTATTCTTACTCAAATACCAGATTGTGAACTTTTTTGGTGTGTTCTCGCACAGAAATTGGTACATATTTCCAAGCACATTTTTCTAACTGTATGCATTTTTGGTGCACATTTTTGAAAAGTATGCATTTTCTCCCATTAACTAAAGTGTGTTTCTGTGCATTTTTCAAATGTCCACATGTTTTCATGGGCTTTTTTCAAGCATACGTATCATTTGAACACATATCTTCGTGTGTGCAAATCAGACTGCAAGCTCGTAAACATGTTGATTTCCAATCACAAACTGTGTTTGGGTCCATATTCAGTTCCAAGAGGGACAAGCTGGGTAAACTTGTAGAACCTTAGGAACCAAATGAATGTCTGTTACATCCCTACTTATTATATCAGTGATACTTCCCATGCCACTTTGGATAATGTGTATATTATCCACCTATATTGTTATGTTGGATTGCATTACAACATTGGCATCTCTTGTGAAGTACATAGATTTAATCTTTGGTTTGAGGCCTGCATTAATTTCTGGTGGCAAATTAATGCACAGACAAATAAGGTTTTGTTTGTTTGTTTGTTTGTTTTTAGGAGTGGGGAGGTCTTTTGTGATCCAGTGTCCTCAAGGTAGACCTCAAGAGGCAATGCCTGTTTACAGAAATATAATTGCTGTGATTCTGGGGGGAAAAAGTTTGATTTTGAAATCATGAAAATGAATGTGTTTAGCTGAGCAGGTAATATTAAGTATGGTATTGTTAGAAAATATTGGTATTATTTATCCAACCATTCTTTTCTACATATCAATGTAGAATATAAATATTTAACTGTCTTATGCACTGGTGTAGTGGTAACTATTGAAGTGCCATAGCTCATCATGATAGACCCCATAGCCACTCCTCAAAGGAGAATCTATAGTCATACTTCTAAGATGTGGGGTAGGCATCTGATGGCTCTTCTTATGTCTTGGCCTACAACTCCCATCATCACTCACCACTGGCTATGCTGGCTAATGCTGATGGGAGTTGGAGGCCCAAACATCTGGAAGGTCACTCCTCTCTCTCCCTCCCTCTCCCTCTCCCTCTCCCTCTCCCTCTCTCTCCTACTATCAGGGCTGGGCCTCTCATGATCTGGGGAGGATTCCCCACCTCAGGTGGTGGTGGGTGGGGAGTAGTGAATTGCAAATGGTGCAGTAGGAGAGTGACCAGCAGGACTCTCCAAACAGCCAGCTGCCCTCTGACTCACTCTGAGAATCTCAGAGTGAACCAGAGGACAGGCTCTCTAGAGAGCTGTGTCAGACAGAGGAAGTGGCTAGCACAACTCTTCAGAGAGCCAGCCAGGCCCAAATGCCTGGCTTTGAGGGGGTCCTTAACAGACACCAACCTAACAGACACTAATTTCTTCTATTCCCTTTTTAAAAATTGGCATTACATTGGCCATTCTCCAATCCTCTCATAGAAAGGATGATCTTAGGGGCATATGGCATATATTTGTTAGAAGATCAGCATTTTCACATTTTAGTTCTTTAAGTACTCCAGGGTGGATAGCATCTGTGCCCTGTGATTTTTTTTAGCTTTGCATTTGTCAATAAGGTTGAGAACTTCATCTCTTGTCACTACTGTTTGCCTCCGTTCCTAAAAATCACTTCTTGGAATACATTAGTTCATGCACAGATATCTGCCCTACATCTTCTGCAGTGAACACCGATGCGAAGAATTCATTCAGCTGCTCTGCAATCTCCTTATCCTCCTTTAGTACTCCTTTAACTCTGTTGTCATCTAACGATCCAACTGCCTGCATAGCTGGTTTACCTGCTTTTGATACAATTAAAGAATTATTTATTGTTGGCACTGATATTATTAGCAATGTATGTCTCAAAATCTTTCTTTTGCATCTCTTATTGTTTGCTTGCATTGTCTTTGTGCAAGTGTGTGTTCCTTTTTGTTCTCATTTGGGCAGGAATTCCATTTTCTGAAGGGAACCTTCTTTTCTCTAATAGCTTCCTTGACACTGCTCATTAACCATGGTGGTGACCACTTGAACTTGGTACTACATTTCCTGACCTGTAGTATACATTTATTATTGTGGTTTAGAGTGATCACCAAGAATTCTCGAGAGATGTAATCCTCTAGGCTCCCCTTTTCAATATTCTTTTTACCAGTCTGCTAATTTTAGAGAAGTTTCCTCTTTTGAAGTCAAGTGTGAATGTACTGTTCCTTGGCAATTTTCCACTTAAATATAAATTAAATTTGATAGCATCGTGGTCACTGTTACCTATTGGTTCAACAACACTAACATCTCCACTAAGATGGTGTTGATATCACTTCAAGAAGATCAGAGGAGACCTTTTGTAGTCAAAAGGAGATCCTTAGGACCATACTAGTAATCTAATCTGCTCAAGCTTCTAGTTCATGCCTGGAATTGGTTGTGGTCTCCATTTCAGATGCTGTAATCTACTTTTAAATTTGGTGAGACTGAAATGGATTCTTCCATGCTCCACCAAGACAATGACCACAAAATAGTGATGCAGTCATCAAATAGCTGAAATGTACCTTGTCACTACCGCTCCCTTAGGGACTTCTTTTAACCTTTCTTTTTAAAGGATCCCAACCATGAATGCAGTCGGTATAAGGCTGCCCACTCTGTGGATTTCCCCCCTTTTTGTTCCCACCTCTGGGCACCACCTTTTACTCTCCCACTGGTTCTGTGATTCACTGACCCTTCTTGGTCCCACAGCAACCAGTTTAGCACTCTGTGCTCCTTTTGATTCACCTCTTTACTTCACCGCTGCCACCATATAACACAATACATTACCTCAGGTAATTAAAGAATCCAATCCAGGGTGAAACAAAACTTTTATTTAACAAGAAGTAAGTTCATGCAGTTTATCAATCTTGTGGTTTCATTTGTTTCAATACTTGATTGTTACAATAAATATGTCATGTATCCTTGCCTACTCTACCCTCTAAAGTCAAATCCAACTCCTCCTGCTACCTCTTATTCCCCATATAATACATGCAGACCCTATACTGATCTAACCCCTTCAGCAGACTAGCCCCGACTCTTTCTCACTCCCAACTGCCAACTACTAACTGATTTTAATTGTCATATTCCCCTTCATACACTTGAATCTAACAGCCAATCAGATTCACTCCAACATTCCATTCAGTCACTCCCCCTCCCAACAGAATTAACTACTTACCAGCCTTACCATACAAAGTCTAAATAGCATTTCACAGAATTATAGAATAGTAGAGTTGGAAGGGGCTTATAAGGCCATCGAGTCCAACCCTCTGCTCACGGATAAATAGCATAAAACAGTGAAACATCACACACCTACCCTGTTATCAGAATTTACTGTGATAGCAACCATGTAACAATTCTGGATATCATGATTGTACCATATTGCATCTTTGTGAACCAAATCTCCTAGAATTCAAACATTCTGGATGACTCTTGGTCAATGTGGAAAAATAAAGCTATGCTGCATTTCTCCTATTGATAGCCAAAGTGTAGCCATCTTTGCTTACAAGTACAGAATGCTGGGAACGCTTGCTCAAGGCTGAAGGAAAATTCAAAGTGCATACGCGGCAGATAAGGCCTTGCCACAAGCCTGGTTTCATCTGGTTATAGCATTTGTCTGAAGAGCCTCCTAATGCAAGGCCATCAGCGCACCTTATCAGAAGCTACAGAATCTACCCTGGCAACAATTGAAACATGCGCAGTGGCTTTCAACAGTGTGTCAAAGGGCAGTGACTGTCTCGTTGGAATACATTGGGTTTTGCTTGCACTGTATAAAGTAGTGACGTAGATCTTATGCTGTATAGTATAAAAGGGGGGGCTTGCGTGCCCCTAGGTGTGACTCTAGTGGGCTGGCAGCTTACTAGAGTGCACCCGCTCAGCTGAACGTAATAAAAGTGCGTTGGATCGGATCTTTGGAGTCTGTGCTTCTTAGTAGGAATTGGCATATCTCCTAGGAAAAAGAGCCTGGAACTTTTGGGCAACACTATTGCCACATCAAGGTTAAACAATCTTTACAATGCTTAAATAATCTTTACAATATCGATTTTCAGAGCCTTCTATTTTTCTCCACAGTTGTTGAGGAGAAAAGCATGGCTATATTAATTTAATTATCTATGATGCACTGGGCATTAGCCAGTTAAATTCCACATATCACATTAAATTATTAAAATATATATTTCCAACATTTATATATCTCACCACATCTCAAACAAGATTCTGGAGTGGCGAACAATATAAGATAAAAGAATAAAATGCCATAGTAAAAATAAATAGTCTTTTTAAAACAAAGAAACAAAAAAGCAAAATACCAGAAAAAACTGTGGCTGGTCTGTCAAGGAAGGCTTTCTGAAATAAAGATGTTTTCAGGAGGCACCAAAAACAACACAATGCTGGGGCCTGCCTGACCTCCAGAAGCAGGGAATTCCAAAGAAAGGGAGTTGATACTGGCTGTTAAATGGGTCCCCTTAGAAGCCAGAGGCACTGATCAGCCAAAATTTCAATAGTCAGTTATCAGAGCAACCAATGGGAGGAGATTGCAACTACTGGCAGTGACTTTCCAGTAGAGTCATTGGTTTCATGCTACAGGGCCTTTCAAAGAGTACCAGGGTTTATTATTATAGGTCAGCTAGTGATTTTTAAAACAGGATATTAAGAAAAAAATAATTGGATGCAACTTGGGTGACATTAAGCAATGTAATTCCCAGTATTAATTGAGTTCCCATACTGTGCCTGATAAAGTTTTAGCAGACTGAAGCATGGCAAATTTGTGGACACAGCAGGTTGCTTATTGGAGCAGCACAGTCATACGCATTTTATCTGACAGTAATTAAGGTATACTGGCGCCACGGTTATGTTCCAGTTTATCCCTTTAGGACTTCAATGCAATATTGTGGTGGATAATAACTAAAAGCTGATGACATATGAGGCCAAAATAGGTTGAGACTGAGGAGAGTAGCACCATGCAGTAAATGGATTAATCTTCTTAAGCAATATTCTGGATATATGTCCATTATGCAAGTGCAAATGTTACACATGCCCGTCGTTTATTTCTTCTTTCTATTAAAATCAGCAGCAAAAGTTCTTTGATTTATATCAGCGGTTAGGGAGTCTTTTTTCTAAGAAACTGCCACTGATCTACAGCAAAGATCGGTCAGGGCTGCAGCTGATGGTTGGCCGTGCCAAAGCCAATGATGGGCAGAGTTTGAAGCATTGCAGGATTGTATAAGCCTTTCTCCCTGTGTGCCATGGGATGGCCAGTTACACATCACCAAAAAAGAGGAAATGCATCATCTAAAAAAGAAGACAAAAGAGGCCACCGATTTTGCATATGCTAATTTACAAGTATAGATGCAAATTTATAAGTGATGTGATTTAAAACAGAATTACAAGAGATCTCACCATAGTAAGGAAGACTTTGACCAGGTGGACTGGGTGCCTGTTCAGTCTTCTTTCCAGGTGCTATTGATGGGCAGCTTCAGGGCTCTGCTGTCTTTTCTTATGGTCTTAATAAGAATGATATGCTAACCTATCATGAGTTGAACAACTCCTTGAGCAAGCTGTGATAACTTATCCTAGCCCCCTGCCACTGCTGCCCCTGACCAGCCTTTACTATTAGATCCCACAGCTCCACAGCCTAGCAACCTGGCCTCAGACAAGCATCTAAGTTCCCGCTGCCACCAGTACCTTCCTCAGGTACACTTTAATGACCACACCAGTTGGATGAAATTAACAAGTTTTATTAACATCAAGTATATTGCGTGCACAGTAAGTTTATTGGTTTCTTTAGTTCATTTGCATAGCGGTTTCAAGAATAAGGCTTATATGTTTCAAACTGTTCCCAAAGCCAAACTGTTTCCTCTCACAATATCAATCAATCAATCAATCAATCAATCAATCAATCAATCAATCACCTCACTAGATACTCTCTCTCTCTCTCTTCTCCCTGCTCAACCCACAATCAACCCCCTCCTCAATTCAACCCAAAACAACCCTGTCAGCTCTCCCTCTGTCTGACATATATATCTCATTCGCTCCCCAGCTCCTCCCACTCTCAGCACCCCACCAATCCAGGCACTCCAAACAACTAACCGATCAGCTCTCAGTTACCACTCATTCCATACTCACCCAGACCTGCAACTCTGAATAATAACTTTTTCAACACATTCACATTCTTAAACAGTAGAACATCACACAAGCCATGGGTTGTCAGGGTGGCTTGTTGCCTAAAAATAAGCCACCTTATGGGAAATAGTCTGGATTCAGATGTCATGACACCCCACTGTGGCTAGTTACCCATGATGGGTTGGCGTGTCGTATGAACCCAGTCAATGACTATGCATGTTCCTCGCACATGCTGTTCCTGAGACCTGAGCTTGATCAAGACATTACCTGAGTGGTTAGTTGTCAAGAAGTTTGCAAATTACATGGGAGTTGAGGTAACTCCCATGTGGACTGGGGCCCTCAGTAGTTCCATATGGTTCAAATGACTCAAAACTTCTTGGGAGCTTCTTCACATAGTCGGCTTTCCATAGACTCTGAGACCTTGGTGATACTGGCTATTCGGTAGCAGAGATGATATGCAGGGAAAAGCTGAGAGAGGAGGGAGAGAGAAATAAACTATAAAAAGGAGAAACATGGAGAAAGAAATATCAAACAACTAGATCAAAGAAAACAAAATGAATATAGCCTTTCCCAAAAAGAAAACAAGGAACTGTAGTGAGAATGAGGATGGAGAGCTACAGACCTCCAAAAGTGAATCACCATTTTTGGGTATTACTTGTAACTGGAGATGCTTGAGGATTTTGGTCAGTGTGCATTCCTAAGCAAACTGATTTGATTATCACCTCCTGTAGTTATGTGCAGATCAGAAGTTATCGTTCCACTTCTGCACTTCTACCAATTTTGTAGTGCTGTTTTGCTTTAAAAATATACCAAAATGAACATGAAATGTATATTTTATCATGAATTGCATATAAAAATGCATATTTTGCCATAAAAGATGTATCAAATGTTTATTTGATGAGGGAATGCATATAAAATGCATATGAATTTTCATGTGGCTTTTTTTTTAAAAAAAGCAGATTAATGTGGAAATGGGATGGAATACATTCATGAATGAACACATCTGAAACTGACACGGACCAAATACAGTCTGATCCATTCATCCCTACCTGTAACTATGCAAAAATGAGTTGCTTGGGCAAATATTTTAAAGCAGTGAACATTGAAATATGTGAACTAATGTCGTTCAATAGAAAAGAGTGCCATTGGCTGTAATTCCTCACAACTGGTTCTAGTTCTTTATATTCTAGCATCACAAACTGTAATTCCATCATAACTCAGTTTTAATTCCCACTTTCCTATATATTTCTGAACATGTCCCTCTTAATAAATGTTCAATTTTGGAGCAATTATTTGCTTCTTAGATTCAATTGTGTTGACATTTGAAAACGGAACTGTCTGCTGCCCTGCTAGGATCAATATACCAAACCTCAAGGCATTTATTTTACTGTTTCTGATCAATGTTAAGACAACACTAGCTGAAAATTTAACAGGCAACTTACTCTCGAGAGTTTGATTATGAAGCGTTCTTCACATAAACGGACACAGCTACAATATGCAAAAAGATAGAATTCACTTCTAAACCTGATGGAAATAGGTGCCAATCCATTTCAAGAGTCAATGGATGAAGGGCTGGTTATGTCTCCATTTTGGCAAGAGCTATAAAACCATTAGCAAATGCCTGAATCAGGTGCTTTTCACATATCATGATGCAACTGGTTGCTAACCTCTACACTGCACCCTATCTGGCTCCCTGAGTAAGATTCTATAACAGCGGAGTTGAATCTCAGGCCTGTAAGCCAAATCCAGTCTGCCTAGCATATGTCTGCAGGCAGACATAGGCAGACTGGCCTTTGCTTTGCCAGTCTGGTACAAAACCTGGGATGGATTACCTGTGCTTAATGTAGGTCATTCAGAAATCCTGGCCTGGCTCAAGGAATGGGCCTATCACAAACACTACACTCTCCTATGGCACAGTTACTGGCAGTAAGAGCTTCAAGCTAAAATAGGCTGGTATTTGGGGTATTTTGGCCACACCCCTTTTGCCTTTGGTCCTTCCCACCACTGGAATGTGGCCTTGAAGAGCTTCTCTGACATTGAATTCAGTCCTCGGGGCCCAAAGAGGTTCAACGCTCCTGTCCTATAGAAATTGTTCCGGTCAACTTTTGTGCAATCTTGCTTGTGATGTCTGGACAGGCACCATAAGAGATATTGTTCCCTTTCTTAAAACATGTCACTCTACCTACCAGTAAGAGCATGTACATGCAACAGTCTTGCTGTTTCAAGAATCAGGCTGGTGTACTTCCCTATTAAAAAATTACTTACAAATTGGTATGGCCGCCTTCAATTGGCATGCAAGAAGGCCCTACCATTTGTCACCTGGCCCAGCCCACTTGCCTGTGCTTGTGTCCTTTACTGTCTTTGTCCTTTCAATGATAGTTGAATAATGTACTGCAAACACAGCACAAGAAGAAACAGAGGATAAGAGAGATTACAAAACAAAACATAATAAAATGAGCTGCCCTTACTGTAGATATATCCTTAATCATGCCAATTACTTGCCTTATTAGCATTGCCTAAAAATGAGATTGCGGTGTTGAGCCATTTTAAGTGTGTTAGAATGAATGAGGAATGTATAAAACCAATACTTTTTATTACTATGGATGTTGCTTTCCTGCAAATGGAAGCTTTTGAATTTTGCTGTGAATACAGTCGTATCAATTGTACATGCACAAGAGCTACAAAACCACTTATCTGTTCTTGCTATATATGGGAGGTGATGAGAAAGATGCAGGCTGCTCTCATCATTTATGGAGAGGATATCAGAATGTTACACGTTACGACTACCATTTAGTAGACATGTTGTAAGGTACCCTGCTGATGTTTTGGGAGGAGCAAACTTTGCATCTGCTGAGTGTTTCTGTTTTGGGTACTGCTGCCCCAAAGTTGCCTCAGCAGATAGATTCAAAATGCAACATTATCTCTCTTCCCAAGATACTGCTAGTGATGGGTATTTGATCAAATGCCTCTTCCTTCTCCTCCCCCCTCCCCATAGAATAGTAGAGTCCAACCCCCTACTCAATGCAGGAATCCATGTTAAAGCATACCTCATAGATGGCTGTCCAGCTACATCTTGAATGCCTCCAGTATGGGAGAGCCCACAACCTCCCTAGGTAACTGGTTCCATTGTTGTGCTGCTCTAACAGCCAGAAAGTTTTTCCTGATATTCAGACAGAATCTGGCTTCCCTTTATTCTGTGTTCTGCAGTTTGGGATGATCGAGAAAAGATCTTGGTCTTCCTCAGTGTGACAAGTACATGAAGAGTGCTACCATGTCTTCTTCTTCTTCTTCTTCTTCTTCTTCTTCTTCTTCTTCTTCTTCTTCTTCTTCTTTCCATGCATTGTACTCACATATTAATTCCCTCTTGCTCTGCTATTACATTGATTGTAAATGACTATCTGTTTTGTCCATGTAAGTATGCAAGCTACTTAGCAACAGCTTCTTCAGCCTTCCCATATTTCAAAATAAATACCTAGACAGTTTCATCCTGCCTGTATCCTCTCATTTATCGTAAATGAAGAAGAATAAGACATTCATATTTGGCTCTGATTACTGTGTTGGGGCTTGTGCCAATGGTTTCCTGTTTTGTACTCTGGTCACTGGGATAAGCTGCACCTGGACAAAGCTTTGCATCACCCCCACCCCACCCCATATGAATATGCCATTTGACACACACACCCTTCCTATTTAGTGCTTCTGTCATTGAAGTAAGCTTCCATTTGGATAAGGTTCTAGAAACGTTTGAAAATGTCTCAAATCGGCAGCTCTGCCTAGCGCTCCCACTACAGCTCAGCAAACACCTTGCATTACAAACACCTGTTTTGGTAGGAGCACATTTATTTTTTGTAGGTGCAAAAGAGCAAGGCATGTTTACAGAAGAGGCAGATTTACTAGAAAATATATTAGCCATGCTTTTCACTCTCCATCAACAACATGACAGCTACCTAAAGAGAGCCTTCCTCATCTAAGTGCCTCTGTGTTGGAGGAAACGTGCCAATCACCATTATAACATTATAACATCTTAATGAGTTTAACTTGGAAAACAAACAAATAGCTACCTAGCTCTGCAGATGCCCACTTATCAATAGGCTTCTTCGCCTTTTCTATTAGGAGCCTTGACTATAGGAATATTTATTTATATTGGCAATAAACCCTTACTTTGCCATATATTCAGGTGGGCTTTTAGGAGCACATCATTTAGATTTATAGACCCATAAAGCCGCCTTTTGTTGATTCCTCAATAAACAATTCTTGCATTGATGTTCTATATTCTTTTGAGATTTTGAAAGCTGGCTTTTGGCACTTCTGTCGTTTCTGTGGGAGTCACAATCCAGGATTGATTATTTCCCCCCATTTATAATTTTATTAAGAATTTAATAAATTGTACTGTAACGTGTAAACTGTACATGTACAGCTATAGGTTCAAATTTCACTTTCTATTGCCATTTAGTAAGTCCAATCCCTATTTGATATATATTTTTATTGTGCACATGGTGATGTACATGAGCCCCTCCCTAACATTATGTTCACAACTCTTCTGTGAGGTAGGTGTGGATGTGAGCTAAATTAGATATGATAGGACAGATGCCAGAACAGAACGTTGCATTTTTGTAATGTAGGGGTCTCCAACATGGTGTCCCTAAGACCAATGTGTCTGCAGGCACATCTCTTGGTACCCACCAGTCTCCTTGCCATTCTAGATTTGTATTTTATTAAGATTTTTAATTAATTATTTTTAACTGGAAGGTTGGCTTGCTGCAAGGTGAAGTGCTGCCATCCAGCACTATCTTTATTTGGGTGCCAAAGAGCTCAGACCCCACCTCTGTATTGTAATTAGGTTCTTGGGCAAGTACCTTTTCTTTTAGAGCCTATCTACACTACTGCTTTAAAACGGTTTATAACAGTCTTAAACCGGTTAATAACCATTATTAACCAATTTAAAACTGTTATAAACCATTTTAAAGCAGTAGTGTAGATAGGCTCTAAGTCTCATCAGTTTGCGTTCTGGGAACTGAGAGTTTTGTAACCAGCCAGGCCCACCATGGCAGCTATTTTATGAATGGGCAAGCCAGTCCATAGCAGCCATTTTATAAGAGCACCAACAGTTCTCACTCACAATTCCAAATATGCCCACTGTTGAAATGAATAGCCACAGGGACCCTGTTTTGGATCCAAACTATAGTGCCAGGTGTCTGGAGGAGTATAGCTTTCTTTGGGCCATTTTGCAGCTGTTGAAATTGCTACATCACAAAATTTATATCTGTCCTACAGGGCAAAACATACATGTGCTTTTTGTATATGAGAAATAGGAGCACACACCTGATGATTTCAAATCCAACAGTTATTTATTATAACTTATATTACCACAGATCAATCTTGTTTGATTTGTAAGAGGACATAACTAAACAATAGTCCCTGGTACCTTGCTGAGTCATATAACCTAGGGATGTAGGTTGCTCAGGAGGCTATGTAGGCCCATCTGCTACTCCTGGCTTCTGCCCTAAAGTGAAAGTATTCCCTTCTACATTACATGGCCTGCAAGCACTGAAGCCTGGTGAGCATGCTTCTTAAAGAAGCAATATACAACAGTACCTATATAATACCTATATGTTTTGTCCCATGTAGCATACATAGCAGCTTAGGGGGGAAATTACAACTGAGAACTGACACAAGGGGAAGGACAAAACCCCAATGCTGAAGTCCCAACACAAACTGCCTACCTAACCCAGTCAAATGGTTCTGCAGCAGCTCAAGCTTCCAAACTCAACTTCCAAAGCAGCCTCATGTAGAGTACTTTACGGGAGACAAGCCTGCCTGTTAAAAAGGTATGGATCAGCATGTTGAGGCCAGCTTTGTCCCAAAAAAAGTAGAAAGAGGGAGCCATTGTATTAAGTGCTTCCATATTAAGTAAGAATATTTGATCTTTCATTGTGGCTGAGAAGGATCAGTTTGATAGTGGGCAGCAGTGGTGGGTGTGGGGAGATCTCTTACAAATATAGCATGATGTGGCATGGCAGAGCTCCACAGTGTCCACACAAACATTTTCACATTGGTCATGAAGACAGTAGGCCCTGGCTACAGTGCTTTTGTAAGCTAGTGTAGGGTAAAACACTGAGCTGTGAACAAGCGAGCTACCATTAACCTCAGCCTTGAATATTAAAATTACCAGTGGGACTGCCACAAATGTTGCAGTGTAGGGTCTTCTGTTCAGGATTCTAGTCACGCTGTTACATACTTCTATTCCCACCCCCTCTCTAGTTTAAGTTTTCCCTAGCATTCAGTCAGCATTTTGTAGCCACTGACTGGGTTCACACATCACACTAACTCACACTCAGTGGTTGAACTGTTGCTAAACTGTTGCTGAACTGTGGGTTGTTGTTGAACTATGGATTAGTGTGTTGTCTGAACCCAGGACATTTTCTATAGGGTAGCTGGTTAACCGTGCATTGTGGTTTATTTTTCTTGAACAAGCCACTTTGAGAACCCATGTTTTGTTGTTGGTTTATTCAGGCTGGTTAACAAGCCACACTGTGTGGTTAACAAGCCACCCTGCAGAAAATGTCCTGGGTTCTGACAACATGCTAATCCACAGTTCAACAAAAAACCCTCAGTTAAGCTACAACCCACACTCAACCACTGAATGTGGGTCAGTGTGTTGTGCGAACAGCCCCAGTGAGTACACTCAGTCCTCATTGGACTGATTTAGGGGTTTCCTCTATTAAAGTTTATTTTCTAAAGTTTTTCTTTGCATGTCTGCAAACCCTGGAGTTTCCCCAAGTCTTCTGGTACTACCCTTTTGTGGGTGGTTGTGTCATTTTGGCTAGGTAAGCTTGAACATTGGAAGCAGCGTGAATTGTGGTTTGTGAACTACCTTACAGATTTGTTGTAAGGAGTGAGATAATATGTGAAGTAATTTGATACCACAAAGTACTGTGCCAATGCTTAGTATGATCATTTCATACCCAGCTGCTATACACATATATGTGGTGGGGGGACAGTGGGGGGGGATCAGTGCAGAACTGTATCAGAGCTTTTGTGGCTTGCAAACTGGTAGGCAGCATATAACATTATTTTAGTTTTATCATCCAAGACCCTAGGTGAGATATTCTTATATTAATATTGGAATGTAGCTCAGGATAATCCACAGACAGGCCTGAATGAGAGCTAGCTGGTCCATTAGTTTGCCAGTAGACACAAGAGACTGGACATGGAGGGTGAGAGGTTGTTCTGTTTGTTGCCTAGCAATGGGAAGATAGAACTGGTGGTATATGTGCAGGGACTCTGCATTTATTAGGTTTCATGAGATCCAATTAAACTGCTATAGAGACGAGTAAACAGAATGTTTATTTGTAATAATTTTCCAATTCACCAAATAGTGCAGTTAATAAAAAATATAGCTTCCACTCTGTTTTCACAATAATTTAAAACTTATTGAGCACAGCACCAGACAACTGTAAAGCTCTATGAAGAGAAAAACATGAGCACCATAATGGAAAAGGAAGTCTTTTTAAAATATGTCCATTTTTAAGATTTAGTTTCAACCTCCCCTTCTTTTTCCTACGTTATCAAGTAATTAAAGTTCTCAACTAGTTTGAAAATGGCTCAGATTTAATTTCATTTTACTAAGCACCTCAATTTTTCAGCCAGGAAAAAAAGACCATTAGGAATTTGCATTATCCATTACAGCCTCCTTCATGATTTGAAATTTATATGGGAAATGCTAATTGGACGTTCATCATCATAAAGATAATGATTTCTGTACTCTTCGCCATGATAATTAAGATGAAAGATGAAAATGATACAGAGTGAACATTGTATTCTTTATTTCCTGTGAATGGAGACTGGGAAATGAATTCTATCAGTGTCTGTCAAGGCAGGGGAGTTGGGAAGTGTGAAAAGGAGTGACATATGAAGGTTTGTCTGGCTTAATTTGGAGGTTTCATTGCTGATGCTATTTAAGTCTTAGGGTGACCATACGAAAAGGAAGAGAGGGCTCCTGTATCTTTAGCAATTGTATTGAAAGGGGAATTTCAGCAGGTGTCATTTGTATGCATGCAACACCGGGTGAAATTCCCTCTTCATCACCACAGTTTATTTATTTATTTATTTATTTATTACATTTGTATACCACCCCATAGCCGAAGCTCTCTGGGCGGTTTACATAGGATTAAAAACAATTAAAAACAATACAAAAATTGAAACAGCAAAAACATACAACATACACACAATCTGTACATTTAAAACCACTACAACCCTTCAAAAAGCAACAACAAAACCCAAAACAAAACAGAACCAAAAAAACAAACCCAGGCTCCTCAGATATTGCCAAATGCCTGAGAGAAGAGGAACTTCTTGACCTGGCGCCGAAAAGATAACAATATTGGCGCCAGGCAGGCCTCATCAGGGAGATCGTTCCACAATTGGGGGTCCACCACAGAGAAGGCCCTCTCTCTTGTTGCTGACCTCCAAGCTTTCCTCAGAGTAGGCACTCGGAGGAGGGCCTTAGATGTTGAACGTAGTGTTCGGGTAGGTTCATGTCGGGAAAGGCGTTCCATCAAGTATTGTGGTCCCAAGCCGTGTAAGGCTTTATAGGTTAAAACCAGCACCTTGAATCGGGCTCAGAAACCTACAGGCAGCCAATGCAAGCGGGCCAGAGTAGGTCTTATATGCTCGAACCTACTGGTTCTGGTTATTAATCTGGCCACTGCATTTTGCACAAGCTGCAGCTTCCGAACCACCTTCAAAGGCAGCCCCACATAGAGTGCATTGCAGTAATCTAACTTGGAGGTTACCAGAGCATAGACAACTGAAGCCAGGTTATCCCTGTCCAGATAGGGACGTAGCTGGGCCACCAACCGAAGTTGGTAGAAGGCACTCCGTGCCACTGAGGCCACCTGAGCCTCAAGTGACAGAGATGGTTCTAGGAGAACCCCCAAGCTACGAACCCGCTCCTTCAAGGGGAGTGCAACCCCATCCAGAACAGGTTGAACACCCTCCATCCGGTCAGCGGAACCACCCACTAACAGCGTCTCAGTCTTGTCTGGATTGAGTTTCAGTTTTTTAGCCCTCATCCAGTCTATTGTCGCAGCCAGGCACTGGTTCAGCACATCCACAGCCTCACCTGATGAAGATGAAAAGGAGAAGTAGAGCTGCGTGTCATCAGCATACTGATGACAACGCACTCCAAAACTCCGAATGACTGCACTCAACGGTTTCATGTAGATGTTGAACAGCATGGGGGACAAAACTGACCCCTGCGGAACCCCATCCTGGAGAATCCACGGGGCTGAGCAATGTTCCCCAAGCACCACCTTCTGGAGCCGACCCCCCAAGTAGGAGCGGAACCACTGCAATGCAGTGCCTCCCACTCCCAACTCAGTCAGTCGTCCCAGAAGGATACCATGGTCGATGGTATCGAAAGCCGCTGAGAGATCAAGGAGAATCAACAGAGTCGCACTCCCCCTGTCTTTCTCCAGACATAGGTCATCATACAGGGTGACCAAGGCTGTTTCCGTACCAAAACCAGGCCTGAAACCCGACTGAAATGGATCCAGATAATCGGTCTCATCCAAGAGGGCCTGGAGCTGGCTCACAACCACCCGCTCCAGGACCTTGCCCAGGAATGGAACATTTGCTACTGGCCTGTAGTTATTAAGATTTTCAGGGTCCAGGGAAGATTTCTTTAGGAGTGGTCTCACTGCCACCTCTTTCAGGAGCTATACTAGGGTGACCAGACACAAAAGAGATACAAAAGAGGGCAGGGCTCCTACAGCTTTGACTGCTGAGATGAAGAGGGAATTTCACCAGGTGCTGCATGCATACAAATGACACCTGCTGAAATTCCCCTTGCAATGCAACTATGAAAGGTACAGGTGCCCTGTCCTCCTTTTCGTATGGCCACCCTAATTTAAGTTGTATACACATCAGGCCTGCGCTTTGGGGAAATGGTCCAGAGACAGATGTGTACAGTATCTTTAATGATATTTAACCATTTTGTGGTTCAGACCTTCTATTCAACCAATGTGGAGGCAAGGATAGTTCTGATTCAAAAGCGTGTATGTGCTCCAATAAGTATGCAAAGGCCTAGTTCATACATAGAGCAGGTGAGAACTGTACCACCTGAGACTGAAATTGGATAGTTGAATGCTTCTTCATGAAAAAAACAATGCACCATAATATTAAGGAGAAGGATGGTCTTGAAGGTTTCTTTATGGCTACTATTTTTTATGTGCAGGGAGCATTTTTTAAAAAATATGGAGGAGTATTCAGCCATGGCCTAGGAACAGGTGTATGAGCTCTCTCACTGCTTTTGTGAACTGGGCTTCTTTGTACATATTAACGCAGCTAGGCAGCTTTGTATCAGAGACAGTAGTTTTACTACTACATCTTCTGTTTGTGTCAGCTAGTTCAAAGGTCCTGTGTAAATAGGCTGTACTATTATACATTTCAATATTGATAGATCTCCATCCAGACAGTGGTTGGATCCAGGATAAGTTAACTTGAAATCAAGTCCCATTGAAATCAATGTGGAATGTTAGTCATAATTAAGCGAAAACCATTGATTTCAATGGGAATGAAGTTCAACTAAATTAGTCTGAATCCAACCCAATGGAGATACATGCATGTGTCCTGTAGCTGAAGTTAATTGGGAAGTAACATGCACATACTGGAGTTTCCACATGTGCTAGAAGCAATCTGTGTAATGACTGTGTATAGGATTTCCTACACATTCCTGCCTAACCTTGCAGGCTGTTCTTTAGGTGCCACCACCCACAATGATTTGATGGGGGACAACAGGGAAAGAGCCTCCTCTGTAGTGGCCCCTCTCTGTGGAATGCCCTCCCCAGGGAGATCTGCCTGGCATCTTCACTGTATATGTTTATATGCCAGGCTAAGACTTTCCAGAAGGCATTTAATTTCTAATCTGGTGCTCTGACTATTAATTTTATTGTTGGCTTTTTAATATTTTTAATGTTTTCATATTTTTGTTGTTCCTCTTTATTGTTTTGATTGCTATTTATTGTTGTTTTGTTTTTGTTTTTTTAATTATTGTAAATTGCTCTGAGGGCACCTGCCAGTTGGGCAGTATATAAATAGTACATTAATGAACAAACAAATATAGATTCTTAAATTCTTAGAAAGGTGTGGTGTGTAAAGCTTATTTCTTTGGAGTAACTGCACTGCTGTATCTCTTGTAGGTTGGCATTAACTGAGTTTCTTGACCCAGCAATGTTTGTGACTTACAGGGTGGGTGGATGAAAACATCCCCCAAATATTAGGTTAATATCTGGGGGTGGATAAATTCTCAGAACTTTCAGGAGAGGTTGAGCTTACTATTAATGATGAGGTATCTAAGGGTTTTCTTCTTTTCCTTCTTTTTTAAAAAAAGCTTCACTGCTGCTGCAAGTGGCTTCCCTCAGCATCATTCATCAGAGAATTCCTGCAAAACTTTAATACACAGCTGAGGGTGCCAAAGATGGTGCTGTGAAACACATGTGCAAATCATCGCCTTAGAGCTTTAAAAATATTAAAGATCATTACAATGAAGGCATGATAGAGGTGAACAAAACTGTGCGTTGGTATGCAGATAGTGGATAGGGAGGCATTTTTCTCTAATAATGCTAGAACCCAAGGTCATCCTATGAAGATTATTGGTAGGAGATTCAGGACAGATACAAAGGAAGGACTTGTTCATGCAGCACATATTTAAACTATGGAATTCACTTCCACCATATGTAGTGACGGCCTCCCATTTGCATGGCTTGAAATGGAGATTGAATAAATTCATGGAGGAGGAGAAGGGCATCAATGGCTACTAGTCCTGATGGCTAACAGCTACCTCCAGTAGCGGAGGCAATATATCTGTGTACACCAGTTGCTGGGGAACATAGGTCTGGAGAGTGCTGTTGCACTCCTGCTTGTGGGTTTCCCATGGCAACCGTGCAAACAGAATACTGGACTAGATGGACTCGTGATCTGATCCAGCATTCTTATGAACTTAAGTTAATGCTGTTTGGCTAAAAGTTCTAAACTGAACCCAAAGACATCTAGAAGTAAAGTGCTAATCAGGGCATGACACAGAGGAATGCAGGAACTTGCAGCATTTCCCAGTACAAATCACATGAAAAAAATCAGCTGGTGTAGAATATTCCAATGTATCGATCGATACACAGTTTTTGGGGCTTGCAGTTTTTTTTTTTTTAAAGAATGGCAATTTTATTTCACCTATATGGCAAAATCTGTTGCAATATAGCAATTCAATTAGTACTGCACTTTGTAGGTTTAATAGTTACTGTATTTAAGCTGTTTCAGAAGTGCCCCTGCTGTTTTATGAGGCCATCCGACCGTTCCCAAAAGGACGGGTTTTGAGGCCAAGTAATATAAAGAAATAAAAGTGCTATTCCTGGTGAGATTCTACTGCATGCGTGAGATAGGCACTTAGATGAGAGAGTGTTGAAGCTGCAACTCTTGAATTTGAACTGTAAAAGGTTTGTCATTTCAAGGGGAACTGCTATTCCAAAGATTTCACCAGCATACAGATTTGAATAGCGAAAGATTGGAAACTTGCCTTCAACCCTGACCCAGAACAAGAACAAAAGAGTCTACATCTTTATGAGGAAGCTACATTTCTGTCCAACCTTGATGAAACTTCAACATTAGTTTTTGAAAACCTGAAGTTTCTCCTAAGCTAGGCATCACGTGCATTTTCGTCTGAATTAATAATAAAAAAGTCTGTAGTTACTGTTATCACTTGATTTGCACAAAAAGATTTTGAGAACTGTGCGCTTGACCTTTACTACACATCACTTTTCTTGGGACATATCTACACCACAAACATAAAAAAGGTTTTCAGAGCAATCTGATCCATGTCTGCTCAGAAGTCCCACTGAGTTTGATGGAGATTACTCTTAGGGATGTGGGTATAGATCCTGCACAACTGATAACTCACCTGGCCAACATCAACAATATATGGTGGCCCAGCTGGAACTTTACCAAACTCTTGTTTTTGCAGCCTGACTGGGACTGGGCTTATTAAGCACTTGATATGATACAACAGCTTTTGAGTATGTCTGTGACCTGGTTCATCACAAATTGTGCAAGCGTGCTCTAGTTGCAAATAGTTTTCAATGTACCATAATGTTTAATGAGAACAACTGTCCATCCTTTCCTAATGGACTAGTACTGCTGGTAGGCACTCAAGCCTTTGCACTGCTTCTTGAATCTACCTCTTCAGGAGCATGTGCCACTGGAGACGGACTGCCTTGTCTTAAATGATGGCAATACAAACAATCTCACAGGGCAGTTAAGGGCATTTATATACGTATAGTTCACACTGATGAAGTGGAGGTTGGGTCACTAAAGTCCTTTTTATTTCTAGCTGACAAGTTAAACTTATGGGACTGCCCTAATGCCCACCTTTGTTGATAAAAGGATTCCTTTTATCATTTAGCCAGAAATGGCCTTTCTTTTTTCCTTTGCAGAAAAAGGTTCAGAAAACAATTCTGTGTTCATACAAAAGGGGTTTGTTTGGTTTTTTTAAAATCTGCATAACTGTGGTTTTGGTGTGATACATTGATCAATTCCTATTGATAAACTAATTTTCTGCTATTATGAAGCAATGTCTATCGATCTTGAAATAACTAACAGATCTAGTCCTATTTGTTTGAGACTTGAAATGTGAAGAGTTGGTTGTGAGAACAACAATGACTCATTCGTCCTGCTTAGTGTCTGCTTAAAGGTAATCAATAATGTCATGCGAATGAAGAATTGCTCCATTCCATAAGGATTCTTCTGCTGCACCATGATTCATTAGCACTGCTTTTTGGAGGGAGGAGGGAGATGCTACAGAGTTAACAAACCTTCTCTAGCCTGAATCCAAGGCTTACGATGGATGTGTTCCCAGTCTACTTTTGATGTATAATATGCCACTTTATCAAACATTGCCGTTTTTGGAATAACAATTAGCAAACAAAACCGAGCAGATTGAATTAGCATGTTGTGTGCAGAGACACTGGCATAGATCTTAAGGTCAGCAAATGCCAGGGAAGGATCTCATGCATTAAAGGGATTACATTTACAAAGCCACGAAGAATCAGGTCTGGCTGACGTTTAAAAAAAACAGGAAGGTGACAGTAAACGTTTAATTTTAATTGAGCATTGATGGAGCAACGGATTCAAACATCTTGTGCTACAAGTACATCAATACATGAGTGAGAGGGAGAAAGTGAATTAAAAATGCTCTAGAGATCTCCGCATGAACATACGAAATGTCTTGCTGGATCAGAGTAAGATCCATCAGCATACTCATTTATGCTTCTGGATGCTCTCAAGCAGATCATGATAGTGGATAGCTTTTGTCGAATTATTTGTCCCCAGCATCTAGTTTTCATAGCTATACTGTCTGCCTCAGAACATGAAGATCCTATTTAGCTATCGTGATGACATATAGGTGTCGAGAGAGCTATGGCTGTTGAGTGGTATAGACATGTAATGAATGAATGAGAGAATATTCTTCCTCAAAGTTGTCAAATGCCTTTGTGAAATTGTCTAAGTAAGTGGCCATCATCACATCTTTTCCTAATGAATTCTGTCAGCTCATTATGTGTTGTGTGAAGTACTTCTGTTTGTCAACCCTCAATCTGCTGCCAATGAAGTTCATTGGGTGACCTTAGGTTGTAGAATTATATGAGGGAGATCAATCTACATTGTTTATAATTTTACAAACATCAGTCATGTCCTTCTTATCCTGGTACTAGCATTCAAAGCCCCAAATGGCGTGGAGCTAGGTTACCTGAAGAATCATCTCCTCCCATATACATCTGCATGGATCCTAGGATCAGCGTCAGCAATCCTTCTCTGGGAACCCCAGCCAAAGGAAGTGAGGTGGGTGGCTACTGAGAAACGGGCCTTTTCTGCTGTGGGACGCCACTTGTGGAATGAGCTTCCCGGGTAGCTGGTGCCTAAATTGTGCTCATTTTGGTGCCACGTGATGGCCCTTTTTATCCTCCCAGGCACTTTAATCGTTCAGTTTGTTTTTATCTTGTAATGTGTTTTAACGTTTGCCCTGATGCTAGCTTCTGTTTGGTTATTTTTATTTTTTTATTGTAGTTTTAAACTTTTATATTATATTTTATTGTCTTGTATTTTATGTTTTAATTGTTGCGAACCGCCCAGAGAGCTACAGTTATTAGATGATATCAAATGTAATAAATAAATAAATAAATACCTTCCCCCCTTAAATTAAAAAGGCCCTATTCCCAATAATCCCTAATATGGAACTGCTTGTTTCCACTGCTGCAGCACAGCAAATTGGTGTTTTCAGTGAGTTATCCACCATGATCATTTCCTAGTTTGTCACAGCCAATACCCCATCAATTTGAATCCCATTATATGAAGTTAGTGTGTTTGCTTGTTTGTTTCATTTCCCGATGTGCAGCATTTTATGCCTCAGTTGCCTTTTTGGAGACATCCGGCTAGGGCTCTTCACAGTCTGCCGGCTATCTCTCCACTGTGAATAACTGAGTGTCAACCATAAGCTTGGCTCCTCACTACCCACTTTCAGCATCCTGTTTTGCTGCCTGCATGAAACAGCAAAAACTGGAAGTCAACCATTCAGCCAGTGTAAAGTTTGGTTCACCCAAACTTTTTTTAAAACAACTTTGCATAAAAATCCATAAGTATTTTTATGTATATTTCTCTGAATACATGAATTTTTGTATGCATTTTGTATGCATGTATGTGTGTATTGTGTGTATGTTGTATGTTTTTGCTGTTTAAATTTTTGTATATTGTTTTTAATCATTTTAATCCTATGTAAACTGCCCAGAGAGCTTTGGCTATGGGGCAGTATACAAATGTAATAAATAAATAAATAAATGAATGAATGAATAAATAAATAAATAAATAATATACACATTTTGCAAGCAAGTTCCCTAATTTAAAGGATTTTAAAACATTATTTCCCATGATATCTGCATTTTATTATGCTTTTTTCTTTTTACTGGAGAACTTCATTGCAGCATTCAGAGAAGGCACATTTGAATGATAACTGACTTTTCATTCGCATAGTGGTTTGAACGTATGAAATTAGGTAAATTTACATTAAAATCAAACTTAATGAATTTCTCCCCAATTCCTAGCTGCTGCTGTTGCTTCCACTAATCTGGATCTCCTTCTTTGGCCCCTTTAATGAATGCTAGCTGACTTTTATTCCTTCAACAGGCAGGGGCATTATGGGAAATTACAATGGCCACCACCAGGGGTGGTTCCAGGTGTTGGAGAGCCTTTGGAGGAGGTACCCTCAATGGGTTCCCTTCCTCAATGATTCCTCCTATTTTCATCATCGCTACCACTTGCTTGCTTGACATGCAGAGAGCCAGTGACCAAATAGACAGTGGCATCTCCTTGTCCTCCTTGTTGCTACCACAGTTGTCTTGGTCAGAGCAAGCAGCAGGTGAATAAGCAGGTTGCATTTGTGAGGAGGAACAAGTCCAGGGGATTGTTGTTAGTGGGGCCCTGCTGAGTTTTGGGCTCTCAGCAGGTGCCCAGTGGTGCCTACCCTTGACGCCAGCCCTGACCATCACACTGTACTAATCAAAGCAGTGCTGATATGACCACTGCCATTCCTCCTCTTCCTCAGTAAGGCCTGTGCTCTTGGAGTGGTGGAAATAAATTAAATGAGGTGAAGGGGCAAGGGATGAGACTGCCATCAAGATGGAGTCCCATGCCAAAAGCCAACAAAGCCCCATTCAGGAGCTGGAGTTGATCCCATAGGGAGTTGTAAAACACCTTTCAGGTGATAAAACATGGTTAGTAGAATTGCATTTCAGCTGCATTTGGCTCAGTGAGGTTACGTCTGATATTAAACAAATGACTCAAACCTTATATTTTATGTACAACTTGTTTGGCAAAATGGTGGATATTTCCCCCTCAACAACAGTCCTGAACATTTCCAAGCATCAGGTTGATTTCTTTTGTTTTGTATCACCTGAAAGTTGCCATTTTATCACTGACTCACTTTTCTATAGGAAAATATTCCCAAGGCAACAGCTGCTGGCTTTAGGAATAGATTCATGAGGTCTGGATATTGATTAGTCAACAGTGATTAAAAACATTCTGTAAAGAACTTTATAAGTCTGTTCACCTGCAAGCCACTGATTATGGGAAAGGACATAACCATTTTTAATTAAATGGCAAAGATGATCATTTTTGGCCTGCTGTGCCATTCTGAGGAAGGAAGCTTATTGCTTTGGTACCCAGTGACAGGGGATTTTACACCATACTCGAAATGTTTTCATGAAACCTGAAGGCACAGATCTAAGAGAGCTGGAGCAGCCAGATATTCATCTTATTCAGCAATGTACAGAAAGAGACTATGATGATTTTCAGGGAAACCTGCTTAGAGTCTACCACCATCTGCAATCTCTCCATTTCTATTTCTGATCTTTAGCTTTTCCCTTATTAACTGGTATATGATCTAGCATAATTTAACTAGATCTGGATTGAAATTCTCAGAAACGAAAATACACACACACACACACACACACACACCCCTTCTTTTTCAAGCTCTTCCTGAACTCTTGGAAAATTTCAGTCTTCTGCAGTGAACACTCACCAACCTCAAAGAAATTGGAGAATTTTGAACAAACAATATGAACTATTAGCAACACCAATATAGTTTCATTCAGTGTTCAATTACCTGAAATTTCTTAGAACAACTCCCCCCCCCCACTCAACTGTTTGGGGATTCCACCTTTCCCCAGAGAATATCCAACAAAAATCTCCCCCCTCCAATATCACTGCTCATAAATAGTATGGAGAATTTGGGGAGGTCATTTTTGTTCAGCCCTAATCTCAGCCCATGCATACATATTGCCTTCTCCCTCCAATCAGGGTGTAGACCTTCTGTGGTTATAGAAGGACGTCTGCAGAGTAGGAAGTATGCCCACAAAAGTCCTCCTTGGATGGCAGCAGAGTTTTTCACTATTGTGACTGCCCCGTCAGCGGCACTTTGTTGGCAGTAAGGGTAAAAAAAGGGGGTGATCCAGGGGTCACTGAGGAAGGGTTTGGATTTGCCAGAATGGTGGCAACACTATGGGTGCCTCTACAAGAGCGATTTAAAGCTCTTTCAAGGTGCATTAAAAATTTTACCTCTACAAGAGCGGAGCGCAAATTGGGAGTTGAGGCGCTTTTTCTGTTCGATTATGTGCATTATCAAATGCGCGTTAAATAGCGAGTTTTAATTTACCGCGGCAGTTTAAATGCCTTATGACCATGTAAACAAGCGATTCTCTGCATTAAACACCTCTAAAGCACGTTTTGTACAACCGGTAAGGCAACCAGTTATGCACTTAACCGCATATCGTGATTTGCCGTAAAAGCGATTCCGAGAAGATGCGCATAATCGGACAACCAGGCGTCAAACCGAATTCTTGTAGAGGGGACCCAAGCCAGTCCTGGAGCTAACGTAGTAAATTTCCCTGCCATTGGAGGTAGTGGGAGGGAAAATTTCAACAAGAAAAAAATGGGGGAAAAGCTGCTTCTATGCTCTTACTGCCCTGGCTAGTAGAAACCCAGCAGGGCTTACTCTCCAGCCACCATAGGATTGCTCTGCTAATGTATCTGATGAAATAGACTGTCACTAATAATAGCTCATGCCAAAGAAGCTAGTTGTTCTTTAAATGCTGCAGCCATTTTTGTTTTGCTTTGCAGTTTTGATTAAACTTGCAGTTTTAAACTATTAAATATTGCTAAAATCCCTTCTTCTTTGTATACCACCTTCTACTGAAAAGAGACTGGTTTATTCTCTTTAAGTCACCTATTCTAGGCTCACGGGAATGAATAACAACAAGCTGTAATAAAGTTATGGAAGCTGCTATGAAGAACCCATCCTTGGCTGGCCATGGAAATGTCAAGGAAAGAGGCAGCACCCAAAGGCATAACTGGATGCCAGTTATTTGTGCAAGGCATCAGGACCCCCCCCCCCATTCTGAGCAGCAGGAGAATGGCTAGAAGGACCAATGATACAAGCTGCAGGGTGGCTGGACCCAGACCAAGGCCCTAACACTGAGCCTGTCAGCTAGGAACATCTTGATCTGAAGTTTCTATGACTCATGGAGATTGTACCCACTGGGCCACTTTCTTCCTAAGAATGATCCTTTTCACCCCAATGAACTCACTCTCCCCAGCACCTGATTGCCAGTGCAGGGAATGCAGCCAGAGGAAACATATCACGGGGAGATGACGCAGTAGCCTCCAAGCCAGGAAACAACTCTTTCAAAGCTCTCCAGAAAGAGGTAGTCAAGCCCAGGGTTGGCATAAGGTAGAATGCCAGATGTTTTGAACTCCCAGCATTCCTGACAATTGGCCATGCTGACAGGGGCTTCTGGGGGTTGGTTCAAAACATATTGAGATCTACTTTCTGCCCACCCCTGGGCTCAGTTAAGCTTCAGAACTTGTTCATGTAAGTTGCTAATTTAATGCTGTCCAAGGTCCTGATAGCTGCCCAATTATGTCTCCCTCAGGTACTCTCTTGTGCCTTATAAACTCCTTCTGATGGCTAGATGCAAAGAATGCCCCAATCATATCTTTTCATCATACAATTTCCCCAACATCCCTATAAGTCATGGGGTGAGCCCACATGTTCCCAGCATGGTCTTTTGTGTGCCCCCTACTGCTGTTGCCAAATTTACGGTGAAGGCAAAACAATTGGTGGTTTGCCACTGAATTTTGGTTGCGGGAAATGTAGGGTGTGAAATAATGAGACGAGACAAGAAAATGGATTTTAAAAACAGGGCCACTTTTATTATAGATCTGCAGTATGGGAAACCTATGCGGACATCCTACTCATCAATGGGCGAGCCATTCACCACCTGAGAAGTGGCGTGATTCCAAACGCCACCCCCCAGGCTTGCCCCTTTTGGGGTAGGGAGACCTTCCGGTGTCGACCCCTCCTCGCGCTGTTTAGCTCCGAGTGGGTGAGAAAGGTTAGCCTCAAAGGTAACCCTTATCCCTCCAGCTGCCGCCGTAAAGCTCACAGCTGAGGGGCCTCAGGCATTACCCATCACCACAACAGTGCCTGTGAATGCTCACCGACCCTAACAATGCTCCGGATGTCCGCAAAACCTGCTATTAGATTGTGACCGAAATTATATTAACCAGATCAACCTAATTACCTCTCCTTACCTGTCTTACAGTGTGAAGTAGGCAAAAAGACTCATAACATAAAGCTGATTATGAGCAAAAAATTCCTACTTGGCCCTCCTAATGAGCAACCAGCGAACCCACACTGCCTACAGGGAGGGAGGGAGGGAGCCGCAAAGATGTAGAAAGAGAGGCCGCTGGGAGGGGCGAGTACAATAAATACTCCCTCAGTCCCCTCCCAGCCACAGTGGCACCACTGAGGAGCCCACCAATGGGTGGCTCCGCTGTCTCGCCTGTCATCACACCCCCACCGCAACCTCCTTTTCGCGCCCAGGCATGCCGGGCGCAAAAAGGGGCCCTTGCGGGAAATGTAGGGTGTGAAATAACGAGACGAGACAAGAAAATGGATTTTAAAAACAGGGCCACTTTTATTATAGATCTGCAGTATGGGAAACCTATGCGGACATCCTACTCATCAATGGGCGAGCCATTCACCACCTGAGAAGTGGCGTGATTCCAAACGCCACCCCCCAGGCTTGCCCCTTTTGGGGTAGGGAGACCTTCCGGTGTCGACCCCTCCTCGCGCCGTTTAGCTCCGAGTGGGTGAGAAAGGTTAGCCTCAAAGGTAACCCTTATCCCTCCAGCTGCCACCGTAAAGCTCACAGCTGAGGGGCCTCAGGCATTACCCATCACCACAACAGTGCCTGTGAATGCTCACCGACCCTAACAACGCTCCAGATGTCCGCAAAACCTGCCACAGGGAGCGACAATGCACTTGATTAGTCGCTCCCCCCCACCTAGATCTAATAACATCCCACAAACCCAACTGCAGATCTTTCAAAAATAAATCATTACCAGGGTCTGACAAATGGACCCCGTCCTGCCGGAAAAGCTCCCTCCACATTAACGCAATCCCAGGGTGTTGAATGCTATAATCGGCGTGTTTAATTAGTTCCTTAAATATTTGATTATTGACTTTCTTCCACACTCTTTCCATGGCCTCTTGGTCATTGCCCTCTGTCCAATTGAGCCGAGGCAACAAACATGACCAAATAATTACAATGCCAGGCCAACGCAGCCGAATTGTTTCCAAATCGGCAATCACTTGCATGATGAGGGCTTTGCCTTTAAGCAAACCCAACTAAATGATGACCACGCCAGGCCAATGCAGCCAAATTGTTTCCAAATCGGCAATCGCTTGCATGATGAGGGCTTTGCCTTTAAGCAAACCCAACTAAATGATGACCACCCAGGCCAACGCAGCCGAATTGTTTCCAAATCGGCAATCGCTTGCATGATGAGGGCTTTGCCTTTAAGCAAACCCAACTAAATGATGACCACGCCAGGCCAACGCAGCCGAATTGTTTCCAAATCGGCAATCGCTTGCATGATGAGGGCTTTGCCTTAAAGCAAACCCAACTAAATGATGACCACGCCAGGCCAACGCAACCGAATTGTTTCCAAATCGGCAATCGCTTGCATGATGGCTTTGCCTTTAAGCAAACCCAACTAAATGATGACCACGCCAGGCCAACGCAGCCGAATTGTTTCCAAATCGGCAATCGCTTGCATGATGAGGGCTTTGCCTTTAAGCAAACCCAACTAAATGATGACCACGCCAGGCCAACGCAGCCGAATTGTTTCCAAATCGGCAATCGCTTGCATGATGAGGGCTTTGCCTTTAAGCAAACCCAACTAAATGATGACCACGCCAGGCCAACGCAGCCGAATTGTTTACAAATCGACAATCGCTTGCATGAGGGCTTTGCCTTTCAGCAAACCCAAATCATTACCACCCAAATTAATGAGTAGAACCTGTGGGGGGACACTGGCCACACGCTACTGGAATAAGGTGGGCAGGAGGCGCTCCCAACGCATGCCACGTTTACCGAGCCACAGAATGTTGGCGTGGCAGCTCAATCCAAGCTGTGTCCCAAAGCTGGATCTGGAAGCCCTCCGACTGGCCCAGAAGATCATGCTGTGCCCACAGATGATCACACGCACCGGGGGGGAACCCGCACCAGAATCTAAAATCAAACACAGAAATGTTAGGACGCAATGCCACCAGTAGACAAACTGGCTATCTGACATACGACTGATATGCTCTAGACCGCCATCTGCCCACTTCCTGAATTTGGTCTGCAGCAAACCCAATAGAAGCCGCTGTAGAAGCAGCCCCAATATGAAAAGAGTGAGTGCCAAATCGGAAGGCACCCAGTCTGAGGGACTGTAATGCCTGTTTTGTGACCGACCAGGACTGAGACTTCGTCAAGGGCGAAGAATCCAGGTGGCAAAACAAATAACCGCTGTGATTGCCCTGCAGCATCAGAAAAACGTTTAATGCCTTAACTGGGCACAACTCTGAAACATGCGCTGGAAAAAGGGTGATAACCTTTCCCCTGCCTTGTTGATCTGTTTTGGAATGCCTAAGGTGTAATGGAACACCCAGGGAGGAGACCTGAAGATCCTCAAGTAAAAAGGCACACTTTGAAAAATCATTTTGGAAAGGGGCCACCACTTCTGATATTCTTAATGCTCCAAAAATGCTGTTAATGCTGCTGCATGAAACAGGGCCGACTCATAAGAAGAGTGGCAGAGTAAAGGCCATAGAGCAAACAATCGTTTTAGAATATCAGGGGATAATGGTCGTCCCGAATCTGGCACACAAGAGGTTGCTCTGTTCCAACCCCGTAAAATGTGACAAACCCGGAAATCCATTGTATTATCCGCTATGCCCCGTATCCTGGACAAAAATGAAAGGGCAGCCAATTTGCCCCCAATGGATCCTGCGGATAGGCCTCTCCGCCGAGAGGCCACGCAAAACTGCAGCAAATGCTCCACTGGAATCGGCCAGTGCTCCTGACGCTGCATGCGGGCTCTGAAGGAAAGAAACTCCCTACCTGCCCTTGTGTAAGCACCACGAGTGCTAGGTGCTAAAGATTGCCATGTTGCATGCTCCACTTCCTCCTGCCAATCTCCCATAGGGTTGATGGCATCGCCTCCAGAATTGGCTGTGCCCAGGGCGCCAGTTCCTGAAATTTCTGAACCTGCTGACGCGATAAAGCGTCAGCAATGGGTTTTTCAAGACCTGGAACGTGCTGTGCTCTAAGTAATATGTTGTAACGCAGGCAATGCAAAGTGAAGGCTCTGACTAGCGTCATAACCCTGGGACTGCGAGATGGCAGTTTATTGATAACCTGGACAGTAGCCAAGTTATTGCACCGGAAATGAACCACCGAATCGCGCATCTCTTTGACCCATATATGCGCCGCCACATATATTGGAACAAATTCCAAAAATGAGAGATCCCTGCATACATTGGTGGTGAGCCAATCTTCAGGCCAACGCTCATAGCACCATCGATCCTGCCAGATGATACCAAAACCCAGAGCCCCCGATGCATCTGAATGTATTTGTATGTATGTATTCTCCAGGCGCCTTTTTGGGAACAGTTCCCAAAGGAGAGACCCTAAGATTGGGAATAGGAGGAGAAAGAAAGGGGCCAAGAACCCTTCCTGTGTCCACCTGTTTGGCAATCTTCTCATGAACCAATGGTTCCATGAGACCAATTGATTTTTGATTCCTTAGAATACAGAAACCTTCAGAAAAGCCTAACTCCAAGTACGTTGCATCCTGGCGCTCTGGATAAAGCGCCAGCAATTGCCTTAATGGCCCTAGACTTAAGAGGGCTGGGACCCTTTGGTAGGCAGCTGCTGCCCTCCAGACTTCCTGCCCCCTTGTGCCTCTTGACCTTTACCGTACCTGCCTCTGGTTCTGGGGCAACTAGAGGCCAGGTGTTGACTGGTGCATATTGGGTATTCATGGCGATATCTACACATTGAACGGGTACAGCTGCTCCGAGCACTGTACTCCCAGCAAGGCAAGCGAGGTTGAACCCCCTGCCCCGCACTCCCAGCAAAAGCGGGATGTTTAGCTAAGAGATGCCCACTATCAGCCCTTTGCCCAACACCAGGCTTCGCTGGTGTCATAAATTGAAGCCAGAGATTGTGGTCCTTAACATCCCACAACAGTGAATGATCAAAGGCAACCCTATGGCGGAATGACTCCACATAAGCGAGCCAGGGAAATCGTTACTACACCACCCCCGTATAAAACAGCAAACCAGGGAGCCAATTGGACCATGTCCTGGCTACCTTCTTCCTCTTCATCCTTTCAAATTCCTTATCCGCCAATTTGTCTTTCTCCTTGTCCTCTGGTTTGCGGGAGAGCAAGGAGAATACGTTGATAAAGTCACCTTTTAATATCTTTCCCTAGAGGATGGTAAAAGGTGGTAACCCAATGGAGCCGACATGCTCTCTGTGGGAATGGCGTCCCTAGCTGCCCCAGCATAGGGATCCTGAGCACTAAGAAGCGCAGCCATCTTCCCGGAAGCAGCAGTGCCAGCTGGGCCCTGCTGTACCGCAGTGCACACTTCGTTCACTGAAGGTGTCTGTGGGGTGGAATTAGATCCCTCGCCTGCGCCAAAACCTTGTTGAGAGGGGGTTAAGGAAGACGCTGCCATGGGCGCTACTGCGGCCTGCATCGCAGGTCCCCACGGTAGGGAAAAGGTTCCTGCTAAAGCTGGGCTCACCGAAACTGACTGCCCACCTAATGTATTCCCGCTGGTGGGTGCTGGAAAAGGCCACCCAAAGCCTGTTAACCAAGGATGAAATGGCCAAGGGGATAGAGGTCCCATAGATTGTGGATGTAAATGTGGTGCAACTGTGTCTGTCTCACCTGTCACCTGAGCCTGGTTTTGCCCCCCAGGTGGCGGAAGTGGCACAATGTTGGTATTTGTCTCAGCAGCCCCTTGATTCACTTCTGTAGCAGGATCGTTGTCCCCGCCAACCGGATTAGATGTTGACCAGGTAGGGGCACTCGGCCCAGTGGAACTAGATGTCACCTCAATGACATCCAGCCGTGCTGCAAAAGATGTTAACATTTGATCCTGTACCTGTGTCCTTGTTAACCTCCTGCCCCGCACCACTCTCCCATCTAGAGGTGTGGAAACTGGAGAAGGGGCAATCCCCTTTTCCCTTTCGACCGCTATTAGCCTAGAAAAGATCGCATATATTGGGGTTTTCGTCATCCTCAGAAGAATATGCATTCTGAGACCTCACGCGCTTGGCAGGGGGACCGGGGGGGGGGGGGAGACATCACTTATTGGATATTAAATGGAAAAGAATGAAATATAAAGGAATTGTCAGCCTGGGTGGGTTGTCTCCTTAGAGTGTGCTCACAGCCTAATATGAAGTAAGGGGATCTGCCTGCAAAGGAAAGCTCAAGGCAGGGAAGAAAAGCTAAATTGTATCAGGCGTGCCTGACAGCTCCCTGCCATGCTTGCCTAGCAACAAGAAATTGGCATGCAGCCAAATGTAGGGAACAGTCTGCCCCTCCCTAAAAACCCTGAGGCCTACTAGCAGAAGAAGCCTCCTCCGCCGTCAGCGATTGGGCTGCTACACTGCCAACCACCATTGGGACAAAACACCCACAAAACAGAGAGAACCGTCCGGCCATCCCTGAAAACCAGCGGCCTAAAGGCAAAACAGAGTTTGCCGCCGCCCGCGACAGGGTTGCCGCACTGCCACCCACTTCATAGGCCCCAGTACGCGCTCAGAGAAGAGGGGGAAAAGTCTGCCCCCCCCGACCTGCGGCCTGACCAGCCAAGGAGCCCTCCCTGATAGGGCTAATGTGTTGCTGGCCACCTGGAAGGCCACAAGATGCACCTGGCAATAAAGGGGGAAACCATCCGCCCCCTTTAATCCACGGTCCTACCACCCAAAGAGCCGTCTCCATTGGAAGTAGCTGCACTGCCGCCCGCCCCAGGACCCAAGACGCACCATGAAAAGAGGGGAACCATCCGCCCCCCGAAACCTGCGGCCTAATCAGGCCGAAGAATCTGTGTCCTTGCGCCGTCCTTGGACGTGCTGCCGCGCCGCTCCCGCTCTCCCAAAACAGAAGCCTCATGGAGCAGGAGGCGGCTGGATGAGCTGCAGGTAAAAAGGGTCAGTTTAGCTTTAAAACATGGTGTGTAGTCTCAGAAGTTCTTGTTTTAAAGCTAAAGTGGCCCTTTTCAGCTGCCTGTCAGACCACCACAAGGGTTCATAATGATTTGATACAATGTTTAGATCTGGCCCTGGATCCCTCCAGTGACTCCTTAAGGATCTCTGCCTCCCTAGAGTCCCACCTCCCTTTTCTTTGCCTGCCCCTTCCCAGTAACCTGGGGTTTAGGATGTAGACAAGGGTTGAGTGACACTCCAGACACCTGTGGCTTAACACAACAGTTTACTAGTGAATTAAAACAATACAATTACAATGAAGGTCAATAGAGCTGAGCGATACAAAGAAAATAAAATAAAAGTTGTAAAAACAAGTTCTTTTCATACTAAGCTGTACCTAGAGTAGACTTCTTCAAGTTGCAGCTTTCTGCTCCTTCCTTGGTTTGGTCTTCCCTGGCTCTGGTTTGCCAGATTCTCTTACGCTTTATACCCTCTTGCCCCAAAACTGAAAGTACTTTCCCCACTTTGAAGAAATGAAATGTATGTGGAGAAATGAAATGTAATTAGGGAATGAATCTTAACTGGAGAAATGAAACTACTCCTCTCGGGGATACCCCCTCCCAACAGAAAAACCTCAGGCCTCTAAGCCTGGCTCTATTACCTTCTTCTGAAGGCCTCAAACTTTCACAATGCTATTAAAAGCAGGGAAGTGAATCTGAATGTTAAGCAAGGTGTGCACTCCATTGTTCCGATCATGAATTGAAAGGGCACATTGAGAAGAAATCTTAACAGTGACCCCCTCCCCCAAAGCCTGAATCCAATATCCTTTGAAAGAGGTTATGTAGGCTGACCATATGAAAAGGAGGACAGGGCTCCTGTATCTTTAACAGTTTCATAGAAAAGAGAATTTCAGCAGGTGTCATTTGTATATATGCAGAACCTGGGGAAATTCCCTCTTCATCACAAAGTTAAAGCTGCAGAAGCCCTGCTCTCTTTTCTACATGGTCAAGAGACAGGGCTCCTGCAGCTTTAGCTGTTGTGATGAAGAGGGGATTTCACCAGGTTATGTATGCATACAAACAACACCTGCTGAAATTCCCTGTCCTTTGCAACTGTTAAAGATACAGGAGCCCTGTCCTCCTTTTCATATGGTCACCCTAAGGTTATGTAAGAATCATAATGTAAGATTAATTGAAAACAAACAATAGCATATGGACAACCATTAAGTTGCTATGGATCAGTCTACCTTAATCCGAAAAGTAAAATGTAAAGCACTTTTTCTTTTAGTTTTTCTGGGGTGGTGGCAGCAGTGGGGAGTTGGACAAATAAATGATTATACTGAACTTTTCCAACTTATGACTAATAATTATTTGTAGAAATTATTGGAATGTTTTGTAATTTTATACAAGGCCACTTTAAAGGTCCCCAAAGCAGCTTACAGCAGAGTGATTAAAACATAAAATAAAATTATTTGTTTTGAAAAGGAAGATACATTTTTAAAAAATCAAGTACTTGAAGGAGTTTTGTAAACAGTAAAAGGAAAAAAGGCACAGAAGGGCAGCATAGGGAGGAATGAGATATTAATTGATTAAGACAATCTTATCCAAACAGGCATATATTATTCAGTGTGGTTCTGCTGATGAAAGGAAGACTAAGAGCCGATCTACACAGTCCTTTGGAACGTTTTAAAAAGTATTTTAAAACATTCCAAATAGGTGCGTTCTAAAACGTCTTAGGTCACATTACCGAGTACTCACGTTACAGGAGAACAGTCTTCAGTTTTTAAAGCGGTGTGTGCAGTCACACACTGTTCTGCCCTGTCTCTTTCTCTTTCGTTTTTACAATAAGTTTAGGGCAAGGCATTGTGGGGGTTGTAGTTTAGTCACCCACTTCCTTCTTAGTTCCTCTGTCATTCCCTAGCGAGTATAGGGCTAAGAATTGTGGGTGTTGTAGTTCACTTGCCCACTTCCTCTTTCTTCCTCACCAATCAACTGCTAAGCATTTGGGCACCAGTAAACGAAGCACTGCCCCCATGAATCACAAACGGTAAGGAAGGACACATTATTTAGGCTGACCATATGAAAAGGAGGACAGGGCTCATGTAACTTTAACAGTTGTAGAGAAAAGGGAATTTCAGCCAGTGTCATTTGTACGCAATTAGTTCCTGGTGAAATTCCCTCTTCATCACAACAGTTAAAGGTGCAGGCACTATACTAGAGTGACCATATACAAAAGAAGGTAGGGCCCCTGTACCTTTAACTGTTGTGATGAAGAGGGAATTTCACCAGGAACTAACTGCATACAAATGACACTGGCTGAAATTCCCTTTTCTCTACAACTGTTAAAGGTACATGAGCCCTGTCCTCCTTTTCATAAGGTCAGCCTAACATTATTTTACTTAAAACGATTTATTAAAAGTGAAACCGTTGTATATAACTGAAGTGAGTTTTAAAAAACCTCATATATACAACGTTATAGGGAGTGCGTCATGTGGCCCAAAGAGTTTTCATAACCCTTATAAAACGTCAAAAACCTCGTATGTACATCGGCTCTAAAACATTGTAGAATTATAGAGGTGACATTTCTATTAACACTTTGCTGAGTTAATAAAACAATATTTTCCACTTGCGTAGCAACTTCTATCCTAGGGGTTCAAAGCAGTTGATAAATACTAATGAATTAAGCCCCTGAGGTAGGGGAAAGTGCTGTGTTCATCTACCAGTATTCAGAGGCAGAAATGACAATAAAATGGATATTTTCAGTTATTTGAACCACATGAGTTTCATTAAGTGGAGTGAAAAGATTATTACCGCATAATAAACCTTAGTATTGGTACATAGCTCATGTTCATTAAGACATGAACATACAGTTTATTAAGAAACATGAGTTGATTCTTGGCAGCAGTGCTGATGATATAATGTGTACTTTCCAGGTAAGTATCCTTTGCAAGGACCATGACTTGTATCCAACATTATGTGAGCAAAAGTCCACTCATGCAACCAAAGTTCCCTGTCCCCTCTCCCCCTTGCAGTACCTCCCCAGAACTATTCTAGAGTGCCCCCTAATCCTCTGGAACTGATCTGGGGTGTGGGGGGTTACAAGGGAGAGGGAAAGTCCATTCTGCCAGTGGTTTCCCTTCTGCTGGTGGAACAACACTATTGGAACCAGTGTGATCTCCTCACCCATTTTGTTCTCCTTATATTTTTGGCTGGATGTAAAGGATCACTTTTTCAGACTGCAGAAAATCTGACTAAGGCTAGAACTACACTAGTGCTTTGTAGTGGTATTGAAGTGCACTGATAACTGCGTGGGAACATTACACATTCCGTTATTTCCTGCTTTTTATTTCACATTATCCGAAATACTGCAACAAATGTCACTGTGTGTCCTATGAGTTATAATTGCACAAGAGGGATATAGCATTATTATGATGGATCATAACGATTTGACACAATTTGTAGAACTGGCCTTAATGTGTGAGTGGAAGGAATGGAACAGTAATGCAATCACCCTTCCATCTATTTTGAGAGGCTTGATTTTGACTTGTGCAGTGACGTATCAGGCAATACTACTGTTTTGGGTGGTGCCATTTTATCAGCATGTGGTTTCTTTTAGTTAAACTCAAATTTATATCAACACCTTTTAGCCTACATTTTTAAAAGTTGAAATGTTCATACAATAGCACTTCAATTAAACAATATATTTCAGTTTCAGTTGGTGAGTACCAAGGATGTGGACAAGCTGCTTGGACGAGTGAGGAGATGCAATTAAATTACAACTACAATGTATTATTAATGCATCTCTCAGAGAGGGGAATTTTCCATCATGTTTAAAAGAAGCGGTGGTATGGCCACTTCTAAAAAAGCCCTCCCTGGATCCCCTGGACCTTAATAACTACAGACCAGTATCAAATCTTCCGTTTCTGGGCAAGGTGATTGAGAGGGAAATTGCTTTCAAACTCCAAGCAGTTTTGGATGATACAGATTTTCTAGACCCATTTCAAACTGGCTTCACGGCAGGATATGGAGTTGAGACTGCTATGATCGCCCTAGTGTATGATCTATGCTTGAGTATTGACAGGAGGAATGTGTCCCTGCTGGTACTTCTGGATCTCTCATTGACATTTGATACCATCGACCATGGTATCCTTCTGGAACTCCTGAGGGGATTGGGAATCGGGGGCACTGTGCTTCAGTGGTTCCGGTTCTATCTCTTGGGCAGGTTCCAGATGGTGATGCTTGGGGATAGTTGCTCCTCGAAGAAGGAGGTGTTGTATGGTGTGACACCCTGCCTGCACCTGTGACACTCACCAGGCTACACAACAGGGCTGTCTACGCCACTCGCACTCAGGGCTTACTTCAACCCCCCCTGTGCTTATGACGTGTTTGAGGGTTTAGGCTTACTGCTGCTGCTCCCGTCTTACCTTTCTTTTTTTAGGCCCCACGGATCCACAGCCCAGCACCCTAGCCCTCAAATCCCCCTTCTTCTGTCCGCTGCCACTAGTACCTTCCTCAGGAACACTTCTAAAGATCACACCAGTTGGATATAATTAACAAGATTTATTAAGAGAAGTATATGTAGGTCAATAAGCGTGAAGGTTTCCTCAGGTATATACTTGCAAAGGTTACAGGCACAATGCTTAATGGTTTCAGTACTTTATGTTCATAACATTTCAAATAGAAACTCTCACGTTCTATGTTTCTCCTGCTTACTCTACCCACTCTAAACTACACTACACTCTTTCCCACCATCTAGTTCCACCAAAATAACAAAACACATTGGTCTTTCCTAGCCTCTAATCCAGTCAACAATAATCCTCTCTCTCCCTCACACACTCTCTCCTCACACTCTCCTCACACTCTCCTGTCAGCTCCTGTCAGCTCCCAAAATCTATACACAGCCACTCTCACACAGCCAGCTAATCCAGGCACTCCCCCGCCACCATCCAATCAGCACTCACACATGAACTCCCTCCCCCCCCTTATGCTTACCCAGTTACAACATAACTGTAAGTCTATTTAACTTCTTTTATGGCATTTTATAAACAACTACTTACAATCTTTTACATACAAGGATCTCAACAGTAGCTGAACATCACATATGGCATACCACAAGGTGCCATCCTATCCCCAATACTGTTTAACATGTACATGAAATCGCTGGGAGAGATCATCCGGAGGCATGGGGTGGGGTGCTATCAGCATGCTGATGACACCCAAATATATTTCTCTATGCCTTTGACAACAGTGTCAGCTAAGGATAGTGTGTCTCCTTTGAATGAATGCTTGGAGGCGGTAATGGGCTGAATGAGGAAAAACAAACTGAAGCTGAATCCAGACAAGACGGAGGTGCTTACTGTTAAAGGCCCCAACCTGTAAACCCATCTGTTCTGGATGGGTTTACACTCCCCCTGAAAGACTGCATTCGCAGCTTGGGGGTGCTCCTGGATCTGTCGCTCCAAATGACAGCCCAGCTTGATGTGACAGCCAGGAGTGCCTACTATCAGCTTCATCTGATACGCCAGCTGCGCCCCTTCCTAGAGTTGGAAGACCTAAAGACGGTAGTGCACGCACTGGTAACTTTGAGGCTCGACTTCTGCAATACACTGTACATAGGGCTACCTCTGTGCCTAGTCCGGAAACTTCAACTAGTGCAAAACATGGCAGCCAGGTTGGTCACTGGTACACCTAGGGGTGACCATATTACATCAGCATTAAGATCACTCCACTGGCTGCCAATTAGTTTCCGGGCAACGTATAAAGTGTTGGTTATTACCTTTAAAGCCCTACATGGTTTGGGTCCAGGTTACCTGCGGGGTCGCCTTCTCCCATACAATCCGCCCTGCACGCTCAGGTCCTCTGGGAAGAATTTACTTCAGTCAGCCAAAATTAGGCTGACAACCATTACTCAGAGGGCCTTCTCTTCTGCCGCTCCCAGACTGTGGAATGGCCTGCTGGAAGAGATTCATCAATTTAACAGTCTCTCTGACTTTAAGAAAGCCATAAAGACTGATCTCTTCTGGCAGGCCTATCTAATTGAGTTTTAAGACTTTTCTTGTTATTTTAATAATGTATTAGTTTTATATGTTTTTAATCAGTTTCATGTATTTTATATTTGGATTTAATGTTGTTCCCTACCTTGATCCAGAAGGAGAGGCGGGTAAAAAATAAATATATTGTTATTATTGTAATTATTATATATATTTAAATATTGATAAGAAAAAAAGAGACAGAGCTATCTTTCTAGTCAGTGCCATTTAAGAAGTATGCCTCATCTCCCTCCCTGGCTCTTTGCAGTCATGCTAAAACATTTCTTTAGCCTGCTTTTTAAAAATGATATTTCAAACAAAACTATGAAAACAATTGATTATAAAAATGTGCGCTCAGGTGAATTTATCTTCTTCCTCCCACATTATGTCACACCCACTAGTGTTGATGGAATACAGTGGGCATCCACAGACAGAGAAAAAGAACTGGATCCAACCAAACTTGGGTAGTCAGTTGCAATTCTGTAAGTTGCTTATAGCAGGAGAGCAAATGATTGGGTCATACGGGGAGCTGCCCATCTGGAAGCACCCTGCACTACCTTGCAGAATTACTGCATTTTAGAAAGATGACAGAGCAATGTCTGTGAAGGACTTTGGACACTTAGAAAAACACACAATGGGCAGTGTCCAATACTGGCATTGCTCTACTGCTGTTTCTGTTGCACCAGCAGGATCCACCACTAACTAACGCAATGAGGAAGGAGTTAGTGCTTCCTGAAGTAGTCCTGGAACTAAAAGCATGAGTGGATTTTGTAAAATCCATATTCTGTCTGCATTTCTCTGATGGTCCAGGTGCCCCTTGTTCTGTCATCCACTCATTGATAGAATCAGATTCCCCCCCCCCCAGTGTCCCAAATTTGTGCAAATTCACACCTATGCAAATTCACACTTGTGAAAATGTGCACCCTCAAATGCACAAATATCCCCCAAACATGCATTCTTATGCTTTAACCTATGTGTGAAATGTGCATGTTCGGCCAGCATTTTTATATTTTATGTATTTTTCTACGACTACATTTGCGTAAAATTTCGGAAAGTAAAACAAACAAACAAACAAACAAAAAAACCTATTTTGCAACTCCACAGAATCCGTGCAACTCGGGAAAAGCTGGTCCACTATGGAATCCACTGGGTTGATTCATGGAAACCGTAACCCATTTGATTCTGTTGCGGATTTTTCCAACATCCGTACCTGGAAATGAGTAGAAGCACAATATTCAGATTGGAACACATCACCAGGACTTCCTTTTGAGAACTACGCGGGGTTGCCATGTTACAGAAATGAGTGTTTTAAGAACCGCTAGCTCCCCATTTCAGTAGTGGTGGGTCACGTTGGTGCAGGGGAAACATAGGATACTATGAGTTGGAATCAGAGATATTCTGACAGTGGCTTTGTTTTGTAAAGTGTTGTTCTGCTAGCAACAGCTAGTGGAAGACATAGTGCAGTGTTCCGTAAGCCCTTGTGCAATGGCTTGTGTGATCAGAAGCACAACTCTGGATTTCTGTTCTCTTTGTGTGTATGTAAGGATGTTGCTCTAAGGGAAAAAAAGCCCTTCTGATTGTGGAAGAGGCTTCTGGTTGGACCTCTGGATCCAACTCTCTGGATCCAATCCTAAATCAGAAATATCATGAATGCGAGATCACTTAAAGCGCTCATATATAAACAGCCCCATGTATGTGTCTGTATGCACAGGTATACACATGTGAGTGAATTGAAGCAATTGTCCACCGGGGAATCAAGGTCACTGAAATATTTTTCCAGTATTTTAAGTGGGGGCTTGTGCTAAATCTGAAAGGCAACCTCAGCACGGTTGCTTTTCTGCTATTGGCATAAACATTAGACAACAACATTATGATTAAGACTGACCTCTTTTATCTATTTACTACTTCAGGTCCATAGTTAGATGAAAATTATTCAGAAACATTATTGTTCCCTATGGGGTTTGGTGCTAGGATTTTTGTTATTAATAAGGGCTAAAGCTGCCTTGAAGCATTCAGAGCTGAAAATGTGACAAAGAATCTTTTTAAAAAAACACTTGGAAGGACTACACCAACAGGGAAATAAGTTGCCACATTAGTTTCATGGCAACAGGCAACATCTTTTGAAACCTCACAGGAACAGCACAGATGGCTGATGTTATCTTTTGCTGTAAACTTGAGAAAACGGGTGTGAGGAATAGCGATTTCTTGATCACAACAAACTGCAACTTTTATTTTGTAAGCTGTAGCATCTTTCATCCAAAGTGCAGTTTAGGCCCTTTAATAAGAGAGGGAGTTGAAGAGGAACTGGTGAGGAAATTGTTTCTTCTGATTTGCAGGAGAAGATCTCTCCGGGAGAGGCACTTGTACACAGCAGGAAACAGGCAGTGGCCCCTTGCCTCTGGAACAGAAGAAAAAAGAAAAGGGGAAAAATTAAATAACTAACAAATTAAAAATACAAAATAATAGTATGAACACAGAAAGTATACATAGTAACATACTGTATTGTTTAAACAAGGAGGACTCGATCTGAATACTGGTAAGTGTGTGTGTGCGTGTGCTGAGGGAGGGCAGTCTTATTTTGCATCCTGTGAAATTTGTGGAAACCTCAAGGTGGGTTATTCACCTTGTCCCATCATTACAAAGCCCAAATCTGGATTCTGTAATTTTTGTGTCCATTCAAGACATCAAAATGGGTGGCAGATTCATTGAGTTTGGAATCTTTGCAATGTCTTGTTACAAATTACAGTACTATCAAAACAAAACAAAACATGGGGCAGAGGTAGTTACTGGGTTGCCAAAGCCAAATGCTTGGATGTGGCAGAGGACTTGTGTCAAGAATACAACACCTGCCCTGGCTATACCAAAGACTTAAAAATAATCACATGTGTAAAAACGATCACATATAGAAGACATATGTGAAGCGAAAGTCAGAACAGGTACCCTTTCTGCTGATGCTAAGAATAGAAGGGGATAGAGAGATAGAGGGATGCAGGCTTTCTGCTTCGTGCTTTGATGGAGGAAAGGGGGCTGCAGCATCAGACTGGAAATGTAGTTAGGCATGCAGAATGCAAGCTATGTTTACTAATTTGTGTTCAGGAGTGGTTTTAGAGTGAGTGAGCATGGTGGTCGCCTGAGGCACCAAGCTGAGGGGAGTGCCGAGCTGAGGGGAGCATCAGGCTGAGGTCAGTCGCTCTTTTCTTTTTTTTAATGCACTGTCTGCAGTGAACTAGGGAGGCAAAAAGTAAGGCAAGGTTTTCAAATGTCATCATACCTTAACCAGGCCTCATGAATACTTTGGGTCACCCTGCAAAACTGACTGGGGGGGGGGCACGGAAGGCACTTCTCACCCATGGTGTTATTTATCTGAGGACTGGCCCTGTTTGTGTGTGTGATTGCATGTGTATTCCTGCACACTCAGTGGAGTAAAACGTATCTCTATGGGCCTGTTTAGATAGCATGGTAAGGTCACTTACCCTGTTGCAGCAAGTGGTTGGTGAGCATGTTTAAACCATGGTTATGTAGCCACCATGATTAGGAATGGTTCTCATGATATGCTAAGTTCACACGATACCCTAAGCCATAATGTTTAGCTCAAAATGCGTAACCACCATGGCTTAGTGTGTTGTCTGAACAGGGACTATCTCAAGTATGATTTGGCAGAGCAGGATTGAAGGGTTTGGGGCCCTTACTGTAAGCCACCATTTGAGGATCTCTTTTCACCAGCCTAAACTTCTGGTTTGTACCAATCTATTGTATTGAATATTCCCATGTTTTTACTCCCTTGTGAGTGAATACATTTTTCTATTCACTCTCTCCACACCATTGTCATTTTATATGGTTCTATTATGTCTCTCTTCAGACATATTTTTCCTGAGCTGAACAGCCATAACTAGTTAAGCATTTCATCATGGGAAAGATGATCCACTCCCCAGACAATTTCAAATGCCTTTACTTTTTCCAGGTCTATTATATCCCTTTAAAAGAAAAGCAACTAGAAATGCATACCATATTCTCAGTGTGGTTGCTCTATAGATTCATACAGTGACATTATTAAACACCGTTTAATTTGTTTTTAACCCTGGCTTAATAATTTCAAATGTTGAAATTTGCCTTTTTTTATTGTGGCAGCATGCTGAGCTGACATTTCCAGTGTGTTTTGCTACCATGATACCAAATCTCTTTCCTGAATAGATACAACCAATTTTGACTTCATTAGTTTATGTGTGATGGTTCCATTTTAACCCAATTATCATCACTTCCTCCTTAGAGAGAATTTCATCAGCCATTCTTTGCTGCATGGCTGACAAGGAAACTCTTTCCCATACCATTTAAACTAGATCTGATGGATTGTGGCCATGTCAAACATTTATTGTTAAGGCTACAATGGAATTCCTATTGTCTAAAATGGGAGCATCAACAAATGCATATAACATTAAAGATCAGCAGTAATTGATTGATTAATTGGAGAAGACCAATTTATTGGAAAGATTACATGTTAAGGCCACATACACACATATATTTTAAAATTATTAGTGCAATCTTATGCATGTTTACTCTCATTGTGCTCAGTGGGGCTTATTCCCAGGTAAGTGTGCACATGACTGAATCAGTTTTATGCCTGACATATCTAGCTTCTCATCACAGGGAATAGTTTTAGCAAGGATCTCCAATCAGTGTTTAGGTAGGTGGACATTGAAATAATATATCAACTTAGTTCTAGTCTGTTCCATGCTCTTTCCTAGCACAAATATTTAAATAGTGCTGGTGGTGTTTACGAGGTTTTTGAACTTGGAGACCATCAACTATCCAGTACGACTATCCACGGATCTGCTCCTCTGTGCTCTGTCCGCCCTGAAATTTTTGATAGATGCTAGATTTTGAGCATCTAGTCGCAGCTTCAGGGAGGGGGAGGGAGGAGGCCAGAGACCCAATTGGAAGCTTCGTAGACCAGATTCTGCAATCTCCTCCCTTTCCCACCCCCAGAACATGGCCTGTTTTTGCCCTCTCTGTGCTCTGTTTCTGAGTGTCCTGGAATTAGCCGGTGAGGAGAGAACAGCACTGGTTATGAGGCAGCGGGGAGGGTGCATGGCAAGCAGTTACTGGGAACCAAGGTCAGAGCACTAGTTCTGACCTCAGTTCCAGAAACTGAAAAATACTATGGCCATATATACAATGTCTAGTGGCCATAGGATTGCTCCCTTTGTACCTAAACTAGATTCCTTCCTTATTCTTTTCCTAAAATCCTTTCCAGTCCAGTCCCATCCTAAAATCTTCATCCTCATATAAAATCAATTTCTTATTACTTTTGATTTATCCTTCCTGTTGTCTGTCTTGAGTGTTCATTGTTTACTAGTGATATATAGGCATTCTCACTTCTCTTATCCCCACCCCCCACAATTTGTTTGGTCCTAGTTGTATAGGTTTGATTTTGATTTAAGTTCAGTGTTGTCTGTTTTGATTTATGTGTGTTTCTGTTCTCTGACAACTATAATTCTTTACTTTCTGTCTGTGTTTTTGTAGTGTAGAAGCAAAAGTGGGCTGTCAATTAGGGCAATTAGCCCTTCTAGTGTCCAGCCAAATGCCCAAACTGACTGATTCTTTAAAAGACCTTTAAAAAAACAAACACCAAAACCCTCCGTCAAACCCCCCCCACTGACACTGCGCTCTGAATGACTGCTCCAAACTTTATGTTGTCTTCCAGAGTGGAGTTGTGCCTGGATAAAAGAACAGCAGCTCTGCACATACAGGGTCCTTTCTCCTTCTACACTCTTGTCACTTGCTCCAATCCTCTTGCATATAAGGCAGGATGCCAGGTTCTCATACCCTACCTGGATGCCATATGTGGGCATACCCTTCCCATTCACCCAACCTCAGGAGACTGACAAATACTCTAGGAAATGGGCATCAAGGAGAACGCTCCCAGCTAATAAAAAATGGCTGGCTGGCCACACTGTGTTCTCCTACCTTCCTTTCCTCCATTCTGGATGAGCAGAGTCCATTTTGTGATCAGCAGTAGCACAAGAGAGCAGTTCTTTTTAATAATTATGTTTGTTTTTTTTTTTTTAAAAAAAACTGGTTGATTATTTTTTTCAAGCTGGTGTTTGGGGGCTGTGAAATGTCTTAACATCCAGCCATCAACTTCATTTTATGACTGAGAATACCTGGCTCCCAGTGAGGCCTATCCAGGATTTCTTTTTTAAAAAAAAAAGGTGGCTAGAGGCTGGGGCTTGTCTTATCAGTACAAAACAAAAGAAAAAGAAATGCCTCCAGAGCCACAGCAGCCTGTCTGGGATGTTTTGGCAGCTAGGTGGGCAGGCAAGAACAATCACAGGGGATGCAGCATCTTGAAGGCTGTGTATGGTGGGAGCTAACATGGGAGGAGGTAAGCTGGCTAGGCCTCGTTCTCTCTTTTCTCTGCTTTCCCATCTCTTTTTGCAGGCTTTTCTCCTCATTGCCTTGGTTCTGGTCTCTCTTTGCTTTTTCTGTTTCTGCTCCATTTACACTGTCTCTGCTGCCTTTACAGCCCTACTCCAAGAAATTTTGCCAAGAAATGAAAAAAGAAGCTCTCAGCAGTTCCCCCTTAAAAAAAGAAAAGAAAAAAAAGCAAGCTTGAAAATGGATCAAAAAGCAAGAAAAAACAAACAAACAAAAAGCAATCCCTTCTGAATGTCTGAGGCTGAGGTGGTTCCGAAGCCCACCTTGCCTTGGTTCAGACACAGTTCAAATGCCTTCACAGTGGGGCTGTTCACCTTAGACCTGTGCTTTGTCTGAGGCTTTTGCACACTCCTGGCAAATGCACCCGCACAAAGATTCTGAACAGATTCATGGTGGCCTAAGTTTCATAGGCTACAGCTCTCTGATGAAGTAGACTCTAGTCCATGGATGCTAAGTCCACAATCAATTTGTTAGCCTTTGCTTATTACATGTTCACTGATCTTGCACCTCGACATCTTAAAAAGGCATTGATCTGGAGAGTTTTGCAATACGCAATCTGCATTTAATCAATCCATCAATTAATTGGTTAAAGGGCAAATATTTAATCAGCTAAAATTCAGCAATTCTACTTATTATGAAGATTGATTTTATAACAGCACTAGAAAGTGTAGGCTTTCTGTGCCAACCAAGGGAATTGAAAGGTTAAAGGGGGCCTGACGAACTTAAACAACTTGAGAGTGAAATGTCAACGTCCGCTAGATACGAATTGTTGAAAGACATTTCCTGAGGACATGAGTCAGCTGGAAAAATGAAAATGGAAACTTTTGAGTTGATCTCCCCAATGCTAGTCACGAAGCCCCACTATTCGTTCACACAACTCTATTTAGACCAAAGAGATGAAGAAAGACTCAGGGTAAGATTGTTCTGTTGCGTGGGTTTCTTTCAACCAACTCTTGCTATTTGTGGATAACTGTATTATTAATCTAAAACTGACTATCTTAAACAAAACAAAAGAAAAAAATAATATAAACCCTGAAGGGTGATTGCTTCTGTGGCCTTTAGAACATTATAAGATGAAGCGTGCCACCAAACATACACTTCAACTGTCCATGCCTTTCTCCATAGAGTAAGCAACCAGGAAATAACAGCCTGGTCTCACACCACAGGTTTTTTGTCTGGAGTGAGGTGGCTCATGTAGGGTGGGAGCTTGTATTAGTAGTTTATTGCCTGATTGAGTGTGTAATAAAGAAAATTGCCTAAACCCAAGTCAGGTCATTAGCATCTGTTAATGCAGGAGTTTCATAACTTGACATACCCTGGCCAAAAGATCTGATAGTGAATCGCTATTGCTGCTGCCACTGCTGCCTGGGCTCTGGGAGGAAAACAGATAAATTAAAAATGACATCCACCCTCACAGTCATCACATTATTAAAGCTCTTTCCATCTGATCCCAAATGCCACGTGGATGGGTCAATTTTCAGATTGCTGTGGACATCCTAATGTTCATGTAGGCACTTCAAGACAAGCTGTCATAAATAGTTAAGTTGCCCTGGGAGCAGCGCCAAAATGCATTTCAGTGATGGCTGCAGAGAGGCCTGCTGAAGGCAGGGTGGGGAAGGAAGCAGTAAGTACCACATTAGTGGCCCTCTGAGTTATTGTGTAAATGGAGTGTGAAATTCTGGTCCGTTGCTCTGTGCTATAACTTTTTGTCTTGCTGATAATGATTAAGAGACGTGCCGCTTGATGTGATAGTGGGTGGAGGGGAAGGGTGTGAAAAACAGAAAGCTCTCCCTTTGACCTTCAGGAAACTCTTTGGTGGGAGTTGTCATGTGATTTATATATTGCTCAGCAGTTAGTCAGCTCTTGGATCCAGAGGCAGATTTAGGAAATGGTGAATGTGTACGATGGGGATGCAAATGCAAGCTAGTGCACCAAACATTCATGAATATTTAAGGCGTAATCGGAGAGTAACCATCAAATGCAATAAGAGGAAGTGATTCTGCAGCAACTAGTTGGGTCAACCTGAATAAGCACCTCTCTCTCTCTCTCTCTCTCTCTCTCTCTCAGTTCTAGTTCCCAGGGATCTGCCATGCTCTAGTAACAACCAAGAAATGGAACTGGTGTATGTGTGTGGCTGGGGTGGTGGTAGGAATGTCAATGAAATAGCAGAATTTGGCGCCAGCTCCATTGGGTGCTAGTTCATACAATCAACATAATGATATTGTAAAGCTTTCCCCAGACTTAGCTAATTTTGGCCATAAGGTGGGACATTGTAGTTTGAATGGAACCAACCAACCAAACCTCATGCACATAAATGTAACATGATAAGGAATAGCACAGAGCCCAACGCAAATGGCAAATTTAACTCTGAACAAAGAATTTTCCACTGGACAATATTGGATGAAACTAGGCCTAGGTTTAACATTGAAATTGCCTTAATTACACTGGAGGATTAGCTGAAAACAAAGAGGAGGGACCTCTCTGGGTCACTCTGCAGACTTTCATTAAGCAGAGTATCCTCAGAATCACCTGTCTGGGATTGGGGTATCAATCTTATTTACTTGTTTGTTTGTCAGTTTATTTATCTAAGAGATTGCTTGTTTTGGAGTGAGGTGCTACTTCTTTATATCTGTGAAGAAATTGTATTTACCTGAGGTAAAAATCACATATATATATGTATTTTGTTTTGAAACAGTGACTGATGTGTGAAGGGTTAAATAGCATCTTTGTCTAAGGTGAGAGAAGTGATACAAAGTTTGAATGCTGTGGTGGCAGTCTGCCAACTGATAAGCTGCCATTTTGTTGCTTGTTGTTACCAAGGAGATGGCTATGTTATGTGAGCTTCTTGGCTTTTTATGTGACTGTGGACTCAAAATTAGGGGTGTGCACGGACCGCCCGGATCGGATTGGGACCCGGATTGGGACCTCCAATTTTGTCATGGTTCGGTTCGGACAAAATCGGAGGCCCCCTGGACCGGATCGAGTCCGATCCCGATCCAAAAATCGGTAATTTTTGGATCGGCCGCCATTTTTTTCCCCATAGACTTGCATTGCAATGCAAGTCTATGAGGAAAAAATGGCGGCGGGTGGGTGAGGGGGGGGCCTAACTCCCTCCCCCCCCAGGGCCGTCCGCTGTGGACGGCCCCGGCAGGTAAGCCCCCTCCCCCGCGCTCCCTACCCCCCCTGGGGCCGTCCGCTTCCATCCGCTGGCGCCCGCGGGTGCCCGTGGATAGAAGTGGACGGCTCCGGGGGGGTAAGCCCCTTTCCCCGCCACCGCTTGCCTTTTAGGGACACCCGCTCCCGTCCGGCGCCGGCGGCTACCGCCAGCGGGCTTTGCGGCCTGCTCTAGAGTAGCGCGCCGGGTGATCACCTGGTGCGCCACCCTGGAGCAGGCCGCGGAGCCCGCTGGTAGTAGCCGCCGGCGCCGGATGGGAGCGGACGGCCCGAAAAGGTAAGGGCCCCCCTCCTTCCCTCCGCGCGCCCCCTCCTCCCCTCCGCGCGTCCCCTGCTTACCTTTCCGGGCCGTCCGGCGCCGGCGGCTACTACCAGCGGGCTCCGCGGCCTGCTCCAAGGTGGCGTGCCGGGTGATGTCATCACCCGGCGCGCCACCCTGGAGCAGGCCGCGGAGCCCGCTGGTAGTAGCCGCCGGCGCTGGAGGAGAGCGGACGTCCCTCAAAGGTAAGCGCCCCCCTCCTCCCCTCCCCCCCCCGCTGTCCACTTTCATCGGCAGGCGCCCGCTGGCGCCCGCCGATCTGCCGATCCGCCGAACTGGTTCGGAGCCTTTTCGGATCGGTTCGGACTGGATCAGCCGATCCAGCTGTTGGATCGGAAATCGGATAATTTATCCGATTTCCCACTGGACTGGACTCGGATCGTGGATCGGGTCCGATCCAGTGCACATCCCTACTCAAAATGTGGTCAGATATGACTTGTGAGGATTCCATTGAAATCTACTAGTCCATTATTAGAGTCTGTGGGAGTGTAAGTTGTACTCTCAAATGAGCTTATTGGCCAGAGGGTTCTAGCTACAGGAAATGTAAGGACAGATTTGGCACTGACAGAATCTGTGAGCAGTAGCAGCAGAAGCCTGGAGTGGCAGCTACGAGCTGAGGGAAGACTGAATAACAACCCATTTGAGACAAGTGCTGGAGAAGGTTGGCCAGTGAGAAGTGAGAGGTTCCGAATGCAGTGGGGTGCACTGGACCTGAGGCAACATCAGTTGCTGGACCAAATTGGAGACTCAGTTGAAGTCTTGAAGTTATCTCAGTGTAGAGAATCACCACTAGAAGGAAGACTATAATCTAAGCCCTTCGTATAGCCTGGTGAATTAACTGGGTGGAGTTTATTAAGGAAATTGGTTTAAGATTGAACAGGGAGTGGAGGTGCTCCTGGTTAGTTGAATACCAGATCAGGGCATAGGGTTAACCTGTGCTGGATGGGGTTCACTCCCCCTAAAGACTCAGGTTCAGAGTTTGGGGCCACTCCTGGATTCAGCCCTGAACCTGGTTGCCAAGTTTCTGTGTTTGCAGAGCTGAGAAGTTCATCAGTTGTGCTTGATCCTAAAGATGTCTGACTTAGCCACAGTCAAACATCCTTTAGTTATACTCCATTTGGACTACTGTAATGCATTCTATATAGGTCTGCCTTTGGAAAGTGCCTGGAAACTTTGGTCTGCAATGCTGCCGTCAGACAGTTGACAAGGGCATGTAACTTCTTTTTATAACAGCTTCACTGGCTACAATTTAAGTTCTGGTTATGACCTATAAAGCCCCATATGGTATGGGATGAGGTTACACCTTCTCCCATAAACCTACCCATGTTTTAAGATATATGGTGGAAGCTTTTCTCTTGTTCTCACTGCCATCAGAGGTGCATCTAGTGGAGATTTGGCAGAAGGCCCCTCTAAGGCTCTGGAACAAGGTTGAGAGAGGCTAGATTGGCCCTCTCTCTGTTGTTTTTCCACTGGCAGGCAAATATGTTTTTCTTTAGGTAGGCCTTTGGCATGTTAGTTGATCTTTTGCTGAAGGGGTTTTAAAGTTGTGATAAAATATGTTTATAAATCTTTTGTAAGAAAATACATAAAACGTATGTATTTTAAATATGTATTTAAATATGAACTGTGTAGATTTTTTTTTTAAAAAAACCATGAATTTATGCTGCAATAGGATAGAATGGGCTTATTAATGCACATGCAAAACTGACATGTACCAGAAATAGACTGATCCATGCATCCCTATGTGCATATTCCACATTAAAACCAAATTAAAATTCTATGTATTATGCAAATTGAGGTAATTTGCATAATATGTCTGATTTTGCTCAATTTATTCTTCAGTGCTCATAATTTATTTATCGTGGGGAAGGGTACAGATATTATAGTTCCACTCAATTGGTAATCTTATGGTGCCATTTATTTGGCTTATGAGACTGCATCAGGCACTGGCCACGGATTTCAAGCATATCTTCACTTCCATGAGTGCTAGAGACAAGCTCTTTAAAAAATAAGAAGTAAAAGCTGGAATTGTCAGGAAGATGAATTATGTACCCAGCATCACATCCTGGGATTGTGGCATACACATTTGTCTGGCAAGCCTCTTTTTCTCAGTTTTAATTTTTCTCACATCATTTTGTGAGGAAATCCCTTTGGAAATCGTTCTGGGCTCTGTGGGGCAATAGTGCAGTACAAAAGGATCAATAAATAATATAGTACCCACAATACACATATGATTCAGAGCCAGGCACAATGTTCACCACTTGAGGAACAGCCTGGAGTTTCCTATTGAGAACTCTGAAGGCTCCTCAACCAGAAGGGAAACCTGTGAACGTATGAAGGTGAGATCAGTGGATTATCTAGACCAGGGGTGCAGAACCTCTAGCTTGGGGGGTCAAATCTGGCTCTCCTGGGTCCCATTCCTCCCCTCAGTGGTTCCCCTGATAGCCCCACTGCCTTCCACTGACCACCAATCATGGGTGGTTTCCCAGGTTTTGTTCAGTCCCACCCATTCTCATTCTAAAATGCTGAAATCAAGCAAGAGATGATAAAAAGCCACCGCCAGTTCCTTTTCCCTAGTTTGCTCAACTGCCGTCTCCAGCTCCCTACCAATCGCCTGGCAATATTCCTTCTCAGGACCAAGAGCCTTATTGGCATGGAGAACGGCTACATAGCAGGCTGTCTGTCTTATGTCATAGCAGCAGGTGGAAGGTACTTCCTTCAATGCTCTTTCAGGATACTATTCTCTTTTCACAGAAACTGTTTAGCAGGGGTAGGCAACCTGATGCTCTCCAGATATTTTGAATGATATCTAGGGATGTCAGAGAAATCCTCAATGGATTCAGGTGATTTTGGATTTCTATGAATCTGAACTGCGAATTCTGCAACGGTTTGGCTTTTTCAGTGTCATATGGATTCTGTGGAACCCCCTCTTTTTTTTTTTACTCTTTGGAGGGATTTGTGCAAACGTTCACAGTGCAAATGTAGACTTGGACTAATGTGTAGTTGTGCACGTGCACACTTGTGCTAAAATACATCATGTGCATTAGGGCAAATGCTCATTTGCAAACAAATAAAATTCTTGTACAAAAAGTCTAATTCTGTCAATGGGCACACTTGTTGCTCTCTATTTGGCACTGGTTAGGACTCATCTTGAGTACTGCATCCAGTTCTGGGCACCACACTTCAAGAAGGACGCTGACAAGCTGGTGGGGGTTCAAAGGAAGGCAATGGGGATGATCAGGGGATCTGGAAACAAAGCCCTATGAGGAGATACTGAAAGAACTGGGCATGTTCAGCCTTGAGAAGGGGAGACATGACAGCACTCTTCAAATACTTGAAAGGTTGTCACACAGAGGAGGGCCAGGATCTCTTCTCGATCAACTCGGAGTGCAGGACACGGAATAATGGGCTGAAGTTACAGGATGCCAGATTCCGGCTGGACATCAGGAAAAACCTCCTGCCTGTTAGAGCAGTACAGCAATGGAACCAATTACCTAGGGAGGTCATGGGCTCTCCCAGGCTGCCTCTACAAGAGGCATTTAAAGCTCTTTCAAGGCGCATTAAAAAATTTACCTCTACAAGAACGGAGCGCAAATCGGGCGTAGAGGCGCATTTTCTCTCCGATTATGCGCATTATCGAACGCACGTTAAATAGCAAGTTTCATTTTGCTCCAGCGTTAAAGCGCATTTTGACTATGCAAACAAGTGATTCTCCGCACTAACTACTTGTAAAGCACATTTGAAACAACCGGTAAGGTCACCAGCTGAGTGGTCAATTACCTCCTGCATACAAGCATTTATGATAACGCGCTTCTGTGAATATGCGCATAATCGGCTAACCAGGCGCAAAGCCGAATTCTTGTAGTTGAGGCCCCACACTAGAGGCATTCAAGGTGCTGCTGGACAGCCATCTGTCAGGTATGCTTTAATGTGGATTCCTGCACTGAGCAGGGGGGTGGACTCGATGGCCTTATAGGCCCCTTCCAACTTTACCATTCTATGATTCTATGATGGAACAAAAGATGTGCTAATGCACATTAGAACAAGTGCAAATGTGCATTTGCAAACAAGTGAAGTTCTTGTACAAGTCTGATTCTATTGATGTGCAAAATAATGGAACTAAAGGCTTTTTACAGTCTGTGAAACAGAGATGGAATGGGTTTAACAACATCTGTACATCCCTAACTATACATCCCTAACTATAACAGCATATACTTCCATCATTGGCCATCCTGGCTGAGGCATATGGGAAATGTATTCCAAAACATCTGGAGGGCACCAGGTTGCCTACCCTTGCTGTATATTAAAGAGCATCCATGAGGTAGCCCAACTTTGAGTGAAGCAGGGAGAAATGGATGGATGGAGAAACCAGGATCCAGACAAACCTAGGACCAAAATCCAGGCAAATCTAATATGCCTGTGGGATTTCTTAACTAATCAGTGACTAGCATTTAATCAGTGATTAGCAGTGATTACTGTGAATTTGAAAAAAGAGACTAAATCTAGGTTTTAAAATGACTGGGGGAACCCTTTGCATTCTCATCTTCCTATATTAAATGACTTATAACAATTGCAAGAATATGGTAAGGAATATCAATGATTGGGAGACAGGAAAACAATATGTTATCATCAGTTTGGGTACTTGTATGTAGTAGTTTAACATTACTTTTTTATTAGAATGTTGTAAGCACTGTTTAATTAGAAAGCAAATCAGGTGTGAATTGCAAATGGTTTCTTCAAATACATCCAATGCAATGTTTATTGAGGAGATAATTACTAGGTAGATGTTTAAGGAGTACTTTTAGCCTGGATGTTTCACATTGTGCAGTAACTAAAATGAGACGTATATGCAATGTTTGTGTAGATTTGTAAGGCTTTTAAAATATTTTGGGTGGATGGAGAAAGCTGGATACCCAAAGTGTTTAAATACAGGACAACTGTAAACAGAAGTGCCCCACATTAATTTTTGGAACTGATATTCAGAGCAGATTATCCTAAATCACAAACTTGCTTAAACCCTCTTGGAGAGCAATCTTGGGACCCCTAGATAACATCTGGGGGGCATAGGATACTTTGATTCCTAGATCTGAGGTTGGAGTCAGCGCTCTGAACTTGGACCCAGGAGTCCAAACTCCCCACCTCCTTTCCCCTTCCCCTTGCAGCTGGCAGGGAGAGAATCACACCAGCTGCCTCTGCGAGGTTGCAAACACTACCATGGAGAGGACAGAAAGGGGCATTCCTGTGGGTAGGGAGGGAACCGGGGAAGCAGAGATATGAGCTACCCCTGGCTTTTCCCAGCCTGTGTCTCTTCCCGTCCCTGACAGCTTAGCTAGATGGGCAAAAATGCCCATCTAGCTGAAATACAGAGCAGGAGAGGGGGGAGTTGAAGTTTGCTTCTGATTTCAATCAGTCTCCAAGTTCAGAGGCTGATGGGGCTCCTGATACAATTGTACCCTCAATATCTGCAAAGATTTTGGATCTAGCAATAGCCATTCTACAGATTTCAGTATGAGGTTCCTTTCCAGTTATCAACCAGATATTTTGGATAATTAGTTGCAAAATAGACTAACATGCAGGTTGGTACAACAGTTTTGCAAGATGCAAAGGCTTCTGCTGCAAATATTTGTCACAGTGTAATACCTGACCTTTGAGCCTAATCTGGCACACCAGATCTGTGGGTTCCTCCAGGGGTGGGTCACACCCCCCTGGAGGAGTCTCTGCTGTTATCTCTGATATCAGATTGTAGATAACAATGGGGATTCCCCTGTGGGCTCCTCTCCCTCTCATTGGAAGTGGGGTGCCATGCCAGATAATCCCCACAGTTAATTCCAATCTCAGATCAGAGATAACAGTGAGGATACGGGTGGTGTTGGGAAGACTGGTTACTTTTCCTGGTGTCAGCTGAGTCACTTTGCACTTTGTTCGGAGACCCCATGGGGATGCCAGGCACCACATGAAGTCAAAGGAATTGGCTGGTGCTGGGAGGAGTGGCTGCTCCTTCCAATACTGGCCGAGTCCCTTTCTCCATGCTGAGACAAGCATACAACTTCATGCCTCTCTCAGTGAAGAGAAAGGCTAAAATTGGCAGGGGTGTGGTGATGACATCAGTGGGCATGTCATCTGGCCCACAGAAGTATAGTTCTGAAACCTTAGCCCTCATGATGATGTACCTGCAAATTCCACCTAACTCACTTGGAAAAGTTAGAAGGGTCATGTTGCAAAGTCACACAAACTTCCTCCCTCTGCTAGAAATAAACAGTGGAAGCAAAGCAAACCATCTTTTGTGTAATGAAGGGGCTGTGTTTTACACAGTTAATTTTATCTGGATTCATGTCCCTTTAAAATGATGCTTTAATAATAAAATCACTTGCAAAACAACAAAAACACATTGGAAAATGCTGACAGGTTTGCTTATTATTAATGTTGGCTGAAAATGTCTTTAGAATTGAAGCCTTGCTCTGTGTCATCATTGACCATTGTCTTTTCCACATCATAATTTTCACTCATCCTTCAGGTTACATTTATAAGGTGCTGGGCTTCTTGGAGCTGTTTCACAGATTATATGGCAACAAAGATGGTAGCAAAGGCATATGATGAATACACATCTGCATGCTTGTAGGAAATACACAACAGGAGGCAGGTAACTGCTATGGACAAATATAACATACATTTGGGGGGGGTGTTACATATATTAAACTTTTATGGGCATACCTTAATGTCATATTGTGCGAATTGATACAAATTGTCCATACTTTCTGTATTTCATATTCGGTGTTCTACATATTTGGAAAGCTTCTTGCCTTGTCTATGATAATCACACTTAAGTTGCCAAACTTTCTTTTTGTCTTGGCTGGTATTTTTTTCACATCCTGAATGGTTTGGTAAGACTAGATAAGATTTGGATCCCAATGGTCAGATAGATCAGTCTTGCACAATTTCTGATTCATCAGCCACCTATTATGGTCAGCCTTGTGCTCAGCAACGTCCCAGGAAGCATCTAACAGGGCTGCTCTGCATCTGCTGGTTCCATTGCTTTTGCTGACCACTTGTACAATGGGGTTTCCGCGCTTCTAAAGATGACCCCAGAAACTAGTGGACATTCCAGATCAGGGCATGTCAGCAGAACTCCTTTCTGTGAGTTCCACTGACCTGCCCAATTCTGAAAATGAATGTTTCCACTCATTTTGGGCTATTTTGGAAGTGTGAAAGCCCCATGGTGCAAGTAGCCACTCTTGCGAGCACATGAGCACAATAGAATACTAACTCAGATTTTTGCAGTCTCAAACAGGCAGGATAAAACAGGAGGCTTAGCAGGTTTCTAGTGGGCTGGCTAGGCAGCATTTTGGTTGGTGGTCACAAGTGCTGAAAAGATGCACTTCTAGCTTAACCTGGCTCATTCAGAACTTGGATCCAAATCCTTTGATTTGGGGCCATGTAGGACTGTCCCTGTCCCTCCTCACTGCTATTCTCTGTTAAACCCCCATTTCTATTCACATACTTTCTTCCTATCAGTATCTGCATGCTACTGCCATCAATATGTTAAGTTTTTAATGTGCACATACACAGCCCTATTCTATTGTTTATGACCTTCAGACACTTTTATGACCCATTAGATACAATGGATAGCTCTAATGCACCAAAGGAGTATAGGCTTTCCCTTCCTGATCAGCAGAATCATATGGTGCAGTTTTCATTGAGCTCTACAGCTTCAGACTCCACCTGGGAGATGACATGTTTGAATATATGCAGTTGCCTTACCCTGAGTCAGACTACTTGTCCATCTAGTCCTGTACTGTCTACTCTAGTGTCTCCAGGATGAACTCAGACCAAAGACTTTCCCAACCCTTCTAGCTGAGATCCCTTTTAGCTGAAGATACCAGGGTTTGAATTCTGCATGCATGGCATATGCTCTGCCAGAGCTATGTACCTCCCCTGTTGGAATGCTTTTCCATAATGTGCTGCCAATGTGTTTTCTAGAAATAGAGAAGGTGTGTGTGTATGGGGAGGACATTTCAAACATGCAATCTGTCACTAGCAGTTAGACTGATAGCATCCATCAAGATGTACAGTATGTGAAACTCTATGGGGGAAGGTATCGATAATCCTACAATGATTATTGAAAAGGACTGACTTCTAGTGGATGCTGATCACTGCTAGTGGAGCAGGGCCTCCTTAGTATACCTTAAAGCAGGGATGGGGAACTTTGAGGGGTTGGAGGCTGTATAACCCCCACAGAACCCATCAGGGGTCACACTCCTCCTTTACCACCACAGACATTGCTTTCACTGCCAAAGTTGTTGCTGAACTTGCAAAAAAATCTCAGAAATTTTGCAAGGAAACATGACACAGATGGAATGCACACAGATGGCCTCATCAACACCTTGAGACCTTCTGGGATGTGTGAGGGGAGGATCCTGGGCTTACCTGCTTCCGGGATCATTCCCCTGCATCTAAACATCAGCATGTCATCCCAGAAGTCAAGAGAGACGTTCCTGGCATGGGTTCCCCCCCCCCCCCCCGCATTGTGGAAAAGTAAGCTTTTTTTAAAAAAACCCTTAAAACTCAGCGACCCAACATGCTGAGAGCCATCCTAGGGATGGTGAAAATGCTGCCCCCCACACCTGATGGGCACAGAGTCCCCCCCCACAGCTCCATACCTGTTTGAAGAGGGATGACCTGGGAGGAGGGATGACCCGGGAGTGCTCGCTACACCACCTGTGGTCCTCAGGGTTGTCCCGGACCATGGGAAAAATTGGGAAAACCGCAGTCCCAGTTATCCCAGGACAACTGAGAGGTCCTCCTCCGTTGACCCCAAGATCCCCTGTGCATCATTTGGACACACAGGGATGACCTCGAGCAGACCCTGGGATAACTGGCTGGTGTAGACATGTCCCTTATTTGCAAGTGGAATCGTGCTCCTAGGAGGCTTCTGGGATGGTCAGGAATCCTGTGTTCTGTAGTCCAAAATCTCTGGAAGGCACTACATTGGAGATGGCTGCTATAGATGAGTGGTAGACCACATGCCTTGCATGAAGGCGATCCCAGGTTCAAAGCCTGTCACCTCCATTTTAAATAAAGAATAATGTAGCAGGTTATATGACATGAAAACCTCTGCTGGAAACCCTGGGGAAATGTGTCCTAAGAGACTGAGCAATACTGGGTGGCTAGAGCACGGATGAGCCACTTGAGACCTTCCAGATGTTTTGAACTACAAGTTCCATCAGCTCTCACCAGCATAGACAATAGTGAGGGATGATGGGAGTTGCAGGCTGAAACACAACTTTTCCACGCCTAGGCTAGAGGGACAAACATTCTGATCTGGTGCAAAGCACCTTCTTGTGCTACCAATCTGACTGTGTCAGTCAGGTCTATGTGTTCATAAATTCCTGAGCTTCCCACTGTTCCATTATATAAATCCAGTGGTTCAAGAAGAATCTCTTTCCTCAGAACATGTGATCAAAGGCTTTCCTATATTTCTTTCCAAGCAACAGTTTATTTCTTAGGATGTATCTTTATTTACTTCCTTTATGGTTCCTTCTGCCCATAAAATACATAGCTGAATACTGTCAAATACTATTATCTTGACACTCTCTGATGAGCGTAATGATATTGTCTTTCTTGTCACTGCTTACTCCCAATTTGTTCTCTTCTGTTTTCATAAAGCAGGTGTTTTATACTGAATTCATTGACTGGACTTTGGTGTAATTTATATTTCTGTAGCGTGCTCATATTCCTAAAGAAAAAGAAAAGCCTCCGTTTATATAAAACTCAAATATTTTGTAAGAATTTATAAGCAGAGTTTTTGAAAAATGGCATAGGCCAACCACATTGAACACAGTGAAAGCACAGGGTGTGCAGAGCATATTGGATTAGTCCTTGAGTATCATTAACATTTTGCTGTGAATCTAATATTAAGGTGACTTTACATATTAAAAAAAGGCTTTTTGCCTTTGGGCTTAAAGTCAGTGAAGGTTTGTTGAAAAAGCGAAGGACATTTTGCAGCCTCGGGAGCACATGAGATGTAAATGACTGAAGGAATCTACATCCCAGAGGGAAAACAAATAAAATAAACATTACATTAGATCGCACTCCATTACTTTCCTTATCCAAGCTCATTCCTTCTTTTTCTCATCAATGAAACAAGCCTGCTTTCCAGTTCAATAGATCAATTTGCGGTTGCTGTTATTATGATTTACAACCACTTTGGATACCTCATGCCTGAAACCATGATTAAGAGTCATGAGATTTGAGGTCTCAGCTCTGATGCTGATTAACCCCATGACCACAGACAAGAGAGCAAGTAGAGTTCCAGAGAGCCACCTTTTGCCAAGGGCATCCAGCAGGGCAAGACACAACTTCAAAGAACTATTTGTGAAATTGCTTGCGATTTAGGTGCTGCTATTTTTCTTCTTCCATTCGCAGTGTTGCTGTTTCTAACTCACCACTTTTTTAAAACACAAGATTGGTGAAGCGCATGATGTGCATGCAAAAGGTCCCAGTTCAATTCCTGGCATCTCCAGGTTGGGCTGGGAAAACCACTGCCAGTCAGGGAAGAAATATCGGGCCTGTTCAGACAACATGCTAAACCATGGTTAGGCTGCTAACCCCTTTGCAGCAAAGGGTTAGTGAGCATCTTTAAACTGTGGTTATGTAGCCACCATGGTTAAGAATGGTTCACATGAAACACTAAGGCGAGATCTACACCTTGTGGAATAAAAATCAGGAAATAACACCATGAAAGTGGTATATGGAATGTGCCCTGATCTCCAACAGTTAATCAGTGCTCTTCCATACCACTATAAAGCAGTAGTGTAGGTCTAGCTTAAGTCATGGTTCACACATCATGGTAAGTCAGAATATTCAGCTCAAAATGTTTAACCATTGAGGCTTAGCATGTAATCTGAACAAGGTCTATAGTGTTAGGTGAACCAGCATTCTGATTTGGGAATAACAACTTCCTGTCATTCATACACTGGAGTTGCCATCCAAAGCAAAATGTTGAGGCCATCAAAGGTCCAAGAAATGTTGAGAGATGGGAAAAAAAAGAGTTTGGATGAGACTCGGGATAAAATTCTTAGCGGATTCCATAATGGATACATTCGCAGCACAATTCTGGTCATGTCTACTTGGAACTCAAGTGGAATGTACTCCTGTCCCTGATAAGGACTATGACAGCAAGACTAAGACCACAAGAATAGTGAGATGGATCAGACCAAGGGTTTATCTAGTCCAGCATTCTGTTCACATAGTGGCCAACCAGCTATCAATGGGAGACCCACAAGCAAGACTTTATTTATTAATTAATTTTATTTATTTATTTTCATTTCTATACCACCCAATAGCTAAAGCTATCTGGACAGGTCAAAAAAATTAAAACCATAGAGTACAGCTTGAAGTATAAAATATGGAAACTTAAATCACAATATAAAATCACAATATAAAAGTACAACCATAATACAATTGAGCAGCAATGCAGAGATTTTACAGATTGAAAATACAGATTGAAAACAGCACAGTTAAAAGATTAGGATGATAAAATGCTAAAATACTGGGGTAACATAAAAGGTCTTCACCTGGTGCCGTAAAGAGTACAGCGTAGGTGCCATGCAAACCTTTTAGGAGCTCATTCCACAGTTGGGGTGCCACAGCAGAAAAAGCCCTCCTCCTGATAGCTGCCTGCCTCACTTCTGTGGGCAGGGGCTCATGGAGAAGCAACATGAGTGCAACAGCACCTTCCCACCCATGGTTCCCAGCAACTGGTGTACAGAGGCATACTGCCTCTGATACTGGGCAAATGACCAGTCCCAAGCCTGTTGCTCTCCTATGCACAGGGCAGGGAGCTTCTCCCTTTCTGATGAAAGGAAAAATAAAACCCTTGCAGTATGGGAGCTCTGCAGGTGTTCTTGGCATAAGGAACTTCTGAATGTGCTGGAGAGTTTTTAAACTGAAATTAAAAAAGGCGGTGCAGCAGTGAATGAATGAGGGGATGAGGGAAATCAGGTTTATGGACATGTTACAAATCTGCGCCAGCACCAGCTATGTGCGCTGCAAGGCTTAGCTGCCTTTGCTGAGAAGTGCACAAGGAGGGAGGAAAGAGAGGAGTGCTGGAAGCCTTGGCGGCTGCCACCACCACCACCATGCAGCTACCAAATGGAGAGGTTGGTGCAGGGATAGTTGAATCTGTCAATTTTGCTTCTGTTTCTCATGTCTCTAAATATAAGTTTGTATTGTCCCAAATTTTGAGAGAATCTTTCCAGTCACATTTGATTTGATCTGAACTCTGAGACTTTTTTAAAAAAAGTTTGCATGGAAATTTGCAGGCAGGCAGGCATTTCTGTACACAATGTAGCCTAATATACACATTGCTCATGCACAGTTTTCCTAATGTCGTATATTTTTGCATGTTATTTTCACTAATGGGTACACTCTTCCATGTATTCTTTAATTGGAGAAGCGTGAACTTCGAACTAAGTTTCGGTTCACGTATTGGTTCAAAAGCGTGAAATTTGGTAAGTTTGCATTAAAACGTAAACAGAATGAATTTCTCCTCCCTTCTTTGCTTGGTAGGAACAGTTGATAAACATGCCATCTTTTCTTCTCCTTGGTTGCTTACTCGGCAGTGACGACCAGTGACAACCAGGGACTGCAGATCAAAATGCTCTAAAACATAAGCTGTTGCTGGCAACCTGCCAATGCATTAAGAGAGTGTATAGCTGTAAGGAGAGGAAGAGTCAGAAAGGCATTTAAAAATAGGGTACATTTGTGTTTGCTTAAAAGTGGAAAGGAAAGTGCCACACTCCCAACAAAGTGAAACGTGATGTCGTAAAACTGTGATGGAAGGATTTATTTTTATTTATTGCCATTTTTAAATATATAAACCACCCTTCACCCACAAAGGATCTCAGAGCAGAGTACATAATATTATAGAAAAACAAATACCATATAATAAGGATATGATCAATTACAAAATAGGTATAAAAATCCCTTACTCAATTATCAGATAAATCAATCGATACATTAAAAATGTAAATTTAAAATGCCTGGGCAAAAAGGGACATCTTGTGTGACTCCATTGGCACAAATGAATCTAGGAGAAACAAGGTTCTTAACAATACACAAGAGAAGAATCCAACTGAAGTTACATTTGCACAATGATGGTTGTGCAAGCGGTTGTGCATTATGTTTGTGCAACCTGTTGTGCAACCAGTTGTACATATCTCTTGTGTAACCCAATGTGCAACCTGTTGTGCAACTGCTTGTGCAACTGCTTGCACAAGCAGTTTGCACAGGATTCAGCAGAGCTCCGCTCCACTATCTGAGTTTGTAAAATGATAGTGTTGGATACTGCCCCTTCATTTGTTGGCAAAAATAAAGCAAGGTCAGCACAAATCATAGCTGCCTCAGAAAGGCAGTTAAGGTGCCACCACAGAGAAGGCCCTCTCTTTTGTCAATGCATAATGCATTTCCCCTATTCACAGTACTCAGAGGAGGGCCTCTTCTGAAGATCTTAATGCATGGACAGGATGATATGAGAGGAAAGATTTATTTTGGATATTTGGCCCAAAGCTATTTAGATCTTTAAAGGTCCTTTAAAAGTCCTGATTGCCAACACCTTGAATTGGGTTCAGTAGTGAATACGGAGCCACTGTGGACTATCTCACTTTATTTTGCAATGTATCATCAGCATACATGCATGGTGTGCATGTGTGTTTGGATCAGAGAACCGATGCTGAAGAAGGGAAGGTTTATCACCATGCTGTAGCCCTAATCCAAAAATCCTCTCAGGCTGCTGCTTTTCAAAAAAAGGAAAACGACATCTAGAGATTCAATCATGGACCCCCTATATCATGTTTAGTTTAGCCCTCGGATTAATGACAAGAGAGGGAAGGAATGGAAGCAGGTGGAAAAGGGGCATCGGGTCAGGTTAGTGGTTTAAGAACCTGATGAGTTCTCCTAAGATATTGTGTGGTTACTTTTCATTATCAGGCAGATGGAACAATTTTGGAGGGCTTGGTACAGATTCCATAATGAATATTAAAGCCATTTATATATTTGTCATCTGACAAGGCCTGTGTGCCTTTCCTTTTAGCATGTATTAAGTACTCCCGCAAACAGTTATCACATGGTCTCCAGAGGTGTCTTTTATGAGGCAGCAATAAGGAGGGGAAATCCTTTAATATATTTTTTAAAAGTATACATCAAGTAAGAGCACCTTGAAAGAAAAACAGTGTTCAAAGAGGCCTTTCTTTTTACAATTGACTAGTAAACTTTGCATTATACTTGCAAAGTTCTGCTCTCCAGGATTACAGGCAATTTAGCAGCATAGTCACATTTTAGCAGACACTCTAATAATGATCTTCCCTTTTAAGTGTTTGACATTGCTGGCCAACATATTTTTGTATGCAGAAACAGAAGGGGTAAAAACCACCCATGTTCATGCTTCAACTAGAAACTTGCAAGAGTTATTTTTCCATGTGTATTATCTCTCTGTCAGAATAGATTTTCCACCAAAAAGCTTTTCCTAAAATGAAAACATCCAGAGACAAAACACAGTTTAGAGTTGTTTAAAATGTGTTAACAGTATTTCCAGGCAGGCTTCAAATAATGACAAGTAAATGGAACCTACAACATGGGATGTTCGGGAAAAATTTCCCACTCACCTTGTCAAGACATGGGTGGAGTGTTTTAAGTGGGAGAGAAAGACTAAAAGAAGAAAAAATGACCCACCAACACCAACATAGATTTGTTTCTGCTCAGTAATATTCATAATGTTTTACATTTATCTCATCCTCACACAGATTTTTAAGTTTTAGCAAATAGGCCTATGTAAATAAGAAAGCTCATGTATGTTTCAAGCTGTGGTTCACTGTGAGAGTATTTTTGTAACCACTTCAAGATGAAGCTGCTGAGTGATTAAACAAATTAAACAAATTCAGCAGGAAAATATATGTTTTCACCATCTCTGGTAGAGGCATCTCTAGAAAGTTATTTTCAGGGAGAAGCAAACAATAAAGAGGCAGGCACCAAGAGGGTGTATTAAATAGGTTACAACTTTATTAAAAGAGTGATGAGATGACACCTTCTGCCTTCCATGCACAAGTTTGGCTTATAAGCGGGTTCAGAAAGCTCAGCTATTGTCCACAAAACTTGGAGAAGAGTTCAGTGTATTACAAACCTGTTAAAAGCCAAACCATCTCCTGCCTTGTCCCAAATTATTGCTATATTCCGCAACTAGGGAATGGACCCAGCTTTGCATGGGTTGGAATCTCCCCTAGTTTGACACAGCGAAGCTTTCAAGCAAATCTACACAGCTGCCAGAGCTGGGCACATTTGGCTTGCCCTGTCGGAGTGAAGCCATGCCTGCTGGCACCCCTAGGCACAGCTCCTGCTACGGTGCACCCATATAGCCTCCTGAGGGATGGGTCTGTCTACTCTAATCTTTTGAGGGGGGCTGCCTCACTGCATGGGGGCACTAGGAGGCATATAACTCTGACCCTTGACCTCCTACTAATCTCCCCTGGCTTTATACTTTATAGACTGCAAAGCTATGTGCTGGTATGGAAGGCTGCCCCTAGTGGCTGAGGATAATACATGGATACATTAAAATTAATGAATATTTTTTTAAAAATGAAATAACCCTGAATTACACACTCCCATGGTCTCTTAATAGGCATGGCAAGTTTCAGATGTCTAGGTTTTGCAGTTTTGGTGCAATGGCGTTGATGGATGCACAGACAGAGAGCCAGTGTGGTGTAGTGGCTAAAGTGTTGGACTGGGAGCTGGGAGATCTGGGTTCTAGTCCCCACTCGGCCATGGAAACCCACTGGGAGACTATGGGCCAGTCACAGACTCTCAGCCCAACCTATCTCACTTGATTGTTGTTGTGAGGATAAAGTGGAGAGGAGGAGGAGGAATATGTATGCCGCCTTGAGTTCCTTGGAGGAAAAAAGGTGAGAGATAAATGCATAAATAAATAAATAAATAAAAACCTCTTTTATGATTAGAGAGGAGAGGGTGGCGTGCTGTGGGTGGCTGCTATTAATGGCCCCTCAGATGAAGCAGGCAACACACTACATCTATATTTAACCCAAATTTTGACCAGACGACTCGACAAATAGAACTCCACCCTGTCATGAAGTGGGACACATGGCTATGCTATTCCCTCTGCTATACAGAATGGAGCTTCTGTCCTTGACATTGAGTGGCTGCTGCCCCTCAGATTATTGCTGGATGACAGGTGCTCCAGAGCTGGAGCTACTACTCATTGCGAGTGGAGAAGGAAGCATGGAATAAAGACACAGACACCGGAGCTTGGGATAAACTAGGGCCTCTGTTTTGAAATCAGGGAACTTCACCAGTGAGTGTTGTTTAGCTATGGGATCTCCTCCACTGATAGTGGTGGATAGCTTGCCTCATGTGAGCAGGCTATTGATGGGTTGGGCTGGCTAGCCTGGAACATCTGAAGGGTTCAGAGTGAAAGTTGCTCTGCTATGCAAAGCTTATCACGCTGTGTTGATACCAATAGAGACTCATGGCTCTGATTTCGATAGGGCTGGGCTTCAGTCAGAATCAGCCAGAACTCTAAAGGAGCTATTCAAGATGCTGAACCCCATCCCCCAAATACGTTCTGCATGTTGGATAGCTCATTTTGACAGAATCTCCACCAAAATTGAAGCCATCAGCCTTCACTGATAGATACAAAAGCCCTGTAACCATGCACACAATGCAGAAAACTCTAACAATGGAGAGGGGGAGGGAAACAGGTTGCTGTTTCAGCTACAACTGTGTCCCCTCCCCCATTCAAGTCTGAAGTGAACAGTGATAACAAAGAAACAGCCAAGCTGCTCCCACCCACTCAAATTCTCCTCATTTGAAAACCTAGCTTGCTTCCCTTGTCTACGCTAAATTGTGTGCCCTTTTGTGGACAGGGGCCTTATTTTATATTATAAATATATATATATTATAAGGTTCTGTGGTGTCTTTCAGAGTAAAGTTTCTTAGAAATAATAAAGTAATAATACAAGAAATTCTCAATTTTTTCAAGTGTTAGGTTTGGTTCATCCTGAATTTTGAATTTTTAAAAAAGTTTACATGAAAATGTGAAAGCATTTTGGTGTATATTTCTCGTAATCATGCATTTTTACCATACACACACACACACATTTCAAGCAATTTTCCTAAACTGTAATGAAGTTTTGAACATCATTTTCCCTATGCATTTTGTATGCCTTTTGGAAAATATCATTGCAAAATTTAGAAAGTGTGAATGTTGTAGGATAACTGAATTTCGGTTTGCATAGTGGTTTGAATGTGTGAAATTAGGTGAGTTTTCATTAAAATGTGAACTGAACATATTTCTCTCCATCCCTATTTGTTGCTTGACTGCTGTTGCAGAACCCTTGTCAAAGCTGGTGATCCCTATGCAGTGAGTAATGTTTGAACATCTTTCTCTTGTTCATTGATTATCTTGGGACGAGCTACACCATGGCTCGTGAGTGGACAGGAGACTATATGACTTCTTGATGAACCTCCTGTTCCCTTGCTTGCTGAGTGGTACCTGTTGGTTTTAGCAAATATGGAATCTTAACTCCATGATATCCATACAAAACTATATACACAATGATAAGATAGTTCTGTTCTCACTGCACTAGTCATGTATAGGATTAAAATGCCAATGCCTTGTGTCTCTAGGGCAGGTAAATGCTTTTGAACCAGCCCAAAGTTCCCAATCTTTTCATCCAAATGTTCTCCCTAACTTCTCTGATCCCGCTGAGGATACAGTCACATGTCCCATCTCAGAAATAATTACCTGTCATTCATATAGGCATTTTATCATGCAACATTTTTCATAACCCTTGGCCTTATCTCCATCCCTGACCTCTTAGATTGTTTCCCACTATACCCATGACCTTACCAGTCTCTGCCCAGTCTCTTCTTGGCATGGCTTTGTCTTCCTGTCACTGTCCCAGAGACCAAAATATCACAAATTGACTAACAGACAGTGTCATTTGAGACCCTACGTTGCTGACAACATGCTCAGAGCCACACCCAGGCTGCTATGATCAGGCTGAGGCCTGGCTCAAATTAAATCCTGTTCTTGTGTTGTCTTAGCTAGCTAGGCAGCTGGCTGCTTGTCACAGTAATAACCATGAAGACAATTATTTCAGCTAAGCCATGCACAAAGCGATGGTGGTAGTAAGGGAGAAGTGGGATTTTGTGTGCGTGCGTGCAGAGGACAGCTTCAAAGTGGGAGAAAAAAAATAGAAACAGGATGATCAGGTCATGTCCACCTGAAAAGAAGTGGGATGGCACCCCACTCATTCCACCTCACTTAGTACATGACCACAAAAACAAATGCCTGTCAGCCCTTTTCATGAAAACTTCCAGGAAATCGTTGATCTTAATAGGAACATAAAACATGAGAGCCCTTCTGGATCACACCACAGGTCCATCTAGTCCTGTATCCTGTTCACCACACTGGTGAGCATGATGTCTTTGGGAAGCTGTTTTTGTACTTCTAAAGCAGATTCCTGAGGGAGAACTCGATCAGGTTGAGCATGGTGGAGAATTAGATGGAGGAATTATATTTTAAGATGGATATAAGCTATGGGAAACACAGTGGCACCTTCATGATTAGAGGTGCTGCACCTCTGACTTCTCGATTCTGGAATGGCAAATAATGGAATATTATCCATCATGCCCACCTGTGAGCTTTCCAAAACTTGCCCACTATTGGAGAATTAGATGGACTAGATGGACAACTGCTTTAAATCTCCTCTCCTCTCCACACACCCATCTCTATGAATGATAAAGGGGAAAGTGATGTTTTACACATGCATGCATGCATCATTTGCAACTAATGAAATATGCAGGTAATTTGTACCCAGGTATCTGCATACAAATGCAGCCTTGGATGCTGCCAAGTGAACCCTGTTAGAAAGCCATGTGAAACACAAATCCTTTTAATCTTTTCTGGAAGACTATTAATTTTGTGGATCGGCAGCAGTGTAAACATGTCAGCCGTTTCTGGAACAGTTGGGTGGGGAAGAGAAAAAAGTGTGAAACTCATGGAAGGATTGTACTTTGAATTATTTCAAAGAAATTATTTCTTCAAAGAGCTCACCATAGCTTTTGGGCAAGCTAGTAAGACAGACAGGACTCTGAAGATAGCTGAGATGGGAGGAAAAAAATACCTTCCTGAATACATGCCAGGATGGTTGAGGGAGGGGTGTAGCTCAGTGGTAGAATACATGCTTTGCATGCAGAAGGTCCCAGGTTCAATCCCCAGCATCTCCATATAGGGCTATGAAAGAATCATGACGGAAACTCTGGAGAGCCACTGCCAGCCAGTGTTGGCAGTATGGTCTCGATGGATCAATACTGCCTCTGATGCTGAAACTTCCTATGTTCCTATGGTTTAACAAAACAAAACAAAAACGTCTAGATGAAATGATGGATCTGGCTCCTGTTCAGAGCTGTATTTCTAACAATGGCTATTAATGAACTTGTTACAGTTGCCAATGTCTACACCATCTTAGAAGCAGCTGCTGGCACCTACATTTTTGCAGAAGTAATATCTGCTTAATTTGGAAACAACTGGTTTAACCTTTCCCATTTTAAATTTTAATCACTACCAGACAGTGGAGCTCAAGAGCCATATAAACAAGCCCTGAAAGAAAACATAGGGGCATCTTTTCTCTTAATTAGTGCAAAGAGCCTGGGTATGTATGAACAAAGAGGCATCATTTTTTTTTCTTTTACCTTTTTTAATACGAAGGAGTTAAGTTATAATGATTAAGTCATAATGAAGTCATTTGATTCAGTCCACATTAATAGCCAAGTATACTTCACAGGACAAATTTGGCAGGCATTGCTACAACAGAATTGGGTGGGCTGTGTAAAATTTGTTCACTACATTTGAAAATGCACACATTATTCATTCTAGGTCTTTCAGTCGATCTGAATGAAACGTGTTTCAGGCTGTACACAGGCATCCAAATCCTGTCAACAGAATAATATTTCTCATTCTAAAATGCTCATTGAAATTGAGACATAATGATAGAGATGCAATAACAGTGTCAGTAAGAAGTGCATCAGTGCCAGTCTTGTTTGAAAGGTTTCACAAAAGGATAGCTAAGTGAAATGACATTGTGCTACAGAAGACTAATGGTACACAGTTACTGTGGCAGGATCTACACTACTGCTTTATAGTGGTATTGAAGTGCACTGACAACTGTTGGGGCCCATGATACATTTACACCAGACAGGATATAACACTATGAAAGTGGTATATAGAATGTGTCATGGGCCCCAACAGTTGTCAGTGCACTTCAATACCACTATAAAGCAGTAGTGTGACTCCTGCCTTTTATATACCTCTTTCATACCTCTTTCATAGTGCAATATCCTGCTTGGTGTAGATTAGGCCTGTATTGTTTATTGAAAGCTGTAATTCAAGGGCATCATTTTGTATATTGTTCCTGGCAAGGGAGATGCAGCAGGCAAGGCATGGATGCAAACAATCTGTTCCTTATTCACCTTATGTTTCTTACCATTTCTATTTCTTTTTCTCTCCATTTCCCTCTTTCTCTTCTCTCTCATCTTTTGCCCCCTTTCTTTCTATAGGACAAACCTCTGAAATATAAACCAGGATGCAACACTACAGTCTTAGTGTTGGGAAGCTCTTTACTAGAACAGCAATTTTCAAACAATTTTATTTGATTTGATTTGTATGCTGCCCAACTGACAAATGCCATCAGGGTGATTACAAAACTAAAACTAAAAACAACAACAATAACAAAATATACATAAAAATACATTATGTGGCCTGGGAATTCACCACTCAATACAGTTGTTTATAGATTTAATCTAGGTAGTGACAATTTGCCTTCTATGATTTACCTACAAAAGAAAAAAAAACTCAATATATTTGGAAAATGGTGGGAACATAAGCTTATCAGATGGTAGCTGCTGTGTGGCAGCAACATTTTTTGTGGTAATAATCACTTACATTAATACTTCCATACAATGTGTTTTAGACTGGAGTTTGAGATGTCTGTAAATGCACTGAAATTAGTGGAGCTATTGGACAATCTCTATAACTCTGGTAAGAGTGTTCATGATTTTTAGGCTCTCTGATCCAAAAAATGTACCGTAGCTCTGTTGCACATGTGCTACTATCAGATGTGCTACTGTCCTTATGTGCTAGCTCATCTGGGCACAGCCTATGCATGTAGCAAGGTATATGCACATAGACTCTGCACAGAAAAGCCAACCAACTCATGGAGGTTAGGTTGCATGCCAAGACGCATAGCCCTCCCCCACCCTTATACACACATCTGTCATCTGCACAGAGCTTCTACCTGTTTTAGTTACGACCATGAAATATGCATCTTATACTGGTAGTTAATAGTTTGCCGTCTACTGTATCTAGCGCTGGAAAGAGATTAGTGAGGGTGTTTGTGTTTACTGACAAAGCAGCGGATGCCTGAAATATCACACTAGCTTCAGCATCTCTCATGTGAGAGTTAATAGGTCCTCCCTTCAGAAGTGGGGCAAGTGTTGGCTTAGATGACAAGCTGCCTCAGCACAGATCTCACAAGCAATTTATGGAGATTAGGAGGCTGCTGTGAAGATGCGTAGGAATTACACTCTGAACTGACAGCCTCTGTGAAGCTCCCTTTGATAGCTCTTTTATGCTTTAGTCTAGCAGGGTTGTATATATATATATATATATATTCAGAGAGGTTTGTTGTTCATGAGTTTTCTTTCCACCCTTTCTTTTTTGATTAGTTAAAGCTTCTGAGTGGGGACATTTATTTAACACAAATTTTACTAGTTGGGTTTATCTCCCTCCAGCATTTCATCTTCTTTGTAGTCTGCGTTTTTGGGTGAGTGTGCGTGCATGTGTGTGTCATTTACATGTTTATGATTCTAACTTCTCATGCCGCAGAAGCTCAGAATGGTGGTACCAATTTCCCCCTGTAAAATGCTGTAAGAATGACTTGCAGTTTACTGCTCAATATGAGAACTATTAGGGCTCCTAAGGAAGTTAGTAGTGTGGATTTGGAATATGACTTTAGGTGAACTCAGGATGAGGATAAATAGCTTGACAAAAGGGATCAATGGCTTGACTCTGGGAATGAAAGGGAACCTCAAGGAGGTTCCTGGCCACTCAACTGAATTAAAGCAGACTAAGCATCACAAACAACATGCTTCTGGGAGACAGGCAGGTGGAGGTATACATAATAAATGGAGAAGTGGCCAGGTGGTGATTTAACATGCTGATCTAACTTGGTTTAAGAATGCTCTATTTCCTGCCAAGGCTCTGGATTGGCTAATTTATAGGTACTCATATGGGCTAGGGTGACAACTTGGTAGCTAGGAAGGAATTTGCATTTCCCAGAGTTCCCAAGCATGGCATAGTATAGGAAGACAAGTCTTTTAATTATATTAAGAGGAGGACACACGGGCCTGTGAACTACAAACTACAAGGAAAGTATGGATTGTATCAAATCTATTCTGTCTGCATTTTACAAATTGTCAGGCGCCTTCCATTCTGTTGTCCATCCATTGAAAGCATCAGATTTTTTTGGAGTTTCTGAATTTGTGCAAATTTGTGCAAAATTCTAGAACATTAGAAAAATGGTCTGCAAATCCGTAGAATCCACCCAACTGGGGAAAGGCCAGTCTGCTGCGGAATCCACAGGCTGGATTCATAAAAATCCAAACTCATTTAATTCTGTTGTGGATTTCTGTTGCATCCCTACAAATTACACAAAAATCATGCACTTGCATTAGCATTCTTTTGCTTCTTGTTGCCATAAGTCTCTTGCCTTTGCAGACTTGATTACAGCAGCAATACATGTTACACAACATGCTAGGGTATAGCTGACAAGAAACGCAAAATATAAACTACACGTGTATAAAGCCATCACTGCTGAACTTCTTGGTAATGAATTGGATGTCTACAATTAGGTATTTAATACATGCAGACATGTAAACACAACCGGATCCCATCCAAGATGTTACAGGGACTTGAATGGGAGTGGACTGGCTACTTGTAAAATAGTGTCATGATTATTTTTGACATTGAAAATGAACCCATTAAAAATACCTATGAAATAAGGATGCCCTTGTGTCCTATGATCCTAACCCGAGTCAGGAAGATTTTAGCAGAAATCAATTACACAACCTCTCACTGAGGGACAATTTTCTCTGCATTACAACTGGAGCAACAAACAAGAAAAGTCGCACATGCAAATAAAGAAGAAATGCCAATAATATTCACCCTATCGATCCTTCCATGTGTCTGTCTGTGTGTATTGAAAACCAAAAGCAGCAGGAAGTATTGCTAAGGTGCTGGTCTCAATTGCACTTCAATCAGAAGTGAGGAGGTATGAAAACCTTCCTTGGACCCTGCTTTTACAGTTACACACACACACACACACACACACTCACCACCTCCTTGTAAATTGCGTAGTTTTCATTTTCAATGCACATTGTAATGCATAGTCTGACCTTTCCATGTGCCATAGGAAGCTTTGATCCTTAATAGCCGACTGTCAGGGTGAACTTTGCATAAGTTCAAAACAATATACTTTTGGAATGTTTTAAATAATAATAATAATATTTTCTGAAATTATTAAAACAACAACAACTGCTCACCTTTACAAGATGCTACTGGTCAAATGCCAAACACACACAAAAGCAGGCATGTGTGTTTGCAGTTACTACTAATCAGTCTTCTAGTGAGGGCTGATAAACATCCTGTGTTATATAGGAAGCAATAAGGCCTTAAAACTGTCAGACAGAGGGTTGAAATTGCTTTTGCCATTTGAGCAAAGACATAGAACAGCTTGAAATGTACTACTCAACCTCCCTGTCTTCCTTCAGCTCAAATTCATCTCTTCCGTAAAGCATTAGGCTATGTTCTTTAATCCTCATTAGGGATGTGGGACAAATTTGCTGGGCTCGCATTTTAATGCAAACGTACCTAATTTTTTACTTTTAAACCATTCTTCGACCCAAAACTTAGTTATTCTTGAAAATTTACAGTTTTTTGAATTTGGCAATAGAGTTCCCCAATTTTTTTTAAAAATGATTTTGTTAGTGAAAATAACATCAAAATACATTAGGAAAATTGCTAGCAAATTATATATATATATATATATATATATATGGATGGCACAAGTATGTACAAAATATGTGTAATAGAAGCAATGCACAGAAATGCATAGAAATGTTCTGGCAAACTGTGTGTGTGTGTGTGTGTGTGTGTGTGTGTGTGTGTGGTAAGTCTCAAAAGTTCTGTTTGAACCAAATTTAGGATTGGAAAAATGAGAAACTGACATCGACATTCATCCATCGCTATCCTTCATCCACAGTGGAAAGAAAGCTGAAGTGTATGTAAATACATTTTTGCTTGCTTTTACCCCTAGATTACCACAGTGAGGCTCACCTTTAACCTACATTGTGGTCTTTTGGGTACCAGATGAAAACCTTTTAATTTTCCCAGGCTTTTTAGCTCTTCAGTTTTAAAAATTGTATTAGTGGCTGTTAAGATCTTTGCACTGCCATTGGCTTTTATCTTGGTTGCTACTTTGGTTACTATTTTGGTTTTATTCTGTTTTAAACTTAGGGGGTTATATTGGCCCTGTACAGACAACATGCTAAAACATGATGGTTAGGCATTTTGAATGAAACCTTATGGCTTAGCGTGTTGTGTGAATCATGATTTAGTGTATTGTGTGAACCACTCCTAACCATGGTGGCTACATAACCACATTTTAAACACAATCACTAACCACTTGCTGCAAAAGGGTTAGCGGCCTAACCATGGCTTGGTGTGTTGTCTGAACAGGCCCGTTATATTTTACTGCATTATTGTATTTTATGGTTTTAAGCTTTGTCTGATAAGCCACCCAGAGCGCTTCAGCTAATGGGTGGTACATAAATTAGGCTGACCATATGAAAAGGAGGACAGGGCTCATGTAACTTTAACAGTTGTAGAAAAAAGGGAATTTCAGCCGGTGTCATTTGTAGGCAATTAGTTCCTGGTGATATTCCCTCTTCATCACAACAGTTAAAGGTGCAGTCACTATACTACAGTGACCATATACAAAAGAAGGCAGGGCCCCTGTAACTTTAAATGTTGTGATGAAGAGGGAATTTCATCAGAAACTAATTGCATACCAATGACACTGGCTGAAATTCCCTTTTCTCTACAAGTGTTAAAGTTACATGAGCCCTGTCCTCCTTTTCATATGGTCAGCCTAACATAAATAGAATAACTAACTAACTAATTTACCTTTTCCTTCCTGTGCTTCCTGTCACTCTTGCCAGCCTCAATTTAGATGGTAGTCCCTCAGGACAGGGTCCCATTTTTTATATGCTGGTCCCATTTTTTATATGGAATAACAATAAATAACTAGTTTTGGGGAAAGGAGACCAAATTGTGTTCCATAACAACACATAGGTGCATAAATCAGGTACTTTCAAAAGACCTGTTCAGGAGAGTTTGAGACAGAAGAACTATGTAGCACCTAAAACTTTTGGTGTGGTTCTTCAAGCTCTACATAGCTTGGGAATTGGGTACTGAACGGTATCTCCTACTCCCACACTGATGTGCACATTGATGAGAACCAGAGATGTTTGAGCTCATCAATATTTTTCAAACTTCACTTTGAAAGTTGGTTCAGCTCTAGTCTATTTTTATTTGCGACATGTTTTTTTGGTTTGTTTGAATGGGAAAAGTGTGCATTTCTGTGTTCATTTTTTAAAAGTGTGTATATACTTTTAAATGTACATTTCAAAGTCTGCATTTTAAATATATATATATATATATATATATATGCATGTTCAGGAATGTGCTAATGTTTTCCAGAAAAAAATGTGCTCCTGTTGGCATTTGCAGAAAGTTCAGATGATTTGCAAGCTGAAAAGAAATTCTTGTCCATCTCTACCTGTCCTCTAAGGCCATTTTCAGATCCATTCCCCTGGATCCCAGGAATGGAATGAGACTAGCGCCCCATTTTGTTACTAATAGGTAATGTGTGAATTTATCCTCAGTTACCCCGATCTGTTAAAAAACGCTCTGCAATCGAAGGTGCCCCAAATTGACCTGCAGTGTCAAAACAGCAGAGAACTCTTCCAAACCTAAATATAACCTAAATAAGAACTGGCAGCTAACAAAGGAGGCTTTTAGCCCCACAAATTTAGCAGAAGATCCAGTTGCTTTATCATTATACCTTGCTCTCCCCTTGCTGCTCCAGGTGAGACCTGCAGAGATTATTATTTGAAATGCATTTTGACCCTATGCCTGTGAAATTGAAACAGGGTCACCCAGCAAAAAAATAAAGAATAAAAAAAATCATGGGGAAATCTCACCTGCGCCTTGAATTACTCAATGGTCTTCAGGAGTCAGCAGAGTTCAGTCTAAATCATTTTCAGTGTGCTGCTTGGAATTATGCATGAGTTGCTCAGATTCAGTCTGGCGGAAAATAAAATAAATAAAATAGTAAGACAGAGAGGAAGCTACTAAAGCCCCTTTCCCCTCCACCCTGCTCTCATGTCTGTGCAAGTTTGCAGGCAGTGCATTATCTATTCATATAATTGCTATCATTAGTATCTTAGTTCAGTTAACAGGCAGAGCTATGATTTATAACCCCATTTTAGAAGGGGAAATCTGTTTTACTGATCAAATGTCTCTGGTGGTGCTAGAAGAAATGATATCAGTTCTGACTTCTGAACAGCAAATCAGGCAGTCCTTTTGAATGGGCAAAACACGTCTCCCTCTGATATTTGCTAAAGGGCTTGTGGAATTCAATCACAATTTCATTCAAACTGGAGCTGTAGATACTACTGGCCTACCTGCTGGCGGTCTTCAAGAGCCAATAGATTTGGAGACAACAGTGGTTCATATTTCAGGCAACTAAGCCTGGCCTTTAGACAATGAGTGCTTAATTTGTTAAAAGTTCCAACTGGCTGATTGACCAGTTGGGGAGGCAATTGGGGTTAGTAAAAGAGAGAAAGATATTTCCTTCAGTCTGCATGACTGGGGTTTGATGCATAGGAGTCAGTGGGCAATTCAGGAACGAAAAAGCAAAGGTAGATTCAGGACCTTTCTACACCATAGGGGTGTAGAAGGCAGGAGGTGCAGTGATCCCGGAAGTACCTGCTTCCGGGATCATTGCGTTAATCCACATCATACGTGTGATGACCTGGGAAGAGAGCTCTTGTGCTCCAACGAAAAGGTAAGTGAAGATTAAAAAAATGCATGGGAAATCGCTCCCCTCCCTCCTTCCATCCTGGGGATGGTGAAATTGCTGTTCCCCCTCCCCTGATGGGCACAGAGCCACTTGGTGCGGCTCCATGTCCATTAGTGCTCTGTGCTTACTCGTGAGTAAGCACGGCAGCACCTGGGACAGGCAGCCACATCTCCCATGGAAGATTCAAGATTTTCCAGGGATCCCTTATCCGTGGCAAATCCCTTGCCCTGCCCCCCACCCCTGGGAGTTCCTGTGCATCATTTGGACTCACAGGGACTAGCCGGGGGCCATCCCAGGCCACAAGCCTTGTGTAGAAATGGACTCAAAGACTACAAGGTTTCTCTTACAGAATACAATGAAGATTTCATGGGGGCGGGGAGGTGGTAAACGATTCTTAAAGTTCAATGGCTCCTAGCTTCACCTTTTATCCTATCTCTGAGCTTCATAATTAAAATAAAGACAGTGAGGATGTCGTAATTTCTGGGTTCCCATTGGATCTGAAGGTGTGTCTAGACAAGGCTTTTATCATGAATTGCCCTTCCTCATTCACAGAACTTTACAGGGGGTCTAGATAATAGACTTTTCCACATGGGGTGTTTATCCTGTGACTGAGAGTGGTTACTCATGGATGTTTGTGGGTCTTCTACATGATGTCGTCATCCTCTTGGGCCTTTCCTGTGCTTTCTGAACAATTCTGCAGTTTTATTTGTAATGGGGATAATGAGCAATTTAAAAATGGTGATTTGACTGAAATGTATAATGACAGAGTTGCATTATAACCACAGTACCATCTAGTGGCTATATAATGAGACATATATAATTTGCAAGTCAAGGAACTCCCTGAAAAACAAACAAACAAACAAACAAACAAACAAACAGAAGAAGTGCATTTAAAAGACAGATGTTAATCCTGCAAAGAATCCAGAAGCAGAAGGCCTGGTAAAGTTGAGGGATAAAAAGCCTGGTGTGTAGGGTGACCAGATAAAATCCAGGTCAGGGCTCATGTAATTTTAACAGTTGTAGAGAAAAGGGAATTTCAGCCACTGCCATTTGTATGTAATTAGTTCCTGGTGAAATTCCCGCTTCATCACAACTGTTAAAGTTGCAGGGGCCCTGCCTTCTTTTGTATATGGTCACTCTAGTATAGTGCCTGCAACTTTAACAGTTGTGATGAAGAGAAATTTCACCAGGAACTAATTACATACAAATGACACTGGCTGAAATTCCCTTTTCTCTACAACTGTTAAAGTTACATGAGCCCTGACCTGGATTTTATCTGGTCAGCCTACTGGTGTGGAAAAGCCCAATTTTGTCTTCTATTTGTAACTCTCCTATGTTTTGCTAGCACTTCTTCTGTTTTTTTATCTGTCCACAAATTATTTGTTAGAGAGGAAAAGTCAGAATAGCTGCACAATGTCATTTGATTGGTAGTGCCAAGAGCCATCTCTCTGGAACATCCTGAGATCAAAAGGTTTTCATTCAAGTTTTAGTGGGCAGGGCAGGGGGAAGCAGTCTTGATTATGATACAACTGAATGCATTTCTGCTCAAAAACATCCAGAGTGGAATCATATTCCAGTCCATTTCCTTTGGATGCATTTCAGTTGGATTTCAGGCCTGGTTTTGGTACAGAAACAGCCTTGGTCACCCTGTGTGATGACCAATGTCAGGAGAAAGGGGGAGTGTGACTCTGTTGATTCTCTTTGATCTCTCAGTGGCTTTTGATATCATTGACCATGGTATCCTTCTAGGACGACTGGCTGAGTTAGGAGTGGGAGGCACTGCTTTGCAGTGGTTCCGCTCCTACTTGGTTGGTCAGCTTCAGAAGGTGGTGCTTGGGGAACATTGCTCGGCGCCATGGATTCTCCAGTATGTTGGTTCTGCAGGGGTCAGTCTTGTCCCCCATGCCGTTCAACATCTACATGAAACCATTGGGTGCAGTCATCCAGAGTTTTGGAGTGCACTGTCATCAGTACGCTGATGACATGCAGCTCTATTTCTCCTTCTCCTCTTCATCAGGTGAGACTGTGGATGTGTTGAACTGGTGCCTGGCTGTGACAGTGGACTGGATGAGGGCTAATAAACTGAAACTCAATCCAGACAAGACTGAGATGCTGTTAGTGGGTGGTTCTTCTGACCGGAAAGAGGGTGTTCAACCTGTTCTGGATGGAGTTGTACTCCCCCTGAAGGAGCAGCTTCATAGCTTGAGGGTTCTCCTAGAACCATCTCAGTCACTTGAGGCTCAGGTGGCCTCAGTGGCACAGAGTGCCTTCTACCAACTTTGGTTGGTGGCCCAGCTATGCTCCTATCTGGACAGGGATAACCTGGCTTCAGTTGTCCATGCTCTGGTAACCTCCAAGTTAGATTACTGCAATGCACGTTATGCGGGGCTGCATTTGAAGATGGTTTGGAAGCTGCAGCTTGTGCAAAATACAGTGGCTAGATTGATATCAGGAACCAGAAGGTTTGAACATATAAGACCGACTCTGGCCTGCTTGCATTGGCTGCCTGCATGTTTCCGAGCCCAATTCAAGGTGCTGGTTTTAACCTATAAAGCCTTACATGGCTGGAGACCACCAGTATCTGATGGAATGATTTCTCCCAATATGAACCTACCTGTACTCTATGCTCAACATCTACGGTCTTCCTCTGAGTGCTTACTCTCAGAGAAGCTCAGAGGAGGGCAACAAGGGAGAATGCCTTTTCAGTGGTGGCCCCCCAACTGATCTCCCCAACAAGGCTCGCCAAGTCAAAACTGTTATCTTCTCCAAGGCATTTAACAGCATATGTTGAGTTTCTTTAACTGACCCCAGGATAGTTGGTATGTAGTCTGTTTTTATGGTTTTAAATTTTGTATATTGGTTTTTAATGTTCCATGTTTTTAGACTTTGTAAACCGCCCAGGGAGCTTCGGCTATGGGGCAGTATATAAATGTAATAAATAATGATGATAATAATAATAAAATTTTAACAAGTGATATGGAGGTTGGACGATCATGATTGCATAACATAAAGGAGTCAAAGAGTCAGCAAAAGTTGATGCAAAGGTTAACATGTATACACACCTTAAAAAGAACATGCTGAAAGTCTCCCAAATGGAGCCTTGCTGATACAATACTGGGGTGTAGTATTGAGAAATGATTTATGACTCCAAACCCAATTCAAATATACCTCAAGCTAATAAAATGTTCCCAAACCAAAGTCATATGTATGGTTACAGAAGAATGAGACATAATTTTGCTTCTTTGGATCAATGGGACTATTTTTTTTTTTTAAAAAATCCCAATACATTCTGTTAGCTGTGAAAAAAGCCCAATGGCAAAAATCAATGGATTTCTTGGAATATAGATTGTTACAGGTTAGTTTTGGTTTTCAGAAAGCAAACTCTGGCAGGATCTACACTACTGCTTGATAGTGGTATTGAAGTGCACTGACAACTGTTGGGGCCCATGACACATCCACACCAAGCAGGATATAACACTATGAAAGTGTTATGAAAGAGGTATATGGCATGTGTCAATGGGCCCCAACAGTTGTCAGTGCACTTCAATACCGCTATAAAGCAGTAGAGTAGATCCTGCCTCCGTATACCATTTTCATACCACTTTCATAGTGCTATATCCTGCTTGGTATAGATCTGGCCTCTGTATGGGTACTTAAATCTGCTTCCCTGGATCAGTTTTTGTTGGAATTTCTACAAATTCCAACATGTTGCATTGACTGGAAAAACAAAATAGCTGAAATACAAGATGAGGTTGGGAGTTGGGGGATTATTATTATTATTTTTTTACCAAGGTACTTTGTGTATACAAAAGGTAAACTGTATGTGGTAAGTGGCTGAAATTTGGGGATTGTTTACTAGGGATGTGCACTGGATCGGACCCGATCCACGATCCGAGTCCGGTCCAGTGGGAAATCGGATAAATTATCCGATTTCCGATCCCGCAGCTGGATCGGCCGATCCAATCCGAACCGGTCCGAAAAAGCTCCGAACCGGTTCGGCGGATCGGCGGATCGGCGGGCGCCCACTGGCGCCCACCGCCGCTTCCATTGGCGGGCGCCAGCGGGCGCCCGCCGATGAAAGTGGACAGCGGGGGGGGGGGAGGAGGGGGGCACTTACCTTCTCGGCCCGGTGGCTCCCGTCCGGCGCCGGCGCCTACTACTACTAGCAGGCTCCGCGGCCTGCTCTAGGGTGGCGCGCCGGGTGATGTCATCACCCGGCGCGCTACTCTAGAGCAGGCCGCGGAGCCTGCTGGTAGTAGTAGGCGCCGGCGCCGGACGGGAGCCACCGGGCCGGGAAGGTAAGGAGGGGGTGCGTGGAGGGGAGGAGGGGGCGCGCGGAGGGGGGAGGGGGGAGGGGGGCCCTTACCTGCCCGGCCCGGCGGCTCCCGTCCGGCGCCGGCGCCTACTACTCCCAGCAGGCTCCGCGGCCTGCTCTAGGATGGCGCGCCGGGTGATGTCATCACCCGGCGCGCTACTCTAGAGCAGGCCGCGGAGCCTGCTGGAAGTAGTAGGCGCCGGCGCCGGACGGGAGCCGCCGGGCCGGAAAGGTAAGGAGGGGGTGCGTGGAGGGGAGGAGGGGGCGTGCGGAGGGGGGAGGGGGGCCCTTACCTTTCCGGCCCGGCGGCTCCCGTCCGGCGCCGGCGCCTACTACTCCCAGCAGGCTCCGCGGCCTGCTCTAGGATGGCGCGCCGGGTGATGTCATCACCCGGCGCGCTACTCTAGAGCAGGCCGCGGAGCCTGCTGGAAGTAGTAGGCGCCGGCGCCGGACGGGAGCCGCCGGGCCGGAAAGGTAAGGAGGGGGTGCGTGGAGGGGAGGAGGGGGCGTGCGGAGGGGGGAGGGGGGCCCTTACCTTTCCGGCCCGGCGGCTCCCGTCCGGCGCCGGCGCCTACTACTCCCAGCAGGCTCCGCGGCCTGCTCTAGGATGGCGCGCCGGGTGATGTCATCACCCGGCGCGCTACTCTAGAGTAGGCCGCGGAGCCTGCTGGAAGTAGTAGGCGCCGGCGCCGGACGGGAGCCGCCGGGCCGGAAAGGTAAGGAGGGGGTGCGTGGAGGGGAGGAGGGGGCGCGCGGAGGGGGGAGGGGGGAGGGGGGCCCTTACCTGCCCGGCCCGGCGGCTCCCGTCCGGCGCCGGCGCCTACTACTACCAGCAGGCTCCGCGGCCTGCTCCAGGGTGGCGCGCCGGGTGATGTCATCACCCGGCGCGCTACTCGAGAGTAGGCCGCGGAGCCCGCTGGTAGTAGCCGCCGGCGCCGGACGGGCCGAGAAGGTAAGTGGCGGGGAAGGGGGCTTACCCCCCCCCCGGAGCCGTCCGCTTCTATCCGCTGGCGCCCGCGGGCGCCAGCGGATGGAAGCGGGCGGCCCCAGGGGGGGTAGGGAGCGCGGGGGAGGGGGTTTACCTGCCGGGGCCGTCCACAGCGGACGGCCCCGGGGGGGGGGAGGGAGTTAGGCCCCCCCTTACCCACCCGCCGCCATTTTTTCCTCATAGACTTGCATTGCAATGCAAGTCTATGGGGAAAAAAATGGCGGCCGATCCAAAAATGTACGATTTTTGGGTCGGGATCGGACTCGATCCGGTCCGGGGGGCCTCCGATTTTGTCCGAACCGGTCCGGGACAAAATTGGAGGTCCCGATCCGGGTCCCGATCCGATCCGGGGGGTCCGTGCACACCCCTATTGTTTACTACTGTGTAAGTGACAATATCGTAGAACAGGAATGGGTGACCTTGGTGCGCCAGATGTTCGAGCCTACAACTCCCATCAGCCATAGCTAGCACAGCCAATAGTAAGCAATGATGGGCCAAAATATCTGTAAGACCGCACTTTGACCATCCCTGTCCTAGGAAATCTATGTTGTAGGTCTATTTCTGTGTTTATACTGTAATGATAAGTGCTTCCAAGTTGGAAATCTACTCCCTAATCACTTGAAGATGGTGACTAACTCTCTCCTACTGAAATCAGTAGGGCTCAGAAGTGCTTCCCTTTTGCTGGATCGTGTCAAGAAATTCCCTCTGAAGCATTGTCTTAGTGTATTCAAGGTCTGGCATGACCATTCCTTTTTAAGAGGCCATATGGATTCAAATACTCGATTGTTACTTGTTTCATTAGGTATCAAAATAATTTCTCAATATTATACTGATATACTTAGCCAATTTTGGGAAAGTGTTCTGTGTAACCAAATCAAACTTGAATCTGGAATGTTAATTTGTGTGAACAAAAATACCCATTTCTGTATTAGACAGTTCAGGTGGTAAACGGAGCCTCTGGGGGAAAAAAAGTAATCTAATCAGCGTTTCAGTCATCAGATTTAAATTGTAAATCAAATTGTTGTCTGTACATTAGAAAAGCACATGCCATGTTTTGTTAACATAATCAGAAAAATGGAGCTGCCACATACTCTTTTCCTATCTGCCAGTCACTGCATTAAATGTTTCTGCAATTTTATTAGAATTCTCTCTCTGCAGATCCCACTCAGCTGTGAAATTGGAACTGCAAACAGAAATATTACATTTCCATTTACAGTAGTGGTAGAAAATATCCATTCTTGACATGAGCAGAGGAAAACGCAAATGTGTAGTCCTTGTTACGACAGAAAAGCAATGGAAGAAACTCTCACAACCTGCCTAAGTGTAAAAAGAATGACATTTCCTTACAATGAACTTAATTGTGCAGAGGATGGTGATCTTAATGCTGCAAACAACAACAACAACAACAACAGCAACAACCTGGGCTTTAATTTTGTGGATGTGGGGAGGCGAGAGGGGAAAGAATATTGGCAAGCATGAGTTGTGCACTACCAGGAATAACAGTCTAAAAGTAAAGGCTGCTCAAGTTTATAATACTAACTAAGAAAATAAGAAGAGCTCTGCTGGATCAGGCCAGAGAGCTCTCTAGTTCAGCATTCTTCACCCCACATTGACCATTCAAATGCCTTCAGGAAGCCCACATGCAGGGTTTAAAGGCAATGGCCCTCTCCCAGTATGCTGTTCAGTGGATCATAGAAGCATAGAATAGTAGAGTTGGAAGGGGCCTGCAAGGCCATCGAGTCCAACCCCCTGCTTAATGCAGGAATACACCTTAAAGCATAACTGAAAGATGGCTGTCCAGCTCCATCTTGAAGGCCTCTAGCGTGGGAGACCACACGACTTCCCTAGGTAATTGATTCCATTGTCATACTGCTCTAACAGTCAGGAAGTTTTTCCTGATGTCAAGACAGAATCTGGCTTCCTGTAACTTGAGCTCATTATTCCATGTCCTGCAATCTGGGATGATCGAGAAGGGATCTTGGCACTCTTCTGTGTGACAGAAGACTGCTATCATGTCTCCCTTCAGTCTTTGTTCCTCCAGGCTAAACATGCCTTGTTCTTTCAGTCTCTCCTCATAGAGCTTTGTTTCCAGACCACTGATCATCCTCGTTGCCCTCCTCTGGGCATGACTTTTATTCATTTCTCCTCCATGCTAAACATACCCAACTCCTTCAACACAGTATTTTAGATGAGGTCTGACTAATGCAGAACAGAGTTTTACCATTACTTCTTGCAATGTGGACTCTATACTTGCAATGTGCACACTATACTTCTACAGATGCCACTTAGAATTCCAATAGGTAGGCTGACCATATGAAAAGGAGGACAGGGCTCATGTAACTTTAACAGTTGTAGAGAAAAGAGAATTTCAGCCAGAGTCATTTGTATGCAATTAGTTCCTGGTGAAATTCCCTCTTCATTGCAACAGTTAAAGGTGCAGGGGCCCTGCCTTCTTTTGTATATGGTCACTCTAGTATAGTGCATGCACCTTTAACTGTTGTGATGAAGAGGGAACTTCACCAGGAACTAATTTCATACAAATGACACTGGCTGAAATTCCCTTTTCTCTACAACTGTTAAAGTTACATGAGCCCTGTCCTCCTTTTCATATGGTCAGCCTAGCAATAGGTTTTAAAGTCTTTATTTGGCTTAACATGTGCAGTAGTATTGACCCACCAGAATGGAAGACTAATAAAAGCGGATGAAGTCCTGGGGTTGGATGTTGGAAAATGAGGTTAAAACTTGTGCTTGACTAGAAAGCTCAGTGGCTGGCCCTGGGCTGCCTAACTTACTTCACAGGTGATTGTGAGTTCACAGCTCAGGTGCGATTTGCACAGGCTCACAGTTTATTCCCTTAGGGTGCAACTGGCTACTCGTAAGACTCTGAACTTAACTAGACTGGCAATTTCGCCTGTGTTGCGGAGACTTAAGGGAGAGGGAGGGAAGAAGGCTAGCGATGCCTGGGGATACCTCATATTCCAATGTTCCCAATCTCCTCCTCACCCCATGCCTGGGAATGCCCCATATCACCTCCTATTTTTGTGAGCTCATATAGGCTGACCATATGAAAAGGAGGACAGGGCTCCTGTATCTTTAACAGTTTCATAGAAAAGGGAATTTCAGCAAGTGTCATTTGTATATATGCAGAACCTGGTGAAATTCCCTCTTCATCACAAAGTTAAAGCTGCAGAAGCCCTGCCCTCTTTTGTACATGGTCAAGAGACAGGGCTCCTGCAGCTTTAACTGTTGTGATGAAAAGGGAATTTCACCAGGTTATGTATGCATACAAACAACACCTGCTGTAATTCTCTGTCCTTTGCAACTGTTAAAGATACAGGAGCCCTGTCCTCCTTTTCATATGGTCACCCTAGCTCATAACAGAAGCCAGCATGGTTCTCTCCACTTTGGCTGTGAGGGGGATGAGGAAGGGAGGAGAGAGAGATTTCCCGCCTCCAAGCTCAGAGTGCTGTCTCTGAGCTCAGATCCAGGAAACTGTAATATCCCATGTCCCCCAGATGCTGTGTAGGGGACAAAGGATTGCTCCCTTAGCCACTACATGCTTCTCTAGCAAACATCTTTCTTTTAAAACTGGTTAATGTTTTAGGAACTTCAGCTATTAGGAATATATATATATATATATATATATCAGTATAATTTAGCATATTAGAAATTGCTATTTGTAATATGTTGATTAACTGACAAAAGATTTATCATGATATAATGAAAAAATGAATTAAACTCAGAGGAAGTCATAAGTATTAAAGCTGAGCTTTCAAGCTTAATTCTACATTTCGTGTTTCTAGGTGCCTGGCTTCTCAAATGTAATCTTGCAGCATGAATACTGAATTTCTGTTTGAAATATCTCGGCATTTAATTAATGATTTTGATGCCACAGGTGATGTGAACAATGAATTAGTGTCTCTATTATAAGCCTATAAATTCTATAAACAATTTATAGGTAGTTTATGCAGAATTAGTCAGTAGGCAATTCATTTCCTGACAGACATTTGTGAATTAAAAGAAAAGCAAATCATATCCTGATACCAGGCAAACTTTTTGTATACTAGTATGATGCTACATGTCACTTGCTCAAGGCTAGCCAATGAGCTTACTAACTATTGAGCAGGAGTTTGAACCTGTATGTGATTTTATTTCCTTTCTGATTCTTGCTTCAGGTTAGTAGTAACCTATCTCTAGTCTTGTTCTAGCACAGTTATCATCTTCTCTTCTACACTTTTTAGTATCAGTGTCAATTTGTTTTAGTTAACTGTTCCACCTTGACAAGAACACAAGAAGAGCTCTGCTTGATCAGATAAAAGGCCTATATAATCCAGAATCCTGTTTCTCAGAGCAGCCAATCAGACGTCTCTAAGCCAGAAACAGGACACGAGGGCAATGGCCTTCTCCTGCTGTTGATTTATTTATCTACCTCCTGTCCATGGTTAGGTCTTCACATGGCTAATATCCTGTGCCTCTCTCTAATATCCACTCTAACTTCACCCACAGTTGCTGCTCAGCATGATCAGTCTGTGATCAGCCATTCTACCCCACCCTCTAGTAGCATACTTCTCTAAATCCAAATTCGCAAATGCTGTCCCCAGTGGTTTCATATCAATATTATGAAGCTGAGCAGTAGTCTCTTAGCACCACCTTCTGGAATTAGCATTCCAGCTAGGTACGGAACCACCATATCACCTTACAACCAACCCAACTGAGAAAGTGTATCCAGAAGTATACCATTTTTTATTGAAAGCTGCTGAAAAGTCCAGGAGAATTAGCATCCCTTGTCCTTCTCCCAGAAAAGGCCATCCATCAGGGTGACCAAGCCAGTCTCTGTCCCAAAACTAGGCATGAAACCAGTTTGAAAGGTGTATTCTGCATAGACACTGTGCTCTTGAGTGCCTTGCTCAAGAAAGGGCTATTAGTGACCAGCCAATAATTATTACAGTCTTTGGAGTCCTGGGAAGATGGATTTAGGAGTGGCCTCAGAAAATCCTCTTTCAAGGTGGCCCGGACCATCTCTCAAAGAGATATTCACACGTTCCTGGACCCAGCTGGACAACTCCTTTCTGCTTTCTGTTAATAGTCATAGGTTACTCAGAAAAAAGGTAGGCCATATCTATTCAAACACTTTGTGCACATCCTCAGGTTATAATAACTATAAACCGTAGACTATCTTCTGACTATTTCTGGATTATCTTTCTGAAAACATTCATTCAAAATCTTTCATTTTTGTTTTAAAAAGCCAAACATTTCCAAATGCTCTCTCAAATCAATTATCAGTTATGTTATTGTCTTTTTGAAACAGATTAGCATGATGAAAAATACTAAAGAAAATTGGCTTCTCAGGTCTCTAAAATGTTTGCATGATTGTCTGATCAAAGGGGGGAATCAGATGGTTTTTTGGGGGGCAATCATTCGTTCTTTATGAACTCAACTGAGTTCACTCACCAATTTTCTCTGGGACATAGAAATGCATTGGATGGCAACACAAAACTTGAAGTTAAGTTCAACCAAGAAGATAGAGGCCTTCAGAGCATGCCCTTTGCCAAGATCTATTGTTGCACTTAAGCTAAGCATTATAGCAATGTAATTATAACATTGCATGACATCATATATTTCCTATGGCTCTTTTTATACAAAAGGTAAGTACTGGAGTAAGCAATTGCCAAATGGGTTAAAACTAATGCTTTTTTGAAAGGGCATTGTTTTGAAATGTATGATATTGCCTGAAGAGATCTTATATTAATTTACCTACAGCTAAACAAAGAGGTCACAAGCCAGCTGAGAGTTAAGGACGCTTAGGCCCATTGAAATAAATTGTCCTGATCCAGTGAGTTGTGCCATGAGAGCCCATATGCCCAAATGAATGGGGAGCTGCATATACACCCACACTTTGCACAGGTGCTTCTTCCCTTTGATCTTACTGATTTCAATAGTACTTAAGGCGCATAGATGATTTGTGGTTGTAGCCTTGCTCTATGGCAGTCTTGATAGTTCCAAATCATCCTCAGGATCAGTTCTGACAGAATATATTTCAAGAGATTCTATTCTTCCTGCATTCATCAAAATAAGCTTCATGCCATGCCAAGGCCACGAAGCCTGCTTCTCAGTAGATCTGCGCACTGGAGGGAAGTGGCCGCCCTGGCAGGTAAGGGGGGCCCCTCCTGCCTCCCACCCCTCGCGTTCCTTACCTGCCGGGGCTGTCCACTGCTGCCCACTGCCACCCATATGGTAGTAGACGGCCCCGGCAGGTAAGCCCCCTCCCCCTCTCGCTCCTTACCTGCCGGGGCCATCTGCTACCCATGGCAGTGGATGGCCCCGGCAGGTAAGGAGCACGAGGGGCGGGAGGAGGTCCAAACCTCTCCGGGAGGGGCATGCACATCCCTATCTGTAACCCACTGGTAGAGCACAGATTTTGCATGCAGAAGCTCCCAGGTTTAATCCCTGGTGTATCCAGGTAGGACTGCTTATAAACCCGGAGAGCCACTGCCAGAGGGACCAATTGTCTAACTTAGTATAGGTCAGTCTCCTATGTTCCTGTGTTCCACTGCTCTCCTCATACTCCTTTTGTCACATCCCATCTTTCAAACCATGCATCTACCATTTGCAGTGAATGATGATAGCTAATTCTGGGACTCAATGCATGTATTTATAGAAATGGCTAAAAACCAAAATACTTTTCCCCAGAAGAAAAGGGGTAGCTAGGTACATCACAGCAATTTCATCTTACCAATTCTTTCTTATAAATATGATTAATTCACCTAAGATGCCATTTGAAATGCCATTAGAGGCAATTTGCATACAGCCCTTGTGCATGATGTACAGGAATAGATTGCTTTTCACTTTCTGCAAATTTGGACTAAAATAATGACAGCCTTTCTTAAACTTGACTTAAGAAACTATGTTCATCAGCTCTGAAGAGCTGTTTTACCATTCCAGGTGTCACTTCCTTGCTAATCTATACTGTGAAGGCCTTAACCTCTTTTGCTTACAAAGACATTCTAACCATTTCCATTAGATTCGGGTCTCTTGTCCTATTGACCAGAACAAATTCATTCTGAAGAAATTACATTTTGTATTTATAAAATATCATCTATGGATTCAATTGAAGTCACTCTGCACTAACTGATTGGTCTTGATTTCACTTATGTTTTCACAGGCAGTATGAGCTCATCAGTGGAACTGGGCCATGTGCTATGCAGAGAAGTTTTTCATTAATAACAATATTTGCGTCAAAATCATGGTTCCATCAAAGCGAGAAATTAGTCTGGAAATTACAGGCAGCCTTACCAAAATCTGCATTACTTTTAAATATGCATGTTCACCAATGTAAGGATGTGCCTTAATATTTTCACTGTCATGGCAATCTGCATTCTGCATTTGTCAGGTATCAAATATTTTTGCTTCAAGTGTGTTGGGTCCTGCCAGTTCATCAAATCCCAAAATGCCAACATTCACCTGACAATGAATTATTTGTACAGCTTTAGGACTCTCAAATCCCACGAGGACACATAACCAAAGGAATACCCATGTGTCAGGATGTAAGTTATGCTGCCTCAAGCTTCCAAAATTTATAACATTATGGCTACAAGCCCACCCCCTTAAATACATATGCTTATACATATTTCTGACTGCAACCTCCATAATACATTGCAACCATGTCTGTGAAAAAATGCACAGCCTTGAATTAAAGTGTACAATTGACTAAATATCAAGGAACACAAATGGAAACCTGAACAGACAGAGCTTGGAGATCCACTGCACAGATCAGAGGACTAGACATGCATATCGCTGTTACCCCCGAACCAGTTTTTATAACATGGTGTTCCTGAAACCTGAATCCTATTGTTGAGTGGACCCAGAGGACATTCCTTGTTTCTTTCAGGTAGACTTTACACCTGGCTATTTTTTTTTCAAATTGTATTGATTTATTATATTTTTTGTCCACCCAATAACAAAAGTTCTATGGGCAAATTACATAATACTAGAAGAACAAAAAGAATATAACACATAGAAATGGAACAGTTAGTCATTCTGAAAGACTTTGAGCCTATCCACATTTAAAAACGTGTTTTTTTAAGTTGTTTCACTACGTGGTAAGACACACTGAGCAATACTTAACGTTTCATAGCAACTGCTTCCTCCATTCTCAAAGTGTTCAATGGTGTCACACAGGGTTATTTCTGTGTTTTGCAGGCTGCTTGAGTTATGGAGACAGAAGTGGGCGGGTCAAGCAGCCTGCAAAACAAAAACGAAAGTAGAAAATACCCAGAATTAACCCTGTAATACACCAGTGAACATGGAGGAAGCAGTCAATATGAAATGTAAGTACTGCTCAGTGTGTCCTATCATGTAATGAAATGACTTAAAAACCATGTTTTTAAACAGAATATAAATAGTTTTAAGGGCAATGTGGATAGGCACGTTATCAGAATAGCAGATGACTTGGAATCAGAAACCCAACACTATATCAGATACCCATCTTGGATACCAATTTGATAAACTGATTTCTCCCATGGGAAATGGTTTCCAACAATCTAGTACTTTTCCTTCCACCTCAGGTTTCAGATGATATCTCATAGCTTGCATCAGCAAAATCGTACTGGAGGAGGAGGTGGATAATCAGACAGATTTCACAGTTCAGAATAGCTTTTGCCACCAATATGATAGGTAACAATAGCATGAGGAGGATTAGCATTTGACCAGCCGAAAATACTGTGGTTGATAGACTGGGGGAAATATTGGTGAAATATTGTAAAATTGTAATAAAATCTTTAAAATATTAATTTTATTAGAGCAGAAACAAAGGACAGACAGTAGTATGCTATTAAAACTAGGGATGTGCACTGGATCGGACCCGATCCACGATCCGAGTCCGGTCCAGTGGGAAATCGGATAAATTATCCGATTTCCGATCCCGCAGCTGGATCGGCCGATCCAATCCGAACCGGTCCGAAAAAGCTCCGAACCGGTTCGGCGGATCGGCGCATCGGCGGGCGCCCACTGGCGCCCACCGCCGCTTCCATTGGCGGGCGCCAGCGGGCGCCCGCCGATGAAAGTGGACAGCGGGGGGGGGAGGAGGGGGGCACTTACCTTCTCGGCCCGGTGGCTCCCGTCCGGCGCCGGCGCCTACTACTACTAGCAGGCTCCGCGGCCTGCTCTAGGGTGGCGCGCCGGGTGATGTCATCACCCGGCGCGCTACTCTAGAGCAGGCCGCGGAGCCTGCTGGTAGTAGTAGGCGCCGGCGCCGGACGGGAGCCACCGGGCCGGGAAGGTAAGGAGGGGGTGCGTGGAGGGGAGGAGGGGGCGCGCGGAGGGGGGAGGGGGGAGGGGGGCCCTTACCTTTCCGGCCCGGCGGCTCCCGTCCGGCGCCGGCGCCTACTACTCCCAGCAGGCTCCGCGGCCTGCTCTAGGATGGCGCGCCGGGTGATGTCATCACCCGGCGCGCTACTCTAGAGCAGGCCGCGGAGCCTGCTGGAAGTAGTAGGCGCCGGCGCCGGACGGGAGCCGCCGGGCCGGAAAGGTAAGGAGGGGGTGCGTGGAGGGGAGGAGGGGGCGCGCGGAGGGGGGAGGGGGGAGGGGGGCCCTTACCTGCCCGGCCCGGCGGCTCCCGTCCGGCGCCGGCGCCTACTACTCCCAGCAGGCTCCGCGGCCTGCTCTAGGGTGGCGCGCCGGGTGATGTCATCACCCGGCGTGCTACTCTAGAGCAGGCCGCGGAGCCTGCTGGAAGTAGTAGGCGCTGGCGCCGGACGGGAGCCGCCGGGCCGGAAAGGTAAGGAGGGGGTGCGTGGAGGGGAGGAGGGGGCGCGCGGAGGGGGGAGGGGGGAGGGGGGCCCTTACCTGCCCGGCCCGGCGGCTCCCGTCCGGCGCCGGCGCCTACTACTCCCAGCAGGCTCCGCGGCCTGCTCTAGGATGGCGCGCCGGGTGATGTCATCACCCGGCGCGCTACTCGAGAGTAGGCCGCGGAGCCCGCTGGTAGTAGCCGCCTGCGCCGGACGGGCCGAGAAGGTAAGTAGTGGCGGGGAAGGGGGCTTACCCCCCCCCCCGGAGCCGTCCGCTTCTATCCGCTGGCGCCCGCGGGCGCCAGCGGATGGAAGCGGGCGGCCCCAGGGGGGGTAGGGAGCGCGGGGGAGGGGGTTTACCTGCCGGGGCCGTCCACAGCGGACGGCCCCGGGGGGGGAGGGAGTTAGGCCCCCCCTTACCCACCCGCCGCCATTTTTTCCTCATAGACTTGCATTGCAATGCAAGTCTATGGGGAAAAAAATGGTGGCCGATCCAAAAATGTACGATTTTTGGGTCGGGATCGGACTCGATCCGGTCCGGGGGGCCTCCGATGTTGTCCGAACCGGTCCGGGACAAAATTGGAGGTCCCGATCCGGGTCCCGATCCGATCCGGGGGGTCCGTGCACACCCCTAATTAAAACAACAACAACAACAACATGGTCTTCTAGACAGAGTTCAATACCTCCAGTAATCTTCTTTGAGCACCCTGTCTGATCTCAAGTCCCTGCTTTCCCATAGCAAATGCTTGACCATAGTATAGGGCATCGCCATGATGACTGCTTGTTTCCATGTTTGCTTCATACTTCCTCACAACATTGACTCCTGCAGGGCCAAGGAGTAAGAGATTATCACTTTTGCCATTGCAATCACATGGGTCCCCCATCTTTGATGAAATAAGGGTGCAATGTTTTTAATAATGCATTTGTTTTTATTTGTTTTAATGTTTTATCTATTTTATGATTCTTGTATTTATATTTATTGTTGTCCCTCGCCTCAATCTGGATGGAGAGGCGGGTTAGAAATAAAATAAATAAATAAATAAATAATAAAAAAGAAAAAGTTCCACACCTCCCAGTATCCCTCAGCAAGCATATAAAACCTTTTCCCCTGCCCAAACATGCATAGGATTGTGCCTTAAATAACATTTCACACAGCTGTTATATATAATGAGCCTACCAAATGGGTATATAATGAAAGCCTGGCTGTTAAGGGTTTATCTGGGCAGTAGCATACCATTTGCAAACAGCAAAGCCTGTGAATTTCATTTGTGAGTATCTGTTGTCTTATTTTTGGTGGAATTGGATGTACATCCCTGTGGAGTTAAAGTTTAATTGGGCATTTAATTATTATTTTTTGTATATATTTCTTCCAGGGTGCATCATATACACCAAATGTGGGGAGTGACACAATCCCATTATTGGGGATATATATAAATCAGCCCCGCCGGAAAAAACCTTTGCCTGTTACTCAAACCATTTAGGTGGGTTGTTTATTTTAAAAAAACCTTATATATTGAAAAGACAAAAAAATTCCTCCATCTGGGGCACTACTAAATGTCTTATTATCTTTGTTGTTTATTTTCAGTGATTGGGCCACTGAAGAAGACATTTTTGTCGAAACGCGTTTGGCCAGAATCATAAGAGCCTTGTTTTTACTTTGTTACTATACATATGTATTTCTAATAGTTTTCTTTGGTGATAAATATATTATTTTATTAAGTATTAAAATTTATTACATATTTTCCCCTTAACTTTCTTTTTTTGGTTTGTTTTGAGGATTTTGGTTAAGGTTAGCACCCTGTTGTTTGTGTGTACAACATTAAGTGGCACAACATTAAATATTATTATAGTGTATTATTTGATGTAAGCTATCTTGGAGATCCACTTGGATCAGAAGATGGAACAGACATAAAATAAATAACAAAGCCATGTATGCAAGGGCATTCTTGACCATGAAATTTCTAACTATTTGACTGCAGTCAAATCACAGGCACTCAGTTCAGCCTTTCAGTTTACAATATTTGACCTGTTAGTTGACTAGCAATTCTGATCAGGAATGATTTATTCATTTTTGTATGTTTATATGCCATTCTATAGGGAAAGGTTCTTAGGGCAGCTCACAGTTATGCTTTGGATGCAATCTATTGTAATATTACCAAGGGGACAGCAATTCACAGGTTGAATAACTATTCATTTTCTTGTCTAATGAACTAAGCCTAACACAGAAAAAAATTAATCACTTTTCCACCAAAGAAGCCTTCTCTTTGAAAGAGACTCCACGAGTCAGAGGTTGAGATTCAATGAAGAAAACTGGAATGGGGAAAAACAACATCTGCCCCAGAAGTCATCAAGCACACAAAGTAGAAAAGAAAGGTTGTGGAGTCCCCTGGATCCCAACCATAATTTTCAAAGCTCCTGCCACATCCACTGTGTCTATATTGCTGCATGAATGTTCACATCCTAGGAGAGAGCCTGCTTGATGCATTATCAAATTCATATGCACGAATGTAAGGATTTGTCTGTGTGTATTTTCCTCTAGAGCTCCTCAAGGAGATATTTAACATGGTGATAGGTTATCAAAATCTCTCTCTTTGTGATTTCAGAGAGGAGTTTTTGCAGAGTCAACTCTGTTAAGGGAAGACTGGGAAAAATTGGGGGATGGGGAAATGCTCACATACACTTGGTAACATAGGAGTGCCATGCTTCCTAATTGATCAAGATTGTCTTTATACCAAAGATTGCATAAATGAGTTCATCAAAGCGTGGGTGGTGGTGGGAAGGATGAAGACTGGAGTGCCGATGGTGGAAAACTCGACTTATATCTGACAAGACATGACATCGAGAACATCTCCATTCCAATGGGGTGGCAATACATGCAGCGAAGAAAGCTTTCTTCTCTGCACTCATTGCGTCTGCAAATTCACATCCAGCAGAACTGTTCAGGGTAGTGGTGGGGTCTAACCCGGGCACCTTCCCTCTTGAATCCGATCTTAGAGCCTTTGGTAGTTCACTGTGATGCCTTTAACGATCATTTCACAGATAAATTCTCTCGGATAAGAGCTGACTTAGATGCTGTCGTTATAGCAGAGGCTGACAATAGAGTGTCCGGTGATTCTGCGAGTAGGATTACACTGGATCAGTTTCAGTTGGTGTGTCCAAGCTGCTTGGACGAGTGAGGATGACAACTTGCCTCTTTGATTCCTGTCCTTCTTGGCTGCTCGCCCAGGGAGGAGATGCAGTTAGATCACAATTACAATATATTATTAATGTATTTCTCAGGGAGGGGAATTTTCCATCATGTTTAAAAGAAGCGGTGGTATGGCCACTTCTAAAAAAAACACTCTCTGGACCCCCTGGACCTTAATAACTGCAGACTGGTATCAAATCTTCCAGTTTTGGGCAAGGTGATCGAGAGGGCGGTTGCCTTTCAACTCCAGGCAGTCTTGGATGACACTGATTTTCTAGACCCATTTCAAACCGGCTTCAGGGCAGGATACGGAGTTGAGACTACTTTGGTCGCCTTAGGGGATGATCTACGCCTTAGTATTGACAGGGGGAGTGTGTCCCTGCTGGTACTCCTGGACCTCTCAGTGGCTTTCGATATCATCGACCATGGTATCCTTCTGGAGCGCCTGGGGGAATTGGGAATCGGGGGCACTGTGCTTCAGTGGTTCCGATCCTATCTCTCGGGCAGGTTCCAGATGGTGATGCTTGGAGATAGCTGCTCTTCAAAAAAGGAGTTGCTATGTGGTGTACCACAAGGTGCCATCCTTTCCCCAATGCTGTTTAACATTTACATGAAACCACTGGGAGAGATCATCCGGAGGCATGGGGCAGGGTGCTATCAATACGCTGATGACACCCAAATATATTTCTCTATGCCTTCGACAACATCGTCAGCTAAGGATAGTGTGTCTCCTCTGAATGAATGCTTGGAGGTGGTAATAGGCTGGATGAGGAAAAACAAACTGAAGCTGAATCCAGACAAGACGGAGGTGCTCGCTGTCAAAGGCCCCAACCTGGGTTTGGAGGTGTGTCAACCAGTTCTGGATGGTGTTACACCCCCCCGAAAGGGTACTCCTGGATCTGTCGCTCCAAATGACAGCTCAGATTGATGCGACGGCCAGGAGTGCCTACTATCAGCTTCGGCTGATACGCCAGCTGTGCCCCTTCCTAGAGTTGGAAGACCTAAAGACGGTAGTGCACGCGCTGGTAACTTTGAGGCTCGACTTCTGCAATGCATTGTACATAGGGCTACCTCTGTGCCTAGTCCAGAAATTTCAACTTGTTCAAAATATGGCAGCTAGGTTGGTCACCGGTACACCTAGGGTTGACCATATTACGCCAGCTTTAAAATATCTCCACTGGCTGCCAATTAGTTTCCAAGTACAAAGTGTTGGTCATTACCTTTAAAGCCTTACATGGTTTGGGTCCAGGTTACTTGTGGGATCGCCTTCTCCCATACAATCCGCCCTGCACGCTCAGGTCCTCTGGGAAGAGTTTACTACAGTCGGCCAAGCTTAGGCTATCAACCATTACCCAGAGGACCTTTTCTTCTGCCGCTCCCGGACTGTGGAATGACCTGCCGGAGAAGACTCATCAACTTAACTGTCTTTTAGAATTTAAGAAAGCTATAAAGACTGATCTTTTCTGGTAGGCATATGCAGTGGAATTTTAGAATGTTTTTAGGATGTTTGTAATGATGTTTTAATGCAGTTTTAATAATGTGTGCCGTGTTTTAATCAGTTTTATGTATTTTATCATATTTTATATTTGCTGTTGGTCCCCGCCTCGTTCCAAATGGAGAGGCAGGTAAGAAATAAATTATTATTATTATTATTATTATTATTATTATTATTATTATTATTATTTGCATCTGACTAAGTCTTTATCCTGATTCAGGACAGATAAAAGGAATTACTTCTTCACACAGTGCATAGTTAAACTATGGAATTCACTACCACAAGATGTGGTGATGGCCACCAATTTGAATGGCTTTAAAAGGGGTTTGGATAAATTCCTTGGGGAGAAGGCTATCAATAGCTACCAGTCCTAATAGCTCTGTGCTACGTCCAGTATCAGAGGCAGTAGGCCTATACACACCACTTGCTGGGGAACATGGTTGGGAGGGTGCTGTTGCATTCATCTCCTGCTTGTTCGTCCCTGGTTGACAGCTGGTTGGCCACTGTGTGAATTGAGTGCTGGACTAGATGTGCCCTTGGTCTGATCCAGCATGGTTCTTCTTATGTTCTCCCATCAGTGGAATGTGGCCCCTGAAAGTTCCCCCAAAGTGGAATTTGGCCCTCAAACTGAAAGAGGTTCTGAACCTCTGCTTTATAGAACAGGTTGAGCCCCACTCAGCTGGGCAGGAGAACCACTCACTAACAGAATCTCTTTCTTATGTGGATTGAGTTTCAGTCTAAGTTATTATCCTAGCCACCATTTTCTGAACCAGTTGAAAGGTCTGAATGCTATTCAGGGATAGACCCAAGTATAATGCATTCTGGTAATCCAGTGCAGCTATTACCAAAGTATGGATGACTCATGAGACCAACCTTTTCCAATAAAGAGTGCAGCTGCTGGGCCAACTGACGTTAGTAAGTGTTCTTGGTGCCTCAGATTTCACTTAGCTGCCTATCATCAAATCTAAAAGTATTTGTGGGCTGTGAACCCCTTAAGAATAATTTCCAGCATAGTCTGAACATGTCTTCCTTTTTCAGGCACAATCCACACCCCATATATCAACAGTACCCTCATAAGTTTCTTCAGTTGAATATTCCTGGATATTACTGCTGACGCTGGAAACCTGATTTAGCCACTGGCTCATCTGGACACAGTGAAAATCAGCGCATTGATCTTGTATGTACTTCCTCATTCCACACCTCTGAATGACTTCTCCCAACCATTTTACATACATGTGATTTTATCAGAACATAAGCCTATGTGGCAGGGCATTGCTGTTTTCTTGTTTTACTATGTACAGCACAATATATATTGATGGTGCGATATACATAAATAATAACACGTTAAAAGGCACAGGGAAAATGATATAACTGTGGTATTTCATAACACAAGTGCCATGGAGCAGAGCAGAAATCCCCAAATGGGTATGAGTCACCAGTTTATGGTCTCTTCAGCCTCCATGCCGGATGAGTAGTCCCAAGGGATAACATGGTAATGGAGGCATTCACCATTACCATCTGTGGATTGATTCCTTCTGTGTATGGTTCCTGTGGGAGCATAGTTGGCAGACTACATCATACGTAATGATGCACTCTTTTAGGGTTGCACTCTTCAATGGTGGGATTGCCTGTCAGTGTTGCGACATTCTCTGTGGTTTAAAGGATTCTCATTTCACTGTTGGCTATTCTGCTAGGAGTGAATAAAATCCCAACAATGTTATACCAGTGTCAGCAGCTGCTGGATTACTGATATCATTGGATGGTTCTGTACGTTATTTGACCAGCACCCCTCTCCAGCCATTTCAGTAGCCCCATTGTGTTTTCAAGTGTAGCATATATTCTGAACTTTCCAAACTTAGGGCATTATGCCCTGATTCCCTTTCTGTCATCATCATCATCATCATCATCATCGTCATCATCATCTATTATTATTTTAAAAAAATGAATTTGAGATATATTGGATGCTTTCTAGTCACATAGCAAATTATGTGGGTAAGATAAGATCGAACAGCATGATTGTGTTTGCCACCTAGCACACAAAGGGGCCTTGATCATGGTTGAGACCTCCAGCTGCTATTATAATACAAACTGTAATAACGTTAGAGAGGCTCAGCTGGACTGTGCGGTGGAGTGTGCCCTGCGTTTCTCATCTGGCATGCTTCGTGGCTAGAATGGCTGCCGGTCCTCCATTTGATCTGGCTCCAGCTTGCCTCTGGGACTCATTGAAGCAGCTTTCCTCTTGATTATGGCCATTCCATTTGTTTTTCAAAAATCAATTTTAAGGCTATTACTTTCCATTCCTCTGCAACACTTTCCTTCACAGCCTCCCAATGTCATTAGTGACTCGCCTAAGCCTGCACAGCTTGCGGAGTTCTGAGTGGACGGCAAGATGGGCCTATTGGCAGCCCTGGCCACAGCTGGCAGAGTGAAAGATTTCAAAAGCGACTGAGAGAAGTTGCAAGTGCAGCATGAGGAAGGGGGAAAAGTTAATTGAGTTTGAACAGTGACAAAACAGATACCATGTTAACAGAGACGTTCAGTATGCAGAGCAAGTTGTCCAATTTGCTGCTAATTAAACCTACCAAGGAGCCTCATCCAACCCAAGTAAACCTATGAAATGAGCTGTAGGTTTTAAGAGGCATACCATGCATGATTGTGCTACATGTTCCATTCTGGGCTTCTTGAGAAACTTTTTTTTTACCAAGACAGAATACTTAAAGGGGAAAGTGCTGAGTTATATATTGGAGACCCCTATCCCCAAACATCTTTACCTCCTCCTCAGCCTGCACAAATTCAGGTACACAGTGGCAGTCCTTCAAAGGCAGAAAGAGAATGACATCTGCCCATGTCTTGCCATAGTGATGTTTAGGTAATCAGTACCTGAAATTGACTACCAAATGGCTATTACTTCATTGATGCATAATATCAAAAGAAACATCTGGAGGCATAGCTGTAAGGAACTCTGAAAGCAATAGTCCACAGTGCCTCTTTTGACTGGCAGTAGATCTACAGCAGGGCCACATTCCCTTGGAGATAATATGTCAGGGGCCTCATACTGGTGGTAAATGGAGCAGAAGGCAAATATGATTGAGTGAGGGGTGTCCTCCCTTTCTCTGTTTCTCATTCTGACACCTCCTGTAAAGGGAGGTACTCCCAGCAATGTAGGTGGGGACAAAAGTTTGCTTGGGCTGAATACCAGCCCAACAAGGTAGGCTGCTACCACCCCTTATATCCAAGAGATTCTCAGACCACAGAGGACACCTCTAAGGCTCATTGAATTGGGGGCCAAACTAGCACCCTCTATTTCTAAGTCTTAGGCCTGAAACTTTGGGCAAGAGGAAGACTCTGGATTTAATACTGCAGTAATTTAGAATGAACCACATAGCCATAAAAAGTAGTGAGTTTATTGGGAAAGGGGAATAGGAGACACACAAGATCCAGAGTAATATTTGGAAATACATAACTCAGTGTGTGTCTTCCAATAGGACAGGGCCCAAATGGAGATACTTGGAGTTCAAAGGCAAGATGAAAACCATGGGCAATTATAGCCCCCCTAGTTATATGCTTAAGCCCCTGGCAACTAAGGTGATCCCTGTTAGCCAATCACAGACTGCTAAGGGGAGGGGAAGGATCCCACAGGAATGCAGCTGAGATCATTCCATCCAGTTAACCAGGCCAATTAACTTGGGGCTAGAGACATCATGAGATAACACACAAGCAGGTGGTTTACCCACTATGTGCAGCTTCAGCCTTGCAAAATGGAAACTTCCAGACAACTAGGACACACACAAACAAATTGAGTTCTTGACTCCTCCCTTACTCTCTTTGGGCCTGTTCAGATGTCAAACTAAGCCACTGTGGATTGTTCAAAAACATGATCCACAGGGGCTTAGCATGTTGTGTGTAGGGGATTCCCCACCCCCATTAAGGGTTCAAGTAACCACCCACCCCATACCCACCTTCGGCAGTGGGGGCAATGGGCCACAGGGCTGGTTTGTGTGTCATGTGTAGGGCTCCTTGTAGGTCATGCTGGCCACCCTGTGAAAAAAAAATCGCCAAGAGTGTCCACCACTTTCTCTGTGGTCACCATTGCATAGTGACAGATGAAGCAACCAGCGCACGCCTTTTACTGCCATGCTGGTTGCTGGGATTATCAGTCCTGTAGGGAGGACATGGATCTACCCACAGAGCAGGGAGGGGTAAGCAAAGGGCTTATGTGATGGTTCCCCTTGCAGTGGCTTTCTTACCTCTCCCCGCTCCATGTTCCCCTACCCACCCTCACCCTGTGCACATGTGAATGGGGCCCTTCTCTCTCTGTTCCTCCCAGCCCAGTGGGCTGCTGGGGAAGGAATGGAGCTCATCAGAGGTCTGAACTAATTACTTGCAGAGGGCTTTTGAAATTAGTCTGCAGGCCACAGGTGGCCTCTACAGGATCCTAGGCATGGCTTTTCCTAATCATATTACTCAATATCCTTCAGTTGGAACACCAGGCTTGGAACGCCAGGCTCTGCAAAGTATGCATTCTGTCATAAACCAGTAACCCACCCTTGTGGCAAGAATATTCATGTCAAATTGTATTGTGTGTTGGCTGTGGGGACTCTAAACTTTGCAACAGGGATGCAAAATCGCTGGACCATGGGCCAGATATGACCTGTGGGAAGTCCCTGTCCAGCTGCTAGCCTTGTCTCCAGATGAAAGATAAGAGTTTTCCCCTCCTCCCTGTTAAAAGTTAAAAGCCTATCAACAGTATAGAAGCATTTTGAGGGGAGGGGGATGCTGCTGGGGAGGAAAGGGCTCACCCTCCCTTGCCCAATGCTGTGAACCTCCCCCAAAAGACCACTCTTATCCCATTGCAATCAGGCTTTTAATAAGCCTCAATTACCTCCAATATAAGCTTGTTAAAAGCCTGATTGCAGTGAGGGAACAGTGATTTGTGCATATGAGTGTTTATGTGTGCATGAGTGCGTGTGAGTGAAAGGGGTCTGGACTATTGCATTGGGGCTGCATGTCAGTATGGGGTGACCCCATCTATTACAGGTATGAGGTCCCCAGTGTGCTTGTCCAGACCCAATTCGGCTCTGGGGTTGAAAATGGTCCCTCACCTCTGCTTTACAAGACCGGTGGGTTTTTAATAGGGACCAGGGGAGCTTCCAGACAGCTGGTTCCTCGTGCTACTGATTAGAAGGCATTGTGTAGCTATTCTGTCTTTTCCTCTTTAACAAATTGTTTAGCGGTAAGAGAAAAGACAGTAGAAGCAGTGGGAAGGCTATGAGTGAAAGATGATACCACCTGGACACCCTGTACAATGCCATGAATGAAGCAGGGTGAAGGTACAATAAAAGCCTTGTCTGGAAAGATCCTAGAGAGGAGTGCTAATGAGAATGGAAAATGTGATTTAGATATACAATTGCAATCCCTACACAGGAGGCTAAAGCACAGGCATTTAAGGTAGCATCTTCATTTTCTATATTCAGGGCCAGTTACAAAGCTGCAGGACTTCTGCGCATCAAAGTGGAGATATTAGCTGCCAGCAGGCTAGGGGTTGTGTCTTTTTTCTATTCTTCATTCCACTTCTATCCAAATGTACAGGCCACAGCATAGGATAAAGGAAATTTCAAGGTAATACCTGAATTCCTCTCTCAGCTGGAGAGTTGCTGAACAAATGGGGTTTTAATCTACTGTAGCTAAATTCTTAGTATAATCTTAATCATGCCAAGGATGAGAGGGAGCAGATATTTCATGTGTGCAGAGGAAGTGTGGCAGTGAAAGGAAGGGGGAGGGAACAGGGCTTTAAAATGCAAGTTATATTTTGACCAACTATTCATCTAGTAGTATGATTGTTTATTCTTTGCTGTCTTTCGTTAGCCTGCCCTAAATTGCAATTTTGTTAGGCATGCCTTTATAATGCATTTGCCATATCAATTTTTTCACTAGAGACTCCAAGACATTAGTAGGATGATCACTGTAAATAAAGATGCCAATTGGTTTATCTCTTATATGCTTCATAACAATACAAACACTTTCCAGGGTGCTGGCAAAAATAAAATGAATTCAACATGCTCTTAGAAATTGCTTTCCTTTTTAAACCAGGCAGGCATTCCAATCAGTTTTAATTTAACAGCCTGCACTTCAAAAAGTGTCACTTTGACAAATGACCTCTTCAGATCCCTTTCTCTGCATGAGGGCTCATGGGACTCATGTACACAATGCTTCTTTTCCTCTGTTTGAGCTGTCCCAACCTTCTTTGATTGGGCACACATATGGGCAATTGTAACATGAAATGGCCAATCCAATCACTGTTATGCAATTGTTGCTCAGAGCAAAATCAAGCAGGATCTGCTAATTACAAATACACCTGGCATCATCCTGACTGGATATAATTAAAATTGATCTATACACACTCATGAAATAAATGTAATGCCAATGAATGATTCAAGGCAATATGGGATTTGGGGGATATTTCTCCCCCCACACACATATGCTGTATTTGGGACAGAAAGCAGAAGGAAAGAGTCTTGTTGTGGTGGAATCATTCATGTGGAAGGGCAAGAAATAATCCAGAGGTGGATGTGAACTGTGAGGATGAATAATGATGTTACTTTATGTACCCTGGCTCTGAACCTGGAGAAATAACAGGGCTTGATCAATGATCGGCTGTGAAAAAGGAGATGTGAGATGATGAAGAACCAGCAGAGGGATCTTGTGGAGAATAATGATATCTTGGCCCTGTGGTCCACATCTCCCTTCCCAGCAGGTGTATTTGGGACGATTGATGAGTCCTCAGGCTTAAGCAGTCCGCAGTAATTTAAAGTGGTCGGCCATGCACAAGTGACTCTCATTGCTGCAGACAGCTTCATTACAGCCAGCCTATCTTTCACTTACTGGAGACCTTCTTCCATCAAAGAGAAGATAAATGGAAAAATTCACCAGACCCTATATGTTTGTACTATTATCCTCTTTACAGATTCTGAATTTTCTCTTTGAGTGCTAGGAGGAACTCTCAAAAACGCCCCTTGTTGTTTCATTAGCATGCAATCCTCTTAGAACCACCTTCTAACATTTGATTTGCCAACATATTCTAAGTAATTAATCAAAGGCTAAGGGTTCTTGAAAGATAACTGACAAGATCAGGTGCTCTGGACTCACCTCTGTAAACAATAATGTAATTATTATCTCTGATAGATGGAGTTCACAAATTTCTTCAGAAACACAGTAATGTGCAGATGACAGAAGATAACATGGAACTAGGTGGGACCAGGGTTCCTTCACATGCTGTTTTTTCCATCTGGAAAGTACTTCAGTGAAGAACTATGCCTGAAACTTTGTGTAAAGCACATGACTTTGTAAGTGCACAGAGAACATATACTGGGAAGGTGGGGGTAATCTTAGCCTCCCAATACATGTACATCAATGGAATACAACTTGTGATATGGGAAAGTACATATAGAATGAATTATTTTTTCCTACATAGAAAAGTACTTCACATTTGGGAAAAGCTTAGAAAAACCCTGGAATTCTTTGCTTGTGTAGGTAACACCTCTGAAAGCTTTTCTTTGTTTTGTACTGTGTACTGCTACCTGAATACAAAATACATGCGCACTACATTAGTAGTGGAATGGACATGCATATATTTTTGCTCACTCAACTCTTACAGAAGAGTGGATTATGCCCTAGGGGATATGAATACTCATTAATGAGATTTCAGATTGATGTGTCAAATATGAAACATGCTTCCAATGGGAAGTAAAATGACTGGTGCAATATTCAAGCATAAGTTCCATATGAGAGCTTAAACATGGTTGATCTATTAAGCTGTGTAAATTGAATCTGTTTATATTTTATTTGAAAATAAAATGTTGACCTTCATAATTCTTCCATAAAAATGAAGCCGAGGCATTACATGACAGAACTGCAGAAGGGGTCAATTGCTATGAGAACTTGATCAGATTGCCCTGTGCTCAAGCATGGGCCCAGTGCAAAGGTTTTATCTGTTTTGAAAAAATGGGTGGACTAATTGGTGTCCTTTAGCTTTTTCAAATCATGTTTAAGCTCCTTACATTTTTGGCTACCTGGTTTGTATTTATAGCCAGACAAGGAAGTACAGCATTTGATACACAGGTAACAAATCCTCCTTAGATATTGTTCTTGTCCCCACAATCTGGAGATCACTTCATCGATGCACCCCAGAGACTAGAGACCTAACTTATTTTGTCACATATGTTCTGGGGCCAAATCAATCAACAAAGAAGTGCATAATCTCTGGAACTGGAGAGGTTTGGCTGCCCTACTACATAATTTTGGAATACCAGAGAAGCCCTGTTCAGACATTACTCAGACTGTACAAGCTACATGCAGATAAGAGGGGCTGTACCACTACCCCACCCCTCCATGTCCACGAATCCAGTGCATATTTCAGCAAAGGTACCCCTATCCTCTTACAGCTGGATTCTCCAGGAAACTAGCACCCCTGCCTGATCAGAGGTCTCAGTCACATGGAGTGCATACATGCCTTGAGCTGAGCATGAGTAAATACCCATCTACAGGTATCTGTACTCAACATGTGCAATAAATGTTGGGGGTGGGCACCAGCAGTGGCGTTATAAATACTGTAGAAGTGATATTAGCCACTCAGACAGAATTGTATGGGAGTAACATTGTCAGTAAGGGGAACATTCGTAATGAGAAAGTGAAAAATATTTTAATGTCAGGAAAAATTAAAGCTACAGCTACATGACACTGATTAGAATCTTATTTCTTATCAATGTGGATACCATCTATCCTGTGTAGATAGTGACATTATATGAGTTAGTCACAAAGTTGCACTGGACATAGTTGTGTTTTCTGTTGCTGTTCTGTTCTAATGTTCTGCTCTATCTTAATGTTACGGCCTGGGAACAAAAGCTCTCTGAGAATGAGGTTTATAGTGGCAGCAATTTTGAGGAGTCAGAAGCAGTTCCTGGACCTTCCCAAGTGGGGCCCTCCACTGTGGATACTGCATCTTGTGTTCGTATTTGCCAGGAGATGACCCTGTTCTCTGATTCTGAGGAGTGAACCTCAGACTCCTCCACTGAGTAGGGAACCTCTGAGGAGCATCCCCCAGTCAGCTCCTTGTTCCCCATACCCTCACAACCCCAAAGGAGCCAGCAACTGTGGGACAGAACACTGGTTCTTTAAGAAAACCAGATGGAGCACTTGAGGAGGTGGAGCTCCCAGATGTTCTCTTTTGGCCAGGCTATAAAACTGTGCTGGGTCTGCTAAACCAGTGCTGGAGGTAATCTGTCAGTGCAGTAGTTGCAGGACTGCTCTCCAGGGTCCTGAACTCATTGTGGATTCTGGGCTGGTACCTGTAGTGCTGGTCATGGTGCTGAAACTGCTCCTGTTCCAGTTGATTGTCCCCTAAGCTTTGCATGACACACACAGTTTGATGTAACAATTATAACACACACACACACACACACACACACACACACACACCCCCCTATATAGTAGTTTCTCTTTATAAACTGATAATCAACAACAACATGGCTGGGAGAAAAAAGCCATTGCCTTCAAGATGCTGCTTGCATGGAAACTCCACTAGCTGAATATGAACAAAAAGAAGAGGAATATTCTCCAACTGGGGCTCATACTTACCCCCTGTGAAGGATCTTGAAACATATTTTGTACTTTTCTTTCCCAATCAACCAACCAACCAACATGCCTACTCAGAGTAATTACATAAGTGGAAGTTGACCAGATTACCCCGTTCACCAGATATTAGAGACATTATGAATATATTTTCTTAAACTGGTGCAGACAAAGAAAATCAGGAGATCTCTTTGACATTTTATTTGAAATGTATGTGCCATTACAGAAGTTTTGTAAGAACAAAACAACAAAAAAACTTCTACTGAGTTGGTCAAACTTAAATTTCTTTAAATGTCCCACTTTTTCTCTATTGTTGCCTGGAAGCTTTAAAGAGGGCAAGGATCCTATGAACCAATGTATCAAATGCACAATTCTATACATGTCGACACAGATGTAAGTTGTGTGAAGAAGTACTTCCTTTTATATGTCCTGAATCTCCCACCAATCAGTTTCATGGGATGACCCCAGATTCTGGTATTATGGGAGAGGGAGAAAAATGTCTCCCTATCCACATTCTCCACACCATGCCTGGTTTTGTACAACTCTATCAGGTATCCCCTTAGCCTCATTTTCTCCAATCTAAACAATCCCACCTGTTGTGACCTTCCCTCATACGGGAGATACTTCAATCCCTTGATAATTTTAGTTGCCCTTTTCTGCACTTTTTCCAGCTCTACAATATCCTTTTTTAGGTGTGGTGACCAAAACTGCACACAGCATTCTAAGTGCAGCCACATCAACGATTTATATAAAGTCAGTATGATACTGGCAGTTTTCTTCTGAATTCCTTTTCTAATAATGCCTAATAGGGAGTTTACCTTCTTTACAGTTGCCACACACTGGGTTGACATTTTCATTGAGCTGTCCACTTAAACCCCAAGATCTCATTCTTGACTAGTAACACCTAACTCAGATCCCTTCAGGTTATACTTGAAGTTTTTTTTTTTTTTTTTGCCACATTGAACTGCATCTGCCATGTGGATGCCCACTCTCCCAGCTTGGAGAGATCCTCTTGGAGCTCCTCACAATCCCTTTTTGTTTTAACCACCTTTGCTAATTTGGTGTCATTGGCAAACTTGGCCAATTTACTGCTCACTCCTAATTCCAGATCACTTATGAACAAGTTGAAAATAATTGATCCTAATACAGATCCCTGTGGGACCCCACTATTTACTTGCCTCCATTGGAAGAAATTTATTTATTTATTTATTACATTTTTATCCCACCTTTTTCCTCCAAGGAACCCAAGGCAGTGTGCATAATCCTCCTCTCCATTTTATCCTCACAACATCAACCCTGTGAAGTAGGTTGGGCTGATAGACTGTGACTGACCCAAAGTCACCCAGTGAGCTTCCATGGCCAAGTGGGGGCTAGAACCTGGATCTTCTGACTCCCAGTCCAACACTCTAGTCACTACACCACACTGGCTCTCTACCAGTTTATTCCTACTCCCAGTTTGATCCATAAGAGGACCTCTCCCCTTATTCCATGACTCCTCAGTGTGCTAAATATTTGGTTAGGAACTTTATCAAAAGCCTTTTGGAAGTCCAAGTAAACAATGCTCATTACATCCCCCCTGTCTACATGTTTATTGACATTCTGAAAGAACTCTAAAAGATTAGTGAAACAGGACTTACCTTTGCGGAAGCTGTGTTGATTCTTTTTCAGAATCACAGCTATCTACATCTAGATAAAACTGATCTATATATTTTTCAGCAAATAGTTTTCAGGTAGGAGCACTGTAAAAAAATTAATGGAGAGTTGTAGACATGTATTATGGTTTTCAGAATTTAGAAACAATACACTGGGAGAATTACTTGCTCAGGGATCAGCTCAAGACAGCTGGTATTTTAGTAGCTTAAGAAGATACTTGGAGGTTATGCTGAATTTGACATTTACCAGGTGGTACTACACACAGTGATAAAACAGACACAGTTAGAGGGAAAGACTCTCAAACCTGCATGCTCATTCCTTAGGTTTGTACAAACAGTTGGAGAGAGGTAAGCAACATCATACCTACAGGATGCACTAGAACCTTCAAGGTAGGCAGCTCTGTAAAAGGATGGGCATCCTGCAGATAAATGGTGTTAATTCAGAAAGGACAACTGAAATAATAAATTGTAGGTGACTGGTCTGCTCCTTTCTAGCACACATGCTGTTTCATCACCCCACAGGCTTGATCATGGTTGAAATATGTTTAGATGACAGGAATCACATGACTGGTGAATGCTGGATAGCTGGGTTGATTCAAATGCTCAGAAACAATGCATGAAAAAGAGTACCAGTTCAGATAACAGGAAGATGTTTGTACATAGAAAAACATTCCAAAATACAACCCTTCCCCTACATCCTGAAATGGAACCACCCAAGAAGGACTATATTACCTGCCATTCAGCACATTCAAATTAACCATGAACCTCAGGTAAGATGGCCATGGAAATCAGTTACCTCTTTGTGGCCAGCTCACTCCCAGGTCCTGAACTAATAGAGGGGCTGTGGCTCAGTGGCAGAGTACATGCTTTGCATGCAGAAGGTCCCAGCTTCAATCTTTGGCTTCTCCACAAAGGGTTAGGAGAGAATCTTGCATGAAAACCTGGAGAGCTGCTGCCAGTCAGTGTTGACAATATTGGGCTTGATGGACCAATGGTCTGGCTCAATAGAAGTCAGCTCCCTGTGTTCCTAAGCTAAGATTCATTCTCACATTATATTCAGTCATAATATAGGCCAGTATCCTTCACTGCTTGAGCACTAGCAGAACTGAACACTTGCACATAGGAACTAGTGGTTCCTGAAACAAGCAGCAACACTCATTTCCAGAACAGAACAGGCCGGCAGAGCCCACAGAAGGGAACTCTGCTGACCTGCCCAGTTCTGGAAATGAGATTACCACTCATTTCTGGAGTTATTTCAGGAGCCCCTAGTTCCCATTGCACTAGTGATTGACCCCCCTGGTACAACAAGACCAATGGAGGCACAGTGGCAATATATGCATTTATCATGTCATTTTGGTATTGTGAATATTTCATATGTGTCCTGCTATGATGAGAAGAGCCATCACTTAAGACAGAAGGGAGCACTTCTGTTTTCAGTGAATCTGGTAAAACTGCCATCTCTCCAATGGAAACGTCTACCAGATACCATCAAACAAAACATTTGGCACACAGGAATGTTATCGTGATTTTGCATCATTGAAAAGTAATGTGAGAATTGGTTCCCAGACCTTGTGGGTTGTATATCATCTTTTATTTTATTTTTTACTAGAGTAGTAAAGGATGTTGGAACTAAGCCAACATTTCCCAACTAGGTCCCTTCCAGATGTTTTGGACTACAACTGCCAACATTCCTGATCATTGGCCATAGTGGCTGGGTCTGATGTGTGTTGAAGTCCAGAACATCTGGAGGGCACCAGATTGAGGAAGGCTGAGCTAGGTTGACTATTTAGACAGGACTGGGTATTTCTGGCTTTTATAACTGTATAGAAAAATGAATTTCTGCAGGAGGAAATTTTCTTATCCCTTCATGGCATGCTACATCAACCATCCTCCCTTATGTTATGTAACTATTAGCGATGCAGCAGCATTTCCTACTATAACAGTGGTGACCCTGTCTGGCCAGCAGGATATAAGCCTGTATCCCACATCCAGACTCCTTGGTGACAAAGCCTGCCTGAATATCCATATGAGCTGCCATTTATCATTATCCTTTGTTTACCAGCCTCCAGCCAGATCTCGATTCCCATGATGGGGTTCAGATCCAAACCTATTTGCTGTAATTGTTCTAAGACTTTGTGAGGCATTGAATCAATAAAGTGTTTACTGTTTAACTTAGTTATCTAATAATATTTTACATTTATATAGAGCCTTTCATCCTGAAAGATTTCAAAGCACTTCACAAACTATGCTAATACAACTGCAGCACCAGCAGAAATGCAGCAATAGCAGAACAAACAGGTTAACATTGTGCAGAAATGTCCTGGACAAGGACACTGGGCAAAGTGGTTCTTTTGAAAACTTAAAAGGCCTTCCCTGGGCCTCTTTTAAATGGTTTCTGCCTCAAGGGATTTTAATTTGAGAGCAAAAACTATACTTTGTAGTAGGTTCTTTACAAACAGTGTATGTGAAAGATGTTCCCCTTTTGGTGTGTGGTGAGTTTGGGGACTAAAGTTGCTATTTATTAGAAATACCATTGGGAGATAGGGTGACCCTGTGCCCTTTTTTACAGTCCTCTATTTGAAGGGCTGCCAGGGGGACTGCCCTCTATTTTGAAGGTGTCCTCAGTTTGAAGGGCTGCCCAGTCCAAGTCTGCTTTAGAGATAAAGAACCATAAGAAAGAAGAGCTGGGCCTTGAGGTGGTCTATCAACAGCTCCTGGATAGCAGACTTAGCAGGTACACAGGTCAACTGGTCAGTGTTCCACCACACTGTGTTGAGATGTACCGAACAATCATTATTTCTAAATCTGGACATATAAATTAGCACATGCAAATTGTATGCAAATCGATGTCCTCTGTTCTCTTTTTTTATGCATATCTTCTTTTTTTGGTGATTCATAAGTGGCCACCCTGTTGTAGGATGAGAAGAGATTCTGTCATGAGTTTCAGACCAGATGTGATTATTGTTCAGGAGCACCACCATCTCGGACTTGCTCACTGGTTCTGCACACTGAATGACTACTGTTAAAAACAATTAAATGGACTATACATACAAAGGCATTCTTTCTGCATGCACAGAACTCAGTACACATTGACTATTAGCACACCCAGAGAGCAGATAACAAGGCCTGCATGCTAACAGATACTGTGGTGCATTCCAGTTCTATCCATGCCTGTGACTTGCAGACAACTGCTTTAATGCATACCATTAGCTGGTTGAAGTCAGCATGATAAGTAGCTGCCACGAGACTTTTGGTTATGAGCTTTGGCCATGAGGTAATGCTCCGGCCCTTATTCTAAGTTAGTTTCATGATTATGCTGTGTAGCCATATAACAATGCTTCCTGTTCTTCTGTCATTTCCTATATTCAAGAAGAATGGCAGCTACCAGAAGTAGGGAGAGCAATCATTGCCAGCAAGACATATGAACAGGCCTGGTCTTGAAGCCCTGGTCTTCAAAGAACTTTCTGCTCACCTCTAGATTTTAATGGTAGCAACTCCAATTTAGGGAAATGTAAGCATCAGTGGGTTAATTGTACAAATCCGTTACCATCTTGTTTTGCTCAACAATAGAGAGACCATCTAGGAAAGGTGTAAAACCTTTGGATGATGCTACTGCATGTAGATTTGATTGCTGGATGAACAGAATTGACATAGTTTTTGGATTTTGCAAAATGTCCTTCGCCACTGTCTTCAGTTGGGGTCTTTATGGATTACATAGGGATGCAATCATAAAGCCAGGAGAAAGCCATTTGCAGGTTGGTAGGAAGTGGCTTATGTGGAGGCCCACCAGTGGAATGGCATTTACAACCATGAAAGATCAAGCTCCAGTGATGTAGATGTATTGTTGTTGGTGTTTCAGTGATAATAGGTGCCAAAAAAGGTGCAATGGGGTGGCCTTGGATGTGCCTCTTTGTTCCCTCAACGTGCTGAAAACAATGATCAATACTATGCCAGGGCAAGAGTTAGAGTGGTTAATTTCCTCCTAGTGGAATCAATGGAAGGGAAAGAATGGGGTGGGGGACAGAAAAGGAAATACCCACCCACACCAACACTAACTTCTCACCCTGGCCTCAGTGAGCTGGCAGGTCTTGGATATGGCATGATATGCACTTTACCAAACCAGAAATCTCCCAGTTGATCAAGCTGAGAGATCCAGGACCTTATAAAAGTGGAGTTAAGAAACACACCAAGTTTAAAAAAGAAGTTAAGGTTTATTGAAAGAGTTTCTCCAACGAAATTTAATTTCCAATAGACAGTAGATATTAATGGCTATGCAGCTCCACAAGATGGCTATGCAGTCCTCAAAATAAATGGCTAAATCATATGTTGCACTAAGGAATCTTCCCCATCCAAGCATTGGGGGATTGATCTGCCTTTCAATTTTGCACATAAATAAACTAGCATAACATGAAGTCATACGCAGGCTCACAGCTGTACCTTGTATTTCAATGATAAATGCTACCGAAAACAACAACAAACAACAACAGAGCCAACGTACAGCCATAGGCATCTAAATCACTTCCTTTGCCAATTTTACACAAGAAATCCCATCAAGTAATTTGCTGCTTCATGCACTGTTTCTTAGAATCTGAGAGTAGACTAGATGTGGCAGGAAGCTAAATGGTGTGTGTGTATGTGTATACTCAGCATACAGCTTCCTGCCAAATCTACTCTATTGTCAGATTCTCATATATATATCAAATAATGATCTGTTTTGAAATAAACATCTTCTGAGAAATAGGCTTTGCATTGTGTGACAAACTAAGCATTAATTTTTGAGCTGAACAGGTACTGTGGAAGTTAAACAAAAACTGAGGTAAAAAGGAAAAACCTCCCATAAGCAAACACCATGGCAGACACTCTACAGCAGATAAAAAGGAGTGAAAATAAAGAGTATTTGATATTTAATATTTGTGAAGGAAAGGAACCCCTTTCCCTCCAGGTGAGCACAGAACTCTTTAGCCAAATTCTCCCCAAGTCCATCTCCCGATCCCAAGGCTAAATAGCCCCAAGCCAGCCATCGGAAATAAACACACAGGTTAGGGACTGAAGTGATTTATTCAGAATCTATCAGCTAATCATGTAAGGCCCCAGTTGGTCCAATAAGCTGTTAAAATGTAAGCCAGGAAAGGAAGGGAGGGCAGTGGGGAGGGGGGGTAGGATGTTGAAGTAGAAGTTAGCAGCTGTAAAGCAATAAAACAAATCAATTTAACCCACACTAAATCACACTCTAAGGGTGACAAGCCTTTCCCTGGAATGTGCCAGACCTGAAAACAATACAACTATCGATTCCCCAGCATCACCTTGCTGAACAGGGATCCCTCCTTCCACGCACCAGTCCAGGAGAAGATGGCTTCCACCCAGTGGGTGTCCCCGTTATCCCTTTTTGGATTAGCTGGTACCGTGACCAGCCAAAACCAATTCTCACGCCACCGGCTCCCTCCCTGCAAACTGCCATTTCCCACAGCTGAAGCTCTTGTAGCTCCCTTCTAATTAACTCTGACCTTGAAGTTTGACCCTGGCTGGGTCTCCAAAGATAAGCATAAGAGGACCAGGTGTGAGTGCTGAGAACCAGCAGCCCGAAGTCTGACAACAGTCCTCCTTAGAAGTTCCCCCCTCCCAACTCCAAGGCTCCAGTTCTGCAAGGTAGGCCACCCTGCCCATCCCAGCCAGACTGTAGTCTCCCAGGCTCCTTTCTTCACAATATTAACTAGTCTAAAAAAAAATACACCCAGAAAGGGAAAATAGAAGTAGGATCTAGTTAAAGTTGTAAGTTGTTTATTTTTTAGTTATTGTTCTATTTCTACCTAGTTAAAAATTGAACACTTCCTGTACTGTTTAGGTAGAATAGTATTAAATGTTTTATGGACTGAGGTTAAAAGTTCTCATAGTTCCCCTGGAGAATGCAAGATCATTAGTTTAGGAAAGCATGCCATGATTGCTGGGGCTCAAAAAGCCACACTGGTCAGATTTCAGAGAGTACTTAGCCCTATTCAGCTGTTTAATCTAAATGCATGAGGCAACAAAGAATATAAGCCTGCTCCCAACATTCCTGTCTGTGCAGGCTCTACTCTCTCCACTCCCATCCTTTGTGCATTCAGTGCAAAGGTTTGAAGAGAGTTTCTGGGTTTGTCTACATGAAGCATTTAACACACATCTTTACAGAGGCTTCTACTTCCAGATTCTTTGTGGGATTAAGATTCTTTGCACTTTTTTTCTGGGTTTTTCCCCTCTGCCTTTCTATATGTTTCATTATACCACCACTTGATGGCACTGTGGTATAACAGAATTGTGCAATTCCACGAGATTTCAATCACATTATAGAGGCTTTTCAGAGAAAAATAACACACTTTCCCTGATAAGAAAAAATAATAATGGTCTCAAAGCATGGGAGACGTCCTGGAGGAGGATGACAAACTACCATGAGTGAGCAATCATGAGCACACAAGAAACACCTTGTATAGAAAGGCTTTCTAAGCACACTAAACTGTATATTCATGGAAGTCTCCTCATGATCAGAGCACATTCAGAAGAAGGATTGGGTAAGAATTTTGATTCAATAAGTTCAATAAGTTCTCCATATTTGGGGCAAAAAGAACTTGAGATTAAAACAATTCTAATGTGGATGAATCCAAAACTGAAAGATTCATCCATCTTGGTGGCTTGGAATACCTGTGTATTTAACCATATTAGTGCTGAGTTAGGGTTGCGATCTGACAAGTTCATTCTTAACAGCTGTGTGGCAGGCAATTACACCACAGTCTTCTCCATGCTGGGAATAGCTGTACCGATTAAATTTGGCTGGTGCAGATTGGCAAGAATTTTGTTTCAGTTTGTTTCTGATAAGAATTTGCCAAAATTTGTAAAGTTCTTCACATCAGGAGAGAAAAAACTTGTGATTAAAAAAAAAAAAATGAATGCAGGAGAAAGTTACTGACAGGGAGGCTCCAAACACTGTACTTCCTTAGAATCTCCTTTCAGAACTTCACAGGTTCAGAGTGAAGGTCTGAAGTTTCATCCTACGAGGGCAGGGATGTTGCAAGCAGGGTTAAGATGAATAGCCCCATGTCCCGCCTATACACATTCATTTTGAATGGCTGAAGGGGCTCTTGTGATACCAGGAAGAAAGGTATTTGGTAGCTGTAGCTCAACCCTTGTCTACTCCAGTGCTTATTTGGAACACTGGGGTTTCTCAGAAACTTTTGGGGTTCTTGAATGAAAAGATTAGTAATGGTGGTCAGGTCTTCCTTAATGATTTTATAGACACTACTAGTGATTGTCTTCTGTAATGTGCAACTGCAAGGGAGTATTGCATTTCCCCCCTAGAGGGTATATGGTTTACCCTAGTAATGATATGGTCAAAATATGCCTAGATAAGTGCTATGTGAAGTGACTATGTGCCCACTTAAACATGTGTCCAGAATCCACCCTGGTGTACAGGTTTCCTATGGCAGATATAGAAGAAGTTTTCAACTGGCTGATACGGCAAGTGGATCCTTGAAGGTAGAAAATTTTAAAACTACTGATTTATTCTGTCATAACTTGTCCAGTCATTAGCATGGTTGGGTAATTCTGAGTGGCCAAAGATAATCTTATGATAAGTGAGATAAGTTTGATTCATAACGAGGTATATTGAGAATGATTTTGATCTTTGGAGCACTCCCCATCCCACAATAAGTTAATCAAAATTGCAAATTAAAAGTGGGTGTTCAATTGTGAGAAGCATTAGACCTGTTTCTGTGTATCTTGGTAATATTCCACAAGTTACATTGGCTTCCCTGCAATAAGATGTAGGGTCTAGCATGGATTTAATAGCCCTACCATGGACATCATAGAAAGTGCAATATTTCAAGACATTTACTCAACAAATCAAAATAACTAATTGGTTATGGGATCATCATCTAAATTGAGTTTCCCCAAGACATAAGAGCTAATGGATTTTTTTTTACTGAAATGATCCTGACTATCCCTTCATGTGGTAAGCATTTCCTTACCAAGAAATAAGATTCTCTAGAATTATTTGCAAATCTGTGTCACCTGGCCAGAGCTGATAATATTGGGAGAGGATTGTAGGAGATATGCCCCAAAATTGAAGGCAATCTTTGGTGGTCAGGACAGCTTTACTCTTGATAGGCTGCAATTCAGCCCTGCTTTCACATTTTCCCAAGGATTAACCATTATGTGGTATATGTGTTATTTAATCCAAGTTTGCTTTAATAGTGGCCCAGCTTTTCCCAACATGGTGTTCTCCAGATGTGTTGGATTACAACTCTCAGAATCACCCAGCCAGCTGCTTTGGGGATTCTGGGAGTTGTAGTACAACACAGCTGGAGAGCATCATGCTGGGGAAGGGTGGCTAGCTCTTCTTCTCTGGATTTGCTGTCCTTCATTAACTTGCCTTTTACAAAGAATCCAGATGATACAGTTGTCAAATTGTTGAAGTTCAGCATTTTCTGTGTTCTCGTCCTGTGTTTTTTGAGACCTGATTTGCGTTGATTTTGTTTGTTTATAATAAAACCAAATAGAAGCAACACTCTGTCCAGTCCAGACAGGCAACACACTATTGAGGTTCTTCCTGTTTGCAAGTCTTGAGCAGTGGAAGCCGATGGATCTGATTTTGATGGGGTTGTGAATCCATTCCGGGTTTAGTCAGAATGGCCAGAACACTAAAGGAGCTATCCAAGCTGCTGAATTCTATCTCCAAAATATGTTCAGCATTTTGGATGGCTTGTTTAGAGTTCTTGCTGGTTCTGACTAAACCCTAGAAACGATTCACGGCTCCTCCAAAATTGGAGCCACCAGCCACCATTGGTCCTGCCTGTACTGCTGCTTCCTGTCAATCAACAAGGAGATTAGCCTTTTATTTGGCCGTCACTTTCTGTTGTTGCTGGGTGGTTTCTGCTTTTCTCTCATTATACATTCCTTTCCTTTACAAAAGCAAAGCAAAATAGTGCTATAAGGAAATAAAGAATTACAGCCCCTTCCCAATGTGGGAACAGAAACACATATAGGGACAATTAAGGGAGGCTATTCAAGGGGCAATTAAGACACTATTTATCACTAATCTCCCAGCTGAGAACAACAGGAAGCAATAATTGGGCAAAACCTGCAATTGGGAAATGTTTAATTAACATTGAAAAGGACATTTGTAGAATGGGACTTATTGTGAGCACTGCTGGATAATATAGTACTATAGCATGTGGAACTTTTGTTTTAATTCCTCATTCAGCTAATTAAAAAAAAGTGGGGGGAAGCAATGCCATAGCAGCCCTTAAGATCCCTAGAAGCAATCCTTGGTTGTAGGGATTGTGTGTTTAACTGTATTATGTACAAACAAATACATGTTACCGGCTAACCTTGCTTACAGAAATATAAAAATTAACACTATTTAGGTCACCATAGAAGCAACGCCTTCTAAAATTTAAAACATATGAATTTCCCCCACTACAGTTCTCTTAAAAAGGAAATGGACTTAATTGAATAGAAACAACTGTATTTTGCAAAAACATTACAGCCAAAGGTAATTTATTTTGGGGGGGGGGAGAGAGAGAGAGAGAGAAAATTCAGTAGCCCATTTCAATTTCAATGAGATTACTTACTAGAAAATTAAATACATTTTCTGTTAAATGTAATAATGAATTCCATTGTCTGTGTTGCTCAGGCAGAACTACAATATAATTGTGTTTAACACAATTAAACACAGTCTCTATTAAAAGTAATAATGCAGTCCATTGTCTACATTACTCAGGCAGAACTACAATACAATTACGGTGTTGTATTGGAGAAGGACACAAGGGTGCTTGTTGCATCCTCATTCTGAACGTCCTGAGGCTCTTCTAACTAGTTTGCTTTGTATTTCCACATAGCACAATGAACCCCCACTATTACTCAGTGGCCTGTTTCAGACGACACAATAATCAATGGGGGGGGGGGAAACAATTGTCCGTTGTGTTTTTCATCGGCAGCATTCGAATGACATTTTAGGCAACAGAGCAGCAGTCGTACGACATGATAATCAACCCCACGGATGATAGTTCCCCCCCCCACGTTGATTATCGTGTCATCCAAAACAGGGCAGTGGGTGGGTTTGCACATCACGCTAAGCCACCATGCGAATAATCCACCATGGGTTGGTTATTTGCTTGCTAATTCAACAGACAATTGGGAACTAGGTGACTTGCCATGGTTTGTTTTTCCCCTTATTCCCCCTCAGTCCATGGTTTATTTTCAGGGACTTGCGCTCTTGTGCAAGAGCTCAAGACTGGACCTCCAATATTTAGCAAAGCATCCCCATATTTTCCTATTATCAATGTTCTCCACTTTGGTGCTTCCCTTCCTAGCATACACCTTTTCTTTTTAAAAGGCTGCTTCACATTACACTGAAGTAAGAATACCCACCTGCAAAGCACCTTCTCTCCTGTAGTCGCCAGCTGCTTTCGGCTCCCCCCCATAGAATCATAGAATAGTAGAGTTAGAAGGGGCCTATAAGGCCATTGAGTCCAACCCCCTGCTTTACAGGAATCTACCTTAAAGAATCCCTGACAGATGGTTGTCCAGCTGCCTCTTGAATGCTTCTAATGTGGGAGAGCTCACCTCCTCCCTAGGTAATTGGTTCCATTGTTATATTGCTCTAACAGTCAGGAAGTTATTCCTGATGTCCAGCTGGAATCCGTTTTCCTGTAACTTGAGCCCATTATTCCGTGTCCTGCATTCTGGGTTGATCGAGAAGAGATCCTGGCCCTCCTCTGTGTGACAAATACTCTTCAAGTATTTGAAGAGTGCTGTCATGTCTCCCCTCAATCTTCTCTTCTCCAGGCTAAACATGCCTAGTCCTTTCAATCTCTCCTCATAGCCCTTTGTTTCCAGACCCCTAATCATCCTTGTTGCCCTCCTCTGAACACACTCCAGATCGTCTGCATCCTTCTTGAAGTGTGGTGCCCAGAACTGGATGCAATACTCAAGATGGGGCAAGCATCTTCCTGCTTGTTGCTTTCTTCCATTGCTGGCTGTCACATATACATATGGGTTACAGAGCAGTGAGTGGGATCATGAAACATACACAAATGTCATGGCAAAGCAATAGAATGGGCTGGAAACTTGCACAAATCTTATGGCAGAGGTGATAATTGCACAAATTTCAAGGCAGAGCAGTAAAATTGAGTGGAATGTATACAACTTTCCTAGCAGTGGTAATTTGATCATGTGCAGTCATTCAAAAAAAATAAGAAATTGTGAAAGCAATGAGGACATTTTTTGGTGTCTTGTATTCTCCTATTTTTAGGTGGCAGGGGGTGGAGGGCACTGAGAAGGGATGAGGGGAGGCGATGGCACCACTAATATGATTGCGAGAGGCTGCTCTTGCCAGGTGGCTCTGTAGCCATTCCAACAATCCATTCCAACAACAGCCCTTTCCCCTAACCCCGACTTAGTAACTCCGTAACATCATGATTGAAGTGAAATTTATCCAAGAGATTTCCAGTTTCAGCACTCAGTCTCTTAGCCACTGTGCTTACTCACGGAAACAGTCACACAAGAGAGGCTCACAGGCATATAGAGGCAGTAGCAATAGTATTTTTTTTGTTATTTTTCAGAGCAAATAAGAAGCCCCCAAGAGCCTCCAGAATGGAAAGTCTTGGAAATATGGGACGTCCAACAAGTCTAGCTGCATAGCACGTTTGCAAATTTAGTAGCTCATCTTCTGTGGCCCTGCTCAGTTTTAATAGCTGCTTGTTTGAAATGGCTTTAAAGGTGATGTAGGACAGGAAAGATACAAAATGAAATAAATATTTAAGACCAGACACCGCTTGCAATTGGCTCAAGTGCTCCAAGGTGGTAATTTCATATTTGTGGAAAAGAAATAAAAAATCAATAAAATATTCAAAGCACTTTCCACTAGACCTTAAAGCGCCCTTTACTGCATCATAAAAGCAGCATGATATTATTACTGATTACTCACTGGGAGACAGAGACCAAAGCTGTGAATGTTCTCTGCTTTTCTTGTTCATAACCCTTTCAAGCTTGAACTTCACAATGTAGTATATAGTTTTTTGAAGCAGGTTTTGGCCTTTGATCTCCAAAGACATCAAAAACACTCCAAGCTTGCTTAGCACTTGGCTTTAGGTGTTGGGTTATAAACAAGCATTACCAGGGGAAATGAATCTAACAATCCTTTTCACCTGGGACTGGTTCTTTCTTGTTGGGATGACCTTGAAAGGCTGAAGTAAATCTGAAACCTTCAAAAGGACACAGTTACGAAAAGTTTAAGAGGGGGAATTGTCTTCTTTAATTCTAGCAACATTTAGGCAGCACTCATATACACACTTATCTGCAAGTAAGTCCCACTGAACCCAAGGGGGCTTAATTCTGAGCAGTCATGTACAAGTGGGAGCTGCAAAAAATATTGCAGTGCAGAATGTTTCTGTTCAGGATTCCAGCCAGCTGCCCTTTTACATGAAACTCTACTCCATCCCATCCCATCCCTTTTCCATTCTTCTCCTTCAACTTTCAGTCAAAATTCTGTGAGCACTCAGAAGGTTCAATCTTCATTGAAGTGTTTGGGTTCCTGCCTCTGTCTTAAGGATTTTTTCTTTAAGATTTTTTTTTAAAGAAAAAACCCTTGTGGTTCCTGCAGGACTGCAGATATCTCCCCCTTTTCTGTGAACGTTGCCTTGGCTACATAATGTTAGAAATGCCCATTCTGTTTCAGAAAAGGAAAATACAATCTGGACAGTTGAAGACAAATTTCTTTATTGCAAAAACAGCCTTTTGCAAAAGGGGTGTGGCTATGCAAGCTTGGCACACACCGAAAATCATAAATCACACACCATTTATTCCCTGTTCCCGGCCGGAAAAGGTTCCTCCTATAACAAGTTACAGCCTATCCGATACGCCTGATTATAATACTAAAATCCCCGCCTTTGTTCATCCTCCCCTCTCCTCCACACTTTTACACCCACACATATCATCTGTTTCCTCTATAATTGCAAGCAGTCTTAGCAGAGCTTGACCTGCTGTCATGGTCTAGTTATTTCTACCTGTGTTCCCTACGATCACACATCCGCTTCCAACCACAGACACCTGTGTTTCCTACTTGCATTAGCTAAGTTCCATCTCATGACAAAACAGCCCCCATGATGTCTCCTGCCTTTCTTCACGCTTCAAAGGTCACAGACACCTGACAATTCTGCTCCACTGTATGTTCCTATCTTTAGCTTATGCTCTTCTGCCCCTTTTCTGACTACTGTGCATTTGGCATCTTGTGTGCCTCCTAAATTAAAATTGCTTTAGCTTATTAATTATTGGATTAAATATATGTGCCTAGGCTTTATATGTGCCTACTGGATTATATATATAATTGCTTAGCCCTGTACGTTACCTGATGGAAAAGCAACATATCCCACAATTCCTCCCTTTTTATTTTTATCAACTGTTGCTTTTTCACTTTATTATTTCATATGACTGCTCAGGGGCATGCATTACAACTTTGCCCTTGAGCGCCCCCCCCCCCCATTTCACGTACACTCCTCTTTGTTCAGCCAATCAAGAGCCAATCTGTTTTCTCATGTCTTTTCAAATGCTCCAAGGAAAGGTATTGCCAACTGTACTATAGCATAGGTGCCTGTTTCCTGTTGTTTGGAGGATGTATATTAACATCTTTCTTCCACAAAAACCACTATACATCAGCTCTGGCCATCCTCAAGTTGGTGCTGTTCATTTCTCCTGTCACATTCACGATGTGTACAGGTTGACAAATCTCCCAACCTAGGTAATGCCAGCATGCAGTGTATTCCATAGTGGTCAGTGTCCCATCTCAACTGGAACGGCACAATCGGGCTATAGGCCTTCCTGACGCACAAGCATAGCAATTACCCTTCAAAGGGGGCTTCAAAACGTTTTATTATAGGCATGAAGCAAAAAGGAGTCTCTGTGAAATTTCCTTTACTAGGATTTGGAAACAACATCCCAGGGGCTCCCATTTATCCCATCCTCTATTTTTTTCTCTTAACTACGCGCTTCCTGAATCAGTGTAGTATTCTACTGGTCTCTTGACTCTGCAGTGGTGGCAATTGTGCTTGTGAAACTTTTGTGTTTGAGGAGGTTCTAAGATCACCTGGTTTGCCCACTGAGTGATCTCAGGATTTATTTCAGCTTGTTCTTCTCTTGTATCTCCCACCCCTCTATTTCTTGGCTTTTTAACTCTAATGGTGGTGTTTGGGCCAGCAGCCCTTTTTCCCCAGGGTGCCCATGCTGCTGTTACAGCTATTTCTAATTTATTTCTGAAGTGAGATAAACCACGAATGTTGATATAAGGGTGCATAAAACATTTGGCACATAGCATCTGGGAATACAGGGGTTCCTCCAACAGACATTTTCCTGGTCTCTTATGTTTTTCAAATTCTGCCCAGGTTTCAGATCCTGGATTATATACATATGTCATGTGTTCTTGTTTATCATAACAGGATAGGAACTTCCATTCAGTGCTTCCTTCATGCAGGAATATTATATGATCGCGGCCATGCAACAGATTGCATTTAACAATTAACTTATGGCCTCTATAACACTCATAATGTGACTATATAACTCTTTTTCTATAAACTTTCAATTTTCTATACAACAATTCAGTATCCATTCTACATTTTAGTGTTTCTTCAATTTTTTTCTTATGCTGCTATACAAACCTAACACAAAAGCTAGGCAAAAACTATAATAACTAAACAGTTGCTTAATTTTTCTTCTTATAATTTACTTTAAAAAAATTTTTTTTAACTAAGTTCTGTCCCACGATGAGTCATTCTCCTGTGCAGCCCCCAGTTTCCGGTGTGGGGACTGGCAGAGGATTGTTGTCCATCTCCACCTGGGCCTCCGGTGCCAGGGGAGGAGGGATATCTTCTTTATATAGTTTTTCTTGGATACAGTGTCTAATTTTTAGGGATGTGCACTGGATCGGACCCGATCCACGATCCGAGTCCGGTCCAGTGGGAAATCGGATAAATTATCCGATTTCCGATCCCGCAGCTGGATCGGCCGATCCAATCCGAACCGGTCCGAAAAAGCTCCGAACCGGTTCGGCGGATCGGCGGATCGGCGGGCGCCCACTGGCGCCCACCGCCGCTTCCATTGGCGGGCGCCAGCGGGCGCCCGCCGATGAAAGTGGACAGAGGGGGGGGGAGGAGGGGGGCACTTACCTTCTCGGCCCGGTGGCTCCCGTCCGGCGCCGGCGCATACTACTACTAGCAGGCTCCGCAGCCTGCTCTAGGGTGGCGCGCCGGGTGATGTCATCACCCGGCGCGCTACTCTAGAGCAGGCCGCGGAGCCTGCTGGTAGTAGTAGGCGCCGGCGCCGGACGGGAGCCACCGGGCCGGGAAGGTAAGGAGGGGGTGCGTGGAGGGGAGGAGGGGGCGCACGGAGGGGGGAGGGGGGCCCTTACCTTTCCGGCCCGGCGGCTCCCGTCCGGCGCCGGCGCCTACTACTCCCAGCAGGCTCCGCGGCCTGCTCTAGGATGGCGCGCCGGGTGATGTCATCACCCGGCATGCTACTCTAGAGCAGGCCGCGGAGCCTGCTGGAAGTAGTAGGCGCCGGCGCCGGACGGGAGCCGCCGGGCCGGAAAGGTAAGGAGGGGGTGCGTGGAGGGGAGGAGGGGGCGTGCGGAGGGGGGAGGGGGGCCCTTACCTTTCCGGCCCGGTGGCTCCCGTCCGGCGCCGGCGCCTACTACTCCCAGCAGGCTCCGCGGCCTGCTCTAGGATGGCGCGCCGGGTGATGTCATCACCCGGCGCGCTACTCTAGAGCAGGCCGCGGAGCCTGCTGGAAGTAGTAGGCGCCGGCGCCGGACGGGAGCCGCCAGGCCGGAAAGGTAAGGAGGGGGTGCGTGGAGGGGAGGAGGGGGCGCGCGGAGGGGGGAGGGGGGAGGGGGGCCCTTACCTGCCCGGCCCGGCGGCTCCCGTCCGGCGCCGGCGCCTACTACTCCCAGCAGGCTCCGCGGCCTGCTCTAGGATGGCGCGCCGGGTGATGTCATCACCCGGCGCGCTACTCTAGAGCAGGCCGCGGAGCCTGCTGGAAGTAGTAGGCGCCGGCACCGGACGGGAGCCGTCAGGCCGGAAAGGTAAGGAGGGGGTGCGTGGAGGGGAGGAGGGGGCGCGCGGAGGGGGGAGGGGGGAGGGGGGCCCTTACCTGCCCGGCCCGGCGGCTCCCGTCCGGCGCCGGCGCCTACTACTCCCAGCAGGCTCCGCGGCCTGCTCCAGGGTGGCGCGCCGGGTGATGTCATCACCCGGCGCGCTACTCGAGAGTAGGCCGCGGAGCCCGCTGGTAGTAGCCGCCGGCGCCGGACGGGCCGAGAAGGTAAGTGGCGGGGAAGGGGGCTTACCCCCCCCCCGGAGCCGTCCGCTTCTATCCGCTGGCGCCCGCGGGCGCCAGCGGATGGAAGCGGGCGGCCCCAGGGGGGGTAGGGAGCGCGGGGGAGGGGGTTTACCTGCCGGGGCCATCCACAGCGGACGGCCCCGGGGGGGGGAGGGAGTTAGGCCCCCCCTTACCCACCCGCCGCCATTTTTTCCTCATAGACTTGCATTGCAATGCAAGTCTATGGGGAAAAAAATGGCGGCCGATCCAAAAATGTACGATTTTTGGGTCGGGATCGGACTCGATCCGGTCCGGGGGGCCTCCGATTTTGTCCGAACCGGTCTGGGACAAAATTGGAGGTCCCGATCCGGGTCCCGATCCGATCCGGGGGGTCCGTGCACACCCCTACTAATTTTACAGTTTTTCTACAACCCCAGCTTTTTTTACATCTGCAAAAAGGTCAATAACAAAATCTGCTGGTGTAAGGAATCAGGTTTCCAGTGAAGTCAGGAATCCTCTCTTTTCATAGGGACCCTGTGAAGAAACAAACTCTAAAAGCATAGTTACTACCACTATTATTTCACACTTCTATCTATATGTACTGGAACATATTTGAGGATCAAATAACAACATAATTTCACAATTCTTACATTTAGTGTTAAAGTCTTTTATTTTCTCTCAGAGTTGCCTGAGAAGATGTAAGCTTGTTTAATCAAAACCATTCTGTAGGGCTTGGAATGGCATCTGGATCTATGCCCTGGCAATGTTGACCTGACATTCTCTTACCTGGGGCAGATTAACATGGACTTTAGGACTTTTTCTCAGTGTGTGCTGAGACAGGTGAGGGATTCTTCTTTACAGGTCTCCCAATCTGGGTAGAGATATACTAAAGAAGGCATTTTACAAATTAACAACAAAACATCTAGAAAAACTGGCCTTCTGTTAGGACTGAACTTCTCATGCCTTTTTTACAACAAGCAGGGGAGTTTTATGCTCTCCAATGCTTTCTGCAAAAATGCTACAAAGGGATACCCACGGAAGAGGAGCTCCTGGCTAGTCCTTGAGGCAAAACAGGGCTTGTGTTGACCAAGCTTGGTCTGGTGGTATCACAACCAGGAATCTCTCCTGCAGGAAGAGAACCCAGTCTGGGATGTACCCCAAGAAACACAGCCTTCAGGGAGAGAAAAGGCTGTCCAGGGTTGGACTGAGGCATTTAATTTGCACAGGAGTTCCCCTCCCAGGTAAGGCACAGTCTGCCTTTGTCACAGACAAAAACGCCAACAATAGTCTACTTTTTTTTTTTTTTAGAGGAACAGAAAAAATCTCCAGGAAGTATTTCATATCTCAGCATACAGCTATTTCAGTCTTGTTAACAGACAACAATATACATCAATTCTTGTGTTAGCTAGAAACCAATCAACTTCTTAGCTTTGCTCTGTTCTCCCCCCCACTTCCTGTCTGCTTTCAGCCTGCTTTTTTCTCAGTTCTCTTGCTCAGAGACTGAACGTCTTACAATACCACACACATAACGTAAGTATACAACTTAAATTCTTTCTCTTATTATTTCATTAATCCCAACACAATTCAAATAACGGAAATTCAGAATTTTTCTCTTGAAATTCTTAATAAAAACATGTGGCCACATTAAAAAAGACACACATATACATATAACACAAGATTCTTTCATCACTCGACACTAAGGGGTTAATCACATACAAAAAAAAGCTAATTACTCATGACTCTTTCTCCGCGTCCGGAGAATGATAGAACTATTTCATTAAGCATGCTTTTCATTTATTTTCTGACATATTATACGCTTTTCACAGATCTGTTTTGCTACAATGTATATATATATATTTTTACACATCTATAGTGTTTTAAGTTCCCCCAGTGGCTCTCTTGATGTAATATAACTATAATTTCTTACATGATCTGCTTCTTTACTATTTGTTTTCCTATCTGGTAGGATCCATTTCTTTTGTTTAATTTTGGAATGGATTCAACCAGAGGAAGTGATGGAACTTATATTTTATGAAGAACTTTTTCTCTTATTTTCTCAAATCACTAATATCAAATAAAACTTTAGAACTCATTTTCTCTGTGGTATTCAACTATGGAGTTTATCTCTCAGTCACTTGGATTCCTAAGCCTAATTGTATTATTAAATCTCTATCTAAAAGATTTCATAAAGGAGTGTTCTTGTAACATTGTTTGAATTATTTTATACACACCTTGATTTCTCTTTTTACTCTCAGGAGGGCCCCTGATGTCTCTAATCTACAGGGAATTCTATGAGAAAGAAGATTTGCCCTTCTTTTCTCAATTTAGGCCGTTCTTGCTTGAAATGCCCCCACTTGTTCACACTCATAGCATCCTGCTGTTTGAGGATTCCAATTTCCTCTGGAAATTCTCTCTGCCTTTTCCTCTTTCTTGATTTTTATGGATCACATTTTGATCCATTCACTTCCTTACTACCTCATCTAAAGTGGTCATCATTAATTTAGCTATTATTATTATTAATATTATTATTATTATTATTACTGTTTTTGCTTCCCCCCTCTCTTCTTATAAACACTTTCTGTACTTTTATCAATAGATCTTCTATGGATTTCTCATTCCATGATTCTATTTTCTACAATTTCTTTTATATATTTAGCTCTTTTAGTTACACAATTTATCTTTAAGAGACCTTCTGTAACCAGATTATCAACAGATAATCCTGAGTACTGCCTCATTCTTTCCTTCAGCCTTTGCAGAAACACCGAAGGAACTTCCTCTTTTTCTTGGAAGACCCCAAAAGCTTTTGTAAAATTCTGATTTTTAGAAGCAGCCTTTCTTATTCTTTTGATTAATAATCCCCTGAGGTCTGCCATGTGAGTCCTGTGTGCTGGGTCATTATTATCCCAGTTAGGACCCACATTGGGAAATTTCTGGTCTGCAGGAGTCACTAGTGGTCCTGGTGGATGTTCAATTTCTCATATTTTCATGGCTGTTGTTTGAATTAAACCTCTTCCTTCTCCAGTAAAGAGAATACTTAGGATTGACATTAATTCAGCCCAAGTGAAGAGGTTAGGACCCAAGAATTGGTCCACTTGTTCTGCTAATCCTTCTAGATCACTGAGTAAGGTTTTCATCTCCTTTTTTTTTTTTTTTTTAAACTCCTAACCTCTGCACTGGTTAGGGGACTGCTCACATAACTTGTATTATTATTATTACCTATAAGGGCCTCTTTTAGAGGGTATAGGTGTTGGCTTGGTTTCAACAGTGGATTTTACTTTGGTTCTTTCTGACTCTTTTTGAAAGTGCCTATGAGATTCACTATCTGTGGCTTCCATGGTTCTTATCTCAGGATGTGCTGGAGCACTTGCTTGTCGCTCCTGGGGTGGAACATTTACTGCTCCCTGATGTGGTAATGGGGCATAGGGTGGGATTAGGTTATCTAAAGGCTCCCACTTTTTCAATGGCCTCACTATCTGTATGTTGTTTTGTGTCCTTATTTTCAGCTTTAGTTTTTAAGGACATCAGCTGTGTGAAATTCCCCTTCCAACAAGCAGCATATTCAGATTCTTCTTGGGAGAAGGGGATCTTTCTATTGACATAGATATTTAAATCTTGACATAACCATGCTTCATCTGCACCAAATTTTGGGCCAGAATATTGCAGGTGGTTTAATATTTTGCTTTGGCTATTCAACACAACAATACTGTATCATTTTTCTTTTATCTTTATTTCTTGTACAAGTTAAATTATTCTAATATTTCAACATTCTTCCCAACGGACTATCTGGAGGAATGTTAGGGGAAAATACCTAACCAGGTTTTATATTTCCCTCCCTGGCCTCAGGATGTAACTCCATCTTGGCCTTCCCTTTAGATGTTTTGTTTCCTATATTGCACAGGTCTTAGAAGCTGTGTTATTTCCCTTCCCTCTGTCAACCAACCGGTCACTTCGTCCGTCTCCAGCCATTTTCCTCGCGGATAAATGGAAACGTGAATAGGGACTCCCACTCGCCTCGTGTGTTTTTCAACACGTCTCATACACACACACACAGACTTCTTCACTTGCAATCTCCCTCATCCACCAAGGTAATACTTAATATCCGATTTTCTTACCTTGGTCTTGTATACAAGAGTCGCCTGGATGAGCCGCGGTGTGCCCTGTTGTTTTTTACAATCCCCAGCAACAAAGAAATTGCTCTCACCAAGTCCAGGGCCTCAGGAACGTTTTGCCAGTCCGCCCCTGGTTGCAGTGGCCTTCAAGGAGACTGCTGAAATCAGCAGAGGCGCCTTCCTCGTTGTTGGCCACCAGCAGTCAGTAGCTGTGATGGCTTAGGTTTCCCGGCCAATGCACCATCCGTTAGAAATGCCCATTCTGTTTCAGAAAAGGAAAATACAATCTGGACAGTTGAAGACAAATTTCTTTATTGCAAAAACAGCCTTTTGCAAAAGGGGTGTGGCTATGCAAGCTTGGCACACACCGAAAATCATAAATCACACACCATTTATTCCCTGTTCCCGGCCGGAAAAGGTTCCTCCTATAACAAGTTACAGCCTATCCGATACGCCTGATTATAATACTAAAATCCCCGCCTTTGTTCATCCTCCCCTCTCCTCCACACTTTTACACCCACACATATCATCTGTTTCCTCTATAATTGCAAGCAATCTTAGCAGAGCTTGACCTGCTGTCATGGTCTAGTTATTTCTACCTGTGTTCCCTACGATCACACATCCGCTTCCAACCACAGACACCTGTGTTTCCTACTTGCATTAGCTAAGTTCCATCTCATGACAAAACAGCCCCCATGATGTCTCCTGCCTTTCTTCACGCTTCAAAGGTCACAGACACCTGACAATTCTGCTCCACTGTATGTTCCTATCTTTAGCTTATGCTCTTCTGCCCCTTTTCTGACTACTGTGCATTTGGCATCTTATGTGCCTCCTAAATTAAAATTGCGTTAGCTTATTAATTATTGGATTAAATATATGTGCCTAGGCTTTATATGTGCCTACTGGATTATATATATAATTGCTTAGCCCTGTACGTTACCTGATGGAAAAGCAACATATCCCACAATAAGAATCCACACATGGAAAATTTGTTTAGAACAAATTTTAGAACAAATTATGATGAATGATGAGAAAATTGCACCATACAGGATACTTTCACATTTACCTCTCTGAAGTGGTGGAACCCTAGAAGAAGCCAACAAGGACTGCAATCAAATAAAGAGAGGAAGTGTATGGAAATGTATGGAGTTTCTTTCTTTTTTTTTTTTTTTTTAGCACATTCCACCCCATTGAAAGAAATGGTGCTGAATAACCAAGTCATCATAATAAAGTTATGCTGATTTAGAGCTATCTGATAGCTGATTAAGCTAAGCAAATAAGTCATTCAAGACGTCTACGTTGCATGAGAAATTTATAATTGTAAGTAGAACCTCTTGGAAGATGGGAGGAGCTATGCCCATTATTAGAAAAATAGGTATCATGACATAAAATTGATTCAATCACAGAAGCAACCATTAGAACCATCTGTGATCTTCCATTTCAGATGTACTTCTTTCTACAGCCCATAGGTCAATTGTGGAATTCACTACTACAAGATGTGGTGATAGCCACCAATTTAGATGGCTTTAATAAGAGTTTAGACAATCTCATGGAGCATAAGGCTTTGATTGCTACTGGTCATGACAGCTAATTTTTATATGCCAACTCACCAGTCTTCAAGAATTTAAAAGAGCTATAAAGACTGATCTCTTCCGGCAGGCCTACCCAGATGAATTTTAAGTGTTTTATTGGTGTTTTAATGATGTATTGGTTTATGTGCTTTTAATCAGTTTGTGTATTTTATGCTTGATGTTGTTCCCCGCCTTGATCCAGAGGGAGAGGTGGGTAATAAATAAATTATTATTATTATTATTATTATTATTATTATTATCATCATCTCCAGGAACAGAGGAAGCATGTCTCAATACCAGTCACTGAGGAACACCAGGGAAAGGCTATTACCCTCATGTTCTGTTTGGGGGCTTTCCCTAGACACCTGGCTGGCCTCTATAGAAAACAGCATGTTTGGATAGTCTTTTGGTCTGATCCTTTGTTAGGATAGGGCTTTGGTCCAATCCATTCTTAAGTTCTGATGTTAAAATTAAACATAAAAAAATGCAAAATCTTTTGAAATCTGAAGTGTCGACGAGCTCTTAGTCACTGGTCCCATGTCTCAGAGAATTTCATATACACCGGTGCTGCTAGGGCTGAACCACTGGGTGGCGGTCCTGGGTCCCGCAGCTCAGAGGGCCCACAAATGCAGTCTTTCCCTCACCCGCGTTCACTGATTCGGCCTCCATTCTGCTCCCCCCTCACCACTGGTGCTCCATTCTCTCTGTCCTCTGCCCCAGTGCTCTTTTCGTTCTCCCTGCCCCATTTGCTCACTCTCTCCCCAGGCAGCGGAACATTTTCTTGTCTTTCTTTCTTTCTTTCTTTCTTTGAACTTTTAGAATGGGTCAGGCATGCTGCAGAGGAAGCTGTAGTCGCACCTGGCATCTTTCTTTTCCCAAATGCTCTCTAGGCTGCCCCATGTGGTCCCAGAGAAACACTGTGGAAATAGACAAGCTGAGTGCCCCTACAGCTTTGCTCTGCAGTGCACCCAAACTCTTCTGAAAGTAGGGATGTATGAGAAACTCATTTCAGTTTGGTTTTGATCAAGATTTTACCCAGATCGCATCCTCCAGACCAAACACAGACTCAGACATGTTTCTGAGCTTGCAATGTGTTCGTGGACCTCCTCCCAGCAAAAACAAAAAAGTGTTCGAAAGTATGCACACACATTTTTTTAAAAATGCATACATTTCAAAATGTGTACAATTGATGTGTACATTTGAAAAAAAATGCATGGAAATACGCATGGATCTTCATGTGAAAACAAAAACAAAAACTAAGTTCGCAATCTGATATAGACTTGAGTCTTCAAGTTTTAAGATGGAATTCGGAGAACTTAGGTGAGCTCACGTTTTGCTGATTCACATGTACCTATCTGAAAGTTAACAAAGACGGGAGAGAGTAGAAAGTACTGCTGAGTGGTAAGCAGTGCTTGTGGGGGAGAGTGAGGACCAGGGTGGTGGGAACAGAAAGAGCAGGAAGGGGGGGGAGAGAGAGAGAGAGAGAGAATACATTGTGCATGGGGCAGAGGACAGCAAAGTCAGAGGAAGCACCACCCAAGAATTTGTTTGATGGGTCCAGAACCACTGGTCATGTGATACATGGTAGCTTCCTGTGTCTGGATCCAATCATGCTCCAGCTACATGCCATGGGCAAACTGTCAGATTCAGACAAGGAGACCTGGGACAATTCCCCCCGGTAACCTTTTAAGGTTATTAAGAAGATTGTAGGTTGTTGTTTTTAGTCCCCCCCTTCCCATTTTGTGAGCTGCCCTGAAACTATCCTGCACTGAAGGGCAGGATATAAATTTATTCATTAAACAAAAAACCTACGGTTTACAAAAACAATGTTAAGGCTCTACAGTTTCCAACCAAGCACCAAAAAGCAGGGAAATTGGGAGTTAAGGCTCACAAGCCTTAATGCCACATCCTCCCTAAGGAGGCAGAAAGTGCAAGTGAAATTCTCATTCTCCCAAAGCAGATAAACCATGAGGACAGGGTGGAGAATATGATATGCAGAGGTGACTGTGGGGTTGTGGAAAACTGTTCACGAACAACTTAGGGCCACCTACTTCTCTTTTTTTGTTTAGAGCAGCCCTTCCCCAACCTGGTGCCCTCCAAAGGTGTTGGACTACAACTCCCATCATTGCAAGTCAGTATGTCCCATGGTCAGGAATGCTGGGACTTGTCATCTCAAAAATCTAGATATGCAATTTGATCTGCAGAGGTGACTATGGGGTTGTGGGAAATGATGATGAACAACTTAGGACCAGCTACTTCTCATTTCTTAGAGCATCTCCTTATGTTGAGAGTTGCAACCCAACACATCTGACAGGCACCAGGTTGGGGAATGTTGTTCAAGAACAAGGGAAGGCAGAATGTAGATCTTCAGATGTTTTGGAATTCAACTTGTAAAAGCCCCTATCAGCATGGGCAGTTATCAGGAATGCCGCGAGTTGATGTCCAAATCATCAGGATAGATCTATTTTGTGCCCACATCTGTACTAAAGTATGATGTTTTCCAGCATTAAGATATGTGATCAATCAAGGAACTACAAAAGAGCTGCATCACTTTAAATAAACTGTCAAAACCAAATGAAACAACAATGAATGAATCTTGAACACCTAATCCAGATAGCCCTTCAGACATGATTAGTTTTCAACACATGGCATAGGATGTCTGTTTCTTGAATATCAGATAAAGGATTTCTCTTACTTGTTCAGCAGTGTGAGATCAAAGGCAGAGCTACCACCTAATACTTTCATGCGTAAGTATTATTTTAAAATTAAGTATGAATTGATTTTTGTCTTCCCCATAACACATAACATGGGAGTTACAGTGCAACACATCTGGGGAGCACCAGGCTGGAGAAGGTTGACTCCTATACATGTCTTCTCAGAAGCCAGTGCCACTGAATTCACTAGGGCTTATTCCCAAGAGGTATAGGATTGCAAACTAATCTCATCTGAAAGGTGTTCAAGACAGCCAAACTAAACCTCTTCTGCTCCGCTGTTGCTTTGATGAGATGATGCGTTGTGCAGGGATTGTGGGGAGTGAACAGTATATTTTTTATAAATACATTTTAAGAAAAAAAATATTGGTTCTTTGAAAGGCAGGATATTGACCAAAAGTTGGAAGTGCCTGGCACATGCTCTGGTTCTAGATCTGTAACGAATAGTGCCCCTTTTGTTATCAAGAGTGCTGCTATATGTGAGATGTGTGTGAGAGAAAAGTATTGGGCAGACCCTGTATTTGGTAAGGGTATGGAACAGCATTCCCCATCTTGCTGCCCTCCAGGTGTTTGAGATGACAAGTCCCAGCATTCCTGACCATGGGACATACTGACTTGCAATGATGGGAGTTGTAGTCCAACACCTTTGGAGGGCACCAGGTTGGGGAAGGGCTGCTCTAAACAAAAAAAAAGAAGTAGGTGGCCCTAAGTTGTTTGTGATCAGTTTTCCACAACCCCACAGTCACCTCTGCATATCATATTCTCCACCCTGTCCTCATGGTTTATCTGCTTTGGGAGAATGAGAATTTCACTTGCACTTTCTGCCTCCTTAGGGAGGATGTGGCGTTAAGGCTTGTGAGCCTTAACTCCCAATTTCCCTGCTATTTGGTGCTTGGTTGGAAACTGTAGAGCCTTAACATTGTTTTTGTAAACCGTAGGTTTTTTGTTTAATGAATTTCATGGCTTTGTGTAACGGATGACTGGATATTATACAGTTGACAACCAAGCCAGCGCCAGCCAGGATGTTATACCATCTTGACATCCAATATAAAATCAAAGCTAGTGTTATGTGTTGAACTCACTTTTAACATTAATAAATCAACCAAAATGCTTGCATCTCCCTCATTTTTAAAGATAAAGAGATGAAACCTGGCATCATGGTAGTTCTTAAGTAGGGATATAGCTATGCCAAGTATGAAGCAGATCTGTTCATGCCTTGATTTTTAGGAATGTTTTAAACTTCAATTTAATTTTTTAAATTAACTAAAATGCTTACAATTCCATCATTTTTAAAGATAAAGGGATGAGACTTGACAGCATGGTAGCTCTTAAGTAGGGATTGAGCCATGCCCCAAATCTCTTTGGGGTCCAGGACCTTGAGTAGTACAAGTTTTAAAAATGAAATTAAAGATAAAGAGATGAAACTTGGCACCATGGTAGCTCTGAAGTAGGGATCTAGCCATGCCAAGTTGGAAGCAGATCCGTTCATCCCTTGCTTTTTAGAAATGTTTAAAACTTCAATTTAATTTTTTAAATTAACTAAAATGCTTACAATTCCATCATTTTTAAAGATAAAGGGATGAGACTTGACAGCATGGTAGCTCTTAAGTAGGGATTGAGCCATGCCAAGTTGGAAGCAGATCTGTTTATGCCTTGAGTTTTAGGATTTTTTTTTTAACTTCAAACCCAATACTCCTCTTTGGGGTCTAGGGCCTTGAGCAGTACATTTTTAAAAAAAGAAAGTAAAGATGAAGAGATGAAACTTGGCACCATGGTACCTCTTAAGTAAGGCTTTAGCCATGCCAAGTTGAAAGCAGATTGGTTCATGCCTTGAATTTTAGAAAAAATTTTTAAGTCAAACTTTTTTAAAAATATCCTAAAAATTAAGGCACAAACCGATCTGCTTCCAACTTGGCATGGCTCAATTCTAGGGTGACCATTAGGGTGTGGCATAGTGGCTAAAGTGTTGGACTGGGAGCTGGGAGATCTGGGTTCTACTCCCCACTTAGCCATGGAAACCCATTGGGTGACTTTGGGCCAGTTGCAGACTCTCAGCCCAACCCACCTCACAGGGTTGCTGTTGTGAGGATAAAATGGAGAGGAGGAGGATTATGTATGCCACCTTGGGTTTCTTGGCAGAAAAAAAGGTGTGATATAAATGCAATAATATTTTTTTAAAAAACTGTCATGATTTCCCCAGTTTTCTCCTGGTTTTTGTTCTATCCTCGGTGTCAGGGGGGATTTTATGCAATAGTCTATAATGACCTGGAATTACACACTTTCCCTTTTAAGGCCACCACTAGCATGGCAGGGGGGAATGACATGCTTTCTGGAGGTGTGTCATTCTCTCCCACTGCTCCAATCAAGGTCTTAAAAGGGAAAAACGTTTCATTCCCAGACATTATAGAAAAAGGCCTGATTGGAGCAGTGGGGTGGGGGTGAGAATGATGTGCTTTCCCCCTCTCCGCTCCAATTGGGGACTTTAAGGTGGCCCCAGAAAGCCATTTTCCTGCCACCCACTAGGTGTCCTCTTTTTTGGTTTCCCAAATATGGTCACCCTACTCAGTTCTTGCACAGGCTGCATTTCCATCCCTAGATATTTACTCAGAAGTAAGACCCATTGAATTTCCTTGGTTCTTGAAAAGCAACACACTTGCTTTTAGATTTGCCAGTCTCAGCATTCTATGTGTGCTATGAATGCCTGCTCTGTCTGTCCCTATAGTTTCCTGCAAGGTCCAGCCAGGGGAAGCCAGTAAATTAAACCCAGGGGTGGAGGGTGGGATTCCCTCAGAAAGGTTGGTGAAACATTTTCGATTTCATGGCTGTTAGAATGTCCCCCCCCCCCCAATTATCACTTTAACATGGTGGAATGTGTTTTTTACTGACAGCCCTTAACAATGGAGGCACGGCTGTGCCTCCATTAATAAATAAGCAAATCAATGAATCATTAGCTAGTGGAGTGGGAAAGCAATGTATACTGCACTGATTTCCTTGGGAAAATCACAGGATAAATATGTAAGAAAACAATCAAAATAGGGGAAAAAAAGAACTGCTAATAACAGGACCACATGGTATAAGGACATGATGTGTGAAAGGACACGGTGTGTGTCAGTAGGACTGGTAGGAGGCTTCTAAACACCTCTGCTTCCCCACAACAGTGGCTCTTCTGCTTGCCAGCAGGAGCTAGAGGTTGTGATCAGCAGCAGGTTGTGTAAGAAAGCTCCACCCTGCGACAGACAGCAAGATCTGGCTGCTTTGGCAGCCATTTCTAGACTGTGGTCATTTCCTCTGCGACCTGCACTTAGAGTGGTAGCTGGAACATATTGGGACTAGTAGCAGACATGTAAACACTTCTTTCTCTTCCCCAGCCCTGGATTAACCTTTAAGCAATAGAAGCACGTGTTTAGGGCACCAAGGGAAGGGGACACCACAGAGTACCGGTACCATAGCTGTAGCCATCTAATTCTAAGGAATATGTAAATATAATAAAGAACAGTTGATATTGAATATAGTTGTGTGCTCTAGCATGGGGGATGGCCTTGAAGAAAACTGAGTTTTGAATGTCTGATTTCACCTTCAGCACTTAACGAGTCTTAATGTCTTGCTGGCTAAGCAATGGAAGGGTCAAGAGGGCACCATTATTGGGCTGTGCTTAGGGCATCAGCTGGCTTTAATCAGGCCCTGCTGTTCCCCCATCAGCTCCTCTTGCATCTGCCTCAAGGCACCAGAAGCAGCGATCAACATGAGGATGCTTTGCCCCTGCCTTCCTCAAACTGTCTTCAAAACATTTTAGATGCCAATCCCTATCAGCTAGAATCCTGGAAGTCCAAAACATCTGCACCTTCACTTTGAGGGACTACCTGTACCTGCTCTTTGAGGGACTTCAACACCCTGATAGTCTGTTTTGTTGTATTTTAAGGATATTAAAAGCCATCTTGAACTTTTATTAGTAGGCAGGATATAAGTAATTCTAAATAAACAAATGTCCGTGGTACCCATTCCTGCAGAGGTGTATCTTTGGATTGGTGATGTCTGATGTGATATTGTGATTCAAACATCATTACAGCAGTGTGGGGTGATCCAGACACAGAGAAGTGGGAATTATTCCATGAACAAAGACATCACATTTGAATCAATAGTCACAAGGTGCTTTTGGATGAAGGACTCCTAGTGCTTACAGTCAAAGACATTGTGCAATGATTCTGTCTTTTCCATATATTCATTACACAAAAAACCTACAGTTTACAAAACAACGTTAAGGCTCTCCAGTTTTTAACCAAGCACCAAAAAGCAGGGAAATTGGGAGTGCAAGTGAAATTCTCATTCTCCCAAAGCAGATAAACCATGAGGACAGGAAGGAGACTATGATATGCAGAAGTGACTGTGGGGTTGTGGAAAACTGATGACAAACAACTTAGGGCCACCTACTTCTTTTTTTTTTTGTTTAAAGCAACCCTTCCCCAACCTGGTGCCCTCCAAAGGTGTTGGGCTACAATTCCCATCATTGCAAGTCAGTATGTCCAAACCTGGGGTAGCAGTTTACAAATCTGAGGTTGGATTTTATATACTTCATCAATGGCATATAACATGAGATCAAAGTTAGTGTGTGTGTGTGTGTGTGAGAGAGAGAGAGAGAGAGAAGAGGCAACGTATGGAGTTTTCTGGGCTCTTAGATTACCTGTGAGCTTTGGGGTCTGTGCATTTTGTTTTTTAGTTCCCTGTTATTCTGAGGGGATAGATGGAACCAGAAGCCAGCATAAGTCTGCCAGATGTCCAAAACCTCCACAAGGGAAGCTATGATATTTGTCTACTGCATAAACGTGATGGGCTTTAATTAAAGAGAGATTCTGTATTTACTTTTGCTACCTTTGGGGCAAATATGCAGCACAGCAGAACATGTTGTGCAATGTATGGAGAGAACAGTGCATGGGAGATTAAACTCAGAAGAACAAGTGGAGCATTCAGTTTGAAAATGATATGTGGGTCATCTGAATAAGGTTGCCAGGATGCTCCCCAGTGACAAGCTCTTTACAGTTTAAACTGCTGATGAAGCAGCAGCAATATTTTCCTTCCAGTTCCACCTTTAGCATACCCCACCCTTACTTGCACGCCTGAAGTCATGCTATAGCAGATGAGGGAGGTGAGCAGATGAAAGGGCAGGGGAGGAATAAATGGGAGTTGCTGCTTTGCCCTCAGTGGCCACTGGCTACCCAAGGACTGAGGGTTGTGAAATACCACACTGCTTTGGGATGCAAGTTCAGGATGCAATATTGTTTGGAGGCTGTTTAGTCATGACACTGGGTTGTTGGCTTGGGGTTTTTTTTGCTAAAAGGAAAAATCAAGGAAAACATCTGAAAATTTCAGGAAAAACCATGTAATTGTTTTTGGTTTGGAAGAGACAGGCATTGAGTTGCCAGCTTACCAGAACACTTGGCCAGGTCTTGTGCCTTTAACAGCTATATGATCTGCAGAAAAAAAGCAAATGGAGCTTTTCACAGAATGGAGATAAATATTAGTGGGTTGGTTGGTTATAGGACCAAGTAGACTCACTGCACTTTCCTTCACTAATGCCCCTGGCAGCCATGCCTCCTGCCATATGATCTGTGTGAAAAAGGGCCTTACACACATACTGTTGTATGTGCACTGAGTTCCTGTAAGTATGGGGAGTTCAGTCCTTATCCGCCCAGGCTCAACCTTATGCAGAAGAGTTCTATGCACATAATAAATGCATGAGTATGTCTCCTTCTCATGCCTATCAAACATGTGCACATTTAATGCAGGATGGAACAGTTGCTGCCCTGCATGTGGCCTTGTTTATTTATTTACTAGGTTTGTATACCAGTCAATGCCCTTGGGGTGGTTTACAATCCTAAAACCAAGTAACAACAACCAAGTATAACAACCAAGTATAATAATACACCAGACATCCCCCCAATATGGGAAGAGTGTTCTGAACACTTCTGCTCTTACCAGCTATTGTTTATACATGAAGTTGCTGTTAAAGGCACAGATAAAGCCTTCCAATGAAAGGACCAGCAGGTTGAGAAGTTGCAATCTTAAGATCATCTCTACATTAAGGAAAAAACCCACACCCTTACCAGGCTTTCTTCTTCTGGGGTGCTTCTGTGTTTACTACAGATTCTTGAGATGGCAACTAATGGCAACATGTGATTTGTAATTGAAAACTTCCCCTCTCCATAAAGTTCAATGAAACTTTGCCATCTAGTGGCTGTATTATAGCACAACACCAACTTTACACACTGGGGATATCCCATGCTATTCCCCTGTAATGTTAAATAGTGCATTATCACTGATCTTTTTAAAAGCCATGGTGAAGGCATGAGAGACATCCTGGAGGTGACAGCATCAAGGAAAGGACCCGCAAACTTCCATGAGCGGCCATCATGAATGTGCAATAAATTGCTCATGTAGACAAGCTCTTAAACAGAACACAGCTTCTCTGAAAATGAGAAGGCTTCCAACAACTTTTATCCCACCCTCTAAAAGAGAATTTCTTCAGTGTTAGGAACTCAGAGTAAAACTAGAGATGGGCAAATCTGTCAATTTCACTTTCTTCTACATTGTAATTCTTTAAATCTCAGGATCTTTCTCCCCAGAATATGAAATATGTTGCAAATTTGGGTAAATTCACACTAAAAACAATCTGAAACAAAATTCTCACCCATCTACACCAGCCAAATTCAATACATTTAGCTATTCTCAGCATGGAGAGGATCATGATACACCTACCTGGTTTATATAGCTGTTAAAGATGAGGAGCCTTCCAGAAAAAAGAGGTGGCTACCTTAATTAAGCAGTAACATGATTGAACACACAGGAATTCAAAGCCAGACTTTTAAGAGCTAAGCCAACACTCAAGTGTTGAGCCTGGACAGAGGAATCTGCAAGTTTTGGTTTCTCCTATATGCATTTTTTGAAATGTTCTTTTTGTCCCCAAAATGGAGAACTTTGCAAAATTTGGTAAATTCTTATCAAAGCTGAACTGAACATCCAACCCTAAGTAAAATGAAAATAATGTCCAAGTTCAACATATGAAACAAGAAAGTGCAATATAACAATGATTTCTGCATGCTGCAATTAAACTTTTCCTATGCCAAAAATATTTGGGCCATTTGATGGGCTGATACGCGATTTTTTTTTTAATACCACTATTAAAGAGAGTGGGTCCTCCTATGTCTCTGGTCACCATAGCTTGAAGAAATGTAGATTTGCTTCCTTCTCTAAACAACAGAGTGGAATTGTTCCCTAGTGCACATCTATACTACAAATCTATATTAGTTTGATACTAGTTTATAGGCTATGGCTGTCTGCTAAGGCTAGGAATAGACACACGGCACTTGGAGTATCTATGCTCTGGGCTATTTGAATTGAGACACGTTATTACAAGGATTTTCTGCTGTTCCTTGAAAAGTGCAGAATTTTATCACAGTCAGATTCCTGGGCTTCCTACATTATAATAAACAAGTTGCTTCAAGGCACTAATCTTTTTCCAATGTGGGTTTTTTTTTGCACCTGATGAGCTGCCTGGGACACATTCATTTCATGCATGCCCATACATGCGCAAACACCTGCACATTACAAGGGCTTTGCCTTCACTCTTTCTGGCTGACTAATGGTGAGGATACATGATCAAAGCTAATAGGAGTCAAATGAAGAAAACTAGCTAAGTGAAACCTTGTAAATTGGTTCCTGCATTATTGCCATCTCTCCTAATACTTAGTGCCAAGGATTTTCATTCTTGTCTAGCCAGGGCTAAAAGGGAAAGGATTAGAAAGTAAATAACTCCCACACCTGCAATAGGGGAGAAGTCAGCTGTTTCCCTGGCCCGTTTATTAGCAGGACTGAAATGCAAATCCATATCACAGAACGTTTCACTCCCCACCCACCCCTCTTTCATATAGACACAGACATTACAAGTGATATTTCTAACCTGAAGTGGAATGGAGGAACGGAGGAGTAGATACTGCACTCCCATCTCTGTCTTTCCTGCCTGGATGCCTATTTATCTTTTGTTGCTACTGATGAGCATGCAGGATTCAGGGCGAGAAAGTCCTTCTTAATTTCACTGAGGATCTTGTTAGGACAGATTCAGTCAAAGTATTAGGCAGATCTCCATAAGGAGGCACATTGAGCTGCCTTGTGAGCTTCTCCTTGATCCTTCACAGCAAGCTTGGACAAGAGCAGATTTTGGCACATACCTCTGTCTTGGCTCACTTATCAGCTTGGGAGGTGAGGAGTTGGTAAATCATATAAAAATCTAGAATGAATTTCTTGCCCATCCCTATGATTGTCCCAGGATACCCCAAATCTAACATGGAGAAATCTATCCATATACAGCGGTATGTGCATAAAGCCCCATCTCATGCATATCAAATGTGTGGCCTGTGTGCTTGGAAGCAGGAGGATGCAGCTGCTGGACTTTACCCTGCTCTCCCCTCAATGTGAGAAGGATGTTTGCATGTATCTCCTAATTGGGCCAGAAGAAGTAATGCAGAATCCCTCCCTGTCCAATCCATGCCAGTCAGCAGACTCTTTGCTTCATTCTTGCATTAATTATGGGATCAATCCTCCATGTTTCTCACTTCCTATTCCAAAATCCCTCCTCTGGTAGCCTTAACACAGGGGTGCAGAGCTTTAGGCCGAGGGGGGAAAAAATAAATTCAGCCCTCTGGGGGTCCCCACCATCCCTTGGCCCCTGTGCCTTTTCCCTGACCAGCTGGTGTTTTGCCAGCTGTTGTGCAGTTTTGGTTGAAAAACCTCTCCTAAGGCTTACCTACTACATATGCTCGTATGTTTGGTATTTTGGCCTCATTGGAATGTGGCCCCTGATAACTTCTCCAAAATGGAATCCAGTCTTTGGGCTAAAAGAGGTTTTGCACTGTGCGCTTAAAGCTTCAGAATCCTGGCATTTTCCTTTGTCCTTTGATCTGCTTGAACTCAACCTGAGAAGAAAAACAAATGTTACCACACCTGGCATCTTAGCTTTCTTTTACAGCCCACTATTAAGAAGCACAGCGTAAAAGGTACAGGCAAGACATAGCACCATTGCTTTGTAGCTTGTGAGGTCGCAATGCTTTAAATTCCTGCATCAACTATTGGGCAATAAATAAATAAATAAATGCATCTGACCATTAAGACAACATTCATGTACATTCAGTAGGGCATCCTAATCTCAGTTATTGGGCTCTCTCTTTCTATCTCTTTTTCATGGCAAACCTGCTGTAACCTCATCTATAAGATGTACCTCATCTATGAAATGCACCACTCACAGATGTTTGATCAAGCTATTTTCAGTGGCTGAGGGCTGCTTTACATATTACAATTTTCTTTCATGGAAAATACTTCCACTTGGAAAAAAAATGTGGAAAATGTATTTATTAGCAGTTACTAAGATTTATATCCTGCCGTGCAAGCATATTAACAAGATAGCTTAAAAGCACCAGGAAGTAACTGATAAATCAAAACCATCTGTAGATTATCACATGTGGCTATGGCACACATGTACATTTTATTCCTTCCTTTTATACATGTGTTTTGCCAAAAGGCAGTGGTTCTGTTTTGGGATTCAGAGGCAATAAGCACACCAGTGGGTGAAGGCAAAAAGAAGTTTATTATGCAAGAACAGGCTAATAAAGCAATAAAGTAAAACAATGCTGAATAATTGTGGCAGCAATAAAATATGATAAAGCAAGCTCATAATGCTTACATCTCTCGGCTGCTGGGAGTCTTTTACAGCAGTGAATGCAACCTCGAGAATCGGCTTGGGTTTTACATAGCACTTTCATGACCAGTCTGTGTTGAGACTCTGGCTTTTAAACCTGTCTTTGAGATCTATATAGTACTGAACTCATGCCTAGTGGGCTATCTCCCCACCAGCTTCAAGAATGTTCATCCAGTCTACAAACTGGAAAAGAACTAGCCCCAGTGATTGCCAAGCAGCCAGGCCTGATAATGGTACAGGGCTGCAACAAATCTTGAATTTCTAGCTAAAAGTATTTTTATTTATTTATTTATTTTATTACATTTTTATACTGCCCAATAGTCAAGGCTTTCTGGGCAGTTCACAATTAAAACCATAAAATACAACAAGTCGATTTTTTTAAAAAAAGTGTAAAAGTTTTTTTTTTAAAAAAATACCATATAAAATCAAAATAAGTTACAGCCCAGGGAAAGCCTGTATGAAAAAATATGTTTTCAGGAGGTGTTTAAAGGATGGTACATTTTCTGCCTCCCGAACCGCACGAGGGAGGGTTTTCCAGAGTGTGGGTGGTGCTACTGAGAAGGCCCACCGTCGTTGCAGGGGCCCTGCCTTCTTTTGTATATGGTCACTCTAGTATAGTGCCTGCAACTTTAACTGTTGTGATGAAGAGGGAATATCACCAGGAACTAATTGCATACAAATGACTCTGGCTGAAATTCTCTTTTCTCTACAACTGTTAAAGTTACATGAGCCCTGACTTGGATTTTATCTGGTCACCCTATCTATCACATTTCCACTACAACATGCTGGAGAATCACTACTCAGCCTTCGGCAATGACCATACTGGGAGCTGCAGTCCAACACATCTGGCGGGCACCATTAGCTGCTGCTTGCCAGTGTGATCTGTATGGTAAATTCATGCTCCCCTCCCCTACACAGAGAGCTGCTTTTTTCTGTAAGAAAAGTGCAATGTATAAAGTAAGAAACAGCCAATTTAATGGGAGTAAATGAGAATTAATGCCTATATATTGAAAGATGAATTGTTTTATTACAACTCCCGTAGTCATATTTTCCTCCTTGTCATACGGCTGATGGTTAACTTCTATTAACATTACAGCCAAACTATAAGCGATATGAAGTACATGGTTTAAAGGTGCATATACCATTTGTGTGTGTGTCCTCTAAATATCATCCACTGGAATCCCTGATCAGGACTGGGTCCTTGGGACAGGATAAGAGAGGCTTAACCTGTTCCTCCTGCATTGTGCTTCAGGTGAAAATGGCATATAATGTAGGGTGACTATATGGAAAGGAGAACAGGGTTCCTGTATCTTTAACAGTTGTATTGAAAGGGGAATTTCAGCAGATGTTACTTGTATGCATGCAGCACCTGGTGAAATTCCCTCTTCATCACAACAGTTAAAGCTGCTGAAGTCATGCCCTCTTTTGTATCTGGTCATTCTAGTATAGCTTCTGCAGCTTAAACTGTAGGGGATACAAAAAGGTCATGGCCTGAAGGAAACAGGAGAGAAAATTGAGGGCAAAGAGTGTTCACAGCTAATGGAGGAAGGGCAAGTCACAGTAAGGAAAGAAAGATGGAGGAGAAAAGACTAGTAACAGATCCAAGGGGAGTTCAGATTCAATGAATGCTTAGGTGTTCAAAATGGTAGTGGGGGGAGCTCAGAGTAGCCAGGTCTGCCTGGAGTCAACAAAAACTTGGTTAAAGATAGAAAAACCTAGCAAAGTATTAAGAGGAGGTAGAGGAAAAACATTCCAGCCAATGTTTTTGGCTAATGGACAAGTGGATGAGGTAAGAAGGGCAATGAATACAATATAACTGTCCTTAGTCTGCATGGCTTGGGGTTGTTGTAAGCAAAAGTGCCCAGCAGCAGCAACAAGGTCTGGTGGATGGGTTGGAAAGGCAGAGGATAGAAAAATTGCATCATCTTCTAAAATATCACTGGCCTGAAGCCTTGTTTTTATCCTTGGCTCTCAGTTTAATAATGAAAATTAAGACAATGGCTGTGTCTCCGCTCTTGGTGTTTCATCAGATCTTTGATTAGAATGTTAAAAGGATTAAGATGAGTCATCCAGGAGAAAGATTGACTCGGGGATTCTTTTCTATCTAGGTATTGACTAAGGGAGGAAATTACATTAATATATAAGCAGACTATATTGCCAGCTAGACTGATTCTTTGGAAGAGGCCACACCAAGGGCATGTTTAACTTTCAAATGGGGACATGGAAGGATGGAGAAGATGCGTTACAAGAGATGCATTAAAACAATTAACGTTGAAGGTGTTGCAGGCTGATGTGCAGTTTCTGAAACCGTATAATGGAGTCTTCTCATTTTTATTTTTATTATGAGATGGGAGTGAAGTTTTTCCATCCTACTGGTGCTGCAATAATGGTGGGGGTTGGTCCATTTGGCAGTGCTGGACATGATAAGGCCAAGAAGCCTTAAGCTAGTAAGCATTCATTCTCACTCAGCTCCAGCTCAATGGTGTACTAACAATGGTATGAGAATGAAAAATATACTAACTGTGAACACACCACCCAGAGGATCCAGATAGAAACATAGCATGTGCACCAATCACCATAACTCACTTTTCTTAGGACAACTCCTCTAGCAAGTATGCAGGGAGATTACCCATCACAATAGAGCAGACTTACAACTAGGTGGCAGATGTTGCTTAGCCTGCTCCCTCATCTCTCCATCCAGTAATTATTAATGAGTGTAGCAGGGAAAGAGAACTGCAGCCTTCCCCTATATGACTTCATCAGCTCTGTAGCTGTATTCCAGAGATGGACAACTTGTGGCTGTCCAGATGTTTTGTCTACAACTCCTATGATCCCTCGCCATTGGATATGCTGGCTAAGGTTCATGGAAGTTGCAGGCCAATGCACAGGAGAGCCACAGCTTGTCCACCTCTGCTGTAGTCCAATGGGTAGGAATGCTGCTACAGAAGACTGCAGTGCAACTCAGTGGTTCACCTGGAGAACATCAAAATGAATGAAAATATGAAAAATGGCTTTCTTTGCTTCATTTTCACATTAACAGAGATAGAAGGAGGGGCATGAAGGTTACAAGCCCCAGTGCAATACCTTTTTGAAATCAGTTTTCAGGACACTAAATTTTGGAATATGGCCCCTTTGAATTTCCAAAATGGGCTCCCCTTCCTCCCCCCCCCCATCTCAACCATAGTTATTCATGTGAAGCAACTGGCTGTAGTGATTACTGAAGGACAACTGAATGGTGCACGGTGGTATCTGAAGCTTTATTACACCACAAAATAGATTGGTAGGAAGAACATCTATGAGACAGAAATGAGTAAACAAGCCATTGCTGATTGCTAATCAAAATGCTAGTTTGACAGAATGTGTTTCTATTTAGTCATCTAGTCAGTTTTATAGTAGAAAAGATTCATTTTTTAAAACCCTTAAGGATTGCTTGGGGGAGGAGCCCATGCCATTACATATAGAGAGTTCTCAAAGGCTAAATGGCACTGATACATTGCATGAACATCTATAAGAATGTTAAAAAAAATCAAGCAGTTATTTAGGAATTAGGGGATCGGTTAGAATTGAAAATGTTGCAAACACCAAATGTTTTCCTTCCATTAGATTCTGAGTTTATTCCATAAAACCCGAGGCGTTTGTAGCTCTAGTAGTTCAACAATGAATTGGCTAAGGGGTTTGATCACGCATTTATTCATTGCCTACAATAGTGTTTGAGGAGTGGGTCTGCCAGGAGAAATTTGGATGAATCTGCTTTTGTTTTCTACTAGCTGCAGTTTGTTATGTCCAAACCAGGAATTATGGTTAGTGTTCATTGAAACAAACCAGAATCACTACTGTTTGAAGTTTCAGTAAACTATAGTTAACACTAATGACAGTTTGTCCATATTTGGCCACAATGGCAAACTGAGGCTAGTGGAGAACAGAAGCAAATGCTCTGATTTCCCCAGGTTGCACCTAAGGTGGAGAAGAGAGGAGCAAGTGCCTGAGGGTCAAACATGTAATGCTAAACTATGGGTCTGAAATTATATATATATATATATATATATACACACACACACACACACACACACACACACCAAGTGGCCATATATTTGCATTTTATTACATTAGGTATGCAGTATAATTTATTTGCATTTTATTACATTGTTTATTACATTTACATTTGTTTAACACTGTTTAATCTCGTAAGTGCTCAAAATGTATTCCATCAACGTTGCAACATTCCTCAAACCTGTTCAGAACACTGTGACACACAGTACGACACAAATTCCAGTCTGCATCAACATCCATAAATGCTTCCGAGATGAACTCTTTTAATTCGTTCACTGTCTGGGGATTCCTCTCAAAGACTTTATTCTTTACTAACCCCCCCCCCCCAAAAGAAGTCCATTGGTGTTAAGTTGGGTGAACGTGGCGGCCATTCAATGCTGCCACGTCATCCGATCCAATGCTGTGGGAAGGTGTTGTCAAGATAGTCCCTTACTGCAGAAGCATAATGAGGAGATGCCCCATCTTGTTGGAAGAGCAGTTCGGCGAAATTAGCCCTGGTTCTGAGTTGTGGCATTACCACGTCACATAACATGTTTAGGTAATTGTTACTATCCACAGTTGTATGGAAGAAAACCGATACTACAACACCTTAGCTGGACAGTGCACCCCACACTGTGATGCCTGGCTGGTTCAGTTGAGATGTGATAGTTAAATGAGGATTTTCATCTGCCCAATACACACAGTTATGCCTGTTCACATGGCCTGACAACTTGAAAGAAGCCTCATCTGACCAGATGATCTTATCAAGAAGGTCTGGTTCGTTAGAGATTTGGTTATGCATCATCTCAGAGAATTGCAACCGACGGTCTGGGTCGTCCTCCAGAAGACCATGTAACAGTCTTGGATGGTACGGCTTCAATTTCAATTCATGCATTAAGCGTTGCAAGGACGTTCTAGGTATGGATAGCTGCTTAGACGCACGTCGTGTGCACTTTTTCGGACCGTTCACAAATGTTAGAGCGACTCTCATCTCATTTTCCTCTGTCATAGATGTCCTAGGACATCCAGATCTCGGTGCATTAGTCACTGCACCTGTTGCTTCAAATTTAACTCTAAGACGATAAATTGTCAGACATGTAGGTGGAGGAGTGTCAGATGCTTCTTGCCACGCTGTGCGCACCTGCTCGGCATTTTCAGTCTGTTTCAGTACTGCTTTAGAATCCACTTTCTTTGTTCTTGACTCAAGTTCGCTGCCATCATTCACAATATCAGTAAAACAAAAATAACTAAAAAACTAAATAACTGTACCTACTTTTGGGCCTCACTCCCCTCACTCTCCACACCTGTCACCACCTGTCACTCTTCCCAACTGTCATTCTGACTCCACCCACACATCTTCTACTCACACATTCTCTTCTCCTCCCATCAACAATCTAAACAATGGTGTACCTACTTTTGGGCCACCCAGTATATATATATATATATATATATATATATATATATATATAGGGATGTGCACGGAGAGAAAAATCAGATTGGAATCGGATTTTTTTTTAAAAAAAATTGGATTGGGAAAAATTGGAGGTCCGCTGTATCGGATCTGATCTGATTCCGATCTGAAAATCGGACGTCCGATTTTGTATCGGATACCATTTTGAATGCATTTCTCCATAACCTAGTATTGTGTTACAAAAATGCCTATAACTTTTTCATTTTTAAAGATAGAAGGATGAAACTTAGGTAATTTATAGAAGGGTTAGGGATAGTTATCTGTTAGGCTGCCTCTACAAGAGAGGTTTAAAGCTCTTTCAAGGCGCTTAAAAAAAATTACCTCTACAAGAACGGAGCGCAAATCGGGCGTAGAGGCGCGTTAGCTCTCCGATTATGCGCATTATCGAATGCGCGTTAAATAGCGAGTTTTATTTTGCTCCGGCCGTTAAAGCGCATTTTGACTATGTGAACAAGCGCTTATGCGCATTAACTACTTGTAAAGCACATTTTGGTCATCCGTTAATGCGCTTCGCCGCCTCTCGCCGCCTCTCGTGCAGAGGGATTAGGTGTAAATGCGCTTCTGCGATTATGCGCATAATCGCCTAACCGGGCGCAAAAGCGAATCCTTGTAGAGGGGACCTTAGACATTCCAGAAAGAATGGTGCAGGCATTTTGTGGCAATGAATTTTTTAATAAAAAACCAGGAATGCCTATAACATTTTCATTTTTAAAGTTCCACACATGAAACTTTGCCACATTGCAGGTGATATGTTGGGACTCATGTGAGTGAAATTTCAGAAACATAGGTGTTTGCCTTGTGTGGCAATTAATTTTAGAAAAATGGGTAGTAGTGGGGTAAATACAGTTATGCCTTCAACTTTTTTATTTTAAGAGATACAAACAGGAAACTTGGGCACTTTACAGGTACCACTTTGCGTGATATGTGTGTGAAATTTCAGAAAGATAGGTCCAGGTATGTAGTGGCAAGGTATTTTTGAAACAATGAGGAAAGAAATGGCTATAACATTTTTATTTTAAAAGTTAGATATCTGAAAGTTGCTCACTTTGTAGATGGGTTAGGGGTAGTTATCTGTGAGAAATTTCAGAAAGATAGGTCCAGGCATTTGGTGGCTATGATTTTTTTTAGATTAAAAGTCACAAAATTTTTCCCACAGAGGCTTGAGCTGTCAATTGCACCCCCTCTCCCCCCTCCCCCTCCCTCTTTTATCTGTCAAAACCCCATGTTTTTGTAACTTTTAATCTAAAAAATTCATAGCCACCAAATGCCTGGACCTATCTTTCTGAAATTTCTCACAGATAACTACCCCTAACCCATCTACAAAGTGAGCATCTTTCAGACTTCTAACTTTTAAAATAAACAAGTTATAGGCATTTCTTTCCTCATTTTAAAAAAATACCTTGCCATTACACATTTGAAGCTATGCTTCTGAAATTTATCACACATGTGAACCAAAGTGGTGTGTCTAATGTGGAGAAATGCATGTGTACAACAGTGTGCACATTTGAAAAATGTGCACAAAAATATGTATGGATTTTTGTGCAGAAAAAAATGCTTGTACAGGACAAGCTTGGGGTAGAACTTTGATGAGAACTTTGATGGGATTGATCTTGACACGTCTGCCCATGCCTCTGAAATTTGGGATGGGCAAATTTAATTTAATTTCAAATTTAATTTAATTTCAAATTTAATTTAATTTCAATAGTGAAGCTCTCTGGGTGGTTCACAAAAATTACACACCACAATACAAGGCAGTAAAAACATAATATGAAATCTCTAACATACAAAATTGATAACAATTTAGATGTCCAAACCAGTTACAATGAAATGTGGGACCTTCAAAAAACAACCAATGTAAATACCTCATCAAAATGCCTGGGAGTCAAGAACAGTCGTAACCTGGCACTGAAAAGATGCCAGAGTTGGCGTAATGTGGAGCTCAAAGGGGAGAGCGTTCCATAATCGTATGCATGTATTTATGTTTTTTTTTATACCATCAATGCGCAAAGAACCTAACATGAAACGCAGGTCTTGGACCCAAGGAGCTTCCTGTGTACATTTCACCAGGGGGAAGAGAAAGGAAAAGGAAGGGAAGAGATAAAAGGGAGTGGCCTGGGTAATAAAGGATGAATATGAACAAATGCAACTTACATGCTGAGGCTTTGTTTCCATTGAAGTTAGCAGCTAGGGAGCCGAGCCAAACGTTTCACAAAAAAATTACGAACAAAATCTGGCACCATCCCAGTAAGACCTTTTTTTCAGTATAAAGCAGAGAATTTCCGTGAAGCGAAATACACCTCACAAAAGGGGTCTTCTGCTTTTTCTTCTTCTTTTTACAGGCCACTGCCATATTGATGGAATTGCAGGGAAGAATCTTTTGTTAGTGTCTATGACAGCACCAGATGACTTCAAATTTTAAATAAATAAAGAAATGGGGGAAATCACTTGAAAGAACAATATGAACCTGAGGTCTGAGCGGTGAATATAAATAGAAGAAAAGCAAAGCAGAAACCTGCATGAAACTTTATGTAAAAGAAAAGTTTGAAAGGTGAATCAGGTTGGGGTTTTTTTGGGGGGGGGGGACAGAATCCTCTTGAGAGTCTCAGAACATAGAAAAGGGTAGAACTGAAAACTGGTGAGGTCAAATGCCCTTCAGTTGCTGGAGAAAGGAAAGAATTGGAGACATGCTGGACAGAGCAAAGACAGAGAATGTCTGGGAAACAAAGGGAGGAAAAAGAATGTCTGAATGGGAACTGATCTGATAGATCCATAGCTTAGTGATAGGGCACATGTGATAGCCCTCCCAGGTTCAGTATCCAGTACCTCCAAGTTAGAGGGCAAATCTTAACCTAGTGTGTGGCAGCTGTAAAGAAGACAAACTCCATGTTAGGCATTGTAAGAAAAGGAATTGTGGCTAAAACTGCCAGTATCGTACTTGCCTTTATACAAATCTATAGTATGACCACACTTAGAATACTGTGTACAGTTCTGGTCACCACACCTAAAAAAAGATATTGTACAGCTGGAAAAAGTGCAGAAAAGGGCAACTAAAATGACTGTGGGCTGGAGCATCTTTCCTAGGAGAAAAGGTTACAACAGATGGGATTGTTTAGCTGGGAAAAAAGGAGGCTAAGGCTAATTATGCATAGTGAGAAACAGTCTTGGCTGGACTTTCCTTGAAGGTTAAATGTCAGAGCGTTGAGTGATCCAACTGAAACACTTGTCTTCCATTTCTCTTTCTGGCTGTGTAAGGAGTAGATTCTTTCAATTGTCCACTTTTTACAGCCGATACAACTGCCAGTGAACCAAAGACAAGCAAACCACAGGGATATGGAAATCAGCAAAACCTGTGCTTGCTGAGGCTCCCAGAGTTCCCACTTGAAGCTCAGTCCAACTCATGTCCATATCAGATTGCAAGTTTTAGTTTCTTTTTGCGTGAAAATTGCAAAGTACTTCAGTGTATATTTGTGCACATACTTGGACACCCGTTCAGAAGTATGCAATCTTCTCTCATTGATTAAATCATGTTTGTGCACACTTTTTGGAATCATGCATTTTTCATGCGTATTTTTCTAATGTATATCTTTTTCAAGCTCAGGAATGTATGAGCTCCGTGGGTTTGGCAAGTGCAGATGGTGCAAATTCTGGTAATAAATTAACTGAAACAAATTTCTCATACATCCCTATCTCACTGTCATACATTCTGCACTGAGGTCATTATGTGTTGTATGCAACATCAGCTGAAGTGTAGGCTGCTGTGCTGACAGTGAGTGGGGCTGCAGTCCAAAACCCAGTTTCCATTCAACTCAATGAGGATTTGTATAGACATGTATAGGATTGTTCTGTGATTTACTGATTGTCCATTTCATGGTTTCTGAAATAAATTCTACAGCTTTTTCCATGCTGCCTGTATGGCATTCAGTTGGAAAGATAATACTAGTCAGTCTGCTATGGAAGACAAAAAGAAGCCAGATCAAAACAGCATCAAAAGAATATGATGTAGATAATCTTCCATGCTGTAAAGGACTGATGGAAAGCAATCATTAGATTTGTCAGTTTTCATTTAAGAGATAACACCAGAGAGATGGAATTGTGACTTTCTGCACACATGTAATAACAAAATCTTCCATATCTGAGAGAGTCCAAGGTAGAAACAAAAACAAATAGTTGGGAAGAATCCAGAGGTCAATTTTGGGGTGGTGGTGAGGAGGGTGCATCTTCTCCCCACCCCTCCCTGGTACCAGTTTCATGACAACTTGCAAAACTTAACCTGTTTTCACTGAGCTGAAGAATGTGCAGGACAGATTAGGGAAACCTAGGAGATCTTTGTTCCTGGGCAGTGAGCTAGCCTATCTCTATCATTCTGGGCTTTAGCCTTCACCATAAACCAGTGTAAGAGAGAGAGGGAGGGGGAGTTGAGGTTGGTCAGTGTGCTGACTCCATGCCTATGTGCCCTGCACATAGACACTTTTCAATGAGTTTAATTCAAGCATTTCTTTAAATTCAACAATTCTTTATTGAACAATCACTTTTAAAGGAACAACAAAACATAATTTATAGTCCACAGGAAATAAGGAAATAGTCACAAATGAAGGCTAGGTCCAGAGGGAAATTATTGGTGGATGCTGAATACAAATAAAAACAGAGGATTCTCTACCAGGTCTTCTGAGCCTTGTGCTTCTTTGCTGGCTAGGGCAAAAGTAAGAAAGACTCCTGCCCAAAGGAAAGACACTACTAGTTCATTTCTGACTGCTAGGTTCCAGCTACAGCAGGCCTGGTTAGCAAATCCTTGATCTCTCCACCCACAGTATAAACATATATGTTTCTTATACTTTAAACAATACAGAGCTGGGAGGCAGTGAAGTCAAAATTTCTTCATTAACACTGTTTCTTGGGAGTTGTATGCCTATATGTGGAGCTTCTGAGAAACAACAGTATGTCAACAAGAACTTCATTCAGCCTCCCTCATACCAGTTGGCCCCCTGTACTTTCCCTCAGGTGCCTGTGCTGTTTATCAGGGATGGGGAATGCGTACTTTTATTTATTTATATATATTTATTTGATTGGTATCCCACCCTTCTATAAAAAAAAAATTTGCACCCAAGGCAGCTCACAGGCACAATTAAAAGAAAAACATAACTATTACATAATAATAACAACAGCACCCAACCCAATAGACTCAATTAGAGACCAAAGGCCTTGTTGCCTGCTGGCAGAATGAAACTGTGGCCTTTTCTACACCAGAGGGGTGTAGAGGGAGGAAGGGGTGGCAATCCCAGAAGTAGCTGCTTCTGGGATCGTTGCTCTAATACAGACCAGGAAGAGCGACAACCTGGCTTCCTCCCGGGCCGTCGCATGTCCGGGCCGGTCCGGAGAGCACTGTTGCACTAATTCACAACAGGTAAGTAAAAAAAAACAAATTGTGTGTGAAATCGGGACCCCCTCCCTCCCAGGGGGTGGCAAAACTGGTGCCTCCCCCTCCCCTGATGGGCACAGAGCTGTGCGTTGCAGCGCCATGCCCATTTCTGCTGCTGTAAGTAAGTGCGGCAGTACCCGTGACAGGCAGCCCTATCTTGCGCGGTCTCAGGAAGTTCCTGGGACCGCGGAAGAATCAGGATTTTCCAGGGATGTCTTATCCCTGGCAAATCCCGTGGCCATCCCCCCCACCCCCAGGAGATTCACAGGGACCAGCTTTGGCATCCCAGGCAAACAGCCTGGTATAGAAACGGCCTGAGAGGGGGGTAGACCTAGTCTAGGCTGACCAGATAAAATCCAGGTCAGGGCTCATGTAACTTTAACAGTTGTAGAGAAAAGGAAATTTCAGCCAGAGTCATTTGTATGCAATTAGTTCTTGGTGAAATTCCCTCTTCATCACAACAGTTAAAGGTGCAGGTACTATACTAGAGTGACCATATACAAAAGAAGGCAGAGCCCCTGCAACTTTAACTGTTGTGATGAAGAAGGAATTTCCCCAGGAACTAATTGCATACAAATGACACTGGCTGAAATTCCCTTTTCTCTACAACTGTTAAAGTTACAGGAGCCCTGACCTGGATTTTATCTGGTCAGCCTAACCTAGTCTCCCTTTGGAGGGAGTTCCACAGCCTGGGAATGGCTACTGAAAAAGGCCCTCTCTTGGATTTCCACCAAATGTACCCCTGAAGGCAGCAGTCTGAAGAACTGGGCGGGCTTGTGTGGGAGAAGTGAATCTTTCTGGTAGCCTGGTCCGAAGTCATATAGGGCTTTATAGGCCATGACCAGCAATTTGAATTCTGCTTGGAAACAGATTGATAGCTAGTGAAGCTGTTGTAACAAAGGAGCCACATATTTCAACAGTCTGGGCGCAGTGTTCTGGACCAGCTGAAGTTTCTGAACAGTGTTCAAAGGCAGCCCCACAAAGACCACATTAAGTAGTCCAAATGTGATGTAACTAAGGCATGTGTGACCGTGACCAGACATCTCTTGGAATAGGTGTAGTTGGCACACAACCCTCAGCTAAGCAAACACACTCCTGGCCACTGCTGAGACCAGGGCATCCAGGATCAAGGCCGAGTCCAAGAGCACATCTGAACTGCAAGCCTGAGTCCTCAGGGGGAGTGTAACTCCATCCAGCACAGCTTGAATCCTTATTCCCCAATCTGCCTTTCAACTGTCCAAAAGATCATCTGTCTTGTCTGAACTAAGCTTCAATTTGTTTGCCCTCATCCAGTCCATTGCCAATACCAGGCACTAATTTGGAACCAGAACAGCTTACTTGGATGTAGATGGAATGGAGAGAGAGAGCTGGGTGTATCAGCATACTGGTGGTACTGAACTCCCAAACTCCAGACAATCTCTCCCAGTGATTTCATATACTTGCTAAATAGCATGGGGGATCAGATGGAAGCCTGAGGGACAGGCTTACCACTATTTTCTGAGGTTGCCCCTCTGAGAAGGACTGGAGCCACTGTATAACAGTGTCCCCAATCCCACCTGAGACAGATGCTGCAGAAGGATACCATGGTTGATGGTATCAAAAGCTATTGAAAGGTCCAGCAGAACTAACAGGGATACACTCCCCTTTCCAGTTCCTGGTGTAGATCATTCACTTTTGAAATATACACATGAAAATGTGCACTTTTCCCATCCAAAATGTACACCTTTCCAGTTCACATAAAAAGAAAAACAAGTTGCAAATGAGAACAGGAGCAAGACAAACTGAGCTATGAAGTGGAATTCAGAAAATCCTGGCAAACTCGAACATTGCTGGTTCTCCCATCCCTATGGGAGAAAATACATGAGTATCTTTTATCTTCCTAGCTTTGAGTGGGGAAGCAGCTGGAATGGATTTTGATGCCAAAAAGAAGCTTAGAGGAAAAGGCTAAGCACCTGCTTCTCCCTGCCACTCGTTAGACTGGATTTGCAGCTGCAGTTTGGTTAAAATGAAGGTGCAGGAGACTGATTGTTCATCTCCACACACCTCGTCTAGTTTGGTTGTTAAGGCCAGTGGCAATTTCTTGGCTGTGCATGGGGGAATGCCTATTTCTAGCACAGCTGCCTCACTTTAAAGGTTTGTTGCAATCACAGAAATGCACTGCGCTTACAGGGGACAATTCACATCAAGTTGCCTCAATGTGATCAGCAGGAAAGCAAATGGCTACTTCAAGGATGGAGTATGTATCTGGGCAATATGTCGGGACGATTGTCACTTAGCCAGCCCTTACTTTAGGTAAGATGCCATTAATTGTGCTGAAAATCCTAACAAGTTTACTTAGGCTGTTATCCACACCATAGCTTTTTTAAGATTTCCCCCTCATGAGCTTCCTCTATGAGGTTGCAGAAAGGTCTGTAGTTGGTGCTTTTCCAATGTTGGCAGAGAGCACAAAAAGGAAGAATTAGACAGTGTTCCCTGGATATGCCAGAATTGGCTGTGGAACCACAGAATCCAGAGGCCTCATGTACCCCTGACATGCCTTCGGAATGGGGGAAGATGCAGGGCTGGCCTTTGGGGTGAGCTAGGTGGGTGAGCTGCGTTGTCACCTGAGGTGCTGAGCTGAAGGGGGCACCAAGCTGAGCTCAGTGGTTGTGTTTTTTAATGTATTGTCTGCAGGGAGCTAAGGTGGCAAAAAGGAAGACAGGATCTACACTACTGCTGTAAAACGGTTTATAACAGTAGTGACAACTGTTAGGGCCCAGGACGCACTCCGTGTACAGTTTTCAAACCATTTTCAAAGTGTCATATCCTGCTTGGTGTAGAACTGGTCGAAGTGTCTGTAACCTTTTTTTTAAAAAAAGATTCCACTGGATGTTTGGGTACTATCTACAAAAACGATCTTCCCACAATTAGCTTGAAAGCATGTTTCTTTTTCAATTTCCACTTTGATGTCATTTGCACTAAGTAAACATCAGTGGAACATGGCTTTATTTTGAGACAATGTCACCAAGCACTTAGAACTTTAAATACTGTTAATGCTATATAAATAATAATAAATTAAACCTACTGCAAGAGGTTTGGCAAGGTTGGTTTTGTTTTTAGGCTTATAGCTTTTTAAAGTTATTATAGTGGTTTTAAATGTATGTGTATACTGTGTGTATATTGTATGGTTTTGCTGTTTAAATTTTTGTATATTGTTTTTAATTGTTTTAATCTTATGCAAAGCACCCAGAGAGCTTCGGCCATGGAGCGGTATACAAATGTAATAAAATAATAAATAAATGTGCAAACTGTAGCACAGTTGCTGAGAGATCAAGGTTTTGAGTAATGTCGTTCTCGATGGATAGGATAGCAAGTGATGTGAGCTTCTCATCCGCCATGATAGATTGAAGTATGGTTTGATGAACTTCAATTTGGAGAATCTACCATCACCGCAGGCAACTGTAACTGGAAGTGTCAGGCCTCCACAAAGGGGACCCTTCCTCAGTTCCTGTGTGTAACATTGGCCCCACATGTGACACCCAGCTTTGTACATATATGCATAGGCCCTTGTAGGAGGGAGCTGCAGGGCCCCCAATAACACACCTGCACCCAGCTCTATAAACCTTTGAGTGACTCTGCAGAGCTGACCACAGGAGTTGGGCAGGGCGCTATTTATCCTAGACCTGCACTGGGAAGATCTAACCCAGTCCTGGAGTTAGTGTAGTTCATTTGCTTCCATTGGAATCATAGAATCATAGAACAGTAGAGTTGGGAGGGGCCTATAAGGCTATTGAGTCCAACCCCCTGCTCAATGCAGGAGTCTACCTTAAAGCATACCTGACAGATGGCTGTCCAGCTGCCTCTTGAATGCCTCGAGTGTGGGAGAGCCCATGACCTCCCTAGGTAATTGGTTCCATTGTCATACTGCTCTAACAGTCAGGAAGTTGTTCCTGATATCCAGCCAGAATCTGGCTTCCTGTAACTTGAGCCCATTATTCCACATCCTCCACTCTGGGATGATCGAGAAGAAATCCTGGCCCTCCTCTGTGTGACAACCTTTCATGTATTGAAAGAGTGATATCATGTCTCCCCTCAGTCTTTTCTTCTCCAGGCTAAACATGCCCAGTTCTTTCAGTACTTCCTCATAGGGCTTTGTTTCCAGACCCCTGATCATTCTTGTTGCCCTCCTCTGAACATACTCTAGCTTGTCCGTATCCTCCTTGAAGTGTGGTGCCCAGAACTGGATGCAATACTCAAGATAAAGCCTAACCAGTGCTGGATAAAGGGGAACCAGTACCTCGTGCGATTTGGAAGCTATACTTCTATTAATGCAACCTGAAATAGCATTTGCTTTTTTGCAGCCACATCACGCCGTTGGCTCATATTCAGCTTGTGATCTATAACAATTCCAAGCTCCTTCTCACTTGCAGTATTGCTGAGACAAGTATCCCCCATTTTTTAATTGTGCATTTGGGTTCTTTTTCTGAGGTGTGGAACTTGGCATTTATCCCTATTAAATTTCATTCTGTTGTTTTCAGCCCAGCTTTCCAGCCTGTCAAGATCACTTTGAAGTTTGTCTCTGTGTTCCAGGGTATTAGCTATCCCACCCAATTTTGTGTCATCTACAAATTTGATAAGCATTCCCTGCACCTCCTCATTAATAAAAATGTTGAAGAGCACTGGGCCCAGGATTGAGCCCTGTAGTACCCCGCTCGTTACCTCCCTCCAGTTTGAGAAGGTACCATTGATAAACACCCTTTGAGTCCGATTCTGTAGCCAACTGTGGAGCCACCTAATAGTTGTTCCATCCAGCCCACTTTTAGCTTGTTTGTGAATCAGAATCAATGGGAGGGAAACTGCTCAACAAAAAGGAAACACCAGAAAAAGAAAAATGCTGCCCCTTCCTCCTTTTTCCTCTGTCATTTAGAATCAAACCTTTCCCTTTTCCCTTTTCTTTCCGACTCCCTATTCTACAAATTCTGAAATGACGGTAAATTTGGATTATTTTTTATCAGGATGTGTGATTGCTTTACCCAGAGATTTTATGCTACCATATAAATCCAGCATAATGTGCCAGATTAGCTAAGTTACTTAAAAGAGCAGACTGTTCTGGTGGCACATTTATTAATACCATATATAATGGGAATGTAACTATACAGTGAGTTGCTATTTAGCCAAAAAGCCCAACCAGGAAAGTTTATGGGGCTGGCCTGGTGCCTTCGAGGTGAGTTATGTACCCAAATGGAATTTTATGCATCATGCACTAGAAGAGTATAAACCACAAGTAAACTGCACCCTAGCTTTTGGTTTGGAGAAGTCACATCCACGATTTGTTGCAGATGCAACTAAATAATAAACCATCATCCTTTGTGGTCTAAATGTTCAGTTTCTTGTGCTGATTCTGCTGCTGATTGTTGACTGTTTTATTGATTTGACTCATTCTGTTTATTGGAGGTTGTTAGTGTTGTTTTATTTTGTAAACCACTATGTAATTTTATGAACAGCGGCATAAAAATGTTTTAAATAAATGAAAACATTAATTAAAACAAATGTGCTCTGCATAAACTGTTGGCTACACTTCAAGTCTTGGAAAAAACAAATCGTTCAGCAAACCATCACTTCCACATCCTCTTTAACTGCCTGGCTGTTAGAGCAAGCAACATTTAAACCTCCAAACAATAGGCCGTTGAAGGAAAATGGGTGGGGCCAAGGGAATGGGGTACAGCTATGTGGGGAACCCAAGAGGGCTATAATGGGATCCCAGGAGAGCTGGATTTGGTCCCTGGGCCTGAGGTTCCTCAACCCTACGTTATGGAATGGTCTAAACGTACAGCTTGCATTCTTAGTTGAATTGGGTAGGTGCCTTGTGTAGGGGTGGGCAGGCAGTGGGTTCCTTTCATTTTCTGAGCCCCTCAAAGTTGATTTGGTTAATGGCTGATTTGGGGGAAAAGAAATCAGGTCCTATCCAGTCAATCTATAGAGGGCCAGGTGCTGGAGGGCATTCACCCATCTTTACCACTACCAATAAGATTTACTCTGCATCCACTCATGGAACACAACAGCTGTATTCAGACATTATACCTGAATAGGATACACTGACATAAGAGGGTTGAGGCCCTGCACATTAACCTTGTCCCAAATGTCCCCAACCTCACCATTTTGAGATAGGAGGTTTGCAGGGGATGTTCTACTTCTTTCTTTCTTATGTTTCTATACTGCTCCATAGCAAAAAGTTCTCTGGGTGGTTCACTTGAACATGAGTAGAAGCTTCCACATGTTCTGGAATCCTGATTGATCAGGGTTCCCAGCTGAGCAAAGAGGTCTACTTATATTCAAGCAAACAGAAATAGATTCCTTCTGCAGACTTCCCTACACAGCATGGGAAAGTTGTGGACTTAGAGGACAGGGCCAGAATGTGCATGAGGATGCTATGTGCCATGCCTCTTACATGTACAAGAAAAAGATTATCAAATCCTTAACCCATTTTATTTATTTACTCTATATCCAGCCATTCTACCAATAATGGGGCTCAAAGCCAACAAGTCCATCCCAAGGTTGGAGCACAGTATGACCTTTAAAGTTGTGTACAACATTTAGGGTAGACAGGCCTCCCGCTTGTCCATTGCCATCTACTGATTCTTTCCCCAACTTATTCTTCCTGAAATATCAGTGGAAATCCAAGTAATGCAATCAGAGAGAGTTTTGAGAATAAAAAGAAAGATGTACAAGCATCTTCATGATTGACATATCTCACAGGAAGCATAGAGCAGAAGTGTGTCAGGCATAGATTTTGCTATCTTTAGTACATGATTGATCATGTACAGCATTCAGAGTCTCTGACCAGGTTAGCACAGAATTAGAGGATGTCATCAAAGGCAATGCTGAATTCTATAGCCAATCATCAAGAGAACGATGATTAAAATGTGGTGTTGGGGGGAACGACTGCTCACACTTCAGACAGGTGAGCTGTCTTGACCATTTTCTGCACATCTCATTTTGATATCCACAAGAACAACAATAGAAATAAACAAACTGCAAGGTGATTTATGTGACACTCACAAATGGCTTCCTCACTTCTTCGAAGAACTGAAAAGGTAGATGACAAACTGCTATCGTCGCAATTAGGACTGTCAACTATGAGAAAAATTTAGTGACTGCCAGTAACAACCATTGTAAAAAACTTCCCTGTTAGAAAAAATCCCCTAACAGTAAATTTCCCCCTCTTTATGCCTATTGATATTCCCAAGGTCTTTCTTTTTAAAGGAAACTAAAAATAACATTCCTATATTTCTCACGTATGGTCATTACCATGATTTGCATTATTTTATATGGAGCAGAGGATACACATCAACGCCTCCTAGCTGAACTTGAGAAGAAGTATCAATATGTCTCACTGGGCCTGTTCAGACAATACACTAACCCCTTTGCAGCAAATGGTTAGTGAGCATGTTTCTACCATGATTATGTAGCCACCATGGTTAGGAATGGTTCACATGGCATGCTAAGCCATAATGTTTAGCTCAAAATGCTTAACCACGGTCACTTAGCATGTCATCTGAACAGAGTCACTAAGGTATCATGATGTCTCATTACAGGTTGGGGTGCTGATTGTTGTAGACCTCACTAGCTTAACATGTAGAAACAAGCATAATAGGAACCCTATCACAAGTTAATAAACACATGGAACAATGAGTGAATCAGGATTGTGCACACTGTGACTGTCCTTACTCTTGACCTTGATGTCTTTAACAGAAGGCCTGAATAGATTCAATGGCTGTACAATTTGATTCACATAGACTCTCTCCACACAATCAAGAACCCCTGCAAGGTCCCTGATTGCATGTACAGATCCTACCTATGTAGGGTTGTATGGGCATAGGTTCATTGTTCAAACCTTCACTTAATGTGTGGAAGTCTGGAGTGGGGATTGATTCTGATTCCCCCCCTCCACACATTCACTGAGTTTGTGTTATAAATTTCCAAGATATATAAACTAGGGGTATGCACTGGATCGGGTCCGATCCACGATCCGGAGCCTATCCAGGGGAAATCGGATACAATTATCCGATTTCCGATCACCCCTCTGGATCGTCCGATCTTTCCCGAACCAGTCCGGAAGGACCCGATCTTGTTCAGAAAAAATCGGAGGATCGGCGGGCGCCCGCTTACCTGGCGGGGCTGTCTGCTTCCATCAGCGGGCACCAGTGGGCGCCCACTGATGGAAGCCGACAGCGGGGGGGGGGCTTACCTGGCGGGGCGTCCTCCTCCTCCCATTGTTGGCTCTAAACTACTGCGAACTAGGCCACGTGGCCTAGTTTACAGGACAGCGCCAGGTGATGATGTCATCACCTGGCGCTCTACTGTAAACTAGGCCGCGAGGCCTCGTTCACAGTATTTTGGAGCCGGCAATGGAAGGAGGAGGACGCCTCGCCAGGTAAGGAGCGGGGGGGGGCTTACCTGCCGGGGCTGTCTACAACGGACAGCCCTGCCAGGTAAGAAGCGCAAGGGGGGAGGGGGGAGTTAGGCCCACACTCACCCACCCACTGCCATGTTGTCCCCATAGACTTGCATTGGGGGAAAGCTTTCTTTTCCCCAATGCAAGTCTATGAGGAAAACAAAAATGGCGGCTGATCCAAAAATTGGACGTCCGATTTTCAGATCGGGATCGGGCCCAATCTGGTCCAGGAGGCCTCTGATTTTGTCTGATCTGATCCAGGACAAAGTTGGAGGTCCCGATCCGGGTCCCGATCTGATCTGGGGGATCCCTGCACCTCCCTAATATAAACCAGTTTCAAAAGATCCTAACATTGCCCAGGAGTTTCTTTTCAAGCCTTAGAAAATGTGTGAGAGAAATTTTAAAACAGTGCCAACTGAGAAGTATTTATTTAGTTATTTGTGATATTTATATGTTGCTCTCTAACAAAAAGCCCTTTAGTGTTCCTCTTCTGCATAGTTTATGCTCCATTCAAAAAATATATGCCAATTAATAAAGTGTTATGTAAGTGCTGTTAACATTAGTTTCCCCCCAAAGGAGTCCGACATCCTAGTGCACTGGTGGGCAGGCAGCAACTCATCTCACATATGGAGTCCTTACTCCTCCTCTGTATGTTTCCCAATGCCCCCCTTTGCCTTGTCACATCTGGAAAAGGAAGAGAGATGGAGAAAGGAGAGCACCACTGCAGAATGAGAATAGCCTGCAGCCAGGCACTCAAGCAGCCCTCAACACTCCCTGCAGAAGAGTGTAGCACCTAGAACCTACTCTCTTTGGTTTGGCTTCCAAGCTCAAATGCACACCAGAGAGAGAGAGAGAGAGAGAGAGAGAAGAGATGGAAATCAGAGGAAGGCGGGCAGAGCAGACCAGCAGCAGGCAGGAAGGGTTTGAGCTGGAGTGAGGGCCCCAATGAGAGAGGCAAGGTAGCTGGTAGTTTGTAGTAGGGACAACCATGGTGGGCACTTATATCTGTATGTCTGAGTGTGAGAGAGGGAATGAATAGATGACGAATGAGTGAAGGGGAGAAAGGGTGGGTGCTTGTTGGTGCATATATGTATGTGTGAATGAATGAATGAGGGAGGGAGGGAGAAAGAGAGAGAGAGAGAGAAATGGAAGTGCCCCACTCTACTGTTGTCTGTGATCCTGCCCATTTTTGGTTTGGGCCCCACTCATCATAAGTAGTATTTTGGCCGCTGACCACTTTCTTCCCAGGGACCCTTGATGCTGAAAAGCTTGCCCAGCCCACCTTTAGTGACTTAATACTCAACCAATGTGTTTGGAAGTTGGAAGTACATGCCATAGATTTCAGTAGATCTTCATGCTTAGATAGGTTTGCAGCTTTGAGTAGCCCCCAGACTTTAGCCTTGAGTTTTCACTTAATGAATAGTTACTGTCAGATTCTGTATTTTATAAATTGAACTCATTCCCCTGCCAGCTCTTTAATTCTCCATAAAATAACGGTTTTCTTTGATTTATAACATTTCTAAGCAGAAACCTAATGGTAACTTATTGAACTACCTCGTGATTGTCATTTACAATAATTAAGAAAAGCAGATGCCAAATAGTGATTGGTGAGTTGGGACTGGGGATAGTTTTGTCTTTCCAAGAACGTTAGGCTGAGCAATGTTGATTGAACATGCATGGTCTATCTTATTTCTCAGATGAAATGAAGAATTCTGATTAGATGAATCATAATTATGTTCAGTTACAGCATATAGTGCTTCCAGACCACCCACCATAGGAATATCAAATTGAGGAAGCAAGGTATTCTGCTAATACATAGCAGGCATATTTATATCTTATGCCTGGAGTCACAGCATGCCAGAGGGAAGTTAACCTTTACATTTATAACAGGGGGGAAATCAGCAATAGAACATAAATCAAGGCTTAGGTGGACATGTATTTGATTGGAGGGATAGAGATAGATTAATATGCAGCTTTGTTACAGGATAGATTGTTGATTGTACAAGCATTGTTCAGTTTCGACCAGCATCTTATGTGATTGATATTTTAAGAAGTCTGGGGATGGCATAAGCAAGAGAGGGAAATGGTGAAATGGAGTAGCATAAAATACCCTGTCAGTGGGTCAGCACTAGGGAGGCAAAATGGATATCGAAGAGGCCCACGCATAACAGGGCAACTCAAAATATAGGTAGAACAGGACTTGGGATGGTGCCGGTCAGAAAGTCTGCAGTTAAAGAAATGAAAAATAGGGAGGAAGAACAGCAAGGCTTGGTATGAAAACAACTATATGATCTCTCCTAGAACAAGGGAAATAAGAGGGTTACTGTATATGAGTGAGGGAAAAGCTCCAAGGGAGCTGTTAATCCAGCAAAATGTGGTTAGACACATGTTGTCCCATACTTATCTTCTTCATTCAGTAGCTGCAGCTGGGTGTGCTTCCCCATTGTCTACACCTGGGGCTTTTCCCTTCTCCTGAGTAGACCCTTGCTGCTGAGTAGACTCTTTCTCCTGAGGAGATCCTGGGCAAAGGAGTCTTCTGGCAGCTAGGCAAATGCTCCAATGGTGAGGGTCTCCCATCTGGTGCATTGCCACTGGTGCTCTGGAGAAGTACGGGATGAGGGGGAAGAGCAAGTGCTCAGAATGGGGTCAAAGGGGTTCTTTGGGGGCCCAGATGAGGCTCCTAGGGTTGTTGCTCCACATCATCTGTGGAAGCAGAGTTTGCTCTTTGCTGTGGAATCCTAATCCTGCTCATCCAAAGAGCCCTCTCCTAGTCTCAGTTCAGCCAGGGGGATGACAGTTGCTTCTTTAGGCAACACTTGCAGATAAGGCAGCCTTTCATGGTGTAGTCTGCAGTGAGAAACTGGGAGGACTCTGAAAGTTCCTAGAGCAGGGTGGGGGAGCCTGTCCACCCCTGTCCTAGGGCCTCTGCTTTTACAAGGCTCCCTCTGGTGTGAGCTAGGGTTAGGAAAGTGGAGTGGTGCAATCCCTTAGGCCCCTAATTGAACCAAAGGCAACATAAGAAGAAAGGAACAGAGAGAATGAAAATTCCTTAGACTTGCATACAAGCAGTGGAAGAGGAGGCAGAAGAGGTGACAAAACTAATCTCTCTTTCCCCCTCCCCTTGGACATAGGCCTCTCTATTCTAAATTGCCAGAAGGTACCATTTTTAGCATGAAGGGGTGCTTTCCTTGCTATATCAGGAAGTCAGGGAGAAAGTATTAAGGAAGATTGACTCAGGGTGTGGGGACTTGCTGGAACTCCACATACCAGTTGGTATCAGCAACAGCCACCCCACTTAATATGCAGAAGTGAGTGCAGGTATCTCCCAGTTAGCACTGGCTCTCAAGCCATTCTTGGAAGCCCCCTGAGTGATGTTGCCACCACCTTAGTCACCACAGTCACAAAGCACAATGAAAACACAGCTTCAGATTCTGATGTGTTCCTTCTGCATCCCCTCCTCCAGAAGCACCAAGACTGGAAGTAAAATGAAGAGCTCTGGCAAAGTTATTGTCAGATCGGAAGATAAAGCTATCAGTTTCTACACTACCTCTCCCCCTCCCCTCCATGTCATTTTCCTGATCTGGAGAGGTTGGGGGCAAATGCATCAATTTCTTCAGACATTGTCTGCCTGTCCCTTTGCATCCATAACACTCATGAAGCTTCAAAGGCCTCAGAGTTGCTTCAGAGCAATTTGGAGGTAGCAGGCTTTGCCTTGGACATATTCCAAATCTCCCTGAAGTTCCCCATTTCAGTCCAATATTCAGCCAAATCCAATGCACATCCCTAGTAATTGAGCCATGGAAGGGGATATATTAGATAGATAGATGATAGATAGAATCTATGTAAGGAAGATCAATGCTTACATATATTCCTATCACATTATTGAATACTTCTTATGTTTACAACTGCTTAAGAAAGTAAATGCATTGTGTTGGATCCATATTTAAACTTGATCAGCTGTGCTGGTGGAACAGGACTTTCCTGCTACCTCCCTCCCATGGCAGCCCCTCCAGCCCCCCGAAAATGCTATATAGATGATACCAAGCAGGACAACGAGAAATTTACTCCCCTCCCTTCTCTTGGACAAGTTTGAAAAAGCCCAGAGCAAAGCGGGGTCAAAAGGAGTCTGTGTATGTGGTGGAAATGCATTCCTTAATCGAGTTTTGAGCCTCCTGCGAAGAAACAAAGAACTTACTTTTATCCAATCAGCGGTTGCTTATGCTGTGATATATGTACATACTTACTAAAATTAGTAGCCTGGTTTGTTAGAAGCATTAACCAGTGATATTCATGTTCTGTTAACATGTGACAATGCTAGCCAATGAAATAGCTTAAGAATCAAAAAGTGTAAAAAGTACTGCCTTCCTTTGTTCAAGAACTGAGATCTAGTAGACTGTTGAGGCGTTCCATGGCTGCAGACATAGGAATGAATTGATTAAACTGTTTCCTCCCACCCTGTGTGTTTAATTGGGCAAGAGTGCACCGGGCCGAACTATAATTACTCTCCTCTTGGGAGTCATCATAGAGAGTCAGGAGACCCTGGTGAATGGGATAAGCTCCGGTGTGTGTGTGTTCATCCATGCATGGGGAAAGGGGATCTCCAAATATTGTGTGGGGGAATCTTCTACGAGCAGAGCCCTTCCTCTTAAGGAAGTCAGATCCTGGATTTGATCTATTGTTATTATTATTATTTGCAAACACACATTCTTATGGCCCAAACTATCTATCAGTGGCTAACCTTTGCTCTTCTTCATATGCTTTCCAACTGAATATTGCCCACAATCTAGAGTCAGAAATTTAGGCCCTTTCCACACCAGGCAAAATGCCTGAGATGGACCCCGGCTGCTCCCTGTGAGTCTGCATTAGGGTGACCAGATAAAATCCAGGTCAAGGCTCATGTAACTTTAACAGTTGTAGAAAAAAGGGAATTTCAGCCAGTGTCATTTGTATGCAATTAGTTCCTGGTGAAATTCCCTCTTCATCACAACAGTTAAAGTTGCAGGGGCCCTGCCTTCTTTTGTATATGGTCACTCTAGTATAGTGCCTGCAACTTTAACAGTTGTGATGAAGAGGGAATTTCACCAGGAACTAATTGCATACAAATGACACTGACTGAAATTCCCTTTTCTCTACAACTGTTAAAGTACGGTGACCAGATTTTGAGGATCAAAATCCCGGACCCCCCCCTCCACCCCACCCACCCAAAACAACCCCCCCACCACGCGCACGCCCGCGCCGCGCCGCCCCGCCCCATGCCTCGCACTGCCGCCCGCCCTGCGCCACCCCCCTGCCCCCCGCCCCGCGCCGCCCCCCCGCGCCGCCCACCCCCGCGCCGCCCGCCCCCGCGCCGCCCGCCCTGCGCTCCTTACCGGCTGGGGCGTCCGCTTCCCTCCGGTGCTCGGAATCTACTGAGAAACAGGCTTCCTGGCCTGTCTCTCAGTAGCGCGCCGAGTGATGATGTCATCACCCGGCGCGCTACTGAGGGACAGGCCGCGAAGCCTGTTTCTCAGTAGATTCCGAGCACCAGAGGGAAGTGGACGCCCCAGCAGGTAAGTGCCTCGTGCCGCCGCCCACCCCGCGCAGTCCGCTCGCCCCCCCGCGCCGCACTGCCCCCCCGCGCTGCCCCCCCGCGCCATGCCTCCCCCCTCACGCCGCACCCCCGCGCCACGCCACCCCCCTGCGCCGCCCGCCCCACGCTCCTTACCGGCTGGGGCGTCCGCTTCCCTCCGGTGCTCGGAATCTACTGAGAAACAGGTTTCCTGGCCTGTCTATCAGTAGCGCGCCGGGTGATGACGTCATCACCCGGCGCGCTAATGAGGGACAAGCTGCGAAGCCTGTTTCTCAGTAGATTCCGAGCACCGGAGGGAAGCTGACACCCCAGCAGGTAAGTGCCTCGCGCCGCCAGCCTCCCGCCACCGCCGCACGACCCCCCGCCGCCCCGGGTTGCCCCCGCCGCCCCCCGGTTGGCCCGGATCGCCCCAGGGCCATCTGGTCACCCTTTTGGGGGGCTAAATTTCCGGATTTGGCCCCCTAAAACAGTTTTCCGCCCGGATGCGGATTTGCTCCCCATTTCCCGGGCATGTCCAGACAAATCCGGGAGGATGGTCACCCTAGTTAAAGTTACATGAGCCCTGACCTGGATTTTATCTGGTCACCGTAGTCTGCATGATGCAGAGGGAGTAACAGGGGTGGGGTGAGGATGGGCATGGGACTTTTCCTGGTTCTCAGTGCAGCCCCTGTGCAGCCGCCCTTACTCATAAGTAAGAACAGCTGCACCGATGGCCACGGAACCACACTGCGTGGCTCCGAGGCCATCAGGAGAGGGGGGAAGTTAAATCACCATCCCCAGGATGGCAGGGGGAGGGGGCCAATTGTGTGCCACATATATTTTTTTACTTACTTGTTTGCTGGAGCGCAGGATTGCTCTTCCTCAATGAAAAAAAGAGCGTGACGTCGGATGACCCGGGACGTCGTGCCCATGATGTAGATTGAGCGCGCCAATCCCGGAAGTGGCTAGTTCTGGGATCGCTTGCGCTAGGCCCGCTACACCCTTGTGGTGTAGAAAGGGCTGTAATAGCATACTTATTGACAGCCAATCTGACTAAAACTCAAACGAATCCCCTTGACACCTATCAGCAACTGGGCTCTGAATATTCTTTTTCAGCACTGAATTTTAGCAAAGCATTAGAGCGACACAGGGCAAAGCAACAAGATCAAGTACTGAATGGGAAAATGCTTACCACAGATGTATCAAGGGACCTTGTCCTATTGGCAATTATCATTCAGGGACAGAGCAATTCTGTGCTATTTACAGCCGGGGAGTTGCAGAGAATTTTTTTTTTTTAAAAGAACTCCAACTAATTGGGATTCATTCCATGCTATTTGCAGAAAGACCATTTACATGTAGAACTGGTTCAGACATGTCCTTTCACTAATGTATAGAAAGAACTATAGCAGGAGTTTAATAGCAGTCTTAATGTTCTCAGCTAGAGCTGTGCGCAAATGGCCTCTTGAAATTCTCCGCCCTATTTGTGGGTAGAGAAATTGAGGGGGTGGGATTTCACCGAAGTTCTTCAGGGGAGGAGAAGTTCTCCAACAATTTCTCACAGGTAGGCAGCACCATTGGCAAGGGTTGTAGAACAGTTTCTTTGTTTTTTCAATATATATTTTTTTGCACTGCTAATACAAGTGGCAGCAGCAGCAACTGTGTTGACAGCCTGGACCCTATTTTGCATCCTTCACAATGCCCCATATACCTAGCATCAGTCCAGGGCATTGAGAGGAGGGGATGCAGTCACCACAACAAATAATAGTGAAGTAAACGTGGAGAAAATTGTAGGGGCTAAAAAAAGAAAAATCTAAAGAATTTTCTGAGGGAAAAAAATGTATTTTAAGGAACTTTAGCTAGATGTCATTCGTCATGGAAATTTCTCTAGGGCCTTCCAAATGTTACATTCCTGAGGGGTGATGGTGGATAGATCTTGTCTCTAATACAGGTGCTGGCAACACTACTCCTTCCCCGAAAGCCCTGTAGCAGGTGTGTGGTGGTGGTGGTGGATATTGCATCCAGCTTCAGGGAAAGGGTGCCAAAATCGCTCCTCCAAATTTCCTGAAAGTTTTCTTCCCCTATGGAACAGGCTTCCATTTTTCTGCCTCATTCTCAGTGCATTTTATAATTTGTTTTAAATGTGTGTTGGTGGTATTTTTGATCACTGAGGGTACTGTCTGTTTTTTCTTTCTTTCTATTACACATCTCATCATTGCTCTACAGCCTCCCAGGCTGCACTTCATGATCTGAAAAGGCCCTATGGGAGGAATAAATTCATGATGTCTTCCCCTGGGGATTTTGCCCTAGTTTATATCTAAGGGCCTATTTAGAAACATTAGTCTTTGCTATGATTTTCCCTAAAGACTTATTTTCAAAGCAAGTAGTCCACATGCTGGTAATAATTAAATGACCTTACTGAGTGCATCCATCTACACAAAAACATGTGAATCCCTCCCCCCGCCCAGCGAAATGCAATTCACCACTGAGAATTGTATCCTGCTTGGTCTTGACAACCTTCTGTTTTTACAATCCTAGGTAAGCAGCAAAATCAGGACATTTCTTGAACATAGCAGGGTGCCTTCAGCACCTGGCAACCTTAGGCAGTTGTCATGGAGCCAGCACTTTGGCAGGGCCCACCACTGATGCCTGGTGCTCTGAATCACTACTAGGCAGATGGGTCTAGGTGCCATTTCAATTTCCCATAGTGCTTTGGAGTGATGCTACATTGTGGACATTGTGGGAAATTAGATCCACTTCCCTGGCACTACTTGTAATGTTGCTGCTGCCGATGCTGTTCTTTTCATCCATCACTGGCACTAAATAAGCTCTCGAGGACCTTCCAATGGAAAAGGGGGCAACTGACAAAGGAGGGCACCTGCCAGAAATCACTTTGCCCAAGACCCCTCAAACCTGGAGTTCCTGGTCGATCCCCCCCCCAATTACATGGCTGTGTCATTTGTGTAGGACAACTTGAGTATTTGCACCCTAATGTTGCCTGGCTCTGGAGTCACCAGTGCTGATGTGTGAACACCCTATGCATTTAGGCCATCCTATGTATTTGGGCAATTACACTTTACTCTGCATCATATAGATTGTCCACATAAGATGATGTTTTTAACAGCAGTTTGAGGCAATATGTAAACCCAATTTGCCCCAAGTGTACATCTACACCAGCTTTCCCTAACTGGGGGTTCTCCAGATGTGTTGGACGACAACTTGAGGAGGATGGAAGCTGTACAAAATATCTCAGAATGCTGGTTTACACAATCTTTGTTCTGGGGTGCAGATATAAATGGATTTGAGATGAATTGAAAAAGGAATTGACCATAGTTTCCTTTTGCCTAATGAACAGTATTTTAAGAGGCACCAGTGAATGGTGCCTGACTGTTGTCACTTAGGGGGTGTCTATATGATGATGCCTTGGAAGGGTGTCAGATCAGAAGTCTGCAGCATAGCTGATGTGAGGCTAAAACAAGTTAGGGCAGAAAGAAGTGCAGGCTATCCAGATGGAAAAACCTGCCTCCTGCCCTGTGTTCCTGCGCTTTCCCGTCCCAACAAAGGATAACCTCTCTCTCTCTCTCTCTCTCTCTCTCTGGATTGCAGCTTTTTCACAATGCCGACGGATAACCCAGAGTAAATGAAAAAGTCATGGTAAGTCAACAACGTTTTAACTGTTTAGTTTGCAGGGTGGGGGTGGGGGAAAGCCTGTGGTTGGTGCAGTTGACAGCTGCATGGTATAAATGATGCAGCGCCGGTGCGCAACCACCACGGGTTAAATAGGGTGCATAGACAGCCACCTAGATAGGTGAATGGATGGGTCCATTCTTCAAATATGCCCCCTTACAGGTAAGCAACAATGTTTTCTACAAGGGTGTCTTTCCAATTTACCGTTATATTTTGCAGTAACCAGTTCTGTGATTTGAAGTGCTTGTAGCAGGATCTTTCATGATGCACCAAAAGAATGTAGCAAGAGGGAATCAGTGTTTTCACATGAAATTCTATCGGTGAAGTCATACATTTGGATATACAATTACGGGACTACTTATTATGGAAAATGTCTTGCTACAAAGAAGAACTGGGACTTAGAAACTGGCAATGTTTAAGGCTTTGTGCTCCTCTTGCCCTTCTTGCAAAAGAGTCAAACACCCCATTCTTGCAAATATTTGTGGTGCTGTTTGTTCAGTAGTTATGTGCCTATAGAAATAGGATTTAGCCATAATGAAGCATTTTAGGGTAGGGTGACCAGATGAAATCCAGGTCAGGGCTCATGTAACTTTAACAGTTGTAGAGAAAAGGGAATTTCAGCCAGAGTCATTTGTATGCAATTAGTTCCTGGTGAAATTCCCTCTTCATCACAACAGTTAAAGGTGCAGGCACTATACTAGAGTGACCATATACAAAAGAAGGCAGGGCCCCTGCAACTTTAACTGTTGTGATGAAGAGGGAATTTCACCAGGAACTAATTGCATACAAATGACACTGGCTGAAATTCCCTTTTCTCTACAACTGTTAAAGTTACAAGAGCCCTGACCTGGATTTTATCTGGTCACCCTACTTTAGGGGTCATTAACATCCACAGGAGAGATTTAAAGTTAATATGTTCTAACCCCTTTCTCCAAATGAAAAAAGGTACTTAAAAATGCTTAACCTTGCTCAGAATGTGCCTATTACTACTGCTGCATCAGAGGTCAAGCCGTAGAAGTTTGTATTTTGAGACCTCAAGTTTTCAGGTTATGTACCATTTCCTCTTCATGTGAACAACAGCTATGCTATTTTACTAGAATTGCTGTATTATATTAGATTAGCACAAGATATCAAAATACGGAAAATGATTAGCTATACTTCTTGTGATGGAAAGGAGCAGGTAGCTGTCATGCAGCTGTCTGCATCTCTCAAGATGCTGAACCAAAATCAGGTGCTACATCCTCAGGAGGCAAGGACTTACAGGAAGGGCCCTACCACAGGCCCTAATGGATTTAGGCGTGATGAGGAAATTTACAATCCTAGTTGTAGTTCTGGAACACCCACCATAGAGGAGGCTCTGACCATAGTACCTGCTGAAACTTGAAGATAATCCTTGCTCCATATCAACCACCTGTCCAGGAATGTCCTCATCCCAGTAATAAGTAGGTAATGGATACAGAAAGAGGCAAACATTGGAATAGTTCAGTTTGTAGTCTATGGGTCTTACTAGCTGTAACACTATCCATAAAAAAGAGAATAGGGTGATCTGCCAAACATGCCACCCTCCAGATATTTTCACTACAGATCCCAGCATTCCTGACTATCAGGCCTGTCGGCTTGGGCTTATGGGAGTTGAATTCCAAAACATCTGGAGGGTACAAGTTTGGGAAAGGCTGGTCTAGAGACTTGAATAATATCAGGATCAAGCCCTTTTAAGTGCTACAGGAAAGGATGCAGCTGTGTTATGTATAAGACTCCTAATTTGCTGATGCATTCTCATCTGCTTTTGTCTAGCTTCAATTCCTTTCCATTTCTTTGGATAGTTTCTCTGCAGAAATCTTGGCCTGGAAACATCCTCCTTGCTCTGCTTGAGAGTTCCCCTTACAGTGTTGGAGTCTGGCCCACATAATTTGCTGCTACTCATGCTGCAAGGTTAGAGACAGACCCGAGTGGTGAGACTGTTGTGTACTGGTGAGATTGCAAAGCCAGCCACACAGAGCAGAATAATGATTGCAATTGCCTAGCCAATCTTTCCTCATTCAGCTGTCTTATCTACATCTTATCTATAGCTGGAACCCTAAACATACTTAAGCCCCATTAATTGAAACCAATAGAATATGTGAGTCAACTTTTTAGGATTGTGGATGATGCAATAGAGGTTGACTGGCCATGATCCTTGCAAGCAGTAACTTGGATCAATTATCTCCCCCAGAGTTGTTGATGCTGTTACCATGGCCAACTTTCAGGAATTCTCTTCCTTGTTCCCCCTTTTATTGATTCTTTTCCATGTCTGTGTGTGTTTGTGTGCCTGTAAATGTATAAGAGAGAGAGAGAGAGAGAGAGAGAGAGAGAGAGAGAGATGTTTGAAATAGCCATTCTTTGCTTTCCGTCTCAAAATCCCCACTTGCGAGCCATACATTACCTAAAATTTGACAAGTAAATGAAACTACTACCATCTTTTCAACACAGAACATACTTTGCAAATTTGTCAGTAGTTCCTTCTCCATGCAGCTAACTAAAATGGCAAGCAAACCCGTCTGATCTTTTCAGTAAACACCAACTTCAGACACAGGCACTGCTTTATAGTGTAAACAACAACCAGGTTCAATTACCACTATAAAAGCATTCTACTCATGAATGGTAATTTCTACTTTTCTTTGAATATATTTACTTTATGACTTTTAGAAAAACAAGCATGTTGGTCTCTTTTGCTGCAGTGGTGTATGTGTGTGTGTGTGTGTATATATATATATATATATATATTCAACCAAGTAGCTAAATCAAGATAAAAGAGAACAGTATTTTTTCTCTCTCTCTCCAGGAGATGTATTAACCATCATTAGGAATGCAGACAGTAAAAAGGTAATTTGGGACTCCGAGAGCAGGTTGCAAAAATAATTTACAGTTTTGCTCTCTCCTGGCATAATGGTAAATCACATCAAAACTCTTCATTTGTTCACTGTGCATTCAGTTTCTTATTAAGGATGAGCCCATCCGTTGGTTTCCTTTTCCTGTTGTTTTTCAATAACACGTTGTCTTCTAGGACTCTAATGTGCCAACAGAGAGAGAAAGCTGTACTTGGAATCCAATTAGTTCTACATACCTCTATGCTAAGCATCAAATAACAAAAAAGGCATAAAGTGGAAGGATGACATATTATGGCATTTGTAAAGCACACCTACCCCTTTTCCCTGACTTTCCACTTTATGCTTATGCAGTGGAGGAGTCAATCAGCATCTACATAGTTACCTTTCTTGGGAGATCTGACTAATGAGAATCCAGAACAAACACATCCCAGTCCCCGCCCCCGTGTTTTATCGTGGCAGGGAAGGAGCTGTCCAATCTACAGGCTCTTTGAGAGCAAGAGCCCATTTTTGTCACAACAAAGTAGAAAGCTCTTAATCTTTTTCATTCTTTTGTCAAGCTTTTCATCTGCGCACCATGCTCAACAATTCATCATCCATCAGAATTCTGCACATGGATATAATTCAGTTGCCACAAATTGAGAATGGCACAGGAAGCTGAAGTTGCTCACATCACAGTGCAACACCCAGCGCCCTATAGAGCATCAAGCTCAACAGGATTAGTCATTGGCACTAGTGGCACTGAGCCACTGTCCGCCACACTGTAAAAGTGTGGCATGGCCTTTTTGTTGCCGCTTGTCAATAAGTTTCCTGTATTGTTCACTTTGGGAAAGGTTTCATTATTTTATTTGGGTAGGATCAGTTTTACTGACATTTTATTATCTTGTGAGCCAACTAAGCAGTGTGCATGTGTGTGTATGTGTGTGTGTAGGTGGCAAGAGTGCCATGTAAGACCAGTGGAGCCATACAACCAGTGTTGTAAAGGTTAAGATGCCCTCCCAACCCCTGGTGGTATCCTGTAAATCAGTGGTGTGCAACCTCTTTCAGACTGAGGGCAGAATTAAATTTTGGAGAAGCTCTCAGGGCCCACATTCCGGTGGTGGGCAGATCTGAAAGCAAAGGGAGCAGGGCCAAAGGCAGAAGGGATCAAGCAAAATGCAAATATACCAGCATATTGTAGCTTAAAGCTCATACTGCCGGTAGCTCAGCTTTAAAAAGGGCATTTCAAACTTTTAGAATGGTGGAAAAAGTGGCACAAAAGCTGGGAAACCACCAAACCACTGTGGAGGTGGGAAAGGTAAGAGGGCATGGGGGCATGGCTTCTGGGAAAATCCCAGAGGACTAGATTGGGACCCCAAGCAGTCTGCATTTACCCCTGAGGTTCTGCCCCCCTTCATAGGGGTGTGCAAAGGGTATGCTGGGTATGCCCAGGCACACCCGATTGTCTCAAGCAATAAGCACCGAATTGAGGGGGGCATTGACTAGGAATCCAGAGGGGGATCCAGATGCAGTGGCAATGGTCCTCTGGCTGCTCCACTGCTGCTGCCCCTGACAGCACACCATTGCTCCTGGCAGCAGGAACAAACAGGAATTGCTCTGCCGGGAGCCTCTCTGCCAAAAGCTGTGCTTCAAAGAGGCCAGGAGGAGGGCCCTGAAGGCTAATATTGCCTCGTAAGCCCCTCCTCCAGCCAGTGTCACACAAAGCCCCACCTATGCTGGGGCTTGAGGATCATCTCCTCATCCCCCCACCTGCAGCCACCCTCCCATGGTCATGCATGCTAAACGAGGAGTAGGGCATCAGTGTCCACAGTGTTTAACAAGTAAATAAATAAAAATAATGTCCCTTATGATTGAGAATTCAATAAATACTTGCCTTACAAAAATAAATAAAAATAACCTGGGTGCAGCCCTGGATTAACCTTTAAGCAATAGAAGCACGTGTTTAGGGCACCAAGGGAAGGGGGTCACCACAGAGTACCGGTCCCATAGCTGTAGCCATCTAATTCTAAGGAATCGCCCTAGTTATAAGTAAGTAATTGGCTTATATTGCTTGCTGCTATTTAGTGTTAAATAAATATAATAAAAACAGATTATATTTAATATAGTTGTGTGTTCTGGCGTGGGGGATGGCCTTGAAGAAAACTGAGTTTTTACTGTCTTATTTCACCTTCAGCCCTTATTGAGTCTTAATGTCTTGCCGGCTAAGCAATGGAAGGGCCGAGGGGGGCACCATTATTGGGCTGTGCTTAGGGCATCAGCTGGCCTTAATCCAGCCCTGCCCTAATGGAATGTGCTGCACACGTCTATGACCCCCCCCCCCCGATATAGACCTATGGAAGCTGGCATCGCTGTACCAGTTTAAGACCAAATTAAACATTCTGCTAACCATGCATAACAGAGCTGTGCAGCACTGGCTTCCTTACTTTGCATCAGGACATTGGTGATTTGGGAGGGGGGATTTCAGCTTTCCTACCTCCCATTTTGAAATTCCCCCATCCCCCATGGGGTGGTGTATTGCCAACGTGGAAGACTATTGTATCTGGAGGAGATAGTGACTTAATATAACTGCTTCCTCTTTGCTCTCTGGTTTTCAGAATCAGGTTCTCCTGAAAACCAGCTGAATAATCTGTGTCTCAAGACTGTATGGAACAGCCTTGAGACACTGGAGGGTCTCAACTTGACTGATGTCCACTTGCCTTTAGTAATTGACAGTGGGGGGTGGGGCGTTCTTTCTGTATCAGTTTGGCTACCAGCCATTTGCTTCTATTAAGATAAGGGTGCTTAGCTGGTTATACCACAGGTGTGATCAATTAAGGAGATGTACAGAACTGCACCTGGTCCCTGGGAAACTTGTACATAAAAGATGGTCAGAAGCCCATTTAAAGCTTCTTGAGGAGAGAGCTTCAGGAGAGACCTTTGGGCAACGTGAGAGGAGCTTCAGCATTCTGGGTCCACGTAGACCGTACTGGAAGGAAACTGGCCATTTGAAGTCGCTCCTCTGTCGTTCAGTGGCCACCCTGACAGATTGATTCAGAGATGTAAGATCTTGCCTGGGATTGCCTATTATCCCTGTGTTATATTAACCTTTAGCTTGCTAGCTAATAAAGCGTTTAGACTTCTTTCAACCACTTGCATTTGTTATTGCATCTGATCTCCATCTTGTAATTTATTAGCAAGGCAGGTGGGTAGAAATGGTGAGAAAGAGGATGAGTAGCAATAGCAGTGGGTAACAATGGCAACCAGAAAATTGACTCACCGAGGGAGGGGGCCCAAGGAGAAGGATATGCCCAAAGGCTGGCACTGATCCTACTACCAAACCTCTGTATGTCTACTCAGAGGCAAGCAGGACTGAATCGCTCAGCAGCACTTTCAAATTGCATCCTCCAAAAGAGACTATGCATGTCTACTCAGAAGTACGCAGGCTAAGTCTCCAAACTAAGCAGGAGAGAATAGTGCTTTTCCCTGCTATGTCATGAGAAAACTAACCTTTATTACTGCTCAGCAGGGGAAACACTCTTATCTCCAATCAGCTGTCAATAGGAGATAAGAGCTTTCTATGCCAGGAAGAAAGCCCCAGGGCCTGGGGAAGAAACTGGCAACAGATCAACTGGGCTACAGTAAAAAGTAGGTGGGGTGCTGCTGGCCACACTGGGACTAGTAGAGTGATATGTGTTGTGCACTCCTGATTTAAGTTAAGTGCAGTTCCCAGTCTGGACAGAAAGACAAACTGAGGTTAGTTTAAATCAGGAAGTCGTGTTTCCATTGTCCTCCTCTAGCAAGTGACAGAGGAGAAGGAAACACACAAGCTTGAGGCTCAAGTAGACTCATTCCTGCACATTTGAAGTTTCAGCTTCGTTGGATGACTGCCAGGTAGTGTTACATGTCATGGAAGGTGGGGAGCTAACCTTAGTGGCAAACCATTGAGTTAATTGTTCCCTTGACGTGGCAAGCCAGGCCAATTTAAATGGAGCTGCTTGATCACAAGGATTCAAGCCCTGCTGTACGTGGTTGTTTTTTCTGTAATCAAAGAGTTGAATTCAAATCGATTGGATGCAATATTAATCTGAATTCAGCCCAGTGCTGTTTTCAAAACAGAAATTTGCCCTTGCTTTTATTATTTGGCAATAACACCCAAAAATGAACAGGCTTAGCAGAATATCAATCTCTACCCATGATTGCTTTTCATATGTTTAGGGGAACGGTAATTATAATTTCCTTTGTGCTTCTTTGTAGAGGTTAAATAGAATTAAAACCTATTTATAAATATTTTATTCTTATAACCAACCTCAGAGCAATCAATTTGGAGTTGCATGGTAAATATGCCCTCCATTATGTTAAAGGTTGTGCATTTCTGAACAGCATGCAAATATCTTTGCAACAGCACTTGTTTTGGCTCTCCGTTTTGTTGTTCTTTACATCATTTTGCTTCCTTTGAATGGATGTTTTAATTTCTATTGCACTTTAATGGATTTGCTTTGCCTTGTGCTTCTGTCCCACAATAGGGATGAGCAGCTTCCTCTTTCTTCACATGGGGAAGAAACAGGAAGCAAGCAGTGACCACGCAGCCCATTCAGTGGGTGTTTTTATTAGGGGTGTGCACGGACCCCCCGGATCGGATCGGGACCCGGATCGGGACCTCCAATTTTGTCACGGATTGGTTCGGACAAAATCGGATGCCCCCCGGACCGGATCGAGTACGATCCCGATCCAAAAATAGGAAATTTTTGGATCGGCCGCCATTTTTTTCCCCATAGACTTGCATTGCAATGCAAGTCTATGAGGAAAAAATGGCGGCGGGTGGGTGAGGGGGGGCCTAACTCCCTCCCCCCCGGGGCCGTCCGCTGTGGACGGCCCCGGCAGGTAAGCCCCCTCCCCCGCGCTCCCTACCCCCCCTGGGGCCGTCCGCTTCCATCCGCTGGCGCCCGCGGGCGCCTGCGGATAGAAGCGGATGGCTCCGGGGGGGGTAAGCCCCCTTCCCCGCCACTGCTTACCTTTTAGGGCCGTTCGCTCCCGTCCGGCGCCAGCGGCTACCGCCAGCCGGCTTTGCGGCTTGCTCTCGAGTAGTGCGCCGGGTGATGACATCACCTGGTGCGCCACCCTGGAGTAGGCCACGGAGCCTGCTGGTAGTAGCCGCCAGCGCCGGACGGGAGCGGACGGGCCGGGAAGGCAAGGGCCCCCCTCCTCCCCTCCGTGCGCCCCGTCCCCCCCTCCGCGTGCCCCCTGCTTACCTTCCCGGCCCGTCCGCTCCCGTCCGGCACCGGCGGCTACTACCAGCGGGCTCCGCGGCCTGCTCTAAAGTAGCGCGCCGGGTGATGACATCACCCGGTGCACCACCCTGGAGTAGGCCGCAGAGCCTGCTAGTAGTAGCCGCCGGTGCCGGACGGGAGCGGACGGGCCGGGAAGGCAAGGGCCCCCCTCCTCCCCTCCGTGCGCCCCCTCCTCCCCTCCGCGTGCCCCCTGCTTACCTTCCCGGCCCGTCCGCTCCCGTCCGGCGCCGGCGGCTACTACCAGCGGGCTCCGCGGCCTGCTCTCGAGTAGCGCGCCGGGTGATGACATCACCCGGCGCGCCACCCTGGAGTAGGCCGCAGAGCCTGCTAGTAGTAGCCGCCGGCGCCGGACGGGAGCGGACGGGCCGGGAAGGTAAGGGCCCCCCTCCTCCCCTCCGTGCGCCCTCTCCTCCCCTCCGCGCGCCCCCTGCTTACCTTCCCGGCCCGTCCGCTCCCGTCTGGTGCCGGCGGCTACTACCAGCGGGCTCCGCGGCCTGCTCTAGAGTAGCGCGCCGGGTGATGACAACACCCAGCGCGCCACCCTGGAGCAGGCCGCGGAGCCCGCTGGTAGTAGCTGCCGGCGCCGGATGGGAGCGGACGGGCCGGAAAGTTAAGCGCCCCCTCCCCCCCCGCTGTCCACTTTCATCGGCGGGCGCCCGCTGGCGCCCGCCAATGGAAGCGGCGGTGGGCGCCAGTGGGCGCCCGCTGAGCCGCTGATCCGCTGAACCGGTTCGGAGCCTTTTCGGACCGGTTCGGATTGGATCGGCCGATCCAGTTGTCGGATCGGAAATCGGATAATTTATCCGATTTCCCACTGGACCGGACTCGGATCGTGGATCGGGTCCGATCCAGTGCACATCCCTAGTTTTTATCATGCTGCTTCTCCTGCACACAGCAGGAAATGACAGCAGGTATCATTACAGCTACCCCCCTCCCTGATTTTCTGGGTCTTATTTTGTGATGGAAAAACAAGCAGGAGGAACGGGAGATGCGCAGGAGGTGGACGTCGTTGTCAAAAATGGCCAGTAACGAGAGTTCTATAAAAGGCTAATCTGATGACACTTTTTATTTGCATGGGTAGGCCTGGTGTGTGTGTGTGTTTTCTTTTCATGGCTGAACCTGACATTTTAGAAGAGTCTCAGAAGCTTACATGGAAGCGTTTTTAAAAACACGGCTCATGACTCATGATCTGTGGAGTAGAATGTCATCTTTCACTTTGAAACCATGATTTATAGTGGCTACAAGTTAGGGCTTCCACAGGTTTGGATCCCCAAAATATGTCACCTTGGACAAGGCAGGCAGAGTCAGAGAAGCAGTGCATTGCTGATGGAACATGGCATAGGGTGACCAGATAAAATCCAGGTCAGGGCTCATGTAACTTTAACAGTTGTAGAGAAAAGGGAATTTCAGCAGGTGTCATTTGTATGCAATTAGTTCCTGGTGAAATTCCCTCTTCATCACAACTGTTAAAGGTGCAGGGGCCCTGCCTTCTTTTGTATATGGTCACTCTTGCATAGTGCCTGCACCTTTAAGTGTTGTGATGAAGAGGGCATTTCACCAGGAACTAATTGCATACAAATGACACCTGCTGAAATTCCCTTTTCTCTACAACTGTTAAAGTTACATGAGCCCTGACCTGGATTTTATCTGGTCACCCTAACATGGCAGCATTTTGAGTTTCCTGTTTTGTTTTTGTTTTCTTCAGATTTCAGTAAATCTGGTAAAATATAGCTTTAGTGGTCCAACCAACAAAATACGGGCTTGTGGGCAACCTATCTGCCTTGGGTCTTTTATGTAAAAAGGTGGGCTAGAAATTGAAATAAATAAGTGACACTGTTGGAGAAAGTTGCCATGATCCTGAGCAGATTGCTTGAAAGTAACTTCCCCTTAAACCATCCACATAAATTTTAGAATCTCCTGAATGATATGAGATGTGGCTTTGAATGTTTGAACATGTATAACTCAATATTGGGACTTGTACCCTATTGGGAGATCAGTGTGCTTTTAAATATGGGAACACATTTCCCCAACAAATCCAAATGTTCAACATCACTCTCACCAACTATATACATACATGAGTTCCTAGTCAGTCCACTCAAGTTAGCTTTTTCAGTCAGTGCAATACAATTAGGTCTGAGAGCTTGCGTTGACCAGGGATGTACAAGAGTTTAATTTCTGTTTGTTTAAGAGCAAAACTTGCCCTGTTTGCAACCCCAAACATGAGTGCATTTTATGGGCAGTGCTCACATATTCTTGAGCGATTGATAGTCATTCACAAAACACTAACTTAGAAAAATGTGCATTTTCACACTTTACTCAATGTGGGAAAGTATGCATTTGAGTTCTCACCTTTAGAAAATGTGCGCCCAAACACATACTTTTCCCATTCAAATGGGGCTTGCAATCTGGAATAGGAATGAGGTGGATCGAATTTTGGGCTGGAACTCTGAGAACCTTGACAAACTAAGGCCTTACTGATTTCCCCATCCCTTGTTTTGACTAATGGTATCAGTCATCTGTATTGTCATCTGGGGGTACCTCCTATTTTTCATAGTTCTTTTTCACTTTGAAAGACTCCATTGGGCTAATCATCAATATGCCCAAAATGAAATGGGTAGCCATTAGCCAGACTATTTTTCTGCATTTTGTCTTTCTAATAGACTTGCAATGAAGATCCTTGAGGAATGTTGAAAGTGAGAGAAAAGCAATAGACTAATCAGACCTAATACCTTAATCAATCAATCAATCAATCAGGCAGGAGAGGAATTTGTAGGATCTCTGAAGAAATGACAATTTGGTTGATATATTTATGAACATAAACTATTAGGATCATGGGTGAAGAGTCATATCCCACAGGAATCAAAATGCATCCAGACACATCAATGGGGCCCAAACTAGCATTGCGATGCAACTGGGGATGCGCATGTCGAGGTACATCTGCAGTCACATTGGCTAGGCACACAGAAGGCTGCTTCTGTAGGTAGTTATCCTTCCCTAGGCTGGGGTAACTGATGAGTTCAACCATCTATATTTATTTGGAAAAGTTTACGTGTAGCCCCTTCTCTATCTCTGTTACTTAAATGGCAGCAGTGTTGTCTTCTATATCTTTTCTCTCTGTTCTCCCTTAAATTAGCTGATTTCATATTTACCTTATGGCACAATCTTAGGCCTTCATGGAAGCTAAATTCCAATTGCATTACCATGGTCAGCATGATGCTCTGTAAATCATCTTTCATCAGTAAAACCAATTTGTTATTTCTCCCCTTTTCCGAGAGCTTGTCAGATAGTCCAATGCTGTGTGTAGTGGCACCTGATCAATAGCTAATTTGTTTGGAATGCCAAGGATCATTAGTGGTCTAATTCCATCATACAAGCAGACAGTACAGCAAGCAGAATATCAGGCCTGGCTCCCCCATGTAGCAGGCTGATTCCTTTATCACAAGCAGCAGATTAGGGAAGAGCCACCAGATTACGCCTCCCATCCCACCCTCTGGCCAAAGCCACTTGGCTCACATTGCTGCCACAAGTGCCTCCCACCCAGCTCAGATGGTTGTTAGGCTGCAGTTGAGATAGGGTACAGTGTTCAATGGTGGCAGCAACATAGGAGAAGGGGTGCTGGTCTGGCTGCTGTGAGGCCAAAAAGGGTCAGTGAGTCACAGATGTCCATTCCATAGTTGGGATCCTTTGATTTATAGGAAGGAATAAAAGAGGACCAAAAGGGGGTGAAGTCACACTTCCCCCTTCCTGAAGAGTGGAAAAACTTAACAGGATAGTTTTCTGATCTATATGCTAGCATGCTGCCAGGCATTGTCCACCATGGGCATTGCCTGCTCTGGGGAGCTAGGAAGCCTGAGGCCTTGCAGATCATTTTAGAATGTTGCAGAGGAGTTGGGGCTCAGTGGGTGGGACACAATGTATTTCCAAGGAATGGTCATTCAATGTTTTGTGGGTGAACCATCTTCCGACATGTAGCATTATTGTTTATCACTCTAGGGATAAGCTGTAGATAACTAGTTTGTGTGTGCGTGGGTTTGTCATTATGTATGTGCGCCATGCAGATTGCCCTCTAAAATGATGTAAATATTATTTATGTCTAGAGAGTGGATGAGTGAGAAGCTTTTGTCTCCCTCCCCCAATCTAAAAGGAAATAATGACTTATGACAAGGTCTGTTATCCCCTGGGAGAAAGTGCAGGAATCATTCCATCTGACAACTCTGACAGAGGCACCCAGAGAATAGGATAGTGATCGCCGAGACAATTAATCCATCACTTTGTAGAGGTATTAGCAAATATAAATATGGAAATGATGGAACACATGGTCCTTAGGGCAACATCACGCATGGATAATAGCCAGAAAGGTCTCCATTAATTACGATGTCATTTATTAGACCAATGCTGGGAGCAGAACTCTCTGAATGCTCTGCCTTCTAGTGTAGTAAACTAAAATGTGTATACAATTCAATGTCTGCATTGTCTTAATGCAACTTGAAAGGAGTGTCTGATCACCCCTAAAGGTTTATGCACTAAAGGACAATGCAGGGCAATTTTCTCAACCGATACTCAGATTTGGACTGTGTCTGGCCGCTGCACCCATGATAATGATCACATAGCAACACTGCAAAAGAAAAACTGGAGGATGCAGAGGAGGAATTAAATGGGATAAAGCCAGCTGAATGAAGCCCACTTTGAAAGTTGACATCTTGAAACTGAGTCAGCTGCTCTGCTACAGCTGGCACAACTTGCAGAGGCTGCTGGGATAGCCCCTGGTGGACTGAGGGAGGAGGGCGGGTAGGGAGAGAAGAGGAGGCTGTGTTAATCAAATGCCAGTTTAAGTTGTATTCACTCCACGTGAACCTCAGCGCTCCATGGGGGCGTGGCAGCATGTCATGTGGGGAGAACCCTCAAGAAATGCACCTGTCAGATGACATGTCAACCCTTCATTGACAAAACTGTCATCTGAATGCAGCCGTGTGTCACTTAGCCTGCTCTGCACCCCCTAAGATAGCCTCCTGCCTTCAGATGTAGTGGGTGGAGAATGCTTTCCCACTGTCAGTACTGAAGTGAGATTCAACTATCAGTCCAGTTGTCTTCTGCACATGTAATCGGGGTGGAGGGTACTGGCAATGGAGATTACATTGTACAACTTCCCTTTCCATCTGGCAGCAAAGTGCCCTGAGTTGTAGAATATGGAATATTTGTTCCCCTCCCCAATTTAGTTCAGATTGGCTTTTTATATAAACCACTGCTTTAACACAGGCAGAAGGTAGATCTCCAGATGCTTTGGACTTCAACTCCCCAGATCATGACCATTGGCCATGCCAGCAGGGACTTATGGACACTGAAGTCCAAAACATTTGGATACCTACCTTCTGCCCACCCCCTTTTTTATCAGACCTCTTTTCTTTTCTTTTTTGGTGGAGGGATAGTTATAAAATACCTATGTCACCAATTACATATGTGAGATATTTAGGGAAATGCATTCCTCCATACCTGTTCATGTCTTACAATTCTAATCAAAACCGTAACAGGACACATTCCATTGAGTTCCCTGTCAATTTTAAAAAATGTTTTTAAGTATCAATTTGCAACCAACCAACCAACCAACCAACCTCTCTCTCTCTCTCTCTCTCTCTCTCTCTCCACACATACATCTAGTCAGTTCGAAGCCATTTGCTTCAAAGATTATATAATTCTTCAGCTTTTCTTCATTCTACACTGTTCTGAATGTTTCACTGCAAACTTTTCTAGAAAATTTGGCAGGATTTAGGGGTGGATGAAAGGGGAGGAGAAACTTGTTGCCATTGGGCAGGAAGTATCAGGAAGTCTTTTGCACAAGGCCTTGTACAGCAGCAAACTAGGTCTTGTACAACAGTTCATGGAAGAGCACCACTTCCAGAATTTCTTCAACTGGTACATCTCTGGATCCAGTTCATAGGGCGGATCTACACACGAGGTTTTTGACGTTTTATAAGGGTTATGAAAACTCTTTGGGCCACATGACGCACTCCCTATATCATTGTATATCTGAGGTTTTTTAAAACTCACTTCAGTTATATACAACGGTTTCACTTTTAATAAATCGTTTTAAGTAAAAGAATGTGTCCTTTCTTACCGTTTGTGATTCATGGGGGCAGTGCTTCCTTTACTGGTGCCCAAATGCTTAGCAGTTGATTGGTGGAGAAGAAAGAGGAAGTGGACCAGTGAACTACAACACCCACAATTCTTAGCCCTATACTCGCTAGGGAATGACAGAGGAACTAAGAAGGAAGTGTGTAACTGAACTACAACCCCCACAATGCCTTGCCCTAAACTCATTGAAAAACGAAAGAGAAAGAGACAGGGCAGAACAGTGTGTGACTGCACACACCGCTTTAAAGACAGAAGACTGTTCTCCTGTAACGTGAGTACTCAGTAATGTGGCCTAAGACGTTTTGGAACACACCTATTTGGAATGTTTTAAAATACAATTTAAAATGTTCCAAAGGACTGTGTGGATTCCCCCATAGTCTCTGGTTTAAAAATCCTTCCTTCATTAAATGACATGGTGAGGGAAAGACACTCTGGATGTCTGTGGGCATTCCCACATTCCTTTTGACTAACAAAAAATGTGTGGGTTTATGCATATCTTGATCTATCACTATACGAAGTGTTTAATTGTGTGTACTTGTGTGCATATTATGTTATATTACACCTGTGTGGGTTCATTTTTTGCACCTGTTAGTTCATTAATAACATTGTTAAACACTACATGTGATTGTCTAGTAAGCCAAATTGTTCATCAGACATAATAATAAGTTTTTCATGATTGTAGCATATTGATATATAGTTTACTATAGTGGTTAAACACACCCATACACACATCAGGGATCCACTACTGTGTGTTTTGTTTCAGTGTGAGGACTGCCTCTTCCTGTTTTGTGTTTGTTTGAGACTATGCATAAAGAGCAGAGGATGTGCATATTAATTGGGCAATACACATAATTATGGCAACATATGTATATCATCCAATGTGTCTTGGAGATTATGCATATTATGCAGGGAATATTCAAAGCTCTGTCGTGAAATGTGCTTTCGGCCTGTTGGAGATTATGCAAATTGCTTGAAGAATGCACTGAAAACTACCAAGATATGCACATTACCCTGTGCTTCTTGGCAACAATGCATTTTGCCCAGAGAATGTGCAAAACCATGTCATTTTCTGTGAGGCCTCATGTGTATTGATTGGGAAATGTGCATGGTTCCCACCTCATAGTCATGGTGCCTTCATGTGCATAACTTCTGGCCATTTGAATACTAATACTTTGTGAAAATAATTTCTAAGGTATTAAAAATACATGCTTTCTTGGGGGCATAACTATCTTTGTCTTGATAACCTGTGACATTTGATTTATAGAGTCATATATTTCATTTCCCCCTGCATATGTGGTCAAATGAATAGACTTTGTAGGTAAAAGAAAGATATACAACTTGTAGGTGAAAAGAAAAGAAAAGAAGACATTTCAACCAACTGATGAATGATGGATAGAATTGTAAGATGATAGTGCTTGGTGACTGACAAATAGCATGGGTATTGTATGCTATGGATGCTATACATAGAGTCAGAGGCAAAACAGAGATTATAGATATGTTTGCACATCTTAAAATAACAAACACTTCAATATGATTTATTTAGTCAGGATAGGCTAAAAACTCACTGGTATAATAACAGGACCATTTGTCTTAGCAAGTATCTCGTTATTGGTGATCAATAATGTAGCTAAGATGACTGATTGCTTTGTTTTCTTGTGGTGCTCAGCCACTCTCAATTATTTATTTGACATGGTACCTCCTGGCAAATTCAAAGAACCAGTGATCATAAGTTTGCACTGTTGTGTAAGACTGATATGGTCTAGTGGCATGCATGCAGCCCTTTCCAGGTTGCAGAGAATGATACATGACTGTATAGCATAGCATAAAGGTTTACTGTCTAAAGCTGCAATCCTATGCCCATTTTCCTGGGAGCAAATGCTTCTGAATTCAATGGGACTTACTTCTGAATATGTATGAGATTGTGCTGTAAATGGGATGTGTGTGTGTGTTTGGTTCTTTTTTCACTCTAACCTAAGAACGGGGATCTGAGCTCCGGTCCCTCTTGCTGCTGGTGGAGATGAGGTATAAGGAGTATTCCTGTGGGTGGGGAAGGCAAAGTACAGGGGAATCCAGCTTATGCCATATCCTGAGGCTTCTCCAGCCTCTTTCTCTCCCCTTCCGGGATGGCTCAGCTAGGATGGGTGAAAAAGCCCATCTAGCTTAAATACATAGTGAGAGGCACAGCAGAGACAAAGTTCACCTCTGCCACACTCCCCAGTCTGCATTGGATTCTCATAACCCACCGAGTTCAGAGGCTTATGAGTATCAAGGGCGGATCCCATGGGATTTTGCCATGAGAGGCATTGCAGCTCTGGCATGCAGCTTCTCATTGTTGTGGTTGTTGTCATATTTACTCCTAAATGTTCACAATTAATAAGAGGTATCTAACAGCAATTGACATTGAGATTGCAAAGGTAAATCAGTTTCCAACATATGATTTCTTGAAAGTTAATGCAGAAGGGAAGGATAAAAGCAATTTGTGAGACTATTAACGTAATGTAGTGGAAACACAGAAAATCATCATTATTTCAAGGAGTTAGTGGTGTACGGATTCTCCTGCCCAAGTCTAGAGTACTGCTTGGGCCCGTTTAGCTATGCTAGTTCCCAGAGCTAATTATGTTAACAGCTAAAGGTTTGTATATAAAGCCTTTGGCAATATCTCAAGGTTAGCTGCTTGTTGTTCAGTATAGATGAGAAGAGGGTTATCTAACCTGGGCTCACAGACTGCCCATTGTCAGTGGTACTATGGTTTTTCCTTTGCAGGATGGATGAAGTCATCGATCTAAGAACAGAATCAGAGGGATCAAAGGGATAGTATATGCTTTCCCTGGAAACTCCCAGGGCAGAACCTCACTGCAGGCTGATCCAGTACAGGTGCTGCACAGGCAGGCCGTTATGTGGTCATGTTTTCTGCTGTGGATAATGCTGGGGTTCCTAGTAGCTGAAAGGACGTATACTTTCTTTGTAGTGGATTTGCTTTAAAATAGTGTAATTTGCTTCCTTTTGCTTTAATGATTCTGTTAATTAGCTTACTGTTGCTAATAAACTCTTTCCTTCACTTATTGGTATGCTTATTGCTTCTGAATATCCAAAAAGCACCATTGCCTATTGGGAAAACAAATGCTTTATTACAACTGCTTGATACTGAAGTATTTTAAAGTTTTTTTTAAAAAAACATAATGAATTTTTAAAATGAAAATGTAATAAATTCAAATACAAAACAGATCCAGATGTTATTCACATTTTGGATCAGCTACAGAACTGGAATAAAATTTAATTAGAAATAAAAACAGGTGAGTATTGTGATTTCAAAACACCATGATTTTGAATGCAGTAATTTCAGTGTGCTAATAGGAGGTGCTTAAGTCATCACTCAGCAAAGGAAAATGCTGTTCATATGCTACTTGTAAATGTTCTAATGTTCAAAACATGGCAGCTTTCCCAGAATGAGATGTTCATCCTTGGAACACAAGATGGAATAGAAATCCTTTAATTATGCAAGCTCTAAACCCTGCTAAATTCTCACTAATTTACAGTAAGGGAATCACTATAGCTTCTTTCCCCCTGGAGTGATACATTTGACAGGGATTGCTGGCACAAGTTCTGTGCAAACCTGCCTCCTGTAACACTCTTAAAATAACCTGTATTTGAGCTACATCCACAGATATTTCTCACCGTGGCTGCCTTAAAGCACTCCTCATAATATAACTCATATACTGTCCCACACCTACGGCATAATCCTATGGTTCCTATGGTTGATGCCAATGGAGATTGATACCAATGGAGACTTTTGTTCTTTGTTTACCCCCCTCGACGGGAGAGGCAAATAGTAGTGGGGGTTAATTTTAATCCTCTCCTCCCAATGTGCTTTGGTCCCAACCTTTGGTCCCAACACACACTTACACTGGAGTAAAAAGCAAAGAGAGAGCAGTTTCACGCCACGTAATTACGTATAGTTTGATCCATAGGCATCACTTGTGTAATCAGCTATGAGCAGAAATAAAGCTGTGGTTCCACATGACATTTACCAGGAGCAGGAATATGTTTCTGTGGAAGTCCCATCTAGTTCTAAAAAGTGTGCTTATGATTGCAACCTTCAATCAGCAAAGGTCTCCCAATTTGGCATGTTTTCAAGTAGCTCCTGCTTCTCACTGCAACATTGAAATGGAACTTTAATTAGCTGTTTCTTGCTCTCTCCTGGCCAATTATCCCTTAATTAATCTCTCCTCTTTGCAGTCAGAGCAATCACACAATTTTCTTGTTTATTTTTTTTTAAAAAATTTACTTTCCACAATTGCACTTGAATGCAAAATGGAATGAAAAATAAGTGCTTCATTTAAATGAGTGGGCTTACGATTTAGCTGAATGAAATTTGGAGTGTGTGTGTGTGTGTGCGCGCATGCACACATGTGCAAAAGTACAACTATGAAAGAATGAAGGAGGATATTTGGTTATTTATTTATTCATATAAATAACACCATATCAGCAAATATCTCTAAGCAGTTTACAGAAGCAGGGATTAAAATACATCTTCCCCCCAACCCCCCCCCCCCCAGTTAAAATGTTTAAAAATGACTGTGCAAACAGAATTGGCTGTGCAGCCACAGCGAACAATGCAGGAAGGTGGGTTTTCACCGACCATATCACTAAGTATTTAAGAACCACTCTTCCCATCGTGAATGGGTTGCATTTTGACACTCCATACTGAACAGGCTGCTGTTGCAGTCAGAAAAATATGCCAGAAAACAAGGTGCTTTGAAAGACAAGAGATGAGCAATGAAAAACACTGGAATGGGAGTTTGGCAGTGGCATCATTATCCTAAGGAGGCTTGCCTGGTACTAAATTATCTTGAATTAATTTTGATGAAGACTGCTTATATATTAAGGTTGGACAAATCTGCCAGCTTTGATTTCTGCTACCTTTGAATTGTTTAAATCTCAAGTTCTTTCCAACTTGAATATCAACATGGATTTTTTTGGGTAAATTCTGCTCATAACCAATCTGAAACAAAATTCTCGTCCATCCCTCATATATGCAAATAAAGAAATACAGCTAGTGTGGAAACGGCCTTACATTAAATCTGAGCTGCAGCGTTCCCCAACCTGGATGTCTTGGACTTCAACTTCCATTATCCCCAGCCAGCAAGTGCAGTGGTTAGGAATGCTGGAAGTTGTAGTCCAATACATCTGAAGGGCAGCAGGTGCTGTGCTGTGTATTAATAAATGGAGAGAACAAGAGATGTTCAAGGAACATATACTGGGCATATATGGACCGTTCTGAGGGGGATTATATTGTGTCACACAGAGATATGTGGTGCTCATGAGTGACTGGATTTGGGCATTTTTAAAGTACTGAGCCAGCTATAGCAGGAGCTATATAAGGATATGGGAGTGTAAGGCTTATTACTCGAGATCTACAGCCGATTTTGCTCATTTTTGTTTTAAACTCAAGCTTGAGTAGGGTAGACATGCAGAAAATTTGAAAGTTCAAAGAAGTTCAAAGCCCAAGATTTAATAGCAATCAATTTCCTCTGTGCCAAATAGGCAGGGCAGATGCTCCACCACTGGGATGACGGAGAGCCTATCTACACAGGCAGGATAAAACACTTTGAAAACATTTTGAAAACTGTATATGGACAGTTCTCAAAACTGTCAGCCTATCTACACTACTGCTTTAAAATGGTTTAAAACGGTTTAAAACGGTTTATAACAGTTTTGAGAACTGTTGGGGCCCAGGACACACTCCATACACAGTTTTCAAAATGTTTTAAAGTGTTTTATCCTGCTTGTGTAGATAGCCTCAGAGAGGCCTGGTCAGCCAATCAGTGTGGTGTGAAGGCAGGCCCTGGGCACAGCCACACTGTCTCTGCCAGTGTGGAAGGGGAAGACAACAGAGGCGGCTACTCGGGCACATGAGGGAGGCGGCCGGCCTGTGCTGCATGCACATATTGGAGGGGGTATTCACTACACATGACTCACATTTGCATTATTCATCAGCCCTTCTGTGGTGAGGAGACTGAGGGGCAAAAAAAGCGAGAAAGGAGCAGAACTACTAACCCCCATGGTGACATGGCTTTACATTAGCATGCCATAGGATAAGTTTGTGTCTGAGACACAGATTAGGGTGACCAGATAAAATCCAGGTCAGGGCTCATGTAACTTTAACAGTTGTAGAGAAAAGGGAATTTCAGCCAGTGTCATTTGTATGCAATTAGTTCCTGGTGAAATTCCCTCTTCATCACAACAGTTAAAGTTGCAGGGGCCCTGCCTTCTTTTGTATTTGGTCACTCTAGTATAGTGCATGCACCTTTAACTGTTGTGATGAAGGGGGAATATCACCAGGAACTAATTGCATACAAATGACACTGGCTGAAATTCCCTTTTCTCTACAACTGTTAAAGTTACATGAGCCCTGACCTGGATTTTATCTGGTCACCCTAACACAGATTCGTTGTCACATTGTTTCACACCCCTTTTCCTAATTCCATTGAATGAATGTGTATAGCAAAGGTGAGGCGGACTGGACAATTGCCATGGAAGCTGAGAACAATTAGTTCTTATTTGCTTAACACTGTTTTCTAATGTGCAGCTGTAAAACTTTTCACAGGATCTTTTAAATACAATTGATTTTCCCTCACCGTTTCCTAATATTTCAAAGCGAATGCTGGGCTTGACAATTGCAATCAAGCTAATGCCAGTCGATAGCCATTTTCTTTTAGTTAAATAGGAACAATCAGTGATACAATTCGAGACTTCACTGAGAGTGATTGCATATTTGTCTGTTTGCTGAACTTGGCATCTTATATTTTTTTAAAAAAGGGGAGGGGGCATTGTAGGACACACCAAATCTCCAGAGGGGGCATTTCAGAATGGTTTGCAAGAGGGAGGGATAGAGAAACCATATTGCTTGGGACAACAGTTCCCTGAAATGGACCGTCTCCCACCTCCTGCTTTGCTTCCTGGCTTTTTCACTTGCACTTTATTAAAGTAGAAGCTATGTGATTGGTCCTTTTTCTGGGCCAAAGAGGCACCTCCATTTTTAATTCCTCCTACATATTCTTTGGTGTTATTGGTGCAGATTCATGATGCGATTGTGCATTTGAAAAAAGAAACCATAATCCTAGGCAGTAGAAGCATAGAGTTAATGGAGGAGATTAGTTCTGAAACATCTATATATTAGGGTGACCAGATAAAATCCAGGTCAGGGCTCATGTAACTTTAACAGTTGTAGAGAAAAGGGAATTTCAGCCAGCGTCATTTGTATGCAATTAGTTCCTGGTGAAATTCCCTCTTCGTCACAATAGTTAAAGTTGCAGGCACTATACTAGAGTGACCATATACAAAAGAAGGCAGAGCCCCTGCAACTTTAACTGTTGTGATGAAGAGGGAATTTCACCAGGAACTAATTGCATACAAATGATACTGGCTGAAATTCCCTTTTCTCTACAACTGTTAAAGTTACATGAGCCCTGACCTGGATTTTATCTGGTCACCCTACTCTGTGTGTGTATATATATATAAATACACCCTTTGAGCACTAAAGCTTGTTACCAGTGCAAAGGCAAAACTGGAAAACAATGTATAGCTGCACATGCATCCATGTCACCTAATGATAAATGCATTTGTTAGGAAGAGGAAGACACAGATAAGCATTTAAGGCCTCATGGCATGAATATTCACTGTGGTTTCATAGAAGCATAGAATTGGAAGGGGCCTATAAGGCCATCGGATCCAACCCCCTGTTCAATGCAGCAATCTCCGTTAAAGCATACCTGACAGATGGCTGTCCAGCTGCCTCTTGAATGCCTCTAGTGTGGGAGAGCCCACAACCTCCTAGGTAATTGGTTCCATTGTTGTATTGCTCTAACAGTCAGGAAGTTTTTCCTGATGTCTAGCTGGAATCTGGTTTCCTGTAACTTGAACCCATTATTCCATGTCCTGCACTCTGATATGGTCGAGAAGAGATCCTGGCCTTCCTCTGTGTGACAACCCTTCAAGTACTTGAAGAGTGCTATCATTTCTCTCCTCAGACTTCTCTTTAGGCTCAACATGTCCAGTTCTTTCAGTCTCTCCTCATAGGGCTTTGTTTATTGAGTATAGAGGATGCTTCTTATCAATAATGTCACTGAGAATCTTTAAAGACAAATGAAAATATAGATTGTCAATTTTTTGAGGTCAACCTTGTTCCATCCTGTTTCTGCACAAGCTTCTGTGTTTTTTATGTTTTTTTTAAATCCACTCAGAAATTTGTACTTTTTTGTGCATAGTTTCCTTATATATGCATTGATATACATATTGTTTTATATGGATACATTTTCCCCACATACATCACATTGCTGAAATGTAGTTTTGTGTGCACTTTTCTCAAATGTATACACTTTGCTCCCACTTTTCTCACCCATCCCTAGTTGTGATCTATGTATCTTCATTGGTATGTTTGAGATCCTCTGCACCAACAAATATATATAGGGCTCTTTCCAAGGTATGCAGTGCTGATCATGTGGAGGAGAATCAAGATCACACCCACTTGGCCTGCCATCAACCTGCAGGAGAGGGAGGCCTGCTGCCAGAGGAGGAGGAGGAGAGGAGTGTGCCTGCCTGCCTGCCTGCCTGCCTGCCTCCTGGCCTCGCTGCTGCCACCACCACCACCACCAGCCTCTAGAGGATTTCAGCCTGGCAGACTGCCACTCCTTGCAGGACCAGGCTCCCAGGTACTGAGCCAGCTGCTGTGGACAATTACATCAGTCCCCCTCCCTTCCTGGGAGGGATATTTAAGCTGCTGGCTGAGGGGGCCTGGGAAAGCCATCAACCTGCAGGAGAGGGAGGCCTGCTGCCAGAGGAGGAGGAGGAGAGGAGTGTGCCTGCCTGCCTGCCTGCCTGCCTGCCTGCCTGCCTGCCTCCTGGCCTCGCTGCTGCCACCACCACCACCAGCCTCTAGAGGATTTCAGCCTGGCAGACTGCCACTCCTTGCAGGACCAGGCTCCCAGGTACTGAGCCAGCTGCTGTGGACAATTACATCAGTCCCCCTCCCTTCCTGGGAGGGATATTTAAGCTGCTGGCTGAGGGGGCCTGGGAAAGCCATCAACCTGCAGGAGAGGGAGGCCTGCCGCCAGAGGAGGAGGAGGAGGAGAGGAGGAGTGTGCCTGCCTGCCGGCTTTCTGTTTTTGTCTTTGGTTGTTTTTTTGTTTTTTTTGTTTTTTCCTCTTTCCCCAGGCTTGAGCTATGTGCCTGGGAGGGAGGATACAGGGCCAGGTGAGGGGATCTGAGGGGAGCACAATCAGGGTAGTGACGGGTAGAGGGAGATATGGCGTTGTGAGGAGGACTTGCCAGGTTAGGGAAACAAGGCCCAGACAGTTAATGGCTGTGCCTTGTTCCGGTCCCCCTCACACCCACAGGCTTGTTGGTTGCCTTATCAGCCAGCCCTCAGGCCTCCGGGTGCTGCTTTTAAATGCCAGATCAGTGCATAATAAGATCTCCCTCATCCACGATTTAATTGTGGATGAGGCAGCCGATCTGGTATGTATAACCGAGACCTGGGTGGGAGAGCAGGGAGGAGTTAGTCTCTCCCAGTTATGCCCACCGGGGTACTTGGTTCAGCATCAGGGTAGACTTGAGGGCCGGGGAGGGGGGGTTGCTGTGGTCTATAGGAATTCCATCCCCCTCTGCAGGCTCCCTGTCCATGCGACTACTGGTCTGGAGTGTTTGCACCTTGTGTTGGGCCAACGGGACAGATTAGGGATTCTGTTGGTGTACCGCCCACCCCGCTGCTCAACAGACTCCCTAGCTGAGCTGACAGAGGTGGTCTCTGGTGTACTGTTGAGGTCCCCCAGACTCTTGGTTCTGGGGGATGTCAACATTCATGCCGAGGGCACTTTATCTGGGGCAGCTCAGGATTTCATGGTTTCCATGACAACCATGGGACTGTCCCAACATACCATCGGCCCAACACATGTAGCAGGGCATACTCTAGACCTGGTTTTTTCAACTGGACATGGAGATGGGGATCTGAAAGTGGGGAACTTTACATCAACCCCTCTGTCATGGTCAGATCACCACCTGCTGAGGTTTAGACTTACAGCGGCTTTTCCCCTCTGCAAGGGTGGGGGACCCATTAAGATGGTCCGCCCCCGGAGGCTAATGGATCCAGATGGTTTCCAGAGGGCTCTGGGGAGTTTTCCGGCTGATAGGGCTGGCTCTCCTGTCGAAACCCTGGTTGATCTGTGGAATGCAGAAATGACCCGGGCAGTTGACACGATTGCTCCTGAGCGCCCTCTCCTGTGTAGAGCTCGAACGGCTCCGTGGTATACCCCAGAGCTGAGAGTGATGAAACAAAACAGGAGACGGCTTGAGGGCAGATGGAGACGAACTCCTGATGGATGCAATCAAACACTGGTAAGTGCTTATGGTAAGCTGTATTCAGGGGCAGTGAGGGCAGCAAAAAAACAATACTTTGCTGCCACTATTCAATCATCAACCTGCCACCCAGCAGAGCTTTTCAGAGTTGTCCGGGGGCTTTTACATGCTGGCCCCAAGGACATGGTAGAACTATCTGAGGCCCGCTGTAATACATTTGCTGGGCACTTCCAGAATAAAATCTCTGGCATCCGTCAGGACTTAGACTCCAGTGTTATAGCAGATGAATCTAGTGAGGTATCCAGAGCACAGGCTTGTCCTGTTTTCTTGGATGAGTTTCAGTTGGTGCAGCTCGAGGATGTTGACAAGGTGCTTGGACAGGTTCGTGCAACCACTTCCATATTGGATCCTTGCCCCTCTTGGCTAATAAAAGCTAGCAGGGATGGAACAACTGGCTGGGTCAGGGAAGTGATTAATGCCTCTTTGCAAGAGGGAGTGGTCCCAGGCCTCCTGAAAGAGGCGGCAGTGAGACCACTCCTAAAGAAATCTTCCCTGGACCCTGAAAATCTGAATAACTACAGGCCAGTAGCAAATGTTCCATTCCTGGGCAAGGTCCTGGAGCGGGTGGTTGCGAGCCAGCTCCAGGCACTCTTGGATGAGACTGATTATCTGGATCCATTTCAGTCGGGTTTCAGGCCTGGTTTTGGTACGGAAACAGCCTTGGTCGCCCTGTATGATGACCTATGTCGGGAGAAAGACAGGGGGAGTGTGACTCTGTTGATTCTCCTTGATCTCTCAGCGGCTTTCGATACCATCGACCATGGTATCCTTCTGGCACGACTGGCTGAGTTGGGAGTGGGAGGCACTGCATTGCAGTGGTTCCGCTCCTACTTGGTGGGTCGGCTCCAGAAGGTGGTGCTTGGGGAACATTGCTCGGCCCCGTGGATTCTCCAGTATGGGGTTCCGCAGGGGTCAGTTTTGTCCCCCATGCTGTTCAATATCTACATGAAACCGTTGAGTGCAGTCATCCGGAGTTTTGGAGTGCGTTGTCATCAGTACGCTGATGACACGCAGCTCTATTTCTCCTTTTCATCTTCATCAGGTGAGGCTGTGGATGTGCTGAACCAGTGCCTGGCTGCGACAATGGACTGGATGAGGGCTAATAAACTGAAACTCAATCCAGACAAGACTGAGACGCTGTTGGTGGGTGGTTCCGCTGACCGGATGGAGGGTGTTCAACCTGTTCTGGATGGGGTTGCACTCCCCTTGAAGGAGCGGGTTCGTAGCTTGGGGGTTCTCCTAGAACCATCTCTGTCACTTGAGGTGCAGGTGGCCTCAGTGGCACGGAGTGCCTTCTACCAACTTCGGTTGGTGGCCCAGCTACGTCCCTATCTGGACAGGGATAACCTGGCTTCAGTTGTCCATGCTCTGGTAACCTCCAAGTTAGATTACTGCAATGCACTCTACGTGGGGCTGCCTTTGAAGGTGGTTCGGAAGCTGCAGCTTGTGCAAAATGCAGCGGCCAGATTGATAACTGGAACCAGTAGGTTCGAACATATAAGACCTACTCTGGCCCGCTTGCATTGGCTGCCTGTATGTTTCCGAGCCCGGTTCAAGGTGCTGGTTTTAACCTATAAAGCCTTACACGGCTTGGGACCACAATACCTGATGGAACGCCTTTCCCGACATGAACCTACCCGAACACTACGTTCAACATCTAAGGCCCTCCTCCGAGTGCCTCCTCCGAGGGAAGCTCGGAGGTCGGCAACAAGAGAGAGGGCCTTCTCTGTGGTGGCTCCCCAATTGTGGAACGATCTCCCTGACGAGGCCCGCCTGGCGCCAACATTGTTATCTTTTCGGCGCCAGGTCAAGACTTTCCTCTTCTCTCAGGCATTTGGCAATATCTGAGGAGCCTGGGTCTGTTTTGTTTTGTTTTTGTAGTTTTTTTTTTTTTTTTTTTTTTGAAGTGTTGAAGTGGTTTTTAAATGTACAGATTGTGTGTATGTTGTATGTTTTTGCTGTTTTAATTTTTGTATATTGTTTTTAATTGTTTTTAATCCTATGTAAACCGCCCAGAGAGCTTCGGCTATGGGGCGGTATACAAATGTAATAAATAAATAAATAAATAAATATATTAAAGCCTATGATGTTCTGCTAGTAGAAATAACTGATGTAAATGCAACATAGGTTTTCTTATTGGGGAGAGGGGGAGAAAAGCCTAACCTCTCTCTCTGCATCGCCAGTAATTTGTTAATCCCCTATCATTTTTAGTGTTTGAGTACTTTGTGCTTGTGTGGATGGTCCTTTCCTGTGACAGGGGCCCCCTCCACAAGAATGCGCCTTTGCGCCTGGTTCCGCGATTATGCGCATTATCGCGGAGGCGCATTTACTCACAATCCCTGTGCACGGGAGGCGGCGAGAAGCGGCGAAGCGCATTAAAAGATGCCCAAAAAGCGCTTTCCAGGTAGTTAATGCGCATAATCGCTTGTTCACACAGCGAAAATGCGCTTTAACGGCCGGAGCAAAATAAAAGTCGCTATTTAACGCGCGTTCGAAAATGCGCATTATCGGGGAGATAACGCGCCTGTACGCCCGTTTTGCGCTCCGCTCGTGTGTAGGTAAAATTTATAATGAGCCTTCAAGGCTCATTAAACGCCCCGTGTGGAGGAGGCCAGGAATCATGGAATTTCCAATAACTATAAGTGGTTTAAAATTTGGTTTTATATCTCATCAATGAGATGCCATTGGCCAGGATCATTATATAATGAATGAGTCATGTTTAAAGGGTGACATTTATTAGAACAATTAAGTGCCTGTGTTCAGTCTATCATAAAGCAGTAGCAAGATTGATGGGTTATGATAACATTATTGCTTGTAACTGCTACTGCAATACTGGTACAGGTGCCATTAAACTACAAATTAGGGATAGGTAAGAATGAGAGCAGGATCTGCTTTCCTCCACCTAAAGTAGACCTTACTATTGAAAGCAACTATTTGCAGCCTTTTCCAATAATTTAACCTGCATAGGTAATCCCTTCTCCCTCAAAGCAAATCTTTAACTTTCAAGTCTGAGGTGAAGTGGGTTGTGAAAACAGGGAGGAGCCCTATCCAGTCTTCATTGCTCCTTTGTGGAACATAGGGGTGGGTGCAAATTTCAGTTCAGTTCATTTCACCAACATTAAAATCACTCCACTGGCTGCCAATTAGTTTCCGGGTGAAGTACAAAGTGTTGGTTATTAACTTTAAAGCCCACGTGGTTTTAGTCCAGCTTACCTGTGGGATCGCCTTCCCCCGTACAATGTGCCCCACACACTCAGGTCCTTTGGGGAGAATTTACTCCAGTTAGCCAAAACTAGGCTGACAACTGTTACCCACAGTACATTTTCTTCTGCCACTCCCAGACTGTGGAATGGCCTGCCTGAGGAGATTTGTCAACTTAATACTCTCTCCAAGTTTAAGACAGCCATAAAGACAAATCTCTTCCCACAGGCCTACCAACATGAACTTTAAACCTAAGAATTTTAAGATGTTGTGGTTGTTATTTTAATATTGTATTGGTTTTATATGCTCTTTTAATCAGTTTGATGTATTTGATTTATATTGTATTGTTCTATTTAATGTTGTTCCCTGCCTCGATCCAGAGGGATAGGCGAGTAATAAATAAATAAATAAATATTATTATTATTGATGAAAATTTGCCAAAATTTACACATTTTTTTCACAGCTGAGATGAAAAGAACTTGAGATTACAAAAATTAAAATAAAATATGAATGAATTTGGGAGAAACCAGAATGGACAGATTCATCCCTCCAGGCTCAGGGCTTTGAATGTTGAGCTCTTAAAAGTCTGGAATTGAATCGCTGGGTATTCTACCATTTTAGTGCTGAATTCAGGTTGTCCCCCTCCCCCCCCCAACAGGCACCTCAACTTTCACAGCTACATGGCAGGCAAGTACAACATGGCCTCTGCATGCTGGGAATAACCATACGTATTGAAAGTAGCCAGTGCAGATTGATGAGGATTTCATTTCAGTTTGTGTTTGATGAGAATTTATCAATATTCTATTTTTTTCAAGTTTGGGATAAAATGAATGTGAGATTTATTTTTTTATTTTTTAAAAAAATGAAATGCAGGAGAAAGCAAAACTGACAGACTGATCCATCCTTAGCAGAGTGACATGGAAGTAGAGAGTGCATGGACTAACCCTCAACCAATGTTGTGCGTATTGTTTAGCTTGGTGACCATAGATATAGCCTGAACATTTGCATGGAGGGGGGCTTCACACATACAACTGGAATATTGCTTTACATGACAGCAATAAAGATTTTGTTAAAAAAAACTTATGGTGCCCAGTGCCAGCCCAAGGTTTTGTTTCCTGAAGTGGAGCACCAAATGTCACTCCTCCCCTATGTAATATAGCTAGCAATTTTTGCTATATCATTGTGACATCGATTCCCCTAAATTCCACTGCCTGAAGAACTCTGCTTCACCTTGCTGCATGGTAAGGCCAGTACCCTGCTTGCGGAAGGCCCTTCCTGGGGAAGCTCACCTCATTCCAAGCCTGATGTATTTGACTGGTGGCACAAGACTTTTTCACTTGCCTAGGCCTTCCAGCATGTTGCCTAGCTGGTTTTAATGTTTTTTTTTAATTAGGCAGTGTATTGGATTTAATTTTGGAAGACTGGCAGTCAGTCAGATGTGAATTTACCCAGCCATATGCAGTATTTGATGAAGTGATTAACAGCATAAGTACACTGATTTGTTAGAGCAGTTGGCAATTTCTATGATTTTAGAGTTTGTTCTCATAGCTGTATTCACATACGATGAAGGTCAGTGCTTTTTTGCTACTAACAGACAACGTTTTGCATAGCTCTGCACAGTCTGTACTTTCCCAATTGATATGGATGTTCCTTTCTCTGTTCCAAGGGCGAAAGGCCTTGGTAAAGTGGGGTGTAGTGTGGGTGTGCTTCCTGACAGTTTTTTTAAACTCATGTGAGACTTGCTTTATAAAATCCTGAGCAAACTGGCCAGTTACCTGTTCTCATTTGAGAGGGGGAAGGTGCACCACCTGCTCAGATAACCAGCCTGTTGGATGGCATCCATCACCTGCCTGGGAATCGGGGTGACTGAACTGACATGTATGTTTTCTTTGCTTTTATTCTATCTGCATCCATTTTAAATCAATATATTTGAATATTCTTTCACACAGGTGGACTTGAATTGTATTGGTAGCCTCGAATCTGGTTGGTGTGGGTCCTGGCTGGACCAAGCCCAACTTTAAGATAGCCTGCCACTTTAATTTTTATTGGCTAAGGGTGGTTTTAATGTTGTTCTATATTAGGGGTGCAGAACCTTAGGACTGTAAGCCAAATCTTCCTTTCTTGGATCCCAATCCAAAGTTCCTCCCACAGCCACATCCTTTCCTCCCAAACACTGATTGTTTCCTGGCTTTTCCGCTGTTTTTTCCCCATTCGAAAAGGTTGAAATGCTTCTTCTGAAGTTTAGCTGCTGAAAGTAAGAGCTAAAATATGCTGAAATTGTGGGTATTTTTGTCCTGCCCCATATTTATTTATTATATTTCTATACCACCCCGTAGCTGAAACTGTAAGTGTGGATCACAAAAATTAAAAATACATTATACAAAGTGCAAAACCATTTACATAGAAGATGTAAACAGATAGCACACACAGAGATGTAAAATTTCCAAAAAAATTAAAGCCATGGAGAACCCCCCCCCCCAATTTTTTCCTGGAAAAAAAATTGGGGGGGGGAATAGGAAAATAATCAATCAATCAATCAATGTGGATTTTGATATGAACAACTGACCTAATCCATACGTCCTGCCCCACCATTAATGTGGGTATTAGTGCTTAATTTCCCACTGGCTTTTGCACTTTCCAAATGTTCCAACACAATTCTCCAATTGAAAAACAAACTAAAAGTGTTTTTAAAGTGTAAATTCTGAGAAAATGTTCTTTAGAAATGCATATTTTGAGAGAAGACATGTTAAAAGGTTCATCTTTAAGTATGTATTTAAATGCGACCTGCTACATTTTCATGTAGATTTTTTTTAAAATCACAGATTAATTCAGAAATGTGACAGAATGGACAATTGCGATAGTGGAGGGTGGAAATAACGAGACGACACAACATAATGGATTTAAAAGAGGGCCACATTTATTATTATGATCTGCAAAGGTAGGTGTAGTCTTATGCGAGCATCCTCTCTTGGCCAATAAACGGCCATAACTGGCTTGGGCAAGGCATTCATAGCCTGAGAGGTGAGGCATGTAATCCTCCATCTCTCAGTCTTCCCCTCTTGGGTCAATAGACCTTCTGGTGTTGCTCCTCCTCATGTTGCAAAACTCAGGGTGAGTGAGAAAAGTTGGCCTCAATGGTAAGCCCTGTCCCATCAGCTGGTGCTGTAAGACTCCCAGCCGCGAGCCTCAGGCATTACCACTTACCTTAATGGTGCCATTGCATGCTCACCATCCCTATACTTGCTTCCGATGCCCACACATCTCTGCCAATGAAATGTGACCAAATTAGAACAGCCAATTGTCCTAATTATTATTCTCCCACACTCCACAAAATTCCTACTCGGCCCCCTAACGGGACCAGCAAACCCACACTGTCTAAAGGGGGGGGGAAGGAGGGAGACTCTCGCAGAAGAGGAGGCTGGGAGGGGCGAGCTGGATTATAAACTCACCCAGTCCCCTCCCAGCCAAAGTGGCGCCACGCTGAGCCCGCCAATCGCAGAGCTCCACGTGTGTCTCTTCTCCCCTCCACCGCAATGGCCTCCCCGGGCCCAGGCAAGCTGGGCACCAGAGGAAGGCTCATGAATGAACACATGCAAAAGTAACAGGGACAAGAAATAGATTGATTCATCCTTCTCTTAATATATGCTTCTACTGTATGCTGTCTTCCAGGCATCATGCATTGCCCTTGGAGTTTATAAACTGAACAGCAGCATACATGTTAAATAAAGAAATCAAGGACACCCCCCCGGCCAAATAATTGTTCTTTCACACATCAAATAAATGGATGGAATTCATATTGGGAAAACCTGACATCCCAACAAAAGAAAAAAAAAAAAACCTCAAGGGAAGACTTCTGGATCTTGCACAACAAGCCAAACCCTTTTGTTACTGGGAATTAAAAGTGATTTTTCCCCTTCAGTGTGTTGTGGCTGCAGCAGGTATGTCACAGCTACCTGAACACCCTCGGAACCCTTACGTGAGACCTATAGGTCCTGTCTAAGAATGTATAAGAAATTCATATCAGTTTATCCAGTTCCTTTACCTTCCATACTGAAAACAAACTCGGATGCAATCTGAGATTGAAGTCCATACGTTTCTGAACTTGCAATGTGATATGCAGACCAAAACAAAAATGTGTTTGACACCGTGCCTATATTTGATAAATGCACATGAACAAGTCTGTACTTTGAAAAATGTGCCCAGATATGCTTTAATCAGTGGGAGAAGGATGCATACATTTTAGGAAAATGTGTGCTGATTTTCACGTGAAAAGAAAAAAACCCGAAGCTCACAATCTGATAAGGACTTGAGTTGGAATGAACTGGGATTCGGAGAACTCAGCTGAGCTCATGTTTTGCTGATTTGCACATCTCCAGCTCAGTTGCCTCCTCCCCCTCCCCGTGCCCATTGGAATAGCTGAGGAGTGTACCAGTCAGTGGAGTCCTCAGCTGTTCTCAGCACTAATCAGCTTGGGGGAGCTGCATGATGGGATCGCTGCACACCTATGCCTTTCCTTTCCTCACTGCCCAGCTGATTACTGCTAAGAGCATCTGAGGAGTAGGCAATTCGTGTGCTTTTCTGCTGATCCCCCTAGCCAGTGGAGGCTGGTGACACCGATTTTGATGGGGCTGAGAATCCATTAAGGGTTTCAGCCAGAACCCATTTTGGGGATATGATCCAGCACCTTGGATAGCTCCTTGGCTGGTTCAGACTGAAACCCAGAATGGATTCACAGCCCCATCAAAATCTTGGCCACCAGCGTCCACTGCCCTCAGCACTACTCAGCAGTGGGGAAGCATGTAATAGAACCTCAATGTGTTGGGAGATGGGGAGTGGGAAGGATGAGGGTGTGTGTGTGTGTGTTTGTCTATTGGCTCTTGTGTGTGAGGTCTGACAACTATGGAACTTATCACACCACGTGTATCTTATCAGATATGAATTGCGGTGGCCAGACTGGTTCTTAAGGATCTTCTCCCCTTTTATTAACTGTTTCTATAGGACTATAGAAACAAACAAAGAAACAGGGGCTTCATTGAGCCCCTGGTGATTCTCCGAACATGGCCGGTGATGTATGTTCCGCTTGGTGGATCAGAAGTTGTTTAGAATTTGTTATGAAAAGTGGTTAAGGGAAGTGAGCTGATTCCATTCTCCTGCAGCAAGTTGACAGCATTTCAAGGTTGCTTTAGTACAGTTTGCTCCTTTTAATTTATTTTCTTTAACTTCCTGAAGGCTGTGAGCTCCCCCTCTCCAATGCCTCAGGGCACATCTGGTCTATTTTTTATTTAAGATGTAAAAATACCCCACCTCTCAGCAAGCATTGCAAGGAACAGGAAAATGGTGGTAGATCCAGTACAGGCTGATGGCTTTAATGTCAGTGAGGCAGTGAATCTACTCTGGGTTTCAGTCAAAACTAGTCAGCAGCCTAAAGGAGCTATCCAAGTTGCTTTCACATAGGGGTGTGCACAGACCCCCCGGATTGGATCGGGACCCGGATCGGGACCTCCAATTTTGTCACAGATCGGATCGGACAAAATCGGAGGCCCCCTGGACCGGATTGAGTCCGATCCCGATCCAAAAATCGGACGTCCGAACTTTGGATCGGCCGCCATTTTTTCCCCCATAGACTTGCATTGCAATGCAAGTCTATGTGGAAAAAATGGCGGCGGGTGGGTGAGGGGGGGCCTAACTCCCTCCCCCCCCGGGGCCGTCCACTGTGGACGGCCCTGGCAGGTAAGCCCCCTCCCCTGCGCTCCCTACCCTCCCTGGGGCTGTCCGCTTCCATCCGCTGGCGCCCATGGGCGCCAGCGGATAGAAGCGGATGGCCCCGGGGGGGTAAGCCCCCTCCCCCCTGCCACTGCTTACCTTTCCGGGACGTCCGCTCCTGTCCGGCGCCGGCGGCTACTGCCAGCGGGCTTTGCGGCCTGCTCTAGAGTGGCGCGCCGGGTGATATCATCACCTGGTGCGCCACCCTGGAGCAGGCCGCGAAGCCTGCTGGTAGTAGCCGCCGGTGCCGGACGGGAGCGGACGTCCCGGAAAGGTAAGGGCCCCCCTCCTCCCCTTCACACGCCCCCTGTTTACCTTTCCGGGACGTCCGCTCCCGTCCGGCGCCGGCGGCTACTGCCAGCAGGCTTTGCAGCCTGCTCTAGAGTGGCGGGCCGGGTGATGTCATCACCCGGCGTGCCACCCTGGAGCAGGCTGCGAAGCCCGCTGGGAGTAGCCGCTGGCGCCGGATGGGAGCGGACGTCCCGGAAAGGTAAGGGCCCCCTTCCTCCCCTCCCCGCGCCCCCCCCACTGTCAACTTTCATCGGCGGGCGCCCGCTGGCGCCCACCAATGGAAGCGGCGATGGCCGCCAGCGGGCGCCTGCCGATCCGCCAATCCGCCCGAACCGGATCGGAGCCTTTTCGGATCGGTTCGGACTGGATCGGCCGATCCAGCTGTCGGATCGGAAATCGGATAATTTATCCGATTTCCCTCTGGATCAGATTCGGATCGTGGATCGGATCCGATCCAGTGCACATCCCTACTTTCACACCTTGGGTAGCTCCTTTAGAGTTCTGACCGGTTCTGACCGAAATCTGGAGCAGCTTTACTGACATCAGAGCCACCCACCTCCACTGGTTAGATCAGAGTGTATGCAGGTATAATGTTAAGAATCAAAGCTGTTTTTATCATCTGGAAAAGTTTTTTTTAAAGGGTGAGCTCACTCAGATTTTTTTGCTAGCACATAGTGTTAGCCAAGTGCTTAACTTGACTACATCAAGATTGCTTTGTGATTACACTCTGACCAAAATATGTATATGCCTGTTCTCATATGAAATCAATAGCCCTCTTGCATGGTAAACCTACCTAAAATAAAAGGCTCAGCCTCTCAGATTCTGTTATTCTTTGTTCCTATTCCTTACCTTACCTTTGAACCTTCACCATCTACATTACATTACAGTGGAAATGTTAAAAAGCGACTGTGGATAGTTCTTTATCTCATGTAAGAGTGTGATGTCACTTTACTTCAAAAATGTGCAGTGCAATCCCATGTATGTCTAGTTGGAAGTGAGTCCCGTTGAATTCAATGGGATGTGCTCCCAGGTTAGTGCGTATGAGATTGCACCCTTAAAAATGATAACTAAAGGCTTTAGTGGGACTCAAGATCTGACAATGTTTGTCAAAATGCTTTTGACAATCTATTTCAGTGGGCATACAGGCTTTAGAAAGGTGAGGAAGGGACTTTTCTCTGCTTTTTAAACATGCTTTGGAAATCTATATCTTCTTTGGAACTTTGCGTTTTTGTAGTGTCTGCAGCATTTAAATCTGAAATGTAAGAGAGAATGACCTTTTTCGTTTGTAATACTGAACTATGGTTTAGAATTACATAAATGAGCCTTGGGCTCATAAACAGCCCCTTCTCTTCTCCTCCAGCATGGCCACAAGGAGATTGGAACTGTTTGCTCCCACTTTTAAATAACTGCAATTTGTCATTATGCCTGAATCTGGGTTTAATCATAATTATGGTTTATTAAAACAAGCCAACTTCATAATTAGAACTGATCACAGTTTAGAGTTTGGACAGAACAGTAAACTGTAGTTACTTTGAAAAAGGAAGCAAAGGTTTATCTCCTCCTTGCAGCTGTGCCAGAGGAAGAGTGAGTAGGCAGGAATGCATTAGTTGGAAGCTTGCACACACTAAAACTTAATTTAGCATTAGGTCGGAACCAGATCACTTAGTTTTAGAATACTGTTTGTGCTGTCTGTGTTTCTTAGACAGAAGGGAGAGTTTCCATCCTCCTCCTCCTCCTCCTCCTCCTCCTCCTCCTCCTCCTCCTCCTCCTTTGCATTTAGCACAGGCAGAAGTCAGCAGGCGAATCTCTTCCTGCCATGGAATTTCAGAGATGAGAAAAGCTCTACCTATGAAGTAGCTGCCCTTGCCAGAAAAAGAAAAAAGAAAAAGCCCTAACAAAAGCTCAGAATTTATTGCCTTATAACTTGGGCTGTTGATCATTATAAAAAATAATAAGCAACTATTGTGAGCTTCTTATAAGTCCAGCAGTTTAAAACTATTTTTATTTCTTAAATATCAGAGGCTTTTATGCTTTGTACCTGATCACCACCTTTAAGAATATTATTGTTTATCTTTTGATCACAAACTTGAAAAATGTTTCAAAATGCTGTTTTTCATTTCTCTTTCTAGAACTAACACAGCTCTCTGAAGCCCTTTGTCTCTCTACCCCATCTATCTTTCTGAGCTTTCTTTCCATGCTTTTTGTTTAATATAATTTGCACAGACAGCAAAGAGAAAGAAAGTGACTGTCACCAGCAGTTTCGGTCATCTGAGGGATAATATCTGTTGAAAGCACTGAGTGACATTTACCCATAGAAATAATGAGGGGGAAACGCTTAAAGAGTTTAGTTAAATTTGCATCCCTAAAGGTGACTTGTTAGCTCTGGTTATAACTGGAGTGTTAATGCAGTTATGGAGGCTACGTCAGTTGATTCGGTATGTCATTCCCAATTACAGCAGCCTGAATTCATGAGAGGCAATTACTTTCTGAGTGAGAGAATTTGGAAAGTTGATGGAAACTTTTCTAGAGGCCAGCAATGATATCCATATAGTTTCTCTTTTGTCATTTGTTAAATATTCCAAACAAGTTCCACAGCTGAGAAGGGCAAACTGGGGATGAAAGATCCAGGTTTTCTGAAGCCCCTGGGAACTTCTGCAAATAGCCAGAGGAACGAATATCTATCTATATATATATATATATATATATATATATATAGGTTTAACCTCCATCCCTGGTTCATTTTCTGTCACATGTCAGACTGAATAAGATCAATATACAACCTGAGTGAGGAACACAAATCTCTAGGGTTAGGCACAATGTCTGGCACAAAATTAGTATTGCTTCCACAAGTGGATGGAAATAATTTATGGGTGACATACCTGGCCTTCCACCAGTTACTCTTGAATATAGGCCTAGTTCTCAAGTGGTAAATCTGTGAATGGTCTGTACCACTTTAGATTACAGGTGGAAACTCATGGGATTAAATGCTCCTTGACGATTGAATAAAACAAACAAATCCTCTGCTTTTCATAAAAAACTAAAGTTCACCTTCAGCTTTGCAATGAAACAACTACCATGTTTCTCTTTTCTTCTGTTCTCTGCCTAGCAAGGAGCTTTTGTTTTTCACTTACAGATGGACTCTGGAGACAATGATGGTTAACTGCTGGATTTCATATTTTCAAAAACAGGGAATCATCTGCACTGTCTTTCTTTGCCTCATAGCACCCGCATAGCACCTAGTAGAGACTAATCTAATTAAGTGTGCAATCTCCATCTACAAACTTATCTTGCGAGTATGAATAAATGCAGACATTGTGCCGACATCAGCAACCCTGTGTTTTTCTCTACCCCCTTAGCCCTGCTTTTCTTAACATTCAGTTCTTTACTTAATGAACAGGAGTGGAGAATGCAAAAGCTTGCTCACTTCTTTGTGACATTTTGGTTGGCATGAATACAGGTATTGCCTGACTGGGGAGTTTTGTATTATTATTATTATTATTATTGTTATTGTTATTATTATTTCATCTCTTTGTCGCTCGTGGTGGTTTTTCAAGATGGACATGATGGGCTTTGCTAAGTCATGCTGTCTTTTACAGATTCAGGAATTTCCTGACAATTGAACATGTTTTAAGTATGATTGCATTCTGGATGTTGGTGTAGATGTATTTTGGTAGGCCCAGTTTCTGAAGGTTTTCTGTATAGTTTTTTGATGTGATGTCAGTGACTGATAGGGATGTGCATAGATCTGAATCCGAATCCCAAATCCGAAGTGAATCGGGGTGATTCAGACCTCCGAATTTTGAATCCAAAGAGGATTGGGGGAGGTCTGAATCAATCTGAATCAGATTGTATCGGTCCGAATTGATTCATATTGATTTGGAGATCTGGATGCCATTTTAAGTAGGGATGTGCACGGCCTGAAAATTCCGGTAGAAAAAAATTCAGATCTGATAATATTGTAGGTAGGGATGTGCACTGGATCGGATCCGATCCACGATCCAAATCCGATCCAGGGGGAAATCGGATAAATTATCCGCTTTCCGATCTCACCGCTGGATCGGACGATCCAATCTGAACTGATCTGAAAAGGTTCCGCCGCTTCCATCGGCGGGCGCCAGCGGGTGCCCACCGATGGAAGTCGACAGCGGGGGGGAGCTTCCCTAGTGGGGCTGTCCGCGGCGCGCTTACCTTCCAGGGACGTCCACTCCCATCTGGCGCCGGCTGCTACTGTGAGCGGGCTTCGCGGCCTGCTCCAGGGTGGCGCGCCGGGTGATGACATCACCCAGCGCGCCACCCTGGAGCAGGCCGCGAAGCCCGCTCACAGTAGCAGCCGGCACCGGACGAGAGCGGATGTCCCTGGAAGGTAAGCAGGGGGCGGGGGGAGGGGAGGAGGGGGGCGCGCAGCGCGCTTACCTTCCAGGGACGTCCACTCCCGTCTGGCACCGGCTGCTATTGTAAGCGGGCTTCGCAGCCTGCTCCAGGGTGGCGCGCCGGGTGATGACATCACCCAGCGCGCCACCCTGGAGCAGGCCGCGAAGCCCGCTTGCAGTAGCAGCCGGCGCCGGACGAGAGCGGATGTCCCTGTAAGGTAAGCAGGGGGCGGGGGGAGGGGAGGAGGGGGGCGCGCAGCGCGCTTACCTTCCAGGGACGTCCGCTCCCGTCTGGCGCCGGCTGCTATTGTAAGCGGGCTTCGCAGCCTGCTCCAGGGTGGCGCGCCGGGTGATGACATCACCCAGCGCGCCACCCTGGAGCAGGCCGCGAAGCCCACTCACAGTAGCAGCCAGCACTGGACAGGAGCGGATGTCCCTGGAAGGTAAGCAGTGGCAGGGGGGAGGGGGCTTACCTCCCCCGGGGCCATCCGCTTTCATCCGCTGGCGCCCATGGGCGCCAGCAGATGGAAGCGGACGGCCCCGGGGGGGGGGTATGGAGCGTGGGGGAGGGGGCTTACCTGCCGGGGCCATCCACAGCAGACGGCCCTGGGGGGGGAGTTAGGCCCCCCCTCACCCACCCGCTGCCATTTTTTCCTCATAGACTGGCATTGCAATGCCAGTCTATGGGGGGAAAAATGGCAGCCGATCCAAAAATTTCCGATTTTTGGATCGGGATCGGACTCGATCCGGTCCGGCGGGCCTCTGATTTTGTCCGATCCGATCTGTGACAAAATTGGAGGTCCCGACCCGGGTCCTGATCCGATCCGGGGGGTCCGTGCACACCCCAATCATAGGTATTCTGTATCAAATCGGATTGGATATCCGATAAGTATCAGATTTCTGATATTTAATTTGGAGTATTTTGCCCTATAAAGTTGCTTTTTGAGATAGAAATGTCTCAAAAAGCTTCTGTATTTTAACTGTAAGTTCTGTATTTTAAAAGTTAGAGACTTGAAACTTGGTCACAGTGCTTATGGGATATGCCTACATATGTATATGAAATTTCAGAACAATCCCTCGATCCCTGTATTTTATATGAATTTTTGAAAGATCGTGCAACTTTTGACAGCTCTGAATGACAGCCAAAGCCACATGCATTCAGAGCTGTCAAAAAGTTGCACGATCTTTCAAAAATTCATATAAAATACAGGGGTGTAGGGATTGTTCTGAAATTTCATACACATATTTAGGCATATCACATAAGCACTGTGGGCCACTTTCAAGTCTCTAACTTAAAAAAATTAAAAAAATTAAAAAGTATTAGACAATAGACACAGACGTTTTCCTTAAAGAACTTAAATGGGTGTAACTTTTTTATTTTAAAAGATAGAGACATGAAACTTGTTGGACTTTGCAGATGGGATATTGCTAGTCCTGGCTCCCCAACTTTCATGTCTCTATCTTTTAAAATAAAAAAGTTACACCCATTTAAGTTCTTTAAGGAAAGCGTTTGTGTCTATTGTCTAATACTTTTTTTATAACTTTTCTAATTTTTAAGGTAGAGACTTAATCTCTATCTGTGCGCCGGTCTCTGGCCTGGTTGTGGGGGAAGAAACAACCTCTACCTCTTGTAAGTCTGCTTCCTCCTCGTCTGAGGAGGCTTCCTCTGGTGAAATCCTAACAGATGGCCAGTTGTTGGTGAATTATTTCTGCAGCTGTATTGTGTCTGTCTTTATTGTCCATTCCTGCCAGAATTTTACATCCTCCTGTTACTTGATCCATTGTTTCTTGGAATTGAAGGCATTTCTGACATAAATCTATTATTATTATTATTATTATTATTATTATTATTATTATTATTATTATTATTGATCCACAGGCTTCCTTTACTTTTTGTGCATCTTATGCTTTTGTTCTCTACTGTTTTGTTTTGTTTAATAGGGTTTTTTTTGTAGTTATAAATATTGATAGTTGTCATGACTACAGGACAGAAGAATAAAATTAAACTAAAATAAAAGTCTAGAGTATTCTTGGGGACCTCAGCTAGAAATATGTAAAGATTTCTGAGCCAACTGACTTGATCCACATTTACTGGGTCCTTGTGCAGAATGGAACATGGTTTTGTGACTCAGTCCACACTTCTCTGAATTCTTGACATGATTCAGTGGCAGTCTTTCAAGTTTAAAAGCCTTTCTCCCAAACACCACCATAGGTAAAGGTACAAGAACATCTGGTGGTTATTGTGTGGGCATTCCAAATGTGCCTGCCAGTGCTCCTGTTAGTGATGACATGCTGTCCGCAAAGGGATTCATATAGAAGAAAAGATGTCTGTCCCCTCCCCCATAGGCCATAGAGGCAATCATCTTTTTCCTGTACAATTTCATGAGAAGAAGCATGCCATCACTCTCAGGGGCATTTCTCGTCACATTTGGAATGCCAGCATGTCAACTGCAGGCTTTCTAGACAGTTAAGAGTGACTTTTCTCTTAGGGATCGGGGGAGACTTTAAAACTTGAATGGCAGCAGTTGGGCTACCTCATAAAAAAGGAAGGTGTTTTGTTTTGTTTTCCTAATTTTGTTGTTGTTGTTGTTAATTTTTAATTTTCAAACTATAGGATGATGCTGAATGGGAAACAGACAAAACTGAAAGTGATCCTGTTCAGACAACATGCTAAACCATGATGGTTAAAGATTTTTAGCTAAACGTATGGCTTAACATGTTATGTAAACCATGACTTAGTGTGTCGTGTGAACCATTCCTCACCATGGTGGCTACATAACCACAATTTAAACATACTCACTAACCATTTTCTGCCAGAGGGGTAGCAGTAGGGATGTGCATGGATGCCAAAAATCGAATCGGAATTGGAACTGGAACTTCAGATTTTGTAAAGTATCGTATTGTTAAAATCGGAAGTCCATCTTATCAGACTGGATCCGATAACAATACAAAATCAGAAGTTACAATTCCAATATCGGACTGCCATTTTAAGTGTTTTCCCCGTAGGCTTGCATTGAGAAAAGAAAGCTTTCCCCCAATGCAAGTCTATGGGGAAAACACCTAAAATGGCGACCCTCCCCCTCTCTCCCCCACTCGCGCTCCTTACCTGCCGCCATCCCGCGCTGCCGTCCACTGCTTCCATCTACTGAGAATTAGGCTTTGCGGCCTGGTTCTCAGTAGAGCGATGATGCGCTGGGTGACGTCATCACCCGGAGTGTCATCGCTCTTCTGAGAAGCAGGCCGCAAAGCCTAATTCTCAGTAGATGGCTGCAGCAGACAGCAGTGCGGGACACCGGCAGGTAAGGGGGACCCCCTTCCCCCTCCCTCTCTCTCTCCCCCCCATTCATGCTCCTTACCTGTCGCCGTCACTCTGTTGTGGAACAGGCCGCAACAGCATTGGGCAGCAGCGAGGAGGCAGCAGGTAAGGAAGGAGCGAGGAGGGAGGGAGGGAGAGGGAGGTCCCCATTCATCTGCTGCCATGTTTTCCCCATAGACTTGCATTGGGGAAAAGCTTTCTTTCCCCCAATACAAGCCTATGGCGAAAACACGTAAAATGGAGGGCCGACGTTCCGATTTTTTCCAATATTAATCAGATCAAAAAGAAATCAAATCGGGAGATATCGGACCTCCTGCGGCCAGCATTGGAATTGGACAACAGATGCCCGATGTCCTCCAATTTGTATCGGTATTGGGTATCGAGTCCGATACAATGCACATCCCTAGGTAGCAGTCTAATCATGGCTTGGTGTATTGTCTGAACAGGTCCAGTGAGTGGGACCAAATCTGACTGCATCATCCAGCCCTCACCTCAGCCCTTGGTGCTGTGCTAAGGGCCTCATCTACTTGCTGCTGCTTCAATTCGACAATGTATCGCAACACTTCTGAAAAGGCAGCATATTCTTTTCTGTCTTCAGATGCTTTCCTTATAAAACAGGGCACATTCATCCTGAATCTTTCAAATCAATATTCAAGCAGTTGGATGATCTGCATACCAATTGGCTCACAAATTTATACTCTGCCTGACTCTGCCAAAAGGATTAAAAATCACTCATGAAACAACAGCTCCTTGTAATCACATCAAGCCAGACTACAATAATAATTCAGGCATATAAAAGCCTCTTGGTTCCAGATGTATTAAAAATAGCTTCTTTTCATTTTCCAATTTCTGTGTTGGATACTAACTTTCAATTTTTTAAAATGTTTCTTGCTCAATGTGGTTGATTCACCTCCCTTCAGTGAATCCCACCTTTATATTGACTGGAAGTATTTCCCCTTTATTAACAAAAAGAGAAGGTGACAGAGGAGCTTGAATGATTGATAAGGGGCATTATAGAAGAGAACCTTTTCATTTAAAGATCATCATTTCAGATCAAGCTCTTACGAATTGCAACTGAAAGTCGTTATCTTCAAATTCCAGTCCAGGATATTACATGGGATGAGTTTGATCATTATGAGGCCATGTCTTTAGCAGAGAGATGTTTCAGATTTCAAAAAGTTTTGCCAAAATGGTGGCAATAATAGCATGTCTGCCTGTAGTATCCAAAGGTAACTGTTGGCAATTGCTCTTTAGCGCACAAATGGAAAAAGGCTCATGTAATTTCACATGGTGCTAAGCAGTTACAGACTGCAGAGTATTTTGATATTTGTCCAATACTTGGGCAGCCCTACATTATTCGCAAAGACCTAATTCAGGCATCTTGCAAAATCCCTCCTTACGACATGAGACCTGCTGATGGCAAAAGCCTTTTCTTCTACAACTGATGGGAAGATTATCTTCAGAGTGAATGGGTTACACAAGTTTGCTGCTAGCAGAAGTTAGGTTCCAAGTGGCATCTCCTTCTGCATAGAGTAGGACTGATTCAACATGTTGAGAGCAAAGGAACAGAATTGTTTCCAAAAGCAGTTGATTCTGAAAATCGACTCATGCTGAGTCTTGCTGAAGGAATCCCTCTTGCCTACTTCTTGAGAGAACAGCTCGCATGAAACAAGAGGAGTAAAGTAGGTAAATAAATAAAATGCAATCCTATGCATTTTTAGGCAGAAAAAGACTGGACAACCCCCAGGATTCCCCAGCTAGCCATGACGTCTGGGGAATGCTGAGAGTTGTAAGACTTTTCTTCTGTCTTTACATAGGATTGAACCCCAAATTATTTATTTATCTCTTGCTATAGGGTGGTTTTTGAAATAAAGTTGTTCTTCATCGAAGTAGAATAAAGGTTTGTTGTTGTTTTTTTGCACACACACACACACACTTATAATGATAAGGTAATAGAATTGAAGTGATACAATTTCCACTGAAATGACAGAATTTTGAACAGTATGAATCCACACTATAGGTGTTTGGGCATTTGTGAATATTCCTACAGTAAAAAAGAAAGAAAAAGAAAAGAAAGAAAAAACTTCAAATAACCTTGAATTTTAGGGAGAGCACCAATCTCAACCTTTCCCCCTGATTTGCTAATTTCCTCCATGCAGGGCCTTTTTTTAATTATTATTTTTTAAACACATTGCTGCATGTTTAAAGGAAGTTGTAAAGTCCAGAGTTCTTCCATCTCCATCTTTCTACCACCTTATTCCATCTCCATCTGCCATCTTATTCTGCATAATGTTTAGAATGCCTCTCGTCATATAGGACACGCTGACCACAGTCACACCATTCACACTAACAGTCTTTCTCTCTTCACGAGGAACCACTGTTTGAGGTGGTAGGGTGGGATAGTACTGTGAATCACTGGTAAAGAATTCTCAGCACCTAATCACACTATAATTCCCAGGAGAAGCAATAACAGTCAAAGTGCTGTAAAACTAATATTGAGACATTGCTTTTGTCATGACCAGCAGTGACCTGGGCCCAGACACTGAGGCTTCACAACCAGTAGTGCTGATGGAGAAGGCATTGGGCCCAAGCCACACAAGAGACTCCTGGAACTTAAACCAGACTAGAGACTGTAGTCCCTGAACCCAGGTTCAGCAATAGCTCTAAGGGCTTTACAATCCATAGCCCTTTTGCTGCATACCACAATAATTTTAGGTTTGAGCATAATCCAACGAGTTTAACACTTTTAGAGCATCGTCATATGGGGGGAAATCACTTTTCCTTACTGTCACTTCTCTGCCCCGTATTTGTCCCTCATTACTTCCTCTTCTGCCTGCTGGGGAAAGAGGAAGTAAACAAAGACCACGTGGCCCATTCAGGGTTTTAATCACGTAGCTTTTCCTGCACACAGCAGGAGATAGCAGCGACTTCCATCTTAAAAAATAGTATGGACTTACCGGGGGCTTTTTTTGTCATGCAAAGAAGGCTAGAATGGGCGGGAGGCGTGTGGGAGGCAGACAACATTGTGAGAGGGACCCAGGAAAATCCATGAATGCCCAGTAACGAGTGTGCAATAAAACACTCATCTGATGACGCCTTTAAGTACTTTTGATCTCTATGATAAAGATTAACAGTCCAATCCGGTCTAGGTTTACTTGGAAGTAAACCCCATTGAATTAAATAGGACTTACTCCTGGATATGTGCATAGGATTGGAACCAAGCATCAACTTTAAAGGCTCTGGATGCTTCTCCAGCAAAAAAACCCCTAGGATAAAATAATTTATCTATTTGTATACAATGCAACCCTCTACAGTAGACTTTAAAAGAGTTTGAAGTAGTTGGGCACTGATAATGATTCCAGTCTTAGCTTCATTTATTTTCCAATCCTTCCTTTAGATTACTTTGTGATCTTCGAAGCTAATTTAACCTCTTTGCCCTCTCTTTGCTATTTTCCCAAATGTAACACAGGTTAATGAAACCTACCAACTGCATTAAGGCACCAAGACATTAAGCTCAGATAAAAGGAGCTATATGAATGCAATGAGCAAAAGCCATCACTTCTACATTCTGTCAGTGTGCTCTGAAATGGCAAGGCCTCTGTTGTGTGCCAGGCTTGTAAACAGTACATAATCATATCAAGAGCCTTATCGTTTTGCCCACCTACGCAGCCCATACCTATGCAGCGTTTGAGCAACTTAATGCTCTTATGTTATTTAATAACAGCAACAACAAATCAGACCTGCAACAATATGTGTGGAGCGCTCCTTTTCAGGGTTCCAGTAAGTCATAACCAACTCCGTTTCATTCCACACCTCTCCTGATTTCCTTTTTCTTTTCTTTTTCATTCCATATCCACTGAGCATGCTGAGTCCTCATTATGCTGTACTTTCCTCCCTTTAGTTCCCCTTCCAAAGATTTTCTTTACTCTTCCAAGCGTTCCCTTAAGGCTGCTAATACCTCCCGTGTGTGTGTATGTGCGTGCAGTGACATTTTGGCTATAAAGGATCCTCAGTCACCTCTGAACAGTGCTTCTAGAGAGAATGATACTTCACATTGCTTTCACACCTTTCATCTTGGGTTTTCAGTGGCTTTGATTGACAATACTGAAGTTATCCTTGTCCGATGCATGCCTGGGGCATGCCCATGCCATCTCTCTTATGGAATAGAAAATGGCCAAAGGGTGCAAAGAACAGTTCTGGGAGATGCTGGGCAAACCCACCACAAAATTCATGGACCAATTCCATGCATCATAGCTAAGTGTATGTCTGCAAATATAATTTGACGGCTGTGTGTGATATGCATTCAGTGAATATTTACTACACCCCATACCTTGTGCTCAAGTCTTTATCTTTACTGGCCCATGCCTTTCTTTCTTCTATCTACCAACACTGCAGATGGTGGAAATTATGGGACAGCACAGGCCCTAAGAACCTAATTAATGCCTTTGCTGGATAGGACTAAAGGTCTGTCTCATTCAGCATTCTGTCTCCAGCAGCAGCCAGCTGGATGCCTTGGAAAATACATCAGCAGGGCATGAAAGTAGTGGCCATTCCCTATCACTTGTTTCCAGCAGCTGGTAGTCAGAGGTACTCTGTTATGTTAGCTGATAGGTGTTAATATGCATATCCTCCATGTGGTCTGCCTTAAAGCAATTGCATCTGAAGAAAAAGAGAGTCAGAACTATGTGTCATCAGCATACTGATGGCACTTCTACAGTCCTTGATCTGGTATGTAAGCAAATGACCTTCCATGTATGGATGGGAGAATCAGCAAAACTTGATCATATTGAGTTTCTCGGAGTCTCATCTCAGAGCTAGGTTTATCCCATTTCTTTGCTTGAAGTGCGCACGCAAATGCACCCACCCCAATTGATTATAGCATAAAACTTAGTATGTTTCCAAAATGCATTTTTTAAAAAAATGCACATTTTGTTAAATTGCACAATTTTTCAAGTCTGAACACAAGTTTCAGAACACTCAAGCTCCATCTCCCAATTGTACTTGAATTTCTGTTTGAGTTTGGGGTGCAAACGGGCCAAAGTAAGATGAAAATCAAATCCAAACAAAATTCGCATACATCCCTACTCCCATGCTACATTGCCAACACCATTCTGAAAACATCAAGCCACATCTAAGTTCATGTGCTCCCAAACTTGAGATCACATCCTATACTGTGGATGGTATCCAGAGCAAACTTGCCAGTAAACTGCTCAGTCTTTGGAGAGGTAAAGACAACTCAATGTATCTTCTGTTGTTAAATGTTTATTTGGAGGCCATTCTGTGTTTTCTCTGGATTATGTTCACAACTGTGTATTGGTAATTCCTAGAGATGTGCACGCCCAAAAATATCGTATCGTATCAGAATTTCGGACCCAAAAAATTATCGTCTCCGATAATATCGTACGTGACCCGTATCGTATTTCCGATAATTATCGGAAATCCAATATTATATCATTTCTCCATTTTGCCCTAGAGAGTTGATTTTTGAGTCAGAGAAAGGTCTAAAACTTCTTAATTTTCCAAGTTACAGGTTTGAAACTTGGTCACAGTGCAGACTGAGTGTTGCTAGTCTTGTATGCCAAATTTTAGAACAATCGGTGCAAGCGTTACTCGGAAGAAAGCTTTCAAATACACTGTTTCAGGTGGCTGAAATGTGGTCCTTTTTCAAGAGATGTCGTCGTCCAGTACTCATGGGCATCTCACAGATGGCCTTGAGGGGACTCATCTGTGCCCAATTTCAGATGCACAGCTGCAGGCGTTACTAAGCTCTCAACAACATGCACCATTTCCGCCGGTAATGCACCCCATGCTGCTGCTGCTGCTGAGACTTATAGGTATATTATGAATACAATGAACTTCCAAAACCTGTGGATAAACCTAGGCAGTGCCCTCCATATGCAGTCATAAAAGTAAAATGTGTTAATCAGAAGATGGTGAACTGCTGCTGCCTTGTCTCATTGGTTAGGCCATGCATGTTTACAAATTAAAAGGATTGGGGGGTAGGGGAATAGCGCAGGCGTTAAAGTTATTTTAGCCAGCCTTAGCAGGCAGGGCCTCATTGGGCCAGGAGATACCCCAGGTACTGAGGAAACCTGCAGGATCCCATCAAAACAACCCTGACACACTGCCTTGACTTCATCGTGCTTGAAACTTAAAATGACCCAGTCTGCCCGCCATCCCCATGCAGGCAGGTGGGCAGTTCTTCATGCCAGAGCTGCACACATTGGCTGGAGCAGTGGCAAATAAAAGTCACATTTGGGATAGGCACTTTGCCAAATAAAAGTCACGTTCGGGGTAGACACTTTGCCAAATTAATATAAGTCACATTCAAGGTAGAGGTAAGTACATTGACTGGGCCAGAGTCTAAAAAAATAAAATAAAATAATATGCGTCAGGGGGATGCTTCTGCAGTCCCTCAGTAATGGGACTCCACGACCCAGGGACATAGTGACAAAAAATAATAATACAGGAATCTTTCAACTCAAGGCTCCTTATAGCAGTCCCTCCAGACTGGAAACATTGGTTGGAGCAGTGTCTTTCAAAAAGAAATAAAATGTGTGAGAGGGATGCTTTGCTTTGCTTTGCAGACCCTCACTAAAGCAGTCCCTCCAGACTGGAAACATTGGCTGGAGCAGCGTCTTTAATAAAGAAATAAAATGTGTGAGAGGGAGAGACAGCCACCCCAGAACTGCCCCCAGCAGCAACAGCATCTCTCCTAGAGCCAGAGCCACCTCGCCCAAGGCGCGCCTTAGAGCCACGTTTCATACTGGTACAAAGTGAGTGAAAATGAAATTATTATTTATATTAATAACAATCCTTTGCAAACAGTTTGTGTGCTGCTTTGACCAGAGATTGTGTAGTGTTATCCGGCGTAGCAGGCTACAGGACACACCAGCACACTCACAGTCAATCAAGCAAACACACACACCCAGAGAGAGAGAGAGAGAGGGAGAGAAATATAATTTTTAAACAGGGAAGAGGACAAAACACACTCCCTCAGTCACAGTACCCCCACTCATGCTAACCTAACCCTTCAATCAAACCAACCAGAAAACGTATAAAAAATTAAAAACTATAACTCAAACACACAAGCAACGCACAGCCAAACAAACGAACCTGAGACACAAAGATGCAAGACTACAATGGATCTCTAACAATTCGCCATCAAGTAACTATAAGACCCAGGAGCCAGGACAGAGCTCCAACAAAATCCATTCTTCTCCCTCAACGCCTAACTCCCAACAGAGCTGGAACACCAAGTGTGGGAGTTTTATGTGGGGATACCCTTAACCTTCCTCCAACATTGTGATTGGAGTCTGCTGGAATCCTTGCTGCACGATTGGTCACTGTCTCATCAAGCACACCCCACCTTCTAGCTCCGTCCATGTGGCAGCAAAAGAGAAAGAGACTTCCGATAAAACGATAAAATATAATTATTGTAGGCTTTCCTATCATATTGTTATCATTAAACGCATGCACGATAAAGAGCAGATGGTATAATTATCGTACATTTTAACGATACGATACACATCCCTAGTAATTCCACTTCCCCCTTGCAATCAGCAATTATGTTCCCTAACATATAACTACAGGACAACCTGATACCATTCAGCTGCTTTAGCCATAGCAATGTAGTTGATAGTGGTAAGTGTTGGCTTGGCAACAGTATATCAGAAATCATTGTTTGAGAACCAAGGCAGAAATGAGGCACAGCACTCTTAATCTATACTGTACGAAAATGGTTCAGACAGATACATGGCTCCTTTTGGGGAGACAAACAGATTCAATAAGTTTAGATTTGCAGTTTCAGATAATTGCTCAGGTTCTGCTTGGGTCAGGAAAATAAAGATTTAGTCTGGTTTTCAGTTCAAGTTCAATTGGGCCTGACAGTTTAGCATAACATAAGACAACCTGAACCAACAACTAGGGCAAATCTTTTCTTAGGGATGGGAGGGGGAATAATCAAAGCTCAAATTTGTGGATATGCTGTGTGTTCCACCTCAAAGCTCAGTCTGCCTCATTCCATTCCCCACTGGGAGCTTCTCTTGTTGTTTGAACAGGAAAAGCATGCATTTGGGTACGTGTTTTTTAAAGTGTGCACACAAAGGCTCACACTCACGCATGGACTAATGTGTGAAAATGTGCCATTTCCCAAAGCGTGCATTTCTAAAGTGCACATTTTCCCACAGTGTGCATTTTCCGAACGGGCATCTCCAGTTCGGGAATCTACAAACTTTACTTGCAAAATGAGGTTGCATTTGCATTCAGGGGTGCAAACAGGGTACGTTCTGGTCACAAACAAACTATAATAAAATTCTCATATATCCCTAATCTTTGTTTCTTTGTTTCCATTTAAAGGAAACAAACAAACAAACAAACTAGTTTGACTCTGCTCTTTGAAGTGAAAGGCTCATGTGATGCCATATAAGGAGAGTGGAGCTCCTTCCCTGTTCTATCTCCATCCTCTGGCAAGGACCATATAACAGCTGCATCAACAAGGGCACATTAGAATTGCCTCTATCTATCTATCTATCTATCTATCTATCTATCTATCATCTATCTATCTATCTATTATCATCATCTATCTATGACCCTGTTCAGACGACACACTAAGCCATGGTGGTTAATAATAATAATAATAATAATAATAATAATAATAATTTATAGCCCGCCTCTCCCTTCGGATCAATGCGGGGAACAGCAACAATATAAAACACAAAAATCACAACAGTTAAAATCTTAAAAGCAAGAGAAAAATACAACATTAAAAACATCTTAAAATTCATCTGGATAGGCCTGTCGGAAGAGGACAGTCTTCATGACTCTCTTGAATTCATGAAGACTGTCAATTTGTCTAACCTCCTCCGACAGACCATTCCATAGTCTGGGAGCGATGGAAGAAAAGGTCCTCTGGGTAACACCCGCCAGCCTAGTTCTGGCTGGCTTGAGTAAATTCTTCCCAGAGGACCTAAGTGTGTGGGGCGGATTGTACGGGAGAAGGCGATCCCGCAGGTACCCTGGACCCAAACCATGTAGGGCTTTAAAGGTAATAACCAACACTTTATACTTCGCCCGGAAACTGATTGGCAGCCAATGAAGCGATTTTAAAACTGGTGTGATGTGATCACCCCTAGATGTACCGGTGACCAACCTGGCTGCCATATTTTGAACAAGTTGAAGTTTCTGGACTAGGCACAAAGGTAGCCCTATGTACAGCGCATTGCAGAAGTCGAGCCTCGAAGTTACCAGTGCGTGCACTACCGTCTTTAGGTCTTCCAACTCTAGGAAGGGGCGCAGCTGGCATATCAGCCGAAGCTGATAGTAGCCACTCCTGCCCGTTGCATCAATCTGAGCTGTCATCTGGAGCGACGGATTCAGGAGTACCCCCAAGCTGCGAACACAATCTTTCAGGGGGGGTGTAACCCCATCCAGAACTGCTTGACACACCTCCAAACCCAGGTTGGGGCCTTTGACAGCAAGCACCTCCGTCTTGTCTGGATTCAGCTTCAGTTTGTTTTTCCTCATCCAGCCCATTACCGCCTCCAAGCATTCATTTAAAGGAGACACACTATCCTTAGCTGACGATGTTGTTGAAGGCATAGAGAAATATATTTGGGTGTCATCAGCGTATTGATAGCACCCCGCTCCATGCCTCCGGATAATCTCTCCCAGCGGTTTCATGTAAATATTAAACAGCATTGGGGAAAGGATAGCACCTTGTGGTACACCACATAGCAGCTCCTTTTTTGAAGAGCAGCTATCCCCAAGCATCACCATCTGGAACCTGCCCGAGAGATAGGATCGGAACCACTGGAGCACAGTGCCCCCGATCCCCAATTCCCCCAGGCGCTCCAGAAGGATACCATGGTCAATGGTATTGAAAGCCGCTGAGAGGTCCAAGAATACCAGCAGGGACACACTCCCCCTGTCGATACTAAGACGTAGATCATCCACTAAGGCGACCAAAGCAGTCTCAAGCATTTTGTGCTAAACTTTATGGCTTAGCATGTCATGTGAACCATTCCTAACCATGGTAGCTATATAACCACAGTTTAAATATGCTCACTAACCATTTTCTCCAGAAGGGTTAGTGGCCTAATCATGGCTTACCGTGTTGTATGAACAGACCCTATCTGTCTGTCTGTCTGTCTGTCTGTCTGTCTGTCTGTCTGTCTGTCTGTCTGTCTATCTATCATCTATCTATCATCTATCTCAAGACTTCCAATGTTTTGCAGATGATGCCAGACTTGTGCTTGGAATAATGATAATAGATTAAAAAAAGAACAAAGTTATCCACCAGTATTACTATCCATGTTTGTTCACTGAATCGTTTATTCCTTGATGGCATAAGTGCAGTGCACCCATCAGAAATTCAGAACACACTAGCGACATACGATATTTAGAAGCTCTGCATGAATAACACCAGACAGAACTGAACGTGAAGTCAATAAGTTTCTATTGCTTGCTCGCTTGCTCACTCATCCTCCTGGTTCAAGGCATACCATATAAATGCAATTTTGTTTCAATTTTTTTCTATAAAAATGGGACTGATTGTACATCATCCTCTTTTCTAAATGGCTTTCAAGTAGAGAACACTAACTTCTCCTCATGCACCTTCTCATTAAAGTTCATGCAGCCACACTTTGTCTTTGTATCTGTAACAAATGCACAAATAGTGATTAATTTTACAAGAAGCAATGGGTAAGCAATAAAACATGACAGAGTGTAGGCTGTAATGTGTTCATTAATGACAATATCCAAATTTAAATGGAGCATAAGTCTCAAATCTGTGAGTCTGTATTACCAAAGAAGCAATCATGCCATCATAAAGTTGTATGAGTATATCCTACTGGATTTTGAAAAGATTAATGTTTTGATGTTGGTTACAAAAAGTGATGAGGCAATCTTGTTGTAAGTTGTACCAAACCTTTTAGGAGTCAGCAGAATCTTAGAACAGTTGAACAGACCATATGCCACTAGACTATGCTAGTGCTATGTTTTCGGATGTTCCAGGTCCTCAGTACAGGCTCCACAGACAGAATCTAGCTTGAAGAGGGTACCTGGCTGACTGTGGCATAGCCCAACACTTCGGAAGCCTAGGGATGAGATGGCATGTGTGGGCTGCAAGCAAGGGACAGCCCCTACGTGTCAGGGGAGACCAACAACAACAACAAAATACACACAGGAAAAATAGGGAAAATAGCCAAAAAAAAAATAAATCCAAACCTCTGGAACTCATGGAAGATTTATGGTATTTTCATATGGAGAAGGAGTTCCAGCCTTTCTTCAGGCAAGGTTACATGTACCAGGCTTGGTAGTGGGAGTTTTGTCGGAACACTAGGGATCACTGCCTCTGGTTTGGGATTGTCCAGTAATGTTTGGAGGGTGCTTTGCTATTTGTGATTGGGCTCAGTCAAAACTGCTTTGGTAGTCCTTTCCTGGTGAACCTTTGTCAATCTCAGAGTGCCTCCATTAGGCTTACAGTTGGTCTACCCAACACCACCTCCTCTGGTGTTGGGTAGACCATATCTGGTCATCAAATCATCATCAGAGTTGGGTAGAGCAGGACCACTGATAATGATTTGAGTGACCAGATATGGTTAAAATAGGAGAAGGCAGCCTTTGATATATCCTGGTCCAAGGTTTGAAGGATAAACCAGTACTCAGAATTAGGCCTAGAAACCAACTGAAAGCTGGTGAAACTCGGACAAAATCAGAGTTATATGCTCCAGTTTGCAATTTCAGAGCAGCATTGTACTCTCTGAACACTCTTCAAAGGTGACCCAGAATTTAATCTGGATATGACCAATAGCTGATTCACAGTGGCTAGATCCTTCTTGTTCAGAGAAGGGTGCAGTTGGTGAAAGATACTCTGAGTCCTAGCTCCTATCACCACCAAGACAACCAGGAACAGTGCCGGACACAAGATTACTCCCAGACTAAGAATTTGTATCATAAAAAGAAAGTGCATCCCCATTAATATAGACTGTATACGTACTTAATCCAGGATCATTCCACCCTTCAAACAACAGCACCTCATTTTTTCATTTTTTCACCTACATCTATTCCCTCACTGATTTCAGACACTAGTTCAGGTCTGCTACTATGTTCCTGGAACTTGATGGGAAAGACAAATACACTCGCATACTGAAGGCAGTGCAGTGCATATCTCTGGTTAACCTTCCCCATAGTCCCATGTCGATCAGGGATGTACATCATGTGACCCACAAGCTGCATGTGGCCCTGGCTGCTTCCATGGTGTGGCCTCTGCTGCTCCCAGCAAAAATATTTTTCAGGAAAAATGTGGTATCTGTAACTGCTACGGAGCATTTAGAAGGTCAACAGTAACTTGCAAACAAGCTAAATATGACCTTTTTAAGCATTCCATAGTGCTATGAACAACCCCACCTTCTTTTTAGATATAGATATAGATGAGAGACAAGATGGACCCTTACAAGGGCAAAAGGGCATGAGGTGGAGCAGCAATCCCCAGCACCACTTCTTAAAACCTACTCTCAAGGAAGAATAGGAACCATGGCAGTAACTCTCAGTCCCAGCTATGCTTAAAAAAAAAAAAATCCACACTTTTTTTTACATGATGTTTGAAGTAGTGTTTATCAGTTGTTGTTGTTGTTCTTATAATTAATTATGGATGGTTTACTTTAGTACTGCATTTTATGATGTTTTTATTATTTTGTTTTGTAAGCTTCATTGAAGACTTGTAAAAGTTAAACAACAGGTTAAGTATATCTTGAATAAATCTAGGAACTCAATCCACAGGGATACTATGCTCCTGGGTTTCCCAACATGGTGTCTATAGACACCCTCCTTGGCATCTGCTGGCTCCCTGACACTCCTGTTGTTGTTGTTGTTGGGGTGTGTGTGTGTGTGTGTGTGTGTGTATTTTACTGGGTTTTATTTATTTTGGTGTTATAGGTATGTGGTGTGGTTGTTTCCTCTGTGTATGGGCTTTGGAACTCAAGACCCCACTTGGGAAAAAATACTTTTTTTTTTTTTAGCCTCACTAGTTTGCCGTTTGTGACTGGCCACATGCACCATGGCAACCTCCCTTTACAGCTATTTTGGGAGAGAGCCCATGATACACTCTTAAAATTCCAAATGTGCCCACCAGCACAAAAAAGTTGGGGACCCTTGCTATGGTCAATGGCATTGAATGTTAATTGGATGTCTAAGGGATTCAACAAGGAGTTGGCACTCTCTTTCCATCTGTTTCCCAGTGTAAGTTGCCTTCTAGAGAGTCCAAGGCAGTTTCATTGCCAAAACCTAGCCAGAAAATCACTCTCTTGCAAGAGTGCCAGGAAGTGGGATGCCATAACACTTTTGATTTGAATGCCTTGTCCAAGTATGACACATCTGAGACAGGCTGGAAATGTTTGAAATAATCAAGATTCAGCAAGGCCTTTTCATCCCAACAGCTAGTCCTCTTTGGTAAATGCTCACAAGCTGGTCACACAGCATGCCACTGAGGTTTGCTCCAACTCGTTGTGGGAGCCAGAATTTAGTAGGCCCTGCACCACTTGGGAAAGCTTCTCAGTGCTGGGGTTACAGTTATGAAATAACTCTTGGAAGTGATTTGACAGCCTCATCCCTTTTTACACTTAGAAAGGCTATAAATATGTTTTTATTGATCAAATATTTGATCAATAACGTCTTTGTGCAGCTTTTATTTGCTTTTATATTCTTTTGCAGCGTTTTTTTTGTTTTATCGTTTTCTTATAATGGTTTTTTAAAAGTATTTTTTTAATTAATGTTCTTGTTGTATGCTGGTCTGAGTGCATTTTTATGGCAAGAAGTGGAATTAAAAACCATATGAAAGAAATAAATATGACACATTTACAACCATTGAAAGCACATAGAATGAATGCATGTAGCCAGGGGTAGGGGGAGTCCCAGTATCTCAGCCACAGGTTTCTCCTCTAACTTAAGCTCATTGGTTTCAATGACCAAAACAATTCTACATGTATAAATTTGTTCACATGTAGGGTCACAACAGGAATTGCAACGAGCATATGCAGATCAGAGATGAAACCTGACACTGAGGGGATCATCAGACGCGGGGGGGGGGGGGAGATTGTGTTTCCTTACCGTCGCTCTTGCTTCATGCTGCTCTTCTGTTATAGGGATGAGAAGAATCATGCAGGAGAGAAAGGAAACAAGCTGCAACCACATTGCCTTTCAGTGTATTGGGACAGCACCATCTAGTGGGCATTTTATAGCAAAACGTCTCTGCACACAGCAGGAAATGGAGACCAATTGCATTACAACTCAGAAAAGTCACATTTTGTTTGGACTATTTTATTACCAAAAAAAATAAATAAATGACAGAAGGAGTGGGAAAGCAGTGGAAGGCATGCAGGAGACGGACAGTGCCATGAGAGGAAGCTGCGAAAATCCATGAGTGCCCAATAACGAGTGTGCTATGAAACGCTCGTCTGATGACGCTATGAGATACTGTTTCCTAGCTATACACATTCATTCTATGCATTTTAGTATAAATCCATTCACTGTATTTTTATCCCACTTTTAGTAAAGGACAACAGTGTGGATGGGAAGACGCTAGTCTGGAAGAAGGTTTCAGTGCTTCCATCCTGACAAAACAGAAAGAGAACAGAAGTGAGATGGAAAACTATTGAACCAAATACTCCAGAAAATGTTACAGTGTCAATGGTGTAATTTTTTGACATTAGGTAAAGCCGTCTTAACGAAGATACACATAAACCACCTGATTCACTTAAAGGAGGCTCCATTTTATGATTTTCCTCTCTGTTCAGGAAATAATTAAAGCTTGCTGGACTGCTTGGGGCCCTGGATAAAAAGGAAGTGAGTTTGACCTGATTAAGTTTTCCTAATTTTCAAGATGAGTCTTACCAGAAGTGAAAGAGCTGTGCATGGAGATTGTTGCGAATAAGAAGAATCATCAAGGAGTTGATTTGAAGGGACGAAGACCAGGCCAACTCAATCAAAAAAGTGTTGTGAGGATGTGAGAGTGTTCCAGATATCAAAGAGAAGATTCAGATGTTTGCAAACATTATTTCTGGTGTGGGAGCAGGGAACACAGCCAGGCTGGGTGTTATTCAACACAGAGAGCAGGGAAATCATAATCAAGGACAGAGTGACCCATGAATGTCATGGACATTTGGAAAGCTTCCACATGTAGGTTTTCATACATTCTGGAACTCTGATTGTGCAGGTTTTGAGATTTTGCGGAAGCCTAGTTATTTAGAGATATACATACATAGGCTGTCATATGCAATGTGTGGACATTGGGGGTGGGGGGTCAGTAAATATAACGCCACTGCCCTTTCTAACAGGGAAATCCCTTCATGTGGATAACTTCTGGAGGGGGCTATTGTGTTATAAACAGAATTCACATAGTTCTCCTTATGTGGTGTGAGCCTGACTTCTTCCTAGCTTCACAATTTGTACAATAAATATTTTCAGAGAGTTGCAATACTTCATTGGAGATGCAGCAGGGGACAGCAGGGAGATCATAGCACCAGCCAATAAGTACCTCCCACAAATTGAGTTACTCCCATATTAAACCTGCAGAACTGCATGTGTGTTTTTATGTGAGCTTCTCAAACTAATATGTGAACTGGGATGAAATTATCCATGACTTTTTGCACTTATCTGAATTTGCAATGTAGTTCGTTGTTCAAAAAGTGCATACAAAAATGTTTACATTACGGAACATAGTGAACAAAAAAGCTCATATTAAGATAAAATGTAGAAGGAGGAATCACTGTTCTTACATATCTCTGCAAGACATATGTGCAGGAAAGGGTGGATCATGGCCAGAATTAGCTAGGAAATGATATACCAATTTTTAGGGCTCTGGTAAATTTGTACAGGCCTTAATATAAAGATTATTCAGTGAAGGATGTAGTTGTGTCTAGAAAAGCATATGTAAAGTTGATGGAAATTAATACAGAACTTTAAATTGAAGCAGTGTCTCTAAGCAATTTCCCCTCAAATGCTTAGCCATTTGGCATATAATAATAATTGATTTTTTTCCATCTGAAAGAAGAATTTAAGCCTGTATTGCTTTAAGTGATGATGTATTGGATCCATTCCTTTTTATCTTTGAAGAAGTTCATTCCAGTTTACTTTGAACTACTGCCCTGTATTTATGTGCATACGTGCATGTATATTCTGGATTTCTCAGAAAATAGTGAATCTTTGTCAAAAAAGGGAGGCTTTGTCAGTCCCCACAATATACTACCATAACATTTTTGAGGTCCAGAGATTTTCTGTGCTGATATGTGATCTTGAAGTATTGGATTAACATAATAATTTGGGTAGACATTGTGTTTCTTGTGCAAAACATTTTTAGGCGCTATTTTCAAAATGGCGGACAATTTTCTTTAGGTTGCTAGTTTTCGTCAACCACAGCAGTAACTATCCTGTGTTTGGTATCAAATTATAGGTTTTCAGGGTCAAGGAATTCAAAGAATATGTTATTTTAATTTTCAGAGTATGCCTTCCACCATTTTCCAAGATGGTGCTGAAATGTTGTCTCATTTTCTCATTTACTTGATAAATCAACATACAAATGTGATTTTGCCTTTAAACTGTCAGTTTTTTTGGGTCAAGGAGGTCAACAATGGCATTAATTTTGATGGAAAGGCTGTCCTTCTACCATTTTTAAAAATGGCATCCAAACATTCATTGATATATGCAATCAAATTTAATGGGTTCTTCTCTTTTCAGGTTTGGTGAAATGAAAAATATGAGACTATGACAGAAAAGGCTGGAACTAGTGTTCTCTTGATAATTTTGATTTCCAGGATAACTCTTCATTATCAGGGACACGTGGCACTCATGGTATGTGCTCTTTCAGAATTGCTGTGATGGAGGAAGGCCTGGCAAGCCAACAATGGCCCTGTTCAGACAACACATTAAACCATGATGGTTAAGCATTTTGAGCTAAACAATGGGCCTGTTCAGATGACTCTTCAGGCCCTGTGGTTAGCAAAACTGTGGTTCTCTGGAGTTAGCAATGACCACAAGTCATGCTATTGCACACAACACCTTAAGCCATGGTTAGAGCCGCTAACCCTGCTGAAGATGAGTGAGCAGGGTTTAGCAAAACACATCACATTGCTGCTTAACCAAAAGCCTTAACCAGTAGGGTTTAAGGTGTCTTCTAAACAGGCCCATAGTATATAAAGACTTACTAAACCATAAAAAATACAGAAATATTAAAGCAGTTTAACATAAGTGTTTTTGCAGTTATTTTCCAAACATTTACAAAAAATTGTGCATTTGACCACTGTATTTTGACACGGACATCTCATTGTACCACAAACCTTACAGTTACATACACATAAAAGATCACTTGGCAGGAAGGTCAAGAACTTTTTTGGTCGTAGGACATCATTATCATTTCCCCAGCCACAATCAGATGTGTCTACTTTTGGATGAACACTCTCTAAGAGGCACATATATCTTCTTACCAGGTAAAATGCTCTTGTGATATGCCCTCTTATCTTATACCTGTGAGTAAACGGAAGAGACTTGAAAATCTCTGACAGTGGAGTTGGAAGAATGTTAGGCATGTGTCCCAAATTTCATAGCAATCAGGGCAACCCTGTTTTTTTAATGAATATTTGAAAGATCTGGCTGCTTTGACAGGTCTTTGACATTGACAGCTGTCAAACCAAAACCACAATCTTTCAAATATTCATATAAAATACAGGGTTGCCCCAATAGTTACGAAATTTTGGACACATGCATAACATCCTTCCAACTTCACTGTCAGCGATTTTCAAGTCTCTTCCGTTTACTTGCAAGCAAATTTGGGAAATGTTCCAAATTTACTTGCAAGTAAATGGAAGAGACTTGAAAATCACTGACAGTGGAGTTGGAAGGATGTTAGGCATATGTGAAAAATTTCAGACATTCCCTCTACCCCTGTTATTTTATAAAATTTTTGAAAGATTGTGCAACTTTTGACACTTCTGAATGCACATGGCTTTGGCTGTCATTCAGACTCAGAGCTGTCAAAAGTTAAATGATCTTTCAAAAATTCATATAAAATACAGGGGTGGATGGATTGTTCTGAAATTTAATACACATACTTAGGCATATTCTATAAGCACTGTGGGCCACTTTCAAGTCTCAAACATATAAAATAGAGAAGTTATAGGATCATTTAAATGGTGAGCTGATATTCCGATAAAATCCAATATTATTGGACTGGAAATTATTTGGAGGGGCTCTGTATCGTATCGTTATTGTCAATCGGATGTCCAATAATGCCATTATCATATCGTTATCGGACATTGGAACGATACAATACACATCCCTAGATATTATTATCTTATCTTGGAAAGACCAAACATAATGAGTTCCATTCAGTGCAGACTGAATAGTTTTACTGCCCAAAAATTCTGCTTCAATAAGGGCATCATCCATGCCACTTCCACAGTTATATTTTCCTGCACACCTTAATGCTACTTTTGTCATATGGAACATGCCCATCATGGGATAAGATCAGTGAATTCTTCTGGACTAGACAAAAAAAATGTCTTTTTACAATATGAAAAAAAAAACTTTCATCACAGAAAACTGGTAGGACAGGCTGGTCTTAGTTGGACACAAACATTGAATGTTTTTAGAGCTGTATACACAGTCACATAGTCAGTAAGTGGATGTGGTATAACTGGCAAGAAACCAACCCTTGACAATGGAACTGTATTCTTGAAGATAATGGCACAAATTCCACTCCATGTAGGAACTTTCTTTTTTTCTTTATTTGACAGACCACACCTAAAAAGCGTTATGAAAAAAAATCATTTGTAGATGCTTTTGCAACAACATCATCAGAAGACATGATATCCATATCATCTGAGACAATGAAGGCCTTTGGAAGACTAGTTCAAATGACTGGACTGTAGTAATTTTTCACCTTCTGGCATGGCAAGTCTGAAACAAGTTTGCAGCTCCGTTTCTCTATGCCTGTTGCTGATATTGGGCCTGTTTAGATGACATGCTAAGCCATGGTTAGACCTCCAACCCTTTTGCTGTGAATGGTTAGTGAGCAAGTGTAAACCATGATTATGTAGCCCCATGGTTAGGAATGGTTCACACAACATGCTAAGCCATAATGGGCCTTTTCAGAAGCCACCTTAACCACAGAGCCTGAAGTGTCACCTGAACACTCATACTGAGAAAAAAAGATAAAAATGTGAACCAATAGTAGTAGCTGACTAGTACATAAAATAAAATATACTCAAATTTAATTCCTTTTTAAAAATTAATGATGTAATAAACCATAATATTTTAGCAAACATCATAAAAGCTACACATTTTCATTAAATGCCCTATTGTAGAGTTAAGTGTTTGGCCGCAATTTTAAAAAATGGTGGAAGGACTGCCTTTCCATAATAATTAATGCCATTGTTAACCTCCTTGACCCCAAAACCCTATAGTTTAAAGCCAAAATCACATTTGTATGTTGATTTGTCAAGTAAATGAGAAAATGAGACAACATTTCAGTGCCATCTTGGAAAATGGTGGAAGGGGTACTCTGGCAATTAAGATAACATATTCTTTGAACTCCTTGACCCCAAAAAACTATAATTTGATACCAAATACAGGATAGTTACTTCTGTGGTTGATGAAAGCTAGTGAAGTAAAGAAAATTGTCCACCATTTTGAAAATAGCGCCTAAAAATGTTCTGCACAAGGATCAGATTGTCTACTCAAATTATTATGTCAATCCAATACCTCAAGATCACATATCAGCAGAGAAAATCTCTGGACCTCAAAATTGTTACGGGGGTATATTGAGGAGACAGGATTATAGTATTAGCTTGCATTTTTATAGTTCCATTCTCTGAGATTTACAGTGAATGTAAAATCACATTAAATTGTGGTTCTGAATGGTAAAAGATGGCAAAATATCCAGTGAGAAATTTACAGGAATTCATGAGGATCTATTACAATTTATACAATTCGAACTGATTCCAGAATTTCAAGGCTAATGCCTATTATTGGGCAGGGAAATTCTATGGCACTTAAATTACCACATTTCCTATGCTATTTACATCTCTTAAAAAGAGCTTTATGTCTTCTAAATAGGGATGTGCACTGACCCCCCGGATCGGATCGGATAGCGGATCGGAATCGGACCTGGGGGGTCGGATCGGATCGGATCGGATCGTGTGTCGGATCGGATCGGATCCGATTCCGATCCGCGGATCGGATTTTCCGATCCGGATCGGACGCCATTTTGAATGCTTTTTCCTATAGCAAATTATTGTTTTATAAAAACGCCTATAACTTTTTCATTTTTAAAGACAGAAGGATGAAACTTGGGCACATTGTACACTGGTTAGGGATAGGTATCTGTGAGAAATTTCAGAAAGATTGGTGCATGCAGTTTGTGGCAATTGATTTTTTAATAAATAACATGGAATGCCTATAACTCGGTCATTTTTAAAGTTACACACATGAAACTTTGCCACATTGTAGGTGGAACCTTGGGACCCACGTGTGTGAAATCCCAGAACCGTGGGTGCTTGCCTGGTGTGGCAATGAATTTTTGAAAAATGGGTAGTAGTGGGGTAAATGCAGTTATGCCTCCCATGTTTTTATTTTTAAAGATACAAACAGGACACTTCGGCACATTACAGGGAACACTTCCCTTGATATGTGTGTAAAATTTCAGACAGCTAGCTCCAGGCATGTGTTGGCAATGAATTGTTGAAAATTGGGTAGCAGTGGGGTAAAATACAGTTTTGCCTCCCATTTTTTTATTTTCAAAGATACAAACGGGAAACTTTGGCACATTGCAGGGAACACTTCACTTCAAATGTGTGTGAAATTTCCGGAAGCTAGGTGCAACATTTTAGTGGGAAACGAACGTTTATTCATGGCATTTCACATGGGATTTATGGGTTGGTTTGAAGAGCTACAAAGCTCTAACTCGCTCACATGGCACAGGACCTATGCCCGCTCAAACGCTGGAAATTTCACAAACTTTGGTGCAATGCTTTAGTGGGAAAACAAAGGTTTATGCATGGCATTTCACATGGGATTTATGGGTTGGTTTTAAGAGCTACAAAACTCTAACTCGCTCACATGGCACAGGACCTATGCCCGCTCAAACGCTGGAAATTTCACAAACTTTGGTGCAATGCTTTAGTGGGAAAACAAAGGTTAAACTTTATTATTTTAAACCTTCAGGAAGGGGACATTGCCTGCCTGGTGTGGATTGGTAATGAGGGAAGAAAGTTTCACTTATTCATTTGTAAAATGTAAAGTGATTGTAAATTGCTTTAGGGACCCATACATTTACATGACAAGACAGGTGTTGGTTGCAGGAATGCTACCAAATGCACTAGTAGCTAATCCCAGGTAATAGCTATTCAGATCCTAGCTAATAGCTATTATTCAGATCCTAGCCTGGGAAGGGATCTTGCAGGATAAGTGATTGTTCTTTTCTTGTGTAGTATGTAATTCTAAACCAGAAGGCTGCTTTGATGTAGAGCCAATCCACATGGTCTCTTGCAGCACCTAGTATTATTTATTTCTCCTTCCACAGCAGAATCTGGAAGGCGGGCAGGCAGGCTGGCATCCAGGGCAAAGTCCAACAGCGGCATTGGGGACTGGGTGACATTCTCCTTGAGGGCGAATGCCAAGTCCCATGGCTTGTGCGAGGAGGGCGGCTTGCTCTCTTTGCAGGAAGGATCTGGAAGGCGGCAGGCGGCATCAGCAGCGGGCGGGCAGGCTGGCATTTAATGGGCAAAGTCCAACAGCGGCGTTGGGGACTGGGTGACATTCTCCTTGAGGGCGAATGCCAAGTCCCATGGCTTGTGCGAGGAGGGCGGCTTGCTCTCTTTGCAGGAAGGATCTGGAAGGCGGCAGGCGGCATCAGCAGCGGGCGGGCAGGCTGGCATTTAATGGGCAAAGTCTCTCCTTTCCCGGGCACTGTGGCAGTGAGAGTGCCATAGGCTGCAAAAGAAGAAGGGGGGGAAAAAAGAATGAATATTAGTTGACCACTTCAACACAACCAGCTCCCTTCCACCCAGGATTGCCCTTCCTGAGTGCCCACGCCCCAGCAGGCACACGGGGCTGCCTGCTCACTCGGAAGTTAGCAGGCAGACAGCCAACCTTCAGTTAGGTGGAAGGTGCCCCCCCCCATTCACAGAACACTTACCGTAGTCCTCCTGAGGGCGTTGTTGATAAGATGCCACTTCCAGGCGGGCAGTGACGGGCAGGTGGGCAGTCTGCATTACCGTCTCTCCTGGGCACTGTGGCAAAGAGTTCCATAGGCTGCAAAAGAAGAAGGGGGTGGGGAAGAATATGAGAAAAATGATACTTTTCCACCACTGGCTCCCTCCCACCCAAGACTGGCATGTGCCCGGTCCTGAGTGCCCACGCCCCAGCAGGCACACGGGGCTGCCTGCTTGCTTACTCGTGGGTAAGCTCTCTGACAGGCTCTTACCAGAGTCGTGCGGGCGACGTGAATCGATGGGCCACCTCCATGCGGCCGTGGCTGGGGCAGATGGGCAGTCTGGATTCACGGGTGCGCTTTGCGCAGTGGCGAAGAGTTCCATAGGCTGCAAAAGAAGGAGGGGGGGGGAAAGAATGAATATTAGTTGACCACTTTAACACAACCAGCTCCCTTCCACCCAGGATTGCCCTTCCTGAGTGCCCACGCCAAAGCAGGCACACGGGGCTGCCTGCTTGCTTACTCGTGGGTAAGCTCTCTGACAGGCTCTTACCAGAGTCGTGCGGGCGACGTGAATCGATGGGCCACCTCCATGCGGCCGTGGCTGGGGCAGATGGGCAGTCTGGATTCACGGGTGCGCTTTGCGCAGTGGCGAAGAGTTCCATAGGCTGCAAAAGAAGGAGGGGGGGGAAAAAGAATTAACATGAGATAAATCATACTTTTCCACCATTGGCTCCCTCTCACCCAGGACTGGCATCTGCCCGGTCCTGAGTGCCCACGCCCCAGTAGGCACACGGGGCTGCCTGCTTGCTTACTCGTGGGTAAGCTCTCTGACAGGCTCTTACCAGAGTCGTGCGGGCGACGTGAATCGATGGGCCACCTCCATGCGGCCGTGGCTGGGGCAGATGGGCAGTCTGGATTCACGGGTGCGCTTTGCGCAGTGGCGAAGAGTTCCATAGGCTGCAAAAGAAGGAGGGGGGGGGGGAAAAGAATGAATATTAGTTGACCACTTTAACACAACCAGCTCCCTTCCACCCAGGATTGCCCTTCCTGAGTGCCCACGCCAAAGCAGGCACACGGGGCTGCCTGCTCACTCGGAAGTTAGCAGGCAGACAGCCAACCTTTAGTGAGGTGGAAGGTGCCCCCCCCATTCACAGAACACTTACCGTAGTCCTGAGGGCGTTGAGGACTCGGTGAGATTCTCCTGGAGGACCCCTAGTCCCATGGCTTGTGCAAGGAAGGCGGCTGGCCCGCCTCGCAGGAACGATCTGGAAGGCGGCAGGCGGCATCAGCAGCGGGCGGGCAGGCTGGCATTTAATGGGCAAAGTCTCTCCTTTCCCGGGCACTGTGGCAGTGAGAGTGCCATAGGCTGCAAAAGAAGAGGAGGGGGATAATGAATATTACATAAATACTTTTATACTGCAAAAGAAGAAAGGAAAATAAATAAAGATTTGTATTAATTAATACATGCAAGTCCTAGTAACTAGTCTCCCACCGGCACACTTCTCTTGTTTGTGATGCAATCCTCTTTCTCCTGCTGCACCCCTCCCTTTCTAAATCACTCTTCTGAGCCCATTGTTAGAGGGATTGGCTATCCTTTTGTGTCTGGCAGGACACAGCTTACCGGATCATTAGAGAATCACCATTTCTTTTGTCCTTGGGTTATTCATTCACTCCTAATAGCACCCTACGTTAGGCTGACCAGATCAAATCCAGGTCAGGGTTCCTAACTTCAGCAGTTGTAGAGAAAAGGGAATTTCTGCCAGTGTCATTTGTATGGAATTAGTTCCTGCTGAGATTCCCTCTTCATCACAACAGTTAAAGGTGCAGGGGCCCTGCCTTCTTTTCTATATGGCCACTCTGCCTGCACTCTTACCTGAGTCGTAGGGGTGACGTGAATCGAGGGGCCACCTCCATGTGGCCGTGGCTGGGGCAGATGGGCAGTCTGGAATCACGGGTGCGCTTTGCGCAGTGGCGAAGAGTTCCATAGGCTGCAAAAGAAGGAGGGGGGGGGAAAAGAATTAACATGAGATAAATCATACTTTTCCACCATTGGCTCCCTCTCACCCAGGACTGGCATCTGCCCGGTCCTGAGTGCCCACGCCCCAGTAGGCACACGGGGCTGCCTGCTTGCTTACTCGGAAGTAAGATCTCAGACTGCCCCACTTCTGGACACTCTCAGGTGTCCCTGCGTTGACTGCACACACTTACCTTATTCGTGCGGCCGCTGTGGATCGGAGGACTCCAGTGGCACATAGGCTCCTCCAGGCAAAGTCACATTGGCATAGGCTCCTCCAGGCAAAGTCACATTGGCATAGGCTCCTCCAGGCAAAGTCACATTGGCATAGGCTCCTCCAGGCAAAGTCACATTGGCATAGGCTCCTCCAGGCAAAGTCACATTGGCATAGGCTCCTCCAGGCAAAGTCACATTGGCATAGGCTCCTCCAGGCAAAGTCACAGTGGCACATAGGCTCCTCCAGGCAAAGTCACAGTGGCATAGGCTCCTCCAGGCAAAGTCACAGTTTGGCACAGCTCCCTCCAGGCAAAGTCACAGTGGCACATAGGCTCCTCCAGGCAAAGTCACATTGGCATAGGCTCCTCCAGGCAAAGTCACAGTGGCACATAGGCTCCTCCAGGCAAAGTCACAGTGGCACATAGGCTCCTCCAGGCAAAGTCACGTTGGCATAGGCTCCTCCAGGCAAAGTCACAGTGGCACATAGGCTCCTCCAGGCAAAGTCACAGTGGCACATAGGCTCCTCCAGGCAAAGTCACAGTGGCACATAGGCTCCTCCAGGCAAAGTCACGTTGGCATAGGCTCCTCCAGGCAAAGTCACAGTGGCACATAGGCTCCTCCAGGCAAAGTCACAGTGGCACATAGGCTCCTCCAGGCAAAGTCACAGTTTGGCACAGCTCCCTCCAGGCAAAGTCACAGTTTGGCACAGCTCCCTCCAGGCAAAGTCCCAGTGGCACAGGCTCCTCCAGGCAAAGTCACATTGGCACAGGCTCCTCCAGGCAAAGTCACAGTTTGGCACAGCTCCCTCCAGGCAAAGTCCCAGTGGCAGAGGCAAAGTCCCAGTGGCAGAGGCAAAGTCCCACTGGCAGAGGCAAAGTCACAGCTGCATGGGCCCCTCCAGGCAAAGTCCCAGTGGCAGAGGCAAAGTCCCAGTGGCAGAGGCAAAGTCCCACTGGCAGAGGCAAAGTCACAGCTGCATGGGCACCTCCAGGCAGGCAGGCGGGCAGAGGCAGAGGCAGAGGCGGGCATGATGCCAGGCGCTTGCGCATTGCACAAGTAAGCAATAGAACCGTGAGACCAGCCCACGCATTCCGGCTACTTCACAATGGCGGCAACCTAGCAGGTGGGCAGGCGGGCAGGCAGGCAGGCAGGCAGAGGCGGGCATGATGCCAGGCGCTTGCGCATTGCACAAGTAAGCAATAGAACCGTGAGACCAGCCCACGCATTCCGGCTACTTCACAATGGTGGCAACCTAGCAGGCGGGCAGGCGGGCAGGCAGGCAGAGGCAGAGGCAGAGGCGGGCATGATGCCAGGCGCTTGCGCATTGCACAAGTAAGCAATAGAACCGTGAGACCAGCCCACGCATTCCGGCTACTTCACAATGGCGGCAACCTAGCAGGTGGGCAGGCGGGCAGGCAGGCAGGCAGGCAGAGGCAGAGGCAGAGGCGGGCATGATGCCAGGCGCTTGCGCATTGCACAAGTAAGCAATAGAACCGTGAGACCAGCCCACGCATTCCGGCTACTTCACAATGGCGGCAACCTAGCAGGTGGGCAGGCGGGCAGGCAGGCAGGCAGGCAGAGGCAGAGGCAGAGGCGGGCATGATGCCAGGCGCTTGCGCATTGCACAAGTAAGCAATAGAACCGTGAGACCAGCCCACGCATTCCGGCTACTTCACAATGGCGGCAACCTAGCAGGTGGGCAGGCGGGCAGGCAGGCAGGCAGGCAGAGGCAGAGGCAGAGGCGGGCATGATGCCAGGCGCTTGCGCATTGCACAAGTAAGCAATAGAACCGTGAGACCAGCCCACGCATTCCGGCTACTTCACAATGGCGGCAACCTAGCAGGTGGGCAGGCGGGCAGGCAGGCAGGCAGGCAGAGGCAGAGGCAGAGGCGGGCATGATGCCAGGCGCTTGCGCATTGCACAAGTAAGCAATAGAACCGTGAGACCAGCCCACGCATTCCGGCTACTTCACAATGGCGGCAACCTAGCAGGCGGGCAGGCGGGCAGGCAGGCAGGCAGGCAGAGGCAGAGGCAGAGGCGGGCATGATGCCAGGCGCTTGCGCATTGCACAAGTAAGCAATAGAACCGTGAGACCAGCCCACGCATTCCGGCTACTTCACAATGGCGGCAACCTAGCAGGTGGGCAGGCGGGCAGGCAGGCAGGCAGGCAGAGGCAGAGGCAGAGGCGGGCATGATGCCAGGCGCTTGCGCATTGCACAAGTAAGCAATAGAACCGTGAGACCAGCCCACGCATTCCGGCTACTTCACAATGGCGGCAACCTAGCAGGTGGGCAGGCGGGCAGGCAGTTTTTTAAATCATATAGCCAAAATAAACACAACACACAGTGACAGCCCTGCAAGGCTGCCACATAAGTCCAAAAGACACAGTCAGAAACAGTGTGGGATGCTGCTTGTCATCCACTCAATGTAGGAGCCTGGAAGAGGAATCCTATCGCGTCCTTCGTTCATAGTCAGAGAGGTGCATGCGTTCCTTGGCGATAAAATTAAGCCTTCTTCTTATCCAAAGTTCTCATGAGCCTCTGACGTGGTCTTACAAGAAGAAACGCCCATGGAAGTGTGGGACCTTACAGAAGGCCTGGAGGGAGCCATCGGAGTCCAATTTCAGAGGCACACGTGCAAGCACATTGGTTCAAGTCAAACAACATAGAATGTGTGAGATGCTTGTGCATCCCCTCAATGTAAGAGGCTAGGAGAAGAAACTAGATCCCTTCGGGATCCATCGTTCAGAGTTGAGTTACTGAGCTGTAAACAACACAGCCAGTAAATTAAAGTAAAGAAAATTAATTAACCGAAAATAAGAATTAAAAAATCAAGGGCCTGCCGGTGCCTGCCCAAAGGTGTGGGATGGATGGGGGGTGCCTGCCAATTACTCCCCCGCGGGCATGAGGGTGGGGTATCCCAGCAGGGGCAGATTGACCTTGAGGAAGACCAGCTGCTCCACAATCTCAGCGTCCAAGCGAGAGCGGTGGGGTGTGACCACGTCGCCCGCCATGGAAAACACCCGCTCGCTTGGAACGCTGGACGGTGGGCAGCTGATTCTGTCCATGGCCACCCGCGCCAGATCAGGCCACATCTGGCGCCGAGATGACCAGTAGGCCAGGGGTTCGATGGAGCCGTCCTCCATCTGCTCCGCCAGGTAACGCTGCACTGCTGCTGCAGCGTCATCCTGGCGGCGGCTGGGTTGAGTGCCTCTATGCCCAACCGCAGCCTGCAAAGCCTTGTCCCAAAACCCCTGGCCTGTCCCCCTGCTGGGTGTGGTGGTGCTGGTGCCGCCGCTGCTGGTGGTGCTCAGCGGACTTAGCGCCTGGGCTTCGGTGGGCTCCTCCTCTGCCTGCCCAATCCTGGCATCCCGGGCCGCCCGAACGTCCGTCACCAGCATTTCCACCCAACCTGCCCGGGAAGTCTGCCCACATAACCCATCCTTGATGCGCGGGTCGCACATGGTGGCCAACATGTACTGCCTCTCGTTGTAGAGAGGCTGGACCCGGCGGGATAGGCTTTCCCTCAGCCTCGTCACCACTTCCCGCACCTCTGGCAGGAAGCGCCTGCCGGTGACGGCATCCCCGGCCTCCAGAAACTCGCCCATCTGATTCTGGAGATGCCTGGCCACGGGGAGCACCTGGCTGAGAAGGGCAGTGCTGCTGCTCAGGGTCTCGGTGGCCTCAAGGAACGGCTTGAGGACCACCAGAAGCTGGGACATGGCCTCCCACTGCTGCCTGGACAGTGGGGCCTGGATGCCAATGTCCCCGACCCTGAACATCTCGTGGACAACACGCTGTTGCTCCACCATACGCTCGAGCATGTGGTAGGTGGAGTTCCAACGTGTTGCCACGTCCTGCACTAGCCGGTGCTGCGGAAGTCCCAGCTCCTGCTGCTTCTCCCGCAGCAACCGACTGCCCTTCACGCTGTGGTGGAAATGCCCAGCCACCTTCCTGCAGCTCTCTAGGAGATTACGGATTTGGGGAGGGAGAGGGGCCTTGCTGCCTCCAAGGCCATCCCTGACGACCAGGTTGAAGACGTGCGCGATGCAGCGGATGCCCTCAAATCCGCCATCGCGCACCGCCTTCAGCATATTGGCTCCCCCGTCCGTGACCATGTAACCGCGGGTGTGCTGGTGCCCGCCCAGCCACCCTGCCACCATGCGGTTCATGGCCTCCGTAATCTCCTCCGCCGTGTGGGACTGGTCCATGACTGCGGTATGAAGGAGGGCCCAGCGGCAGCCCTCCTTCCCAGTCCCAGAAGTCCTGGGTGCTTCCTGCCCTGAGGCTCCCCACCAGTGAGCCGTCAGGGACAGGTAAGCGTGCACTCCTCCTTCGCTGGACCAGATGTCCGAAGTGAAGTGCACCTTCTGTGCCTCTGCCTGGCACAGACGACCCAGAACTAACTCCCTGCATGCCTGGTACAGGGAGGGCACCACACGCCTGCTCAGGGTGGTGCGACACGGCGGCTTGTAGTATGGAACCACAAGAGCCATCAGCCTCTTGAAGCCTGCGTTCTCGACGAGGCTGAATGGCTGGTCATCCAATGCCACCATCTCACCGATGCAATTGGTGATCTGGTTGGGCGCTGGAAAACGCCACCTTGTGGCTCCATACTTCCCCCACCCCATCTCTTCCATGGTGGCCTGGCGAAGCCTCTTGGGGATGGGAGGTCGAGAGCTGGCAGAAGTTGCAGGAGCCTTCTGCTTGCCCTTGCCGCTAGCACCAGTCTGCTGCGAGGTGCCCGCCTCGGTCCCAAGCAAAACAGACTGGTGGTGCCTCTGCATGTGGCGGGTGAGGTTCGTGGTGGTGAAGTGGCCTGGCATTTTTCCCCTGCTCACTGACATCTTGCAGTAGCGACAGACAGCAAAGCGGGAATCCACTGCCACCTCAAAGTGGTCCCACACCTTGCTTGCCTGTCGCTTCTGGGGTGACACAGACGGCCTGCCGGCGCCTTCGCTCTGTGGTGTCACCTCAGGAGCAAGGGAATGAGTGGAAGAGAGGACGGATTGTGGAGAGTAAGTCTCTGGTGCTGCCTGCTCTTCCTCTTGCCCCACATCAGAGTCCTCCTCCTCACTCTGAACCTCGCTGACTTCCACAAGATCTGGGAAAAGATCAGTCAGCGGGTTCACAGGCTCACCCACCAAAGAAGGAGCTGGATATAGTGCTCCTTCTTCATGCCCACTGCTGCTCCCAGCACCTGCCTCATGTTGCTGAAAGAGTGCCCTGCAGGCACTACTTTGAGTTGCCTCTGCCTGCTTCTGCTGCCCCAGTGGAGAACGCCTCAGTTTAACTGGGGGTGTGGAAGTAGGCTGCCTGCTGCTGGTCCCAGCAGCAGCAGCAGCAGCGCCATGCCCAGAGCGGCCTCTCCCAAATGCTGCCTTGGGAGCACCCCCCCTTTGAGTGCCACGCTTCATTTTATTTTTATTATTATTTATTTTTGTGTAAGTGTGTGCTTTGCTGACTTTTTTTGTGTTTGTAGCAGCAGGCTACACAGCCCAGCAACACACACTCACTCACAAGCGCGCACACACACACACACACACACAGAGAAAGAGAGAGAGAGAGAGAGAGGATAGAAATATTTTTTTATTATTTTTTTGAGTTTTTTTCAGAAAGCGAAAGTAGAACAAACAAACACACTCACTGCAAAGACAAACTGAACTCACAGACAAACAAACGTGCTATCTAAGAAAGGAAAGGCAAGAGAGAAAGGAAAGCCAAGAGAGAGAACAAGAAAAGCTGAAGTAAAAGATCAGAAACTCCTCAAAACCACCTCCAAATGCAATCAAATCAATACAGTCTCTCCAACACAGCTCCAAAACACTCCCTAATCTCCTCCACGTTCAACCCACAAAGAGCCAGAAGGGCAGGGCTGAGAGAATATATACTGGTGCCCTCCTCCAGCATTGCGATTGGAGGCTGAAGAAAGTCTTCACAGGATTGGGTGATTCAGTCATGTATTCTAAAGCACAATTGGTGGATCAAGCTGTCAAACACACACACACAAACACAGCCTCCCCCTCCCTTTCCTGAAGGTTTAAAATAATAAAGTTTAACCTTTGTTTTCCCACTAAAGCATTGCACCAAAGTTTGTGAAATTTCCAGCGTTTGAGCGGGCATAGGTCCTGTGCCATGTGAGCGAGTTAGAGTTTTGTAGCTCTTAAAACCAACCCATAAATCCCATGTGAAATGCCATGCATAAACCTTTGTTTTCCCACTAAAGCATTGCACCAAAGTTTGTGAAATTTCCAGCGTTTGAGCGGGCATAGGTCCTGTGCCATGTGAGCGAGTTAGAGTTTTGTAGCTCTTAAAACCAACCCATAAATCCCATGTGAAATGCCATGCATAAACCTTTGTTTTCCCACTAAAGCATTGCACCAAAGTTTGTGAAATTTCCAGCGTTTGAGCGGGCATAGGTCCTGTGCCATGTGAGCGAGTTAGAGCTTTGTAGCTCTTCAAACCAACCCATAAATCCCATGTGAAATGCCATGAATAAACGTTCGTTTCCCACTAAAATGTTGCACCTAGCTTCCGGAAATTTCACACACATTTGAAGTGAAGTGTTCCCTGCAATGTGCCAAAGTTTCCCGTTTGTATCTTTGAAAATAAAAAAATGGGAGGCAAAACTGTATTTTACCCCACTGCTACCCAATTTTCAACAATTCATTGCCAACACATGCCTGGAGCTAGCTGTCTGAAATTTTACACACATATCAAGGGAAGTGTTCCCTGTAATGTGCCGAAGTGTCCTGTTTGTATCTTTAAAAATAAAAACATGGGAGGCATAACTGCATTTACCCCACTACTACCCATTTTTCAAAAATTCATTGCCACACCAGGCAAGCACCCACGGTTCTGGGATTTCACACACGTGGGTCCCAAGGTTCCACCTACAATGTGGCAAAGTTTCATGTGTGTAACTTTAAAAATGACCGAGTTATAGGCATTCCATGTTATTTATTAAAAAATTAATTGCCACAAACTGCATGCACCAATCTTTCTGAAATTTCTCACAGATACCTATCCCTAACCAGTGTACAATGTGCCCAAGTTTCATCCTTCTGTCGTTAAAAATGAAAAAGTTATAGGCGTTTTTGTAAAACAACAATACTTTGCTATGGGAAAAACGCATTTAAAATGGCGTCCGATCCGCCGATCCGATCCGATCCGGATCGGACCTCGCCGGATCGGATCGGATCGGATCGGATGGTGTATCGGATCGGATCGGATCGGATCGGATTTTCCGATTTTTGGGGCGGATCGGATTCGGATCGTGGATCGGATCCGATCCGATGCACACCCCTACTTCTAAAACCTGGTAGGTTGTTGAAATAGATGACCCCCCATTAGAAAAGTTGCCCAATATCAGTACTACAATACAACACAATAGTATGTGTTGGAGCATCTTGTGGCTTCTCTAGGGGTTGCAATTTAAAATGGTGTGGGCACTTGCACATCACCCAAAGAGAGGAAACAAATCACCAAAGGAAAGTACAAAAGATGGCATAGATTTGCATGAAATCTGCATATGCTAATTTTTACACATAAATGCAAGTTTAGAAATAATTACTTATAATTTAAATAAAAATACAAAATAACCTCAATAGGTAAGAGTGTTACCAGGTGTTCTATGTGCCTGCTGAATCTCCTGTACAGCTGCTAACTACTGATTATTGTTACTATCTTCTGGGCCCAGTGAAGATGTCTTAAGAAGTGGTTTCATAGCTGCCTCTTTCAAAGTCATTGGGAGCATTTTCTCTCACCCAACAAGGCATTTAATTATTTCCTGGGCCCACCTAGTCAGTCCTCTTCAGCTCAGGTAAGAAGCCAGAATGGTGAAGAACCAAGGATACAGGTGATTGGGTGAACTTCTCCAAGCACCTTGTTCACATTCCCAGGCTACAACAAAAGAAATTGATCCTTAAAACCTCTGCCAATAGCAGCTTCAGGGAAATTTGATTTGAAAAAGCAACTAGAGCATCAGCCTGCTGATGAATGTCAGAATATAATGCATGCAGCTGTTTACTGTACATGCCCAAGCCTATTCAGATCAAAGAGCTTAGTCACATCTAAATCTTCATAAGTATTTCTTACGTTAGTATTGCTAGCACATTTTTTCCAAAGCACCTAGAGCACTTATTTGAATGTACATTATCTTGGGAATTTTTTGTAACAACAGTATAAGGTAGTCCTGAAGGTATTGCTAACCCAATAGTGATTTATTTATTTATTTACATCTGTCTTTTCTATAAGAAGTTAAACCCAAAGTTTTTTTTTTTTTTACAAAGTATCAACCCAACAATCAATTACAAACATAAGGTAGAACAAAGCAATAAAATAGTATTCTAGTAAAGCAGATACTGTGTTTCTAAAGTTTCTAAATAGAAGATAAATTGCTGTACAGACTACAAAAACTAAACTATTTGGATAAAGTGCCATCAGCTAGATGTTACACACTCAATCATGAGAGAATCTCTAATATATGACTCTTAAATCATGCACTTGCCAACAGAGGAGTGTTCAATCACTAATCAAACATGAGTAACAACTATGCCTAGGCTGACCATATGAAAAGGAGGACAGGGCTCATGTAACTTTAACAGTTGTAGAGAAAAGGGAATTTCAGCCGGCATCATTTATATGCAATTAGTACCTGGTGAAATCCGCTCTTCATCACAGCAATTCAAGTTGCAGGCACTATACTAGAGTGACCAGATACAAAAGAGGGCAGGGCCCTTGCAGCTTTGTAATGAAGAGGGAATTTCACCAGGTACGAATTGTATACAAATGACGCCGGCTGAAATTGCTTTTTCTCTACAACAGTTAAAGTTACATGAGCCCTGTCCTCCTTTTCTTATGGTCAGCCTAACTATGCCTTTAACTCAAAACTGCATATACCACCTATCTGGAGGCCTTTTTATTCATCCTCCTACCTTCCGCATAGCAGATAATGGTCAGACTGATATCCATAGATAGATACATACCAGTGAGTTAATAGTTGCAATAATGTTTAAATTGTAGACCTTTTGGCCCCCAGCTTCTGCACTCCACCATGATGCTGAACTAGTCAACAATGAGGTAGAAGTAAAGGGTGTCCCACTTTATTCACGTTTCCATATATGCCTTGCCTAGTCCTTAACTGACTGAAGCACTACACATAATAATTAATATTTATATACTACATTTTCCAAAGACAGGTGGGTATTATCACTTTCCCTAATAGTGAATTTGGGTGATGAATTTGAGTTTGTTTGTTTGTTTGTTTGTTTGCAATTATGCATTGGAGTGATTTTGATGTTTTCATTAATGTTTTATATCAATGTTTTAGCAATTGTGTATTTTAATTATATTTTAATGCACATCATGCTGTATTTTAATGCTTTTAATTTTCATCTTAGAGATATTTTAAAATATGGATAGTTGTATATAAATCTATAAAATAAATAAAATAAATATGTACGAGCATTGATTGGACGGGTCAAAATAGGGCCATTGAGAAATAGAAAGGAGGTATTGGCATACTTAGTTGAACTCTGAGGTTTGCATAAGTACAGCAAATATATTTTATAAAGAAAACATAAGGGGGTATATCTAAACAAACAAACACACTAGGCCAATGAGGACTGAGTCTGCTCAGTAAGCATAGGAAGTAGTCCGTTGATAATGAATAGGGATGGGTGAGAATTTTGTTTCAGTTTGGTTTTGATCAGAAGTGACCAAAATTCACAAAGTTCTCCAAATCCAGGACAAAGAGAACCTGAGATTTTTTTTTTTAAAAAATGAATGTGATAAAAACCAAACTCATGGATTTGTCTATCTAGCGTAGCTCTTTGAGTATGAGTTTGAATCCCTGTCATTCAACCATATTTGTGGTCCTAAAGTGGGTTGCCACCTCTCTTTGCTACTAGGATCCTCATCTTTAACAGCTATAGGGAAGCCGGTGCCCCTGGTCCTCTCCATGCTGGGAATAGCTGTGCAGATGGGTGAGAATTCCGTTTCAGTTCCGTTTTAATAAGAATTTACCAACATTCACAAAGTTCATATTCAAGAAATAAAGAACTTGAGATTAATGTTTTTTTTAAAAAAATGAATGTGGGAGAAAGCAAAGTGGACAGACATGTCCATCCCTTGTAAATACAAATGGTACTGGGATGGAAGCTAGGGAGTATGGAAATGCCTTTCTTGGAAATAATGGGTGTCTGGAACCTTGAACAGGAGCATTCCTGTTAGAAGGTGAGGATACTGTTATTGTGTGTCATGCATATGAACACACCTCTCTATATATGTGTATTTGATGAAAATAGAAATATCAACTATGACGATCCTATGGCAGATTGTACACTATGCTCAGACCAAAAGGGAAATTATTTCAAATCACCAACTACTCTTAAGCTTCAAGCATATAAGTTTTATTTTACCATAAATATATACCACAAAAGATTGCTCAGTAAATCCCTAGCACTGGACCAGCAGAATATGCCCATAAGAACCCTAACAAGAGAAGAGCAAGAGAAGATGAGGTTTCTAGGGAAATGGCAAGGTAGCCTTGGGAGGCCCAAGTGCAATGGGGGAGAACTGAAAAATTCTCAACGTTTGGACAACTGTCCTTAAAACTGGAAAAAATGAGAAACATAAAGAAACTGAAATGGACAGATCCATCCATTCCTAATCACATGTTGTCATTTTCATTCCCAGAAACCTGATTTCACTTAAGTGGAAAAGTTTAAATTTCACCTAAATCTGAGTTAGGCAGCTTGTGGCCCTCCAGATGTTTTGGCCTACAAAACCCACGATCCCTCAACATTGGCTATGCTGGCTAGGCATGTTGGGAATTGTAGGCCAAAACATCTGGAGGGCCACACGCTGCCCACTCCTGACCTAAACCAGTACACAAACCAGCATTTTCCATCTTGAATTAAAATCAGGTTGCTCCCCATCTGTTTTCTAAGTGGGCTCTAATAAAACCTTTGATAGCCAATCTCACAAATTCAATAGAAAACTCCTATTAGCTGTAGTTGCAAGATCAAACAAATTAGGAGCAGCAGGTCCTTCCTCAACTTCAACAGTAACTAAAGGCATATTATAGCAGGAGACCTACACAAGTGACTAATCTGCTATCAAGCCAAACGTAAAATCCTAGTATTTTCTTTTCCCCTCCAGCTTAGAAACAGAAGCTTCCATATTTGGCAATATCCAGCAGAGCATTGATCTAGGCCTCTGAACAAAGGGCTGATTTGCATTTCTAGCTCCTGAGAATGAATTCGGTAACCACTTTTTCTTTTACCCCTGGGGGAACACTTCTTCTCTCATTTATTCAGAGATTGAAAAAGGCTAATATTTCTTTACGAAAGCTAAATACATATTGAAGTCATGGCAGTTCTTCTAATAAAATCTATCCAAAAAGTGGTCGCTAATGGGATCATTTCATGCTGCCTCATGCCTGATGCCTCTCCCAGTCCCATTTGGTCCATTTTAAAGCACCTCTCTTCGGTGTGACGGCAAAGAGCTCCAGTTCCATTTCTTGTTCTAAATTACAACCAGAATATATTGGCTTATTTGTCCTTTCTGTAGTGATCTTGCTGAGAGATAAATTTGCCTTCCAAATAACCTCCCAACTCACCACCAGCCATAGGCATAAGTGAAAAAGAGTGAAAAAGTGTACACACACAGCATGCCATTTGGAGAACCTTGGAATAGGCAAATATGTTAATCTTAGTCTCATCCAGTTTCTCATTTTCCCACTGCTATGATCCCACACATATTCTTGTTTGCATTTTTCATAATTTGTGCATACACGTGTGTGCATTTTTCAAATGTATGCATTTTTGTACACAAAATATTTTTATTAAACTACAACAATAGCCTACCTTTCCTCTAAGGAGTCCTCTGTTTTACCCACACAATGACCATAGGATGTACATTAGGCTGACAGATGAAGCTCCTTCAAATATTCATCGAAGAGAATTTTCTTGTAAACATGAAAGAAGCCAGGAATGCCAGCTCTGGCCCTGTCCCCTCAACTTTTGACTCCTTGGAAGACCTCCACTGTAAGCAAATTTGGCTGACAGGAACTATAGAACCCCAAATGATCAGGAGCTCTGATAAACTAGGGTTCCCCTCACATGGAGTAGTCTAAGTTGACCTCACTTATGCTGCTATTGCTGAACTTCCCTGTTAACACAGGTAGGTCAGGAGGGGAGGGGACACAGCAGGATCACGTGTCCCCCAGCTGCAAATGCTTGAAGAGGACTGTAGTTACTGGCCCAAGGTTACCCAGTGAGCTTTGTGGCTGAGTGGGGCTTTGAGCCCAGGTCTTCTCAGTCCTAGTCCATAGTCTAATCACTACACCACACATTGGCTCCATGGCTACAACCACTGCATTTTAAGTAGTATTCACATGACAGGGTTAATGTGTGCATTTGTGTCTAGGCTCCAAAATGTGTGATCCAGAGCCACGAACCTGAATGCAGCTTGCCATCCTCACATTGTGGCCTGCCAGCCGATTGACTTACACACATCCCAGGCAAGCAGAAAATAACAATAACAATGGGTTCATCAAGTTCTTGGTGAGACACCATATGTGGCTCATGGCATATGCTGAATTTGGCTTTGTTGGTCCTGTGTTATTTAGGATGCCGTCAAGTACGTGTGGGGAAAACCAATAAACATGATCAAATTTGGATGAGAGGAATACTACTATAAGGCAAGTGAAACAGTGATATTGGACCCTTGGTTTGTTCCAGCATGGCCCTTCTTTTGTTCTCCCTCTCCCAACATTAATGCTCCTGTTGGATTTAATAGAATACAGAATAATAAAGAGTACTCACTGTGACCCAGAGTTAGGTCCATGTCCTTGTAAGTCTTTTATATATTTAGTTGAGAAGCTCTGCTATTTTCCATAGTACCTCATAATATAATAACATATCCAATATTTTACTTTCAGAGCCCCCTTTGGCAGATGTTTAAACCACAACCTGCCCAGGGAAACAAGGAAGCCAAGGGCTGCATTCCAAAGTTTTGATGTACCCATCAGTTTACCACTGGATTGCTATCTGGGCATGAGGCATTGGAGTCCCAGCTGCATTATGATGGTGTCTGCAGATGCTCAGTGACTAGGAGTACCAGGCAGTGGGCTCCAGCCAGTAGCAACAGAGAACAGGTGCAATGTGCCAACAAAAACAAAGTCACCCAAATGACAACTTTGGCAATTGAAGAGACAATCAATGTGTATTTGCGCAGGATTTTTTTCTACAACCCAAGATCTCTCTATCCCATTGCCTTATCTAAGCAGAGGGCCAAGATGGCAGCCGTAAGTGAGGCAAACTCATCCAGCTTCTTTCCTCCCCACTGAATGGCAGCAGATGGTAAACTGCATGGCTCTTCCATTGCTTTGAGTTCTTGTCACGTAATCTATCTTGGAATAGGTAGCTGAGTTAGACATCAATGTTCACTGCCACATATTACAATAGCATAGGTTTGGTTCAGTGTTCAGTGAAGAGACCAATTTTCATAAAGAATATTGGGAGAAACCAACATTCATAAAGTACAATTGCTGCCATGTGACACCTCTAGCTTCAGTCTTTTTAAAATTCGATTGGGTAATAGAAAATGGTTTTTCTCTTGTATTGTGAGCCACAGACCAAAAATTGCTGAGGCCTGGTCTACACTTGCAGCAGTGTGAGTTGGGAATTATTTATTTTGAATATTTTTGGATCATCCCTCCACTCAATGAGTGCTCAAGATGATGTACAATAAAATACAAAATATGAACAACTAAAGTATATATTAAAACTGGGGATTTATGATACAGAGTTCCATTAACTGTCAAAAACTCAATGGAACAATATTGTCTTCATTAGCTATAAGAAGGATACTAAGCAGAAGGCTAGAGTAACCTGCCCGGGGTGGGTGTTCTACAACTGGGGTGCTGTTACACAAAAGACCCTGTTACCAGCGCTGTCCAATCTCACCTCATTAGGAGGTGGGACACAGAACAGAGCGCAAAGTTCAGGCAAGCTTATACACCAGGAGGTGGGCTCTCAGATACCCTGAACATAAGCTATTTAGGGCTTTATAATTAAGAAACAGCACCTTGAATTGAGATTGGAAACAAACTGGAAGCAAGTGAAATTCTTTTGAGGCCATGTAAAATACACATCAGAAAAAAGTCTGGCCCACCATATTTTGCACTAGCTGAAATTTCTCATGTGGAGCATGTTACAGTAATCTAAAAATGAGGTGGTTATGTCCTGGATCACTGTAGCCAGATACCCCAGGAAGGGAAGCAGTTGGGCAAAAGTTGGGCAAAAGCACCCATGGCCTAGTGCTACCTGATAATTCAAGAACAGTGCTGGATCAAAGAGCACCCTTGAACTGCATGCATGATCCCTCAGAGGATGTGCTACCACATCTAGAACAGGTTGTATTCCCAATCCTGGAATTGCCTGTCACTGACCAGCTGGACCTCTGTTTAGTCTGGACTGAACTTCAGTGTCTTTGCCCGCACCCAGTCCCACAGCCTCCTTGGCACAGTTGAAACGGAGAGCCAGAACTGGGTATCATCCGCATAGTGATGAGTTCAAACTTAAATCTTCAGATAGGTCAAAGGCCAAAGGGAGTAGAAATAGTCCCCCAGCATCACCTTCATAGGACTGGAATGGCAGAGTCTTGAGATGGTAGCACGTTCTATATCATTTCAGACTGCAAAAATGTGAATCAGATTTTTTCAAAAAAGTAGGATCCTTGACGTTTTAAATAGCAACAACCCACTGCAAGTCAAAAACCAGCACACCAAGGAGTGACTGGAATATAACCTTTCTCCCTAATATGATTGTCCACTTTGCCTCCTTAGGATCTAACTATCTAGTTCTACCATGAGTAGGGCACACCGAATGTAGCTTGTGAATATGTTAGATATTACTCATGGTTGCTCAGATGGCACAGTCTTCAATCTTCTTCCAGCATATTGTGACTGACTTAAGCTTTTGCCATGAGTCTCTCCTGTGTCAGCTAAGATTGCTTTGTTTGGTCTGGGTGTTTAAGAGAACTGACCTAAATCTCACTTCCTGGACTAATATGTGGATTGGAACACAATAAACTTTTACATTCTGCACTTCTCCAAATTTTGTGCTGCAGTTCATGGTTCAAAAATCACATACACACACACACACACACACACACACACACACACAGGGGAAGATGTGTACAAAATATGCATATTAGGAAATAAATGTGTATTTTCATGCTTTAAATACACTTTAAACACAAAGTTTGCAGAAGAATACGGAAATTGAGTTAGTTATGACTGAATAGATGAGAATCTGATATGGACTGGATATCGACTGATTAATAATTCCTTGTCTTAGCCTCGTGTATGTGCTGTTTGTTGTTTCAGCACCCAATACATTATTTATAACAACAGTGACATATACTTCCTAATAATCCCCCAACATCTAAGAAAACAAGGTATAGTAGAACTCTGTGCCAAGGTAAAGTGATTTTTGTGACCTTTATGAATTATGCAAATTTATGTATGATCTACTAGGAAGGTTTCCTATTCCAGTCCCATTGAAGGTAAAGTTCATGTTTTCCTGTTAAAATCCATCTGAAATTAATGGGAGCCCTCCAGTATATTTGTGATGTGAAAGGCCAATGAGAATTCTAGAAGTAGCAGCTACCAACATTCTTCAAAGTGTATTGGTGGGCGGGCGGGGGGGGGCAATATCTCGGAAGTCATGCTTGGCCTGGTAGCTTTGATTTTTATTCCTGTGGTACAAGAGCCATAATTCTGAATGGCTTCAGTCCTTAGCATTTATCATTTTGCCAGAATCATAGTACTCAACCCTTTTTGAAATGCATTGTGTTCTGCCAGATTCTGATGCTAATTAGAAACCATTGCTTAAAGCAGCCAATCCATAGTTAATTGCATACTGAATCTGAAATAGACCAAGGTGGCAGAAGCCCTGTTCACACATTAACTTTGTAGAATGAATGTAGAAATGGACACAGCAGGAACATAATCACTAGCTTCGCATTTCCCCATGCAAATATTCAACCAAAGCTGTGAAAAGAGCCTATGCATGTACAACATGTATATGTCTAGGCTTTGGACGTGCACTTGAGGACCCTGGTTAATGCAGGGCCACTGAGGAGTACAAGGCCTACATGCATAGATCTTGTGCATGGATAGGCTCTATTCACAGGTTTGGGTACATGTGTAAATGCAAGGGGTGAACGCCAGCTGGTGCAACCTCACACTCCCTTGTTCATTCATTTTGCATGGATGAACTCATGGATAGGGATAGAACCATCACACTGTCCTAATTCTGCATTCACAACAAGGGCTACACTCCCAGATTCTGCTGGCATTCCTTTTTTATTATCTCAGTGAGGAATATACAAATGAATCTAATGTTAACAAGTTCTATGTGAAAGAAGCAACAAAGATGTCCAACTTGAGGTTCTAAATGGATTATTAAAGCTTATCTACTTTTATGTTAGTAAATATTATGGACAACCCAATCCACTAAGCATATCAGGCAGCATTTACTAGATAAGCTGTTAAGCAATATATTCTTGGGTTGAGAAGGGTTAGATCTGTTTTTGACGTAACCAGTAGTCAGCTGTTACCCTTGTATCACTGTATTGTCTGATCAAACTAAAACATGTCTTGATCATTTATGGTGATCAAAACTCTCTCTCTCCCTCCCTCCCTCCCTCCCTCCCTCCCTCCCTCCTTCTCTCTCTTATGTATTTTTAATGCCAGTGTTCTGATTTGTGAGCACATTTGGATAACTTGCATTTTGCAGAACGGAATTCTTCCAGTAATTTAAATAGGATCCAATATTCTTCAGTGCTTTTCACTCTAGACTGCTGTGTCATTTGCTGTTAAAAAAGCTGTCATATATCATCCCAGAGAGGTTAGACTTTCTCTTGAGAAACTGTAATGTACTCTGAGAGTTTCGGGGATGAATGGTGTTATGAATGTCACTTCCTTTCACTACAAAGTTCTGTCTCATAAAGCAGCAAGGTGGAGATGTTTGGAAGGGCATTGTTTTAACTTCAAAGATTCCTTTAATGCTTGAAAACAGGAGGGTTCCCTCTCCCTCTCTGTTGTCATAGTTGTTTCAAGATAGTTGGTGTGAAATAAATTCAGGGCATAAGTCACTATTGCAAGCTTCATTCTGCAGTGACAGGATCTGAAGGCCTACGTGGACTGTCTTGGCTTCTCTCTTCTCCTAAATATACTGGCTGCCTGTAGGTCTGTGAAGCAGAATGTGCCTTTACAGTTTGAGTAATTGGAACAAGTAAGGAAGGTAGCGTGCATTAGGATTTGACAAAAGATTAACCTGTCTCTTGCATTGTAAAGCAGTAATGGGCTCATTCATTACTCAAAAAGCACCATGACATTGCAAAGGGCCAGGGAACAGTGCTTTAGGGTCACTCGTACTGTTGACCTGTCAAATAGTTAGCAAAAAGGGAAAGAAGTCTGAGACAGCTCACAATTATGGACATAGAGATGACATCTACTCTTTGAAAAGGAAATAGGTAGGGAATAGGGATGTGTATCGTATCGTTAAAATGTACGGTAATGACACGATAAGGTCATTATCGTGCATGTGTTTAATGATAACGATATGATAGAAAAACATACGATAATCATCGAAGACGATAATTTTCAGGCGATTTTATCATTTTATCGGATTGCCATATAAATATAGCTATAACTTCTGTATTTTAATCGTTACAGGCTTGAAACTTGGTCACAGTGCTTATGGGGCATGCCTAAGTATTTGTATGAAATTTGAGATCAATCCCTCCAACCCTCGAATTTATATGAATTTTTAAAAGATCGTTTCCGTTCTGACAGGTCTGAATGAACAGGTCTGAATGAATGCGCGTGGCGAGCTGTCATTCTGATCTGTCAGAACTGAAATGATCTTTAAAAAATTCATATAAAACTGAGGGTTGGAGGGATCGATCTCAAATTTCATACACATACTTAAGCATACCCCATAAGCACTGTGACCAAGTTTCAAGCCTCTAACTTTTAAAATACAGAAGTTATAGACATTTTTTCTTTAAAAATAGGGCAGCAAAAAATATCATTTTTTCACGATAATTATCGTGAAGATGATACGGTTCACCTACAAAATGAATGAAGACAATAATTTTTTTGGTCCAAAATGACAATAACGATAAACGACTATATTTTTTGGCGTGCACACCCCTAGTAGGGAAGATCACGATAATTTACACAAATACTTTAGTTAGATTTAGTTAAATTTCCAGAACAGTGGGGGAGAATTAAAATTCAACTTCCGATGCCACAAATAATAATAATAATAATAATAATAATAATAATAATAATAATATAATAATAATAATAATAATAATAATAATTGCTCAATCCTAGTCACAGGAAGTATCCAGTAAAAAAGTTAGTTTAGTATAGGGATGGATAACTCTGTCAATTCCAGTTTCTCATTTCACCAATCTTAAATTTGGTTCATCCTGAACTTTGAGAATTTTTTTTAAAAAGATGCATGAAATTTCATATACATTTTTAGCACATTTCTCCTAATACATATATTAGGGACGGGCAATTCTTTAAATGCTATTTTCACTAAATTCTACTTTCACTTTTGATTGGTTTATTCCATTTCAAAATTTGATGAAGTGGCAAATTTTGAAGGATAACAGGGTTTTGGTCATATATTGGACCAAATTAGGTAAGTTAAAATACAAACTGAATGAATTTCTTCCCCATCCCTTGGCCAGAACTTTCTTCCTTTATATATGATGGGGGGAATCTATATGCAGACGATTTTGATGTTAGGATTCATTGTGAATGGAACAATTCCATTAGGACTGTACCACTTGCCCTTCACTAACAATTTCCCCAAGTGCTATCTCTGGGGACATAATTGCTGTTCTTGAACTGGATGTACTGGCATTCCATTGTGTGTTATATTAAACAAGATTCAGTGCACATGTGGGAAAGGTGTCACTAAAAGCCACCACTTTCTGATTCCTGGAGGATTCTAGAGAGTGGAATCGTTCAGCACTGAACAGTGCCAGCTCAACAGTTTTTAGGGCCCTTGGGCACGGCACCCTCAATGGGCTCCCTTCCCTAATCACCATTGTCCAGAGCTGCTATTGCTCCTTCTCCTCTTTCACAACATTGCTACCACTTGCTTGTTTGTCAGGCAGAGCCAGTGAGCAAGTAGTTCATGGCATCTCCTGCTCCTCCTATCACCACCACTATTGTCTGGGCCAGAGCAGGAGACAGGTGAACAAGAAGGTTGCAATGGGGAAGGGGAGGAGCCACTCCAGGAGGCTCTTGTCAGTGGGTGGCTGCTGGGGTGTGGACCTTCAGCAGGTGTCCAATCATGCCTAGCCTTGATTCTGGCCCTGGAGGTAGATGTCTTAGTAGCAGTTAGGTATGTATGAGAAATTCATATCAGTTCATTTTTGATGAGGATTTACACAGTTCACATTTTCCAAATTGGATACAGACTCAGAAACAATCTGAGGAAAAGGGTGGGTGCTAGCCCAGGGCTTGTGGGGTTCATTGGGGTGGGCCGTGCAAGCAGTGTATGGGTGGGAAAAGCCCTATTTCTGAGCATGCATGCATCCATTCAAAAAATGTGCACAAAAACTCTTTAATCAACGGAAGAAAAATGCATACATTTTAAAGAAGTATCCAGATTTTCATGTGAAAAGAAAAACAAAGCGCACAATCTGGTATGGACTCAAGTCAGAATGAGCTTCGAGATGGAATTCAAAAAACATCAGTGAGCTTGAGTTGTACTAATTTGCACATCCCCGGTAACAATGGCAGAAATATTTACATATATAACAGGACCAACTGCAGAAAATGGCATAATCTGTTAGCAACAACCGTTTACTGCAGTGAGAGTTTAAAACAATTGTTTTCATGACAGGAATTAAGCAAAGGCCCTTCATCTCGTACCCTTTGCTCTACTTCACACAACACTATCGTTAGTACTCTATGTGAGAACTACTCTATGGTTAAGGTGAGAGCATTTCCAACATTTTGTCATTATACATTCTGAAAATCCTGCGCATTTTGAAATGTCCTTCCAATATGCAGTTTGGCAGAAAGAATCTACATAGGAAAGAGAATAATTTTTCAGAAAGGTCTGCTGCAAAAATTGCTTAGCTAATAGCAATTTTAAAATTTATTTTAAATAAGAGCCTTCATAGGCTTTGCAGCTCTATTTGTGCTGACCCAAAGCATACTTTCATGTCCCCTTATCTTTACCTTGTTACGGAACTGAGCTAAAAAGTTCACTGCACTTTCATTCGTCCTACACCACTCACAGGCTGCAAAAGTCGGGCAGCATTTTTGGCAATGTTTTCAGGATCAGGAGAGATTCCATCATTTTCCAGACTTTTGAGCGGGAAAAGAGGGAAGGATTAATATGACATATGGTATTAGCCTCCCCCAGTGTTCTTTAAATTAATTAATCCTCCATCACGATTCATTCAACATACATCACAACTGGACTTACAACAATATATGCCTGCTTCAGCTTTGCACATTTGGACAGTATAACAACAAATAAAGATCCCACAGCACACTTATTAACTAGTATATTCATTTATTCAGATATTTCTATTTCTTTTTCTTTTGTCTTGTTTTTTCCCTTAAAATCGTATTAATCATGTCCCCCCTAACAGCTGTTTAGACATCAATTGTTAGGGGACTGTTCTATTTTGGTTGTTGTTGTTATATTTAAAAATAAATAAACTGTTAAAAAATAATAATCCTCCACCACATAAGGCAATAATCTGCAGCCATTTGTTTTAGTTATTGTTATTCTGCTTGTTCTCAGCATCCCAATGAGTAGCCATGTTACCCCTAATCCATAAGGAGAGATGTGTTGCTATTAGGGATGTATAAGACTAGGGGTGTGCACGGACCCCCCGGATCGGATCGGGACCCGGATCGGGACCTCCAATTTTGTCACGGATCGGTTTGGACAAAATCGGAGGCCCCCCGGACCGGATCGAGTATGATCCCGATCCAAAAATCGGAAATTTTTGGATCGGCCGCCATTTTTTCCCCCATAGACTTGCATTGTAATGCAAGTCTATAAGGAAAAAATGGCGGTGGGTGGGTGAGGGGGGGCCTAACTCCCTCCCCCCCCGGGGCTGTCCGCTGTGGACGGCCCCGGCAGGTAAGCCCCCTCCCCCGCGCTCCCTCCCCCCCTGGGGCCGTCCGCTTCCATCTGCAGGCGCCCGTGGATAGAAGCGGACAGCTCCGGGGGGGGGGGTAAGCCCCTTTCCCCGCCACTGCTTACCTTCCCGGCCCTTCCGCTCCCGTCCGGCGCCGGCGGCTACTACCAGCGGGCTCTGCGGCCTGCTCTAGAGTAGCGCGCCGGGTGATGACATCACCCGGCGCACCACCCTGGAGCAGGCCGCGGAGCCCGCTGGTAGTAGCCGCCGGCGCCGGACGGGAGCGGACGGGCCGGGAAGGTAAGGGCCCTCCCTCCTCCCCTCCGCGCTCCCCCTGCTTACCTTCCCGGCCCGTCCGCTCCCGTCCGGCGCCGGCGGCTACTACCAGCGGGCTCCGCGGCCTGCTCTAGAGTAGCGCGCCGGGTGATGACATCACCCGGCGCGCCACCCTGGAGCAGGCCGCGGAGCCCGCTGGTAGTAGCCGCCGGCGCCGGACGGGAGCGGACGGGCCGGAAAGGTAAGGGCCCCCCTCCTCCCGCCCCCTCCTCCCCCCCTGCTGTCCACTTTCATCGGCGGGCGCCCGCTGGCGCCCGCCAATGGAAGCGGTGGTGGGCGCCAGTGGGCGCCCGCCGATCTGCCGAACCGGTTCGGAGCCTTTTCGGACCGGTTCGGATTGGTTCGGCCGATCCAGCTGTCTGATCGGAAATTGGATAATTTATCCGATTTCCCACTGGACCGGACTCGGATCGTGGATCGGGTCCGATCCAGTGCACATCCCTATATAAGACATTCATTTCAGTTCATTATTTTTATCAGAATTTGCCCAGTTTGCACCTTCCGGACTCAACCTGGACTTGGGAACAATCTGTGATTGAAGCCCATGCATTTCTGAGCTTGCTGTGCTATTTGTGCCCCCTCCCCCCAAAATAAGTTTACAGCATGCATATATTTGAAAAAAATGCACATAAAAAAATCAGTACTTTTGAAACATGAGCACAAATGCACGTTAATCAATGGGAGAAGGATGTTTACATTTCAAAGATGTGCACAATTAAGGTGTACATTTGGAAAAAATGCATGAAAATATGCACAGATTTTCATGTAAAAAAAAAAAAAGCAAAGCTGGCAGTCTGGTATGGACTCAAGTAGGAATGATCTTCAAGATGGAATTTGAAGAACTTCGGTGGGTTCCAGTTTTGTTGATTTACAAATCCCTAAGTCTCATATAACAGCAACAGCAACAACAAAACCCATTCTCATTAAAATGATAATTCTCTCACATTCCAACCCTAAATCTAAGCCACATGTTCTCACTCTGCTGTGACTGGCAGAGCTTCTCTGTGGCTGGAGGTAAGTTTGAAACTGGTTCTAGAAATACACTTTTTTTTCTGGCAAGAGGCAACAAGTCAGCACTGCCTAACTATTTGCCATGCAAGCTGGCTGTACAGCTGATGCTAAGGCCCCCTTGTTTCCCTTGTAGCATAGTCACACTACATACATAATTGCACACACTGCACTTCATTAGCCTCTCTGTATCAGGAAACTGGCCCATTTCCCTTTGCTTAAAATTTAATCAGCGGTTTTATAGCTCATAAACAGTTGAACAGGAGCAGATAGCACTCAGAAGCTTTGTGCATTTTTATTTAATTACCATCAACAGACAGGTGTCATTTTTAGCAATTTTTACTCCTCTGTGCAGCCAAGTTTCTTATGGTTGAAAACCTTGGAGTGTATACGTTTTGGATTTTTTTTTTTTTTTAAAAAACGCTTTTCAGAGTCTTTTAGAAAGTTACAATGGCCCTTATTTCCAGTTTGACTGGATGAAACAGAAAACAGGCCATCTTCTCTCTCAAGGTTTCTCTGTTTGCTAAAATTGAAGCTTCCCCATTTGACCTCTTAGCAGTTGGGCAGTCCAGTTCACAATTTAGTGAATTCAAAACATTTGGATCTAAATTTAGGTCCATGAACTTTAAATGAGCAAACTTGGCTTATATCAAGGATTTTCAGTGACTCATTCCTAAAATTGCTACATCATGGATGTGATGAACCAGACTCCCCCATCCCTCATCTTTCTAGAAAAATATCTTTGAACAAAGGATGTGGTCAGCCTCGACACGGTCCTGTCTCAGCAAACCTTTCCAAATACAGTCCATTTAATTAGCATTGGTGCCCTGTCAGCAGAAGTACTAATGACTGATAAATGGCTACTTCAAGGCTGATTCTACTAACAGCCAGCTGAGGACCAGTGTGGTGCAGTGGTTAGAGTGCTGGACTGAGAGTTGAGCAATCCAGGTTCTAGTCTCCACTCGGCCATGGAAGCTCACTTTGGACCAGTCACAGGCCCTTTCTACACCATAGGGGTGTAGAGGGAGGGAGGGAGATCCCGGAAGTACCTAATACACAACATCAGCACACAGGGACCAGCTGGGGGTTATCCCAAGCAAAAAGCCTGGTTTGGGAAGGGCCACAGACTCTCAGCCAAACCTACCTCACAGAGTTGTTGTGAGGATAAAATGGAGATGAGGAGGATTCTCCCCCTTGGGTTCCTTGGAGGAAAAAAAGGCAGGATATAACTGCCATGATAAATAAAAATAAATAAAGAATTATCAAAAAAGCAGCCCAAAAGTTGTGCCAGGCAAAGTTTTGGGCATGGTATCCAGGCAAGCATGAGGCAAGGGCCAAGTTAGGTCTGGTTTTCAAGGTAGAAAGTGAAGTTCACTGAAGACACACAAACACTGGAAGCATGCTAAGACATTGCATTCAGCAGAGAAGCTCAGTCCCTGGCTTAGCTTTATAGTAGTCATAGCCATGACATGTCTAACTCCCAGCTGGCAGTCACTAGCAAGCTTTCCAATGAAGCTGACTATAAAAGAGATTTCTTTCTTCTTATGACCTGGCATTTTTCTGGGGAGGCTGTGTTTGCTGCGTACATTTCATTCTTTGTCGCTCTTGAGGTCTGATTGGTCTCACCATGTCCGGCTCTGAATAGAAGTCATTCTATGACAGAAGAATCAGGCCCCCTCCACAAGGATGCGCTTTTGCGCCCGGTTCGGGGATTATGCGCATTATCGCGGAGGCGCATTTACTCCTAATCCCTCTGCACGGGAGGCGGCGAGAGGTGGCGAAGCGCATTGATTGATGTCCAAAAAGCGCTTTACAAGAAGTTAACACGCATAATCGCTTGTTCACACGGCGAAAATGCGCTTTAACGGCCGGAGCAAAATAAAAGTCGCTATTTAACGCGCATTCGATAATGCGCATAATCCGGGAGATAACGCGCCTCTACGCCCGTTTTGCGCTCCGCTGGTGTGGAGGTAAAATTTATAATGAGCCTTCAAAGAGCATTAAACCTCTCTTGTGGAGGTAGCCTCAGAGGAGGGAGGCCCCACTCAGGCATTCCAGATGGGCCCGCCTCTTCTTCAACTGAACGGCCACTGTCCTCCTGTGATGCTGTCTCTTGAACATCTTCGGCGAAAGGAGAGCTCTGGAGCTCAGGTAACCCAAGTTCTTCATCTGAAGAAGACTCTTTAGGGGAGGCCATGGCAGACACCCACAATTAAATCTGTATAGATTCTGGCTGGTTCTCCAGTTTCACCTCCACCTCTCGCATAACTCAGAGCCTATCTACACTACTGCTTTAAAACAGTTTAAAACAGTTTTAAACCGGTTAATAATTAACAGGTTTAAAACTGTTAAAAACCGCTTTAAAGCAGTAGTGTAGATAGTTTCTCAGTTTCTGTAAAAGAAGTATTGTAGAAATCACATACAGGATACCTGAGGAGGCTCTCATGTCTCATGAGCAGATTTGTCAGTTTGAATTTCCCTTCCTGTGAACTGCCTAGCTCCATTATATTGACTCTAAGATTTTCCTTTGTTTTTTGGTGGGTGGCAATGTGTGGAGGCAAAACTATTCCTTTGGAATATACTTTGGAAACCTAGAGCCCCCCCCCCCCCCAACTATAAGTAGCTTGGGTGAGTTAGGATCTTGATAAGTAAGGTTTCATGAGCTAGTTTGTTGTTTCATTTTATTTTTAAAAGTCACTGACTATTTCTCAACTTTTCTCTGCTTGGTACTTTAATAAATATATGGGATTGGAAACAGGAGTTGGTTTGATTCTCTTTCAAGGAGACTTATATTAAAAAGATAAAACATAATAATTTCAATAAAATACAATAGAGTTAAAATAGCAATTAAAACATCTTCAAAGCCAGCACCACACTCATATTAACTTAAACCGCTAATGAGAGCAACTTAACACCAATGGTTTAACACCATTAGCAATATAAAACATTAAAAGGTCCAGTATTTTAATTAAAAGCAGTTGGGAATAAATGGTTTTTCAATGCCCATTTAAAAGCCAGCGCCAAAGGGATGAAGCAATATCCTTAGCAAGGGAGTTCCACAGATATGGGGCCACCACCAATCTCTGTCTCTAGTGCTTGTCAATCTCACAGATCTTAATAACAGGCAAGCAAAAAGGGGCTTGGATGCTGATCTCAAGGCCCAGGGAGGTTCATATGAGTGTAGGCAGCCTTTTTGATAACATGGCCCCAAACCATTTAGGGCCTTAAGTTCAACACAATCACTTCAAATTGGGCCCAGAAATGCACCGGTAAGCTGTGTCACTGGTACAGTACTGGCATAACATGAACTGACCACTCTAGGCCCAATAAGCATTTAAGTGGCCACATTCTGCACCCACTGAAGTCTCCAAAACATTTTAAAAAGTAGTCTCATTTCGAGTGCAGTTCATTAGTCTTGTCTTAATGTCTAGTACTTGAGCAATTGAGGCCAGGCCCACCTTCTTCAAATAGGTCCTAAACTGGTCAAAGGCTCCTAGACATCAGTGCCTCCTGTACTTCCACAGATAACACCAAGTCCAGGAGAATTGCCAAGCTGTAAACTTGATCCTTCAGGGTGAGTACAACCCAGTCTGGGGCCAGAAATACACCAAGCATAATATAACACTTTGGAAACAGTTTGTTAAAGTTACATGAGCCCTGTCCTCCTTTTCATATGGTCAGCCTAATACTGCCCCTAACTTTTCAGCATTTTTATGACGCTTGAGGCTAGGCTGACCATATGAAAAGGAGGACAGGGCTCATGTACCTTTAACAGTTGTAGAGAAAAGGGAATTTCAGCCAGTGTCATTTGTATGCAATTAGTTCCTGGTGAAATTTCCTCTTCATCACAACAGTTAAAGTTGCATGGGCCCTTCCTTCTTTTGTATATGGTCACTCTAGTATAGTGCCTGCAACTTTAACTGTTGTGATGAAGAGGGAATTTCACCAGGAACTAATTGTATACAAATGACACCTGCTGAAATTCCCCTTTCAATACAACTGTTAAAGTGGCATGAGCCCTGTCCTCCTTTTCATATGGTCAGCCTAGCTTGAGGCAAGTAGAGAACAATCTCTGTCCTGCTATGCCACTAAGTTTGCAAATCGTATTTTGGTTATGCGAATTAACTTATGCTAGGGTGACCAGATTATGACAATAAAAATCCTGGACCCCCCCCCCGCCAACCCCCCACCCAAAATAACCCCCCCACCGTGCACCCGCGCCGCCCCCCCACCCGCCCCGCGCCGCCCCGCCCCGCGCTCCTTACCTGGGCGTCTGCTTCCCTCCAGTGCTCAGAATCTACTGAGAAACAGGCTTTCTGGCCTGTCTCTCAGTACGTGCCGGGTGATGATGTCATCACCCGGCGTGCTACTGAGGGACAGGCCGCGAAGCCTGTTTCTCAGTAGATTCCGAGCACCGGAGGGAAGTGGACGCCTCAGCAGGTAAGTGCCTCGCGCTGCCCGCCTCCCGCCACCGCCGCGTGACCCCCCGCCACCCCGGTTTTCCCCCGCTGCCCCCCGGTTGCCCCGGTTCGGCCTAGGTTTCCAGGTTAGGACCGGGAAACCCCGGGCCATCTGGACACCCAACTTATGCTTATATCAGCCTGTAAATGATTTTATGTGAGCTTCCTTGACATGGTGCCTGCATGGGCCCACTGGCTCTCTGGAGAAATTAAGATGGTGGCTGGCTGGAGCATCAACTAGCACTACAGTACAGCCATAATGTAAGAAACCACCTGGCTAGTAAGCTATAGGGCGTACATTGGGGGAGAGCTGAGTGACTGCAGGTGGAGAGGGGGGAGTAGAGAAATATAGGAAGAAAGAGATATGGGTAGGTTAGATGACAGAGAAAGGGAAAGAGAGAGACTGGGGGATATGTTTTTTTGTTTTTTTGGTTCTTTGTTTTTTTTGCAAAGAGAGAAAGAGATGGCTAGCAGCCAGAGAGAAAAAGATTGTGAGGAGTATTTATTTATTTCCTGCCTTTTCCCCAGTACTGGGCCTCAAGGCGGTTTACAAGATACGTACAATTAAGTTGGTTGGCTGACGGAAAATGAGTGGATTGAGCAGGAATTGGTTTGAGGAAAAGTCTGGGTGGGTAATTGGTTTGGGGGGAAATCTTGGGGGAAATTGATTTTGGTGTGATATTCCTGCCAATTTTGGAAAATAAATGCATTTCAGAGGAATTTATTTAGGGTTGAATTTGATGGCCAGTTGTTGGTTAATTATTTTTGCAACTGTATTGTGTCTGTCTGTATAGTCCATTCCTGCCAGAATTTTACATTCTCCTGTTATATGGTCTATTGTTTCTTGGAATTGATGACATATCCTGCATAGGTCTGTTGTTACACTGCTATCTTTTATGATGTATTTTTGGCAGTTATTATTATTTACATTTATATACTGTCCCATAGCTGAAGCTCTCTTTGCTAGATGGCCATTCAGTCTCTGCTTAAATACATTCAGCAAAGGAGGTCTCACCACCTCCCAAAGCTGTCCGTTCCACTACTGAACAGCTCTCACTGTTAGGAAGTTCCTCCTAACATTTAGCCCAAATCTGCTACCTTGTGATTTCCACCCATTGGTTGAAGACCTCTTTCCAGAGCAACAACAAACTAATCTGCCCTGGCTTCCACATCATAGCATTTCAGATACTTGAAGTTTGCTTTGCCTTCCTTATTTTTCTCTTCTCCAGGCTAAACATAACCAACTCTTCCAAGCATTCCTCAAAGGGCTTGGTTTCCAGATCCCACTTCTCACACATCAAACCAAAACAAGCAAACCCCTTCTCTTCTGGAAGTGCTCTGGTTTGGACCTGATTAAAATATGGTGCAAATAATTGGACACAGTACTCAGGCAGTCTCATTGGTTGGGGGTTGACAATTTTAGGTGGAACAATGAATAGGGCCAAAGGTCCACCAGGAAGAGAGTGGGCAGGACCCCCAACATGGCATCCATGGACAGCAATGTGCACATAGACACTTCCCTTGACACCCACCAGGCTCCCTACCTCATTTATTTATTTATTTATTTATTTATTTATTTATTTATGTGTTTAAATGTTTTTTTAAGAAAAAGGAAATTAGAAGGCTGCATGCTGCAAAGTTATGCAGTAGCCTCCAGCACTATCTTTATTTTCAAAAAATGCCTCATGGCCCTACGTAGAGAATAAGGGTTTGTGTGTGTTGTGCCTGTGTGTTTTATATGTTTGTGTGTCTGGTCATGTGCCTGTGGCAATGTGTATCACCCCTCCCCATCCACTTTCACCCAAACTGTGGATCTCAACAGAAGCCCATCTCAGAACTATGCCTAGGCCTGACAAATATACCATAAATAAATAAATAAATAAATAAAGTCAGGTGTATTTGGGAAGCAAATCTCAAGTAGATCATTTTAGAAAATAAAAATGCAAATCTGAATTTTGCAGAGAACCAGGAGTAGAATGACAAAAACCACAGTAGGTTTGTCTGGCAGGGCAAATCAATGGGTGATGCCAAAGAGTCAATGTATGATCTCCTGGCTAAGGAAGGGAACATAATGGAATTGGCAAGTTCAGTGATTAAAGGGAGGTTTTCACAGAGAGTAAAGTGATTAGAGCTATCAATTAGCTTTTTGGCTGGCACACTTTTCCCCTGCTTAAAATGGACGTTACTTCTCAAAATGGCTATCCATTTGTTTATGGAGTGGCACACATGCTCCTTAGCATAAGAGGATCTTTGTCACAATACATTCTGCTTGTATTATAGTTCTAGGTTACCAAATGTTTGGTAAACAAATCTGTTTAAAATGCCCAAGTTAGATTACAAGACATTGGCTGAATTTGGACAACATGATAGTCAATGGAGGGGTAATAATCAACTTTGCAGTTGTTCATCTAGGGGGTACTCCCCACACAACATGGTAATAAATAATCAACCGTGGTGTGGATTAGGATCAGCACTGAGTTGACTATGGCAGCATTCGGACAACATGATAGTCAATACAACTGACGATTGTTTCCCCTCCCCCAGTTGCTTAACGTGTCGTCCGAATTCAGCCATTGACTCCCTTATTTTTGGGCACTTCCTTTGGGGTACCCAGTTTGACAAACTGGCAGATCATCTAAGATGGTGCAGATGGTGGAAAGGAGGATTAAGTTGGTTTTGTTATCTGCACTTTGCTTTCTCAGCTTTCTGTTGATTGTTAGATTGTCACCAGGTGGCACGCAGTTGCAAATTCATTGTTTTGTACAAATAAATGAACAGTAACAATTAATTACACACTCTGTGAGTACAACTCAGCGGGAAGGAAGGGACTGTGCAGGCTTGTACTATCTCCTTTGTCCCAATAGTGTGAACACAGACTTCATTATCATCCTGTACAACCTTTGGCTATTCCTTCCTGTTTTATTTCTTTTGTATGTATTTATTTTTAAAAAGCAATAACAATAACAACAAAACACAGGACTAAAATCTATTCTTGATAACTAGAGGGGGTGTGAAAGTTTTGGTGGTTCCACCAGAGGCTGTCATTGGGGAATAAAGTATTGATAAATGGATTGCATGGTGTCTTAGGAAGCTACCATTATGAGAGCCAATATAGCCATGCAGTGCTGGATTTAGGAACAAGTCAAATAAGGGGTCTCTATATATGTTGGAGATAACTACGATGTAAGATAATGAAGATGAAATTGCATTGGCTTAAATATGTTGGGAAGACTGGTGTGACTTTCAGCAGAGTAGCCTTATATTGAGAAAATATGGCAACACAGCATCTAGTATTGGAGGCAATAAGCAGATCCAGTTTAAAAGGAGTTCAACTTACTTTTATTAGTCCTTTTATACACATCTTCAGAGAAGGCTATCTAATACTGTTTAACTACAACCATCCCCTAACGCTGGGTGGTACTTTTTCATTATCCTTCCTATTATAATGTAATACACTTCTCTCTCTCTCTCTCTCTCTCTCTCTCTCTCTCTCATTATGTTATGAGGCCCCTGAATCTTGATATGGCTTAGGGCCTCAGCATGTATTAATCCGGCCCTGTAGCCATGTAGCTTAGTAATAGAAAATTAAGTGATTTACCATAGCCAAAAGCCTTTGAGGGCAAATGAGGCCAATGACTGTAAAACCCTCCCAAAGAAGGGCAATGATGCAGAGGACAGAATCAAAACAATATGAATGAGTTTTCAACCAGTATTGAAAATGGCCCCAAACAGGAGGCATTTTTCAACAGCCATGAAAATCAACACAAAATGAGGCAAGTTGTTTCAGCTCTGCCTTCACTGTACATTGAAATCCTTCCTTAGCCATAAGATGAGACCGGCAGTCAAGAAATCTATCATCTATCTATCTATCTATCTATCTATCTATCTATCTATCTATCTATCTCTATTTGTTTTCTCATTTATTCTAATTCTTGGGGCTGGCAGGGTGGCTGGAATATTATGCGGCTGTTGCGCTATAGTAGGGTTGTCTAAAAATTCAACATTGATGGAGTATTAATCGAACAAAGAAGTGCTAGTTAGCTTCACAATGTGCATTTTTAACTGGTGGCTCTCCCCTGACAGTTTTTTCTGAAAGAATTAATTCTGACAGAATTAATTTTGAAGCTATAGATACTTCTGCTCCTTCGATCTAAAAATGCACACCAATCAAGTCGACCAGAGAGTGTTATACAAGGATAATTAAACCTCTAGGTGTTCTTCTCTTCCCATGGCTTTTCTTATATTGTGCTTCTAGTGACAGGTAGATGAGTCACCAAGGTGCTAGATAAATAACTCACCTTGTCTGCACCATTTTGCACTCTCCTTCTTTTGAGGAGGGATTTATATCAAAGCTGTTTGTATGAAAGAAAAAGGCAACAAATAGAAATGGTACACAGTGGAAGTTCACACAAAGTGAATGGCACCATGCCAGGGAAATGAAGCTTGAATCAGTTCTTATTTTACTTTTATGAATCTGTCCCCCTCCTAACTTTTATCTAGGAATATCTGAATAGTTAGTATCATTAATATATTACTATAGTGAAAGCTGATAAAAAGGGCGAGAAAGCCAACATTCCAAAAGTCCTTGGGCATCCTTATGAGAGCTCTCTAAATAGGTCCTTCTCCCTGTATTTTACTCGTTAAGGGTCCGATCCTATGCATGCTTAAACAGAAAAAAGCCCTACAACTCCCACCATTCCCAAACCAGGATGGTAGGAGTTGTAGGACTTTTTTTTCTGCCAATAGATACATAGGATTGCACTCTAAATTAATTTTATAAAATTAATAGACTGGACTCCTAATCCATGTATACAGCATACTTGTGCACACTGAAATGGAGAGCGTTTGTTCAAACTCCTTGAAATGGATATGATACCCTTTAAAATGAGAAAGTAATAGGTTGAAGTAAAAGGTGAGGTCGGGGTGGTGGGCTCCAATTGCTGCTGCTTATTTCAGAAATATAAATTGAAATCCAAAATACAAATTGATGAATACCTAATTAAGTAAATGCAAATGAAGTTTTTTTAATGAAAGGAAGAAACTACAAAAATATAAATCTCCCCTACCCAATATGGGGGGAAAATGTCTAAGCATAAGTCCTTTTTTTCAAAAAGCTTTTCTTTGTCTGTTATTAATTCATTTCTTTCCCCAAGTGCATACCAAGGGACTCAGCATGTCTCCATTAGAAACATAAGAAGCTGATGTATTCTGAGTCAACTTTTAGTCTATCTAGCCCAGTATTGTCAACACTGACTGTTAGTGGCACTCCAGGGTTCAGGCACAAATATTTCCTGGTCTACCTGGTGGTGTCAGAGATTGAACCTGGGACCTACTGCATGCAAAGCAGGTACTCTACCACTGAGCCACACACCCTCCCTCAGTTGGCTTGCACTGGAGGGAAAGGCTATAAGGCTGCTTTTGTAGGGGAAATCCCACCTCTGCCAAGAACCCTTGGGACAACAAGGTCCTTGGTGGGATATGAGTTTCCACTTACTAGCTATTTTCATGCAAGCACTCCTTCCTTTCCCCAAGGCAAACTAATGGAGACAATGCTGGGTCTATCAGCTTGCATTTGGTAATTACATTGGTTCTTAGATAGGGTTGTACTCCATCTGAAGAATCAAGTGTACACCCTGGGCATTCTCCTGGGCTCAGCATTAGCTGGGGAAGCTCAGGTGACAGCATTGACCAGGATTGCTATTTCCCGGCTAAGGCTGTTACACTAGCTGGGACACTACCTTGAGAGGTCTGTCTCAGTTTTCAATATCTAGCCCTATTCATGCTAGACCACTGCAATGTACTCTTCAGGGGGCTGCCTTTGAAGATAATTCAGACACTTTAACTGGTGCAGAATGTGTAGGGTGACCAGATAAAATCCAGGTCAGGGCTCATGTAACTTTAACAGTTGTAGAGAAAAGGGAATTTCAGCCAATGTCATTTGTGTGCGATTAATTCCTGGTGAAATTCCCTCTTCTTCACAACAGCTAAAGTTGCAGGGCCCCTGCCTTCTTTTGTATATGGTCACTCTAGTATAGTGCCTGCAACTTTAACTATTGTGACGAAGAGGGAATTTCACCAGGAACTAATTGCATACAAATGACGCTGGCTGAAATTCCCTTTTCTCTACAACTGTTAAAGTTACATGAGCCCTGACCTGGATTTTATCTGGTCACCCTAAGAATGTGACTACCCAAGTATCAGTGGGGTCTAGGCAGTCAGCTGATGTGAAATATATACTGCACCATCTGCTCTGTTTGGCAGTGTGTTTCTGAGCTCAATTTAAAGTGATTTGTGTCTGAGTTACAGTTACTGGAAGGACCACCTTCATTAGGCTGACCAGATAAAATCCAGGTCAGGGCTGATGTAACTTTAACAGTTGTAGAGAAAAGGGAATTTCAGCCAGAGTCATTTGTATGCAATTAGTTCCTGATGAAATTCCCTCTTCATCACAACAGTTAAAGGTGGAGGCACTATACTAGAGTGACCGTATACAAAAGAAGGCAGGGCCCCTGCAACTTTAACTGTTGTGATGAAGAGGGAATTTCACCAGGAACTAATTGCATACAAATAACACTGGCTGAAATCCCCTTTTCTCTACAACTGTTAAAGATACATGAGCCCTGACCTGGATTTTATCTGGTCACCCTAACCTTCATTCATATCAGTTTTCCCGCACTGTATGGGCAGCAATGGAGGCCCTTCTCACTTATCTGCCATTGAATGCACTTAGGCTGTCAAGCACAAGGGAGAGGGCCTTCTCCGCACTGGCCCCACATCTCTGGAATGTGTTGCCATCTGGGTCCACAAGACCCCATCTTTGTAGGCCTTAAAGAAATCTCTGGAGTTCTACCTCTTTTCTTTGACTTTCTCTTGAATTATGTTTATGTTGATGGGTTTTTTGCTTCAATTATTCTCTGAGAGTTTATTTATTATTTACTGGTGTTGATTAATTATATTGATTTTTGTAGTTCTGATCATGTATTGGGGGTTTGATGCTTAAGCCTCCTTGAGTGGGTTGTATTCTTAAAGGCAGCCTTATATATAGTCAATAAAAAAATAAGCAATCACAATAGATGACCTTTCTCAGTTTTACTTAGGGTAACAAAAAATACAGTCATGTTTGGAAGGTTTGTGGATATAGCTACCCTACTAAAAGGAGACCATAACTGTTGTAACTAACTGCACTGATAGCCTATTTGGAGGATATATGCATCCAGTGTTGCATATGGGTATCTGTGGATAGGAGCCAATGTGTTTCTTGTTTAACATAATGGAAGTTACTTTCTCAGAGCACACTGCACAGTTCATGTATTTTTCGTTTAATGGTCTATTCCATCCCACTTCGCAGATCAATGGCTTTTGTTTTGATTTCAGGCATCCCCTGGTATCATTATACAATGCTAAAGTAATACAACTGCCTTTTTTATTATGACTTACCATTGAGTGCCGCTTATTTATAGCATATGAAAGTAAAAGACTGTCAAGTATGTACTGTATGTAATTACTTCCAAAGGCTTTTATTGGTTTAAAGGATGTAACCATTAGAGAAATTGCAGGTACATTTCCTTTAGGGTAAACAATACTCACTATTTATTCCAATTTAAACCTTACTCTTGGACTAAGTCCTCACCATAAATGGAAATAGCCAACAAATACAACCTGAAAAATAGTGTCCACAGCTGCCAAACTCTGCCCACCAATTGGTTTCCTGGAACTGGAAGGCTTATGCTATTACAAATCCACAATTTCATAACTAGAGGGGGAAATGCCAGAAATCAAGTAAAATCAAAGTGTTGTTGTATAGTTAAGAATGGACAAATCTGTAAATTTCACTTTCTTCCACATTCAGTTTTTTAAAAAAAACTCTTAAGTTCTTTCTGCCTTGCTTATGAAAAAAATTGCAAATGTTGGTATGTTCATATATATATATATATATATATATATTGTACGTACTTATAAAAAAAATGAACTCCCCCCCCCCCAAAAAAAAAATCTCACTGACCAAATTGTTAATACATGATCTGGAAGTAAAGTGGCCACGTTTGCCAAGGACACCAAATTATTCAAGTGATTAAAACAAAAAGAGATTGTGAGGAGCTCCAAAAGGATCTTTCCAAATTGGGAGAATGGGCATCTAAATGGCAAATTTGGTTCAATGTAAACAAGTGTAAAGTAATACATGGGCATAAAATCCCAATTTTAAGAAAAGCCTGATGGGATCTGTGCTAGCAGTGTCTGACCAAGCAAGACATCTTGGGGTTATGATGAACAGCACAATGAAAATGCCAACCCAGTCTGTGGCTGCTGAAAAAAATAAAATAAAAAGGTAAACTCCATATGAGAATAAAACTGCCGGTATCATACTGCTCTTATATAAATTTATGGTGTGACGACACTTAGAATACTGTGTACAGTTCTGGTCACCGCATCTAAGAAAAGATACTGTAGAGCTGGTGAAAGTGCAGAAAAGAGCAACTAACCCGATCAAGGGGCTGGAACAACTCCCCTATGAGAGAAGGTTACAACAGCTGGGGTTGTTTAGCTTGGACAATATACGAGTAAGGGGAGACATGATAGAGTTTTACAAGATTATGCATAGTGTGGAGAATGTGGACAGGGAGTAGGGATGTTGCGCTAGGGCTCAGAAGTCTGGCGGATTCCCCCACATTTGCCCCAGACTCTGCTCCTTGGGGCAAGCACCTAGGAGCTCCCCACCCTCATTGCTGCCCCCCCACCAGCTGTCAAGCCCTCACATCTCCTTCCTTGTAAGGTCATGCAAGTCATGTAGCCGTGTGAAGTGAGAAGCTTGCCAGAAAAATGAGGAGTCAGCCCTAATTCAGCACCACAATTATTTATTTATTTATTATTTATTTATATCCCATCTTTTCCCCAATACTGGGACCCAAGGCAGATTACAAATTAAAACATGTACAGTTAAAACAAATAGAGATATACAAAAATTAAAAATATTATTAAACATAGTACGATTTTAAAATATTTAAAACATTTTAAAACATTTTAAATACACATAATTAAAAAAATGTGGTTGAATACACAGAGATTTAAATCCAGATTATAAAAATTGAACATTCAAAAGTCTACTGCCTGGATGGACGAATCTTTCATTTTCACTTTCTCCAGCATTCATTCATTTTTTTTAAAAAAAACTTAAGTTCTTTTCTTCTAGTTTATGGATTTAAAAACTATTTTATTGTTTTGTATTTGAAATATAACATACCTATGAAGATATTTTGGTTTTTATCAAACAAAATTCTCACCCAACGCTATGTCTAGTGCCCAAAGGTGGGACACACATATTTGCCTGGATGGGGCATATGAATGTGACACCAAACAAGGTCTTTCTAGATCCTGTGCTGTTCCAGAATAGATGAGGACTTTCCTGCCATTCCTTCCTCCTGTAAATTGTGTGAAATATGTGTGTGTAGGGACAAGATAGGGAAGCCCTTGTTTTTTTGCTGGGAGTACCACTGGACCTAAGAAGGCCTCTAGGCCTCATCACATCCCCGATGACACCATTTGCAGCATGCCAGCATGTAAAAGCTTTCCTTATTCAGAATTTGTACTTTTTTTTTAATGGATTAATTTGGGGGGCTCCAACAGATGCCCTGTGGTTAGTCTATTTCAAGAGGACCCATTTTGAATAGATGGCAGGAGGTTTTACCCATCCTTAGCCAGATATATTGATTAAGTGGGTCATTTGCAATAAAGAAAATATTTTTGCTGAGGCAACATAGGCATTTTTTTTCTTTTAAAAAACAAACACTTTGTTTCTTTTATGCAACGATTTAACTTTCCAAGCTGACTTTATAATCCTAGAGGATAGAGACAGAACAGGCTTTCGCACCATTTAGCTCTTGATAAGCATGTCATCTGATGAACTTAATCAGTGCACTGTGATATGCAAAATAAGTTCACAACAGATTCCAGGAATGTTTGTAGTATAATCTTGGCATTGATACAAATTCCCAAACCAGCTGCCCAATCTTGAAACTTCTAGACTGATTTGACCTATAGGGAAAAACCAAGGGAATCTGCCAGCGCAGCTATGTGAGGATTATGTTTTCTGTTCTCCAGGCAAATTCAGAATCTCTTTGCTTGAGAAATTGAGATAATCATGGGAAGTGAGGGATGAAGCTAGTGACTTGCATTAAGCATTGTGAAGGTGTTAGACCACATGATAAAGTGGTTGTTCAGATGAGATGATGATTTCAAGAAAAAATAGTGGTAGAGCACATGCTTTGAATGTAGAAAAGTCCCAGGTTCAATCCCTGGCATCTCCAGGGAGAGCTGAAAAAAACTCCTGCCTGTAACCCCAGGGAACTACTGCCAGTCAGTATCAACAATACTGGGCTAGATAGATCAATGATTTGACTCAGTATAAGGCAGTTTCTTATATTCCCATTTATATGAAGAAGTCACTGAATCACAAGTCTGGATCTAAGAGGATTCCCACAAAAGCCCTGAATGCTCCTGTGCAACGTTACTGATGTATCCAGCCTTGCATGCTATTATGGGAATATGGCATGAACTGTTCCTTATGTTCAGCATATCAGTGACCAGGCTACAGCTGTGGATTAGATTGGGTGAAGATTTTGTTGCAGTTCGTTTTTGGTAAGAATGTACCAAAATTCACATATTTCTTCATATTTAAGATGGAAAGAACTTGAGATTAAAAATGTCTGAATATGGGTGAAACTGAAACTGACAAATTTGTCTATCAAGATCCAGGGCTTTTGAGTGCTTAAAAGTCTGGTTTCGAATCCCTGTGTATTTAACCATGTTACTGCTAAATTAGGGTTGCTATCTCTTTTTTTTCTGACAGTCTCCCCATCTTTAATGGTTACATGGCACACAGGTATAACATGGATCTTTCTATGCTGGGACTTCCTGTACCTATTGACTAGGGCAGGTGGGTGACAATTTCATTTCAGGGTGTTTATATAAGAATTTACCCAAATTTACAAAATTCTTCATAATTGGGATGGAAAGAACTTGATTTTTTTTTAAAAAAAAACAAACCGAAAAATAAATACAGGTGAAAGTGAGACTGACAAATTCATCCATCCCTTCTTTGGATGACCATACCTGAAAGGCATGTTCTCCAGTTCAGGATCCTGACTTCAGCAGGTTGGAGCTGGGAGCACTGGAGATACTGTAGGCTGAAGTGCTACAGGTGACCATGAAAAGGCAGGCCTACCCAGTCGAATTTTAAGAGTTTTATTGGTATTTTAATAATGTATTAGTTTTACATGTTTTTAATCAGTTTCATGTATTTTATATAATTTGTATTTGATGTTGTTCCCCGCCTTGATCCAGAGGGAGAGGAGGGTAAGAAATATTTTGTTGTTGTTGTTATTATTATTATTATTATTATTATTATTATTAAAATGTTAGGTTCCAAATAATTCTACCATGACTGGCCAATCCTGAAGCTCCTCATGACTTATCAATCATAGAGTGTGATGATACACACCCCAATACCAATCACAGGGGCTGATAATATGTTACAACTAAAGAACCATCTGAATCTTGAGCTCACAAAAATCCATGACATGCAGCAACCAGTGAAACATTGGAATCCCGGGTAGATGGGGGGGGGGCATTTGCCCAGTGTGGGCTGTAGCTGTCATTGAAATTGCCTGTGTCACCTCTCATGTTGCCTTGTGCTTTGCTAAATCTTGTCATTAGGATATGAAGCATGGGGTGAGAATGGGGCACAGGAGAATGGACTTCAGAGGAGACTGATGCTGTCTGGTCCATCCTCTGCTTATTTAAGGGAAAATTTCCAGGAAACAGATCAATAGGTTACCTATCTATCCATCCCCTTCCCCCCACTCCGATATATGGTCTTCAGAATGTATCACTGTACATTTTGTGATTATATCACAAAATATACCTTGCTGTGGTTCGTGGTTGATTGTAGTTCTGGGAGGTGGAAAGGAATTTTACCACTTCCAATGTTTTGAATTGCATTAATTTATGGGAAACTGATTGATCTGGTTCCTACCTAAAACCAGGTTCAAGGGTGATGAAAATGATACAGATCACAAATGGACCGTTTAACAATACATTTACACAAAAGATGATATATGGAGGTAGAAAAAATAAACAAAGAAAGCTCACGTCCCTTCAGGGTACAAAGTAGTTGTCCTCCTGGTTGTATGTCGGGGTTCCAACAGCATACAAAATGCTTCTCCTCTGGGCCAAAGCAGATTCTTCAGGCCTGCTTGTGATTCCTCCTGAAGCGAAACTGACCAAATCCCTTTGTTTCCAAGGTTATATAGATCTTTGAGATATTTTGCCCTATCCTGGGAACATGATGAGCTGTTTTTTTTAGAGAGGCAAAACTTTCCCAAGCGAAGGGAAGAAGGCTCCCAGGTTAAGGAATGAAGTAATGCACAACACCCATATCCCTGAGAGTAGAGACAAAAGATATGGAGCTACAGCTGCCAAGCACTAATTTGCGGGGTGAGGGAAAGGTCAAGAGGCCTACTTTGGCTACCTGAAGCCTTCTAAAAGCTGCACTCTACATTTGACTATAGTACCTTCTATCCATAAATGTGTAATATTGATATGTATTTGTACACTGGACAGACTTGTGACAACTCACTGAGCCTCCTCACCGTTTCTTCCTGTCAAAGCCACTACAGGAGTATTGGTTCTTGTCTTCCTCCTAGCATGGCAATAGTCCACTTATTTTGTTGATGCTGGTATTGAATGCCACTACTGGTACTTTGGCAAAGGGCAGGGCAAGTGTGAGTGCCCCCCATTTACATTATGGGGAGGGACATTGGGGGTTGGACAACAACTCACTATGGGTTATTAGCTGCATCACCAGATCATGGTGGCTTCAGGCTACTGAATTGATGTACATAGTTAATGGTTATATCTGCCACTCTTCCTCCCTGGGTTATCCAATTGTCAGGTTGAATGGTTAAACATGTCAGCATGCAGTTGGGCTGTCATTTATTCTTTAGATCTATTGCCTGTGTTCATCCAGTCATTTGCCAGAATTAATGACTGGGCATTTGCCCGGTGCACATGACACAAAATGAAATCCAAGTTGGTCCTTTGTTGGTCCAGTCCTTCTCTGTTGTTGGATTTATTGATTTTTAACATTTATATATGTAGATCAATGTCTGTTCTGCCTTTTGCTTTAAATTAGAGTGATATACAGACACCCTCTCCTCAAGAAATCTCATTTACATTTGTTTCCCATGCGGCTGTTAGCGAAAGGTTTCTCATAGGTAGCAGAACCATTTGCCCTTATACAGAAATCATTCCATATTGGGTTTTCACAAATCCTGTTTGAAGTATTGATGTCTCTTTTATTTGTCCTCTAAGCTTTGCTGGCCAGATCAACAAAATTGCTATTTCACTGCGTTTGTGTATTAAATGAACGAATTAGTGAGGAATATTGAAGTGTTTCTTCTTTCATTGCTTTCAGGTACTTAACCTCAGTGAACTTTTGATCTGTTGAGCCTTTTTAACTGCAATAACTAACAAATACCAACAGGAGGGAACTAAAAAACCCAACCCTGACAGCTGATACCATAATCAATTTCTGTCCACAAACCTGCTTTGATTTCAAGCCGCTTGGTTTCATAAGTCAGTAGTCTTCATGAAGAAGCTATTCAATTACAGTTTGAAGCCAATGGGGTAGTTATAATTTCATGTGATGTGCCACCATATTTGCAGAGCCTTTTACTAAAATAATAATATTTTGTGTTATGTCTTCAGGGGGAAAGATGCTATTCCAACCAAGTTATATTTTTTTCTTATCTGCTCTGCTGTAAACTTGTATCTAGTCTATTGTTGAATATTGTTGTGTTGTTGTTTAGGATATTGTTGAATATTGTTGTAGCCTATTGTTGAATATTGTATGTGTATATTTGCTGTTGTTGTTGTGGTGGTGGTGGTGGTGGTTGTTGTGAGCCACTTTGGGGCCTTTTGGCTCAAAGATGCCATAGAAATAATGTATAACATAACATTTCTTCACAGTAGGTGTACAGGATGACATGGATCTTTATTTTGGGCCTATGTTGCAACATCTAGGACCAACACAACTTCTTGAAGGAATCCCCTGCAGATGCACAGGACAAATCCACATGGACACACTTCAGAAGCCTTGGCCAGGCATTTTGTATCTGCTGCCCAAAATGTCCATCACCCTCTCAGCCAGCACGGCTTGAGTGGGAAAATTGGCCTTTGTGGTGGGGAGGAGGGGAATACAAGCCTCACGTGTATGTGCACGTGGACCACATGGGGTGCAGGCAGGGCCGAGCCTATAAAGCTGGGGCCCGCCCACCATCTGGCCTCTCTGGTTGTTTTGGCATATGCTACAACCCCTATTCTTCTGCAGGATGCCCCCAAGTTAACAGGGATAGGGGACCCAGGAGACACATTAGAGCATAAGCTTGATGTCAAAGGGCTTCAGTTCAATTAAGTTGATGCTCTGTACCCACTTCTGCTGATTCCCATATAATAATAATAATAATAATAATAATAATTTATAACCCGCCTCTCCCTTCGGATCGAGGCGGGGAACAACAACAATATAAAACACAAGAATCACAAACAGTTAAAAAAATTAAAAACAAGAAAAAATACATCATTAAAACATCTTAAAATTCATCTGGATAGGCCTGCCGGAAGAGGACAGTCTTCATGACTCTCTTCAATTCATGAAGTCTGCTAATTTGTCTAACCTCCTCCAGCAGACCATTCCATAGTCTGGGAGCGATGGAAGAGAAGGTCCTCTGGGTAACACTCACCAGCCTAGTTCTGGCTGGCTTGAGTAAGTTCTTCCCAGAGGACCTAAGTGTGCGGGGAGGATTATATGGGAGAAGGCGATCCCGCAGGTACCCTGGGCCCAAACCGTGTAGGGCTTTAAAGGTAATAACCAACACTTTATACTTTGCCCGGAAACTGACTGGCAGCCAATGAAGTGATTTTAAAACTGGTGTAATGTGGTCACCCCTAGGTGTACCAGTGACAAACCTGGCTGCCATATTTTGAACAAGTTGAAGTTTCCATACTAGGCACAGAGGTAGCCTTATGTACAGCGCATTGCAGAAGTCAAGCCTCGAAGTTACCAGCGCGTGCACTACCGTCTTTAGGTCTTCCAACTCTAGGAAGGGGCACAGCTGATAGTAGGCACTCCTGACCGTCACATCAATCTGAGCTGTCATTTGGAGCGACGGATCCAGGAGTACCCCCAAGCTGCGAACACAGTCTTTCAGGGGGGGTGTAACCCCATCCAGAACTGGTTGACACACCTCCAAACCCAGGTTAGGGCCTTTGACAGCGAGCACCTCCGTCTTGTCTGGATTCAGCTTCAGTTTGTTTTTCCTCATCCAGCCCATTACCACCTCCAAGCATTCATTCAGAGGAGACATACTATCCTTAGCTGACGATGTTGTCAAAGGCATAGAGAAATATATTTGGGTGTCATCAGCATATTGATAGCACCCCGCCCCATGCCTCCAGATAATCTCTCCCAGCGGTTTCATGTAAATGTTAAACAGCATTGGGGAAAGGATGGCACCATGTGGTACACCACATAGCAACTCCTTTTTTGAAGAGCAGCTATCCCCAAGCATCACTATCTGGAACCTGCCCGAGAGATAGGATCGAAACCATTGAAGCACAGTGCCCCCGATTCCCAATTCCCCCAGGCGCTCCAGAAGGATACCATGGTCGATGGTATCGAAAGCCACTGAGAGGTCCAGGAGTACCAGCAGGGACACACTTCCCCTGTCAATACAAAGGTGTAGATCATCCACTAAGGCGACCAAAGCGGTCTCAACTCCGTATCCTGCCCTGAAGCCGGTTTGAAATGGGTCTAGAAAATCAGTGTCATCCAAGACTGCCTGGAGTTAAAAGGCAACCGCCCTCTCGATCACCTTGCCCAAAAATGAAAGATTTGATACTGGCCTGTAGTTATTAAGGTCCAGGGGATCCAGGGAGGGCTTTTTTAGAAGCGGCCTTACCACCACCTCTTTTAAACATGATGGAAAGCTCCCCTCCCTGAGAGATGCATTAATGATATGTTGTAGATGTGATCTAACTGCATCTCCTCCCTGGACAACCAGCCAAGAAAGACAGGGATTGAGAGGGCAAGTCATCCTCCTCACACATCCAAGTACCCGGCGCGCCACCCTGGAGCAGGCCGCGGAGCCCGCTGGTAGTAGCCGCCGGCGCCGGACGGGAGCGGACGGCCCGGAAAGGTAAGGGCCCCCCTCCTCCCCTCCGCGCCCCCCCCATTGTCCACTTTCATTGGCGGGCGCCCACTGGCGCCCGCCAATGGAAGCGGCGGTGGGCGCCAGTGGGCGCCCGCCGATCTGCCAATCCGCCGAACCGGTTTGGAACCTTTTTGGATCAGTTCGGACTGGATCGGCCGATCCAGCTGTCGGATCGGAAATCGGATAATTTATCCAATTTCCCACTGGACCGGACTCGGATCGTGGATCGGATCCAATCCAGTGCACATCCCTATTAACAATGGTTGAGCCTTTAGCAGATGTTTATACGATGCCAGGATAGGGCTGGTCTCCCTCATCACCGCATACACAGTTAAGCCTTGGTCTGGGATATAAACTGGCTTATTGAGATTTGGTTTTCATGGAGCTCTTTCCTTTTGCACTAGTGATCGAGCTTTGGGCCAAATTCTTGTTAGTCTGTGTTCTCATGGTTACTTCCTTGTCATCTCATGAACCTCGGGAATGGGGCTGGTTAAGGCCATGAGTCCTGGTTGCCCTCAATTAATTTCAGTTTTGCCTGCCCTATTCCTGGGCTGGATAATGAAGTTGGCAACACCTTGTTACTCAGCCAGATGTCCAGGTTCTTGAAGTTGGCTCTTGTGGCCAGACAGTACTAAGATCTTATGCCAGGTGTGCTTAGGATCTGGGGCAGGCAAGTGACAGAAGCCATGCGACCATGGCCCCCTGGCACGTGGGAATCCTACCTGTGAGCTGGTAGGGAATTCAGCTTTTTTCAGAGCTGAGACAGGAGCTTCAGCCTTATGGCACGTACTAGTCATGTAACTGCTGGAATTCTAGGAGATACTACACTATGGGGGTAATCCACATGAACCTCAGGTAGGCTGACCATACGAAAAGGAGGATAGGGCACCTGTAACTTTAACTTTAAGACACGGCATAGAGAACATCTTCGTTCCTATGGGGTGGCAATACGTGCAGCGAAGAAAGCTTTCTTCTCTGCGCGCATTGCGTCTGCGAATTCGCGTCCAGCGGAACTGTTCAGGGTGGTGAGGGGTCTAACCCGGGCACCTTCCCCCCTGAATCCGATTTTAGAGCCTTCGGCGGTTCGCTGTGATGCCTTTAATAATCATTTCGCAGATAAAATCTCTCGGATAAGAGCCGACTTAGATGCCGTCGTTATAGCAGAGGCTGACGATGGAGTGTCCAGTGACTCCGCGAGTAGAATTATACTGGATCAGTTTCAGTTGGTGAGTACCGAGGACGTGGACAAGCTGCTTGGACGAGTGATGGGGACGACTTGCCCTCTCGATCCCTGTCCTTCATGGCTGGTCATCCAGGGAGGAGATGTGGTTAGATCGCAATTACAATATATTATTAATGCATCTCTCAGGGAGGGGAGTTTTCCATCATGTTTAAAAGAAGCGGTGGTACGGCCACTTCTAAAGAAGCCCTCCCTGGATCCCCTGGACTTTAATAACTACAGACCGGTATCAAACCTTCCATTCTTGGGCAAGGTGATCGAGAGGGCGGTTGCCTTTCAACTCCAGGTAGTCTTAGATGACACTGATTTTCTAGACCCATTTCAAACTGGCTTCAGGGCAGGATACGGAGTTGAGACTGCTATGGTCGCCTTAGCGGATGATCTACGGCTGGGTATTGACAGGGGGAGTGTGTCCCTGTTGGTACTTTTGGACCTCTCAGCGGCATTCGATACCATCGACCATGGTATCCTTCTGGAACGCCTGATGGGATTGGGAATCGGGGGCACTGTGCTTCAGTGGTTCCGGTCCTACCTCTCGGGCAGGTTCCAGATGGTGATGCTTGGGGATAGCTGCTCTGCAAAGAAGGAGTTGCTGTGTGGCGTACCGCAAGGTGCCATCCTTTCCCCATTGCTGTTTAACATTTATATGAAACCGTTGGGAGAGATCATCCGGAGGCATGGGGCGGGGTGCTATCAGTATGCTGATGACACCCAAATATATTTCTCTATGCCTTCGACAACATCGTCAGCTAAGGATAGTATGTCTCCTCTGAATGAATGCTTGGAGGCGGTAATGGGCTGGATGAGGAAAAACAAACTGAAGCTGAATCCAGACAAGACGGAGGTGCTTGCTGTCAAAGGCCGCAACCTGGGTTTGGAGGTGTGTCAACCGGTTCTGGATGGGGTTACACCCCCCCTGAAAGACTGTGTTCGCAGCTTGGGGGTACTCCTGGATCCGTCGCTCCAAACGACAGCCCAGATAGATGCGACTGCCAGGAGTGCCTACTATCAGCTTCGGCTGATATGCCAGCTGCGCCCCTTCCTAGAGTTGGAAGACCTAAAGATGGTAGTGCACGCACTGGTAACTTCGAGGCTCGACTTCTGCAATGCGCTGTACATAGGGCTACCTCTATGCCTAGTCCAGAAACTTCAACTAGTTCAAAATATGGCAGCCAGGTTGGTCACCGGTACATCTAGGAGTGACCATATTACGCCAGCTTTAAAATCGCTCCACTGGCTGCCAATTAGTTTCCGGGCGAAGTATAAAGTGTTGGTCATTAGCTTTAAAGCCCTACATGGTTTGGGTCCAGGTTACCTGCGGGATCGCCTTCTCCCGTACAATCCGCCCCGCACGCTCAGGTCCTCTGGGAAGAACTTACTGCGGTCGGCCAAGACTAGGCTGACAACTGTTACCCAGAGGACCTTCACTTCTGCCGCTCCCAGACTGTGGAATGACCTGCCGGAGGAGACTCGTCAACTTAACAGTCTTTTAGAATTTAAGAAAGCTATAAAGACTGTTCTCTTCCGGCAGGCATATCCAGTGTAATTTTTAGAATGTTTTTAGGATGTTTTAGGATGTTTTAATGCAGTTTTAATAATATTCGTCATGTTTTAATTAGTTTTATGTATTTTATCATGTTGTTGTTCCCCGCCTCGATCTAGACGGAGAGGCGGGTAAGAAATAAATCATTATTATTATTATTATTATTATTATTATTATTATTATTATTATTAACAGTTGTAGAGAAAAGGGAATTTCAGCCAGTGTCATTTGTATGCAATTAGTTCCTGGTGAAATTGCCTCTTCATCACAACAGTTAAAGTTGCAGGCACTATACTAGAGTGACCATATGCAAAAGAAGGCAAGGCCCCTGCACCTTTAACTGTTGTGATGAAGAGGGAATACCACCAGGAACTAATTGCATACAAATGACACTGGCTGAAATTCCCTTTTCTCTACAACTGTTAGAGTTACATGAGCCCTGTCCTCCTTTTCGTATGGTCAGCCTACCTCAGGAGTAGGCTCCACACCAGTTGTAAATAAACAAGATTTATTAACAGAAGTATATGCAAGTCAATAAGCGTGATGGTTTCCTCAGGTATAGACTTGTATTGGTTACAAGCACAATGCTTTATGGTTTCAGTACTTTCTTCTTATAACATTGACAATAGAAACTCTAACGTTCTAATTATCTTGCCTACTCTACCCACTCTACACTATTCTCTACTCTCTCCCACAAACTAGTTCCCCCAAAATAACAAAACACGTTGGTCCTTCCTATCCGCTAATCACACTTTCCCTCACACTCTCTCCTACTAACTGTCAGCTCTTGTCAGCTCCCTCAATATATACACAGACACTCTCACACAGCCAGCCAATCCAGGCACTCCCCCGCCACCATCTAATCAGCACTCACACATGAACTCCCCCCCCCCCCTTATTCTTACCTAGTTACAACATAACTGTTCTCATATTTACCTTCTTTTATGGCTTTTTATATATAACTACTTACAATTGTTGATATAAACAGTTCTCTCAGCAGCTGAACATCACACTGCTCCTCTTCTTCCTCCCCCTTCTCTCTCTGACATCTTCCATTGCTGGAAAAAGTTATGTTTGCTCTCTTTCTCCTGTCGATGTAATGGAACACAAAATGGACTGAACAAACTATTTTGATAACCTACACTGCACCTGTATCTTATATTGAAGAATATTGTCAGTAAACTATTGTACTTTTCTTGACTAAAGAAGAATGTGGTCTCCTTGTATTCTAAAAACAGTCTTGTGTGCATGTGGTACTGGTAAATGCTCATTTTGTTTTTGCCTTTTTTGTTTTTCTCTGCTAAATTGTATTTCTAACAGGAGGCATCATAACCAAATAATCCCATCAAGGGCAAGCCACCAAAACAGTCTAAACACTCTTTTCTGGAATGGGGAGGTTGCTGGAGTCCTGCCCCTTTCAGAAATGTATGTTTCTGCTTATTTCAAAGCTTGCCCCCACAACTGCTATATCACATTGCACTGGAGGTAGGGGCCACTTACAGACCGGGACCAGTGGGGCTGGTTGTGCAGGGAAGGGCCCAGTAGGATACTGCCTACTGTTTTTTACAGTATAACCTTCAGTTCATCCAAAAGTAGGCTATTAGACTACTGAAAACTGAAATGACACCCCACAGAACAGCTTAAAAGGATGTCATATTTTTAAATTATTATTTTATAACATAAATTACAAACTTCCTTTTCAGCTAATGATCTCCATAATGAGTAACGTAAATCTTAAAAATTAAAATCCATGTTAAACACGAACATATAACTTATAGTCCAATAAATCCATTCTCAATTCTGGATTAGTACATATATCCATCATATCTTGTTACAGCCCAAGAAGCTTATTTGAATAGTTATAATAACACAGGAATCTGCCCCATATTGAGTGAGAACATTGGCCAATCTAACTCAGTATTGTCTACACTGACTGGCAGAGTCTCTGCCGGGTTTCAGGCAGGGGTCTTCCCCAGGCTTAGCTGGAGATGCCAGAGATTGAACCTGAGACCTTTGCATATACACCATGTGCTCTTCCACTAAGCTACAGGCTCCCATTTAGCACCAAACCTATGCACTCTAGATAACCATTCTAGCTTCTTACCAAATAGGTCAATTTGGTAATCTTTGCTTAGTTCCAAATCTTTCTCCAGCATTCTATTTCTATTAGAGTCTATGGTTCCTTTCAGCAGTGTAATTTGCAATTTTATTCTTCACTAAAATGAGTACATTTTAGATTATCCTCTTACATTGCATAGTTTAATAACCCATTAGGAGTAACCAAGGATCTATAGGCAAATTACAAAGAATCATATTTTATGTAATATCATTTACTAATTTCCAAAATACTTGAATCTTACAACAAGCCCACCAACAGAAGATCAGCCTATTCTTATTATTCTTAATATTCTTATTGTTATTTAACCCAGATAATTACATTGTCTCCAAATTATTATAATCTATCAACAAGAATTAAAAGATACCTGCTATATTCTAAATTGAATTCTCCGAGGTATGTGTGGGTAGGACTGCAGCCATAGTTACTTCTCCATTATGGTGACAAAAAGGGTAAGTTGTCTTTCCCATGTCGCCACATTTTCCAAGGGTAAATTAAATGTACATCACCGTGATGTACCAAATTTGTACATGTGCCAAATTTGAGATTGATCTTTCCAACTCTCAATTTTATATTAATTTATTTAAGATCGTTTCAGTTTTGACAGATCAGAATGACAGCTTGCCACGTGCGTTCATTCAGACCTGTCAGAATGGAAAAGATCTTTAAAAAAATCATATAAAATCGAGGGTTGGAGGGATCGATCTCAAATTTCATACACATACTTAGGCATACCCCATAAGCACTGTGACCAAGTTTCAAGCCTCTAACTTTTAAAATACAGAAGTTATAGATATATTTATAAATAGATATATTTATATGGCAGTCTGATAAAACGATAAAATCGCCCAAAAATTATCGTCTCCAATGATTATCGTAGGTTTTTCTACCATATCGTGAATTGCTGTATTGCCTATTTAAATAAAATAAAATAAAATAATGATCACTGTTTAGGAAAGGGAGTGGGGGTAGATTTCAAACTCTCTGCTCTACCTTACTTCCTGACAAATGACTGGCACACTTACAGAGCTATGCATTTGTAGCACTGGCTGCTACACACACACACAGTCAGAACGGGGGTAAAGGTTATAAAGACTTCTCCAAACAAATCTCTGAGAATGTAAAACAATTTCACCTTTTCTTCCAAAGACAAAATTCCATTCCACATATGCTTGCCCACATCAGATATTCACAGATGGTGTCATTCCATCTTCAATGCTTCCGCCTATAGAGAGAAAATGAAGTGACATTTAACCTGTCCTTAGCAAGCTCTGGGGATTCTAACAATAGAGATAATGTTTCTTTTCTTTCCCTTTTTAAAGTAGCCCTTGACTGAATATAATACAGCAAAGAAGCAGGCTGTATCTACAGCAGTGTAATACTCTCCCAGGCTTTTCGTCAGAATGAAGTTAAATTGAGGGGAAAAACACATCCAGAGCTAATTAAAAATCAATTAAACCTTTCTAAACAATTTAAATATGAATGCTACTTATTTTCAATTTTACCATTCTTAAATAGCACAGTGCTGGGCTTTTATGCTTAAGTATATGACTATATTTTCATAGCACAGAATGCAACAGGGAGCTGGAAGTTAAAGATACGAGCTGTGTGTTCCAGCAAAGCGTAGAGGTATTTTATACTAGATGAAAGCAATACAGTCTGGATGGTTGGTATCGGCATTTAGATTCATATCCAGAAGATTGGGGGAGGGGGTGATGCCAAATAAGGGGAAAATAAGGCAATAAAGGCCAGGCAGTCATGTTAGGATCCTAATCAGGTTGGAGAAAGGAACCAAAATGTAAATAGTACTTTTGCTTGTTGCAGAACACAGAGCTACATAGGTAGAGAAACAACATAGGAGATGTTGCTGTGACTCTGCTAGTTCTTTTGTGTCCATGGGACCGACCACTATGCTTCCTAAGCCCGAAAATGGGCAAAAACATTTTTATGGAATGTGACAGGTGAGCACAGCTCCATTTTGCTAAACTGCCCTGTTACAGAAACAACCATTTGTTTAACTAAACAAATTCCTTCTTAAAGACTCAGGTTTCAGGGAGACTTCCCCCCCTCCCCACTTAATATGAAAAAAGAAAAGGAAATGGTGTAAATTACAATGGTGGAGTCTAATTTTGAGCATGTTGTGTGCATTTTTTTGGGTTCTGGATCCTAACCTTAATGGATGCTAATGTAGCGTGTATTGTTTGTACAGTGGAGTTTCCAGTGTCTCCTTGATGTGCTTTTTTTTTTTTTTTTAACCTCTGAGGGTTCTCCAAGCTAATCCAGTAAGTGTACATGTGAGGCTTCATTGGACTGGAAGTAAGTAGAGAGCAGCTTTTCCCCTTCTGATGTCCTACAGGTGTTTTGGACTTCAGCTCCCATCAGCCCTACACTGTGTGTCCCATGGTCAAGAATCCTAGGAGATGTAGTCCAAAACATCTAGAGGACACCAGGTTTGGGAATGCTGAAATAATGGCCCTATAAATCAGTGACCCTCTTTATTTCTTAAAAAACAAAAACAAATCAAATGATGTTGTGGCTCTTTAAAGACGAACACATTTAGGGCACAGTCCTATCTGATCCATCCTAGGTACTCGTAAGCATCTGAACTTGGAGGCTTATGAGTATCCTATCCACGCCTCCTGCTCTGCATTTAAGTTAGATGGGTGATTTTTCCCATCTAGTGGAGACTTCAGGGAGTGGGGAGGGAGGAAGGCTGGGGTGGCCATAGGATTTGTCACATGGCTGTTGACTTGATCTCCCTTCCCTACCCCCCAAGAATGCCCCATATTCCCCATTCTGCATCCATTTTCTGAGCATGTAAAGGTAGCCAGTGCAATTCTCTCTGCGCCAGCTAAGAGAGTGAGACAGAGGGGGCTGGGAGTACGGTTTCCAGACTCCGATGTTGGAGTCCTGTTTCTGACCTCATAGCCAAGAAAATGAACAATCCTATGTCCCCTGGATGCTGTCTAGGGGACAAAGGACTGCTGGCATAAGCTTTGGTGGACAATAGCACACATCGTTAGATACATAAAGTGTTATCAATAGTTTCTAGTATGTATACAGTACACATCATGGTGACAGTAGCTTTGCTGCAATAGACCTACACAGCTGGTCCTTTATTGATTTAGTGATTTTGTATTGTTAAATGCATCCTTCTTTTCTTGCTGCTGTATCTTTAACTCTATTTCAAAACAAATAAAATCTGGACAACCCCCCCCCCCCCCAAAATACTACATAAATATAATTTATTTTGACTGAGTTGTATGCAGGATTATAAAAGTAGAAACATAAATGATGTTTTAAATGACACATAATATAGGTACATAATTTATTTTGACACTTCATGCCCTTTTTAATCATCTTATGTGAATATTAACAAAAATAAAAGCAGTCGTACATAGTAAACGAGAGCAATACAATTATTTTTTCAACCTCACCTAAGAGAATCAAGGGTGAAAACATAATTGAAAAGATCTCATTTATTATTGTAAATTTCAGACAGTGTGTTATGCATATAATACTTTAGAACAATTCTTGTGAATTTATAATTACACTTTGTTTTACATTAGCATTGTTGGCCTTGTAATTGACTATATTAGCCTTGTAGAGAACTGCACATGTACAGGGGTCTGAATATAGAACCACAGAATCATAGGATAGTAGAGTTGGAAGGGGCCTATAAGGCCATCGAGTCCAACCCCCAGCTCAATGCAGGAATCCACCGTAAAGCATACCTAACAGATGGCTGTCTAGCTGCTCTTGAATGCCTCTGGTGTGGGAGAGCCCATGACCTCCCTAGGTCATTGATTCCATTGTCATACTGCTCTAACAGTCAGAAAGCTTTTCCTGATGTCCTGCCAGAATCTGGCTTCCTGTAACTTGATCCCATTATTCCATGTCCTGCACTCTGGGATGATCGAGAAGAGATCCTGGTCCTTCTCTGTGTGACAACCTTTTAAGTATTTGAAGAGTGTTATCATGTCTCCTCTCAGTCTTCTCTTCCCCAGGCTGAACATGCCCAGTTCTTTCAGCCTCTCCTCATAGGACTTTGTTTCCAGACCCCTGATCATCCTCATTGCCTTCCTCTGAATCCCCTCCAGCTTGGAGTGTGGTGCTCACGAATGGACACAATACTCAAGATGAGGCCTAACCAGTGCCGAATAGAGGGGAACCAGTACCTCGTGCAATTTGGAAGCTATACTTCTATTAATGCATCCCAAAATAGCATTGCTTTTTTTTTTTTTTGCAGCCACATCAACTGTTCGCTCATACTCAGCTTGTGATCTACAACAATTCCAAGATCCTTCTTGCATGTAGTATTGCTGAGCCAAGTGCCCACTGCATCTTGTAACTGTGCATTTGGTTTCTTTTTCCTAGGTGTAGAACTTGGCATTTATCCCTATTAAATTTCATTCTGTTGTTTTCAGCTCAGCGCTCCAGCATATTAAGATCACTTTAAAGTTTGTTTCTGTCTTCCAAGGTATTAGCAGTCCCACCCAATTTTGTTTCATCTGCAGATCTGATAAACATTTCTTGCACCTCCTCATTTAAATCACTAATAAAAATGTTGAAGAGCACTGGGCCCAGGATTGAGCTCTGCGGTACCCTGCTTGTTACTTACTCACAGTTTGAGAAGGTACCATTGATAAGCATTCTTTGAGTCTGATTCTGTAGCCAACTGTGGATCCACCCAATAGTTGTTCCATCTATCCCACTTTTAGCTAGTTTGATGATCAAAATGTCATGGGGTACTTTGTCAAAAGCTTTGCTGAAGTCAAGATATATGATGTCCACAAGGGAGATTACCCAATCAAAGAATGAGATCAGATTTGTCTCGCAGGATTTGTTCTTGACAAATCTATGCTGGCTTTTAGGAATCAGTGCATTGTTTTCGAGGTGTTTACAGATTGACTTCTTTATATCTGCTCCAAAATTTTCCTGGGGATAGGTGTCAGACTGACTGGTCTATAGTTCCCAGGTTCCTCCTTTTTGCCCTTTTTGAAGTTAAGGATAACATTAGCCCTCCTCCAGTCGTCCAGCACTTCACCTGTCTTCAGTGATTTTGCAAAAATAATAGACAGTGATTCTGAGAGTTCTTCTGCCAGCTCCTTTATTACTCTAGGATGCAGTTCATCGGGCCCTGGTGATTGGAACTTGTTAAAAAAAAATTAGGTGTTCCTTGACCATTCGTTTGTTTATCGATCTCAAGCTGCAATCCTTCCCCTTCAGCATGTACTTCACTTTTTCCAGGGGGGTCATAGACCTGCTTTTGTGAGAAGACTGAGCCAAAGTAGGAATTGAGCATGTTGGCCTTTTCTTTGTCATCTGTTATCAATTGAAGCATACCTTTTTCTTGCTGGGGAACCAGATTGTATAACTAGAGATGGAGGGCATTCTCCCAGATAATTAGGAGATTTTCTTTCTCTTTTTCACTCCCATGGTTGTTGCTCTTACATGGCAACTCAAAATAATACCATAGGATCTGACGAAGTGGACCTTCTCGAAACGGGACTTATCTTGGATTCCTGTCATTATGTATAATTAGATGGATATGATTTGTATGGATAAATATGTACTATTATTTGATGTAAATTAACTTGGGGTGCAATTACAGTGCATTTATGTATGTACACAAAAAACTGGTATGTTTAAAAAGCATGGTTTTTGTCTATTGTCCTATTACTTAATTGGTTGTTACAGCAGCAGGTGAATTCTAACTTCCACTTTAAATTTGGTTACCAGTGAGGCCATATGCTAGCAGTCAAATTTGATTTCTATGCTTGCATGTTATGACATGGTAAAACAAAGTTGTAAACAGATAAAAAATACCTGTGTAAATTAACAGTTAATATAACTTTAGTCCTTTAACTTGGAGTTTATTGTATTTACAGTGAGATAGATTAGCAGTGGTTGCTATTGGTGCGGTTGTGTGCTTTGGCACTCTCTATTTTTATCAATACAACTGCGGCCTCCCTTTTTTGTGGTGTTAAAGTCTCCCAAGTTTTACATATAACATTTAGAGCAGTAAGAATGCTTGAAAGCATCCTCTTTGCAAACAGTCTCTCTCGCCAGGTTCAAACTCTCTCTCTCTCTCTCTCTCTCTCTCTCTCTCAACTATTTTATTTTGTTATTTCTGGTTACATAGGTTGGAAGTTACATTTATTTATATATATATATATATATATATATATATATATATACATATTTATACACAAAGACAATCAGTGACAGTCTAGAACAGAGTTACAAATGTTATTGTACAATTAGTTGTATGGATTGGAAAATAATTGTCAAACAATAACTGCCTCATTAACTACTCCAAATATCTATATATGGTAGAGGGGGCAGTCCCCCCCCTCATCTTTGTTCATAAAATTAATAAACTTACACCATATCTTCTTGAATTTCTCCTTACTTATATGCCCTCACACTTTCCTCACTTTCTCTGTCAGTTGTTCCAGAAGAGCAATTTGCCAAACCCTTTGGTACCAATTTTCGACATGGAGCCCTTTGCCATCTTTCCAGTGCTTGGCTATCAACCATCTTGCCTCAATAATAGGTGGCTGATTAAACTCTTATCTGAAAGTTTAATATCCAATCCTTTATATAAGTTTAATAATGCTAGGTGGGGGGATGGATGCTCCCATTGTCCAATTATTGAACTAATCTCCTGAAACACCTTGTTCCAGAAAATATTTGCCTTTGGGCATTTCCACCACATATGTTCCAACCCCCAAACAGCCCCTCCAAGAATCTGGGGATGTCCAGTGATCAGTGATATTTTTCTGGGCATTAGATACCACCTGTAAATCAATTTTAACATAAATTCCCTGTTACTACATGATACTGTATCAAATGGACTTTTATCCCATAGCGCGTTCCAATCTTTTTCCTGAATTTGGATTCCTAATTCCATTTCCCACACCATTTTAAGTGGGTCCTCTATGCCAACCTCCTGGGTCAATAACCATTTATATAATTTTGAACTCAAGCCTTTTATAACTTCATTGTATCCCATCATCTCTTGTTCAAACATTGCTAGATTCCTACTAGCCGTGGTTTGCAAATCTGGTTTCAAGAGGAGCACATGAGCTTGTGCAATTTTTATCTATTGTCCTTTCTCCTCTCCTAACTTTTCTGCCAATTGTTCTTGCCTAATTAAATGCCCATTTTGAAAGTAACCCCTGAGGTGATATAGTCCTTTGGATTTCCACTTTAATTTTTCCCTGGCTGTAAGTCTCTCTTCAAACTCTGGGTGGTAATATATCTATCGTTGAGGCAGTCAGCACTTTTGTATAGACTGACCAGATAAAATCCAGGTCAGGGCTCATGTAACTTTAACAGATGTAGAGAAAAGGGAATTTCAGCCAGTGTCATTTGTTTGCAATTAGTTCCTGGTGAAATTCCCTCTTCATCACAACAGTTAAAGGTGCAGGCACTATACTAGAGTGACCATATACAAAAGAAGGCAGGGCCCCTGCAACTTTAACTGTTGTGATGAAGAGGGAATTTCACCAGGAACTAATTGCATACAAATGACATTGGCTGAAATTCCCTTTTCTCTACAACTGTTAAAGTTACATGAGCCCTGACCTGGATTTTATCTGGTCACCCTACTTTTGTACCCTTCACCACTGACAATTTGAAAGGATTTATCCCTCACCTATACTTATATTGGCTTCTTGCAGACATTTAGTAAATGGACGGAACTCACATCTTTTTTGCAGTGTTTCAAAAGTTAGATCTTCAAAAATCATTGTCTGTTGCCCATCATGTGTAAGATCCTGGGAAGAACAGAGTTTCCTCCTTATCTTCTCTCTTTTATCAAAACAGGTAAACTTAATTATAATGTCCCTCTGGGGGGGTGACTCTCATCTCCTTCCCCCTGGCATTCTAAATGTAGAGTCAATATCCCTTGCGATAACACCAAAGAGGGAATTTTAGATTTAAGCCAATTCATCATGAAACGACATAAATTGTCACCTTCAGCTTCTTCCCTTAAATATTTCACACACACATTCCGACTTGCAGAAAATTCCAAATATGCTACCTGATCTTTTAAAAATAAATAATCCTTCTGAACCTGTGATAAGATTTTAGAATTTTGTATACCTGTATTCAGAGCCTCCGAAGCTGTGGTTGCTATTAATTCAACTTTCTCGCCAAGTTCTTTCAAATTGCTTTTCATTGGAGCCATCAGTTCCTTCCAAGTGTCAATAAACATGTCTTTTAAAGTGTCCTGCTAAGAGGCAAACTCTGCTTTTAGCATTGCAAATTGTGCTGCAAATTCTGTCCTCAGAACAGCAATTGTATCCAGGGGAGTTCCATTGTTGTCGGCTGAATCCTCAGATGCCATCTTTTGAGCTTGTAGCCTCCCGGGAATCTTCTCAAACAGTTCTTTTCTTAGCTTGAAGTAATCTGATATCGGTTTCATTTTCAGATCTTTCTGATGTGCTGACATTCCCCTACAAGCAGGTCTTTTATGGTTCTTTTCTTTGAGCTAGGAGATGTTTTAGCAAATTTTCAGGACACCCTGAAGGAGCTCTGGTTCTATGCGACCATCTTGTTCCATCGCTGGCCACGCCCCCCAGGTTCAAACTCTGAGAAAAACCTGCATCAAACTTATATTGCAAAGTGCTGATTGGCTGGTCCCCCATTGTGTGGATAGTGCCATAAAAGCATTTAGTCACTAGATGACACTGGACTTTGTTGTATCTGGATGGAGCAAGGAGTTGTCTGTTGTTCTGTGCTTTGAGGAGAGAGACAATAAAGTTTTTGTCTAGCTTTCTGACTGGTGTGAACTCTAAACCTTTATGGCACCCAGGATGTCAACAAGAAATAGGGCTGAGTTAAAATGTCCTGCCACCATTTTGCCATCCTATTTGCAGGTGGTGAAGTTTGAGAGTTTTGGAGCATTGTGCTGACAGGAATTTCTGGAGGGGAAAAATGGTAGCAGCAGCCAACTCCATATGTGCCTGATGAAATTTATTTCCAAATTGTCATTCCCTGACATTTGCTAGGAGTTTCATGTCCCCCCCTCAAATGTTCTAGCCAAATTCCAGTTATCATATTAGAACTTTCTGTTTTGAACAAGTACAAGCCAATCAGCAGAGTAATTTACATTTTTTATCCCACCCGCCACTGCTTTTTTAATGAATAAAGTGATTACTGAATGGGTAAATGAATGAATGTTCATGCAGTGCATTTAAAAATAAAGAAGTCAGGTAGCCACCTATAAAACAGCTGATCCAGTGATCAATACACTGGTAGGCATGTCTGACATTTGGATTTTGAAACCAGATATGGCTCTTCACCTTTATTTATTCATTCTCCTGTTGTTGTCTTGGTGGATACAGTGACTTCCATCCTATTGTTGACACCCATTTTGCTGTAATCATTAAATAGCCAATAAGTTCCAGGGGGATTAGTGGAAATAATTCAGGGGATTGGTTTTATTTATTTATTTATTTATTTATTTTAAATGAAGCCTTTCCAAATACAGCCTCCCTCTGGAGTCTGAAGTGGTAGCCACCAGAATGCTACTATCACCTTATTCAGTATCATGTGCAGAAGAGTAATGTTATCCCAGCAAGCACAAGACTATTGTAGTGCCACAGGCACCTGTTGGATAATGTCAGTGATGACATTACAATGTGTATACCCCATTCCAGTGGAAGCTGGTGGTCCCGATTTCAGTGAGGCTGTAATTCTATCCTGGGTTTTAGACAGAACTGGCCAGAACTCTAAAGGAGCTACCCCCGTGCTGAACCCATTTTAGGGATAGGGTTCAGCATTGTGGATAGCTCATTTAGAGTTCTGGCTGGTTCTGACTAAATCCCAGAATGGAATCACAGCCCCCCCCAAATTTGGAGCCACTTGCTTCCACTCTCTTACTTATCTGTGCTCTCTGAAAGGTCTGCAGTTACACCAAGTAGGATATAACATTTTGAAAGCAGTTTGAAAACAGTATATGGAATGTGTCATGGGCCCCAACACTTGTCAATACTGTTATAAACCATGATAATGCAGTAGCGTAGAGCCTGTCCACTTACCTTCATTTTCTTTGCTAAAGAAAAGCTATTCAAATTTTAGCAAAATATGACTAGCATTACGAAAAATTAGTCCTACCCCTATAGGAAAGGACCTTTATCTCAAAACGGATAGTTCAACTATTTAGGCTGTACTCTTATACACACTCACCTGAACAGACATACATAAGGTTGCACTGTTAATGCATTTTTTTTTTAAAAAAAAAACAGGAAGTGAAATGGTGCTCAGAAATGTGGTACAGCTCAGAACTACCTTTTCAGAACCAGTAAAGTCCAGTGAAAGGAAATGCATATCCCCACGCCCAATTGGATGGAGGAGGAAAGTTGTGTGTGTGTGTGTGTGTGTGTGTGTGGCAAGGTGAGGTGGAGGCTCGCTATTGGCAGCCTCGTATGGTGCCATTGGGCGGGGCTAGGTTCGAGGGGCTTAAAGAGCCTGGCAACGGACCTGCCCGGCGTTCTTTCTCCTGCACGGCTCCCTCCCTCCCCTCCCTGTAGACAGTGTGGGCTCCACCGGTTGTCTTTAGGAGGCCATGTAGGATTTTTTTGCTCTTAAACCTAATTTGGCTAAGAGCTTTTTCGCTTACTTCACACTGTAAGACAGATGGGGTGTATTAAACAGGTAAATTGGCAATAATTGGTCACTCAATCTCAGCAGTAGGTGCGGGCATCTTTAGCTGTTTTTGTAATGCTGAACAGTCTCAGGCATCATTGAGGTGATGGGTAGTGCCTGAGCCTCACATCTGGGAGTCTTGTGGCTGCAGATTATTGGGATAAGGTTTACCTATGAGGCCAACCCTCCTCTCCTACTCGGAGCCGTACGGCACGGGATGGGCAACACTGGAAGGCCTCCCTTCCCCAAATGTGGCTAGACCACGGGGTGGCGAAGGATTGGGCGTCACCCCAAAGTCGGAGAATTGTTTTTGCCCGATCCCAAGATTTGGCCTGTAGAGGCCAATAGCAGATGCCCGCCTAGGTTTTCCTTTTCCTTTTGTGGATCTTTAATAAAAAGTGGCCCATTTTAATCCCATTTACTTGTCTCAACTCATTATTTCACACTACACTCGCAAATGTAAGGCATACAATTCTTCCTGCCTTACACTGGCAGATTTTAGTTTGACAAAACCTGCTAAGCATTTCCCACAGTATACAAGAAATTTACTCACTCCATATTCTCTCAAAATATAAAATCTGACCTCAGAAATGCAATTTCATTTCAGTGGCACAGATGGATTTGATTCTAATTTACAATATTGTGTTGAATGATAGGTTTTGTGGATTGCTGTCAGGCTTCCTATTGTCTCAGAGCCATTTTATATTTTGGGCATTTCACTGAAAGCCCATCCTTCACCAAAATATTGATCTGAATGTTGTTCAGTCTTACACCAAGCCAGACATGCTTGCTCAGGGAACATTCTGACAGAAGATGGAAAATCAACATTATGTGCTGAGGGCTCTTTGTTTGCAATTTAGACTAAACACAATAACACACTAATCATAATTTCCTTCAAGGCTTTGCTCAGAGACTTAGATCTTGCAAGTTGAAACCACCTTCTTGGAATATTTTGTCTTGAAGCTGCATCTGTGGTATGATGCTGTTACTTTAATCTGTCATATCATTCTTATATCTGTAAGGGTAACAATTTTGTAGGAGTTGTTAACAGCTGTCTCTTTACATTGGGTCTTTGCTAGAGTAGTGTGCAAATATCACCTTTTATGGGCAGAGAGATTGGGGATACCATTTCAACTACGGGGGGGGGGATTCTCCAACAGTTTTTCTGGGGTGAGCTAACTATTAGCAGGGTCAGACACATCACTTCTTTCTTTTCTCCTAAGTTAGTTGTTTTCCTAAGAAAAAAAGAAAAACCCAATGTTATTAATTACAAGCTTAATGCATTGACTCACAAGGCTATACTACAATGCATTTGCCACTGAGGCTACCATGTAATACAATATATTTCTATTGTCTACAAGGCTTCAACCACAACAAGGGATATAATGACCAAACATGAATTTTCAACCTAACTTGACACTTTTACTAAAGGGGATGGCCAGACCTCCTGTCTTCTGGTGGAAGTGAAGCCTAAACTTTATTGGTCAGCTCAGGAGAAGGATTCAATGATGGCACAAGCAGACTTGAGTTGGAATTTTTGTGGTCAGGGGTTCCTTATTCAAATTTCAAAAGTCTTGATTCAACACAATTGTAGCTCATCATGTTCCATTGTTCTTCTTACCTTTTCACTCACTTAGCTTACACTTTTGCTCGTCCTCATTTGTATATTCCTTTCTTCTTTTATGTGCAAGCATCTGCTCCCCTCCTCTGTTGGCTAATATCAATTAATGCTTTCATTTGTATGTTTGTGTAATTTTGGGAGGTACATGCTATATCGGTTATATAAATGGCTTCATCCATGTCTGGGTGACAGCAAAAGCCTGTCTAAAGCATGAACCAAAGGCTATAACTCTGAAGTCTCTTAAGCTATCTAGTACCAATGTCTCCCTATTACTCCCCATTACATCTTTCTCTGCACATTCATTGCACTTCCTCTTCAAAGCTCTATTAGCTTTGTCTGCCCCCCCTTTTTTTTTTGACCAACACCAGTTCCTGCTTGTCAGCATCTGGTGGATGTTAAACAGAAGTCACGATCTGCACTATAACACCCATTTCTTTATTTGTATCAATGCAAGCACAAGCAGATTGGTCCATCCAGACACAAATCAGTACTTGCACTCATGTCAAACCAGCCCATCAGGGCCTTCAGGAAGAGAAGGTCACCAAGGACAAGTATAGACAAATTCTCCAGACTTGTTAGGAAAGCTTAACCTCAAAATGAGCTGAGGCTGGCAATAAAGAGCAACAAAAAAGTATTTCTCCGGCTATGTTTGAAGGAAGAGGAAGCGGTAGGAAATGGTAGGCCCACCACTGCTCAGTAAGGGCGGTTAATTTTTTTTGCTGGTGACAAAGAGAAGGCAGAAATGCTTAACTTAATTGGGAGGGGGATGTAATCATATAATGCCTATGCTGCACCAGCTGCACTGGTTACCAGAATGTTTCTGAGTCCAATTCAAAGTGCTGGTTTTGACCTTTAAAGCCTTAAACAGTTTGGGACCAAGTTACTTGAAGGACCGCCCTCATCCACATCAGCCTGCCCACACTTTAAGATCAGAAAGAGAGGCCCTCCTTGTTTTCCCACCTGTGAGAGCAATTAGGTGTGTGAGCACTCATGAGAAGGGCTTCTCTGCAGTGGCTCCACACCTTTGGACCAAGCTTCCATTGGAGGTCTGCCATGCTCCATCATTGAAGGCTTTTAAGAAGGCCTTGAAAACATTATTTCACCATGACCTTCTTGTGATAAGTGCTGCTATTGCCATTGTTGTTCCTGGTTTTATTGTTGGATTTTATTGTTTTTATTGCTATTTTATCATGTTTATGTTTTTATTGCTTTTAATATTTTAATGGTTTTATATATTTCATTGTTCTAAGTCACTTTGCAAGGGCTTCTGCCCTGAAAGGTGACCAAGAAATGTTTTGAACAAACAAACAAACAAACAAACTCCTAGTTTGTCTACATTAGCAGTGGGTGGGAATAGCCCATGCAGCCCTGGGACTCCTCATGTGTTCTTTCAATACCTAGGGGGATTGTATGAAACTTCTTCTAATGACTTAGATAAAGGGGTGGAGGGAATCTGAATTATATCAAACTTTTAGATGGCATAAAACTGGGAGAGACAGCTAACACGCCACAAGACAGGAATAAAATTCAAGATGACCTTGATAGAATGGAAAGCTGTGCTGAAAAACTAACAAAGTAAAAGTTGACAAAGAAAGATGCAAAGTTCAGCATTTACTCAAATGCATAGGTATTGGATAGGATCTTGGGATTGTAATTGAACACAAGCTGGAAAGAAAAGAGAAAGTAATTTCAAGCTGCATTAATAGAACCTCAGTTTCCAATTCATAAGGAGTAATAGTTACACTTTATTCTGCACTAGTCAGACTTCATCTGAAGTATTGTTGTCTAGATCTTGGTGCCACACTTTATGCAGGGCCAAGACAAATTTGAACGGGTTCAGAAAAGGGCAACAAAGATGGTCAGGGTTATGGAAAACATGTCCTGTGAGGAACAGAATGCTGGACCCTTATGTTCTTATGTAGGTTGATGATGGGGGATATGATAACAATCTTCAAATACCTGGAGGGCTATCAAAATGTGCTCTTTTGCCCCAGAGGGTAGGAATAATTATAACAGGAATGAATGCCAGGAGAGTATATATATATTTTTAACATAAAGAGAAAGTTCTTGTTGGCAAACCCAGTTCAATGATAGAATCAATTCCCTGGGTGAGGGGCAAACAGTGGAGAGACGATTCTTCATTATAGTTCTTCAAACAAATGCTAGACAGTCATCTGTTGGGACTGTTCAAGCTCCGGATTTCCATCCCTGCACCTAACGTGGGTTGGACTGGATATCCTAGATGGTTTCGACCAATATAATTATGAAGGGTACCATCATAAGTCATAACTGTTATCATTATCAGTTATGATTTACAATAATATCCTTCACAATTTCAGTGGCAGAGAAGTCTTCCACGCTGTCCCTGTTCAGTTATAAGCTGGCAGCTGCTCTGACAGAGTTACAGTACAATGTCTGAAAGTTATAACAAATTAACTTTAGGATGTAACATCGTTCTCAGGGGTATTGATTCCCAAGAAAGTGTACAGGCTGTTGAGAGCAGCTAAGTCGCCACTTGAATTGACAGGAATGTGGGGTTTTCCCACCTTATAAGTAAAACCTCTGGTCACCTCATATTTAAAGGCAAGGTCAACCCCTTTAAAATTCTTAGAATTTGTACACCCCCATGAAAGTCTCCAGGTATCCCCTCCACTTTGCAGGAGACAAAAGGTCCCACAAAAGTTAGAAGTATATTTGGCCCAATGTACATTTTTATGAGAGCTATATTATTCTAGAATCTAATTTTGGGATTATACTTTCCTTAACATTGCATTTTAAAAAAGCTATTACAAGTTTAACTAGTATGATAGAAACATTTCCTTCTGTCCCTTTTGGTTCATATATATTTTTCTTTCCAACTTATTGCTTTCTTATCTCTTGCGCTGAATAGGAAAGGTGGGTAGGAAGAATATTCAGTTCTACTTATGTAATTCTGTTCTTTCTTCTTCTGTTACTCTCCTATCAAAATTAAACATCGATGAGTTTATGTCCAGAAAACTCTCTGAAGATGTAAAGCATATTATACATGAGTTGCTTTACTATACTATGCGTAGTTCAGATTATGTGCTGAAACAGGGGTGTCATTGAGATTGAGGTCATGGGTACAATTCATATTAAGTTTTGGACAGTGACATTGTATGTATGTAAGTAAGCTTTAAAAAATCGTAACACATATTTTAGCTTCAAAATGAAGCTTTCAAGGTGATTTACACGCGAAGTTAATTAAAAAATAATGCAGATTACTGTTATCAGGCAGGTGCCATGGCCTCACAAGACACCTCACAAATTAGGACAGTCTGGAAATATGTTGTTGATCCTGGGACTATGTGGGGTTGGCAGTGACATAGGATCCTGGAGTAGGAAGGTATCTTCAAGGTCATCTATTCCAACCCCCTGCTCAGTGCAGGCTCTGCAATGCAAGTTGCAGCTACAGTATCCCTGCAAGGTGGATGTCCAGCCTCTGCTTAAAGATCTTGAGAAGAAGATTCCCCCACCTCCCTGGGCAGGTTATTCCACTGCTGAAAACCTTTCACTGATAAGGAACAGTGGTTTTTTTTTTTCTTGCTGGGGAAACTGGGATATGGAAAACCAGCCCTCCCCCTTTCAACAGGAAAGGATGCTCCATTGAAGAGTATGAATGTAAGCAGCTGGCTTCACCACTTCCCATCTCCTGCCCCAGGTAGGTTTGGCCTTCCCTGGAGAGCAGGGGAAAGGAACGATGGTGGTATTGGAAAAGGAAGGGGGTGATCAAGGCACCGATGGAGGGTGAGCAGGCCCCGCTTAACTCACACGCCTGTTCACAAGGAATCAAACAGGGCGGGGGGGGGGGCTTGCTTTTACAATTATCCTCACTCAGTGATTCATGACATCCCTAACAACTGGGAGTAATGAAAATGAATGAATTCTTTATGAATCATTTCTCAAAATCAACATGAATGGATTACTTTAAAATTGGACTTATGGGGAGTTCTGAAGGCGAAGCAGCTAGAAAGTCCAGCTGTTGGTATGGCTGCTGGCATGCACATTGAAAATATGGCCCCAAATGCCCCTGGGTGAGGGGTTGGATGGCGTGATGAAATAAATCACCCCAAGGGGCATTGCCATGCTCCCATGCACATCTGTGGCCCATTTTCAACTTATATGTCAGCAGCTGCACTTTCTAGCTGCTTCAAGATGGTATTACCTGTTTAAAGCAACCATTTTGTAAAAGTCTTTGCAGTGCAGATTCAAAGAAGAATTATGTTCTGATCTGCACATTAGGCCAGGAGGAACCTTCCTCCCTTCCTCCAAGGCTTGGTTTGGATTGGTTTGGTTTCCCCCTTTGGGCCTTCATAGGATGGAATCAGTGGAGGTTGGCAGCTCTGACATCAATGGGGCAGTGAATCTGTTCTGAGTTTCAGTCAAAACCAGTCAGGACTCTATGGGCTCAGCATCTTGAATAGCTCCATTAAAGTTCTGATTGGTTCTGACTTGAACAAAGAGCAGATGCACCACATTGCTGAAATCAGAGCCATCAGCCTCCACTTGATAGAATGGACAGCAAGCGGAGGATTCCTTTGTCCCATCATTAGGAACATGGGAAGCTATCCTTTTTCAAGTCAGATCATTGGCCCATCTAACTCAGTACTGTCAACACGGACTGGCAGCAGCTCTCTGGGGTTTCAGGCACAGGTTTCCTCTGCCCTCCCTGGATAAACTGGGGATTGAACCTAGGACTTCTGCATACAAAGCACGTGCCTTCTACTGCGCTATGGCCTCTTATCACTGAATTGAAAGAAGTTCTAGCATTATTCTGGGAAGCCCTGGCTCAGTTCAAGAGAAGATCCCCAAGTGTTAATGTTAGCAGCAAATGTAGGAAGAAAAATAAATCTGCTTTGTGTTCACTTCAGCAAATTGGATGCCAGTTGCCAGTCCTAATTTTAAATGGTCAGCAGTAACGGGATGCCTAGAAGTTTGCAACCTTTCTGAATGCCCAAGGCATTTTTGAAAACATTGTCTAAGCTGAGATCTGCTTAGACTAGTGTTTTAGCATCTATTTAGTTACATCAGTATTTATTGAAGGAGTCTCACAGTTTTCATGAAGAAGGAAAGCTGTCAGCTTGTTGTGTAGGAGGGAGTTGGTATCAACTCCAACCTCTCATTCCTTGTCTCACGGCTGATAAAACACTATTTCTTTGTACATTTTCAAGACCCAACAAAACCATTTTAGAGAGTGATCTTCTAAAAGTCCTAGGCAGCATCTGCAAGGCCTTAGGATGTGGTATACATCCTCCTCCCAGGCCAAAGACAGAGCTCTGATCTCAGAAGAGGAGATCCAGTCATAGATCTCCCCTCCCATTCTCCCAGCTGCCATGGAAAGCTCTGTAGCAGCACTTTCTTCCAGGGTCAGCATTACTGCCTTGGGATGGCAGGAAACATGCACTTGGGGCAGTAGAGGCTGGTGGCTCTGATTTCGGTGGGGCTGTGAATCCATTGTGGGTTCCATTCAGAACCTGCCAGAATGCTAAAGGAGCTATCCAGAGTACTGAACCTATTTTGTGGACAGGGTTCAGCACTGTGGACAGCTCCTTTGGCATTCTGGCTGATTCTGATTGAAACACGGAATGGATTCACAGCCCTACCGAAATCACAGCCAGAAAGTCTCGTGTGGTTTGGGGGACAGGACAGTGGGCCTTTCTGCCCTAGACCCCACCCACAGTAAGGTAAGAAAGACAACATCTAAATTAAAATGCATTTAAGGAGGAACAGGAAAAAAACACCTGTGTTATTCCCATGCCCTGCAAGGCTCTTGCTGGTAGGGCACATTATGTACAGAGGATTCCAAAATCAGATACCTCCATTGGAAGGGTGATTAATCCATAAGATTGTACCCTTAGGGTGGAATCATATGCATGTTTAGACAGAAAAAAGACCTACAGTTCCCAGCATGCATCAACCAGCATGGTAGTTGTAGGACTTCTGTAGGACTTTTTTCTGTCGAAACATGTATAGGATTGTGCCTTACTGGCAAGAATATTTCCCAAAACTATAGTCAACCTATAGAGCTTCTCTGCATGAGCAATTTATTGCATGCTCACAGAAGTCTGTGGGTCCTTTAGATGATGTTGTCAACCTCCAGGGGTTCTCCCCCACTTCCCCCACCATTCTGCTTGAAAGCACACAGAGAGATATTCAACTATTTTTTTTTTTAAAAGCACAAAATTGGCCCTGTGTAAAGTTGGCATTGCACTATAATTCTGCCACTAGATGACAGTGTTTCATTAAAGTGAATGGAGCATGCAGAGAGATGAAGTATTCATTTCAAACTCATGGCCACCTGTGTCATTGAGCCAATTGTAATTCCAGAAAGAAAGTGGGAGCAGAAAGCCCAAGTAAGGGATTTTTTTTAAAAAAAAATGTAGAGAAGCTCATAGTCAACCTCTCATCTTCCCATAGCAGAAATCCACACTTTGCCACAAATGCTGTGCAGGAACACTATGTGTTGCAGCTTTTTTTTCTTCTTTTGAAGGGGTTTATATTTTATAATTATGCTACAATTCTGTATCCAATTACCCAGGAGTAAGCTTCATTTAATTCAGTGGGACTCACTTCTGTCGATTGCAAAGGTAACTGTTTTTAGTGACTCCTTTTTTGCAGTGATCTTTGTGGACTTCAGACAACCAAAAGATCCTCCAAGGTGCTCTCAAAAGCCTCTATCCACACACATCTCATGCTGAATAGGGCTCATAATAGGAAATAATGGCTGTGGCTTTTCTCCCCCACAGCTTACAACCTCTGCTGGTGTGTTTTGGATTCTTTGTCACACAGGATTAATGTGGCCAACTTATAACCTCAGCAAAGAGGCTCACCATAAATTGTCCAGTTTGTTGTGTGAGGGAATTATGGTGGCAAATGAGCAATGAATAACGAACGGCGGCAGTAGGGAGGGGGAGAGAATAATTTTTTGTCGGTTCATATAGTACACAATAAACGATATGGTATCTCTGTCATAAAATCCATCAAAGTTTCTCAGCAGCTCCATATTTTTATATGTCTTCACAACTGTGAGCAGATGCCTCTGCATATGTTCCTTGATTTTATGCCCACATTACAATGGTATCAAAGCACTTCTAGCTGTGCGGGCACATTTTTATCCACCTCCAACCTTCTGTTGCTGGAAGAGTCAATGCAGCTGATGGAAGAGAGATGGGATATTGGGGTAATTTGGAGAATGTGCAGCCCAAGACTCTCTCAGAAACACAAAGCCGTCTGTCCCTTTATATATTTCAGCAGCCAAGATGCCTTGGGATAGAATTTCATGCAAGCTCCCCTTCTTTTTTGTTTCTGCCGAATATTTTGTGAAATGCTTGAATTGGTTTTACAAAAGCATTAACTGTTGATTCCTATGCAGGAATGAAATCTCCAGGAGGAAGCCCACACAACATTAGCTATTTAACCACAATAGTACTCAGTCTCAGGGCCAATTCAAATCATTCATTTATCTAGTACAACAGAATGATGTGTGGTTCTGTATGCCCGTTAATAATCTGCATGCTTGAACTGTTGACACATGAATCTCAGCCACTGTCAGGTGTGTGTAATCTAGAGGTGTTTTCCAAACCCTGGATTCAACCCAGATATGAGTCACTACCAAAGTCTGTTTTGGAGCAACTTAAGTTCTGTTGGATTCAGAGGGAAGCTTGCTTTGTCTCAAGGAGCAACAGAACTGGACCAAAGTAACCCGATTCTGCTTAGCTTTGGGCTTCATCTGAATCTGATGCACTTACTCTTAATGTAATCGATTCCTGGCTCACCTCTGGATAAATGTCTATTATTGTATTTCAACATAGTTAAAATGTTGTTGTGGTGTAGTGGTTAGAATGTTGGACTGGGAATTGGGAGATCTGAGTTCTAGTCCCCATTCAGCCATGAAGCTCACTGAGTGACTTTGGGCCAGTCGCTGATTTCAGCCTAACAGGGTTATTGTAGGGATAAAATGGAAAGGAGGAGGGCCATATAAGCCGCCTTGGGTTCCTTGGAGGAAAAAAAGTGCGATATAAATGTAATAAATAAACAGACATTGACCCTGTTCAGATGACACCCTAAGCCACAGTGGTTAAGCATTGTTAGCTAAACATTATGGCTTAGCGTGTCATGTGAACCATGACTTAGTGTGTCATGTGAACCATTCCTAACCATGGTGGCTACATAGCCATGGTTTGAACATGCTCACTAACCATTTGCTACAAAAGGGTTAGCGGCCTAACCATGGCTTAGTGTATCATCTGAATAGGCCCATTGTGTGCATTGATGCTTTACAGTCTCCTGTGAGCCTTCCTTGTCTCATCCCCACTCTCAAAGGTCCTCCCCCCCGCTATAGAGGAAGAGAATGGACGGGGAGGCATTTCCTCTCTTCAAACTAGACCCCAATTTGAAGGTATCTGGGGCTTAGTTTGAAATAAAGCAAGAGAGCTCAAATCAAGGGAGTTTGTACTCCCTCATTCTGCCTCCTGAATAGAGATGTAAAGGCTAGTGGAAAAAAAACGGAAAAATTCAGGAAAAAGCTTTTTTCTCCTTTTTTCCTGAAATTTTTCATTTTTTCCTGTTTTTTTTTAGAAAAAAAACAGATTTTTTTGGGGAAAAAAAGAAAAAAAATGTTCCCCCCCCTGAATTTTTCTGGTTTTCTTTCCCAGGCCTCCACATCTCTCCTCCTGAACTTTAAATCTGGAAGGAACAACCCAAAGAACGTTAGCCATGCCCAAGTGCCACTGAAATGAACAGAATGTTCCATGACTGATATTTATTTCAGCTGAATTTTGCCAGACTTCAGATATCCAGATTGCACCCCATGCCTGTTGACCTGTGTCTTCTTCTGAGAAATATGCAGCACAATCACAATCTTAGTAACTCATTATGTTTTTTGGCTGAGACTGCTATGGTGGGAGCTCACAGGGGAACCCCACTAATGAGTTTAAAACATGCCTTTATTCTTCACTAGTTTTTATTCTCTTTGTGCATCTGGTGTTCAGAGTTCAAGGAGAAGAAAAAAAGTTTCAGCTCTCACAACCCATTAAGCTCCAGCTATCAAGTCCCATTTCTTGAGTTAAGTGGCACAGTAATTAAAGCTGTATTTACAATGTAATAAAGGCAATGCTAATTACCGGCAAATGGGAGCAGGATGATGCTCTATCCAAGGGAAACTCATCCTAGATCAGGCCAGACAATAAATCTTTTGGCTGCCACATTTGTTAATTATTATCTTCATAATCCCCTTGCTAGTAATGATTATCTAATTTACTACCACCAAACAGGGAAGTATGGCATGGTGCACTGGGGGAATCAGAGTGCAAGTGAGCCAGAATTAGGAGCAGCAACCCTACAACCTCTCACACAATTTCATTGGCTTCCTTGTTACCTTTGCCTCTCACTCCCTTCATTCTTTCTTCCTCTCATTGAACCTGAAATTCAGTTGGAAGCTCCTTAGGGCAGGGGCCTGCCTTTCAACCTGCAATAGCATCATGTATCCTGACAGCAGCACACAGATAACGAATAAGAGTAAAAATGCAACAAGAACTCCAGATTCAAGCAGTTTGGGTTAAATCAGCTGCACTTTGACACGTCCAGTCGGATGTAAAATAAAAGGGCCCAAAGCTGCAATTCTAAACATACTAGGGAGTGATCACAATTGGAAACAGTCAATTTGCACAAAATTGCAGGATGAGATACTAAGGTTACAAATTGCATTAGGAAGGCCTTGACCAAAGTTTGGAGAGGACTTACTCAGTAGACACCATCTCCAGCTCACCCTTCCCTATGTGGCTCACTGTTGTCTCTTCTTTTATTTCTGGGGTGTAGAGGGCGGAGAGCGGGAGATCCAGAAGTAGCCACTTCTGGAATTAGTGCTCTCAATTCACATCATGGGCATGATGAATCGGGCTGCTCCCAGGCAGTTGTGCCATTATGCCTGCCTTTTTTTAAAAAAAAAAAGAAGAAGAAAAAAAGAAAAGAGCACTCCTGCGTTCCAACAAAAATGGGGGCCCCTCCCCCTGCCATCATAGGGATGGTGGGCTTCCTTTCCCCTTCCCCTGATGGGCACAGAGCTGCACAGTGTGGCTCTGTGCCCATTTTGTTGCTGTGCTTACTTGCGCACATGGGATAGGAGGCTACATCTTCCGTGTCCCTGGGAAAGTCCCAGGACTGCGGAAGATTAGGGATTTTTCAGGTTTCCCTAAACCTGGAAAATCCCATGGCCAGCCCCCCCTCCCAGGACTCCCTGTGCATCATTTGGACTCAAAGGGAGCACCCAGGAGTAATCCCAGGCAAAACGCCTGTTAGCCAAAGTGAAGCCATCTTATGCTCATTCGCATAGGATGCTGGGACTGCTTGCAGAGAATGCTTGTTTAAAGCCAAGAACGGCCTATGCATGTAGCAGATAGAAACAAGGAACAAGCATAACTCGGCCTTGGCCGGAGCTGAAACATTCCCCAAAAGTAACAGGCGAAACTGATATCTTGTCCTAGCAGGCACAATAATGAGCTAATGGTGAGAAACGAGGTGGTCCTTGGCATTAGCCCAAAGGGCGATGGCTCACATTGAAATGCATTGAGTTATGCTTGCGCGTGCGCTTTCTGTAGCAATGACATAGGGTGCTGGCTGTAAAAGTTTATAAGGGGGAGCTTGCGTGCTCCTAGGTGTCACTCTGGTGGGCTGGCAGCTTACTAGAGTGCACCCGCTCAGCTGAACGTAATAAAAGTGCATTGGATCGGATCTTTGGAGTCTGTGCTTCTTAGTGGGAATTGGCATATCTCCTAGGAAAAAAACCTGGACTTATATTTGTCCAACACGCCTGGTGTGGGCCTCTGTGGGGCTCAGCACTCCTTCAGCAATAAAATGTCCCAATGCCCATTCCTGGAGCTCCATCTTGCATTTCCCAGTCACCTCTGTGTCCCACTCTGTTGGTGGATAAGTCTTGAAGCAAAAACAGCAGCCATGGTGATCAAGGGCAAGCAGCCAAATGCAGGTGTTAGTGGCAATGGGCATCTGGGAGCAGATTCTTTGGACAGTCTCTGTGGTTGGAGCCTGGGATAAATGTCCAACTTATCCAATGCTTGTGTTGGACCCTAGTGTTAGCCTCTGTGTGGGCATGGGGTGATATTTCTGAAATAGTTAATGTGAGATTCCAAGATCATTAAAGTGAATAGTTTCTTTGGCACAGACCCTAGACTTAACAGTCTTTTAGAATTTAAGAAAGCTATAAAGACTGTTTTCTTCCAGCAGGTATATCCAGTGGAATTTTAGAATGTTTTTAGGATGTTTTAGGATGTTTTAATGCAGTTTTAATAATGTGTGTCATGTTTTAATCAGTTTTATGTATTTTATCATATTGTTGTTCTCCACCTTGATCCAAACGGAGAGGCGGGTAAGAAATAAATTATTATTATTGTTGTTGTTGTTGTTATTATTGTTATTATTCATGGCTAAGAAATCTTGACAGGTTTTGTTTTACTTGCTCTGTGTCCACTGAATCTGTAGCACATATTGCTGTCATGTTTGCACATCTATAAGAGGTAGAATGTTGGGAGCTTATAACAATAATTTGCTGTGTTCACAACGATACTTTCCAGGGTGGGGAATGAATGACACAGGATCATGGATTGGATCTAACTCTGCCTTCTTAAGCAATTGTATACAGCTCTGGAGACATGATGCTGGCACCATAGTTCCCATTTATTTCCTAGGTTGAAACTTTTCAAATTTTTGATCAAATTCTGACCAAGTAAGTTGTCTATATTTTTCTGACTAATACATATGCACAAAATAACATACACTCACACTCATGCCTTTTCTCTGCTGTATACATTGTATTTTTACTTTTTCTTTAGGTATTGAGCTCCTAGGCTGCTTTACTGTATATGTTCCATAAGATATCGGTTATAGACTAAGAACTATAATGAGTGACTTTCTTTGTTTCTTCAGTAACCCTGATTTATCTTTATGTACTGTATGTCTTTTTTCTTCTTTTTGTTCCCTTTGTTTTGTTAACTTTATTTTGAAATATAGTTTCATGGAAATGAAAGAAAAAGAAAGGAAGGGCTCCAGTCACAGAAAGTACCTCTTTATTTTTTTTGGGAGGGATCCTCCTCGTCCACACACCACAGCTCACCCCATTCATCAGTGTTTCCTGATTTTCTAGATAGTATTTTCATGGGAGTAGATGGGCTGCTCAAGGAAGGAGGGGGCAGGGAATTCCCCTTCCACCAGTGCAGTTGATCCAGTATAAATCCGGATCCAACCCGATGTCTTAAGAAGCATGCACATAGGGAAGATTGCCTATATTTTATCTTACCTGTTCAGAACCAGTGCCATGATTGTCCCTCATCAGTCCTCTTTCTTGCTTCTGGTAAAACACCCTGCATAAAGCAATTACCCCAGATGACAACAGGGCCTTTTCAGTGGTGGCCTCCCAATTTCGAAATGATCTCCCCGACGAGGCTCACCTGGCACCAACATTGTTATTTTTTTGGCGCCAGGTTAAGACTTTTCTCCCAGGCATTTAACAGCATATCTTGAGGGTTTTGTTGTTGTTGTTTGACCCAGAATAGTTGTTTTAAATGGATATTGTATTTGTAATCTTTTTTTATGTGTTTATGCTTTTTAAATTTTGTATATCTGTTTTTTAACGTTCAATGTTTTTAATTTTTGTAAACCGCCCAGAGAGCTTCGCCTATGGGGTGGTATATAAATGCAAATACTACTACTACTACTACTAATAATAATAATATATTTTTTAAAAAGAAGGATAATCTGATTATGTTAAATTATACTAAAAAAAAGTGTGACTATTTCATCTGCTGATGGCGATTGACACGCATTGCAGCAGCAGAGTCCAAAAAGGGAGGCCTGGCTTTGGTTTCTCCCTCTGCTAAGACAGTTGACGATAGTAACTATTACGCACTATCAATCTGCCACTTCTCCCTTGACCCTTTTTGTCTGCCTGGTATTGTAGACTGTAAACCCTCTGGGCATCAACCAGTCAAGCTGCTTCGATCTAAAATAACGATTACATAAAACCTGCCGCTAGGCCACATTGCACCTCCAGCACATGTCTTGCCTAATCTGTGCTCCCTTAGCGCCACAGGAGAAGAATCATTGTCACCGATGGGGCATCTGCAAATGTACACTGGAGTGAGTGGAGCTTGTTAATCACAGGTGGAAGCCGGCCACAATGTGGGGGGAATTAACGTCCTTTTTACAGGTCTGCGCATTGAGATGAGTGATACCTTCCCTGAGCTGGGAAGCCACACCAGGGCAATAAAACATATTTTTCAGGGATGACATACCAAGCAGTGAATCACCAACTGTGATGGCTATTTTATTCTTTTCTACTTTCCCAGCTCCACAACATTATTACCCTTTTGCACTGTCAGATATTAAAATCATATTAACGATCAGGAACTGTATTAAACTGTCAAAAAGTGAAATAATATAGCACCACCACTGAAGGTTAGAGACAGCCCTTGGGTGTAATTCACTAAAGTCCAATCTACCTGCTTGATACTCTGGAGATTAAATAGATTGCATTGTTTTCTGGGAGATCAATTGCCATTAAGGTACAGGAGCAGCATACCCCAAATTATGCACAGAGCCAGGCTTATTTTGCTTGGCGAGTCTCTCAGGCAATTGTTACAGGTAGGCGGCAAGACTGCTTTCACATAGGCAATAAAATACAATGTCAAGACAAGTTCAGATGATAAGAAAAAAAAACCCCATAGCAACTTGGAATTGGGTAGAATCTGAGCCAGTTTCTTGGAAGCGTCCCATCATGGCAAGTCAAACAGAACTTCAATGAAAAATGCAGGAGTTTCCCCCACTTAACCTGGTGAAGTAGGGAGAAGGGGAAAAGATATGTGTAATTCATCATTCTCCCTCCATTTAAAATGTACTGTATGTAATCTATGAGCTAGGTGCCTGTACACAATGCAAAAGTAGCACAGAGTTGTTGTAGTTATTTAATTCCTTTTGTATAGTGATTAAAATAAATTAACCACTTCACAGAACATTTTAAAAATAATGTTTACGATCCTGCTCAAACACAATCCTACTGTGTGATCCTGTACACAATTACTCATTTGGATTTATTGTCAAGTAAATATGTAAATGGTTGTGCTGCACAGTTATGATCCAGCTAAAGTTTAGCACTTCTATTTCAATGGGGAAACGTAAGCACATTCTTAAATGTCCAGTTCAAATCAATGACACTTCGGTTGGATTGTGCCTAATGTAATGAGGATTTACAAGCAATATGCATATCAGTCTTCATTCTATGGAGGCAAAGTGCACATTTGAGTGTGCACCTTCAAAAATGTGTATCAAAATGTGCACCTTCCCCACTTGAATAAAAGGAAAAACAGATCTTAATTAAAAGTAAGAGTGAGGTGAACCAAGGTTCAAGGTGGATTTGGAGACCCTCAACGAGCGTGAGCCTCACTAATTCTGTTATCCTTACTGTTAACTACTGAGCCAGCTGGATACTTCTATAATCTGTGAGTAGCCTCTGAAAATACCTCCATTGTAATATATGAACTTCTCAGCTGCTGCTTCCAGAGTCTAAATGAACATATTGGCATTGTAAGTCCAGTGGGAGGTAATGGCTAGTATATTGTAGCAGCCTTGGCTTCCAGCCCTTGTTTGTATTCAGGGCTTCTGGTGGGCTTCTGTGACACCAGAGATGGCAGAGAAGATTTTATGCTTTCCAGAATGACGGTTCCTTTGGACTTTCTTTCTTTCTTTCTTTCTTTCTGGTCTGGACTCATCTTCTTCTTGTCATGTTCATCATCATGACATTCTATCTGATTTATAAAACACAGGTCACTTGTGCACATTTGTCAGCCACTTCCCATGTAAGGTAAGCACAGAAAACCCAAACCCAACCCATGAGAATTTCCCCATTTTCTTCTCCATTGGAGAAATGCTCAGCAGAACACTAGTCTAAACTCCTTCCTCCATGTAGTGGCCCTGATCTAGATCAGCGACCAGCACACTTACTTTCAAGTTTAAGGAAGAAGAAAACACAACAGGGTCAATTGCACACGATGTAATTAACACGCTGTGTATTTTGACCCCAAGGGCTGCAAATAATCGAGGAATGGCCACCATCAGTCCACATTCCTTATGTTATGCAGACCTCTCCTCGATTATATATATTTATCGCAATGTATATCCCATCCTTCTATTTGCCCTCGGACCACTCAGAGTGGCTCCCAACAGTTTAAAACCACAATATAATATAAAACGATACATTCAATAAACTACTATAAAAATTAAAAGGGAATAAAAATGCAGAGGCAGAGACTGTAGATAAAAACAACCTTTAAACAAAAGAAACACTTAGCAGGCAAAATCCTGCCAAATAGAAATTCCTTAATCAAGCCTCCTCAACTGCACTGTAAGAAACACACCTCTCCTCATTTTGCCGCCTGCAAGTATGATGGTGAATAAGGTCTGTCCATTCTTAACATGAAATCAGTGATATGAGCATGCATGTGTGAGTCAGACTAGCTGCCTTGGGTGCCAGTTTTCTTGGTAGAAAGGCAGACTACAAATGAATGAATGAATGAATGAATGAATGAATGAATCAAATAAATAAAGACATTCTTGGTGGCTACTCCTCACTATTCAACTCTTACAAGACTCTTATGTGATATCTGAACTTCTTGCAGGGTGACCATATGTCAGGAAAAAACAGGACATGTCAGGATTTCTGGTAACAAATCCGGGAAGGGGGGAAAATATGGAATTTGAAGAAAAATCCCAATTTTTCCCATCCTCCCACCACCCAAAGGGCAGCTCTACTTTATAGTCAATTAACAAAATGCTTACAGCTCTGTCATGTTTAAAGATAAAGAGATTGATTTTTAGGATTTTTTTTAAAAAATTGAGGTTTTAAAATTATTTATTTATTTAAAAAACTAATTTTTAAAGATAAAGAGATGAAACTTGGCACTTTGATAGCTCCTATGTAGGGCTTTAGCCATGTCAAGTTTGAAGTAGGTCCGTTCATCCATTGATTTTTAGGATTTTTTTAAAAAACGTGAGGTTTTAATATTTCTTTTTAGAAAACATTTTTAAAGATAAAGAGATGACACTTGGCATCATGATGGATCTTAAGTAGGGCTTTAGCCATGCCAAGTTCAAGCAGATCTGTTCAACTGTTGATTTTTAGCAAGTTTCAAAACAAAATTGAACTTCAAAAATAAAAAATAAACAAAAAGCCAGCCAGACATTGGATGTCTCACTTGTTATTTCAGTCATTTTAACATTAAGATGTTATGTAGAACAGATTTGTCTGAATTGTGTGCTGTAAAATCAGACATGCGACCAAGACTATGTTCAGGTGGGCACACCCCCTTGGTCCTGGAGACGCCCCCTGGAGGCGGACATGTTGGTGGGGACACCCCTTTGGGGGCCAACCATGTTGTCCTTCTTTTTGGTTTCCAAAATATGGCCACCCTAGTTTTACGTACCTTGAAAAGTATTCCTAACTGTGCTTAGTTTTGATAACAGAGGCCAAACTTTAATCAAAGTTTAGCATATGTTGTTTATTTAGCCTGGCATTTTTGGGTCTCTGATTTGTGTTTTCTCCCAAAATATTTTAACTTAACCTGAAACTCAGGGATGGAAGATGTAGAAGTTCAACAAACAATGAAATAATTGCTTCATTCCCTTACACAATGCTGGGTCAAATAGTCAAATTTTCAGATTAAGGGGCATCTGTTAACATCTCTCACTTGGGAATAATGGATGGGGCTTTACAAGAAATAAAAAGGCATCTGGCAACCCTGAACTTGACTGATGAGCAAACAGCAACAGATTGTTAAGGCTTAGGGCATTTGTTCTACAATTCACATGAGACGAGCAGATTGCCCAGAACTGTCACAATGGGATGTGGATTAAGAAGTGACTAAAGGCAAAAAGCATGAGATTGAGCGAATGGCTCCTAGTGTCATGATCTTGATAAGAGCATAAATTGGAAGATTCCTATTATTATTATTATTATATTATATTATTTTGCCTGATACTTAAGCCATTATCTGTACCCACTGCACAGCTTCTTCTTTGCTTCAAAAGAATGCTCCTGAACAGTGACAGAAATCCATCTTAGAAAACATTGTGTTTCATTGGCGATGAGGCACTTTAGATCACAAGAAAGCCTCCATTCCTTTCACCCCTAAAGTTGCCAGGGCATTATTGAAACCCAAGCTATGATTTCATGCAATTTTAGGCCATTGAGAACTGTGTGGAACATGTTTGAGTATTTCATTGTTCTCAGCTTTTTTATTACATTTTCTCTTATGTGGACTTTCTAGTTTCACTTTGCTCCTATTATGAGTAACTACAAAATATTATTTTTTAAATAAATGCTTCATCAGTGCCAAATGATCACGCTTCCATTTTCATGTATCAGATTTCTCTCTCTCTCTCTGTGCCAGTGGTTGTTCCCTTTCTGGAGACATGATGCTCCTGGAATTTGAAAATATGTGCATTGTTAGAACTTGAAAGATAAAAAGAATCTAGCTATCTCAGGTCAAATCAGAGAAGGGCTAACAGCTCAGTGTCTGGTTTTGGATTCCATTCAGACAGAATACTTGAATCCAAGGCCCACCTTTAATTTAAGTCACTCTGCCTCTTCTCCCTACTGATTATGTTTACTGGCTGGAAATTCTATCAAAACCACACTGTTTTGTCACTGTCAAGAGCCGGTGTCTCAGTTAATAGAGCATGACAGAAACAGAGGTTGTAATCCTCTCCTTAGTCTTTGTGTATTTGAGAGTGAAAGTGGTACTACATGATGCCACCCTACATTACTCTGATATTCAGTGACGAAAGACCAGTTCAAGAAATGCCAGAGCTTTTGAGGAGGGCAGATCTAGGCACTGGGTTGTGAGTCATCCTCCCCTTCTCTAGGCAGCTCAGACAGTGCTACTGAAGAAGACTTTTGAAACCCCATCATAATTCTAGGACAATTTACACCATTAACCCGTGCAGCCTCATATTATCCTAGGAGTAGACAAACTTTTTTTTTTTTTATGAGGGTTGCATTCCTTCATGGATAATCTGTTGGGGCTGCATGTCTGTGGTAGGTGCAGCGACAGCCAAACGTGGGTGGGTCATCCATTTTGTCTTTCATTTTCAGCCTTCCCAGTTTTTTTCCCCTTTTACTGTCACCCCCTTTTCTCTCTCTGTCTTTTCCTTCCCATCCAGTGGGCTGCCAGGAAGGAGCAGATCACACTTGCTAGGGGTCTGAACTGTTTGTAGGTAGAAGGCTTTTGTAATTGGGCTGAGGCCCACAGCTGACCCTAGAGCAGAAGGTAGCCCACCTGCATGTTAGCTACATAAAAGCAGCTCCAAAGTCTTCTTTCTGGTGATTAAGTAGTTACGCCCAGAACATTCAACATGAGGACAGTGTGTGACCAATGACGCATCATGGGAGATGTTCCATAACCCTTCTTGGAGCTCGTTTGTCCTTATTCTATGCATGTTTACTTAGAAGAAACTCTCATTTTATCCAATAGGACTTACTTAAAGAGGCATAGGAATTTTTTTAAAAAATGTTCATAAAATAAATATGTTTATTATACTTATATCCTTTCCTTATTTATATAGGACTGCCAGTGATCTCCTGCCCAAGAAATGGACAAACTTAGCTTTAGCAATGTTGGAAGATCAGTGTTCCCTTTTCTCTCTCTTCCCTGGGCTGTCAACTTGCTGCTTATTTCCTGATCACCTGGGTTGTGTGAGTAGAGTTTCCCTGAGTGAGAGCAGGGATCTCTGGGGAATAGTTACACGTACAATTTGTTGCTTACCCACCTTGAGTAGGAGATACAAGTTGGGGGCTTCCCGTATTAAAGCTGCTTCATTTGCCCAGGGTGAGAGACTGTGGTAGTTGAAGTAAGGGTTTCCCCTGGGTGAGAGCCAGGGAGAGAAGTGTGGCCACACTCCAGGTGGATAGCACAATGAGCAGGTACTGACGGAAGGAGATTGAATGGAAATAAGCACTTTATTGCTTAGTTGGTAGTAAGCCTGATGTCCATTTGTGACCAGTGACTGGTTACCACAAGTGAGAACTATGATTGTGTTGTTTCTGTTAAGGGTGATTGTTGGATGAGTGGGGTGTATGGTTGAGAGTGGGTTTGAATGCTGAGTGAGGCTGTGAGTGTGTTGATGGTGTAGGTAAGGATGTTCTTGGGAAACCCTGGTGCAGGGACACATGGAGGGGGTGCCACTCTTCCAGTGATTTGGGGCAGAAAATATATGGCAGGAGGAGGGGGTTGGGACAGCAACGTAGAATGGGTTACAGGTGTCTATACACTGTTCTCCTTCTGATCCCCTCCTCTAGCTCTCATGTACCTGGTAGCTCATCCACTGTTGCGGGAATATTTCAGGTGTGATCATACCAATAGCTTGTGATAAAAACATTTAAATAACGGAGAAACTAATATTGATTCCATTCTTCTAATAAGTACATGTATCTGTTCTCCTGTAAGATAGAACCAGCAATGTAATAGCTAGATGTGTTAAGCCCTCACCATAATGAACTTTGGTCCACTAGCAACTATATGCATTCTGTATTGTTTTAGTTTATCTTGATTCCATCATTCTTATGTGGCGCCTTTCTTTATTTTGACTTAGAGACAAGTTACATCATTCCTATGTGCTACCCTGTATTATTGTAAACTTTCCCTTGGTACAAAAGTGATTCTGTACAAAGAGCTAAATATGCTAATTCTGATGTTTCCAGTTTCCTATATAAGAGTGATACCCTATATACTTAATTCAGTCAGAGGTCTATCTCTGACTCCATCAGCTGATGTCTTCTCAATAAATCTGCTTCTGAGAACTAAGCTTGTGTAAGTATCTTTGGTCTCCACTGCGAAACTGAGTCTAGTTGCTTGCATGAATATAACTCCTTTGAGTTATTGGGTGGGAAGTCACTAATCTATGGGAGATCCCTTCTCCTCTTAGAGTTATTCATCCCTAGTCTACATTTAGGCCAATTACTGTATCAACGCATTATAAAGAATTAGAGTAAAGATCTTTCTCATAAAGGATCTGTGACAATAAATGACCCCTTTCTCATAAGAGGGAGTCATAGGCCTCCTTGGGGGACTCAAATTCCTGCGACACACACATTACTGAGACTTGGGTAGGTGAGCTGGGTGGGGTTGATCTGACCCAGCTCTGCCCATCTGGGTACTCAGCGCAGCACCAACATAGATTGGAGGGCCGGGGGGGAGTCACTGTGATATGTAGATCTTCCATCTCTATCACCAGGAAACCACTCCAGCTTGGAGCAGGCCTTGAGGTGTTGGGCAATAGAGACAGATTGGGGATGCTGCTCCGCCCACCCTGCTGCCCAGCATCCTCCCTGACCGAGCTGGTGGAGGTGGTCTTGAGTGTGGTGTTGAAGGAACCCAGGATGATGTTTCTGGGTGATGTCAATTTCCATACTGAGGCCATCTCTGGAGCTCCACCTCGAGACTTCATGGCTTCCATGACAACCATGGGGCTGTCTCAGTTTGTCACACACAAAGCAGGGCATACTCTTGTTTGGTTTTTGCTCCAAGCTGTGAGATGGGTAGTTTGATGATTGGGGTGGGGGCAAGTAACCCCATTGTTATGGTTGGACCATTTCCTGGTGAGATTTGAACTCACAGTGTTACTCCGCTCATGCAAGGGTTGGGGACCCATTCGGATGGTCCGCCCCAGGAGACTGATGGAATCCAATGGATTCCTGAATGCTCTTGGGGATTTTCTAGCGGAGAGAGCTAGTGATCTAGCCGAGGCTCTAGCCTCACTGTGGAACAGTGAAATGCAGAGGGCCATTGACTTGATTGCACTTGAGTGCTCTCTCCAGCCCTGCAGAGCCTTCCCCCCCCTCCACACATTCCAAGGAAAATTGCTATGGAAGCAGTCAGTACAGGAAATGAGAGGTGGAAGAGAAAGCAGATTATAAGAATAGGGGAAGAGAAGGGCTACAAGGAGCCAGGAGGGGTGTTTGTAATTGCGGTCAAACCAGGTCTCCAGTAATTAATAAGCATTTACTTGCAAAAATGAAGCCAGACAAGCTGCAGGCTTCCTTTATCTCCTCAGAGAGGAATTCCGCATGGCAATGACAGCAAACTTTGCCATTTTACATCCCTCGACTGGCCTGCTCCCATGTGGCCTACAGGCATCTGTTCCTTTGCCATTTAGACAATTTCTTACTGATAAATTAAAAACTAGTCTAATTAAACACTATAATGGAACTATCAATCTGTGTTAGTGAGCTGGAACTGGGATGTAATTAGTTATTGATACAAAAAGATTTGTTTTGACGAGAGTTTCAGTGCTGTCAGTGGTAAAAGCTGTACTCAACCTTAATGTGCTTGCAAAAAAGGCATAACCCTTTTGTAGTCCTGCCTGTACAAGAATGATGGATTCAGAAGAACACCTTCTCTATCTATGTATCTATAGCGTTGTTAAAACACTAGTGTCTGAAGACCCTGTTTTCCTATTCAGAGCAGTTGTCTCTCAGTTTCCCTTTCCAGTTATTTAACTGGACCGAGAGGAAACCTACTGAGAAGGCCCTCTCTCTCATGGATACCCTCTGAACTTCAGATTGAGTGAGCATTTGGAGGGAGGCCTCCATAGAGACCACAAGGAATGGGTAGGTGCATATACAAGGTGTTCCATCAGGCACTATGGTACCACACAGTATAGAACTTTATGGGTCAAAGCCAGCACTTTGAATTGGGCCCAGAGCTAGTGGAGGTGAGAAAAGGTCAGTGTGAAATGTAATGCCTGGTCCCAGTCTTTTTGCCATCTCCTCCTCCTCCTCCTCCTCCTCCTCTCAGAATCTAGTCAAGTGATCAATTGGATGTCATATAATGCCCTTTCTACACCAGAGGGGTGTAGAGGGCTGGAGGGCCAGCAAACCTGGAACTGCCAACTTCTGGGTTCGTTGCCCTAATACACACATCATTGTGCGATGGTCCAGGTTCCTCCCAGGTCGTCACACTTTGTGGCCGGCATTTTTTATTGATCCGTGGAGAGCGCACGAGCGCTCCTCTGGAAAAGGTAGGGGTTTTTTTTTTTATGTGTGCGGGCCCCCTCCCTGCCCTCTTTGGGGTGGCAAAACTGGTGCCAACCCCTCCCCTGCGTGGCTCCACCTGGGACGGGCAGGCACATCTTCTGCAGTCTGAGGAAGTTCCCAGGACCGCGGAAGAATTGGGATTTTTCTGGTTTCAGTTTTCCTGGAAAAATCCTATGCCCGCCCCTCCCACCTCTGGGAGTCCCTGTGCATCATTTGGACTCACAGGGACCAGCTGGAGGCCAATCCAGGCCACAAGCCTGGTGTGGAAAGGGCCTGAGTCTACTAATTCGAATGACTCAGTTATGATTTCATCTGGAAAGGTTGCTTGCAGGGCCAACCCTCTCATTAGACAGAGTGAAATACTCACCTCAGGCAGCAGATACTGATGGAATGGGAATGGCAGAGCTGAGTATGTTACTCAGCTTGCCCTGTGTCCCCTAAGCTAGCTTGTTGCCCTCAGGTGTGCTGAAGGATGCTGTTCTATTGCCAGGGTAGAAGTAAGATTCAACTTCCAGTCTAGTGCAGTTGGCTTCTGCATGTGGAATCTTGTCCTTCACCTCAGGCAGCGAAATATCTTAGGCCAGCCCTGGTTGCTTGTTGAACAGAATGCTCATTTCAAAATGGTGGTCCTCACAGGACAAAGAAGCAAGAAGCTATATGAGTTCCAACAAATTCTGCTGTCCACTTCCATCATTGGTACAGAGGGTATTTTTCTGTTGTGTCATTTCAATGTGATGTACTGCAAACTTCAAACTGGAGGTGTGGGTGAGATTTTATGTTGTTTTTGTTTTTAGCTTGAGCCCTGATAATCCTTTCTGTATTGATTATAAAATGAGGAATGTAAGGTTGAAGTTATTTTTAGAAACTATTTATCTGCCTTTGCTTATGCCTGAGAGATAGTAAATCCACTAAGCTTTTTTTCAGTGGGGGCAGGTGATGGGGTGGCCTCTGCATTCAAAAGGCGTAACATTACAAGCCCCCTCCATCAACAAGTCCTGACTTCTGTAACACCTACTAGTAGAAACAACAATGCCATTCATAAATGTCTCCTAATAACCAAGATTTAAACTATTACACTGTCTTCTTTACTCTTCTCTTGCAACTCAGTGCTCTGCAAATAATAATAATAATAATAATAATAATTTATTTATTTATTACCCGCCTCTCCCTCTGGATGGAGGCGGGGAACAACAATAAATATAAATACAAAGACCATAAAATAGATAAAACATTAAAACAAATAAAACTACTACATTATTAAAAACATCTTAAAATTCAACTAGATAGGTCTGCCAGAAGAGATCAGTCTTCAAGGCTCTCTTAAATTCAAGAAGACTGCTAAGTTGTTGAATCTCTCCCGGCAGGCCATTCCACAGTCTGGGAGCGGTAGACGAGAAGGTCCTCTGGGTAACACTCATCAGCCTAGTTTTGGCTGACTGTAGTAAATTCATCCCAGAGGACCTGAGTGTTTGGGGCGGATTATATGGGAGAAGACGATCCTGCAGGTAACCTGGATCCAAACCATGTAGGGCTTCAAAGGTAATAATCAACACTTTATACTTTGCTAGGGTAACCAGATTTTGGAAACCAAAATCCAGGTCCAAAATGGCTGCCCAAAGGGGGGATGTGGTGCCCACGAGATTGTGTTGGGACTTCAAGTCCCATCATCCCCAGCAACATGCCCAAATTGCCCCAGTTGGTGTTGGACTACAACCCCCATCATCCTTGGGGATGATGGTATCTGGAGCCCTACACCATCTTTTAGAGCAGGGCATCAGGCTGCCCAAGAGGCAAAAAGCTTCCACCATAGCACTAGCTCGCTCGCTCGCTTGCTCGCTCGCTCGCTCGCTTGCTCGCTCCCCCTCCTCCTTGTTCAAAGCACACACACACAAAGTGGCCGCTTTTACTTGTGGAGTTGAGTGGCAGCTCTGAGCCGGAGTGAGAGTCCCCTGCGCTAATTTCGACCAGGCTGCTTTTGCAGTTAAATCCAGGAGTGTCGTGGTGCAGGCCGATCCGGGCAGCTTCTAGGCCTGCGCAAGTCCTTCGCGGGTGACACCCACCTGAGCACATGTCGCTCACTTGGGCGCTGCTGCTGCTGCTGCTGCCGCTGCTGCTCTGCATCGCCTCGCAGGAGGAAGTGAGGGCGCCCAGCTCAGGTATCCCGTCCTCCCCCCCAAACCAGCCGTGGAGCCTGCGCACTTGGGGCACCGCCAAGGAAACTTCCCCCTGGGCGGGCCAGGCAGGCAGGCAGGTGCTTCTCCTTGGCGCCCCTCCTCCAGCCCCTCCCCCGGGCGATCTGGGGCTTCTTCTAGGCCAGTGTCACCATGCAGGCCTAGAAACTGCTCAGCTAAGCCTGGAGGAAGGGCTGGAAGTTGCAGCCTGCGTGGTTGCGCTGGCCTAGAAGAAGCCCCAGATAGCCCGGAGGAGGGCTGGAGGAAGTGTGCCGAGGAGGGGTGCCTGCCTGCCTGCCTGGCCCTCCCAGGGGGAAGTTTTCTCAGCGCCGCCCCAAGCGCGCCGGCCCCAGGGCTGGTTTGGGGGGGACTGAGCCGACCATTTCCCCAGAAGTTTGCCCCCGGGGCCCAGTCAGCCCTGATTGCCCCAGTTTTACTGGTTAGGACTGGGAAACCCCAGGTGATCTGGTTACCCTATACTTTGCCCAGAAACTAATTGGCAGCCAGTGGAGTGATTTTAAGATTGGTGTAATGTGATCACCCCTAGCTGTACCAACCTGGCTACCATATTTTGAACTAGCTGAAGTTTCCGGACTAGGCACAAAGGTAGCCCCATGTACAGTGCATTACAGAAGTCAAGATTCGAAGTTACCAGCACGTGCACTACTGTCTTTAGGTCTTCCAATTCTATGAAGGGGTGCAGCTGGCGTATCAGCTGAAGCTGATAGTAGGCACTCCTGGCCGTCGCATCTATCTGAGCTGTCATTTGGAGTGATGGATCCAGGCATACCCCCAAGCTGCAAACACAGCCTTTCAGGGGAAGTGTAACCCCACGCAGAACTGGTTGACACACCTCCAAATCCAGGTTGTGGCCTTTGACAGTAAGCATCTCTGTCTTGTCTGGATACAGCTTCAGTTTGTTTTTCCTCATCCAGCCCATTACCGCCTCCCAGCATTCATTCAGAGTTATCCTTAGCTGACGCTGTTGTCGAAGGCATAGAGAAATATATTTGGGTGTCATCAGCATACTGATAACACCCCGCCCCATGCCTCTGGATGATCTCTCCCAACAGTTTCATGTAAATGTTAAACAGCATTGGGGAAAGGATGGCACCCTGTGGAACGCCACATAGCAGCTCCTTTTTTGAAGAGCAGCTATCCCCAAGCATCACCATCTGGAACCTGCCCGAGAGATAGGATCGGAACCATTGAAGCACAGTGACCCTGATTCCCAATCCCCTCAGGCACTCCAGAAGGGTACCATGGTCAATGGTATCAAAAGCTGCTGAGAGGTCCAGAAGCACCAACAGGGACACACTCCCCCTGTCAATACTCAGGCATGAATTGCATAGCTCTTTGTGTTCAAGCAGAAAGGGGGCATTTAAAAGCCTCCTCCTCCTCCTCCTCCTCCTCCTCCTCTTCCTCTTCCTCCTCCTCCTCCTCCTCCTCCTCTTCCTCCTCCTCCTCCTCCTCCTCTTCTTCTTCTTCTTCTTCTTCTTCTTCTTCTTCTTCTTCTTCTTCTTGAATTTACTGTGCTATAAACTCAATGTGGATAAAAGAAAATCAGCACTCGTCTCAAAATGACCTTGCCTTATTTCATTTGGTGTATGGACATGAAAGGAGACTGCAGCCAACACTCCAGAGGACTCAGGTAACCTGGGGATCCAATAGGAGCTCTGCTGGCCTTCTACCATTCAGGAACTTGTATTGTCATCGGTGTGCTAGTGACACACAGCTCCTCTCTCATTTTAATCTAATACTAAGAAAGGTGTTGGTACCTTAAATCACTGCCTGGAGACATCAATAGTTGGATGAGGGCTAATAAACTAAAGGTTAATCCAGACAAAACCAAGGTTCACCTGACTGTAGGGTGACCAGATAAAATCCAGGTCAGGGCTCATGTAACTTTAACAGTTGCAGAGAAAAGGGAATTTCAGCCAGTGTCATTTGTATGCAATTAGTTCCTGGTGAAATTCCCTCTTCATCACAACAGTTAAAGGTGCAGGGAGGGGGCCTGCCTTCTTTTGTATCTGGTCACTCTAGTATAGTGCCTGCACCTTTAACTGTTGTGATGAAGAGGGAATTTCACCAGGAACTAATTGCATACAAATGACACCGGCTGAAATTCCCTTTTCTCTACAACTGTTAAAGTTACATGAGCCCTGACCTGGATTTTATCTGGTCACCCTACCTGACTGGGAAATAGTGATTGAACCTGATTGTGATATGGGAGTACCCTTCCTGAGGAATCATGGAAGAAAATGTTTGAAGCCTCAATGTGAGTAGGGATGGATGGACTTACCTCTGTTTAGTCCCTCTGGGTGCTTGCTGAGTCACCACAACATCTCACCCCCCTCCCAACTTGCTTGACAAGCCTCCACATGTACCTGGACCCACTCATCGAGTGGCCATGTGCCCAGTGAGCAGGTCCAGCAGCCACCAGTTCCCATAGCGAGCCACCATTTTGGTGTCTTGAGAATTTCTATAAATGTAATGTTGCGCAAATGGCAGCCATAAAAGCCTATTTATGTAACATTACAGGCATGAATGGAGCATTCAAGCTCGTAATATTACAAAAATATCTCCTTTACAGCTGTTATTTGCGCAACATTACTTTTATGGAAATTCCCGAGCTGTCATTTCTACACAAATGGTGGCTTGCTATGGGAATGGGCAGCTGCTGTACCCACTCATTGGGTGCACAGCTGCTTGGTGAGCAGGTCTGTGAGTGCCCCACGGCTCAGTGAGCAAGGTCCGGGAGGGTGCGCAGGGAGGGGGGAGTCCATTGGATTTCACTAAAGCATTGAGATGTGGACACAGGTAAAAGGAGGGGGGAGAAAATTGTAAAGACAGACAGAAAATACATGGGAAGGGCTTTGAACCACACACACATGGACTAAATCATGCTGTGCAGATGCATCTAGTTAAATTCATTTTTTGCTAGTAAAAATGAACGAACAACACCCATTTAATAAAACTTTTTTATATCCTTCCATTACTGTCAGAAGAGCCTAAGAAAAGTCGGATCAGACCAAAGGCCTTTATAGTCCAGCATTCTGTTCCCACAGTGGCCAATCAAATGCCCCAGTGGGAAGCTGGACATGAATGCAATAGCAACCTCTTCCTGGATGAAACCCAGTTCCCAAGACACTGGTGACATCGGGAGAAAAGTTGAAGAGTAATGAAACCTCTGCACTACAATTCAGTCTGCACAGATGCCAACCCAGGTGCAAGGATTTATAGGCATAAAATTGCAAGAGACTCCACAAAATAAAAGCAATAAAAAGCAGGTCTTAAAGGGCTTGGTGGGGAAGAAGTGCAGATGTCTCAGTTCTGTCTGACATGGTAATAACCATATCCTTTTTATTCGGCTGTGTTATCTAATCAGGGTGGTTGCTACGTATATAACATAACTGTAACTAAGCAGTAGTTATAACTAATAAAAACCCTATTTAAGACATGCATGTTGTTTTCGTGTGTGTGTGTGTGTGTGTGTGTGTGTGTGCGTGTTGCATACTAAGTTAGCAGGTACATAATAAATAGGACAGACATTTGGTGATTTTATGAAGAGATACCATTTTTGCAATACGAGGTCCGGAGGATTAAACTGTAATCCCCCTAGGTACTTTACATTTATTGTGAACAGCATCTGTTGATATAAAAAGCAATATGTCCTCAGAAGTATGTCAGTACTTTGCTGGCCAATTACTGGGCAGGAGAATTTTCATAATAAGAAACACCCATCGTGCTGTGGGGCTCTGAAGAAAATTCTCTGCCCAGTATCATTCATTCATTTATTCCAAGCAGGGGTGGGAGACTTGTTTATTTATTTATTTATTTACAATATTTATATGCCACTCAATTATCTAAAACAGATTCCAGAGCAGTGAACATAGGTATAAACAGTAAAAGAAAGAAGATTTAAAAAGCAAATTAAATTTGTTGAATTCGAAACAAAGGAACCAGAAAAACAGTGGTTAGTTATTGAGGAAGTTGTTTTCAGGAGGCGCTGGAAGGCAGCCAGGCAAGCAGTGATTGGCTACTGAGTGCCAATCAGTCAACATTTCTACTCAGTCCTGATGGGGGCAGAGGGGGGGGGGAGATGAAATCTTTCTGTACGTGACAGTGAGGCAGAGTGTTTCTTTCCCATGCCCTGCTTCACTGCCTCCTCCCTCCGAGCATCTTAAGGCAGTAGTTGGAATGTTCTGCACATGCATGCCCATTGTGCTGAGACTAGACTTCAGGGAAGCAAGCATGGCACTGCACACCTTGTTCTGTTCTTTCATTGCTACTGGGTGAGTGGGGTGGGGGGATTGGGTGGAGGTTTGTGCCCTAACATTTGGACCAACTCTGATACCACCAGTATCAGAGGCAGTATGAATCTCAATACCAGTTGCTGAGGAACGTGAACAAGAGGGTACAATTTCACTAATGTCCTGCTTGTAGGCTTCCCATGAGCATCTGACCAGCCACTGTGTGAACATAATACTGAACTAGATAGGCACTTGATCCGGTCCAGCACAGCTGTTCTTATGATGTGATGAGGTCACCCTGGGAAAGTGAGTAGAGAAAGAATAGCAAAGGGCCAAGAAGAGATTTCTGAGAGAGCCCAATAGAAACAGGAAAAGCATATGGAAATGTAGGAATGTGAGAACTAGAGATGCTTGAGCTCAGTGAAATTCTCTGAACTTTATTTCAAAGCTCGGTTTGACTCTCTCTCTCTCTCTCTCTCTCTCTCACTCTCATTTGCAATCTGTTTTTTTAGTTTGTTCAGAAGGGGAAGTTCACATTTTTCAAAAGTGTGCACTTCCCCTTTACTAAAGCATGAAAAAGTGATTTTTTTTTAAATTTAAAGTATTCATTTTTAAAAGTGTACACTTTCCCCCATTAAAGCATGAAAATGTGAATATTTAAATATGTTTAAAAATGATTACTTTTTAAAATGCACTTTGAATTGTGCATTTTTAAGTTGAGCATTTTAATGTTGTGCTTTTTAAAATTTGTGTCTTTTTTAGTATGCACATTTAGTAAATGTGAATGCAAGATTGGGCATTTGCAAACATTTTCAGAAAACCTGCACCTCCATTCATGTTTGGGGTTGCAGATGGGGCAGTTTTGAGTGATTTATGAAGTGAAATGAAATTCTCGTACATTCATATGGAAATGTTGAATGACTGATAAGACAGGGGAACAGAGAACCAACTGTGAACAGAATCACAGAAACCTGGGTTGTTGCATACCGGGGGTTGGTACCGTAAGCCCCCTACAGCTGTTCTTTTAAATCACCATAGTAATGGCATGCTCAGAGACCATAGGTTAACTTATAAGGAGATTTATTGAGTAAATATCAGCACACAGGCATTACCCAATAGTGTTGGAGCCAGAACCGCGAGAGTTTCTGCACAAAACCGATCAACCAGCCTGGGAACCCCTCCCCCCCGGGGTACAGAGCAATAGTTATAGTGCTCTGAACTTGGCAGAGGTGCGAGTAATACAATAACAAAGTGCATGTTCTCACCATAGAATACTATGGTGAATCAGATACGTTACTGACATAAGCAAGCGTATCTTCTTGGGAACTAACTGATTGATGGGGAAACTTTGACCCTGCTTCTTGACACAACAGCCTTGGAATGTAAGCTCATTATACTTTATCCGGCTTGTTAGGCCGGACAGATAAAATCCAGGTGTCTCTTGCATGAGACGTCCTTGGATCCATCATTTCCAGCTATTAGGCAAATGCTTACACAGCAAATAAAGCAAAACTAGCAGGCTGTACTGTTAGAAACAGAGACAAAGCTACTACCCATAAGCCTTTGAGAGCCACCATGGCTCACAGACTTTCAGGGCAATACATGGAGCATGAAGGAAGTCCATCAGGAAAGAGTGAGCAATTATATCAAGGGATGAGAGTATTTTCCCTATTCCATTTCTCCCCACTTTTTCCTCCTTATGTATGATAAGAAACCCCACAAAAAATAAACTACAACAAGCCACCTCAAACTCCCTGCTTTTGCACTAATAATAATTAACATTGTGTTAGAGGATCATGAAGAAAGGAAGATTAAAAACCCTTGATCCATTGTTTTTATCAGCTTTGAAGAACATCTTTCTTGATATGGAATCAACCCCACACATCCCCCACACATGAGATCAAGGGGAAAGCTTTCATATCAATAAGGGTGATTGAACTTTAGGTACCTTTGAGCCCAGCTGCTTTCATTTTATAAAATTAATTATGAGATGACCAGCATTGCAATCCAGCCCTGTGATCCTTATGATCCAACTTTGTGATCTAGCCTTGAAATTCTGTAATGCCCTAATTCCATGTCTGAAACAAAACAAGGCACTGTGGTCGAACTTTTCATTCGTCTAATGTTTATTCATTCCTTGAGGATGTAAGCCTATGGACCTTGGAACAGGGCTGTGCAAACCTCGACCTCGGATTCAGAAATCCACGGCCTCGGCAGCCATTTTATGATGGAACTGCCATTTATGATGGAACCACTGTTTTAAAGCACAGGCCTGGGACTCCGTAATGGAAGAACAGTCTGCATTTCCCAGCATGCACTGTCTGGGAAAGCTGCACTTACTGGGGCCCAGGAATGTCAGGCACTCATGGCATCGCCACTGCCCCCAGCACAATTGCCCACTGGCATGATTGCCCACCCGCCAGCATGATCACCCACCAGCATGATCCAGGATGTGCCAGTCCCTGGAGGGGTCACCACACATTCTGTGAGTGCCCCACAGCTGCATACTTTCCCTGAGAGCCCTCGAGTGGCCCCAGTAAGGGCAGCCCTCACAGGCTTCGTAGGGTGACCATATGTAGGCTGACCATATGAAAAGGAGGACAGGGCTCCTGTAACTTTAACAGTTGTAGAGAAAAGGGAATTTCAGCCAGTGTCATTTGTATTCAATTAGTTCCTGATGAAATTCCCTCTACATCACAACAGTTAAAGTTGCAGGCAATGTACTAGAGTGACCATATACAAAAGAAGGCAGGGCCCCTGCAACTTTAACTGTGGTGATGAAGAGGGAATTTCACCAGGAACTAATTGCATACAAATGACACTGGCAGAAATTCCCTTTTCTCTACAATTGTTAAAGTTACAGGAGCCCTGTCCTCCTTTTCATATGGTCAGCCTACCATATGACAGGAAAAACCTGGATTTGTCAGGATCTTTGGTAACAAATCCGGGAAGGAGGGGAAATTATGACATTTGATGAAAAATCTGGATTTTTCCCATCCTCCTCAGCCCAAGGGCAGCTCTACTTTAATGAGAATTAACAAAAACGCTTACAGCTCTGCCATTTTTAAAGATAAAGTGATGAAACTTGGCACCATGATAGATTAAAGGAAGGGATTTTGGAATGCCAAATTTGAAGCAGTTCTGTTCATCCATTGAGTTTTAGGAATTTTAAAAAAATGTTTGAGGTATATATATATATATATATATATATATATATATATATTTAAATAGTCATTTTTTAAGATAAAGAGATGAAATTTGGCACCATGATAGTTTTTGGGTAGAGCTTTAGCCTTGCCAAATTTGAAGCAAATCTGTTCATCTGCTAAGTTTTAGGAATTTTCTTAAAGTTTGAGGTTTTAAAATAAGTGTTTTTTTTTAAAAAGTTTGAGGGTTTAAAATAATTTTCTTTAAAAAAAGCTGTCATTTTTAAAGATAAAGAAATGCATTCTGGCACCATGATAGATCTCAGGTAGGGGTTTATCATTGCCAAGTTTGAAGCAGATCTGTTCATTCGTTGATTTTTAGGAATTTTGTAAAGTTTGAGTTCATTTTTTTTAAAAAAAACCCGCTGGAGCCATATGCTTCAAACTCAGGTTGTCAAACCTCCTCTTTAGGGTATTGAACCTTGAGATTTTTCAGCCCTTATCATCAAGGGAATCTCAAGTTTTTAGCTAAGAAGTGCTGGGCAAGTAAGGCACCTTTCCTGATGCAGATTTGGTGGGCAGTTGGGCATGGAGCTCAGCAGAGGCGAGTCATCCACAGATTAAAATGTGGGAAAGGAGAGGTCAGTCAAAGCAGCCCACAGGGCAAAACGGAACAGGCCAGAGGCCTTTTTCTCAGAGTTCCACATCATGGGCGATGAAGGATCATCCTTAGAGAAAAACTCTCACGACCAACAGTGAGGTGTCAGCCGAGAAAGAGGCTCTCATCTTTGCGGATGTCCTGTTGATGCAGATGCTGGAACCTGGCATGTCTTTCCTTTGCTTTGCTACCCCTTCCCTTCTATTTCACTTTGTTCACTTGTGAGCTAAGCTCTGTCTGCACTGCTGGCATGCAATGTGAACGTTTGAAGTGTGTGTCGGAGAAAAATATAGATTTTTGGCTTGGGCTGGCAGGCATATCTCTTAGAGACAGAGTTAGACTGAATACACAACTCAGAGATAGCTGTAGCTGAACCCTGAGAGGCTGGCGTGCCACACAGAGCCTTTCAAGAGTGTCTCAGAATCAAGTGTTGGTGCAGGTGTTGGCTGGTTGGAGGCTTTGGCTGGCATCAGTTTCAGACAGAGTTACAAATCAGAGACGGCTGTTAGCTTAGCCCTGAGAGGCTGGCGTACCACCCAGAGTGTTTTAAGACTGCATCAGAGTCCAGCAAGTGTGCAGGAGAAGAGAAGGTGGAGGTGGCTAGCGGCAGAGTTTTTTAAAGTAAGAGTCACCAGACATGACCAAACAATAAGCAATACCCCTGGCCACAAGTGTGCGGCCCGGCTGGAACATCAGGAAACTTTGGCAGAGAGAGAGGGAGATTGTTTGAAGCTGGAGGCTTTGGTTTGGCTGCAATGACTTAGAGAGACAACAGAGGCTGCACAGACAACCCAGAGACACCTGTTGTAACTTAGCCCTATGGCGCTGGCAGGCAACGCAGGGCATTAGAAAGTGGGTCTCAGAGTCACGTGTTTGTGCAGGAAGTAGACAGGAATTTAAAATCTGTATGTGAGAAGTGGTGTCAACGTGCAAGCCTTGAGAAGCTAATGTATATATAAGGGAGAAGTGTGAATGGGCGAAGTAGTGTTTGCCGCCCATAAAACCCACCCTAATGTTAGAGTAGAGAACCTTGTGACAATCATACACAAGGTTAAAAAAAATGAAATTAAAAAACAAAAAGCCAGCCAGCCGGCAGCAAGCCCTGTTAAAAGCAGCAGCAGTTTGCAGAGGAGTGAGGATACAGTCAGAAAAGATATTTGAAGGAAGGGGAGAATGTATCACACAAAGTATAGCAAAGGCTTCAAAGTACAGCAAAAGCTACAAAAGTAGGAGTAAGTGAAGTTAATTTCAGATACGTTGTTCTTTAGTTCAGTGATTTTAACATTAAGATGTTATGTAGAACAGATTTGTCTTAGTTGTGTGCTGTAAAATCAGATATGTGACCAAGGTTATGTTCAGGTGGGCACACCCTCTTGGTGCTGGACACACACCCTGGGGCCGGACACGTTGGTGGGCATGCCCCCTTGGGAGCTGACCATGCTGTCCTCCTTTTTGGTTTCCAAAATATGGTCACCCTATTCCACAGTACTACTTGGGAGGGTGTCCTAGGCCCCAAAGGATACTTCAGCTCTCTCCCTTTATGGGCAGAAATCATGGTGTGCAATGGAGGTCCTCCCTTGGCCAGCAGCAGAAAACTCCACTGCCACGACTGTTCCACCCTCACTGCTTTGGTGGTAAGGATACAAAGGGTCCATTCAGGAAGTGCATCAGGTGTGAACTGAGAGAAACCTTGGATTCTCCAGATCCCTCAGAATCAACAACTTTGTTCTCTGGATACCACCCCCCATGGGGGCAAAACTATGCCAGCTCTGCACCTTACATTGTCATTTTCCCTTCTCTTGGAATCAAGGAGGAATTTAAAAAATACAAACTGGCAGGAAAAAAAGGAGAAAAAGGGGGCGGGAGCTGCTCTAGCTGGTGCAAGCCTGGCAATGCTTAAGAAGTGATGGTTCCTCATCCATGGATCCCCCACTAAGGATGTCAGAGAATTCCTCAATGGATTCAAATGAGTTTGGATTTCTATGACTCCAGCCTGCAAATTCTTCAGCAGACCTGGCTTTTTTCCGAGTCATGAGGATTCCTCGGATTTGCAGACCACTTTTCACTGTGTGTGTGTGTGTGTGGGGGGGGGATCTGTGCAAATTTGCATTAGTGGTAATATTCATTAGTGCCAACTCACATCAACTAATGCACATTATCTCATTCGTGCATTTATGTAGGTGCACAAGTGTGCATTAGTGCTAATGTGAATTAGTGCAGGTAGAATGAAATTCTGTTTTAAAAAATCCGATTCCGTCAATGAGCAGATGATGGAATGAAAGACCTTTGATTATCCATGAGTGACAGATGGGAGGCATTTAACAAAATCTCTACAGCCCTATCACCCCCCCCCCCCCACACACACTGTAAGATTTCTCTATTAATTTTTCTTGCTTTTGCTGGATGTGGCAATATTTTGGGTACCCAAGCCTAGATCTAAAAAATAGATGCTCCTTCATGCAGAAAATACTCTTCATCTACATTCATAGTAAAGATTTTGTATGAGAGGGCAAAAGACTTAAACTTTCATATAGCAGTCTGATCGAAATTGAGCAGTAAATCAAAAGGGAGAGTGAAGAGCTAATGTTTTCTTTCTCAAGAATGAGAGCCAAATCCCATATCTCGATTAATACAATGTGTGCATCGCCACTGTTTCTGCGCACCCTTGTGATGAAGTTCATCCAGGAGGGTCAAGGGCTTGCCAGCTTGCAAAAGTCATGGGAAGCTCTCTTCACCTCAAGGTCAGAATTTGCCTCATCAGGACAAGAGTTTCTTTCTGCTGATGGGTAATGAAGAGTTTGATTCAGATTTCCACTGAACTCAAAACACTGCCTAAGAAGGCAGTTGAGCATTAAAATGGAGTCATGAGTGTTATCTCAAATCAAAGGAACAAGGTCCATAATGTATTATTTAACATATACACCATTAATTCACATAGTTGGTTCTCTACTGGTCTAGCTGTAATGTGCCCTTTCCCTTAGGATACAAAAAAGACAATCTGCATGAAGGAAACCATTGTGAGCAAGACCTATATGTTTACATAGGTGTCAGGATTCAATGGTAAGCTCAATGTAGCATGGTAGATCCATGACCTGGATCTCCCATAATTTCTGCTTTTTCTTCAAAATAGAGTCAAGAGTCAAATTACACATTACGTTACTTGTGGAGTGTGTAGCTAAGGCCTCTCTCTCTCTCTCTCTGTCTCTTTCAACACTCGAGTGACTGTGTGCACCCCAAATTTGCATTGGGACCACCACACACTGGAATGGGATGATTAAACCTTTCTCCCTATTTGCTTCCTGAAATCCTATCTTCCCCTCCATTGACGCCAACAGAAAGTTTTTTTCTTTTTTTTAACACTTACATGTACAAGATGGCTTGGGGGGAGTTTGGGGAAGGGAACAATGGGGGGAAGGTTTAATTCTCCACTCCCAGTTCTTCTCCTAAATCCTATAGAATCAATTACAGGAATGTTGGGAAAGGGGAAATAATATTCAGAGTATAGCAATTAGAATCTTCCATTCAAATTCTCAATGCAGGAAAATGTCCTTGAGAATCCTTGTTCATGCCACGTTTGGTTTGCTTTTCTTAGATCGTCATTAAACTTCTACTTACTAAAAGCTACAGGATGGGAGCTCATGTCACAAGACCGCCATTCATGTAACTTACTTGGCAAAGTGGGAGCTTTCTCATCCTTGTAGTGAATGGATTTCCACTTGTAAGGAATCGCCAGAATAGTGGAAATATACAATTGGATCCTGGACAGCCATCATTTTGCTTGGCCTGGCCTTTTCAACTCTCCATGTGATAGTTGCGGCAGCAGGGATGCTAGTATGCATGGTTGTTGGGTCTCCTCTGTTGCACACAGCTTATTGTCTAGGCTGCTGCCATTGTGATAGGCAAGGAAAAGACAGATCTTTGAAACCTGCTTTGAAACCTGGGCCCATTTCACCTGCTATCAGTATCCTTCCCATTCCTTTTAGTTCTGAAGTTAACTATGTGTTGAAGTAGGCTTTTGCAATAATGCCTACAAATGTCAGCTTCTAAAGGAGTGGTAATGGGGTGTAAATGCTGATACTGATGGTAACTTTTCAGGTCAAATGTCTGACTAAATTTCCACCCATGAAGAAGAAACTGGTTGTGCTACTGCTGCCATTTTGTTCTTGTGACCTCTTGAAGTGAGGTCACCACTTTGGTGTCCTTGTTGCAAAGGAGCAAGCCACCAACATCCTGCCAAGAACACTGCTGTCTATCTGGAGGTTGCTGTGGAATTGTGGTCTATGTGAGTCTTAGCAGCAAGTATACCCACCCCTTGAGAAATGTGAATAGCACTGGAGTCACAGATATTCAGTGGTATGACTAGGATTAAGGCCACTCATGAATAGTCCCTCTACCTGATTTATTTGGATCTTCTGCTCTTCCCCACACTGTGGCTTGCCCCACATTGACACCCTGTGTAGAAGTTTTAGGAGGCTGGAAGGGGTGGGGAAATCCACATCCATCAACATTGTTGGTCGAACATGAAACTGGATTCCTAGACTTTGCAGGGAAAGCTTCCTTGGAATTGTGGAGTACCATTTCGTTTGTTTCCATATCTGTAGCAATCCCTTTCCTATATTAGATGATTTGTGGTCTGTAACAAGGCAACATCATTTCATTTGAAGATGTATGCTAAAAACATGTCCACAGGGATTTTTAGGCAGTGAGGGATACTATACACTGAAACAAGAGGGAAAATCCAATATTCACATCTTTCATGGCACAAGATATTCCTGCCCTGGATGAGGACTTCCATTCAATTATCTATTATTAAAAGTTGTGTTGATCACAGTAAGCATCTGGCACTTGTTGGCATCCAAACATTTCTTTCAGGCTTGGGTTACAAAACTGAATGACATTTCTGTGAATTAAAAAACAGGCAGAGCGGTCCATCAGAATGCACACAGCAGCTCCCAGGACAGAATAACTGTAGTTTTAAAATTTTGTATTGCATTTGATCATGTCATGGTTTATGGTTTTAATTGTTGGGAACCACCCAGAGAGCTTTGGCTATTTGGAGGTAAAGAAATATAATAAATAAATACGTAAAATAATCATCACATCCAAAGCCCTTATAGGCTTATGCCAGCAGGACGGAAGAGATAGAAGAGTGGCATTGAGATTTCTTTCATTTTGCGTTGTGTGTGTGTGTGTGGGGGGGGGGAGAATGGTTTTTGGAACTATTACTTACATCAGCTCCAGTGCTGGCATAAATTTCCTCCATATTGGGAATGGTATGGTGTTTGGGGACTGGGAGGGCTCCACATCCAAAACTCCCCTGATCTGCCCACAGCCAGCCTCTGCCCTCTTTATCTCTCGTGAAATCTCAATTACATACTAATACACGCTGAATAAATGATTAAATTTCAGAATATTTCTTTATTGTGCATTATCAACAGGCAACATGAAAGAGTTGCTCTTAAAAGTGAAGAAATGAGCTCCAGATAGAGAGATCTGTGAGTGTATAACCTGTTGGATCAGATACTGTCTATCCAGACTTCAGTAGTTTCAATTAGATGCACATTTGGATGCATAATCCCTTATATATTCTGGCAAAACAACTAGTCATGTGCAACTCTTCATTTACAGTTTGATTGGGGCCTTATTATTTCATAATCTAGGATGATTGAACCTAACACATTACACAGATAGCTGAAGTCCAGGTCTAATGAAAGAGCTCGAGAAATTATAACATTGTTGTTCCCTTTTTATATTTTAAGGTCACACTCAGAAAAAAAATGCTGGCCAGCAGTCTTATTTTTGTCATGACCTCTACTGAACATCAAGGTATGTCAGGAATTTTGTGTGTGTGTGCTAGAATTGAGGTTTTTGGTGCTGTTTTTCTAAAAAGGACAAGTCACACTGAAGCACATGCCACTTATGTTTAGCAAAGAAAAAATAAATATTTGCATCTTTCAGACTGATCACTTCTGACATCTCTGAAGTAAATATGGATCAGCTCAGCTCATTGTTGGGGACAGGGCACTAAATTCCCCTTAATTCTGACCTTGTAAAGATGGAAAACATATCTGTGGGAAATGGGTTTGCTCTGGAATGAATGGAAGAATAAATGTCTGAGTCTGTAAATGCACCGCAAGTTCCTCCTTTGCAATTATAACTCTGAAATATTAGGTACATCCCTATAGACACCAGCACTAGATAATTGAGAATCGATTCTGGACCAATGCAGCATTGTCCTTGGTTAGTGATAGAAATTATATAAGGAAATTAACAGTGAAACAACTATTATTTCTAACAACGCAGTGGGGAGACGGGACCTAAATATAAAACAGACAAAAATAAAGAGAGGCAATTTGTTCAGTATATTGGGCTCCTGCTGGAAACATAATTAATTATTCTTTTATTTATTTATCCTTATCTTCTCCACAATATCTCATTCAAGGTGGCTGACACAAGTATAACACAGAAAAAAGCCACCATAAAATATTAATGTGTCTATAAACAGACCATTAAAACCACCCCCAAATGCTGCAAAAATAAAAGTTCGACAGAAAGGCCAATTAGAAAAGTGTTACAATGAGGGCCAAACTAGACTGGACACTGGGAGATTTGAAACACAGATGCAGAGGGTTCAGAATCTGGCCACCATATTGAGAGGGTCCCACCCTTAAAGATGGCCTATGAGTAATTTTAGATAGATTAAAGGCATGATTCTATGCATGTTTAGACAGAAAAAAGTCCTTCAACTCCCAGCATTCTGCAGCCAACTGTGTTGGAAACTGGAGGACCTTTTCTGTCTAAACATGCATAGGATTGCATCTTCGAAAAGATAGGTCATACAAGCAGTGGCTGCATGGTTGACATAACCATTCCCCCTTAGGCTGTTATTGCCCCCCTCCCAAAAATGGCTCCATATTTGAGAAAGCAGACTGGGAGGATGAGTTGATTTTGATTAGGAAAACAGCCCAAAGGGAAATAGTTAATCACCATCCCCTGCACCATGGCTGTGATTGGACTTTTCTACTTCAGTTAAAAATGAAAAACATAAAAGATGTCAGATTATATATGTTCCAGCATCTTATCTAATTTAGCCCATTAATGGCTTCCTGATACACGTAAGCCTTACATTCTGGCCTGGTTTGGACATAATGCTGAATCATAATTCAATGTTAGGACAATGAGATAGATAAACCTCAGACCCACACTGATCTCACTCTTCCTCTGGTGTGGCTGTGAGGAGTATAGAAGCATTCACATCCATTTTTGATGAAAAACAACCCAATACACTGTGGCTAATCTTAACTATAGTTAGTGAAAACAAGCCAGCGTCCAACCATGGTTTACAAAGCTGGCTTGTTTCCACTAATCATAATTAAGGATAAACACGGTTTGATTCCAATATATAACCTCTGTCATTAATTAGTGATGGGATAGACATTCATTCGGTTTATATTTTAATGAGGATATACTTAATTTCTCACCTTTGAACCAATGCATGAACCAAAATTCAGTTACCCTTCAGATTTCGCATTTGAATATTACTAATGGATACTAATATTAACATGCTTGGAAAACCACTGTAAGGATTGCTAAGACACATTGTGCCTTAGTTCATGATTGAACCCTCAAAGAAATGAATATTAAAGAAATGTGATGTATGATTAACTAATGTGGCCATGTAGTTTTCCTGTGGAGGCACAGAAGCCATGTATCATTTGTTCTGCTCCTTGTACATTCTGGTGAAGATATTACGTTTGTAGAAATGGCACACTTGGAGCTTTCTTTGGTGCTGATCTAACTGTTTTCGCTGTGAAACATGACCCCTGCTATAGATTTGACTCCTAATGGAAACCTGCAATCCAAACTACAGCAATGCCCACATGAAGCCCCCATCACAGTTAAGGTAAAACCCACAACCTGAAACAGTTCACATATGTGACAAGCACTCCCTCATTGGATGAGACAGTTGCTCTTGAAATGACTACAATTATGGAAGGTTCTCAGTATCATGAACTAAACTAAGAAACCGTGGTACTGGAAATGAAATCAGTTTTCTAAAATCCACGTATGATGGATGACAGAAATGTTACATCAATTCACGCAACACTGAAAATGGAAGGAAAATGGACTAATGATATGTAGGGTGAGTTGGAGTAGCAGTCAGATGATTGCCCAATTTAATTCCACCCGTGTACCATTGTTTTTTGTCAGGTTTATGTAATTTGGAAGGGTGATCCAAACAGAAATTTGTGATCAGTTGGGATCTGGTGGCATTGTTATCTTCCTGTAACTCACTATGTTACAGATAACATAGCATAGCATATGGCAGGATTTAGAAATGTCATAAGGCTGCTTATGATACACTAAAAGAAAAATCAGGCCATATTACTAGGGGTGTGCATCGGATTGGGTCTGATCCACGATCCGGAGCCGATCCGACTGAAATCGGATAAAATTATCTGATTCTGATCCCGGCTTCTGGATTGTCCGATCTCATCCAAACCAGTCCAGAAGGACCTCCTCTTCCCCCTTGCGCGCCTTCCAGCTGGGGCCATCCGCTGCCATCTGCTGGAGCCCACGGGTGCCAGCGGACGGCAGCGGACGGCCCTGGCAAGTAAGGAGCATGAGGGGGAGGAGGGGGCTTACCTCCAGGAGCCATCCACAGCAGATGGCCCCGGGAGGTAAGGAGCATGAGGGGGAGGGGGAAGCCCCCCCCACATACCTGCCAGGGCGTCCGCTTCCTTTACCTGCCATAGATCTACTGAGAACTAGGCTTCGTGGCCTAGTTCTCAGTAGAGTGCCAGGTGGTCATCACCTGGAGCTGTACTGAGGACTAGGCCACGAAGCCTAGTTCTCAGTAGATCTATGGCAGGTGAAGGAAGTGGATGCCCCAGCAGGTAAGGAGCACGAGGGGGAGGAGGGGGCCTACATGCCGGGGCCGTCCACTGGCACTCACGGGCGCCAATGGACGGCAGTGGATGGCCCCGGCAGGTAAGAAGCGTGAGGGGGGAGGGGCAGGGAGGGGGGAGTTAGGCCCCCACTCACCCCCCCCACCATTTTTCCCTATAGACTTGCATTGGAGAAAGCTTTCTTTCCCCCAATGCAAGCCTATGGCGAAAATGGCGGCCGATCTGAAAATTGGACATCCCATTTTTGGATTGGGATCGGGTCTGATCTGATCCAGGGGACCTCTGATTTTGTTCCGATCCAATCCGGAACAAAATTGGAGGTCTAAATCCGGGCCCTGATCCAATCCGGGGGGGCCGTGCTCATCCCTACATATTACATATGTTTCAAATGTAAGAAGAAGGGGGGAAATTAAAAGTATTCACTACAGATTCCTACAACACCACTCAAAACGTAATCATTTGGAGAAAAGCAGAAAATTATATTCCTCCATTTTTTTAAAGAATAGGTGATATTACCTTTTGAGTTTTATGCAAATCCACAGTATAAATCTGAACAATAACAGGACACTGCAAAATCAATATGATTAGAAATGGAAGTGCTTTATGTAGGAGAGTAAAAACACTTTTGGGGGGGTATTTTGGCTACAAAAACTATAGTGAACATGGAATATATTTGTATATTTTAATCGAAATATAAATAAATGACATTTCTAGCAGAATTTATTAAGCTATGGCAATGATACTCTGTTCAGCATGTCCACCTACATTTAAAAGGTTATTAAAGAGTTGTCAGAAAGTCAGTACACTGTTAGCAATTTATATCCTTTACTTGAGAAACAGGAAGAACTGTTTGTATTTATGGCAAATTCCAACAGTGCTCTCATTGCTGCTGATCCAGAACCAGACATACACAGCATTTATTATTTTAATTTCCATGATTTAAAATTACTTAGTGCCTTTCCAAAAAACATACCCAAAACAAAGTACTAGGGTGACCATATGAAATGGAGGACAGAGCTTCTGTATCTTTAACAGTTATATTGAAAGGGGAATTTCAGCAGGTGTCATTTGTATGCATGCAGCACCTGGTGAAATTCCCCCTTCATCACAACAGTTAAAGCTGCAGGAGCTATACTAGAGTGATCAGATACAAAAGAGCCATACTGACCTTACTCCTGATGAAAACGTCAGGGTAAGTTCCCAACTTTTTCAATGCACAGCTTCACGAGAAAGCCCCATGGTGCCTGTGAATCTGCAGCTCCATCATATAACTGACACACTGCATAGTCACAGCCACTATGGGGCTTCCCCCACACATAGACAGTCCCTTTGAGGAGGAAAGGGGGCATTCCAGTGGAATAGAAGGGAAGAAGAATGAAGAGACTATATGTTACTAGATATCCTGAGCCTCTTCCAGCCTGCTTCCCTCTCCCTTGAAAGCACCCTCACTAGATAGGCTGAAAAGCCTGTCTACCAAAATATGTAGGATGGGAAGGTGCAAAATGCCTCCACTCCTCCTCCTGCCCTGCATTGGATGACTGGACGCCTCCAAGTTCAGCTTCCAGTTACTGAGGGCAAAATTGATTGCCTTAGACTACAATCCTATACACACTGGCCTGGGAACAAGTCTCATTTATTTCAATGGGGCTTACATCTGAGTAGACATGGATAGGGTTGCTAACTGTATGAATCCCACTGACTGACTATTGTTAAAAATTGGAAACTCCCAAGAGCATTATTCAGCAACAGCTTCAAGTAAGTAGAGCAGAGGTCACAGATGGCAAGTACCTTTCTAATGGCATGTGATAAAGATTTGGTGATGGACTTTATCTAGGTAACTAAATCGATGTTAATGCTTCTGCTAGACTCTTAATGCTTCAAGCTGGAGTCAAAACACTATTGTCAAATGAAATCGCCAAGGCTGGAGCTGTGCCCAATAGACACTTTGAGGCTATTACTAAAATCATAGTTTTGTTCAGATTTAATTGCCTACTCTAAATACACATGACTAAATTGTTATTCATTCTGGACATTTATGCTTTTATGAATTAATTATGAGAGGAATATATCATCACTGTCATTAAATGTGGACAGGTACATTGAGCAGGATGTGTATATTACTTAAACACCGGCAAGTCAGTTCCAGTGACCTAATAGACATGTCATTTATCCCAAATATGATTCTGGATTTGTATCTCATGTGGAAGTATTTTAAGTGCACACATCACTATGTGCACACTATGAGAGGCTTTGCACCTTAAAACACATTTTTATCCCATTTTATAGAGGAAAAATAATATGGCATCAAAATTATCTGTCCTAAAGGGTGTTTCTCATCCAATGCAATGTACCACACCTTTCTCACTAGATGTATGTGGTCTGATCATTAGGACAATAGAAAAACCAACCATAGTGTTTAATTCATCCAGGCTACAATCCTGTATACATTTACCTAGAAGTAAATCCCATTGAACTCAATATATCTTACTCCTGAGAAGACATGCAGGGGACTAGCTTCTCTCTCCCCTGCTGTTTTAGCCACATGCCATTTTTTTCCTATTATGCATGTACTACAAGAGAGGAGTTGGTTGGGGAGGTACCTGGAATTATTAGGCAGACTCTATCCTCAGCTACTCTTTATGTAGGGCAACCATATGAAAGGAGGACAGGGCTCCTGAATATTTAACAGTTGCATTGAAAAGGGAATTTCAACAGGTGTCATTTGTATGCATGCAGCACCTGGTGAAATTCCCTTTTCTATGCAACTGTTAAAGATACAGGAGCCCTGTCTTCCTTTTCATATGGTCACCCTTAGGCTGACCATATGAAAAGGAGGACAGGGCTCATGTGACTTTAACAGTTGCAGAGAAAAGGGAATTTCAGCCAGTGTCATTTGTATGCAATTAGTTCCTGGTGATATTCCCCCTTCATCACAACAGTTAAAGTTGCAGGCACTATACTAGAGTGACCATATACAAAAGAAGGCAGGACCCCTGCAACTTTAACTGTTGTAATGAAGATGGAATTTCACCAGGAACTAATTGCATACAAATGACAATGTCTGAAATTCCCTTTTCTCTACAACTGTTAAAGTTACATGAGCCCTGTCCTCCTTTTCATGTGGTCAGCCTAGTCACCCTACAAAGTTTATGTACAGCCTGGGGAAGGTAACACAGCAAAAAGGCATTGAGCTAATTACAGTACTCAGCCCGGAACAACAAAACACTGGCCTTGAGTTTCTGCACTCCTGGAGGACAGGGGCTGGTTAGGTTAGCTTTGCCTGGCCTGTCTTCCCTGGGGCAGCAGGGAGTTGTAGGACTTTTTTTTCTGTCTAAATATGCATAGGATTGTACCCTCAATCATGAATATATCCAAGAGTTCAGCCAATTTTGCACCAACCACATCCTGAAATTCCCCATTGCCTCCTAAATCTAAATGGTCTCTCTGGATCCCACTTTGTTTGGACTCCTCCAGAGTATTCCAAACTGCCCATTCGCTGGCAATGTTTCTCTTGAATCTGCATCCGGGGGCAGGTTTAAAAACAGACATTCAGACTTCCTGACTATCTTAACTGATTTCCCAGTTTCCTCTGGCTGGCCTATGTAATGGAGTGCTAAATGTTAAGATTGTTGTGGGAAACACCAATGTTTTCCAAAGTAAGCATGTAATATACAGAATTAAAATGTGTTTGTACCTTCACTTGTGTACATGCACTTGGGAAACCTGGGCCAACTAGAGGTGCTTTAATATTTTACACCTGGGCTTTATGTTGGCTGCAAAAATCACAATTTCCCACACAAACTTGTGGTGCTTTCTTACTTAACTCTGGCATATTGGTTGGCAAGTGCATCGTTTTAAAATATTTCAGCAAATTCAAATTGGTCATGAGTAAACAGACAAGGGGGGGAAGACTTTCACAGTTTTGACAGGAAACTACACAGTGTAAAGGTTTTAAGGGCAGAGATTAAACAGATGTAAATCACAATGAATATCATATTCCAGACTCCCATATGTTCACTGCTTCTGGGGAATTGGTTCTTCAAAGTCCTTACCTTATCTGTAAAATTAAAGGTGATACTTTCTTACCTGCTTTCATTTTGCAGTGCTGGAAGGATGACAAAAAGAAGAAGAGAGGAATTCTAATGACTTTTATGCATTTAAATTGTTGATGACTTTTGTAATTGTCTTTTTGGTTTCATATTCTTTCACAATTACTCAGTAATAAAACATTAATCCTTTGCTTCACCTTTAGATGGTTCATTATGCATAAGATTAGACAAGAGCAAAACTTTGGTAGCTCTCAAACACAGTGTAATATTCCTGTGCCAGTTCCTTGCTCAGAAGGGGTCTGTGTGAATATTTATGAAAGAATCCCCATTGTGAAGGTCTTCATAAGCCCTGGGAACCCTGGCACATGAGCATCTGATGCTGGTGGTGATACTGAGCACAGGGCTGGTACCTAATGTTTTGTTAGTCTGCTGTTGAATGATTCAAAGTATTTGCCTATGTTCTAAATAAAAAGAACATTGGCCTTGAGGAGTTCATAGGCTAGGGAATTTGGTTCTAATTAACTAGTTCACAAAAATAAATAAATAAACAAAAATATTCCTTTTCCCTGTGGACCTATTTACCCCCGGGTTATATGAAAGGATTTGTAAATCATACGATCATTTACCATTTGTAGCGTTTTCATACATTTGGATCAGAGCCTGTCTGTGTTCAGTGAATGTGTGTCAAGGAAGGTGGCAGTCTCCATCCTCATTATGCACATCTTCATTGACATTTCTGCCATGCACTATGGACCTGCCACCATATGCACCTGTCCACACAAATAGGAATCTTGCAGAAGAACGATTGCTGATCATGTGAACAGGTGCCTATGTCTATATAAGGGTATGCCCACAGGCATGCTGTGGTTTTGCCAATGAATGCACGTAGAGTAGGGTGATGCCTGCCAACCTCTGACCCCCCCCCCATATGCATACTTATTTAACCTGAGGAGTGGCCCTGAAAAGGGTTGTGATTACCTCGTAAAATGTGGTGGATCTAACCTCATGAGAAGGCAATCCTAGCCCCTAGGTACATGATGAGCCAAGTTGGAATCGATGGAGATGAAAAAGCCAGACTTAAGAAGCAAACAAATGCAGGCTCTGTGTCAATTTACAGTGTAATTGTCTTGACTGATTTATTATAGCATAAACCTTTATAGCAAAAAACATTTTAAAACGTTACTGTTTACTGCAGTATTTTTAATGCATGAACATACACTGAAAAAAGAGAAAAACTATCAGTCAGTTGGTACACACCAGCTGGAAGGCTGGAACATAACATATGGAAGGTACAGCACAGGTTGGAGAAGAGTTCAACTATTCAAAGAGTATGGACGATTGGGATTTTTCTAAGAACACAAGAGGAGCCATGCTGGATCAGATTGAGAGTCCATCTAGTTCAGCATTCTGTTCACATAGTGGCCAACTAGCTGCCTGTGGGAAACCCACAAGTAAGAATGAGTCCAACAGCACCCTCCCACTTATGTTACCCAGCAACTAGTATACATAGGCATACAGCCTATGATACTGAGGGTATTATATACCCAGCCATCAGGACAAGTAGACATTGATAGCTTTCTCCTCCAGGAATTTGTCTAATCCACCTTTTAAAGCAACCCAAATTGTTGACCAAGAGTAAATCTTGTGGTAGTAAGTTCCACAGTTTAACTGTACTCCATGTGAAGAAGTACTTCTTTTTATCTGTCTAGAAACTCCCACCCATCAGCTTCATGGGATGACCCCTTTGGGTTCTAGTATTATGAGAAAATGAGAAAAGTCTCCCTATCTGCTTTCTCCACACCATACTGAGGCCTGTACCAACACGAGGAAACATCTGTATATGAAATATGGGTATGAACACTCTCTTTATTTTTCACCTTTATAAAAAGTGTGTTTTTGCCACTCTTATAAGTTGTAAGAAATTGCTCTACCTTATACATAAAATACTCTCTGCCTTTTCAATCAAGAAATAGCAAAATTTGATAGCTGGGCTTTCAAGAATTCCCACTTATCAGATTTTAATACCTGTACATAATCTCATTGTCTACTTCATGAAGAGCAACATGATATAATATCATTGTCTACTTCATGAAGAGCAACATAATATTGTATTATGAGAAATTGCCACAGGTGAAAAAATTTACACCTGCTGAAACACTATCTCTAGTCAGTGTATAGCAACTGTCACTGGTATTCAAATATACCCACTGCTCCAATTCTATTGCCTGCACATCATCTTCTTGTCTGCTTTAGGAAGAGCAAAACAATACAGGGTGCTTTTGTGCCACCCCCCATGGTCATGATGAATTGTTACCTGCCAGGACCTCATCTCTAGAACACAATTTTGTATTTTTTCTCCTAGGTGTTGTAATATATGATGACTGGTTTCCAGGATCATATTTTAAGGATCTCTTCTCTATTTCAGAACAAGGTAAGAAAGGAACAGAACAGCACTTTCCAGAATCATGGATCAGTTGCAGCCTATGCAAGACGCTACATATGATCCATAGGATCAGTGGGGTTGTATCCAGTGGGTTGTATCCAACGATAGTCTAATATAAGTCCCATTCATTTCAATGGGTTTACTGTAAATAGGACTAACATTAAATACAACCCACAATGTCCACATTGCTCTGAAAAAACGACTGTCACATATTACAGTTTTGTTTGTTTTCTTTTTAAAAATAAATAGCTATAGCAGCAAGAACCATATTGGGTTTTTTATCTGAGTGAATTTTATCTTGGTGCCTTAGAAAGTTACATGTTTTGATATTTATATTTAGATTCTCTTTTCTCAGGAGGCAGCTTATGAAGTGTCAGTACAGAGAAAGTGAGAGGCTGACAGATATTTCTGAAAGAGCAAATCAAAACAATTTTAATACTGTAAACCAACACTTACTCTTATTGATTTTAAATAACCCTCCTTCCTGGGATGGATGGGGGTTAAAAACTCACAAGAGAGACTAGAAAAGACAGGTTGCTTTTCTAACAGCAAAGAGCAAACCAGAGGGATGGTAAAAGAATTCTTGGCATGAGAAGAGTGTGTCACAGCGGTGGATTCACTGAAATGAAGCAATGAAATGGCATGGATTATTTGACCCTATCCTGTGGGCAGGCAGACATCTTGATGGATGAATATCTGTCAGTATTTTAAGATTTCCTTACAATTTCTGCAGGTCAACATGCTGATTCCATAGCTCCAACGTGTTTACATTTCTAAGAAAGTGGAAGGGGTGTGGAATAGATAGTAATTCATTCACATGGCCAAATTGGTGTGCAGAAAATACACCAATTTAGAAGTGGGGAAGTACATAAAATAAGTGAAAAGGTTTGACACATTTGTTGCATTTTAGTGTGTGTGTGTGTGTGTGTGTGTGTGTGTGTCCCCTTGTTGATTGGATAAGGTGTTCAGCAATAGCTTTCTTCACACATATTGATGGGGGAATCTGTCAGTTTCACTCTCTCCCACAATTTTAAAATTTCACATTCTTCCCATTACAAATATGAAGAAATGTGTGGATTTTGGTAAATTCTGATAAAAAATGACAAAAGAAACAAAATTTTCACTCATCTGCACTGGCCACATTTAATAGGTACAGCAGTTCTGAACATGGTTTGAGGCATGTTGTACCTGTCTGAAATTATAGTTGTTAAAGATGTAGAGTCTGTTGGGGAAAATGAAGTGGCACCCTAATACAGCATTAACAAGGCTGAATACACAGGGATTCAAACCCAGACTTTTAAGTGCTAAAAACTCAAAGCCCTAGGCCTGGATGGATGAACCTGTTAGTTAAGGTTTCTCCCGCATTCAGTTTTCTTTTAAAATATGAAATTCCTTTTGTCCTGAAGGAGAACTTTGGTAGATCCTTATCAAAACTGAACCGAAACAAAATTCTCATACATTCCTATTCAGGTATTATGCCCTCTTACAATGAGTTTTGCATTGCCATACCTGTCCCCACCAACCTCTATGCATTGGGATTGCAGCTGCAGTGAGGAGCCTTTTCTATTTGTGGAGGCTTCCCATTCAGTTTAGAAACCTAGGCCATGTCTACACCATGCAGTTATGCCGGGATCAGCTCAGGAGCATCCCTGTGCATCCATATCATGCACAGGGGATCCTGGGGACAACCATGGATGGGCAGAGACCTTCCCCGGGATAACCAAGACCTTGGTTATCCCGATTTTTCCTGCAGTCTCAGAAAGATCCCAATCTCTGTGGGGGTGTGGATGCCTGTCCCGGCTTCTTCCTGCCTCCTCTGGCTTTCAAAATGGGCATGGAGCTGTTCGGAGGGGGGGGGGGTCCATGCCCTTCGGAGGTGGGGGGCAGCAATTTTGCCATCCCTGAGATGGGGGGGAGGTTTGGGTACAGAGTTTTTTAAAAAACTTATCTTTTTCCCCAAATCAGGGCCGCACGACCACCTCTTCTGGAAAAAAATGGCACCTGCGATGTCCCTCTTTCCTTCTGAGACGTTGCGCAGCTGTATAGAAGCTGGGGGAGGAGTGTGGAAGCAGGCAAGTCTGTGATCCTCCCCCCTCCCTTCCACTACACCCTTAGGTGTAGATGAGCCTCTAGTCTTCTAGGGCTTTCGATCACGCAGGAAATTTCGCTCTACAGTTCTTTCCCTAACCATTTTCCCCTTTACATGATGGTAATCCTCACATGATGGTAATCCTCATGTGAAGGTATGCTGTAGCAGTGGAAAATGGCTGAATAGGGCTAATGTTCCCCCATTCCCACAGTTCTGCTTGAATCTGGGTGGACTGGTGGTAGCACTGGAGAAAGCCGACATATTGCAAGCTTTGGTATAATGAGGGGGACAATAAAAACAAAACAAAAAAACCACATTGCTATAGTGTGTCAACATTCTTTTATCTTCTTACAGCTGCTTCACCTGCGCAGGGCCTCCAAATGCACCATCACAGTTTGGTTTACTCTTCTTATAGAAAAGAGAGGGATACTTTTTTAGCCAGCAACCTTCCTAGCCTTTATTATATGAAGGTCACATTCTGTGTTTGCTGCTGTGCTCTGCAGTTGTTAATTACTAAAAGCTAAAGGTATCAATATGTTGGAAATTAGCTCAGTGTCAGTGGCAAAGGACTTATTGACTAGGATTATCCAATTGCTAACCAGAGAGGCAGATACATTTCCTTTGCTTTCAATATTTTTTTCCCCTGCCACCATCAATAGCAGCAATACCAAATGTTGTTAACACTGGGATACATTGAAATAATTCACACATCAAATTGAAGGGGGTTACATAAAATATCACTGAAATATTTTGACACAACTGTGCATATGGTGTGTGTGTGTGTGTGTGTGTGTGTGTGTAGGAGAAGAGAGACTCGTAAGCAGGGATTTATTAGGAAACAAAAGATTGCCAAAGAAACTGTTGAAAATAGAAGTTGCCTCAGATGCTGCTGACCAAGGCAGTTGTTGTGCCAGATCGAGGCCAGAAGCCAGATTGGAAGAAATCTAAATAACCAACATCCTCTAAGACTTCCTAGAGTCGACAAGATACAACCTGTTCCAAATTAGAAAATGGACAATGATTTTTCCAGAGCCATAGATCTAAATTTGGCTTCTTCAAAAGTGGTTTTCATCACTGTATTCTTTAAAGCCATTGGGATCATACTATCCCTTAGTGAGGCATTCACCACAATTGATACCCAAAAGGAAGTCTAGTCCTGACCAATTTAAATGTTCCAGTGTGGAGTAAAATAAATAAATTGCAGTCTGATGTGGAAACAGGATGAAAGGAATTTAAGTTGTGGAAAAATGAGAATATGAGTGAAATCAAGTTTGACAGATTTGACTGTCCCTAATTCCTAGGCTGAGCAAGCCGAAAAGTATTCATAACAATAGATATAATCAGAATATTTATACAGCTGGATTTTAATACAGGAGCTACAAATAGTATAATTGACCCCCCCCCCCCCCCGGCATTATACTATTGCTTTGCTTGCCCTATCATGAAAAAAATAGCATTTTAAAGGTGCATATGTAAGATCATACCTTTTCAGAATACTTACTTTGTAATAATAGCGTCCTTTGCCTGTTATTTACAATCACTATCATGATTTAGAATCCTTACTCCATACATTATGATATACAAGAATTGTCTCCACCCATATCACTTTTTAAAAGTCCTGATTGAGTTAGTTAAATTACATGATATTAATATGATATATAATATGCAAGGCCTGATCATTCTGGGAGGAGATTCTAGCAGTTTATAAACAGGAGGGCTTATTGGTTGACAGAGAAATCAGGCCGAAAAGCTTTCCTCCCCCTACTTGTATCTTCTTCACCCTTCCACTTAGAGAACAAGACAAGGAATATAGATATCTGTATACCCCATTTGTCTTAGTCATAATTCAGATGTTTGGTCATAATTCAGATGTTTGGTCACTCCTCTGGGTACTACTGCTAGCAGAGTGCAGACCGTTGCAAAGACTGGAGGAGAGAAATACCAAGGTTGCAACTGATTTGAACAGGATATTTTCCATGCCTCTTTGGGTCATATCCCATTACAGGCATAGACAGTTCATCACTTGTCAATGCAGACCTGTGGAACAAACTCTAGGATAACTGATAATGATCAAAACTATGGGATCACTGAGCTAAAGAGCTATTGTAAATTATCTCTTTATTGCTAGAGTTGGCCTTCTCTAATGCAGCCTTTTGTGAAAGGAATCGTGAGTTTCTGAGCCTAAGGGCTTCCTCAAATGGCAATTTCAGCACATGGCAGCTGGAGAGCAAATGCCCTAGTCCCAGCTCTGCTTGTTTATGTCTAATGCTCCAACATTTTCAATGCCATTAATTGAATTGTCATGAAAAGGTCAATGACGAGCTATTTCCAGATGTGTTTTCTCCCTTCAAAGAGCCATGAATTCTACCTTTGTTAATAATTTGTGCACTACTTTCTGAATGTGGTACACACACTTTTATTTCAATTAGAACAATGGGTGTTTCCCAGAAGTAATACTTGATTTCTCTAAATGTTCTTTCAGAGCAACATCTATGAAGCAATATGACTAAACATCCAAAATAGGGATAGTCAAACCTGTAGGTTTTGCTTTCTCCCAAATTCATTTCAAAAAATACATATGAAGAACTTTATGCATTTTGGTAAATACTCATCAAAAACAAACTGAGACAAAATTCTCAGCCATCTGCACTGTACCAGCCAAATCCAAGAGGTACAACTATTCCCAGCCTGGACAGGACTCTGGCATGCCTACCTGCCATATAGCTGTTAAAGATGAGGAGTCTGTCAGAGGTGGAAACCCTAACTGAGTGCTAATATGTTTGAATACACAGGGATTCAAACTCAAGTCTTTTTAAAGAAAAGCTTTCAAAGCCCCGGGCATGATGGATGAATCCTCTTTTTTTTATTTTTTTAAGGAAAATAAATTCTCGCACATTCATTTTTTTTAATCTTCCCAATTTCTTTTTCTTCCAAATATGGAGAACTTTGCAAATTTTGGTACAATCTTATCAAAACTGAACTGAAACAAAATCTACCACCTCCCAGTATGAAAGACAGGAAAGATGTCAACAGGAAAGTGCTCTATAAAGATGAGGCACACCCCATTCAGGCTGGCATTCTCCAGATAGGCACACTCCATTTGCTTTGAAAAATAGCCCAATTATACTCCATTTCAGCATGCAGAAAAATGATCTACCCACATAACCACAAATAATAAATCTAACACTTAGAAAAGCTCCTGCATGCAATTAGTTGCTAGGCTGAAGCAATTTAGTATGGAAGAAAACAAATAGTTAGTTCTATCACTCACAAAGGACAGATATGAAATGCTAATACAGCATGAGAATTCGGCGGTTTATATCTTGCTGCCATTTGGGGTTTCTTGTTAAAAGTGCAATCCTTTTCTTAGTAAGGACTTCTGTGTGGGGGACAAGCAAACTGCATGCTAGTGTTCTTGAGCCACATTGTACTTCGTAGTGACATTGCCCCACGTTGTGCCAGTGCAAGAAAGTTAAATTGAGTAGGTATGCTGCTGTGGTTGCTACACATGATATCAGAAGCGGACAGGAAAAAAAGTGGGAGCAATAACTACAAAGGCTGGCAATTGCTTCATTTTTCCCATTCTAACTTGTCAGCTAGAATCATAACCCTGTGTTTTCACAACATTACAAGCTAAAAATATGTGTTGACAAAACATCACACTACAGGCTACACAATCCCAAGGACAAATGGCTGTGTCCATGCACATTCCATGGCCACACGAACAGTAGTCAAGAACATGATCAAGCTCACAGTCAGACCACCCTCTCCCCCCAGACACCAGAACACATGCCAGAAAATCTCCCAGGACATCAAGCAGTAAAATAAAACTGGACCCCCTTTCAAATAAAATCAGGGCTATATGCAAGGAACACTAGAAAATACAGAAAAGCAAATTGGTTAAACAAACACACAGCACATTGCATACACATTCCCTTCAGAGGCAGAAATAATTTAACATTTACAAAAGTCAGCCAGTCCTGAGGGTTAGAATAATGCAAGAAGTCTGGGAGCATTACTGCTGCAATACCAACATATGTAAATGGCAGAATGCTGGAAGGCTGGCCTGCCTAATGCTGCATCAATATACTCATCACCAGTTCAACTGTATCTCTGTATTGATGGCAGCTGGGAATGTAGGAAACCCCCACAATTACATTCATAAAACACAAAGGTATCCCCCCTACTTGGACAGGAAGGACATTTAAGTTCTCTGTCTGGGCAGGATCTACACTACTGCTTTATAATGGTTTATAATGATATTGACGACTGTTGGGGTCCAGGACACATTCCACATACTGTTTTCAAAGTGCTTTCAAGGTGTTATATGCCACTTAGAGCCTATCTACACCAAGCAGGATACAACACTTTGAAAACGTTTTGAAAACTGTATATGGAGTGTGTCCTGGGCCCCAACCGTTTTAAAGCAGTAGTGTAGATAGGCTCTTAGTGTAGATCTGGCCCTGGTCAGGACCATGTTTTAACCCAAATGCTCAAAATCCATGAAAGAATCTGGATGAGAGAAGAGGGTTTGGGGTAGCGTTTTCCCCTTTCCACCAAGTCTTCCTTGACTCACCCATGAGCTTACATTACTTGGCTTCTCTCTCTTTGAAGCATGGGAACGAGAGAGAAAGAGATTAGAAAAAGGGTAGATGATTGATTAGGGTGTTTCCCTTCCCTCTACACCCATTTCTGCTATCTCTTGGCTTACCTGGGGTTTATGCTCATACTGCCATGCTTGGGAGCCAGGGTCAGTGGTCAGAAAAAGAACATGAAACCATGCTGGCAGCAACCCTGGGTGAGTCCAGTCTGGAAGACCAGGTAGGAAAAACAGCACAAACCAACCTGCTCCTTTGTCAGCCATGTCTGTTTCAGCATGTTAGAAGATATATCTATATTTATATGGCTGATGAAAGGTATGGGAATTCAAACAACAGCACTGGGGAAGGGTGCTGAAGAATAAATGCAACGAGAAAATAAGGGTCGTGTTGAAGTGTATGGTCATCTGTTAGGAAGCTTGAGGAATCAAGAAAGATACCCATTTCAACCATGATGCTGTTGTAAGAATTACTGAGACCTCTAGATTAATTTATTAAAATATATAATAAGAATCCTGCTGAAAACAATCAGAGATCTGCTGATCCAACATAATCCTGGGGGGTATCCAGACACCTCTGGGAAGCTTATTTGTGGCAAATAACAGCCACAGCCCTCTCCTGACTTTTGTCCCCAGCATCTGATTTTCAGAGGCATACTGCCTCTGGATTTGAAGGATGGATAACAGCTGTGAAAAGACTTATCTTCTGTGAATCTGCTTAATCATTTTAAAGCCTCATAAGCTAGCTAAGAACACTAGCAGCACCTCTCTCCCCACACAGCTGAACTTCACTGTGTAAATGCCTCCACCTCAGACTCTGAGCTTTGTTCTCACAGCACTTGTTATTTTACTTCTTGAAGGTGATGGAATTGAAACAAACGGGTCACAGGAGCTGTTGTAGTAAGAGGTTACTTTGGTAAAAAGTTATGTCTGTGAGAATCACAATGGGGTGTGACGGCGGTGGTGGGGAGATAGATGGGTAAAGCTGCCATTCTTAAAACGAGAAGCAATTCTGCTTTGAAAAGACTTTCCAAGAGGTGCAGTGCATCTTTTCATTGCCTAAGAATATTAGCTAAAGGGAGTGTGTGTATACTTCATAATAGGCAAATGAACCCATTATGGAGAGTGCACATTTAGACAAATGAAGTGTTTGGATAAATGAATGAATTTGTCTTCATGTGGATGTAGCAAAGGCAGAGCATTATTGCAAATTACATTTCAACATGTCTTGTGCTGACTTCCATGATCATATGTAAGCCAGAAACTAGAGTTACTAAAGTTTGCTTCATCAACACACACTGGCTGAATTCAGACAACACGATAGTCAATGGTGGGGTAATAATCAACTTCACAGTTGTTCATCTAGGGGGAACTCCCCACACAACATGGTAATAAACAATCAACTGTGGGGTGGATTAGGATCAGCACTGAGTTGACTATGGCAGCTTTCGGACGACATGCTAGTCAATACAACTGATGATTGTTCCCCCTCCCAGTTGCTTATTGTGTCATCTGAATTCAGCCACTGTGGCTGAATTCGGACAACACATTAGTCAATGGTGGGTTGAGTAGCCAACTCACAGTTGGTTATTTTGTGGGTACTCCCCACACAACATATTCCTACACAACTGTGGGTGGTTGGGGAAGGCGTTGAGTGGACTAATAGTCAACCCAGCATTTGACTGACACAGCCCCCGCCCCTCTCCCCCCCTCCCTCGGTCCTCCCAGTTCTATCCCAGCAGCCTCTGCAAGTTGCACCAGTTGTAGCAGAGTGGCAACCGCTGCTTTGGTCGCTCTTGCCGCCTGCCTCTATGGGCTTGTGTTTTAACCCACTCACCACATGCCATTAACACACTCACCCCGCCACACAACACTTTAAACAACTGGCTTCAAGCTAAACAACTTGTAAGCCAGTTGTTTCTCTCAGTTGCTTATTTGGGCAGAATAGCATACCATCAGTAGTTTGTGAGCGGCGTGTTACCCTCCACACAACACAATAAGCAACACAACTGACGATTGTCCCCCCCCCCAGTTGCTTAATGTGTTGTCCGAATTAAGCCAGACATTAAGGACAGCCGTCATGGGGAAATCTGGCCCTTTTGGGCTCGATAGATTTCCCCAGAGACCCTGGTTCAGCTTGTATTTGTAAGCCAAGCTGCAAGATTCTTCCTGGAATCCGGGAAATTTCTCAATTTTTGTTTCCCCCCTAAAATCACAATTTACACATTCTATGTTCAATGTCTGGCCGCAATTTGCACAAACTACGTAAATTACAGCCAAAATGTGCACAAATGATGTAAATTGCTGTTGCAATTCCTCTGATATCCCTAACACATACACACACAAACACAATAAAATTTATTATTATTATTATTACACACATATTTGATTTTTTTTTTTATGGAACATAGTTTGTGACATTATTGTACAAAATAACTTTTGCTCCAGATTTGCATACCTCTATAGAGAGGGGAGAGCACAGAATCCACATATGTAGAGGGCAGGAAATTATGAGTGAAGAAGGACTAAATGAAGGTGATGGAGAAAATCTGGAAAAGAAAAACATCGACCACAGCACCAAATTCCACCCTCCTTTCTACATTTGTTTCACTACATTGCCAATCCAAAGCTCACCCTCATTTCTTGTACTTATCCACATGTGGATGTGCTGAACCAGTGCCTGGCTGTGACAACGGAATGGATGAGGGCTAACAAACTGAAACTCAATCCAGACAAGACTGAGATGCTGTTAGTGGGTGGTTCTGCTGAATGGATGGAGGGTCTTCAACCTGTTCTGGATGGGGTTGCATTCCCCCTGAAGGAGCAGGTTCATAGCTTGGGGGTTCTCCTAGAACCATCTCTGTCACTTGAGGCTCAGGTGGCCTCGGTGGGATGGAGTACCTTTTACCAACTTCGGTTGGTGGCCCAGCTACGCCCCTATCTGGACAGGGATTACCTGGCTTCAGTTGTCTATGCTCTGGTAACCTCCAAGTTAGGTTACTGCAATGCACTCTATGTGGGGCTGCCTTTGAAAACGGTTCAGAAGCTGCAGTTTATGCAAAATGCAGCGGCCAGATTGGTAACAGGCACCAGACAGTTTGAACCTATAAGACTGGTTCTGGCCCGCTTGCATTGGGTGCCTATACATTTCCGAGCCCGATTCAAGGTGCTATAAAGCCTTACATGGCTTGGGACCACAATTCCTGATGGAACGTCTCTCCTGACATGAACCTACACGTACACTAAAATCAACATCTAAGGTCCTCCTCTGGGTGCCTACTCTGAGGAAAGCTCGGAGGATTGCAACAAAGGAGAGGGCCTTTTCAGTGGTGCCCCCCCATTATGGAATTATCTCCTCAACATTGTTATCTTTACGGCACCAGGTCAAGACTTTTCTCTTCTCCCAGGCATTTAACAGCGTATGTTGACGGTTTTGTTGTTGTTTGACCCAGAATAGTTGTTTTAAATGGATATTGTATTTATAATATGCTTTTATGCTTTTTAAATTTTGTATATCTTTTTTTAATGTTCAATGTTTTTAATTTTTGTAAACTGCCCAGAGAGCTTTGGCCATGGTGAGGTATATAAATGATTAATAATAATAATAATAATAATAATAATAATAATAATAATAGACCTTGGACCAGAGGTATATGAGAAATTCATTTTAATTTGTTTTTGAGCAGAATTTATTCAGTTACATCTCCCAGAACTGAATGTGGATGCAAATGCCTTGAAATCTGTACATTTCCAAACTTGCAGAGCAATTTACAGAACTATATATATATATATATATATATATATATACATCTGTAGAGTTCTCCAGCATGAACCGAATCAGAACAGCAGGGTCTTGTCCAGGTCAAAGCCCTGATCCTGAGCACATGCCTCCATCTGCCGAATAGTCTAGATGTAGAGGAGGCATTGCCAGGTTTGAACATCTGCACTGGCTTGTCATCTAAAAAATGTTAGATCCAAATGTTTATGTGAATTTTCGAAAATTCACATCTCCTGAACCAATAAGCAAAGTGGAACACCATTGATTTTGAAATTTGCATGTTTTAGAACATTACAATAGAGTTCTCCTCTAAAAAATGACACACAAAAAACACATATTAGGGGGAATTGTGCATATTCTAATTGTATTGAGCGTCCCTGGTGAAAGCAAAGTGAAGCTACAACCATTTCAGTTAGACCCTAGGACTGTGTGCTCCAAATCTGAATCCAATAAGGCTGTCCACAGTCTGGGAATCACAGAACCTGGATAAAAGCACAACATTTAATGGTATTATCTGAGGATTGTGGCTTTCTTTCAGGAGAAAAAGAAACTACAGTGTGTGTCTGAAGGAATGAAATAGAGTGAAAGACAAATGGTTGTGGGGCAGAAACAACAAACCATACTGTTGCTGTAAGTGTCAAAGTGTTTACAGTCATCACAATAAACCTATGAAGTCTCATTTTTCCACATTTCATAATTTAGGAATAGATGCTGAACTTCATTGGCGACGTATATAAAGCAACCCAGTGGTCCTTTGCCTACAATATGCCAGCCCTACAATATACAATTAACTCCGCTGCTCTCCTTTTTTCTCTTCCTAATGTTTGAAAGGAGATGTTTCATAACTTTGGTCTGTCATCTTTGTTTTAGATTACATTAAAGTGTTTTTGTGGCCTCTAGATTAAGAAGAATGGCTGGTTCCAACATGATTTCTATTTCCAAACAGTTTCGTCATGATTAGGAGTTGTTAGTGGACAGCACACATTACAAACAATCTGTCATTAGTTCTAACTTTTGAAGAGATTTTGTTGACCTTTAAAAACTTCCTGAGGTTACTGTAATGGTTTCTTTTCAATGTTTCTTTTCTTAATTGAGTCAAAATAACGTTGTTCAAAAAGGTGCTTGGCATTTGAACTAGCTCAGAGATTTACATTCTGCTTTAATAGTATTAGGTCTGGGATTATGGTTGGAACTCATTTTTTTAAGAGGGGGCCTATTTTGAACTGAGCAAGGACTAAAGGGACAGCAGTTCATCACTAAGAACTGTGCCAACTGGAACTCAGTCAATGGTCTCTTTCAATCCTTTCTCCCAAGTGCACATAACAGTAAAACTTTCTTCAAAGTTCTTCTCTTATGCATCTCAGCTACTCACTCAAAATCTGCTGTGTTTTGGATTTCAGTTAGTAGGCAAAAGCCGAGGGTCTATCAGTGGAGAACTGCCATAGTCTCTGAAACCATTTGGGGATGTGGTTAAATATTAGGGCTGTGAACAGCCCTCCGATCCGGTCCAGATCTGGATCCAGACAATCCGGATTGGGCTTGATCCGATCCAGACAGGATCAGACCTCCCCCGATCCGGTCTTGAACCAGATTCAGATCCGGATCCAGGTCTCTGGACCTTGCAAGTCTATGGGGAAAATTACTCATCACCCTCCCCCACTCTCCCTGCTTACCTGCTGCCTCCTCGTTGCTGCCACCATCCGCCACTGCTGCCACTTCCGCTTTACTGAGACCAGGCCGCAAGGTCTGGTTCTCAGTAGAGCAGAAGCAGCGGCAGCCAGCAGATGGCAGCAGTAGATGGTGGCGGGGACGAGGAGGCAGCAGGCAAGCAGGGAGAGTGGGGGGAGGGCGGTGAGTTCAATGGACTCACCATCGGCCTGGCATCCCTGGATGCCAGCTGCGTAACCTGTACCCAGGGACCTGGAAGGCCAAAGGCCAATGGGCCCCAGATCTCTGGATTGATCCGGATCAATCTGGAACTATCTGATCTGGTCCGGAACGATCTAGACCTCCCTTGATCTGGTTTGGATCCAGATCCGGGAGGTCAGGATTACCCCGATCCGCTTTGGATTCGGAATCCGGATCTGTTCCCTGCCCTATTAAAATGTCTTTTGCTTGCCTTGGCTAATGCATTGGCCTGGTATCAGTGATTACTATAATACACTACCATAGGACAGGTATTCCACCTCCGATTTGGACCTTAAAAAATGATCATTGATAGTGGGGCTGTCGGGTGGGAACAAGGAGGAGGAGGAACAGTAGCAGTGGATGAGGTTTTCTCTCCTCCTCCTCCTCCTTCTCCTCCTCCTTCTCATCACTGCTGCCCACATGCCAATAGGGACAGACAAATCTGTAAGTTTCATCTTCTCCCCCATTCAGTTTTTAAAAATCTCAAGTTTTTTTCTTCTGAATATGAAGAATTTTGAGAATTTGGATGCATTCTTCTAAACAATAAACTAAATAAAATCCTCACTCATCTGCACTAACCAAATTAAATAGGTACAACTATTCTCAACATGGAGAGGGCCATGTTGTATCTGCCTGCCATATCACTATGGGAGCTATGCTAGGATTCAGGTAGGAATTAAGAGTCCAGAATCACAGTTACCTATCTCTAAGACTGGGACATAAAGTTTGATCTCACAGAGGGACAAATGGCATTAATATATGTCACACACATGCCAACATGTGGCACAACTGTAACACAGAAAGTTTCATTTTCCTTTCATTTATGAGTCACCTTTTGGCCCAAATAGAGCCCCCAAAGTGAATTACAATTAAAACATAACCAATTAAAAAACTTAATTAAAAAAAAACTTTAAAAACAATTTAAAACTTTGATAATGTCACCAAAAGCAGAATTAAGAACAGGGGCAATCTAAGAAATAACAACAACAACAACAACAACAACAACAAAAACAGAGTGTGCAGCTAATGCATTTTAAATGCTACAAAACCATAAGGAACAAAAATGTTTTAACAGCCCACCTGATGATGAGTAAAGAAGGGACCAGGCTAACTTCCTTTGGGGTGCTGCCACAGAAAAGGTCCTACCTGGTATTCCCACCAACCTAGCCTCTCTTGATGGTGGGAAATGCAGAAGGACATCCAGAGAAGGTATTTAACTATAGGTAAATTGATATGGTAGGAGACAATCTTTCTGATACTCTAGCCCCAAGTTGTTTAGGGTTTTATAGGTAAGCACCATCACCCTGAATTGTGTTCAGAAGCCCGATCCCCACCCAGCTGGAATGTCTTGGGAGGGGTCAGATTTTGCAGGCGGGAAGAAGAAAAGAAAGAAGACTATATGCGTGCAAGGCATGCGTGTAGCCTGGCGCGGAGGCGGAGCCAAGCCTGGCAGAAAGAAAAGGCAGCGGTAGAGTTGAGAGAAAGTGTGAGGCCACAAGGCGTTTACTCGCGACCGCATGCTTATACTGGTGATGGGAGAAAGATGAAGGTGGAGAGAAGAGACAGTGTGCGACCACACATGCATCAAGAGAGCTGGGGCTGGGAGGCTTCCCTGCCCCAATGGTTTGGAGTTTTTGAAGGTTGGGTTGAAGGAGAAAGCAACCTACCTTTTCATCAGCCCTGTTTGGGCAGCAGTTGTTGGTGGGGCTTCGGGGGGACTTTCTTTGCACCCTGTTTTTTTCATGGTTTAGCTCTCAGCATCTGGATTGTTATTCCCCCACCCTCCCTCAAGTAAGCCGCGGAGGGTGCCTATGGATGCCAGCGTGAGGAAGTATGATCTGGTTGGATCATTTCCAATTTTTACCTCTCAGCGTCCAGTGTGGGGCTGAGAAGCAGAATCTGCTGGAGGGCCGGGGCTATAGCCAGGCCTCTACTCAGTAGGCTTCCACTTTAGCAGCCCTGGGGATTGGTAGGCCACAGTTTGGGCCCGGTTTTGGCATAGCAGCCATTTTGTGGACAGAAGCCATTTTAAGTGGAGCAAAGAGACTTTTGTAGGCAGCAGCCAGTTTAAGGGGACTTCATTTAGGAACTGGGCAGCTGGGCCTTTATAGTGGTCTACTAGACTTAGTGAGCCACAGTCAGGTGCCCTCCCACAACTGGGCCAACTTTAGGATAGGTGGCCATTTTGTGGACCATAGCTGAAGGACATTATAGGCGGCCATTTTGGGGAGCAAATTGCTAGTTAATCTATAAGTTATCTCGCTCTTTGCATTTTTTTACATTGCCACATAGTGGAAGCATCTGGGTGACATTATTATAAATTTGCATTTATATAGTGACCCATAGCCGAAGTTATCCGGCTGGTTGCAGAGTGGCATAAATAAAATTGAAGCTTGAGAAGCTAGAGAGTCATGCTGCCTAAGAAGGGTGCAGGTGGGAAGAAGGGCAAGGGTAGGGCTCAGTGCCCGCCGGCCAAACGCCCCACAGTACAACCCAATTCTTCCTCTAATGAGGAGGCACCTGATATGGTGATGGTATTAAAGCGCATTATAACTCTAGAACAGGATAATGCAAGGCTTAAACAGCAATTGGTAGGAGCCAAGGGTCCCAGCTCCGGTGTAGGGTGCTCATCTAGGAAGGCAGTGGATAAATGTTGGATGCCTGTTTCAGAAATTATGGCCCCAGTTGGGGATTTTGAAAGGCACGTGGAGCAAAGTATGACTTCAAAGGAATCAATGCCAGAAGCACATGTCCATGAACCAGAAGCATCTATGGCTGCCAGCACAATGGTTCAGGGTGAGTACAATGCCGCACACACCTCAGGATGTCCTGGGTGGCTGCCATATGGCCTTGGGGTATGCCTACTTGGGGGACAGAACACATGTGGCCATTTTTGCAACCCATTGGGGTTGAAGAAAATAGTATAGTTGAGAGGCCAGGGCAGGAGTCCCCATCGTTGGCATGCCCATCTGTTTGGCAGCCATCGATGAGCACTCGTTGGGTGGAGGTGAATAACACCCTTCCAACAACTCAAGTATCACAAGCGTCGCAAACAGATGGGGAATCGGTATCGATGACCAAAAATGTTGAGCCTTATGTGTCAGCAAAGGGGTCCAAGATGCCTTATGGAGCAGTTTCAACTCCATTGGGCTACCATCTGTTGCCTACTACTAAGGAGAAGATTTGGTGTGGTGAATACATAGATATATTCTCTCTGCTATTTCGAGAGGAAGAAAGCAAGGATAAGGATAAGGATAGGGACCAGGAGAGAAGTAGGAAAAAGAAGGTAGACCGCAATTGGGCAAATTGGTTAGCGGGATATATAATCTTTATGGGAGTGGTTCAGCAGAAACTCCCAGAGAAAGAAGCCATACTTACAAAATATTTAGATATAACATTTTGATGCTACTCTGAATACCTGGGGCTGGCATGGATTGGGTATGATGAAGCATTTAGGCTTAAAGCAGCTTTTAATCCTGAAATACACTGAGACGTTAGGGAGCCAGAGTTATGGATGCAATTCATGACTCCAGCTAGGTCAGTTGTAGGGGACAGGGCCAACAGTGGCCATATTCTATCTTGCCCAGCTGGGACCACGCCAGCCTGCAGACTGGCCGGGCAGGCGGTTCAATCCCGCCTAACTGTGCTGGGAATTTAGTTCCAAAGGCATTTGTGCAAGGAATCTCTGTAGATTCCGACATGCATCCATTTACCGGGAGTCCCAGGTTCAGAGGAACAAGAGGTTTCCGTGAGCCCGTTCAGGGAAGTAAGCCTGATTTGCAGGCTCTATGCCAAAAGGGCCCCAGTCCAATTAAAATGGACGTATTGGCTTCCCTGCTGCATATGTACCCATGCATGAAGGATGCATCATTTCTATTTTAAGGTTTGTTACTTGGGTTTAGAATCCCCTTTTGCAGGCGGAGTGAGCGGAAATAATGAGATGACACATAGTATATGGATTCAAATCTGGGCCACATTTTATTGAAATCTGCAAAGGAAACACTGGGCGGGCCCTAACTTCACCATGACTCTAACTGGCGATTAATGGGCGAAACATTCTAGGCCTGGCGAATGGCGTTACTTTGCTCGCCACCCCCAGGCCTACCCCTTTCAGGGAGTGGAGACCTTCCTGTGTCGCTCCCACCCTGGGCCATAACCCGGGTGGAGTGAGGTGAGTTGTCCTCACAGATGAGCCCTATCCCCCCGCCGAGGCCGCAAAGCCTTTAACGGAAGGCCCTCAGACATCACCTGTCACCTGCTAACAGTGCCACTGAATGATCACCGTCCCTTATGGCTAAACGTGCCCGCCCCTAATGCCAAGGGAGACTGACAAACCTCTGTTTAGTCAGTCCCCCCCCCCCAACCTGCGCAAAATCTCTTGCAGGGCCCTTTGCAGATCTCCTAGAAATAAATAGTTTCCAGAATCGGTCAAATGGACTCCATCTGGCCTATAGAGCTCCATCCTTGTCCATGAAATCTGTGGGTGAACAATGATCCCATCACCATATGAATGCAAGGCGATGGCAATCTCTCAGTTCACCTTTCTCCGCGTCCTGTCCAGAGCTCGCAGATCCAAACAGTGCTGCCATACCCATCTGGGAATTAGGCAGGACCAAAGAATTGTGATACCTGGCCAACATTGCCATATCACCTGTAAATCCGCCAAGGCCTGGAAGATCAGAGCCTTGCCCTTACATAAACCAAGGTTGTTTCTGCCCAGGTGCAACACCAACACCTGCGGAGGAGAACGCACCAAACCTTCCTGGAACAGTGTGGGTAAGAGGTGCTCCCACCGCATGCCACGTCTGCCCAACCACTGGATGCTGGCACACCGGCTGAGTCCAAGCTGGGTCCCACAGCTCGACTGGGAAGCCCTCCGTCCGGCCCAGAAAACCATACTATGCCCACAAATGAGCACCGGCACCGGTTCCTGCCTGTTCCAAGGACCTAAGAGAGAGAAAGAAGTCAGCAACGAGGACCACTACATCTGCGGTAATGGCCGGACATATGCACGATATGCCTTGGAATGCCACTGTCCCACATGCTTCAATTCAGCCTGTGAAAATCTGAAGGCTGCTGCTGTGGAAGCTGCACCTATTCTGAAGGAGTGTGTTCCAAAATGAAAATTGCCCAAGCCCAAAGCATGCAATGCTGATTTAGTCACCGTCCAAAACTGGTATTTTGTCAGCGGTGTGCCATCAGCATGCCTAAATAACGGTCCCTCAGCTGATCCCCTAACAGCCACAAACGCCCATAAGGCCTTTATGGGACACAGCTCCTCTGATGCTGATGGAAAAAGAGGCACCACGGTGCCTCGGCCTCCTTGATCCGTTTTAGACATTCTCAGGAGAATGGACACTCCTTCTTTATTAAAGGAGATATCTTGATATGACAGGGCCTTATTGGATCTGTCCTCCCTGGAAGAAACCACCAACTCCGATATCCGAAAGGCACCGAAGAATGCGGTCAGGATGCCGCATGAAACGGTGTGGCTTCATAATTAGAGTTGCAAACCGATGGCCAGATTCCCTTTAAACCCAATAATATAGCTGGGGAAAGCGGCTGCCTAGCATCCGCTCTCTTCGGTGCTTCCCTAGCCCATCCCTGCAGCATCCTCCTAATTCTAAAATCCCCAGTGCTGTCCTGAACACCTTTGAGTTTAGACCAGAATGCAAGTGCAGCGAACTTTCCTCCTATGGTTCTAGATGAGAGTCCCCTCCTCCAGGAGTGAATCCCAAATTGGATAATATGCTCAACCGGAATAGGCCACAGCTGCTGCAAATGCACCTCCGACCGAAAGTCATAAAACTCCCTACCTGCCTTGGTGTAAGCTCTTTGGGTGCTGTCTGCAATGGAGTGCATCATTGCTTGTTCAGCCTCAGATCTCCAATCTCCCTTAATGCAGGTGGCATGGCCTCTGGATGTGTCCAAGCCCATGGTGCCAGCTCCCGAAACCTCTCTACCTGGTTGCGCGATAAAGCGTCAGCAATGGTGTTATCCAAACCTGGTATGTGCCTAGCCCTAAACCAGATATTATATTTCAGGCAATGCAGCGTAAACGCTCTGATCAATGCCATTACCCTGTGATTATGTGATGACAGCATGTTTATCACTCTCACAGTGGCTTCGTTATCACACCAGAAATGGATAACTGTGTTAGACATCTGTCTAGACCACAAGTGCACTGCTACGTAGATAGGAAAAAATTCCAGGAATGTGAGATCCTTACCCAATCCTGCCTCTAACCATGTGTTGGGCCACCTTTCCGGGCACCATTGGCCTTGCCAGATGACCCCAAATCCCAAGGACCCCGAAGCATCGGAATGCACTTGCATTCTGGCTTCCAACAGTAACTCACTCCTCCAAAAGGAGATGCCATTAAAGGAATCTAGGAACTGCAGCCACATTCGCAAATCCCCTTTCATTGACGCCGATACACGCACCCAGTGATACGGCCTCTTCAGTCCCACCATGGCTGTACAAAGCCTTCTTAGGAAAGCCCTGCCAGGGGCCACTACCCTGCAAGCAAAGTTCAAATGTCCAACCACCTCCGGTACTGCCAAGAGGGTGACTTTGCGTGCCTTGAGCACACCAGCTATCAAATCCCTAAGTTTCTGCAACTTATCCTGGGGAAGTCTACAACATTGATTAATCGAATCTAATTCTATACCTAAGAATTTTAGGACTGGGCTAGGGCCTTCGGTTTTCTCCTGCGTGAGAGGAACACCCAAATCCTGGGTCAGTTCCTTGAATGCATGCATCATCCTGTCACACTGCATGGAGTCCCATGGACCCACCAGGAGGAAGTCATCAAGATAGTGAGTCACAGTATTGACTCCTGTCATGTCTTTCAGTGCCCATTCTAAAAAGGTGCTAAACTTTTCAAACATGGCGCATGATATAGAGCAGCCCATAGGCAAAGCTCGATCCATATAAAACTGCCCTTGAAAAGCAAAACCTAATAATTCAAAATCCATTGGATGCACTGGCAAAATGCGAAATGCAGACTTAATGTCGCATTTACCCAATAATGCCCCTATACCCTGGGACCTAACTAAAGAAACAGCTGAATCGAAGGATGCGTACCTCACCGAACATAAATGTTCAGGGATCTCATTGTTCACTGAACCCCCTTTTGGAAATGACAGGTTATGGATTAACCTGAATTCCCCCGGCTCCTTCTTAGGCACTATTCCTAAAGGAGAAACCCTCAAATTAGGTACCGGTGGCTTAGCAAATGGACCAATAACTCGCCCTGCTGCTACCTCTTTCTCTATCTTAGCTTTAACTAACCCTTCCATATCTCTAACTGACTTCTGATTCCTAGAAAACTGTGGAACATGCTTTCCTTGATAAGGTATGCGAAAACCATCTCTAAAACCTAACTCAATATAAACTGCATCCTCTTTCCGAGGATAACCACAAAGCCATTTCTGCAGAGAGGTTAGTTTAACTGGGCTGGGGCTCTTTAGGAGGAGGTTGTCTACCCCCTGGTTTCTGATTGCCTTGTCCCCCTCTATTGATGCCTCTCCAACCTTTATTTCTCGGGCAGTTAGTGAAGGGATGCAGACCACCGCAGATGGAGCAGATATGTCAGTATTTGCACTGTGCTCTGGGACAAACTCCTTTAGCACTGAATTCCCAGCAAAGCAAGTGGGGTTGAACCACCTGGCTTCACCATACTGAGAAATTGGTGCAGGAGTCTGTCTAGCTAGAATGTGACCACTGTCAGATCTGTCACCAAAACCAGGCCTGGCTGGCATCATAAACTGAAGCCATAGGTCCTGGTCTTTAATGTCCCACCTAAGGGAGGAGTCGAGGGTGGCTCTCATATGGAAAGCCTCATCATAGGCTAACCACACCCCTCCTTCATACTCGGTATATGCCCTATAAATGATGTCTAAATATTTCGTAAGTATCCAAGCTCGCTCAGGAAATTTCTGTTGAATAATGCCCATGTAGATGAGAAATCCAGGTAACCAATTTGCCCAGGTGCGAAAAACCTTCTTTCGCCTCCACCTATCATGAGCCTTGTCACCGGATTTATCCTTATCCTTCATCTCAGACTCCCGGAACAATAGGGAAAAAACATCTATAAATTCTCCCCGCAGAATCTTTTCTCTAGTGGACGCTAACAAGTGATAGCCTATAGGCGTAGAAGCCGACCCCGAGGGGATAGCTGCATTGTCTGTTCCTGCATAAGGGTAATTGGAACTCAGTGTGTGCTGAACCACTATTGTCTGACCCAGACCAGTGGGACCATGCCATACAGACGCACAAACCCCAGTTGCCACAGATACAGCCTGATCTCCTACGCCTACCTGTACATCTTTATGGGACAGCCCCTGAACTGAAGACTCAGTACATGGCACTTGCCTTTCAGAACCTCCAGTATTGGTGGCCTTGTCAGCCTTTGCCACCTCTAACTCAGCAATTGCCGTATCTGTTACTGAACCCGCCAGCACTTCTCTCCTCTCAATGTTCCCCCCAACCACTGTTTGAGAAGACACAGAGGCCAAAACAAGCATCTGATCCCCAGTCTGTTCCACATAAGGTGGGGAAAAGGGCCACTTCAATGCAGATAGCCATGGGAGCAAACCCAAAAGGCCGCCCTGCCCCATATTCTGTGCAGGGGATAAGGGCCCCCATCCCAACTCACCAGGTGTAGTCATATCTGAAGGCTCCAAATTGCAGCTGTCCACTGAAGGGGTGGGTACCGATTTATCAACTGCTATCTGCATGGCCGCAGTCCCACCAGAAGCCTCCACTGTATCCAAGCGCGCTGCCAAATATAATAACAATTCCTTTTGAGATTGAGTTCTAGTAACCAGCGTCCTTGGATGACCCGGTTGTGAAGGTGCCACTGACCCTGCTGGATTTATGCCTTTCTCCCTTTCCACAGCCTCAAGCCATGCCAAAATATCATTGGGAAGGGCATTTTTAGGAGTGTGTGAGCATAACCTTGCTAGGAACCAAGCTTCCATTTCCAGGTTTCCATAAGACCATCCTGCAGTCTCCCGAGGGAAAAAAAATGGAAACACTTAGTAAATTAATTAATGTTTGTCATGGAAGATTACTCTTCAGCAGCTGCAGGAGCTTGTGGGACATCTGAACTTTGCTTGCCGGGTTATAGCTCCAGGAAGGGCCTTTGTAGGGCGTGTGTGCGATGTGATGCGGGGGTGGGCAAGACGTCCCCTTCATCGTATCCGGGTATCTGGGGAAATGAGAGCTGATTTGGAAGTTTGGGAGAGCTTCTTGGCCCACTATAATGGGGTGTCCTTCTGGTGACAGGAATTGCTGTTGGAAGCTCAATCACAGGTACATTCTGATGCCTCGGGCTCTTTGGGTTTTGGTAATTTCCCAAGACCATTGGTGTGCACAGCAGTGGCTGCAGTGTTGGAAAAAGAGTGCGAATTCCCATGATTTAACATTTTTAGAGCTTTTTCTCCATTGTGGTGGCTGTGTGGCTTTGGGCCACACCTCTTTCCAATGCAGCGGTGCATTTCTGGTGACAACATGGTCACTGTCCAAACAGTGAATTCATTGACATCTAGGACTCCTCTGGTATGATGTCTGGTGGGAGTCATGACTTCACGCTGCCTACAATATAATCTTACCTTTTGGCAAAGACACATTATGGGGCTGGATAAGGGAATCGCTGACACTTTGTCGCGATGTTCAGGTTCTGGGAGCTGGCCTCTATGCTGGCCCCTATGACCAGGTTACACCCAGATTCCAGAGGTGAGGCAGCGGAAGCCATTATGAGATTGGTGGCTCCCAGCACATGTGCAGCCTAAGAGATAGCAGGTAGGGAGTTCGACGTTTTCAGGGCTGGGCGGCAGCTCCCGGCCCTCTGGCCTATACCAATAGAGCACCTGATTGAGTTCTGTGTGGTTCACACTCACTGGCCTGTCTACTCGTACCATCAGAGGTAAGATGGCTGGACTCTCATTTATGTCAAAGGCGAATGGGTGACCTGATGTCATGTCGGAATTCCACATAAGAAGATGCTCGAGGATGGACTAGGTTGGCCCTGCCTGTTCCTGACTCATGTCAGCCTATTACCCCCAACTTGTTAATGGTTAGAAAGATAAATGGGTATCCCTCTGCTTTCAGTATTTGAACAGGCATTATTCCATGCCTTGGCTGTTACTGCCTTTCTGGCACATTTAGAATCGAGGAATTGCTTGCATGCTCCAAGTCAGATCAAGCAGGTGGAGCACTGCAGTGGGGAAATGTGCAGAGGTTGGAGGACAAGGTAGTCCTAAGGTTGTGAAGATCTAAGACTGATCAGGGAGGCAGAGGCTCATTCATTCCATTAACGGAGGCCCCACTTATGGAGCTCTGCCCGGTTGTAGTCCTGAAATGCTACTTGGCTCTCAGGAGAAGAGAGCCTGGCTTCCACTCCTGTCATTTAAATAAGTCCCCGTAACAAATATCTGTTCTGGACGGTGGCTAAGAAGGCATTAAAGGCACTAGGTTTGGGAAATTACCATTTTCATCCATCCATTTAGGATTGGCGCAGCATCTACTGCGGCTGCGTTAGGGATGGGCAATGCTAAAATTCGAGCCATAGAGACATGGTGGTCCGGTGCCTTCAAGGCTTATGTTCGGAAATAGGCACTCAGGAGTATATTGTAAACAAATATTTGTCCTCTGCAGAAGTATGGGAGGAGACCAGCACCTGTGAAGGTCCTCGTCGGTGAACACAGTTGGTATTCGGGACCAGCCGTAAGATGACGTGAGCAGCTGCCGGCACACAGCTGGGTCTCGGTCCATCAGTCTCCGTCCAGTGGTTGGGGAGGTGTGGCTTGCACTGGGGAGGTCTCCTACACCTGCTGTTCAGATTGGGTAATGTGCCCGTGGCGCCCAAAGTATTGGTGTTACACTTGGGTGGGAATGACTTGGGCCTTCTAAGGAGAAGGCCCTAATTATACAAGCTAAGTTAGATTTCGAGTTCATATGAAGCCAGTGGCTGGACACTTGGATAGTGTGGTCGTATATGCTAACTAGAGTTCAATGGCGTGAAGGTTGGAATGCCCACAGTGTAAATAGGGCAGTTAAAATGTTACTAGGGAATTTAGGTTATTCTTTCATGACCGGCAGGGAGTAGCCATCCCACACTCGGATATTCTAATTGCCAGAGGGGATTTATGCAGGGCAAACAGAGTTCACCTCTCCGATGCAGGGAATGATATTTTTCCTGCAGTATCTGAGCATGGCCCTGTTGGAATTCTTCCAGTTCAGGTGGGGGCAGGGAGCCTAAGCTGAGGCTTGGCTCCTTTCTTTGGCGGATGGTGTGGGAAGTTTGGGGGGATGAGAATAGGGATGGCATCACTCTGGCACATTTATGGTGGGGGCAAGTCAGAGGCCCTGCTCCTTGGGGGCTGTGCAGCTTCTGTGTCAGGATATGGCTTGCCTTTGGGGACCTATTTGACTCATCTACCCAGAGCTGTGCAGCCCTGGGCGTGGATGACATGGTAGGTCTCACCTAACACTCAAGTGTTGTGGGAATGGGGGGACGGTTCTACCGACCCCTGTGTTCAACAAGTGGCTCGCCCTGATTGGCAGGCTAGTTGCCTGAGATAAATACGAGAGATTCCCGCATTTTCACGCTCAGATCCGTGGAGGGGAGAATATCCATGTTAAATAAAGAGGCCCTAGTTTATTCCAAGCTCTGGTGTCCATGTCTTATTTTTTGTGTTTTCTTCTCCACTCGCAAACAGACTGGCAGCCAGTCAGTTGATATAAGACTGGTATAATATGATCAACAAAGCACATAACAGAAAACAATCTAACTGCTGTAATTTGCAGTAACTGCAGTTTATAAGCACTCTTCAAGGGCAGACTCATATAATGCACATTGTAATAATCTAAATAGAAGGTGAGTAAATCATCAGCATAATGATGAGACTCAACCCCAAAACTCCAGATGACATCTCCCAGAGGGTTTATGCAGATGTTAAATAACATAGAGGATAAAATAATGCCTTCAGGGATCTGTAGGCTGGAAGCCACAGGGCTAAGCAGTATGAACCATGTTTTGGGAGCACTCTGCCAGGTAAGATCAGAATTGCTGCAACACAGTGCCCCCAAGTGCATACTGGCCAAATGCCCCAGGACAGTATCATGGTTGATGGTACTGAGTGTGTGTGTTTTGCTTAAGGCCAGAGTGTGGCTGCATTTGTCATAACAAACCTTTTTCAAGGAATATCTTGAGTTATTGGGCTCAAAGAATAATCTTGGCGTTGTGGACCACTGAAAGGTGTTTGAATATTTCTCTGCTCTGAACTCTTTAAATTTCAGGCACTGTTAAAATTACCAGAGGGCCTACCATTTCAGATGAAAGTCTGCAAAGCATTTAATTAATTGAAATGTTTTACACACATAATATTTGGCTTCAGTAGGATTGATACGTTTTTAATTACTTATTTATAGGGCTGCCCTGAAAGTCAACCAGTTTCAATTTTCAGGTCGATCAAGATATTTCCTGACAAAACTTTACTATTAATCCTTTTTCAACAGTGTCCATTACTCTTTGCTGTTGCTTTGCTGCCATTATTATTTTCTAGCTAGAGCTTTTTTTTCCTTCCTAGAGTTATCTTAGCAAAACAAGGGTCATGTAGTGAACATGATGATGTCCCAATGCAGTCAGACTGAAGCCACTTGAAAGTGGATGATGGTTTTGGCATCAATCCTGTTGATTATCCGAGCCAATCAGATTCCTAATTGTCAACATTATTTTATTTATTTATTTATTTATTTATTTATTGCATGTCTGTACTGCCCAATAGCCTAAGCTGTCTGGGAGGTTTACAAAAATTAAAACCATAAAAAACATTCAAAATATAAAACAACAGTATAAAATATAATTTAAAATACAGTATAAAAGCACAACCAGAATAAAAACCGAGCAGCCTTCAGAAATTGATAAGGATTTTAAATACAAATTTAAACAGCAAGGTTAAAAATCAAACTGAAGAACTGTTAAAACACTATGAAAATAAAAAGGTGTTCACCTAGCGTTTAAAGGAGTATAGTGTAGGTGCCAGGTGAACCTCTCTGGGGAGCTCATAATTGCCATTTATGAATGAAATGTCTGCTCCCTTTTGATGAAAACCATGAAAGATCACAAAAATGAAAAGGAGGGAGGGGGGGTTTGATCCTGTCAAAATGTTTTCAAACAACAACTTCATGAATTTCTAAAAAATGCTACCTTCACTTGAAATAACCCTGCCCACATGTTATACACTTATTTCAAAGGCACTAAACATCAAACTATCTGGTCTGCCTGAATTTGCAACAGAAGGTGTGAGATCACCCCATCACCAAATGACAGCTGGACTACCTGTAATATAACAGGTGTATAAGTGGTTTCCCCACTAGAATTGAACAGCTTTAAAAATTAAACTTTTGTTGTGGCAGGTTTTTTTTAATCAACTGAGCAAAATGTGCTGTTTCTTTTTTTCTCCCAGTATTACTTCCAAACATCTTTCATTTCCTCTTCGTGGGGTTTACTTTAGAGACAGCTTAGTTACTTCATCATTATACTTTAACTTTTTTTATTTTACGTGATCTGTGATCATTGAAGTTGTTTGTGTTGAAGTAAATCTCAGAGGACACCAATCATGAACGCTGTGGAAGCGAGGAACAGGAGCAGAGACGGAGGAGATGTGTGAGCGTGTGCATGCATGGATGTGTGTGGAAACAGAACATGAACAGCTGCCGAAAGCGCCAAGCACACAAGCCATGAATATTCCTTGCCTGATCATCAGCTTTCTATATCTAAATCTGTCATACCATTGGTCAAGCCGATTACTGCCTGGTCATAATAGAATTTTTCTTCCTATGGTAGTATGGTTACAGTAGGACCTCTCAGGTTCATCTGCTATATATGCACATAATCTCCTATTAAGACCATTAGAAAGAAAGACAACCTTGCATACTAATAAAAAGCAACAGCATCACTTCCTCCTTTCATCTGGCTCCTGTTCACTGATTGAGAGCCCAATAACAACTTTGACATCTTGATTGCCAAGTTCATTATTTTCTCTTTAAGTGATTTTTCTCATTAAGCAGAAGCATCTTCACAGCCTGTAATCATGATAGACTGAGATTAAAAGGTATACAAATGCATATGCTGGATAAAGGCTCTGGGTTACTGTATTCCACATTACCAAAGACTCTCAAACTTAAACCAGTTATTGTTTTTCAAAAACATTTACCAGCATTTGTGATTAGAAATGGGCAGATCTGTCATGTCTGTGTCTGCTGACTTCCTGATTTTCTCACTTCCAAGTCTGGTCTGTGCTAGTTCCATGCAGATATAGGTAGATGATGGACAGATATATTTAGATATATTGGAATAAAAAACCTGAATATAATGGTGTGCACTATTTCAAATGGACACATTAATGGATGCATTCCCCCACTGATATATTTGAGCGCATTTTAGAAATGTACACAATGTTTTTTCCTGTGCATTTCTCAAATGTGATCATGTTGTTGAACACTTTTTTTCTTTTGCAAAATGCATTGCAAGCCTGGAAATGTACAGTCTCTGAATCACATGTGCCAGGCTATTGAGAGAGAAGATATAAAACATCTTATGTTTTCCTGGGCCCAGTGGGCAGATGATTATGTGTGCAAATATCAAGAGTGAATGCACACCAGCTGTGAGATGAGACTGAATGTTTTCAGCCTGGAGAAAGCCTAAGAGAATCTGAAGTTGTCTAGTTTTTTCATTCTCATATGGAAACCTACAATGCTGGGTAGATATTGTTGCAACTTATACAAATTGTGAGTGACAACCAACTTTTCAGTTTTATTCCTGGAATGATTAAAAATTACTTCAGCTGATCACAGACAATTCCTTCAGTTTTTAGTCTCTGTGGGCATAGGTCTCCCCTTCCCACAAGATCACTAAGAGTTTTTTGATTTATTATACAAAGAATATACAGAGCAGGGGTAAGAAACACACAGCCTGTGGGCTGCATGAGGCCCCCTGGTCTTAAGTATGATCCCTGCAACCCCCACCACTGTATTTGCCACTGTGATAGTAGCCACCATGACCAAACAATCAGCACTTAAATTGTGGCCTTAAAAGGCCAAATTTAGGTTTAAAGCCACATTTGACCTTTTAAAGCTATAATCATGGCATGATGCTGAATTTCAGAGGCAAATCACCAATTGTTTTTATGTGGCTGTCACCAAAATTTGGCAGCATTTGGTGTCAGGATTGCAGACTCTCTGATGTTCTGAGGATTTAAATGACCCCCAGAAACCCCAAAGTTGCCCAATCCAAGATAGACCCTTTTTCACATTGTCCCAAAGAGTGGATTTAGATAACTAGGAACCAGGTAACTGTTTAAACACTTACTATGTGGTGTCTGTAACCAAGTGCAGAAGTGGTATCCTATAGCTTCTAACCATGTAGTTAAATCCAGCATCACAACTCCTCAGTTTCCTGGAGGATATAGCCATCAATGGTAGATAAGGCTATCAAGGACTTGATCATGATGGCTATACATTACCTCCAAAATCAGGGGCAGCATGTCTCTGTATTCCAGTTGTTGGGAGCAACTGTTTTTGAGCTTTCCATGGCTGTCTGATTGTCCACTGTGCAAACAGAATGCTAGCCTAGATAGTCCTGATTCAGCACGACTCTTATTATATTCTTAGCATCACCATATCACTGCATTCCAGTTGATGTGTAGGTTTAGGATTCTGCTCAAACATACTCAAAGTATGTTTTTACAAAACATTAAAAGTACACCTTGTAGCTCAAACATACAAAGCGTACATCTTCCTAGGTCAAATCCTGAAAGTTTGCCTTGTAGCTCAAACATTAAAAGTCTATGTCTTTGTATCTCAAATACAGAAAGTAAGCTTCATGACTCAAACACAAGAAGTATATCTTTCTGTCTCAAAGACTCAAAGTATGCCTTGTGACTCAATCATTCAAAATGTACACTTTTGTGGCTCAAGCACTGGAATTGGCTCAAATATTCACTGTATGCCATTGTGCTCAAATGTTTAAAGTATGTTTCTGCTGTGTAGTAGTCAAATGGTGAAAGTATGTATTAGGGATTTGCATTGGATTGGGCCAAATCCTAAGCCTTCATGGGGTTTTTCTCCTTCCCAAGCCAATCTTTCTGTCATGCATTTTCCTGCTTTGTTTTTTAAGGTTATTATTTGACATTTAGTATAGCTTAGGGGGACCATATGAAAAGGAGGACAGTGTTCCTGCATCTTTAACAGTTGCATAGAAAAGGAAATTTTGTGGGTGTATGTATTGTGTATGCGTTAAATGTTTTTTATGTTTGGAAAAAGAATAAAAACTTAAACACCAGAAAAGGGAATTTCAACAGGTGTCATTTGTATGCCTGTAGCACCTGGTGAAATTCCCTCTTCATTACAACAGTTAAAGCTGCAGGAGCCCTGCCCTCCTGACTAGATACAAAAGAGGTCAGGGCTCCTGAAGCTTTAACTGTTATGATGAAGAGGGAATTTCACCAGGTGCTGCGTGCATACAAATGACACCTGCTGAAATTCCCTTTTCTATGCAACTGTTAAAAATACAAGAGCCCTGTCCTCCTTGTCATATGGTCACCCTTGTATAGCTTGATCCTAAATTCTGTACAATTGCTGTTCTTTCCTAGGCTAGAGCTACACTACTGCTTTATAGTAGTATTGAAGTGCACTGATAACTGTTGGGGCACAATCCACATTCCATATACCGCTTTCCTGTTGTTATTTCCTGCTTTTTATTCCACATCATCCAAAATGCAGCAACCATGTCATTGTTTGTCCTACAAGGTATAAATGTGCAAGAGGGATATAGCGTTACTATGATGGGATTGTCATGATTTGACACAAGATATAGATCTGTCCCTAGCCTGTGCTGTGTGTCTTTGTTTTTTCATAGTGTGCAGAGTCTAGGTTTGTGAGTACAGGTTGCATAGCTTGCTTCTACCACAAAGAATTCTGTTTTTGTAGAGACAAATGAAATAACAGTGTTTTCTTGTGTGGCTGTTTCATCCTTCAAATGTGCTGTGTGATGGATTTGTCCTTGCCTAGGGATGGGATTTCTGTATTAAGGGATGAGATAGGATTTCTGTATTTAGCTTGACCATGGATCAGCAGGCAATGTATCCCATCCCATGCCATTTTCCCAGAACTAGAATGCAGGTTCATTTCTGACTTCTTTTATGAGATCACAGAATGTTTATATAAAGGACTCTCTATTTCAAAATCTTAAGCAGTTTTTACATTTCTTTAGATATGATATAAGAGCACAAACCAAATAAAAAACACATAAAGTATTACAAACGAAACACATTTCAAAAAGCCTGCTAAGAATCATTTCCGGAGTGTGCCTTTCTTACACAAGTGACTTTCCTTTTCAGACTTTTCCAGGTTGCTTAGCCAGGGACACCTTTATGATGTGTACTTTTCATACAAATTAAAACTACAGGGATGGGGAAGGGAATCAGATCTTCCCATGTAGTCAATGGGAGGCACAAAGCTTGGGATTTCTGAATCTCAACCAGAGTTCAGTTCCTGAGTCAAAGGTGAAAGTCTCTGAATCAGTCTGAGCTCAACTGGGCCATTTCCAAAAGTGCCTGATCCAGATTGGTGTCAAATTTTGGGGCTGTTGCATACCTCTCGCAACAACTTGGAAGCTTTTTCTACTAAACCATATCTGTGTTTTGACAGGCTATGGTTACTAAAGTCGGGTAACTTGACTTTATCATTACATCACATTCAGGACTCAGCCCTGGCTAAGCCTCTAGAACCTTAAAGAGAAATTAAGATACTAGCTATCTCTTTTGCCCATATAAGAGCAATATGTTTGTCAATAAATGCTATTCAGGTAAGAATCAAGTATATTAAACAAACAAATAAACAAGGTGTTCAGCCAGAACTATAACAAATATAATATATAACCCAAGAGAGACTAGTATAATCATCTCATGCTGATTCCTATTATATGTTAGCTGAGGCCTTTGCATGGAGGAAGAGCAGATGATATAACATTTGATATAAGACCTCCTTTTTAATGCCTGAGCAGAGACCCCTTTTATGTGATTTGTTCTACCCCTTTTTGCTTAAACACGATGAGGTTGTGTGAATTGTGCATTCTTCTGATCAACCTGGTGCCATTCTGATGCTTTGGGCTGCAACTCCCATAATCCCCAGCCAGCATGGTAAATGGTTGGGGGTCGTGGAAGTTGTAGTCCCAAATAGCTAGAGGGCACCATGTTGCCTTTCCCTTAGAATCATAGAATAGTAGAGTTGGAAAGGGCCTAGAAGGTCATTGAGTCCAACCTCCTGCTCAATGCTGGAATTCTTCTTAAAGCATACCTGACAGGTGGTTGTCCAGCTGCCTCTTGAATGCCTCTAGTGTGAGAGAGCCCACAACCTCCCTAGGTAGTTGGTTTCATTGTCGTACTGCTGTAACAGTCAGGTAGTTTTTTCCTGATGTCCAGCCAGAATCTGGCATCCTGTAACTTGAGCCCATTATTCCATGTCCTACACTCTGGGATGACTGAGAAGAGATCCTGGTCCTCCAATCTTTCAAGTATTTGAAGAGTGCTATCATGTCTCCCCTCAATCTTCTCTTTTCCAGGCTAAACATGCCCAGTTCTTTCAGTCTCTCCTTGTGTGGTGGGATGGGCTCATCTATTACCTTCTTGGTGGAGTGGTGGCATGTCAGTACACAAAGTCGCTATGTAACACCAGAACTGGGGTAAAGAGATTCTTCTGAAGAATTCATCCAACTACATCTAAGTTCAGCTGATGAACAAGCAATTGGTAACAAATCTCAGCAGGGGGAGACATGCAGGTATCTCCTGCCTCCCCTCCCTTTGCACCTGGAGGAAGGCAGTTTAGATCAGGAAATCATTTTGAAATATTCAAAGCAGCCATGTGGGCATGCTAATTAGTTAAACCAAAAGATCTCCTGCATTGTATCTAGTTTGGCCCTAACTGATAACAGTTGTAAACATATAGTTAGTTTTTTGTATGCTTGGGTTGTGAGTGTCAAAGGCCATTTCCAAACATACACCTTATCACTTCTTAGGGACCAACAGCTCCGATTTGCAGGTATTTCAGGGCCAGGTATGAGAACAGAACCTCCTTCAAGGTGAGTATCTCAACTGCCTATAGATGGCAGTGTTGCATTAAAAACATCTGAGGCCAATAGAAGTGACTGACATAGTTCCTGTGTCCTGCTACTGATGGCAAATGAGCAGCTGCTCTCTGCTGAAGGAGGAGAACTGCACTGCCCCCATGCTTTCTCACTTCTGCAGCAGGTCCCTTCCTCATCACCTTCAGGACATCCCAAAAGTAAGAGGGTAGTCCTCAAACTTTCTTCCCCATCCCTAGCATTCCTTCTCTCATGCTGTTTGTTGTCGACGTTGATGATTAATACCCCAGCATAAATAATAACAAAGGAGAAAAGTTACTTGTGTGTGTTGCTGTAATTGAACAGCAGCCTGATTAAATGCTGCATGGTACTGAACCTCACTAATGAGAGCATTTATTTGAATTTGCTTCCCTCTCCTTCTGGGTGTGAGTGTTTTTAAGCTGCTGGAAAGACTCCATTAATCAATACGTTTTGCAAGAGACTATGTATTTTAACAGCAAATTGTCAGTTACAATCCTTTATCACTCAGCTTGTCCTCCAGTGCTGTTTTTTTTAATTGTTCCCTATTAATCAAACTTGCAAAGGTGATGGCAGGTGGGGGGAAACCTGAACAGTTTTTTTTTTGTGTGTGGGGGGGGAAGTATTTCTCATCCTCAGACAGTTGCCCAGGGAGATACTTTCTTAACACCATCCCCTGGGTTACTTGAGGGAAGCTCTAAGTTCCTCCCACTCCTAAATAGAACATGACTATGTATTTATGTTATGACAAATTACTGAAGTGTACTATAAAAATATTGGAGATCCTCAAGCAGAAACTGGACAGCCATTTCTGGGGATGCTCTGGATTTTCTGTATCAAGCAAATGGTTGGACTAGAGGGTTGTATTACAAGGTTCCATCCAAGTCTATGATTCCATAAAGACAGTTCTTTTAGAATTTGCACATAAGGTTGGATGCTCATCTGATTAATGTAAGGGACCATGGCTCAGTAAAAGAGCACCTGCTCTGCATGCAGAAGGTCCCCAGTTCAGTGCCTAGTTTCTCCAGGTAGGGCAAGGAAAGAATCCTGCCTAAAACCCTGGAGAGCCACTGCCAGTCAGTGTCAGCAATACTGGGACAGTATAAGGCCACTTCCTATGTTCCCATGGTCCTCTCCCAATTATGTTTACCCATTAAATTAAGTGGGACCTTTTTCTCTAGTGTGTAGCTGTAATCTAAAGAAAGTTAGTTGCATTTAAGTATAGGGATGTTACGAGAGTTTGAGGAGGGGTTGGAGTCCAGCGGACTCTGCCCCATTTGGCTCCCAAACCCTGCTTGTTGAGCCTGCAGGTGCCACGGAACCTCCTGTCCCCATAGTGAGTCATCACTTGGCTTTAAAATTGTGGCTTGGGGATTTGGGACATCTAATGTTCCATAAATGGTGGCCATAAAGAGGGTATTTCTGCAACATGGACCAGTCAGGCCAGTTATGTTGAATAAATAACCCCTTTATGGCCACCATTTATGCAACGTTCGATTCCAGAAATCCCTGAACCACCATTTTTATGCAAAATGATGGCTCTCTAGGAGGACAATCATCCCACAACACTGGCAGGTGCTGGCAGATGCTTGCTAAGCCATCAAGACGCTTGCGCTGTGAGCGGGGGTGGGCAGCAGCGGCAGATCAGTGAGCACCCAGCAAAACCCAGTGCAGGTGAGTCCATCCATCCCTACTTTTGTCTCATTATGGACATAGATTTGGATAGTTGGTCTGTCTTTACTGGCATTTACATGTGATTCACTCCTTTTTTCCTTTCTTTTTTAAAGGATGCTTTAATATTTGAAACGGAGGCTGTGCAGTTATATTTGCATTTTTGGGTTTTATTGTTTTGTTTTGTTGAAACTTACAATAAAACATTGATTAAAAAGTCCCATTAATGGCTATTAAATCACTAATGTGATTTTAATTGGTTGCAGCTAACCTGTCTTGAACCTAGATTAGGGCTAGTGTGTTTAGATATGCATATGCAGCCAAAGCCACACTATTGGCTCATAATGTACTTGTTTTATAATTACACATATATACGTCTTAGGTTCCTGGGCTCAGAATGCATATCAGGCTAATGGAACATGCCCCCCCCCACCCAATATCTGCCTCATCCCCTCTTCTGCTATATATGTTGCAGATTGGGCCAGCAGTGCACCATTTGTTCTTCCTTTTGGTTATACATTGAGTACAATACATTTGCGAGAAAATGGAAGGTGACTAGCAGTTATTGGGTGATAAATGGCAGTGATCATTGACAGCCACGATGTCAAACCCAAATATTTGCTGGAGCATGAAATGATATCTATCAAAATCTCTTTATTCTAACATCAGTTCAAAGTGCCAGAGTCCCTTCTACACAGCATATTTCTCACTTTGACTACACATAATACTAATGAAGAATAATCTTTTACCCCTCTAAAAAGCTATTGATCCCAAAGGATGTGAGAATCCTTTCACATTCAGATTCTTTGTTCCCATAAGAGAGATCTGTCCACCACAAACAACCACATACAAACACACAGTTCCTGTATCAGCCACATGCAAACTCTGGTTGTACATCCATTACTGGATTGCATTATACTGACCCTGTTCAGATGAAACGCCAAGCTATGGAGGTTAAGCAGTTTGAGTTAAACATTGTGGCTAGTGTATTGTGTGAACCTTGACTTAGCATGTCTTGTGAATCATTCCTAACCATGGTGGCTACATAATCATGGTTTAAACATGCTCACTAACCATTTGCTGCAAAAGGCTTAGCAGCTTAACCATGGCTTAGCATGTTGTCTGAACAGAATAGCAGTGCCTACTCTCATTGGCAGAAGCACTCTGAGATTTAAGATACTTTTAAATCAAAATCCCAACAGTTCGATCTCAGACTTTTGGCATATACCATTGACCCATGGCATGTTCCTAACCATCAAGAGCTGCTGTTTTTGTAGCTTTTTGAAGTGTTGTAGTGGTTTTAAATGTACAGATTGTGTGTATGTTGTATGTTTTTGCTGTTTTAATTTTTGTATATTGTTTTTAATTGTTTTTAAGCCTATGTAAAGCGCCCAGAGAGCTTCGGCTATGGGGCGGTATACAAATGTAATAAATAAATAAATAATAAATAAACATGGAAGTGGGAACTCATGGCTTTGTATACAGCTGTCTAATATAGTGAGTCATCAGGGTTACAAGTCAAAGCATTTCCCTGGAGAAGGAATCTTCCCAGATAATGGAGTCAGTGATGCCTTCTCAGCCATCACTGACTTGTTTCAGTCTTGTTCTTGTTCAGACCAATAACAATATTTCCAGGTTCTAATTCATTCTGGATCTTAGCTTGTTCCTTGACTCTAACCTTCTAGCTTAACCTTTCAGTTCTAGCTTAACCCTCAGTGATAACCAATGACTTGAACTCCTAAGTTTTTGGTTCTGACTCCTGGCTTGACCCATTTAGCTCTGAACACTGGCAGAACTCCTGGGCCCAATCTACACCAAGCAGGATATAGCAGTATGAAAGTGGTATGAAAGCGGTATATAAAAGGCAGGAGCCACACTACTGTTTTATAGCAGTATTGAAGTGCGCTGACAACTGTTGTGGCCCATAAGACACATATCATATACCGTTATATCCTTCTTGGTGTGGCTTCTGCCTTTTATATACCACCTTCATACCACTTTCATAGTGTTATATCCGGCTTGGTGTAGATCTGGCCTTGGTTTTCGGCTCCTGGCTCCCAGTCAAGGGTTACCCATGGCTCTGATAGTGAATTACTTACCATTAACCCAGTTGCTCAGTATGAGGTACTTAGGTGTCCTCTCCTTGCTAAAAATGATACAACTTTCAGAATTTTGACACAAGCAGAAAATTATATTTCTGTGTTTATGAAGTAGCACATGACTGAAGACATGAGTAAAGACATAATGAAACCAAACCATTTAAAGGAAGTTAAATTATGAAGAGATTTGGTCTCCTTTGGAATATTGATTATTAATGTCCAGCAACTAATGCTTTTCAGATGGTCTATTGAGATACCAGTTTAGCCTGTCATGGCCCAGGTGTAGGAGCCCTTGGAGGTTGAAGTGTCCAATGGAAGTCTTCCAGAACAAGTCCCTGGTCCTTTTGAACAGGACCCACTGCTTCAGATCTCATATCCTATCCATGTGACCCTTAGGAGATGCTGTTGCCCCCTAATGCTGATGAGCGGAGCTCGGGCTCTTTTTGTGACGGGGCACTCCAGGGAGCATTCCCCAACCAAATCCTCATTTCTCCAACATTCATTCCCCAACAATTACAGGAAAATGTTCTAGTCCTTTAACAGCCAGATGCAGCGTCTGATGGGGTGGGGCTTCCAGAAAATATCTCCTGGCCTGACTATAAATCCTTGCCACTTACTGTCAGTATGTTAGTAGGACTGCTGACCTCTTGAAGTCCAGGTACCTGCGGTGCTAGCCATGGTACTAATAGTGCTCCTGATTTAGCAGGTCATAGGCTGTGCAACACATATGAATATGTTAATGAAATGTCTCATAATACTAGTTGTCCTGACATTGTTCAACAGTTAAAACATCCTCATCATTATTAATGATGATAATAATAATACTAATACTAATAATAGAAATGACCATAAATCAAACTTTCCCAACCTGGTGTGCACCAGATGTGTTTGACTAAAGCTCCCAACATCCTCAGTCAGCTCAGCCAATTGCTATGGTGTCTGGGCATGATGAGTTGTAATCCAATCATCTGGAGGGCATTGGGTTATGGAAAGTGCAATATATAACTGAAATCCAGAACAGTGTAACAACCCAATAAACACATACCAACACAGCACAATAAAATGCAGTTAAAATACAAAGCTAGAACAAACCATCAGGAGATAAAAAGATTGCTCAGGGACTACATTCTATTTTCCTAGGGATGTATGAGAATTATGATTTTGCTCATTATAAAACAATTGAGTTAGTTTAAATAGTTTCAATGATATTTAGTTTGTTTTTAGGCTTTTATGGTTTCAAATTTTGTATATTGGTTTTTAAATGTTCTCCTACCTGAATTTTTGTAAACCACCCAGAGAGCTTAGGCTATGGGGCAGTATATACATGAAACAATAAATAAATAAATAAATAAATAAATAAATAAATAAATGCAAGAATGTGTCCACAGAAACTAGTCACAAATTTTTGAACATATGCCCTCACTCATAGGGATGGGTGAATTCACCTGGGTCCAACTCGTGGGATGCCTGCCCTGGCGCTGTTGCCATAGCTTCTTTGGTGGCTCAGCAAGTGTCCAATGAGCTCCTGGCAGCCATCTGCCCTGTTCCGGAGCCTCCATTGTGCATGACAATGGAGGCTCCAGAAATTATGTAATTTTCCCCCACAGTGTAAATGGCAGCCATAAAGGCCCAGTTACTCTCATGTAAATGGGGCCTTTACAGCTTCCATTTATGCAATGGGGAAAATGCACAATATCTTGAGCAACAATAGAGGCCCCAGAAATTGCATATTACCCCATTGCATAAAAGGAGCCTTTACGGCTGCCATTTACACAGTGGGGGGAATGACGTAATTTCTGGAGCCTCCATTGTCATGCACAATGGAGGCTTGGCACAGGGCTGATGGCTGCTGGGTGCTCGTCAGCCCCTCGGACACTTGCACTGCGGGTCTGCAAACATGCCACAGGTGCCCAACTGGGTTGGGGGGGGCAGACGTGGGGGAGTTGGTCAGACTCCCAGATCTGGTTGAGCACTCATGACATCCCTACATGTTCACCTTATTCCCAAATTCTAGTCTTATTTGTACAAATTTCCTCAGTAGATTGAATCAGCCCCACTTTAGTCTATGGAGGAAATTGGGGCGAATTAGGAAATTTGTGCAAATGTGGGGGGATTTGTGAAAATCTCCCATTTGATTTGTGCAAGTTTCCCATTCATGCAAAGTGAGCAGCGATCAGAAATGTGAACATGAATCGGGCACAAGAGAAGTGGTTAGATGATGTTCGGAGAATCCTAGCAATCTTGAACATCACTCCTTTGTCCATCCCTGCATTTTCCATCTTAAAAAGAAGGCCCAAACTCTGGCCTCTACAAATGTGCAAATGAAACAGGGAATGGTTGTCACTGCACACCTGTTAATACTATTGAGTTGAAAAACAATATACAGTGTATAGGGACCGCATGCAAACATGAAGCGTTTGTGTTGCACTTTAAACACCGTCCAAATTCATCAGCAAATTAGACGCTTGAGTTCTAACATATATTCTATGCCTTGTTGGTATGTATAGACAACTGGACTTTGTATTTCAGTGACACTTTTGCATATTGCATTAGCCAAGACTTGCACAGATGGTTGTTCCTTTATTGTACAATAAACATGCAAATGTTAGGCAGTTGTTACAGGGGATCACTTGTAATTCTTCTACCTAGTGCATCAGTTGTGAGAAAGTGGCATTTTCCAATTAATAAATGACAGCATTTTGCCAGGGGGATTCCTCTCCTCAGCTAGCATTTCCATTATTGAGATGAGTTCCTTGTGTGCAATAGTTACATAAATATCCTGGACACCTGCTGGTCAATGCTTGTGTCATCAGAGTGAGCAAGAATGCCACACTCCTTCGTATGTCCAATCCATTTTGAGAAGTAAAACAAATTAATCTATGTACAGGGAACATGTGACTGCCTTGCTGAAACTGGCTTCCAATGTATTTCGACGCCCAGTTCAAAATCCTGGTGATGACATCTAAAGCCCTTTTCAGGTTGGAATCAGGGTATTTGAAAGACCGTCTTCTCTTGAATGGCCCTGCACACTCTTGAATGACCATGCCCACATATTAGGACCTTCAGCAGAGACCTTCTTCCATATCCCAATGACCCTGAATCCCTGGATGCAGCTACGAAAAGACCCTGGTTGGAATGAAAGAGAAGGCCTTTTCAGTAGCTGAAAACAGGTATTGGAATTCCTTTGCGCTCTATTTAATAGCATTTTGATTTGACCATATTGTAAAGAACTTCCTTTTAGATAGGCTTCAGGGTTGTTTTAATTGCTTATTGGGTGCTGTTTAATTATTTTAATCGCTGCTGCTTTTACATTTTTTGTGGTTTTGCACCCCACCCACTGACCCAGATCAAAGAAACAAGCCACACACTTGTTGGGGGTTATGTTTTTCTTGATTTTCATGGTGTTTTATTGTTTGAACCAACACTTGTTAGATGCCTTGAGAGCTTTTAAGGAAAGGTGGAATAAAACTGTATTTTTTAAAAACAATAAAAAAGTAAAATTACATTTCAATATGACCAGTACATTTTCATAGTGCGGTTCATACAAGCTCTGATTTTTACAGACCAGCCGATTTCCATTACACAGATGTAAGTCCATAAAGTCAAATGAGAATTCCCAATATGCATTATAAGGATTGCCAACTAAGCTCTGGGTAGTATGCATTTACCTTGATTTCTCTTGGGGTGGTATCCCCCCCCCCCCATCATCAGCATACCTGTGGCTGAAGGACGGTATGAAAATAGAAAAGGGAAAAACAGGTCTGTGAAGGTACTAATTCATTTGATAGTCCACTGCAAACCAGTGTATATATCGGCAACATAAATAAAAATAAATAAAGCTAAAATATACTGGTATTTTGGCCATACATCTTTTGCCTTTGTCCCCACCCATGACTGAAATCTGCCACTTTCTTTGGTGTGTGTGTGCGCATGCATGTGTGCTGCCCTTCTCTTTCACTGAAGGAATATTTTCTTAATTTATTGAAGCAGCAGTAGTTTTACCTGCCTAGTATTTGTGTCACCTGCCTAGAGTATCTCCATGCTTCCTAATCCTGATGCCCAGTCTACTACAGAACTAAGAAGGGTGATAGTTGCAGCTTCACTTCCATTCTTCTGAGCCAAAGGAAAAAGGACTGGTCCTTCCTGAAAGATCACACTGAGGGTTTCTATTTCACTCTAAAATCACTGCAGAAATCTATTTTCCCTATAGCAACTGAAGAAGATTGAGTCCGTACATGATTGCGACAAGCCCGGAAACACATCTTAATGCAAATGTTGTGAAGCAGCTGACAGTAGAGGAATTTGTTGTCATCTCTACTGGTGCATCTTGATGGATGAAACTTAAATTACATCAGCCCAAAACATATTTTCATACTGGGAGATCTAACTGAGGTGTATCAGCAGAGCTTGAAGTTCTCAGGATTCAAGACCAGCCAAATGCAAATGTAAATGTATTTGAATTTTGAATTTCAGAAATCCATCACATTTTTAATTTGGGTAGCACTCTATACTAGAGTGACCATATACAAAAGAAGGCAGGGCCCCTGCAACTTTAACTGTTGTGATGAAGAGGGTATTTCACCAGGAATTAATTGCATACAAATGACACTGGCTAAAATTCCCTTTTCTCGACAACTGTTAAAGTTACATGAGCCCTGTCCTCCTTTTCATATGGTCAGCCTACAGGAAAGTCAATGTACTCATATGTGCTTGCTACATGGGTGGGATGGCATTCTGGAAGGTTGTGGGTTGTTCCACTTTAGCTGATGCCCGCTGAGTATCCCATGGCACTAAGTTGCAAACAATCAATTTGAAAGGACATTGGATCTAGATGGATCCCCATATATATTAGTACATAAAATGTGTCTTATCTACACAAGGCCCGAACTGTTTTGAAATTACTTCTTTTTTCTGTTCATTTTCTTTTCTATGGGGATTAGAAACAAGCTAAGAGCTTAGTTTAAAAATATTTCATTTTGTTTTGGTTCATGTTCATTTTTCCAATTCCACCTTCTCTGGAAAGAGGGACACTGAGGAAAAAGTTATAGGTGCATCGAATCTTAATATAGATGCAAGTTATCTGCACTTGCAGTGGTAGCTGACGATTAGAAAATTCCTAATAAATTGAGCTCCACAAATCTAGTTGACAACATCAATATTGTTCAGTGAAATTCTTTTTTTTTTTAAGCAACAAATGTAAATTAGTTTGGTTTTTCTCAATTTTTCATTTTTTTCCCAATCTTAAATTCAGTTTGTATCAAACTTTGCAGATTTATCTCGGGTTAAGTTTAGCTCATCCCCAATATTGCGAATGTCTTTTTTTTAAAAAAGTTTGAATGAAAATCCATAAGCATTTTTCTGCACATTTTCCCTAATACATGCATTTTCTATGCATTTTTGCCTAAGACATACATTGTAGTTTTGCCTGGAGACCCTCATTGCACAATAGTGAAAATTTCAAAGGATGACTGAGTTTCAGTTTACATCGTGGTTCAAAAGTGCAAAATTAATTAAATGCACATTAAAATGTGAACTGAAAGAATTTCCCCTCAACTCCTAGTATAAACAGATCATTACTAACTATGGAGAACAGTTCTTCCTTGTATTTGGAGGCAGTTCTTGATAAACTGGTTGTATGTATGCAGGACCAACTCCTCTTGCCTTCAAGTTTGTACAGCTTGTCCAAATTCTGGGTAAAATTCAACTTAAGTCCCACTTAAAGTAGATCCATTAAAATGAATGGGTTTTAAGTTAGACTAACTTAAGTGCCATTCATTTTAATGGGTCTACTCAAAATAGAACATATGTTGGATCTTACTCTCTGTGTTCAAGAACTTGGCATTTTATGACATTAAGCGTTCTGAGGGGGGGGGAGATCTCACCACAAGTCTTTGTGAAGAAAACTTTGGAAGAGCTTGTTCTCCTTTTGAATGGGGTGTTCACAATAATAATTCAATTAGTGATGGAAATCTGTCCAGCCTGTACTACAGCCTTCCCCAACCTGATGCCCTCCAAATGTTCTGGGCTACAACTCCTAGCATTCTGGCCATTGATCATGCTAGCTGTGGCTGATAGAAGCTGAAGTCTGGAGGGTAACAACCTGGGGAAAGTTGTACACTGACAAGATTCTTCAAGGTATCCCAAGTTATCACAAGTCTGATGGAATGCAGCTATTCAAATGTACTCATGACTAGCCTCATTGACTGGTACTTACCTGCTCCATTGCAGTTCATGACATAATCTCCTTTGATGGCAAATGTCTTTATGCATACACCTTCTGCCTACAATATGAACTTGGTAGCTGGAAGTGAAATGTTTTGGCACTAAGCTCTGGCATTAATTAGCAATAACGAGTATACAATATTTCTGAAGCTTGTCTTATGAAATAAAGAACCACTGTCTGCATCTACTAATAATTATTGGAATATGTTAAACACAGCTTGCAGAATACTCTTAGATATTAAGAGCTAGTTTCAACCGCTGCCCCTTTTTTTACTATCACCCATGGAAATTGTTGTAGACATTTTGTATTCAGTATGCTTTTTGACCAGTTGAATTCTAGAACATGGTGCAAAGATAGCTACTGCTCTAGAATTTTATTTTGTATAAACTGGCATGTGATCGGACAGCTCAAGAACAGTTGCTGGTGTAAAGACTTTGTAATTCCACATAGGTTGCTACTTTGGCCTATTGTTCCAAAACCTGGTGCACACTGTCTGCCAGCACAGCGCTGCCTGTCTATCACACCACATCATTTAATTGCCAAAAGAGAGATTCCTTGTATTCATACTGCATTTCTGACACTGAGCAAGTGTAAGTTTACTGCAAAGCAACTCAAGTTAATGTTTTAGAAAAGCCAAACAAGCAATGATCTATATCTGTATTTCAACCTTCAGTGCTCATTACATCTTTCTAAAAGTGGACCAATAAAATGGACCAACAGCACAACCCTACGGATGTTTGCTCAGAAGACAATTGATGACAAGTAAGTATGCACAGGATTACAGCCTAAAACATGGCACTAAGCAGGCTGAGCAGAAAATGCTGTTATTTTTTCTCTTCTTCACTGCAGCCACTCATTGGATCCCATCTTCTTTTGGACATGACAGCTTTCTTTGACATGTGCTCAGATTTGAAGACTATAACTAGCATACCTTTTCCTTTTTTTTAGAACAGCTGTCTTTTTGTGACAGAAGGCAATTTTCCGTATAGGTTTCATCTGAACTGACCCAGATGAATTCACCCTAACTCACTCAGAATATATGGCAGAGTAATTGCTTGATCAATGTCAATGGATCCTTTTAGTAGCCATTTCCAATAAACGGTCATTTGGGGTGAATTCATCAGTAAGTGACCACAGCATATGGTAACCATCATGAATCATATACCAGTGGTGGAGATTTCACACCACCTTTATTATGCCAAAGAAAACTTTTTTTAAAGGTAGAATAAGGATTTTCTACTTAACCCCATTTACATCCACTAGAAGGGGCAAAAAGGGATAGCAAATGATAACAACTGCATGTTTTATTTTCTGTCAGAAGGTTTAGCATTGTCCCTTTTTGCTGGTTACACTACTGGCATGTTTCATAGATGTGTGCCAAAGAGTATCTCCAAAGGACTATGGGTGGGTAGCAGATTTCAACTCTACTCATTTCCTAGGGCTCACTAGGAGTTACAGAATCTTATCATACAATCATAGAATAGTAGAACTGGAAGGGGCCTATGAGGCCATCAAGTCCAACCCCCTGCTCAATGCAGGAATCACCTTAAAGCATGTCTGACAGATGGCTGTCCAGTTGCCTGTTGAATGCCTCTAGTGTGGGAAAGCTCATGACCTCCCTAGGTAATTGGTTCCATGTCATACTGCTCTAACAGTCAGGAAGTTTATCTTGCTGTCCAGATGGAATCTGGCTTCCTGTAACTTGAGCCCGTTATTCTGTGTCCTTCACTCTGGGATGATCGAAAAGAGATCCTAGCCCTCCTCTGTACGATAACCTTTCAAGTATTTGAAGAGTTCTATCATGTCTCCCCTCAGTCTTCTCAAGGCTAAACATGCCCAGTTCTTTCAGTCTCTCCTCATAGGGCTTTGTTTCCAGACCCCTGATCATCCTTTCTGCTGTCCTCTGAAACCCCTCCAGCTTGTCTGCATCCTTCTTGAAGTGTGGTGCCCAGAACTGGACACAGTACTCAAGATGAGGCCTAATCAGTGCCGAATAGAGGGGAACCAGTATCTCGCGTGAGTTAGAAGCTATACTTCTATTAATGCAGCCCAAAATAGCATTTGCTTCAGAAAAGGAAACACATGGAACACACACATAACTGTGTGTTGTGGGGAAATAGTAGTTTTGTTTTCATTTTTAAAGATACATTACTGTAGTTTTATCTTTATTTAAATTACATTTGTCTTCAGTTTGCAAATGATTTCAATGGCAAGCCACCATATCTTCTACTGCTTATAACGTGGTGTTTTCTATAAACATAGCATGTAATTTGCAAGTGCTGAATTACCTCCTCAGAAAGTCAAATAAGCCAAATGTCAGGAAGACTGGACAAAGGCACCATACCTCCTCCCATAGGGCCATTTTGATGCTCACGTCCAGGGTTTTGGTGATGGTTGCCCAAGTTTTAAGATCCTTGGGGGAGGCATCTATGATGGGAACACAAGAAAGGGCCTTCTCAGCAGTCCCTATAAAATTTGGAATTCCCTGCTGAGAAAGGTAAGGTTGGTTCCCATTCTATTGACCTATCTTCCAAAGGCAGGCACAACTATTTTTATCAGGCAGGCTTTTGGTTTATACCTTGGTCTATTCCTGAAAGCAGTTTTAATTGATTGGGTGCTGTCTATTTCTTTTATTACTGTATTTTATACATGTGTTTTACATTATGTTTTAATTAAGATTTTGTTTTTAATATGTTTTGGGTGTGTTATCCTCTTGAAGTGCAATTTTCTGCAGAAGGACAGGATATTAATTAATTAAATTATGTAATGCACCACTTTTAGTCAAGCTTTGAAAACAGTTTTATTTCAAACCTTTTTTAATTTCAGGCTTTTGACTGTGGCTTTTAAATTATTTTTGTTTCATTGCTGTGGTTACTAGTACTACTACATTGTATTGCATTTAAAACAGGGTGGCTCTGACAATTTTGCTTTCTCCCACATTCAAATTCTTTTAATCTCAAGTTCCTTTTCTCCTGTATATGAAGACCTTTCCAAATGATGGTAAATTCCAATTAAAAACAATTTGAAATAAAATTCTCACCCATCTGCGGCAGCCAAATTCAAAAAGTACACCTATCCCAGCATGGAAAAGTTCTTGTTGTTCCTGCAGCTTTTAATACAGCTATTAAAGATGAGGAGCCTGTCAGAAAAAAGAGGTGGAAAAACTAATTAATCACCACAAAGACAGAGATTCAATCCACACTCTTAAGAATAAAGCACTCAAAGCCACTCAAATCTGTCAGTTTTGATTTCTCCCACATTTGATTTTCTTTTTAAAATCTCAAATTCTTTCCTGCCCCCTCAAATGTGCATTCTTATTAAATCCCAACTGAAATGAAATTATGGCCCATCTCTAGTTGTAAGCCTTTGTAAACTATCTTGAGTATATCCTGACACAGAACATATAATCCAGTCTAGGCTGACCATATGAAAAGGAGGACAGGGCTCATGTAACTTTAACAGTTGTAGAGAAAAGGGAATTTCAGCCAGTGTCATTTGTATGCAATTAGTTCCTGGTGTAATTCCCTCTTCATCACAACAGTAAAAGTTGCAGGGGCCCTGCCTTCTTTTGTATATGGTCACTCTAATTTAGTGCCTGCAACTTTAACTGTTAACCAAAAGCCTTAACCAGTAGGGTTTAAGGTGTCTTCTAAACAGGCCCATAGTATATAAAGACTTACTAAAACATAAAAAATCCAGAAATATTAAAGCAGTTTAACATATGCGTCTTTGCAGTTATTTTCCAAACAAAATAAATATTTTGTAAATACACATACAAGAAAATTAATGTGATATATGAGGGTGCCATTGATTTAACTGATTTCAGTGTCAGAGATTGTGGCACGACAGAGAAACTCCATGCCAGAATGAAACTACTGATTAGAGGAGCCAGATTCGCAATGCCCAGAGGAACCCCCTAAAATCAGGATTGGTGCGAAAACAGGTAAAGCGGTCAAGTACCCGCATATCGACAACTATTTCAGCCTTATAGCATATAGGGGGTGTAAAGTGTAAGGACATTGTTAAGGAGGCTGAACAGGGCTTGAGACCCTGAAGATCCATGTATTTAGAAAAGAATCCCATTGTGCAGTATATGACTTCTTCGTTGCCAGGCTACAGGCTGGATGAAAAATGGAATTGACCTCACGTCAAAAGTAGTTACAGTATTGGGATACCCCATGCCATGGGTGTGAGCATATGCACGGTCATAAACTATAGGCAGTGGGGCTCAAGCCCCCACTGGGATTTGGGGGCAACACTCAACCAAGTAATGTCAGTAAGCTCACAGCCTCGCTGACAGATTCCTCAGTCAGTCTCCAGTTGTCTGTATTCTTATGCGTTCGGGGGTCAGTCTAAATTACATCCAAGCACATCCTGCTTCCTCCTCAGCTGCCAAGCAGATTTCCTTGCAAGACAAAAGCCACTCTCATTTTGAGTCAGGGTCAGCCTTCCCCAGATTCATTTTTTTGTAACCCCTCAGGCCTTGTAGGACAAAAGGTTGCCCATTTAGGAATTACAGTGTGGGTACATCTTGATGAGGGTTTTGCCCCAGGCCAGGGTGGATCCAGCGTGGCAGCAGGTCATCTATATGATACAACTGACAACCTGAAGCCATCAGGGGCAAATCCCTGAAGCTCCGGTTTTAAAAAGTTGGGCACTTACCACAACCTTTTTATCTTTGGAGCTGCAGCGGAGCCAATGGTGACCCCTTATTGGTCGCCATTGGCTGGACAGGGAAGGGGGTGGAACGCCTCCCCCATTTTATATTTATTTATTTATTTTATATGTAAGTGCCACTCAACATCAAATCCCTCTGACCTGTATGACCGAGCATATGTAGATCGATGTGTAAGACTCTGTCTCGACACCCGGTAAGGAACATCAGTGCTGACGGAGGATCCTACTCTGTGATATCTTCAGAAGTAGAGTGAGCCACACCTGTTTTGGCCACTGATGACTATGATTTAGACTGTGTGGGCGACATGATATTAATATTATCATGGAATAAGAGGAAAAATGAGGGGAACAGGTAAATTGACTTCCAGTTCACTCGACCTGGAACACATCACCCAGGGACCCATTCCAGTTCCCCACTCTCGACCAAAAACAGACAACCAATCGTGTTGTGAGGTGTCGCGAAGAGGTTTATCTCTGAAGTCCCCCATTCCTGAAAAAACTCAAGATAGAACTGAAGATTTGGCTGCTGCTCGTGTGGGTTCCTCTGAACTCTGTTGAGCAAGACCGTTAGATACTTGTCTCATTTGCCAAAGTTTAGGGCCGAAATGAGATTTCCTTGCAGATGGTCCCATCGAAAATTCTCATTAGGGCAAATGCAGGGAGTGGGTTCCTCCTCCTCTGCTTACATACCACAACACAGGTGTGTTGTTCGTAATAGCCTGCACTATGTGATTGGACAGGTAAGTCTCAAAAAACTGGAGCGCCTTCCTTACCGCTATGAGCTTCTGCAAGTAGATGTGGTGCATATTGTTTCTCCCTTGCCACATTCCTTGGGGTCAAGAGGGCTACAAAGAGATCTCCAGTCAAACAGGAAAGTGTTTGTATGAGGACTTGAGATGGGGGAGGAGGCGGAAAAAGGCATGCCCCATAGAAAATAGTCTGTGCAAGTGCACTGATGTAGGGTCTTGTTGCACATAGTTAGTTCTATGATTTAACTCATCTTCTCCAAGCTGATCTTTTTGACATCCCACAGAGTGGGGCTGGAAAGAAGGAAGAGCTAGGTGGACATACTGACACATTCGTGACAGTATAATGAGTCAATGGTTGAGTCCTGTGGACAGGTCCCAATGACAGTGATCTCAGTGGAGCTGGAGGGAGTTGCGAGAAAACTTCTTTCAGTGGCAATCGCGATACCGACAGAGCTGCTCGGTATCGAGAAAGGCATGTGTAACAATATAGGGATTGGTATCAATGCCTGGTATGGGAGTTATGGGTCCATTGCAGGTGGTGTCCCCATCATAATTGATGCCAATCTCTGTACTGGTACAGCATTCTCAGGGGAGGACCCAGTTGAAGTTCTGTCCCCCACTTTTTCTTTTACAGGGACCTGAGAACGATGCCCCTAGACATCACAGGCATAAAAACTCTCTCCATTGAAATCATAGCACTCCAGTCGTAGCGGCTCTAGGGAGCAGCCCTGTAATCAGCAGCTAGCCTGTAATGGCTGTGCTAATTAACTTGGTGGAGAGAAGTCTACTTCAAGCTGAATGTTAGACATCTCGTCTTGGTACCAAGAGCTCGGTACTGAAGGAGGCAGTTGAGTCTCACCTTTTGATGTTGATTCTGCCTGCTAGATGTCTCATCTTGATGTCGAAGCTGCATGTTAGAAGCTCCAGTATCAAGAGCTTAGACCTCAGTACCAAAGGAGCCAGTTACATCATTGCCACCACCCTCAGTATCGAGGGGGGGGCTAACAGCTGTGGAGGGGTTGGAACCCAGTCTCTCTCTAGCTGTAGAAACAGGTAGAGAGCATCCAGATGTTGGAAGATCGGAACGACCCATGGTTAGGGTCGGGGTCCGAGGACGCTGAGGGGCTCTCCTCCATAGAATTGCTCCATGCTATCAGCCCCAGAAGGCTTATGTGACCTGGCCTTCTTAGATATCCCTTTCACTGTAGAGAAAGCTAGGGAGCGTCCAAATGTTGGAAGATCAGAATGTCCCATGGTCAGAGTCAGGGTCCAAGGATGCAGAGGGGATCTCCTCCACAGAATCGCTCCATGCGATCAGCCCCAGAAGGCTCCAGCCTTGTTAGATATCCCTTTTGCTGTAGATACAGCTAGGGAGCATCCAAATGTTAGAAGATCGGATGAGGTGCGAAGAGGACATGTCTCCAGTAGGCCGAGGAGCCTGTGCCATAAGTGTCACGATTGCCTGTAAGAATCCATGACTTCTAGAGCTTTTATCCGCAGAATTGCCAGACAGTGGCGACAGGTTTCGACGACCTGAGCCTCTCCCAAAACAAATCAAAAGAGAAAAGTCTGTCTGCTGGGGAAGCTTGCTGACACACTTAACACATTTTCAATAGGGGCTTTAATGGCCCTGTGATTCCCCTCAACGTGATCCAAGATCGCTGGAGAATAAAATATCTAAGAATATAACAACAATCAATTAAGACTAAAAATGAACTAAAACCAAAGTAAAATAACTAAAAACCTTAGCAGTCTAAAGCTTTCTCCTCACGAGAAAGACAGAAGTTCCCAACAAGACATCCTTTCAGCAAGGCGGTCAAAAAAGAACTGAGGAGAAAGGCAGGAACACGGAGTCAGTAGACGTGGAGGAGGGGTTCCTGCCAAAAACATTTGCCTTAGGTATAGAAGTTTCCAAAACAAGTTCCGCACAGGAACAGAACCCATATGTGTGATGCACAGAGACCACAAAGAAGAACTCATTGTACCACAAACCTTACAGTTATATAAGATCACTTGGCAGGAAGTTCAAGAACTTTTTTGGTCATAGGACATCATTATCATTTTCCCAAACGCAATCACGTGTGTCTACTTTAGGATGAACACTCTCTAAGAGGCACATACATCTTCTTACCAGGTAAAATGTTCTTGTGATATGCCCTCTTATAGAGCATGATGTGGGAGGAAGCTCACAGATTGGTACAGACCTTTTATACTCACTGAAACACAGACTGTCAAAAGTGTCACATTTTGAGTGAAGTTTCCAGATGCATACAAAGTACTTCTCCACTTCCTCAAAAAGGCAGTTATCAGGTGTTTCCCCAAATTTGGTAAGGTATTTTGTTGGTTTGGCATTTAGAGCTCTAACCTTCATCCCAATTTTGCTCATTTCATCATCTCCTGTTAGTATATGAGCTTTTATGACCACTCTTGACATCTGTGGACCTAACTTTTTGATGAGTTCATGAACTGGAATGGAGTGACAATTCTTCCCTGTTCCAAAGCATACCCATAACTGAGATATACTTTTGGAAACCCAACTGGACATCAGTATCATTCAAAGGCACAACTCTCTCTGTACCATTGTGAACTGCTCAGTTTACATGTGGAACAATTCTAAGGTCAGCCTCTTCCAATGTATTCTTTAGTTGTTCAAGAACATGAGTCCCTTCTCTTATGAACTGAACTTCAGGTTCCAGCTCATCATCAATGATTGAACTGCTAGATACCAATGGTCATATAGCTTTTCCTGCTTCCTCTTGCACTCTTGTTCATGCTAATTTCTGCAGATTTGTCTCATTTAAGGTAGATGACCAGAATTTTTCAAGCTGACAGGTATTGGTATATTGCTTTCGATTACATCCAGATCTACTATATCACTGGTAGATTCTCTTATCCTCCTGCATTCCTTTACTGACAGCTGCAAATAGCTGTTGAAAACAAAATGAAATTCTTGAAGAGAACATACAGATGTTGATCCCTTGACTACATTGTTAATGACTTCTCCAAAGTTTTTCATTGCTGACATCTTAACCATTCTTACTTGGGACATAAAGTCACCTACAACAGTGGTTTTCAGTGGTGAATTCAAAATCCTCAGGGTAGAGATGCTTCTCGAGCTTTGCTATGAGAATGTGTTTTGCTGACTTCGTAGGTGCATTACCATCAAACGATGTATTTGTTGACAGTACATCATGCTCCATAATTTTCTCTACTGAGTCTCCCCTTTCTTTCATTATCTCCATATCTCTGTGTGCTTGATCGATTATAAGTTTGGGTGTGATAGGCTCTGGGATGCTTTTTCTAGCAAAAGATGGCAGCTTTACTTCAGAGATTATGTCTGACAGCTTTTTCTTTTTTTATGTAAATCTCTCCTGCCTGAGGTGCTGATACAGGTCTGAACCATGCTTTAAAACATCAAGAATTTGATCCTTTATAATATCATTCACATATTGTTTTGTTACAAAGCTGTGAAGCCACACTGACACAGTTACTTCATATGGATTTCCATGCTGTTGAATGAAATCTAGGAGTCGTGCAACATTTTCATCACATTGCTCACCTTTTTCCCCAGAAGATCATGATGGGGTATGGTAACACATCAATTCACTAAATCAGAATGGGTAAGCTCTCAAAACAAATTGCCTATCATCAAAACCTCGTGGTACACTAGCTGCCACTCAGCAACCTAATTACTTCTTCGCATTTGCCCGACGATGCCTTTTGTACTTTTCTGGGACCTTTGAATGGTTTCCTCCAAGTGCTGTATCAGGTGCTACAGCACTTAATCTCCCCTTTTTATCCTTCACAACAAATGGACTTTTGGTAAAGGGGTTCTCATGCTCCAGTTTCTTTATTCTCTCCAGGTACCAACTGCCATAACGTAGGTAATTGATGCAGTCAAAATCATGAAAAATGGGAAGCAAAGACTGCATAGTTTCAATATGAAGTTTCCAGTTACCATCACAATAATCAACAATCAAGTTTTTCACTAGGGGAACTATCTTGAGGAAGACTTCCCAGTTCTTAAACAGTTCAGATTTCTCTCCACACTCTTTAACAAAAGCTTCAAACTTTGTTCTCAAATATTCAACCTTCCCACTTAGTACATCAAACATTTTGTGAGCTTTTTTTTTTTTTTTTTGGTCTCTTAGGTCAAGTACATTCTGCACCTTGAATGACTTCCACAAACATGGATTTGCACCAAAAAGCATCCCACTGTGTTTGCATTGCCTCTGATATTATTAACTTACCTTGGAAAGACCAAACATAATGAGTTCCATTCAGTACAGACTGAATAGTTTTACTACCAAAAAATTCTGCTTCAATAAGGGGATCATCCATGCCACTTCCACAGTTATATTTTCCTGCACTTTTCTCATATGGACTTTTGTCCTATGGAACATGCCCATCATGGGATAAAATCAGTGAATTCTTCTAGACTAGACAAAAAAAAGTCTGTTAAAATATGAAAAAAACCCTTCATCACAGAAAACTGGAAGGACAGGCTGGTTTTAGTTGGACACAAACTTTTTGAATGTTTTTTAGAACTGTACACATAGTCGCATAGTCAGTAAGTGGATGTGGTATAACTGGCAAGAAACCAACTTTTGACAATGGAACTGTATCCTTGGAGATTATGGCACAAATTCCACTCCATGTAGGAACTTTCTTTTTTTCTTCAGTTGACAGACCACACCTAAAAAGTGTTATGAAAAAAATTCATTTGTAGATGCTTTTGCAACAACATCATCAGAGGACATGATATCCATATCATCTGAGGCAATGAAGGCCTCTGGAAGACTAGTTCAAATGACTGGACTGTAGTAATTTTTCACCTTCTGGCATGGCAAGTCTGAAACAAGTTTGCAGTTCCGTTTCTCTATGCCTGTTGCTGATATTGGGCCTGTTTAGATGACATGCTAAGCCATGGTTAGGCCTCCAGCCCTTTTACAGCAAATGGTTAGTGAGCAAGTTTAAACCATGATTATGTAGCCCCATGGTTAGGAATGGTTCACATGGCATGCGAAGCCATAATGGGCGTGTTCCGAAGCCACCTTAACCACAGAGCCTGAAGTGTCATCTGAACGCTCATACTGAGAAAAAAGATAAAAATGTGAACCAATAGTAGTAGCTGACTAGTACATAAAATAAAATATACTCAAATTTAATTCCTTTTTTAAATTAATGATGTAATAAACCATACTATTTTAGCATACATCATGAAAAAAATGACCATAAAAGCTACACATTTTCATTAAATGGTCTATTGTAGAGATAAGTGTTTGGGCCCCATTTTTAAAAATGGTGGAAGGACTGCCTTTCCATCATAATTAATGCCATTGTTAACTCCTTGACCCCAAAACCCTATAGTTTAAAGCCAAGATCACATTTGTATGTTGATTTGTCAAGTAAATGAGAAAATGAGACAGCATTTCAGTGCCATCTTGGAAAATGGTGGAAGGGGTACTCTGGCAATTAAGATAACATATTCTTTTAACTCCTTGACCCAAAAAAACTATAATTTGATACCAAACACAGAATAGTTACTTCTGTGGTTGATGAAAGCTAGTGAACTAAAGAAAATTGTCTGCCATTTCGGAAATAGCGCTTAAAAATGTTTTGCACACGAATCAGATTGTCTACCCAAATTATTATAAGTGATTATAAGTGATAGAGATGAGTAAAATAAATAATAAAGCAGAAATAAATGAACATTTTAGTTGATACATAACCATAGTTTCCACCCAAATCAGAGGCTTCATAATGGAAACAGGCTCTAGGAATAAACCTTGATGCCTCTTGGGTCTATACTAATCCAACAAACCATTATATGTTGAGCGCATCACCCTAGAATACAGAAACAAATCTTGCAGTTGTGGACTGGCTATTTGTGAAAAGAAAAATAAATACATTGTATACAATATTAGTCCTACTTTGGGTAAACCAATTGAAATAAATAGGACTTAAGTTAGAATAAGGCCAGATTTACACCAAGCAGGATATAACACTTTGAAGGTGGTTTGAAAACAGTATATAGAATGTGTCCTGGGCCCCAACAGTTGTCAGTACTGTTATAAACCACTATAAAGCAGTAGTGTAGGTCTTGCCTAACATCAAGTTAAAGCATCATCAGATGGGGGGAAATCGGGTTTCCCTACCATCACTTTTATCCCACAGTAGGGTCAAGCAGCTTCCTCTTTCTTCCCCGTGTGAAGAAATCACACAAGCAGCAATGACCACATGGCCCATTCAGTGGGCATTTTTATCGTGCTGCTTTTCCTGCATACAGCAGGAAATGGCAGCAAGTTTCATCTAAAAAACACAAAAAAAAAACACGGAGTTACTAGGTCTTATTTTGTCATGGAAAATAGAGTAGAAGGAGCGGGAGATGCGTGGGAGGTGGACGATGTCATCAAAAGGACTCATGAATATCCATAAGTGGCCAGTAAAAAGCGTGCTATAAATTGCTCATCTGATGATGCTCCTAGACTAACATCCTTTGCTGGCTGAAAGAACATAGTTTGGAAACTTGCTGAGATGTTCTTCAATGAACTTGACTTGCTGAGTCTTCCTGCCTCGACAACCAAGAATGCTTTATCATTTAACACGCATGGAGATTTCTCTTATCAGCAGTTGAATAAAATTGGATGGAACCTCACCAAGGTTCTCTACATAACAGCTTTCTTTATGTCCTGAAGTCTGGGTTCTAAACTTTGAATATGTCAAGATAGCCCTTTCCCAATTACAATTTTATACTGATTTTTTTTTAAAAAATCATTCACCATATTCATGATCAACTTTTCACATCTTCAATCTAGCTAAAGTATTATTAGGAAACCCCAAGAAGGTGAACTTTGCCAGATAGAGAATTCTGCAATGTGAGTTTTGTTTTCCATGGGATTATTGCTCTTTGGCTTTTAAAGATAAGGAAATGGAACAACATGTTGAAGCTAGTAGGGCCAGTAAAGTAATATTATTTCTTTACTAATCATGATACCTAGGGGCTGTGTTCCTCTGAACCTTTTCATCTGAGTGGGAGGGCTGAATATGAATATAAGAACAAATGTGGAATGTCTTAAAGAAAGTATGTTTCCTATGTTTTTGATTAATATTTCAACTCGTTATTTTTTCATTTTTAAAAAAGATGAGAGTCTAACAACATGGATATTTCTCTATTTTACCATCAAAGAACAGGAACAAGCTGCTCAAACCTCACAGGTATTTTTCTCCATTAACAAGGACTTTTTCTCTGGCTGACAAGTCTGTGTCATATATTTGAACAATAATATCTTCCATTTCCTTCAGGATATGTACAAAAGGACTAAAAGTTTTAAAACACGGCTTCATGACTCCACAGGCAGTGTTGATTACCTCACCCCAATGACTATGCTTGACACCTGCAGACAGTTCTTCACTGGCTATATTTATTCTTAAGAGTAAAAAGAGAAGGAAAGAAAAAAAGGAAGATATCCACTTCTTGGGTTGGATCCGGGTTGGATCATAAATTCCACAAAGGGAACAGGTTCTAAGACTAAATCCTGGTGGCTTCTGGGTATTTCCTTGTTCTGTTGATTTCTCTTTAATGGAAAATGTCACCATCATCTTGACTTATATGGTAAATGTCTTTCTGGGGGGAAAGGACCAGGATCCTAAGGGCTTTATGTGAAATGCTTCTTGTATATGAAATTTTTCCAGAACTCTTCAGACCCTGTCTTTCTGCTACACTCTTTGTGCATCTGAAAAGATGTTCCTGACAATTAGGTGTGTTATGAATTTTACTTTACTAGTGTTATAAATTCATAGTTACAGTATTTAGGAAGCCTTAGACTATCTGTTAATAACCTGTACCTGATTGATAAACAGTTCTACAAAGGAGTCACTGAGGGTTGTATTCAATGCTGGCCTTCTATAAGTGAAATGGAAACTACTAGCAAAATGGATTTCCCTCCCTCCCTGTAGCTCCCTGAATATTCCCAAATCTGCTCCAGAGGGTCATCCAACCCTCCAGAGTAAGTTTGGTGGAGTGTGGGGAGCTGTAGGGGGAGGAGAGCAAGCAGAAACCTGGTTGTGTGAATGGAGATCCACTCATGCAACCCTGGATTTAACCCCAATAATTGCTTGGTGGATTCTATTCTGGTTTTGTGCCCACAATAATTTGTAAGGGAAGAGTCCTTGAATCCATTGTTCACATTCATTCTTAAATCTACTTTTTCCAATAAAACATAAACCTTACAATATAACATATACCCTAAGATAAAAAACCACAACAATCGTTCTTAAACTTCCCCTGTAACTAAAACGTTTGAGATCTTAATAGGACAGCATTTATCTAAGTCCCAGGTATCTTCCTGCAACTTTGCATGAAGCTGCACCAGCTGAAAGGTACATAGTAGGGATGTGCACAGACCCCCTGGATTGGATCGGAACCGGGATCGGAACCGGGATTGGCATATTGGATCGGATTGGAGGCTTTCTGGATCAGATCGGACTCAATCCCGATCCGAAAATCGGAAGTCTGATTTTCAGATCTGACGCCATTTTAGGTGTTTTCACCATAGGCTTGCATTAGGGGAAAGAAAACTTTTCCCCAATGCAAGCCTATGAGGAAAACATGGGGGCAGGTGAGTGGGGGCCTAATTATCTGATTCTGATCCCCACATCTGGATCGTCCGATCTCATCCAATCTGAAAGAACCCGATCCAGATCAGAAGAGATCGGAGGATCGTACCTCCTTCTCCCACTCACACTCCTTACCTGCCGAGGCCGTCCGCTGCTGTCCGCTGGTACCTTCTACTGAGAAACAGGCTTCATGGCCTGCCTCTCAGTTGTCGCCGGGTGATGACGTGATGACATCATCACCAACCTGCCCCTGTCAACGGTTTTCAGGGTGGGCGTGTCCACCGCATGCGAGATCTTCCAGGAGATGGTGAGTGTGCTGAACGAGCTGTACCTGGCCGACGTCATCCGGGTTGGGGATGAGTGGGAGAACATGTGTGGCTTCTGTGCCCTGAGCTTCCCACGGGCAGTTAGGGCGCTGGACTCAACCCACAGGCGCATCCTTCCCCCCCTCTCGTGGCGAGGAGTACTACAACTGCAAGCATTTCTACAGCATGGTTCTTCAGGCAGTGGTGGATGCCAAGGGGTGGTTCCTGGATTTCTATGCAGGTGTGTCTGGGCAGAGCCATGACACATCCGTCTTCTGGAACTCCCCCCTGGCGGCCAAGCTGTCATTGGTCCGCTTCCTCTCCTCTGGGCCCACTTCCATGTGCGGGCATGCCATGGGGCTGTTGCTCCTGCCAACCAAGCCTTTGCCCTTCAACCGTGGCTGATGGCCCTGTACCACAACCCCCACAATGCTGTGTAGCGTAAATATAACTACTACCACTGCCGTGCCCGCCTGCCCATGGAGCATGACTTTGGGCAGCTGAAGGAGCACTGGCGCTCCACGTTGAGCTTGCTGGACTTGCACGCTGACATCATCCCGGACGTCATGGTGTGCTGCTGCATTCTGCACAACATCTGCGAGTCCCGTGGGGATGTGTTAATGGCTGAGCACCCTGTTTCTCAGTAGTACGGAAGCAGCGGATGGCAGTGGATGGCAGCGAGGAGGCAGCAGGTAAGGAGCATGAGGGGGGGAGGGGGGAGGAGGTCCAAGGTCCGATCCTCCGATCTTTTTCGATCCGAATTGGGTCCTTTCGGATCGGATGAGATCGGACAATCCAGCTGCGGGGGATCGGAATTGGATAATTTTATTTGATTTCGGACGGATCGGGTCCAGATCATGGATCAGACCCAATCTGGTGCACACCCCTAGTTTTTATGAAACATTTCCTTAAGTGATTAAAATAACACACTGACAGCCTCAAACAATGAAAGACTTGAAGTTATTCTTTTTTTCCCACTCTCCCCACCACTTGTAGGTGTTAACTAGATTATCTTTTTTTCTTTTGGGGTTCCTCTCCACCAAGAATATCCCTGAAAAGTATGCAACTTCCAATTAAAGATGGTGGGTTTGGCTTTCCGGACCTTGCTACATACCATCGGGCTTGCCTCTCTATTTCCCACTCTCCCCACTGCTCTTCAGTGTTAACTAAATATCTTTTTATTTTTCATTAAGGGATTATATGATAGGGCTTCCTAGTGATGGAAAACCAACTTGCATTTTGGTGAGGTTGTGATGTTCTTAATATTTATAGTCTTTGAGCTCGCATGTGTTCAGGAGAAATTTGAGCAATGGAATTGCCAGAGAGTAATTCTCAGCAACTGGGTCTAGTCTTCCCAGTCACCCTGGGAAGTGGGAGGCACTTCTAGGGGAGAATCAGTGGGCAGGAAGGGGATGTCCTTTCATCTGAAAATACCTCCCCCCTGGCCATTTTTCTAAGATGAAGTCTGACACCAAAGTAAGAGGAAGCACTATCTAAGGCAAGATATTTTCAGGGGAGAATCTGTGAGGCAAATTTTCCTCTCACCTGCCAATCCTACTCTGTGAAAGCTCCTGAACCCACCCACCCTAAATATTCCTAGCAAACATGGGTATTGGAATACCTATCTGCATAGTTCCTTAGTTAGCTCCCTTTGCAAATACATTTCAAGATGAAGATGATGAGGAATCTTTGCAGAGCAATTTTTCTGTGGTGGCTCTTGTGATGTTTCACTGTTTTATGCTATATAACTGTATGTAATTTCTGTTTAGACTTTGTATGGTAAGGCTGGTAAGTGATTAATTCTGTTGGGAGGGGGAGTGAGTGAATTGAATGTTGGAGTGAATGCTGAGGACCTTCTCTTCTGCCGCTCCCAGACTGTGGAATGGCCTGCCAGAGGAGATTCGACAAATTAGCAGTCTTCATGAATTTAAGAGAGCCGTGAAGACTGATCTCTTCCTGCAGGCCTACCCAGTTGAATTTTAAGATGTTTTTAATGATGTATTAGTTTTTATTTGTTTTAATATTTTATCTATTTTGTGGTTCTTGTGTTTATATTTATTGTTGTTCCCCGCCTCAATCTGGAGGGAGAGGCAGGTTATAAATAAATAAATAAATAAATAAATAAATTATTATTATTATTATTATTATTATTTATTGGCTGTTGGATTCAAGTGTGTGGAGGGGAATCACAGTTAAAATCAGTTAGTTAGAAGTTGGGAGTGACAGAGAGTCGGGGTTAGTCTGCTGAAGAGGATAGATTAGTGCATGGTCTGCGGTTTATTATTTTGGGAATAAGAGGGAGCAGGAGGAGTTAGATTTGACTTTAGAGGGTAGAGTAGGCAAGGATACATCAAATATTTATTGTAACAACTAAGTACTGAAACAAATGAAACCACAAACTTGATAAAATGCGTGAACTTCTTGATAAATAAAAGTTATTTTGTTTCACATTGGATTGGATTCTTTAAGGTAAGGTAATGAGTTATATGGTGGCAGCAGTAAAGTAAAAAGTGAATAAAAGGGAGCAGAAAGCACAAAGCTGGTTGCTGTGGGACCAAAAAAAGGGGGGGTCAGTGAATCACAGGACCAGTGGGAACATAAAAAGGTGATGCCCAGAGGTGGAAACAGAAAGGAAAAATAATCCACAGAGCGAGCAGCCAAATACTGACTGCATTTATGGTTGGGATCCTTAAAGAGAAAGATAAAAAGGAGTCTCAAAGTGAGCGAGTCACGTGACAACCCTATTACTTTGGAACTCTTTTCCCAGGAAGATACATATGGTCTCTCTGTATTGGTTTTTAGAAGAACCATTAAAATTGTTATTATTATTATTATTATTATTATTGTCAGCTTTTGGATGGTTTTGGAATTAATCTTGTAACTATTTCATTGTCTCTTGTTATATTATATTGTTACATATTTTATACTGTTATATGAGCATTTTAATAATTGGCAATTTACATTGGTTCTCTGTGAGGTGAGGCATCCTAAAGGGCTGAATATTAAATCTATTAAATAGATAAATGCCCAAATAATTCTAGAGATAAAACTTTGTTTAGCCATAGATTGAATATCACAGTAAGTTTCAGAAGCAGCTTTTCCAGAGAGAGAGAGCACGCATGAATATTTCATTTTATTCGTAATACTTAATCAGTAGTTTTATTAATCAAGGCTCACATTTTCAGCAGTTTCCCTTGGGCTGACAGGTGTGTTTGCGGGGATTTTAATGAGGGTCAGATTGCACATTCCTCATCAGAATGTTCATAAATATCTTTTTTCCTCTGCTTAGCTAAAAATGTTTGCTCCTCATGGCAGAAGAAAGTGGTTGCAAATTTCAAACCTGTTGTTCTTGAAGGTAGGATCCAATTGTTATAATAGTATCTATTGTTGTTGTTGATGATGATGTTGATGATACTCATTTCTCGATACTTAGCTTCAAAAGTACTAGAAGGATATTAATTGTATTTTCAATTTATGCAAAATTACTTGACCATCATCTCTATCAGCACTGATCGCTGCTCCAGCTTGCCAAACTCAGGCTGAACATTTCATATTGCTCAGTTCAATATCAATCTTGTCACAGAGCCAACAACAGTTTAACCTGACGTGAACCATCCACACACATCTCAATCCAACAGTTGTGCTATGTACAGAGGAGGTCAATCAGTCACAGATCTCGGAGTGAACCAATGCACCTTTGCAAGATTCATGTTGTGCTTGTAGTGGTTAGGCTACTCATGGTCAAACTGGATTCCAAACAACTGACTGAAACAATGATGCTGTGTTTAATAATGATGTATGCTTTACATTAAATTCAAGGACTTTAAAGTACATAGAACAACAAACAGAATTATTAAATGAATAAAGTAACAGAATACTAGTCATCAATTCAATGACATTCACCAACATGTTCAGAATTATTAGGCTCTGAATATTGATGCCTTTATTTTAGAGAATATCTATACCACTTTTCATTAAAAAAAATTAAATAAATCCCAAAGCAGTTGACATGATAAAATCATGATAAAATACAATAAAACCTCTCATTAAACAATATAACTATGATAAAAACAATAAAATCTTATTAAAAGAACCAGGGATAGCTGATAGTGGTAGTGGTCAAGAAATGCCTGGGCAAACAAGCGTGTATTTGTTGGCAGAAGCGCTCCACACTAGGAGCCCACCAGGTCTGAATGAGAGATCATTCCACATGGTGAACAGCACAATTGAGAAGGCCTTCCTCTGCACCATGGCCAAATAAACTTCAGTAGACTGCGATTTGGTCAGCAATCCCTCCCCCTCAGAATGGAGAGACTGGGCAGCCTATATGGGAATTTTCCCCAGGTTGAAATGTTCTGATGTGTTCTGAGGAAAAAACTCTTGTCTTAACATTCTCACTGTGCTCCGAATGAAGATGAGACCATTGCGAGTTTATGTGTTGCAGTCGGCATCCATCAGTCTAGGAACTCATGTCTGGGAGTGTCTGTTGGTACATACTCAGATGAGTTATTTTAACTCCTTATTCATCATGTCATTGATTGATGAAGCTGGCTAAAATAAAACTTCTCTTTTTTTTAAAAAAATGGGAATGTAATTTACTGAACAATACTTTAGCTCTGGAGCAATCCATTAGCCCAGGGATTTCCAAGTCTGAAAAAGTCAGGTACACCCCAAGGGCATGCAGCATATAAATGTGACCTTTAGAGTAATTCATGAGCCCTTCCACTAGAGGAGCAACCCTTGCCTTGCTAACTTCAAATTAACCAGTGTTAAAGTTTGAAAAAGTTATATACATGTCAACATACCAACCTAGAACAACCAATCTTGTGGGAAGTGTGGTGAACTGCATGAAAGAGATGGTGATGAAATCAAGAGAATATTTGTAGGAGGCACAATCTGCCTGCCAGAGGCAGAGTGAAAGGAAGAACCCTGTTTTTGTTGTTCCCTGTTGTTGGAGAATTTAAGCATTTTGAGCTAAACATTATGGCTTAGCATGTCATATGAACCATTCCTAATCATGGCGGCAACATAACCGCAGTTTAAATATGCTCACGAACTATTTGCTGCAAAAGGGTTAGTGGTCTTACCATGTCTTAGTGTGTTGTCTGAACAGGCCCATTGTGTATTATATTCAAATCAATAGTTTAAGTTAATTCCTGTCACAATGGCTATTCTTAGTGGAAGCCAAAGAACAGTATTTAATCTCTATTACAACAGGAAGAGCAGAAACCTGAGCAAGGAAACATTTTTCTCCAATTGCTACATCCTATAGGTGTTTGAGGGTAGGGCTGTAGTTCAGTACAGAAAGTACTTGGCAAACAATTTTTGCTGGGCCCTGATCTGCAACCAGCAATTGCCCACAGTCAAGTCTACTAGGAAGGGTGGGTGCTGATCAAATGGGTTGGGGAATGGGGCTGGCTTATATAGCCCCAATCAGCCCACCCTGATATCTTCAAACCAGAACCCCTATGTGCCCACCTCAGTCAGGGCAGTTTGCCAATGCCAATTCCCTCTCAGATTGCAAAGCAATTTGTATCGGACTTTAAATAGCTATTTTTCAACTACAAACTTTTTAAATTTTTACTTAAGCAGCTGATGATATATCACACAAAAGTTTACTTGTTAATGAGTGTCAGGGATATTCATATTGAAATTCCATGACATGTTCCTGCTATTACATGAGAAAATTATTTTTAATGCCTCATTTAATGGAAATGAATCAGTCAGTCAGATATACCCAGGATAATATGTGTGCTGCAATTACAAGGCCTGTATCAGGAGGTTGTTTTTTTGTTTTTGTTTTTAAATAAAACAACAACTTAATCGGAGCATCCTTTCCTCAGTGTGGATTTTCAATTACCCTGCACTGATGTGGCATGTCATGCATACACATATTTCACTGAGAAGCGGTTCTCTCTCTCTTCTGGCTGATGAAATGCAGCAGATTGCAGAATTATTGAATCTGATATGCAAAAGGTGATTCTTCAAAGGATTAGGTAACATTAGCTAATTTAGAATCTGAAAAAATAATAATGTTGTACTATTCATATATGACACAGTTGCAATCAATGGGGACATAAGTACTTGATTTGGTGGTGGGTCATGTTTGTACATTTTTGGGGTGAGGGACTTAGAGTTGGGGTCCCCATTATTGTCACAAGCACAACTGGTACCAGGGGCCAGCATCTATGGGCACATGCTGAGACCTATGACTTATCAGGGGACCAACAGTCAAACACTAGATACCCCTGTTCCTAGAACAATGGGGAGATTGCCCCCCTGGTAAATACACACTTCAGAAGTGGATTTTTTCTCAGGACCACAGCATGGGATGAAAGGGTTAACTTTCTTCTCCATGCCTGTTTATATCCCATTAATTAAGCTGATGCAATTTGCATTTAAAACAAAACAAAAGTGCACATTAGATGTAAGGACACATTTAACACCATCTAAAACTTGGTCCTAAGAAGCATGATAAAAATAAAATGAAAAAAGAGCCTTAATTTTAAGGATGACATTTTCAGAGAATATGAAAATGTCATCCTTTCAAAATAGTTCAACAGTTTTAACAATAAAAATCAAAAGTGCAACTCAAAAATAGAAGATGTAATAATAATAATAATAATAATAATAATAATAATGCTACTTTTCTTACATGGTTAGTGTTTAGCAAATCTCCATAGTTGTTCAGACCACATTGTGTTGGATCCAGAACAGCTTCCTCCACTGGAGCTTTCCATTGGAGGAAGGTACTACTTCCAACAGAAAAAGCTGCCTTTTGATGTATAAAGCTCCTCCATCTCTTCCAAGTTCTAAATCCCTAGACATCCCACAGACACTACAGTGCCCCATGGAGTGTGGCTCTTGAGTTGGATGCCTGGGGTGTAAAAATGGCATACAGATTTCCTGCAGCTACCCACAACTGGGTTAAAAACTGTCTGCATACACCCCGTTCCATGGTACTGTTCTGGCTCTTCTCCCACATGCAGCACTGATTATTTATTAAAAAAAGAATAATCAACCATGCAAGGGCCAAAGATGTAAATATTGCCAAGTCTAGTTTGTCCCTGATAAGAATTACAAATCTAAAGAGCACAAAGTTGACATTAGTTAATGTGGGAATCACCATCTTGGATGAGAGAAGGGTCATGTTCTTTTCTGCCCCTTCAATTCTCCACTGCCATCCCTATTGTGTGATCTCCAGGAAGGAAGCTGAAAGTTAAAAGTAAAGCAAGGTGAAATAATGAATGTCCATTATGTACATCTTTGGGGAGAAGAAGACATCAAAGTTAATAGAAATCATTTATCAAATAGTCTCATATTTCATGTATAATATTCTTTGAGACAAGAGGGATTTTTAAAAAAGAAATCTTAAATAGAATTGTATCAACTTGGATATATGTCTGAAAACTAATTAATTTATCTAAAGTTCTGGGTTTTTCCCAGGTTATCTCTTATATTCTAAAGATTTGCTAATAACGTTCATCAAGTTTTGGACCTGCCAAATTAAAAAGCCAGGTGATACCTAATGATAGTCAGTTCTCTCAATTTTGGTTTCTTATAGTTTCTCATTTTGCCAGTCTTAAATCTGGTTCATCCCAGACTTTGAATTACCCCTGACAACTTAAACTTGTTTGATCCTGAACTATGAGAATTTTGTGTTTTTCAAGGTTTTTTTTAATTCTAAAGAAATTTCACATGGGACGGCTGTGTAGCTGCTGGAACCTTTGAGCTGCCACATGCCACTCAATGAAAGGGGTCTGGTAAACGGGTTCAGGAAACTGAGTGAGACTCCATGCCCCGTTTGGACTCCTGTGACATCCATAATAATGGGAAATGGCCTGATGACACCAACAGTAATTTTTCCTTATTTCTCTTTGGCACTCATACCTGCGGAGAGGCGGAGAGGCAAGAACATCTGCTGGAGAGGGGGAGAGAAAGAGCTGCGCGTAGGGACTCCCGGCGTCTCCTCCAGCGCAGCCCCAGCCCACCTGCGGAGAGGCGGAGAGGGAGAACATCAGCTGGAGAGGGGGAGAGAAAGAGCTGCACGTAGGGACTCCCTGCGTCTCCTCCAGCGCAGCCCCAGCCCACCTGCAGAGAGGCGGAGAGGCAAGAACATCGGCTGGAGAGGGGTAGAGAGAGAGCTACGCGTAGGGGCTCCCTGCGTCTCCTCCAGCGCAACCCCAGCCCACCTGCGGAGAGGCGGAGAGGCGAGAACATCGGCTGGAGAGGGGGAGAGAAAGAGCTGCGCGTAGGGACTCCCTGCGTCTCCTCCAGCGCAGCCCCGGCCCACCTGCGGAGAGGCGGAGAGGGAGAACGTCGGCTGGAGAGGGAGAGAGAGAGAGCTTCGCGTGGGGGCTCCCTGCGTCTCCTCCAGCGCAGCCCCAGCCCACCTGCGGAGAGGCGGAGAACACTGGTCTAGTCCACCCCTCTGACATGCTTGAGGTGGCTGGGAGTGCAGTTGAATTGAAATGTGTCTGGGAGTGGCAATATCTGTTGTGCAGGGCAAGGGGAGATATGGCGATAGCAGGGCGATGTGCCATTATAGGGGAAGGAGAGATAGATATTTAACACCCATCTTACCTTCCAGTCGCCCTGCTATCCCGGGGATCTTGGAGAACGAACCAGGCCACCCACAGAACCTCTCCTTGCTCCTATGCAATGCCAGGTCGGTTAAAAGTAAAACAAATATCATCTATGACCTCCTTATAGATGAGGAGGCCGACCTGGCATGCTTCACAGAAACCTGGCTGGGAGATGATAGTGGGCCGACATGGGCTCAGGCCCTCCCAGCTGGGTACTGTGTTAGTGAGCAGGTGAGGGAAAGTGGGCGGGGGGGCGGAGTAGCTGTGGTCTACAAAGACAATCTTAACCTGACCAGACTTCCTGTCCGGCAATTGAAGCACATCGAGTGTGTGTACCTGAGTCTGAAGGCCAGGGATAGACTAGGGATTCTGTTAGTGTACCGGCCACCCCGCTGCCTATCGGACTCCCTGGCTGAGCTCACGGAACTGGTCTCGGAGTTGGTGTTGGATTCGCCCAGGCTTTTGGTCCTGGGCGATTTCAACATCCCATTCGAGGCTGGTTTGTCAGGTGCAGCTCGGGAGTTCATGGCATCCATGACAACCATGGGCCTATCCCAATTGGTCTCTGGACCTACACATTCAGCAGGTCACACCCTCGATGCTGTCTTCAGCTCCGAACAGACAGATCTGTGGGCGGAGGTAACAAATACCTCTGCATTGTCATGGACAGACCACTTTCTGGTCAGGGTTAGTATCACAGCTACCACCCGCCCCTGCAGGGGTGGCGGACCTATTAAGATGGTCCGCCCTCGAAGGCTGATGGATCCTGCTGGATTCCAGAAGGCCTTAGAGGGATCTATGGCTGGTATCGTCGACGATCCTGTAGAAGCCCTGGTCAATAGATGGAATCAAGACCTAACTAGGGCTATCGACATGATTGCCCCCAAACGTCCTCTCCAACTCGCTTCTAATCGGGCGCCCTGGTATACAGAAGATCTCAGGGAGTTGAAGCGGAAAGGACGACGACTGGAGCGCCGATGGTGGAAAACTCGACTTATATCCGACAAGACACGACATAGAGAACATCTTCGTTCCTATGGGGTGGCAATACGTGCAGCGAAGAAAGCTTACTTCTCTGCACGCATTGCGTCTGCGAATTCGCGTCCAGCAGAACTGTTCAGGGTGGTGAGGGGTCTAATTCGGGCACCCTCCCCCCTGAACCCAATGTTAGAGCCTTCGGTAGTTCGCTGTGATGCCTTTAACAATCATTTCACAGATAAAATCTCTCGGATAAGAGCCGACTTAGATGCTGTCGTTATAGCAGAGGCTGATAATGGAGTGTCCAGCGACTCCGCGAGTAGAATTACACTGGATCAGTTTCAGTTGGTGAGTACCGAGGACGTGGACAAGCTGCTTGGTCGAGTGAGGAGGACGACTTGCCCTCTCGATCCCTGTCCTTCTTGGCTGGTCGCCCAGGGAGGAGATGCAGTTAGATCACAACTACAATATATTATTAATGCATCTCTCAGGGAGGGGAGTTTTCCATCATGTTTAAAAGAAGCGGTAGTACGGCCGCTTCTAAAAAAGCCCTCCCTGGATCCCCTGGACTTTAATAACTATAGGCCAGTATCAAATCTTCCATTTTTGGGCAAGGTGATCGAGAGGGCGGTTGCCTTCCAACTGCAAGCAGTTTTGGATGATACAGATTTTCTAGACCCATTTCAAACTGGCTTCAGAGCAGGATACGGAGTTGAGACTGCTATGGTCGCCTTAGTGGATGATCTACGCCTGAGTATTGACAGGGGGAGTGTGTCCCTGTTGGTACTCCTGGACCTCTCAGCGGCTTTCGATACCATCGACCATGGTATCCTTCTGGATCGCCTGAGGGAATTGGGACTCGGGGGCACTGTGCTTCAGTGGTTCCGGTCCTACCTCTCGGGCAGGTTCCAGATGGTGATGCTTGGGGATAGCTGCTCTTCAAAAAAAGAGTTGCTATGTGGTGTACCACAAGGTGCCATCCTTTCCCCAATGCTGTTTAACATTTACATGAAACCGCTGGGAGAGATCATCCGGAGGCATGGGGCAGGGTGCTATCAGTATGCTGATGACACCCAAATATATTTCTCTATGCCTTCGACAACAGCATCAGCTAAGGATAGTGTGTCTCCTCTGAATGAATGCTTGGAGGCGGTAATGGGCTGGATGAGGAAAAACAAACTGAAGCTGAATCCAGACAAGACGGAGGTGCTTACTGTCAAGGGCCACAACCTGGGGTTGGAGGTATGTCAACCAGTTCTGGATGGGGTTACACTCCCCCTGAAAGACTGTGTTCGCAGCTTGGGGGTGCTCCTGGATCTGTCGCTCCAAATGACAGCTCAGATAGATGCGACTGCCAGGAGTGCCTACTATCAGCTTCGGCTGATACGCCAGCTGCGCCCCTTCCTAGAGTTGGAAGACCTAAAATCAGTAGTGCACGCACTGGTAACGTCGAGGCTCGACTTCTGCAATGCGCTGTACATAGGGCTACCTCTGTGCCTAGTCCGGAAACTTCAATTAGTTCAAAATATGGCAGCCAGGTTGGTCACCGGTACATCTAGGGGTGACCACATTACACCAGTTTTAAAATCTCTTCACTGGCTGCCAATCAGTTTCCGGGCGAAGTACAAAGTGTTGGTTATTACCTTTAAAGCCCTACATGGTTTGGGTCCAGGTTACCTACGGGATCGCCTTCTCCCATACAATCCGCCCCGCACGCTCAGGTCCTCTGGGAAGAATTTATTACAGTCAACAAGAACTAGACTGACAACCGTTACCCAGAGGACCTTCTCTTCTGCCGCTCCCAGATTATGGAATGACCTGCCGGGAGAGATTCGCCAACTCACTAGTCTTCCGGAATTTAAAAGATCTATAAAGACTTATCTCTTCCGGCAGGCCTACCCAGATGAATTTTAAAGTGTTTTATTGGTGTTTTATTGGTGTTTTAATGATGTACTGGTTTTATCTGCTTTTAATCAGTTTTTGTATTTTGTGTTTGGTGTTGTTCCCCGTCTCGATCCGTTGGGAGAGGCGGGTGATAAATAAATATATTATTATTATTATTATTATTATTATTATTATTATTATTATTATTATTACATGCATTTTTAAATAGGGATGTGCACGGTCCAAAAAATCGAATCAGAATCTGAATCAGAATTGGAATTGTCTCAGATCGGAGGTATTTCAGATCAGATCTGATCCGATTCCGATCCGAAAATCAGATATCCAATTTTCGGATCAGATGCCGTTTAGTCCCTTTAGACTTGATTTTGGAGGGGGGGGGGAGCATGTATCTTTGGTATTTTTAAAGACAGAATCATGAAACTTTGTACAAGTGCAGATGGGATGTTGCCAGTCATGTGCCCAGAATTTCAGACACAGGGGTGCAGGCATTACTTGTAAGTAAGCCTTCAAAAGTCACTTTTTCACCCGTCATCTGTTCCTTTTTCAATTTACTCCTTTGTCTCAGGGCATGTTTAAAAGGGGGTTTTGGCAAGTAAGGTAAGAATGTAGACTATGTCCCCAGTTGGGGAGTGCACTGAAGGGCTGTACATATGTAGCTTTACCGCCTTTTGCAGACGGTAAAGCAGGGGAATAGTTTAACTGAAATGGAATTGTGAAAAATGGGTTTGTCCACTGCATGCAAACTGCAAACTGCTTTCATTAGATCCCATCCCCAGAAACTGAACTCAAACTTGGGGAGTGTACAGAAGGGATGAACGTTGCTCTGCCCCCTTTTCACAGACACAGGTGCATGCCTCTTACTGAAATGGAACTGTTAAAAATGGCTTGTGTTGGTAAGTAAGACCATTGCAAAGTGCTCTCTCATTAGATGCTGTCCCCACAAACACCACACTAATGTGAGGAGCGCACAGAAGGGGAGTACTTTTGCCACCATTTCACAGACACAGGGGCATGGTTTAACTTGAATGGCAGGTGTTTTATTGAACTTTGGGGATTCTGTGGACTTCTCCTTGAGGGAGAAACCCAAGTCCATTAGCTTAAGCAAGGAGAGCAGCATGCTCTACTCGCAGGTTGGATCTGGCAGGCAGGAGCAGCAGCAGCAGCAGACACTCCTTCCACTCCAACTAACTAAACCCCACAGAGAGCCAAAAGGGAAAGAATGAGAATATATACTGGGTTTCTACTAAGCCCTCCTCCAGCATTGTGATTGGAGGCTGCAGGAAGTCTTTAACAGGATTGGGAGATGCACTGATGTAGTGTAAAGCACAACTGGTGGATCAAGCCATCAAACACAGCCTCCCCCCCCTTTATGGAAGTTTTAAATAATAAACCACTCATTGCCACTAAAGTCTTGCACCAATTTCTCTGGAATTTTTCACATGTGAGTAGATACAAATAATCTCCCATGTCAGGGAGTTTCAACTTTCTACCTTTTAAAATAAAAGAGTTACACAGCACATTCTTTGCTGTAAGTCCAATGTAAGTTTAAAACACCATAATAAACCACTCATTGCTACTAAAGTCTTGCACCAATTTCTCTGGAATTTTTCACACATGAGTAGCCACATCCAATCTCCTATGTCAGGGAGTTTCAACTTTCTACCTCTTAAAATAAAAAACTTACCGCACATTATTTTTCTAAGTCCACTGTCAGTTTAAAATGCCATAAAATGAATGTCCGATCCCCCGATTTTTCCGATCCTGATCGGGTCCCTTCAGATCGGATCAGATCAGATGGTTCATAGGATTGGAATCGGAATTGTTTCGTTTTATCCAATTTTGGCCGGATCGGATCTGGATCGTGGATCGGATCGGATCTGCTGCATATCCCTATTTTTGAATGCAGTGTTGCCTAATATACATATTTTATTTTGCAAGCAATGTTCCTAATATAATGCATTTTGAATGTTACCTTCAGTAAGGTAAGTTTTTGTGCATACTTTCCTTTAATTTGTACACATATTTGTACACATTTTTGGATTGGAGAACTCCATTCCAAAATTCAGAGAAGTGGGACATTTAAAGGAAAACTGAGTTTCAGTTTATGTATTGGTTTGAAAGTGCAAAATGAGTCTAGTTTGCACAATAGTGCAAACCAAATGAGTTTCTCCCCATCCCTTGCTATGGCACATATTCAACAGATAGTTCCTGGGCTCACAAATATAGTTTTACCTTCTATTGTGTCACAGAAATGGAATACAGGTGGGGCTGAACTATCTCCATCATCATTACCTCCTATTAGGCCTTCTCGGTGGCTGCCCCGGGGCTCTGGAACTCCCTTCCTGCTTTTGGAGGCAGGATAAAACTTTTTGTTTCAGCAGGCCTTTGGGGAGCAATTCTGACCTTTGTGGATGTACTGCTTATAGTTTGGATTTTTAATTTTGTGTATTTAAAATGTTTTAAAATGTTTTAAATATTTTACAATTGTACTATGTTTAATTATATTTTTAATTTTTGTATATCACTGTTTGTTTTAACTGTACATGTTTTAATTTGTAAGCCACCTTGAGTCCCATTATTGGGAAAAAGGTGGGATATTAATAATAATAATAATAATAATAATAATAGGTTCCCTAGAGCATAGTTTCCATGGACACATTGCCCATAGTGCCTTGCCTTGAGGAAGGATACCTCAAAGTGCAGCATTCAGGCCTGGGCAGGTCACTAGAGGAGCTGCCCTCTAATCTCAGATCTCTTGCTCTGTGGACTCTCCCAGAGCAAGAGGACAGGCAAGCAGCTTCACCAGAGAGACACATCGGCTACTTTGTGTGGCTGGCAGGGCTGTCCAAAGAGCCTTCCTTCCTGATCTTTTGCTCTGGGAGAGTTCCTTAGAGTGAGATTGGCTGGTGGGGTGGGGGGGCATGCTGCTCTAAAGTGTCCTGATGGCCACTCTCCTGCATGTGCATGTAGCAGGTGAGCAAGGCTGATGCAAAATGGCTGTGGCTCCGCCCATAGATAAGGACCCTCCTAGTGTGCCCTCCTGGGAGGGTCCCTATCTATGCCTGAGCACGGTTTCACCCTGGCAGGATCTATAATGGTATTGGATTGCATTGATAACTGTTGGGGCCCATGACACATTGCATATACCATTTTCAAACCATTTTCAAAGTATTATATCTTGCTTTTTTGTAGATCTGCTACTCCCTCAAGTAAATTGCTATATTCCTTATGAAAAGCTTACTTCAATCATGTCCTTCAGTACAAAGCTTTAGTCCCCCTCCCATTCATTTGGGATCAGAGCTGTCTTGGAGAGATGCCTGTTCCTTGGCATTGAGCAGTTTGTCCTTCAGTGAGAATGGTTCCGTGAGACCTCAGTTTTTCAGTCTTCTGCCACACCACACTGGTTGTAGTAGAAATAGGCAATTGGAACATGGGGTAGATTTATACTACTACTTTATAGCGGGGCACAATCCACATTCCATATATTGCTTTCATAGTATTATTTTCTGCTTTTTATTCCACAGTTGTAATGATTGGACACAAGGTGCAGATCTGGCCAGGGTGAGAAATGTTCCATTTTGCTACTGTGAGTAAAAAAGGGGTAGCAGAATTTCTTACCATGTTCCAATGGTGATTTCTATACAATGATGTATCTATACTTCATCGTATGCTGTAAATATAGATATTTTCTTTGGAAATACTTTCTTGGTTCATGACTTTGCAAGTAGCTCTTGGTTTTTCAATTGGTTCCGCATCTTTTGACATCCTGTTGGGATATTTGGATATCAAGTGTTCAGTTGAAATGAAACCCAGAAAGATAGATAAATAGATAGATGATTGATGGATAGAAGGATAGATAAATAACTTAACTGCAAAAGGTAAAAATAATACACATTGTAGTTGACAGAATGCATTTGGAAATCAGCTTTCTTCAAGTAATGTTCAAGATGTCTGCCTAATGAACAACCTGGGAAGATTTGTAAACAACTCATTCTTCAAGGACAAAACTGCCGCCAATAAGGATGGATGTTGCAGACACTCCTCTTTGCTTCCCATTTTGATTTGGTCTGTTAATGGCATACAGAGGAACAGAGATATTCTGTCTGCACAATTTCATTGCATTGGGAAATATACATGTCTGTGTGTGTGTGTGTGGGGGGGAGATATAAATCCACAACAGGTAGTTTCTAGTTTGCACATGTGTGTGTACAAAGAAAGTAGCACAGCCCATCTCTAGCTTTCAGGCACAGTTTAGCAAATAGAAGTGGAAACTCTTTCTTTATTGCTTTCAGGAGAACTGGAGCAAGAGGAACACACAGGCAGGGGTCACATGTAACACTGGGACAGCTAGATTGGTGTGTGAAAGATGTACATGGTTTTCCAGTTGAGAGTAAGGGATATTGATGCCTACGGGGCATCTAGGTAGTGGGAAACAGTGAAGAGAATTCCATCTGGTCCCTCCTGCATTCATAACTACCTCTGATAAGGATCACACATATGTATTACTGCGGGATCAATGGGAAATTTGTAATTTGATAGTGCATTTGAAGTGAAAAAGAAAGATCCCCCAATTCCTGAAATAAAATGTGTGCTCTTGTACTATTTCCTTAGTCACATGGAATCCTAGTAATCTGCAGTGCTTCCCAAGGCCTTTTCTCTTACATTTGATAGGATTAGTAAAACAGCAACCTAAATGTATACATGTGCTTTAGTTATTGTTCCACCTTTACGGATTTTAAGATTGCCTTTTGGCCCCCCAAAGATACAAAATTGAGGTCTTCAGGATTATTGGAGAAGGGAGCACAGTTCATGGGAAACGTTATTTTCTGCCTAAGTCTCTGTACGATTGCTGTATCTGTCGGATTAAGAAAAATCTAAATTTGGTGTCTGTTGCTGCAGATTGAGAATGCTTTCTTAATTAAGGATTTACAAGATAATTGCATTTGATTAAAACATAGTGAGCTCAGTTTCATTTGATTGGTAATTAAAGATTTTTTCCTGACTGTTCCACTTTCCATTAGCGTTTAGTGGTTAATCACTCTGTAGTATACTGGAACTGGGAAGTTTAAATGTAAAACTGGGGGAGGGGTGAGTTAGCTAGATTTTTAGCTCCATCTAGACCTATTCCCCCCCCACACACACACATACCCTGATTTGGCTCCGCATATTTTAGCTCTGATGCATAAGTGCATCAAGCTTATGGTCCCTTTCACCTGAAAATGCTGCTCTTTTGCCTGTTTGTTCTTCCACTCCATTCCACCCACCCCTTCTCTTTCTCCCTCCATTGGTTGCTCCTCTCCCCCTTTAACAAGACATATACAAGCAGATCCTGTCAGATGAGCACTTCAACGAGACCGCCTTTCTGCCCTGCAAAAATGGAACGAACCTATAGTCTGGCTCTTTGGGGGCATCAGGGGAGTAAACTCCTGTCTCTGCAGAGATTTGGGCTGCTGGGAGAGATCATCCGGAGGCATGGGGCGGGGTGCTATCAGTATGCTGATGACACTCAAATATATTTCTCTATGCCTCTGACAACAGCATCAGCTAAGGATAGTGTGTCTCCTCTGAATGAATGCTTGGAGGCAGTAATGGGCTGGATGAGGAAAAACAAACTGAAGCTGAATCCAGACAAGACGGAGGTGCTTACTGTCAAGGGCCACAACCTGGGGTTGGAGGTGTGTCAACCAGTTCTGGATGGGGTTACACTCCCCCTGAAAGACTGTGTTTGCAACTTGGGGATGCTCCTGGATCCGTCGCTCCAAATGACAGCCCAGATAGATGCGACGGCCAGGAGTGCCTACTATCAGCTTCGGCTGATACGCCAGCTATGCCCCTTCCTAGAGTTGGAAGACCTAAAGACGGTAGTGCACGCGCTGGTAACTTCGGGACTCGACTTCTGCAATGCGCTGTACATAGGGCTACCTCTGTGCCTAGTCCGGAAACTTCAACTAGTTCAAAATATGGCAGCCAGGTTGGTCACTGGTTCACCTAGGGGTGACTATATTATACCAGCTTTGAAATCTCTCCACTGGCTGCCAGTTAGTTTCCGGGCGAAGTACAAAGTGTTGGTCATTACCTTTAAAGCCCTACATGGTTTGGGTCCAGGTTACCTGCGGGATCGCCTTCTCCCATACAATCCGCCCTGCATGTTTAGGTCCACTGGGAAGAATTTATTACAGTCAACAAAAACTAGACTGGCAACTGTTATCCAGAGGACCTTCTCTTCTGCCGCTCCCAGATTATGGAATGACCTGCCGGGAGAGATCCGTGAATTTACCAGTCTTCAGGAATTTAAAAGATCTATAAAGACTGAGCTCTTCCGGCACACCTACTCAGATGAATTTTAAGTGTTTTATTGGTGTTTTATTGGTATTTTAATGATATACTGGTTTTATGTATTTTTAATCAGTTTTGTGTGTTTTATGATGATGTTGTTCCCCACCTCGATCCGGAGGGAGAGGCGGGTAATAAATAAATAAATAAATATATTATTATTATTATTATTATTATTATTATTGTACAATTTTTTAAAAAACTTTTGAGCCTGGGATGCAAGGTTTGGGTTTTATATTGAGGCTTGGAGCTGGCTGCTGGAAGAGATTGTTTTTCCCTGCCAGGACCTGATGCAATCCATTCAAGCCAATAGCAAGACTCCAGTCACAGCACACGCCCTCAGCAAAGGAAAATGTGAGAGTACAGCACTACACAGAGGCTTAGGGCACATTAAATCCACTTAGGGAAAATAATCCAGACTTTTTGCATTCTAGGAAAAAAACAGAAAAGGCTGGGGAAGAGGCAGGGTGTCAGCAGGACAGGCACAACATCATGTGAGTACTGTGCTGCAAATGTGCACACCAGGCATGGCGAGAGTGCACTAAATCACTGGTGTGATGGAGCCCTTTGTATGAAAAAACAGAGAAACTGCATGATTTCTACCCAGTGGATTTCCAACCTACATAACATAGATAGGGAAAGGGTGAATGATCTGACCAAAGATTAGCAAGGACTAAGATCAAAGTAAATAACTGAGACAAGTGATTCCTCAGCAATCTGTGAATTGAAACAGTTTCTGGAAGAAATGGCATTTGAAGAAGTCTATGAAAAATGGCAGGGCAGGATGAGGATCTACACTACTGCTTTAAAACAGTGTATAACAGTAGTGACAACTGTTGGGACCCAGGACACACTCCATTTACAGTTTTCAAAACATTTTCAAAGTGTCATATCCTGCTTGGTGGAGATCTGGCCAGGGAAATGGTAGGGCCATCTCAGTGATTGCACCAACATTGCGGAACATTCTTTTACCAGTTGGTAGAAATGTAGACATGTTTTTCCCCATTCTGGCAGGCTTTTGCCTTGCTAAGAACCCAATGTTTTATTAAAAGATTGTGTTTTATTTATTGTTGTAATATATGTTTATGTTACTGCCACCTAGTGGTAAAAAGGCAAACATTTTTTTCTTTTAGAGTAGTGGGAACTGAGCATGCTCGAGGCCTGTGCTTTTAGGTTATGGTACAAAATGGATGCCAAACAGAACTGTATGAAGAAATAATCCAGTGATTTTTTTCATCTTACTGGTGTAGGCTACCTATATAACAGTAGTTACTGCCTTTGAGTTTTTAGTGTATTTTTAGTTATTTTATTATGTATATGTATTATTTTATATTATTTTATAATAGGAGTGTGCACAGACACAAAAAATCGGATCAGAATTGGAACTTAAGATTTTAAAAAATCGGATCGGAAAAATTGGAGGTCCATCGTATTGGATTGGATCCAATACCAATATTAAAATCGGACAACTGATTTTTGAATCTGATGCCATTTTGAGTGATTTTACACATAGACTAGTATTGTGTTACAAAAACACCTATAACTTTTTTATTTTTAAAGATAGAAGGATGAAACTTGGTCACATTGCAGATGGGTTTGAGATACTTCTCTGTACGATATTTCAGAAAGATAACTCCAGGCATTTTGTGGCTATGAATTTATTTAGTAACAAACCAGGAATGCCTATAACTTTTTTATTTTTAAAGATCCACACATGAAACTTTGCCACATTGCAGATGGTATGTTGTGACTCCTGTGTGTGAAATTTCAGAACCATAAGTGCTTGCTTTGTGTGGCAATTAATTTTTGAAAAATGGATAGCAGTGGGGTAAAGTCAGTTATGGCTTCAACTTTTTTTAAAAAAAATATCCAAACATGAAAGTTGTCCACATTAAAGGTACCACTTTGGTTGATATGTGTGAGCAATTTCAGAAGCATAGCTTCAAGCATGTAGTGGCAAGGTATTTTGGGAGAAATGAGGAGAGAAACCCATTTAACGTTTTTTATTTTTAAAGATAAAAGCAGGAAACGTGCCCACATGGAAAATGGGTCTGAGGTACTTATCTGTGAGAAATTTCAAAAAGATAGCTCCAGGCATTTTGTGGCTATGAATTTTTTACTTTAAAAGTTCCAAAAGTTGAAAAACAGAGACTTTGACAGCTAATGGAGGGGGGGGGAATGGGGGTGCAGTTTGACAGCTGGAGTAGAAATTCATTTGATTTGCATTTTGATGCAAACTTATCAAATGTCAGATTTTCAAACTGATATATGGATGAAATCTCAATGATACTTCAAAATTCACACTTCTTTTAATTTTGCAATGGATTTCTAGGGTTTTTTTGTGGTATTTTTGTTTTAAAAAGACAATTTATAGAGCAATTCTATGGGATACACCCTGGATACTCATAAGCCTTCAGACCTGGAGGTTTATGTGCATCCAATGCATAGCAGGATACACCTCACATCTCCTGCTCTGCATTTTAGCATGACCTTGAAGGCTGGTAGGATTGCTAGAAAGAAATAAAGACCAGAGGGAGTGAAAGAAAAATAAGATGATGTCAGAGATTTGGTGTCTAAAATAAAAATTCTTCTAAGGGAATGCTTTTAGAATGATTGCATATGGAGCAGGGGGACCACTGAAAAGTCATAAAAAAGGCTACTAAATTTCTGCTTTCTCTTACTCTTGGATGTTTCCTTTGGGGGAAAAGCCAAGACACTCATGGATATTCATACACATGACTAGTGTCACTGTAATGTTTTCCACATGTTTGCCTCCTTAGGAATAATTTCAGCAGCACGCCCTTTAAGAGGAAACTGTTATGTCAGCATTACCCCATGGTCTCAAGCTCAGAGACGGAGATGCTCCAGTGAAACAGAAGCCTGAAGCTGGTACCCAAAGCAAGATGGAGTCAGTGCAGAGACTTACAAGAAAGGAGGAATGACATAATCTCAATGACAGGAGAGTATAAGGTCGCTGAATAGGAGAAGCAAAATGCAAAGCAAAGCTAGTAAAGAGGGAATTACAACTGAGACAAAGAAATATCCAGGGCATACATGGGTGAAAGAAAGGAAAATATGTATTTCACAAATATAGTAGATGAAAAGTGCAATACTATAAACACTTTCTTGAAATTAAGCCATAATGAGCACAGTGGGAATTACTTCTGAGTAAACTTGTATAGAATTGTGGTGCATGCAATGACCTGGATGTGTGTGTGTGTGTATGTGTATGTATGTGAAATGGACTAGATGATGATCCACCCCCAAGGTTCATTTGAGATAGAGAAGACATCAATAACTTTATCCACAGAAGAGAAATGGAAGCATTCATTCATTGTTTACAATTGACTTTACTCATCAGTAAATTACTTTAAGAATGGATTATATCTCTGGTAGTGCTTATTCGATTTAAGGCAAGGAACTCTGCTAAATAGCTCCTCAAAGAAATTATAAATTAGTAAGTGCCTGGGTTTTTTTTAATATATCAGTATCTGTGTATATTTTTATATATATTCTCTTAGTTATATGACACATAACATGACATATACCTTCACTGTGAGCTCCTTCAAACAGGGAGAAATTGCTTCTCCTTACCATGGCTTGCTTCCTGCATCTCTTATGCTCCTGCAAGGAGCTGTAATTACATAAGGAAGAGAGCAAAAACCATGTGGCTTATACTAGGCGTGTGCATGGACCCCCCGGATCGGATCGGGACTGGAACCTCCAATTTTGTTCCGGATCAGATCAGAACAAAATTGGAGGCCCCCCGGATCGGATCGCACCTGATCCCGATCCGAAAATTGGATGTCTGATTTTTGGATCGGCCACCATTTTTCCACATAGACTTGCATTGGGGGAAAGAAAGCTTTCCCCCAATGCAAGTCTATGGGGGAAAATGGCGGCAGGGGGGTGAGTGGGGGCCGAACTCCCTCTCCCTGCCCCTCCTCCCCTTGCACTACCTGCAGGGGCCTTCTGCTCCCATCCACTGGCACCTGCGGGCACCAGCGGATGGCAGCAGACAACCCCGGCAGATAAGCCCCCTCCTCCCCTTCATGCTCCTTACTTGCCGGGGCCATCCGCTGTCATCCGCTGGCGCCTGTGGGCGCCAGCGGACAGCGCCGGCAGGTAAGTGGGAGCTCCCTCCTTCCTCCCCCTCGTGATTCTCCTTACTTGCGGGCCCATCCCAGGCGGCAGCAGATGGCAGTGGAGGGCCCCCGGCAGGTAAGCCCCCCCGGCGATCCTCCTTACCTGCAGGGTTGTCTGCCGCCTTCACCTGCTGTAGATCTACTGAGCACTAGGCCTCAAAGCCTACCGCTCAGTAGATCTACGCAGGTGAAGGCTGTGGACAACCCCACAGGTAAGTGGGGGCCCCCTTCCCCCTCCCCCTCACGGTCCTCCTTACCTCCCGGGGCCATCCACTGCCACCCGCTGCCACCCGGGCAGCAGGGGATGGCAGCGGACAGCCCCGCCAGGTAAGCTCCCCCCCACTGTCTGCTTTCATCAGCGGGCACCCAATGGCACCTGCTGATGGCAGCGGACAGCCCCCACAGATCAGCCCCCCCCCCGTGATCCTCACCTGGCGGGGCCGTCCGCTTCCATCGGCGGGTGCCCCACTCCTTATCTGGCGGGGCGTCCTCCTCCGTCCGTTGCCGGCTGTAAACTATTGCGAACTAGGCCCCGTGGCCTAGTTTACAGGAGAGCGCCAGGTGATGACATCCAGGGGCCATAGGATGGAGAAGATTTACCGCTGTGTCATTGAGTAGAGAAGGATGTCTGACTTCATAAGCCTCAGCATTGCAGAAATGGAAACCTCCAATACCCTTGTCACTCAACCATCTGTGCTCTGATGGTGTTACAGCAAAAAGAGGTCCTTTTATGGGCATTCCAGAGGACTATTGAGGAGGCTTTGGATCCAGCTCTGAGAAAACCACAGGGCACAATAGTATCAAAACAAGACACATTAATTCAATGGGTCCTGTACAGGACAATGGATTATGGCCAGCTTACATAGAGTTTTTGTGTGGGAAAAGCTTAAATAAACACTTCCAGTTAAAAGATCTCAAGGAACAGGGCCGGGAAAAACTCTGCCAAGACCCCAGAGAGCTGCTGCCCATCACAGTAGATGCATCAATGGCCTAACTCAGTCGAACTCAGCTCCTTATATCCTGTTAAGAAATGCACTATGCTTGTGTCACTCTGGAAGACTCTACAGATAGGTAATAGGTAACCAGAATACAAGTGTAATAAAAGCCAGTGATATTTACTCCTTAATGCGGTTCCTCTTTCCAGGGCATGCACTTGCTTTGAAGATTGATTATGCTATTTATTGTGCAAGCTTGTAAAATGCAAAGTGATTAGATGTACAGCTACTGCTTAATCCCATCTCTGTCACTCTCTTAGTCAACAGTGGCACAGTCCTAGCAGCTTTGCATGTACTTGTATGGAAAGGTCACATTTAGCCATCAGCACTGAAAAACAATCTTGAAGGGCAACTTAACTGCATTATAATGAGGGCTGGGAGCACCTTACAACATTCCAACTTCAATGCGATGCACAAACTTTTTTCTAAAAGGAAAATCAATATGGCGGCAGTAGCATTTCTCTATGCTCAAAGTCTAGCTAACTAAATCAGGAGTTTCTCTTCTCCCTGAGCCTGTCCCACTGGAAGGCATATTGTGATAGTCCCATCGCAGGAAGCATCTGATTTCTACCCATATCATAGAAAGCAGTCAGGTATAAAGGTTAGATTGGAGCCTAGCCTACCTCATTGCATAATGTACCACAGAGGATTGTTGTGAGGCTAAATTGTTTGTGGGGAGAAAGTCATCAATACCATCCTGACCTCTTTGGAGGAAAGATGGCATATAAAGGAAATAAAAATCACAATTCAAACTTCTCAGTAGGTGGTATATTATTCCTACAAGGCTTCATCTAATATATCTGAAATATAATCAATATTACTAGAAGGGGGTTGGTTGGATTGGTTCATACTTAGTAGGAATGTTCAACAGTGCAGGAGTTTTGGGACATGGCTGCTGATTACTGCAAGGAATTCCTCGACATTAGACCACTTTTCATTCCTAAAGCGATGTTTGTTCATCTTTTTGAATCTTATGACCATGAATTCCTATACAAAGACCTTCTAAAGCAATTGTATACTGCTGCAAAATCATGTACAGCACGTAATTTAAAACCTTCAAAGCAACCAGCTAAACAGCTGTGGGTTGGTAATATTTGGAAGATTATGACCATGTATATAATTACTCAGCAAGTGCAGCAAGTAAAGAATCCTAATTTTAAGAAAGATATTATGGCATCATAGTTTCTATTTATTTCTTATGTTGAAGCCATTCAAATTTTTGATCGACTTCCAACCAAATACAGTTGCCTATATATTTTCTGACTAATATATACATGGTAAGAAAAAGGTTGTGATAATTTCAGAAATTAAATAGTTTTACCATGATATCCTTCATGAATCACCAGTCCTATTCTAAATATCCAATAGGGTTTATATTACCCAATTCTGTGTCTTGTGAAATAAAATGATGTATACATTGGGCAAACAATGAGTACTTAGAGTCAGAGTGTGTGCAAAAGTAAGTGAACCCCAGGGTGCATCAGCTCAATTAAAGGGAATAACTAAAATCAGTTGAATTAAATAATTAGATAGATTTTCGGGGGTGAGTTTGGGAGGCCCTAGCTTATAAAAAGATCAGAAACTTTGTGAATTTGGTCTTCACCAAAAGTAGTTATTCTGATTAAACTGTCAAAATATCATGAAATTTTATTTTATTAAGAAATAAAGTTATAAAAAAATAAAGGAAACAAAAAGAACATATCTAAGAATATAACAAGATCAATGAAGGAACACTAATTATCGGTCTATCATCGATTTGCTTATGGAACATCTACAGTAAAACATCTACAGTTGCTATCTAATGAAAGAATGAAAATAAAACTTATACAACATATATAAAGAATGGGAGCGAGTGTGTGTATAGTGGTGAGAAAAAGTTTGTGAACCCCTTAGGATTGTCATACATTTCCTATCTAAAATGTTTTAGATACTAATCTAACCCCATAATCTTAGATAAATAGCACAAAAAAATGACACACACATTTATTTATCCACAACTGAATCAACATCCAATGTCCATGTATAAAAAAGTATCAGTACCTGGGCCAGATCTACACCAAGCAGGATATAACACTTTGAAAACGGTTTGAAAATGGTTTATGTAATGTGTCCCGGGACTGAACAGTTGTCATTGTGGGTAATGGAGGGTGAAGAAATAATGAGGCAACACACAGAAGTGGATTTTAAACAGGGCCACTTTATTAAAGATCTGCAGAGTGGGTTAACCTATGCAGGAATCCTAAATATTTCAGGACAAGACATTCACCATCTGTGAAGTGGAGCTTCCCAGTTCACCACAACCCAGACTGCCCCTTATGGGGTAGGAAGGCCTTCTGATGTCAACCTGCCCTCACGCCATACAGCTCCGAGTAGGTGAGGAAGGTTGGCCTTAAAGGTAACTCTTACCCACCAGCTGAGGACTCACAGCTGGGGCCCCTCAGGCATTACCAATCACCAAAACAGTGCCTGTGAATGTTCACCAACCCTATGACGCTCCAGATGCCCGCACCTACCTGCCACAGGGAGTGACAAAGCACTTGTTTAGTCGCTCGCCCCCCTAGACTCCATAACCTCTTTTAAACCCCTCTGCAGATCATGGAAAAATATATGGTTACCAATGTCTGATAAATGCATGCTATCTGACCGTAAAGCTCCCTCTGTGCAAGCACAAGGTGTTGAATACTGTGATCTCCGTGCTTAAGCAAATCTTTTAAATTTTGATTATTTACTTTCTTATGCACCCTTTCCATGGCCTAATGATCATTGCCTGCTCTCCAATTGATCTGTGGCAACAAACAAGGCCATATGATCGCCATGCCTGTCCAACGCTGCCGATTTATCTCAAAATCAGCTATCGCTTGCAATATAAGGGCTCTGCCTTCAAGCAGAACCAAATCATTGCCGCCCATGGGGGCACCAACCGAACTCGGATGGAATAAGGTAGAGAGTAGACGCTCCCAGCGCATGCCACGTCTGCCCAGCCATTATATGCTCGCTTGCTGGCTCAATCTGCACTGTGTCCTGAAGCTGGATCTGGAAGCCCTTTGTCTGACCCAGAAGATCCTAAAGCAAACATGGATATGTTAGTACGTAATATACATTTCTCCTTTATTTAGGCAGCTATCTAAGGCAAGACTGGAATGCCTTAGACCTCTATCTGCAAACCGTCTGGATCTGTTATGAGGAAAAGCCGCTAGATGCCTCCATGGATGCTGCGCTGATACAGAAAGAATGTGTACCAAATTGACAAGCATCCAAACCTAGAGCCTGCAGGGCAACATTAGTAACTGACCAGAACTGAAATTTTGTTAAAGTCATAGTGTCTTGATGACAGAATAAAGGGCCTCTACTTGATTACTCGTCTTTGTGAGTCATACATAATCACATTGCAATTCTGGGCCGCTGCCCAATTCTGGGCCACTGCCCTAGTGGGTACCTGTCATCTTCCAAAGACAAGAGCTGTTAAAATTTTACAAAGGATGTCAGAGCATATGCGCAGGAAGACTTGGCGTGCTTCCTATAAACAGCTTACCTCTATTCAGTGCAAGACCAGACATTACAGCTATTGGGCAGCCCATCTGTTGCCAGGCCAAAGTACAATTGCCCATGAATGGTGTTTGGTGTTTAGTTAAGCCCACCTCGCCTTAATGAGGGGGAGGCCATAACTCCCGAATTCACTTGAAATATCATGCACAAAAGTCCAGGGCTACCAGGGACAACTTTAGGAGAAAACCTTGCTTGAGATAACCTGCTGTCATACACGTTCCTAATCGTAAAAATGACCAGGCTGTCCCCCACCCCGGATCATTCAGGCAAAAGTCTCTGTTGTGGGGCTGTACCTTCTCCTGCACTCGCAGCTCCAGGATAATGAGCCAGGCTACCATCTTTGTAGATTGTAAGAAAATTCTCACTTATAAGACGGTTTTAACAGGCACACCCTCCCAACACTTTGGTTGCAAAGGAAAGTGCGACATCTTACTAGCAATAGCTGCACTTGTGAGGCCCCCACTGAAAGACAGCAGAAAATCTATGGGAATAGATCTGTACTGTCTATAATGTCTGTTCCACTGAAAACAAGGGAGCTGCCAGTGTGAAATCTGGGGGCCTGGTGCTGTTGGCTATTATTGTGTCATGACCTATTTAGCTACAGTTCTCCACTCTCCTGCATGCTCTTGTCCAGTCTCTGGATTTCCCCTTACTCTGGGTGGGGGAGGAGACTCACAAGCCCTTGTACCAGCTGGACTCTATTTTGCTGAAAGAATAAAATTGCTATCATCCCTAGACTGCATAAAGGTGGCGTGTAAATGTGAAACCATTTCTGTTATTGCAGCAAAATACACCACGGAAATTAGAGAACTGGTTTTTGCATAGTCAAGAGCTGCAACTATAGGGAAAACTCCAAATAAAGGAGGTCCCTCACCATCCTTGCAGAAAATCAAGACACAAAGCAGAATGCCCTTAGATGCCTAATCGTGGGTGTGCAATCTGGCTACCATGATGCACACCTAACACTAAAACCACTTGCCCTGGAATGCCTGCCATGTCACAGCAGGGCTCTAGATGTGGCAGCTCCAACTCTAATATGATAAAACAAACAACATCCCACACGTCAGACATGGAGTGTGACCTTGTGTGATCACAATGTGTGTTTTAACCTTAAATCGAGAATTTAACACCTAAAACTTCTTGTCTCTTTTTTCAAGTGTGAGGACGCCTTGCATTTGGCGTGCCTGGTTGCTCTGGGGGCGGTGGTGGTATAGGCATGCCCTTGTCCTTCCCCATAGCCTGCCATCTCAATAGTATAGCAGCAATGTGGGGATTAACTTCTTCTTCAGAAGAAGAATCATTTTTGTTTCTCGCTCATTTTGGAGGAGGGGGGCTTTCCCCTTACCCATCTTCTCACCAACTCCTTTTTTGTGTGTGTGTGTGAGGCATAACTAGAGCACACAAGGCTACAGCTATGGTGTGGTATATAATTGTAACAATAGAAACAAAACTAAATTTAATAGAGTTGAATACCAAGTTCTACATCTAGGAAAAAGAAATCAAATGCACAGTTACAAGATGGGGGATACTTGGCTAGCAATACAACAAGCAAGAAGGATTTTGGAATTGTTGTAGCTCACAAGCTGAACATATTCAGCTTGTGATGTGGCTGCACAGTGTGATGTGGCTGCAAAAAAAGCAAATGCTATTTTGGGCTGCATTAATAGAAGTATAGCTTCCAAATCGCGCGAGGTACTGGTTCCCCTCTATTTTCACTGGTTAGGCCCCATCTTGAGTATTGTTCTGAGCACCACACTTGAAGAAGGATGCAGACAAGCTGGAGGGGGTTCAGAGGAGGGCAACAAGGATGATCAGGGGTCTAGAAACAAAGCCCTATGAGGAGAGATTGAAAGAACTGGGCATGTTTATCCTGGAGAAGAGAAGATTGAGGGGAGATATGATAGCACTCTTCAAAACTTGAAAGGTTTTCACACAGAGGAGGGCCAGGATCTCTTCTCGATCAACCCAGAATGCAGGACACAGAAAAATGGGCTCAAGTTACAGGAAGCCAGATTCCAGCTGGACATCAGGAAAACTTCCTGACTATTAGAGCAGTACGACAAAGAAACCAATTACCTAGGGAGGCGGTGGGCTCTCCCACATTAGAGGCATTCAAGAGGCAGCTGGACAACCATCTGTCAGGGATACTTTAAGGTAGATTCCTGCATTGAGCAGAGGGTTGGACTCAATGGACTTATAGGCCCCTTCCAACTCTACTATTCTATGATTCTATGAAAGAAATGTATTGTGAGCTATAATTAATACAGCAGAAAAGTGCAACTGGGTTAAAACCAACTGCTATTCCCACAGTATAACTAAATGAGAAAAGTTTTGTAAACTGCCCAAAGAGCTTCGGCTATGGGGTGGTATATAAATGTAATAAATAAATAAATAAATAAATGGGGAGAGGGAAGTCCACAAATGGGATTGAAAGGCTGTTTTTATGGGTTTCCTTCCTAAGGCGATCAACAACGCGGCTTTGTCAGCTGGCTCTCAGCCACTCCACAGCCTATCCTTTTCTTTTTGAAAGTGCAGGCCAATAAGCCTAAATGGAAAATGGGGAGGGAGGATTGTCTTGTTATGTCCTTAGCCTCCTATTAATTGCAGAAAACATGCCAGAGTGTGGTTCCCCAACCCTAAATGCCTGAAATCCCAACTAACTGGAAACCTTACAATGGCCTATGGTGGAATTTTTCCCATTCAAATAGGCGGGGGGGGGGGGAGCCTAAACAGAAACACAGGTATAAGGAGAAACTGAAAGAACTTGTGCTGGAATAAATGGGTTTGTATCTATACCCCCAAAATCTCTCCCCTCCTAGCCACAGGGGGAAAGGCTGAAGGTTGTTTACAAGTAAATAAATACCCGTATGTCTTTTAAATGAACCCCAGGACTTCCAAGAGAAGGAAAATCCTAAGACCTACTTGCAAACAAGGGTGTAAAAGGCTCAACGCTGACAAGTCTAGGCTGACCATATGAAAAGGAGGACAGGGCTCATGTAACTTTAACAGTTATAGAACTGTTAAAGCCCTCAAATAGACATTTGAGGGCTTCCTTGCATGAACAGCTCACTTCAGGTCCTGCCACAACATTTTGATGCGGTTTAGGTCCAGACTTTGACTAGGCCATTCAAAAATATGGAATTTCTTCTTCCACAGCTAGTATGTTTATGATCATTGTCTTTCTGCATGATCTACTTTCAGTTCAGCTTCAGCTCATGGATGGATGGCCTGACATTCTGCTCTACAATCTTCTGATACACTGCAGAATTCATGGTGGCAAGTCATCCAGGTCCTGAAGCAGCAAAGCAGGGCCAAATATCACATTCTCACCACCATGCTTGACAGTTGGGATGAGGTTCTTCTGTTCAAACCCAGTGTTGTTGTTGTTGTTGTTTTGCCAAACATAATGTTTCTCACAGAGGCCAAAAGGTTTTGCCTTTGACTCATCTGTCCAGAGAACATTGTTCCAGAAGTCTTGGGGATTATCAGTGTGATCTTGAGTGAACTTCAGACTGGCACCAATATTCTTTTTGGAGAGCAGTGGTTTCCTCCTGGATATCCACCCATGAACAGCATTCTTGTCCAGTCTTTTTCTGATCATTCAGTCATCATCATCATCATCATCATCATCATCATCATCATCATCATCATCATCATCTTATTTCTTACCCGCCTCTCCATTTGGATCGAGGCGAGGAACAACAGTAAATATAAAATGAACACTTAAATTAGCCATGGTGAAAGTGGCCTGCAGATCTTTGGATGTTATCTTGTTTTGTTTTGTTTTGACTTCCTGGATGATGCATTTGGTTTGTTCTTGGAGAAGTTTTGGTAGGACAACCACTCCTAGATAGACTGACTCTGGTCTTGAACCTTCTCCATTTGTAACCCTTTCTAGACTGATGAGTAGCAATGCAAACTTATGCAGAAACAAGACAAAATGATCTTAAGGTGTGTGTGTGGGGGGGGGGGGGATGAAGAAATAAAATTGACAAATTAATCCTAGAATTTAATGGGGCTTACTTCTACATAGACACATGTAGAATTGAATTGTCAAACCTGGATGTGTCTTGGACTGCAATGCAACTTGTTCATCATAATAATAATAATAATAATAATAATAATTTATTTATTTATTACCTGCCTCTCCCTCCAGATTGAGGCGGGGAACAACAATAAATATAAACACAAGGACCACAAAATAGATAAAACATTAAAACAAATAAAAACTAATCAAAAACATCTTAAAATTCAACTGGTTAGGCCTGCCGGAAGAGATCAGTCTTCACTGCTCTCTTAAATTCATGAAGACTGCTAATTTGTTGAATCTCCTCTGGCAGGCCATTCCACAGTCTTGGAGCGGCAGAAGAGAAGGTCCTCTGGGTAACACTCGTCAGCCTAGTTCTAGCTGATTTGAGTATGTTCTTCCCAGAGGACCTGAGTGTGCGGGGAGGATTATACGGGAGAAGGCGATCCTGCAGGTAACCTGGACCCAAACCATGTAGGGCTTTAAAGGTAATAACCAACACTTTATACTTCGCCCAGAAACTGATTGGCAGCCAATGAAGTGATTTTAAGATTGATGTAATGTGGTCACCCCTAGGTGTACTGGTGACCAACCTGGCTGCTACATTTTGAACAAGTTGAAGTTTCCGGACTAGGCACAAAGGTAGCCCTATGTACAGCACATTGCAGAAGTTGAGCCTCAAAGTTACCAGTGCGTGTACTACCATCTTTAGGTCTTCCAACTCTAGGAAGTTGTCATTGTCAGAGTATTTATACATTTCTTTCAAAGTATGTCATTCTTGGCATATCTATACATATCTAAACATATCAGGTTTTAAAAATGAATCTAACTGCAGAGAATCCTGGTAATTCATCTTACTCATTCACATACCAAGTGACTGATAAATGTTCTCAATTCTCTCCCAATGGGTGAGAGTGGATGACTTCCATAACTATAATCTAAATGTTTTTTTAGCTTCCACTGTCAAGCAAGCATAACATTCAGATCAGAACATAAAAATACAACACATGACACTGCATTCAAAATATGAAGAAAAGCGCATTCAAGTATGCAGAATATAAATAAGGCAAAGATTAATGCCAGATCTATACTGAGCAGGATACAGAAAACTGTATATGGAGTGTGTCCTGGGACCCAACAGCTGTAACTATTGTTATAAACTGTTTTAAAGCAGTAGTATAGGTCCTGCCTTAGTAACCATCTCCTATTTTATATATATATAAAAGATGTACAATATACAGAATAAAAATGCATGGAAAATATAACAAGGATGATCTCTGTTTTAGTACCCCATACTTTTGATCACATTTGGCTCTTTTATGTAATGTGTTGGGTTCTCACAAGCAGCGGATGAAATGATAAACCTTCTTTCTACACTTTACCCTTCAGATAGGAGCTCACATGATCGAATGCTCCTCCATACAAAAACAAATCACCAAATCCTGCATATTTTTTAAAAATAGACAAAAGCAAAGAACACAGAAGCAAGAAAACTATGCTAGATCTAGGCATAGCGAGCACTCTGATAATTTCCATGGATTAGCTCAGGCTGTATCTGGGTTTCCGAGGGGTGGGGGAACTATTAGGCATATGACAAAAGGGAAACCGTAAGTCTCCTGTGTATCTTACTCTGGGATACAATAGCTTGAACCCCCAAAGCCTCCTGTGACTACTTTTATGGATAAAGTCACTTTGGATACCATTGGTGGACTTTGGACTTTGGTAACCAAAATCAATTTGGATACCATTGTTTTGACAGTGTCAGAGATGGAAGGGACTAATGCACATGTAGTCATGTTGTTATGGATACTTTTCAGCTTATGTTACCTGAGGACATGGGCAAACTGCTCAGAGGACTTACTATGTGCTCTTTACCTCCTTGTCCATCCTGGCTTGTGAAATCGTCCAGAGCTGGGCTGGGTATCTGAACTTCAGAGATGGCTAATGCCTCTTTGAGGGATGGCAAGGTCCCTGAAGCTTTGAAAGAAGCAGTGCTGAGGCCCCTATTGAAGAAGCCAAATTTAGATCCTATGGGTTTGGATAACTACCACACAGTGTTTGCCATTCTTGGGCAATGTGCTAGAGCATGTGGTAAGTGACCTCTCAACTCCAGCAGTGTTGAATGATAGTGACTATTTAGAACAATTCCAGTCTGGTTTCAGACCAGGTTATGGGATGGATACAGCCTTGGTCACTCTGTTTAATGACTTATGCCAGGGTACGAATGGGAGGAATGCAACCTTGTTACATCTTCTGGACCTCTCAGTGGCTTTCAATACAATTAAACATAATATCTTTCTAGATTACTTATCTGGGTTGGGCTTAGGAAGCATGGGGTTCAGGGTTTTGTTTTGTTTTTTGTCTTTCCTGGAGGAGCAACCTCAGCAGGTAGTTCTGGGTGGGTGGGTGGGTTCTGTTTCACCCCCCCACCCCCCCAGTTTTATTATGGTGTTTTATCATTGTTATATGGTTTCATTGTATGGTAGGGCTTTCTTGTGTAAGCCACCCTTGGAGGGCTTTTGCAATTAAAGGTGGTTTAGAAATATTATAATAAATAAATAAGAATATCCACTAGCCTCTTTAGACCAGCAAAGTGTCAAGCAAAATGCTGATGGGCATTTTGCTGGAAGGATAAATAAATAACAGGTAGATGTACTTAAAGTATTTAAACATACAATTTGGTACAATAAGATCTTCATTTGCAGCTTTCCTAGATAATACAGTTGTTGTTGCTGTTTTTAACAACGAGCATGTCACTCAACTACTTCAGGCACATATATAGTTTTTTTTAAAAAAAAGTTAAGGTGCCTTGAGGTCTTGATTTTAAAGAGATACTACCAAAGCACCACTTTTGATTACTTCTCTTTATCATAAACTGTTTTGATATGGATATGGAAGATGTCTGACAGTTGGTAAAACAAGCTACATCCCTTGAAAATACAGTTTGGAAGGATTTACATTTTGTTTGTCAGAGCATTAAAAGATGAAAGCCTATTCTTGGAAAACTAGAAATAAACCTCAAACAAACTTTTAAAATATAAAGCTCAATCTGCAATATCCTCCTCATAATCTGAAGTAAATACAAGGTCTCAAAACATTCTGTTGATTGGGTGTGTGTGTCTCCAAATGGAATTATATAGGGAAACAAACAGCAATTGAACAATTCTGAGGAGAACTTAGCATTTTGCAAAAAAAATGGAATGGCAATTAGCAATGATGACAATGTGATTTATACTAATTGAGATTAAGTCAGACAAAACGGCAACATTAGTAATCATTTGAAGTACTGTATTACTCATTATACTGTGCTTTGTAAACATCTCTTTTGAAATTAAAAAGTAATTAGTAGCATTTTAGTCACTGAATTCACTATAATTAGGATTTTAGAAAAACTACATCCTGGCTGTTGAAAGCTTTTACTGTTTGATTGGAGGAAGCCCTTTTCTTTGCTGTTGGTGCTTAAAATTTTGAGCAATAATTCTTTTTATACTGATACATCCTTCACAAAGCAGAAAACCAATTGTATAATTAGAAGCATTATGCTGGCATTTACTGGAGATGGTCAAGGATTGACATCCCAATCTATCTTAATACGATAATGAGTTTTGACTAGCTCAAAGAAATTAAGCCCTTTCTCAGCTTAATTTCAGTAAAATGAGAGAGAACAGAGAGATCGTAACTTTGATAGCTGCTAAGATAAGTCTGCTGTTTGCCCATTTTAAAATCTACCATCAGCACAAGGGAAGATGCAGGAGTCATATTACTGTCAAAGCCAATGAATGGCTGAAAGTCATGGTGGCTACATATACACTCATCAGAAATAGTATGGCTCTTGATATCAGTTGCCAGGCAACAACAGAATGTTCCCAGGCCCTGGATCTTCCTACCAAAGGCCTGGAACCTTTTGCCAAGAAAACCAGGATAGCTCAATCTTTCTTGTCCTTCTTCCATCAGGTGACTTGTGTACTGAAGTAGGTTTGAACTGGTGTGTGTTGGGTTTCTTATTATTGATGCATTTCTAATTGTGTTTTTCATTGTTCCGTTTTAAGCCGAGTTCCCCACTTAATGGCCGGCAGCGAAGGGAGAAAGGTTGGTGGAGAGCGGTGGCAGAGCCTCCACAGCAGCACAGCCCCAGCAGCAGCATCTCCTTCCCAGGAAGGGACTGGTGAGCCAATCAGTGCTTTGATGGGGTGTGGCCAACAAGGCTTCAAAAGGCAGTCTTCCCATGCGGCTCCAGGATTGCAGTTGCTGACTTCCCCACCCACTCACTCCTAGTAGTAAGATGTCTTGCAGTGGTAGATATAGTCACCAGTTCATGGGGCTGGGAAGGAATTTTACCTGCACACCGATTGGCAAAGACTGTGCCAGGTTTTTTGCCTTCCCCATTGCAAGATTAATTCCATTGAAAATAAGTTGATCTGGACTATGAGTAACTTCTTTGTGGATGCTTCATTTGATAACATTTGTCACAACATATGTAGGTGTGATAGGCATTGGGCTGGATCCATTGGTGAGGGGGAGCGGGATTGGCCTCCCTGCTCCCCCACGGTGAGGATTCATAAGGGATCTCGGGGACATGGTGCCAATACTAGACCATCATGGGGGTTGCAAGCTGGCCGTGTCCAGGGAGGTGGAAAGGGGTTCACATTAGAGGTCCATGCCATGGTGTGCCCCAGGGTGGTAGAAAGAGGTTCACAGTAACAGTCCATACTGTGGTGTGCCCCTGGCCCTACCATCCACCACCAGTGCCCCTGGCATGTGGGCCAGGAAGCAGAATCAGTCGACAGATGGGCTGGCCAGTTACAGGATGCACATCTTACGCTGCTGCCAAGCCTATTCAAGAGACTCAATAAAGTTGTGGCCAATTTATTATCTAGCAATGCCAGTGTGTCTAATTTGTTCTCATCCCTTCACCAACCAGCCCCAATAAGCGCTGCTCACACAATTGACTTATTTTATGCTTTAATTATAATTTTGCATTATAGATAGATATAGATAGATAGATAGATAGATAGATAGACAGAGATAGAGATAGAGATAGAGATAGAGATATATAGACATATAGTTAGCCACCATGAGTGCTTTTTTTGTGGAAAGGTGGGATGTAAGTAAGTAAGTAAATAAGTAAGTAAGTAAGTAAATCAATAAAACAAGAGAAGATAGGTGCTGTTTCTCACACGGTTCCCCATAAGCATCTAGTTGGCAACTGTGGGAACAGAATACTAGAATAGCTTGACCTTTAGTCTGATCCAGGATCATGACAGGAGTATTGTCTGAACTTGCCCATCATCATCCTTCCATTATGTGTGTGAGAGATAAATTCCTAAGTAAGAAGAGCAGATCTTAGGAAAGGGGGGGGGGACCCATGATTTGCCCCAGTTTTAAAAATGACTACCCACGTGAAACTCCAGCCTTTTGTTCCTGACTTCTTGTTCAGTAGGCTAACTCAAATGAGAACCAATGGAATTACCCAGTACTAGCAAAACTGTTTCCTTCTCACATCCCTCATTCTTCTGCACTGGGGCAACTGAGAAATTTGTTCCAGATGTTATCCAGTTTGCACTTCCCAAAACCCATCACGGACCCAAATGCAGTATGCTGCAATTTGAAGCCCATATAGTTCCAACCTTGCAATGTCATTTGGGCAACACTTTTTTCATGCAGATTTGAAAAAATACACACAGGCACACTTTAGTCGATGGGAGAATGGTTTATACCTTTCAAAAATACACACAAATTTTCATGTGGGGAAAAAACAACCCACACAAAGCTCACAATCCAGTACAGACAGTAGTCAGAACAAGCTTAAAGGTGGAAACTGGAAGACTTCACTGAGCTCAAGTTTTGTCAGACTTGCACATTCCTGTTCTTTACCCAATTTTGCCTATGTTTGCCCAGCTAGTGGCCAGGGGAGATTTTCATCAGTTACATTTAATATATCCCCAACATTCCTTTTTAGAAGACAAGGATCTTACCACAAAGCCATTCGTGCATAGCACAAATTAGCTATGTAATTGAAAACTCTTTAGAAGCTGCAGCTGGCACCAGACCCTGCTGTTTGGGAGTATAATGCATTACAGTATTTGTATTTTCTCTTTTTTCACTGAGCAGCAATGTTTCCCATTCTGCATCCAATTCAAGATGCTAACACTCTAAGCAGACTCTGAAATGTTAGTATTTTATTCTGGCCTTCCCCTGATTATGTTTTATCAGACTGGGTTGTAGCTCTGGTTGTAAGGTATATTTTATGCTGATGGTCACTGGTTTTTTGTTTTTTTTTACAATATTTGCTATTGCTGGAGTGTTTTACTGTTTTTTTTAACTGTTTTTTAAAACTATGGTTTTGATATGTTTTTTTCTGAGTTTTTACTACCATATTGGTTTTTATTATGTATTTTATTGTTGTGTGCCACCTTTAGATGGCTCCTTCCCTGAGCAGCAGCCAAGAAACATTTTAAATAAATACATACATAAATAAACAAACAAACTTGGGACAACATAACTCAGGAAATACCTCCTTCACATGAACCCCCTAGTTTGTTAAATTCTGGCCCCACACAATCCGCCCCACATGCTCAGGTCCTCTGGGAAGAACTTACTACAGTCGGCCAAGACTAGGCTGACAACCGTTACCCAGAGGACCTTCTCTTCTGCCGTTCCCAGACTGTGGAATGACCTGCCGGAGGAGACTCGTCAACTTAACAGTCTTTTAGAATTTAAGAAAGCCATAAAGACTGTTCTCTTTCGGCAGGCATATCCAGTGGAATTTTAGAATGTTTTTAGGATGTTTTTAGGATGTTTTAATGCAGTTTTAATAATGTGTGCCATGTTTTAATCAGTTTTATGTATTTTATCATGTTGTTGTTCCCCGCCTCGATCCAAATGGAGATGCGGGTAAGACATAAATTCTTCTTATTATTATTATTAGGTTCCAATTCTACTTAAGGATGGTTGGTGGGGGAAGCAGGCACTGAAAGATAGGGTGACCATATTTGGGAAACCAAAAAAGAGGACACCCAGTGAGGTGGGGTGGGAAAGGGGCTTTCTGGGGCCTCTGGAAAACATGACATTTACCCCCATCACATTAAAGGCCCCAATTGGAGTGGAGGAGGGGAAAGAGTGCCATTCTCACCATCCACTGCTCCAATCAGGGCCTTTTCTATAATATCTGGGAATATCACACTTTCCCCTTTAAGGCCATGATTGGAGCAGTGAGAGGGAAATGACTCCTCTCCAGAAAGGGTGTCGTTCCCTCCCACTAATGTGGCAATGTGGCCTTGAAAGGGAAAGTGTGAATTTTCAGGACATTATAGAAAATTACAGAACATCCCCCGACACTGAGGATAGAACAAAAACCAGGATAAATCTGGGAAAATCCTGACAGTTGGTCACTCTACAAAGACAGCAAAGTAGGACTTTTCACTGTTGTGGTGAATTTATTTCCTAAGGAAGTCTGTCAAACTGCAGCTGATTTAGAAGGTAATTTAAGACCTTCTTATTCCAATCAAGCATGTTAGTTTCTTAGGCTTCAGAGCTGTTAGGCAATTTTGGAGGTGACTTACTGTTTTAAACTATGTTTTTAGTTGGATTATTGATTTAAGCATGGATTTATTACGTTAAATTGTATTGATTTTTGAAAAAAAGTCTTTAGCACTAAGCTGGTAGAAAAGGTTGGTTAGATATTTTAAAGTGTTTTTTTTAAAATGAAAATACAAATCAATAAATAAAGGCATAATCCAGCCAATCCCTTGGGAGTCAACTATAATCAGTTTGGTGATGCCTTCCCAATAAAGTCATTTCTATCCATTTGGACTTAGGGCCAAACTAAACATTCTGCTAATACACATAGTATAGCTACACATGCTATACTTCCTTACTCGTGTGTCAGGATTTGTGGCTGTCAATGGGGATATAAGTGTTCCAGGAGTGGATCTTTCCCCACCCATATTCTCCAAAATTCAATCCCATACTGCAGGGGGAAGGATTAAAATGGTCCTGATAAAAACTGGGCAATGCATGATTACATTACAGTAAAGTAGGGTGACCAGATAAAATCCAGGTCAGGGCTCATGTAACTTTAGCAGTTGTAGAGAAAAGGGAATTTCAGCCAGTGTCATTTGTATGCAATTAGTTCCTGGTGAAATTCCCTCTTTATCACAACAGTTAAAGTTGCAGGGGCCCTGCCTTCTTTTGTATATGGTCACTCTAGTATAGTGCCTGCACCTTTAACTGTTGTGATGAAGAGGGAATATCACCAGGAACTAATTGCATGCAAATGACACTGGATGAAATTCCCTTGTCTCTACAACTGTTAAAGTTACATGAGCTCTGACCTGGATTTTATCTGGTCAGCCTACAGTAAAGAAAACTAGTGTGCATTATTACAGTATGTGTAATTAGACGAATGTTTCATTTAGCCCTCAGATTCTACTTTGAAAGTAGTAATTGTGGAAATGCCCTTGGTATCTATTTGTCCAGTGTTGATGGATAGGTTTCAGCATCTTTTGGCTGAGGATGTGGAAAAAAATGCTTGGAGGTGAAAGGCTGACCAGATGCCCTTTTGACTTTTGCCCTTCCTGTCTAATTGGCCATATGATACTTTGATGGTGAATTTTCTTTGAAAGGGAAGCTATCTTTCAAAACAACCTGTATTGAAAGATGCAATAGTGAAATCACTGCTGGGGAAAAACAAACAAATAAACAAACCTTCAGTGGACCCCACACAATTTTTACACAAGATAAAGGAGTGTGTTGTGGTGGCATAATGATTTGATGAGAATGGGTTTTTTTTATTCTTTCAAATCTGAGTTCCAGACTGGTTTGGGGATTGGGATTGGCTTGGTTGTTTTAGTGTCTGACATCGGCCAGGAGCTGGGGGGAACTCTGGCCTGTTGTTGGACCTCTTAGTGGATTTCAGTACTACTAACTATTGCATTCTTCTTGGTGTCCTGGTTGGGATGTGACTAGGGAGCACTGCTTTGCAGTAGCTCTGGCCCTCTATAGACAGATGTCCCAGAATGGCTGCTGGATTACTACTATTTGGCTCCTTGGCCATTGACATATGGGGTTCCTCACAGTTCCATTTGTCTCACATGCTATATAACATCTATATAAAACTACTGGGAGAGGTCATATGAGATAATCCTGCTTCATTTGAGATTTTATCATTTACTCTGGGTGACAGCTCAAAGTGGTACAGGTGACTGGATCAAGATAAGTTTTAGTACTACAGCCAACACCACAGATACCAGCCCATGACTTGGAGTCGATTGTAGGAACATGGAAAGCAGTCTTGCAGTTAGAGAACTGAGAAATTACCCCACCACTGATTAGGAAAAACTTGCAGGGATTTACAGTCAGGCCAGGAGAGTCTTTCTGAAAGCTCCCTGCCCCCTGTAGGTGATGTATCTGGCAGTTAAACTGCCAGCAGCCTTTTCCTGTATGCATTGGCTTCTCCTGGGGAGTGAAGGTTGGAGAAGTGAAGATACTGTAGGATAGGGTGACCAGATAAAATCCAGGTCAGGGCTCCTGCAACTTTAACAGTTGCAGAGAAAAGGGAATTTCAGCCAGGTCATTTGTCTGCAATTAGTTCCTGGTGAAATTCCCTCTTCATCATAACAGTTAAAGTTGCAGGGGCCCTGCCTTCTTTTGTATATGGTCACTCTAGTATAGTGCATGCACTTTTAACTGTTGTGATGAAGAGGGAATTTCACCAGGAACTAATTGCATACAAACGACCCTGGCTGTAATTCCCTTTTCTCTACAACTATTAAAGTTACAGGCGCCCTGACCTGGATTTTATCTGGTCAGCCTACTGTAGGGGGAGTGCTCCTCAGGGTTTCCCTGTTCACTACAGGAATTTGAAGTCCATTCTTCAGAATAAAGATAAGTGGTACTTCCTGGGGGTAAAAAAAAGGAAGAGAAGCAGGTTCTCGAATGCTAAGATACTTTATTGTTCAAGCTCAATGTGTTTCGGCCTATGTTGTTTTTTTAAGGCCTTCTTCAGGGGGCTTTAACATCAAGAATACATTACATCATGTTTATGGGGATAACACATAACATATCAGTTTAGGGAGTTAGTTAGGCATATTGCCTCAAAAGGCTTGTGCCCATATATAAGTTTCTTTTTTTTAATTTTATTTAATACAATATGAAGGCTCTTGGGCCTGTCCACATTATACATTAAAAATTCTATAAATCATATAAAAATATTTTATGATGTAAAAACACTTTTAACAAAAGTTCAATATATTGGTTCTTACTTGGTAAGAGATGTCTGCAGAAAACTCTTAGCAGGATGATAGTCTCCTATGATATTCACTGGCGATTGAGGAAATGCAATCATTCCAGGGCCCTCTTTTTATTATTCTAATTCATCTTTTCTCATTGTTGAATCATTTTTTGTCATTTTTTTGCTTTGCCAGGTGTTTTCATGTGGAAATGATAAGTACAAGTTCTCACAATACATCATTTTAAAAAAAATGACAAAAAAAATGATCCAACATTTCAATATCTGTTTTTAGGATGTTTTTAGGATGTTTTAGGATGTTTTAATGCAGTTTTAATAATGTGTGTCATGTTTTAATCAGTTTTATGTATTTTATTATATTGTTGTTCCCTGCCTTGATCCAAACGGAGAGGGGGATAAGAAATAAATTATTATTATTATTATTATTATTAATAATAATAATAATAATCATGGCCTGGTTCTCATTGGAGCGTTGTGTTTCCTGGTTGGTAAGTGATGCGACAGGTGCCAGGAAGGAGGGCGGCTGGCGGCACTGGGAATGAGGGCAGCTGTCAGTGCTGGCCATGCGGCGGCCATGGCCAGCGATGAAGGTAGCTGGTGGCACTGGCAAGGAGGGCAGCCAGCTGCACCGGCCATGCGGCGGGCACCAGCGAGGAGGCAGCAGGTAAGCAGGGAGAGTGGGGAGAGGGTGGTGAGTCCAATGGACTCACCGCCGGCCTTGCTATCAGCTTTCCTGGGTGCCGGCTATGCAGTCAGCACCCAAGGACCTGCAAGGCTGAGTTGCCATAGGGGCCCCAAATCTTGCTTCAGCACTGTGGTGAGGCGGACAACCCCTGAAACACCCGAGTCGAATCAGGGCTGTTTCAGGGGCTCCAAAATGGTCCCTGAGGTGAATTGGGGGGCATGCACAGTCCTAATTCAGGATAGATAAAAGGAAGTTCTTCTTCATGCTGCACGTATATGAATTGTGGAATGTTGTAGTGATGGACACCAATTTTGATGGCTTCAAAGGGAGTTGGACAAATTCATGGAGGAGAAGGCTATCAATAACTACTAGTCCTGATGTCTATATGCTACCTCAAGTATCAGAGGCAGTATGCCTATGTACACCATTTGCTGGGAATATGGGCAGGAGAGGGCTCTTGCACTCTTGTCCTGCTTATGGGTTCCTCATGGGCAGCTGGTTGGCCACTGTGTGTACAGAATGCTGAACTAGATGGATCATTGGTCTGACCATCTTGGCTCATCTTATGTTCCTGTTTTGCCAAGCATTTGGTGGTTACCTCCCCCCCCCCTATTTTTTTCTTCAAAAAAGTAGAACAAAACATTTTTGGTGTTGTTCTTTCTAGTGTTGTCTCTGTTTCTTTTAGCTCTCTATTTTTAACTGTAATCCAGACAAGACTGAGACGCTGTTGGTGGGTGGTTCCGCTGACCGGATGGAGGGTGTTCAACCTGTTCTGGATGGGGTTGCACTCCCCTTGAAGGAGCTTGTTCATAGCTTGGGGGTTCTCCTAGAACCATCTCTGTCACTTGAGGCGCAGGTGGCCTCAGTGGCACGGAGTGCCTTCTACCAACTTCGGTTGGTGGCCCAGCTACGTCCCTATCTGGACAGGGATAACCTGGCTTCAGTTGTCCATGCTCTGGTAACCTCCAAGTTAGATTACTGCAATGCACTCTACGTGGGGCTGCCTTTGAAGGTGGTCCGGAAGCTGCAGCTTGTGCAAAATGCAGCGGCCAGATTGATAACTGGAACCAGTAGGTTCGAACATATAAGACCTACTCTGGCCCGCTTGCATTGGCTGCCTGTATGTTTCCGAGCCCGGTTCAAGGTGCTGGTTTTAACCTATAAAGCCTTACACGGCTTGGGACCACAATACCTGATGGAACGCCTTTCCCGACATGAACCTACCCGAACACTACGTTCAACATCTAAGGCCCTCCTCCGAGTGCCTCCTCCGAGGGAAGCTCGGAGGTCGGCAACAAGAGAGAGGGCCTTCTCTGTGGTGGCTCCCCAATTGTGGAACGATCTCCCCGACGAGGCCCGCCTGGCGCCAACATTGTTATCTTTTCGGCGCCAGGTCAAGACTTTCCTCTTCTCTCAGGCATTTGGCAATATCTGAGGAGCCTGGGTTTGTTTTGTTTTGTTTTTGTAGTTTTTTTGAAGTGTTGAAGTGGTTTTTAAATGTACAGATTGTGTGTATGTTGTATGTTTTTGCTGTTTTAATTTTTGTATATTGTTTTTAATTGTTTTTAATCCTATGTAAACCGCCCAGAGAGCTTCGGCTATGGGGCGGTATACAAATGTAATAAATAAATAAAATAAATAAATTGTGATTTTATTTTGTATATTTTATTGTTACAAGCTGTCTAGTTGGTGGGGGACTGAGCTTCTTGTCTAAACGCAGAATATACCTGTAAAATAAAATAACAAATAAAATGTAAACTTTTTGAAGTCAAATTTATTACAATGCAAAAGTTCAGTATGTCCTTAAGCCTGCAATCCTATGCCACTTTCATGGAACTCAGCCTTAATACACTCTTTGGGACTTATTCCTGAATAGACATGTATAGGATTACATTATCTCCCATTGAAATCAGTGGGACATCTAAGTTTGACTTCAGTATGCTTCCTGTCCTTACCACAGGGATCAAAGCATAAAAAATTGAGTCGGCTTTAGCAGAAGCAGACCATAGTACCTACTGAAACAAACGGGCATTTCATACATGACAAAGAGTAAAACTCGGTTTGCCATCACATATCCACTCAGCAGGAAGTGACACCCTGCTGAGGTTCCTCGACCAATTTCTCCGTTTGATATATTGCAAATATGTGTTTGTTCAATACAAATGTCACATTTTTAGTTGTACAGTTAAAGCATCTTAGATGTCCACCTCAAAAATTTAATATGGTCCTACCAATATTCTGAAAGGTGGTAAAATATGACATTATTTCTCTCTTCAAGCAGGGTGGGAATACAACACTCATGGATTCATAAATGCCAATTTTATATTTGCTTAAGCTAATAAAGACATAATTTGCTTGTTTGCCTAATAATGACAGGATACCGAAACAAATTGTCAGAGGTGACAATCCCTAGCAACTGATTTGGTAGCACTATAATTTGATGGATAATCAAGAAGAGTATAAAAGACAGCAACAATGTGTTCCACACTCTTCCTTTCAGAATAGCTCAGAAATCCTGGCAGTGAGATTAGCTTTAGCCAAGAGCTTTGTTTGCCACCCCAGAGGGTATGCTGTGAGAGTCAGCTGAAGGTACCTCAAGACCCACGACTAGCACAATTTTACATGAGCCCTAGATTTGTGACTGATTTGGGAAGAGAAAATCACACTGTAATGGATGAAATCCATCTTCCTTTCAATCTGAATCAGAACCTTTAATGAGAATTTATACTAGTTCCACTTGAGGGCTTTCTTGCAGTGATACAAAGCCAAGCAGAAGAAGAAGAAAAAGAAGAATAAATCTGGACCTAGCTTGAATAATGTATTTGGTACTTAGCATACTGTTAGCGCATTGCAATTAATGCAGCCTGACAAACCACTTTAATTGACATAATTTGTTCTGCAATAATCAAGGACCCAACTGTCAGGTTTCTTGTGTTGTGCCCCTTGCGTGGATTAAAATTAGGGCTGCATCAAATGTTTGCCCAGTTTGATTTTCAAAGTCCCCTAAAGTCCCCAAATGTTGACCTTTTGTCATCCCTGTTTGCTGTTATTGTTTCCCTTTGCTGATGCTGTTACTTAGGCACCACTGAGCATTTTTGTTTGTTTGTTTTTACTCCACACATATTTTCCTCTAGGTTAATCTCACAAGTGGCCACTAGCCATTTGGGAATCATATAGTGACTGGGATGAAATCACAATGCTATATAACCAAACAAGATGTGAGTACGTAGCACCATCACTGAGGACCAATAAAGACACTACAGAGTGAGGGCAGTGTTTCATTCATCAGCATTGGCCTCCCTCCGAATGGGCACACTCATTCACCTAATTTCAGAGCAGTTCCTCCTCAAAGCTTGCCAAAGGGGACATGTTTTGCTGCTACCATTTTTTAAACAAAACCCTTTCCCATTTCAGCTCACACCTAATTAAAACATTTGTCCATGGTACACACATCTCTTTCCTTTCCTTATCCCTGCAATCTTTCACCTGCATCTTTATAGAAGATAATACTCAGAGGCAATGTAATATTTAAATAATGAATACCATGGCAGTGGGGGCAGGAAGGGGGCAGATTCAGTCAGGATTTTAATGGTTCTTTACAACAACCTGTCCCTTTGCCTCATGTGCTCATTAATAAAAAGTTCGACTTTGCTCTAGTGTATCTAGGTAAAAGTGCCAAGCCTCTTTAGCACCTGCCAGACATGCACAAATGGGTTCATTCATAACAAATAAAACCTCAGCCCAGTGACTCTGGAGTCCTGGCAACTCACCTGAAGGGCTGAAGATCAATAGCGTAAAAACTGAGCTTGTCTTTTGTTGTTGTTGTTGTTGTTAATGTTAATACCTTTGTAGCAAAACAATGTTATTCTGTTTAATTAGAAGCTATGGAAACAAATAGGCAATTTACAGTTATGGCTGTACAGAAGGAATTCTAGTGCTAATGGTAACCCGTAGCTACACACCATGGATAGGCAATTTGTGGCAGTCCGTAGACCGGGGTGTTGAACCTCTTTCAGCCTGAGCGCTGAATTCAGTTTTGGGGAAGCTTTCATGTTATATTCCAGTGGTGAATACAGCTGAATGGAAATGGGGCAGGGCCAAAAATGCAAGCATATTTTTGCTTAAAGCTCTTACTGCCAGTAACTAGGGCTACAGCTACACTACTGTTTATAACGGTATTGAAGTGCACTGATAACTGTTGGGGCACAATCCACATTTCATATACCACTCTCATAGTGTTATATCCTACTTTTTATTCCACATCCGTAATGATTTGACTTAGAGCATCTTCAGATGAGCTTTCTGTTGCACGCTTGTTACTGGCACTCACCGATTTTTGTGAGTCCCATTCATAACGTTGTCCACCTCCTGTGCATCTCCCACCCCTTCTAGCCTTCTTCCCATGACAAAAAAAGAGCCTGGTAACTCTGATAACTCTGATTTGTTTTTAAAAATGGAACTTGCCGTTATCTCCTGTTGTGTGCAGGAAAAACGGTGCCATAAAAATGGCCCACTGAATGGGCCATGTGCATGTTGTTTACTTTCTCTTTCTTCTCTGTGAGAAAGAGGAAGTATTGTGCAACAGAAGTGGGGGCAGAGAAGTATCAGTAAGGAACCGTGATTTCCCCCGCCCCCCCATCTACAGAGCTCACAAAGTGTTCCTTCAGACGGGAAAATTGCATTTCCTTACCATGGCTCTGCTTCCTGCTTCTCTTCTGCTTCTGCAATGAGCTGTAATTACACAAGGAAGAGAGCAGTGACCATGTGGCTTGTACAGACTCAATGCAGTTGAATGGGACAGCACTCGCTAGTGGGCATTTTTTTAGCACAACTTCGCCTGCATACGGCATTAAAAGTTGACAAATATTGATATATCCCAGAAGAGTAAGATTTGCTGAGGTTTTATTTTTAGCATTAAAACCAGAAAATGGAGTGGGAGACACACAGTAAGCTGACAGCATCAGCAGAATGATCTGCAAACATCCATGAGTGGCCAGTAACGAGAGCGCTATAAACCGCTCATTTAAAAGACACTCAAGGTGTAGATCTGGCCTAAGTGTTACTGGCAGTACTGTTCAGCCTTTTAGAATGGTGAAACATGCACAAAACTGGGAAACCACTAAATGATAGCCAGGGGGAAAGGACCAAGAGAACGGATATCTGGGGAGCTGGATTTGGCCCACAGGCCTGAGGTCCAGCAACCCTGTTATAGATAAAAATGAATACAAGCGGAGTTTCTGTTTGGCTTGTCAGTTATTCAGTATAAATAAAATACCCCTCATACTTGCCCATCCATGCCCTCACCACATTGGGTGTCACTCTTGAGACTTCTCATTCTTCCTCCTTCATTAGTTAAAGACAGGGGAAGGAACTCCATTTCTTCTTCATACCTGTCCAGGTTGGACATCTACACATATGCTTCCTTCTCATAATGCAACCACCACTTGAAGGGAGGCAGTGACACCCCCTCTTTTTCCTTCCCAATTGGCCAGATTGGGACAGTGTCAGTACTTCATTATTTTCTTCACCACAACAGACTGCTCACTTCCTCTCTCTAGATACCAGTTGGCTATGAAGGGACATGCTGAAGTCTTGTATACTGTGGTACTGGAAAGTTTGAAATGGGTTCTTATTAGCCCTGACAAGATTCTGGGATCCATGTTTTGGCTATTCAGTCTCTGCAACTATAAGTCTAAGCAATTGTTGCTTTTTATGTAATTGCAGTTTTGGATATTTTATACTCAAGTACTATGACATGCTTTTATTTATTTATTTATTTATTGCATTTTTATACCGCCCAATAGCCGAAGCTCTCTGGGAGGTTTACAAATATTAAAACCATAAAAACCATTCAAAATATAACATGACAACTTGAAACATTTTCTCAGTAAAATTCAATGTGAACCATGTTCATTATTAAATGACCAATTTAGATACTTAGGACTAAGGAAATTGTAAAGCTTCAGCAACAACAGGAGAGGTGGTGTGGATGGCAAGGCATGGCTATCCCCTCTGAATGATGACCAAAATTGAGGGGAACCATGTAGCTTTCCCAATAGAGGCTACTGGAAGCCTGTCTGTCTCTCTGAATTGTTGACAATTGCTTCACCCTCTTGGCAGTATCCAACCTTGCCCATCCACACATGGGGAACACCGCCACTATCATTCCAAGTGTGGCCAGCCCCGCCAATGCCATTGTGCATTCTGTCCCCACAGCCTTCCCAACTGTGATTTATTGTTTCCAGGAGCAAGCCTCAAAATGAGCAGAAATGCTCATTTTTGGAAGGGAGCAGGCCTGTGAGAGCTCACTGATCTGCTCTTGCTCATTTCAGGTTGTCCCAGAAGCACTAAATACTAATAGCTATGTTGTGGAAGGGACAGGGGCTTCTTGGGCAACAAAATTGGCAGGACTGGATGTATTTAGCCAGTCACCACTGGATACTGCCCTCTGGGTATTAGCAGCTAGGAGGAAGAATTGGGCCCACTCAGGAAGGGCTGCACTGAGAGCAACTTGCCCGAGTGCCCCCAAAACCTGGAACTACGTACTATGGGGGCTTATGGGTGGGAGGACCAAGGGCATGGTCACAGAGGCTAGATGAAAATCACAGCTAGTTTACATTTGTAATTGTTGGGTTTATTCCCAGAAACTGAAAACTCTCAGTATATCAGCATATATTGCCCCCCAAATTGTGATTTTTTTTAAAAATTTTTTTTAGTGATTTTAAAATAAAATATCTACACTTCATGAAGCAGGATGTTAATTGAACTATACTTCAATTACAGTTATGGTATCAATCTAAAGTGCAATTCATAGAATTAACCTTCTGTTTAGGAATTTGAATAGCTATAGCTACATCTACCACATGTACCAATTCAGGATAATTACAAGTTAATGTATTAAGTATGACACTACTAGAGTAATTATAAGCAATTCTCTCATTTAGTTAACCTGCTTGTTTCATGAATTAGTGGCAATTACAGAGAGGAAACAAAAGCACACACAATATAAATAATATTGGTAAGAGATAGATTCCTGAAACCCTTGTTAACACATAGATAGAGGAATGCCCTTGCGGAAATGGTTCATTTTCTTTTGAATGACACCAACTGCTATGTGGCACTAAAGTGGCTCTGTTTGCTCTGGCAGCAAAAAAAGATTAGGAAGAGAGAACTAGACAAAATTGCCATCAACTGCCTAAGAGATTCATACTGTTAAGTGAAAGCTGAGTTTTACCTATGGTAAATCCTAATTTATCTGTAAAATTTTCTAATGTTTGAAATATTTGTATTTTTGCATATATTGATGTATTTGTCAGGGCCTTTGGATAGTACAATACACTTTGAACTTTGAAATAATATTGGTAATTCCATGCCAACCCCCTCACCCCTGGAATATGCTTAATATATAGTAGTCATGCCGTAATAGCGATACAGATGTACATTTGCCTGTAGATTCAAATGCACATCCTGTTGAAAACAAGTAATTATTATTTATTTTATTATGTTATTTAAAATATTTCTCATGTGTCTTTCAGGGCAAAAGCCCTCCCAAAGTGGCATTCAACAAGAAAACATAATAAAGGGGGCAGGACATCCGGTATGGAGTATACAGATCGGGATCGTCTATCCTCGCGCGTGAGAAAAACTAAAAAGAACAATATCCCACTTATAAGAACTTCAGACTGTAAGTGGAAAGCAATGCTTATTATGGGAATCTTTACAGAATAAGGGGAAGAAAATTGCAAGGTTGTAGATAAACTGGCAGTGTTATAAGACCTTAACGAACCTGGGAGAGCAGCCAAGCTGGGACGGAATGGCAGAGTGGCTTATCTTTGTTGATACAACTTCAAATTAAAGCAAAGAATAATTTGTACTTACGGAGAATACTGGACATTATTAACTAATTAGCAAGGATCTAAACAAGAGATAGCAGAAAGACCGAACGTTGCAACTGTTGGCTGGATGCCTGATGAGTAGTGAAAGGGGGAGAAGTAAGAAAATTTTGCCATCGAAGTGGACTAGATCTAAAGCACACCCCTCCGACAAGAGTTGGTCTCGTCTGACTAGAAAGAATTCAGACAATTTAGAAGCAGTCATGACGAATGGGAAAACGGGTCCGCCGGCAACCGGAAGTGGGAATCATAAAAATGGAGCTAAGCCAGGAGCAGTTCCTAAGATAATGAAACCACAAACGGAGCCAATGTCCTCTGAAGCTTTACTGGCTGGCATTCAAGACATGATAGATAAACAGAAGCAGGAGCTCATGCAGGAGGTTAAGAAGATCCAGATTTCTCAATCTGAATTACAAAGCAGTCTTCAAATGATTAATGACAAATTTGTATCTTTGGAGCAGCAAACTGATCAGAACAAAGATAAGATAAAAAAGCAAGAAATAATTTTACAAGAAATGGACTTACATTTAATTTCTATGGAAGATAGAGACAGAAGAATGAATATTCGCATCAGATTCTTCCAGGAACAGCAGGGGGGAAACTCAAAGATTCTGAAAGACAAGCTAATGGAATGGATTAAGGAGATGGATCCTCAAATGATATGGGCTGAGGAAGATATTGAAAGGATCCACAGAGTTGGACATAAAAGGAGTGGAATGGTCCCAAGGGACATAATAATAAGATTTGCCAGTTTTTACAAAAAAGAAAAATTGATGCAAGCCATTAGACGTGCTGGGCAATTGATGTTCCAATCTTCACAGATACAGATCGGCAATGATCTATGTTTTCAAACAATCCAATGGAGGAAAAGTGTGAAGCTGTGTACAACTACTCTGCGGAAGAACTCAGTTGTTTATAGCTGGGGATATCCAGTATTCCTGAGATTTATGTGCAAGGGGAAACAACACAGAATAACATCATGTGAGTAAGGAATGGATCTTCTGCGGAGTCTGGGCCTGATGGAGAAAGAACAAGAAAGAGAAGAAGAAGGGGCAGCAAGAGGAAGCAGTTTGTGACTGAGAAATGGATTAAAGAGGGATAGTAAGAAGAGTAAAGGAAGGGGGAATTCTGTTTTGGTTCCATGTCAGATGTTTGCTGCCCCCCCCGAAGGGTCCTAAGAAGAGGAGGATGGGAGCCATTGCCTGGGGAAACCCGGGGTTGAAGGGGTGAAAATGGGGGTTGAATATGTGGGAGGGGGAGGGAAGGTGGGGGTCCCCGTCTCTCTCTTGTGCGCACGAGACGGGGACGACCGGAGGCAGCCGTGAACTGGCCGCGGGAGAACAGCGGCGGCGTGAGTGGAGGGAGAAGGAAAGACAGAGTGCAGCGGACATCTTTGCACTAACCCCCGCCCCCTCTCTTTCTCTCTCTTGCGCGCGAGAGAGAGACGGGACAACCGAAGGCAGCCGTGAACTGGCCGCGGGAGAACAGCGGTGGCGTGAGTGGGGGGAGAAAGAGAGACAAAGTGCAGCGGACATCTTTGCACTAACCCCCACCCCCTCTCTTTCTCTCTCTTGCGCGCGCGAGAGAGACGGGACGACCGGAGGCAGCCATGAACTGGCCGCGGGAGAACAGCGGCAGCGTGAGTGGGGGGAGAAAGAAAGACAAAGTGCAGTGGACATCTTTGCACTAACCCCCGCCCCCTCTTTCTCTCTCTCTTGCATGCGAGAGAGAGACGACGGGACATCTTGGAGGTGACTGAAATGTGTCTGGGAGCATCAATATCTGTTGTGTGGGGCAGAGGGAGATATGGCGATAGCAGGACGAAATGCTGTTACAGGGGAAGGAGAGATGGATATTTAATACCCATCTTACCTTCCGGTCGCCCTGCTACCCTGGGGATCTTGGGGAATGATCCAGGCCACCCACAGAACCTTTCCTTGCTCCTATGCAATGCCAGGTCAGTTAAAAACAAAACAAGCATAATCTATGACCTCCTCACAGAAGAGGAGGCCGACCTGGCATGCTTCACAAAGACCTGGCTGGGAGATGACAGTGGCCTGATATGGGCTCAGGCTCTCCCACCTGGGTACTGTGTTAGTGAGCAGGTGAGGGAAAGTGGGCAGGGGGGCGGAGTAGCTGTGGTCTACAAAAATCATCTTAACCTGACCAGACATCCTGTCCGGCAACTGAATCACATCGAGTGTGTGTACCTGAGTCTGAAGACCAGGGATAGACTAGGGATTCTGTTAGTGTACTGGCCACCCCGCTGCCTATCAGACTCCCTGGCCGAGCTCACAGAACTGGTCTCGGAGCTGGTGTTGGATTCGCCCAGGCTCTTGGTCCTGGGCGATTTCAACATCCCATTCGAGGCCGGTTTGTCAGGTGGAGCTCGGGAGTTCATGGCATCCATGACAAACATGGGCCTATCCCAATTGGTCTCTGGACCCACACATTCAGCAGGTCACACTATCGACGCTGTTTTCAGTTCCGAACAGACGGATCTGTGGGCGGAGGTACTGAATACCTCCGAATTGTCATGGACAGACCATTTTCTGGTCAGGGTTAGTATCACAGCTACCACCCGTCCCTGCAGGGGTGGCGGACCTATTAAGATGGTCTGCCCTCGAAGGCTGATGGATCCTTCTGGATTCCAGAAAGCCTTGGAGGGTTCCATGGCTGGTATCGTCGACGATCCTGTAGAAGCCCTGGTCAATAGATGGAATCAAGACCTAACTAGGGCTATCGACATGATCGCCCCCAAATGTCCTCTCCGGCCCGCTTCTAATAGGGTGCCCTGGTATACAGAAGACCTCAGAGAGTTGAAGCGGAAAGGACAACGACTGGAGCGCCGATGGCGGAAAACTCGACATATCTGACAAGACACGACATAGAGAACATCTTCGTTTCTATGGAGTGGCAATACGTGCAGCGAAGAAAGCTTTCTTCTCTGCACGCATTGCATCTGCGAATTCACATCCAGCAGAACTGTTCAGGGTGATGAGGGGTCTAACTCAGGCTTCTTCTCCCCTGAATCTGATTTTAGAGCCTTCGGCAGTTCGCTGTGATGCCTTTAACGATCATTTCTCAGATAAAATCTCTCGGATAAGAGCCGACTTAGATGCCATTGTTATAGCAGAGGTTGACAGTGGAGTGTCCAGTGACTCCGCGAGTAGGATTACACTTGATCAGTTTCAGTTAGTGAGTACCGAGGACGTGGACAAGGTACTTGGATGTGTGAGGAAGACGACTTGCCCTCTCGATCCCTGTCCTTCCTGGCTGGTCGTCCAGGGAGGAGATGCAGTTAGATCACATCTACAGCATATCATTAATGCATCTCTCAGGGAGGGGAGCTTTCCATCATGTTTAAAAGAGGCGGTGGTAAGGCCGCTTCCAAAAAAGCCCTCCCTGGATCCCCTGGACCTTAATAACTACAGGCCAGTATCAAATCTTCCATTTTTGGGCAAGGTGATCGAGAGAGCAGTTGCTTTTCAACTCCAGGCAGTCTTGGATGACACTGATTTTCTAGACCCATTTCAAACCGGCTTCAGAGCAGGATACGGAGTTGAGACTGCTATGGTCGCCTTAGTGGATGATCTACGCCTTAGTATCGACAGGGGGAGTGTGTCCCTGCTGGTACTCTTGGACCTCTCAGCGGCTTTCGATACCATCGACCATGGTATCCTTCTGGAGCGCCTGGGGGAATTGGGAATCGGGGGCACTGTGCTTCAGTGGTTCCGATCCTATCTCTTGGGCAGGCTCCGGATGGTGATGCTTGAGGATAGCTGCTCTTCAAAAAAGGAGCTGCTATGTGGTGTACCACAAGGTGCCATCCTTTCCCCAATGCTGTTTAACATTTACATGAAACTGCTGGGAGAGATCATCCAGAGGCATGGGGCGGGGTGCTATCAATATGCTGATGACACCCAAATATATTTCTCTATGCCTTCGACAACATCGTCAGCTAAGGATAGTGTGTCTCCTCTGAATGAATGCTTGGAGGCGGTAATGGGCTGGATGAGGAAAAACAAACTGAAGCTGAATCCAACAAGACGGAGGTGCTCGCTGTCAAAGGCCCCAACCTGGGTCTGGAGGTGTGTCAACCAGTTCTGGATGGGGTTACACCCCCCCTGAAAGATTGTGTTCGCAGCTTGGGGGTACTCCTGGATCCGTCGCTCCAGATGACAGCTCAGATTGATTTTATTATTATTATTATTTATTTCATTTCTAGTCCGCCTCTCCATCCAGATCGAGGCGGGGAACAACACCAAATATAAATATAAAACAATAAAATAGATAAACCGTTAAAACAGATAAAAACAAATACATTATTAAAAACATCTTAAAATTAAACTGGATAGGCCTGCCGGAAGAGAGCAGTCTTCATGGCTTTCTTAAATTGATGCGACGGCCAGGAGTGCCTACTATCAGCTTCAGCTGATACGCCAGCTGCGCCCCTTCCTAGAGTTGGAAGACCTAAAGACGGTAGTGCATGCACTGGTAACTTCGAGGTTCGACTTCTGCAATGCGCTGTACATAGGGCTACCTTTGTGCCTAGTCCAGAAACTTCAACTTGTTCAAAATATGGCAGCCAGGTTGGTCACCGGTACACCTAGGGGTGATCACATTACACCAGTTTTAAAATCGCTTCACTGGCTGCCAATCAGTTTCCGGGCGAAGTATAAAGTGTTGGTTATTACCTTTAAAGCCCTACATGGTTTGGGTCCAGGGTACCTATGGGATCACCTTCTCCCGTACAATCCGCCCCGCACACTTTGGTCCTCTGGGAAGAACTTACTCAAGCCAGCCAGAACTAGGCTGGTGGGTGTTACCCAGAGGACCTTCTCTTCCATCGCTCCCAGACTATGGAATGGTCTGTCGGAGGAGGTTAGACAAATTGACAGTCTTCATGAATTTTAGAGAGTCATGAAGACTGTCCTCTTCCGACAGGCCTATCCAGATGAATTTTAAGATGTTTTTAATGTTGTATTTTTTTTTCTCTTGTTTTTTAAAATTTTTAACTGTTGTGATTTTTATGTTTTATATTGTTGTTGTTCCCCGCCTCGATCCGGAGGGAGAGGCGGGCTACAAATAAATATTATTATTATTATTATTATTATTATTTTGACACATTAGGAGACCTACAGAGAAAATGGAAATATGGAAAATAAAGTAAGATTGATAACTTTAAATGTTAATGGGCTGGGTAGTGTTATTAAAAGAAAGAGGATTGAAGGGTTGTTGAATAAAAGGAAAGCTGATATAATATTTTTACAAGAAACACATCAAAAAGAAGATGGTAGAAATGAACTTAAAATGAGGAATTTGGGTGTATATGAGAAAGCATATGGGACTTCTAAAGCAAGAGGAGTTGCGATAATAATCTCTAAAAAATGTACACTTAATGTGGTTAAAGTGGTAAAGGACTTGTGGGGAAGATTTATTATTTTACACTGTTTCTTGGGGGATGAAAAATATGTATTGGTTAATGTATATGCTCCAAATGAAAAGCAAACTGATTTTTATGATAAAGTGTGTAGTAATATGGGGAATGTAGAGAAAGCAAATATTGTAATGGCTGGAGACTTTAATATGGTGATGGACAAAATGAAGGAAAAAAATACAATAAAAGGTATTGGGAAAACTGGTTTAGCAAAAGCAATGGAACAAAGAGAATTAAAGGATGTTTGGAGAATAGTAAAAGGGGAAGAAAGGAAATATACTTTTTATTCATCAAAATATAAGAGCTTCTCCAGGATTGATTATATATTTGTTTCAAAGAATATGGTTTCTAAGATTATGGATTGTGAAATAGGTGTAATTAAGGTTTCAGATCACGCATTAATGAGCATGGATATTAAAAGAAAGAAAGATTACAGGGAAGCAAAAAGGTGGAGATTAGATACTAAAATTTTAAATTATAAAAACATTGTGGAAAAAATGAAAAAGAAAATTCAGACTATATGGGAAATAAATGAAACGGGCAAACTCCCAGGGGATAGTTTGGGACACGATGAAAGCAGTAGTAAGAGGGATATGTATGAGAGAATCATGTAAATTAAAAAGACAACAAGAGGCACATAGTAAAAAGATCGAAGAGGAGATTAAGGAATTAGAGGAACAATTTAGAACAAACAAGGATATGCAGATATATGCTCAACTCCAAGCAAAAAAGAAAGAACTTGAGGAAAAGGATATAGAGAGAGTTCAAAAAGAATTAATATATTTGAAAAGGAATTTTTTTGAATATAGCAACAGAAATTCTAAAATGCTGGCAAAGTCCACGCAATCAAAGAAGGAAAAAAATATAATAGGGACAATTAAAGATAAAACTGGGAAAAGCTGTAATTTAATGAAAAATATAATAGGGACAATTAAAGATAAAACTGGGAAAAGCTGTAATTTAATGAATGATAAATTAAAAAATTTTGAAGATTTTTATCAGGAATTGTATGCATCAGAAATGGGCCCACAAACAAGAATTCAGAAATATATAGAGAAAAATTGGAAGATAAGATTACAAGGTAAGGATAGGGATTATATGGAAGCATTAGTGATGGAAAAAGAAATAGAGGGAATTATTGACAAATTGAAAGGAGGGAAATCTCCAGGAGTAGATGGGCTGGGGCTGGAATATTATAAGATATTTAAAGAGCTTTTACTACCAAAAATGGAAAAATTGTATAATAATATAATAAAGGGAGAGAAGACCCCACCATCATGGGAACATTCGCTGATAATATTAATCCCAAAACCAGATAAGGATTTAACGGACCCAGCATCATATAGACCGATTTCTTTAATTAATCAAGATTCTAAAATATTTACAGCAATTATGGCAACAAGATTGAATACCTTTATAAATAAGTATATAAAAAAGGATCAATGTGGATTTATTCCAGAGAGGCAAATGCCAAATTTAATAGGGAGGGTATTGAATATAAAAAATATTATTAAAAGAAAGAATCTAAAAGCAGGGTTGATAGCGTTAGATATTTTTAAAGCCTTTGATTGCGTGGAATGGCCGGCGCTAAAAACTATTATAAAGCTATTTGGTTTTGGAGAAAGGTTTATGGGAGTGATTAATCAGCTTTTTGCAAACAATAAGGCAGAAGTAATGGTAAATGACATTTTAACACAACAAATTACCTTAGCCCAAGGAACAAGACAAGGGTGTCCTCTCTCCCCAATATTATTTGCAATTGTTATAGAAATATTAGCAAATGTTATTAAGGAAGATGAGAGGTTGAAGGGAATAGGAGGGGAAGATAAAATAAAAATTAATATGTTTGCGGATGATACTTTATTGACACTAGAAAATCCGAGGGGAAGTATAGAAGAAATAAAACAACATTTAAGAGAATTTGGAGAGAATACAGGGTTACAGGTTAATTGGGAGAAATCAGAAATGATGTTACTTAATTATGACAAAGAAGAAAGGGATGAATGTAGTTTTAAAATTTGATTTGAAGGTTAAAAATGTAGTGCGCTATTTAGGAGTTTATATTACGAAAGATTTAGAAAAGCTAGAGGAAATAAATTTTAGTAGTTTAAAAAAAAGATAATGAAGAAGTTAGAGGCTTATAGGAAATTAAAGCATTCATGGTTTGGTAGAATAGCGGTTATTAAAATGAAAATATTACCAAAGATTAATTTTTTGTTTAGAATGTTACCAATTAAAATAACAGAAGTAGAATTAAGAAGTTGGCAAAGTATGATAAATAATTATTGTAATGGAGATAGAAAAACAAGAATTAATAAAACAAAATGGTATAAGATTCAAAGGAAAGGAGGGTTGGGACTCCCGAATATAAAGATGTATTATATAGCTGACCAATTAAGATATGTTATAAATGGTATAGTAGGGAAAGAGGATTTAGAATGGTTAAAGACGCAGACAGGAGAAACAGAGTTAGAGTTACAAAATTTTTTTTTTTATAAAATACAAAAGAATCAACTGAAGGAGATGGAAAATTCCATCCTAAGGAATATCATAGAAATTTGGGGAAGGTATAAAAAGAAATTAATACCAGGAATTTCTCCTCTAGCCCCAGTTGTTTTATTGGAGAACTTCCCAGGTAATTTGAGAAGAGAATTGGAAGGGCCATTGAGGGGAAAAAAAATAATTAAAGTGAAAGATTGGCTGAAGAGACTGGTTAACAAAAAGCAAATAGAAGAAGTTCTAAGAGGGCAAAAAAAATGGTTTAAGTGCCTACAACTGGAACAATGGACACAGAAATGGAAAAAGAAAAATAAAGATTGTAGAAAGGAAACAAGATTTGAAAAGCTAATTGAGTCAAGGGGGAAGGACAGGGAAAATAAAAGTAAAAAAGGTATAATAAGTGAAATATATATTGTTAGAGGAGGGAGAGTCACAAGAAATTTTAAAAACAATCTGGGAAGAAAATTTAAAAATTCCATTTACTGAGGATAGATGGGGGAAGATATGGGAACTAAGAACTTTAAAGTTGTTCTCAATAAGAATAAAAGAAAATCATTATAAAATAATTTGGAGATGGTATCTCACTCTTGTAAGATAACATCAGATAGATAAGAAAATGTCCAAGCTATGTTGGAGGGGATGTCAGGAAGTGGGGACTTATTTCCATATGTGGTGGACATGTGAGTATGTAAAATTTTTTTGGAAAAGAGTTTTTAAACAAATAAGTGAAATATTGGGTAAGAAAGTGGAAGAAAGTCCAAATATAGCTTTATTGGGGATGTTTGATAAAGAATATGGGAATAATAATATAAGAGAATTGATAAACAATCTTCTGACACTGGCTGGATTAATGATAGCTAAAAATTGGAAAATACAAGGGAATTATAGTATAGAAGAATGGTATAAAGGAGTGTGGGATATTGCAATTAATGATAGATTAACATGTAAAATTAAAGTTAGGATGGGATTATCCAAAAAGAATGATTTTGAAAGTATTTGGGGAACATTTATAGAATACGTTTTAGTAAAGGGGAGAGGTTGTACACCTTCAAAAGAATCACTGCAATTTTGGAAAAATGTATAATATCACAGAGCATGGAAGGTCTCAAGGGTAGGGGAGCACAGGGGGGGATGTGGAGGGTTTGTGTATGTATTATGTTTATTTTATGTATTATATGTTGAAAAGTAAATAAAAATTATAAAAAAAGAAAAGAAAACATAATAAAAACCGATGGAGTAGTAAAAAACAGCAACAGCAGCAAACGTTCTAAAAACATCCACCACCAGCAAAAAACAAAACTTACAAAACACAAATGCAGCTACAACACAGCCCCCAACACAGTCGGGGATGAAGGCCAGCATAAAGTAGCAAGTTTTCATGGCCTTGCTAAAAGCCTGTAAATAACACATCCCCTGATCCATGAAGCAGAAACCTGCTGGATCAGATGCCAGTGTTGTTTATTTAAAGAAAAAGATTGTGTGTTGGGGGGAGGGATCTCTCCTTTATTCACTTCAGGAAAGCGATGAGAAAATCATACATCACATTGGCAACCTTAAAGGACATTTTAGGATTCAAATGTTAGGCTTAATGTGTTTTATGAACTATTACGTAAACCCCATATGGGGCTAGGGTACCATAGATTAATATGTCTCTTGTCTTAGAGATCAATAGGTCTTGAGCAGATGGGGGCAGTAAGTGTACCTTCTACCAACGCAAGTACACTTTCCCAAAATACATAATCCAGCCTTTCCATTTTTGAGTGAATATGACAAAGAAGCCCTATGTAGGCACAACTACATCATAGTCAAGTCAAAAGCAGCTGAATGATCGCACCAAACCATCTTCTGAGCAGAGTGCTACCATGGATTTCAGGTTAAGTTCATGAGGTTGAAGCAGAACCTGCATTTCCACCCAATGTGAATGGATGCACATTTATTGTGTTATTTTAAATGCCTTTCCCAGGGAGAAAGATTGAACTAGACTGCTGAAGATCTAATTTTGTGAGTTCATATGCAAGAGGAGTTTGGCTTGTGCTTTGTGCAGGACTTCCTCTGGCAGGAGGTTTAGCCACAGTCATAAAACCACACTTGGGCGCTTGATATGTAGAGATTGCATGGATAAATTGGTATTAAATGCCCTCCTGAGGTGAATTGTTATGATAAACTTGGACACAGTGATGCAATTAGAGTAGTATTTGGCAAGATGTGAGAGGAAGGATTGCCTTAGTTCACCCACTAGGACATCCTATCGATAATTGCATGGACAACCGGATTCTCATAACATTATTACGGCTTCCAGTACTTGGGTAATTATAATTTAGTAGCTGAATACTGTGCTTTGTCTACTGAGAGTGCAGGACCTGGCATATGCGGGTACCAAGGGACATATTCTTTACTAATGCCAATTCTGTAACTTGAACCAGAACCTAGTCCATACCATTACCAGGCCTGTGATTCTTTTTTGTGGGTGGAAGAGCAGGTGGGTTTCCTCCACCGTGCACAAAATATTAGGGATGTGAATCGTATCAGACCCAATACCCGATACCAATATAAATCAGTGGAAATCAGGCATCCAATGTCCAATTCCGATGCTGGCTGCAGGAGGTCCAATTTCTCCCGATCAGAAAAAATCGGAAAAACACACCTCCATTTTACGTGTTTTCACCATAGGCTTGCATTGGGGGAAAGAAAGCTTTCCCCCAATGCAAGGCTATGGGGAAAACATGGTGGTGGGTGAGTGGGGACCTCCTTCTCCCTCCCCCCACTTACACTCCTTACCTCTGCCTCCTTGCTGTCGCCCGCTGCTTTTGTACTACTGATAAACAGGCCTTGCGGCCTGTTCCACAATAGAGCGCCAGCATGCTGGCTGACGTCATCACTCGGTGCACCATCACTCTACTGTGCAACAGGCTGCAAGGCCTGTTTATCAGTAATATGGAAGCAGCGGACGGCAGCGGATAATGGCAGCAGGTAAGGAGCACGAGTGGGGGGGAAGGGGGGAGGTTCCCCCCTTACCTGCCAGCATCCTGCTCTGCCATCCGCTGCTTCTGTCTGACATCACCTGGTGCGTCATCGCTCTACTGAGAACCAGGCTGCAAAGCCTAATTAGCAGTAGACGGCAGGAGCAGACGGCAGCGGATAGCAGCATGGGATGCCTGCAGGTAAGAAGTGTGAGTGGAGGGAGGGAGGGAGGGAGGGAGGGGGAAGGCTGACATTTTAGATGTTTTTCCTAGCGACTTGCATTGGGGGAAAGCTTTCTTTCCCCCAATGCAAGCCTATGGGGAAAACACCTAAAATGGTGGTCCGATATCGAAATCGGAACTTCCAATTTTGTATCGTTATCGGATCTGATCCGATAAGATGGACATCTGATTTTAACGATACAATACTTTACAAAATCTGAAGGTCCGATTCTGATACCGATTCGATTTTTAGGGTCCGTGCACATCCCTACAAAAGATAACATGCTAAGCAGGCAGAGCATGGGGAAGCCTTTTTGTGTGTCAGCTCAGTTTGAATTTCTTTCTTAAGGGTGTGGTGGATCATAGCATGAATGGGACATCTGCCCAAATCTTGCCATCATGTGAAGCACCTACCTCACCAGTTATTTGTGTGGTGAAGGCAATTGTGAGAAGAGGATCCGGGATGATAAGCAGATGAAACCTAGACCAGCCCTCCTCAATCTGGCACCCTCTAGATGCATTGGCAGGTTGGAGGATGATGGGATTAGCAGTCCAATACATCTGAAGTTACTGAGTTGAGGAAGACTGGCCTAGACTCTCATGTCAGTGTAGTAGTGTCCTTCAATATGGCTGCTTTTGCTCTTTCTCCTTGATTCCATCAGGGTATTGTATGAAGCTGTGATGCGTGGAAGATCCAAAACTCCAGGGTTCAGATATGAACTTTGAGGGCTCGTAATCATCATCTGGGGGGTGGGGGTGGGGGAGATAAAATACTAATGTTTTCTCCAGTTCAGGTAAATTTTTTTTAATTTATTTATTGCATTTGTATACCGCCCCATAGCTGAAGCTCTCTGGGAGGTTTACATAAGATTAAAAAACTTAAAAACAATATACAAAATTAAAACTGCAAAAACATACAATATACACATACATTTAAAACCACTATAATAACTTAAAAAGCTATAAGCCTAAAAAACAAAACAGACCCAGACTCATCAGATATTGCTGAATGCCTGAGAGAAGAGGAAAGCCTTGAACTGGTGCTGAAAAGATAACAATGTTGGCGCAAGGCGGTCCTCGTCGGGGAGATTTTCCACAATTTGGGGGCCCACCACAGAGAAGGCCCTTTCCCTTGTTGCCAACCTCTGAGCTTAGATGTTGAACGTAGTATTCAAGTAGGTTCATGTTGGGAAAGGCATTCCATCAGGTATTATGGTTCCCAGCCGTGTAAGGCTTTATAGGTTAAAACCAGCACCTTGAATTGGGCTCGGAAACATACAGGCAACCAATGCAAGTGTGCCAGAATAGGTCTTATATGCTCGAAACTTCTGGTCCCTGTTATCAATCTAGCCACTCCATTTTGCACAAGCTGCAGCTTCCAAACCGCCTTCAAATGCAGCCCCACGTAGAGTGCATTGCAGTAATCTAACTTGGAGGTTACCAGAGCATGGACAACTGAAGCCAGGTTATCCCTGTCCAGATAGGCGTGTAGTTGGGCCACCAACCGAAGATGGAAGAAGGCACTCCTTGCCACTGAGGCCACCTGAGCCTCAAGTGATAGAGATGGTTCTAGGAGAACCCCAAGCTATAAACCTGCTCCTTTAAGGGGAGTGCAACCCCATCCAGATCTATGCCAGAGCAGAATTCCCATGCAGGCTCCTCCCACATAGTTCCTAAACCCTCTTTCTAATCCATTCCCACCCTCAGTCTTCTAACCTCCTCCTTTAAACACAACTTATCTGGCCAACATACCATGTTAGTGACAGTAAACATCTGCGAGGAAAGGGAGGGACCATCTGACTCAGAAATGGAAGAAAGGAAAATACCTCCTTCTCTTCCATCTCCCTATCGTTGCTTGCTGCCAGGGGGGGGGCAAACCAGTCAGGTAACTTATTATTATTAATAATAATAATAATAATAATAATAATAATAATAATAACATATATATACCGCTCCATAGCCGAAGCTCTCTGGGCGGTTTACAAAAATTAAAAGATTGAACATTAAAAAGTCAATATACAAAATTTTAAACCATAAAACATAAAACAGCTGATATTTAAAACATTTTAACCCTTTAAGCCTGGCCACGAAGTCAGTTAAAACCTCAACTTAAGCTGTTAAAATGCCTGGGAGAAAAGAAAGGTTTTGACCTGGTGCTGAAAAGATAACAGTGTTGGCGCCAGACGGGCCTCATCGGGGAGATCATTCTATAATTGGGGGGTCACCACAGAGAAGGCCCTTTCCCTTGTTGCCATCCTTCGAGCTTCCTTCGGAGTAGGTACCTGGAGGAGGACCTTTGATGTTGAGCGTAGTGTATGGATAGGTTAGGGTGACCAGATAAAATCCAGGTCAGGGCTCATGTAACTTTAACAGTTGTAGAGAAAAGGGAATTTTCAGCCAGTGTCATTTGTATGCAACAGTTAAAGTTGCAGGGGCCCTGCCTTCTTTTGTATCTGGTCACTCTAGTATAGTGCCTGCACCTTTAACTGTTGTGATGAAGAGGGAATATCACCAGGAACTAATTGCATACAAATGACACTGACTGAAATTCCCTTTTCACTACAACTGTTAAAGTTACATGACCCCTGACCTGGATTTTATCTGGTCACCCTAGGGTAGGTTCATGTCGGTAAAGGCGTTCCATCAGGTATTGTGGTCTCAAGCCATGTAAGGCTTTATAGGTTAAAACCAGCACCTTGAATCGGGCTCAGAAACATACAGGCAGCCCATGCAAGTGGGCCAGAATTGGTCTTATAAGTTCAAACCTTCTGGTCCCTGTTACCAATCTGTAGGGTGACCAGATAAAATCCAGATCAGGGCTCATGTAATTTTAACAGTTGTAGAGAAAAGGGAATTTCAGCCAGTGTCATTTGTATGCAATTAGTTCCTGGTGATATTCCCTCTTCATCACAACAGTTAAAGGTGCAGGCACTATACTAGAGTGACCATATACAAAAGAAGGCAGGGCCCCTGCAACTTTAACTGTTGTGATGAAGAGGGAATTTCACCAGGAACTAACTGCATACAAATGACACTGGCTGAAATTCCCTTTTCTCTACAACTGTTAAAGTTATATGAGCCCTGACCTGGATTTTATCTGGTCACCCTACCAATCTGGCCACTGCATTTTGCACAAGCTGCAGCTTTCGAACTGTCTTCAAGGGCAGCCCCATGTAAAGCGCATTGCAGTAATCTAACTTGGAGGTTACCAGAGCATAGACAACTTATCTTTAAAGTGAAGGGAAGAGTTTGGGGGGAGGGATCAGAGTGGGCACTCAGAGGTGTAGGCTGGGCCAACTCTGTCTTTTGTCTTGGAAGCTGAAGTTAAATTACTTCTCAATTTTGGGGATGGAATAGTAACTTGCCTTATTTCAAAGAAGCCAACAACACATCTGCTATGGGCAGTGTGTATGTGTGACCCATCTGTAGATGCCGCTACAGCAGCAGAGTGAAAACAGGGACAGATAAAGGAGACAGAGTCCAATTTATTTGTATGGCCTCTAAGGTCAAAGTCCCCGGGACAAATATGCACTAGTCATTATTAGAAAGCCTAAAAGATATGGGGTTGATGATAAGTGGGATTCCTGAGCCCGCTGAGTTTGCTCCATTTCCCAAAACAGAAGTGTATTTCTCCAATGGCACAGGAGCAATGCTCTAGATTGCCTTAACTGAAGCTTAAGGCAATCTAGAGTATCAGGGAGCCTAGAAACAAAGACACTACAAGGGCTGGATGCCAGTTTATGGAAAACGATGGCAAGATATCTTTTGTCTCAAAGTAGTAATCTCAATATTGAGTCTCAAATTATACATTACATGTAAAAATGTTCAAGTGCAGATGGTCTTATTGGAAAAGGTTGGGGGGAACCCAACAACTTCCATGGAGAGATAGGGCCTAGTTGCCCTAAAGTTTAATCCACATTGATACCCCTGACTATAATTCTATCAACCTGTGATCCTACAGCAAAACCTGTAGCAGCTTGTATATTTGAACAAGATTTTGCAAAGGCTTTGGGCATGCCATTTTCAATGTATTTATTTATTTATTACAGAAAGATGATCTGGATGGATCACCAAAAATGTGATTCTTCTTCTCATGGAATTAGCATGCAAGAGTCAACACAGTCAGCCCATGTTTTAAGGAGCCCCACAAAAAATAATTTCTATAAAATAGCATCAGTGCTGCACAAAACATTTTATATAACTCAGGGCTATAAATTAAATCAACTTCATTTTAGAAAGTGCTGTCATCAGATGAGTCATTTCTTTCTGTTCCTATTTTGAATGACAAGTAATAATACTATCCTTTATGTAATCTCTTGGACTTCCTGACATGAGGGGTCATGGTTTCAGATACACAGAGGATACAATTTAATGAGTAGTAAATAATTTGATGGGCAGCAGTAGGTAGTGGCAGCCTAAAACTGAACCTGAATCCTAATGTGCTTTGAACAGATGCACTCAATTGGGAGAGAGTTAGAACTGTGTCAGAAATGATGTATTTATATCTCCACTACAAACAATATTTCAGCTTATATTTCGGTTGACGCAAATACCACCTTCTGTAAAGGAAAACAATCTCCAAATCAGGCTATTCATGACAACATTTCAAAGAAAGGAGTAGTAGCGGCTGGGGAGGCAGTTCACTAGGTGAAACCTCCAGCAACTGCGGTATATCATAATGACAGAAGGAGGAGGGAAATTCCCACTCTTACCTTTAGGCACCAAGATAGAGATGGGTTGTGTAGCCAGCACCATGAAGTCCCCAGTGAACCAGTGTCAATTAAGGACAGACTACATCAGACAACAAATCCTTCTTTTTTCCCACTGAAGACAAGTGCAGTCACTGGACTGGATCCAGATTTACGTTGGATCAATTGCACTGATGGGATTGGATGTCCCTGCCCCCTCCTTCCCACGGCAGCCGTCCAGCCGTCCAGCCCTAAGAATGATACAGGGAATCAGGAGACCATGCTGAGTTTTTTAAAAAACATGTTAGTGGGTTTGCAGATCTTTGCACTGCTGCTGACTTTCATCTTGATTACTCCTTTGGTTTTATTCTGTTATAAACTTCTGGTTTTATATTATTTTATATTACGATGGTGTTTTACTGTGTTGCTGTATTTTAGGGTTTTATGCTTTGACATGCAAACCACTCAGAGAACTTTGGCTAATGAGCAGTATTAAAATGGAATAAATAAATAAAATGGTACTGGATTAAGGACCAGGGCCTAATCTGCACCTACAGCCTTTTCACAATGGAGGAGGGATAATTGGGAGGTTTCCTGCTCCCGTGATCGTCGCTCATGGGGCACACGCGAGGGAAGTTTCCCACAAGTAAAGGAGAGCTGTTGCAGGAGGATGTGTGCCCCATGATGGCGGTTCCAGATGTGCATCGGCAGAAGTAGGCAGGACTGGACAGATGGGTATGGGGCACAGTTTTTTTAAAAAATAATTCCTCCAAGATGTGCGCCAGCGCAGACAAACAGCAACACAAGGGGGATTGGTACTGTGTCAAAGAAGCACTCCTGCGCATCAATATGTGTTTTTTTAAAAAAACCACAGTTGGTGCCAAAACACACTGAGAACCCCCCAAAAATGTGCTGCAAATGGTGGATGCCCACTCCTGCACACGTCTGCAATGGCGGGACATGCCCCTTACAGTGGGTTGGCTGTTTGCTGAGCTGGGAGCTCCTGCCGAAAAGCAACAGCTTTGGGAATCGGGGGCACATCAGCTGTGGATGTCGGGATTGTAGCGAGATAGAGGGAAAAGCTGCTACAAATCCAGTCAACTATATTCCTGAATAACTGAGGGATCAACCTGCTAGGGACGACTGTGATATTATTCAGGAATAAACCGCTGGTGCACACATGGCCCAGGTTGTATCTTATTTGCAAGAGCTTATTTTCCATCGTAGTGGTCCATGTCACTTTTCACTTTTTACATTTAGAGGAAGTATCTGCTAAGAAGACAAGTATATTTGTAAACAGCAGAAATTACTGTGTAGACAAATTCCCTGTGGTTTTCCTCTGGGAAAGATCCACATGATTCTCATCCAGATTCACAGCAGGATTTACCCATAAATTTTTCCATAATAAAGAACTTTAAAATGAAGTATACTTGGGAGACTCTTGAGCCTCCACACCTCATTAAATGGTTATTCATACAATATGCTTCCAAGCCAACCACATCATTGGTTAGATAGGCCACAAATGGCAAGTGATAAATCTAAGTGAATATGTAATGGCTCTCCCTGGAAATTAAGGTTTAAATGACATTTCCACGTACAACCTATAAAATCTGAATCCAATGTTAATTTCAAAAATACTCAGTAGTATGAACCTTTATGGTATCATTCCAAAAAATCCCAGTTGATAAAATATGGTCTAGAATTTAGGACACCTTAAATAAAAGGACAAACTTGTCTCTCCATTCTGGGTCCAATTCTTTGGCTCTTCTTCCATCTCAGCCCTGCCTCTTCATTTTGGGGTGAGGGCAGTAAGTTCTTGGATGTTGCTAGACAGCCACAGTATATCTTCCCAACCATATCAGGTTGGCCCATGCTTCCTGGAACTTGGCAAAATAACTGAGCTGTAGCTTCAACTGAGGGTGATTGAAACCAGGCTTTTCATTTGACTCCACAGCCAGAACAATTGCACTGTCTAACACATGAAAAAAAGGGCTAGATGCAGATGGGAAGCCCAGAAGATGTCTTATGAACATTACAGTCTTACAGAAATTCATTAACCAATAGGGTTTGTAGTGCAACCTGAAAGTCCGTCTTTTTGTGGTTCCAAAAAGGAAGGGAAAACTCTAACATACCAATGATATTAAAGAGACCCTATGTGTGTTTCAGACTGGACTTGATAAATGGGTACAGTACTAATGGAATAGAGAGAACAGCCTATTTTGGTCAATGTCAGTTTTTCCCGTGTTCAATCATAAGTTCGTTCCATGTAGGGGTGTGCATGCCCGAAATTATCGTATCGTTATTGTTAATCACTTTTTAAACAAATTTCTGATCGGATTATATTGGAGGTAAATTGTATCTTATTTCCGATAATTATCGGAAATACGATATTTAATTTGCAGCCCCATTGTGCCCCATAGAGCTTAATTTGTAAAGAAAAATGGCTATAACTTCTGTATTTTCAAAGTTAGAGGCTTGAAACTTGGTCACAGTACATATGGGGTATGCCTAAGTATGTGTATGAAATTTGAAATCGATCCCTTCAACCCTCAATTTTATATGAATTTATTAAAGATCGTTTGAGTTCTGACAGGTCAGAATGACAGCTCACGACATGCATTCATTCAGACCTGTCAAAAAGTTGCAGGATCTTTTAAAAAATCATATAAAATACTGGGGTGGAGGGATTGATCTGAAATTTGGCACATATGTGTAGCAACATGTGCTAGACATGTGTATGAAATTTGAGATCGATCCCTCCAATCCTTAATTTTACATGGATTTATTAAAGATCGTGCAACTTTATTGAGAGCTGGTTGACCGGGCTTCCGTGTTGTCATCTTGTTGTCTGCTTTTTTCCCATTGGCTTACATTGGGGGAAACACGTGCATAACTTTTTTATTTGAAATGATAATGACATGAAACTTGGGGAGCCAGGACTAGCAAGATCCAATCTGCAATGTCCAAAAAGTTTCATGTCTCTATCTTTTCAAATTAAAAAGTTATAGGGGGTCCCCCCAAACATCCCACCCCCACACTGTAACTTCTTCATTTTTAAAGATAAAAACTTGAAACTTGTGGGACATTGCCGATGGGATCTGGCTGGTCATTTGTGAAAAAAAAAATCAGAGCGATTGCTCAACCCTTCGATTTTCTATGATTTTTTTTAAAGATCGTGCTTGTTCTGAAAGCTGGTTGACTGGGCTATATGGAGTTCCTGCTAGGGTTTCAGTGGCTGCATACATGCATGCATTTGTGCACACACACATGGATACACACACACAAACACTCACACACTCAGAAATCAGAGATAAGAGAAACTCCAGGCTTTCCCTTGTTAGTGCTAACAAATGAAACCTATTATCTCTGACCTCCAAAACACAGTAAGGGTTTCCCTTGCTAATAATGGTAGTGCTGGCATGGAGAATTCCAGGCTTCCCCCAGCTAGTGCTAGCACCAACCAGGGGAACTCTGTGTGTGGTCGCCATGACCCAATTCTGTACATTTACTGGGTGACTATACGGGCTTCGGGCATTATAGAATAGATTCTGAATCTACTGCAGACATACCCTTTAAGATGAAAAAATTACAGAAAGTGCTGGTCCATTAAGGCATTGGTCCACCAGGAAGCCCTTCTTCACTCAACTGCTCTGGTACATCCAAAAGAAGACAAATGCCCTCCTGGAGCCTCTGGAGAAAATGGATTTTTTCTTCCCATGATTTTCTGAGAGTCGAGGAATTCATTCAACACGTCTCCTTCTGGGGCCACCATGCAGGAAGGAATTAGAGTTGATTATAGTTTCTACCATCACTGTGCATGCAGGAAAGGTAAGTATTCCTGGGATGTGTGCATTATCGAATAGGAAAAATGCACATTTTTCCAGGTATGCACCCAAACGCATGAATTCCATCCAATGACTAAGGTATACAATGTATCCTTTGTGGAAAATGCACATTTTAAATATACATATTTTTTTTTTTAAAAAAGGATGCAGGTTGTGAATGTGATTGTGAGGTCAGAAATGTGTGCACTCCCCCCCCCCCCCAACATGCGATCACATTTGTGCTTGTGTATTGGGGTTGTGAGTAGCGCATTTTAATCTGTTTTTTGGACAGTAATGAAATTCTCGTACGTCCTGAATATAAACAGACTCTTGCCTGTATCATGTTGTAGGGGTCCACAGAAAAGAGCCAAGTATAAGCTATTCTATACTGTGGTTGGTCACACTCTTGCACTCTTGATTATTCAATGACCTACACAGATTGTGGCACTAAATGAGAAAGAAAGAGAGAGATTTCATATTCCAAGGATGTTTAAGGAAAGGTGGATTATACTAGTAAATTACAAAAGAAACCCATTTGTTCATCTGACGTGTGTGCAGCTTGCTGATTTAGTTATTGAGTTCATTGTATCAGAGCTTCATCTCAAAGCTTACTAAACTATCCAGCGAAGCATACAAAGATCTTTTTCTCACCCTGAATGATGAGAAAGGGAAAGGAAAACACCACAGTTCACATAAACTATGTCTCTAATCTTTACAGTCTGGTCTTAACGGGCCAGTAACACACACTGATAAAGTTAATACATGCTTATGTATCTTGGCAACACTGAAGATAAATGAAGAACAATGAAGAACAATGAATCCCTCACCCTTTCCTGCATTGTTAAAGCTCAGTGTGGGCACAAGAAAACTCTCTCACAGAATGAGATGGGATTCAGCATGTTCCTCAGTCTCTTTGTGACGACAAAAACATACACAGATGCTATAGGGCAGTCTTCAAGGCCCACTTGTGGTTGTATGGGAATAAGGTGCTAGGGTCAGGTGGCAAAAGCCCCACCTCCCCATTTAGAGCCTTTTGAGCTTCTTCACAATAGCAAAATAAGTCACACTCATGACTGGCCACTCACAGAAATTTGCGGGTCATTTGATGATGACATTAACTTCTTTCACGTCTCCTGTGCCTTCCTGCAGTAATTCTGTTCTTAAAAAAACCCCTGGATAGCCCAATATTGCTGTAATGTATCTCAGGATTTCCTACTGTTTGCAGGGGAAGTTGTACTACAAAGCACCCGCTAGAGGGCGTTGTCCCATTGAGGGCTATGAACACTGAGAGGAGGGGAAGTTTTCCATCATAGAATACGTGGTCACCCCTCTCCACCCCTGTAACGCAGACCATTATAATTGTGCAAGTAAAGCAGGAATCAAAGCCCTGGTAGGGTAACATGGTTTCCCCTTAATCTAAAGAAGCCCTTTATTTTCTCTTATCCACATACAGTGGTTCAATCCCAGATGGTTCAATCCATCTGGAGGCAGCATACAGGAAGGAATTAGATTATGGTTTGTACCATCACTGTATATGTGGGGGAGGAAGATATTTCTGGGATTTGTACATTTTTGAACAGGAAATGCACACATTTCCTTGGCATCTCTCATTAGAAAGATTAAGTAGCAGCTGATGCAGGGTGGGGGTGGGGAATCTCTCTCTGAGATTTTGCTGATCCGCCATCAATCAGAGTAGATAATATTGAGCTAGAATCTCAACATAGCATCTCTGCAAGATCTAAGAGAGGGAACTCTCCCATCACTTGCTACCTGGTCTCAAGTAGACAAATAATGTGGCTCTATCTGTCTGTCCATTTATGGGCCTGTTCAGACAACATACTAAGCCGTGGTTAGGCCACTAACACTTTTGCAGCAAAAGTATTGAGTGGGTTTAAATTGTGGGTATGTTGCTACCATGGTTAGGAATGGTTCGCAAGACATGCTAAGTCATTGTTCACACAGCATGCTAGCCATAATGTTTTGTTCAAAATACTTAACCACCATGGCTTAGCATTTCGTCTGAACAGGGTCTTTATGTATCTATATATATTTATGACATTTAGACCCTGCCTTTATAATTCCCCAAAAGAATTAGATAAAAGGACACCACAAGGCAAGACAATGGCACTTAAAACATAATAAAACAAACCAAAGCTTCCTTCCCAATACTGTTTGAAAATAATTTCAAGGTTACGTGTAGCACAAATACACATTAAGAAGAAAGAGAGCAGCTTGGGGGGCAATTTTGATCAGGAAAGCTCATGTGGAAACAGTCCTGATCATTATTAATAGTAAACACATTTCCTATCTTCAGCAAGAAATAAAATAAATAAACAAATACACCTAATATGAAACCATATTGTTAACATCATGTGTAGTTTAGCCTTGGTTCCAAAGGTAATCTAATTTTAACTTTCTCTTTCTTCATCTATTCAAAGATAGCAAGAATACAAGAATACCAGTAGAAGATTCTGGTATTACTAGTCCTAGGAAAGAAAAATAAGGGAGAATGATAACTGAATACTGAGTTGTAGCATAGTGGCATAGGAATGCAGGAATTTGTGATGTCTGAAAGTAATGATCCAATTATGACAACAATATCATTTATTAGCCAGTTCAGTTGATTCCAGGCCAATACAAAACATTCAGTCTTGCAGCATGTATGGAACCATTTATTATTTTTGAATAGAAACCACAGTTGTTACCACAAAGTCTCAACTGACGCTGCTATGAATTTAGTATTTCCTATGTGCTTGCTTCTGTATCCCTGCTTAATGGGGTGTGTGTGTGTGTGTGTGTAAATTAGGGGACTTGTGGACCAGGGTTTTATTTATTTATTATTGGGGGGATTTGCATAAATTTGCACTCACACTTATGCCACATGTGCTAATGTGCCTTAGTGCAAGTGGAATGAAATTCTTGTACTTCCCCTCTCCAAAAATCTGACTCCAGCAATGAGCAGATGAATAAACAAAAGATGTCTGTCAATCCGCAAAACCGAGACAAAATGTATTTAACAAAATTCACACTTCCCTAAATGAACAGATATTACATAGACAGCATAAGGTTTCACAACCCTTGCTTGTCCAAAAGAAATACAACCTGTAAAAGCTGCCCTGAATTCTCACTACTTCAGGGGAGGCGAAGTATGACACAGTATTAAATACATGTTAATAATCCCTTTAATAATTGATCTTATAAAGGTAAAGGTCACCAAAGATCATCCTTAGTCCATGAAGGCTGTCCTTTTTCTGATTGCATGCTAAGAGATAATTTAGTAGGCTGCGTGATCTCCATTAAACCAGATGATTTCTTATAGAAGTCCCGAAAACAAAAACAAAACAAAACAAAATAGCCCTGTTTTACTTTTCAACAGTATTATTATTATTATTATTATTATTATTATTATTATTTACATTTTTATACCGCCCCATAGCCAAAGCTCTCTGGGTGGTTTACAAAAGATTAAAACATTAAACATTAAAAATCAATATACAGAATTTAAAACCATAAAAACAGACAACATACAAAAAATATCCATTTAAAAACAACTTTGAGCTTTCAGTCAAATCAACTGAGTACCATTTCTCCAATAGTCATGTGGATTCTCTGATGAACAGTAAAAAACAAATGCATGAAACAGTTGTCTATTAGAAACAAATGTTCTGAATGCACATTTGTTTTCTTCCAGTTTCTTCAGACAAGGATTCCCAGAAGAAACTAATTACATCCATGCGCTTGCTCATTGTCTGGAGACACCTCTCTTCCCTGTTTACTATCCAAAATGTTGGGCATTGAAAAGCCCTCAGGCTTCTGACTTTGATCTCATCAGCTCCCACAAAATCCTATTGTCTTTTGTTCTCTGGTAGCAATTGACATAGTTTTGTACCAGTTTTGAACAGGATCATGGCAGCATTTGCCTGGTTAGTCTGCACAATGAATTTTGCTAATAAGATATGGTAAAAGTAGGTAATGCATGAATTGTGAAATAATCATCTAGCACACTAAAGATGTTCTTGCTATCCCTTCACTCATTCCCACTTTTGATCCCGGCAGGTATCCGATTTCTCTCTTGAACCAGTTGTTTGGAAAAACTGCTGTCATGTTGGCCCAGTGCAGACTGACAGACTGAAGCAATTCACAGCTTCTGGCGTAGTCTCAGTAATTCAAGCAGGTTTAATCTTGGTTTCAAGATAAAAATGCAATGTACATATACTTTAAGTAGATGCTTATATTTGAGACAACTCAAATAGCAAATATACCCAGGCATACCATTTTCAAAGTTTTGTCAGCTTTTACAACAGCCATGGACTAAAGGAGCTGTCTAGCCTAGAGTATCTTTGTCAAGTTTAATAGTGGTAGTAAAAGAAGGAAGCCAAGGAAACAACATCAATTTGAAACATAGCTGAGCATTACAAGCTTGAAAAAGGTGAACCAGGTAATGATGAATTTTGGAGAAAGCATTACCATGGGGTGGATCCAGGATCAGCCTTAAGAACATAAGAATATAAGAAAAGCTGTGCTGGATCTAGGCAAGGGTCCACCTAGTCCAACATTCTCTTTGCACAGTGGCCCACCAGCTGTGTGTGAAAAACCCATAAACAGGACATGATTGCATTAGCACCCAATCACCCATGTTTCCCAGCAACTGGGCACAGAAGGTGCCTCCATTTTATTTTTGGAGATCCCCCATCCTCCCCCACACCATTCAGCAGGGGGCCCTTGACTCTTTAAGCAGTATATTCAGGGGGGTTGGAAGGGCTATGTGACGATACCTCACATTTCTGTCTCCTTAAGTGTGTCTGAGTTTGTGTGTCTGGAAAGTGCGGAATGTTAGACTGAGTGGGTGTGGTTGATGATGCTGGGAAAGGGAGGGGGAGGAGTATATATCGAGTGAGGGAGTGCTTTACATTATCTTGTTGTCTTATTGTCTTGGTTGGGTGGAGGGTAGTTAAGTGGATGATAGCTGTGTGTGTTCTAATCAGGAGTGTGTGAAGAGATTATAAATACCTAGGATTAGTAGTAACAAGATTGTTTGAAGTGTTAAGAATAGGCAGGTTTGAAATTGATTTGAAAAGACTGTTAACCACAATAAACGTTTTCTTTTATTTTTGCTACCGCAAACCACGTGTCAGCTTGGCTTTGTAACCTGCTCTATTATTTTATAAAGAAACACATAACGTTACACCTTCAGCGAACATACTCATGGGAGAACCTTATTCAAAACCCTTAACACCCTTTTCCCCAGCTTTAAAATCGCTCCACTGGCTGCCAATTAGTTTCCGGGCGAAGTATAAAGTGTTGGTTATTACCTTTAAAGCCCTACTTGGTTTGGGTCCAGGTTACCTGCGGGATCGCCTTCTCCCATACAATTCGCCCCGCATGCTCAGGTCCTCTGGGAAGAACTTACTGCAGTCGGCCAAGACTAGGCTGACAACCGTTACCCAGAGGACCTTCTCTTCTGCCGCTCCCAGACTGTGGAATGACCTGCCAGAGGAGACTCGTCAACTTAACAGTCTTTTAGAATTTAAGAAAGCTATAAAGACTGTTCTCTTTCGGCAGGCATATCCAGTGGAATTTTAGAATGTTTTAAGGGTGTTTTTAGGATGTTTTAGGATTTTTTATGCAGTTTTAATAATATGTGTTATGTTTTAATCAGTTTTATGTATTTTATCATGTTGTTGTTCCCCGCCTCGATCCAGACGGAGAAGCGGGTAAGAAATAAATTGTTATTATTATTATTATTATTATTATTATTATTATTATTATTATATAAGGGAAAAGTGGTGTGTCTTTTGCCCCTCAGTTGTTTAAGTGTTGGGGCTTAGCCTGAGAGGGGTGTGCTCGTCTAGGCCTAGTGTTTGAGGCTGTGGCGGCACAGGCTACTACAGGGAAAAGGGATGTGGAAGTTTGCATCCACCAGCTCAGTTACATGAGCCTAAACCTGGATCCCATCCCACAAGAACAACTGGGCAAAACTTGGTAGATTTTGCTTTCCCCCCCTGCAATCTGGCCAATTTCCTGCTGTAACTCTGGTAGGCGGAAAAAGTTTATCAGACAAATGATAGTATGCTTGAGAGTATGCAGCCAGCCCAAAGTTAGCTGCAATTATTAAAGGTATCACAATATTTGCATGCTGACATTACCTAAGAACACCTGAAGCAGATAAGAAATTCTGTTTATTGAGCTGGAAATTCTGGAATGCTCAACTGCCACATTTGATTGGAAGATGAGCGCCTAAAAATAGTTATTCTGTGCAAAATGAAATTGGCGTGAGGTTGTCCTTAATAAATACACACGTACTGGAATACCCACTGGGCAAAGGGTGGAGAAGAGAGAAGAGAAAGACATTTTTATAGCAAGATGGATGCTCATCAGTGCATCCATCAATGCATTTGCACACCTTTTGAGTATTTGCATAAATTATTTGGTAATTAGTAGCTTTAATTGCATTCCGACACTAAGAATTAGTTTGGCTGCCCTGTATGCATTCTCAGTCAGAACCATTACCATTCATGTCACTGGAGTTTATTTCAAGGCTATCATCTGGTTTCTCCTTCATTAAGTAGGCTCAGATGACACATAGCACCACACGATAGTTGCTTAATGCTTATATCCTTACTGCATGGCAGTTTCTTCCATAAGTCTGTCATCTGTAGAGCCTGGTTGCAAGGTGTCATCCACCTTACTATGTCCTTGCTATTTCCCCCCTTGTAGTTTAACACTGAGGGTATGGTAAAATCAGCTGTAACAGTCCGTTCCTAGGCTAGAGCTACACTACTGCTTTGTAGCAATATTGAAGTGTACTGATAACTGTTGGGGCACAGGGCACATTCCATATACCACTTTCATAGTGTTATTTCCTGCTTTGTATTCCACATTCATAATGATTTGACACAAGGTGTAGATCTGGTCCTAATTTTTAAAAGAGAAAATAATTGCAGCCAGCACACCTCAGTCCTCAAATTCCTTCTTATGTGTGGGCATTCTTGATCTATGTGTGAGTAGGGATGGACACATCAGTCAATTTTGGTTTTTCTCAGTTGCTCATTTTTCCAATCTCAAATTCAGTTTGTTTCAAACTTTGAGAATTTTCTCCAGCTCATCCTGAACCCAGAGGATTAAAAAAAAAAGGTTTGGATGAAAATTCATAAGCATTTTTGTGCACATTTCTCCTCATACTGTAAGCCGCTTAAATATCTTACTATATCAAGCCATATATTAGTACTATAAATAAATAAACCATGTATTTTGATGCACTTTTGCCTAATTTATACATTTTTAAAAACAATGTTCCTAATATAACACATATTTGAACATTATCTTCCCTAATATATGCATTTTGTTTTGGTTTGCAGAGTGATTCAGTGTGAACTGAATGAATTTCTGTGTGTGAGTTATACTACGGCTTTCAACAAGGATGTCTTACCTGAGCACACAGCAGACAAGTAACGTTTCTAAACATTTGTTGTTTTGCAGTATCAATGGTTTACTCTGCTCCTAAGCTAGCAATGGCTTGTAGATTGAATATCTTTGCTTGCGCTCTATGTCCCTTCCCAGTAAAGTGGGTTGTGTTGCCAAGAGGCAACAGTTTTCTAAGGATTTAGAGACACACCAGTAGGTAAAGGCTAAAAATGTTATTGATCTCTAACAAACTGCAAAGCGCTAACTAAAAAGCAAGAAACTACAGAACAAGATTATAATGCATATGCCCCTTCAGTCACAGAGAACTAGTATTATTGTGAAAGTCCACCTGGGTCTGTGAGGGTAGCGGCCTTCATGGGCCCAGGCAGATTTGCCTGGTGCTCCGATGGACCTGAACCCAAGTATTCATGAGCTCCCAAGAGCACTCGGGTGCAGGTCCACCCTGGCTTCTGGATCACACCTTTCCCCCCACAAGCCAGGCCCTGTGAGCCCCAACTGCCTGCCATTAATGCAGCAGGGGGGAAATACACAATTTCCCTAGACTTGAGGACTTTGCATTAATGGGGCTTTTAAGGCCCCCATTAGTATAGGGAGGGGGAAAGCACACTTTCTGTAGCTTCTGGAAAGAGTGCAATTCCCCCGGCTGTGGTAATGGTGGCTGCCATTAATGCAGTGGAGGGGGGGAGGCCAAAGCCAGGACAGGTGGCAGGGGCTCACAGGGCTTGGCTTGTGGGGGGAAGGCTGAGGCAGTAGGCAGGGCAACCCTACCGAGAACTTCTCTCAAAATGGCAATGGATGGACCTTGGTAATAGTCTGGTACACAGCACTTTTCCTGGGTATTGGTCTGTGTAGAGCTTCTGGATTGAGAGTGTTCCAGAAACTTATGCACTATTAATCACACCTATATGTTGGTTGTTTATACACTCTTGCAAAGTGAGTGGATTAGCTCTAGCAAGGGGCAAACAGCCAGAATAGATAACTACATGACTATCCTAGATACTCCTGTAACAGAGGTGGCCAACCTTGAAACCTTGCCAAGGGCTATCTAAAGGTAAATAATAGACTTCCAAGCTGTACCATTTCAGACAGATAGCTAGCTCTGAGAAATAATAAGAAAATAAGCATATGGCTGTTCACTTAAAGAACTCCAGTCCAAAAGAAGACCTTGGAGCTCAAGGGACAAATGCCCTTCACTACTAACTCATTGAAATTACAATAGATTTCTGCATTTCCACTACACAGAGTTGGCCAACTTGGAGCCTTCAAGATTTTTGGCCTACAACTCCCACCATCTCTCACTATTGGCTATAGCTATAACCCAAACAATGGTCAAAGAATTCCATACTGGAAAGCCACAGATGAGGCTGTTGGCAGGTAATACTTGTTTTTATCCCTTTTAAAAGAAAAACAATGAATTCTATACACCTAAATTGTGCAGGTAATGGGCCAACTTGATGTAACAACTTGAACGATATTAACATGCTAGTTTTATTTTGCTCTCCTGAGTTTATAATGCCACCAGAGTCCTGAGTTGCAATTGAACATTTTTTTATGTGCAGTTGGCTGCATAATTCTCTCCATTATTATTCTGATTGTTGTTATTATTATTATTATTCATGTCCGATTAGCTTCTTCACCTTGAGCTAATATGACATTTCAGTGCTATGGGAAATCAATGGGGCAAAAATTTCTCATGCTACCACAAACAATTACTGTTGATTTAAGTACAAAGACTAAATACCGCATAGACAATATGGATAAAGAGATTAGAAAGGGTGAAGAAGAAGCCATCCCTTATTGGGAATCTGCTAAGTCATTTTTAAAATGAGTGTGTTCTGCAGAAAAGGAGGGGGGGAATCCTTATTAAATGACCATAACCCAAGTGAAAGTTGCTTTCAACATAATTAGCTATGGCCTTTCTCCTGATAATGGTTCCAAACTTCAGATTTAATTAGAGTATAATTGCTCTTTTAAATTGTCTCAGAGATTGCTGTGTTTGCATATTCTCAATCCCCTGTTGAATTTCTTTCTATAAAATTGTTGCTTTCCATTTGATTTCCCCTACAAAATCAAATTATGATAGTTACACTGTGTATCATTGCCAGTCCAACATGTTGTTTTAATTGCACTGAATATTTCATTTTTATGTATACTGACCTTAAATCTTTTTTTTTATGAAGGTGTAGTTTAATTTGTTTAAATAAAATTAAAATTAATGTGGTTATGTATGTGGTGGAGCACTTCACCAGGTCTTTGAACATTTATGGGCACTTTTACTCATTTTATTCTGCAGTCCCTCCAATTCACATTCTTCACTAATGACACCCAAATATATAAAGTGTCAGTCCATAGGCCAAGTTTCCCACTGTCCCTATCAGTTTCTGGGCAGGTCAATCCACCACCAGCACATCTCTTCCACTATATGCCCAAAATGAGCCCACCATAATTACAGTGCCTGTCTACCTACCTGCTCACCTGGGAAAGCAGTCAGGGTAAGGAAACTATTCACATAGCAGAGGCACTGCCTTTGGGTCTGTGTGTGTTTTGCTAATTACGTTTTGGATTTCAGAAGCAATTGCAATACAAGTGGTTAAACGTCCAAAGCTTTATTACCTTGCAGGCTAAAGATAAAGACATAGATAAGGTTAAAAGCAAAGCAAGACCTTACATTCTCCATTGACTTGTGTTTGGGAACAATAATTTCCAAATTATAATCTTTTGATGCCCTTCCTCCACACATTCAGTTTTCTTGAATTTTTAAAGTTTGTTTATAAAAATGTTTACACGATATATGGTTTCAGTTTGGAATGAGGGTCTCAAATTGTAAAGTGTTCTTGACTTCTACAGCCATAGTGCCTATGTATAAGTTCAACTTCCATTCTTCCTTCCCCTCAAAACATAAAACACCCCCCACAAAAAAGGTTTGGGGAACAGCTGGGGAAGGGAGGAAGAATGAGGAAGGGAGCGTTTCCCAAGGAACATTGCCCCGAATGTTGAGTTCCACCCACAACTAAACCCAGAACTAGAGCATTCTGTTGGAATAAGTTAAAACCCATGGTATGGAGGAAAAAATATTTGGTTGAAAAGCTACTAAAGGAAAAATTCTAAGCATGTTTAGACAGAAAAAAGTCCTACAACTCCTAGCATCCCCCAGCCAACTGTAGGAATTTTTCAGTCTAAACATCCACAGGATTGCTCCCTAAATGGTTAATGCATTAAATGGCTAATGCAGGGAGTTGGAAAGTTGTTTTTTCTTCTCTTCCTTTGTAGCCCCTTTCTCTACATGCTGGTTTAGCTCTCACTTCTATCTATCCTAGGCTGACCATATGAAAAGGAGGACAGGGCTCCTGTATCTTTAACAGTTGTAGACAAAAGGGAATTTCAGCCAGTGTCATTTGTATGCAATTAGTTCCTGGTGATATTCCCTCTTCATCACAACAGTTAAAGTTGCAGGCACTATACTGGAGTGACCAGATACAAAAGAAGGCAGGGCCCCTGCACCTTTAACTGTTGTGATGAAGAGGGAATTTCACCAGGAACTAATTGCATACAAATGACACTGGCTGAAATTCCCTTTTCTCTACAACTGTTAAAGTTACAGGAGCCCTGTCCTCCTTTTCCTATGGTCAGCCTAATCTATCCTTTGCTGCTAATGCTTGATATTGTTAAGGAAAAGGTCCTGTCTAAAGTTTTCAGTAAGTTCTGTTTTAAGTGTGATCAGACTAAACTTTGCAACCTGCTGTAGCCAGGATTTGGTGCAAATGGCAGCAGCTTTCCAAGGGTGGGGGTGAAGAAGAAACAGATGTAAATGTATACTAGGAAAATCAGTTTCAGTAAACCTAGCATGTAAAGCCAGAAGTTCTAACTGGTTAATTGGTATGGTTCATTCATTAATCAGATATAAAAAATATGGCATGTTAATTAGATTTTAATTGTAGCTGGCCCCAGAGAGCAGGTTTCAATGGTTATGATGGTGTTCTGCATTATACAGTATTGGTGTCATTTAGCTGAAACAACCATTTCTTAATTAAATATCCTCTCATTCTGATCTGTGTTCAGATTCTCCGAAGTATATTTTTCTTACCTAGATAATCATTTAAAAATACAATAGTTAATCAAACAAAAGGCATTTAATCAGTACGGTCATTCTCAAACACATAATCATGAATACACACACACTATCTAAAATATTCAGATCATCAGCATAATTCAGGCATCATTCTTAACTAAAATCATTATTGCATTCCCCCCACCCTGAGAGTTGATCTCACATTTCATAGAACAAGGTGGTAGAATTATAGGCTGTACATTCGCAGGTAAGACATGATATTTTTGCTCCCCCATTTTTTTTTAAAAAAGAACTCAAACAAATCCTCCCTCCATGTAATAAAATATCAGCAGAGGAAGAGGGTTATGCTAAATCCTCTCTCTCTCTTTCTCTCTCTCATGTGCTAAGCCAAAATAGGTATAAATTCTTAGATCCTGATTGTGAATGTATCCAATCTATGGGCTCCATCACACCTACCATTCTTTCCTGGTGTGCACCTGCACTTTTGACCTCCATTTCATTAGTGTGATAAGTGCTGATCCCTTTCACAATTGCCAGTGTTGTTTGCTCTTCTGATATTGCACCCACCCCACCCCCTTCTCTTTCCCCCTCCAGTTCATTGGTTCTTGCCAGGTGATGGATGTGGTTGCCTTCCCCCCTCACTCTGGTTTTGTTGTCCACCGATTCAGCATTTAATCGGCTGGGTGCTGTTTGCGAGGTGTAGTGTGCAAATAACAAGTCGAGACAAGAAAATTGGGTATAAAATGGGCCACTTTTATTCAAGATCTGCAGAAGGGAGTAAAACCTATGCGGGCATCCTCTCTTGGCCTCTTCCAGGCCAAATCTTAGGAATGGGCGAACGATTCTCTGACCTCGAGGTGGCAACACACGTTCGCCACCCCTTGGTCTTACCCCATATGGGGTTGGGAGGCCTTCCTTTGTCACAACACCCGTGCCGCAGGGCTCCGAATGTGTGAGTAGAGTTGGCCTCAAAGGTAAACCTTATTCCCATGATCTGGTGCCGCGGGGCTCCCAGATGTGGGCCTCAGGTATTACCCTTTACCTCAACGGTTCCTGAGAATGTTCACCATTTGAAAATGCCCCTAAGGATGCCCGCACCTACCACCACGGGGACTGACAAGCCACTTGATTAGTCATTCCCCCCCCACCTGGCCTCTATCGCTACCCTTAAACCCTTCTGCAAATCAGCCCAAAACAAGTCATTGCCGCAGTCCGAAAGATGTACACCATCCAGACGGTATAGCTCCCTCTGGGAATGCACGATGTCAGGATGTTGAATACTGACATCCCCATATTTGGATAACTCCTTACACATTTCGGAGTACACCTTCCTGCGGGCATGCTCCAACGCCAGAGGGTCGCTACCCTCTCTCCAGGCAAGCCTGGGCAACAAACATGACAACATGATCAGCACGCCGGGCCATCGCTGCCGAATGATTTCCAAATTGGCCATAGCTTGCAGAATCAGGGCCTTGCCTTTAAGCAAGCCCAAATCGTTCCCCCCTAGATGGAACATAAGGATTTGGGGGGGGGGACGAAAAATGACATCCCCATATTTGGATAACTCCTTAAACATGTCGGAGTTTACCATCCTGCGGGTACGCTCCAACGCCAGAGGGTCGCACCCTCTCTTCCAGGCAAGCCTGGGCTCCAACACCAGAGGGTCGCACCCTCTCTCCCAGGCAAGCCTGGGCTCCATCGCCAGAGGGTCGCACCCTCTCTTCCAGGCAAGCCTGGGCAACAAACATGACCACATGATCAGCACGCTGGGCCAACGCTGCCGAATGATTTCCAAATCAGCCATCGCTTGCAGAATCAGGGCCTTGCCTCTAAGCAAGCCCAAATCGTTCCCCCCTAAATGGATCATAAGGATTCGAGGGGGGGGGACGACAGGCACGCTGCTGGAATAAGGTGGGAAGAAGCTGCTCCCACTGCATGCCGCGTCTGCCCAGCCATAGACTGGACGCACAGAGACTCAACCCAAGCTGGGTTCCAAAGCTGGAGGAGGATGCTCGCCGGCCGGCCCAAAAGACCATGCTGTGTCCGCATATGATCACTCTCACTGGGGTCTGCCTTCTCCAGGTATCTATAATCAAACATGGGCATGTCAGCAACGCAAACAATTGACTACTTCCCAGGAAACTTTCTGACTGTACGTCTTGAAGGCAGAGGAATGCCATCTCACCACGGCTGGTATCTGTGTGGGAGAGAAACCTGCACCGGCCACCGTTGATGCGGCGCCTATTCGAAAGGAATGGGTCCCAAACAGATCTGCTGGGAGACCCAAGTGCCTCACAGCCCACTTTGTCACCGACTAGAATTGATACTTGGTCAGTGGAGATCCGTCGAAATGACAAAAGAGGAATCTCAAGTCACTCCCCCTTTTCCTGAGGTATGTCCTCAACGCTTTTATTGGGCATAGTTCCGCCAGTGGTGCGAGAAAAATGGCAATGTCCACTCCTTTTCCCCTTTGAGCCATTTTAGAATGTCATAACCTAATAGTGACTCCTGAATCTGAGAAGGTTACATCCCTACACTGCAGCGCTCTGCCTGTGCTATCAGTGTTTGATGCTGCTACAAGTTCAGAAATCCTAAAGGCTCCAAAGAATGCCGTCAAGGCGGCCGCATGAAAAAACAGAGCCTCATAATTTGGAGAGCATAGCTCGTCCCAGGCCGTCCCTAGTCCAATCAGAATGTCAAGGATACTGGGATCCTTGCATCCGGGGCTCTTGGCGACACTCTAGACCAGCCCTTGAAGGTACGCTTAACTCACTCATCTGTGGTAGAATCCGCTACACCGTGGATTTTAGCCAAAATTGACAGAGCAGCTAGTTTGCCTCCTATGGTGCATGCAGCTAACCCATTCCTGCGCAACATCGCGCAGAATTGCAGTATCTGGTCAACCGGAATTGGCCTGTGCTCCTGTAAATTGTAGGTGGTCAGGAATTCCTGAAACTGCCTACCTGTCTTTCTATAGACTGCCCTGGTGCCAGGCGCCACAGACTGTCACATGGCTTGCACTATGTCAGCCCTCCAATTTCCCATAGCGTTGCTGGCATCGTTTCCGGCAGTGGCCGCGCCCCAGGAGCCAGTTCCCGGAACCTCTGAACCTGCTGACGCGATAAAGCATCAGCAATATAATTCTTGATTCCCGGCATGTGCCGTGCCTTGAACCAAATGTTATGTGCCAAACAATACAAGGTGAATGCCCTGACAAGCCCCATCACCCTGGGGCTACGCAAGGTCAGCGTGTTGATGACCTGCACCGTGGCTTGGTTGTCACACCAGAAGTGGACTACCGAGGTCACCATTTGTGCCGCCCAGGTGTGCATTGCCACAAAATTGGGGGGGAAAAAAATTTCTAGGAATGTTAAATCTCTGCGAATGCTTTTAGCCAACCAAACCGAGGGCCATCTCACAGCACACCATTGATCCTGGCAAATTACTCCGAATCCCAGAGTGCCGGAAGCGTCGGAATGGACCTGCATCTCAGCCTTGAGAAGCAGGTCGTGTTGCCAAAAGGACACACCGTTATACTTATTTAGGAATGTAACCCACATATTCAGGTCTTGACGCATCTGGGTCGACTCACGGACCCTATGGTGTGGTGAGTGAAGGCCCTGCATGGCTGCGCACAAGCGCCGGATGAAAGCTCTCCCTGGTGTGATGACACAGCAGGCAAAGTTTAAATGCCCCCCTATCTCTTGTAATTAGGACAGTGTCGCTTTGTGTGAGCCAATCAAACTCTGGAGCTTATTGAGAAGTGTCTGCAGCTTGTCCTGAGGCAATCTGCTGCCCTGTGTCATGGAAACCAAGTCGATTCCGAGGTATCGGAGGGTAGTGGCAGGGCCCTCCGTTTTTCCGTGTGCTAAAGGGGACCCCAGCTCGTTGGCCAACTCCTGAAACTGCTGCATCAGGAAGTGGCATTGGTTAGATCGCCTCGGCCTGATGAGTAAAAAATTCATCCAAGTAGTGAGTCACATCCTCTAGTCCGGTCCTGTCTCGTAACGCCCATTCTAAGAATGAACTGAACCTCACGAACATGGCACACGAAATGGAGCATCCCATGGGTAATGCCCTGGCGACGTAAAATTGGTCCTAAAAACAAAATCCTAACAGATTAAAGTCTCAGGGATTGATGGGTAGTATGCAAAACACGGGTTTTATGATGCATTTGCCCATCAACGCCCCCGCTCCGCTCTTGTGGACCAATGCCACTGCTGCATCGCACGAAGCATATCTTACTGAGCATAAATGCTCTGGTATGGCATCAGTTACTGACGCTCCCTTGGGGAAGGATGGGTTATGAATTAACCTGTACTCCCCAGGTGTCATCAATGGTGCTATGCCCAGAGGAGACACTCACAGGTTGGGAATAGGTGGTTTATCAAAGGGGCCCAGTACCCTCCCCGAACTGACTTCTTTAGCAATTTTCTGACACCATGGCTTCCATTGCCTGTATAGAATTCTGATTTTTGGCTATGGAAGCAAACCTCAGTCCTATATATGGAATCATAAAAACATCAGTAAAACCAGCTTCTAAGTACACTGCATCCTCCTTAACCGGGCATCGTGCCAGTAATTGCCTAAGGGGTTCAAGCCTAATTGGACTGGGGCACTTTGGGAGGCGGCCGTTGTCCCCCAGGGCCCGCAGGTTTCTTGAAGTTGGATCCACCTTGGAAGGTGCCCCTTCCCCTCTTACTGGACGGGCAGCTATGCGCGGGGTGGATGCCCCCACAAACAAGGCACTCATGCCTGTATCTGCAGGGGGATCTTGTGCAGAAGCCACGGGAGCTAAATTCCCAACAGGGCGGGTGGAGTTGAACCCCCTGCCCCGCCGATCCACTCAGGGTGGTGGCGGGTTGCGGCTTTTCCAGAAGGTGACCGCTGTCCGCCCGGTCTCCCAGACCCGGTTTGGCTGGCGTCATAAATTGCAGCCACAGGTCGTTATCTTTAACATCCCACTGTAGGGTACGGTCGAAGGCAACCCTTCTACGGAAGGATGCATCATAGGCCAACCAGGCCCCGCCCTTATATTCCCTATACGCCCGGTAAATCATAACAAGGCATTTTGTGAGGATGTGCCCTTTGGAAGGGAAGCGTTGAACAACACCCATATAAATTAAGAAACCTGGCAACCAATTGGTCCAGGTCCTGGCTACCCGTTTCTTTCGTAGCTTCTCCGCTACCCTCTCTGCCGCTCTATCCTTGTCTAAGTTCTCTGGTTCTCGGAATAATAAGGAAAAGACATCTATAAATTCCCCTTTTAAAATCTTGTCTCCCGTAGCCGGTAGGAGGTGATAGCCCAGAGGAGCCGACATACTCCCGGGACAGCCCACGTTTCGGAAACTGCATTAACCTGTGTTTGAGCGGAAGGGTCTATCGGTGCCCCCAATGTCACCCTGGTGTCACTTACCGTACTACTGTGACTTACATCTGACGGTTCCAGGTTGTTCAGCTGGGATGGTGCCGTGTCCAAGCTACCCCGTCACTTCTGCCCGGCGTCGTCCCACCCTCCCCCGTGGAGGATGGAGGCGGAACGTTCGCCTGCGGTGTCCCCGATAAATGACTGCCCAAGTGTGGTGTCGAATATGTCATCCCAGGCATCCATGGGTACCAACCCCAAGGGAAGAAGGCACCCATAGCCTGCACCGGGGAATTAACAGCGTTCACTAGCTGCTCACCTGGTCCCTGCGATGGAAGACTCGGGACTGCAGAAGGAGGTAGCACCCAAGGTCATGCTAGCTGTCCAGTCATCGCCTGGGCGTCCTGTGAGGCCACTGCGGAATGAACCTGCCTGTCCGTCGACTGGCTGGAGGAAGCTTCGATAGCATCCAATCTAGAATTGATAGATGATAACATGCTGTCTAACTTTTGGTTCCTGGTCTGCCGCTGCGGTGTAACCAAGGAAACCGTCTGAGCCTGAGTTGATACGCTTGAGGGTATGCCCCTCCCCTCCTCTAGTGATTGCAGCCATGCCAGAATTACCACCAATTGGGGGTTAACTTCCTCGTCGGAGGAAGAATCGCTCTTAACACTGAGCCGTTTCGCCGGTGGCCGCGGCTTTCCCTTTCCCTTTCTTTCTCCCCAGGCCCTTCCTTGGTGACATGATACCTATTGATACGCCGTGGCTGTCCCGCTGTCTTAATCCTGCGCTTGACCACCAAAATAAAGGGCACAGTGCCCATGAGCCTGTATCAATGCTCACAGCCTGCTTATGATTGCAGTGGTGGAGCAGTGCGATGGCACCACCCAGTGACCAAACTAGAGAATTCTTTGTAAATGCAACAATAAAGGAGTGCAATAGCACCAGCCCATCAAATGTCACTACCCAGTGACTAAAGTAATGAATTACTTGTGACTGTAGCAATGAAGCAGAATGCAAAATGGAACAGAGCACTGGCACCACCCAGTGGCTAAAGTAGGAATTACTGAAGAGGTTCCCTCCAAGGCCCAGTAAGGGGTGCTAGGCCCTAGCCAACTTCCTCCAAATCTCTGTCACAGGGGTATGTCCTGGAGTGAAGCCGCCCAGGCCTAATCTGGAGCCCAAAGGATCGCAGTGGGCCCTTCCCAACCGCATGGGTGCAAACCAATGCCGCCCGTCCCCCGCAGCGCAGTGAACCAGTGCCGCTTTAAAGGAAGGTTGAAGGCGCGTGAGCCCAGTAACCCGAGGTAAGCCGATGCAAGGAGAAGGATTGGATCTGAGCCCACCCGCCTCCGCGAGCCACCGCCAGGCAGCAGCCCAAGAGGCAGACTCGCTGGCTCTCAGCCGCACTTATCCCTCGGGTGGGGGGTGGGGGGTAGGGCCGGCTGGCCCGCCCCGCAAACCTGGGGGCCGAAAAGCCCCTGGATAGTCGCCGCTGGCAGGGTGGACGGGTTCGCCTCCCGCTTTTCGCCGCTGTAGATGCTCCTCGCTGCTGCCAGGCCGCCTGAAGGCCGCTCGCACACCTGTCTCCAGCCACGCTGCATTGGAAGGCCTGGTCTGCGCGCCTCGCCCAGCCGTCAGAGTTGGAGCTGAGCTTTGCAGAGATGAAGAGGGCGGGCAGGCCCGTTAGCCGGCTATTTAAGCCGCTCGGCCCTGCCCCGCCCAGTGGCACCATATGGATGCTCCAATCAGCAGCATCCACCTCGGCTCTTCTCCCCCCCACCCGCAAATATCATCCCACGCCCAATTGGGCTGGGGATTTCACTTCTGCAGGCAATGAGGTGGGGTTGGAGCGGCAAAAGTCCATTCGACCAGCTCAGCACAAGTCTGTTTGTTTGACTGACAGACTCAGCAAGCTGGAGGAGAACCATCCCATCCTGCTCTTTCATCTGCAGGACCACCCCTGACAAAAGCAACATAGTAAGGGTACAGCAATACAAGGGATGGAAGAGCGCTTTTATTTTGCATAGAGAAAAGAAATCACACTTTTCCCGCCCTAGAAAAAGATGGAAAGTGGAGGGGAAGAGGCGAGGTGACTGCAGGACAAGCACAACGTCATGTGAGTATTGTGTTTCAAAATGGCAAACCAGGCGGAACAAGAGTGCTATAAAACACTGGTGTGATGGAGCCTTAACCCCCCCCCCCCGCTTGTTTTAGTTCTGTGTGAGCAGGTGAGGGGCTAAGGTAGGTACAGATACTGTACCTGTCTTTTTCCCCTATGGAACTAATAACAGCTTTGGGTGTGGGATAGATATAGGTTGGGGAAATATCAATGAATAAACATCCCAGCAATCAAATTAGCAGCTGTTTTGAACTAAACAAAAAGAAAAAAAGGAGAGATGTGGGAAATCCTGACCATGCATTTCCGCTATCACATCTAGTTTGTCCCTGGTTAACTTCATTCAGGGAAAAGTTTTGGTGCAGTTTTTCTATGTAAGGAATCATTAAAAAAAAGAAGAAAAACAACACTGCTCACTTGCAGAATTCAACAGTGCAACTCACAGTACACCTCATTCTACATATAGGACCTGTTCAGACAACATGCTAAGCCATGATTAGGCTGCTAACCCTTTTGCAGCAAAGGGTTAGTGAATAAACTTTAAACCATGGTTATGGAGCCACCATGGTCAGGAATGGTTCACGTGACATGCCAAGCCATAATGTTTGGATCAAAATGCTTAACCACCATTGCTTAGTGTATTGTCTGAACAGGGTCAGTGTGTAGATCAAGTCTATCGATGAATGTCTCTGTGAGCGACTCAGAAGAAAAGCTGAAGTGTTCAGCATTCAAGGTAAGTCGGGAATTGTGCTGCTATATAAATGTGCACAAACACAATTCTTTATTTTGCAGGGGGCTGATGCTAGAAGGTTACAACAGCAATTTCATAACCTTCAGTGCACCTCACTAACTGATGTCATAATAATCACTGAGCCCAGAAGGTCTGGAAATGTTCAATGGACACGTTGTCTTTCTTCACTTTACCTCCCTAGCAAACATCAAAGGAAATCTGTAAGCGATTTTGTATATCATTCTCCCCCAACCCCCCATGGCAGTGGAAGCTGCCTGAAGCAATATGAAGTAGCCTTCGTCTCCAGTTTCACTTTTCTCCATTTTCAAGCTTCATGCCTGAACTGCAAATCACAGATGCTTCAATGGTATGATACAGATGCCTGGTGGCAAAATGTTAGTAAGCTGATGCTATTTAAATGGCAGCAGGTAACAAATGAGACCCTTCTCTTCATTACTCTTCACAAACAACATCATCATTTTGCCTGAGATTATTTTATCCAGGACCAGTACATAATCAACTAGCTACTGTGTCACAGAAGGACAGAAGTCATACAAAGCAATCTTTAGTTTTAGGTTTTTAGAAGTAAGACAGAGACTAGAGGGAAAGTATTGACCATGTAGATCTTATTATTGGTCCATCCAGTTCAATATTCTCTTTCAACCATCTCCAGGACATAGTTTAACTATGCAAATTTTCTGCCACAAATGCAGTGGTGGCAGCCACCAAGTTGGATTTAAAAGGGATAAATACATGGAAGGTAAAACTATCAATGGCTGGTAATCTTGATGCTGGATCAAGATGCAGCAAGGCTCTTATTTTGTTCTTATGCATCTCCCTTACAAGCATTTTAAAATGATACTTTTACTTAGATGGAATTCAGAGGGAGACATACTTTTATATTTCTCACTAACTTCAAGCAGTAGGGAGAGACATATGGTCAGCCTCTGAAAACCTTATTTCTCTTATAAGGAAAAGTACAGGAGACTTGTGACACCACCCATAATTACATTTTAAATATTTAGCATTTATCTAGCTCTTCACAGAGGTCAAAGTAGGGATTGGGGAGAAACTCATTCAGTTTGCATTAACATGTCAACTTAATAAATGTCTCCCCTAATACCACATAAACACTAATTTCACAGTTTCTAACCAATATGCAAACTTAAACTTAGTGATATGATTCAAAATTCACACTTTTCTTAATTTTGCAATGGATTTCTCCACTTATCGAATGTGTACAAAAGTGTGTATTTTAGGGGAAAGTGCACTCAAAAATGCATACATTCATGAAAATAACATTCAGAAGTGCATTATATTAGGCAAATGTGTGAACAAATGTGTGTATTATGAGAAAACGTTTGCAAAAATGCATACAAAGTTTCATGCAATCTTTTTTTAAAAAAACAAAAAAGTTCTGAGATTTTGGAATGAAACAAATTTAAGATTGAAAAAAATCAGAAACCAAAATTGATACATTCTTCCACCCCTAGTTTGAGATCATCTCAGTCATTGTAAGTTAGGTATTCTCATGCCCATAGTGCATATGGTGGAGGCTAAAGTTGAGATATAGCAGTCTGCAGAGATGATGTTGAAGGTCATACTTCTTTGGTTCTTAAGAATATGAACTTCAGCAACTTGTCGTGCTCACTTTCAATAAGGTGGAGCATTATGACCCTTGCGTTCTTCTCAGATGGTAAAGCAGCAGAAGAACCCAAAGCCTTGCTTTCTCCTTCAGTTAATCTTCCTGTGCTTCCTCCTTTCCCATCATCCCACTCATGTTCCTAGCTGTGGTTTGGACAACCTTAATAAGTCTTCCACTCATGCAGAGGTTTGGAATGTCAGAAAGCCCAACCCCTATTAGATAATGACCTTTCAATAACAACAGAACCTGGTCCAGCAGATCACTCTCTTTCTGCGCAGTACAAAACACCTTGACATATCACATGGGGGCCTTGAAATCCTGAACTGTCTGCATCACCTAAGGGAGACAAGCGTGGGAATTAGTTCCCCTGGAGCACAGCCCTTCAATCGACTGCTTCTGAGGTCAGGCAGAGAGAAAGCATCAGTTCCCAAATAAGTTCTTCATAGCTAACACCCCTCTTTTAATGGATACATTTTTCCTCCAGGAAGGACCATTCTCAATCATAACCCCCATCCTGGCATGAAGTTATGAGATATTTATGTTGATTTCTCACTGTGATGGCCCATGTATTAGCATTCATAGTTAGAAGGATTTTTTTTGGGCTTGCAGCAATGGCCCTGTTCAGAAGACACCCTTGACTTTGGCTTTAACCACAGTGCTTAAGGCTATTTGGCTTAAGCAAGATGGTTAAACCTGAAAAGGGCCAAAGTGTTATGTAGGTGGTTGTATGTGCAGCTGTTCATGTAGTTTAAATCACCAAATAGAAAAATCATTCCCCGCCACTCGATAAAATATTCCTGGAGGAAATTGCCCAAGGCAACAGAATAATACTTTTTAATAGCAGCATGGCCTAGTGATATTTATTAATTAGAAAGATTAGATTAATTAGACAATTAGATTAATTGTCTCCTCTGAATGAATGCTTGGAGGCGGTAATGGGCTGGATGAGGAAAAACAAACTGAAGCTGAATCCAGACAAAACGGAGGTGCTTGCTGTCAAAGGCCCAAACCTGGGTTTGGAGGTGTGTCAACCAGTTCTGGATGGGGTTACACCCCCCTGAAAGATTGTGTTCGCAGCTTGGGGGTACTCCTGGATCCGTCGCTCCAAATGACAGCTCAGATGGATGCGACGGCCAGGAGTGCCTACTATCAGCTTCGGCTGATACACCAGCTGCGCCCCTTCCTAGAGTTGGAAGACCTAAAATCAGTAGTGCACATGCTGGTAACTTCGAGGCTTGACTTCGGCAATGCGCTGTTATCAGAAATCCGATATTATATTGTTTCTACATTTTGCCCTAGAGAGTTGATTTTTGAGACAGAAAGGCCTAAAACATTAATTTTCCAAGTTACAGGTTCGAAACTTGGTCACAGTGCAGACTGAGTGTTGATGTGTGCCAGATTACAGAACAATCGGTGCAAGCATTACTTGGAAGTAAGTTGTCAAAAATCCACTGTTTCAGGTGGCATAAGTGCTCCTTTTTCAAGAGACGTTGTCGTCCAGTACTCATGGGCATCTCACAATGGCCTTGAGGGGACTCATCTGTGCCCAATTTCAGATGCACAGCTGCAGTTGTTACTCAGAAGTAAGCTCTCAACAACACATGCACTTTTTTTCTGGTGGTAATACAATCCATGCTGCTGCTGAGAAATCCTCATTTTTAAAGAGCTAGTCCTTAAGGTTGGGGACCTTACCGAAGGGCTGTAGGGGGACTAGTGGACTCATGTGACATAGCTTGTTCAACAAATTGATGAGGGAGTTTGCCTCTCCTCCAAGGAAAGCTAGATTTTTTAACCACATATAAGGCAGTACTACAAGCAGCCCTGCAAGGCGGGACCAGTATGAATTACCAGCCAGACGTCGAGCCAGACGATTCCCAGGCACAGGTGGCAGGCAGGTAGGAAGATGCAGGCAGGCAGGTTGGCAGAGGTGGGCAGATGCAGGCAGATGCAGGCAGCAGGCTCAGGTGGGCACAGAAGATGCAGGAAGGAAGGTTCTTCATCTTCAAGCAGGCAGGCAGGCAGGCAGGCAGGCAGGCAGGCAGGCAGGCTGAAGGTCCAAGGAAGCCAGGTTCAGGCTGCACCTGAAAGATATGAAAAATCAAATCAATGAGTCCCCTGGTTCCCAGGAGGAATCCAGACGAAGCCCATCCCTGCCCGTGGTGCCTGGTTCACTCAGGCAGCAAATCCTCGATAGTTTTTTGTTTGTTTTTAGGATACAACAACCAGCCCTGCAAGGCAGGCCCAGTACAACTTACTTACCCAAAAACTGAATCAGCTAGATGCAGATGCAGGCAGGCAGAGGCGGGCCCAGGCTTGGGTGGGCACAGATGCAGGAAGGAAGGTTCTTCTTCAATCAGTCAGTCAGTCAGGCTGAAGGCCCAATGAAGCTAGGCTCAGGCTACACCTTAAAAATAGATGAAAAACCAATTCAATGAGTGAGTTGTTCCCTGGAGGAATCCAGAGGAAGCCCATCTCCGCCCATGCAGCCAGCTTCACTCTCAGGCAGCACGTCCTTGATTTTAAAGGCTACCAGCAGCCCTGCAAGGTGGGCCTAGTAGTCCGACTTACCATGAATCAGCCAGATGTCAAGCCAACACATGCTTCCTGGGCACAGATGCAGGCAGCAGGCTCAGGTGGGCAGATGCAGGCAGGCGGAAATGGGCAGATGCAGGCAGAGTACCAGTTGCTAGCTCTTCACACAAGTATGTCATAGAACTCAGGGCCTTGACCCAGCGATCCAGCTACATCACAAAGGTGGCAAACTGGCTGGCAGGCAGACAGATGAAGGCAGGACTAAACTATAGTCAGTGTGAGATGCTTAGCATCCCCTCAATAGGTTATGGTAGGAGAAACATGATCCCTTGGAATCCTGCCATCAGAGTTGAGTTACTAAGCTGTAAAAACAGCAAATAAAAATAAAAAACACAAATGTTGAGCCGAAAGGCAGGTCTCTCACTCCCCAGAGGGCTTGTGAGTGGGGTATCCCAGCAGGGGCAAGTTTGCTTTGAGAAAGACAAGCTGCTCCACCAACTCAGCATCCAAGTGAGAGCGGTGGGGTGTCATGACATCGCCCACCATCAAGAACACCCGCTCGCTTGGAACAGTGGTCGATGGGCAGCTTAGTCTATCTCGGGCTATCCGAGCCAGATCTGGCCACATCCGGCTCCACGATGACCAGTAGGCCAGGGATTCTACGGAGATGTTCTCCTTCGCTTCTGCCAGGTAATGCTGCACAGCAGTTGCAGTGTCATCCTGACGGGTGGGTTGGTTGCCTGCCTCACCAACCACTTCCTGTAGGGCATTTGCACAGAATCCAAGGCCTCTGTTGCTCTTGCTGGGAGGGATGCTGCTTCTACTGCTGCAGGGACTGCTGACCCAGGAAGCCTTGGCCTCCTCATCCTGCCCAAGCCTGATTTCCCGCACAGCCTGAACTTCCACCACCAACAATTCCACCCACCCCAGCCTAGAATTGGCATCACACATGCTGTCTTTTAGACGAGGATCACACATCGTGGCCAAGATGTAGATCCTGTCCTTCATGATGGGCTCCATCCTTTTGGCTAGTGCTGCTTTCAGCCTGTGCACCACTTCCCACACATCTTGCGGGAAGTGCGTCCTGGTGATGGGATCCCCGGCCTCCAGAAACTGCTGCATCTTGGTCTGGAGATGCCTGGCCACAGGGATCACCTGGCTGAGGAGGGCGGTACTGCTGCTGAGGGTCTCTGTGGCTTTAAGGAAGGGCTTGAGGACCGTCACCAGATGGAACATGGTATTCCACTGCTGCCTGGCCAGTGGGGCCTGGATACCGATGTCCCCGACCCTGCACATTTCATGCACAGCACGCTGTTACTCCACCATACACTCAAGCATGAGGTTGGTGGAGTTCCAGCATGTTGCAACATTCTGAAGGAGCCGGTGCTGCGAGAGATCCAACTCCGCCTGCTTCTCCCACAGTAACCAACTTCCTTTGACACTGTGGTGGAAGTGTCCAGCCACCCTCCGACAGCTGTCTAGGACTTTGCACACTGCTGGCATGGGAGGGGGAAAGCTGCTGCTGCTGCTCCCCATGCCAAGCCTACTCCTCACTATGAGGTTTAAGATGTGGGTGATGCAGCGGATCCCATCAAAACCGCCCTGACCATATTGGCTCCCCCATCTGTGACTATAGAACCGCGGGTGTGCTGATGCCCAGACAGCCACCCCTCCACCATGCAGTTAATGGCCTTGGTGATCTCCACTGCTGTGTGGGACTGGTCCATGACTTTGGTATGAAGGAGGGCCCAGCAGTAGCCCTCCTTCCTAGTCCCACAAGTGATGGGTGCTTCCTTCCCTGTGGCTCCCCACCAGTGAGCCATCAGGGACAGGCAAGTGAGCGTTCCACCCTCGCTGGACTAAATGTCCGAGGTGAAGTGCACTTTCTGTGCCTCTGCCTGGCACAGTCGACCCATCACCAACTCCCTGCATACCCGGTACAGGGAGGGCACCACACGCCTGCTAATGGTGGTGTGAGACAGCAGCCTCTTGAACCCTGCATTTTCAACAATGCTGAATGGCTGGTCATCCAACGCCACCATCTCACCAATGCAGTTGGTGAGCTGGTTGGGCGTTGGAAACCTCCAATGCGTGGCCCCATACTTCCCCCATCCCAGGACTAAGATGGTTGCCTGCCTAAGATGTTTGGGGATGGGAGATGGAGAATGGTTGCCTGCCTAAGATGTTTGGGGATGGGAGTTGGAGAATCAAGAGCCTTCTGCTTGCCCTTAGTGCCACCGCTCACCTGGAAGGTGCCCGCCTCTCTCCCAAGCAGGACAGCATGGTGGTTCCTCCTCAGGTGGTAGTGCATGTTGGAGGTGGTGAGGTGCACCATGTTTTTCCCCTTGCTGTATGCAATGCTGACATACAGCAAAGAAAGGATACGCAGCCACTTCAAAGTGGTCCCACACCATGCTGTTCCGCTTGTGGGGTGAGCCAGTCTGCTCGCCGTCGCCAGTGCCTGGACTCTGGGGTGCCACCACAGGAGCAGGGGTAGAAGGCCTTGAAAAAGATGTTTGGGAGAGTGGTGAGGGAGCCACTTCTGCCTGCTGCTGCTCCTCCTCAACCGGCTCCCTGCCTCAACCAGTGGAGCAGGAGATGGTGGTACTCCTACACCAAGGCCAGTGCTGCTGCCACCAGCCTTTGGAAGTGGCTCTTCAAAGAGGGTCCTGCGGGCAGACCTTTCAGGAGGCACTGCTGGTGCCTCTGCCTGCTTAAGCACAAAAAAGGCAGACTTGCGCTTAATTTTAACGGGGGGAGAGACAGCCACCGCAGAACTGCCCCCAACAACAACAGCATCTTTCCTTGATGCAGAGGCAGAGCCACCTCACCCAAGGTGCGCCTTAGAGCTGCATTTCATTATGGCAAAGAAAAAGAAAATGTATACTTTGCCAACACTTTTTGAATTTGTGTGCTGCTTTGGCCACAGATGTATAGTGCTCCTGTGTAGCAGGCTACAGGACACACTAGCACACTCACAGCCAATCAACCACACACACACACACACAGAATATTTTTTTGTATTTTTTTTTATAACATGAAAACTGGGAAGGGAATAACAACACACTCACTCACAGAACTCCCCAGTGACACTAACCTAACCCTCAATCAAACCAAGAAGCAGCACACACAGAAGGAACGAACCTGAGACACAGAGAAGAACAGAAAGACAGATGCAAGAAGAAAATAGATTGAAGAAGATACTAGAAGAATCTACAATCGCCACCTAAATCGCTATAAGTAAAATGCACAGACCTCCAAAATCCACCTTTCTCCTTCAACTACTACTCCCAACAAAGATGGAGAACCCAAGGGTGGGGGTTTTATACTCAGACCTTCTCCAACATTGTGATTGGAGCCTGCTAGAATCCTTGCTGCACGATTGGTCACTGAATCTGTCAGTCTCAGCAAACACACTCCACCTTCTAGCTCTGTCCATGTGGCCCCAAATGAAAAAAGAGCCTTCCGATAATACGATAAAATTACGATAATTATCGGATGATTTCTATTGTCTCCGATAATTATCGCAGGATTGCCTAACGTATCGTTATCGTTAATCGGATGTACGATAAAGATCATATCATATCGTTATCGGACATTTTAATGATATGATACACATCCCTACTTTAAACAGCTGTCTCATGAACTTCCAAGCCAAGCAGGCATGTCTATCAGAAAGATCACTGGCCACTCCTTTAGGGCTGGCTGCTGAGCGAAGGATCAAAACTAGTGGATTTAAGCAAAAAAGATAATACAACATAATGGCTAACTCTAGGTAACAGTGAAGGATGGGAATTTCAACTTGAAGACATTTTCACGGACAAAAGAATCCCTCAAACTGCTGCACATTTACTTTAAAGGTCAGTTCCTTCCCTATATCCTGCCCTGATCCTTAAAAGCCCTTTTTTTGCTATCTACCTGTGCAAAACATCCTAGGAACATGGAAAGAGAGAGAGAGAGAGAGAGCAACAGCATTAATCCACATTAACAAAAATCACTTCTCCTGGAGGTTTGCTCAAGTCCTAGCTGAAATATATTTTACAAATAAAATAACATTTTTCTACTTGGGCAATGATTTGTTGTTAGAGAATGGCTTTTGTTTGTTTTAATTATAAAATGTTACATCTGGCGAAGTAGTAACCTGCAGTATAGCTGGGTGTACCATATCCATGCTTTATTAGAGTGATCAGTTATGATATGTTAAATCCACCAAAAACAACAAAGTTATGAGAGTTGCCCCTGAATGTCATCTGTAAGGAAATTTTGAATAAAAGTTGCATGTTCCCACGCATACAAAAAAACCCTGATGACCTTGGTAGGGTGGGGGTGGAGTAAGGAGTTTGTATTTGCTCTAGGTGAATGTTTGCCCATTCTGTTTTTTATGGTGAATGCTGTTCTTCTGGAATGAGACAAACATATTTCCTGGAAAACAAAACCAATGCTGATCAGAATGTCTACCATTTTCAAGCCTGTTTGCTGCCATTATTTCCCCAGTCTGATCCTGCTTCAGTTCCCTTTTTCTTATGACCACTGCATCTTCTTGTCTTGGAATACTCATATAGGCTATCCTATAGAAGCAGGAATCATATTGTCAATGGGATGATGTCAGAAAAATATGCAACTAATCAGACCTGACTGGAATAGTGTCTAATTACACATCTTAACAGAGCAGAATGGCACTAGGTAATACCACAGTAGCTTTAGTGTGGCAAAGGAAATAGTGAAATCAAATGAGCATCAGATTGAAGAGGCTCACAAGATTGTGTATGATGTGGAGAATGTGGATAGGGAGACATTTTTCTCCCTTTCCGATAATACTGGAACCCGGGGTCACCCCATGATGATGATGATTGGTGTGAGATTCAGGACAGCGCATAGTTAAACTATGGAATTCACTATCACAAGATGTGGTGTTGTCTGCCAATTTGGATGGTATTAAAAGGGGGCTGGATAAATTCCTGGAGGAGAAGGCTATCAATAGCTACTAGTCCTGATGGCTAAGTGCAACCTCCAGTATCAGAGGCAGTAAGTCTGTGTGCACCATTTGCTGGGGAACATGGGTGGGAAGGTGCTGTTGCAACTTGTCCTGCTTGTTAATCCCTGGTCGACAGCTGATTGGCCACTGTGTGAACAGAGTGCTGGACTAGATGGGCCCTTGGTCTTAACCAGCAAGGCTCTTACATATCCCAGCAGAATACTTGACTTTTTCTTCTTTTCGAATAGCTGATTCTCCCAATGCTGGATTACAAAGAATTTTGAAATTCTCCTAGTTTTCAAAATCATTTTGCCTGGTAGCAGGGCTCTTTTGATGTGACAGAGATAAGAAAGACCTCAACTTAAGACCTTGGAGTAGGTATGGGGAATGTGTGGTCTTCCAGACGTTGTTTGGATTGCAACTCCTATAAGTGCTAGCCAGCATAAGCAAGGGGAAGGATGATGGAAGTTGCAGTCTAGCAAGATCTGGAGGACCACAAGTTCCCCAACCCTTTATTGGATTTGCTGTTTAGTCAATACTGGGTAAGATGCTCCATTATTCTGAGTGACTGTAAGGCAGTTGCACATGTTCATATGCCAGTGGTAATTCCACATCAGCAGCCTCAGGCTCCCTGTGTCTCCACTGGCATATGGGGAGAAGTGATCTCAAATTACTCCAGCACAGGGTTTTTTGCTGAATTTGTAATCTTACTTGGCTTTTTAAAAAATCTAAATCAGTGAGTTTTTCAACATATGCACCAATATGTGAGAGGCAAAAACCACGCTGTATTGTTTGCATAATATAAGAAGATATAAGAAGAGCCATGCTGGATCAGACCAAGGGTCCATCTAGTCCAGCACACAGTGGCCAACCAGGTGTTGACTAGGGACCCACAAGCAGGACACGATGCAACAGTACCTACCCACCCTTGTTCCTCGGCAACTGGTGTATATCGGCCTACTGTCTCTAATACTGGAAGTAGCACATAGCCATCTGGACTAGTAGCCATTGATAGCTGCAGCTAACAAAAGAGTCAGAAAGTTGCTCAGTAAAGACTTACAAGGCAAGCAGAATGTGGATGGAGACTCTCACAGATAGTCTTAAATCAAACTCACAGGCACACTGGTTATCTCTATTTCACTAGAAAAGAGACAAAAAGTGAAATTGCCTTTGAAAAGGTAGCAATAGCATCTACTTTGGGCTCATTCTTTTTTCTTTTTCTTTTCTTTTTTTTAAAAAATAACCTATGTGTACCATAACTTCAGACCTACTTAATACCCTGCTTTGCCTGGAGACACAAACTCAAAAAAGTCATGGCAAAACTGCCTGATGTAAATGTTGCTGAGCCGTCCTGATCCTCCTCACATGCCTGCAGGCTGCATTTGACAATAATCGGCTGGATGTGACACATTAATGCCTGCACTCCATGACCTGCCATTGAAAATGTTGAAAGTCTTTGGGATCTGTATTATATCACAGAGGACTGTAATGGCTGTGTCGGAGAATCTAGATCCTCGGGTGCCATTTCAAATAAGCTTGGTTGCGACGGCAGTGCCGGTTTAAGCCCAGATGTGAGGCACAGGCGGCTGGGAGGGATGAGCAATGTGAACCACAAGCATTACCCTACCTCTGAAGTCTGGGGATGCTGTTCACATGATTCAGTTGGTCCCTGGATATATTGGAAAGGTTTAGAGAAATCCCCTTCTTTGGTCCATTATGTTCTCAGGTCATCCTATCATTTCAGGCAATGCTTCCTTTAGTAGCACAGTGTGCCAAGAGCTGCATTGGGATGATTGCAGTCAGAGCAAGGAACGTAAGCAGCAGCATTGATGGCACAACAGGAACAAAAATATTCCCCCTTTTATCATTATTTGTAATGCTTGGGGCAACGTCTTTCTCTGATTTGTGCGCAGGATGGCTTGAATGAGCAAAGTGTTCTTGCAGTCCCTACCAGAGGCTTCTAGTAACCTTTGATAATTAATGGGTAAAAAACAAACAAACAAACTCATTTTGAGTACTAGAAATTCCAAAGGCAGCTAAGTGCATTTTTTAGGAACATGAGTCTGAGCAGGGGTAAAGTGGTATACACTTTGCCTCTTCATGAGAGGTTTAATGCTCTTTGAAGTCTCATTAAAAAATTTACCTCCACACCAGCGGAGCGCAAATGGGGCGTAGAGGCGCGTTATCTCTCCGATTATGCGCATTATCGAACGCGCGTTAAATCGTGAGTTTTATTTTGCTCCGTCCGTTAAAGTGCATTTTGACTGTGTGAATATGCGCTTATGCGCATTAACTACTTGTAAACCGCATTTTGAACATCCTTTAATGCGCTTTGCCGCCTCTCGCCGCCTCTCGTGCAGAGGGATTAGGTGTAAATGCGCTTCTGCGATTATGCGCATAATCGGCTAACCAGGCGCAAAAGCGAATCCTTGTAGAGGGGACCTCAGCTCAGACAACATGTTTCTCAATGGTGGTTTTATAACTCCACAGTGGAGTTTTTACACTGCCATTGAGAAATGTGTTGTCTGGCGGAAAAACTCCATGCAACAGTGGAGCTTCTTTAGAAAACACTCCACGCAGAATATCCATGCTGTGCAGAGCAGAGTTCCTGCACAGCTGTTGTGTTGCGTGTTGTGTGGCAGGTTCCATGGAGTTTTCCATTGCGTTGAGTCAACTTTTCCCACCGGCTACAGAGTTCCCTGGCAAGAGTGGGGAAAGGAGGGAGTGCCACTCTAGGAGAGCAGGCGGAATTGATTTTTTTTTTGCAGCAATGGCTGATGGGATACAATCAGGAGGACCGGGGAAAGAGAGAGGGCAGAGGAACTGTCAATCAAACATCACAATGGATTTTACTCAACTCCATGGTAGCCCACAGTCACACAACAGTGGAGTTAGAACATGTTGTATGGGGAGTACCCCCTAAAAACTCAACCGTTGAGTGGAGTTTTCATACTGTGTTAACTATCGTGTTGTCTGAACTGAGCAAAATGCTCTAGGGAGGATAGATTAATATAGCATCAGGGCGTGGTGGTGGTTTAGTTTAAAGGAAGGCAATAATAATAAGATTTAAGCTTTCCATTAGAACTAGAGGTGACTCATGGAATTCCTAGATTAGCTCCCAGAGCAAAACACACACACACACACATATACATGACTCACATTGCTGTAATACTAAACTAATATTAAGAAGACTGAAATGTTTAATTATCAATTAATTGATTACATTTTCAATCTGTTCAGGATGGATAACAACCCAGGCTTTGTTTGAACCAGGGCTGTGCTCCAGAAGCTGCTGGACTGTAAACTTGGGATCAAGGCCTTGTCATTATTTGAAAAGAACTGTAAAGTGATTTAGTTTATAATCAACAATATGTAACTGATAATGGTGAGCCTAAGAAAATGCTCCCAAGCATGTTCAAAGTTTAGTTTCATTATCAGTGAGTAGAAAGAGCTCACCTCCAACTCCCATCACCCCAGCCAGGATGGCCAATGATCAGGGATCATGGGAATTGTAGGGAAAAATCTGGAAGGACCCAGATTGGGGAATGCTGTCTTAGGCTACCTAAGAAACCATATTTATGTTCTGCCTGAATCCTCAACAATGTCAACAATTTGTATGTTAGGTTTGGGAGGGACCTTGGCTAAGACATCCTCAATGGGCCCCTTCTTTCAGTGAGTTTACTTTCTCACCACTCTTCTCACCAGCTGTTATTGCTTCTCACCCTCTTTCCCATCATTGCTACCACATAATCGTTTGACAGGCAGTGAGCAAGTAGGCAGAGGCATCTTCTGCTCCCCCTTCTCACCACCACTGTTGTCTGGGACAGTGAACAACCAGGTTGTAATGACGAAGAGGAGGACCAAATCCAGAGGGCTTTGGTCAGTGGGCTCCTGCTGGGGTGTGGACCCTCAGAAGGTGCCCAACCATGCTCAGTGTTATCACCAGCTCTGAGCCAGAATAATACCCGTACTCACAATTGCTAATGGAGCTTAGAATTCCTAATACAACACTGATAAAGAAGGTCACTCCTTTAGATGCTATAGTGGCCTCAAATTTGGAGGGAAGATAGTTAGCAGCTCCTCCACTACTACTCCATCCCTGGGCCCACAACAATGGCTTGAAGGAGCACGGGATAAAATTCTTCATCAGTTGCCTCACAGTTCTCTTTTTAAAGACATCATGGAAAGTTTCACAGGTGTGGATGGCAGCCCTGTCACAATGGCAATTTTGCTAGCATCACAGGTTCCTCGTGTGGCCATCCTTATTTCACACTATTTATGATGCTGCCTGGCCCCATACCAGCCTGGATAAAAAGCTACTTCTTTATGGATTAGACAAGACATGACTTATTCCCACCATTGGAGAGATTTATCCCAAGAAAGACACATTAATGATTATGAATAAGAATGGGGGAGAGATTTATTCAGTGCTTATTCTAATGTGAATTTAACTGAACTTTGCAGTTTCAAACCATTATGCAAACTGAAACTCAGAAATGCACACTTTTCAGAATTTTGCAGTGGAATTTGTCAATAAAACACATTTGTACACAATTTGTATGTTGGGGAAAATATTCAAAAATACATAGCATTCAAAAAAATGTTTGCCAAAAATGTGCATATTAAATAAATTGCATATTAAAAATGCATGTATTAGGAGAAATGCGTACAAAAGTTATTATAACTTCATGTGAACTTAAAAATAGTAAATCTCAAAGTTCAGGAGAAATCAAATTTAAGAGTGGGCAAATTACGAATGTTCAAGATAAACCCAAATTTAAGACTGGGAAAATTTAAGAAAATCTGTCTGAATCCCAACCTAGAATTCATCATAATCTACAGTAGGGGCTTTTAACAGGAGTCATATGTCTGAGATGTTTATAATTGACTTAGGGAAAACCTCTACATACATTATAGAGGGGAAACATAATTTTGTAACTCTACACTAAATATATATCCAAAATTATTGATATTGCTGGGTTTGATGGAATTTATTTCAGGTGTTGCTTTTTAAACAACGTACCAGAGAAAGACATTTGCTATAGCTGGAGTCTCTCTAACTATTTCTCTAAAGGTTAATGGTAAAATTATAATATTGTTCCCAGTACTTAGGGCAAAGACCTTTTTGATTACTATCACAAGCATATAAAATATCTTGGACCAGCTACATGAAGCATTATTATCTTGGTACCCAGGACTAATTTACAGGAAGAATTTGACAATGAATTTCACTTCCTCCTTCCCATATTTCCCCATGGCTATATACTAGCAAGATTTTGACAGTCACCAGACACCTTTATAACATCTTCTACTAGTGTTTTCCCCAGTTAAAGCAATTTTCCAGGCCATCTCCCCTCCAAATGTATCTTCCACCACTAAAGCATATTGCTTAGCAGGAGTATAGGATGAAATGTGTAAAAGCTACCTCTTTGAGTCCATATGGTCTCAGAGAAGTCTGGTACCCAACGTGAGAGACATGGGTGTGAAAAGAAAATCAACATGACCTATAGAATTTCCCTCAAGCATCCTGCAACAAAACAAATCATTACAGTTCCTCCCATCACTGTAGGTAAAGTCCTGGCAGTTGCTAATAAGGTTCTTTCTGGTGCATAGGGTGAGAGAACAGGCACTGTTGTACTGTGTGCACTTAAAGTTGCTCAGCAGGAACTCAATCAACTTGTTCATCTGTCCTTGCTTCCCTCCATTTCTCTGATGCTTACAGAAAACAAACACTTAACAAGGCCCTTCTGAGACTCTCAGCCTCTGACAGTGTAGGAGAGAGGCTTTGAGAGTTCTTGCAGGAAGCCTCAGGTCTTGCCTTCCTCACCCCAGCTTCTCCCTGGGTACAACCTCTGCGGAAGGAAATAAAAACGTATTCTCTCTTATGAATCATTTCTGGTATCTTTGAACGGTTTAGGAACTTGGCCATTGATTAGGTATAAACCAGAGGGCCATACTCTGAAGTATTTATTTACTGAATTCTTGCCTTGCTTTTCTTCAAGATCAAGGTGACTTACAAAATTAAAATAATTAATATATATTTCATGAAAAGGAAAATGCATCACACACGTACAATTAAACTCAGGGCAACAATTTAGCTAGTCTCATTTGGAAGTAGAAGATGGTAGGTGCCAGTAAACTCCTTAAAAAGCTACGGGTGACAGCACAAAAAGTAGGGTGTTTGCAAATACATGTTCCGTACAGTGCAATACCGTTAGGTGTGTCAGAAAGCCAGAGTGGCTAGGGCTCTCGGCTGAGGTTGTACTTGGTTGCAATCCAATGTTTATTGATATGTAATAGGGGAGATGTAGAGATGTATGAGAAATTCATTTCAGTACATTTTTATCAGGATTTACCCAGTTTGCACCAAACAAGGGCTCAGATACAATCCATACATGTCCGAACTTGCAATGTGATTTGTGGACAAAATAAATGAATAAAACTAAATAAAATGCATGCAATAGCATGCACATGAAAAAATGCATACTTTTGAAAAATGTGCACAAACACACTGTAGCCAACAGGAGAAGAATGCATATATTTCAAAGATGGGCACAATTGATGTGTACATTTGGAAAAAATATGCATGACAATACAGATGAATTTTCATATGAAAAGGGGGGGAAACAAAGTTTGCCATATGATATGGACTTGAGTTTGAACAAGGTTCAAGATGGAATTTGGAGAAGATCAGTAAGCTTGAATTTTGCTGATTTGTACATCCATAATGAGATGTACTCAAGAAGACATTTATGCATATGCACATGCAAACCAATGTTTCAGAGCCATGTCATAATGAAAACTAGGGTTGCTCAGGGACAGAGCACATACATATGTATTTAATCCCCAGCATATGAAGTGGAAGGATCTCAGATAGAAAGGCTAGGACAAGGGGTAAGAAACCGATTAGTTTCAATCTGTGGAAATTTACAAAAAGAAGCACCAGTTTTTTAAAAAATGGTAAATAGCTACCCCCTTGTCCCACTGTGGCTGTGATCAGATGGCAAGGTTGGTAGTGGTGAACCTTCTGCCATGTATTGACCCCTCCCTCTTAGGATAGCAGTGCCCTGAGCCCCTGCAATTTCCACTAGCAATTTCCAAAGCATATTTTCTTGCTGCAATTTGCTTTCAATTAAAAAAAGGTGGTAACAGAAAAACAAAAAGCTTTTGAAACCAAAGTTTAGCTATTCAGCACCAGTATTTCATTCATTGAATCATTACAGGTCTGTTATTTATAATTGTAAGAGGGCTAGTGGGCTCCTAGTATACGTTCTTTTTTGCTACATGGCTAATTTTTATACCCAGTACCAAATGCAGGTGACCCTGTGCCTTTGGCTGAGAAACTAGGCTTCTGGGGTGGTGGTTGCTGCATACTCAGGGGGATTCCACTGGTAAACAGCAGTAGTTTTTGTACACAGCTGAAAGGAATTTGAAAACAATGACTCAAGAAGAACCTGAATAATTGTCTTCCTATGGAAAGTTGAGTGTAGTTATCTATGGAATGTTGAGGTTATCCTCATTGTACATGGGGAGGTTTCAGGCAAGGTAAGGAAAATAAACTAGAGCCCTTCCCCCCTCCCCCATTGGTACCTATAAAGCCAGCAGAAGCTGGTAGCTCCAATGTTAGTGGGGCAGTGAATTTGCTCTGGGTTTCAGTGAGAACGCTAAAGGGGCTATCCAAGGTGCTGAAGCTATTGGTTCAGCCCCCACTGTATAAAACTCTTATACTTGGGGCTGCAGTTAGCCATGGACCTGATCCCTTCTGTGCCAGTCTTTTTTCCTTCTCCCCTCCCTCCCTGCAAATCTAAAACATTGCTACAGGTATCCTATTCCAGGATGACTAGTGCCCTGAATGGGAACACTCTTGTTTCGTTTCGGGGTGGGGATATACTAGAATAGTTTGCTGTCAGTCTCCTCTTCTATTTGCTTTTATCCATAGCAGTGTGATGCTTGATTTTCCCGGGTGCCTTCCAGAGTCTGGGCAAAGCTTCTCCAGAAGCCCTAGGGGTTTCTTGACACAGAATCACAGGTAAATTGGACTATTGCACTTGAGTGAGGGTAGGTGGCCACCTCCTGCCCTTGTCTAACATTATGAGAGACCTTGGAATTGTACTCCCCTATTAATAGCATACAGACATTACTCAAGGAGTTCTTTTTCATCATGGTATCCTTGCCAAGATAGATAGTGCTTAATGAAAATGTATTGCTGGTCTTAATACAGCCTACGTTTCAACAGAGAGTCACAAATTCCAATCATTTAGGGATGTCATTTAAATATTATCTATTCTCTATGAATATTTAATGTTCATGAAATATTTCTCGGAAAAGTAAAAATAACACTTACATTTATTAAAGAATTTGACACTGGAGTATCATCCAAAAGATTATTTCAATTCCAGGGCTGCCTGCAGTGGTTGCAATACATATAAATTGCTCTAAAGCGGTACATATCAAAGTTAAGGGGTTGGATCCAGGTTACTCGATGCACCTACTGAATAAGTACACTGGCAAAACGGGACTTCTACATTCTCCACCCCCAACCCCACCCCACAAACACATTCTTCCCCACTGCATCCAAATGGGCTCCTAGCCAGAACAATCAAGGAAGATTGCGCAGACCCGATTCTGTAGAGGTCCTTTTTTCATATCTCCATTTCCTTCTGTGTTGGTTCTGTGCAGATATTGCTATTTTTACAGGAAAAAATGTTGTAGGGATGATTTTGTGGGTTTTTAAAAATGTATGCATTTGCATGTGCATTTTTCAAATGTAGGCAATCTTTGGATGGAAACAGAGGCAGCAAGGAGAGGCAATGTTATCTAGCAGTCAGGTGGAGCCAAAGACGTTTCCTTTTAGACTGGGCTTTTTTTTCCTTTTTTTTAAAAAATATTATTTATTTAAAAAAAAGCATTTTCAGTATGATCTGTAGTAATACTGGCTTCATTCTGTTAGGAGCCTAGCTGCCTGTTTTATTCCTCTGGTTGCTTAGCCAGAGTACTATAACTCATAAAATTTTGCCATGTCCTTCACTTTTGGGATTCAGTATTCTTTATCTAGCCAGCTCTGCTAACACTTTCTTCCTTAATAGTACATTTTCTGGTAAAAAAAAAAAAAAAAAGAGCTGGAAGAAGCAGTGGGAAAACATGGAAGGACTACAAATTGAAGACTGCATACCCCATATCATTCCATTGAAAATGGCTGGAATATTGCACAGTTCAAGCCTCATTTGGAAGTACCATGAAGACGTTACCATCAAAAAGAAGGTGCATTCCTGTGGACATCTTCCTGTCCTTTCAAAGACTGGGGCACAGAAGGATTTACTCAACCAGAAATGCAGAAGTAGCCCAGGAGCCTTAGGGGTATTTGAGAGGTTCATTTCATTTCATTTTTGATCAGGATGTACCCAGTTAGCACCTCCTTGACTGAACCCAGACTAAGACGCAATCTCTGGTCAAAGTCTGTACATCTCCAATATCTCAATGTTATTATTATTATTATTATTATTATTATTATTATTTATAACCCGCCTCTCCCTTCAGATAGAGGCGGGGAACACAATGTAAAGTACAAGAATCACAAACAGTTTTAAAAAATTAAAAACAAGAGAAAATACATCATTAAAACATCTTAAAATTCATTCGGATAGGCCTGCCGGAAGAGAGCAATCTTCATGATTTGCACACACACACCAAATTGCACTGGACATGCATACATGAACAAATGTGCACAAATGCACTTTAATCAAGGGGAGAATACTACAGAGACGCACAACAGTTTTGGGAAAATTCACATGAAAATACATATTTGGAAAAATACACATCAAATATACATGGATTTACATGCAAAAGCAAAAGCAAAAACTGAAGTTCACGATCTGATACAGACTCGGGTCAGAACCAGCTTTGAGAAGGAATTCTGAGAACTTCAGCGAGCTCACATTTTGCTGTTTCGCACACCCCTAGATTATACGCCTACAATTTTATTTTTATTTTGAAGAAGGAGGCTTTCAATTCCCTAGTTCAGAACCAAATCAGATGTGACATCAGGAGAGCTGTGATTATATTTTACAGTGAGCCTATCTTCACTACTGCTTTAAAACGGTTCAAAACGGTTTATAACAGTTTTGAGAATTGTTGGGGCCCAGGACACACTCCATATATAGTTTTCAAAGTGTTTTATCCTGCATGTGTAGATAGGCTCACTGTTACACTCCCTGCCCAGTTGTTGTTTTTTAAGTTAAAAGCAGATGTTGAGGAGTGAGTGACTGGGAACATGGTGTTTGTTTTAAAAACCTTTCTCTCTACACCATTTTCCTGTCTGAATCTCTTGGAGATGCTATTTACTCTGTAGGGCAAAATGAATAGTGTGAAAAGTGAGCCAAGATGGCTGCAGTCTTGGTGGGTGAGGCTATGGTCTGCCTGGTGGGACTGGGGCCTCTTGGCTGGGAAGGAGAGAGTTCTGAAAAACAAGTTGTTAAAACAGTGGCTGCCAGGTTCCCAGCAGCGGCACATGGACTGTTATCTAGGGAGATGGAAAGCCAAGGTTGCCACTAATTGGGAGTAGGCGCTGAGAGTTTTCATCTGTGGAAAATATAGCTTGGAGGGAGGTGGACCAGAGGGAGGGCTGGGGATTGGCCAAGGCAGGTCATGGTACCAGCTGGTCCAAAAGGGTTAAAGGGTGTAGCAACAGGTTGGGCTCCATCTTCTTCTGGACCAGGTGGGTAAATAAGAAGATCCCTGACCAAGCAAGGTAACAGCTTGGGGAAACTGGTTTTATTGTTTTAGTGTCTGGCTTGTTCCAGGGAAGATTTGTCACCTTTGGGTGTGATTTAGAGTGGTTAATTGGTTTATTGCATACTGTTAACCTACCTCAGCTTCAATCCTTCTCCTCCCTCTGTCATTCCTGTGTCTGTGCTTTTAAGGCCAAATGTTTGACTGAAGCCCTATGTGGATTAATTTTAAGTTCTTTTAATAAATTGCTTCAGTCCCTAACCATGTGTGGTTATTTCCAGAGACTGGCTTGAGCCACTTGGCATTGGGATAGGGAGGTGGGCTTTGGGAGGAAGAGTGAACCTCCATCTCCCTTCACAAATAGTACCCCTAGGTTCTGGACCAGGTGGGTAAATAAGAAGATCCCTGACCAAGCAAGGTAACAGCTTGGGGAAACTGGTTTTATTGTTTTAGTGTCTGGCTTGTTCCAGGGAAGATTTGTCACCTTTGGGTGTGATTTAGAGTGGTTAATTGGTTTATTGCATACTGTTAACCTACCTCAGCTTCAATCCTTCTCCTCCCTCTGTCATTCCTGTGTCTGTGCTTTTAAGGCCAAATGTTTGACTGAAGCCCTATGTGGATTAATTTTAAGTTCTTTTAATAAATTGCTTCAGTCCCTAACCATGTGTGGTTATTTCCAGAGACTGGCTTGAGCCACTTGGCATTGGGATAGGGAGGTGGGCTTTGGGAGGAAGAGTGAACCTCCATCTCCCTTCACAAATAGTACCCCTAGGTTCTACCCCATGAAGCAAAGAGCAGCTGGGGGGTTTAAATAAGAAAAATGGCATTGGGAAAAGGGGCTAATCTCCCTTACCTGAGAGCCGTGGACCTCATCCAATTTCCTGCTGCCCTGCAGATGCTTTTGTCGTCTTCGTCGTCAACTTCTTCATCTTCTTCTTTGTCTTTTTAAGGGTGTGGTTTGGGTGTATGGTCCAACATTCACAGTCTTTCCAGTAATACAGATGTTTTCTCTCAGTTAATCAGTCAGTGGGAGGACAGTATCTTAGATGCTGTTTTGTTACAGGAAGGATAATTAAAGTTGTTGTCCAGAATTTTTTTAGGCTGCACTACTCCGTTTGCTCAGAGTGACTCACTGATTTCAACTGAACCTACTTTAAGCATGTTTCAGCCAATAGGGTGACTATATGAAAAGGAGGACAGGGCTCCTGTATCTTTAACGGTTGTGAAGAAAAGGTAATTTCAGTAGGTGTCATTTATATGCATGCAGCACCTGGTGAAATTCCCTCTTCATCACAACAGTTAAAGCTGCAGGAGCCTAGCAGGTCCAGATACAAAAGAGGGCAAGGCTTCTGCAGCTTTAACAGTTGTGATGGAGCGGGAATTTCACCAAGTGCTGCATACATGCAAATGACACCTTCTAAAATTCCCTGTTCTGTATAGCTGTTAAAGGTACAGGAGCCCTGCCCTCCTTTCCATATGGTCACACCAGCAGCCAGATGTCCCTAAGGTTTAGCTGCTTGTGGCTGAGATGTGCAAATGGCATCTTGAAAATTTCCCACCTATTTGTGAGCAGAAGAATTGGGGAGAGAATTTCACCAGAATTTCACCAGGGGGAGGAGAAATTCTCCTATAGCTTCTCACATGTAATGAAGGGGTTGCAGCACAGATAATTTCTTTCATTTCCCCCAAAGGGTTTTGGTATTTTTTATCTTTTTTTGGGGGGTGTTTCCATTGCAACTACAGGAGTGACTGTTTTGACAGCCTAGCCCCAATCCGGAACATGGTGGGCTGGAGAGGGAAAAATTCTGCAAAGCAGCCTTTTATTTCTAAAGGGGTTGGGGGAGGAAAAATCTCAGAACTTTTCTGAGAAAATGTTTTCTGAGAAATTTTGGCTCCACTGTATTTTGTCGTTCTTCATGGTTCACCTCCTTCCCCAAGGTCTTCCAAACACTAAATTTCTGCGGTGAGTATGAATACATCTAGTCTCTAATGCAAACACTGAAAGCCCTAAAGCAGTTGTGGGGAGGGCAGTGTTGTGTTTAGGCCCAGGGAAGAGGTAGAGAGAGTACTGAACCAAAATCTCTCCTCCGGTTTCATGACAGTTTTCTTAATGCATGAAAGATACTTCCATTTTTCTGCTGCTTTCTCAGGGTATTTGTTAATTGATTTTGAATTTCTTACAGTTCTGTTGTTGTGCTTAATGTAATAATTGCAAAGTGGCTGAGGGTATGTGTCTGTTTTCTTTCTGTTACTCATCTCTCAGTTGCTTTGTAGTCTCCCAGACTGCCTGCACTTACTAATTTGAAAAAAGCTCTACGGGAGGAATCATCTTCTGACGTCTTCCCATGGGGTTCCATTGAAGGGGGGGGGGGTTGAAGAGGCTACCCTTTGACAGAAAAATGATTGTGCAAGACATTCATGCACATTTCTCAGCCACCTCATAAGTAATGTAAGCAAAATAACCCAGGACCTAAGTCATGAGAATTTCTCCAAAATTTTCTCCCATGAATTTTTCAAATGCAATTCATTTTCTATCAAATTGAATGAGAATGGTTGAAAAAACGTCAAAGAAAATTTCAGCAGAGCACTAGCTGAGACTGAAAAACATGAAATAAAGAGCTTCCCATAATTGAAGAGAGAAGTCTTGGGGCTAATCTATACCTGCAGCCCTTTAGGGATGCGTCGGAGCGCAGCAACACATGGGGGATAGGAACTCTGTCGAATATGCGCTTCTATGCAGAGATACGTTTGTATTAAAAAAAACAACCACACTTGGCGGTAACGCTGATAACCCATGCACACACCACTCGTAGCTGATTGGCTGCTCGCTGAGCCAGAACTCCTGGCGAACAGAAACGATCTCGCAAAGAGGGTCTTTCTCTCTTCCACTTATTTCAGAGTGAACACCCATCAGATCAGGTTGCAGATTCAGAACATCCCTTAGATCACAGGCTGCAGATTTCCTCCACTTCAGAAAAACACACCCCCTAACTTCAGAAACAATACAGAAGCTTGAAAAAAAAACAAAAACCTTTGCCTCGACCTGCGTGGGTTGCCAGAGCAGCGCCCGCCCCACCCCCGTTCTCCTTTCCCTTGTAGTTCTTTGGAAGAACCAGACAATAGGCAATTTTAAAAAACATCTCATTTGAAAGAGAAGAATGTTCTCTTCTCAAAGAAGCAGCAATTTCTCTCCTCTGCCCCCTCCCTCCTCCGTTCTGATAAGGCTCCATCTGCGGCTGCGTTGCAGTATGGATTTAACACTAACGGAACTAAAGGAATAAATATTCATTAAAAATCAACGGTAGGGAATTTTTTTAAAACGGAAAAGCATTCCACCAACTAGAATGAAGGGAGAAGATGACACCATCAACAGATTAAGTAGTAATTGTATAATCCATCCTAAAATCGTGCACAAATTCCCAAATTCATTATACAAAACCCAAATTATACAAAACCCAAATTATACAAAACCCAAATTCATTATACAGGTTTGTTTTCCTTTTCTACCTTAAACTGCTCTCCTTCCCTCAATTTTTCACCAATCTTCTTGAAATTTTCAGGTAATGTAAAACCAACATTTCTTTCTGGCACATGTAAATTGCAGAAAGATTGGTGGAGAATTGTCAATTTTATAACTGTTAGAATGACCCACCCCCCAATTATCACTTTAACATGGTGGAACATTTTTTCTACTGATGGACCTTAACAGTAGAGGCACTCCCGTGCCTCCATTAATTTATTTAGTTCCTCAACTTGGACATTATTATATAAAAGAGAAAACAAATCTCCCTTTTATTCACCCATTCCTAAACTCTGGGCCACATCCATATAATAGAGAGATCTGTCACAGCCATGGATTAATTTTGTCATAAAAAGAAAAATCTCCCTGAATCACTGTTTTTATTAGCTCTGTTGTCCCCCTGCATTGCTATAAAATGGAATGGATCGGAGCTCTGGCTTTTAACTTCATTCAATGCTGTTTTCTTCATTCACCTCTCTTCATCCACCTCTAAAGATAAAAGCTGGAAAGATAACTCAGGCATTGGCTGTATAGCTTGCTAAGTTTGGTTTGCTGCTTTCTTGTTTTGAAAACTAAGAGCTGAAGTATTTAAACAGTGACTTAGGAAGTTTAAAAACACACTAACTTGGGTGAGGAATACTATTGAAACACCTGTGGGGCCTGCAGCTGAATTTGTTTAACCCACCCCATTCTTCAGGTAGTCATTGGAGTTGTTTGGCCAGGGGTAGGGTGACCAGATAAAATCCAGGTCAGGGCTCATGTAACTTTAACAGTTGTAGAGAAAAGGGAATTTCAGTCAGTGTCGTTTGTATGCAATTAGTTCCTGGTGATATTCCCTCTTCATCACAACAGTTAAAGGTGCATGCACTATACTAGAGTGACCATATACAAAAGAAGGCAGGGCCCCTGCAACTTTAACAGTTGTGATGAAGAGGGAATTTCACCAGGAACTAACTGCATACAAATGACACTGGCTGAAATTCCCTTTTCTCTACAACTGTTAAAGTTACATGAGCCCTGACCTGGATTTTATCTGGTCACCCTAGCTGGGGCAATAACCAAAGGTCTTTTAGCCTCTGGCACAAAGCCTCTGGCTACTATTATTAGACTCCAGAAATTCCTGCAGGAAGAGCAGAACAGGAAGAGCATAGGTAATTGCTTGGTACTCTTTCGAAAATGGATTAAATGGTCAGCTGGCATTTTATATTGAACTTTCCAGTACCTATGTCTGAGGGCTGAACTGCATGCTACATTTTATGTACAGCGTGTAGCGGATCCTTATGGTTTATTTACTTTAGTGAAAGCGCATGGACCATGGTTTAGATTGGGACCACTGTGGGCAGGTAGGGGGGCTAAACATTCCTACCCTATTGCTCCTCCAATTCACCCCCATGTGAAAAGTAAAAGAAAAAACTCTACTGGCACCCAAACCTCTTTTGGTGCTATGACAGACAGTCTAGAGGTTGCCCTAAACTTGCAAAGTTTCAAAGGATCGGTGCAGCAGATGGGATGGGGACTCCTCAAATTTTGGGGAAGGTGAGGAAGTGGTTCCCTCCCATCTGTTTGTGGTCCCCCCCCCACCGAAAAATGCTAAAATCATCGAGATGTTCCCAGTCAAGAAAACTGACAATTTCAGAAGGATGATCTGCATGGGCTAAGGAGTCATGATGCTTGAAAAGCAGTGTAAAGCTTCCCCGACCCCCAATAATGAGACATGCTGGCAGTGGCAGAATGGACATCTCATGGTTCCATCTTTGCCCTACCCTGTTGGATTGAATAGCCTCCCCAAGATATACAAAACAAAGGAATTTCAGGAAAAAGTTATCAAATCAATAATATTATATAGCATTACAATAATATTATATTATCAGTTGCAATTAATAAATTATGATGCAATGCAAAATGTACTGAGTGAAACCAGGAAATGAAGGAGAATAGAACCTAAATGATGGGCAAAATCTGACCAAGCACATTTTCAAAATGCACTAGGGGGAAGAACTAAGCAACAATATATTGTCCCCTATTGTCATGCGAAGTATGTTGGGATGGCTTGATCTTGACTGTGCAATTATGACCCATTAGCTTTACAAAAGACCTGCAACTACTGGCTTGTTGATGTGGATCAACACAGTTGATTGAAGTTTTGGATTCTCTTTGGGGGAGTGGCTATGGGGACTGTCATGATGAGTACCTGCACGTCAACATTTCTCACTACACTGGCGATGGCTTTGTATCCTGTACACCATTCTGCTTCAAGTGTTAGGCCTGGCTTTTACAATGGCAGACATCTCCTATCCTTTCCCAAGCAAGAATGTGAGCCTTCCTTTCCATGTCAAAAAGAGCAGAATGCTGGGGTGTCCAGCAACAATGGTAAGAAAATGCGCATGGCCAATAAAAGAGAGTGTTTATATTGCTATGCCTTCTCATTCGTGCCTTTCCCTTTCAATAAATCAAAGGACTCTTCTGTTTGGGGCTACAAACCTAGCACCATCTGCCAACCTGAATTTATTCTAAATTAAATGAAGAATATTCTATCTGCCAATAATTGCTAGCTGTGAAGTTAAATGTATTACCTCAGGGCCGTTTCCAAATGACTTTGAGTGTTAGTAAGATGGGAGTTCAGGCCACAGTCGTTACAATAATAGAATTTGATAACATTAACACAGAGTCAATAACATACTGTCACTGCAACTCCGTTAAGGGCAATAATTGATAGATCGCCAGTGCCTCAAAGCAAAGTATAAATATTTCAGGAAGCTCTTTGACTGACTTGTAATGAGAGCCCTGCAGATTTAAAAGTGAGCAGGAGAGCAATGTGTGCATGTATCTTTATCAACAAGGACAAACATTCTAGGGGAGAAATATGTTTAACAAACCTTTGTTCAGGGCACAATTAAAAGAAATCGGAATGGGAACCAATATAAATGGGATAAAAATGAATTCAAAATCCAGAAAAAAGTAAGAACGTTTGATGTGTTTCAAAACAGGCGATTCAAAAGTTTGGGGATGGGGCTGAACTAGATATGATGCAAATACTTGTGATTTCACCTCAACAGTCTTTTTTTCCCCCCTGGGGGGGATGGTATGGGAGGAGGTGATGTGAAGTGGAGAAGGCAGCGGCGTGTGTGACTTTAACCCTTTCCATATCCCCCCCCCCGTTTCAAATGGTTTCCCCAAGCTGCTTATCTAGGGTGACCATATTTTGGAAACCAAAAAGGAGGCCAACACGGTCGGCCCTCAAGGGGGCATCCTCACCAACATGCCTGCCCCCAGGGGGCATGTCTAGCACCAAGGGGATGTGCCCACTGGAACATAGCCTTGGTCACATGTCTGATTTTACATTACACAATTAAGACAAAACTGTTCTACAGAACATCTTAATGTTAAAATCACTGAAATAACAAGTGAGGCATCCAATGTATCTGAAATTAAGTTCACTCACTCCCAGGGTGGATTTGATTTAAATCAATTTGATTTAAATCATGATTTTAATCACTACTCAGAAAGACTCGATTTAATCATGTGACTTCCCCCCCAAAAGTGCATCTTCCTCGCTATAAGCTTAATACATATTTTACACAACTCAGAGTTACCAAAGACTCATTCTTGCTGTGTACATAGATTTGATTCTTTGTACATAGATTTGCAAAGGAACAATAGGATTGTGATCTCTGCAGACACAAATTCACAGTTTTGAGAACTGTAAAACCAAGCATCTGTAATAATATCTTCTAGATAGAAAAATTGCCCAATTATCTTACAGAAACCTCTGGAAGAGCATGACATTGTGAATAGATTAATGGAATTCATTTACCAAAAAAATTAAACATTGCATGAATATCCAGCCTCATGCTACGTAATTAAAAACTAATCCTTATTTCATGACGAATAACCTTTGGACTATAATGTATCTTTGGACTATAATGTATCTTAAATAGAAAACTAGTTTTAGTTTGATTTTTTCCTCAAAAAGCATTTTATTAAAAAAAAAATCCGATTTAAATAAAAAATCCGATTTAAATTTTAAAAATCTGGGTTTTTTTTATTTTTTAAAAAACATCATTGATTTTTCTCCACCCTGCTCACTCCTACTTTTGTAGCTTTTGCTGTACTTTGTTGCTATACTCTGTGTGATATATTTTCCCCTTCCCTCAAACATATTTTCTGATTGCATCCTCACTCCGCTGCAAGCTGCTGCTTAACAGGGCTTTCTGCTGGCTGGCTGGCTGGCTTTTTTATTTTTTTTATTTTAAAAGTTCAATTTTGTTTTGAAACTTGCTAAAAATCAACAAATGAACAGATTTGCTTGAAACTTGTCATGGCTAAAGACCTTCTTAAGATCTATCATGATGCCAAGTTTAATCTCCTTATCTTTAAAAGTGATGTTGTTGTTGTTGTTGTTTAAAAAAACATAATTTGAAAACCTCAAATTTTACAAAATTTCTAAAAATCAATGGATTTACAGACCTGCTTGAAACTTTGCATGGCTAAAGCCCCACTTAAGATCTCTCATGATGCTAAGTTTCATCTCCTTATCTTTAAAAATGACGGAGCTGTAATCATGTTTGTTATTTCCCATTGACTATATAATAGAGCTGCCCTTTGTGTGTTGGGGGGAGGATGGGAAAAATCTGGATTTTTCTTCAAATTTCATAATCCCCCCCTTCCCGGATTTGTTACCAAAAATCCTGACATGTCCTGATTTTTCCTGACATATGGTCACCCTACGTGCTTTCAGTCCAGGATGCCAAATTATTACCATTACTATTACCAAAGTATTACTATTATTACTAGGGTGATCATATTCAACATCTAAGGTCCTACTCTGAGTGCCTACTCCAAGGGAAGCTCAGAGGTTGGCAACAAGGGAGAGGGCCTTCTCTGTGGTGACCCCCAACTTGTGAAACGACCTCCATGATGAGGCCTGCCTGGCGCCAACATTGTTATCTTTTCAATGCCAGGTCAAGACTTTCCTCTTTTCTCAGGCATTTAGCAATATCATATGAGTCTGGGTCTGTTTTTGTTTTTTAAGCTCATAGCTTTTTAAGATATTATAATTGATTTAAATGTATTTGTATATTGTATGTTTTGCAGTTTTAATTTTTGTATATTGTTTTTAAATGTTTTAATCTTATGTAAACCGCTCAGAGAGCTACAGCTATGGGGCAGTATACAAATGCAATAAATAAATAAATAAATAAAATTTGGGAAACCAAAAAAAAGGACACCAAGTGTGGTGGGTGGGAAAGTGTGCTTTCCAGGGCCTCTGGAAAGTGCGTCATTCCCCTCACCGTGCAATTGGCAGCTGCCATTAGCATGGCAGTTGTGAATGACATGCTTTCCAGAGGCCCCAGAAAGCATGCTTTCTCCTCCTCCACTCCAGTCGGGGCCTTAAGTGCCCCGATTGGAGAGGTGGAGAGGAAAGTGTATCATTCCTGCCCCCCACTGCTTCAATAGGGGCCTCCAGAAAGCACATCATTCCCTCCTGCCACACTAATGACAATCTTAAAGAGAAAAGTGTGTAATTCCAGGACAGTATAGAAAATTACAGAAAATCTCCCTGACACCCAGGATAGAACAAACACCAGAACAAATCCAGGAAAATCCTGACAGTTGGTCACCCTGATTATTACTACACTATACTACTATTACTATTACAGGCCTGCTCAAAAGTTGATGTCCATAATGTATCTTCATCTGTGCTTGAACACTGTTACCTCAGCCAGGGCCGACATAGCCATTATGAACCAGATGGTGGAGGTGTCCAATTTTATGGGATAAGTTTCAGTTATTCAGGCCTAATAATGTGGGAAGAGTGTTTGGATTTGTCCGTCCAACCACTTGTACTCTTGTACTCAATCTCTTTAAAAAGGATGGTTGTTTGATCTTGCTTAAAGAGCTTAATAATTTTAGACCAGTGACCAATCTTCCATTTTTGGTCAAAGTGGCTGAGCAGGTGGTTGATGACAAATTTCGGGGGGGGGGGGAAAGGAGAGAAGCAGGTTCTCAGAATGCTAAGATACTTTATTTCCAAGCCCAACGCATTTCGGCCTATGTTGTTTTTTAAGGCCTTCTTCAGGGGGTTGATAAGAGATGTCTGCAGAAATACCCTTAATAGTCACCAGTAATTATCATAGGAGACTATCATCCTGTTAAGAGTATATTTCTGCAGACATCTCTTATCAACCCCTTGAAGAAGGCCTTAAAAAAAACATAGGCCAAAATGTGTTGGGATTGGAAATAAAGTATTTTAGCATTCTGAGAACCTGCTTCTCTCCATTTTTGCCCTGAGATGGATGCTCTCCTCCTTTTGGTTTTTGATGACAAATTTTAGGCACTTCAGAATGATTCTGATTCTGATTGAAAAACCGTTTCAATCAAGTTGTAGGCCTAGTTTCGGGGTGGAGACTGCCTTGGCACCCTGTGGGATGATGTTTTGTCAGGAGAAAGATAGGGTGTGTGTGTGTGTGTGTGTGTGTGTGTGTGTGCATGCATCATAGACCTCTCAGTGGCTTTTGATACCATAGACCATGGTACCCTTCTGGGGAGGCCTCTGTACACTTATTGCTTCTGTATACTTGTTGCTGGAGAACACAAGCAAGTGGGTGCAATTGGGTTAATGTCCTGTTGTGGGCTTCCCACAGACACCTGGTTACCCACTGTGTAAACAGAATGTTGAACTAGATAGGCCTTTGATCTGTTTCAGCATGGCTCTTCTTACGTTCTTACAAATATTTAAGGAAAACAGAATGGCAGTATCATGTAGGTCTTGCCTCCATACAGTACTTCTCCTCCACAAAAAAGAGTAATAGATTATAGTTCGCATGTGTGAAGAAGGTGTCAGGCATAATATAAATAAGTGTGTGTGTGTGTGCGCGCGTGGAGGATAGAGGGAAGAAAAATGACACTTCTGCCATCAATCTCATGTGGAAGGAGAGAAAAGTCACTAGTGCATTATCCCAGTGGTTGTGATAAATTAACCCTGACATGCTGCCAAACTTATATGCATTAATAAGTTTCTCCTACTGATCCCCAGTGGCAGTCAGATGGGTTCATTGGTAGATTGTGGTGGACATGTAAATATCTGAGCTGGGCAAGTGGAGATGAGCTGTCATAAATTATTAGCATTGCTGAAGGAACAATGCCAGGAAGTATCTGGCTGATGACTTAAGAGACACCTAGTAAGCAAAAAAAAAATCAAAGTCTTGCTTGCTTGGCAGATCTTGGAGCCATGCTAAGAAGAGTCTAAACAGGATAACCAGTGCAAGATGCTGCCACTTTTCTGCGGTGGAGATTAAAAGCTATTTGTCATTAAAGTCTTTAGTTTAAAACTCAGCAACCAATATGTTTCCAAATTGCAAGCTTTACATATTTCCTTGTGGGCAAGAGTATGTGTGTGTGTAAGTGTGTGCGTGTGCGCACACATTACTTGAAGGTAATTGACAAAGTTGATTAATTTCTGGTGACTGTGATAAATTGTTCTTAATGGTAGCACACTGCATCTCTTTCAATTGCTGTCTATCTTTGTTTAAAGAGAGAACTTGTATTGAAAATCATGCAGTCCAGGTCTTATCTGCTAAGGGATTGGGTGTAACGGATGTAGCAAGAGATATTGGATGAGAATGGCAGAGGGGATTGATTGATTAATTGATTGCTTTTGTATCTGCTCTGTCTGTTACAGACTTTTATTTCATGCAGAGTAACAGGCAAAATGGTATCCCTCAATCTGCAAGTAAATTTAACTGGGATATTTGTGTTCTCCAAAGCTCCTCGGTCACATTGTTAAAGCATGTGTAGGGAAAAAACTAGAAAAATAGCTGAAATGGCAAAATGTTTGTAGTATGCATTTGATGGGTCTCCTTTTCAGGTACACTGCCCCATCTAAATTACAAACATGCATACATTTCATGATTCTCTAGCTGCTTCATTACCTTATTTTTTATGAACACAAATAGTGAAATATAACATGAGAAGCAGCCCAAACAAAATACATTTCCCTCTTGCAAAACAAGATAATGATGGTGATAACAACAACAACAAAAAGTATGGAATGAAGAATACCTTAGTACCACATATATTGTAATATTCCTAGCAGGTGTGGCCATGTAGAGAGCTCACACCTGCCTAATCCCCATTTTCCTCCCTCAATGGCCAAACTGGCAGCTGCCATCTTAATTCCCCGGAAAGGCAATGTACCAGAATCTCTGATTCCATGACATTGTTGGTAATTTTTAAAGCGACATTTATTTATTTATTTATTTATTTATTTATTGCATTTCTATCCTGGGCAGGATATACACTACTGCTTTATAATGATATTGAAGTGCACTGACAACTGTTGGGGCCCATGACACATTTCATATACTGGCATGGTGGTGATGCATGCTTCTGTTTCCCAAGTGGATGAGAATATATCAATTGACCTCAGGTTTGTACTACATCTATTGTTCATCTGGCCTGGCTTGTTCTTTGGAGGCCTGTTTCTCCTCTTCTGCAGTTTCTCTTAATTTTTGAGTTCAAGACTAATCTGTTTCTTCTGTCATCCTCTCTGGGCAAGAAGTTTCCTCAGACATTGTTCTGGTGGCAGCTGGGGCAGATAGAAGCCACCTCTGGGTGCTAGGTGTGTCAGCTCACTAAGTTGTCTCTGCTTCTTCTCCCATCCTCATCTCAGATTTCTGCAGATGCATTGCAGTCTGGGGAAAATAATGATGGTGCCAGCAACTACAACCACCAAGGTAACCACCACTCACCGAAAAGTCCAGGTAGAATTGGGTCTGGGATAGTACTCTGCTGAAGGCCTCCCAAACCCTGGAGCTGGCATTGTTGTCATCTTCTGGAGTCAGCTGGGGAAGCCCTGCTCCAACTTTATATCCTTTTCAGAAGCCTTTTTGAAGGAGATTCGGAACAGGGCTTTACTGATAAGATGCCAACTCTTTGGAATTCCCTGCTTAAAGAATCCCACCTAGCTACAACCTTATTTTTTCCCCAGGACCTTGTAATGTTAATTGTTCAAAGGGGGCTTTCATGGGATGTCTCAAGTTGGCTAGTAAATCTAAATGCACAGTACAAATAAAATAGTAAGAGTACAATAAAATAAAGTACTTCAGATCACTTTCATGAAGTTCAGTGGGACTGCTTTAGAGTAAGGCATTTAAGTAGAGATAGATCTGTGTGAGATTATTATTATTTATTACATTTATATACCACTCTGTAGCCGAGGTTCAAAGCCAAAGAGATAGTAAGATGGGGGGGGGGGTTAGATGAAGTTTATTCTATCCCGTTTCTAAACAAGATGATGATGATTATGACGATGATAAAAATCTTTACGGAAATTGGTACTTCTTAATGCACATTTTCCTAATGCATATATTCATATATGCATGTTTGTTTCCAGTTTTATATGTACGTATCCACCCCACTCCTCAGTAGTTCATATTGCTGAAAAGCTGTTTTGTGTGCTTTTTCCCTATGCGTGCATTTTTGTGTGCATTTTCCCTGAGACAAACTGCATTGGAAAATCTGAAAAAAGTGTATTTCAGAACACAACTCTGCCTTGGACTGCTAAAAGGCCTAGGAGGTGCCTTTCAATATGAAAAATATTTTTTTCTGATTGGGAGATAGGGATTTGGGAACAACTAAGTAACTTAGTTTTGATGTGTATGTTAATGTTTCTGCTTGAAATCAATTATTGCTTACTACAGTTCCTCGCTAAGATTTCCAAAATGGATTTTCAAGGTAAATTTGCATTTGATAATAAATGTGAAGCTATTTTGTTCCCTAGTTTTTTATTCTTGTGAAGAATATCCCGACTGCTGTGCACGGATTCTTTGTCATTCTTGATGTTTGTTGACAGCAAGTTAAAATTAACAGTGTTTGGTATGTTGAACAATGGGTGCATAGATTTACAAAATGTCAAATAATCTGATGACATTTTATGATGCTCTTTGTGGTAATAATATAAAAGATGAATTTGAATTATATTTTATAACAGCATGCAACACCACTGATCATTTATCCCTAATACACTTGACTCAAAAGTTAATTTAGTAGAAAATCAGTGCACCTCTAAAGCCAGATCTACACCAAGCAGGCTATAGCACTATGAAAGTGGAATGAAAGTGGTATATAAAGGCAGGATATACATTACTGCTTTACAGCGGTATTGAAGTGCACTGACAACTGTTGGGGCCCATTGACACACACCATATACCGCTTCCATGCCACTTTCATAGTGTTATATCCTTCTTGGTGTAGATGTAACATGGGCCCCAACAGTTATCAGTGCACTTCAATACCACCATAAAGCAGCAGTGTAGATCCAGCCCAAGTCTGGATTACATGGGCTCTTTGTTTCCACTCCCCCTACCCATCCCAATTTATTAAGGTGTTTTTGCAAGGAGGGTTCCATCATTAATTTTCTCTGTTGTAATTAGCTACTAACCTGGCTTAGAAACAGATATCTCTGTACCTTGTGCATAGATGGAATATTTCTGAATTCCAGTGACGTGGGATGACTGAGAGCGTATATCCCTGAGGGTTGCCCATATTTTAAGTACAAGATGGATGGATCTTAGTCAGAATGTGTGTGTGTGTGTGTGTGTGTGTGTCTGTATGACAGCAAGAGAACAAGTGAGAGTATTTAGCTGTCAAGCAAATTCTGCAATGTCCTAGTCATTTCCAGCATGAGAGCCAATTCACAGATTACATTTTGTTAGGTATTTATCTAAGAATTTTTGAATGTACACCTAAACATGTAAAGTGTGAATGTGACAAACATATTTGCAAACACTTGTATAATGTAGGTACATTTATGAGGAAGGTGTTGTTTGTGGCTGGTCCTATTGGTGTAGATTCAGTTGCAAACCTGTGTAATACGCAGGGTAAGATCCTATGGATATTCATTTGTCCGGGATGGATCACATCCTAATATTAAACACATCTCTTAGAGTTAAACCCCATCAGAGTAAAATGATTATTATTGGGATTGTAAAGGACTTGCATGATTCACACATACAAGTCCTTTACAATATCCCATTATTATTTGCTGATGGAATGTTAGTCACAGCTGAATTTGTGAACTGCCTCTCTTGAAAATATCATGAGGGGGACCATATAAAAAGGAGGACATTGCTTCTGTATCTTTAAAAGTTCTTTTGAAAAGGGGATTTCTGCAGGTGTCATTTGAATGGATGCAGCTCCTGGTGAAATTCCCTCTTCATCACAACAGTTAAAGCTGCAGGAGCATTGTCCTCTTTTGTATTCCCTCTTCAATACAATAGTTAAAGCTGGAGGAGCTATACTAGAGTGACCATACAAAAGAGGGCAGGGCTATTTTTCTGACATTTGGCAGGTGTAATCAGGGGAGGTCCCATGGCTCAGTGGTAGAGCACTTGCCTTGCATGCAAAAGCTCCGAGGTTCAACCCTGGAAAGCCACTACCAGTCAGCATTGATAATACTGGGCTGCAGGACCAAGGGTCTGACTTAGTATCAATATGCATCAAATTTTGTGGTCAGTGCAAAATGGAGCAAGGAAGGAACATGTGCTCTCTCTCTCTCTCTCTCTCTCTCTCTCTCCACCACAAATATAGGCCAAATATGATATTGTTTGATCTGGCTAAGTGTCAGGTACACATACACACACACAATATGCATCTATGAATTATGAACCTCTTGAGTGCATTTTTATCCTTAGAAATAATCTTTCTCTTCATTTCCCAAATTTAATGAGTCCCAAGTCACTAAAAACACACAGGCATGCACACACACACACACACACACACACACACACACACCAAGAGAGAGAGAGCAAACAATTGATTCAAAGCATTAGACAAATGTGTGTGGAATAATAAATTTGTGTAGAATCCATTGAAGTCCCCCCCCCCCCTTATCTTCCATCTGTGTTTAAATTCAAAGTCACACTGAAAAGGGCTTCCCTCTTTTCTCTTTGACATGGGCTCTGCAGATGGTGAATTATGACTAAATACCAAAGTGCTATTTAATGCAGCCTAGAAAGTGGTGAATGACAGCCCATTACCACGTTACCCCCAAAGATCATTCTCGAATTTCAAGGCTATTCTCTTAGCCATGCCAGAAAAAAAAATACACAGGGAGTGCTAGTTTTTATAACCTCCTTAGGCAATGCAAGAGCTATAAACATGAGGGGAATGAAGTCTCACCATGTGTATCTAATAATACCAAGGAGAGTAAGTAGCATCAGTGCTGACACAGCATTCGACTTGTATTAAAGATTTAACATATTACCCATCTCTTGGTGTATCTTCTACGGACTCCCGCAACCAGAAGGAACACATGTGAGGCATGATTAACTTAAGGCACATGTGTTGTTCAGTTTCTGTTTTTCCTTGCACATTAAACAGCAAAAAAACCATATAAAGAAAAATAAAATAAAATGGGGGAAAGGTAAGCGAGCTAGAAGTGCAAGGATAATGTGTAAAAGCTAAAAGTTAAAGAAAACACATTCCTGGCCAACAAGGGGTATTGTGCTAGAAAAGTCGTCTCTTACACAACTGTGTGACACACTGAAGAAAAGATCAGTTTTGAACTTGCCTCCAGTATGCTTGTTCTGTCAGAAATGTACCAGGTGGAATAAGTGGTTTGAGATTGACCTTCACATTGATGTCACTTCAGATGTTTCGATAATTCAAAGGAATTGCTGTTCTTAGGTCCACTTCATACAATACAATTACCTATATGTGCATTATGCTTGTGTACAGCATATTACTATGTGTCTATTTTGTTTGTTTGTTCATAGTGGCAAAAAGCCAACTGGAGGTGCTGTGTATGAGTGTAGCTAACCAGACATGTACATTTGTCATACATTGCAGGACAAGTGCCATTATCCCACATGACACTTATATCTATATAGGGAAAGTGTCTTGAATGAAGTGGCCATTAGAAAACCTTCACTCCTATATTTTGATGTTGTTATTTTCACACAACCTACATGGATTGTCTTCTGCAGCAAATGGTCTTCAAATGGTCTTCAAAAAGAACCAGTATGGTGTAGTGGTTAGAGTGTCAGACTGGGAGTTGGGAGATACACGTTCTAGTCCTCACTCAACCATGGAAGCTCACTGAGTGACTTTGGGCCAGTCACAGACTCTCAGCCCAACCTACCTCATAGGGTTGTCATTGTGAGGATAAATGAAATAAATGGATTATGTATGATGCCTTGGGTTCCTTGGATATAAATGTAATAATAAAATAAATACACCTCCTGTTCTAGGTATCTATAATATTAAAGAAATACTTTAAGAGGGCTCCTATTTCCTTCTAATAAAAGGCATAAAAGAATATGTTCCTCAGATGTCTGAGTGCATGATTAAATGCCTAATTTGAATGCTCAGTGACTGAAAATAAGTTGATCATATAATTACAAGTGAAAATGGTCCATTACCCACATAATTTTCCATTATGGAAGCATACTGGCATGACTTGTGATGTTGGAGTAGCTTTGCTCTTAGGAAGGCTACTCAGGCAATTCTGAAGAGGCTGGTACAAAAATAGATGCATGCCATAAAACTGTTCTCTCTCTCTCTCTCTCTCTGTGCGTGTGTGTATGTGCGCGTGTGTGTATCAACAAACTCTAGTAGGTGCAAGGTGCATTGCTTTCAGTGAATATAGCGTTTGCCAACTATTAATGGTCATTTCCACAATAAAGTTCTAGAGCAAATTTATTAAATTGTTATGTTCACATGCTGTCCTTTCTGCAGTAAATGCAACTGGCATACAGTACATGTGGTAATCTTACTTTATTTTTACAACAAACCTATTATCAGGCTGAGTGAGAGTGACAAACTCAACAACACGAAAAGAGCTTAATAGCTGGGTGGAGATCTGAGCACACATCCAAACACTAGACTGGTGTGGTTCTCCAAAATATGCTCTACAGATATGGACAATAGGGGGGGAAAAGAAAATATGTCATATTTGTATGTTTTAAAAGATGGGTTTTGTATGTTTTGAGAGATGTGTTTTAACAAACCAATGGAGAACAGTTTTTAAAGATAAGATGAAAGAATGAACATAGGAACATCTGTGCTATACCAAATGAAAGGAGTATCTAGTCCAATATCCTGTTTCCCTAATGGCTAACCAGATGCCTATGAGAAGCCCACAAGCGGGACATGAAAGTATGGATGGACATATCCGTCTAAATTCAGTTTGTGGTAAGTTTCACAAGTTTCTGATATGTTCAAGTCGAAGTCTGTACCATCCCACTTTCAAATTAACACACAGATAACCTTTTTAAAGAATTCTATGAGGTGGTACCTTTTAATTTATTTAATTTATTTTAATTCCATAGTCTACCTTTTAATTTCTTTTCTTCCTTTACAGGCCATAACCACTTGGAGCAGCCAGAGTAGCCTTCTGCAATCTTTTGCACTCCAGATATTTTAGACTACAGCATTCCTTACAACTGGACAGCTCCCTGGCTGGGACTGATGGGTTCTAAAAGTCCAAAACATCTGTAGGGCATTAAGTTGGGGAAAGCTGACCTAGGGTGTGCAGCTGCTGTCATGTACATTAAAATGGACCACAAATGCCCCTGAGATTACCCAAATTCCTTCCAGGGAGATTGTAAAAATAAAATAAAATGGCAGTCCTCATGGAGCCATCTTGGGGTAGCAACTTCCATAGTTTATCTATCACTGTGTGAAGAAGTACTTCCTTTCTTCTGCCCTGAATCTCTCAGCATTTAGTTTTATTGGTGACCTAAGATTCTAGGATTACAAGAGAGGGAGAAAAACATATTCTTATCCACTTCCTCTGCACCATCCATAATTTTATACACTTCTGTCACCTTTTCTATATTAAAATTCCCCAAACTACATCACCTTTTCTTATAGGGGAGTTGATCCAGCCCACTTGTTAGTTTGGTTGCCACTTTCTGCACCTTTTCTAGCTCTACAATATCCTTTATAAATAGGGATGTTGTAGGCATCCAATCTGGGGGTGGAGTCTGATGGACTTATGCAAGATTAGATGCATGAATGGTCCATTCACACCTCAAATCTTGCATAAATGATGGCTTTATGAAACCATTTATGTAAAACACTTTTTATGCAGAATAATGAGCCACTATTTTTATGAAAAATGGTGGCTCACCAAAGGGACAGGTGCCCACATAGCACTCACTGGGTGCTTGCTGGACCATCCAGTGGCTCATATGGCATGCTGAGCAGGACCTTCCCCTCTCAACCTAGGCTTTTGCAACTGGTCCTGTGCCTCACCCAGGGACTAGGGGGAAACCTGCTTCCCTTGCCCGTCCATGAAGTAAGTAGTGGGCAAATAGTGCAATTGGGACAATCATGAATAGGTAGATGTCTAGACCACAGATTAGAAGCTTTCTGCTGTGGTTTTATTTGAGACAGGCTGTGTTCCAAACTCAGGCTGTTTTGGAATCATTGCCGCATATTTATTAGGCTGATATCCACTCCACAAACTGAATCACCCTGGTATGAAATCTTAATTCCATGTAATTGTTGTCAGTATTTATTAAGTCTCACTGCAAAGGGAGAAGAGCATGGGGAAATCAGACTTACTGGTGACAGATTGCACTGAATAACAGAAGCTTGTAGCCAGTTTCACAGTGTGTTTGGTCTCTCATTTTATCACTTGTAGCTTTTGTTAAATTGTAATAAATTAGAGTTCATGTCTTTGAATAATCAGGAGAAGGCTGGCATGGTTATGCATTTGTGGTCAGATGCAGAGACACCCTTCCACAAGGAAACTTAGTATATGTTCCTTAGGCACATTCTCCCTAAGGAGGTGGATCTGGCACCATCTTTGTTTTCTTTTTAGTGTGTTAACTTGAGTGGCTGTTGTTTTTAAATGATATTGTATTTATAACCTGTTTTTATGCTTTTTATGGTTTTAAATTTTGTATATCGGGTTTTTTTAATGTTCAATGTTTTTAATTTTTGTAAACTGCCCAGAGAGCTTCGGCTATGAGGCAGTATATAAATGGAATAAATAAATAAATAAATAAATAATAATGTAGACTGAATGCAGAGAGTGAAGGGCTTGTCCAACTTTACTGAATCATAAACAGATAGTCCACTGTTTAAGCAGTCTGCTTATGTGGGGGGTGGGGAGTGCACCAAGAGTCATCATTGCCAATATAATCCCAAGTGACTTCTTTGGCACAGAATGCCTTTTACCAACTTCAGTTGGTATGTCAACTGTGCCTGTTCTTGGACAGCGATAGCTTAACCACTGTGATCCAAGCATTGGTAACCTCATGACTGGACTACTGCAACATTCTCTATGAGGGGCTGCCCTTGAGGTTGGTTTAGAAGAGGCAGTTAGTGCAGAATTCTGCAGCAAGGCTGTTGAATGGAGTGCCTTACTATGTGCATGTAACACCTGTGCTGAAAGAGCAACACTAGCTGCCAGTTTGCTACTTACTGAATCAGGTTTTGGATATTATTATTGACATATAAATCCCTCAACAACTTAGAACCCAGTTACCTGGAAGATTGTCTGCACCTGTATAAACCCATTAGACCACTTTGATATTCAGGGAAGGCCTTGCTGTCTGTGGCATCAACTGTACAGTCCCATCTGCCAGCAACATGGCAATGGGCCTTCTCTGTGCTGGTGCCCTCCTTCTGGAATGGCCTCCCCTCAGTGATACGTTAGGCACCAATGAACATGCTCTTTCAGCAATGGCTAAAAACTTGTTTACCCTGGCTTTTCCCAACCATCAACTTACCTAAATGCTTTTATGGCTTTTAACGATGTACTATTTTGCAATGTGTTGTGAACGACACTGGGATTTTTAAAATGGGAAGCGGTATATAAATGTTCTAATGCTTTACATGGCAGTTTTTTTATCTGCCCCATTGTGTCATCATCATTCTTTTTTATTGTAGAGTATTTGTATTTTATTTGTTAATTTTTGTGAGCTACATTTGGAGACTTGCTGGTTGAAAAGTAAATGGCCTGCTCAAATAACTAAATAATTACCCCCATGATAAGTGCCATATTAATTATTGGGAATATTATTAGGTACAATGCACATGTTGTATTCTTTGTGGTCATCGGAGGAATTAAGTTAGCGTTCTCTCCATCCTCCTATCCCCAGACACCTGGTCATGCTCTAAGACCTGCATTCATATCCCATGCTTTTTTAATGGCAGAAAACAAAACAAAAATCTGTCAATAGGACATTTTGGGACTATGAAAGTAGGGAGAAACTATCTGCACATTCGGGGGGGGGGGGCTGAAAACATTAAAGTTTGGGGACATGTTTGGGGTCAGGGAACATAACTTTCATCAATCAGTGGGTTTGGAGCATAGGCTTCCTTCTTTTTTAACCGTTTTGTTTTAATTGTTTGTTTGTTTGTTTGTTTGGCCACCATGAAAAAGGAGTGTTAGTGATCCTCCTCTGTTCCACAAGGCCATTCTTGCCCCATAATACATCTGAGGAGGTATGCTATATTACAACATAGGGGCCTTCCAGGTGCATTGTGAGGCCTTGAAAGATATTGCATTGTGACATAAGTGCCCTGCCTCAGAGGCCTTGTGGGATTAGAATAGCCCCAGAATACAGGAGGATTGCTGCCGTTGCTTTCCTGAATCCTCTTGTCTAAAAGACAAATAAAAGAGCAATTAATAAAGATGGAAGCCTGTGCTACTCGTTCACTGACTGATAAAAATGTAAATGCCATGAAAGCTTTAAGATTTTTTTTAGTCTGCTTGGTTTTTGTTTTTGTCTCCCTTTCACCCTCCTTGAACCCCTACAAATGTTCCCCAAAGTTCTAAATCACAAGTCCAGGGAAAGGTTTGCCAACCTACAAACCAGAATATGATTTAATTCATGTACAACATAATGCAGATAAAACATGAAGGAGAGAACTTGTACAAAACTACAGTGAGCAATTTTATTGCAATCATATATCTTATGTGTGTAAAAGGCAAGTTCACAGCAAGAGCCATAGTTTCCCAGAAGCTGAAGCAAGCTTAAAAGTGGTTAGAAGAAAGTGGCTGAATTCGGACAACACGATAGTCAATGGTGGGGGTAATAATCAACTTTACAGTTGTTCATCTAGGGGGTACTCTCCACACAACATGGTAATAAATAATCAACTGTGGTGTGGATTAGGATCAGCGCTGAGTTGATTATGGCAGCATTCGAACAACACAATAGTCAATACAACTGACGATTGTTTCCCCACCCCCAGTTGCTTATTGTGTCGTTCGAATTCAGCCTATGTGTGATTGTGTGGATGTGTGTTTGCATTTATTTATCTGGATGTGTCTTGAGACAATTTCTCAGTGTATTCATGTCAATTGAGCTACAAGCAGAATCAGTGATCAAAACCATCCATCTTGGATCTTAATTAAATAGCCTTGGAGGATGAAGTACCACAGGGGGCAAAGTCATGGTGAAAACTGTAATTATTTCCTAGAGCTATTGATTTTACGCTAATGATTTTAAATGGTGCATAGCTCTGCATCTAATCATCCTGCCTGAAATGGCAGGTGACGATTTGAGCATTCTGTGTCAAGTGAGACAGGCCTGCTTGGGCAGGTTCCCATCAACTGGAAGTTCAGGGGAACTGTGTCATCTTCACCTGAAGAGGGAGGGGGGAGATTTCAATTTCTTTTAGAATGTCTGAAGGAAGCATCAAAGAAGCTGTGGACTCAAACAACAACCTCAGATATGATATAGAGGGATTAACATTTGTATAGTGAATATAACTAAAAGATAAATGGTTTTTGCCCAGCTATGCAAGTATTGATGGCCTATGATACACACAGTACTGATTTGGTTTATTCACAATTAAAGTGCTACTGACTTCTCCAATCCAATGGAAAGGCCACCTTTGTAACAAGAGTACACAACCAGTTGTCCCTCAGATGTTTGGACTACAAATCCCATAACCCTTGGCTACCTGATGGAACACCTTTCCCAACATGAACCTATCTGAACACTACGTTCAACATCTAAGATCCTCCTCCAAGTGCCTACTCCAAGGAAAGCTCGGAGGTCGGCAACAAGGGAAAGGGCCTTCTCTGTGGTGGCCCTCCAATTGTGGAATGATCTCCCTGATGAGGCCCGCCTGGTGCCAACATTGTTATCTTTTTGGCACCTGGTCAAGACTTTCCTCTTCTCTCAGGCATTTAGCAATATCTGATGAGCCTGGGTTTATTTTGTTTTTTAGGAATATAGCTTTTTAAAGTTATTATAGTGGTTTTAAAAGTATGTGTATATTGTGTGTACATTTGTTTTTGCTGTTTTAATTTTTGTATCCTGTTTTTAATAGGGATATGCACAACCGAAAATATCATATTTTATCATTATCGGAATTTCGGACCCAAAAAAATTATCATAGGTTAATCATATCGTCTTCATGATAATTATCGGAAATCCGATATTTAATTTGCAGCCCCATTGTGCCCTATAGAGCTGGATTTTGTAGAAAAAATGCCTATAACATCTGTATTTTCAAAGTTACAGGCTTGAAACTTGGTCACAATGCTTATGGGGTATGCCTAAGTATATGAATTTATTAAAGAACGTTTAAGTTCAGACAGGTCAAAAGTTGCACAATCTTTCACAAATTCATATAAAATACAGGAGTGGAAGGGTTGATCTGAAATTTGGCACATATGTGTAGCAACATGTGCTAGACATGTGTATGAAATTTGATATCGATCCCTCCAACCCTCAATTTTATATGAATTTTTTAAAGATCCTGCAACTTTTTGACAGGTCTGAATGAACGCACGTGGCGAGCTGTCATTCTGACCTGTCAGAACTTAAACGATCTTTAATAAATTCATATAAAATCGCAGGTTGGAGGGAACGATCTCAAATTTCATACACATACTTAGGCATACCTCATAAGCACTGTGACCAAGTTTCAAGCCTCTAACTTTGAAAATACAGAAGTTATAGGTTTATTTATATGGCAGTCCGATAATTTGATATAATCGAGCTGAAAATTATTGGATCAGATATTTATTGGAGGTTTTTCTATTGTATCATTATCGTTAATCGGATGTCCGATAATGACCTTATCATATCATTATTGGATATTTTAACGATACGATACACATCCCTAATTTTTAGTGGTTTAATCTTATGTAAACCACCCAGAGAGCTTCGGCTATGGGGTGGTATACAAATGTAATAAATAAATATCTTGGCCAATGGTCAGAAATTATGGGAGCTGTAATCCAAAACATCTGGATGGCAACATATGACTTACCCCTGATTTATAGTATGGAGGTTTGGAGCTGCCATTTCATTGAAACATGATTTTTGGGATATTGGTAAAAGGCTCTTATGATGTGGCTATCCCACCAAAATTCTGTAGAGAACCACAGGCCAATGTTCATGAGATGCAGCAGAAGTCCTCAAATTCTCCCTTCTGAGACAGTCCAGATATGTCCCTTATGTCCAACCCAGATGAGTGATCCAGAAGGATACTGTGGTCAATGGTATCAAAAATCACTGAGGAGTCCAGGAAAACTAATAGGATTGCACTCTCCCCAACCACCCCATGGCATCAGTCATCTATAAGAGAGACCAAGGCTTGCTTCTGCTCCAAAGTCAGGCCTGACCCCAGATTTGAATGGATCCAAATAATCAACATAATTCAAAACCACCTGGAATTGGGAAGCAACCACATGGTCCAATACCTTGCTCAAGAATTCTAAATTTGAGACTGGGTGATAATTATCAGGAATCTTTGGATCTGGAGTAGGCTTCTTCAATAGCGGCCTCACCACTGCTTCCTTTAAACTAATGGGGATAATCCCTTCCCTCAAGAAAGCATTAATCACCTCAGAGGTCCAAATACCCAGCTCAGCCCTGCTGACCTCACAAGCTAAGACGGACAAGAGTCTAGAGGACAAGTGATGAGCCTCAGTCCTCCAAGCAGTTTGCCCATGTTCTCAGGTTGTACAAACTGAAAAGTAACCATAATAATATGACTAGACGGCACATATCCTGTTAAAACAATGGTGTCTGATATATACAAGTGACTTGACCTGCAAAATGTCCAGCAAATTAGTCACAGTGGGTGGGCTCAAGTTGTTGCTTTCCAGGGCCTACTCCAAGAAGGCCCTTCATCTGAAAGAGTTCCACTGGTCAACACTGAGGAGACACAATGATGGCAAAAAAGCATCATCCCCACACAGAATAAGATCAAAGATGGATTCTTAACTGTGGTCAGTCATGCTCATTACAAGTCTTTTGCCATTTGCACTTTAGTCATTGAATGTATCATTTGATTGCTCTCAGCTCCCTAGAACACCAGGGTGCTTCTGTAGCTCTACGACTGGCTCGAGAATATTTCAGAGTAACTGTATGAAGAGTAGCATGAGCATCATTTGTATCAGGAGCAAACAGCAATTAAACGAATAAATATAAAAGGGGGAAGTTCATGGGTAGTACTTGTATTCAGCTGGTATCTGCTTTCATCTGCAGAATGGAGAGGGTGGCTTTTCCCTCTCTTCCCCCCTGCAGCCCTCTGTGCACCCTCCAAATCTGGGTGGTTACAGTGAAATGGAGAAGAGGAGAAAGTCCTACAGCTTTGAATTTCCCCCTGTACCTCTCATCCTCAAAATGGGGAGAAGACATCAGAGGAAAAAACAGATTCTGTTGCTAACTCCTTTTCACTGTGTTGCCTGATTACTAAAATAAATAAATAAATCTCAGATCCCTCCATATTTATATGATAAATGTTTCCATTCTCAGCTGAGATTTCCTTGGGGTTTTTATTTTATTGTTGCATCTCAAGACCTGACACTCTCTCTCTCAGCATTTTAGCTCAGGTTAACATCCCCTCTGCCACCCTCACTAATCATCACGGCAGATTACTAATGACACTGGCTCCCTTTGTGCTTTGCCCTTTGTGGCTGGCTACTTTTAATTTGGTCTGAAACATCTGCAGGAATGGCCAAGGGCAATTACAGAGCAAGCTCATGTTTCCTTTCTTAGGGATGATTTTTCTTCTTCTTCAATAATGGTTCTTAAAATGATGGGAAATGCAGTTAAGTCTCAGGATTCTGAATGTAATCAAAGACTCTGAAGACATCCTGAAAATAGATTGGGCTGAAAGAGATTGTAAATTGTATGTATACTAAAATAGAACACATGCAAATTTTAGAATGGAAGCCATTCTAAACACCATCAAAGATTTATTAATGTGTTAGTTTTGGGGGGTGCCAAAAAAACTGTTGTTATTACACCCAAATGTTGATGGTACAGTTTGGCTACATTAGTGTCTCATGATTGTGTAATAGCTTTAGAAAATTACATCTGCCTGACACAGCATTAATAATTTAAGCAGTGAGAATATATTTTATTACTATACTTGACCTTTTCTATTTATGTTTTGATTAACAACAATGGGAGCAAAAAGTGAAACAGAGTTTATTTTTAACAACTTTCCCTTTTCTGCATGTCCTCTTCCTTTCATCCCCATGTGCATTTCTCTGGGGAAATCAAATCACACGCTATTGTGTTGTTACTCATGATCTTGATTAGAGAAAAAGGATGGTGGCTGATGTAATATTAAGGAAATTATAACAAGCTCCTTCCCTATCACTTAGGACATAATCTGAGTCCCTATTTTGTGTACAACTGATGTCTGAGATGTACAAGTTCATGAGACAGAGCCTTCTCAGTAGTGGCACCAAGGTGGGGCCTTCTTACAAGAGACAGGGCCTTCTCTGTGGAATTTCCTTGAAAGGGAGGCTTGTTTGGCTTGCTCATTATTTAGTTACATTCATTGATCCTGTGTCAGTGGTGAGCTTTTGTCAAGGCTGAAGTGAGCAAGAATGGAACCAGTAGAAGCCATGGGAGAAATCAGAAGTTGGGATGGAAGAGCAAATCAGGTCAAAAGGATAAAGTAAAAGGCAGGGTCAAGGTGCAAGCCCAAAGTCAGGACCAAAAAATAGCCAAGAATACAGGGGCACATCAGAGCTCAGAAAGATCTTCTTGTTTAAGTAAGGGTCAGCTGTAACTGGAAGTTCATTATACTCCTTTCTGCCCTGAAGGACCCAATGGTCAGCTTGGGTGGATGGAGTCAGTGTAGAAGCTTATTCTTGGAGAAGCTGCAGCCTCCAGTTCAAAGATTCATCACACAAGGGAGCTGCACACATGTCCAGCAGTTTCTGATGCCTTTGGGATAATTCAGAGATGACCTGTATTTTTATTATTTTATTTGTTTACTTACTCCGCATCCCACATCTTGAACACCCAAGAGTTACCAGTGCAGCTTTGATGCTGCTAGTCCGTTTTCACTACTCATTGTAGGTCCAGTATTTCTAGTTTTATTGTCTATTATTTATTGTTTAGTTAACTGAATTTTGTTTGTTTTTATTGCTTCTTATATTGTGTTTTACTGCCATTAGATGGCTTGTAGACTCTTTAGGGTGGCATATAAAATGCTTTAAATAAATTCATTAAAAATAATACAATTCCCCCCCCCCCCCAATGGTTAGAATAAGCTGAGGTATTAAGTCTGTTTAAATGCCTCAGGCAAACAATAAAAAACAAGTGGATTCTTAATTGTATTTAATACCTCAACTTAATGTGGAGTTTTCCACCACATATGTGTTAGATCTGGGTTCTGGTTCTGCCAGGTCCCAGTCATCTAGCAGATCCTTTTGGTTACCAAGATGAAACATGCTACTTGTGCAAAAAGGTGACAGTTTGTTGATAGAATATGGATGCAGAATATATACATGCAAAAAAAGTTCATACCTCTCAGCTCATCAAGCTCTCATAGCTAGGTGTCTATCAGGGCCCCCATGATAGATGGAGCACATCCCTTAAGCCATAGAAGTTTTCCAGGTTGATAGTGCACGTTGCCCCCTGTAGAGAGACCAAGGCACAAAACCTGTGGATTGGATCTTATAGGTCTCCGATAGATTCCTCCCTCCCTCTCAGGAGCTGATTGACTACATCCACCTCCCCCCATCTCAGAAGGAGCAGTGGGGGGACCTCACAGGTTCCCAAAGCATTTTTGCTTGGGAAACTAATTGTCTTTTGTCCCAGCCAGCGAACATCTTGACAAAAGGGAAGCCATGTTTTGACAGATCAGGGAAAAGTCAGACAACGAGCGTTCTAAAGTCAAAAGGACAGTTTGCACATGCTCAGTTGTTTCATGTCTACGTGACCAGGACTTGCTAAAACAACTGTCACACCCAGGCAGGGCAGAGTCACACTTTGGCTAAAGAGTTGCGTTTTGGCTAAGGTGGGCTCTCCGTCCGATGTATCCTACTACCAAAATAAAGGTGTCTTTGGAATCTGGAAAGCTTCTCCATTGTAATTGGGCCACAACACTTTCTAGTGCATGATTAGGAGTGAAAACCTCCCAGCTCATCTTGAGATAAGAATCTATGAGAAAGGGGTGACATAATTATGAAAGGCCCATCCAGGGAATGAGGCTTACTCTTGCCAGCTAAAGCTTACTAAAATCTATTCATTGTGTTAGGCTACACAAGCTTCTTAGCAGCATTTTGGAACTCTGTGCAGTCTATATTTCTGCTCACTAACAAACTCACTACATGAACAAATGTTAGAATTGTAAGGTCCTTCTCCATCCATGGTGGGAGCATGCAAAAAAAGTACAGGAATATAAAACATTTCAGAGCTAAAATCTGTGCATAATATCAATCTTTGTTTAAATCCTTTATTACTATCATTTAATGTTATGGGAGATGTAACATCCATTTCTAACATTGAGAAAACGTTTATTATAAGCTTACAATCAAAATAGTGTGGGCAAGGAACTAAAAAATTTTTGATTCCCCAACTGTCTGTGAATCGATGCTAAAATCTTATGGAAATAGACAAACTGATGGATTCATAGAAAATATGGCAAGCAGGCAACAATAAATGTTGCAGAGAAATTGAATCTTCTTCTTCTTCTTCTTCTTCTTCTTCTTGGAACAGATATGATGGAAATGTGAGGCTGAGGAAAACTTCATTTTTGTCATTTTTCTCCATGCAAAACACATTTTTAAAATAATAATGCAGTGTGCTCTTTATAAAAAAGGAAGAAGTAAACCAAAAGTAGCATTTTTTTCTAAGAGTAAGAAGCCCGTGGTTTGCTTTTTAAATAGATATATTCATCCATCTTTTTTCAAAATATGTTTCTTTCAGTTTAGGTAGGGGAGATGCTGACTCAACTGGGACTGAAAGCTTGACATCAATGCAGATATGGGGGAGTTTTTTTACCTGCCACCTGCAGCCCTCTAGTGAATTACCAATAAAGGAAATCAATAAAAGGAAGGCCATTCATGCTGCATCCTGGGATGTGACTTGCACACAGGTATTTGTGGATTTAGGGCATTCATAGCAAGCATCCAGTAGCTGTTGACAAAACATTAATTTTATGGATTTTAGGTGAAAGATACACATACTTGTTTCCATGGCGTTTTAATGGTTGCTAAGCACACACCTAGTTTTAATTCTATTGTACTCTTATTGTCTCCATGAGGGCCAAACTAGGTATTTGGCAGCCAACCTGGGATCTGGAAACTTTGGTCTATGCCAGATATCTGAAAAGAAAGAGGGGAGATAAGAATACATAAACAACGATGTCATTTGGTTTAGAGGACAGAAACAGTTGATGGGAGGGAAATACTTAACTGGCCCACAACATTCCTCTGCACTAAACTCCCCAAACAACTTTTCATCAGTTCAAATTCCCAGATGTCTGTTTGTCATGGCTGGGAGAGGGAATACTGGGAAGACAACGTGTTGGACCCAGGGTTCATGTTCCATTTACCAAAGGACTCTGTTCACAGAAGATGCCTCCACCTGATTGCTGGGGATCCCGCCTGCCCTCCCCCTGCACCATGGCTTAACTCATTCATCAGGGTCCTCTGATGTTTGAAGCATTTTCTGGTTGATGTAGGGGCTGCCATGGAGGGAAGGGACATCCACTTGTGCCTGGTGGTTTTAAATGTATGTGTATATTGTATGTTTTTGCAGTTTTAATTTTTGTATATTGTTTTTAAGTGTTTTAATCTTATGTAAACCACCCAGAGAACTTCAGCTATGGGGCGGTATACAAATGCAATAAATAAATAAATAAATAAATAAGTCATAATCTACACCAAGCAGGATATTACACTATGAAAGCAGACTATAAAAAGCAGGAGCCACACTGCTGCTTTATAGAAGTATTGAAGTGCACTGACAGCTGTTGGCGCCCATTGACATGTACCATATACCGCTTTCATGCCACTATATCCTGCTTGCTGTGGCTCCTGCCTTTTGCACACCACTTTCATATCCTGCTTGGTGTAGATTAGGCCATATCTGAATCCAACCCTGCATCCAAGTGAGGTGAAGAAGGTTTAAATAAGACCCCCTCACCTGCTATTTTTCCATTCCAAATATTCCCCCCTGACTATTGTTGGATCCTTGATTTACCAGACTGAGATCTCTATTGAACATCTCACATGGATACAGCTGGCAGAATTGCAGTGCATGCTGGGATATGGCCAGAGGACTGACGGAGGTTGGAGGGAGGTTGGAGGGAGGAGACGCGGCAGCCCAGAGGTTCGCCAGAACTTTTAACTGCATGACTGGGGGAGGGGCAACATGTTGTATGGCGGGTGTCGCCGCACCACCACTAAAATAACGCACGGTCAGTACACTATTTCCCCCTCCGTTGCCTAAAGTGTCATCCGAACTCAGCCAACATGTTCCTACACAACTGTGGGTGGTTGGGCTGGTGTTGAGTAGACTAACAGTCAACCTGGCATTTGACTGATACAGCCCCTGCCCCTCTCCCCACCCTCCCTCAGTTCTCCTGGTGATATCCCAGCAGCCATTTTGAGTTGGGTGGCAACTGCTGCTTTGGACGCTCTTGCCAGGGGATTCTGTAGCCAGCCGAGATAGTCCACTCAACCCTGCAAAATAATCCACTGAGCCCAACAGACAAAACACTAACCAATGGTTGTGCTGATAGTCAACTCTGCAGTGGGCTGTGTTTCTCAGTTGGTTATTTTGGCAAAATAGTCAACCATGGGGTGGTTTTTGCCCGACAGACAATGCAATCACCAACCGTTGACTGCTCAACTCACAGTTGACAACTTAAACCACCATTGGCTAATGTGTTGTCTAAATGAGCCAGTGCTGGAAAAACACTGTTTTTCTGATTTTGTGTTGATGTTGAACCTCTGTGCCACTGACCTTGAACTTCTGTTTGACTCTGCTTCTTGGACTATGTATTGTATCTGACTGTTTTGACCATAGCTGTTTTTCAGACCAATCTTTTAGATTGCTTCCTCTGGCCTGATAAGACTGTACTATTGGCCATTGCCTGCTGAATTGTTTTTGGGTTGCCCCTTAGTTTAACTTGAGCCAGCCATATCAGTACAGAAATGTATTGACTTTGACCACAGATTGCATCTAATTCCTTGTCTGGTGTGGAAGATGTGAACTGAGTAAATCCTGATCAAAAATGAACTAAACTCAATTTCTCATATATCCCTACAGAGATGTGCTGCAGGAAATGGATGGTCAGTAGAGCCAGCTGATAACAGCTATCCTCCACCTGGAGCAAACTCCAGTGGAAAAGACAGCAGGAATCTCAGTGAGAGGACACTGAGGCCTGAGATCTTGGCTTGTGGAGAAAAAGAAAGAAGGTGTGAAGGCAGTGCCAAGAACTTGACTCTGAAATGAATCCCAGTACTTCCTTATAGCCCAGGGAGTATTGTTTGTTGTCTTTGGCATTTTTGCCTCTATCTGCTCCTTGATAGTAAATGCAGTCTCTGTCAGGCCCTGGACAAGGAGGGGCCATAGCTCAGTGGTAGAGCACATGGTTTGCATGCACAAGGTCCCAGGTTCAATCCTTGGCATTTCTAGGTAGGACTGGAAAAACTTCTTTCTGATACTCTGGAGAGCTGCCTGCTGATCACTATCAATAGTACTGGCCTAGATGGACCAAAGGCCTGACTCAGTATAAGGCATTTCCTATGTTCCCATGAACTTCATAGTTCATCATTCAGAGCTAAGAATCATTAGTCTGTCAGTGCCACAAAGGCTGGAAAGCTGTGAAGACTGCTCTCTTCCGGCAGGCCTACCCAGTTTAATTTTAAGATGTTTTTAATAATGTATTTGTTTTTATCTGTTTTAATGGTTTATCTATTTTATTGTTTTTTTATTTATATTTATTGTTGTTCCCCGCCTCGATCTGGATGGAGAGGCGGGTTAGAAATTAAATAAATAAATAAATAAATAATAAACTAGAAAAGGTCCCTTAGTTCTTGCTGCTGCCACAGGAACTTGTAGGCCACTGCCTCTATATCCAGCACAGGAAGCTCTTTTAGACCGACTCAGACCATTTGCCCATTTAGCTCAGCTTTGTCTCCATATACTGACTGACAGTGGATTACAAGGTTCTCAGACAGGGCTCTTTCCCAGCCCTATATGGAGGTACTCAACCCTAAACTTGGGATATTTTGCATGCAAAGCCTGAGACGATATGCTGATAACACAGGAAGATCCCTCACACGGAGTCAGTTCATGGGTCTATCAGTATTGTCAACACTGACTGGCAGCAGCTCCCCAGGGTTTCAGGTCAGATTCTTTCCCAGCCCTGCCTGGAGATGCTGGGGATCAAACCTGGGACCTTCTGCATGTTGCCTCCAATTGAGCTATGGGAGGTGCTCATTCCTCACTCATGTGACGTGAACACAAGATGAGCTTGTTTCAGCCACTTTTCATTTTGCTGAAACTAATTTGCTAATAGTTGCATGCTAAAAGGTTTTTTTTTAAGCATCCCATTGATACCAGTTTGGCAACTATCTTTTTCAATCTACAGTGATTTCTGCTTGGATTAAAAAGATTCTTCACACATGCCAGGGTTTTAAAAAGTTTTGAGGTAGGTCAGAAGCAATTGCACATATGAAAGGCAGTTATAGACCCAAAAGGGTAATTATGCATGACACAGAAAAGATAATTTCTTCTTTTCCTACTGTTTATGTTTTGAGCTTGTGCATGCATGGCAGTTTCCTTTTAAAAAACTAAAATCTCAGTAGATGTGTATGAGACACTTCAATATTTCATGGACCATTAACCTTCTCTTCAGTTGCAGGCATAAAGCTGCTAAATACGAATTAGGATTGTTGTGGTTTTAACCCATGAATGATTGATTCAAGCTATTCTCGGAGTTTCTGAACATTTAGAATGGAACATAGAATGGAACAATGCAATCCTATCTATATCTACTCAGAAGAAAGCTCTGTTGAGTCCAATAGAACTTACTCCCAGGCAAGTGTGTATAGTACATCACAAGTACACCACAAAGGCATCTCTCTCTCTCTCTTTCTCTCTCTCTCTCTCTCTCTCCCACACCCACCCACACCCATCAAGTGTTAGTGCCACCTGAAAATATTGCATTGTAAGAACCAAAGGTTGCTTTCCTCCAATGGAAGAAGCTTTCTCTGATGGAGGAAATCTTCCTCCAATAGAAGGAGCCTTACTCACTTAGAGTTTGGTAGATAGATCAGCACTGGTTTTTCTCACAGATACATTTATTTATTTATTTATTTATTACATTTGTATACCGCCCCATAGCCGAAGCTCTCTGGGCGGTTTACATAGGATTAAAAACAATTAAAAACAATATACAAAAATTAAAACAGCAAAAACATACAACATACACACAATCTGTACATTTAAAAACCACTACAACACTTCAAAAAACTACAAAAAACTAGGGGTGTGCACGGACCCCCCGGATCGGATCGGGACCCGGATCGGGACCTCCAATTTTGTCCCGGACCGGTTCGGACAAAATCGGAGGCCCCCCGGACCGGATCGAGTCCGATCCCGATCCAAAAATCGGAAATTTTTGGATCGGCCGCCATTTTTTTCCCCATAGACTTGCATTGCAATGCAAGTCTATGAGGAAAAAATGGCGGCGGGTGGGTAAGGGGGGGCCTAACTCCCTCCCCCCCCCCCGGGGCCGTCCGCTGTGGACGGCCCCGGCAGGTAAACCCCCTCCCCCGCGCTCCCTACCCCCCCTGGGGCCGCCTGCTTCCATCCGCTGGCGCCCGCGGGCGCCAGCGGATAGAAGCGGACGGCTCCGGGGGGGGGGTAAGCCCCCTTCCCCGCCACTTACCTTCTCGGCACGTCCGGCGCCGGCGGCTACTACCAGCGGGCTCCGCGGCCTACTCTCGAGTAGCGCGCCGGGTGATGACATCACCCGGCGCGCCACCCTGGAGCAGGCCGCGGAGCCTGCTGGTAGTAGTAGGCGCCGGCGCCGGACGGGAGCCGCCGGGCCGGGCAGGTAAGGGCCCCCCTCCCCCCTCCCCCCTCTGCACGCCCCCTCCTCCCCCCTCCCCCCTCCGCGCGCCCCCTCCTCCCCTCCACGCACCCCCTCCTTACCTTTCCGGCCCGGCGGCTCCCGTCCGGCGCCGGCGCCTACTACTTCCAGCAGGCTCCGCGGCCTGCTCTAGAGTAGCGCGCCGGGTGATGACATCACCCGGCGCGCCATCCTAGAGCAGGCCGCGGAGCCTGCTGGGAATAGTAGGCGCCGGCGCCGGACGGGAGCCGCCGGGCCGGAAAGGTAAGGGCCCCCCTCCCCCCTCCGCGCGCCCCCTCCTCCCCTCCACGCACCCCCTCCTTACCTTTCCGGCCCGGCGGCTCCCGTCCGGCGCCGGCGCCTACTACTTCCAGCAGGCTCCGCGGCCTGCTCTAGAGTAGCGCGCCGGGTGATGACATCACCCGGCGCGCCATCCTAGAGCAGGCCGCGGAGCCTGCTGGGAATAGTAGGCGCCGGCGCCGGACGGGAGCCGCCGGGCCGGAAAGGTAAGGGCCCCCCTCCCCCCTCCGCGCGCCCCCTCCTCCCCTCCACGCACCCCCTCCTTACCTTTCCGGCCCGGCGGCTCCCGTCCGGCGCCGGCGCCTACTACTTCCAGCAGGCTCCGCGGCCTGCTCTAGAGTAGCGCGCCGGGTGATGACATCACCCGGCGCGCCACCCTAGAGCAGGCCGCGGAGCCTGCTGGGAATAGTAGGCGCCGGCGCCGGACGGGAGCCGCCGGGCCGGAAAGGTAAGGGCCCCCCTCCCCCCTCCCCCCTCCGCGCGCCCCCTCCTCCCCTCCACGCACCCCCTCCTTACCTTCCCGGCCCGGTGGCTCCCGTCCGGCGCCGGCGCCTACTACTACCAGCAGGCTCCGCGGCCTGCTCTAGAGTAGCGCGCCGGGTGATGACATCACCCGGCGCGCCACCCTAGAGCAGGCCGCGGAGCCTGCTAGTAGTAGTAGGCGCCGGCGCCGGACGGGAGCCACCGGGCCGAGAAGGTAAGTGCCCCCCTCCTCCCCCCCCCCGCTGTCCACTTTCATCGGCGGGCGCCCGCTGGCGCCCGCCAATGGAAGCGGCGGTGGGCGCCAGTGGGCGCCCGCCGATCCGCCGATCCGCCGAACCGGTTCGGAGCTTTTTCGGACCGGTTCGGATTGGATCGGCCGATCCAGCTGCGGGATCGGAAATCGGATAATTTATCCGATTTCCCACTGGACCGGACTCGGATCGTGGATCGGGTCCGATCCAGTGCACATCCCTACAAAAAACAAAACAAAACAAAACAAACCCAGGCTCCTCAGATATTGCCTTTCTCACAACCTTTCTGTGAGCTCCACTGACCTGACCAATTTCAGAACCTAGTGGTTTGGCTCCTTTCCAGTTGCTTTAGGAAATGTGAACTTTCTGCAGTGCTAGCAGTGGGTTCTAATGAATATGGGCAGTGTTGGATGCTGCCAGTGGTAGTAGGAATGGGTGAAGTCACCCACTTCTGATTTGTCAGATGCTCGCCCCACAGCTGCTGTCATAGGCGGCGGTGCATGAGCTTCTGTTCCGGCTCAGAGAGAGTTTGACAATATTGTGAGCCGTCTGCCCTTTTCTGGAGCCTCCATTGTGCGCAACAATGGAAGGCCCAGAAATGACATAACTTCCCCTGCTGTGTAAATGGCAGCCATAAAGGACCCATTTATGCAGCAGGGGAAATGTGCAGCAAGGAAAATGTGCAATTTCTGGAGGTTCCAGAAATTGCTCATTTCCTCCATTGTGTAAATGGTGGCTGTAAAGGCTGCATTTATGCAAGAATACAGGCACGAACAGAGCACTCTTCCCTTTACTCTTGTGTAAATGGGGCCTTTATAGCTGCCATTTATGCAGTGGGGAAAATTAGGAAATTTCCAGAGCCTTCATTGTCATGTACAATGGAGGCTCTGGACGAGGGTGGGCAGTTGCTGGCACTCAACCCATGGGCCCATGAATGTGCCACAGGTGCCTGACTGGGTTGTGGGGGTGGACATGGACTACATTGGCCTCCCATGACATCCATAGTGGTAGTGAACCTGGATCATTAAGATCTACAATTATAGGGTTTCTAAAGAACATGAGTCAACACAGAATGAATTTCCTGTGACATATAGTAGAGAGACATTCACTTTCGTGGGGGCCAATTGTTCTGGGACTCACACACTGAGGGATCCGCAGCAAGTAGCCAAGTTGTTGCTAGCCAAAGCTTTTTTTCAGAAATCCACTAAGCTCAGGGTGCCAAGCTGTGATTAGTGACTGCGTTGTTATATTCACTACATAAATAATATCACTATAATCACGATATAAATAATAATAAAATAAAGCCATAACCTGTAAGAGCTCAGCTGGATATTTTTTTGATATATTTATAACTTTTCTTTCTTTTTAAAGATGCAAGTACTGGATATTCTAAAATAAAGATTGCTTACCAAAAGATAGGACCTGCTACAAAAGAAAGATATTGTAAGTAAAACCTATGATAGTTCCGCTGTGGTGCAGAGTGCACTGCCACTGCTCAGAAAGTGGCTTTTTGAGCTTTGGCTTGTGGAAACTGTAGCACAGCGCCTGAGAGATCAAAGTTTTGAGCTACGTTGTTCTTGATGGATGTCACACGTGCACCAGGCCCCATAAATCCTCTGGATACCCTTGCAAAACTGACCAGGGGGACCAACGGCACTCCTCACCCAGGGCATTCTTGACTCCAGGGCAGGCCAAATGTCTTTCAAGAAATGGGACAGGAGTTTCCAAGTAGAAGTGGAAACCTCCAGCCCAGAAGGGAATATATTTTTGAGGTGCCTCAGACTGAGAGGTGAGGGCCTTGGAGTATACGAAATGGAGGGTTAGCACAGCCCTGCAATGACCTGGATGGCACAACACAGGAAAATACTATTTTTTCCATCTATCCATATCTTGTCTACACTTTCCCATCCCTTCTACCTGATCCTTTTAATCAGAAATGTATGTGCTCTGCCACTGAGCTATGGCGCTTTCCCTGGCTCACATGCCCAGAGGCCCATTTTGTGTAGTCTTCTTTCTCCATGCCAGGACTAGGTTGTAGAATCTACTAACCAACTCCACAATCTGTGAGGCTAAAATATAATTGTTGTGTAAGTTTCCTGGAGTTCCCTGAAGAGAGGCATATAAACATGATAAATATGTAACAAAATTTACCCTCCAGGAAGAAGCTGAAATGAAAGCAAGTCCAGGGTGCCCAAAATGTTTGTGCAGAAAGGAAGCCTCGGCCAGCTGCTTTGAATGCCTTTCTACATTTATGCTCCAGCAGTTTAGTTCAGGAAGGTGATAGCTGACAGGAGTTCAATATCTCACAGTAATAGACAGACTATCCCATACTGAATGGATCAATGCCTTGATTAAATGCTGTAGATTCAAGCCAGTTGGGGTGATCAAACCTGTTTGCGGCTATTGATGTTCTCCTGCAACCCGCTGAACCATTTGGTCAACAAAACAGAGTGGCGTATTATAGCACGACAATTACAGGCGGCACATTTGGTAAATAGATTCACCCTCTCCTGCTACATCCAGAGAAGCTGGTGTTGCTGTTTTCAAACAGCACAATTGGAATGCTCCACTTCAGTGGCTTCACAGAATCACTTAGGGAGTTCAGGACAATTTGGCTTAACATCTAACAGAAGAGACACATTTTCAAGTGCATCCACTTGAGTGGCCTTGAAACAGTTTAGCTGGAAAGATGGTAGCCTGGATGTTGAGAGAGAGAGAGAGAGAGAGAGAGAGAGAGAGAGAGAGAGAGAGAGATTCAGATTCTTCTGGAGAAAAAAGGGGGCTCATAAAGAAAAAAAAGTTAATTTCTTTGCTTAAACCAATGTTGAAGTCAAAGCAACCCATCTAACAATGAATGTTTTTAATAATAGATTAAAAAACAAAGCTGTGGCATCTCAGTGAATTATTACCCCCCTTTATTTGTTTTTTTTAAAAAAGGATGCTTTCATTTCATATTTTGATGTCCTCCCTCCCCATTTTCAAAACACACCACATCTGGGGTAAATCTCATTGGCCAATGCACCCTACCTGAATCTGTTTGCAGAAGTAAAAGCATCACCTAGAGAAGAGAAAGAGAAAGGAACTATTGCAGATGGAAGAGAGCCACATGCACAGCTATAGTGCCGGTGAACTTAAAACTAAAATAGAATTTGAAGCTAATGTTTGGAAGTTTCTCCTCAGCTGAAACGTCTGAGGCCTTTTAGGGGAGGCAAAGCAGGTTTCTTGTAGTATTGGTGGGCTGCACAACCCTATCCATAATCATTCAGTACTGCTCTTTTCCAAGGAACACAGGGCATTTCTACACCAGCCTTTTTAAATGTGAGATAGCCCCTGGGTGGTCCCTGTGAGTCCAAATGACACACAGGGACTCCCAGGGGCAGGGGGGATGGGCACAAGATTCTCCCAAGATACAGGATCCCGGGGGAAACCTGATTCTTCTCGGGGTCCCTGGAAGGACCTGAGACCGCAGGAGGTAATGGCGCCCATCCCAACTGTTGCTGCACTTACTTATGAGTAAGCACAGCAGCAGAAATGGGCACGGAGCCGTGCAGTGCACCTCCGTGCCTGTCAGGGGAGGGGTTGGCAGCAATCTCGCCACCCCTGGGATGGCAGGGGAGGGAGCTCCCACGTGATTTCGCACACAATTTAATTTTTTTTATTTACCATTTGCAAAGGAGTGCAACAGCGCTCTCGGATCAGCTTTAAAAAAATGGTGGTTGCGACGGCCCAGGAGGAAACTGGGTCATCACACTTACTGATCTGGATTAAATTGATGATCCCGAAAGCAGCTACTTCTGGGATCACTGCTCCTCCCTCCCTCTACACCCTTCTGGTGTAGAAAGGGCCACAATTGCCTTATACCGAGCCAGACTATTGGCCCATCTAGCCTAATATTGTCTGTAGGGTTCCAGGCAGGAATCTTTCCTAACCCTTCCTGGAGTTGCCATGGATTGAACCTGAGGACCCTTTGCAGGCAAATTGTGTGCTCTGCCACTGAACTATGGCCCCTCCCCACTGCCTGGTGCACTCCTTGTATGAGAAGGAAGATAGAGGGAAAACAGAGGTCTGACGTTTAACTAACTCAGTTTCGCATCGCAATTTTGGGAAACTATGATGTGAAGTATGATGGAAAATACATAATCATGTGGAGGGACAGAGCAGGACCTCTTGCCTCACCCCCATGTGGTCCATGCCCATGCATTAGGTAGAATGTTTTCAAAGGGAAACCTGCTGTATATGCATATGCTCTCCATAGGATTTGGAATCCTAATTATATATTTTTTAAAAACACAATGTGCATACAGCATCCTCCCCTTTAGAGATGTGCCCATCAACAGTGGATGGCAGGACATGATGGTGGGGGCAGAGACAGTAGGTACGACCACAATCTCTATGTCTATGTGATTACAATCACATGGAGGGGAATAAGTGAACAGGGCTTGGGGAAAAAAGCAGGATTGGAATGTCTTGTATGACAAACTCTCAGGATCCAACCAGAGCAAGGCAACCTCCTCTGGATCCTGCAGTGCCTCCTGGTACATACAGGGTTTCTGAGGTACCCACATCACCTACGGAACAGATGGTGTTGGCCATCTTCACAGATATCCGGCGTGAGGAACTGAAAGATTCCACATGCTCTGTCTCAGTTGCACCCTGGTTCTGGACTCCAGGATGAGCAGTGATCAAGCCTGGTAGGAAGTTTAGAGATTACAGTTAAGCTCCCATTTAGCTGCTTAGGTTCTCCATTCCTGTTTATGAAAAGAAGGAAGGAGAGTGAAATTATTCCAAGCATGATTCATGAATTGGGATCCAACTGAGAGCCAGGATAGGGTGGATCAATCCTACTGTTCACTAGTTCTGATGTGACACATCTCTCTATAGGAATTTCCTTAGGGAGCCCAATTCCTCAGCCCAGCTCTGGCTCCCATCTTTCATTGCTTCACATCCAGGTTTCCAAAGGCCTGAGTGTTCAGCTCAGGTTTCCACTCCAACCTCTGCTTCAGTACCAAGCTCCATTCTCCAAATGTATGTGCACCTTCCATTCTCTGGAGCTGAGGGAAACAGGCACCAATTCATTGCTTCTTCTAGAATTAGCTCATTGCTATAAAAGAGTACAAGACACCAAAGAAGCAAAAGTGTGATGCTTATGAATCTGGATATTAAAGCTCCTTGCACTCCATGCTGTTGCCTTGAAGAAGAGAAATGGGACCAGAATATTTCCACACACGGCTTTTGCTATTATAAGAGTGTTGTGTCTAAACCTGCTCCCCTTGGGCAAGGAGAAGGACTGTCAGACAATAATTCAGAGTCAGATTCTGAGGCTGAAGAGACGGCGCAAGAGACGTCCCAGTCTGTACCAGGAGTGGGGGAGTTGCTTCCATGGGCTCTTCCCCAGCTGCGAATGAACTTTCGCCAGCTCTTCTCTCTGATGGTGTAAATAACCCCCAAGCTGAGAAGCAGGCTTCTTCCTAGGAGGAGGGCATGGGAAGCCTGGTAGATGTGAGATTCCATAGGAGAGAAAGGCAGGCTGAGTCAAAGGAAGGGTAAAGGCAGTCGGCCAGGGTGATTGCTTGGACACTGCTTGGTCAGAACCAGTCTCCCTGAAGGTCTACTGAAAGAAATGGGCTTTCTCTTTCCTTGAAAGAACAACTGGTTCGCTTACTTTGCACAGTCCTGCCTAGAGGACAAGTCTCTTAGAACTTTTAGACTCCCATCATCTGGGAGAAGATGTTTATTGCCTGAATAAAGCTCTGTGGATTCCATGGCAGACTTCTTTATTGTCTTCAAATAAAGCAAAGGGAGAGAGGGACACGACAGTGAGCCTCACACAGAATCAGGGTTATTCTGTTCATTTTGAAGAGCTTGATATAGTGTGCCCATCTGGAGAAAGACAATCTACATCCTTTTTTGTATGGACAGTGCCCCTGTTCAGATGTAATGTTGGCATCTGGTGGCAATTTGTGAGTTAATTAATCAATGAATTGCAGGGATTTGTGCTACACGCGAGCCGCTTCCAGTTTTCAGGAGCAAGCTATAAATGGGACCTTCATAGATTGTTCCAGGAAACCAGAAGTGTCTTGCACACAGCATGTTCCCCCACAATTTGTAGGCTAATTAACCCATGAATGGCCACTGACATTATGTCTGAACAGATCTACTGTCTGAAACTAAGGTGTTTGCTGAAAGAAGATAATTCAATAGAAACCAAATTATCAATTTGTGATTTTTTTATGGTAAGCACAGGCTTCTTCATTAGCAAACTCTGGCACATTAGAGAAACATCCTTATTCTGCTATTTGTTTCTGTTTTGGAAGGGAGATAATGGCTTAAATCCTATTGCTACTCCCAAATGGAGTAGACACAGTGAATCAATGGGAACTTGGTTATCTAAGTGGTATTACTTCAATGTGTCTGCTCTGCTGGGGACTAGCAATTGGACAGGTGATCTGACCTGTTTCTGTAATAGCCAGAAGTGCAGAATGATATATATACTCCTGGACCTGGAGTTCAGCCAACTGAGAATCTGAGCTTTTCTTTTAAAAGAGGATTCTAGCCTTTATGGCTGCAAAGATATCATTGGAAGTGTGCCATAATGCCTGCTGAAATCTCGGCATTTGAGTTCTTTGATGGTGATGTAACCCACTTTTGTTTTTGAGAGATGTGTTTGCAAAATTAACATGGGAAGAGTGATGTCAGAGTCCTGCACCTTCTTTTCCCCTTTTTCTAAACTCTGACTGCATTTCATAACAGTAATGCTTTAGTTGTAGGATTCAGAGATGTTCAATGGTATCTTACTGTATTGTGTTTTAGATTCTGGTTTACAATTCAATAAATCAGACATGTGACCAAGGCCACACCCACTTGGGGGCAGTTATGTCAGGATGGGCACGCTTCCTTGATGGTCGGCCATGATGTCATCCTTTTTGGTTTCCAAAATATGGTCACCCTACTGGTAAGTATGATTTTAAATCTAGATGGAATGGCTATTTCTGATCCATTAACATTTGCCATGTGATCATCTTCAGCAATTGATTTTTAAATTATCTCAGTTCTGTGGTAGGATCTACACTACTGCTTTATAACGGTTTATAATGGTATTGCCAACTGTTGGGACCCATGACACAGTTCATATACCGTTTTCAAATCACTTTCAAAGTGTTATATCCTGCTTGATGTAGATCTGGCTGGTATTAATTGTGGACACAACTTCAGCTGAGCACAGCTCACCTAACAGCCAACACAGAATTTATGCTTTCACCAAATACTGCTTCTAAATTCCTAATATGGGCAGCATTAAGATCATCATGGAATTGGACCATAATATAGCTTGGGAAACAGCAAGGAGTGATGGGGAAATAAAATGTTTGCAAGATAAAAGGATGAAAGAATTGAAGGGTTTTTTAAATTGAAATAATTTAATAGACCAGTCCTATATATGCTTCCTCAAAAAGTAAGTCTTACTATGTTCAATGGGGCTGACTCCTTAGTAAGTATACTAGGATTGGAGCCAAAGACAATGAGACCAGTTTCATCACAGCTTTACTGAGAACCAGTTTTTTATATGTAAACTTGAATAAAGATATGTAAACTTGATCAAAATTGCACTTGTCTCAAGCAGACACACAATCACACATGCACACACATACTTAAATAAATGTGAAGGAAGTGTCATTCTGTAAAACTCAGGGGTTTGAGATATGTTTTTATTCTCCCTCTCCCTAAAAATAGGAGAACAAATATGCTATTACATGTTTCATATCTTCATAGCTATAGGGATTGCATCCACTCCTTCTGTTTTAACACAATTAATTAACTTCATTGCACATCTGTAGCTGTGAAGAAGCATAACTTCACAAATTAAATTGCTATAGGCAAATGTTTTTGTTTTGCATATGAGAATTTTCACAAGGAGTGAGTAATTCTTTAAAGGAATCTTCCCTTTTTTCATGATTGTTGTTGTTAATATTCACAATCAAAAGGAGGAAAAAAGGAATCTTCCCCATTTTAAAAAATAATAATTTAGCATCCTCACTCTTTTGTTGGTTGATATACGACAGTGAATAGATGCTTTCTCAGTTGACAAAGAGCTTAAAAAGTTCCTTCAGCCTTTGGGGCCAAATGGTTTAATAACTGTGTCTGACCATAGGTCCAAGGGAGCAAACTCTACACATTTTGTACAACACTTTTATAACTCCATAGCTCTAGGCAACAAATGGCACTGACAGAGCAGGTCAAGTCTATGAATCTCGTGAAACCGGCACTTGGGGACTGTGAAGCAAAAATAGAGAAGTCACTTATCTGACACAGAGATATTTTTACAGATCTCTTCCAATTCCTGTAGTGTGAGGCTTGTTAACTTTGTCAAAAGATAAAAGACAGTGTGGCACACACAAACATTTCTTGCTTCCATACTGATAGATGTCAAAATGTTTTTTGTGCCATAAAAAAGTTACTCTCCGTTTAATATATTATCTTTTGTCAAGCACTTCCCTGAAGTGACTGAAAATAGCTAGTTAATTAAGAAGGAAAAACATTCCACATCCTCATTATAGAAAACTATAACATCATAAAAATTTAGATCTGGGGATTTCTCCTTCCAACATGACCTACACACAGGTCAACGAAGCCAATGAAGAAAGTATTTGGCTGTTATTCTCTTCCTTCTGTGGTTAAAGTATACTGGAATGTAATCCAAATTTAAATGTTTCCATGCCACCCAGGTTTCTGTTATGATGTCATCCCCTAAAAATATATTTCTTCCACACCTTTACAAATGTAAAGTAACTCATGGGATAATGTTGCCAAAGGACGTTGTAATGGCCATTATAGTAATTGGTTGTGGGGAGGAATGGATAGATTTATCAGTGGCTATGACCACCATAGAATCAGAACCTCCATATTTTGAGGCAGTATATATTAGGAATGAAGACCTTCCCTTTTTCCTGGTTATCTGATCTTTCCTGGGGATTTTGCACCGTACACACCCATTTTGATTTAATATCTGCTTTGTTTTTCTAAATTCTATTAGGATCTTGTGAACCTCCCAGAGATAAATGTAATAAATAAATAAATAAATAAAGGGCAGGGGGATGTTATCAAAGGCTACAGGTAAGTTTATTAGATAGAACAATATTTCTTGTTCTTTATTATTGCATGTCTCTGGTGGCTTTTTATTTTCCTAATTGAATACAACATTTGATTCAAAGGGTTGTTAGTCTTATTGAAATCCCACTCATTATAATTGGTCTACTCTAAGTAGGGCTCACACTGGATAAATCCCAAATCTTTTATTTGGATTTGAAGGTATGTGACCCCATATTTTGATCTTTATCTGCCCAGTCAAGTATATTTAAGGTGATTTGCAGTGCTCTGTAGTTCAGTAGGTAGTGGCAGAAAATTACTTGGATAAGTTTATGGTGAGTTTGGATGGAGTAGATAAGCTTAGCTACTCAATACCTAAGTACTCTGGTTAATGTGGTGGCCTTTGGAGATCCCAGGAATGTTACTGTACTACTAATAGGTAGACAAACTCAAATATGGAGAAATCCTCATACTAGTTATGCCTGCTGAGAGCTTTTTTCAAAGAGGATGTCTCCATCATGCCATTGCTGCATCAATCTTACCTTCTCTAGCACTGGAAGGAAAACAATCAATAAAGCAGCGATGTTGATTGTAAAAATGTATGTGTGTTAACATATGCCCACTGGGAAGGATTAATTTGTTTGACGATAGGTCAGGCGCTAGCTGTCACTCCGGATGTATATCTTTTCTGGCTTACCAAAGATTGTTTAAATGAATTGAGCATCAACTGTACACCTTTGAAGTAGAATTTTCACATGAATAAAGAAGCAGTTCCATCAAAATGCAATCTGAAAGCTTTCGAATTTAGCAAACAGTATCTACAAAGTGCCAAGTGACACCTCAGGACAGATTCATATGTACATGTATGTCATGATCACTAACCACTTGATTACTGGCAGATGAATGTGTGAAAAGCATCTCTACTGAAAAGCATCATGGTTTAGGTAACATTGGGTGATATCTGTAGTGAGGTCTGCAATGGCTTGTTCACACATGCTATGTAGCATTAGTGACATTTTCTGCTTAACTTTGCACACCATTCAACAGGTTTCTTCTCTTACATCTAAGAACATTTGCCCAGGAGTAAGTTCCACTGAATTCAATAGGGCTTACTCATAAGTAAGTATGTTTATGATTGCAGCCTTAGATGACTTTGTCACATGCATGATTCAGGGCTCGCCCTTCCATGCAGCTTCAGGTGATACCATGCCATTGGGTCGGTGGGTGGGGGTATAAACAAAAGCAGGAACTGGTGTCTGAATAGTGCAGCAGCACTTTTTAAAGTATCAGTTGTATCGGGGGTGGGTGGGTGTTGGGATCTTCATCAGGCAGTAAAATTTATTTATTAAAACACAGGTTAATGGTAAAATCAGATTGAGCTAATGATTAAATCACATTGCTTCTTTGGTTAATGTGGCAGAGAGTTACTAAATCTTTCTGCCTTTTCCAAGAGCCATGAAATGATTCTCTTAATATTTATTTATGTGGCACTAAGCTTCTGCCAGATGCTTTACTGTCAACAATTAAGTACAATTCCTGTCACCAATAGCTAATAATCCAAATGTAGATAAATGTATAGTATTATTAGATGTCTGTTCTGTAGCTTTAATAATATTTATTAAGATGGAAATCAGCCTGGCTACTGAGAGAAAAACAAATCTCATCCATACAGTTTAAAGATTCAAATAATCTTTATAATATGGCCAGAAACTAGAAAATGATAACACATAATAGAGTCTATGGAGAAGCCAAATGATAGTTTGACTAGATATTATATATTTGATCCTTTAGGTGAAACAGGACAGAGAAAATGGAAGGAATGTGATTGTCCCATTTTTCATGGAATTTAAAAGCTTTCACATATATAATTTTAGATGTTGGACCAATCTATACTCAAGTTTTATCTCAGTAGTGACAGTCCAATCCAATCACACTGTAACAGCTGTTTCATTCATATATAGCATACAACATACTCTACAACCCATTGTCCCGATGCTATTACTCCCTCAATATTCCATTTTTGCCCAGGCCACTTTTGGGTCATTCTTTTCAGTGATTGTGGTTTCTGAGTTATGCATGACTGAGTTAAGTGTATTCCAATCTAGAGGAATTATAACTCTTACCAGTAGAAATGACTTCAAAGCTGTATAACATATTTCCACTACTTCTCCTTTGATCATAGCTGAGGGCAGGAAATCCATGGGCTATCCTCTATTTCTTCTCCTTCTATGACTGATGTGGTTGGTTAGCATTATAATGAGGGAAGGGGAAAACTATTTTTCAGTGTGCATCTACACAGCTTCACAGCTGTGAATATCCATGCAAACTGTATTATTAAACCTGTATTTCTCCACAGCTGTGCAGGTGTGTGAGCATTTATCAGCCTTATTTTTCTAAAAATGAACTTGAAAACTGCAACATGACCTCTAACTGGTCTCACAATTGCAGCACTATACATTGGCTTGTAGCATGTGCTTGTGTTATAAAGACAAATAATAAAGCATATGTGCCCCTTCAAATTCTTCCTCCTAATCCTGTTGTTGAATTATGCATTGGTATCTCTCACTTGACCATGTTATAAACACAGAAGATTATTGCTGTCCTAACATGTGCCCACAGAGCAGCAATTGTGGTTGGGGGAAAACATACTCCCACAGCACTGCCTCAGAAATGAAAGGAGCTCCAATGTAGATTGTATCCTGGTCTCTAAAATCAAGGACACAGCCTCCTAACTGAGTCACAATCGGACAAAACACCATGGAATTAAGAAGACAGAACTTTCCATGGCAACTGCATGAAGAAATACTTCTCTGTAAGAGCCAGTTAACAAGCAGAAAAATATTCCTTGCAGAGGAACTGTATAGATCCAGCTGCACAAAGGAGTAATTGTTGAGCCAGCATATCCATAGTTAAAGGCCACTTTCCGGCCTTGATCTACTGAACACAGTGACACATTTTTTTTTCAGTGACTGTGCTCATGTGTACTGCCATTAGGAGGTAAATCTACAACTTCAGGTGTACTAGAATAGATATGACATTTTCTACAAGGCTGCATTGAACAGATATGCTCCATTTGGAGGATTTTCTAGTATGAACTAGCCTTAAGTCTCTGTGGAACCCTCCTTATGGGGAGGCTTTGCATTTTCAGTAGTATCTCTTCAATGAAGCTTTACAGTCAGGACTAGAGAAACATGTTAAGTGAGACAGCTTTGAGTTATGGTTCTCTAGCCATATAATGATTACTGAGACTTGTCTGGTGAAGCAGTGAATTTGATCTAACACTTTTCTGTTGCTGGTTACTTCCTGGCTGCCAGAATATCCTTGGTGACTGCAGTCTTATTTAGGATAAAATCCTAAATAAGGGGCCATAGCTCAGTGTGATAGTTTGCATGCAGAAGGTCCCAGGTTCGATCTCCAGCTTCTCCAGGTAGGGCAAGGAAAGATTCTTGCCTGAAACACTGGAGAGATTCTGCCAGTCAGTGACGACAATACTGGGCTAGATAGATCAATGGTCTGACTCAGTATAAGACAGTTTCCTCTGTTCCTATACCAACTAGAGCTGTATGCAAATGGCGTCTCAAAATTCTCCACCCTATTCATGGACAGAAAAATTGGGGGATCAATTTCACTGAATTTCTCCAGGGGGAGGAGATATTCTAAAGAGTTTCTCACACATAGGGCTCACCATTGACAAGGGTTGTAGGACAGCCTCTTTTTTAAAAAGGTTTTTGAGGTTTTGTTGTTTTGTGCTACCACTACAAGTGGCAATTTCATTAACTCGTTTGGTAGACTGGCCCCCATTTTGCATCCAACACAATGTAGGTATGGGGGGGATGTTATGTCCAGTTCTAGAGAAGAGGTGGAGCTAGTGCTGAACCAAAATCTGTCCTCCAATTTCCTGAAAGTTTTATTTCCCCATGAAAGAAGCTTCAAGTTCTGCCTCATTCTCAGGGTGCTTTCAAAGGGCTTTATCACACCTACTATTTTTCCCCCAGGTTGCTTCTGCGGGTTCCCCCTCTGTTTCATATTTGAGTCTAGCATTTTGAATCACACGTGGTCGGTATTGCTGCGATACTTCAGTTTGCCTGTTGAACTTTGCCTGTTTCAGACTTTGCCCATTCAGAGATAAATCGAAACAGAAACTAAAAACTGCAACCTCAGGGCAGGAGAGCAGTGGGATGGGGATGACATCATGCGAGTCCAGCGCTGTAGAAGTGGAGCAAAGTCATGGCGGGTGTGCTTAAAACCACCAGTGTGATAACGACCAAAGTTATTTTTGTGATGTTTTTGAGCTTACCTAATGACTGCAAGGCAGCTGAAGGTGCTCTGTGCATGGGGGGGGGGCAGGGGGCTGTTTTCTTTCTATTACACATCTCTCCATTGTTCAGCAGCCTCCCAGCACACTTGCACCTCCTGATCTGAAAAAGCCATATGGCAGAAATTACCTCATGATATCTTCCCTTGAGCTTTAATTGAAATGTGAAAAGCCAAGGAGGCCAAAAACCTCCAGAGAGATATTTGTACAATGAAAACCAGGACATTTGCATACACTTCTCAGCCACCTCTTCAGTAAGGTGAGGACAAGACACCCCAACCCCTACCCATGAGAATATTTATGGGATTTTCTTTACCAGCAATTTTGTATCTATGAAACTGAATAAGAATGCTAAAAAAAATGTGGGAGAAATTTTAGGCCCAGCACTAATACCAACTTACCTGGGAGTAAGCCTCATTTAATTCAATAGGATTTGCAGGATGCACTGTTAGAATTTCTTTTAAAGCAAAATGTGTATTGTCACATGAAGCCATTTTCTTCACTGTTCTGCAACTCAGAAATAGCTTGTAAGTAAAACACTGCCTTCTGACAAACACACACACTCATACAGTAATGGTTTGTAATCAGTAGTCTCTAGACATTTGTAAGAGTCTGGGAAACCCAGAAGAGATGCCAATAACCATGTGTTCTATGCAAACTTTGATACTAGAGGGAGAGTCATATGAGTGCTTTCGCAGGGACATATGACTGCTTGTTAAGGGTAACAGGTTAATATTTGTTACAGTGGATCCATGGGTGCATAGGGAAGAGTCTTATGTATTGTGTAAGGAAGGGTTGACAATGTCTGGGAAGCCTGATTGCAAATATGTTACAGTAAGGAGAAAACAAGTTTTTCTTTTTTTAATTTCAATCACTGGTGCAGACAGAGTCAAAGAGTCCTAGACCAGCTTCCTTAACCAGGTGCTGATTGTCTTTATGTGGTGGAGGAACAAATATACCTCCCCCTGCATGCACGTACACACGGACACGGACACTTCACATATGCCCATACCGGCAGAGAACTGACAAAATGGGAACATGGGAAGATTGTGGAGCGAAGGATGAGAAATGAAGAGGCGACACAGAGTTGGGATTTAAACAAGGGCCACTTTATTTATTTACAAGAAAAGCAAGCATAAAGGGGGGAGGTAACCTAAGCGGGCATTTTGCATGGCCAGCCAGGCCATTGAAGGGGTCGGGCGAGACATTCACAGCCCGGGAAGTGGCGCCTGCTTTTTCGCCGCCCCCCGAGCTTCCCCAATCTGAGGTGGGGGTGGCCTTCCGGTGTCGTCTCCACTCGTGCCGCAGGGCTCCGAGTAGACGAGATGGGTTGGCCCCAAAGGTAAGCCTTATCCCCCCAACTGATGCCGCAGGGCTCTCAGTGGTTGGCCCTCAGGCGTTACCAATCACTTGAATAGTGCCCGTGAATGCTCACCATTAAAAACATATCAAATGCCCGCTCCTACCGCCAATAAAGTGACCAAATTGCCATATTGACCTAGTTATCACCCATCCTGCTTTTGCAGTGTGAAGTAGGCGAAAAAGCTCACACTCAAGTTAGACTGTGAGCAAAAAATTCCTACTTGGCCTCAAAAAGACGACCGGTGAACCCACACTGACAACAGGGGAGGGCGGGAGGGAGCTGCGCAGCACACAGTGGAGATTTGGAGGGGTCTTGGTCCCCCTTAAATAGCCACAGACCCCTCCTATCTCCGGTGGCACCACCCTGGGCCAGCCTATGGTGACCCCCCACGTCACCTCTCCCCATCCTCGCCCGCAATCTCCTCTCCCCATCCCAGCGGGCAGGGTGGGGAAAGGTCTTTGCGGAGCGAAGGATGAGAAATGAAGAGGCGACACAGAGTTGGGATTTAAACAAGGGCCACTTTATTTATTTACAAGAAAAGCAAGCATAAAGGGGGGAGGTAACCTAAGCGGGCATTTTGCATGGCCAGCCAGGCCATTGAAGGAGTCGGGCGAGACATTCACAGCCCGGGAAGTGGCGCCTGCTTTTTCGCCGCCCCCCGAGCTTCCCCAATCTGAGGTGGGGGTGGCCTTCCGGTGTCGTCTCCACTCGTGCCGCAGGGCTCCGAGTAGACGAGATGGGTTGGCCCCAAAGGTAAGCCTTATCCCCCCAACTGATGCCGCAGGGCTCTCAGTGGTTGGCCCTCAGGCGTTACCAATCACTTGAATAGTGCCCGTGAATGCTCACCATTAAAAACATATCAAATGCCCGCTCCTACCGCCACAGGGGGAGACAAAACCGTTACACAGTCTCCCCCCCCTCCCCCCGGAAGCAGAACATTACGTAGCCCTTCCTGAATATCTGCTAAAAATAACTGGTTACCAGGCGGAGACCGGTGAACCCCGTCGCACCTATAGAGCTCCCTCCGAAAACGGCTAATGTTAGGATGTTGAATACTAAAGTCCCCATGCTGCGCTAGGGCCTTAAACCTCTCAGTATTAACCCGCTTTCTTGCCTTTCCAATAGCAAGGGGATGACTGGGCACCCACCAGTTCATCCGAGGCAAGATGCAAATAGCAAGGGGATGACTGGACACCCGCCAGTTCATCCGAGGCAAGGTGCAAATAGCAAGGGGATGACTGGACACCCGCCAGTTCATCCGAGGCAAGGTGCAAATAGCAAGGGGATGACTGGACACCCGCCAGTTCATCCGAAGCAAGATGCATGACCATATAATCCGTATGCAGGGCCAGCGCTGGCGTATGTGCTGAGAATCAGCAAAGCTTGCAAAATGAGGGCCTTGCCCATCATTAAGCCCAAGTTGTTCCCCCCTAAATGCATAAGCAAAACCAGTGGGGGGAACCGAGCAGAATGCCGCTGCAGCAAGGTAGGGGTGAGCTCATCCCACCGCATACCACATTTTCCGAGCCAACGAATGGTTGCGTATTGACTCAAGCCGAGCTGCGATCCAAAGCTGGAATTGGCTGCATGCTTGCTGGCCCAGAAGACCATACTGTGGCTGCATACGGAAACCCGCACGGGTGCTGAAGCCACTGGCAAATCTAGAACAAACATGAAAGCATTAGCATCCGCTGCGTATAGCTTAAGTGTTTACATGCCTCACACATGTTTTGAATGCTGTGGACCGCCATCTGCCTGGCGCCTGAATCTGAGGAGAAAATCCTCAAGCCGCTGCTGTAGACGCTGCACCAATGTGAAAGGAATGCATACCAAACATTGCTGCGCGCAGACCCATATGATCAAGAGCCCGCCTAGCTATTGCCCAGAATTGGTATTTCGTGAGGGACGTGCCATCCTGATGGCAAAACAGGAAAACCAGCATCCTTCCCACGCAGGGTTACGAAAGCTGCTGAAGCCTGCAGTGGGCATAAGTCTTCATTGGTAGAGGGGAATAATGAAATCCCACGACCTAACCCGTCTGATCTGTGTATGAGTATCGAAGAAGCAAACGGGCCTTCGCGCTCTTTAATAAGCAATTAGAAAATTGCAACGCCCGTGTGGGAGTATCTAGCTTAGATGAGGCCAGAAACTCGGATATCCCGAATGCCCCCAAAAATGTTGTTAATGCTGCTGCGAGGAATAAGCCTGGTTCATATTGGGAGTGGCAAAGTAGCGGCCACTGTGCCCATAGCCCGAATAAGATATCTGGGGATAATGGAAGCCTATGCATCGGGGTGCGAGGTGAAGCGTTTGCCCAGCCGCTAAGGGCCCTGCGCCCCGGAAATCCGAGGTACGATCCTCCAGGCTGCGAGCTTTAGCCCTAAATGCTAAAGCTGCTATCTTGAGAGAAACGGTGCGTGTTGACAAACCTTTACGTGTGGCATGTACACAGAATTGGAGCACATGCTCCACCGGGATGGGCCACAGAAGTTGCAGCTGATTTGCCATGCGGAATGCCTGAAATTCCATACCTGCGTTTCGATAAGCAGCCCTGGTGCTAGGCGCCAAGGACTGCCCAAATAGCCTGCTCTATCTCCTCCTTCAAAGGAGCCAAAGGGATGGAGGAATACCTAACCAGAGCCAACCCAGCTTAGCTTCAGCAATGTAGCTTAGTGAATTGCATGTTCTCCGGCCTTGTAAGGGCCCAGGAGTCAATTCCCGAAACCTCTGCACCTGATGTCGGGACACAGCATCTGCTATATCGTTATTCAGCCCCGGAATATGCTTTGCCCAAAAAAGAATGTCAACTCAAGACAGTGAAGAGTAAAGGCTCTTACCAAGCTCATGACATGGGGATTATGAGAGGAAAGGGGATTGATTACCTATACTGTGGCCTGGTTGTCACACCAGAACAATACAGTGGCATTGGCTAAATCATGCACCCACACACGTGCTGCCACAACTATGGGGAATAATTGAAGGAATGTAAGGTCCCGGCATGTGCCGTCGGACCGCCATTTTCCGGGCCATTGTTCTGCACACCATCTCTTTCCCCAGATAACCCCAAAACCCCATGAACCTGATGTGTCAAAATGTACCCACCAGTCTGCCTTTACCAAAAGTTCTTGCCGCCAAAATGATACCCTATTGAAATGTTCCAGAAAATTTAGCCATACAGCAATATCGGCTTGCATGGCCTGTGTAACCCTAATGCAATGATGCGGCTTACACCAGCCTGACATAGCCCAACAAAGGTGTCGTAAAAAGGCCCTTCCAGGGGCGATGACCCTGCAGGCGAAATTAAGATGACCCAGTACTCCTTGCAATCTCCTCAACGACACCTTATATTGCCTAAAATGTTCAGAAGTTTACTGCGCAATATACCTAGCAGGAAATAGAGCATCCCATGGGTAGGGCATGATCTACATAGAATTGCCCTTGGAAGCAAAAGCCTAATAAATTAACATCTTCGGGGTGAATGGGCGTAATGCGAAAGGCTGCTTTATATCGCATTTGCCCATCAACGCCCCTAGCCCATTTTATCGCACCATATGCACAACTGAATCCAAAGAAGCATACCTAACTGAACTTAAATGATCGGGAATTGCATCTTTTACGGATGCGCCCCCTGGAAAGGACAGGGTTGTGTATTAGCCGGAATTCACCTGGTGCCTTTTAGGCACAATCCTAAATGGTGACACTCGTAAATGAGGAATGGGGGGGGGGTCAGAAATGGCCCCCAAAACCCTACCTGCACCGACTTCTTTCCCTATCTTTCCCGAGCGATATCCTCCATCCGACTGAGGGATTTCTGATTTGTAGACCATGAACTACAGCTAACTCCTTGAAAAGGGGTGCGAAAACCTTCCCTAAAACCTGAGCTAAGATACAAAGCGTCCTGCCGTCTGTGGTACACTGCCAGTAACCCGTTAAGCGGTTTAAGCTTGACCGGGCTGGGTCCCTTTGGGAGGAGGTTGTTGCCCCCTTGGTCGTTTGGGGCCCTGTCCGTCCTTAGCAGGCCATTTTCCGCTCCTGTTTTTAAAACAATTTAATGCGGCGTGATAACCTGAGCAAGTTTGACATTCGTGTCTGAATTTGCATGGGTTGCGTGTGCAGCTTCCTTTGTTGAAGTCCCAGCAGAGCGGGCGGTGTTGGACTGCCTGACCCGCATACCCCCTGGAGGTGGATGCGGGCTGTTGCTTGGCCAAAATATGGCTGCTATCTGCCCTGTCGCCAAATCCAGGCCGGGCTGGCATCATGAACTGCAACCACAGATCATGATCTTTGACATCCCATCGAAGGGCGTGATCAAATGCCGCTCTTTGACGAAATGATTGGTCGTACGCCAGCCAGGCTCCGCCCTCGTATTCAGAATACGCTCGATAAATCATATCGAGGTATTTTGTTAGAATCACCCCTTTGCCTGGAAAACGTTGCAATATCACTCCCATATAGATAAGGAATCCTGGCAACGAATTAGCCCAGGAGTGAACAACTTTCTTCCTTTTGATCCTTTCTGCCTGTTTATCTATTCCCTTTTCCTTCTCCGTGCTCTCTTGCTCTCGGAATAGCAAGGAGAATATGTCAACATATTCCCCTCTGCATATCTTTTCCCTGGTGGCCGGGAGCAGGTGATATCCCAAAGGTGCAGATGTGCTTCCGGTAGGAATACTATCATGTGTAGAACCAGCGTAAGGATCCCTAACTTCCTGGATGGCACCGTTCCCTGCTGCACCGGCAGGTCCCTGCCATACCGTATTGCAAGCGACCATAGCGTCTGAGACTGGGGGCTGTGTTGAACCCTGTGGAATATTGTTGCCAGGGGCTTCCAGCTGTTGAGGCCGTGCTGGCCCTATGGGTGTGGTCCCCGCTTGTTGAGGTGTAGTTAGAGCAGCCGAAGGAATACCTGGAGAAATGAGTGCGTGTGGCGACCAACATGGCTGAGCTGTGTTTCCTGTCTGTATTCCCATGCTTGAGAACCACGGTGAGAAGCCCCAATGAGCGGGAATGAACCCTGCTGCTTGAGACACTGGTGTAGTAAAATGAGACTGCAGCTCACCTAGAGGCGTAGGCCCTGGACCCAATACCGGGGCGGTGCATTGAAGAACCGGCTCCGAATTTGATGCCGTGCTCTGCTCCGTGTCGGATGGAGTGGGAATCGTGGCTGGACTTGCTTCCGTAGCTGGCACTTCAATGGTAGATCCACCCGAAGAGCTTTCTATCACCTTCAACCGAGCTGAAAGAGTATTCAATAAATCATCCTGTCTTTTCTTACATGTGTGCCTGCGTTCAGTCTGTGTGTGTGGTGTGAACGTAGTTGGGGTAGCAGAAATGCCTTTTTCTTTTTCCAGTGTTTGTAACCTAGCGACAATACTGGAAACTTGTGGATCAAGTTCTTCCTCAGAGGAAGAATTTCCGATGGGCCGTCTACATTTAGCAGATTGTGCAGGAGCCTTTCTCTTGCCCTTTCACCCAACTCCTTTTTTTTTTTTTTTTTTGGAGGCATGAAGTTTGTATAGATGCTTCAAAATGAGCTGTCTTACTAAAGAAAAACTATAGAACCAACAAGATTGGTTAACAAACTTGGGCTCTTCACTGAAAAAGAATCAAATATACTGAATCAAACCAAGGTTTTAGACAGCAGCTTTTCCCTGCACTACTTGTAAATGGCAGGGATTTTACCTGGGACCTTCTGCTTGCAAAGCAGATGCTTAACTTCTAAGCTACAGCCCCTGTACGCTGAGAAGTGAGATAATTGCATAGCACTTGGATAGCTGCCTATGTACGTTATACTATGGGAGGCCAACCCCAGAGGGAGGTTGTAAAACAAGGTGAGACCGGATGACAATAGAGATCTATAGAAAACTGTATTAAACAAACAGCCCAGTATTGCCAACACTGATAAAACTTGTAAAAACTGTCTAACAGCAGCAATAAGTAAATATGAAAAAAGGGGGCTTCACTTCTCCCCCCCTCAAAGAACCCCTTCCTTTCCTCAACCGCTTTCAGGCAGGAGTTCATAGTGTCAGCAGCTAGCATCCACCAATTCGCCCCTCCCCTTCCTGGCTACCCAAAACCTGTAAGGCACAAAGCCTGGGGATAAGGAGGCTGGAAGAAGCCGCCTTCTGTTGCCGCCGCTCCGCCTCGAATTGCTCCTCCACCTCCCGGGATCTCCTTCTGCCCGCTGCTGCTTACCGCTACAATCGCCCTTGGCCTCAGCCGGGCCGCGCTGCCCTGCGCCGTTCAGCCGGAATTGCCCTTGCCGCCGGCTCCGCCGCCATCGAGATCCCCTGCAGTGGCTGACTTTGTCCGACGCTGGGGCGGCTCTCCTGCCGGCTCTTCTGTAGCTCCTGCTGCTGCTGCCACGCTAGCTGCGGAGAGGGCGGAGTTTCCATCGGGGCTTCCTCTTCCGTCGAGCTCTTCGCCGCTTCCGAGGCCCTGCTACCTGGCATTGTCATGCTGCTGGCGCCGCAGCGGCACCGCCGGTTCTCCAGCCGCTTCGAGCGGCGGCCGCTGGGCGGCTCGCAGCCGCGGAAGCCCGGTGGCGCGCCTCCTCTGCTGCTCCAACAATTGCCGCGCCGCCCAGCCCACTCTTCAGCCCCGCCGGAGCTCTGGGTAGGTCTTCCTTCCCCGCCTGCAGTCGCTCCCTCGCTGGTCAGTGCCGTTCAGCTCTGCTTCACTGCGAGCTGCGCAGCACACAGTGGAGATTTGGAGGGGTCTTGGTCCCCCTTAAATAGCCACAGACCCCTCCTATCTCCGGTGGCACCACCCTGGGCCAGCCTATGGTGGCCCCCCACGTCACCTCTCCCCATCCTCACCCGCAATCTCCTCTCCCCATCCCAGCGGGCAGGGTGGGGAAAGGTCTTTATGTAAAACATGCTTCCATATAGATAGGCCTCTGTGTAGAGCAACCTTCTTCATCCTGGCTCTGTCCATATGTTTTAGGCTTTAACTCCCAATTGAGGGAGGGATATATGAGAATTTTATTTTTGTTCACAAAACATGCCAGCGTGCTCTTTTCAGAACTTCAAATACAACGGTGAGCATTTGTCCATCAGAAATGTTCATCAATTGCCGAACGTGTGTTTGCATCCCATTTACGCAAATTTCCTAAATATACACAAATTTCCCAATAGATTTAATTAGCCCTGGTTTAATCTATGGAGGGAATTTAGGATTTGTGCAAATTTAGGAAAGTTGTGCAAATCGAACAGGGGAAAGTTGCACAAAGTTCATGCTTGATCACTGCTTGATTTGCACAATTTTTGCTACTGAGGACTGATTACACGATGGAATTTTCACAAACCACCCATCTTACTTCTGGGCACAAATCTCATAAAAACTACCTGGACTGGAATCCACATCCTTACTTGCCTTTTTGGTTGTCATGGAAGTTAGAAGAGAGAGACCTTGACCTCTAAATGGGAGAACAGGAGCTATTCAAATCAGGGAAGGGCATGCATGGTCACACAGTAAAAATGGCAGTGAAGAAACAGGAGCAGATTGAAAGATGAAGCTCTATTTATATTTATTTATTTATTTATTTATTTTATTTATTACTTTTATAAACCGCCCCATAGCCAAAGCTATCTGGGTGGTTTACAAAAATTAAAAACATTGAACGTTTAAAAACCAATATACAAAAATTAAAACCATAAAAGCCTAAAAACAAACTACATATCATTTAAAACTCTCCAGGGGCCAGTTAAAAAGCTCAACATATGCTGTTAAATGCCTGGGAAAAGAGAAAAGTCTTGACCTGGCACCGTAAAGATGACAATGTTGGCGCCAGGCGAGCCTCGTTGGGGACATCATTCCACAGTTGGGAGGCCACCACTGAGAAGGCCCTCTCCCTTGTTGCCATCCTCTGAACTTCCCTCAGAGTAGGCACTCAGAGTAGGACCTTGGATGTTGATTGTAGTGTATGGGTAGTTGTTGGGAGAGACGTCCCATCAGGTATTGTGGTCCCAAGCCATGTAAGGTTGAATAGGTTAAAACCAGCACTATGAATTTGGCTCAGAAAAGTACAGGCAACCAATTCAAGCGGGTCAGTGTCAGTCTTATATGTTCGTACATTCTGGTTCCTGATATCAATCTGGCCACTGCATTTTGCACAATCTGCATCTTCTGAACCGTCTTCAAAGGCAGCCCCATGTAGAGCGTGTTGCAGTAATCTAACTTGGAGGTTATCCCTGTCCAAATAGGAGCATAGCTGGGCCACCAACTGAAGTTGGTAGAAGGCACTCTGTGCCACTGAAGCTACCTGAGCCTCAAGTCACAGAGATGGTTCTAGGAGAATCCCCAAGCTACAAACCTGCTCCTTCAGGGGGAGTGCAACCCTATCCACTTCTAGAGAGACTGATAAAAGAAGCGAAGAGAAGTTGGTCAAAAGTGGGGCTTTGTCTAATCAAGAAGATGGGAACAAAGGAGAAAGGATGCACAGTATACTTGGGAAATGTGTGTGTATGTGGGGGGGGGGGGAAGCTCACAATGGTTGTGAGGCCAAATTTGATCTTACCAGGATCCTGAACTACCAGTACTCCTTGTTTTCCAAATACAAAAATTTCTCTTGGGAGAAGAAGGACAATTCTCTTGCCTTTAGAGCAACCTTTCCCAATCTTGTGCTTTCCTGATGCTTTTGATCTCAGGTGGGTGACATTTTGTCAGGGATATCATGAGCATTCAGTTGGGTCCACGAGGGCAGTGGATGCTCCCGTGTCAGGCCCTCATGAACTCAACTAGACAAGCCTGGTGCAGAGTGGACCTGCACCTGAGAGCTCGTGGCCCTTCACAAGCTCTCAGGTGTGGGTCTGCCCTGGCTTCTGGGATCATGCCTTTTGCTAGGCTGACCATATGAAAAGGAGGACAGGGCTCATGTAACTTTAACAGTTGTAGAGAAAAGGGAATTTCAGCCAGTGTCATTTGTATGCAATTAGTTCCTGGTGAAATTCCCTCTTCATCACAACAGTTAAAGGTGCAGGCACTACACTAGAGTGACCATATACAAAAGAAGGCAGGGCCCCTGCAACTTTAACAGTTGTGATGAAGAGGGGATTTCACCAGGAACTAATTGCATACAAATGACACTGGCTGAAATTCCCTTTTCTCTACAACTGTTAAAGTTACATGAGCCCTGTCCTCCTTTTCATATGGTCAGCCTACCTTTGCCCTGTTGCATTAATGGCAGTTGCCATTAACATAGCAGTTGGTATTGCTCAGAAGCCCTCGGCAGGGGCTCTCAAGGCTTGTTCGTGGCCGACAGAGGCGGGGCAAGAACTTGCTCATGGGGTGAGTGCTCCCTGAGTTCACTTATTCCTACTTTTGGAGCCCACACATTTGTCTTTTTTCCTCGTTTGGTCCTCCCCCACCATTTATTTTTTAGGATTCTCTCTTTTCTTGTTCCCATTTCCTGGATTCTATCTTTTCTTTTCCAAAATTAAAACTATTTATTTATTTATATTATGTACATATATATATTTTCCTGCCCACCAGGGCCTCAAAGCAATGTATAAGAAAATAAAACTACAGTTCCCATCAGTCCCAGCCATCAGAGTGCTTCACAAATGTGAACTTTGGGTTTGTTATTTCACACTTGTGATATCAAAGAATGGCGCCCAGTAAAGAACTTTATCCTTCCAAGTGTATAACACATTTCTGAATGAGTATACTAGACAGGAAACTGAATGAACAATCACAACCTTTGATTCTTTCTTTTAACCAAAACCAAGGTTGTATGTAACACAGATTTAAATGAAAATGTAAATAAAATATGGCTGTGCTATTGGGTCCCCTGATGGGGTGGGGAAGGAAAAACAGATTTACAGGTTAACAATCAATGCAGTGGGAAATCAGGAAAATGCCACAGAAAAAGAGGTTAGGTCAGGCAATCAATGGTTGTATTGATCTTATTGTGTTTTAAATAAAGGATCATACAAATTTCAGCTAATAGCCTATTCAGGATACATTTGGTAGGGTTTACAGCAAATGCAGGATTATGTGCTGTTTACTTGGTTGCTTTTCACAGTACAATTGCTCCCAATTTTCTCTGTTCTCATCATAGGCACTTCATGGTTCTTATCGTAATTGTGTTTGCCTTGAATAAGGAGGAGACAAAGGAAGGATCAAGGCCAAGAATAGAAGTAGCCATAGTTGCCTTGATGGAATTGTCACTAGTCAGTCAGGAAAAAATTACAATGTGATGAAAAGTGCAAAGATCCCCAACAGATAGCAAAGTCTAGAAATGAGCATTTAGATCCTATCACATAATCAATGCCCTCCTTAAAGAAGCAGGATAACTTAATGTATATAAACAGTTAAGCCAGTCCTGAAGAAATCTAAAAGACCCAGATATCTGAGAAACAGAATACTCAATGGGGCTGCAAACTGATTCAGGATGTTCCCTTCCTGTGATAACCTTTCAGGTGCCTTCTGGCATCTCTCTGTTGACAATCAGATAAAATGACACCATTCTAGTTTGTTTATTTATTATTGAAGAAATATTCCTTCATGGTCCCTACAGGTCTTATAAGTTTTGATATTAATTTGCATAGGCTTTGCTAAATATCGTATAAGTTTATATTTAAATAAGAGCTGCCTTAAAAGTGATTGTAATGTTCTGTACTAGAAAATCCCTCACCAATTGTATCTCTCTGGGAGATTTAGGCAGGATCTGCACTACTGCTTGATAGTGGTATTGAGTTGCACTGACAATTGTTAGTGCCCATGACACATCTACACCAAGAAGGATATAACACTGTGAAAGTGGTATGAAAGTGTTATATGGAATGCGTCATGGCCCCAACAGTTGTCAGTGCACTTCAATACTGCTATAAAGCAGTAGTGTAGATCCTGCCACCATATACTGCTTTCATACCACTTTCATGGTGCTATATCCTGCTTGGTGGAGATCTGGCCTTAGAGAGCTATCCTATGGCCTTTAGATGACAGCTAGATGCCATTGGATACTGTAAATCCCCTACCCTCAAGGCAGAGCTATTGACACAGAGGGTAAAATCTGTGTGGGGTTTCTCCACTAGTAGTAGAGAATAGGACCTCTCATCAAACTCGAAACCACACCCCTTTTGAAAAAGTGACAGGTGCCCCGCCCCCTTTTGGACCGGAAGTCCCGCCCTAGTTGATATTCCCCTCAGCTGGAAGTGAGATCATGGAACCGAGTGTCATGTGACCCCCTCCCCCAGGTGGTCATGTGACCCCCCTGTGTGGTCATGTGACCCAAAATACCATTGAGGCGGGAATTTCAAACCACCCCCGGATTGGCCCAGAGGGGTTGATGAGGTTCTAGTTTTGATTACTAGAATTGGCAGATCCCAGAATGCCTTAAAGTAGGGTGACCAGATAAAATCCAGGTCAGCGCTCATGTAACTTTAACAGTTGTAGAGAAAAGGGAATTTTAGCCAGAGTCATTTGTATGCAATTGGTTCCTGGTGAAATTCCCTCTTCATCACAACAGTTAAAGTTGCAGAGGCCCTGTCTTCTTTTGTATATGGTCACTCTAGTATAGTGCCTGCACCTTTAACTGTTGTGATGAAGAGGTAATTTCACCAGGAACTAATTGCATACAAATGACACTGGCTGAAATTCCCTTTTCTTTACAACTGTTAAAGTTACATGAGCCCTGACCTGGATTTTATCTGGTCACCCTACCTTAAAGCATATGAACCAAATTCTCAAAAAAAGTGATGAACTTATGTTAAACCACATTATGGAAGTTATTAAAAGTTAGCCCTATAAGCACTTTTTTCAGCTGTAGAATCAACTGCTTAAAAATGTCTGAATCCCTGTAATTATAAAAAGCAAACTGTTGTGAAAAAATGTAAGACTACATAGCCCATGTGCATGACCATTCCCATCTCTCTGTACTTGCTTTACTTGGCTTTTGTGTAAATAATAATAAATGTTAGACTACAAAGCCCATTTGTGTCCTACCATTCCCATCTCTCTGTACTTGCTTTACTTGATTTTGTGTAAAATAATAATAAAAAAGTAAGACTACATAGCCCATGTGTACGACCATTCCCATCTCTCTGTACTTGCTTTACATGCTTTTGTGTAAATAATAAAAAGTAAGACAGAGAGTTTTTGGTTTAAAATCTGGTTTCCCATCTGTTTGTGTGTGTGTGTGGAGTCAGAGGTTCCAACCAGAAAAAGGTGTACTTGCTGCCCATTTGGAGGAGGTGCATTCAATTTGTTGGGAATTCCAGAGAGATGGGAAGAACATATTATTATTATCATCATCATCATCATCATCATCATCATCATCATCATATACATGCTGAACCATAGTAAAAAAAAACCTGTTCTTTAAAAGCAACTGTTGGGTAGAATGTAAAACCTACTAACCCATTAATCCAACCCTGTTATTTTTATATATATGTTGGCTTTGTTTGAATTGGTGTTGGGGTCCATTACCCGCCCAGCACTCTCTCGCTCTCTCTGTATGTGTGTGTGTGTGTGGAGCAGGGGGTCAGAGGTTCCAGCCAGAAAAAGGTGTACTTGCTGCCCATTTTGGAGGAGGTGTATTCAATTCGTTGGGAATGGCGGAATCCCAGAGCACTGGAAAATTACTGATAGAGGAGTAAAAAAACAGCCGTTGGCTCATTCAAAAGAATGAGCCAATAGGGGCTAGCCAGAGGGCAGGAAAACCAGCCAATAGGGCAGGAAAACCAGACAATAGGGGCTAGCCAGAGGGCGGGCGGATCAGTTGAAGAAGAAATCGAGGGGGAGATACGTGGTGTGCTGGAATAGAGAATGGTGGCCACCTGGAGTGATACAAAGAAACCCTGTTGAAGGTAGCTATGGGGGGGGTGTTTTTGTCTTTGAAAAAACTGTGGGGATGGGGGGTAATTGGGGGCTGTGCGTTTGTTTTGTCTGAATCTTTGAAAATACAGAGAGTTTTTGGTTTAAAATCTGGCTTGCCATCTCTCTGTACTTGCTTTTGTATAAATAATAATAATAAATGTTAGACTACAAAGCCCATTTGTGTCCTACCATTCCCATCTCTCTGTAAATGCTTTTTTTGTGTAGAAAGGCGGCTCATTTGGAGGAGAGGGTTGTTTATGTATTCAATTTGTTGGGAATCCCAGAGAGATGGGGAGAACATATTATTATTATTATTATTATTATTATTATTATTATTATTATTATTTACATGCTGAACCATGGTAACCCCCCTCCCCGGTTCTTTAAAAGCAACTGTTGGGTAGAATGTAGAACCTACTAACCCATTAACCCAACCCTGTTATTTTAATATATATATATAGGCTTTGTTTGAATTGGTGTTGGCGGTTTCATCCTGTCTTCTTTTTTTTTTTCCATTCAAAGCAACGGCTTTGCTTATTTGTAAATGCCTTCTACTGTGGGTGGGTGGGTGGAGTGGTTATCTTTTGCCTCCTGGTGTTATATCACATGACCCCTCTGGCCAATAATGCTCTGTGGGTGGAGACCCCATTATATCACATGACCCCTCTGGCCAATAATGCTCTGCGGGTGGAGACCCCCATTATATCACTTGACCCCTCTGGCCAATAATGCTCTGTGGGTGGAGACCCCCTTTATATCACATGACCCCTCTGGCCAATAATGCTCTGTGGGTGGAGACCCCCATGTCATACAATATGTTTTGAAAAATGTGGTTCCTGGAGTGAGCCCTCCGGCTTTTTCCTCCTGAAACTCCATCTGAAAACAACACATCAGCTCACTGTGAGTATTAACCCCCCCCTCTGTAAGTTGGTGATTGTGCCATATGCTTGCTGTCTCCTAACTCCTATCATCTTTCTCACTATGATTTAGATACGTCTACCTAGAATATAAGTCCCATTAACTTCAATAAGGTTATGTGTGGTAATTTTTAAAAATGCCCTGTGCTTTTCAAGTCATCTGTTTGTTGCTGGTATATTTTCCCAATTGCTAATTTTTAACTGTAATCCAAAAAGGCTGTTATGCAGTAAAGGTTGCTTTGCGTGTGCTTTGCGTGTGCATGTGCTTTTCAAGCCATCTATTTGTTGCTGGTATATTTTCCCAATTGCTAATTTTCAACTGTAATCCAAAAAGGCTGTTACGCAGTAAAGGTTGCTTTGCGTGTGCTTTGCGTGTGCGTGTGCTTTTCAAGCCATCTGTTTGTTGCTGGTATATTTTCCCAATTGCTAATTTTTAACTGTAATCCAAAAAGGCTGTTATGCAGTAAAGGTTGCTTTGCGTGTGCTTTGCATGTGCGTGTGCTTTTCAAGCCATCTGTTTGTTGCTGGTATATTTTCCCAATTGCTAATTTTTAACTGTAATCCAAAAAAGCTGTTATGCAGCGCCATTACCCACCCAGTGCCATTAACTGCCCCAGTGATGAGTTTTCATCCTGTCTTATTTTTTTCCTTTTCAAAATCAAACGACTTTGCTTATTTGTAAATGCCTTCTGCTGTGGGGTGGGTGGGGTGGGTGGAGTGGTATCTTTTTGAAAAACTATTAGGTGTGCCTCCTGGTCATAGAAACTTTGTTATCTTTTTGGCCAGTCACTCCTCACAGAGTATACCACCCTTGGCTCCTGGGGAGGGGCATGTTTATCCCTCTACTCTGCAATATCAAAAGGATTAATTTTATTATTTTTCCCTCTTATTTTAATGCAGCAAATAAATCTAAGTGGAAAAAAATGGAACATATTCAAAACAGCAAGCACTACACGAGGAAAACAACATGATGAAGACCTGAGTAAGTTGTTTTTAATAAAAAGTATTATTAAGTTAAAACTTGTTGTTTTTATGAAAATACTTAATATATGCGTTATTATTTACAGAACATTTTTAAAAAATATATACTTTTAAGAAAACAGCTGCCATTACAGTAGATGCGGTCAGGGTAAAGTATTGTTATATGTAGTAATTGTCTAATATTTTGTAAAAGCATTCCTACAAAATGAATTTTTATTTTTTGTTTTTTAGAAAAACAACACCAGAAAGCTACAACAGAAGCAGGACCTCTTGAGGGTAAAGTATTGTTATATGTAGTAATTGTCTAATATTTTGTAAAAGCATTCCTACAAATTGATTTTTTTTGTTTTTTAAGAAAACTACAGGAAAAGATGAAACATGTTAATAATGATTATAATGGAACAGGTTACCTCTCTTCTACATACCTCCGGCTGTTTATTTTATTTTAACAGGGGAGAACAGATATGATAGAATGCCTTTTAAAAAACCACAGGCCAGAGCTGTACCACAATGGAAAAACCTTGGTAAAACATTGTTATTTTGTGTGTGTAGGGTAATTTGTATTTTCGTAATCCATTTTTAAAATGTTTTTTCTTTTATAATTTTGAAACAGGTCTTGATGCTCAGGAACCAGTAGTGATTAATCTTGCTGATGATAATGAAAACAAATCAGGTAGAGTAGCTTTGGAAGGGTTTTTTTGTATATGCTATTGATGAAAAAATAGAAATAATGGGTGTGGTATAATGAGAGCTGCTGATATTCTGTTCATTTTTACAGAGATCCCTGAAAAAACCACCAATGAAAAAAGCAAGCATCTCAATGCAGCCTGAGAACAAGAAAGCTGGTAAGGCTGCAGCACGGGTTTGTGAAAGAGTGTGGCAGTTTGTAATTAACTAACAAGGGTGTATGTTTACCCTTTGGTGGTCAAAATACTCAGAAGCCAGTAGTGATTAATCTTGCTGATGATAATGAAAACGAATCACGTAGAGTAGCTTTGGAAGGTTTTTTTTGTATATGCTGTTGATGAAACAGTAGAAATAATGGGTGTGGTATAATGAGATCTACTGATATTCTGATTATTTTTACAGAGCCCCCTGAGAAACCACCAATGAAAAAAGCAAGCATCTCAATGCAGCCTGAGATCAAGAAAGCTGGTAAGGCTGCAGCACGGGTTTGTGAAAGAGTGTGGCAGTTTGTAATTAACTAACCAAGGGTGTATGTTTACTCTTTTGTTCTGTCTATTTTTTGTTTTAGATAAAAGATCCGTACCAATGAAAAGAGACCGTGCAGAGGCACAGGATGTCATGGGACAAAAAACTAAGAAGCAGAGAATGGAGGACATCCTATTGTCTGCAAACAATGAACCTGAGTCAATATGCTTTGAAGAAATGTCATATGTTGAGCTGGCAGCCTGTCTAGAACAAAGTCTTAATATTGCAGAAAAATGCAGTATGGTTCTGAAAACTAGAATTGAGGCTACCATGTCCAGGATTAATAGTTCTGTAATTGTGGGTACATTGCCAGAGCATTCTCAGAATATTAAAAAACATCAAAAGTGTTCTGTTCGTGGCCACACTTCATTTAAATATGTTCAAGTAGGGGGTGGTGGTCAACGTTTTTTGAAAAAAGGGCGTCTTAAAAATAGATGCAACAAATGTTTCCCATATTGGAAGAGGATGATGGCTAAAATAGTAAACAGAGCTAAAAAAAACACTCTTTGCCAGTAAAAAGAAAAGGCATACAGCCACTCCCCTTTCTTAAACAGTCCAGGATGCTGTGGCTCCAGAGGTACCCTCTCAAGAGGACTCACAGCATTCTGTAGTATCCAGCGATTCAAGCATTGTGAGCCAATGCCCCCATAATGCAGATTCCTCAGAGGAAGAGGATAGTGAACCTTTGCAGGTCTATGCGGAGTGCGTAAGTAACTGGGAATGGAGACAGGGTGCATTCAACGTGCTGCATATCATGGAAGAATTCAGATTTGTTAATTTAGAGCGTATACCATCGTTGTCACAGGCAGTTTTAGCCCTCTATAGCAAAATACAAAACATACTTGATGATGTGAATCATAGAATTTCACCAGAAGACTTTGTGCAGTTACGCCTTGATGGTGGTGGATTAAATTTTCCACTCTTTTCAATTAAAAGGCACAGAGATGTTTTAAATATAGATGACTTTCTATCTCATATTAGTAACCTTTTACAAAGCAATGCTGAAATATGTGGGAATACTAGCCTACGTTTGATTGTAACGATTGTGACAGCCCCTGGCGGAAAATTAGCAAACTCATACTTAGAAAAAGAAAACACCTAGTAGATTTAAATTACACAGACAGCAATCTCTGTTTTGCTGGGGGTCTCTTAGCAGTCATGGCTGAGAAACCCCCCACAGATGCAGAGTTATTGGCTGCTGCTGCACAGTTACACAGGGATCTTGGCTGGCCGGAGCAGAAACAAGTGGCACTCAGTGATGTTTCACTGATTGAAAACCATTTGAGAGTCAACATACAAGTAATAAGATACACCAAGAAAGGTTGGGGAATATTTAAACCAACAGGGCTAAAGTACAATAAAACCTATACAATGCTACTTCTTGATGAACATTATTATGGAGTGCACAGTGTGAGGGCTGTTTTTGGGTCAGAGAACTTCTGCGAAACATGCACAACTTTATTTTCTCATTCGCACAGATGCATTTATTATTGCAGATTATGTTTGAGCGCAGATTGTGCCACCAAGGTTGTTAAAATACAGTGATGTAACAGATGCAAGAGAACTTGTAGATCCGAGACCTGTTTAAGTATGCATCAAGAACTAGCACTTGCAGATAAAGTAGAATGTGTTCCTAGACAGTATTGTAAAAACTGTGAATCATACCAGAAATTGAATCATGATATTTATCGTTGTCCAGGAAAACATTGCAAAATATGCTGTGGATTTAGTACGGGTGATGAAAAGCATCAGTGTTACATGACCAGTCTTAAGAAACCTGAGGTATCTGTAAAATATGTGTTCTATGATTTTGAAAACCACCAATCTACAGGTTTTCACGTTCCTAATTACTGTTTTGCAAAAGCTTTTGCAGGTGAAACATTACAAAGCTTTAAAGTTGAACCATCTTCTGGTAAGAATAAAAAACGTAGTGTGAAACCGCATGGAAATGTAATCCCTGGGATTTGGCAGGCAAAACATGGGAATTTAAGGGTGAAGCCCGCCGATGAAAGTGGACAGCGGGGGGGGGGGGGCGCATGGAGGGGAGGAGGGGGCGCGCAGAGCGGCGCGCTTACCTTTCAGGGACGTCTGCTCCCGTCCGGCGCCAGCTGCTACTGCCAGCAGGCTTCGCGGCCTGCTCCAGGGTGGCGCGCCGGGTGATGACATCACCCGGCGCACCACTCTATAGCAGGCCGCAAAGACCGCTGGCAGTAGCAGCCGGCGCCGGATGGGACCGGACGTCCCTGAAAGGTAAGCGTGCCGCTCCGTGTACCCACCTCCTCCCCTCCGCGCGCTCCCTCCTCCCCTCCGCGTGCCAGGAGCAGACATCCCTGAAAGGTAAGCGCGCCGCTTACCTCCTCCCCTCCGCGCGCCTCTCCCCGCTGTCCACTTTCATCGGCGGGCGCCCGCTGGCGCCCACCAATGGAAGCGTTGGTGGGCACCAGTGGGCGCCCACCGATCCGCCGATCCATCCGAACTGGATCGGAACCTTTTCGGATCGGTTCAGATTGGATCGGCCAATCCAGCTGTCAGATCGGAAATCGGATAATTTATCCGATTTCCCTCTGGATCGGATTCGGATCGTGGATCGGATCCGATCCAGTGCACATCCCTATTTTCCACTAGTTCAGGAATGCTAGCATAACAGCCGCGCCGCAGAAAAAAATGAGACTTACATTTCCCGTTAACTATTTCAAATCCGGCACAGTGTTCCAGCTGTGTGGGTACTGGATTTCTACTAATCCCACTTCTCAGTTCCCTGGAAGATCAAGAGTTCTTGCTAATTGAATAGTAAAAGCTGAACTGGTGTTCTGCGGAAAAACCTCCGCAGAAGTATTGCTGGGTAAGGTAACATAAAATCCATTGTCATCCATTCTTCTCTGTACTTCTATACAGGTTCATGAAGATCAGAAGCGTACACCCAACTGTTGAACTTGCTAGGCCAACCTAACCATTTCACTAGATGTTGCTTTCTCCTGTCCCTTCCTTTTGTTGCTAAGATTTCTTCAATTCTGTATGTCCTATCCTCCTTGGCATTCACTTTTTGTAATTCCTCAGCATAGAAGTTTCCCACAACCACCTCACCTTCATAATCTTTTAACTGGTATACAGGCCTCTTTGCTCTTTTGATGACTTGATCCACTATAAATAACTCGGTGGTAAAGTTTTGTTCGTAACCCTTAGCAAAGACACCCTTGCATTTAGAAATGCGTACATGATCCCCTTTTTTAAAATATGCCAACTCCGGCTTTCTTTTTATACCATCAAAATAAATGGTTCTCCAAACGGCCAAGGAGTTTGACTGATTAACGTCAACAGGTCTAGTTTTTATAGTTCTGTGAAAGCTATGGTTATAACTTTTTAGAAATTGGGGTAACACCCCTATATATGTGAATGTATTGTTGGCGGTGAAATACCTCCACATTTTAGTTTTTAAAGTTCTGTTGAAGCGTTCCACAACTGCTGCTTTGACTTCATTGCTGGTAACAAAATGGTGTATTCCTTGTTTTTTGAATAGTTTCTTCACTGTCCTGTTTAGAAACTCCCTTCCTTTGTCTGTCTGTATTTTGACAGGGACTCTTCCATCTTGTGTGAAAATAGCTTTAAAAGCAGCGGCCACCTGGCCGCCTGTCTTGTCTTTTAGAACCCTTGCCCATGCATATTCAGACAAAATGTCTATAACGGTTAAAATGTACTTGTAACCCTTGTTATATTGAGAAAACTGTTGCATATCAACTAGATCAGTCTGCCATTGCGAATCCACTTCAGACACAATTGTCTTATTTCTTTTTAAATGGATCCTGGCTGGTTTATGCAGCGTGTAAGCATCCTGATCTGACAACCATTTGGTAACCTCTCTTTTGCAGAGGGTTTTGCTCTGTTTTTTGGCCTCCTGAAATAGGGGGTTCACTCCACCCAAACTCCCAACATATCCAGGGGTATAATAAATATTCCTTAGGATCTCTTCATGAGTTGCCATATTTGTAAGTTAACACACAGGAATGGAGGCGTAAGTTTTACAACAAAACGTTTTTATTGCTGCAAATCACCAAAGAAAAATCATTCTTCAATTTCCATGTCTGGGGAAACACACGAAATGCAGGTAATGTTGACAGCCTGTGAAGTGTCAATGTTCAAGTTCTCATAAGCACCACACACACCACGCATCTGTGTAAAAAAAAAATGAAGTTTTTAGTCATCCACAATCAAGACCCTATACAAACAATTAAGAACATTTTACTAAAAAACATAAAAAGACTCACCAGTGTGTCATCTTTCTCACATAAACTCTGTCTCCGCTTCAAGAGTCTCCAGGGGTGGCTGGTAGGTAGAACAGGATGTGGTAGGATCTCCCTGCTCCATTTTCTCTTTGGCCCGTTGAGCTATTTTCGTAAGACCACAGCCATTAACGGTTTCAACAGGCTCACACCACTGATCAGTACAAGCCATGCGCCAAGCAACAAAGGATGGGATTTCAGGATCCGGATCCTGCCCAGATGTCATTTGGTAAGGAACCAGTTTTCTGGGTTGAAGCTTCACGGGTGCCAGTGGAGAAGAAAAGCCCACAGGTCCCACATATGAGGGTATGCTCTCGGTTAAAGCAGAGGTATTCTGAGCCACTGGTGGCGTATGCACAGTTTCCACCCTTCTAGGCTGAAGCTTCAAGGGTGCCCGCTATTTAGAAAAAGCCCAGACGCCTCTAGGTGTGCTAGGATCCGCCATGCTCTCCCCGCAGAACAAACTTGTCTGGGCATGCCAAGAACGACTTCTTTGCTCCTGTGCCAAAGGGGGTGGAGTTACAGGGGACCCCGTGACAGCTCTACAACCACTTCCTATTGGTCCGCAGTAGCCTGGGGAGTTGTTAGAGGGGTCACATGACCCCTCTGGGCCAATCCAGGGGCGGTTTGAAATTTCCGCCTCAATGGTATTTTGGGTCACATGACCACACGGGGGGTCACATGACCACCTGGGGGAGGGGGGTCACATGACACTCGGTTCCATGATCTCACTTCCGGCTGAGGGGAATTCCTGCTAGGGCGGGACCTCCAGTCCAAAAGGGGGCGGGGCACGTGTCACTTTTTCAAAATGGGCGTGGTTTCAAATTTGATGGGAGGTCCTATTCTCTACTACTTCCACTCTACCCAATCCTACCCTCCCAACCACCATGGAAAACTCTGCACTGGCTCATTTCCTGAGGTTAGAGCTTCCCGAGGCCGGATCTCTGACCTCAGGAAGAGGTGGGAGAGGGAGGGGGGACATGCCAGTGGCCATGGATTGGAGGGGAGAAGAAACACCATTGATCCACCAGATCTAAAGCCCTCTAAACTTCAAAGGCTTCTATTGTAGAGACATTAATTCCATAGGATCACACCCAAGATTATAGGAGATGGTCAGGAAAGTGGTTTAGAACTGACCCCAGAATGCACAGTGAAAATCCAAGTTATTGGGAAATATAGAATGCAACTTTGCTTAGTTTAAACACATCATGGCAGGGAGGTCAGTAGAGATATTCAGGGCCATGGCAAGAGCTGAGTAAAGGAGACTTTAGAAAATAGGGATACTGTAATACATTATCACAAACTGGGTCAAGATTACTACAAAACTGTACATCGTGTGACCTACCTACCATATGTTGTGCTTGCTAGCTACCTGTTTTTTGCAGACCCAATCAGGTAGAACCCCACCCCCATTTTATCAAGCATCCATGTTCAGAGGCAGCATACTTCTGCATACCAGTTTCTGAAGGACAAACAATGGGAGAATTGCTTCCTTCATTCCCTGCTTCTCAGTTTATGGAAACATCTGGCTGGTCACTGTTGAAACAGGATGCTAGACTGGATGTACCTTGGTCTGATCCATGCAGACTCTTATGTTCTGCTATACCTTGCTGTTAGGCTGTGTTTGGATTGGTGGTAAGTCACAAATTGGGCTGACCTGGGTGAGTGAGGCTATACATGATAGGAGGGATCAAATATAACGTATCTACAATGTGAAAGCTCTAAGAGGGAAAGTATTTAGGAATAAATAAAGGAAAGCCTGAGAAGAACGCAACAAATCAATGAGCAACATGAAAGAAAAAGGACATAACTAAGGCAAGGAGGGAAAAAATCAGGAAGAGTGTCTGGCCATGCGCTGCATTTTAAGCGCATGGCCTCTCAAGTAGCTTTCTTATGGCCTGGAACAGTCTTATCTGGCATTATAGCAGCCTGCTTAGTAGGTCATAAGAATGAGCCAGGAATAGTCCTTATGGTTATATGGCCAACTTGCACACAACAAAATTGAAGTGCTAATGGCATGAATGAGGAAAGCTATCTGTTCAAGAGCAAAAAAAGAAGAAGTTTCCTAATCATATCCTTTCTGCCGCAGGAGGAACTCTGTCAGGTGAGTTTCTAGGACACAGCTGTAATAAAACATAGCATCCTAGGTTCTCATCTTGAGCAGAGAATGATAAAGATTCCCATATGGAGCAATAAATCCTGAGCTTCTAGTCTTCATTTAATCTTCAGCAAGGACCTTTGTCTGACAGTGCAAAGAAAATTGAGTTGCCTAAGCACATGCTGGTCAATAGTTTCTCACTAGAAATGCTCATACTCCCCATTAGCAGATTCATTAAGCTGTAGTGTCATCAAAATGCCTGACATTAATTCTCACAGGGACAGGACAAGGAAATGAATATTAGATCAGTAGTGTCCTGCACAGGCATCAGACAGGGAAAGATGAGGGGGGTCTCTCTCTCTCTCTCTCTCTCCTCTCTGACCTCACATCAGCTTCTATCTTCTTTTGGGGTCCTACTCTGAATTCTAATGCTATATGAAGTACAGACTGTTATAACAGAGAGTGGGGGCTTTACATTAGCAACTTTACACAAGCAATTCCAAAGTTGTGGAATAAACTCAGCACTGGGATCTCTAATTCCTCTTAGCTTTAGATTAACTAATTCAGTTCATTCTTACTGATGGTTTTCTGTTGTTGTTGTTGCTGTTGCTGCTGCTGGCTGTTCAGTTGGCTTTATTTCTCAGTGTTTGCAACCCTATGTACTGAAAAGGCGGCTAATAAATCATTTGATGAAATACACCTTCATTTAATTTGGGTTTAATCTCTCAGCATGTGTGTTCTATGCACACATAACCCCCTACAGCTAGTGTAGGAGTCTATCCTGAAATGATAGAGCTTTGAGGGAATAATGGTAGCGTGAGAGGTGGAAATACACATAAGCCGGTGCACATCTGCTCATAATTGGCAACAAAAGTTTGTTTTCAACTGAATTAAAAATGCCCACCTGAACATATGAAAGCATTTAGATATGGGACAATGAAACCAGATTTAAACTATACATTTGGACTCTGGAATACATGGTCTGCAACATCATGCTCCCTTTCAAGTACCTGTCCTCATAATTTTTTGTCTGTATTTTGTCATTAATTGGTTTTAGCAGGGTGCAAGCCCTTTACATCAAGTGCTCTGAGGCTGTTTTTAAACCCATCTAAGGGTTTAACTATGTGCTGTGTGTGAAGAAGTACTTACTTGTTCTGTTCTGAACCTTCCACCATTCAACTTCATCAGATGACCAGGTGTCATCTGTATGCATGCAGAACTTTGTGAAATTCCCTCTTCATCACAACAGCTAAAACTGCAGGAGTCCTGCCCTCTTGACTAGATATAAAAGAAAGCAGGGCTCCTAGAACTTTAACTGTTGTGATGAAGGGGGAATTTCACCAGGTGCTGCATATATACAAATGACACCTGCTAAAATTCCTTTTTCTATGCAGCTGTTAAAAAATGCAGGCTCTCTGTCCTCCTTTTCATATGGTCACCCTAGCAACCAGGACTGTTCACATTTTTCTAAGTGTGGTTGCACCATAGATTTGTATGAAGCCATTGCACAGGACAATAATTGTTGCTAATCCTTCTGTCTGTATTGTGTCAAGGACCATTTTTATTTTAATCAGAAATCTTACTTAATTTGGAAAATATGAGAAGGCAAAAGTAATGATATGAGAGTACCTATTCAACATCAGACGGCCAATAAAGGGTAACAAAGTCAGCTGGAGCACTGAATGATATGCATTGCAAAAGTTGTGACATCACACACACCAAAACAATTATATTTGTTCCTGATCTTATTAACTGATTTTCCTTCTCCTCCAGGTTGTGGGATTAATTTAAGAAAACACATTTGGTATGTGGGTCTGCATATTTTAAGCTTGCAGTCTTTGATGTCTATTCTAAACCTCACCTAAATGGAAGTAAATTCTATTCATTTCAATGAAAATTACTTCTAAGGGAAATATGCTTTAAGATTGCAAGCTTTTGGCATTATAGCATATTCACTCAAATCATTGCAAACGCAGGCTGTAGAAGATAAGGTTTATGTATCCACCCACCTATCCACCCACGTGTAAACAACACATTAGCTAGATGCGTCTGATACAATGATCAGCAGTGAAGTGTGTAACCATTTGGTCTTTAAACGATTTCATTAAGCATCAGTTTCTACACCCCCTCTAAAACTGGAGGCAGAAAAGTTGATAGTATTTTTTGGATTATCGGATTTGTTTGCTTTCCTGAAGATACAGAGACAGTGAGGCGTCCTGCCATGTTACCGAGGCCATTTGTGCAGCCAGATGGGCAATAAAGCTAATTCATTTCAATAAAAGAGAAGATTCTTCAGTGTGCAAAAGAACTATGCAAGCCCCCAAATAATTTCTACTTCAAGCACATTTTTGAAGCAAAGCAAGGTTATTAAATTCCACCAATGAAATGGTGTATATTTAGGGGAATAGCATATAAACAAAAATCTGTAGTGACTTCCTGGGTTCACATCCCCCAAGTCCCATGACTCTAGGGCCGAATCTACACCTTGAGTCAAATCCTTGCAATCCCACCATGGTAATGCTATATCGCTCTTAGGACACGCGTCGTAGGTCACACATGTTGGCATTTGGGATAATGTGAAATAAAAAGCAGCAAATAACACAATGAGCATCATCACACAGAGGAAAATTGTGTTTCCTTACCATTAGGGTGACCAGATAAATCCAGGTCAGGGCTCATGTAACTTTAACAGTTGTAGAGAAAAGGGAATTTCAGCCATTGTCATTTGTATGCAATTAGTTCCTGGTGAAATTCCCTCTTCATCACAACAGTTAAAGGTGCAGGGGCCCTGCCTTCTTTTGTATATAGTCACTCTAGTATAGTGCATGCACCTTTAACTGTTGTGATGAAGAGGGAATTTCACTAGGAACTAATTGTATACAAATGACTCTGGCTGAAATTCCCTTTTCTCTACAACTGTTAAAGTTACATGAGCCCTGACCTGGATTTTATCTGGTCACCCTACTTACCATCGCTTCTCTGCCCCCACTTCTGTCCTTCATTACTTCATCTTTCCTCCCAGAAAGGAAAGAGGAATTAAATAAAGACTAAGTGGCCCATTCAGGGGCCATTTTTATCACACTGTTTTTTTCTGCACACAGCAGGAGATCGTGGCAAATTCTTTTTCTTTTTTTTAAAGAAAGTCAGATTAAAAGGGGTCTATTTTGCAATGGAGAAAACGAGCGTCTAAAGTACACCTGAACAAACACCTGCCTTTTTAGTGTTCAATCTTTTATTTTTTGTAAACCGCCCAGAGAGCTTTGGCTATGGGGCGGTATATAAATGTAATAAATAAAATAAAAATAAGTGGGCAGTAGAGATTGTGCGATAAAATGCTCATCTGATGATGCCCTATGAAAGTGGTATACAGAATACATAACGTGCCCCAACAGTTATCAGTGCATTTCAAAACCACTATAAAGCAGTAGTGTAAATCTAGCCTTGCTGTGTGACCCATTCAGGTCTCAAAAGGGAATCCTTTCCCCACCCAAAGTTTTCCCAGAAGCCCCTTTTTACTCTAAAGATACCTCTAGGTACTTACCAAACCTTTGTTTCCTGTGTCCTTGTTTCCTTACCTGCATTGCCTACCTAGCTGTGACCAAAGTAGCCTATTTAAGAAAGCACCACAATTTCTAACTGCCACTAGGAACTTGGGATAGAGTGGGAGAAGAAACCACCCCCACTTAATCTATGTATCATCTATCTATCATCTATCTATCTATCTATCTATCTATCTATCTATCTATCTATCATCTATCTATCTATCTATCATCTATCTATCTAATCTATCTAAATGGTGTTTGTGCTCTGCTCTGCCCATTCGGAGGTCCGTCAGTGGTCCATCGGTGCGACAATCTTGTGGAGTGGATCATGGGTGTTTTAAAAAATGCTGGAGATCTTTGGTGTGGAATGGATGGCCATCGGACATCCAAACCACCCTGACAATATTCAACTAGTTTTTAGGGTCTCTCTGAGCCTTGTATTCAGTCACTGGGAGTCAACAGAACAGTTCTCCATATAAGAAAAATGCTCAGGTTTTGAGATTGACATCCATGGCTAACCAATAGCCACAGTCTCCTCCCTGTCTCCACTCCAATCCCAGTGCTTAGAGGGAGGGATTGCAAATGATATAACCCATTTGTCCTTGCCCTGGAAGTCATTACTTTGCTAGCTGTTCACAGAGTTAGGAAGGAAGGAAGAAGCGAGTCAGAGAGAGAGTTTCTGCTTATTTGCTCACATTCTTTTTGTTTATTTGTTTGCATTCTCTGTCTGTGTCTCTGGTTTTCTTTGGTTCCTATGTGTGTGCTAGTAAGTTAGTTATTCTCCAGTCTCCAAGTTCCTTGCACCTTAGACCCACCTCAGATGTCCCCCTTTGTGTGTTTTAGGCTCTTTCCACACCAGGCAGTTTGCCTGGGATGGACCATGGCTGCTCACTGTGCAGCCACATGATGCAAAAGGAGTACCGGGGGTGGGGGCGGGCACGGGATTTTTCCTGGTTCCTTGGAACCAGAAAAATCCCAATTCTTCCACGGTCCTGGGAAGTTCCTGGGACCGTGGAAGAATGTGGCTGCCCACCCTGGTGCAGCTGTGCTTACTCATGAGTAAGTGTGGCTGCACCGATGGCCATGGAGCTGTACCACGCGGCTCCAAGGCCAACAGGAGAGGGGGTGGCAGCAATTTCGCCACCTCTGGGATGGCAGGAAGGGGGGTGGGGGCCCGCGTTTTTTTTTTTTGTAGGACTTACCTTTTGAGCATGAGCGCTCATGTGGTCTTCTCCTTTCAAAAAACACAAAACAAATGGCTGGCATGAGTTGCGATGGCCTGGGAGAAGTCTGATCCATCGCATTTCTGATGTGGGTTGAGCGGCAGTCCTGGAAGTAGCTATTTCTGGGACCGCCCGCTCCCTACCTTCTCCACCCCTATGGTGTTGAAAGGGCCATAGTGTGAGTGTGTGGGGTGGGGGTATTATTTTTTTCTCCCCCCCCCCCACTAAAAACTATATCCCTTATCTGTGTGCTGGTGTTCACTGCATTAGGAAGGAAGGAAGGATTCAGAGTGAGTGAGCTTCTGCTTGCTGACTGTTGCTGTTCGTTTGCATTCTCTCTGTGTGTCTCTGGTTTTCTTTGGTTCTTGTGTGTGTGCTATAGTTCTTCTTGTTGTGTATTCCAGTCCCCAAGTTTCTTGCACCTTAGACTCACATCAGACTCACCCTTTGTGTGTTATGGTGTGTGTGTGTGTGTGTGTGTAGGGGGGAATGGTTTGAATGGAAACAGTAAAAAAAATCCTAAAAATCAAGGAATGAAAGGATCTGCTTCAAACGTGATAGGTCTAAAGCCATCCTGACAAGCTATCATTGTGCCAAGTTTCATCTCTTTATCTTTAAAAATGAGGGAGCTGTAAAAATTTTGGTTAATTCCCATAGGCGATAATGGAGCGGTTATCTGAAAATGGAGCGGATTCTCCTACGGTTAATCTGACGGGGTGGAGAAAGGGAACCACCCTGAATTTTGGAGTGGAGAAGCTGCTCTGTGGAGCTTTGCCCCGAATTTCAGAGAGGCGCAGATCCACTCTGCACATCTCTCTCTCTCTCTCTCTCTCTCTCTCTCTCTCTCTCTCTCAATATTTACAAGCAAGCCTTTCCAAACTGTCACTTAGATCATGTTGGCAAAGGTTGTTTGGCTTGTACACTATTCTCCTCTACTACCCCACTAGTTCCCCCCCCAAAAGATCTTATTTGTATTTTACACACAACCACATATTCAGCAAGTGTCACTAAGCAGAACCTTCTCCTCAGTGTTTTCTTTTCTCTCGCCATGTTTTGTAGCACATTCAGCAGTTATTTCTGTCACTGCTTTAAAATGATTAATAACCTTGGATATTTAGCAATGTATAAAAGAGACTTACGTGCAGCTGTATTGTTTTAAAATGCCTATGGCACTGCAAAAGAGCAAGAATAGACCAATTATTTCACGAGGAAGAAGTCTCTATGTAGCTAACCCATCTATAGTGCATCATAGAAGGAATGGGCAAAACAAGGAATACTACATAATATGAATGAAAGAAATAGCTTCCCAATAAATGTGATGGAGATGAATCAGCCTTGTATAGTTCTGGGTAAGTGATTTGAGAACCCCAGTTCAGTGAGCCTTGTTATATGCCATATGCCATAACTGCAATATTTAGGGAGATCCATGAAAAGGATATTGGGTCATTTGTCATGGTTGCTACTGAGTGCCAATGTGGAAGTACAACAAGGTGGTTATAGAATCTGGTTAAACTTGCAAACTTTCAATGAGCTATACCATCTGTATTATGGATAGACTCGGTTTGCATGTCACAGCAACAAATGTTATTTAATAGGCACTTTCCTCTAAGCTTTTTTAGCCTAATAAAGCTAGGCAGTTGCCTTTCAGCTAACATGGACAGTTTTTCCACAGTCCAGCTGGCACTTTATCCCAGGAAGTGTCTTTTTGGAGAAGCCTCTGGCGATTGGCTACCCTAAGGGACTGCCTCCCACCTCCTTCCAACTCTGCCCACTTGACGCTGTGGCAAACTCTGGTATCTGTCAACTCTGAAGTCCCCTCTCCCTCTGACAGAGGTTGAGTTCTCAGGAGCAGGAGGATGACGGACTCTGATCCTTCAGCATTCTGTCAGATCAGCTTTTGGAAAATTTCATCCTTGACTCCTGAAGAGTCTTGGAGACTGCAACAATTAGAATAAACAATGTCAACTCAGGTAAAATTGAATTGAGGAGAGGCACAAGACAAGGTTGTCCTCTCTTACCATTGTTATTTATTTTGGCATTGGAACCCTTGTCACAAAATCTTTGGAATAACCCAAATATTAAAGGAGCTAAAATAGGAAATGAGGAATACCTCTTAGGTCTCTATGCAGATGACATGGTTTTGACTACAGACCAACCAATTAACACAGCTCCATATTTGAAAAAAGAATTAGAGATGTTTCATTCCATAGCCGGTCTGAAAGTAAACTACAATAAATCCGAGATAATGTGTCTAAATCTCCCTCCATCTGTGCAAAAACAATTGGCTGAAAAGATGGGAACTCCAGAGTTGACAGATAACAGAGTCCACCACAGTGTCAAGTGGGCGGAGAATTTTGAGAGGCCACTTGTGCACAGCTTTAGATTAAACTATTTTTGCCACTTGAGATATCACGTAATTCAACATTAACATCAGGTTCGATGCAGTTTTCAAGACACAAAACAAAGACTCTGTGTTGATCCAGCTGTAATGTGTAGGAGAAGTAACTGTTCAATACCTGATATTTTTCTGTCCTGATGAAGAAAGTGAACTTGTGATGTGATGAGGCAAGTAAAATATGGGGAAGAGCAAGGATGTAAGAGAAGGCACAGGTGAGGGTAATAAAGGAGTCTGCCAAGGAATACTTGGATAATGTGAACAAATTCAGGTCATCAGGGTCTAGTGACATTCACTTGCAGATCCCAAAGAAGCTAGCTGAGCAAATCTCAAAAACATTAGCTGTAATACAGGCAAAGTCATGGAGAATTTAAGTGGTCCCAGAAGACTAGAAATGAACAATTTCAGTGCCTACCTTTTAATAAGGAAAGCTGCATTCTTAAGCTCATCTGCTTGGACGTAAATATCCTACTGAAACAAATGGGACTTGCTTCCAAGAAATTGGCTTTAATATTGGGGAAAGAAGAAGCAAATAGTTAAATATTAGACATAGGCCCAATGCCATTTTAGGTAATATAAATTGGGGAAATGTGTCATCTCAAAACTTTGGTAAATGATAATACTGTCTTTTCCGGGATCAGTAGGAACTCATCTGGAGCTCTTTTCAGATGTTCTTTGCACATCTGGTGGAACTGGGAAGTGGGATCTCATGTGCATAATCCCATATGCATGGCTTCCATGTGTTCATTGTAAGTATTGCAAGTGCCTCCTTGTTTATATCTCTGTGTGCAAGGGCTCTCTCCATGTAATGAGGAACTCAAAAAAGACAATTGCGTAAGTGGACGGCAAGAATAAAGAGATGAGACAAAAGACTGGCCACATTTATTCAAGTCAAGCAAAGGGTGATGGAGGCCTGAGCGAGCATCCTATCTAGGCTGTAAAGTCAACCACACTTGGGATTGGGCGAGCCATTCATATCCTGTTGGGTGGCGCATGTCATTCGCCACCCCCCACGATCCCCTTTTGGGGTAGGGAGGCCTTTTGATGTCACCCTCTCTCAGGTTTCATAACTCTGAGTGGGTGAGGAAGGTTGGCCTCAAAGGTAATCCTTATCCATGAGAATCCCAGCTGAAGGATTCAGGTGTTACCAATCACCACAACGGTGCCTCCGAATGCTCACCACCCCTATCCCTGTTTCTGATGCCTGCACACCTTCCACAGGAGGCAGCAAGCCCCTCACTTAACTGCCCTCTCCCCATCTACTAATCACGGCCTCCATCACTCCCCTCCACAAATCCTGTATAAACAAATCGTTGCCCATGTCTGACAGATGTACGCTGTCCTATCTGAAAAGCTCCATCCGTGACTAACTATTTCGGGGTTTTGAATGCTGAAGTCTCCAAGTAAATGCAAACTCAAGGTGCTCCCAAAGTGGGTGCATGCCCTTCTTAGAATCAGGCATGATGCATCACAGTTTTTTGGTCTGCTGCCCCAAGAAGATTTCTGCCTTCTCCCAACTTACTCTGGGAATCTAGCCAGACCTCGTACTCTCTTCCATTATGAGTTAACACACGCATGATTCATGCCCTACTTGAATTGAGCATGATCGCTTCGCAATTTTGAGCCGCTGCCCACATGGGTACCTGCCAATTCACCCAGCTTGCTCTGGGAATCTGGCAAGACCAAAGTTCTTGCCTTTTAATGAGTAACGTATGAGTAATCCAGGTTGTCACTCTCGCACTGACAAGGAATCGGTAGGATCACCTCACAGTTCAGGGCCACCGCCCAAGTGGAACTTGCCGTCCTCCTGGCTCTGGGCATCCAGCAAGCCCACATACTCACTATCCCAGGCCAATGCAAGGCAGGTATTCGGAAGACCGCAAAAGCCTGTAACTCCCAGGCTTCTCTTTCAAGCCCCATGAATTGTAGAACGATCACCCTTATGGGGTGGGGCAATAGACCAAACCTCGCAGGGACAATGCAGACTGGCGGATCACATATTGCATGCCGTATCTGTCCCACAGCTGTCCTTTGACATAACTGTCCATTTGAAGATTGATGTGATGGTTGCACATCTGCATTGATCTGGGAAGACAAGAGCTATTGAACTTTCAAGGATGGCTGGGTATGTACACAATAGACTTGGAATGCCCTCTGCAAACCACCTGCACTCTGTTCAGTGCAAAGCCAGGCGCTGTGGCCGTAGGGCAGCCCTGCCAGGGAAACTTCAAATTGCCCATGATATTAGTTAAGCCCCCTTTCCAGAATGAGGGGTGGCATCCGTATGTCCTACGAAGGACAGAAAAGATTCCTGTACCTTTAACTGGATAAGATTTGCCCACAAGTAGCAATTCGCACTCATGAGGCCTTGCGCTGTTGGATGGTCTTAATGAACAATGCATAATAAAGTGTGCAGCCTTGGGAGATGCCATGTCTCGAACCGGAAGGGCACTGATTGGATGTGCTATCCTTGGCTGATACCTCTTGGTCATGCACCCCAATGCACACATTACTGGTGATGAGGCTGTGAGAAAGCACCAAGACATTTGCACCATGGAGATTAAATGTCTGGTGTGGGTGGGGTGACTGCCTGACATCACATTGCTGGAAATTCAGGGCTACCACCTTGCTATATGCCATCGATCTGAATTCCCACCCAAACAGTACACACTTGTTCTAAGATGGAAATCCTGGGCTACTAGAGATAACTTAGGCAGAAAAGCCTCACTGAAGACCACCTCTTAACAGACATCCCCAGTCTAAACCAGGGCAGTCCGCCTATCCAGTATCATTCTTGCAAAAGGCCCCGCAATGGAGCTACATCTAATAATGTACTCCCTACTCCTGAATAAGGACCCAGGCTGCCATCTTATTGCAGGTATATTTGCAAATTCTCCCCTGTGGTATGATATTAGCCAGCAGGGGGCCAACCACCCCTGATCCAAAAAAGGCCAGACCAGCATCTTACTAGGGATAGTTCCAGCTGAAAAGCTACATTTGTGAGACATCAAAGACAGCGAAAGGTCTATGGGGATAGGCCACTACATTAAATGTTTGTCCCTCTGATCCCTGCATGTTTAGAATCAGGGCCCCCGATGCTGGTGGCTAATGGTTGTGTCCTGGCTTATTCATCTTAAGCTCGCACATCTCCCCATGTGCTCCTGACCGATTTCTGAATATGCCTTTACCCTGGGGGTGGGCGATCACGAACCCTTGTACCGGCAGGCACAATCTGGCACCTGCCAATCCTTCATACGTAATAACTAGATGTTAAGCTGCAAGAATAAACATCAACATCCCTGGACTGTATGAGGGCAGTGTGTATATGTCTGAACTAATACTGTTATCACAGCATAATACTCAACCAAATTAAATAAGTTCACACATCGTTGAAAGCCACAACGATAGGGGAAAAACTCCACATGAATGAAGTCCCCGTGGAAAGTCAAGACACCCAAGCTGAATGCCCTTAGATGCCTGCTATCAGCTGTGCCATCTGTCCAGCATGATGCATGCATGATGCTAAACCCACATGCCATTGATTGCTTGCCATGCCACAACAGGGAGGCAGGTACTCCATCTAGCAAATGTTATTCCTGGTCCTAGATTACCATGTTTGGTATTCCCGAAACTGGCTATGTTCCTTAAATGGGATGGATTGACATCGCAGGGAATTCTTACCTGAGAATGGTTGTGTTACCCTAATTGCCACTGTCCTGCATGCAGAAATCCTGAAGCTTCCTCTGTATTCAAGCGAGCCAAGGAGTGAGAACTTCTTGGCGTAGGCCATCATTTCCCAAAAGCAATGTAGTAAAATCTTCAGCTATATGAATGGAAAACCCTACTTGAGTTGTAAAAGCAGAGAAACACAGAACTATCCAGACATATGTGAAAACTGCTCCTGCCAGAACCAGAGAAACAACAACTGTGTGAGTAAAAACAAGAGAACGTTTAACTCACAAAGGGAATTAAATTCCCAGAGTTTGGCTATACTGCCAGGGCACCTCTGTACCACTGGGCTATGTTCGCTCCTTATATGCCATCATGGGGGGGGGGGGGTTCCGCTATTTCCCCCCAGAACTCTGGGCAGCCATTCACATCACAGAATGGCCTTATACTGGCCCAGGTGCCCATTTCTTACCAGCATTGCAATGTCCATGGCTGCTGGCAGCAGCTCCGCCAGGCTGCCAGACAGGCTTCCTTCCCCAGCACATCTGAGTAAACCTAGCTGTCCGTGCTTGCCCTGAATAAACAAGGCTGGCAGGTTATTACCTGATTTGTTGGCAACCTTTTCTGTTCTTAATTATGCATGATCAGAAGTATAGAAAGCTATGTGGTACAATTGGTCCTTTGAGCCCCCAAATTACTGACAGTAATTGGCAGCAACCCCCCAGGTATTCAGCCAGGATTCTTAAATAGGCCTACCTGGAGCTGCGGGGTGGGGATGAACTTGAACCTGTTGCATATAATATATGCTCTATCACATTGAGCTCTGGCCCCTCAACTCCTTCCATGTAATCATGGAGGGGGATGACAACCATTCCCACCAGCACCACAACATCCACACCCACTGGCATCAGTTTTGCCGGGCTCCACGTGGGCTTCTTTTCTCATCCCAGGAAAAGTTTTAATGTTGGTGCTTGCCCTGAATAGACAAGGCTAGTGGTTTCCTGACCTGTTGGAAATAATAGAATAGTAGAGTTGGAAGGGAGCTACAAGACCACCGAGTCCAACCCCCTTCTCAGTGCAAGAATCCACCTTAAATCATCTGTGTTGGATGGCTATCCAGCTGCCTCTTAAATGCCTCTTATTTACACAGGTGTAAGGAATCAAGTAAAATGCCTGATACATAATTATCCAATATAAATAATAGGCTTGGGCACTTCTGCCACCCCTAAACAAGTTGCAGTTGGGTTGACTAAACCAAGAAAAACCCTTAGCTTATCTTTCCTGAAGGCCTACACCCAGATCTTCCTGCTCCCAGTCCAACACGCTAATCCACTATTAAAGTCCCTGATAATTAACACCCATGAATTCTGCCAAGGACACTGAGGCTTAAGGCTCACAGATTTAATCCTTACTTCAAACCCCTATGGAAATGTGGGTAAATTCAAGGCTGCCCCTAATTTGCTCCTTCCTGCTCAGTTTACTCAAGTGTAAATAGAAAAGGGGGGAATCAACAACCAACTCCTATCAAAGATTAACTGTAGAAATACTGCAGGAGCAGCCTTATTGGCTCTCCAAGTCAAACCTTTGGGCCACTAGGCCCCTGTGTCCTCTTGCAGCTGCCTCTCAATGGTCGCTTGGTGCTGTTTCTTCCAGAGCTCCATCAGGAACAAACTAATACAGGCACTGTTTGTGTGGCCTGCTCAATGAGTTTGATGCTGCTGCTAGAAGAGCCCTACTGGGCTCAATGAAGAAAGATAAAATCCAGGTCAGGGCTCATGTAACTTTAACAGTTGTAGAGAACAGGGAATTTCAGCCAGTGTCATTTGTATGCAATTAGTTCCTGGTGAAGTTCCCTCTTCATCACAACTGTTAAAGCTGCAGGGGCCCTGCCTTCTTTTGTATATGGTCATTCTAGTATAGTGCATTCACCTTTAACTGTTGTGATGAAGAGGGAATTTCACCAGGAACTAATTGCATACAAATGACACTGGCTGAAATTCCCTTTTCTCTACAACTGTTAAAGTTACATGAGCCCTGACCTGGATTTTATCTGGTCACCCTACCACATGGCCTGCGAGCCACTCGCCGCTGCTCCCCGTTCCCAGGACCTCCTCCAGGCGCCACTCACTCGGCCCACATGCTGAGAGCGCTACCGCCACTGCCGCACCACATCAGGCAGGAGGGATGAGTCGTGTGCCACCCCTGTTGTCTACCAGCCACTTGCCGCTCCTCTCCTTTTCCAGAGCCCAGCTGAGCTCCAAGAAGTGTCATGTGCTGCCCACGCAGCTCCTCTCTCGCTCTCCCATTGACGTAGCTGAGACCAACACTGTTTGTGCTGCACTTTGAAGCCTTGGTAAGTTGTCATCCTTCTCCAAACCCTTCTCACTGCAGCCGTGAGGAAGAAGGTTGGGAGGGGCGCCGGCCCATAATAAATAGCCGCAGACACCTCCTCCCTCCACGTGTCACTTTTGGAGGCTACCAATGATGAGCCTCCACACTTCGTCTCTCTCGCCCACCCCCCTGGCAACTGTCTCACCATGCCCAGGCAAGCGGAAGTGTTTGTAAGGCCTTTGTACCTTAGAGCCCTCTTAGAGCCCAATTCTGCCTTAAAAGTAGGGATGTGCATGCCCAAAAATATTGTATTTTATCGTTATTGGAATTTCGGACCAAAAAAATTATCGTCTCCGATAATATCATAGGTTAATCATATCGTCTTCACGATAATTATCAGAAATCAGATATTTAATTTGCAGCCCCATTGTGCCCTATAGAGCTGGATTTTTTTTTTTTAGAAAAAATGCCTATAACTTCTGTATTTTCAAAGTTAGAGGCTTGACACATGTTCACAATGCTTATGGGGTATGCCTAAGTATGTGTAGGAAATTTGAGATCGATCCCTCTAACCCTCAATTTTATATGAATTTATTAAAGAATGTTTAAGTTCTGACAGGTCAAAAGTTGCACGATCTTTCAAAAAATTAATATAAAATATAGGGGTGGAGGGATTGATCTGAAATTTGGCACATATGTGTAGCAACATGTGCTAGGCATGTGTATGAAATTTGAGACCGATCCCTCCAACCCTCGATTTTATATGAATTTATTAAAGATCCTGCAACTTTTTGACAGGTCTGAATGAACGCACGTGGTGAGCTGTCATTCTGACCTGTCAGAACTTAAACAAGCTTTAATAAATTCATATAAAATCGTGGGTTGGAGGGATTGATCTCAAATTTCATACACATACTTAGGCATACCTCATAAGCACTTTGACCAAGTTTCAAGCCTCTAACTTTGAAAATACAGAAGTTATAGGTTTATTTATATGGCAGTCCGATAATCCGATATAATCGAGCTGAAAATTATCGGATCAGATATTTATTGGTGGTTTTCCTATCGTATCGTTATCATTAATGAGATGTCCGATAACAACCTTATTGTATCGTTATTGGACATTTTAACGACACGATACACATCCCTACTTAAAAGCCTCTAACATACAATTGCACATATGGGGCATCTAATAAAGGACATGTGCATGATCCTTCTCCCTTACTCTGCATGTACCCATAACAACTGAACAGGGCTTTGGATCTGTACACACTGACACCACTGTCGTATATAATTTTAGTTCAGTTTTTGTCTCTTAGTGTGCAATCCTAGGGTGACCATATGGAGAGGGGAACAGGGCTCCTGAATCTTTAACAGTTTTATAGAAAAGTGAATTTCAGCAGGTATCTTTTTTATGTATGCAGCATCTGGTGAAATTTCATCACAACAGAAAAGGCTGCAGGAGCCCTGCCCTCTTTTGTATCTGGTCACTTTACAAAAGAGGGCAGGGCTCCTGCAGCTTTAACTGTTGTTGTTATTATTATTACTGCCCCATTCAAAATGAAACTAATTAAAATGAATGTTTCTAAAATAATTCATTTAAATTTGGCCAAAAGGAATTGGTCCAGACATTGGATGTGTTGGCATGGGTCATAATAGGCTTTCAGTAGGATTTGGGTATCCATAAAATTTGATATCCTCACCATCACCACTTTTCAGCAGAAGTAAAAAAGGCAGTTTTCTGCCCTAAAAAGCTTCCAATCTGAATTGCTACAATGGAGTAAAACAAAAGGAGAGGAGGGAAAACACAAGTAAACAAGAGATCAATATGATTAAAAAAATAAATTAACTTATGCATTTTAAAGCATTGTGTTCCTTGGGAATTAGAATGACTGTGCAATCCTACCATGTCTACTGGGAATTAAATCTCAGTGGGTTCCATGGGACTTGATCTCAAGCAAGTGTATATAGGATTGCAGACTAAATCAAAGGTTTTCTGGAAGGGTGTTCCATGTGTAAGGGACATTTTATTTATTTATTTATTTATTTATTTATTTGTAACATTTATATACTGTTGAATATTAGAGTCTCTCAGCAGTTCATAACATTAAAATACAACATTAAATACACAATATTAAAGCATAGCATTAAAACACGACACAATAACGCAGTAAAATGGAGTAGCATAATTAATTTACTTATGGCCTAGGGAAAGCCTGGGTGAACAAGTGTGTCTTCAGGAGGCATTTAAAAATGCCACATTTTCTGCCTCCCAAACCACATGAGGGAGGGTTTTCCATGGTGGGTGCCGCTACAGAGAAGACCCACCATCTGGGTATTTCATGGTGACATTCTGTTTGTTTCAGAATAACCGGAAAGACCTCCTCTGCTTATCAGAAAGGTTGCCTGGCTATGTATAGGGGAAGGCAGTTTGCTAGGTATCCTGGTCCCAAGTTGTCTAGGGCTTTATATGACACTAACATAACTTATTACAAGGCTCAAAACCAAAAAAAAAATCTACCATATTTCGTTTTTAGAATTGGGTTGCCTGGTTCTCTACATTTCTACTGTTATTTATACAATAGAAACATAAATGGTTGAACATGAAGAAAATCATGTGCAATCATTCATATTACAGGAACCCAGGTCAGCATTAGAACAGCTTCTCCATAAAATCTCTGAAGATATCTAAACCCTTTGTCACTATCTGGAAATATACGCAACAAGGGTGGAGTTGGGAGGAAAAAAATGAATGAATATACAGCTTGGCATTAAATCTTAGTTCCTACAGGCTCAAAGAACTTGTGGCACAATAAATAAGAATAACTACGTCGTAGAATCCTGTCAGAATTGTATTTTACGAATACATTATAGAGAATTACATTTTAACAGTTAGGGCTCTGTGTGTAATCTTGTGATGTCAATGCAGGTTTTATGAAATTAAATTAATATTAGAGTGAGATGCTCTCCTAATGGGTGCCGGAATGTTACTGTACCAGTTGTCTTCAGTTCCAATTACCCAGTAGATGCTTCCATGTGGTCCTTATGATCTACCTTGTTAAAAGCAGCACCTCTCTGGGGGGAAGAGATATCTAGATTTGTCTCTTGGTAATTCTTGCTGGCATGTTATTTGAATAAGACAGGGAAGGCTTAGGGGAGAATTGTTTATTCACTGTGCATAACATACACAGCTGCAAGGCAGGACAGCTCAAGGTCTACTTACATGCTACTGACATCTCACTCAAGCATCCACCATCCTGTGGGGTTATTAGAGAAATGTGGCTGTGCCACTCTTAGACTGTACAACCTTGAGTAAAGCACTAAATAACATCATATGCTTGAGTTAAACAGCTATTATGACAATGAGGAACACAACCACTTCTAGATGGAGCTGTGATGAAGCTTGTTGAAGAAAGTTCTTCCAAGACCATAATTCATGCATTTTTGTAGACATCTTATGAGTAGAGAACTCCACTGCAAATTCCAGAGATCAAATAACCTATCATCTGTAGTAACTTAAAAGATGTTCTTATTGAGATGAGAGAGGGGTTTATCTGTCTCTGTCTCTTACCTGTCATTCTCTACAGGAGAGGCAAATTTGTGCTAAAATGGCCACTGGGAATCATCACTGGAAGTGCTACTTGAAAATCAAATAAAAGGGCCTCTTAGACATGCACCCATAGTGGTGGGAACTTCTTCTCTGTGATCCGATTCCATTTGACTATAGTATGCGTGTGAATACTGGAACCACTTATGGTGTATGCCAAAGAATCCAAGTGGCTCCACATGACTCTGCCTGACTAGGAAATAGGTACACAAAGTTTGTGTGTGTGTATGTGTGTGTAATTTTTGCCATGGGCTGGGTATAAGGATGCACACCCAATAGTAAAAAATTGTAGTTTAGGAAGAAATACTAGTGTTTATCTCATAGACCTCGTCTATTGGACAAACTGTAGGCAATAAGGCTGGGATAAGCTTGATTCAGCAAGAAGCACAGCAATGGTGGGATATGAAAAAACTAAAAGGGCTTTCCTATTGCTCTGAACCTGTCGACTTTCATTTATGTATTTAACAACAGAGATTCGTGTTTCAGATTCACAAGCATTATCCCTGCTCCCAAAACCCCAGGGGGCTTAACAAGACCTGCTATTATTATAGGCGAGAAGCTGAAAACGGATCTCCTATTGCATCTCTTTACGTCCCTTTCACTCCAAGCCTGCAACAAGTGTCAGATTCAAGCTTTGCCAAAGCTGATATGCTGGCAGCTGCCACCTCACACATTAATAAAGTCTGTTGTGATTATAGGGCAAAATGTACATCACATTTCCCCCCTTCTCGTGAGCAACAAAAAGGTGTTGAGGAAACTTGCGCTTCACCCTTTTTGCAGATCCTTAATAAATGTGGCCCATATTTAATCCTATTCATGTGTCTCCACCTTGCTAAAGTGGAAATAAAAACAATCTAATATAGATATTCACAAAAAAGGAGAAGAAAAGGACGGTAATGTAATTTAAGAATACATAGCTGAAATCAGTAATAATTCAAGACTGGGTGAGAACATGATCTGTGGCTCAAAGAAATGCAAAAGGTATTAGGAAGATTAGCATATGGGACCATTAACACAAATCAGAATATACAATTCCAATTGGATTGTTTGCTATACAAGAACAATGCTATAAATCTAATCCAAGGGATATGGTACTTTATAAAACAGAAACTGTACACGTGTGTCTCCAAGAAGCAGATGAATACACCGTGGTGAAAAAAATTATAAGGTACTAAAGAATGATGGAAATAAATTAGGAAAAGCCTGGGATCACCAGTAAGGACCTTCATTTAATTGTCAGTTATTTGGATTTTATCCCACCAAAAACACTACACTCTAATGGGATAGCATATTACCCAACAAGGCCAGCCCCACACAATCCAGTTTGAATTACAGCATTGCCATCCACTCCATGTCAGTTTAACTCCAGGCACTAAAAGACAGCTTGGCTAGAGCTACATACTCAGCAACCTTAATAGCGAGTAAATGGGACTTATTTCTGAATAACATGCTTTCAATGCAAACCTATGCAGGTTTACTCAGACAGGTCCCATTGAGTTCTATGGGGGTCATGCCCAGCCTGAGAATTCTACTGAAAAATGCATTCTGTATGTTAACTATGAAATCCTCTCCCCCCAATAACCCCACTAATATCTCCTCCAAACATATGCAAAAGTTTTGGGTCAGTTTTGGGATTTGTGGGATGTATCAGTACTGTGTTCTGATACCTCAAATGCAGGTTCATAGTTAACACCCTCATATTCTCATATCACTTCCAAACCTATGTCAAAGTTTTGTGCTAATTTTGTGCTATTTTGTACTACAAATTCCAAGTTTTGTCCCGTCACCAAAAGCGAAATAATGGCATATCCTTGTTGCAGTATGGCTAGGGTGACCATATGAAAAGGAGGACAGGGCTCCTGTATCTTTAACAGTTGCAAAGGACAGGGAATTTCAGCAGGTGTTGTTTGTATATATACAGAACCTGGTGAAATCCCCTCTTCATCACAACAGTTAAAGTGGCAGGAGCCCTGTCCTCTTGACCATGTACAAAAGGGGGGCAGGGCTTCTGCAGCTTTAACTTTGTGATGATGAGGTAATTTCACCAGGTTCTGCATATATACAAATAACTAGGGGTGTACACGGACCCCCCGGATCGGATTGGGACCCAGATCGGGACCTCCAATTTTGTCACGGATTGGTTCGGACAAAATCGGAGGACCCCCGGACCGGATCAAGTCCAATCCCGATCCAAAAATTGGAAATTTTTGGATCGGCCGCCATTTTCCCCCCCATAGACTTGCATTGCAATGCAAGTCTATGGGGAAAAAATGGCGGGGGGGTGGGTGAGGGGGGCCTAACTCCCTCCCTCCCCCCTGGGGCCGTCTGCTGTGGATGGCCCCGGCAGATAAGCCCCCTCCCCCGCGCTCCCTACCCCCCCGGGGCCATCCGCTTCCATCCGCTGGTGCCCACAGGCGCCAGCGGATGGAAGCGGACAGCCCCTGGGGGGTAAGCCCCTGGGGGGTAAGCCCCCTCCCCCCGCCCCCTGCTTACCTTCCTGGAACGTCCGCTCCTGTCTGGCGCCGGCGGCTACTGCCAGCGGGCTTTGCGGCCTGCTCTAGAGTGGCGCGCTGGGTGATGTCATCACCCGGCGCACCACCCGGGAGCAGGCCGTGAAGCCTGGGAGCAGTAGCGGCCGGCACCGGACGGGAGCGGGCGTCCTGGAAAGGTAAGGGCCCCCCTCCTCCCCTCCACGAGCCCCCTCCTTACCTTTCCGGGATGCCCGCTCCCGTCCGGCGCCGGCGGCTACTGCCAGTGGGCTTTGTGGCCTGCTCTAGAGTGGCGCGCCGGGTGATGTCATCACCCGGCGCGCTACCCGGGAGCAGGCTGTGAAGCCTGGGAGCAGTAGCGGCCGGTGCCGGACGGAAGCGGACGTTCCAGGAAGGAAAGCGCGCCGCGCGCCCCCTCCTCCCCTCCCCCCACCCCCTGCTTACCTTCCCCGCTAGGGAAGGCCCCCCCACTGTCTACTTTCATCGGCGGGCGCCCGCTGGCGCCCGCCAATGGAAGCGGCGGCGGGCGCCAGTGGGCGCCCGCCAATCCGCCGATCCATCCGAACTGGATCGGAACCTTTTCGGTTCGGTTCAGATTGGATCGGCCGATCCAGCGGGGAGATCGGAAATCGGATAATTTATCCGATTTCCCCCTGGATCGGATTCGGATTGTGGATCGGAACCGATCCAGTGCACATCCCTACAAATAACACCTGCTGAAATTCCCTTTTCTATGAAACTGTTAAAGCCACAGGAGCCCTGTCCTTCTTTTCATATGGTCAGCCTAAGTATGGCGAATGCTAAAACAACCCACATTTCTCCTCTGAACCTATGCCAGAGTTTTGTGCTGTTTTGCACCACAAATCCTGAGTCATTTGTTATTTTCATGCTTTTGGTGGTGGGACAATGAGAAAAAGGCAATTCAGATTGGGCCTCGCATATGGGCAATTTGTGAAAAGATTGCGCTCAACCTTAAAAATAACAATAAATAAGAAATTAACATATTTTCTTACTGGCATCTGTGAGTGCTATGAAATATGCTTCTATTAGTACTGAAAACTGTTGGTTCAAAGGAGTTGTTTAGTGTGTTGGGGCTCAGACTCCATCTCTGGCGTCTACTCAGTCTTTTGAGCAGGTTACACACATACCACCATGGCAGCCATTTTATAGGGTGTTCAGGATAGTTCCTCAAACTGACAAATGTGTCCACAGCCTAGTGCTCTAGCACTTAAGGCTTTGTGGAACATGGGCTTCTGAGACTACTTTTACGAAGGCCTCCATATCGCTTATACAGTATTGTTCCTTCCTCTGTAGTAGGCTGACCATCTGAAAAGGAGGACAGGGCTCCTGTAACTTTAACAGTTGTAGGGTTAAAGGTGCAGGCACTATACTAGAGTGACCATATACAGAAGAAGGGCCACTACAACTTTAACTGTTGTGATGAAGAGGGAATTTCACCAGGAACTAATTGCATACAAATGACACTGGCTGAAATTCCCTTTTCTCTACAACTGTTAAAGTTACAGGAGCCCTGTCCTCCTTTTCATATGGTCAGCCTACTCTGTAGGCATGTTCTGCACTTCTCAGCAACAAACAAATGTCATAGAAGTATGCTTGATTGCATTATAAATGAATCTGCAGAATACCGTTTACTGCATTTTTTTTAGGTCATGGCTGATGGGAATAGCAAGTTGCTTTTATACTGCAAGGTGAGATTAATTTCTAAATAAATAAAGCTGAAAAATATTTGTTGCAGCACCAGTGAGCTTGCCCGCTCCTGGGTTGCAAGAGAAAGAGAAGAAGCTGACACTTTTTTTAAAAAAAACCCTCTAAAAACTACTATCATGAAATATGTTGCAATATTCTTTGTTTATTTTCTCTCATAAAAATATTAGAACAAGCTTGGGCAGAATAATCATAAACCAAGCCATATGTAATAATTCCCTATAGTAGCTCCATTTGCAAAAGAGATATTAAAATTTCTTCTAAAGATCACTTTTCAACAAGCCGGTATGAGAGTAAATGAAGTATGTAAGTAAACCAAGGATACTGATTTTCCTAGTTGAGAAACTCTATAAACAACATTATTGCTAGGAGAACTACAGTACTGATGAAGCACTTTTTCAATTCCAAAAGTTTATTTATTTCTTTATTTACTATTCAATAATTTATACCTCACTTTTCCTTATAAACAAATTAAAAATGGCTTATAAAATTCCTAAAACAATAAAGACCATAATAAAAACAGCCATATAAGAAGAACAGATTAAAACAACTTTAAAAGCAGGGAGATAAAAACATTAAGGGAGCAATCTTATGCATGTTTAGAAAGAAAAAAAATTCTACAACTCCCAGCATTCCTGAGTCAGCATGGGAATGCTTTTTCTGTCTAGACATTCATAGCATTGCATCCTACACCCCATTAAAAGCTTGGTGGAATAAAAACATTTTAGCTGCATGCCTGAAGCTCCAAATCGAGGGAGCCAACTCCACCTTCTTAGGGAAACAGTTCCTATATCTGAGTGCCACAGTAGAAAAGTCACTGTCACACATCCCAACTGCTTGGGCTTCTGAAAATGTTGCAGCAGGTCTTTCAGTGTTCAGCACAGGAGTTGTCAAGATCATATGCGAGGAGGTGGCCTTTCACATATTCTGGTTTAGGGCTTTGTAGGTAAAAAACAAAATAAAAGCATCCATTTTAATTGCACTCAGAAACAAACAGGAAGCCAATGCGGATAGAACAAAACAGAAGGAAAGCAGCCCCCAGAAGCCAATTTGACTGCTGCTTTTTGCACTACCTGACATTTCTGACCACTTTTCAGAGGTAGCCCTATCTACTGCATGTTACAGTAAAGCTGTTAGGGTTCTTGCAATTATACCAAAGTATCACAGTTACTTGGGCAGGGGTAAGGAAACCCGGAATGGTGCGAGTGGGAGCATAGGCATGCGGACAGGGTGTGTTTGGTGTGCCCAGGCACACTCTAATATTTGGGGGGGCTCTGCTCCTATCCCCCCTGCTTCCATTGGCAATGGCTGGCAGGCAGGCGCAGCGCCTTCCACTCCCATCCCAGCTGGCCTACTTTTCCTTAATGGGAAAAGAGGCAGCTGCATCACCAGTGCACTGCCTTTTCAGACCCAGCTCCTCTGTCCCTCCCTTGCTCCTCTCCTCTACTCACACGTCCAAGAAAGGCCTCCTCCACACGGGGCGTTTAATGAGCCTTGAAGGCTCATTATAAATTTTACCTACACACCAGCGGAGCGCAAAACGGGCGTACAGGCGCGTTATCTCCCCGATAATGCGCATTTTCGAACGCGCGTTAAATAGCGACTTTTATTTTGCTCCGGCCGTTAAAGCGCATTTTCGCTGTGTGAACAAGCGATTATGCGCATTAACTACCTGGAAAGCGCTTTTTGGGCATCTTTTAATGCGCTTCGCCGCTTCTCGCCGCCTCCCGTGCAGAGGGATTGTGAGTAAATGCGCCTCCGCGATAATGCACATAATCGCGGAACCAGGCGCAAAGGCGCATTCTTGTGGAGGGGGCCAAAAATGCAGCAGCCTCTCGAAGCGTGCACCGCCGCCACGCCTTATCTCGCCTCTCGACCCTGCCTGCCTGCCTGCCTGCTTGCCTGTCCAGCATGCAGCTCCAGGAGCTGGAGCTGCATGCTGGACAGGTGCGCAGTGAGAAAGTAAGTTGCCTGGCAGTAGGCAGGCAGGGTCGGGACTCGGGAGGTGAGATAAGGCATGGCAGCGGTGCAGGCTTTGAGAGGCTGCTGCACCTTTCTTGGACGCATGAATGAGGAACGAGGTGGTGGCGGCCGCGGAGAGGGGATCGTGGGAGGGGGCAGAGGGGAGGGGGCCATTTCCGGAGACCCTGGATGGAGAATGCTCTTTCCCACCGCCGTTCCCCCCTTCCCTTCCTCTGCTCCAAACTCACCCAATCAGGACCATTAGTGTTGATGGGGAGGGAAGGAATTACATGCTTTTCCACCCCAACTGCTCCAATCGGGGGGGGGCATGGGGGTGGGAAAGGCCTCAATTCCCTGGGTGCACACTCTAATGAAATGTGCTGTGTATGCCTATGAGTGGGAGAAATCCAACCCTCTGAGTTTCCCCAGTTGGCTCCATCCCCTTTCTCTGGCTCCACCACCTTTCCTCAAGCACTATAATTGGTGATTTCCTGGTTTTGATGCAGTTATTCCCCTATTCTCAAAAAGTTAAATTACCTCTCCTAAAGCTTAGTTACATTCCATCTACCACTGGAATGCAGCTCCTGAGAGCTTTTCTGAAATTGAATTTGGCTTTCTGGCTGAAAGAGGTTACTTACCTCTGGTCTGTACTGTCAAATAGTGACTCTTCCAGGCTTGTAATTCTTCTAGGCTTTTAGAGAAGGGTCTTCTCCCAGCCATACCTGGAGATGCTAGGGATTGACCCCTAGCATTGATAGACCCATCCTCAGCATGGACATCTACATTGTTAGGCAGCAGGTATCCCTTGCAGAAACTACTGTCAAAAAGTGTACCATCATTAAACAATTTATTAAAGCTGACAGTATTGCAGAGTTATTTGGAATAACTTCACATCCTGTGAATTTTCGACATGGCAAGCACCTTTCCTTATAAGAAAATACACAAGGAGAACCCTGCTGACCAAAGGTCTGTTTAGTACAGCATCCTGTTTCCCACAGTGGCAACCAGAAGCCCACAAGTAGAATAGAAGAGCAATAGCCCTCTCCTACTGTTGTCTCCCAGGAACTAATGTTCAGAGGCATGATGCCTCTGAATCTGGAGGAAGTAGAAAGCCATTATAACTGTTGATAGATTTTCCTCCATGAGTTTGTCTAATCCCCCTTTAAAACCATCTAAACTAGCGTCCACGACCATGACGTCTATGTGTAGGTTGTCATGTGTGACAACTGCACATACTTGCTTCGTTGTAAGTACATATACTGGGATCCTTGATTGGCCACAGCATTTTGTGTATGTGTGCATCACATACACACAGAGAAATACACGTGTCTGCTGTATGCCCCAACCATGTGCTTTCAGGTTTTTTACAGGGAAAACCAAGGAAACAATAAGTCAGATTCAAGGTTTGCTTACAAGTAGAGTTTTTTATTGAGTAACTTACAGCACTGAAGGGGTGGTGACTCCACGCCAAGGCTTGTTCATTCAAAAAGGATTCCAAAAGGTGTGGCTTAGCCTTTCCTGTGCTACCAAGGAGGGGACTGGCTGATCTCTTCCTTCTCCCCCTCCTCCATCACCAACACCACCATCTCCGCAGCTTTGTTGGGGGCATTACAGATAACTGGAATGACCGTCCATCACCCAACAGGAACCAATGAAGTTAGGCTGACCATCTGAAAAGGAGGACAGGGCTCATGTAACTTTAACAGTTGTAGAGAAAAGGGAATTTCAGCAGGTGTCATTTGTACGCAATTAGTTCCTGGTGAAATTCCCTCTTCATCACCACAGTTAAAGTTGCAGGCACTATATTACAGTGACCATATACAAAAGAAGGCAGGGCCTCTGCAACTTTAACTGTTATGATGAAGAGGGAATATCACCAGGAACTAATTGCTTACAAATGACACTGATTGAAATTCCCTTTTCTCTACAACTGTTAAAGTTATATGAGCCCTGTCCTCCTTTTCAGATGGTCAGCCTAAATGAAGTGGAGGGGGAAGGAGAAGGGGTGGGATGAGGCGAGCACAATAATGGGAGAGCCAAAAAGTCAAAAGAGAGGCCCCAGTATAGCTCTGATCGTGAAAGGGAAATAGAGATCAAAATTGTGGGTGCATACCAATAATAAAAAAGTAAGTGTGACGGAGCTCTAAATGGACCCTTGGTCCCAGCTTCCTTTCCTTGTGCTCCAAACTGCCACAGCAGGGTGGCCAGCGCATGAAGGCGACCATGGATTATGCCTCAAATGGTTAATGCATTTAGGGAGTTGTGCTGGAGGTTTTGGTTTCACTTTATGCCTACTTACATTCTAAGCTTTAACGAGATGCCTGTTAAAAGGTCCTGTTTAAAGCTTGCAGTTGTCTGTGGTCAGACAAAATTTACTTTGCAACATAAGCATGTATTTTATCACATTTGAAGCATCCCTCTTGTCTTTGACCCCCAATAAATAAGCATGGCATTTCATATATTAGATTTCCCACAACCACTGCAGTTTTCAGAAAAGTAAGTTGGTGTGTGAGAAATATGCTGGTGTGAAAAGTGGCTTGCAGTTGGTGAATTAGGGCATTGAAGAAGCAAGACAAAGAGTGAACATGAAGGGCCTTTTCACACATTACATTTTAAAGCGTACTCATAAAACATGAAGCATAAATGTGGCAAAGTCATGTGCCATTTCAATCATCATAAAGTCAGAGTTGGCTAGCTATCCAGTCAGGATATCCTCGGAAGTAAATCCATTTGCTGCCATGTAATCTGTGAATTGGTCCTGAAATGTTAGGGGAATCAAGGCTGTGGTGGGGAGAGTTACAAGTATAAAAGCATCGTATATATTGCAAATAGAAAAAAAAAACATTGTACAGGCAGAGCAGCAATGGCAGGCAGTGTGATGTTTTCATTTGCTTTATTCACTTGAAATGCTCCAGGGACCTCACCTACTTCCCATGTCATTCAAGAAAGAACAAATGTGGCTGTTGCCAGTACATGTGAGTTTTCCAAGGGAAAAAGAAAAAGAAAAAGGTGAACGTGTATATTTTATGGAAAATGCCTGATGCTCTATATTGATAACATTATATACTGTATAAATATCCAAGCATTTTTCCCAGTAGCCAAATATCTGATGAATCATTTGTGAAAGATTTGATTAAAGAAAAAAACCTCTTAAATAAAGTATATGCAATATGGTTTAAATTCAAGGGTTTACTAAGAAATTATTTTTATTGAACTGCATATAAACATTTTAAGAATTGAAAACTTAATAGCATGCACTTCCATACATTGTAAGTGTGTGTGTGTATGAAAACTGTTACCATCCAAATTTTAGCAATGCATTTATGTTTGTTATACTTACATGCATTCATCCAATAGACAGTCAGCTAAAGAAAGTTAATCACAACTTTGAAGCTGCCTGTTTGACTGGATTTGCAAACATTCATTATGCTGCTAAGTAATGTTATGAAAGAATGTCTTTTTAGAAACTGATTTGTTTTCCAACACACACAATAATAACAGCGGAACATGTTCTGCCCCACATCATTCCCCAGTAATATAAATAATATGTCAATTTTGTTTTGTTAGAAAATATAACATATGTTCATTGATTTCAACAGAGGAGCTAGGCATGTGCTTAATTTCTCACACTGAAATCAGTGGAACTTAAGAGCTTGCAATCCTATGTGTGTCTACTAAAAAATAAGTTCCTTAAGTTCAATGGTGCTTACTCCCAGGTAAATGGGTATAAGATTGCAGCCTAACTCTGGCTTAACCCAATTATAGTTATCGGTCTGCATCCAACAGTAGCATGAGCGCCTCCCCTGCACATCTTAGCTCCACTGAAAACCTTCCCAAGTGTGTGGTGGGGACTCCTGAACCACAGCACTGCAATAGGAGGGGGAATTGCTGGAAATTGGGCAAAGGAATCTTGCCCCAGCAGAGCTTCTCTTCGTTGTCTTTTACCTAACAGTATTAATTTGCTCAATATCCAGAGGAAAAAATATAAATACAAATTCTGTAGGTGGTTGTTCTTGTTTTTTCAGCTCCTTGGCAGTGTGTGGTCCCTATATATCCTTTTCCCTTCTCCTCTTTGACTCTTCATCCTACGTGATATGCCAGTATCCACCACAACTACATTTAAATTACTGAAACCAACTTACATTGTCTTGCAGGAAATAGGGGATTAATTGTTTTTACTCAGCACTGTAGGTGTTTTAATGGAACCTGTTATATGCTTTATTGAGCCACTTACCTCCATTTACTGTCAGAGACGAGCAAGGATGAGAAAGAGCCGCTTTGCCATCTCTCTGCTTTCCACCCAGGGAAGTATGATGGTACCCATTATTCACAGATACATGCTTTTTAGCATGTAATTACCTGCAGTGATTCAGGCATCAAGCATCTCACTTAGAGGAATCTATTATTTAATCCTTACACCCACCTCCAATGCCTCACTAGGGAGGAGTTTGTGGCTTTTGGACTTAAAGCAATTTAAGAGCTTTCCTTCACTGGTTTTACGGAAAGTTTGTGTGTCTCTGCGTGTGTCTGTGTGCAATAACATTGATCGCCTCTGACAATATTTTGTTCAAAGAGCAGTCCACGTGGAAAATAATAGGCTAGTGATCTGGAACAGTGATCTGGCTCAGTACAAGGCAGTTTCATATATTGATATATTGTTGAGAAAGCTGGCCAATCTGTCCCAAGCCAGCAATCCTGGCCATACCAGTATAAGGCAAAAGAATGACAATGAATCTTCTTTAGAAGGGGAAGGGCAGATCGGAGAAGCATGGGAATGCAGGGCAGGGGAAGGGCAGGGGCTTGACAAGCCGGCGCTGTGGGTTTTCTGGCCCCACTACCTTCTGCTGTCCAACTTTATTGCTTCCACCTTGCAGCAGTGAGGCTGCAGGATTTTGAGGGAATCACATACCAATGTACAGACACCCCCATTCTATGAAGAATTTATAGACACCCCCCATTCTATGAAGAATGTATAGACACCTCCATTCAGCTATGGAGTGGTATATAAATACAACAACAACAACAACAATAACAACCATTCTCTGAAGAACTTATAGACAACCCTATTTTCTAGGGATGTGCACTGACCCCCCGGATCGGATCGGATAGCGGATCGGAATCAGACCTGGGGGTCGGATCGGATCGGATCGGATCGGAGGATGGTCGGATCGGATCGGACCGGATGTCCGATCCGGATCGGACGCCATTTTGAATGCTTTTTCCCATAGCCAAGTATTGTTTTACAAAAACGCCTATAACTTTTTCATTTTTAAAGATACAAGGATGAAACTTGGGCACATTATACACTGGTTAGGGATAGTTAACTGTGAGAAATTTCAGAAAGATTGGTGCATGCGTTTTGTGGCACTTAATTGTTTAATAAATACCCAGAAATGCCTATAACTTTGTCATTTTTAAAGTTACAAACATGAAACTTTGCCACATTGTAGGTGGTACCTTGGGACCTATCTGTGAGAAATTTCAGAAACTTAGGTGCTTGCCTTGTGTGGCAATTAATTTTAGAAAAATGGGTAGTAGTGGGGTAAATACATTTACGCCTCCCATTTTTTTATTTTTGAAGATACACACAGGAAACTTGGGCACATTACAGGTACCACTTGCCTTGATATGTGTGTGAAATTTCAGAAACATTGGAGCTTGCCTTGTGTGGCAATTAATTTTTGAAACAATGAGGAAAGAAACACCTATAACTTTGTCATTTTTAAAGTTACACACATGAAACTTTGCCACATTGTAGGTGGTACCTTGGGACCTATGTGTGTGAAATTTCAGAAACATAGGTGCTTGCCTTGTGTGGCAATTAATTTTTTAATAAATACCCAGGAATGCCTATAACTTTGTCATTTGTAAAGTTACACACATGAAACTTTGCCACATTGTAGGCGGTACCTTGGGACCTATGTGTGTAAAATTTCAGAAACGTAGGTGCTTGTATTGTGTGGCAATTAATTTTTGAAACAATGAGGGATTCATTGGACAGCACTTGCCCATAGGGATTCATTGGACAGTACTTGCCCATAGGGATTCATTGGACAGTACTTGCCCATAGGGATTCATTGGACAGTACTTTCCTATAGGAAATCATTGGAAAGCACTTGCCCATTGAGAAATACAGTTATGCCTCCCACTTTTTTATTTTTGAAGATACAAACAGGAAACTTGGGCACATTGTAGACTGGTTAGGGATAGTTATCTGTGAGAAATTTCAGAAAGATTGGTGCATGCGTTTTGTGGCAATTAATTTTTTAATAAATACCCAGGAATGCCTATAACTTTGTCATTTTTAAAGTTACATACATGAAACTTTGCCACATTGTAGGTGGTACGTTGGGACCTATGTGTGTAAAATTTCAAAAACGTAGGTGCTTGCCTTGTATGGCAATTAATTTTAGAAAAATGGGTAGTAGTGGGGTAAATACATTTACGCCTCCCATTTTTTTATTTTTAAAGATACAAACAGGAAACATGGGCACATTACAGGGAACACTTCACTTGATATGTGTGTAAAATTTCAGAATGATAGGTCCAGGCATGTGGTGGCAAGGTGTCTGCACACACCACTTTGAAGACTGTAGAAAATTTCTCCTGTAACGATCCCAGCGAGAGAGAGTGATCCTAGGCTCAGCCGTTCTGCTTGAGTGAAAGTATCAAAGCAGACACGAGCCAAGTGCTACTTTGTTTCTCCTTTTGTAATGGATACTAGCTCAGTTGCAGCCAAGCGTGCAAGGATCAAAGAGATGAGAGAAAGTGTTTCCTTCTTCTTCCCGGGAGGCGGGAGGGTGCAATTGACAGCCCCAGCCTCTGTGTAAAAAAGGTTAATAACTTTTAATCTAAAAAATTCGTAGCCACCAAATGCCTGGACCTATCATTCTGAAATTTTACACACATATCAAGTGAAGTGTTCCGTGTAATGTGCCCATGTTTCCTGTTTGTATCTTTAAAAATAAAAAAATGGGAGGCGTAAATGTATTTACCCCACTACTCCCCATTTTTCTAAAATTAATTGCCATACAAGGCAAGCACCTACGTTTTTGAAATTTTACACACATAGGTCCCAAGGTACCACCTACAATGTGGCAAAGTTTCATGTATGTAACTTTAAAAATGACAAAGTTATAGGCATTCCTGGGTATTTATTAAAAAATTAATTGCCACAAAACGCATGCACCAATCTTTCTGAAATTTCTCACAGATAACTATCCCTAACCAGTCTACAATGTGCCCAAGTTTCCTGTTTGTATCTTCAAAAATAAAAAAGTGGGAGGCATAACTGTATTTCTCAATGGGCAAGTGCTTTCCAATGATTTTCTATGGGCAAGTGCTTTCCAATGATTTCCTATAGGAAAGTACTGTCCAATGAATCCCTATGGGCAAGTACTGTCCAATGAATCCCTATGGGCAAGTGCTGTCCAATGAATCCCTCATTGTTTCAAAAATTAATTGCCACACAATACAAGCACCTACGTTTCTGAAATTTTACACACATAGGTCCCAAGGTACCGCCTACAATGTGGCAAAGTTTCATGTGTGTAACTTTACAAATGACAAAGTTATAGGCATTCCTGGGTATTTATTAAAAAATTAATTGCCACACAAGGCAAGCACCTATGTTTCTGAAATTTCACACACATAGGTCCCAAGGTACCACCTACAACGTGGCAAAGTTTCATGTTTGTAACTTTAAAAATGACAAAGTTATAGGTGTTTCTTTCCTCATTGTTTCAAAAATTAATTGCCACACAAGGCAAGCTCCAATGTTTCTGAAATTTCACACACATATCAAGGCAAGTGGTACCTGTAATGTGCCCAAGTTTCCTGTTTGTATCTTCAAAAATAAAAAAATGGGAGGCGTAAATGTATTTACCCCACTACTACCCATTTTTCTAAAATTAATTGCCACACAAGGCAAGCACCTAAGTTTCTGAAATTTCTCACAGATAGGTCCCAAGGTACCACCTACAATGTGGCAAAGTTTCATGTTTGTAACTTTAAAAATGACAAAGTTATAGGCATTTCTGGGTATTTATTAAACAATTAAGTGCCACAAAACGCATGCACCAATCTTTCTGAAATTTCTCACAGATAACTATCCCTAACCAGTCTACAATGTGCCCAAGTTTCCTGTTTGTATCTTCAAAAATAAAAAAGTGGGAGGCATAACTGTATTTCTCAATGGGCAAGTGCTTTCCAATGATTTTCTATGGGCAAGTGCTTTCCAATGATTTCCTATAGGAAAGTACTGTCCAATGAATCCCTATGGGCAAGTACTGTCCAATGAATCCCTATGGGCAAGTGCTGTCCAATGAATCCCTCATTGTTTCAAAAATTAATTGCCACACAATACAAGCACCTACGTTTCTGAAATTTTACACACATAGGTCCCAAGGTACCGCCTACAATGTGGCAAAGTTTCATGTGTGTAACTTTACAAATGACAAAGTTATAGGCATTCCTGGGTATTTATTAAAAAATTAATTGCCACACAAGGCAAGCACCTATGTTTCTGAAATTTCACACACATATCAAGTGAAGTGTTCCCTGTAATGTGCCCATGTTTCCTGTTTGTATCTTTAAAAATAAAAAAATGGGAGGCGTAAATGTATTTACCCCACTACTCCCCATTTTTCTAAAATTAATTGCCATACAAGGCAAGCACCTACGTTTTTGAAATTTTACACACATAGGTCCCAAGGTACCACCTACAATGTGGCAAAGTTTCATGTATGTAACTTTAAAAATGACAAAGTTATAGGCATTCCTGGGTATTTATTAAAAAATTAATTGCCACAAAACGCATGCACCAATCTTTCTGAAATTTCTCACAGATAACTATCCCTAACCAGTCTACAATGTGCCCAAGTTTCCTGTTTGTATCTTCAAAAATAAAAAAGTGGGAGGCATAACTGTATTTCTCAATGGGCAAGTGCTTTCCAATGATTTTCTATGGGCAAGTGCTTTCCAATGATTTCCTATAGGAAAGTACTGTCCAATGAATCCCTATGGGCAAGTACTGTCCAATGAATCCCTATGGGCAAGTGCTGTCCAATGAATCCCTCATTGTTTCAAAAATTAATTGCCACACAATACAAGCACCTACGTTTCTGAAATTTTACACACATAGGTCCCAAGGTACCGCCTACAATGTGGCAAAGTTTCATGTGTGTAACTTTACAAATGACAAAGTTATAGGCATTCCTGGGTATTTATTAAAAAATTAATTGCCACACAAGGCAAGCACCTATGTTTCTGAAATTTCACACACATAGGTCCCAAGGTACCACCTACAACGTGGCAAAGTTTCATGTTTGTAACTTTAAAAATGACAAAGTTATAGGTGTTTCTTTCCTCATTGTTTCAAAAATTAATTGCCACACAAGGCAAGCTCCAATGTTTCTGAAATTTCACACACATATCAAGGCAAGTGGTACCTGTAATGTGCCCAAGTTTCCTGTTTGTATCTTCAAAAATAAAAAAATGGGAGGCGTAAATGTATTTACCCCACTACTACCCATTTTTCTAAAATTAATTGCCACACAAGGCAAGCACCTAAGTTTCTGAAATTTCTCACAGATAGGTCCCAAGGTACCACCTACAATGTGGCAAAGTCTCATGTTTGTAACTTTAAAAATGACAAAGTTATAGGCATTTCTGGGTATTTATTAAACAATTAAGTGCCACAAAACGCATGCACCAATCTTTCTGAAATTTCTCACAGATAACTATCCCTAACCAGTGTATAATGTGCCCAAGTTTCATCCTTCTATCTTTAAAAATGAAAAAGTTATAGGCGTTTTTGTAAAACAATACTTGGCTATGGGAAAAAGCATTCAAAATGGCGTCCGATCCGGATCGGACCTCGTCGGATCGGATCGGATCGGAGGTTGATCGGATCGGATCGGATCGGATTTTCCCGATTTTGGGGCGGATCGGATTCGGATCGTGGATCGGATCCGATGCACACCCCTACTATTTTCTGAAGAAATGTACCAGCTTGTGATTCCTTATACACCGTTGTTTATGGGTTCTTTAGATGACATTATGATCCCCCAGTTTTGCTTTTGTTTTTTCAGAGTACTTTGCCATTTTTTAGTAGAACAGGGAGGTGGAATTTGGTGAGCTTTCACTGGCTAACATTTTGAATCCTCAACAATGTCACACATCTAGTGTTGTTCTGGGGCATCATGGGAGGGAAATGGTGGCAGGTCAAAAAAATGGTGATGGGTATTCAGAGAAAATTCTGCAAAGTGACTTTCTTTTGCTAGAGGTGAGAAAACGGAAAAAAAATCCCAGAAATATATAGGGATGGTTAATCTGTCAGTTTTACTTTGTCCTGTATTCAGACTTCTCTCTCTCAAATATGAAGAACTGTATTTTCTGTATTTTCTCTCTCCCAAATATGAAGAAAGTCTTATCTGAAATAAACCCAAACAAAATGCTTACCTATCTGCACTGGCCCAATTCAGTAGGTATAATGATCCCCAGAATAGAGAGAACCATGATGTATCTGCCTGCCATGTAGCTATTAAAAATGAGGGCCCTGTCCAAGAAAAACAGGTGACAACCCAATTCAGCACTAACATGGTTGAATACACAGAGTTTCAGAGCCAGACCTTTTTTTTAAAAAAGCACTCAAAGGCCTGGGCCTGGATGGACAAATTTGTTGGTGTCAGTTTCTCCCACATTCAATTTTTTTTTATTATTATTTCAAGATCTTTTTGTCTCAAATAGGGAGGATTTTGTGAATTTTGGTAAATTCTTATCAAAACTGAACTGAAACAAAATTCTCACTCAGCTCTAGAAATATTCTCTGAGAACTGCCTTCTAAGAAATTTCAACTCAGCTCTCGCATGCATTGCTACATTGGAGAAGGATGTGTTTAAGCAAGTCATGAGCATTCCCAATGTGCTATTGAGGCAGGCTTTTGAGCATCAGGCTGCCATCTTTAAATCTGCTTAAATATCATTGGCTGCTTAGGATCTCCACATCAGAAAGAAGAATCAATTGTAATTGAGTATTGAATTATAATAGAAATTCTCAGGTAAATCATTTGATAATTAATTGAATAGGCATGGATTGTACAACTGCCCAATCAATTATCCACATTAAATGTATTGGACTTTAGCAGAAGTTAATAATGTATTAATTGGTCAAGCCATAAGGCTGTAAAACTATGAAGTAGGAGGTGCCAATGAATATATCATGACACACTAATAATGAACAACCACATATAACTACTTCAACAACAAATCATTTTCGTTGGGATTTTTTGGCAATTGGCATAGCAAACCAAGTTACCATGTTATACCATTCAAACATAAATAGATGTTGTATTGCAAAAATCAATAAGGTATATTCTTTCAAATTAATGGAAGAACTAATGTTATGACTGTTTTCTGCTATTAAATAGGGTGTGTTGCATCCATTGCATCCCTTCTAGTAATAGGCAAGTTCCCCTCGGCTTGAGTTGAAAAGAGTCTGTTAATCCACCGCATATACTTTTGATTTCATTGTAGAATTGAGATCTGAGCACTACACACAGAGCATTTCCTTATTGCTTTTCTGCTCCAAAACCTCTAGGTGGTGCTGTTCTGTATCACAGAAGTACAAATGCAAATAGAAACAGTGTTTTCTTTCCACATCAGAAGTGATACCCCATTTTCCATGCTCTAAACAAACTTGCCAAAAGTGCAGTTTACAAACAGAAGTGAAACTGGAGGATCATATGTCGTCTAAAGAACCCGTAAACAACCATGAGTAGGGAATGGCAAGCATGTAGAAAAGCTCATTGTTGAGCTTTCTTGGCAGTCAGCAAGCATTCAGAAAAGCACATTTCCCTGTGAGAGCTATCTTATAATGAGCCAGTGTGTTATAGTGTTTAAAGTCAAGGTTCAAATTTCCATTAAACTATAAAGCTCACTGGGTGATCTCGGACCAATTATTATCTCTCAGTTTAGCCTATTTCATGTTGTTGTTATGATGATGATAAGATTGAGGGGTAGGGTAACCATCCACATTACCTATAGGTCCTCAGAGAGAAGGCAGGACATAAATAAATTAATAACAAATGTTGTCTCATTATTGTATTTTCCGTGTGGAGGGTGAGAAACAATGAGACAAGACACAGAAATGTGATTAAATATGGGCCACATTTATTAAAAAATCTGCAAAGGGGAAGGCCTAAGTGAGCATCTCTAGGCCAGTCTACTGGCCATGTATTCCATTGGGCGAGCCATTCACAGTAGGGATGTGCACTGACCCCCCGGATCGGATCGGATAGCGGATCGGAATCGGACCTGGGGGGTCGGATCAGATTGGATCGGATCGGAGGATGGTCGGATCGGAACGGACCGGATGTCCGATCCGGATCGGACGCCATTTTGAATGCTTTTTCCCATAGCCAAGTATTGTTTTACAAAAACGCCTATAACTTTTTCATTTTTAAAGATAGAAGGATGAAAATTGGGCACATTATACACTGGTTAGGGATAGTTATCTGTGAGAAATTTCAGAAAGATTGGTGCATGCGTTTTGTGGCAATTAATTGTTTAATAAATACCCAGAAATGCCTATAACTTTGTCATTTTTAAAGTTACAAACATGAAACTTTGCCACATTGTAGGTGGTACCTTGGGACCTATTTGTGAGAAATTTCAGAAACTTAGGTGCTTGCCTTGTATGGCAATTAATTTTAGAAAAATGGGTAGTAGTGGGGTAAATACATTTACGCCTCCCATTTTTTTATTTTTGAAGATACAAACAGGAAACTTGGGCACATTACAGGTACCACTTGCCTTGATATGTGTGTGAAATTTCAGAAACATTGGAGCTTGCCTTGTGTGGCAATTAATTTTTGAAACAATGAGGAAAGAAACACCTATAACTTTGTCATTTTTAAAGTTACACACATGAAACTTTGCCACATTGTAGGTGGTATCTTGGGACCTATGTGTGTGAAATTTCAGAAACATAGGTGCTTGCCTTGTGTGGCAATTAATTTTTTAATAAATACCCAGGAATGCCTATAACTTTGTCATTTGTAAAGTTACACACATGAAACTTTGCCACATTGTAGGCGGTACCTTGGGACCTATGTGTGTAAAATTTCAGAAACGTAGGTGCTTGTATTGTGTGGCAATTAATTTTTGAAACAATGAGGGATTCATTGGACAGCACTTGCCCATAGGGATTCATTGGACAGTACTTGCCCATAGGGATTCATTGGACAGTACTTTCCTATAGGAAATCATTGGAAAGCACTTGCCCATAGAAAATCATTGGAAAGCACTTGCCCATTGAGAAATACAGTTATGCCTCCCACTTTTTTATTTTTGAAGATACAAACAGGAAACTTGGGCACATTGTAGACTGGTTAGGGATAGTTATCTGTGAGAAATTTCAGAAAGATTGGTGCATGCGTTTTGTGGCAATTAATTTTTTAATAAATACCCAGGAATGCCTATAACTTTGTCATTTTTAAAGTTACATACATGAAACTTTGCCACATTGTAGGTGGTACCTTGGGACCTATGTGTGTAAAATTTCAAAAACGTAGGTGCTTGCCTTGTATGGCAATTAATTTTAGAAAAATGGGGAGTAGTGGGGTAAATACATTTACGCCTCCCATTTTTTTATTTTTAAAGATACAAACAGGAAACATGGGCACATTACAGGGAACACTTCACTTGATATGTGTGTAAAATTTCAGAATGATAGGTCCAGGCATTTGGTGGCAAGGTGTCTGCACACACCACTTTGAAGACTGTAGAAAATTTCTCCCGTAACGATCCTAGCGAGAGAGAGTGATCCTAGGCTCAGCCGTTCTGCTTAAGTAAAAAGGGAAAGTATCAATCAAAGCAGACACGAGCCAAGTGCTACTTTGTTTCGCCTTTTGTAATGGATACTACCTCAGTTGCAGCCAAGCGTGCAAGGATCAAAGAGATGAGAGAAAGTGTTTCCTTCTTCTTCCCGGGAGGCGGGAGGGTGCAATTGACAGCCCCAGCCTCTGTGTAAAAAAGGTTAATAACTTTTAATCTAAAAAATTCGTAGCCACCAAATGCCTGGACCTATCATTCTGAAATTTCACACACATATCAAGTGAAGCGTTCCCTGTAATGTGCCCATGTTTCCTGTTTGTATCTTTAAAAATAAAAAAATGGGAGGCATAAATGTATTTACCCCACTACTACCCATTTTTCTAAAATTAATTGCCATACAAGGCAAGCACCTACGTTTTTGAAATTTTACACACATAGGTCCCAAGGTACCACCTACAATGTGGCAAAGTTTCATGTATGTAACTTTAAAAATGACAAAGTTATAGGCATTCCTGGGTATTTATTAAAAAATTAATTGCCACAAAACGCATGCACCAATCTTTCTGAAATTTCTCACAGATAACTATCCCTAACCAGTCTACAATGTGCCCAAGTTTCCTGTTTGTATCTTCAAAAATAAAAAAGTGGGAGGCATAACTGTATTTCTCAATGGGCAAGTGCTTTCCAATGATTTCCTATAGGAAAGTACTGTCCAATGAATCCCTATGGGCAAGTACTGTCCAATGAATCCCTATGGGCAAGTGCTGTCCAATGAATCCCTAATTGTTTCAAAAATTAATTGCCACACAATACAAGCACCTACGTTTCTGAAATTTTACACACATAGGTCCCAAGGTACCGCCTACAATGTGGTAAAGTTTCATGTGTGTAACTTTACAAATGACAAAGTTATAGGCATTCCTGGGTATTTATTAAAAAATTAATTGCCACACAAGGCAAGCACCTATGTTTCTGAAATTTCACACACATAGGTCCCAAGGTACCACCTACAATGTGGCAAAGTTTCATGTGTGTAACTTTAAAAATGACAAAGTTATAGGTGTTTCTTTCCTCATTGTTTCAAAAATTAATTGCCACACAAGGCAAGCTCCAATGTTTCTGAAATTTCACACACATATCAAGGCAAGTGGTACCTGTAATGTGCCCAAGTTTCCTGTTTGTATCTTCAAAAATAAAAAAATGGGAGGCGTAAATGTATTTACCCCACTACTACCCATTTTTCTAAAATTAATTGCCACACAAGGCAAGCACCTAAGTTTCTGAAATTTCTCACAGATAGGTCCCAAGGTACCACCTACAATGTGGCAAAGTTTCATGTTTGTAACTTTAAAAATGACAAAGTTATAGGCATTTCTGGGTATTTATTAAACAATTAATTGCCACAAAACGCATGCACCAATCTTTCTGACATTTCTCACAGATAACTATCCCTAACCAGTGTATAATGTGCCCAAGTTTCATCCTTCTATCTTTAAAAATGAAAAAGTTATAGGCGTTTTTGTAAAACAATACTTGGCTATGGGAAAAAGCATTCAAAATGGCGTCCGATCCGGATCGGACCTCGTCGGATCGGATCGGATCGTATCGGAGGTTGATCGGATCGGATCGGATTTTCCCGATTTTGGGGCGGATCGGATTCGGATCGTGGATCGGATCCGATCCGATGCACACCCCTAATTCACAGCCCTTGAGGTGGTGCCTGCCTTCTGGGATAGGGAGGCCTTCCAGTGTCACCTCCCCTTGGGCCGCAGGGCTCCGAGTAGGTGAGGAGGGTTGGCCTCAAAGGTAACCCTTATCCTGCCAGCTGGTCCCACAATGGTGCCTGTGAATGCCCACCAATACTACACTCGCTCCAAATGACCACACCTACCAGCGTAACACAATGTGACCAAATTAAAATCAAATTAACCTATTAATACTCCCTGTCTTACAGTGTGGAGTAGGCAAAAAAAAATATCTCACAACCAAGTTAGATTATGAGCAAAAAATTCCTACTTGGTCTTCAAAGGGACAACAAGCAAGCCAACACTGCCTACAGGGAGGGAGGGAGCGCATGACGAAGAGGAAGCTGGGAGGGCCAAGACTGATTTTATAGCCTCTCTATCCCCTCCCAGTCCTGGTGGCACCACCACAGACCCACCAATTGTGGTCCTCCATGTCCCATCATGCCACCCCCACCGGCAATTTGCCTCCCCATTCTCAGGCAAGCCAGCTGTGGATCAAAAGCATTTCCCTCTGGATGGCTGTTGAAGACTTGGGTTTGGTGTTCCTATAATCCCCTTTAGCACCCCCAATCCAAGAAACTGAAATGCAATTGGAAGAACTAACTGAAAACTTGAATTGGAATCAATCTACAGGATAGTGATAAAATAATGATGTAATATAATGTACTAGCTAAAAAGAAGATGATGACTAACAACAACTGAATTCAAAAATTAAGTTTCTTCACACACATACCAATAGTAGAAAGTGAGAGGGATAAACTATTTCAATTTCTAAGTGTGTCATCAGACGAGTGTTTTATTACATGCTCGTTACAGGCCACTCATAGTTTTTCACAGGTCCTTTTGATGATGCCAGCTGCCTCCCATGTTTCTCCCACTCCTTCTGGTCTTTTTTCCATGACAAAATAAGACCTGGTAAATCTGATTTTTTTTTTGGAGGAAAAACTTGCCACCATTTCCTGCTGTGTGCAAGAAATGTAGTGCAATAAAAACACCCACTGAATGGGCCATGTGGTCATTGCTGCTTCCTCTTTCTTCCCTGTGAAAAGAAAGAGGAAGCTGCTCCTCCCTATTGTGGGACAGCAGGAGGAGGCCAAAGCGACAGGGAAATGTGATTCCTGATGCTTTAAGGCTTAACAGGCACACATATATCTACAGAAAGATTAGAAAGAAATGGGCCCAAGGATCAGGCAAGAAAACAACAGAAAACAGGTACTAAGGTTACAGTCGGTAGAAGAACTGAGAAAAAGGAATGATTTGCAAAAGAGAAAAGACTCAAGAGAGGAATCAGACTCAGGAAGTACCAGAGAACACTGTACTGCCCATCTCCACACTTACATAGTAAGCTTGTCATGTGTTGAAACAAACTAACAAAGAACAGAGAAAGCTGAGAGCCATACACTTGTTGTAAAACTCACAATTAGTTGCAGCCCATTCCCCAGAGCACATTTATTGGAGAGTCCTTGGTAAAACTTTCCTTAAGCCCACTCACTCACTCCCACCCTGAGCATTTTCAGAGAATCAAAACCCTACAAGACACTATCTGGAGACGAGATACAATGTCTGTGTCTCTGAAGTCTGAATCACCAATGAAGGCTTGTGCAGGATCCAGCTTCAGTTCTGGTCATTTGGAGGGAAGCCCACCACCACAGGAAGCACCAAGAGCAGTCTAAAAAGGCCCGCTTTGGTTCGGGCTTGAGCTGAATCTGATGTACATACCTTATACAGTGGTTTCTTGACAATGGTCAAAGCAGTATAAACTAGGACTGACATACACTAAAATGGATACAGATGGAGCTTGCTTTCTGGTCTGAAAAATTAAAGGTCCTGTCTTGACTCAATCCCAGGTGTGGCAGGGACCAAGTCACTTCGTGAGTGAAACCATTGTTGACACAATCCTTTGCATTGTATCTTGGAAATAAGTTCCATTGTATCGGATGGAGAAAGTACTCTTGCAAGTGTGTTTAGAGTTTGCCTTCACTGTGCCTCTTTGGCACAGCTTGCCTCTAAACCCCATGGTTTAGCTACTGCAGTGTGGTGGCAGGTAATTCTCATTGCAGAGGCAGTGTGGGCTTTCCGTCAGCCAATCAGCCAATCAGGCCCACCCCCTGCCCTCTGCCCAGCTTCCAGCAACCAATCAGTAGTTGCCATGGTGGAAAGGCCATGGTGACCTTGCTTCAAAGGGAAAAGTCAGGGTAAGTCCCCAACTTTTTTTAACATGGAGCTTCAAGGAAAGGCCCTGCAGTGACTGTGAACCAGCAGCTGTGTCGAATAACTGATGCAGTGCCACTGTGCAGCCACCACTGGGCTAAGACGACAAATAGACAGCCCCTTGCAGCCTGTGTTTATCATCACAGATATGCCTTCCCTGATAGATTGTGCTCTCCAGTTTATTGACTGTTAGTTCTCTGATTAGAAATTATTTAAAGCACAGTCCTATGCATCTTTAGATGAACAAAAGTCCTACAACTCCCAGCATTGTACAACTTTTCCCATCTAAAGATGCATAGGATTGAACCCTTAATCATGGATGTTTTATATTTAATTTTAACTGTTTTCATCTGAGCTGTTTTGCATTTTATGATTTAAAACATTTCAATTGTGGATATTTTGTATCTTAATTTTTTTTATCTTGTTAACCGCTTTGAGATTATTATTTTTATATAAATTGGTCTATACATTTTTAGATATTATATCTAAAAAATTGAAGGTAGCCAATTAATCTGCAATGGGATGCAAAGTAATGAGCTAATTGGTGGAAGGCTATTCAGAAAGTTTCCCCCCATTTTGATCTAATCAGAAGACACTAAAACTGTGGTTACATTGCTATTGGGGTAATCCAAAATGGAGCTAAGGGAGTCACAGCCTTCAAAAACACCATGCTGAGTAGTTATTGGGCTTTATTTTTAAAGTTAGAGCACGGGTAACCTGAACTCCACTTGAGTGTGAAAACACCCTTGCCTATTCATCTCTTTCTTTTCTATTAAAACAAACAGTTCTTAAAGAGAGGCAGAGGTAGCAGTAGCTTGAGATTGTGGGCTCTGACAGCTCCTTGGTTCAAAAAATGTTTGCAGTGATGGGCTCACTGTGCTTTTAATGATGGTGTCAGAGACATGCAACAGGCAGGTAAATGGGAGGGTTGCCTTTCCTTTTCTCTTTGACCCCCTCTAGATGGATTCCGTTTGACGCCTGGTTAGCCGATTATGCGCATAATCGCTGAAGCGCTTTATTGTAAATGCTTGTATGCAGGAGGTAATTGAGCACACAACTGGTGGCCTTACCGGTTGTTCGAAACGTGCTTTACAAGTAGTTAATGCAGAGAATCGCTTGTTCACATAGTCAAAATGCGCTTTAATGGCCGGAGCAAAATAAAACTCGCTATTTAACGCACATTCGATAATGCGCATAATCGGAGAGAAAAAGCGCCTCAACTCCCGATTTACGCTCCACTCTTGTAGAGTTAAAAAATTTAATGAGACTTCAAAGAGCTTTAAACATCTGGTGTAGAGGCAGCTCTAGTTTCTGTTTTGGATTCTGCCCTATGGCAGGTTACTGAGCATCCCCCTAGGAAGGAAAGCCTGTAGGTCTAATATATAACATGTGTGAGAGACAAAGTAAACTTTAGGTACAGTCCTGCTGATTTTTTTTATCCCTTTCATGAAAAGGTCTGCAACCTTGGATTCTAGATTCTGAAAAAGGCACCGGAATAGACAGTCAAAAGTGTCCTTGTTGGTAATATTGTGGTTAACATTGCTATTGTCTTGAATTTTCCCCCCAACATAATATAAAGTACTTTAAAAAAAAACCTGACAGTATAAGCTGTTAAATTTTGTAGTTCTGGCGAGGGATGGGGAAGAATTTCAATCAGTTCACATGCTGATAGATATTTATGAAATTTGCAATATGTGAATTAGAATACATGTATCCTTCAATATTTACACTTCTCAGAATTTTGCACTGCAATTCTATGAACAAAAATGTCTACAGAATGTGTATATTAAGGAAACCTGTGCAACAAAAATGCATATATTTTTAAAAATCCAAAAAAGCATCATATAAAGGAAAATAGCGTGCAAAGGAATCATATATTGGGCAAAATGCATACGAACTGTATATGCTTATGTTAGGAGAAATGTATCGGTATGTTTTTTATTTTTATTTATTTTATTCCATTTGTATACCGCCCCATAGCCGAAGCTCTCTGGGCGGTTTACAAAATGCAAAGTATTCATTTATTTGTCATAAACTGATGTGAAAATAGGATTAAACAAACTAAGTATTAGAAAAATGAAGGACGAAGAGATAAGTGCAGATACATCTGCCCCTTGTGGCAACCAGGATCTTGCTAGCTGCATGGATTTGCATCAGATTAGGCAAACTCCAAAGCCTGAGTCAAATGCTTCCCAAAACAAAGCAGGCTTCCCTCCAAAGGGACCAGAACTGAAGCCAGTCCAGAATGAGAATTCATTAACAATTCCTTCTCAGAGATGCAGACATTATCTATAGCCTTGTTCAGGTGTTCAAACAAAGGGTTAAAAGTAGGAGCATTCCAACCCCATCCCTCTCCTCCGTCCATTGCATTTGTTGTTCTGCGTTTGTGAAGGGTGACTGTCTAAAAAGAAGAGTCTCTTGTATCTGTAGGGGTCTCCACATCAGCTAGAACACTGATAAATCTAGATTCCTCTCCAAATAGTGTTTTTTATTCCATTTCTCTAAAATGCTGATAATGAGTGGGGGTGGGATAGAGAGTGTGGTTGAGTGACAGACAGATCCAATCCTTTGGCATGTTTTATCCATGAGATGGCCATTCGTCCAATCTCACTAGGCTTCCATATGAAAAAAAATCCTTAAATTGGATTTCAGTTATCATAACTCCCTAGCTCCAGCACCTCTCTGAGACTTTACAGGTTTCAGGCCTAGAGACACCTCTATGGCCCCCTCCACAAGAATGCGCCTTTGCGCCTGGTTCTGCGATTATGCGCATTATCGCGGAGGCGCATTTACTCACAATCCCTCTGCACGGGAGGCGGCGGGAAGCGGCGAAGCGCATTAAAAGATGCCCAAAAAGCGCTTTCCAGGTAGTTAATGCGCATAATCGCTTGTTCACACAGCGAAAATGCGCTTTAACGGCCGGAGCAAAATAAAAGTCGCTATTTAACGCGCGTTCGAAAATGCGCATTATCGGGGAGATAACGCGCCTGTACGCCCGTTTTGCGCTCCGCTCGTGTGTAGGTAAAATTTATAATGAGACTTCAAGGCTCATTAAACGCCCCGTGTGGAGGAGGCCTATGATGATTGCCATTTTCATACAAAGCACAAGAGGAAGGAAGGGGAAAAAAATCACATCCTCCAAATTGAGGACTTCTCTTCCACATAAACCGCTGCACATATCCTTCTGAAACGTTGAAGTTTCTTAGCAAGGGTCACCTCTAGAATGTCTGCCATTTTCAGAATAATGGTCCACAAGGAACATAAGAGGATAAATATGTCTTCTTTGAGATACCCTCAAAATGTCAAGGATGCTTTTTCAAATACATCTTGCAGCTATCACTCAGAAATTGGCATATTGATCCCCTCAGAAGGGGCAACTATCCCTGCAATTTTCATCCACTTCTGCCAAGAGATAAAAATGTTATTGACAGTTTCCTTTTAAAAAATCAAACTATAAAGGTGTATAGCACAAAAATCCCAATTTTTAAAAGATTTAGTAGGTGACTATGCATGCAAATAAGGATGTAACAAGAGTCCATGGGAGTGTGTGGAGTCTGACGGATCCCCCTGCACTTGCCCTCCACTGCAGTTTGTGGAAAAACAAAACAAAAATGTTCAAGGAAAGAAGAATGACCCTATACCAAAACAATTGAGATGTTAATGAATAAACAACAAAATGAATATGATTGAATTAGTAAATATTGAAATAAAAGAAGTCTTTAACCAAAAACAGCATGTAATACTGTAATGGGAAAGAATGATACATGTTTTTTTTTAAAAACAACAACAACAGGCGCCACTTGCTCTATTATCAACTTGTGTCCTTTCTCTCAAGTAGTCCCCATTTTATGGACCTCTCACACTTGAAATTTTACAACTCCCTCTCTCACAATGTGTCTAAGCACTGTCCAGGTATTTCTTACCTGTGTTCTTTCTTCCCCTCACCAAAATATCTGTCAGTGGGTGAAGCAAGAGGTAGGTTTTGATTGAGAACCTGGTGAGGTTTTAACAGCTCAGTGGTGGAGCCTGACAGGTAAGGGAGCTTCATTGATTGGAAGGTGCCTCTGCTTGATTTTCATATATCAACCATCTCCCTCAGTTCCTCATACCACAGTCTATCCCGTTCAGCAGGATCCCTCAATCCGCAGGAGAAGCTTTTCAGGGCCTCAGGGAACTGTCTGGGGAAAGAGAAGGTGGGAATCTCTACTTCTGTCAGTGTTTGTCTGGATTCAACCATACATATTGTTACAATCTGGGTCCAAGCATATACATACATACATACATACATACAATTTTAAAATATATTTTTTGGCTTTTGTTGGTAAGGGTGCAGTGACATTCAGGGGATTGTGCATACCTACACTTGAAAACCAACACCAAACTAGTAATGAATATTTAACTCCAATTAAAAAGTTAAATATCTCCTAATTACTTTAGGATCAGGGTCATATGACATCATCAATGCTAGCAACTGAGCAGGTAAAAGCTTCAGTCTATTATCAAGCTCCAAAAGGCAAAATCAAATACTGTGAAAGTAGACTACTACTTGTACAGTACAATGTTTCCCCTCATCTCGTTCCCTTGTACCCCTCAAAAAACTACCTTCTAAAGTAGATTTTATTGGTACATGGGGAGCTTTAAGGAGAGGGGAAATCACCCCTCCTATCCCATTGATGGAAGCCATTCTGTCAGCAGGAGAAGTTAATTGGAATCCATCCAAAGCCAACAATGCTCAGTGCTACCTTGTTGTTTTTCTTTTTGTTAACACTCCCTCCCCCAACCCAGGGTTAAGGTGCCAGCTTTTATTTGGAGAGAGTTTAAATTCCATGCCTGCAAAATGTCAGCTTTAAGTAAGTCATGCAAAAAGCCTATCTAAATGAATGAGTCTATCACTGGATATGAGAAGCCAAATGGGAAATGCTATTTGATTGTTAGAATGAAATACTCTGTGTGGCGAAGAACAGATTAGGGCTCCTCACAGTCACTAAGCAGAGATAATAGGAGATGATATGAATGCAGTAATAGCAATTTGTGATGTGCTTCATAACACTTGTAGCATGTGTGTGAACAGGGACCGCATGGAAGAATTATTTTCTCTTCCTTCCTTTAATAAAAACTGAACCCTAGATATTTGCTTGAGATTTGAAATCTTACATATTGGACACATTGTGAAAGCATCATGAAACTGATTGGAAAGTGTTGTCGGTGCTGCAACAACAGTGCAGGAGTCTTCCAAAAAGAGCCTTTTTGAAATTGTCTAGTCCTGATGGTGTGATGCAAAAACATCTGTAAATGGGAAGGTAAATATATGAACATGAGGTTAGGCTGACCATATGGAAAGGAGGACAGGGCTCCTGTATCTTTGAGAGGTGCATAGAAAAGGGAATTTCAGCAGGTGTCAATTGTATATGCAGCACCTGGTGAAATACCCCATTCATCACAACAGTTAAAGCTTCAGGAGCCCTGCCCTCTTTTGTATCTTATCAAGAGGGCAGGACTCTAAAGATAAAGAATAAGCATTTTGCACAGGTTGCAAAAGGAGAACAGAATTCTGGTCAGCCATATCAAATGACCTGGAGGATGAGTTACTTTAGTGGTGGTGATTAGACAGAGGTGGAAAAGGAATATGAGGGAGACTGAGGGCATCGTCAGATGAGCATTTTATGGCCGCTCACAGACCTTCATGGGACATTTTAACAACGCTGCAATTCTCCCACATGTCTCCTGCTCCTTCTGTCATTTTTCCTGCTTCAAAATGCTACCTGGAAAATCCAATTCTTCTGGCTGTATTGCTAATTGGCTATTTCCTGCTGTGTGCAGGAGAGGTTACAAGGTAAAACGATGGGTGTTTCTCCTTAAAAAAAATTACTGTCCAAACAACAAGTTAAGGAATGGTAATTTAACAACAAGTATTCAATAATATATGCATAAATTGTAACACATTCAAAGGAGTAAAAACAAGTGATATGAATATAAATATAATTTCATACAATGATGTAATAAAAAAGAATAGATTGCTGGTCAAACGCATTTCAACACTTGTTGTAGTGCCTTCTTCAGTGACCATTACAAAAACTGCATAGCCAAATGCTGCATAACCAAATGGGCTTTCTAATAGGAGCAGCCTAAATTGTATAGCCAGTATTTCTACTTTTAAAATGTTCAACGCTGTAATCTCTCTCAGGTTGCCTATGTTTCCATCTTACTTGAAAGAGATTACAGCGTTGAACGTTTTAAAAGTAGGAGAAATGGGCTATGTGAAGAAAGAGGAAGCTGCTCGTCCCTATTGTGGGACAGAAGCAGGAGGCAAAGTGACGGTAGGGAAATGTTATCCCCCATCTGATGGTACTCTGAGGTGTAAGTTTAGGGTTGAAATGGACAGTGTGATGTCCAGAAAGTGGAAGTTCCATCACTGAGATATTACAGCTAAAGGAGCTCATGGGAAGGTCCCATCCCATAGACATTGTTGCAAAGGTGAGGGAAAAGGATACAGTAGGGCAGGAGACAGCTGGTTTGATTATGATAAACTGACAAAACTGTTACAGGACTTGAGAAACTAATTATTTTACTAATTGTTTTACTATATTTATATGGGCTGCCCAATCTAATTTGTTATCTGCATGGCTTAGAAATACTACTACTAATATTAACACAAAAACTCTTTAACCTGCAGAGAAAGAGATCAAACCAGTTTAAGAGCAGAATAAATTGTGCATAAGACACTAAGAGGCTAGATTTGAAGATCAAAACATCTTTAAGAGATTTGGTGCTGACAGGACCATAAAGAGACCAAGCACCTCTGTGGAGACTACTATTCCATAGACAGGGTGCCACCACTGAGAATGCCCTCTCCCTAGTAACCTCCTGCCTCTCAATTCACTTACCCAACCAAACTTTAAGATCCTCTTCCTGTAAGTTCTTCCTGCAGGAGAGGGAGACTTGCTGCCAGAGGAGGAGAGGAGTGCGCCCGCCTGCCTGCTGGCTTTTTGTTTTTGTCTTTGGTGTTTGTTTGTTTGTTTTTTCCCCTTTCCCCAGGCTTGAGCTATGTGCCTGGGAGGGAGGATACAGGGCCAGGTGGGGGGATCTGAGGGGAGCACAATTAGGGTAGTGAGGGGTAGAGGGAGATATGGCGTTGTGAGGAGGACTTGCCAGGTTAGGGAAACAAGGCCCAGACAGTTAATGGCTGTGCCTTGTTCCGGTCCCCCTCACACCCACAGGCTTGTTGGTTGCCTTATCAGCCATCCCTCAGGCCTCCGGGTGCTGCTTTTAAATGCCAGATCAGTGCATAATAAGATCTCCCTCATCCACAACTTAATTGTGGATGAGGCAGCCGATCTGGCATGTATAACCGAGACCTGGGTGGGAGAGCAGGGAGGAGTTAGTCTCTCCCAGTTATGCCCACCGGGGTACTTGGTTCAGCATCAGGGTAGACTTGAGGGCCGGGGAGGGGGGGTTGCTGTGGTCTATAGGAATTCCATCCCCCTCTGCAGGCTCCCTGTCCATGCGACTACTGGTCTGGAGTGTTTGCACCTTGTGTTGGGCCAACGGGACAGATTAGGGATTCTGTTGGTGTACCGCCCACCCCGCTGCTCAACAGACTCCCTAGCTGAGCTGACAGAGGTGGTCTCTGGTGTACTGTTGAGGTCCCCCAGACTCTTGGTTCTGGGGGATGGCAACATTCATGCCGAGGGCACTTTATCTGGGGCAGCTCAGGATTTCATGGTCTCCATGACAACCATGGGACTGTCCCAACATACCATCGGCCCAACGCATGTAGCAGGGCACACTCTAGACCTGGTTTTTTCAACTGGACATGGAGATGGGGATCTGAAAGTGGGGGACTTTACATCAACCCCTCTGTCATGGTCAGATCACCACCTGCTGAGGTTTAGACTTACAGCGGCTTTTCCCCTCTGCAAGGGTGGGGGACCCATTAAGATGGTCTGCCCCCGGAGGCTAATGGATCCAGATGGTTTCCAGAGGGCTCTGGGGAGTTTTCCGGCTGATAGGGCTGGCTCTCCTGTCGAAACCCTGGTTGATCTGTGGAATGCAGAAATGACCCGGGCAGTTGACACGATTGCTCCTGAGCGCCCTCTCCTGTGTAGAGCTTGAACGGCTCTGTGGTATATCCCAGAGCTGAGAGTGATGAAACAAAACAGGAGACGGCTTGAGGGCAGATGGAGACAAACACTGGTAAGTGCTTATGGTAAGCTGTATTCAGGGGCAGTGAGGGCAGCAAAAAAACAATACTTTGCTGCCACTATTCAATCATCAACCTGCTGCCCAGCGGAGCTTTTCAGAGTTGTCCGGGGGCTTTTACATGCTGGCCCCAAGGACATGGTAGAACCATCTGAGGCCTGCTGTAATACATTTTCTGGGCACTTCCAGAATAAAATCTCTGGCATCCGTCAGGATTTAGACTCCAGTGTTATAGCAGATGAATCTAGTGAGGTATCCAGAGCACAGGCTTGTCCTGTTTTCTTGGATGAGTTTCAGTTGGTGCAGCTCGAGGATGTTGACAAGGTGCTTGGACAGGTTCGTGCAACCACTCCCATATTGGATCCTTGCCCCTCTTGGCTAATAAAAGCTAGCAGGGATGGAACAACTGGCTGGGCCAGGGAAGTGATTAATGCCTCTTTGCAAGAGGGAGTGGTCCCAGGCCTCCTGAAAGAGGCGGCAGTGAGACCACTCCTAAAGAAATCTTCCCTGGACCCTGAAAATCTTAATAACTACAGGCCAGTAGCAAATGTTCCATTCCTGGGCAAGGTCCTGGAGCGGGTGGTTGAGAGCCAGCTCCAGGCACTCTTGGATGAGACTGATTATCTGGATCCATTTCAGTCGGGTTTCAGGCCTGGTTTTGGTACGGAAACAGCCTTGGTCGCCCTGTATGATGACCTATGTCGGGAGAAAGACAGGGGGAGTGTGACTCTGTTGATTCTCCTTGATCTCTCAGCGGCTTTCGATACCATCGACCATGGTATCCTTCTGGGACGACTGGCTGAGTTGGGAGTGGGAGGCACTGCATTGCAGTGGTTCCGCTCCTACTTGGTGGTGGTGCTTGGGGAACATTGCTTGGCCCCGTGGATTCTCCAGTATGGGGTTCCGCAGGGATCAGTTTTGTCCCCCATGCTGTTCAATATCTACATGAAACCGTTGAGTGCAGTCATCCGGAGTTTTGGAGTGCATTGTCATCAGTACGCTGATGACACGCAGCTCTATTTCTCCTTTTCATCTTCATCAGGTGAGGCTGTGGATGTGCTGAACCAGTGCCTGGCTGAGACAATGGACTGGATGAGGGCTAATAAACTGAAACTCAATCCAGACAAGACTGAGACGCTGTTAGTGGGTGGTTCCGCTGACTGGATGGAGGGTGTTCAACCTGTTCTGGATGGGGTTGCACTCCCCTTGAAGGAGCGGGTTCGTAGCTTGGGGGTTCTCCTAGAACCATCTCTGTCACTTGAGGCGCAGGTGGCCTCAGTGGCACGGAGTGCCTTCTACCAACTTCGGTTGGTGGCCCAGCTACGTCCCTATCTGGACAGGGATAACCTGGCTTCAGTTGTCCATGCTCTGGTAACCTCCAAGTTAGATTACTGCAATGCACTCTACGTGGGGCTGCCTTTGAAGGTGGTTCGGAAGCTGCAGCTTGTGCAAAATGCAGCGGCCAGATTGATAACTGGAACCAGTAGGTTCGAACATATAAGACCTACTCTGGCCCACTTGCATTGGCTGCCTGTATGTTTCCGAGCCCGGTTCAAGGTGCTGGTTTTAATCTATAAAGCCTTACACGGCTTGGGACCACAATACCTGATGGAACGCCTTTCCCGACATGAACCTACCCGAACACTACATGCAACATCTAAGGCCCTCCTCCGAGTGCCTCCTCCGAGGGAGGCTCAGAGGTCAGCAACAAGAGAGAGGGCCTTCTCTGTGGTCACTCCCCAATTGTGGAACGATCTCCCCGACTGGGCTCGCCTGGCGCCAACATTGTTATCTTTTCGGCGCCAGGTCAAGACTTTCCTCTTCTCTCAGGCATTTGGCAATATCTGAGGAGCCTGGGTTTGTTTTGTTTTGTTTTTGTAGTTTTTGAAGTGTTGATGTGGTTTTTAAATGTATAGATTGTGTATATGTTGTATGTTTTTGCTGTTTTAATTTTTGTATATTGTTTTTAATTGTTTTTAATCCTATGTAAACCGCCCAGAGAGCTTCGGCTATGGGGCGGTATACAAATGTAATAAATAAATAAATAAATAAATAATAAATAAACCATTCAAGTTGAGCCTGGTCCCAACCCATTTAGGCCCCAACATACTTGGATTAGGCCTGGAAATGATTTGAGCCCAATGCAGCAGACAAAGCACAAATGCAATATGAGCAAAACACCCAGTTCCAGCTGTCTCCATATTTTGAATGAACTGCTGTTTCCAGACCATTTTTAAAGGCAGATCCACATACAACATATAGTCTAAACAGAAGGTTACCGGAGTATGAGTACATGTGGTTAAGATATCTCCATCCATGCATGACTACAGCTGGTGAAGCTGATGAAAGAAAATTTGAGACACAGTGGCCATTTGAGCCTCTGATGATAACACTGCATCATTAAGCACTCCCAGACTGAAGAGCCCCATCTTTAGGGCTGCAGGAAACTATTGAAATCCATTATCCCCTGAGGAAAAACCATTTTAATAGCCCCCCAGCATTGCAGAGGGATTGAGCCAATGAAAGCCAAAACTTTAATAGGAAGTCATCCAACAATGACAAGGTAATAGATGTAAATCCCCCCACATATAGGCTGACCATATGAAAAGGAGGACAGGGCTCATGTAACTTTAACAGTTGTAGAGAAAAGGGAATTTCAGCCTGTGTCATTTGTATGCAATTAGTTCCTGGTGAAATCCCCTCTTCATCCCAACAGTTAAAGTTGCAGGCACTATACTAGAGTGATCATATACAAAAGAGGGCAGGGCCCCTGCAACTTTAACTGTTGGGATGAAGAGGGGATTTCACCAGGAACTAATTGCATACAAATGACACCGGCTGAAATTCCCTTTTCTCTACAACTGCTAAAGTTACATGAACCATGTCCTCCTTTTCATATGGTCAGCCTACCCACATACACATATATACACACACACACACACACACACACACACACTTTCAGTTCAGCATTCTCTGTATAGCTGAGAAAACGAATTCCAGGCTGGGATTCAGCCAATGACATGTTGGGAAAGCTCCATGATTGTCATGTTTGCCAAGACGTTCTGAGCCACCTTAGACAAGGAGGTTCTGGCATGGATGTTGAACTTCAACAGCACAATAATCCTGGGAGTCTCCAAAACCAAATCTGAGATCACCTCCATCCATTCAGGTAAATGGACTTCTAGGCAATGCACCAGGCAGTACACTAGTGGAATCTTCAATCTGACTCATGAGCCCAACATAAGGGGTTACTTCACTCATGCTGTGTCCTTCATGATTAGGGGAAGTGTGGCATGAGTGAAACCACAGCAGCGGCAGCCTCGGGGGTGCTTTGCTGCTTTGCTCATGCTCTGGCCTCTCTGATTGGGAAAAGCACAGCTTGAGTGAAGCTTAGCACTAGGGATGTGCACTGCCAGAAATATCGGATCGGAATTTCCAATATTAAAAATATCAGATCCAACCACATCGGGGGGTGGGGTGGGTTACCCGTATTTGATCGGACCCAATATCTGATAAATATCTCAAGTTCCGATCCGATTACGGACCGCCATTTCAGGTGTTTTCCCCATAGGCTTGCATTGGAGAAAAGAAAGCTTTCCCTCATTGCAAGTCTATGGAGAAAACACTGGGCCAGCCCTCCCTCCCCCCCACTCACAATCCTTACCTGCTGCCAACCCCGCTGCCTCCGCTGCTTCCAGACTACTGAGAACTAGGCTTTGCAGCCTAGTTCTCAGTAGTCTAGAAGCAGCGGAGGCAGCAGGGGAAGGCCACAGGTAAGGAGTGCGAGGGGGGAGGGAGAGACAGCCCTAAACTGGCGGTCCGAAAATCCGATATATCCGATAGTAACGTATCAGACATATGGATTTCGGATCCAATCAGATAGGGCCTCCTTAGAAAATTATTGTTATCGTCAATCAGATATCCGATAATGCCATTATCGGATCATTATCGGACATCGGACATCGAAATGATACGGTACACATCTCTACTTAGCACGCTGTTCACCTTCCCAATATAGAGAGTGGAGATAACAGATGGAATTCCCCTCCCTCCTCCTTTGCAAGCCTTTGGTAGCCTCCAGGGTGCTTGGAGAGGATATTACAGGGGCATTCTAATTTTCCAAAAGCCCAATGTGAAATGAAAGACCAGCCGTAATTTGCACACATGCAGATAATAGTGCTAATAACAAGAAAAGGTGAAGGGAAGTAGTAAAAAGCAACAATCCCATTTTGCTTTAGTGGCTCTATGTCTGCATGTACATGATTCTAGAAATTTCTAGTTCCTTTTTATAGTATATAAAGGGAGAAAATGTGGCTGTGAATCCCTGCTACATCTTGGCATTGTGCCATTCTTGTTTCAGATTTGCTGAGGTGAATTTCAATTTGTAGTGTTGAACCTTTGAAATGATGTGTATATTTTGGTTCTGTTGGGGGGGGGGAAGGGAAAGCCTTCTTATGGTCTTAACTGAAAAGGTTAATTAACGGTCCATAACATAATACTACTAGGAATCCTAATTATTCTATACATACCAAGATAATTTGCTTTTTATAGGTTTCTGAGTCATTTAATTATCCCCTTGCTGTTTGCTAATATGGAGTTACAGAAAGCTCTATAAATAAAACATCCGGTATTTTTGTCCAGTTGAACATCTCATAAAATTAGTACCTGAGATATTTTAAAAGGAGAGGGGTGGGGAGTGGAGGAACAGTAGGATTAGGAAAGTAGGGAAGGTTGCTTGCAAACACATAAGATAAACACATTTTGCTAATTTTCCTAGTTCTCAATTCTATAACACACTGTTGTGTTGGGGTGTAGAGGGAGAGTATATTAGGAATGTCAGAGGAATCCATTTGGGGGATGGAGCTTGGCAAGCTTTAGTTGGTTTGGACCCAGACTTTGATTCATTTTCCGCTAAGTGGCCTGACTCAACCTGCATTGAGTTGGGGCAGTTAGCAGATTTTACATGTTTTTTTTTTAAAAAATGTGCAAATGACAGCTGCAATTTGTGCAAATTACACAAATTTGGGGGCAACTTGTGCAAATCATGCAAATTTCACCCACAATTCTCACAAATTATGCAGATTTGGGGCAAATTTGCATAAATCTCTATTTGCACCAATTCTAGCTCAACATAAAAAACCCCACACAAAATGTTGCCAGAGTTTGAGGAAAACCCACAGCTCAGCTTGCAAATGCAAGTCGTAGAACTCCATTGAGCCCAAAAAAGACTAGATTTCCAAGCGATGGACATCCCTAGAGTGTAGGATAGGGTAGCTAGGTAGTTAGTCTTTCCCAACTATGTCCTCCCCAGTTATTTGTAGGCATTAGTATGGCACAAATGTTTACTAACATGGACCTGTTCATGACTATCAGCCATGCAACCAAACTATGGCCAAACCTCCACATATATAGGGCAGAATCCAAGGGTGGGGGTTAACACTCCCGCCAATTCTCTTCCACCCTGTTAAGTGTTTTGGGAAAGTTGTCCCCATAACTTGCACAATGGCAGTTTAGCATCTCTGTTGGCAACCCATAACAAGCAGACACAGTCATTTCCAGAAGGAGGCAGGTTGGTGGAGCTTGCATAAAGGAGCTCCACTGACTTGCCTTCTTCCAGAAATGAGCATTTTTGCTCATTTGAGGGCTTTCTCTAGGTAGCACTAAATCTCCCTTGCATAAGCGGTGGGTCCCCTTTGAGCAACACAATTGGTAGGGTGGAAGAGAATCGGTGGGGGCATTGGCTCCCCCTTCAATTCCACCTACAGCATCCAAACCATGCACATAAACACAATAAAAAGAACAGAAGTAGCAGGTAAGCAATATTAGATTCTTTTTAAAACATGCATGCATGTTTCCCCATTTCCTTTGTTTATTATCCAAAGCAATTTGATAGCATGCATGTAGTAATGCCATCAATAAAAATGACTAGCAATCCATCCTGCAACTAAGGCCCTTTCTACACCATAGGGGTGTAGAGGGAGGGAGGGTGATCCCGGAAGTACCTAATACACACCATTGGCACACAGGGATCAGCTGGGGGATCATCCCAGGCAAAAAGCCTGGTGTGGAAAGGGCCTAAGATAAGTCTAGCAAATGATCCATGACCACTGTATACAACTTTCAGAGGATGGCAAACATGAATTCATAGAAATTGCCAGAGTGACAGATGGATGAAAAAAAATTAATGCATGACTGTCCTGTGTTCACATAGCTGCTTAATTCACAAACATTCCCCATTGACAAGGGGTCACACCAACTTGAATTTGTTTCCATGCCGTTAGATGTGTGTATATATGGATGTATAATTAAGGTTTTAAAACTCTAAGAAATGTTTAAACACACATTTGGAGAACTTCAGGAATAAGAGTTCCAGTGGCAGGCAGCAACTACTAAAATTCATGCTATCTTTGTTGTGTGATCTTGATATGTTGATGTATTCAAGGCAACTCTTGATGGCACTTTGACATGACAGAATTTGTAGAATTCATTGTGAAGGCTAAATTTGAGTTATCAAGTCATACCTGTAGGATAGATAGATATTAATTTATTGTTTATTACATTTCTACACTGCCCAATAGCTGAAGCTCTCTGGGCAGTTCACAACAATTAAAACCACAAAATGTATCATAAAATACAATATAAAATATAGAAGTTTAAAACTACAGTATAAAAAGTACAAACCAAAATAAAACCTAGTGGCAATGCAGAGATTTAAAATACAATAACAGATTTAAAACAACTGAGCCAAAAGACTAAGATGCCTGGGAAAATAAAAAGGACTTCACCTGGCTTTGGAAGCTAATTCTTCAACAAGGGTGCCACAGCAGAAAAGACCCCCTTCTTGGTAGCCACCCACCTCCCTTCCTTTAGCAGGGGCCAAACAAGATTGCTGATAATAGATGATGAAGATGATGATGATGGATGGATGGATGTCAGGGACTAGTAGCACAGTAAAAGAAATAAGTGGTTAATTTCCAACAATGTTATAGTAAGTGGTAGAAACAGGGATTCTTTAGGAATTAAAGTGTGTATTTTAAATCTGCATGTACATGCAAATGTTAGTGCAGGGTTGTTGGTTTTTTTTGGCAGATTAATGAAAATGGGACAGAACAGAATTGCCTTGTGAATGAACACATGCTGAAGTGACACAAACTGGAAATCGACTAATTCATCTTAGCTAGGAGGCTAGTGGCTCCTATGTCAATAAGGTGGTGAATTCACTCCAGATTTCAGTCAGAATGCTAAATGAGTTCTCCAAGGTGCTTCACACTTCAACAGCTCCTTTAGAGTTCTGACTTGTTCTGACTGAAACCTATAGGGGGTTCACTGCCCTCATTGCCCATCAGAGCCACCAGCCTCCATTGGATAGGACTTCTCCTAGAAGGCACAACTGCTAACCTGGAAACCCTCCCCACCTAGTTCCAGCTGTGTATGTTCTGAATTGTGAGTCCAAATCTAACAAAAAGCAGGTGCGTTTTGATCACATGGGGTTTCAGCCAAGATGAACTTGATTTAAAGCAATGGAAAATAACCCTTTCAGATGTTATCCATGTACACAACATACACACTTAGAAGTGAGTTTTCCAAAGCCTATTCCTAAGTGATATGGCAACCCAAAGCAATGGCCACTTAGAGCGCAATACTATCAAGCTGATACCCACTAAATGGGTGAGACCTGAATATCCAATGCCTTACCAGCTGGGAGAGAGGAATAATGGAGTCTTTTTAGCCTCTCTATCCTCCTTTACTACATTTTCTTCTAGATGGGCCTCTGAGTCTGTCTAGCTGATGCATACAGATGAGACAGGAGTTGTGAGGCTTAAGTAGGCTGACCATCTAAAAAGAAGGACAGGGCTCATATAACTTTAACACTTGTAGAGAAAAGGGAATTTCAGCCAGTGTCATTTGTATGCAATTAGTTCCTGGTGAAATTCTCTGTTCATCACAACAGTTAAAGGTGCAGGCACTATACTAGAGTGACCATATACAAAAGAAGGCAGGGCCCCTGCAACTTTAACTGTTGTGATGAAGAGGGGATTTCACCAGGAACTAATTGCATACAAATGTCACTGGCTGAAATTCCCTTTTCTCTACAACTGTTAAAGTTACATGAGCCCTGTCCTCCTTTTCAGATGGTCAGCCTAGCTTAAGGATTCATTGACTCCATGGCTTCTCCCCTCCTCACCTACTTGCGTGTCCATAATACATCTATTTTCTCTCCTCCCAAGGTTGCAGCATCAACCTTGGAAGAGAAAGCCACCATATGGCTTTCTGTGGGGAAAATAAATCCCTGTTTAGGAGGCCATGAGGTTGCTATCTGAGGTTACATTTGATTCCTTACCTTTAGAGAAAACAAAATTAAAGCTGGGAATAGCATTGTATCCACATTTTTGTACTCTGGCCATTATCTCACTTTTCCTTCCTGCATCACAGTGATTGATGTATGAGCCACATGGCTGTTGGCAGGTATTGGTTAAAAAATAATCACCTCTTTCTACTAATAACAAGTGTTGAGAAATTTCCTCCCATAGGATTACACATTATAGTTACAGTATACAGGATATGTCAGAGGAATTTTCCTCATGATTAATGGTGTGTCAGTAACTAACAAAGCCAATAATAATTGTTTGCCACTTGTTATCAGGTGTTTCAGGTTTCTTTGTGCAGAATGACAATTTGTCAGGGAAAATCCTGCACAGGTCTTCATAAAGGGTTACAAATAATGTATAATGAAAATTGTACTCAGGATAACATTCTGCCATCACTGGATATTCTTTTCCCATTTTATTTTCCCTTGAGACTTTGCCCTTGGTTTCCACGGAGCCAGAAGAAGGGTACACCATTATTTCATAATAATGATGATGCCAGCAATGTATATGTGACAAAACATGCTTGAAATCTGGTGAATATTGGTATGCATATATGAATGTCAATTCTCCCAGGCACATTTTATGAATATCCATATATACTTTGTGTGTATATATAGGCACATAAAGCAGTGGATTCTGACAATTACATTCACAGTACAATCCTTTAAATGTCTTCTCAAAATTAAGCCCCATTGAGGTAAGTGGTAGACTTGGAAGATGATCAGCAATTGTCAATACATGTCTTCATTCAAGAAATTATAGATATTCACTGTAACACACACAACAAAGGGATATGTTTGTCCTGTTGCCTTTGCTTCCTATTAGTCAATGTCCTCACCCTATATCTTTGGCTGGTGTGGCAGGAAAGCACACCGTATAATAATATTAGACATTTGATAAGCTGAACTAAAGTTTACGTAACATGACATAGGGCTGCCATTTTCTTTATACAACTAATGTGTACTTCTGCTCTCAGTCTGCTTCAGCAAACATAAGGAAGAGCCTTTAGCATCTTAAAGACTATTGTGACATGAGCTTTTTTAAAGAATAAACTCCATAATTAGGTGCAAGAAGTAGGTAGTGATGACAATGATTTTTAAGGGTGGCTCTGTTGGACCACCCATAGTTACGATTGGGAACACCATTTTGAGGGTTTTCCCATAGGTGTAAAAAGCCAGTTTTGGGTGCACCCCCTTATCCAATCTTCCCCAAATTTTGCATGTAGTTAGCTATGTAATTTGCTAGGTTTGTTGTGTCACAAAGCTTTTTATGGGATGTTTTAAGGAAAAAGGATTCACCCCTCCCCATGTAGGGCCTCATGGATGGAAGTTAGTATTGTACTATCATTTTCATATTTATAAGCAATACTTAATTGGAAAGATGTTCAGAACCAAAATAATATTTTGAAAATTATTCACCAGATTTTTTTTAAAAAAATTGACTTTTCTGCATTTGCTCCATAATCTAAAAGTAATTATTCCTAGTTGAAATATCTAAAATCAAGTATAATTGATAAATTTGGCATAACAATCCGTTCTAAATCATTCTATTAACGATTAAGTATTCAATTTAACTCAAAAGCTCCAAGAACATACTATTTTAGTAATGGCAATTGAATGCTTAAAAACTGGTTACACAATAGCTAATCAAAAGGTTGTAGAGCATCAAATTGATCCTACTAAAATATTAGATTATTAGAGCTATTGAGATTGAGTTTACCCTGAAGAAAAAAGGCATATGCATTAATGGGGAGGGAGAGATATTAGAATTAGTCTATTCCGTTCAATTTTCATTCATTCAGAAATGAATACCAGAAGTAACATTTTTGTTCTTATATTTATTCCCATTTGGGGATGGATTTGTTACCTGTCCCTTATGGTGGTGCTGGCAGAAAAGCTGATTTCAGTGGTTGTTCTTGGCAGTTACTATATTATTTTTCCAGAATACCTTGGGCTTTGCATTATTTGGATTTATTCCATGGGGGGTGGGGTGGGAATATGGCCACCATTTTTTTCTCTGAAATGTCCTGGAACAATGCAACACCTACAGCATTCTGGGAAAATTAAATGGCAGCTACCAGGAGTGGCCACCAAAATTAGCTCTGCTGCCACCGACTGGAGACCAAAAGCCCAAAACAAAACAAATAAATTAATGAAAAAAGAACACAATGAAAACAAATGTATAACAAAATGAATGTTAGTCTAATGAATGAATAATGAAATTGATAAGATTTTAAATGAATAAATAATGAAAGAAAATAAGGTTTTGATAATGAAAATGGAGTACCAACATGAAAGAAACCATACCTTGCAGATGTTTAGGAGTACTGAAATTTCGTATACAATGGAAATTATGCATGATATTTTAAAAACGGACTTTTCAATTAATTGTTTCCCAGCGTCATGTGGATTTCATTCTGATCGCAGCTATACATTTTGGCCACTTACGGTGTAGTCCTTTGTGTGAGAAAGTAAAACCCTCTGTGTAGCCATTTGTCCCTTTGTAAAATGAGAATTGTAAAAATTGTAGGACAAATGCTGTAGAAATTATCAGTAATGGTGAAGTGGTAGAGAGACTGCACATAAGGGGTGGGAAACCTGTAGCCTTCTCAATGTGGTTGGACTACAACTCCAGTCATCTCTGATCATTGGCCAGGTTGGGGCTGATGGGTACTGGAAGCCAACAATGTCTGTTGGATAACAGGCTCCCTATCCCTGTCTTTATAGGTTCAAGGAAGAGAATCACAGTGAATCTTGTACATTTTGTTAAAAATAACTGAAAGTTTGGGAAATACTGTCTTTAAAGCTCCTAGGCCCTAAATAGAAAACCACATGCTGGCTGGTGCCAATGGGGTTTTTATTCCAAAACATGTAGAAAACCCCAAGTTGGGCAAGGAATCTATCCTCTTCCATGTTTGCATGAGTAGCCTATACTGGGCCTTCAATATAATATATTTTGGAATCAAAAATGAGATGTATGCAGGACTGGCCCTACTATTAGGCAGAGTGAAGCAATCACCTCAGGCAACAGGAGCTGGAGGGCAGTGGTGGCAGCCTCCCAACTGTTCTTACACATGGTAGAACCATCTGAGGCCCACTGTAATACATTTGCTGGGCATCCGTCAGGACTTAGACTAGGCTGACCATATGAAAAGGAGGACAGGGCTCCTGTAACTTTAACAGTTGTAGAGAAAAGGGAATTTCAGCCAGTATCATTTGTATGCAATTAGTTCCTGGTGAAATTCCCTCTTCATCACAACAGTTAAAGTTGCAGGGGCCCTGCCTTCTTTTGTATATGGTCACTCTAGTATAGTGCCTGCAACTTTAACTGTTGTGATGAAGAGGCAATTTCACCAGGAACTAATTGCATACAAATGATACTGGCTGAAATTCCCTTTTCTCTACAACTGTTAAAGTTACAGGAGCCCTGTCCTCCTTTTCATATGGTCAGCCTAACTTAGACTCCAGTGTTATAGGAGGTGAATCTAGTGAGGTATCCAGAGCACAGGCTTGTCCTGTTTTCTTGGATGAGTTTCAGTTGGTGCAGCTCGAGGATGTTGACAAGGTGCTTGGACAGGTTCGTGCAACCACTTCCATATTGGATCCTTGCCCCTCTTGGCTAATAAAAGCTAGCAGGGATGGAACAACTGGCTGGGCCAGGGAAATGATTAATGCCTCTTTGCAAGAGGGAGTGGTCCCAGGCCTCCTGAACGAGGCGGCAGTGAGACCACTCCTAAAGAAATCTTCCCTGGACCCGGAAAATCTTAATAACTACAGGCCAGTAGCAAATGTTCCATTCCTGGGCAAGGTCCTGGAGCGGGTGGTTGCGAGCCAACTCCAGGCACTCTTGGATGAGACTGATTATCTGGATCCATTTCAGTCGGGTTTCAGGCCTGGTTTTGGTATGGAAACAGCCTTGGTCGCCCTGTATGATGACCTATGTCGGGAGAAAGACAGGGGGAGTGTGACTCTGTTGATTCTCCTTGATCTCTCAGCGGCTTTCGATACCATCGACCATGGTATCCTTCTGGGATGACTGGCTGAGTTGGGAGTGGGAGGCACTGCATTGCAGTGGTTCCGCTCCTACTTGGGGGGTCGGCTCCAGAAGGTGGTGCTTGGGGAACATTGCTCGGCCCCATGGATTCTCCAGTATGGGTTTCCGCAGGGGTCAGTTTTGTCCTCCATGCTGTTCAACATTTACATGAAACTGTTGAGTGCAGTCATCTGGAGTGCGTTGTCAACAGTACGCTGATGACACGCAGCTCTATTTCTCCTTTTCATCTTCATCAGGTGAGGCTGTGGATGTGCTGAACCAGTGCCTGGCTGCGACAATGGACTGGATGAGGGCTAATAAACTGAAACTCAATCCAGACAAGACTGAGACACTGTTAGTGGGTGGTTCCGCTGACCGAATGGAGGGTGTTCAACCTGTTCTGCACTCCCCTTGAAGGAGCGGGTTCGTAGCTTGGGGGTTGTCCTAGAACCATCTCTGTCACTTGAGGCACAGGTGGCCTCAGTGGCACGGAGTGCCTTCTACCAACTTCGGTTGGTGGCCCAGCTACGTCCCTATCTGGACAGGGATAAGCTGGCTTCAGTTGTCCATGCTCTGGTAACCTCCAAGTTAGATTACTGCAATGCACTCTACGTGGGGCTGCCTTTGAAGGTGGTTCGGAAGCTGCAGCTTGTGCAAAATGCAGCAGCCAGATTGATAACTGGAACCAGTAGGTTCGAGCATATAAGACCTACTCTAGCCCGCTTGCATTGGCTGCCTGTATGTTTCCAAGCCCGGTTCAAGGTGCTGGTTTTAACCTATAAAGCCTTACACGGCTTGGGACCACAATACCTGATGGAACGCCTTTCCCGACATGAACCTACCTGAACACTACGTTCAACATCTAAGGCCCTCCTCCGAGTGCCTCCTCCAAGGGAAGCTTGGAGGTCAGCAACAAGAGACAGGGCCTTCTCTGTGGTGGCTCCCCAGTTGTGGAACGATCTCCCCGACGAGGCCCGCCTGGCGCCAACCTTGTTATCTTTTCGGCACCAGGTCAAGACTTTCCTCTTCTCTCAGGCATTTGGCAATATCTGAGGAGCCTGGGTTTGTTTTGTTTTGTTTTTGTAGTTTTTGAAGTGTTGAAGTGGTTTTTAAATGTACAGATTGTGTGTATGTTGTATGTTTTTGCTGTTTTAATTTTTGTATATTGTTTTTAATTGTTTTTAATCCTATGTAAACCGCCCAGAGAGCTTTGGCTATGGGGTGGTATACAAATGTAATAAATAAATAAATAAATTCTACAGCTATTCCCTTCTGTTGGAGGACAGAGCAGAATATGTCACACCATTTGTCTTGGGCCACCTTCACTAGCCTGCTGACTCAGGTGCAGGGATGGGTGAATCATCAAAACTGAAGCTCGTCAAAATTCTCTAAATTCCAACTCAAAGCTTGTTCTGACCCAAGTCTGTATCAGATTGGAAGCTTTTTTTCCCCACATGAAAATCCGTGTCTTTTTCATATGTATTTTTCCAAATGCACTTGTGTGCATCTTTGAAATGTACACATCCATATCCCATTGATTACAGAGCATTTGTGTGCATCCTGCAAAAGTAAGTGTTGGCAATCTTCACCTGCTTGATGACTTTTTAGAAAATAAGGTGATATATAAATGTAAATAAAATAATAGTAGTAGTAATATATGGTGAATTAACTGTGCTCTTTGATTTGATGGACATTTGTAGATTAGAGGGCCTAATATTTGTTACTTCAAACAAACAAACATACCCAACTACTCTATTTCCCCTCATATTACAACATAGACACTCACTGGTCCCTAGGCTGTAGCAAATGTAATCAATACTAAGAGCGGCAGCTGGTATTGCACCTTTCAAGTCCATAGACTCAAATGACGGGGCAATGGTTTTCCTTTGATGTTGTTCTCCAAAATGTACAGGATTTCCTGCCACAAGAGCTGATCATAAGCAGCTTGTCATGTGGCACTGTCACATTTATTAATATTCTCCAAAGGACTAAGAAGGTAGCAGCAGCCAGAGCCAGAATGAAAGTAATGCACTATTATAATGAAAGCTGATTTGGGGAGTAGGGGAGGGGTGTGTGTGTGTGTGTGTGTGTGTAATGAATATAAACCCAGGGGCAATTCATCATTATAAAATATGCACTTAGCCTTCCCAATAAGTCTCTTTTATTAAGGCAATCTTTAGTGTAATGTTGTTTTACCTTGGCTTTCACTTCCAGGGAATCTATCCATGTTTTCCACCTCCACAAATCTTGTCCTCCAAGGACAGCTCTGTAATGAGAGTGAAGTGTTTTTATTATTGCTTTTGTTAATCATGCTTCCTGCATCCCATGAAATGTTGCTTATTCTTCTGGCCATAAACCATGCCAGAGTTATTGGGAGATTAATCAATATATCTTATTAATCATGATCACAACTGGTAATCACAGCTGCAATTACCTGGTGATTCATTAGCATAGTCCTGTTCTAATGTCAGCAACCATTAAATTTTCAGAATGCATAATTTTCAGTTCAGACCAACAACCACACAGCTAGACAATTACGTTTCACCCTGACATAATTTATTGAATGATTGCATTCAGTATTAATTATCACTTTATTTTAAAACCAAATATTTACACCCAGAGCCAATATTTTGTTAATCAACAAGTATAATTTTATATTCATGTGTGTGCATGTTTGTATGTTAATACAAACACACACACACATACACACACATACACATGCACACTTCAGTACATTGGAATTTCGTACTGTGCCTAATAATAAATAAGAGAAAGATCAATGAAAAGTCCAATCTTTGCATGTTTTGGGATCTCTATTTGAACAATTCTTTCAGGATGATAAATATTGCAGCCAAAAGAACAACATTTGGGTGCATTCCAGGCACTGATAAACATAAGGGTTTTTTTTTAATTTATTTTGTTTTGTTTTGCTGCAGGACACAATTTATATTAGTAAAGAAGCATTTCTTTTTATTAACCATGTCACTTGTTTATTTTCTGCTGGACTGTGCAGACCACCTGAGTGGCAGTTCATCTAGTGTTCTGCTGTGAAGATCTAAAATGGGGGGAAGGAGTGCAAGCAAATGGTGAACAATTTTCACAGAATGAAAGAAGGTAAAAAAGCCAACACTTACAAGACAATTACATTTTCCTTATTTCCTCTTGATTTAAAATCTCTACTTGCAAAAATAATGTCAGAAACAAATTAATGTTATCATTCTCAATCTTAGCAATATTGCAACCTCCCATTTCAGTTACTGGATGCTTCCTTTACTACAGCTTTGGTTTGTCTCATCTTTTACCTAGAATCCATCCTCAAAGTTCCTGGTTCTTTAGCTTTCATTGAATGTATTCTTGTGTACCCAATTCCTGAGAAACAGAATTCATTGGAAGAAAAATGTTTGATGTTCAAGTTCTAGAAGAAGAAAGCACTTTGACAGCAGCGTAGTTTCTTTGCACAAAGTGGCAGCTTAGCAGAATAACACAGGCCACCGGTCCATATCATCTGGAGGTCACTAATTCAGGGAAGGTTGTGACAGATTCATGACCTTAAATTAATATTAAATATTATACAATGTTTCTTCTGATCTTGAATAGGTTGCTTTGATCACCAGCTGGCATCAAATAGATCAAATAGTAACACAACCTTCCATTCATATGGAAATAATAGGCTTCATAGTCTAGTTTTAACAGATACATGGAGCCATTATCATGTAGGCCAAAAAGATTATACTTGCTATTTTTGTAGACACAGAACATACCCCAGGATATATAGATATTTTAATGACTTCACTATTACTGAGTAAAATAGAAAAGGCTGAAATAAGTTCATGGATCTATGCAGATCATGCACCTATAAAATGTGCAACACAGCCTTTCAGGAGAAAAACAGATTTTAGATGGAAATTAAACACTTTCCTCTTTAAAAAGAGGTTTGATGTATAAAATTAGGAAAAAATATTAGATGTTTTTCTTTTAATTAACGATCCATCAGTGACAGAGACTTTATTGGTTTGGGGTGCATTTAAAGTTTGGCTAAAATGGCAGCTTATTATAGCAGGAATATGTTAGAAAAAAGAGCACGACAGAAACCATAATACAAGAATTTCAAGAAGCAGAAATAGAGTATACAAATATAGGTACATAAAGTAGTGAACAGTGCATGTACACAGCAAATGTTAAATTAAAATTAATCTATGACTATTCAGTTGCCAAAGCAGCAGTTTATTCAAAACAAATAATATTTGAATATGGTAACAATCTGGGGAAATAATAAGCAAAACAAATCTCTTGAATAGTTGATCTCTTGCATATTTGAATATGGTAACAAATCAAGCAAATCTCTGGAAGGATAAAGAAGACAAAAAGAAAATAAGCTGGATCCAAAAGCTAGATGGTGATAGAGTATATACAGACAAAGAAATTATCAATGAGTTTACATTCTTCTATCAGAATCCAAATAAATCTAATAATCCTTCTGAAGCAGAAATTCATAATTATTTGGATAGTACATATGTAAGTAGGCTTAACAGGGGCCATCCGGACCTATTATAGGCACAAATCTCTGCTGAAGAAGTTAAGTCTGTAATTAAAAATATTAGTACCAGTAAATCACCAGATGAATTTATTGGGGAACTGTATCAAAATTTTAGTGATCTGCCATCCCTGCTACTGATCAAAATATTTAATAAGACATCATTAAGAAAAAGTATACCTATCTCTTGAAATGAAGCACATATAATTATGACCTATGAGCAAGGAACAAACAATGAGAAACAGAAACTTATAAATCAATATCCTGATTAAATAACAAATATAAATTGATGACAACAATAATGGTCAACAGAGCAAATAAATTTTTGAGATATTATGTAATAGAGGACCAAACAGACTTTATGAAGTGGAGGCAATTTGACTGGGACACTAGAAAAAATATAAATTTGATGGAACACATACAGAGGAAAAAACAACAAAAACATTCTACTTTGTAGATACTGAAAATGCATTTGATTCCATGGAATGCAGATTTATGGATAATACTCTTAGGAGGTGTACAAAGTTATGCATGGTGTGGAGAATGTGGATAGGGAGACATTTTTCTCTCTCTCTCAAAATACTAGAGCCCAGGGTCATCCCATGAAGCTGATTGGTGGGAGACTCAGGACAAATAAAAGTACTTCTTCACACAACACATAGTTAAATTATGGAATTCATTACTAAAAGCTGTAGTGATGGCTACCAATTTTAAAAGGGGGGTTAGATAAATTCCTGGAGGAGAAGGTTATCAATGGCTACTAGTCCTGATGATTATGTGTTATCTCCAGTATCCGAGGCAGGAAGCCTGTGTGCACCAGTTGCTGGGGAACATGGGTGGGAGGGTGTTGTTGCACCATGTCTTGCTCTCTTGGTCCCTGGTTGACAGCTGGTTGGCCACTGTGTGAACAGAATGGTGGACTAAATGGACCCTTGGTCTGATCCAGCATGACACTTCTTATGTTCTTATGAGATTTACATTTGGCCCATGTTTTGTAATCTGATCCAATTTATTTATATAGCACTAGATATAAGCATTCTCATAAATAGCATAATGTTGTCTATAAACACTACAAAGAGGCATTAGACAATGATGATCATCATTACTTTTTAATTAAGTACTGAAATTCTCTAATAATGTATATAATCTAGATCAGGATAATTATGTGAGGTTATTTTGTAAAGCTATACAGGATTTTGAGAAGTGGACAAAATTGCCTGTTTCATGGCTGGAGAAAATTGCAGTTGTTAAGATGAAAATTTTGCCTAGATTTGTATTTCTCTTTCTTACATTGCTTCTGAAAGTTCCTCAATGGGGTTTAAATAAAATTCAGTAAGAAATTAAACAATAGATATGGTACACTAAAAAGCCAATGGTTAGACCACAAATATTGCAACAGGAGAGAGTTAGAGGAGGACTTTTGTTCCCTACTATTATGTATTATTATATTAGTGGCTAAGACACAATGGACAGGACACAAAAATTTAAAGATACCCACCTTGGACTGGGGAACAAGCAGGGAACAATACCCCTAGGAGAATGGATGTGGTATACACGGCAGGAGAAAGGGAGGATACAGACACATATAAACAGAGATGCAGTTCTCACAATTTTAGGGGAAAAGAGATATAGTTTGTCATCATGTGTCTCCTCCCTTGTCCCAGTACTTAATATTTAGGGAATCCGACAGCAAGAGAACTTGGGAAGTGTTAGGGATGGATGAGAAATTTGTTTCAGTTTATTTTTTTAATCCAAATTTATCCCGTTCTCAGTTTTTAATCTGAACATGGTCTTAGTCACAATCTGCATTTGAAATCTGTACATTTCCAAGCTTGTAATGTGATTTGCAGACCAAAAAAAGAATGTGTTTGACAGAATGCACACATACATTTGAAAAATATAGTTGTGATGGTAAGTTATGTTAATAGTTCCATAGATCCTCTTGGTGAAAGCTTGGTGATCAACATACAATACCTTCTCTGGTACAATAAAAAAAGATCTGGACTACAATGGTGATGAATATAATAAATTATAAATTGGAATGGGAGGGAAGAATGAACTCCATCCAGACTTTGCTCAAAACATTGGATCTCATTTATCAACTACTAGAATAGGTTCTGGCCAGGTGATCTAGCAACTTTGTGTGTGTGTATGTGAGAGAGAGAGAGACGTTGAAGTATTGCTATTGTTTCTTGAATCATTATATAATCTATCTATCTACCATTTGTCTTCTAATTTTGAATATAGTTTGGTTAGGTAGTTATGAGATTAATTTATTTATGTGTGATGGTCTGTGTTAAATCAAAAGATCAGAAGTTCAGTTAGTGCTTTACTAGGCTTTGGTGCCACTAAGTCTTTAAAGCATGTGATAGAATAAAGTTTAGCATATAGTTAGTAAGATAAAGAGCACAAAGGAGGGTTTTTGTTTACATTGTGACACTGAAGGGCCTGTAGTTTTGCAAGATGTAGTTTTGATTTTGCAGAAAAATGTGCAAAGAGCACAGAAGAAGGAATTTTGGGCAAAATTGAACTCTCCTGATTGGTCAGAAGTACAAGGGTACAGGCTAGCTTTAATATATAAAAAGTTGACGAAAACCTATAGTGATCAGGCATATACATTTTCAAGACAGAGGCTAATACATTTTCTTATTTCCACCATGTTTCAAGACCTTTTAATGACTTTGGTAAGATTGTCTTACAGTATGGCTTTCTATATCCTAAGATGCCAACAGTTATGATGCATGAAATATCAGACTATATTGAGTTCTACTTCAGGTATGCTTAAACACAAACTCAGTTGTTGCAATTTTTGTAGTCTTTCATAGATCAAGGACTCTGTGATGATCATGTTGCTATATATGGCTCCAGGAAGGCAGTGTTTTGTGCTTGCATCAGTTAAATGCTGAACTGCTGCACTTCATCAAATCCACAAGTACTACATAAGTGCAATACTTTGTCCCACTCATATTCCCCAGCAACTGGTATAATAAGCATGTTGTCTCTAATGCTGGAGGTAATGTATAGCCATCATAACTAGTAGCCATTTATAGCATTAACTTCCATGATTTTTTTCTGATTAGTCTTCTCACTTCACTGTGTGCAAGTTGTCCAAATCCAGATTTTCATAGAAAAAAATGAATCTGTGCTGAGCCATTGGCAAAGAAAAGTGAGTCATGATCAATTCCAGCTTTTGGAATAAAGTAAGATTGCTTTGCTGAAGAATTGGATTTATGGATTTGCCTCACACTGGCAACCAGACTGTTTCTGGGCACAATTCAAAATGCTGGTTATGACCTCTAAAGTCCTATATGGCGGAAAGATAGGATATAAATTAGATAGGAAAGATAGGATATAAATTAAAAGTAAAATAAATAAATACATTCTATATTGGAAGTCCTGGACAAATAAAGACATTTTCACCTGGTGCTGAAAAGACATAACAATTGGTGCCAGATGAGCCTACTTGGAAGGACATTCCACAAATTGAAAAGGCCCTTTCTCCAACCCAACTAATCCAAGTAATCCATGGCAGGATGTCCCACAAAAAAAGCCTAAGGTGATGAACATAGTTTATAGTGTTAAAGCACTTCCTTCTCTTATATGCTCCTTCCTGTGTACTCCATTCAACAGTCTTCTGCCACATGTCCCCCACTGACTGAAGCATTACACATTGGTACATGATATATTAACTTTTCAGTGATGGAAGCCTTCTGAAGGCCTCATAATTTATCAGGTTCCATTGCCTGGTAAATATATGGCTTTGGGGGGAGCCCAAATGCTAACTAGCATTTTTTTAACTGCTACTCTAATGTGGGTGGTATCTGCCAAATGCTGGTGCTTATTTTCTTCTTTTTATCATTGTTTGTTCCTGGTGTTTTGTTAATCTTTAATAGTCCCATTTACCATTTTCAACTGGGCTGTGATTTACCAAACCATGAAGACTTTTCTGTGTGATTATTGTAATATTCACAATAACTGGATCAGCTTTATGTTTAACACGTCAGCTTTCCCATTTAGTGTCTGATTCTAGCTTCTTTTGTCAAATAATGGGCAATACTATACTGCTTCAGGATTACTCATGGAATATCATTTATCCTGGAGAAAGCTTGGTTAAAGAGACTTTTACCCTCTTCTGTGGTGGTGGTGGTGGGCACTTAACTGTGATTAAATCCATGATACACTAGGCTGACCATATGAAAAGGAGGACAGGGCTCATGTAACTTTAACAGTTGCAGAGAAAAGGGAATTTCAGCCAGTGTCATTTGTATGCAATTAGTTCCTGGTGATATTCCCTCTTCATCACAACAGTTAAAGTTGCAGGCACTATACTAGAGTGACCATATACAAAAGAAGGCAGGGCCACTGCAACTTTAACTGTTGTGATGAAGATGGAATTTCACCAGGAACTAATTGCATACAAACGACAATGTCTGAAATTCCCTTTTCTCTACAACTGTTAAAGTTACATGAGCCCTGTCCTCCTTTTCATGTGGTCAGCCTATGATACACTATCATCATGCACAAAATGGATGCAAGTACCCTGGCTGCTCAAATATTCAGGAAGTGTCCTCCTTGTCCATTTAATAATGATACCAGTTTTGAACTGATCTAGAAGGAATGACTGGGAAACAACAACGAGAACTTTGGGCATTGCTCCAGCCAAGGTTAAGCAGTTTTAAAACTCATTGGTTTCACCAGCAAAGTTTTGATCATATTATTCATGCTCCCTTTCAAACAAATTGGATTGGTGTGCACTTCATTTTGCCTGGATTCTGTCCTTTCATTGATAGTTGGGAGGGTGGTGAATTCAGCTGAAGACAACTGGAAGTGACCATTTATGTGGATGCACTGATATCATCATGGCTGCCAAGTAATGAAAAGAGTGCTGACACAGCCAGATTAACAGTAGTTGTGATTGTTATGCAAAACCACCTCTGGGCCAAAACAAATATTATGTTAAATCTTTATCTATGTCTTCTTGTTTTTCATTTTTACTCTAGAGTAGGTGCAAAGTAGGGCGACCAGGTCAGGGCTCATGTAACTTTAACAGTTGTAGAGAAAAGGGAATTTCAGCCAGTGTCATTTGTATGCAATTAGTTCCTGGTGATATTCCCTCTTCATCACAGCAGTTAAAGTTGCAGGGGCCCTGCCTTCTTTTGTATATGGTCACTCTAGTATAGTGCCTGCACCTTTAACTGTTGTGATGAAGAGGGAATTTCACCAGGAACTAATGGCATACAAATGACTCTGACTGAAATTCCCTTTTCTCTACAACTGTTAAAGTTACATGAGCCCTGACCTGGATTTTATCTGGTCACCTTAGTGCAAAGGGCCCTTAGCCATCTGGCTCATGTATGAAGCCAGAGTGTGCTTCCCTGCAGTCCTAAATGAAATATTGTTCCTGACTGCAAGATTTTATCTCATAATAATAATTTATTTCTTACCCGCCTCTCCGTCTGGATCGAGGCGGGGAACAACAACATGATAAAATACATAAAACTGATTAAAACATGACACATATTATTAAAACTGCATAAAACCTGCAAAAGTCAATGGGATTCTCTCCTTCTGTGTTAATGTATGTCTGAAGGATGAGAAGGTGTTTGGTTAACGAGAAATGGGAGAGGAAAATCGGAGAACATGATACTTCTGTGGTGGGTTACGTGCAAAGTGTTTGAGAAAATACAGACAAAATGATAAAGTAGGTAAAGACAAATGAGCAAAGGCTCAAGAGTGACAACAATTTTGGTATGACAAAACTTTCTAGGTTGCCCTAGGGTGGTCCTTTGGGTAGGCACTGATGCTGGCACAAGTTTTCTTTCTTTCTTCCAGAGGACTGAAGCTCAAAACAGAAGCACTGGATTGATTGGATGCAGTGGCTGTCATTTTCTTTCATTCTGTCCCCCAACACCACATTGCTATGTCAGGATCCAGCGGTACTGAGGGACAGGCCACGAAGCCTGTTTCTCAGTAGATTCCGAGCACCGGAGGGAAGCGGACGCCCCAGCAGGTAAGTGCCTCGCGCCGCCAGCCTCCTGTACCGCCACGTGACCCCCCGCCACCCCGGTTTGCCCCCGCCGCCCCCCGGTTGGCCCGGATCACCCCAGGGCCATCTGGTCACCCTTTTGGGGGGCTAAATTTCTGGATTTGGCCCCCCCAAACATCACTCGGCGCGCTACTGAGAGACAGGCCAGGAAGCCTGTTTCTCAGTAGATTCCGAGCACCGGAGGGAAGCGGACGCCCCAGCCGGTAAGGAGCACAGGGCGGGTGGCGCGGCGCTGGTGGTGGGGGTGGCGTGGCGCGGGGGGGTGGCACGGCGCGGGGGGGGCTCGGGGGGGGGCGGCGCAGCACGGGTGGGGGGGAGGCGCGGGGTGGGGGGGCGGCGGGGGGCGGGGGGTGGTGCGGGGGGGGGCGGCGGCGTGAGGCATGCGGGCGGGGGGCGGTGCGGGGCAGCGCAGGCGCGCAGTGGGGGGGTTGTTTTGGGTGGGGGGGGTGGCGGGGGGGGGTCCGGGATTTTGATCCTCAAAATCTGGTCACCCTATTTAACAGTTGTAGAGAAAAGGGAATTTCAACCAGTGTCATTTTAGAATGTTTTAAGGATGTTTTTAAGATGTTTTAGGATTTTTATGCAGTTTTAATAATATGTGTCATGTTTTAATCAGTTTTATGTATTTTATCATGTTGTTGTTCCCTGCCTCGATCCAGACGGAGAGGCGGGTAAGAAATAAATTATTATTATTATTATTATTATTATTATTATTATTATTATTAAGTTGCAGGGGCCCTGCCTTCTTTTGTATATGGTCACTCTAGTATAGTGCATGCACCTTTAACTGTTGTGATGAAGAGGGAATTTCACCAGGAACTAATTGCATACAAATGACACAGGCTGAAATTCCCTCTTCTCTTCAACTGTTAAAGTTACATGAGCCCTGTCCTCCTTTTCAGATGGTCAGCCTAGTTGTAAACATCACAGTGGGCCCTCGAAAACACTGGCTTTGCTTCCTGCAGGCCTTTGCACTTTTCTATGAACAACTTTGGTTAATGATGTCACCGCACAACGTTCAGTCATTTCATTTTGAATTAGCACTGGAATTAAAATGGGTTACATTTAGACCTTAGTTAATTAAAAATGGATAAGCTGTATTTCACAGGCAAAGTACAATTCTTCTCTGAACTTTCCCCTCTTTTTTGCCACACCATGGATGTAATTAACAAGAAAGGTTCCAATAAATTCTTAACAAGAAAGGGCAAGAATTTTCTTTTCCTTTAAATCATGACAGCAAGCTGCTTGAACTGTAGGTTTTATAAGTAGGAAGGCAAGAATGTTTATTATTCAGCTCAATATACCACACTGACATTTCTTATCATTTCAGCATAACGGGGCCAGAGGGTCTGTAAATAGTATTTGCCTTCTGGCAATTTTACACAATGATAATGTCCTTTGATGTCTAGGCTGTGCCCAACTGACAGAGACCCTGAAGCTATCTCTGCACTTCCAAAAGTTGATAAACCCCCTCCCCCCCCAAGCTATAAAAAATGAGGGGGGAGAATACCCACCAAACCCCAAACGTAAAGCAATAAAAATGTGTTCAATTATGGGATTCATTTTACTACAAGAAAGGTGGGAATGACTAGCTTAAAGGTTACAGGAGAAATCTTAAAAGGAGAGGAACCTCTAGAGATCTGCCTTGGGCATGTGCCTATAGAACATCTAATGTATTGTAACATACAAAACCACCGTGATTCAGTAAGTAATCAACATTCAGACAATACAGAAATACAATGATGTTTCTATTATACTAGGCTGACGATATGAAAAGGAGGACAGGGCTGATGTAACTTTAACGGTTGTAGAGAAAAGGGAATTTCAACCAGTGTCATTTGTATGCAATTAGTTCCTGGTGAAATTCCCGCTTCATCACAACAGTTAAAGTTGCAGGGGCCCTGCCTTCTTTTGTATATGGTCACTGTAGTATAGTGCCTGCAACTAACTGTTGTGATGAAGAGGGAATATCACCAGGAACTAATTGCATACAAATGACACTGGCTGAAATTCTCTTTTCTCTACAACTGTTAAAGTTAAATGAGCCGTGTCCTCCTTTTCATATGGTCAGCCTTTATTATACAAGAAACTTGAATGAAATACAAGCATCTCATTCTTGAATCTGCTTGTGGTCATGGAGGCTACTTGACTAGATCCCAATCCTTTAACCATGAGACTGATGCAGAAGAAAAAGGACCAGTAGGATTAGTGGTGTACACTGTAGAAGTAGTAAACCAGGGTCAACATCAAGGGTAGGCATGGTTTGGCACCTACCAAGTGTGTTTGCCCCCAATCCAGTCACAAGAGCCACCTGGAATTATTTGTCCCCATCAACATTGCAATCTGTTTGTTCACCTGCTTGTTCACCTGCCTCTCACACTAGTCCAGGTAATGGTGATTAGGGATGTGCATGCCCCCCCCAGATCGGAACCAGGATTGGAACCGGAACCGAGGCATCGGATCAGGTTGGATCAGATTGGAGGCATCCCAGTTCGGTTTGAACCCGATTCCGATCCAAAAATCGGACGTCCGATTTTTGGATTGGATGCCATTTTAGCTGTTTTCGCCATAGGCTGTTTTCTCCTAACTCCCCCCTCCCTGTCCCTCCCCCCCACTCGTGCTACTTACCTGCCAGGGCGCCCACTGCCGTCCACTGCCATCCATTGGTCTAATCTACTGAGGAACAGGCTTCGCGGCCTAGTTCTCAGTAGAGCGTCAGTTAAGCCCCCTCCCCGTCCCTCACGCTCCTTACCTGCTGGGGTGTCCGCTTCCCTCCGGTGCGTGTCTCTACTGAGAAATAGGCTTCACAACCTGCCTCTCAGTAGCACGCCAGGTGAGACATGCACCAGAGGGAAGCGGATGCCCTGGCAGGTAAGTGGGGACCCCCTCCCACCTCCCCCGTTGCGCTCCTTACTTTCTGGGGCGTCCGCTTCCCTCCTGTGCACATCTCTACTGAGAAACAGGCTTCGTGGCCTGCTTCTCAGTAGCATGCCAGGTGATGTCATCACCTGGCATGCTACTGGAAGCAGGCCGCAAAGCCTGTTTCTCAGTAGAGACGCACACAGGAGGGAAGCGGACGCCCCGGCAGGTAAGTGGGGGGGCCCTCCTGCCCCTCGCCTCTTGCACTCCTTACCTGCCAGGGCTGTCTGCTCCTGATGGCAGTGGACGGCCCCAGCAGGTAAGGAGCACAGGGAGTAGGAGGGGGTCTGATCCTCTGGTCTTATCCGAACCAGATCGGGTCCTTCCGGACCAGTTTGGATCAGATCGGCTGATCCAGATGCGGGGATCAGAAATTGGATAATTGTATCCAGTCCAGGTCTGGATCATGGATCGGACCTGATCCAGTGCACACTCCTAATGGTGATGCTGAGAAGAAGGAGCAATAAATGCCTGTCCAGCAAGCAAATAGTAGCAAATGATGAGAAGAGGATGAGGAGCAACAGAAGCTGGTGACAATGGCAGAGAAAGGAAGGGAGGGCACTGGGTGTGTCTTGCTCATGGGACCTCAGAAATCTGGATTTAGCATTGTGCTCAACCTAGATGCAGGGCACAACTGCTTCTCAGTAAATATGAAAACAATTAGTACAGAATCCAGGTATGAATATCAGCTATCCAAACAGGTGTGTAGATCAGCCTGTAAATTAAGCATGTCCTTTTCACAGTCACACAAATAATTTCCATTTCTCATTGTATTACATTGCATCAGAAAAGTAAGCTTGCAATGCAATTATCCCCAGAAATTAAAAATGGGAAATAGCAGCAGTTGGTGGATTCCATTGTAAATAGGGTGGCCATCTGACCAGGGGAAAATGTCCCTTTAACAGCAAGTTGATGGGCAAACATCAGCAGGTAAAGTTTTTCATAGCATAGAGATTGCCGTTAGTTCTTGCAAATGTCTTCATATCAAGCTAAAGACATAATTCAGTTCCAGTTGAAAAGTTGGTATCCTCAATAAAGGCATTCTGGCGTGCCTTTAAAAAAAAATCTGCAAAGGGCTGCTAACATGAAACACTGTAGTATTTCCTTAAAAATAGCACTGGCATCTCTCTCTCTCTCTCTCTCTCTCTCTCTCTCTCTCTCTCTCTCTCTCACACACACACACACACACACACACACACACACTGGCTTTGCTTCTTCCCCAAAGAACATTATGTGCCATAAAAACAGGAACAAATCAATGCAGTACCTTCATTTCTTCTCTTTGCATTCAGGGCAATGGCAAGTTTGAAGGTGTCTTTTGGGGCAGCTTCAATGCTTGTTTTTCACTCAGAGAAAAGCTGTATGAGATGAAAAAGGGCCTCTGAGATTTAATTATCTTTCTATATTACCTCTTGCCAGGAAGAAAAGGGGGGAAAACTTACTGTTTTGCAGTATTCTTCCAACTAACAGTTCTGTTCAGGATGCTTTTTCATTTTATTTTTATTTTGGGGGACATCTATCATTTCAAATAAAGTACTCATGTCTCTTCTCTTTTCTGCCTGGCCTTACGCTTGCTGCACAGATGTATTCATTTAAAAGTGAAAATGGAACAATTATATTACTGAGAGATGGAACTCAATATTCTTTTGTTAAAAGTTTCTCAGCTTGTCTCTGCTCAAGCTGAACTCTCACCTGAATCCAGGTAGGGCCGGTGTGTAGCACAAAACTCATTGAACCAGTCTCTTTTACTTGTTAAGGATAAACATTTACCCTCCCTTTCCCAACTTGGCCACTATACTTCCACATAGGGCAATACAGGAACATAGGAAACTGCCTATGTTCAGAGGAACATGAACAGAGGAAACTCTCCCAGTGGTGCCTACTCTGACTGGTAGTAGGTTTCCAGGGTCTCAGGCAGAGAGATCTTATCAATCATTCATTCCCCTGGTTCTCCCTCAAGATGCCAGGTAGTAAGGCTGTGATTTGCATGCAAAGTATGAGCTCCGCCACTGAGCTACTGTCTTTTTCATTTCTGCATCACAGAAACACTATTCAATAGGGCTGTGTGCTCCACTCCAAAAATCTGAAGCTCTGTCAAAGCTCCATCAAAGCTCTGATCTTGTGGAGCGGAGCGGGGATGATTTCAAAACCATCGGATATCCACGGAACAAAGCAAAGATCGTTCGGAGCTCCGAAGTGCTTCGAAGGCATTCAACATTTTTTTTAGGCTTTATGAGGGTCGTTTTAACTTGTTACAACATTGATCAACAAACTGAACACTTTTCCATATTAGGAAGACACTGAGGGGGTGAGGGGTAGTTTTGAGATTGACATCTGTGGCTATCTGATAGCCACAGTGTCCTCCCTGTCCCCTCTCCAATCACAGGTGGATTAGGGGGCGGGATTGCAAATGATATAACCATTTGTCCTTTCCCTCCAAGTCTATCCTTCTGGTAGCTCTTATAGCACTGGGAAGGAAGGAGGAGTCTGTGGTTGAGTTCAGATGACACTTCGGGCAATGGAGGGGGGAAGAGGCAACTGACGGGTTGTTATTTTTGCCTGAATAGGGTTAGAGATTAAAATAGTTGTATAGTTTTCCATTTTCCATTTAACCCTGACCTGGTAATTCCACAAGATGGGTTAAAGGTCTTAAAACAAAGAATTCTGAGGACTAACACTAAACAATATTTTCCATGATTCTCTAGTGGAAAGCATAACAATTACATTGATATAAAACTGATAAAATATGGTTGTAGAGATAGGCAAGCATTGTTGTGCTTGCCCTGAAAATGAATTGGGCCCTTTGGACATTCCACATGAATGTTTGAAACCCCTTGATGGGGAGGAGTTTAAAGGAATACTAAAAGGGCCTCTTTCCTCCACTACGTCTAACTCACATACTGTCGTCAAAAGCAGGAAAAACTCTTACCTTGGAGGTCACAATGGGGAGCAGGCAGCAGAGAAGTCAGGAAAGGCTTTCTAAAGTGATGCTGAACTTTTTCTACCTGAGATCATGGAGATGAACTGATGTGATGTAGGGGAAATGTAGAAGAAAGGCACCTGCTGGCCACCAAAAAGAGCTCTGCTGACACAACAGCCAGCAGCCAAATGCTTGTTTGTTTGTTTGCTTGCTTGTTTTAAAAAGAGATACTACTGTCTTGCCAATAACAGTAAGCTGTAATGAAAGTTTGCAAAAAACAACAACACCCTCACTCATTCCACCCAATGATGAGAGCCTTCCTATTTTGCCCAGCTATAAATTGGGTAGAGAATTGTCCAGACTGAATGGCACAGGCAGGTCCTCCAACATCTGTGTGCCTCGAACACCTTAGGTGACCACTTCATTCTGCCTAATGGTAGGGCCAGCCCTGATTATAGTTTACAGATGTTTGACATCTTCTTTCTTTCTTTCGGAAGTATAGACAAGCCTCAAAAGCAGGATGTTTGAGCACCCGCCAGGCTGATGGGCTGCATTCACCTCAGTGGGTCAAATGATGAACAGGCCAGTGAAAGCAGTTTAGACTCCTCAAGAGCAATATATTCTGATATAATCCTATGCACTTGATCTGTGACAGTGGCCTCTTATAATGGGATTGCAATGGACAGGCAACAGAGCTAGATGGTCTCTATCAAGCAGAGGAAATCTCGTAGACACATGAGCGCATTCCACTTGCCATGTATTTCTAGCTTAATGATCAGGGTGATTTTGTTCCAAAGCTAACATAAGTGTGGTGGTGGTGTCAGGTTGTTCAACCGTAGCACAAAATTTATGACAACATCTATTCCTGAGGGAGGGGAAATCCATTACTACTTTGCACTGGGCTTTGACCTCTTTTTCAAGACAAAAAAAGCTTTCTCAGGTGTAATAATTTTCAAGATGCGGAGCTTCTTTGCTACTTAGCGATCTTTCCCCTTAAAACCCATTTCAACAAGGTGTAAAGTTAAATGCCCCATTTCCAGTTGAGATATCTTTATCTCTAGATGAGATAGATGATAGATAGATAGATAGATGATAGATAGATGATAGATAGATGATAGATAGATAGATAGATAGATAGATAGATAGATAGATAATACATAGATATGCCTCAAGACAGCAAAGCCTAAAGTATGTGTCAGTTTGTAAAATGTGTTGTCTATGTGTGTTTTTCCTCCCCAGGAATGAGACGCGGCCAAAAGAAAAGGGCAAATATGTTTGTTTTAGACATAAAGGAAGACAAATGGTGCAAACTGAACTGATTGAACTGTGAAATAAATAAGGAAGTACAAGAAGATGTAACAATAACATCTTTACATTCTCCTCCTCAATGATCTCCTTCCATTTTTCACCATGGTAAAGACAGAGATCTACTAGTGGGTTTAAAGCTTTATATACAGGAAAACATATCTGAGGGATTAATTCAAAGGTGCACAGGGCACAATTCAGTGAAGCCAGACTTTATTGAGTGGCTGGAACATTCAAGGGCAGCCATTACAGATCTGACTGTAAGGATGTTTTTAGGATGTTTTAGGATTTTTTATGCAGTTTTAATAATATGTGTCATGTTTTAATCAGTTTTATGTATTTTATCATGTTGTTGTTCCCCGCCTCGATCCAGATGGAGAGGCGGGTAAGAAATAAATTGTTATTATTATTATTCTCATGAGAGCATCTGAGGTTTGTGAGAGTTTTGTGATATCTATCTATCTACACATTCAATGATCAAGTAACCTGTTAGTTTAAGGTCTGAGTAAAGGCTATCTCATGTTAGCTCAAGCTTTGCAATTGGAAGCTATGGCTGATGCCTTAATTGAGGTGCCCTGTGATCAGTAATCACAAATCATAGAGAGCCAATGTGGTTTAGTGGCTAAAGTGTTGGACTGGGAGTTGGGAGATCTGGGTTCTAGTTCCCACTTGGTCATGGAAGACCATTGGGTGACTTTGGGCCAGTCACAGACTCTCAGCCCAACCAACACACAGGGGCCTAATCTACACCTACATCCCGGAGTCAGCTTGAGGTCGTCCCTGTATGTCCAAAGGATGCACAGGGGATCCCGGGGTCAACCGGGGATGACATCTCAGTTGTCCTGGGTTTTCCTGATTTTTACCATGGTCCCAGGACAATCCCAAGGGCTGCGAGTGGTGTGGCAAGCACTCCTGGGTCCTCCTTCCTCCCCGTGAGTAGCGGGGCTCTTCAAATGGCCACAGAGCTGTGTGGGAGGGCTCCATGTCCATCGGGGTTGAGGGGAGCATTTTCACCATCCACGGGATGGCTCTCAGCATGTTGGGGCACCGAGTTTTAAGGTGCTGTTTTTTTACTTACTTTTCCCCTGGATCATGGCCCCACACTTCCACAATGCAGGGAAAACAAAGAAACACCGCACCAGGAACTGCCCTCTTGACTTCCAGGATGATGCGCTGCTATTTAGATGCCAGGGGTGATCCTGGAAGCAGGTAAGCCCAGGATCCTCCTCCCCATCCTGGAAGCCTCAAGGTGTAGATGAGGCCAGGGTTGTAATTGTGAGGATAAAATGGAGAGGAGGATAATGTACACTGCCTTGGGTTCCTTGGAGGAAAAAAAGTGGAATATTAATGCAATAAATAAATATGTAATGGTGTTGTGTAAAGTCTCTGAAATTGTCCTACTGTTCTCCTCCAATCACAGTGTTTGGGGGAGTGGGAAACACAAATTGGCTGCTGGTTCTAGGATGGGGAGAGGTGCTTGGACTCATAGAAGTCAATCATTCACAGTGAGAAAGTCCTACTGGGCTGGCGGCTGGCATCTTGAGTGAGTAAGCTTCTACACCTGAGTCACAGGCTCATTATTTCAGTTAGACTATTATTCCTATTGGCTGGCTGAGCTTCCAGTGCAAGGGGGGCCCTCCATTCAATAGATCTGGAGGGCACCAGGTTGGAGAAGGATAGAGTAGAAACTTCCACCAGCAGCAGTGGAGCCTTCCATAAATGCATGGGGGGATTAACAAGTGTGTGTGTTTGTGTGCCTATCTGTTTAAGGGGGACAATGGTTTAAGCGGAAAATATTTTAAAAATCTTAAAACAAATCAAGGCATGAATGGATCTGCTACAAACTTGGCATGGCTAAAGCCCTACTTAAGAGCTATCACCGTGCCAAGTTTCACCTCTTTATCTTTAAAAATGATAGCTTTTTTTTAAAAAAAAAATGATTGCAAAACCACGAACTTAAAAAAAAATCCTAAAAAATCAAGGCTTGAAGGGATCTGTTCCAAATTTGGCAAGCCTAAAGACCTACTTAAGAACTATCACCATGCAAAGTTTCATTTCCTGATATTTAAAAATGAGGGAGCTATAAGCATTTAATTAATTTCCATTGCCTAAAGCAGTTATCTGAAAATGGGCGGTTTTCCAATGGGTAATCTGACGGGGCGAAGCAAGGGGAGCCACTACAAAATCGGGGCAGAGCATTGCCTCAGTGGAGCTCTGGCTCAAATTTCAAGGCAGAGAAGACCCACTTTGCACACCCCCTACTGAGTATACTTAGTATAGGGTGACCAGATAAAATCCAGGTCAGGGCTTATGTAACTTTAACAGTGGTAGAGCAAAGGGAATTTCAGCCAGTGTCATTTGTATGCAATTAGTTCCTGGTGAAATTCCCTCTTCATCACAACTGTTAAAGTTGCAGGGGCCCTGCCTTCTTTAGTACATGGTCACTCTAGTATAGTGCCTGCACCTTTAACTGTTGTGATGAAGAGGGAATATCACCAGGAACTAATTGCATACAAATGACATTGGCTGAAATTCCCTTTTCTCTACAACTGTTAAAGTTACATGAGCCCTGACCTGGATTTTATCTGGTCAGCCTAACTTAGTAGGAGTGTGCACTCTGCTCTGGAAAAAACTGATAACTGCAAACATCTGCCGAACATTTGATCTTCCAGAGCTGGGATTGGCCACTTCTAAACCCATCAAATAATTTCAAAGTGGAGGTGTGCCCAGTCGGAGCTTCTAATATCTCTGAAATTATCCCACCATTTTGTATGTGTGACCTCCCAATAAGGAACATGACCGTTTTGTGTGTGTCGTTTGTCAAAATTGAAAACCTCCCAATAAGGAATATAGGGTGAGAGGTGGGTTCGTTTAACTGATATTGACATCCATGGCTAACCAATTAGAAATTGCCACAGCACTCTCCCTCCCTATTCTGTTTTCCTCCAATTGCAGTGTTTGGCCTTCCTTTTGGTCAGAGAGAGAGAGAGACAGAGAGACAGTTTTGCAGAAACTTTGTGTGTTTGCAAAGTGAGATTTAGAGAGGGTAGGGTGACCAGATAACATCCAGGTCAGGGCTTATGTAACTTTAACAGTTGTAGAGCAAAGGGAATTTCAGCCAGTGTCATTTGTATGCAATTAGTTCCTGGTGAAATTCCCTCTTCATCACAAGTGTTAAAGTTGCAGGGGCCCTGCCTTCTTTTGTATATGGTCACTCTAGTATAGGGTGACCAGATAAAATCCAGGTCAGGGCTCATGTAACTTTAAGAGTTGTAGAGAAAAGGGAATTTCAGCCAGTGTCATTTGTATGTAATTAGTTCCTGGTGAAATTCTCTCTTCATCACAACAGTTAAAGTTGCAGGGGCCCTGCCTTCTTTTGTACATGGTCACTCTAGTATAGTGCCTGCACCTTTAACTGTTGTGATGAAGAGGGAATTTCACCAGGAACTAATTGCATACAAATGACTCTGGCTGAAATTCCCTTTTCTCTACAACTCTTAAAGTTACATGAGCCCTGACCTGGATTTTATCTGGTCAGCCTAAGAGAGGGAGAGGGAGAGAGATCTGATCTACGAGATCTTCTGGCATCATGAGTAAGCTTCTACTCTTATTTCAGTTAAACCATTACTCTTATTGGCTGGCTGGGCTTCCAGTTGTCCTCTTCCTTGCCACATGCGCGCATAGCCTCCTACAGGGAAGCTGTTGTTGTTGTTGCCTTGACTCGACTTATGTGCCTGACCATCAGTGAGGAAGGGGTGCCTTCTCCTCATCTTCCTGTCCTCTCTGAGGATGGGCAAGCTGTGTGCTGCTGTTGTGGCATTTATTAATATATATTTTGCACTAAACACTTCCTGCTGCTTTGTTTTCCTCTCTTAACTCATGTGAGAGGTGCCTGCCTGAGAGAGGACATTTGAGTTCAGATTTTAAACATTCCCTATAAATCACTGCATGGAGGGAATGGATCCAAACATGCCAAACATAAAGCTCTCTTTAAAAACTATCACAATGCCAATTTTGATGTGTTTCTCTTTAAACCTGAGGGAGCTGTGAGCATTTCTGTTAATCCCCATTGATGAGAACCAGTTACCCGGAAATGGAGTGGCTTTTTATCAAACTATCTGGCAGAGCAGAGAGAGGGACCCGCTCTGGAAATTGGGGCAGAGAAATCCCTCTACGGAGTGCTGGCTCAAATTTAGGGGCAAAGAACACCTGCTGTGCACACCTCTAATACTTAGTTGTACAGAAATTTTAATGTAGAAGGTCTGCCTACATGGCAGAAAGGATCCAGGACTGAAGGATACTTTACATGTATATCCTTTGGATTTAAAATCTTAGAATTGTTGATCTGGGGGAAAAAGCCCAGAAGAATACTGGGATATTATTTTATTAGCTGAATTGCTTTTAACTATAGCAGCACTTTGAAGTACATTGAGTATTCAGTACATAAAATACTTGAAAGCATTACATGCTACAGTAACTGCCTAGCCCAGCGTAGACCTAATTTCAATAATTCTGGCTTAAGCATTACATCATTTTTAAACTTGACATAATTAAGCACCCTTCAAAGAAAAATAGACTCTGATGCTTCCAATATTATTAATTATTTAAATAGCACATCAATCCTGTAAATTTCCGGATGGATTTTTTTTTTCTAACCACAGGAGATCAAATGAAAACATCACATCCTGTTGTAGTAAGTGTATCCAGTTCCTTGAATTATTCACCAATATATATCTGTATGCATAAAATATGCATACTGTAACTCTACAAAGTAGTGTCTGGATAAGTCTATGAAAGCCTATCTGGAATATGTTTTTCAATACCCCAAACCTCAGAGTAAGCATAAAGTACATTCGTCTCTATGTGCCTCACAGTGGGGATTTCCCTGAAAGTTGAACCAGATTGAATTGAACCATTTGTAGTTGAGAAGGATGACAAAATTACACTGAATATATAACAATATTGTTTGGGAAATGTATTTTCACCTTAGCTAAGAAAAAAAGGAGCTAAGGATTTTGGTAGTATTAATTTGAACTTGTGCCCAAGTCTCCCCATCAGATGTCTGTTCAGGAACAACAATGCTAGGCACTGCTGTGATCCTTTGCATTCCCGGTTAGTTTTGCTTGCAAATTGCCATCCCTGAATCCCCTTATATAGTCCTTCATTTTAACTTAGTAAGGGGACTTTTCTTTGATGTTCTTTGATGTTCTCACTGGCTCCTGAATTGCAGAGACACCAATTTAGTTGTGCAGACTGAAGCCAGATCTACACCAAGCAGGATATAACACTTTGAAAGCAGTTTGAAACAGCATAAGGAATGTGTCATGGGCCCCAACAGTTGTCAATACTGATATAAACCATTATAAAACAGTAGTGTAGATTCTGCCAAAGTTAACATCAGGAGGACCCTCATAGGCATTTTCAAGATTAAATTTCAAAACAAAAACACCCCCTGCCACCTAATATCTTTGAAAAACATTTGTTATGATTTTATTTTTCTTTTTTTGATTCCTCATAATAACCATACAATTGCAATCTATACATTCAGACATATATTTTATTTGGTCTTCTCTCTCTGTTTCTGGGATGGGTGAATCTGATTTTAAGAGCAAAGCATTCAAAGACCTGCATGTTAACGGATACATCTGTCGGTTTTGGTTTCTCTCACATTTGATTTTTTTTTTAACTTCAAGTTCTTTTTGTCCTGAATATGGAGAACTTTGCAAATTTTGGCAAATTCTTATCAAAACTGAGCTGAAACAAAAGTCTCACCTTTTCGTATTCTTTCTCAGCAAAAGGGTTATGCATTTGGCATTCATGGGTAATACACAGAGCCATTAGATTGTTTACAGTAATGATCTTTCAGTACGTGGAACCAATGACTTGACCAAAGATACATGCTGTCCTGAGGAATAATAAACACATGTGGTTTGGAACATGGTGATGGAGGTGGTGAAGCGCATGATCCCCTCTGCCCTTATTAGAAATGTATTACTTAGGGTGACCATATTTGGGAAACCAAAAAAGAGGACACCCTGTGGGAGGGGAGCGCTAGAAAGTGTGTCATCCCCCCCCCCCACTGCTCCAATCAGGGCCTTTTCTATAATGTCTGGTAACAACATGCTTTCCCCTTTAAGGCCCTGATTGGAACGGGGGGGGGGGGGAATGACGCGCCTCCAGGAATGATGCTCCCCCCTAATGGTGTCATTCCAGGACATTATAGAAAGATACAGAAAATCCCCCCAGACACCCAGTATAGAACAAAAACCAGGACAAATCCGGGGAAATCCGGACGGTTGGTCACCCTAGTATTACTAACAGAGTGGTATACTGTTTGAACTCCCAGAAATACATTTCTTCAGATGCCTGCTGTACTTATTAGGACCACAGTGCACTAAGTCCCACTACAATGAATGTGGCCCGAGAGGGCTGGCTGATGCAGAATAAGCAGAGATCACTCAGAGCCACGTCATATTATCTTGGGCATATTCATGAAGGGGAAAAAGGATAATTCAGAGATGTATTGATTCATTTTGGGGGATATTCTTCTGATGGGTTCTGAACCTGGAATCTGGTAAACTTTGTCAGCCAGGATTAAAATTACATTTGTACAAAATGCAGGCACTTTAGTATCACAGATTCCCAAGGTATTTTCTTGCTATACTGTCAATTAGTATTCTAAAATCCCTCATTGTCATGTCGGGGGGTTTTCCTCCCCAAAGAGAACACATTTCACAGAGAAGAAATTTTCCAAATATTTCCTACGCTTCCTCACAACAGTTAGAATTTCCTTAGACACATCTAAACTTGATTGGACAATGAAGTTGTTAGAAAAGTTTTGAAAGATGCTAGCTTTCTGCTGTAGGCAGGAACTAGAACAAACACACTTGGGCTGCACTTGTCAAAGGCATGATTAAGGTGTATATGTATGTAGGTATAGCGTCCTTGATCTCTATAGTTTAGTATCTATTAGGGGTGTGCACGGACCCCCCGGATCGGATCGGGACCCGGATCGGGACCTCCAATTTTGTCCCGGACCGGTTCGGACAAAATCGGAGGCCCCCCGGACCGGATCGAGTCCAATCCCGACCCAAAAATCGTAAATTTTTGGATCGGCCGCCATTTTTTCCCCCATAGACTTGCATTGCAATGCAAGTCTATGAGGAAAAAATGGCGGCGGGTGGCTGAGGGGGGGCCTAACTCCCTCCCCCCCGGGGCCGTCCGCTGTGGACGGCCCTGGCAGGTAAGCCCCCTCCCCCGCGCTCCCTACCCCCCCTGGGGCCGCCCGCGGGCGCCAGCGGATAGAAGCGGACGGCTCTGGGGGGGGGGTAAGCCCCCTTCCCCGCCACTGCTTACCTTCTCGGCCCGTCCGCTCCCGTCCGGCGCCGGCGGCTACTACCAGCGGGCTCCGCGGCCTACTCTCCCCCCTCCGCGCGCCCCCTCCTCCCCTCCACGCACCCCCTGCTTACCTTCCCGGCCCGGCGGCTCCCGGCCGGCGCCGGCGCCTACTACTACCAGCAGGCTCCGCGGCCTGCTCTAGAGTAGCGCGCCGGGTGATGACATCACCCGGCGCGCCACCCTAGAGCAGGCCGCGGAGCCTGCTGGTAGTAGTAGGCACCGGGACGGGAGCCGCCGGGACGGGAAGGTAAGGGCCCCCCTCCCCCCTCCGCGCGCCCCCTCCTCCCCTCCACGCACCCCCTGCTTACCTTCTCGGCCCGTCCGCTCCCGTCCGGGGCCGGTGGCTACCACCAGCAGGCTCCGCGGCCTGCTCTAGAGTAGCGCGCCGGGTGATGACATCACCCGCCGCGCCACCCTAGAGCAGGCAGCGGAGCCCGCTGGTAGTAGCTGCTAGTGCCGGACGGGAGCGGACGGGCCGAGAAGGTAAGCGCCCCCCTCCTCCCCCCCCGCTGTCCACTTTCATCGGCGGGCGCCCGCTGGCGCCCGCCAATGGAAGCGGCGGTGGACGCCAGTGGGCGCCTGCCGATCCGCCGATCCGCCGAACCGGTTCGGAGCCTTTTCGGACCGGTTCGGATTGGATCGGCCGATCCAGCTGCGGGATCGGAAATCGGATAATTTATCCGATTTCCCACTGGACCGGACTCGGATCGTGGATCGGGTCCGATCCAGTGCACATCCCTAGTATCTATATGTCTAAGGAGATACTGCTTTGCCCTTTCCCCAGCAGCGAGCTCCCTGGCTAGGTGTCTTCCTTCCTCTTGCCTTGGCAGGGAATTTGGAGAAGATGAGTAACCCATCACATTTAATTTATGCTAGGAATTCTGAGATTAATAGCCTCAGTCCAATCCACAGCAGGGGAAATGTTCCTTTAAGGATTAGGAAGCACCTACTACATATGCCAATGCTGTTTTTCCTTGCTCTGTTTTCAGGTAAGTTGTTGGGCCCTTGAGCATGGAGGAAATGGAAAGGCAGTGGTGATAGATGCTTTGCAAATACTCAAGCTTTTTTTTTGTGAGAGCATTTGATCTGAATTCTTGCCAAGGCATTCCCACTAGCTGCAAAGAAAAAGGGAAGGCCTTCTGGCTTTTAATGGTGGGAGGGGGACAGTTTACAGCTGCAAGGGCCCATTGTAGATGTGGAGGAGGGAGGTTGTGCTAACAGACAATGCTGGACTATCCACAGATCTCCCCAGGAGCAGGGAGTTGCCTGTAGTCCTTATCACTGAGACAGTGGTGTTATGTAGTCTTCTTCTTTTGACCGGAGCAATCCAATCTTCAGTCTCAGTTGTTCCTCCTCTGTGTGACCCAGCTGTGTTGGCTGCCTGGCTCAAATGAGGCCTTATCCTTCCTCACACACATCTCAAGCTTGAACTCTCACATATCATAAGACTTCAGCCTTTCAAGTTTCATCAGGGAGAGCTGGCTGAGATTACCGGCCATCATGATATTTCCTGGGATCCTGCTGAATGCTAGGCCATGCTGCCATCTGATTTCCAGCATCTTCATTTGCTTTCCAGCATCTGATTTCCAGCATCTTCATTTGCTTTCTCTCTCAGGTGGATTCCCCTCCATGAACAACACAGGTATGAAAACTTAGGGGAAGCTTTGAGCACTTCAAGGGCAGTATGCCTATGCACCTATGTACGCTAGTTTCTGGAGGACATGGGTGGGAGGGTGCTGTTGCACTCAAGTCCTGCTTGTGGGTTTCCCTCAGGGAACTGGTTGGATACAATGTGAACAGAATGCTGCCCTAGATGGAGCCTTGATCTGACTCAGTCATGGCTCTTCTTACATTCTTTTGTTAAGCAGTAAGAGGCTCATGCATCTCTAGAGGAGTCCGTATTAGAGTTGTGCACCAACCACAGAATTTGACTCGGACTCCAATTTGGTGCTTTGGGAAATGGCCTGATTCTATTCAGACTGATTCAAGAACTATCCATTTCAACGTGGGTACTGAGCCAAAGTTGAGATTCAGAAAGCTGAGTTTTCATGTCTCCCATTTACTATCATAGGGATTTTTTTTTCCTGTTTGTCAGACATGGATGAAATTGCTAGTATAATAGTCCTTTAGGTGGAGATTCTGCTTACCTAAGCTGAAAAAGATAGGTGCAATGGTTGTTGTTCTGTACACATTTATATTTTGATATTATTATTATTATTATTATTATTATTATTATTAATATTATTATTATTTCATCTCTTTCTCGCTTGTGGCGGTTTTTCTAGACAGACATGATGGGCTTTGCCAAGTCATGCTCTTTTACAGATTCAGGAATTTCCTGACAATTGAGCATGTTTAAGTATAACTGCTTTCTGGATGCTGGTGTGAATGTATTTTGGTAGGCCCAATTTCTGAAGGTTTTCTGTATAATGTTTTGGTGTGATGCCGGTGACTGTTGTGACTAACGGAATGATTGTGACCTTTTCCTGTTGCCATAGTTCTTTGACTTCCATGGCCAGTGGTGTACATTTGTCTCTCTTTTTTTCTTCTTTTTCAACAACATTTTTGTCATTTAGTATTGCTATGTTGATGAGGTATGTGTGTTTTTCTTTCTTGTCTGTGACCGTTATGTCTGGTTGGTTGCAGGGTATTTTCTTGTTGGCATGAATTGTACTGTCCCAGTATATTTTATGATCTGCATTTTCCAAGATTGTTTTGGGTGAGTATGTATAGTATAGTGTAGGTTTTTGATGGCCAGTTGTTCGTGAATTATCTCTGCAGCTATATTGTGTCTGTCTGTATAGTCCATTCCTGCCAGAATTTTACATCCTCCTGTTATATGGTCTATTGTTTCTTGGACTTGATGGCATTTCCTGCATAGGTCTGTTGTTATACTGTTATCTTTTATGATGTATTTTTGGTAGTTCTTGGTGGCTATAACTTGATCCTGTATAGCTATTAGGAATTATTATTATTATTATTATTATTATTATTATTATTATTATTTAATGGAAACTGCTGCTACACTTTTTTCATTTCCTGGCAGATTTGGATGAAATCTTGAGGAATAGTTGAATAGATTTAGGGATAAACTAAATAAATACTACTATTACTACTACCGTTTTACTCAAAAGCACTAGACTAGTCCAAGGCTTACTAACCACTTCCAAGAATTAAGGACTGCTAGAAAGCAGTATAAGGGACCCAGAGGATAATATAATAATGATTACTTACAGTGATAAAGAAATCTCAATGTTTCCACCTTTTCTGAAAAAAATATATAAACAGTCAAAGAGTGGAGGTGGCTATGATTTGAAGCATCTTGATGTGGATTGGATGTTCCATGGAATGGAAAGTAGGAGCTATTTTTATATCCCTTCTGCATCTTAGTGCTAACATGTGGATTGTTCTGGGATGAGTTTGTGCATGTGGTGAAGCAGTCACATTTTTACTTCTCCAAGAAACAGATGATTTTTCAACAGGAGACATATTTTTTTTATCAAAATTCCAGGATGAATCTGGAAGAACAATTTAGTGCTTTCTACAAACCTAAAAAAAGTCAACTTAATAAAGCCCAGGACCATGTCAATAGCCCTGGAGTTATGACCACTACTACTGTCGTCATCCCACAATTGATGAAAAGGAGGACAGGACTCCTGTATCTTTAACAGATGTGTAGAAATTATTATTATTATTATTATTATTATTATTATTAAACAATAATAATACATTTATACCACCCCATAGCCGAAGCTCTCTGGGTGGTTTACAAAAATTAAAAACATTGAACATTTTAAAACCAATATACACAATTTAAAACCATAAAAGCCTAAAAACAATCTACATATCATTTAAACTATCCAGGGGTCAGTTAAAAAAGCTCAACGTATGCTGTTAAATGCCTGTTAATCTGCCCTCTTGAACAGATACAAAAGAGGGCAGGGCTCCTGCAGCTTCAACTGCTGTGATGAAGAGGGAACTTCACCAGGTGCTGCATGCATGCAAATGATGACTGCTGAAATTCCCTTTTCTATACAACTGTTAAAGAAACAGGAGCTCTGTCCTCCTTTTCATATGGTCACCCTAGGTTTTCTTCATTTCAATGAACCTAGTTTAAGAGATATTCCCTAATCCATGTTCGAAATCCAAGTGTCAGTAAAATGTTGTTACTAAGTAGCTAATTGTGGCCCTAGATGTAGAAATAAGGTATGGCTGCACCAGCTGTTCTTCCAACGATATCTCTCAGGACAAATTGCAAAACAGCCATCTGCACCTGGTCCCAGGTAGTATCCCTGAAAACTAATGGCTCATTAAAGAGGTATTAATTTTCCCAAAGTGTTCCTCTAGGTGTCATGATGGACATCATGTGAGATATTGACCCATTCACGCTTGCCACTTAAAAAACAAGTGGAGATTTCCCCCACCATGACTTGCATACAACAAACTGGTGCATAGGCTTGCAACATTCTTCTAATGCTTTTTGAAATGAAATGTACTGCAATAGAGAGATTAACACTATAATCCGATACTCACTTACCCAGGAATAAGCCCCTTTGCAACTTACTTCTGAGTAGATATTTAGACATGTTGTTGACGGTTGGGGTTGGTCAGTGGTTGGGAACGCTTATGGTCACTCAGATCCTCAGCAACTCTCTTCCCACCCACTGACATGCATCTACAATGCCCACTTGTACAGGTTTTAGTGGTGGAGGGGAAGGAACAAAAAACAGGGCTTTGTTAAAACTAAAAACTAGAACAAGATGGCTTTGCAGTGGTGCTTGGTCATTTATATGATGCAGCAGCCATTGCAGAGCCATCCCAGGGCATTCCCCTGAAGCTGCAATTTTTAAAAAATCAGGGACTTACCTTGACTTTTTCCTGTGGAGCAAGGTGATGTTGGTTCATCTGAGTCTGTCGCCTTGCTCTAAAGTTGCAGCGGAGGCATGGCCGGGCCATAGCAACCCCTGATTGGTTGCCATTGGCCCAGACAGGGGGAAAAGGCAGGCCATCGAACTGAATGGCTGCTGGAACGCTTCTGCCCTTCTCCATTGTGGGCAGAAGAACATCCATGCTGGAGAAGTGTGTAAAGCTAAAAAAGGCTAAAAAAAGTTTTTTAAAAAAACTGTGGGGGAATGTGCAGACGTGCCGTAGTGCCCATGCAATGATGCACAGCTGCATGGTGGTGCACAGGCAAGGTGGCAGGTGTGTGGTGGTGGCAGCGACTCCTTCAGCTGCAAACCCCACACTTGTGCTCCTTGCTGTGGAGACAACCAGCAGAAGCACAAGTGCGGGATAGTGGGGGCTCGTGGCACCAATATGACTCGGAAAAAAGACACCCGCTTAGTGTGGGGGAAGGAATTTCAGGCTATCAATCGGAATCAGATTCTGAACCAGAAGAAACAGGACTAGAAATGTACAAGCCTACACAGTAAGCAGAGACGGAGATTCTCCCAGGCTCTTCAGAAGTCAAGGATGAATCTTCACCAGACTTTATCTGTAAAAATGCTAACAACTTAGAGTCTATTGGAACTCAGCAAACCTCAGAGGGGAAAGGGACTTTAGAGTTGACTGATCTCAGAGTCATCCACAGATTCAAACAGGCAGAGCTAAAAGAAGGTGAGAGGCGATCAGCTTCTCGTCAAAGGCTTCTTCAGAGGAATCTTCCCTGAAATTAAGGGACTGAGGGGGTGGGGGAAACTTCCCTTTTGTTGAAAGGACAATTGTCTCAGTTAGCCAAGTTTTAGCCTAGAGGAAAGTTCCTAGTGTTTAAACTCTCTTCAGGTGCAGAGATGTTTATGTCCTGAATAAAATTTTGTGGATTACTTGGCAGAGCACTTTATTGTCTCACACTGCAGCAGGAAGGCTTGGAAACTAGGGCTGTGACTGGATCTGGATCTTGAATCTGTAGCGGATTGGGCTGATTCAGACCTCTGGATCCCGGATACGAATCGGACCAGATCCATGATCCAATCCACGATCCAGATCTGATCCGCGATCTGGTCATAGCACTCCTTCCCGCTCTCCCCGCTCTCCTTGCTTACCTGCTGCCTTCTCCGCGTTGTCCCCCATCGTCCTCCACATCGTCCTCCCTTCTCACTGTGGGCCAGATGCTTTCCCGCTCATGGCAGGTGACATCATCACCTGGCACAAGCGGGAAAGTGGCTGGCCCACAGCGAGGAAGAAGGACGATGGCAGGACGATGTGGCAGAGGCAGCAGGTAAGAAGGGAGAGGGGGGAGGGGGACAGCGGGAGAGAGTGCTGTGAATGGACCCGGATCGGATCCGGATCCAGATCTGAGTCAGATCAGATCGGGTGTCATGACCCCATCTGAGGAATCTTCCTCTGAGGAGGAAGAAGTTCCAGAGGCTGCAGCTTTGCCTGTTCCCCAGGACTAACCAGAGGAGACGGAGGGACAGGGCGGTTCCTCAGAAAAGCCCCAGGAAAGCCACCCTGTTCCACCCTGTCTCCAACGAGGAAGATTCTGGGCCCGAAGAGGTTCATCCTTTGACTCCTCAGCAGAGGCGGCGTCTGAAGCATGCGGAGCAGATTCGACCAACAAGACGGAGTTTGAGATTACGGAAACACAGCACAGCAGACATGAGCCTTAAATGAGATTGCTTCAGTAATATGGGACAGCTGAGGAAGGGTGAGTACTGGCTCAGGTGAGGCATAAAAGGCTCAAAGGAGGAGGCAGTGCTTTTGCTAGATGGCTTCTAGCATTCCTGCCTGCTTCCAGCTCATAAATCGTGGATTGACTACCTGGCTTGACTCTAGATTTTGGACCCTGGACTTTCTGAATACCTGGCTTGACCCTTGACTTTGGCAATTGGACTTTTGGATTATCTGGCTTGACCCTGGACTCTGGACTTGTTATCGCTCTGACTGGCCCCTGACCTCATTGGACCCTGAACTGGGGATTTTGGACATTGCAATCTTGCTCCATAGGTTTGGCACTCTGTGCTTTATTGGGGTTAATTTCTTGGGAATAAACAGAAAACAAACCTTCAGTCCATTTGCTTGCCTTATTCCAGGACATTCCTAAGATAAGGCATTTTATTGGCTGGTTTTCCAGAAAAGAACCAGGCGAAATACGACATCGGGCCGCATCTGGTCTTGACAGCTTGGGATCCAGATTGGATCGGGGGGTCTGTTCACAGCCCTATTGGAAACATGACACAAAGGGCCTCTTAAAACTCTCCACTCTATTTGTAGGCACAGAAATTGGAGAGGCAATTTCACCAATTTTCTCCAGGGGGAGCACAAATTCTCAACAGTTTCTCACACATAGGGCTTACCATTGACAGGGGCTGTAGCACAGTTTCTTTTCATACGAGTTTTTCTTGTGGAGATGGTTGTGTTGCCATAGCAAGTGACAACAGCAACAACTGGATTGGCTGTGTCTGCCACAATGCAGATGTTAGGGGGCAGTGTTACATTTAAGCTGTGCCAAAATCTGTCCTCCAATTTCCTGAATATTTCTTCCCCCATGAAAGAGGCTTCTTCCTCATTCTCAAGGTTTTATAATTTATTTTTATGGTAATTTTGAGCTTACTTTCTGTCTGTTTTCTTTCTATTACACATGTCTCCATTGCTCTACAGCCTTCTGGGCTGCCAGCACCTTCTGATTCAAAAATGTCTTATGGAAGGAATTAACTTGTGATATTTTCCCCAGCTATAATTGAAGTGTGGGAAGTTGGGGAGGCTACAGACTGCTGGAGAGATGATCATGCAATGAACAACGTGACATGTGCACACCCCTTGGCCACCTCCTAAGTTAGGTAAGCAGAAGAAACCCAACCCCAACCCATGAGAATTTCTCTAAATTTTTCTTTTCCATTTAATTTCTTTTTTGAAACAATTACTTTTCCATCAAAATGAATGAGAATGGTTGAAAAAAATGTTGGAGAAATTTTCGACACCCCACTGAAAAAAACCCTCCGAGGTCATAGCTCTGTAGAAGGGTTGTTCTAGACAATCCTATGGGTGCTGGGATATTGTTTAGAGACCATATTATTATGCTTTGAGAAAATAGGCATAGAGTGCTTAAAAACACACAAAAGATGCTGTATAAATGTTAAATATTATTGTGTGCCTGACTGATGAATGGTACTTGGGTACTTTAATGTTGACTGCTCTGTTGACAGCATTACAACATTGTTGCTATTATATATAGACAATCTATTTTTCAGTAGCATGTCAAATTGCAAGAGTTAAAGTTGTATTGTAGCTTCGCAGGACCCAGTACTGCCATTTTTAGAATCACATGTGCCAATGTGATATGTGTGTGTGTGTGTGTGTGTGTGTGAGAGAGAGAGAGAGAGAGAGAGAGAGAGAGAGAGGTATGTAGTGTGGTCCATGCTTAGCTTAAATAAAAACAAGGCTTGCAGTCTCCTCATTTTAGCAGTAGTTTCATATTTTCCTGAGCCAACACCTTGCAATTAAAAAGGCAATACATTATTTAAAAAATGGTTTTAAGAAGTGGTTTATTTCTTGTCTTTCTTTCATACAGCTTGGATTTTGTGATATACGTACAGTGGCTTCTCTGTATAGAAGACAGCTCACACGACAGTGATGGCGAGTACAGTATGTCACCTTCAGTTTCCCTAACACAAGGAGACAGTATCATGAAGAGTGTCAGTGAAGATTTATGGGCTACTGAGCTCCCCATTTTTCCCCCTTCCTAAGAACTAATGTGAGCAATAAAGTACACAAGAACACGGAACCTCATAAGTCTTTTTGTCAGCTTTGTCACTTGGATTCAATATATTCTGGTATGAGATGACAGCAGTGTCTGCTATGGTGTGGGTGACTATCAAGAAAGAAAGAAAGAAAGAAAGATGTAGTCTGCCCCTTTACTTCCACCAAAAGAAAGAATCAGACTCTTTGCACATGAGGAAGTCTATTTAGCAGCTACATTAATCTATTTAGCTTGTTTATCTCTAGATTTTGCTCTCTGTTGAGGTAGCAAACATCCCCGCCTCTTCTGGTTTCCTCTTCAGTTTTCCTTTCAATACAGAAAAAGCCATCAGATCATCAATAATTCCTGACAACTTACTTCCTTTCAGGTCAGAAGCAAAACCATATAAGCATTGTTGGCTGGGTTTTCCTCCCCCGCCCTCTTCCATTTTCCAAATGTCATAGATAACGGTCCAGAAGAGATTTGTCACCTTCATAAAATGAAAACTCACAATGAGTGATTATGTAAGTCTAGTTTGAACTTATCACAGCAGGTTATTTTCTTTTTTTCTTTCTTTCTTTTTTTTTTGTTTTTTGTCAGCACTATTTCTAGTGAAAACAGCATTTGAAGTATCCTGGAATAGATGGCAACACAGGGCATGTGAGTTCACCACAGTGTGTGTTTGTGTGTGTGTTTAAAGGGCTTGAAAAGAGGCTTGCAGAATATAATGGAATGAGAATAATATCTGACAACTTCATCAATTCTGTTATTTAATTGTGACCAGATGCCAGGTACATTCTGAGGAACGTACAGTACAGTAGCTATCTACCTGTTGTTCCAGTCAGGAATCTTCCTGCCACAAAATGGTAGTCTCAGGTTTGACAACAACCATCATCCATTATGGAAAAGGAATGATGGGAATTACTCTGACAATCACCAGTGAGGTAATTAGAACAACTCACAATCAAAATAGTGGTCATACCTACCACATAGCCCTAGGCATTCATGAACATAGCTTCAATTTGGTGAGGCATCTCATATCTAAACAAGTATATACACATATATTCCTATTATACAATTTGTGATCTTATTCACCAACCCTTTGGGAGGAAGAGCTAGGGTTGGATTTCATCCTCATTTTCCCAGCAAAGAAATGGTCATCATAGTTGCCACTGGTTTAACAGGATTATGTCACATTGTAACCTGAAGTACTGCACACAATTAGATTAGTGTTTGCCCCCCAAAATATTAAAAAATAAAAAAAAATCCCCCCCCTTTTCCATTCATTGTGACAGAAAATAATTTATTTTAAAAATAAATTCATTGGTGAAGAAAATTTCAGAGATTATGAAGTATTTTTTCCCATAGGGCTTTTTAAACGGCTTGGGGCCAGGTTATTTGAAGGAACGCCTCCTCCCATATGTACTTGCCTGGACCCTAAGATCATCCTTGGGGTTCCTTCTCCGTGAGCCTCACATCCTTTTCACAAAGGAAATGAGGCAGGTGGCTACCAGGAGGAGGGCCTTCTCTGCTGTGGCATCCCGGCTTTGGAATGAGCTCCCTAGAGAGGTTTGCCTGGCACCTACATTATGCTCCTTTAGATGCCAGGTGAAGACCTTTTTTATTTTCTTAGTATTTTAACAGTTCTTCAGTTTGATTTTTAACTTTGCTGTTTAAATTTGTATTTTAAATCTGTATTAATTTCTGCATGGCTGCTCGGTTTTCATCCTTGTTGTGCTTTTATACTGTATTTTAAATTATGTTTTTATACTGTTGTTGTTTTATATTTTGAATGGTTTTTATGGTTTTAATTTTTGTAAACCCCCCAGAGAGCTTCAGCTGTTGGACGGTATAGAAATGCAATCGATAAATAAATAAATAAATAAAGAGGCAAAAGCAGCCCAGGAGACAGCTCCACAATGTGGAGATGTACAATAGAAAACACACACACACACACGCTCAGGTGCTTTTTAGTGAAAACACCCTGAAAATGAGGTGGAACAATGGAAGCCTCTCTCATAGGAGAAGAAAACTTTCAGGAAATTGGAGAACACAACACTGCCCCTCATATTTGCATTGTGGTAGATGCAAAATGGGGGACAGGCTGCCAATACAGTTGATGCTCTTGCCACTTACAGTAGCAGCACAACTCCCCCCCCCCCCCGGTAAAAAATTGATTAAAAAAGAAAGAAACAGTACTATAACCCCTACCGATGGGGCGCCATACCTGTGAGAAATTGATGGAGAATTTTTCTCCCCCTCAGAGAAATTCGATAAAATTGTCCTCCCTTCATTTTTGCCCTCATGTAGGATGGAGAATTTTGACAAAATTCTCCATCCTACGTGAGGGCAAAAATGAAGAGAGGACAGTTTTGTCGAATTTCTCACAGGTATGGCTCCCCATCGGTAGGGGTTATAGTACTGTTTCTTTAGTCAATTTTTTATGGGGGGGGGGAGTTGTGCTGCTACTGTAAGTGACAAGAGCATCAATTGTATTGGCAGCCTGTCCCCCATTTTGCATCTATCTGAGGTCCACATTCCTGTCAATTTATATTTCACTCACTGCAGGTGTACACACTAAAGATGTTTTGAATCTGACTTCTTTGAACATGAGGCAGATAATTTAACATGGATTTTGATGGAATATCTGAGAACATCCTTATAAACTTTAGATTTCATAGAATCATAGAAAAGTGGAGTTGGAAGGGGCCTATAAGGCCATCGAGTCCAATCCCCTGCTCAATGCAGGAATCCACCTTGAAGCATATCTGAGAGATGGCTGTCCAGCTGCCTCTTGAATGCCTCTAGCGTGGGAGAGCCCACCACCTCGCTAGGTAATTGGTTCCATTGTCGTACTGTTCTAACAGTCAGGAAGTTTTTCCAGATGTCCAGCCAGAATCTGGCTTCCTGTAACTTGAGCCCATTATTCCGTGACTTGCATTCTGAGCTTATCGAGAAGAGATCCTGGACCTCTTCTGTGTGACAACCTTTCAAGTATTTGAAGAGTGCTATCATGTCTCCCCCCTCAGTCTTCTCTTCTCCAGGCTAAACATGTCCAGTTCTTTCAGTCTCTCCTCATAGGGCTTTGTTTCCAGACCCTTGATCATCCTCATTGCCTTCCTCTGAACACGCTCCAGCTTGTCTGCAGCCTTCTTGAAGTGTGGTGCCCAGAACCTTCTCGCTTGTAGTATCGCTGAGCCAAGTATCCCCCATCTTGTAACTGTGCATTTGGTTTATTTTTCTTAGGTGTAGAACTTGGCATTTATCCTTATTAAACTTCATTCTGTTGTTTTCAGCCCAGCGCTCAGGTCTATCAAGATCACCTTGAAGTTTGTTTCTGTCTTCCAGGGTATTAGTGCTCCCACCCTATTTTGTGTCACCTGCAAATTCGATAAGCATCTCCTCATTGAAATCATTAATAAAAAATTTAAGAGCACTGAGCCCAAGACTGAGCCCTATAGTACCCTGCTCATTACCTCCCCCAGTGTGAGAAAGTACCATTGATAAGTACTCTTTGAGTCTGATTCTGTAGCCAACTGTGGATCCACCTAATCGTTGTTCCATCTAGCCCACTTTTCACTAGTTTGTTAATCAGAATGTCATGGGGCACTTTGTCAAAAGCTTTGCTGAAGTCAAGATATACGATGTCCACTATTTTGGAGGATGTTTTTGAATTGGTTGCAATCAGGAGATTTTTTTTCCTCCTAAAAAGTACAGTCTGAGTGTCAGAGCCATTCCACACACCCCTTCTAATTTTGTGCAGTTTTAGTTTCTTAGCTATGTCTCATTTCTTTGCTTTCCCTGATGCAAGAATGACATTTTTACAAGGACAAAACACATGATTGATAGAACAAAAATTGTTAGTGTCCAAGAAAGAACTTTAGACAACTTATAGCTTTAAAGATTCATTTATTTATTTAAAATGTAATTTGTGCTTTCCTAATTATGTTTTGCTTTTTGTTAGTTAGTTAGTTTGTTTGCTTTTTGCTGTTTAGCCTATGTGCTGATTGAAAAACTGCTCATTGCTCCCTTATTTTGCTTTCTTTATTGAACGTTGGATGCAGAGAAGAAAAAGAGGGAAGAAATTACAGTTATAATAATGTTGCTGTCATTCCATTGTTTTTGTTCCCATAATTAATTCCATGTTCTGCACTAAAGAAGGATGAAATTATACCCTCATTACAGAAATAATTAAGATTAGCTGAATTGATCCTTTTTTCCCCCTTACTACTAAATTTTATTCTCCTTCTGGCACCAAGACAAAATCCTAAACCACAAATTGTACCAAAAGCAGCAGGATATTCAACAGAGATGAAAAGTGGATTACATGTTTTCCCCAAACCCCCATAATGTTAGCCTGGTATTTGAAGATTACAGACAATAGTGGAGGAAATATTTTTCTATCGCTCCATCATGTTTTACCAGCACTCCTCTCATTTCCTGCCCTTTTTCACTACAGGAATTCAGGTGCAATATATAGTGCATTTCTGAGAATGTCATCAAGCAAACTCAAAGTATACATAGCCCAAACCTTCATCACCAACACCTACCACCATTATCCATTTTCTCAAACAGCTGAAAGATCAAATTGCTGATGATATAACAAAAATATGCAGTTTGTACCTAAGACAGGCCTCTGTACTTGAGAACTGGAAAGTGTAACACCATTTTTTTAAGGGATCAAGAAGATATTAAAGATAAAATTATCAAACATATAGAAGAACAAGACTTGCTGAAGAAGAATCAACATGGCTCCTGCAAAGACAAGTCTGTTTCGCTAACCCCTTAAGAATTCTCTGAGAGTGTCAATAAGGTGTGGATAGGGGTGATCCACTAGATATTGTTTACTATGGACAAATTCTATCAGTAAAGGCTCCTGAGCATACATGGCAGTCATAGGATGAGGTAACTGCCTAAAGAGCAGGGAAGAGATTGTAGGAGTAATTGGGCAGTTCTCACTATGGAGGACATAAGGTGGGAACCCCAAAGGATCTGTATTGAGGCCAGTATTTTTTTTAATTTGTTTATTAATGATCTGCACTCAGGGGGTGAGCAGTGAGATGGCCATGTTTGCAGATGATACAAAATTATTGAAAATGATAAAAAAAATAATATCTCCAGATAGAGCTGGAAAATTTCCTGAATCCCTGGAGGGCAATTGCCAGTCAGTATCAACAATACATGCTAAATAATGTGTAACACGTTTTATCTGCCATTTTTTATTCTTTGTATGATTTTTTAAAAAAAACTTTTGTAAATTGCCTAGAAATGTTTGGATAATATATAGTGGTATAGGGCTATTTTAAATAAATATGAATAAAAATACATCCTTAGCAACTACACCAAAATACTGGCACCTAACTTTGGAAATACTCAAACCAACATAAAACGGCTGCCCAATATAAGTCATGACTACACCTACACATAAACCTGATAGACTTAAAACATAAGAGCTATGCTGGATAGACTAGTCTTCTAATCCAGCATTCTGTCCACACAACAGCTATCCAGCTGCCCATGGGAAACCCACAAGCAGGATATGAGTGCAACATCTCTCTACTGACAATGTTCCCCAGGAACTGGTGGAATAACTTGTCAGATGTCCATTTTGGAGGTGGAATCATGTTCCTGATCTCATTCTGATGATTAATTTAGGACTGAATGGATACAATGGGTGCCTTCCCCAGTCTTCTGTCACTGCCAATGAAAGCATGAAAAGTTGTATTTCAAGGCATGATGTACTGCCCACCTTCTCCCACTACTTGCCACTGCTAGCCCACCAATAGCCTCCCCCTCATGCTTGCCTGGTTGCTTACCAATGGTTGCAGCAGCTGAAGCAACTGCTTGGCCCCTGATTGATTACAGCACTACAGTTGACAGGTAAACCTGCTCCAGTCCAGAGAGAGTTTGCAAGAAATAGGCTGGTGGCTGCCCTTGGCAGTTATGCATGGGCTTGCCTTGTGACAGCAGTGGTGTAATGTGCTTCTTGGGTCCCAATCCACTGTGGTGCAACTGCAACCACCAGCAGAGAATAGAGGGGGGAATCTAATCCAATCCCTTAAAATCGGATAGAATTCATGAGGGAGGGGCATGGTACTCTTAAAGCAGTGCAGAAACTATCATAACAAAAGGGCTTCATTTTTAAGGGACCCCTAGAATCTCTCCCTGCATTTCCCAGCTGCTCTTACACAGGGGTTTCAGACAAGACTGTACCCATGGTTCACTATAGCTGTCATTATGGGAAAGATGAAAGCCTGGATCTAAAATAACTTGGAGCAAGACCAGTGGATTTCTTTTTAACATTTCTCTTTTTCAGCAGCTGGGCATAAAGCTGTATCATAAACTGCTTTTGAAAGTCACCCCATTTTCAAAACCTGTGTCCTGTTTGAGGGGAAAATGAGTGTAATGCCCCCTTTTGGCTTATGGAATAATTTCAGTGGAGTTTTGATCTTGGCCTGGGATTTATGCTAGTGATGAAACTTACACTCTTGGTTCCAGCTCCTAATACTGACTCTAATCAATCCAAATACCATGGCTCTACCAGTATCCATGCTCTCATAACCTCTCGTTTGGATTACTGCAATGCATTATATGTGGGGCTGCCTTTGAAAACGGTCTGGAAACTTCAGCTGGTACAAAACAGGGCAGCATGTTTGCTAACAGGGACTGGCCAACAAGATCACATTATGCCAGTTCTTTTCCAGCTTCACTGGCTGCCAGTCCAGGTCCAGGCCCAATTCAAAGTGCTGGTACTAACATTTTAAGCTCTAAACGGCTTGGGGCCAGGTTATCTGTAGAAACACCTCCTCCCATATGTACCTGCCTGGACTCTAAGATCATCTACAGGGGTCCTTGTCCATGAGCCCCTGCCAAAGGAAGTGAGGCAGGTGGCCACTAGGAGGAGGGCTTTCTCTGCTGTGACACCCCGGCTGTGGAATGAGCTCCCCAGAGAGGTTCGCCTGGCTCCTATTTTGCACTCCTTTCATTGCCAGGTGAAGACCTTTTTATTCTCCCAGCATTTTAACAGCTAAATTAACTCAATTTTAACCCTTGCTGTTTTAAATTTTAATTTAATCTGTATTAAGTTCTGCTGCTTGGTTTTATCCTGGTTGTGTTTTTATATTGTATGTAATTTTGTGTTTTTTAGATTGTTGTTTGTTTTAGATTTCTTAGAATGATTTCATGGTTTTAATTTTTGTGAACTGCCCAGACAGCTTCAGCTATAAGGTGGTATAAAAATGCAATAAATAAATAAATACTCTTAAAATCACCCAATGTCGAGGTTTAGCCAGCATTGCTGACTGATAAAATTTGCCCAAGATGGGGAGAGAGGAATTAGATGAAACAAGTCTAGGCAGGGATGAAATGGCTACACGACATTTAAAGAGAAAAATCAAATATTCCCACTTTAACAAGGACCAGAAGAGAGTTGCACAAAGCAGAACTGAAGTTATCTAAGTACTGCTGATATGCTCAGGTGTATGCACATTTAAGCTTTAATTAGAAGGTGGCTTTTTGCTGTTCCAACAAAAATGAAATCTCAACAACAACAAAAGTGCCACATGACTCCCTTGGCAAATGCAAAGAAGAATTACATTCCTATTAAGCAATATAGAAAGATCAGCACAAAGGACAAAGTGAAGGAGGATGAGAAGCAGATGAACTGCTTCCTCAACAAAGTTTGGGACAAACTGCTCAGTGGCAACTGTGGAGACATAGAAGGAGGTGTGAAAGAAAGAACTCAGATGATGACCATACTTTGCTGTAGGGGTGTGCACGCCCGAAATTATCATATTGTATCGTTATCAGAAATCACTTTTTTAAACAATTTCAGATCGGATTATATCGGAGGTAAATCGTATCATATCGGAAATACAATATTTAATTTGCAGCCCCATTGTGCCCTATAGAGCTGCATTTTTTTTTAGAAAAAATGCCTATAAGTTCTGTATTTTCAAAGTTAAAGGCTTGAAACTTGGTCACAGTGCTTGTAGGATATGCCTAAGTATGTGTATGAAATTTGAGCTGGTTGATCGGGCCTCAGCTTTCAGAACGAGCACGATCTTTTAAAAATTCATAGAAAATTGAAGGTTTGAGCAATTGCTCTGATTTTTTTTCACAAATGACCAGCCAGATCCCATCTTCAATGTCCCACAAGTTTCAAGTTTTTATCTTTAAAAATGAAGAAGTTACAGTGGTGGGTGGGGCTTTTGGGGTACCCTCTATAACTTTTTAATTTGAAAAGATACAGACATGAAACTATTTGGACATTGAAGATTGGATCTTGCTAGTCCTGGCTCCCCAAGTTTCATGTCATTACCATTTCATATAAAAAAGTTATGCATGTGTTTCCCCCAATGCAAGCCTATGGGAAATAAAGCAGACAATAAGATGACAACACGGAGGCCCGGTCAACCAACTGACAATAAAGTTGCACGATCTTTAATAAATTCATAGAAAATCGAGGGTTGGAGGGATCGATCTCAAATTTCATACACATGTCTAGCACATGTTGCTACACATATGTGCCAAATTTCAGATCAATCCTTCCACCCCTGTATTTTATATGATTTTTTAAAAGATCCTGCAACTTTTTGACAGGTCTGAATGAATGTACGTGGCAAGCTGTCATTCTGACCTGTCAGAACTTAAAACGATATTTGATAATTTCATATAAAATCGACGGTTGAAGGGATCGATCACATACTTAGGCATACTCGATAAGCATTGTGACCATGTTTCAAGCCTCTAACTTTTAAAATACAGAAGTTATAGGTTTATTGATATGGTGGTCCGGTAATCCAAAAAAAATCTGATATAATCAGGCTGAAAATTTCTGGATCGGATATTTATCAGAGGTTTTTCTATCGAATCGTTATTGTTAATCGGATGTCTGATAACGACCTTATTGTATCGTTATCGGACATTTTAATGATACGATACACATCCCAACTTTGCTGTACTTAGTAAGTGGATTCATCAGGCAGAGAAACTCACAACTGAAGTATATGGATCAGGCATTCCTAAACCTATGGTATCTACTCAACAAAGTGAGAAAGTGGATAGATAAGGCCAGATTTGTACCCAGGAACAATTGACTACAGGGCAGATCTAGAAAAGAACACACCACTTATTGTCACCTACAGTTCCCAGCTAAAAGCTCTCAAATGAATATCAATGATCTACACCCTATCTATGACAATGATGCTTCCCTCTCACTGGCCTTGGTTGAAATGCCTGTACTTGCTTATAGGTTTCTCCCATGTTTGAATGTTTTTAATCTTAAATTCTTTTCGTCCAGAACATGGAAACCTTTGTTACTGCTGATAAATTCTTATTTTTTAAACAAATAAACAAACAAACAAAATGCAATTCTCACCCGTTCCTTTTTTGGTAAGAACTTATTCATTTTTTTCAATATTCTTTTAACAATATTCATGATAGAATGAACAGGATTTTTTTTTTAAAGAAATCAAATGTGAAACAAAAACTGATAGATCTGTCCTTCCATACTTTGACTGTTTTGCTCTTAGACGTCCGGGTTTGAATCCCTGTGTATTCAATCGTGTTAGTGCTTAATTAGGTCCCTATCTCTTTTTTTTCTGACAGGCTTTTCAGTTTTAACAGTTACGTGGCAGAAAGGTACAATATGATCATTTTCAAGATGGGAATAACTATGCCTATTGAACTTGGCCACTGCAGATGGGTGAGAATTCAATTTTGATTCAATGTTTTGTAAGAATTTTGCCAAAATTTGCAAATTTCCTCATATTCAGGATGGAAAGTATTTGAGTTTTTTTTTAAAAAAATCAGATGTAGGAAAAAGCAAAATTAAGGGAGCAATATGTGGAGGGGGGCCTAGGTATTTCAGATTTCTGGATCCAAGATCAGAGACAGAGCTCCAACCTTGGACCTAGGAATCTGAGTTCCCCACACCCGCACTGGCTGCCTCTCAGATATTGGAAAAGCATCCTTGGAGAGGAAGTAAAGGGGATGTTCCCATGGGGCAGAGAGGGGAGAAGACTGGAGAGTCAGGTAAAACCGTATCCTGAGGCCTTTTCAGCCTATTCCCCTCCATCTCTGCAATGCCTCAGCTAGATATCCAAAACCCATCCAGCTGAAATGCAGAGTGGGAGGCACCGCAGAGGTGAGTTTGGAGGCTTAACACTATCAAGGGCAGATCCCATAGGATTGTGTCTCAATCCGGCTGAATGTATCTTTCACTACTGGTAGTTGTTATGATGTTTATACATTACAATATGTGCAGCCATTGCAAACAAGCACCTGGTAAAATTGTACTAATAAAAGGAATGAAAATAATTACATTTTCACACCACCAAAAGCAAAATAACCCTTGACAGAGTATAAATTAACTCTTCAAATATTACTCACCAAAAGTTACACTTTTTAATAAAGATTTATGTTCTCCAATAATTCAGGTGGAGATCCTTCCCAGATGCGTATCTCCTGTTGAGGTGATATAAATGAATGTAACTAATAGTTTTATATGTGATCTGTTGCAGAATGCCCAATAAGTCTTCACATAGGGACCTAGGGAGGTTATTACCCTTCAAGTCTTTGAAAAGACACTGTAAAATGGAACTATTAGGCTATTCTTTAGAGGTTCCCCACAGAAGACTGATAACCAGCAAGGCAACAGTCTAAGTCCAATAACATATTTTATTAGATGAAAGAAACATTAAAACTCTTAGCAGGAACAGTACCAACCTAGGGGAGAAACAGAACCAACAGGGATGTTTTATAGTATGTTTTCCTCATTATAGCAATGAACACAAGAAAAAAGGAAGAAAAAACTATTTCTAGTGAACCCTTCAGGTGACATTTTTTGTTATCAGAACATATGGGCTCTATAGTAGGGATGTTGTCTCTTACACAATCCTTCATACATATGGCACTAGTCATTGCTAGAGCCCCCAGACACAATTAACTTAAAATATTTGTTACTTTAAAATTTGTCAGAGTTTTACCTTGGCAAACAAGGCTGTGCCTTTTTATCACAAGGGATAATGGCACTGTGACTTCAACATTTTGCAAATTATTGTCCCAAACTTTCCTTCAGGATAAATAGTAAAGTTTTGCTTTACAGAGGGCATCTGCATACCTTTCAACGATTCCAATTTACTCAAGTCAGTCTGAATTTTCTCAAACACCAGACCTGGTAAGTCTCTGCCTTCCAAATTGTCCTGATTTCTTTTCATAAATAATAATATTTTCTCTTTTGTGTTTGTACATGCATGTGCACCAAGTTTGAGTCAAGGAAGGTCTCACCCATCATGCAGGTGAAAATCCATGCCATTTCTATCCAGCAACCTTCTATCCAGGGCAAGAGATTGGTCTCAGAGACTCCAGTTTCCCTTCACACAAATGTGCTTAAAGCAGGGCAGTTGAACCTCGTTCAGCCTTAGGGCCGAATTCAATTTTGGAGAATCTCTCAGTCAGACGCCCTGTCCCAGTGTTGGTGGGGATGAAGGCAAAAGGGACAGGGCCAAGGGAAGAATGATCAGGGCAAAAAATACAAAAAAGAAAACATGGCATTTTAGCTGAAAGTTCTTTCTGTCAGTAGCTATGCCTTGGAGAGGCATTTTAACCTTTTAGAATGGGGATAAGGATGTGTGGCCGAGATGGAACAGATTGGTACCCCAGGTAAGCCAGATTTGACCTGTGGGCCTGACCTTAAATGCTTCTGGGCTTAAAAAATTCTCCTAGGAGTGGAAATTGGACTCAGAAGACATGTGCTATGCTATGTTGAGCCTACCTGCCAGCCTAAGCTGGAAAAGGGCTTACATCTGTGTACCGCTCCCAGCAGCTAACATTATACCAGGGTGCTGTGGTGGTAGCATGCATGTACAACCCTCATTCCTGTCAGTTTCAGGGCTCAGACTTTTAAATTCCAGACACATTCCATATGAACATATTCCTGCCCTGCCCTTTGCCAATCTTATTTTCCGGGGCATCTACACATGAAAAACACACCCACTTTACTAATAAGGGAGAAAGAGAGGACCTTTGCAGCAATGAGAAAGAAAGATAGGGCAATGAATGTTCCCCCACCCCATCACACACACACTTTTGGTCCTGCCTTCTCTCTTCCATATACTCTATCTCTCTTGGTGTTCCTGTATTGTGATCTCACCTGTTTTTATTTATTTACCACCACCACCACCCCATAATTCAGTTCTTAAAAATTCTTAAAAACTGGCTTCTGGTTTGGTTGGTGTCTTTTCTCTCACAAAAACTGTAGTGATTGTGAAGGTTTAGCTTCAAATTTTCTAAATATTCAGATGTCAAATCAACTGTTATTATGCTGTTCCTTGACCAATTCTTGGTCTAAATGCTCTTGCCATCATTTTCCATTCTGTGCATAACTAAATATTTCCTTTCAATGTTTCCAGTATTCCATGAACCAAGAATGCAGTCATGTGTGTACACTTAACTTTCTTACTTTGTCTCCTTTACTTGTTCTGATGGGGGATTTCCCCTTACCACCTCCACTGTTAGAAAATCCCGTTTAGATTACTGTAATGCACGCTACATGGGGCTGCCTTTGAAGATTGTTCGGAAACTTCAGCTAGATCAAAGAGGTGCAGCCAGACTGTTGACTGCGGCTGGTTCCAGGGAGCACACAACTCCCATGTTAAAATAGCTCCATTGGCTTCTGGCTTGTTTCCCGGCACAGTTAAAAGTGCTCTATACGGCTTGGGTCCACATTATCTGAATGACCGTATTCTCCCTTACAAGCCTGCCCATGCTCTGAGATCTTCAGCGGAGGCCCTTGTCTCACTCCCACCACCATCACATGCAAGACTGGTGGGAACATGGGAGAAGACCTTCTCGGTGGCTGCTCCAGGGCTCTGAAATTCCCATTCCAGCAAAGACTGGCTCCCTCCTTGCTATATAGGCAAAAACTTTTTTTTTTTGTTCTGGCAGGCATTTGGCGAATAGTCTGTTATTTGTATTTTAAATGTTTAAAATATTTTAATATTGCAGCAGGTTTACTTATATTTTTAACTTTGGTATATTTCTATTTATTTATTTATTTTTATATATGTTTTAATTGAATATGTTTTAATTTTGTAAAGCTGTTTTGAGTCCCAGTATTGGGAGAACGGCAGGATACAAATATAATAATAATAATAATAATAATAATAATAATAATAACTATTGGTGATTCTTATTAGTGTATTGATTTAAAGGCAGACATGCATTATCTTTCTATAAACCTCTGCCACAGAGCTAAAACTCAAACTGTACTTGATTGCATTATCACAAAATTCAGTGATAATGCAAAGTGGAAAGTGGAATTCAGTCTCAGCCAAGGTAGACACAAAAGCCCAATAAAGGACTACAAAGATATTGATACTTGTCATATGGGAAAAGGCACTATGTGCCATCTGCTGGTGGATTATCCTAATGTGCCTATCATTAGAGCTCTTGGAGCAAAGGCATTTTTAACACACACACACACACACGTGACTATCTTCCAAGCAGCAAGTTGAAAATGGCATCTTCCTTCCTTTAGAGTTTGGAATAGCTAGCTAATCACACTCCAAAGTTTATGTGCTATCATATCCAACCATCATTAAAGGAAAAGCAGGTTAATTGACATGGCAAATCAGCCACCCTAAATGTTGCTATAAATAATGCCTCCTAAAGTGACTGTACCAAGTTAAGGTAAAACTGTGTGGGAGCTGTTCACTTTAGAGATTCTCTCAGTTGATAGAAATCAGAAAATGCTGTATTCATTTGATCGTAACATCAATGCTGGCAAAAAGACCTCCCAAATACCTTATCTCCCAAGTTCCTCCTTTCCCCATCCCCTGTAATTTGACATTAGCAAAAAAATAGTATGCAAAAGGTGATTTAAGCCTCAATATATTAAAGTTCCAATCCTGTGCTATGCACACTTTTCTGGGAATAAGCCCTATGGGACATAGTAGGAGCATAGTGAGAATAACCATGTATAAGTTTGGTCTATTTTCACACATGAGGCTTAAATTGTGCTGCTGACTATGGTATGATTATTGTTCATGAGCTTGAAAAAGCAGATGAGAGGCATTTGTGATGCAAATGAGCTGATGTCCCAGCTGGCTGGCTGTGCCCATCTCCCTGGGCATCTCAGTTGAATTGTTATAACCACATTGACCTTAATAGTTACTTTAATGTGCCATTTTCTCGGTTAATGTTGTGGCTGGTTTAATCCCAGCTATCAGCCTTTGTACATTGTTTACCTGGCAAGTACAAGCAATGTGACATTCTCTGCATAATGTTTAAAAGCTGTTTCAAATGTTTAGCATGGTACATTACCCCATGAAGAGTTTACCATAAACCTTTAAAAATATTTGAATCAATGTCGCCTTAAAAATGTCATTTATTTTTGGTGGTGGTTCTTCTTATTCTAAAACAAACCTCCTTTTTTGGGTATGAGATAAAATATCACTATTGGGTCTTTCTTCCAGAGGTTGTTATATATTAAAATACTTATCACTGTTTGTCAGTCAACAACATTCCTCTATCAGTGAATAGTGTTTTTCTATCAGTCAGTAGTGTTCTTTGCTACACAATATACTGAATGTTAGTTTTCTGTTCTGATGCAGAATGTATTCAGCTGTGACTCATAAGTTTAAAAGTGTCCATGTGAAGAAAACTCAAGGAAAAATGAATCCTATCACATGATATAACACCTTTCCCAAGCATTTTGCTTTTTTGTTGGCTCAATTAGTGCCTTCATGGCAGTAAGTGTCATGTAGCAATGCAGCAAACAACAGAGAAAATCTCTTGAGCTCTCACCATGAAAAACCTGCATCCAGGAGCTGACAACACAATCTCTTCCGGTAATGAGCAGTTTCAACCTTTATTCATTAAACAAAAAACCTACAGTTAACAAAAACAAAGTTAAGGCTCTACAGTTTCCAACCAAGCACCAAAAAGCAGGGAAATTGGGAGTTAAGGCTCCCAAGCCTTAATGCCACATCCTCCCTAAGGAGGCAGAAAGTGCAAGTGAAATTCTCATTCTCCCAAAGCAGATAAACCATGAGGACAGGGTGGAGAATATGATATGCAGAGGTGACTGTGGGGTAGTGGAAAACTCATGACAAACAACTTAGGGCTGCTCCCAGCATTCCTGACCATGGACATACTGATTTGCAACGATGGGAGTTGTAGTCCAACACCTTTGGAGGGTAGCAGGTTGGGGAAGGGCTGCTCTAAACAAAAAAAGAGAAGTAGGTGGCCCTAAGTTGTTCGGCATCAGTTTTCCACAACCCCCCAGTCACAGTTGGGGGAGATATGGCACTTGAAAGAATGATCAGGCCAGGGTTTTCCTTTTCCTCCTTAGTAGAGAAGCTTCTTTGCAACTGATCAACTAAATGGAGTCTGAACATCCTCTTATATTGAGACATGATGGGTTAAAAATTTTTTACTTGCCAAGGTTTACTTAGTCCTTGAGGTGCATCTGTACCCCTTTGTCCCTGCCTCCTACCATAACTCAACTGTAAGGAATGTTTGCTTGTCCTCCCTAAGAGGCCCAATTGTCTTCCTTCCTTATCTCCTCTAAATTCCTGCGCTAGAGAAGCTGAAGACATCCTTGAATCTAACCACATCCCTTATCTTTCTTTTACTTCTGTGAACGATGTAATTTTTACTGTGCTTGTATGAACTGCGCATGTCTCTGTGGAGACAAGATAAAAAGTTGCTGCTAATGAAACTCTGGGCCACTCCCTGCACTTTTTGCTGAGAAGCACAGAGAGAGGTCAACAGCGCTGTTTTGAATAAAGCCAAGTCAAATCCTCCTCCGACTACCTGAGTCTTGTTTTAAGTTGCTCCGGGTAACATTTCTGGTGCCGTGAAAGACTCGAATGGTAATCTGGTGAAATTGCCTACCCACTTGGTCGGCCGTGACGGCGTGTCCTCGCGCCGCGGGTGCCCACACCTCACGGCGCCACTCCACCTTTGCGGAGAGAGATCTGGATGCCCGCTGCGAGAGGCCAGCTGCGCGCCAGCCACAACAGGGTGAAAGGACGAGGTTTGTTGACCAGGACCGGACGCCGGCAGGTAACGTATAAAAGGGGAGGCCTCCATAGGGAAACGGGGATTAGCCATCCGCCGTTCTGGACCGGGGGGGAACCTGGCATAGTTCCATTACCCTGACATGGTCCTAGTAAGGAAAAAGGGGTTGGAGTGTGATTGATGAATGCATGTGAATTGGTGATTCTGAACGGTTACCTGACAGCAGGGAGCCTAAAGCGAGAGAGACTCTCTTTGGAGAGTGGGACTCCTGAGTAGCGCGTTTCTCTAATCTGGCGATGGACAGAGCCGCGAAAGGGGGGTGCATTTGGTTGTTTGTCTACATCCCTCATTGTCTCAGCTGCGGTGGACCCCTTACCACCCGGCCTGTTTACCCTCCTTGTGTCTCCTTTGTTTGTACGGAAAGCCTGACGTCTGTGTAAAACTCATAAATGGGTGGGCGAAACTCAAAAAGCCAGACCATACTGCAGTGTATGGTAGATAATTTTGAGAATGGATTCAAGAGAGATTATGGAGAAGAGTTAGACCCACACACATTGACACATTATTGTCAGATAGACTGGCCAAGTCAGAGTGCTACTTGGAAAGCAGAAGGGACATGTAACTTAGATGAAATTAAAAAGGTCTACCAATCCGTTGTGAGTGTTCCACATCCTGATCAATTCCCATATATAGACCAATGGCTCACTAACTGCCAAGAAATGCCAACATGGCTAAGAGATTCCTGTAAACAGGAATGCACCACAGCCAATTTTGTGATGCCAGTACGATTAACACGTCCAAAGGGAAAAGATAAAGAGGCCCAAGAGGAGAAGCTGCGTAAAAAACGTGAAAAGATATTAGCAGACCTGAAGTCCCTAAAGGCAGAGAAGGTGAAACGTGAGGACACCCAGGTCAAGAAAAAAGAGAAACTAGCTGAGGACCCAGAGCCCTTGCCACAGGATGAGGAAGATGAGCTGCCACCGCCACCGCCACCATATAGACAAGTGTATCCAGCCTTGCCAACGCCCCAACCAAGTCCATCAGCCCCATCACTTGAGGATTTAGGACAAGGGCCATCTACTTCACCTCCATCCATACCTAATCCCAGTAGACTCCCAAAGCCTGTACGTTCACAAGCTTCACCAGTGCAGACACGCCAGCTTACTAAAAGACTTAATCTACCAAATCTCCAGGCCCCATTGAGAGTACAACAGGGGCAAGATACTGACCCCACAGACCCCACTCATGTGATCACCAGACGGATTGTCACTTATGTTCCGTTCACTACGACTGATTTGATGAACTGGAAAAGACAGACAAAATCACTGACTGAAGATCCCAAGCCAATGGCTGATTTGTGGGAAAATATCGTAAACACGTATAATCCCACATGGCAGGACCTAAGAACCTTAGAAAATACCCTACTCAGTGCAGAAGAGAGAGGATGCCTACATCAGGCCATGGAACAAGAACTAAGAGATCTAGCGGCTGCAGACGGGACACGTACCTTCGAACAGCGAAGACGTGACCTATTATTAACAGAGGATCCCCAATGGGACCCTCATAATGTGAACCATGAGCAGAGGCGTCAAGAGTTATGCCAATTGACCACAAGAGGGCTTCGGAGAGCAGGCAAGAAGGCTATGAATATGTCTAAAGTAGCAGAAGTGATGCAGGGTCCAAATGAATCCCCAGGAGCCTTTATGGAAAGACTAAAAGAAGCCTATCGACAATACACCCCATTGGACCCAGATGAGGCTGCCAACAGACGTACAGTGAACTTGTCCTTTGTGAGTCAAGCTACAAAAGACATACGTAAGAAACTCCAGAAACGAGAAGGAGTTTTAGAAGAAAACCCAGACGTGCTGTTGGAAGTAGCAAGGACAGTATATATAAATAGAGACACGGAAGAGGAGAAAGCTAAGAAGACAGCATTAGTAATGGCAGCAGCCGTGAGAGGGGATTATGGCCAACAAAATAGAAGAAGTCGCGGAAGGGGATACCAAGGACGAGGACGAGGAAGAGGACGAAATGAAGGCAACCTAGAAAGGCAGCCACTCGGTCAGTGGAATTTACTTTTGAGTAAACATGCCTTGGATTGAATTGATATAAAAATCAATGATCAGCAGCCATAATCAAATGAACATACACACATACAAAGCATGCAAGCAAGTTGTTAATTGTAGAGTAATTATGTTGTAAAGGAGAGGGAATTCTCACTAACATCTCTCACTCTCTGCCTTCCAAAGTTCCAGACTGTTTTTTAAAGGCTACAATCCTCTACACACTTACCTGGGAGTAAGACCATTACATTCAGCCATGGAATGGAAGCAGCCATGTCGCTGATGCAGGAGTGAGACTCTACTGAGGGGGAGTGAGACTCTACTGAGCATGTGCCATATTCAAAATGGCCACCAGATTTATTTAAAGAGGCACAGTTTTAATTTAAAATCTAAAGAAGGGAATTTTTTAAAAAGAAAAACAGTTCCACCTACACCAGAACGGGAGAAAGTAGACTCTGCCAATGGATTAATTAATAAGGCTCACAGAAGATAAGAAGATCTGCACAAAAATAGTCGCCAGGCATCAGTTCAAGTTTCGGTTTTAATTAGGATGACCAGATAAAATCCAGGTCAGGGCTCATGTAACTTTAACAATTGTAGAGAAAAGGGAATTTCAGCCAGTGTCATTTGTATGCAATTAGTTCCTGGTGAAATTCCTTCTTCATCACAACAGTTAAAGTTGCAGGCACTATACTAGAGTGACCATATACAAAAGAAGGCAGGGCCCCTGCAACTTTAACTGTTGTGATGAAGAGGGAATTTCACCAGGAACTAATTGCATACAAATGACACTGGCTGAAATTCCCTTTTCTCTACAACTGTTAAAGTTACATGAGCCCTGACCTGGATTTTATCTGGTCACCCTAGTTTTCGTTTAAGGGGATTCTTTAATCTTTTTAATTTAATCTGCTCTCCTTCCCTCAATCTTTCACCAATCTTCTTGTAATTTTCAGGTAATGTAAAACCAACATTTCTTTTTGGCACATGTAAATTTCAGAAAGATTGGTGAAAAATTTGTGAAAAAATTGTCATTTTTATGGCTGCTAGAATGACCTCCCCCCATTATCACTTTAACATGGTGGAACATGTTTTCTACTTATACCCCTTAACAATGGAGGCACTGCTGTGCCTCCATTAATCTTACAGCATCATATACTTTGTTACATTATAGGATCTAGAGTCCAGCACACTTTAACCCATTATGTAGTGTCTGAGATAACATTGGGGGGGGGTCAAAAGACAGTTATATTCAAGCCTTGATTTTGTTATGAACAATGCACCAGGATTATCTGAACCAACAAACAGTTATTCCCTGGTGTATGTCTCTTTAGTACAACCCCAGATCATCAGGTGTCACCCAGAACATGAAACATATGTATGTGTTTTGCTCAGAAAAAGGATATGCCGCCCCAAAAAACCCAAATTAGTTAGGTACAGCAGACAAATGTGTTAATAATTTACAGAGACATATGCTGCCACTTGTTTTGTCTCCATATGTGACTTGCCAACCTACCTTTTGAATGCCTGAAGGAAAACTTGACATTATTCAATCTTGCATCTACTTTTCATGGTACAACTCAAGTAATGCATATCAACTAGTTCACAGTCTAACTGTGGTGATAAATTAAACCACTAACAACCCAATGCTAAGCATGTCTACTCAGAAAGGCATCCTGTTGGCTTCAAAAAGGCATACTCCCAGGTAAGGATGTATGGGATTGCAACCTAAACAGTATCTTTTACATTCATTTTCCTACAAGCTAAACTAGGCTGACCATATGAAAAGGAGGACAGGGCTCATGTAACTTTAACAGTTGTAGAGAAAAGGGAATGTCAGCAGGTGTCATTTGTATGGAATTAGTACCTGGTGAAATCCTCTCTTCATCACAACAATTAAAGTTGCAGGTACTATACTAGAGTGACCAGATACAACAGAGGGCGGGGTCCCTGCAGCTTTAACTGTTGTAATGAAGAGGGAATTTTGCCTGGTACGAATTGCATACAAATGATGCTGGCTGAAATTCCCTTTTCTCTACAACTGTTAAAGTTACATGAGTCCTGTCCTCCTTTTCATATGGTCAGCCTAGCTAAACTGTCTTTCAGATTGCAGGACAATGAGATTTTGTATAGTAGTGCTCTCAACTGCAATAAATAATAATAATAATAATACAAATACCTAAAGTTCCAACAAAACATGAAAATCAATCACTCCACAGTAAAAACTCAACTAAGAATACAATATAAAACCTCCTTATCACAAATCCTAAAATCCAAACTCAGCTCTGAAAACATTTTCAAAGCCATCAACACCTATGTAATATTCATCCTCACATACTCACTCAGAATCATTCACTGGACACACACTGAATTCGAAGAAATAAACAGAACTCATCAAAAACTGCATGCTCCATCCCAAGTCATGCATTGAAAGGATAATAACCAACAGGAAAGAAGGAGGAAGAGGTCTGCTAGACATTAACAGAATGCATGCTGAACAGGTAAAATCACTCAGAGAATTCTTCCACACTAAAACAGCCTCATTCATAAAGACATAGTAAAAGCAGACAAGAATTACACTCCACTCAACCTAGCACTACAAAACGAAGACCAAACACAACCACTCACAGAGAAAAAGGAAAAATGGGCACAAAAAGCACTCCATGGGAAGCATTACAACATAATACAGAACCCACAAATAAAGAAAGAACAATCGTATGAATGGCTCAGGAAGGGTGAGCTATTTCCAGAAACAGAAGGATTCCTAATAGTCGTAATAGCCATACAGGAACAAATTATAGCAACCAAGAACTACCAAAAAGACATAATAAAAGATAACAGTGTTCCTATGCAGGAAATGCCATCAATTCCAAGAAACAATAGACCATATAACGGGGATGTAAAATTCTGGCAGACACAATACAGCTGCAAAAATAATTCACCAACAATTGGCCATCAAATTCAAATGACCTACACCATACTATATACATTGTTTCACCCAAAACAATCTTGGAAAATTCTGATCATAAAATATACTGGGACAGAACAATTCATACAGACAAGACAATACCTTGCAACCAACCAGACATAATGCCCATAGACAAAAAAAGAAAAACACACATACCTCATCGACATAGCAATACCTAATGACAGAAATATTTTAGAAAAAGGAGGAAAAGAGAGAAAAATATACACCACTGTCCATGGAAGTCAAACAACTATGGCAACAGGAGAAGGTCACTGTCAAGAGAACGTGCACCGTTCCTTGCCGTGGCAGGGTGTTTCCCTTCCCGCCACCCAGTTCCCCAGCCAAAGCTGGCTTGAGCCAACACTAGAAATAACCACACAGAATTTAGGGACCAAAGCAAGTTTATTCACACTCTACTCTAAGTTAAGGCCTTGGTCAAAACAGAAGGAATTATACACGCAATATAGCAAAATAAGGGTTAGGTGGTTGGGAGGGAAAGGAAGGGGGGGGGGGTTAGAAGGGAATGAGGTAGGTTTGGTATTAGCAGCACAAACAAGCAAAAGCCATAAAACAATTAGTATCCCAATCAATCAATCACACTCTTAAAAGTGCTAAGCAACCCCAAACCGAGCAGGCTAATAAAACAATAAAATACTAACTAACACCCGACTTAATCCGGCCGAACGGAGATCACTTTCCAGCAGAGCCTCTGCCCCGAAGAGATGCCGAACTCCGCCCAAACCGTTGTTTTTCTATCTTAGGCGGGTCTCCTCGCCAAGGAAATCAGCCCTCCCTAATTCCTTCCAGCTGAAGTTTGTTAACAACATCCACCTGCTTAACCTTGGCTGGTACGGCTTGAGATAACCAGCCCAGAAACTATGTCAACAATCTGTTCCTCTATCACCCTCCTCCCTTGAGCTCCAAGGTTCCCGCTTTCTGCTTCCTGCCCAACAACTCCCCTTGCAGAGCAGTTCATTTTCAAAAGCTATGTCCTTCACATCTCCCCCTTTAAGAAGATGAAACTTGGGGTTCACCTCCAAGTTCTTCATCTCTCAACCCCGTTAGTCCCAGTCTTAAGAAATTCCAAAAAAAAAAAAAAATCCAAAGGCTGTCTTAATTCAAATGGGCTCGTGACAACCCATCCGCCAGCACATTATCTTGTCCCCGAATATGGGTCACGGTGAAATCAAAGTCCTGGAGAGCCAAGCTCCACCGGAGTAACTTCCCATTAGACCCTTTCACCTTGGCCAACCAACACAGAGGAGAGTGATCCGTCTGAAGATGGAAATGGCGTCCCCACAAATATGGTCGCAACTTCCTCAGAGCCCATACAATGGCCAGACACTCCTTTTCAATCATGGCCAACTTCTTTTCTCGAGGCAACAATTTCTTGCTCAAATAGGCCACTGGATGAAGCTGATGATCCGGCCCTTCCTGAAGCAGTACCGCCCCCAACCCTGTTTCAGAAGCATCCGTCTGGAGCGTGAAAGGCAATTCAAAGTCAGGAGCTCGCAAGATAGGGGCGGCCATCATCTGAGCTTTCAGTAAGTCAAAGGCCTGCTGACACTCCCCTGTCCACCGCACCTGTACAGGACACCGTTTCTTACATAAATCGGTCAGGGGAGCTGCTGCTGCACTGAAGTGGGGCACGAAGCGTCGGTATCCTGCCAGGCCCAAAAAGGACTGGACCTGCTTCTTGGTGTGGGGAATAGGCCAGTCCCGAATGGACTCCACCTTGGCTTGCAAAGGTTTGATATGGCCACCTCCCACCTGATGTCCCAAATACACCACTTCCCCCAACCCAAATTGACATTTAGAGGCCTTCACTTTCAGGCCGGCCTCCTGTAGCCGAGTAAACACCTGCCTCACATGATCTATGTGTTCATCCCAGGTCTGTGAAAAAATGGCCAAATCGTCCAAATAAGCGCAGGCAAAGGCCCCCAACCCATTCAGGAGCCTGTCCATCATCCTCATGAAAGGTAGATGGGGCGTTCTTCAAACCAAACGGGAGCACCGTGAACTCAAGCAAACCCTTGTGAGTCACAAAAGCCGACTTCTTTATGGCCTCCTCATCCAGGGGGACTTGCCAGTAACCTTTGGTCAAATCTAGGGTGGTGATATATTTGGCGCCCCCTAGCTGCTCTATTAAATGATCAGAACGACGCATAGGGTAGGGGTCCAACTGGGTCAACGAATTGATCCTCCTAAAGTCCACGCAAAAGCGTATCTCCCCATTGGGTTTGCCCACCAGTACCACGGGGGAGGACCAGGAACTATCAGAAGGCCGAATCACCCCCAGATCTAGCATGGCTTGCAATTCCCGCTCAATGGTAGTGGCTTGGGTCTCTGTAGCCCTATAAGGACAAGAACAAATGGGGGGATGTGTTCCAGTCTGGATAGAATGCTGAGCCAAAGGGGTTCGACCCGGAGTGGTGGAAAATAGACCCCTAAACTCTTCCAGCAAAGGCTGGAACCCCCTCTGTTGTTCCGGAGTAAGTGTTGAGGGGAAGATCACCTGGTCTACCCCTCCCGGTTGTTGACAGTCTGCGAGAAGGTCTAAAGGCTCTCCGACCTCCTCAGGCTCTGGCTGTAATTCAAAAACAAAGTTCTGCGGATTGACATAATAATAATAATAATAATAATAATAATAATAATAATAATAATAACAATTTATTTCTTACCCGCCTCTCTGTCTGGATCGAGGCGGGGAACAACAACATGATAAAATACATAAAACTGATTAAAACATGACACATATTATTAAAACTGCATAAAAATCCTAAAACATCCTAAAAACATCCTTTAAACATTCTAAAATTCCACTGGATATGCCTGCCGGAAGAGAACAGTCTTTATGGCTTTCTTAAATTCTAAAAGACTGTTAAGTTGACGAGTCTCCTCTGGCAGGTCATTCCACAGCCTGGGAGCGGCAGAAGAGAAGGTCCTCTGGGTAACAGTTGTCAGCCTAGTCTTGGCCGACTGCAGTAAGTTCTTCCCAGAGGACCTGAGCGTGCGGGGCGGATTGTATGGGAGAAGACGATCCTGCTGGTAACCTGGACCCAAACCATGTAGGGCTTTAAAGGTAATAACCAACACTTTATACTTCGCCCGGAAACTAATTGGCAGCCAGTGGAGAGATTTTAAAGCTGGCGTAATATGGTCACCCCTAGATGTACTGGTGACCAACCTGGCTGCCATATTTTGAACTAGTTGAAGTTTCCGGACTAGGCATAGAGGTAGCCCTATGTACAGTGCATTGCAGAAGTCGAGCTTCGAAGTTACCAGCGCGTGCACCACCATCTTTAGGTCTTCCAACTCTAGCAAGGGGCGCAGCTGGCGTATCAGCCGAAGCTGATAGTAGGCACTCCTGGCTGTCGCATCTATCTGGGCTGTCATTTGGAGCGACGGATCCAGGAGCACCCCCAAGCTGCGTACACAGTCTTTCAGGGGGAGTGTAACCCCATCCAGAACCGGTTGACACACCTCCAAACCCAGGTTGCGGCCTTTGACAGCAAGCACCTCCGTCTTGTCAGGATTCAGCTTCAGTTTGTTTTTCCTCATCCAGCCCATTACCGCCTCCAAGCATTCATTCAGAGGAGACACACTATCCTTAGCTGGCACTGTTATCAAAGGCATAGAGAAATATATTTGGGTGTCATCAGCATACTGATAGCACCCCGCCCCATGCCTCCAGATGATCTCTCCCAACGGTTTCATATAAATGTTAAACAGCATTGGGGAAAGGATGGCACCTTGCGGTACGCCACACAGCAGCTCCTTCTTTGCAGAGCAGCTATCCCTAAGCATCACCATCTGGAACCTGCCCAAGAGGTAGGACCGGAACCACTGAAGCACAGTGCCCCCGATTCCCAATCCCCTCAGGTGTTCCAGAAGGATACCATGGTCGATGGTATTGAAAGCCACTGAGAGTCCAGAAGTACTAACAGGGACACACTCCCCCTGTCAATACTAAGGCGTAGATCATCCACTAAGGCGACCATAGCAGTCTCAACTCCGTATCCCGCCCTGAAGCCAGTTTGAAATGGGTCTAGAAAATCAGTGTCATCCCAGACTACTTGGAGTTGAAAGGCAACCGCCCTCTCGATCACCTTGCCCAAGAATGGAAGGTTTGATACCGGTCTGTAGTTATTAAAGTCCAGGGGATCCAGGGAGGGCTTCTTTAGAAGTGGCCGTACCACTGCTTCTTTTAAACATGATGGGAAAGTCCCCTCCCTGAGAGATGCATTAATAATATATTGTAATTGCGATCTAACCGCATCTCCTCCCTGGATGACCAGCCATGAAGGACAGGGATCGAGAGGGCAAGTCGTCCCCATCACTCGTCCAAGCAGCTTGTCCACGTCCTCGGTACTCACCAACTGAAACTGATCCAGTGTAATTCTACTCGCGGAGTCGCCGGACACCCCATCGTCAGCCTCTGCTATAACGACGGCATCTAAGTCGGCTCTTATCCGAGAGATTTTATCTGTGAAATGATCGTTAAAGGCATCACAGTGAACTGCCGAAGGCTCTAAAATCGGATTCAGGGGGGAAGGTGCCCAAGTTAGACCCCTCACCACCCTGAACAGTTCCGCTGGACGCGAATTCGCAGACGCAATGCGTGCAGAGAAGAAAGCTTTCTTCGCTGCACGTATTGCCACCCCATAGGAACGAAGATGTTCTCTATGCCGTGTGCTTAACCTTGGCTGGTACGGCTTGAGATAACCAGCCCAGAAACTATGTCATCACCCTCCTCCCTTGAGCTCCAAGGTTCCCGCTTTCTGCTTCCTGCCCAACAACTCCCCTTGCAGAGCAGTTCATTTTCAAAAGCTATGTCCTTCACAGTCACAATTATTTCATTAGTCACATCAGTCACCGGCATCACATCAAAAAACTATACAGAAATCCTGCAGAAACTGGGCCTACCAAAATGCATCCACACCAACATCCAGAAAGCAGCCATTATTAAAACATGCTCAATTGTCAGGGAATTCCTGAATCTGTAAAAGACATCATGACTTGGCAAAGACCATCATGTCTGTCTAGAAAAACCACCATGAGCAAGAAAGAGATGATGATGATGATGATGATGATTTGGGGAATATATATTTAATGTCATCCTTAAGATCAAAAGATCAAGTGGGCTTCCAATTAATAACTGCCAACAAGAATCCAAATAAATATTGCAGAAATAGTCCCTTTTCCTTTAAAACAAGAGGTGTGCATTTTCCAATTTAGTAAGCAGAACATACCTTCTTCTAAGCATATGAGAAATGAATAGTGATACATCTATTGCTAATTTCATCTAATGTCCAGGGCAAGAATTTTACTGCCACATAATGGCCTTGTGTACCTCTCTAAACTTTCCAAAAGTAGCAGTAGATTTAAGAGTTGAGGATTCTTATAGGCACATAAGACATCTGCTTTGCAGAATCTGAAACAGCTCTAAGGCAGGGGTTTCTATGTGCATGCAATTCACTTACATCTACTATCAGTGACAGACTTGGATATGTCAGCCCGGAGGCCTTACAAAACATTGTTCTAAAATATCTTGGGGAATACAAGAGCCATGTGCTGATTATCTCTAGTGAAATACAAATTGAGAATATCATTAGAATTTATCTCATCCCTCTAGTGACCATCTCATCCATCTGCTGACTTTACTTTGCAGCTGACTTAAGATAAATTAGGGATTGTGAATGTGGTTCATTGCCATAGTGAAGCTTTCAGATTCAGAAACTTTGAGATCACTATGTGATCCACTGCACAGAATTTGGTGTAAAAAATGAGGCTTTTGCTAAGATGGCGACTGGATGTATCAAATTAAAGACAAAGGCTGGATCCAGAGTTGCATTCAGAGGAGCTCTTCTGGTAGTGTAGAAAGTGGGTGGGATGGAGCTTTTCTCCAATCCCTCCTTCTCCCAGAAGTGCCCAGCACCACCTCCCACACTGTTCAGAAGAATTTTGGCTCTCTCTGCTAGATCCTGGTTCTCTGCATTAATAGAAGGAGACCTGCCACGATAGGGGAGTCTAGGAGAGAAAATACTTTACAACACTAAAAATTTCAATTTTTATTTTTTTTAACAAGATATCTCATCCCTCCAACGAATTTAGAGCAGGATATATGGACTTATCCCATTTATCTTCATAGGAACCCTGTGACTACAGTAGTGAAAAGCTTATTACTTAAGCGCTACTAGAACATTTTTGCTCATTTTTGTTTGAAACTGAAGCTAGAGCAGTTTAGACATGCAGACATTTTTGTAAGTTCGGAAAAGTTCAAAGCTCGAGCTTTAATAGCAATAAATTTTATCTGCAACAAACAGGCAGAGCAGCTCCTCTTCCAGTGGGATGACAGACAGCCATCATACCAATCAGTGTGGTATGATGGCAGGCCCCAGGTGCAGCACATGTTCAGGCTGTCGCCACCAGTGAGAAGGGGGGAAGCAGATGGAGCTGGCCAATGAAGGCATGTGAGGGAGGGGGTGGGACCATATCACATACAATTTTCGGAGGGGGAATTCACTATGCATGAGGCACATTTGCATTATTCATGAGCCCCTCTGTGTTAAGGGGTCCGAGGAGCAAAAAAGCAGGAAAGGAGCAGGACTACTAGTGGCCATGGCATCATGGCTTTATATTAGTCTATATAAGAATATGGTAGTATAAGGCTGATTACTAGCTGATTACCCTCAGACGTCTAGTGCCATGGAGACATGGGCCTTCAATAGTGTATGTTAGGTTGAAAGATGAGGATTGGCGCATGATAAGTGAATGAGGGAGGTTATAAAGTTAATCAGAAGATAAGAAGAGAAATTTAGCAAAAACTCTGCAGCTTTGTCTCCTGGAGTCTTCACAGGTTTAATGATCCTCACAACACACACATTTCCCCTCTCTTGTTTTTGCCAGTTCCTAGCCATATGTTTTAATTCTACCACCAGCAGATGGTGCTTTTTTATCGCCTTCTCTGTGGTGGCACCCCAATTATGGAATGATCTCCCCAATGAGGCCTGCCTGGCGCCAACACTGTTATCTTTTCGGCGCCAGGTCAAAACTTTTCTTTTCTACCAAGCATTTTAACAGCTTACCTTGAGGTTTTTAACTGAATTTTTGGCCAGGCATAAAAGTTTTAAATGCTTTAAATATCAGCTGTTTTATGTTTTATGGTTTTAAATTTTGTATATTGACTTTTTAATGTTCAATCTTTAAATTTTTATAAACTGCCCAGAGCGCTTCGGCTATGGGGTGGTATATAAATGTAATAAATAAATAAATAATAATAATAATTATCAGGGTTTTTGAAATGATGGATTCCCACTTGAAAACAGCAGGAGAAGTGTCAGAGGTTGATGACGTTATGAAAAGGAGCCGCAACTTCAGTGAGTGATTAATCATGTACGTGGAATAAATCAGTCCTGTGGAGAAGCTGAAAGAAGTTTTAGTTCAGGGAACAGAAACATATTTTGCAGATATGAACAAGAAGCTAGTTTCCTAATTGGTTGGGGAAATAAAATAATATTTTTAGGAAAATAAAAGCCAAACACATAGCAGCAGACAGGGAAGAGGAGAGGCAGGGCGAAGGAAGCAAAGAAGGACAGAGACCTAGAGCCTATCTACACTACTGCTTTAAAATGGTTTTAAACGGTTTATAACAGTTTTGAGAACTGTTGGGGCCCAGGACTCACTCCATATACAGTTTTCCAAACGTTTTCACAGTGTTTTATCCTGTGTGTGTAGATAGGCTGCTAGAGGAAAGAAAGAGTCAGAGCTGCAGGAACTGGGGACTGACTGAGAAAGCTGGACCAATGACAGTAAGATGTTGCTTGGAAAAGGGACCTGGACAGGCGAAATGTAGTTAGGTTTGCTGGATGGGTTTGCCATTATTATTTCATTGCCCATTTGCTCATACCATATTTCATTGAATGTAAGACACACCTTAATTTCAGGGCCACCAACAGGGAAAAAGCTTTGTGTCGATTCTAAGATGCACCTTAATTTCAGCACCCCTTCCACCCTCCCCACTCACCTCCATCGCCTGTCCTTGCTGCCGCCGCTGCTCCACACCCTGGGAACTAGGCCACGATCCGGCCTAGTTCCCAGTAACGATGCCTTGCCAGGCTGAGGCGAGCATTGCCAGGGGTGTGGAGTAGCAGCGGCAGCAGCAGTGAGGATGGGCGAAGGCGATGGAGGTGAGTGGGGAGGGGGAGGGTTAGGGCTAGGGCCCTGCAGGTCCCCCCTCCCCCCTTACCTTGATCGTTGCTGCCTTAGCCTGGGAAGGCTTCAGTATTGGGAAGTAGGCCGAGATCCCAGCCTACTTCCCAGTACTGAGGCCTTCCCAGGCCGAGGCAGCAGCGATCAAGGTAAGGGGGGAGGGGGGACTTCTGACTGGCCTTGTGGGGTTCCTCGGGACCCGCTAGGGTGAGTCGCGGGGGGGGGGGGTATGCAGAGCCCTAGTGCCTTCTGCAAAACGCAGGAGAAATCTGTCGATTCTAAGTCACCATCGATTCTAAGATGCACCCCGTTTTTACAGATGTAGACATGGGGGGAAAAGTGCATCTTAGATTCAATGAAATATGGTATATGTGGTGGTGGTGTATTCGTTCAGATTGTCAAACATTTTCCCACTGTCATTTTCCTTCAGTAAAAAAAATAATCTCATTATTTGAAATGTTGTGGTCTCTCTTTGGGTACCCACCCGGTATCTAATAGGCCTCACACACTACCTAAAGTACATAATTGAGACATAGATAATTTTGGAGCTGATTTGGTGGAGGCAACCAGAAAAATAAAGATTTCCAGGCTGTGATAGAAAGAGAAGAGCAAAAAGGAGTGTGAGCACACCATTTTACTTGTTTTCCCTTCCACTCATGGAATAGGGCATTGCCAGATCCTGACAGTTGGTATATCTGTCACCTTTCACAAGAGCCAGCTCATTTATCATCATATTTTGTAAAAGAGGATTTTATCTGTTTTGGGGGAAAATGCTAACTGGGTTTCTGAGGTGTTTTGGCCTGGCATGCAACTTTGAAAAACAATTATGAAATGTAGCACATTTGCCATAAGAGCTTTTCCCATCACCATATCCAATTAAATTTCCATCCTAAAGCAAAACACTTGCAGTTCATGTTGGAAACAAACACTTGTCATTTAACAAAGGCTCATCCTGAATGTTAATCACAGCTTCCCAACAACTATTGCAGAAAGCATACATTTAATGTTGACATTCCTGAACCCTAATCGCTCTCTCCGTGTCTGTTTCGGAAAAGAAAAAAGAAAAAAAAGAAAGACAATGCTTAGAGTTGTTGAGCACAATGTAATTACAGCCAAGAGAAAATCTGTAGTCTTATGTAAAATATATACTTTTGTATAAGAGGCGACAATATGTATTAGTGATTCAGCTTGCAAATGTGTCCTCTAATGAAGCGCTGCTTATTTATTTCTTAGACTTAACACTAGTGCTGTGAGATCATTAATTCTGCTGCTTTCTATCACCTTTCAAGTACATTTGGCACAACCCAGATGAAACCTCTGAAATGAAAAGTGCAAGAACATATTTGTGCTATTTTAAAAAGTCCCATTTGTGTCACATGGATTGCGCAGGAGGAATTCCAGGTGGATGGTGCCTTCTGCGAATAAAGAAGACTTTGCCTATTAACACAGTTAAAAATCTTGAGATTTTATTCACAACCCAGAACACTCAGAAAGGGACAAAATGATCTCTGGACACCTTCTGTAAGCACATTTGCTGAGACACCCCATTTTTGTGTTTGAAAATATGTGAAATGCAAAAATGGAATGTGGAGAACTTGAGCGGTTATGTTTATGTCTTAGATAGCATATATTAACTCTGTAGCTGCTAGTTTACAGACATATTCCAGAAAGGAGGGCTGACAATAGATAAAATCCAACATAAGTCCTAAAAAAAAACCCACTGAAATATATGGGAATGTGTAGACCCATTGAAATAAATGGTACTTACGTTAGTCCAAAGTAGTATTGAGTAGCTCTTATGTTGGGTTTTACCCGTCGTGTTCCAAACTGGGAGGGCATGTCAAAGACTTGTCAGTGTGATGAAAGAGGTTATTTGTGGGACAAAACAAGAGCGTGAGGGATAACTCAGATTGCCCTCCTTCTTCTTCTTTTGCCAGTGCAAAGGGCATTGGAGGTGAAACAAGAAGGTTGGGAAGCAACCTTATAGGGGAATATTTCCTTCCTCTCTGTACAAAGCTCAACTTGGGACAATACCGTGAGCTAAGCACACTTGTGAGTAAATGGATGCATTATTGTTTCAAGATCAGGGTGGGGAACTCTAATTTCCCTCTTTTGGATTTTTAAATATTGCAAGAAAAGGGTCCTGGGCTCTCTAAGTCTTATGCACTGGCAAAAGAGGAAGAAGCAGGGCAATCTGAGTTATGCCTGAAAATTACTTCATGCTCTTGTTCCATCACACTGACAAGTCTTTTTTTGCTGTTAACTTGCTGCCATAATAAATGCCCCACCTCACAAATCTATTTTCATTAATATAGATATTGGCAAGGCAGGAGAAGGGGCTCAGTACAGGCCACAGACACCACCATTTTTGCAGCTATTGTTGCATTTTTCATTCATAGCATTCCCCACCACCACTTCTTCTTAAAGAAATCACGTCAACATAATGCATCTTATTGTGACTGACAGGCCCCTAATGGATGTTTTTGCTGTTGTCATCAGATTTCAGAAGAAAATGGGGGCAAGTATCACCAGTTTAGAACCACATGCCTTTGACAGCTCTTAACTTATAAATGATTGTGCTCCTTTTCAGATGTTGATTGGTTTCTAGATATAAATAACAGTGGAAAGGGACAAAGCAGTAAGTCATCTAATTTGAACTGTTCATGTTTCTTCAAGAATTTATTCTCTTAACTTGGATCTCATCTGGTACATCTTGCAGGCTTTTCTTACAGGCATTTCACATTTTAACAGCTATGTGGGTCCTTGTTTGCTTTACCTTTAGTCACTTATATGGTTTGTTTCTTTTGTGGTTAAGAAAAGATTATATGTCTTCCAGAATGCTCTAGGAATTGCACTTCTGTGGCAGCAACCATAGAGCCTGGTCCTATAGCATCCCCCCACCCACCACTTTTATTCTGGTTGTTTTCTGAAAAGAAAAATCCAGGTAATGGAATATGGGATGTCAGGATCTTTCAATAAAAAGGTTGCCTAGAGGACAGAGAAGGAGCCATGATTCCTGTATGGCTGGATGATTTGAGGTTTCTGGGAGGATTGCTGGTTTTATCTGATTAAAGCAGATGCCAGACCTTTGAAATGCTCTTAGGCAAGAGCTGGATTTGAATATGTGAGGAAGGGAGTAACTGGTGTGTTTGTGTGAGAGACAATGGTGTTTGTTTGCCAGTGCTGTGTGTGTGTGTGTGTGTGTGTGTGTATGTGTGTGTATGTGTGCCTGGTATATTGTATGTGAGTTGCATATGGATGTGTATTTGTGCACATATATGGGGACGTACTAAAAGGAAGGACACCGAATGGCCATTGAAATGCATTGAGTCATTCCGAATGGCCATAGGAAAGCATTGGAGACACCGAATGGCCGTATGAGCACATGTGCATCCAGTACTCCAGCAAACACCTAATGTGATTCTCAGGGCCAAAAATAAATGTAATGCTTCTATTCAGGATTCTAACCAACCATAACATTTCCAGGTTATTCCAGGCCTGTTGATACCCTCTTCTTGTGTGTGAATATTGCCATTTCGGCTACATAGGGAACCAAACTTGGATACTGAGTTTGCTATTAGCATATAGGTTATAATCACACCTATTTATGTAATATTTACAGTGCCACGTTTAGGTTTTAGGGAGCTTTCTCCATATTGCCTTCCTTGAAACTTCACTACCATCACCCCTGTATATATTGCCTGATTCTCAGGATTTGAAGCATTCAGCTGATGCTCAGGAGACCTGTGATTGTTTAAAAGCAGCAATACATTAAAAATGTTTTTGGGCAACATTTGCACACATTTCAGCATCCAAAAAACAAAAATAAGTTATTATTTTTTGTGCAAATGGTGGAATCCGGGGGGAAATGTGCAAATTGCAGCCATTAACCCCCCCCCCCCGCCCCCCAGAAATCTTTGTATTGGTTCGACTTGCTACAGAGCAAGTTGAGGCCAGCAGAGAGAAGCAGAAGGATATCTGCAGGGCTGAACCAGAAAAAATCCACAGAGCTCCACCCCCACCCGAACAAACTCCTCTGACATCCCTATTCCTTCCACCCACCTATCAACCTCTCTCCTCCTTCCCTTTATAATTCTTTTATCTGGCTGGCACATGCAGTGGCAAGCAGCAAATGAATGTAGGATTGCTGCCTGAATACCTTGAAACAATCTTATTCATGTCTACTCAGAAGTAAGTCCCACTGTGTTCAATGGGGCTTGCACCCTCATGCAGGTATAGGATTGCAGCCCATAGGTATAAACATTGTACACAGAATTTTAGTAAAAACTAATATTTTAATCAATAGAAAGTTTAAACATATAGTTAATAAACAGGTTTCCAATTATCCATAGTCTTTTCATATAAAGATTGGATTTTTGATGAGTTTATTAATCATCTTTTCAATAAAATAAAAAAGAAATAAAAAAGAAATTGTGTTATGCAAATAATTAATGAAACAACAAGACTCCACCAAACAATAGAAACAACATGTAAAACAATAAGCGCAGCAACAGAAAAAAGATTCAAAATGTTTTAAGGTGCAATCCCATGTATGTTTAGATTGAAAAAAGTACTACAACTGACAGCATCTTCCAGCTAGCTAAGCTGTCTGTGGCATGCTGGAAGTTGTAGGACTTTTTAGTGTCTAAACATACATAGGATTGTGTCCTTAAAAATAAAGAGGGTTTTATGAAAAATAGAAAAGTTAATACTGAAGTGTCACAATGCCCGATATGCCATCAAAGAAAACATTCTTGACAGACCTAAGCTGTCAAAGGTAAAGAACGTGGACCAAAACAACGAGGCTCATATGGGCTATTTCAAAAGGAAAAAACAGATCATTGTAGTACATGAGGGAAATGCTCCCTGTTCATCATGGCTAAGTCAAGGTATAAGAGGGTAAAGTGCTATTGTTGAAGAGAAAGGTGACATTGTCAGGCCTCACATTTGTGAAGCTTAAGGCCTGTATTTCCTGAAATTTTGCATGTCATGAGGGTTGCCTTGGGGTGTCTTGTGCCTTGCAGTCGAAGCTGGGAACAAGGCCTATAAAACTACCAGACTGGTTCCCATCTTGTCCAGTTATCTAGGGTGACCATTTGGAAAGGAGGACAGGGCTCCTGTATCTTTAACAGTTGTATAGAAAAGGGAATTTCAGCAGGCGTCATTTGTATGCATGCAGCACCTGGTGAAATTCCCTCTTCCTCACAACAGTTAAAGCGCAGGAGCCCTGCTTACTTTTGTATCTGATCACTGTAGTTTAACTCCTGCAGCTTAAACTATTGTGATGTTGCATGCATACCAATGACACCTGCTGAAATTCCCTTTTCTATACAACTGTTAAAAGATACAGGAGCCCTGTCCTCCTTTTCATTATGGTCACCCTAAAGATAGGACAGAGCCTATAAAACCCACCCATCCTGTTGGGAGATGGAGTACACTGCATTCTGCTTTGTCACCAAGAAGGCGTATCTAGGATTGTGATATTAAATATTTAATTCAATCCTTTTTTTTTTTTTAAGTCCTATTTGTGCTACTACTCACATTTTATTTTGATTAAAAAAAAGAAAGCTGTGGCTTAACATCTTTCTTCAAACTAAATGGAAGGATTTTGATGCTCTTGTTTTAAATCGATTAATTGTAAGGGAGTTAAGGCAACCATCACGTACCTGCAACTGCCCCCCCCCCATTTCTTTTCCTTTTATCAAGACAGCCAATAAGAAAAAAAAATAAGTCATAATAAATAAAATAGGAGTCTCAAGTACCCAGGGGATTTCTTGGAAAACATTTAAAGTTTCAAACAAACACTGCACTCATCCTATTTGCCGTAGCAAAATACTGTACAGCTGAGAAAATTGTCACTTATTATGTCCCTAGGGATGCACTTCAGCTGCAGTAACAATTTAATCCAAAACACCTTGAAATTAATGAAAAGACTTGGTCTGTAAGATTTATTATTGGTGCCAGAAGCTTTCAACCTCATCCACATCCGTTCTGGACAGATATAGGTAGCATATTCATTCTGTGTTTCAAAATATTTTTTCCCCATTAATTTAGCTGAGCCTAGCAATTGGTATTTTCTATCTCAAATATGAACATAATGTTGTAACTGCATTCTGAATGGGTATAATTTCACTTAAGATATAGAGACGCTTCTTCTTGCTCAGCAGTATTTACAGAGTGATAATAGTTTGCAGCATTTTTGCATAAGAAAAAACAGACAGCCCTTCGCCCCACAAACACACTCCAAGACTCCTCATAGTATGGCCATATGAATACAGGAAACTGTGTCTGCTTCATACTGAATCAGATAATTGATCTATTTTGGCTCAATATTGTCTACAGTACACAGAAGAACAGTGGTCCTCTTATCCAGGGATGGCCAAATCCGCCAGTCCCACTTTCTCCCACATTTGATTTTTCAAAATTCTGTCTTTTCTGAATATGAAGATCTTTGCAAATGTTGGTAAATTCTTATTTTTTTTAAAAAATCATGAAATGAAATTTACATCCATTTGTACTAGCAAAATGCTAGTACCCATCTATTCCCATCATGGAGAGCTATCAGGGAGCTATTCCCATCATGGGGAGGGCCACATCGTACCGGCCTGCCTAATAGCTATTAAAGTTGAAGGGTCTGTCATAAAAAAAGAAGTAGCAACCCCAATTAAGTATTAATGGTACAATCCTGTGTATGTTTAGACTGGCTGGATTGGGAAAGCTGGGAGTTGTAGGACTGTTTTTTTCTGTCAGAACATGCATAGGATTGCACCCTAACATGATTGAGTACACACAGATTCAAATACAGACTTTTAAAGAACTAAACACTAAAGCCCTATGCCTGGATAGATAAATCTGTCAGTGTTTGTACCTTCCAGATTGCAAATGTTGTTAAGTTCTTTGAAAAAATCATTTGAAATGACATTTTCACCCATGTCAACACTACCTAAAGATGTTGGAGACTAGATCTGGGACGTTTTGCCTGCAAAGCATGTGTTCTTTCACTCAACTTCAGCCCTTCTCCTAAAGTAGTGGACCAAGTGAGTAGTCTAAGAGCTTGTGGATGTCTCTACTGAAGAACTGTCTTGTCTACACCATTAGTATAAAGCATACACATGCTTGCAACCTACTTTCCCCTCAGTAATCAGTTCTGTCCTAGCTCTCATCCTTTCAGGCAAAATGGAGATTTTGGAGTACATGTATTAGGGAAATTCTTTTAAGAAATAGTTGCAGGACTTGCAGTCATGGCAACACATCAGTGAGAGACAATTGAATCTAAAAATCAAATACGTGTATGTCCCAAATGCAATAAAATAAAAATAGAAACAGTCCAATACATGAGTAAAATCAGAAACAAGTAATGAAGGGTGAAGAAAATACATGTGCAATTCAGGTAAAATACAGAAACAGTTGTTGTAACATGAGCATGGATAAGACAAATGGGGAAGGCAGCTGAGTTCCTGATCAAATATTTAAGAGAGTGATTACTTAACAGAGAAGAGTTGCTGATATAAATATGCCTGTGTTACTTTACTTTCATATATCCCATTGAGTAGATCTAGTGTGTTCTGTGAGCTGTACCTAAAGGTACTTAAAAGCTTTTCACTGCTATGTGTTAAAGGAAAAGAGTAATAAATAACTTAAGAGATCAAAGTTTTGACCTCCCCCCATGATGTTCTTTCAACGTAGTTCGTCACCTGGATTGGGTGAAAAGTTGAAACCCAAATAACACAAAGTAGTTTGTGGAAGTTGTATATCACAACTAGTGAAACATCACCCACTCACAATGCTATCCTAACCAAAGATTTGACAGTTGGAAGGTCCTTCTTCATTGGTATATGTGGGGGGGGGGCAGTTACACTCCTGGGGAGTTATGCAGTCATGAAAGTATTGACAGCAGTTTTGCTACTGGCAGTTGCCAGCTGAATGCTGCAAAATGGGGCATTTTTCATGTACTGGATCCAAAACAACTTCATTCTCCAGAGGCTTTGAATCCCCCTTCCCAAGTTGATATAGGTATTTGGCCTCCCATTGAAATCAGTGGACAGATCTCTGCTGGAAAAACAGCAGCAGCAACAGCAACAACAACAACAACAACAAATGCTCAAACCCACATACACCTCGTATCCTGCCTACTTGTGTTCTGGCAGGGCTCTGGCTGGAACAGTAAATTTCCCTGTTGGGACAGGTGAGGACTGATCTGTTCTTGCCCTATAGTCTTGTATTGTTGTTTAAAACATATACGTCTGTAATGTGGGTTTGTTAAATTTCCCTCTACCATCTTGTTTATGATGGGCTGGAGTTGGCACACTACAAACTAGAATCCATATTCAACAACAACAAGAAGAAAACAACAATACTAAAATTGATTTTGATTTTCTAACAACAATTTAAAGTTTAGTGCCTAAACAAACTGGCTTATTTTGGGCACCTTAACGCTGCCTCCTTTAGGGCACCTTAACTTCTCCTGCATCTTCATAGGCTGCAGGAGAAGTTAACTGATGTCAATGAGGAGCGGTTAGATTAGATCCTACAATTGTAGCTTCCGGTGAAAATGGTTTGTCTCATTTCTTCTCTACCTTCTTAATATCTGGACCGACTCTGGCCCACTTGCATTCACTGCCTGTACATTTCCGAGCCTGATTCAAGGTGCTGGTTCTAACCTATAAAGTCTTACATGGCTTAGGACCACAATACCTGATGGAACGTCTTTCCCGTCATGAAACTATCCGTACACTACGTTCAACATCTAAGGTCCTTCTCCGGGTCCCTACTCTGAAGGAGGCCCAGAAAATGGCAACAAGGGAAAGTGCCTTCTCTGTGGTGCCCCACAATTATGGAATGATCTCCCCATTGAGGCTCTCCTGGCACCAATATTGCTATCTTTTTGGCACCAGGTTAAAACTTTTCTCTTTTCCCAGGCATTTAGTAATATGTGATGAGCTTCATCAATCCTGGATCTGTTCTTATAGTTGGTTATAAAGTTGTTTATATTTGTTTTTAGATGTATGTTTCTGTGTATGTTGCATGTTTTGTGGTTTAAAGTTTTGTATATTGTTTTTAATTATTTTAATCTTGTGTAAACTGCTCAGAGAGCTATGGCTATGAGGCAGTATAGAAATAATAATAATAATAATAATAATAATAATAATAATAATCCACTGAATTTAACTATGTCCTATTGTCATGACATTCTGAGTTTCCCCAACCCACTCCTCATTAACTGTGGGAAACTATGGCAAATTTGTGTTTCTGTTTCCACCTGAGTGAGGGAACTAAAGAGCAATTTGCCTTTGTCTCAGTACACACCACAATTAGTTAGTGGGTAAGGCCAGTATTACTAGTCAATCAGCCATTGTTTAATTTAAATGGAGTGTATTAAGTGGGGATAACAGTAGAAGGGGAGAATGGATGGCAGAAGTGGAGCAATACAAGCCCTTTCCAGGTGGATGAAGCTTTTTATGTGCAGGGCTAAGGCTTAGCATCTTTGGTCACCTCTGGTGAGCTAAGAACGATGCCTGAAAATGTTACTTCCTAATTCATGTTACAATTGAACATTGTAACATGAATTAGGAAGGAACATTTTCAAGCATCGTTCTGATAGCAGGGCATGCCACATGTACAAGCTCACATAGAGAGATGAATTGCCCTCTGCTTGGGATTGGAGATCAATCATAATCACAACATATCAGAGATCATCTCATTTCAGGCACTCATCTGATATTTGCTATTAATGCTTTACACTTTTATATAAATGTGTGATGGCCTGCATTTTGTAGCACTTGTACAGTGGAGATTTCACACTGTGCTTGGGTTTCTATCAATCATGGCTAGCTGTGCTCACTTGCTGACAAGTTGAGGCTAGTCAGCCAATTATTGATCTCTGTAGTCTGTAGTGAGATGTCTGTCTTCTGAATGCTAGTAGCTAGTTCAGATGATGACTCTGCAGAAAGGGCAACCATCACATGTGGCATCTGATCAACCTGAAAGCTATAGAATAGAACAGGAAACACATCCTCTTCAAGCTCAACATTATTGTCACTCTGAAACTTCAATCCATCTCTCCCTCCCTCTCTCTGACAAATGACAAAATAGTACCTCTACAGGCACCACCACTCTTGTCAGAAATTAGGTTGTTCTAACAATAACTACTATGTGTCAAATACTATCATTTGACATCCAATAATAGCACTTCAGCAATGGCAAGGCCCAGGAAGCCCCTATTTACCCAAACTCCACTCTGTAAATTTGCGAGCATATTTCTAAAGATATGGACGCTTTGGTGTGCAATCCTCTAGTCTAACAGATACCCAATTATATCTAGTAGCTTAGTGTGTGATTGTAGCCTAGTGTGTTTATAACAAGGAGCTGCAGTACAAAAGAAGCTGCCATCAATTTTCACTGAAAAAGAAGGGGAGCAGTTCTTCAAGGATATGGTACACTCAAGTTTGAAAAGCGAAACTACTTATTATTGAAGAGCTCAGTACAGTAAATAGAAGACGCAAGTATGTTGATAGAAGCAATAAAGAGACGTAACAGCTTCATTTCATAAACTGTTTAGGAGGGGGAGTATTTCTGCCATCTTCAAGCAGCTCTCTCTGATAATCCAAGACTAGAATGTATGCAAACTAATGTTTTAAAAGGCCTTGTGGCCTACTTTTCCCTCCTTCCCTTTACAGATCTGTCTCCAAATACTTAAAAATCAGGGTAACTACAGATATCTCATTTTCAAATGGCTGGTATCAGCATGTCTAGCCAAAGTGTAGACTAGAAGGTGCCAGGTATGAAGATGCATGCACTGTACATGTGCCTGGTGTTAGTGACCTTAATGGGGATGCTGCTAGTCAGTCAGGAGCTGCACATCTCACAGTGCTACTGTCCTACCTGCCCAATAGTGGCATGTCTCTTTCATTCACCACTCAGTAGCAGGAGCTGACTACTACCTGCTATTTGGCTCTTGTTAGATGCACATGTTACTATGTGGTATGAACCAGCTTTTCTTATTCCCATAGCAATGTGGTTTCCACCTTCTGAAACGTCTCTGGTGCTGGTCCTTCAGTATTGTGTGTATTCTTATATTGGTAAGTACAAGTGAGACCTGCAAGAAAATGTTACAATGTGGAATGCTCCTGTTCAGTGTTCCAGTCCTTATAAAATCAGCACCTGAGTTTTCTATTAGTATATATGATAGCTAAAGTCCGCACCTCCTCCCTGATTGATCACAATACTTCTAGTTTATGACTAGGATGCATTAAGGAGTGTCTTCTCCCACATGGGCTTACCGATAATATTGGGAAGCCTCTTCTCCAGTTCTCCTGCATTCAGAGGCTAGACAGGAGGCAACCAGGAAGTGGGCCTTCAAAGTGTTGGTGGCACCTTGCTTTTGGAACTTGCTCCCCAGGGAGGCTCATCCACTCAATGTCTTTTTGGCACTGAGCAAAGTCCTCCCCACTCCACCCAGCCTTTTAAAGTAGCAAGTTAATTATAAATAGCCAAATTATACTCATATAAGTGGAATCCAATGGTGTCATTCTTCTGATGGATCTGCTTCCATCAACAGAATCGGGAAGTGGGCAATACTTCCTCCGCCATTCTGCAGCCCATTATGCATCCTCAAAATATGCTTCAGAGAGTTGAGGAACCTTCCAAAACAGATTTTGAGGCAACACAGAGGGCTACCTGCAGCAAGTAAGAGAGAAGGAGAAAGACCTGTTGCTCTGGTTGACTTCTACTAGTGTGCCTTTGGATTTAATCCTGTATGTATACAAGGTGCTCATTTGTTCATAAATGATCTGGACATAGGAGTGAGCAGGTAAGCGGCCAAGTTTGCCAATGACACCAAATTATTTAAGGTTGTTAAAACACAAAGGGATTGTGAGGAGTTCCAAAGGGATCTCTCCAAGCTGGGAGAATGGGCATTCAAATGGTCAAAGCAATTCAATATAAACAGGTGTAAGGTGATGCACATTGTGACAAAAAAAAAAAAACTTCAAGTATAACTTGATGGCGGTGACTGAACAAGAAAGAGATCTTGGGGTTGTGGTGGACAGATCGATGAAAATGTCAACCCAGTGTGCGGTTGCTGTAAAGAATAAGCATTATTAGAAAAGGAATTGAGAATAAAACTGCCAGTATCATGTTGCCTTTATACACATCTATGCTGCAGCCACACTTAGGCCCTTTCCACACCATAGGGGTGGAGAGGGCAGGAAGCAGGCAAACCCGTAAGTAGCCACTTCCGGGTTCGGCACGCTGAAGCTGCATCACAAATGTGACGGCTCGGGCTTCTTCTGGGCCATCACAAGTCACAGCCACCATTTTTTTAAAAGATCCAAGGAAGAGCTTATGAGCACTCCTCCACAATTGTGAGTATATATAAAAAAATACCCGCATGTGATCGTGCCCCTTCCCCCCTGCCATCCTGAGGATGACTATGGACCGGCGGCAGCGGCAGGTAAGGAGCACAAGTGGGAGGGAGAGGAAGTGCCGGCCCAGTGTTAATGGGATTGCCATAACATCTGCTGGATGACAAGTTGCCCACCCCTGATCTATGACAATAAAAGAGGATGTGTGTCTCTCCATCCATATGTCCATTAGCATCATAGCAAAACTAGACCCCTGAAATATGTAACTGTGGAACTAGACACCCGAAAATATCATGACTAATGCTAAAGGGGATGTCGGGTTATTACCTTAGGGTTATTTTTTTAATGTATCAATTAATTTTAATTAATGTAAGCACCGTTGAAGGCTGTAGTAACATCTTCAGGCCACTTGGGGCAGATTTCCCTAACAAGCATATAGTACTGCAGTCCTTCCATTTTGAAGCCAAGGGAGTTTAGTAGGCCAAGAGGACATGATTTTATATCCCCTGTTGCCCCCTGCTGTGGGGAAGCCTCCCTAAGGGAAATGCAGTCAACAGACCATCCCTCAGAGAGCTTTCGGGGTGCACCATGACAAGGGCTGTGCCTAAGGGTGCCAGCGGGCATGGCTTCACACAGACAGGGTGGGTGTAATGTGTCCAACTCTGACAGCTGTATATGTTTACTGGAAGGTTTCACTGTATCAAACTAAGGGATATTCGATCCCATCCAAAGCCAGGCCTATTCACCAGTGTTATTTAGAGGAAGGAACAGAGAATGGGTTTCCAAAAAAGAAAACGGCAGACATCCCAAGAGACCATTCAACACATCAAAGGTTGGAGTTCAACTGTTCCTTGAGTTCAAGAGAAGCTCTGCATTTTCTTACTGACAAGATCTTTGCACAGTGGATCTGCCAGCCTTCTCTAATATATCGCTGACTGCTACAGGATTTAGCTACTGAGAGATGGCTGAGCCACACTGCCATCTACAGTCTGCTACGCTAGGCAACAAGAAACTTGAAAGGTTGCTGTGACAACAACGATATGCCACTTCTATTTTGGTGGCTATTGCCTTGCTGTGTGCTTTTCTCACAGCTTTGCTGTGGTGGAACAGCATGCTGCACTCATTCATACTGTACAGAAAGCTTCTTGGAATTAATCAGTTGTTTACTGGCTATTTGTACTTGATGGTGACAAAGAGATCAAGGCCAATAGAGCTAAAAGACTGTTTTCTCCCCAGAGTCCATCAGAATCATTCTAGTCTGCCAATGGCACTTTTCTCATTCTATGCTCCTCACATCAATGAAACGCATTGAGAGCACATGGGGATGTACACTCGATGATGTACACTCGATGATGCTCACTTCCTAGCTCTGGAATTTACTTAAAGATGCATTGAAGGCTGATCTTGGATATTTATCAGAAACAATGTAAGACTACACACACACCACATTAAAGAAGATTTGAAAGGTTATGTGTGCTGGATTTTTAGTTTCCTTATTTTTAAATCACACTAACAGTTCATAATGGACCAGGATTGAAAGAGCAGTTATTTACTTACTTTTATTTACCCAGTAGAGTTTTATTTTTCTTTTAAGGGTGCTAATCCAAACTATACCACAAATTGATTTTTCTAGGAGTCTGTGTGGCTATTCTCTTTTGCAAAAGTGGGTTGCCTTGCAGAACTTGGGAGGGGGGATGAGGGAGGTACTTGGGAAACAGAAACCAAGTTCATTAAAGGACAACCTGCTCCATGTTTGTAGGTGTGTGCATTAATAATAATAATAATAATAATAATAACGATTTATTTCTTACCCGCCTCTCCATCTAGATCGAGGCAGGGAACAACAGCATGATAAAATACATAAAACTAATTAAAACATGACAAATATTATTAAAACTGCATTAAAACATCCTAAAACATCATTAAAACATCCTAAAACATCCTAAAAACATTCTAAAAATTACACTGGATATTCATTTCAGTATGGATGGTAAATTTGTTTCCAGTTGGATAAGGGTCCATTTGGTTCAACAATCCCAAGAGAATTCATGCCCATTAATTCCGTTTGTTGGTAGGGAAGGCTTACCTTCTCTGGTGGCAGTGGCAGGAGATGTGTTTAGCAGCCACAGCAGCCATTTGGGTTTTTCCAGAATGCCTTGGACATTGTGTCATTCTGAGGCATTCCAAAGAGAAACTGGTGGCTTGAAACTGCCTGGAAATGATATAATGTAGGTCATTCTTGTAAAAAAAAAAAAAAAAAGGAGCCATGATAATGGGTGTCAATATTTTTTCACTTGATGTAATACCACTGCAGACAATGGTGAACAACAGGCTTTGTTTGTTTGATAGATTGTGCTTCACCTGAGTCCCAAAGCCCAAATCTGAGACAAGCCCAAATCAGTGTCAGGATCCAGTTGGCCCACCTTGGCTGAGCTGCCTCAGGCTGATATGTCCCAATAGCTAGTCGCTGCCCCCTGCCTACCCGCGGGATTTACCTGCAGCCTCTGCACACTGGTGAACCTCTCGGCCCTTGGCTGCTGTAGATCTAATGTCAAAAACTACAGCAGCTGGAAATGGCCATTTCTATCTGCCGTAGTTTTCAACACTAAATCTACGGCAGCCCAAGATGAGACTGGCGGCTCGCCAGCACATGGAGGCTGCAGGTAAATCCTGTTCACCCTCATCCCTCCTCTTCCTGCCGCTGCCACTCACCCACCCATGGGTAGCAGCAGTGGGGAAGGGGGAGGGGGAGCAGGACTTCCCTTGGGCCTATGCATGCCTGGGACCCACCGGCCTCTTGTTGCGCTGGCTTAAATGTAGTGTTGAAAACTACAGCAGCAAGAAATGGCCATTTCCAGCTGCTGTAGTTTTCAACACTACATCTACAGCAGCCTGAGAAGAGGCCGGATGATTCACTGGTGCATGGGGGCCACAGGTAAGTCAGGTGACTGGGCGGGCAGCAGCGACGGGGCGTGGAACAGAGTGGATAATGCCTGGGAGGGACTGGGGGTTAGCAGCTGGAAGGTGGGAGTCCAATGAACTCCCAATCAGCCTTATTCACGGTTTTCCTAAACCAAAGCCGAAGCAAGGCACCTGGGCCTCAGGTGCCCTGAGTCGAATCAGGGCAGATTTGAAACCACCAAACTGGCCTCTGAGTCAAATTGGGCGGGGGGGGGGGCTATGCACAGACCCACAAAAGACACAAACAAACATTTGTAGATGACCATACAATACTAAGATAAATGGAATACTAATGACTGAAACATGAATCAAGCAAGATTTTACCAAATGAAACACATAACAGACAAGTTTTAGGTTTTTTTCTTTTTCTTTTTTTAATTAGGACAAGTAAAAAAAAATATTGTACAGACCTACCACACTGCTCTGGTACAAAAGCCTTGTTTCCCACAATTGCAGGGTGGTTATTAAGCCACAGTGGCTTGTTTCCCATTCTGCACATGCCAATTGCATGCCAGATGGATGCCCATAATTACCCTTGCCAGCACAGCTTGTGACGTACGAATCTAGCAAGCGTAATGGTTTGTTAACCATCCCGGTTGGCATGATTAGCAAACCACCCAGAAAACCTAAAACAGTGTATTGGTTCTGATTGGCTTTTCAACCACCCCCACCATCCACCCTCGCTGGATTTGGATGTCGAGTGATGTTTGAGTTCCTGACGATTCTCCGAACGTTGTCTTGCCACTCATGCGTGACTCCTGATCCCTGCTTGCTTTGTGCAAATGGGGAAATGGTGCAAATAGAGCAGTGACATGTTGCACAAATTTGCCAGATTTGTGAAATCTCCCCCAATATGTGCAATTTTCCTAATTTGTGCAAATTGCCTTCATAGACTGAAGAACGGCTGATTCGGTCTATTGAGGAAATTTGTGCAGATCAAACTGGGAATTGGGGACAAGGCAAATGCAAGCACATGTTCAACACTTTTGTAAATATTTTGGGCGGACACATGCTGGTGCTCAAAGATTTGCACGAGGCACGCTCGCTTGTTTTACAAGCAAAAATGAAACTCTCATACATCCCTAGTTACAACAAGCCATCGTAGTGAGGATAATTATGTAAATCAGGCCTGCATGTGACTGGCATGTGCAGGTTGCTTAACAAGCTGCTGTGGCTTAATAACCACCCTGCGATCCTGCAAACCAGTTTAAAATGATTAAGACTGTAAAACAGAAAATAAAAACCTTAATGTGGATAAGTGTCACTTATTAAAATAGCAGTTGTTAAAGCCTGCTCAGAAAACAACAACAGTAACAACAACAACAAGGACACACACCTGTCCTCACTGTCATTGTATTTATGACAATGTCAATACTTCAGGAAAGGAAAGAGGCTGTGTTTCCTGCTCAAAACACTTTATCGGAGAAGAAAGAATAATGCGTGTAACCTCATCAGCTATGCTTAGCAGTTTCACAGGCTGAAGGGTCTCATCAGCACTCAAGACTTCTCTAAATATACTATAAAAATACTCCACTTGTCATTCTTAATGGCTCTCTGCTGCCACTTATAGCGATTGGAGCTCCATTTATAGGGTTCGGGTTTTTCCTCTCTCAGTTGAAACTATTTCAAACTTAGAACAAATTTAACAGATAACAGAGTCTACATTTCAAAGAACTGAACAAAAACTTTGCCATTATGATGATGATTTTTTTTAAAAAAAACATGCCTTTCTTTGTAAGGTTTCCTCTCAGTTATCTCAAGTTCTATGTAGTATACATAGACTATGTTCCTCTGTTTAAATAAAGGGGTGCCAACTGGAGAAACTAGCATTTCCCCTTGTTTAAATGCTGCATCCGACAATAGAAAACAACAGTCCAATAAAAAGTGTCCCACAAAAACCAATCTCCTGTTTGGTACAACATTAACACAGAATCTTGAACCTTGGCCTTCACAACAGAGAAGCATAATGGGATTTTGTATAAAATGAGTATGTTTCTTCAACACTGAGGATTTGGTGATAAGGCAAAAGACGACAGAAGTTCATGAGAGGAGAGGAAGATAAATGGTTCAAAGGAAGCCTTTTAATTTTCAGATTTTTAACTCATCCATTGAAAAGTGCTTCAGTGGTATGTTTTATACTTCATTGTGTTTCTGTTAATATAAAATATCCTAAAAATGTCTTTCAAGTAGAATAGGAAAACTTCCCCATATTCTGCTATTCCTAGTGATAAAGATAGCGTGAGAATCCGTTTGGGGGTCTAAGCCCTGTGAGACTTACTGTCTCAGGCCCCTTGCAGATCCTCAGACTTGCCCAACTCATCACATCCAGTTAGACCATTTATGCCTGTAATTTTGCATGAATGGTCCTATTTATGGCTGCCGATTGCACAAAATGGAGATTTATGGACAATGAGTCCCCCTTTTGCACAAAATGGTGACTCAGCAAAGGATTGGGTGGATGCACACAGCTCATCAGGACTACCCAAACTACCTGGCAGTTTGCAGTGTGCAGCAAGTAAGGTCAGGCAGCCAGCAGAGATCTGGCATGCAGTAGGGGGGGCTAAGATGATGGGCTAAGGATAGCCCATCACTATCCCAATCCTATAGTTCATTTTGTTTTTACTCAGAAATAAATCCCACTACACCAGCAGTGTTGAACTCCCCAGTCAGCTAAAATCCACCCCTGTGGGCTATACCCCATCCCCGGCACCATTCCCTTCCCTTCCACTGATCATTTGGTGGTTTCCTAGCTTTTTACTGTGCCTTCTTCCTGCTATTGTAAAAAGTTAAAATGCATCTCCTAAGGCTTGATACCTGTCAGTAAGAGCTTTAAATTAAGCCATTGTTTTGACTCCACCCCTTTTGCCTTAATCCTCTGCTGAAAGAAGTTCAACCTCCTTGAGCTACATGTTAAGTTATTCACACTTTTTAAAAACTGCAGTTAAGCTGACCGCTGTTATTTTTAAGTCAAAGCAACCATGTGGGGCTTTGAACTAGAATATGCCTCTGATATGGATTGGGCCCAGAGCAGTTTATTGCTGAAATTGTATTCCCTGTTGCTATTTGCCCTGCAGATGCAGTTTCAAACAGTACCATTGGGGGCAAATGGCATCTTGGAATGGGCAGTTTTCATTGGGAAACTGGCATGGTTTGATATGAATGGTAGTGTGTGTATGCTTGTTAAGTGGGTGCAAAGTAGTACTTGGATGCTGTTATTGAGAAATGAATGAGGCGTGGAGGAACGGCATCATTCAGTGGTGGAAGAGGCATTTGGTGGTTAAAGATGGGTGAGAAATGTGCTCCATTGAGGCTTTTTAAAAAAAGGATAGACATGATTCATACCTCTCAGAACAAAACAGAGACCCAAATGCAATTTGCAGTTAGATATCTGTACATTTTCAACCTTGCAATACATTCCAAGAGATTAAAATAATATGCCTATTAACATATGCACATTTGAAAACTGTGCAAAGGAAACTGCACACATTTCTAAAATACACACCAACACAGTTTACTCCAGGGTGGGCAACTTGTGGCCTTCCAAATATATTGGCTTACTACTTCCATCAGCTCTAGGCAGCATGGTCAATGAATGATAAGGCTTGATGGGAGTTGTAGACCAAAACATTTGGAAGGCCACCTGTAGCCCACCTCTGCTTTAGTCAATGGGTGCATGCATAGATTGGAAAATGTGCACCAAAACATGTACAAAATTCTGTGCAGAAAAACAAAACAATCAGCTCAGATGGAACAAGCTCATTGGTGGAAAAATTAGAACTTTAACAAGATCGAGCTTGATAGATCTGCCCATCTTTAAGAGTAGCCTTGTCTTCTACTTTACAGAGGAGAGTTGTGTGACCATATGGAAAGGAGGACAGGGCTAGAAAAGGGAATTTCAGGAGTTGTCATTTATATTCATGCAGCACCAGGTGAAACTCCTTCATCGCAACAGTTAAAGATGCAGGAGCACTGCCCGCTTGACCATATGAAAAGGAGGACAGGGCTCCTGCAGCTTTAACTGTTGCGATGAAGAAGGAATTTCACCAGGTGTTGCAGGCATACAAATGACACCTGCTGAAATTCCATATTCTCTACAACTGCTAAAGATACAGGAGCCCTGTCCTCCTTTCCATATGGTCACCCTAGAGGAGAGTCCTCTATTTAAAGGCAACTTCTATTTGGTCGAATGCATCATTTCTTTGGTTGAATTATTGTCCAGCTGAAGTCTGGTTTAAAGATAAAGAATCATATGGAGGGAGAGCAGGGATCTTGAAGTTTCCCATCAACAGTTAGCCACTTCCTGGGCAGCAGACTGAGCTGGAACACAGACCACTAGAGATGTATGATAAATTTGTTTCAGTTAGTTTTAGATCAGAGGTAATCTGATCTAAAGTTTCATGTAAACAACTACAATAAAAGCTCACAATCTGATGTGGACGTGAGTTGGAATGAGCTTTAAGGTGGAATTTAGAGAACTTTGACGAGCTCGAATTTTGCTGATTCAAATATTGGTACAGGTCACCTGGACAAAAACAGTCCCACCCTAGCTCCAACTGCAGCCATTCACTGTGATTGCAGAGAGTCCTTCTTGTGAAGATGGCCCTCTCCTTGTGAGGAGTTCCTTTCCTTTTGAGTAGAGCTCTTAGGCTGACCAGATAAAATCCAGGTCAGGGCTCATGTAACTTTAACAGTTGTAGAGAAAAGGGAATTTCAGCCAGAGTCATTTGTATGCAATTAGTTCCTGGTGATATTCCCTCTTCATCACAACAGTTAAAGGTGCAGGCACTATACTAGAGTGACCATATACAAAAGAAGGCAGGGCCCCTGCAACTTTAACTGTTGTGATGAAGAAGGAATTTCACCAGGAACTAATTGCATACAAATGACACTGGCTGAAATTCCCTTTTCTCTACAACTGTTAAAGTTACAGGAGCCCTGACCTGGATTTTATCTGGTCACCCTAAGAGCTCTGCTGCAACGTGGCACTTCTTCAAGGTTCTCTGAGTTGGTTCTACCTTCTCTGGTGCTGACGATCCCTGGGCATGGTGGGCACTCCACCTCATCCTTTGAAGAAGTCTCTCTCTTTTCTCAAAGGGCTGGGATCTCAGCATGCTCCTCCATGGGCTCATGCCCCTGTTGTAGCCTGGGCATCATCTTCTGTTGATGCCTCTAATGCTTCCCCCTTGGAGGGCTCATCTACACCTAGAGCCCTTTCGAGAGGGGGAGGGATGTTCACGAACTTTTCTGCTTCAGCGATTATCAATCATGGGGCACTTGCCAGTGACTTTACCCACAATTTAAGGAGAGCTATTCCAGGGTGATTTTTTTAAAAAAATGACTCCTGACTCTTGCGCAAGAGCAGACTGGTGATCCTGCATGAAGATGTGAGTTTTTTTTTAAAACACACACACACAGTGCTGAAAGACCCTGGCTGATCATCTGAAAAGGAGGACAGGGCTCATGTAACTTTTAACAGTAGTAGAGAAAAGGGAATTTCAGCCAGTGTCATTTGTATGCAATTAGTTCCTGGTGAAATTCTCTCTTCATCACAATAGTTAAAGGTGCAGGGGCCCTGTCTCCTTTTGTATATGGTCACTCTAGTATAGTGCCTGCACCTTTAACTGTTGTGATGAAGAGGGAATTTCACCAGGAACTAATTGCATATAAATGACACTGGCTGAAATTCCCTTTTCTCTACAACTGTTAAAGTTACATGAGCCCTGACATCCTTTTCATATGGTCAGCCTACCTGAGACCCATCCAAAATGTGTCGACAATGCTCTCCCTCTCACCCCCGATACCCGTGAGCTAACTCCACACAGCTGGTTGCCTGTCCGCTGAACCCTGCTACTCATGAGGAACAGGAACAGTTTTGTGAGGGGAGGGCACACCATCTGCGCACCTCAGGATTTTTGTGAGAGCAGGGAAAGAAGCAGGATGAAAACTGTCATGGATATTCCAGGAAAACTGAGGGATTGTCCCTAGGTCACAGCGGGATCAGCTGTGCATCATGTGGCCCAGGAGGGATGACCTCAATACTATTCTGGAATAAACTGCTGGTGTGGGTGCATGACAGCTGGCTTCTCATGCTAGGTCATGGCCATGCTTCTGTTTCAGGGGTAGAGAACCTTAGGCCTAGGGAGGGGCAACTCTGGCCCTCCTGGGCTCCCATTCTGGCACTCTGATGTTCCCCTTCCCTTGTCCCTATACCCTCTCTCCTAACCATCTGGTAGTTCTCCAGCTTTTGTGATTTTTTTTGAAGCCCCATTCTAAAAGCTTGAAATACCTCTTCTAATGCTTAGTTACTTGGCGTTGGAGATTTACGCTACGATATGCTGGTGAGTTGTTGTGGGCTGTGTGTGTGTGTGTGTGTGTGTGTGTATGTATGTGTGTTTGGCTCCACCCCCTTTTGATTGCAGCCATGCCCACCACTGGAATATGAATTCAGCCCTCAGGGTGAACAAAGTTCCTCTCCTCTGTTCTATTTGATCAAAATGCTAAGATGCAAGACCAATTAGCTTTTGATATTTTCTTTTATATATAGGGTGCTAAAATGCTATTTCTCTCTGGGAATGTGCACTAACTTATGAAACCTTAGATGGCATCACCAAGCCCACTCATGCAGTGCAATATATCCTTTTAAAGCATGAAGGGATATGACTATTAAAATGACCTCTAGCTCTGAACATTGGCTTGCTCTCCTTGGTTTGCTGCTCTTTCCATCCCTAGCAACTGGAGTCCTTAATAAGGGCAATTACTACTCTGACAGAGCTCTGATAGAATTTCCCCTTCTAACATTCCCAAAGATGGCAACACTGAATGAAAGAACATATATTCTCAGTGGAATCTTATAGCTAAAATGCAATTGACTTGGTCAGGCAATCGTCATTTCTATGCCAGCAAAGTTATATTTGATGAGAATATTATGAATGGCTACCCAGGATAAATGAAGCTGCAAGTGTTGGAAAATTGTCTTCACTCGGAAGAAAAGTGATATTGTAACCATGTATATTGGGGAACTATGGGCTTTCTAGGAGGATTTGATGTCTTAATATTATAAGGACTGCCTGTGATTTGACTGTTTTGAGGAAAGTACCTTTATCAGGTTCAGAGTAATGGATTTTTTGAAGATCCAGGATGATGGAATATTTAGATAATGGCTAATACCTTTGATGTTTCTGTTAAAGACAAAATTACATTTCAATATCTATACAATGCACTCTAACAATATGCTCTGCTAGTCTGTTAGCGAAACATGTTGAATACAGAAAGGAGATAGGGAAAAAATGTAGACCGTCAACTACACACTTGAATTAAACCACTGTGGAACATATGGCAGCTCAAGTGGTGGCTTTGGGACAATTTTTTTCACCCCTTTGGTTTTTCAAAGTTTGAACAGAATGTTCTCACCAAAGAAAATTGGATTGAGCCTTATTATTACAAATTTTGGAAAGTTCAACTTGTGCAGGACAAAACTGCCCAGATGCTTCCCTGGGTCAGCCATATGAAACATGATACACCTATAGGTGTATATTGTATGCAATATTGGTGCATAAAATATACACTCATATTGTATACACTTATATTGTATACAGTTGCATGTACTGCCTGATCATTTCTGGGCCCTCTTTGAACTTTGATGGACTGCTTGCCAACCCTTTAATCAGCCACATGGTTCACAGGCTTAGATAATACACACCTGGCTATGGTGACACATGCCTTAATTACAGCATGTTTAGATTATTGAACTGTGGTTCATACAGGGCTGCCTTTGAAGAATAAACAGAAACTAGAATTGGTCCTTAATGTGGTGTCCAAGCTTAGCTGAAACAGCTGTACTGGCTTCTGATTTATTTCTGGGCAGAATTCAAAGTGATGTCCTTTAGAGCGCTTTATGTTTAGGGCTGAGATATCCATAGGAAGGTTTTTGCCAGTTTATGAAATGACATTAAAATGGGTGAAATAGGTGTTCCAAAGCCTAGGTGCAGCTTCTCCCTAGTCTCAACTAAATGTATTTCACACAGGAGGACCTCCAAAGTTTATCTCATACAAGGTATGGCCGAGTTAGGCATTTGGTTAGTAAATGGCAGTTCTTTATTGAACTGGTCTTAACCGTCTCTGGATTTTTATATTCCATGTTTTCCTTTAGTATGCCTGGCATGTTTCCAATGGGATCAATATACCCTGTGTATTCTCTGTTTTGTTGCCCTTGTTAAGTACCAACCATAGAATCCTTTAGTGCAATTTTCCAGTGGATTTTATGCCCTCTATCTTTTCCTTGCAAGTGGAATTTCAATGGTTTATTTAATTTTCTTTTTTTTTAAGTGTTGACTTCAAATGTACATTTCAGAAATGTTAGCCAGAATTTAGCTTTAGAATACTACATGTTTCTTAATTCTTTATAAATACCACATGCAATGTTTAGTTCTTAATTCACTTGGATGCTTATTATTCAAAAATAAACAACTTCATGGGTTGATAAAACAAAGATTTTTAAACTGGCACAGGGACACTGTCAGCCCAAGATGTGTCTTCAAATCTTTCTCTGCAACTCATACAGAAGTCCTGGGGGAAAAGTTAGTATTTTGTAATTGATATTGCAGTCATTAATGTCAGTTCATACATCCAGATGGATGGGATGGGATGGGAGAACCAGGGATGCTAGTTCACCTCACTCCCATTTTTGTTTGCGACCTGTTTTTCTTTCCATTCAAGCAGGAAAATTGTGCATTTCTAATAGGAAAAGTGTGCATTTCTGCGCTCATTTCCCCCAAAAAATGTGTACTTTCCCTCCATTGACTAAAGTATGTAAATGTGCATTGTAATGTGGGCATGTTTCAGAAGGTACACACATTTTTTAAATACAATCACAAGTTTAGGGATATGCTCACTTTTTTAAAAAACAGTATTGTCATTCATGTGTTCAGGGTTGCTTACTCATGATCTCCCACAAAATAGCAGCTTGTGAGTAAGTGAGACTCACCAGGCATCGCAGACCATCCGGGGCTCGCCCCACTTGCTGAACAGAGTCAGGCAGCTGGCGGGGCTCCAGTGATCTGTGCATGGGGCAGTGGCAGGTGAGCTCAGCCATTCCTATTTAGGGATGCAATTCTATCTCTGCTCAGTGATAGGCTTGGGAGGTATGAATTGGGTAAATATATTTTTAAAAATTAAAACCTTGGGTACCTCTAGACAGACACTTTCCGTTGATTTGGCTTTGCACTGGCGGCAGTTGTGTTACATGATGCTGCTACCAGTGCGAAGCCATCTAGGGGCACAGACCCTTTGCTCTGATTTTAAAAAGTCATCCATTTACCCTGACATTTTTAAGATCGGAGTGGGCTGGCCAGGGAAGGGGATGGATCAGCGAGCCATAAGCTCACTGCACCACCTCCGCAGTCCCCCCCCCATTAAAAAAAACCACTTACTGGAGAGTAGGGGAGCCGATACTCCCAGCCGCCCCTCCAGTTGACACTGGGCAGGTGCGATCGCTGCAGCGGCGGTGGCGACAGGAAAAGCTGCCGTGGCGCTCCTGCCGTGAAGACTGCCCTTGATAGAGCAAATTTTTCAGCCATCGCTGAAAAGATGTATTGAAACTCTGAATCATTGGTTTTCAACTAGTGAGTAATGTCAAATCACTTCATTGCTCAAACCAAACTGAGTCACCATATTATTTATTTATTTATTTTTTATTTAAACTTTTGTATGCCACTCTATGTGACTGGGATCTCAGGGCAGTGTACAGATAAAATCAAAACACTGTACACATAATATACACAGCTAAAAAGTACTAAATCTTTAACAAATTAAAGCCAGTAGAATTTTATTTAAAGCAATAAAAACAATTAAATCTGTGGGTGACCAAGGCTTTGATAAAAGGCCATGTTTGAAGTTGGCGCCAAAATGAAGCCAGTGTTGGCACCAGTCAGGCCTCCAAGGGAAGGGTACTCCACAAGCGGGGTGCCACAACAGAGAAAGCCCTCTCCCATGCCCCACCATAATGTATGTCTCGCATTGGTGGGATGCAGAGGAGGGCTCCTCCAACAGATCTCAAATCTCTGGCAGACATATTTAGGGAGAGGCGCTCCCTCAACTACCAAGGTCCCTTGCCAAATTGGGATTTAAAGGTCATGGCCAACACCTTGAATTCCAACTGGAAGTGTTGGGCCAGATCTACACTTCATGTCATATCAATACAATCACATCATGGCGACACTACATCACTACATCCCTCTTGCACATTTATTCCTCGTGAAACACATAATGACATCTATTGCAGTATTTTAAATAGAACAGAATAAAAAGCAGGATATTATATTAGGACAGCAGTATATGGAATGCCTAATGTGCCCCAACAGTCATGAGTGCACTTCAATATCAATAAAAAGCAGTAGTGTGGATCTAGCCTAGGACCAGTGCCATGATCCTCTGGGTTTCAGCGATGAAGTTATATTTGACAAGACTCAGCAGTTGAAGAAGTGTTTATCTGTGTTTATCTTTGTCTGTATCTGTCAGTGTCTGCCCAGTCCTCTATATGCTTTGTTTTTGTTCCCCTTTGTTATATAAATAAAGTAAAGAGGAGTCGTCATACCAAGGCCAGCACTAAAATGCTCTTTCCTTTATATCAGTGTATATACATTTTTTTTAAAAAAACACCGAGGGAGGGTGGAGAAAGGGAAGAGCATAAAGAAGAAGAGGCAGTGACACACAGTTACTGAAAAGTTTTTTTTTTAAACCCTCAGAAAAGAAAGAGTTGCATAAAGAACAGCAACAGCAACAACATCTGGACACAATATTGCAGACTGGAGCCCAAGCTGCATCCCATATCCAACAAGGTTGAAGACTGTTGACTTACTTTCATTGGGTGTAGAAAGTATATTTGATTTGTTTGTTAAATGTATATTAAATGCAGAATGTAAGTCACTGCTATGAATGGCTGATGATTTATTGATCTCCTCCTGTGTAAGCAGCTGTCTGTAGTCCTCCTATCAGTGCTGTAGTGGTAAATTTGGAAGTGTAGGCATTCATCATGACAGTCTCCATAGCCACACACCCAAGGCGAGTCCAAAGTATGGCAGCTGCGTTGAACCATATCAACAAACCAGTTCTATCAGTTTTCATCTCCATTGGGCACATTTTGTAAAGCTAATGGGTCTTAATTGGCCATTTCGAGACTAAAACACTCCAAGACCCTGTGCATTAAAACAGGGCACACTATATTGTTCCTAGGAAAATGCATTTGGGAACAGAGAAGTCTGAGGGATGGGGGAGATGATGTCACTGCTAATAAAAATAAACAAGTGCTGGTGTTGCATTCTGATGAAACCTGGCTTCATTACACCATTGCATCACATGTGAAGTAAATGAATACACTGAACCATAAAGCCAAGGATTTCTGAACTGACGTTTGTTAATAAATTAGAAATGGCACAAGATCGATTAATGAAGACTAGCTCATATTCGTAAATTTTAATATGCTGACAATGATTTATATTGCAACGTAGTTCCGTGCTTTAGATTTCTGACAAACCACCAAGGGAGACTATGACAGATAAATGGTAATATACAGTGATTTTACTTCTGGAGCTGATATGAATGCCAGAGAATATGGCTGAGATATCCAATCTATGCAGAAGGCAAGCTTTGTTTGCTTTCAGTAACCAGTAGTTATGATCAGCACTTTATATTAAGTGCTCTACTTCATATGACACTTCATTTGAAGCTAATAAAATAGTGATTGGATGTTAAGTAAATACTGAGCAAGTATTAAGAACATCAATTTATTAAAGTATCACAATTATGCAACACACAGCAGTGAGGGTAATTTGTGGCTAATTTGAAAAGTGGTCCAAAATTCATACAAAAAAACTCAGCACTTATTTTGCACTTTACTAATTTGGCTAGGGCTGCTACTTTTTTTTTTACTGGCACATTCACTTTCTTGGAGCTAGAGAATCTTTTCATACTCTTCACAGGGCTTCAAAGAGCATTTACATTTGCCAGAATGTAGCTCAGGCTTGATACTGGCTTCACTACACAATCTTCAATAGATCTCCTGTCTTCCAAGTGCAAGTCAAGAGCCTTGGTGGCTTGAAACCTACATATCTCAAAGACTGTCTGCTCTCTTTTGTACTGCACAGTCATCAGGGCTGGATTAAGGCCAGCTGATGCCCTAAGCACAGCCCAATAATGGTGCCCCCCTTGGCCTTTCCATTGCTTAGCCAGCAAGACATTAAGACTAGGGTGACCAGATTATGACAATCAAAATCCCGGACCCCCCGCCACCCCCCCCACCCAAAACAACCCCCCCACCGCACGCCCGTGCCGCCCCCCTCGTGCCGCGCCCCGCCACCCCGCGCTCCTTACCTGGGCATCCGCTTCCCTCCGTGCTCAGAATCTACTGAGAAACAGGCTTCCTGGCCTGTCTCTCAGTACGCGCCGGGTGATGACGTCATCACCTGGCGTGCTACTGAGGGACAGGCCGCGAAGCCTGTTTCTCAGTAGATTCCGAGCACCGGAGGGAAATGGACGCCCCAGCAGGTAAGTGCCTCGCGCTGCCCGCCTCCCGCCACCACCGCATGACCCCCCGCCACCCCGGTTTCCCCCCGCTGCCCCCCGGTTGCCCCGGATCGGCCTAGGTTTCCAGGTTAGGACCGGGAAACCCCGGGCCATCTGGACACCCTAATTAAGACTCAAGTAAGGGCTGAAGGTGAAATAAGACATTCAAAACTCAGTTTTCTTCAAGGCCATCCCCCCGCCAGAACACACAATTATATTAAATATAAACTGTTTTTTTTTCTTATATTTACATATTCCTTAGAATTAGATGGCTACAACTATGGTACCGGTACTCTGTGGTGCCCCCCTTCCCTTGGTGTCCTAAGCACGTGCTTCTATTGCTTAAAGGTTAATCCAGGGCTGACAGTCATTAAGACATACGACATTGCTTTATTCCAAGTCACACTACTGGTACATCTAAGAGTGTCATCAGACTGGGGGGGGGGTCACATTTCCCTACTATCACTGTGGCCTCCTTCTGCTGTCCCCCAACAGTGACAATTTGTTTGGATGGAGAAAGAAAGAGGAAGCAGCAACAACAACCATGTGGTCCATTCAGTGGGCATTTTTATTGTGCTGCTTTTCTTGCACACAGCAGGAAATGGCAAGTTTACCAGGGTCTATATTGTCACGGGAAAAAGACTAGTAAGGGCAGGAGACATGCAGGAGATGGATGTCATCATCAAAAGGATGTGTGAAAACCATGAGTGGGCAGCAATGAGCATACGATAAAAGTCTCATCTGATGACGCCCTAAGTATTGACTACACTGATGGGCAGCAGCTCCCCAAGGTTTGAGACAGGAGCTTTTGCCGGCTCTACTTAGACAAGGACTAAACCTAACTGGCTGTAGAGCCTTAAACTTTCTGCATGTAAAGCTGAAAAATCCTTGTAATGTATGTGCCATACCCCGCATCTGGCTTGCCTAGCTGAGGAGGGGCTTTTGCGATGGGGTGGGGAAGAGCTAGACACAGCTTGCCCCCATTGGCGGAGGCAATGTGGCGCCACAGGCTGAGGGAGGAGTCTTCGGGGCAGCTTATGCTCATTTGACTTTTCCCTCAGCCTCTTCGGATCAAGGCTCCCTCCCTCAGTATGGGCTTCTGCTGGTCATCCTTTTGGGGGCTGAGTAGGAATTTTTGGCTCTTAGGAATTTGTCGGACTAGGAGTCTTTTTGCCTACTTCACACTGTAAGTGGGGTGAGACTGTCTTAGGCTAACCGGGTGGTTATTTGGACTGGTAGGTCAATTTGGTCACAATTTTCAGTTAGGCCATTGGGGGCAGGCACAATCAGGGAATTTAGGGATGGTGTGCATTTTGTGGCATCTTGATGGTGACAGGTGATCCCTGAGGGCCTCTTGCTGAGGGTTTCATGGCCCTGGCAGGGTGATAAGGGTTACCTGTGAAGCCCATTCACCTCATCCACCCAGTGTTTTATGACATGGGAGGGGGTGACACGGGAAGGCCTCCCCTCCCCAAAAGGGGCAGTCCTGTTGGTGGTGATCAGCTGACACCACTCGATAGGAATGGAATGTTTTCACCCGATAACAGCCTAACTAGTTGCTGGCTGAGTTAGCTGCCCACTCAATTGGTCCTTTGGAGATCTAATTTAATTGGCCCAATTTTACACCACATTTACGTGTCTCGTCTCTTTATTTCCACTCATCCACTTGCAATCTTTATTTTTTGTGTTTTCTGGTAACAATGAACATGGCACATATTTTAAAAAAGACAGTAAAGAAAGGACATATAAAAGAAGGAGGGAACATTTTTTATTTTATTTTAAAGGGAAAATAGGGGGAATAGAGCAGGAGGAGGTAACACTTGAATCTGTGATTATAGTTTCTCTGTTCACCTATTTTTGGGTAGATCTAGAGGACTTGCAATAAGGTTACAATGACAGTCAGCAAATTAGAAATGAAAGTTACTATATAACTGGAATGTTGAACTTGGCTCAGGTGACCTTGATTCAAGCACCCACTCTGTCATGAACTTTTCCGGATGACCTTAGTCAAATTACCATATCTTAGCCTAATGCATATGACAGAGCTGTTTAAGAAAAGAAACAGGGGTGGGGGGAAACCAGAGTAATTTTCATTTACTAAAGACCTTGGTGTCTAGAAGGAAGTGTGGTATATAAATAAATGTATTTACTTTCCTCTCAGAACAAGAAACACCCCCAGCCAGATCCAAGTCCTTGGCCAAATCTACGCCTTGTGTCAAATCGTTATGATCTCATTATGGTAATGCTATATTCCTCTTGCACATTTATAGCTCATAGGACACAGAATGACATTTGTTGTGGTATTTGGATAATATGGAATAAAAAGCAGGAAATAACACTATGAAAACCATGTGTAGACTGTGCCCCAACTATGGGGATTGGACATGATGGCCTTATAGGCCCCTTCCAACTCTACTATTCTATGCTTCTATGAATTGTCAGTTCACTTCAATATTGTTATAAAGTAGTAGTGTAGATCTAGCCCTAATTAAGTTAATTTGGTGCCACTTAAACCTGCCTTTTTGTGTTGCCTCTCAATAGTGATGTTAAGAAAGCTGCCCAAGTTGAGCCAGCTATACTAAACTTAACCTTTGTCAAGGTTGGTAATGACCTAGGATATTCCTTAATGATCAGCAGCCAGTCACACCTTTGTGAGGACAATTATAGGAAAATGGTGTAGCATAGTTAGGAAATCATTGGGAAAATTCTCTGGGATGTCCTGAATAAGAAAGCCATAAGCGTTGAGAAGGTGAGCCCACCTGATAGAAGAGATGGATTGATGGAGATTTCTCTGAGTTTTGGAATAGCAGGGTTGGGAATGGTGAAGAAAAATGGCAAAAATTGCAGTTTTTCAGAGAGAGAGAGAGAGAGGGAGGGAGGGAGAGAGGGGGAGAGGGAGAGAAAGAGCTTTTCTAGACAAAGATGTCATTGTGCACTTGCTATTCCTCACTCACAGTTGCTTACAGGTGCTTTGGGTGACATTGTCACCCTCCAGTTTTGCTCTTGTGTTTTCCAAGCACTTGCACTGTTTTTTTGGGGGGTAGGGGGGAATATAGCATTCTTTGCCATCACGAAACAAAGTACAAGTCTCACCAGTTTAGTTGTGTTATTCCACAATACCACAGCACTACCTAGAGGTTAAGTATAGAAAAGCAGGAAAGGAAAAAATGTGTAGCAATCCAATCTTAATCCTGTAACGAATCTGGAAGCAGAACAGCAGGTTAAACAGCCTCATCTACTGAAACTCAAGAAGAAGAGTTGGGAGCTGTAGGCTGGGAAAAGTGATGGTCCTGCCATTAAGCATGTATGTTGTCTCTGTGTATACTGTCAGTTGTGTTTTTTTATGTCTTTAAATTTTGCATATTGTTTTTAATCTTTGTAAACCACCCAGCAATGGAGTGATATAGAAATGTAATAAAATAAATAAATAAATTCAAACTGAGGTGGCTGCCTGAGGTGGCAGATGTTGGGTGGCAGGAAGCAAGGGCAAGGTGCTGTAGGACAGAGCTATGCCTGCCTTGTGAACTGCCCTAGTCCACAAGCTAACCATCTTCCCTCTGGTATGGTGAAAGATACTGCCCCATTGCCAGTATTGGAGTAACATAACATTTGTAATAAAGTGCTATATAAATTATTATTATTATTATTATTATTATTATTATTATTATTATTAGTCCAATCAGCTTTGAATGTTGAGGGGTGGGAGACACTCTGTTGTCCTTTGCCTCAGGCATCAAAATGTTTTGGGTTGCCTCTGGCTGGAGAGCACTTTTTGGATTGCAAGTATCTCTGTCAGGTGATCTAATGAGGGGTAACACACTTTGCTGCATGTAAAAGCACTAGGCCTCCCACTACACTGAAGCCCAAATATTTCAAAATTGCCATAAGCCTCCAACAACCTGGCCTTCTAAAAGAAGTCAAACGTGTGTTAGCACTGCACCTGGAAATTCTCTCTGTTCAGCAGTGGTGCAATGGAGACAGGGCTCACAGCTGGCACTTTTTTTTATCAGCAGGAACACTGATGTCATCTGCCACCCAGCTCAGAATTCCCTTTTCTCTCTGAGCTTAGCTGCAATCCTCACAGTAGCAGGGGGGAAATAAATTTTCCTAGCAACATGATCAAATGCAAAATATTGAGGGGGTGGGGCATTAGCCTTGAATGGGTAATTAAGAGCCATTAGCTTTACAGAAGACCTGGTCCTGCTGGAGGTGAAAACTGCTAGAACTGTGTGTGTCTTCTTCTTCTTCTTCGTCGTCGTCGTCATCGTCGGAACAGCACAGCTGCCTTAGCTTCTGGGTTCTGCTTGGAGGTATGGATATGTGAACTATCATGATGAGTGACCAAAATTTACCATGACATCACTGCTGCCTGAAAAGGTGCATAATGGTGGATTACTCCACAGAGAGCTTTGGCAGGCTGATGATTTCTTAGAACTGGAGGGAACCCTTCTAAGATGTGATTTCAGGCTAAATACTAAATATGAGACTGCTATCAGAATAGGAATATTAAATATCTCAATCATTATCTATGCCATCCGTGGATTGCACCTATATTGTTTGTTTAGCCTAGCTTTTGATCCAACAATGTGTGATCAGGAATTCCAGTATGAACTTGGTTTCCAGTCCCTCTGCAGGATCCATTATTCATCCACATCCCTGGCTTCCTTGCCAAAACATTATGACTCAGATCAATGCATCCCCAGCCCACTTCTTAGGCTTTTATGTTAATATAAAATGTGAGGAGTCTTTACAAACATGATCTTGGTTTACCTATAAGAAGACACTCCAGTGGAAACTATGAATGTGACCTGAAGAGGTCTGCACAAGGACCTATGTATAGTCTGTGGCATATACCCCACCCTTTTGAAAGTAGATCTTCGTGCCATATCACAATCTGCCTTAGAAAACCTATTCAGGTTCAAAAGTGGGTTATCCTGTGGCATGGGTCAGAGGACTGCTGAGCCAAAATATATATTCCAATTTCCTGAAAGTTTTCTTCCCCCATGAAACAGGCTCCCATTGTTCTGCCTCATTCTCAGGGCAATAAATTATTTGTGTGATGTTTTTGAGCTGACCTAATTGCTGTGAGGCAGGCGAGGGTGCTCTGTGTGTGTGTGTGTGTGTGTGTGTGTGTATTTTCTTCTTCTTTCTATTACACATCTGTCCATTGCTCTGAAGCCTCCCAAGTGTCCTGCACTTCCTGATCCAAAAAGGCCCTATGGGAGGAATTACCTCATTATGTGTTCCCCTGGATTTTAACTGAAGTGTGGGAAACTGAAGAGGCTACAGAGAGATGATTATACAATGAATCACAGGACACTTTCTCACACATCTAAGTCACCTGCTGCATAAGGTAAGCAGAAGAAACTCTAACCTAACTAGAGAGCCCACCCATTAACTAGGGTTAATTGCCCTGCTCACCTGCCACCAGCACAGCCTGAGTCTGAGCCCAGTGAGCCCAATGCTACCTCCAGAGGGGGGCAGGGGTGAATTGCACTGCCCTCCCACTGCCAGCCCATCCCCAAGAGTCTAGAGCAAGGAAGCAGCTGGTGTGGCAGTTTGCATCTGCCACCAGTGGCCCTTTGTTGCTGCAGAGCTCCCATGATTTCTCAACCATCTGACAAGCCTGGATCTCAACCCACCCTTTCTCTTTGTCAGCGCCATGCAAATCTTCCTCTCTCTCCCTGCTGCCATTTTCCCCAGACCAGAGAGCCCCCATGTGACAGAAAGGAAAGGCGCTGGGCTCTCCAGGATGGGGTTGGTGGCGGGACGGTTGCACAGTGGCAGCGGAGGCACAGGTTCTGCTTCAGGCAGCACAAGAACCCAATCCATGAAAAATTCTCCAAAATGTTCTTCACTACTGAATTTCTTTTCAAAAGCAATTTTCTATCAAATTGAATGAGAATGTTCATCCAATAATAATAACAACAACAACGTGGGCGAGATTTCCGGAGAGTCCCAGAGAGAACATTCTTCTAACTAAATATTACAAAAGGATTTCCTGGCTGGGTTTGCCTATGGGATGGACTGTATGTGAGGTGAGAGCAAGTGTGAAAGAAATTGCACAACTCTGCCAGGTAAAATTGAGTCTAAAGTGACAGACTATTAAACCAAAGCATCTCTCACTACACTGATCTCCTGTTGTAGAGAGTGCTCATAACTAGTCTAATGGAAGATAAGAAACATATTATTCCCTATTCAAGAATAAGACAGTTAAGGAAAGAGAGATTGCAAAATAAATAAATACAAATACGGAGCTGTGCCTGCATTGCTCACAAAACTCTCTTTTTCAAGCACTAACATCAAAAAAGTCTAGAGAAGGCAATATATAGCTCTCAGATTAGGTATAGGATTACTACATCTGAAATGTCACGGTCTCACTGTTCCTGCTGCTTATTGTTTCACAGTCAATCAGCTGAAAAACTGAGATTAAAAATACAGTCCATCTGCTGGCTGCTCTTTTCCAATCAGAAAAAAAAAATCTTCTCCAATCTTGCTGGGCAGAGCAACACATCTCCGGATCTCCTCTCTCTCACCAGCCAGCCTTCAATGGCTGAAAGTGTTTTATTGTCTTAGAGTAAAGAGTGAAATTCAAAGACAATCTTCAAGAGTTCCACTTTGTCTTCCATCTTTCTCTCGCTAAACTTCCCAATGGAGCACATCTCTTGCTTTTCGTTATGCCCAACAGGAAAGAAAAGTTGGCATAACCGAACACAATTTTTACTCACTGCAAATGCAACCTTCACTTGTCCTATGATGACAGAGCAGAAAGGAAGAACTAGCGCAGTTTTTAAAGCCTTGATAAATGTAAACGAAACCCATCATTTTTCATGGAACTGTGTGTACAGATTTGTCTCTGAATCAACTGATATGCAGGTGAAGCGATGTGCGGGATACAACATTCTAAAAGCGAAACAAATGACCACAAGTACCATTTCCACTTTATATGTTTTTACAGTTTTTTTAAAAAATATATATATCAGAAAAATATAAACTGGATGTGATTGTTTCATTTTGGGAGATTTGTCTTCTTTTGCTACCACTTGATACAATTGCACCCGGTGGTGTGACTAGGGCTACACCTTGCATACAAAGTCATGGGCCTTCCAGCCAAGGTGTGGTGGGTTGGGTGGAGGGAAGGAATGACCACACAGAGAGTGGCAGATGGTGAGGGCATCAGGCATCAGAAGCAAACACCATTTCTTCCTGTAGGCATGATGGCACTATGTTTGAAATGAGTTTAAAATGTAAAACTCTACATGGGCAGAGTATTTTTAATCAGGTTTGGCAAACAATGTTGTATTGTTATTGGTGTTGTTACATATTAGGAATGTAAAAGCAGTTTTAAAACCTGGAATGGTAGCTGAAGGGGGAAAGAGAAATGTTAGTTGTGTGTTTCAAAACTGGAGTAATACACATGGCTGTCTAAAGACCTTCCACACCTTCATAAATCGATTAAGTCCAGTGTCTAAAACAGGGATCAGTAATTGTGGTAGGTGTAGGGGCCATTTTTGCATCCCAGAACCACCTCCCCCCTCACCCAGTGAGTGCAAAAAAATAATAATGCACGCCCCCTCAAAAAAACACTGGCATACATAGTGACTATGAAGCATCAAAGGGATTTTTAAAAAGCTTTCAAATGAGTTAAGTTTGAACATTTTGTCATTCCTTAGTCACTATGGATGCACCTTTTTTTAAAAAAAAAAAGAATTTGGAAGGGAGTGGGGGCTGCAGTGGGGGTGGCAGAATCTGCATGTGACCCACATGTTCCTCTCCGCTGTTCTAAAATTAGCAAGCTGTAGCCCTAATTGTACCACTGCATCAGTTTCCACATATCTGTGATAAAAAAATACCTCTGTGATAAACCTATGAATATACATACTATACACTGATCTGAACATCTGTATTCTGTCCAGCCCGTATTCTAGGATCACACAGCATGAATGGCACACAATGTACATCTGAATGCAAAGCACTTGAGAAGCCAAGTACTTCTCAAGATCTCCACATATGCAAATAGCAGGGAGCTTAATCCACATAGTCACAAAACAGCTGCTAACTCAACAGAAAGGAGAGGAGCTTAATTCATGACAGTGGGATGCATCCGCTTGGGCTCTAGTTTCCAATGGACCTATGAGTGCATGGACAGTTTTAGTGCTGAGACCAAAGAAAACCAATGCCTAGACAGCAGTATGGATTCTGTATAGCTGGGGTGAGTAAAGCAAGGAAGAGTTGCAGATAGGAACACTGTTTTATTAAAGATGACTGCTTCGGTGAGGAAGAGAGACAGGGAGAGATTAGTGGAGCTGCTGACTGTGCACAGAGAGAACAGATGTTGGAGGTTAATGGAGTATTAGAAAAAAGGAAGGGAAATCAACGTTTCTTAATACCTGCCATGGCTTTTCAAGCCACATCGGGTTCTTTGTGGTTTATTCTCAGTTGGAAGTTTAGAGCAAGGCATTTCAGCACCTTGTTTAGCATAAATGAAATTTTAGGAGTGACTCCTTGAGATTTGGTGTGGCTCAATGCATCATAAACACTAAATGCTCACATTTTACTGCCATGGTGTTTTTGTTTTTGTTTTAATGTAGCTTGGGCATTTCCCAAAGCACAGGAAAAGAGGGTGATAATGCCTGACAAAATTGCTTGCTCTAATACAGGGCTACGGCAAAGTCAGACAAGTAGCTATGTACATAGGCTGGGGGAAAATATTCCTAGAGCTCAAAGGGAAGAATTTAATTAATGGCAATTAGGGATGTGTATCGTATCGTTAAAAAATCCAATAACGATACGATAAGGTTGTTATCTGACATCCGATTAACGATAATGATGTGATAGAAAAACCTCTGATAAATATCCGATCCGGAAATTTTCAGCCCAATTATATCGGATTTTTTTCAGATTACCGGACCGCCATATAAATAAACCTATAACTTCTGTATTTTTAAAAGTTAGAGGCGCTTATGGGGTATGCCTAAGTATGTGTATGAAATTTGAGATCGATCCCTCCAACCTTCGATTTTATATGAATTTATTAAAGATGGTTTGAGTTCTGACAGATCAGAATGACAGCTCGCAACATGCGTTCATTCAGACCTGTCAAAAAGTTGCAGGATCTTTTAAAAAATGATATAAAATACTGGGGTGGAGGGATTGATCTGAAATTTGGCACATATGTGTAGCAACACGTGCTAGACATATGTATGAAATTTGAGATTGATCCCTGCAACCCTTGATTTTATATGAATTTATTAAAGATCGTGCAATTTTATTGAGAGCTGGTTGACCGGGCCTTCATGCTGGCATCTTGTCTGCTTTTTTTCCTATAGGCCTGCATTGGGGGAAATGTGTGCATAACTTTTTTATTTGAAATGATAATGACATGAAACTTGGAGAGCCAGGACTAGCAAGATCCAATCTGCAATGTCCAAAAAAATTCATGTTTCTATCTTTTCAAATTAAAAAGTTATAGGGGGTCCCCCAAAAGCCCCACCCCCTGCTGTAACTTCTTCATTTTTAAAGATAAAAACTTGAAACTTGTGGGACATTGAAGACGGGATCTGGCTGGTCATTTGTGAAAAAAAAATCAGAGTAATTGCTCAAACCCTTGATTTTCTGTGAATTTTTTAAAGATCGTGCTCGTTCTGAAAGCTGAGGCTCGTTCTGAAAGCTGAGGCTCGTTCTGAAAGCTGAGGCATACCCCATAAGCACTGTGACCAAGTTTCAAACCTCTAACTTTGAAAATACAGAAGTTATAGACATTTTTTCTTTTTTTAAAAAAAGCTCTATATGGCACAATGGGGCTGCAAATTAAATACTGGATTTCTGATAATTATCGGAAATACGATATGATTTACCTCCGATATAATCTGATCCGAAATTGTTTTTAAAAGTGATTTCCGATGACGATACAATACAATAATTTTGGGTGTGCACACCCCTAATGGTAATAACAAAGGATTTCATATGAAGTCCACCACATCATGGACAGTTTCCATATCAACAACAGCCACCGGAATGTGCCGTGATGGTGTGGAGACTTCCCAAGGATGCAGAGGAGCCATATGTGCTTTACATTAAAGTTGGCTTCATATAATGAGGTATTATGTGTAGAATGGCCCTTATTCCAATCTCATTGTAGACGATTGTATACTTGTAGTTTAGAGAACATAGAATGATGACTGCAACCTTAGTTTCCATGAAAACCATTGCATACTTCAAAAAGCATGCTTAAGAGCCTCATCTTTACAGTGATTTTTTAAGGAGTACAGACCCAAAGACCACTGTTGCAGTCCACACACCACACACACACATGATTTCACTCCTTTCACCAGTTATCAAGAACTCATTGCAGATGGGGACCACTGTAGAATTAGCATGGATGTTGAAGTTTACAAAACTGCCTGGACTTGATCAGGCCTATGGCTTGCTGTTCCTAAATTTAGCTCTAGATGGTGTATTCTCCCAGTCCCTAAAGGCAGAAACTAAGAAGCTGGAGTGTGAAGTGTTGAATATACTGCTCTGTTAACCAGGCAAGGGCAGAGGTTCCAACTCCCAATATTTGTAACTTGCCTGAGCAATCCAGAATATTTATACTTTCAGGGACCAGTGTTGCACACCAGGGATGTTGCAGTGGTTCAAATAGCATGCAGCATAGATGATGGTGAGCTCACCTATCCATTTTGCATTCCCCAATTCCATTCTGTGCCTGAAGAGGGCTTAGAACTTTTGTAGTTGAGGCATTTTACCCACCACTTTTCCTTCCAGATTCTTTGCAGCATTAAGAGTGGATTTCTACACAGTTCCCCCCCCCCCCGCTTTCCTGACTTTCTGTATGTTGTGCTGTATGTTACCTAAATAACAAATAGGTGGTGCTGTGATATAGTGGAACCAGGTGGAATAAAGCAACTGCATTGGTGGAGAATTGTGTTTGTTTCACAATTCCAGAAAAAGACTGCATTTTCCATGTCTACCGAAAAATAGGACAGTGATTGGAAATCTTGGGAGAAACACTGGAGGATGACAATGTTGTCTTAAGTACCAATAAATGCCCACAACTGGGAAATAGGGAGCACACAAAAGCCCTTAGGCCGAGGCTTCAATATATCCACAGAAGCTCACTAGACTAGTTTCCACCCTTAGATCAAACAGTGCCCAGGTTAAAGCTTCCAAGTGTCTGATATATAGCAGGAAATCACAACTTTCAGGAAAGCTGTTTCTCTGGGTATCTGCTACATTCTGAACCATGTCTACACCAGCCCTTTATCCTGGGATCGTCTCCAGGTCGTCCCTGTGTATCCATATGATGCGCAGGGGATCCTGGGATGAACCGGGGATAACCTAGAGATAACCCCAGGATAACTGAAAACCAGGGACATCCTGGTTTTTCTGCGGTCCTGGGACAATCCCGAGGACTGTGGCTGGTGTGGCGCACACTCCCAGGTCCTAAAAGGGGCAGGGCAGAGGAGGAAGCAATTTCACCATCCCCAGGATGGCGGGGGTAGGTGGGCATGGAGTTTGGTGGTAGTGGAGTGTTTTTCATTTACTTTTTTGCCAGATCGGATCGGGGCTGCAGCTCCTCTTAAAAAAAAAAATAGCACCCACAACGTCCCTCTTCCCTTCCAGGACATCACACAGCTGACTAGAAGCTGGGGGAGGATCACAGAAGCAGGTAAGTCTGCGATCCTCTCCCTCCCTCTACACCCTTAGGTGTAGATGAGCTCCTGCTTTTACCTAGAGAAAAGCACAAAAGCCAAGAATACAGAAAATTATCATGTCTGGACACACCTTAAAGAAGCTCAAGCTAATGATGCTGCCATGTAATATTCCCCTAACTAAAAATTGAATAGTGATGGTGAATTCCCTTTAAACCGAATGATGTGAGAAATGTTAGTTTACCTTCCTACTGCTCCCCTTTTTGTTTTTCACAAGCCCATGATGCTTTAAGATTGTAAGAAAGAAACTTTGTATTATTTGTAAGGATACAGTTTGAAAGGTGGCTGGAGGTGGGGGGGGGGGTGAGGAGAAGCTGTGAAGAATTAACTCAAACTGTACTTCATAATAGTTGCCTAATCTGATATGCCTAAAAAAATGAATGCAAAATAGTAAGGCTTAAAATATGGACAGCAAGCTAAATACCTTATGTTGCTCAAGAAGTTGTCTCATCAGTAAGGAAATTCCCAGATGTTTGCTCTTTTTCATTTTTGACATCCCCCGTCTGTTTCTTTCAACCAGCGGTTTCTCATCCTGCTGTCTCAGGTGTGTTTGCTTAAATGCTGTCGTCTCTAGTTAATGATGAATAAAACACTTTGAAAAGAATACAGAAGGCAAACATTATTTTCCTTCAGAAATTATCTTTTGAAACAAAACCTTTTGTGTCCCCATGGTTAAGGCAGAGCTGTATAATTCCTAAAAAGAAAAAAGGGGGAAAAAAGACAAACTCACTGACTAAAAGATAAAGGAGCTTAATAAATTAGATGTTTATGTGATGTGGAGTGACTATCAAGTAGGGATGTGCACTGGATCGGACCCGATCCACGATCCGAGTCCGGTCCAGTGGGAAATCGGATAAATTATCCGATTTCCGATCCCGCAGCTGGATCGGCCGATCCAATCCGAACCGGTCCGAAAAAGCTCCGAACCGGTTCGGCGGATCGGCGGATCGGCGGGCGCCCACTGGCGCCCACCGCCGCTTCCATTGGCGGGCGCCAGCGGGCGCCCGCCGATGAAAGTGGACAGCGGGGGGGGGGGAGGAGGGGGGCACTTACCTTCTCGGCCCGGTGGCTCCCGTCCGGCGCCGGCGCCTACTACTACTAGCAGGCTCCGCGGCCTGCTCTAGGGTGGCGCGCCGGGTGATGTCATCACCCGGCGCGCTACTCTAGAGCAGGCCGCGGAGCCTGCTGGTAGTAGTAGGCGCCGGCGCCGGACGGGAGCCACCGGGCCGGGAAGGTAAGGAGGGGGTGCGTGGAGGGGAGGAGGGGGCGCGCGGAGGGGGGAGGGGGGCCCTTACCTTTCCGGCCCGGCGGCTCCCGTCCGGCGCCGGCGCCTACTACTCCCAGCAGGCTCCGCGGCCTGCTCTAGGATGGCGCGCCGGGTGATGTCATCACCCGGCGCGCTACTCTAGAGCAGGCCGCGGAGCCTGCTGGAAGTAGTAGGCGCCGGCGCCGGACGGGAGCCGACGGGCCGGAAAGGTAAGGAGGGGGTGCGTGGAGGGGAGGAGGGGGCGCGCGGAGGGGGGAGGGGGGCCCTTACCTTTCCGGCCCGGCGGCTCCCGTCCGGCGCCGGCGCCTACTATTCCCAGCAGGCTCCGCGGCCTGCTCTAGGATGGCGCGCCGGGTGATGTCATCACCCGGCGCGCTACTCTAGAGCAGGCCACGGAGCCTGCTGGAAGTAGTAGGCGCCGGCGCCGGACGGGAGCCGCCGGGCCGGAAAGGTAAGGAGGGGGTGCGTGGAGGGGAGGAGGGGGCGCGCGGAGGGGGGAGGGGGGCCCTTACCTTTCCGGCCCGGCGGCTCCCGTCCGGCGCCGGCGCCTACTATTCCCAGCAGGCTCCGCGGCCTGCTCTAGGATGGCGCGCCGGGTGATGTCATCACCCGGCGCGCTACTCTAGAGCAGGCCGCGGAGCCTGCTGGAAGTAGTAGGCGCCGGCGCCGGACGGGAGCCGCCGGGCCGGAAAGGTAAGGAGGGGGTGCGTGGAGGGGAGGAGGGGGCGCGCGGAGGGGGGAGGGGGGAGGAGGGGGCGCGCGGAGGGGGGAGGGGGGAGGGGGGCCCTTACCTGCCCGGCCCGGCGGCTCCCGTCCGGCGCCGGCGCCTACTACTACCAGCAGGCTCCGCGGCCTGCTCCAGGGTGGCGCGCCGGGTGATGTCATCACCCGGCGCGCTACTCGAGAGTAGGCCGCGGAGCCCGCTGGTAGTAGCCGCCGGCGCCGGACGTGCCGAGAAGGTAAGTGGCGGGGAAGGGGGCTTACCCCCCCCCCGGAGCCGTCCGCTTCTATCCGCTGGCGCCCGCGGGCGCCAGCGGATGGAAGCAGGCGGCCCCAGGGGGGGTAGGGAGCGCGGGGGAGGGGGTTTACCTGCCGGGGCCGTCCACAGCGGACGGCCCCGGGGGGGGGAGGGAGTTAGGCCCCCCCTTACCCACCCGCCGCCATTTTTTCCTCATAGACTTGCATTGCAATGCAAGTCTATGGGGAAAAAAATGGCGGCCGATCCAAAAATTTCCGATTTTTGGATCGGGATCGGACTCGATCCGGTCCGGGGGGCCTCCGATTTTGTCCGAACCGGTCCGGGACAAAATTGGAGGTCCCGATCCGGGTCCCGATCCGATCCGGGGGGTCCGTGCACACCCCTACTATCAAGTATTTCAAGGGTGTAAATATGTAGGAAGGCTATGAATGATAGTCTGATCTCAGCAGGTCTGAGTAGGATTAATAAAAACAACAGAAGAATGAGAAATTTAGGGGCCAGTCTAGACAACAGCTAGGCCCCCTCTACAAGAATTCGGCTTGACGCCCGGTTGCCCGATTATGCGTATCTTCTCTCAATTGCTTTTACGCCTAATTCCTATAAACGACAGGCAGTGAAGCACATAACCGGCAGTATGAAACGCGCTTTAAAGTGGCTGAAATGTGGAGACTCTCTTGCTTACATGGTCATAAGGCGCTTTAACTGCCGCGGTAAATTAAAACTCGCTATTTAATGCGCATTTGATAATGCGCATAATCGGACAGAAAAAGCACCTCACTTCCCAATTTGCGCTCTGCTCTTGTAGAGGTAAATTTTTTAATGCGGCTTGAAAGAGCTTTAAATCGCTCTTGTAGAGGCACCCTACTCTCATTCGTATGCTGCTGTAATGCTTGGACAAGTGTACGACAGAGAATCAGATACATTTTCTTTTCAGATCTCACCCCCATGAAATCAGTCAGCTGTTTGGAGTGTGCAGATAGCTTGCACCCATCTCAGACTTGGTCTACTTGTGAGCAGACCATGTGCAGATACTGTTCTGGAACAGTATCATTTCAGAGTGTGGCTATGGGATTGCTTAAATACTCACTCATGTTAGAGAGAGAGAGAGAATCCCCACATGCTGAAATCTGTCTTAATGTGGCTAATGCCAACTTTTGTTCCCACTACCCTCTTTTTTAAGTTTAACATTAAAAAAAAATGTTCAACGCTTCAGTTGACAGTGCAGGGCAAACTATTCACAGGCACTGCTGTCATTTTCCATCTTTCATGTGCATCTGGGAACCCACTCCTGAAGTGTCTGTCAATAGGGATATGGAAGGATTCTGTTTGGTGGGTGGAGCTTGGTGAGCTTCTGCAGGCTCAGCCACCGGGCTTCAACCTGATACCTGGCCCAACTCAGTCCGCAGTAAGTCTCTGCGGGATTTTCTGCCTTTGCATGGTGAGGGTGATCCCCTCCCTTCCTGCTGCCACACCTGTGCACAACCCTCCCATTTTGTCTGCTGAGCCCAGTGCCTAGCAGGGAAAACAGGAGAATTGTGCACTACAATGGTTGCAGTAAGGGCATTCCCCTCTCTTCCTGCCTCCACTGAAATCACTGCCATTGTTATGTACACTCTCCTCGTCACTCGGCGCGGCTCTGTACTGACAAACAGGCAGGAAAGCCTGTTTAGCAGTACTACAGGGGGCAGGGGCAGCAGGGAAGGCCCAGATAAGGAGCATGAGGGGGGAGGAAGGGGTCCCCCTTACCTGGGCCTTGTCCGCTGCTCCGACCTACTGAGAACTAGGCTTTGTAGCCTAGTTCTCAGTAGAGCTATGACACGCTGGGTGATGAGGTCACCCAGAGCCTCATAGCTCTACTGAAAACTAGGCTGCAAAGCCTAGTTCTCAGTAGTTCGGAGCAGCGGACGGCAGGGGACGACAGTGGACAAGGCCCAGGTAAGGAGCGTGAGGGGGGAGGGAGGGGTCCCCCTTAGCTGGGCCTTGTCCACTGCCCTCCACTGCTCTGAACTACTGAGAACTAGGCTTTGCAGCCTAGTTCTCAGTAGAGCTATGACACTCCAGGTGATGACGTCACCCGGAGCGTCATAGCTTTACTGAGAACTAGGCCGCAAAGCCTAGTTCTCAGTAGTTCGGAGCAGCGGACGGCAGCGGACAAGGCCCAGGTAAGGCGGGTGAGTGGGAGGGGGGAGGGCCGGCCCTAGGTCCGAATATCCAATATGTCTGATAGTTATCGGACATATAGATTTCGGATCCGATCAGATAGGGCCTCCAGGAATGTGTATCGTTATCATTAATTGGATGTCTGATAATGACCTTATCGGTTCGTTGTCGGACATCAGAACAATATGATACACATCCCTAGCTGACAGAAGGAGGTGAGAGGAGCACCATGGCTGCCCTTCCTTCCTGACACCACCGGAACCGTCATTGTTGTGCGCAATGGCCATGGTGCTCCCCTGCCTTTCTGCTGCCACCATTGTTGCTGTCACTGCTGTTGTGTGCAATGGGAGATCCCTATCTGTCAGGGACAAGCACTGGGGAGAAAGGAGATGCTGGCAGTGATGTACTAGGGATGTATGGATTTTGTTAAAACTGTTCCATCTGTGTTTCATGGTTTATCATGTGTCTTTTTTTGCATTGTCCACTCATTGACAGAATCTGATCTGTTTTATTTTATTTTATAGAAATGTACCAGAATTTTGGTCTACTTGCATAAATGCATTACCCCAAAGTTAAAAAAAAAAGTCTGCAGGTACACAGAATCCTCATGACTTGGAAAAAGGTGGTCCACTGTGGAATCCACAGGTTGGATTCATAGAAATCCAAATTCACTTGAATCCATCGTGAATTTCTCCAACATTCCTAGCAATGATAGTACTGTACCCAAAAAGCAACAGAAGGAAAGTGCCTCTGCCTCTGTTACTCTGGACAGGTGCTGCTGGTGGAAGCGCAACAGGAAGCCCAGAATAGAGCCTTTATTGACATCTTGGTTGTTTCACAATGTGTTTTGAAAGATTCAAAGACCAATACATACTGAATTAATAGATTATTACCTACTGAAAATGTTTGGTTAAGGCTGCAATTGTGACTGGAATAAGTTCCATTGAAGGAAATAGGGCTTTCTTCTGAGTAGACACATGAAGTAATGCTTATTCATATGCATAGCCCAGTAAGGATACAGGAAAGTAAGTCAGAGTGCATAAGGAGGCAGAGGGTGGGTATGTGGGTGTGTGGGTGTGCACGCAGGGGGGGGGGGGGGAGGCAGACTGCATATTTAGCCACTACTGAAAGCACCCTTACGGCCCAATTCTATGCACGTTTTGACAGAAAAAAGTCTAAATATGCATAGTATAAAACCTAAAAAATGTCTAACATTTAAATATGCATAGGATTATGTTTTTATTTAATAAAGTATAGGGGCTTTTTTTGATATGTAATCTCATTTTGAAAAGTGACCTTAAGTCAAGGTTTGGGACCCTGTGCCCACCCATCAATAATGCTGGATTCCAATTGCCATAACTCCCAGCCAGCACAGCCAGTTATCAGGTATGATAGGAGTTGTAGCTTAACAATATGGCCAACAACAGGCTCTCCTAAGTTATATAAAAGGCCAACTTTTTGTTGCAGAATCCATTGTCCTTACAATGACAATGTTTCATATGATTGATTTGTCAGCCTATCAAGGTCTTTTTTTCATTTTTGGTTTCTAGATTATGCAAATAAATAAATAAAGCTTGATAGCCGAGAAAGCGCAGTCATGCCAAATGATTTCATTGGTTTTGAGGATATTAATTTGGCCTCTACATATCAGCTCTGGCAGTCAATTATACATAATTATACACAATTGGTGACTGAGAAAATGTATTTCTGCAAATCATGTTTGAAAGCCAAACCTATATCATCATTAACAAACCAAAGATATATACATAATGCACTCTGTAAGTAAGCAGAAGCAACAAATACAGCTATTTCGTCTTCCGTTTGTGTAAAATCTTCCCTAGGTTGTTCTTTTTAGCTGCTGTCTTCTTCAGTCACATCCTGTCTTAAATTGTTGTGTAACACTGTTGTAGTCTATTAAACCACTTCTGTTTACACAGCATAAACAGTTCCATGGCAGATCAAGCAATTTTTCCTGGGTATATATATTTTCAGCTTTATCAACCACAACTGATAGTCCTGCATGTGCCTTGGCTTTCGATCATGATGAAAAGGGTTATATAAATGAGAAGTAATAATTTATAATTATTTTGCACTTTTTTTAAAAAAAAAGAAAGGAAGAAAATTGCTGGATGTATTTTGGACACCAGAACCAGCTTGCTAAAGGAAGCACAGCAAGATTAAAAGATGTTATCTTTCTTCCTCTTGGTTGAAAATTACTTCTAGATAAAAACTGCAGATTCAAGGAAAAAGTTTAAAGAGCTGGTTAGTTTTCTCATATGAGGCCATACATCACCTGTGATGGAATGGATCTCGCCTGTGTAGAGTGTAGCAGAATTCTTTCTCCCTTTGTCTCACTGCACTATGCACACTTTTCCCAGTGTGCAATCATCCTCCCAACCCCAAATTTGAATTAGAAATACTTCATGTAGGTAGACATGGTTATGCTTGTCCTGCCATATACGAACCAGCGCAGTACCTACATTCCTAGTAGGGAAAAAGGTGACAATTCTCAAACTGCTGATATTGAAATAATCTCATTAACTCCAATTATACTGCGGAATAAGTGATGTGAGGATTATAGCCCAAGAGAATGAAATATAGCATAATGTGCATATATGACTGACAACCTCACAAAATCATTAGAGAATACAGATTCTACCCAAGACCATTTCTAATTAAAGCAGCGTCCAAAAGTAGTTATCAATGCAAGAAAATTAGGATCTGATCAATTGCATATTTTAATGTATGCATAAACGACATCATTTAAGTTTAGGAAAGTTGGATAAAACAGAGGTAAATGCCTGCCTTATCTTAGAATATTAACATTTCATTGATTCCCCCTCCCCACCCATCCAAACTGTCTTGTGGCTCAGATAATGTTTCAGCATTAGCTTTGTTTGTGAGCTGTGATTTCTCTTATGTGATTTTTCCCTGAGGAGCAAACCTAGTAGTGACCGCCGTTTGTGCATATTAGCTTTGCAGATGGACTATTGTGCTAAGAGAGGCTGCCCTTGGCGACATTTTCAGCTGGTGCTGAGGTGGTCACTGTAGGTGCATTATGCCAGTGCTAACATATCCCAATTAGAGCTGTGTGTAAATGGCTTTTCAAAATTCTCCACTCTATTTGCAGGCAGAGAAATGCATGGCGGGGGGGGGGGGGTGTTGCAAAATTAATCCAGGGGAGAAGTTCTCAACAGTTTCTCACACATGGGGCTGGGAGGGGTTGAAGCTAGGGGTGTGCACGGACCCCCCGGATCGGATCGGGACCCGGATCGGGACCTCCAATTTTGTCCCGGACCGGTTCGGACAAAATCGGAGGCCCCCCGGACCGGATCGAGTCCGATCCCGATCCAAAAATCGGAAATTTTTGGATCGGCCGCCATTTTTTTCCCCATAGACTTGCATTGCAATGCAAGTCTATGAGGAAAAAATGGCGGCGGGTGGGTAAGGGGGGGCCTAACTCCCTCCCCCCCCCCCGGGGCCGTCCGCTGTGGACGGCCCCGGCAGGTAAACCCCCTCCCCCGCGCTCCCTACCCCCCCTGGGGCCGCCTGCTTCCATCCGCTGGCGCCCGCGGGCGCCAGCGGATAGAAGCGAACGGCTCCGGGGGGGGGGTAAGCCCCCTTCCCCGCCACTTACCTTCTCGGCACGTCCGGCGCCGGCGGCTACTACCAGCGGGCTCCGCGGCCTACTCTCGAGTAGCGCGCCGGGTGATGACATCACCCGGCGCGCCACCCTGGAGCAGGCCGCGGAGCCTGCTGGTAGTAGTAGGCGCCGGCGCCGGACGGGAGCCGCCGGGCCGGGCAGGTAAGGGCCCCCCTCCCCCCTCCCCCCTCCGCGCGCCCCCTCCTCCCCTCCACGCACCCCCTCCTTACCTTTCCGGCCCGGCGGCTCCCGTCCGGCGCCGGCGCCTACTACTTCCAGCAGGCTCCGCGGCCTGCTCTAGAGTAGTGCGCCGGGTGATGACATCACCCGGCGCGCCATCCTAGAGCAGGCCGCGGAGCCTGCTGGGAATAGTAGGCGCCGGCGCCGGACGGGAGCCGCCGGGCCGGAAAGGTAAGGGCCCCCCTCCCCCCTCCGCGCGCCCCCTCCTCCCCTCCACGCACCCCCTCCTTACCTTTCCGGCCCGGCGGCTCCCGTCCGGCGCCGGCGCCTACTACTTCCAGCAGGCTCCACGGCCTGCTCTAGAGTAGTGCGCTGGGTGATGACATCACCCGGCGCGCCATCCTAGAGCAGGCCGCGGAGCCTGCTGGGAATAGTAGGCGCCGGCGCCGGACGGGAGCCGCCGGGCCGGAAAGGTAAGGGCCCCCCTCCGCGCGCCCCCTCCTCCCCTCCACGCACCCCCTCCTTACCTTTCCGGCCCGGCGGCTCCCGTCCGGCGCCGGCGCCTACTACTTCCAGCAGGCTCCGCGGCCTGCTCTAGAGTAGCGCGCCGGGTGATGACATCACCCGGCGCGCCATCCTAGAGCAGGCCGCGGAGCCTGCTGGGAATAGTAGGCGCCGGCGCCGGACGGGAGCCGCCGGGCCGGAAAGGTAAGGGCCCCCCTCCCCCCTCCGCGCGCCCCCTCCTCCCCTCCACGCACCCCCTCCTTACCTTTCCGGCCCGGCGGCTCCCGTCCGGCGCCGGCGCCTACTACTACCAGCAGGCTCCGCGGCCTGCTCTAGAGTAGCGCGCCGGGTGATGACATCACCCGGCGCGCCACCCTAGAGCAGGCCGCGGAGCCTGCTGGGAATAGTAGGCGCCGGCGCCGGACGGGAGCCGCCGGGCCGGAAAGGTAAGGGCCCCCCTCCCCCCTCCCCCCTCCGCGCGCCCCCTCCTCCCCTCCACGCACCCCCTCCTTACCTTCCCGGCCCGGTGGCTCCCGTCCGGCGCCGGCGCCTACTACTACCAGCAGGCTCCGCGGCCTGCTCTAGAGTAGCGCGCCGGGTGATGACATCACCCGGCGCGCCACCCTAGAGCAGGCCGCGGAGCCTGCTAGTAGTAGTAGGCGCCGGCGCCGGACGGGAGCCACCGGGCCGAGAAGGTAAGTGCCCCCCTCCTCCCCCCCCCCGCTGTCCACTTTCATCGGCGGGCGCCCGCTGGCGCCCGCCAATGGAAGCGGCGGTGGGCGCCAGTGGGCGCCCGCCGATCCGCCGAACCGGTTCGGAGCTTTTTCGGACCGGTTCGGATTGGATCGGCCGATCCAGCTGCGGGATCGGAAATCGGATAATTTATCCGATTTCCCACTGGACCGGACTCGGATCGTGGATCGGGTCCGATCCAGTGCACATCCCTAGTTGTAGCACAGTTTTGTGTGCTGCCACAGCAAGTGGCAACAGCATCAACTGTGCTGGCAGGTTGGCCACCATTTTGCATCCACCACAATGCAACTGTTGTGTCTAGCTCCAGGGAAGAGGTGGAGCTAGTGCTGTGCCTAATTCTGTCCTCCAATTACCTGAATATTTTCTTCCTCCATGAAAGAGTCTTCCATCGTTCTGCTTCATTCTCCAGGTGTTTTATACATTATTTCCATGGTGTTTTTGAGCTTATCTAATCACCGTGAGGCAGTTTTTTCTTTCTATTTTCTTTCTATTGCACATCTCTCCAGTGCTCTGCAGCCTCCCAGGCTTCCTGCATTTCCTGATCTGAATAGGCCTTATGGGAGGAATTACTTCATGGTCCTATATCAATTGGAGATCTACACATAAGTTTATACCATCTTATGAATGTATCATCAGGACTGTAAGGCCATACAAAGAAGCATCCTTGGTGGCTGCTCTTCAAATATAAAACACCCTTTCTTGGGAGATGCATCTAACCTGGGGCAGGGCTTTTTCTGAAAGCAGTATAACATGTTTTTGTGCAAGTTGGTTTTTGGTGTACAGAGAGGGGGTGCAATGATGGGAGCTTTTTGATTTAATATCTTTCTACTTGACCTGAATTTTTTGGGTATGCCATTCTATAAATCAGAGAATAATGTTAGTCAACAGGTCATGAGAAAACAAGGCTTTTCCATTTTAAAGTTCAGGGCTTCAGCGGTAACTAGTCAGCCCCTTCATTGAAATCTGATCTATGCAGGGTCAATGTTTGGTTCTTGATTAATGTTTATTAACTTCAGCTTCTGCAAAACACAGCCACTCAATTGAGTTGGCTGGACAGAAAGCATTTCACCAGATCCAGATCCTCTGGCTCTAAATCACAGCTGAATATGCTGCTATAGATTTGTAAAGCTTATAGTGACCTGGACCCAACAGACTATATACTGTATTTTATGTCAAACATCAGAGTGCTTTCTTAACAATGCTATATGAAGATATACATATTCCGTTTTGCCACCACTCCCAACCTCAAATCTGACAACTAGTAAAAAGATGAGGGCTTCAACCTCAAGATTGTTTTCTCATAATAACAGTTAAATCCAATGGAATTTAACATTTCCTCCCCCCCCCCCCGATGATTTATTACAAACCAGCACAGCCTACGAAGTCATTGATCATAAGAACAAATGCAATGCTTGTCTACAGGCACAGAATCTGCTTTTCAAACACAGCAGTGTCAGATAGCCAGTCCACTGAACCCCAGTATGTATGGCTAGATCCGTTTCCTGATGTTGTTTCATGTGTTTAGGTCTTAAGTCTGCCTCCTTTCTTTAGCATTGTAAGAGCCTATCCATGTTGCCCTTAAAATAACTTAGAGCCTATCTACACAGTGCCTTGGAACATTTTAAATAGTATTTAAAAACGTTCCAAATAGGTGCATTCTAAAACATCTTAGGCCACATTACTGAGTACTCACGTTACAGGAGAAATCACACACTCTTCTGCCCTCTCTGTTTCGTTTTTACAATGAGTTTAGGGCGAGGCATTGTGGGTGTTGTAGTTCAGTCACCCACTTCCTCCTTTGTTCCTCTGTCATTCCCTAGCGAGTATAGGGCTAAGAATTGTGGGTGTTGTAGTTCACTTGCCCACTTCCTCCTTAGCCCCGCTTTCTTCCCCACCAATCAACTGCTAAGCATTTGGGCACCAGTAAATGGAGCACTGCCCCCATGAATCACAAATGGTAAGGAAGGACACATTATTTGACTTAAAACGATTTATTAAAAGTGAAATCATTGTATATAACTGAAGTGAGTTTTAAAAAACCTCAGATATACAACGTTATAGGGAGTGCGTCATGTAGCCCAAAGAGTTTTCATAACCCTTATAAAACGTTAAAAACCTAGCGTGTAGATCGGCTCTCATATTCTGTTTAAAAACATGGTTTTTTAAAGTCATTTCATTACGTGGCAGGACACACTGAGCAGTACTTACGTTTCATAGCGACTGCATCCTCCATTCTCAAAGCATTCGCTGGTGTCACACAGAGTTATTTCTGTGTTTTGCAGGCTGCTTGAGTTATGGAGACAGAAGTGGGCGGGTCAAGCAGCCTGCAAAACAAAAATGAAAGTAGAAGAGACCCAGAATTAACCCTGTGTGACACAAGTGAACAAGGAGGAAGCAGTCACTATGAAATGTAAGTACTGCTCAGTGTGTCCTATCACGTAATGAAATGACTTAAAAACTATGTTTTTAAACAGAATATAAGTTGTTTTAAGGGCAATGTGGATAGGCACTAAGTATGCATTCTCTATATTGCTCACCAGCAGTGCTACCTGAGGTGGGAGAGCACACATGTGCTGATGCCCCCCATCATCCCCCATTGCCACCCCGGCATCCCACCCACTCCTGCATCCTGCTCTTCAACCCATTGTACTAGCCTATATTCTTCAAATAGCTAAATCAACCACTCTGACCTAGAGATATTTGGCGTGGGGAAATTTGGCTCACTTGGGGCTCGACAGATTTGCCTGGAGCCCCCAGCTCAGCTTGCGTTTCTGAGCAAAGCTACAGGCATCCCAACAGGGAGAAGGGAGACGTTTGTTCACTATGACCAGCACTGGAATTGCCCACTACCTGTTGTTGCCACTGCTCCTGCTATCACCTGCTAGTCATTCTGCACAACTCTTTCGAGCAAGAGAGTTCTGCAGAGTGGCCAGCGATAGTGATGGCAGTGACGGGAGTCTGAAAGCTGGCCCAACTTGGTGCAGGTCAAGTCGGGCCAGCTTGCAGTGAATTGAGCTAGAGTCTGGTGGGCAAAGCAACCAAATTTCAGCAGGCTTGACCTCCTAAATGGAGTCCTCTGACATCCCTACACTAGTCTGTATGGCTCTGTATGATTCAGAGGAGTCATTCCTCAGAATCAGGCATTGTGGGATCAGGAATTGCTGGAACACTCCTCCCACAAAACCAGGCTCTGAGGAAAGAACCCTTCAGAGCCAGCTATTTGGGCCTCAGCAACTCTCAGAAGAGCTGCACCAGACTATCCAACAAAGTCTACAGAGACCCCACACTCTGGCTCATTCTGAGATTCTCAAAATGAGCCAGAATGCCCTTGCTCACTTTATGTGGATGCTCTGGAGACCCCTGATTTCCTGCTGCAGCACTTGCCACAGTGGGCATGTGGGGCTAAGAGGGATCTCTGGAGCTACCATCCACTTGACAGCACTACTCCAGTGCTTCGGGTGGGCAGCAGCTGCAGAGAGCCCTGCCACGCATGCTCTCCCTCTGTGGCAAATTCCATTTTGGAAGAGAAGCCAAAGGGTCTTTCTGGAGCTTCCTGCAGTGGGAAGCACTCCTGACAGTTAAACTGGGGAGGGGAGGAGCAATTTGGCACTCTCCTCATATCACCATCTGAGGCAGGGGATTCATTCCACAACATGAGGCCAGCCCTACTTGCCAATAAGGCAATGCTTTCTTTTTCCATGAGTTCATTTTTTGTACTCTTTTTGTATCTGTATCCTATGGAAAAAGGAAAAAGAAAACATATCCCTTCATGACTTGAACAGGATTTTTAAAAAGATGAACAAAATACTGTTAAGTAAATAGCAGAAAGCAATCCTGCATTGTAATGTTAATTTAGAAGATGGGCTAAAGTAAATGTCGACTGAAATTAGCATTTTTGGTGGGAGAACTGTGAGTAAAGCAGAAGGTTGGCAGGTGACTTTTTAAAGTCACTTTCCTGGCCCTGACATGAGCTATTTCTAAAGCATGTGTTTCTCTTGAGATTTATCACCACCTTCCTCAATGCTATTTTAAAAAATCAAAACATTTCCCTTCCTTGGACTTCAACAATGGGCAAAATTGATATACCGCAGCCTCCAAATCCTTGTCTCTTAGCCAGCTTTCTCTTGGTCTTTGAGGGCCCTTGGGCAACACATCCACCGTGGAATCTCCTCCCTCGATAAGTCTACCTTCTTCTTACCAGTATTGTCAGCAGCTGCTGCTGCTCTCATCCTCTTCCTTACTTGCTTGCATGCCAAGCAGGGAGCCAGAAAGCAAATAGGCAGTGGCATCTATTTCTCTTCCTTCACACCATAATCATTGTCTGGGCCAGAGCACGAAGAATAAGAACAAGAAGATTGTATGAGGTTTTGCATGCTATTGGGTAGTTTTTTTTAAAAAAAAATCCTTGAGAGGACGCTACCCTTACAGGTGACCTAAAATATGTTTAAATAAATAAGTAAAATTAAAACAAAATGTTTTCCCTATCACCCTCTTGAAAATACCTAGATATCCCTAAGTTGAGCCTTCCATCTGGTGAAGGCCAATCTTAGGGACTTTTTTTTCCATACTCAGGTGCAGAGGACCAGACCTGCATCAGAACCGTAGCATGGGGCAGAGTGAGATTTAACTCTTTGCCCCCACTATGTACCCTATCTGGATCAGGCCCCTTGCATCTACAATTTGCCCATGAAAATAGTTCCCATTAAATTGAATGGGCCTTTTCCCCCTCTAGACAAATTGCAAGTCCAGCCCTCCTGAACCAGATAAGGACCACAGTGCCAGGCAAAGACTTAAAGCTTCCACCCAGATGTGGATTTGGTCCACCACACGTACTTTTGAGTAAGAAAAAAAGAATGGGCATAGCTGCATTCTACATATTGAAGATAATGTATAAATTGACACTGAGTTGCCGTAGCAACACTGTAACTACATTTCTCTCAGGAAACACCAACATCGTGGAAGAGTTGGGTATATCTCCAGCCTACATCCCATCTCCAGTCTACATGCAACATCTCATCTAGAATGAAAACAAATGAAATTGCTTTTTAACAAGTAAGACTGTTAGTCCAACTAGCCTATTACTGTTTGCGCTGACTGGCAATGGCTCCCCAAGGTCTCCAAGGACCTAGTTCTTGCTCAGTTCTGGTACCCAAGAACAGTGAGCTCTTTTCCTCTGTCCTTGAAAGATGCAGGCAACCACCCAGCCAATGTTCTTCCTGGAAAAGGACCTCAGAGGTCCTTTTATAGTTAATCCAGGATGTGCACAAATACATTGGAGAATAGAGGGTGAAGATTTTCACTTAAAAACGAGAACAAGAAGATCCACACTGCTCACTATATTGCCAGTAAGCACAATACTGCCCACCTCCCACTATGGAATTTAGAAGAAAGTTGCTGCTTCCATAACTTGCTGCAAACTTATCTGCGTATTTTTCGGGGTTAGAGGAAAAAATGAACCAAATTTGGCGGTTTGCAAAAGGCAGGCCTGAAAACTCTACCCAATTTGCAGATATCACACGGACTGGATTAAATACAATCCTAACATCCCTAATCTACATGCTGGGCCTGTGTATGAACTGGGCCATATATTTTCTATCTGAATGTTATAGTAGATGGGGGGAAAACAATTCCTGAATCCAGAACTGTTCTGTATCCAAGTATCATATTTAAACACAACTTTCTGAGGTTCATGCTCTCAGGTACCAGACATTTAGCAGCTGTGGTGGAATTAAGTATTTGAACAGACATGAAAGATCACACAAGTTATTCCTACCCAATTGACAATGGTATTCTCTCTGTGTACAGTGAAAAGGGGAGGATTTTTCTTGAAGTGACGGTGGCAAAGCTTCCATTTTCATAGAGGAGTTCAAAGTTTTATTGAAGTTCCCACTGAAGTTTATTATGTGAAGGATTTTCCCCCCTTTTAGTTTTAATCTATATCTCCACTTCAAATCTCCAGGTAACATTTTGCTACTTTTATCATCACTTCATTGCTGTGCCCCCTGGGCTTTGCAGTGACTCCAATTTTTCTCTGTCTCTGTCTCTCTCTCTGTTTCTCTCTCTCTCTCTGTTTCTCTCTCTCTTTTCTTTCTTTTTGGAGAGGTTTTGTTATCACTGAGGAGATAGAATCAGAGGCTCGGGCGTATTTTAGCTCACTTGGAAATGCATTTTTGTCAACCCCTTGAATACCCCTGGCAAAAAGGAAGAACAATATAGAAGCCTCATTCTTTGAAAAAAATCGCCTGTTATGCTTTTGTGGAATATATATATATATATATATATATATGCACCAAATAAATCTTTCTGAAATTAAACAATGCATTAAAAGGAATCCTGGGAACAGCTTTTACAGCTACAGGGTGTAGGGAGAAGCTACCTTGTTAAAAGGGGCTCCTCCTGAGAGGAGAAGAGTACCAACTATTCATATGGTTAATAATGTTCCAAGTTTTTTTAAAATTCTTTTTCCCCTTGAGTGAGTTCTGTTTAGAAAAAAAAAACATGCAGAGGAATATGAAAGAGCATCTCCTGTTCTGTAAATTTGATAAGAAAGAGAAAAAAAATGAAAGAATACCATCTTTAAAATAAAATGATAATGAAATGCACGGTGTTAACATATAATGGAGTAAGTAATTAATCTAGTGGTGCACAAGCTTTTCGAACCAGAGGGCCACATCCAGTGGCCCTCCTACCCTGGGGTTGCACATCTGCATCCATGTGATAGCCTTATCTTCCATGAATTTTTCTAATCCTTTTTAAAAGCCATTCAAGTTGGCAGCCATCACTACATCTTGTAAAAACAAATTTCAGTGCACTTGAATAATTTAATGCACTGTGTGGAGAAGTACTTCCTTTTGTCTGTCTTCCATTATTTACCTTATTTGATGACCCCAGTTTCTAGGCAGAAGGTGCAAGAGAGATGAGAACAGGAGAAAACCTATCTCAATCCACTATCTGTACACCATTCAGAATTCCACACACCTCTATCATGTCCACCTCCTTCCTCAGTTTTTTTTTCTAAACCAAAGAGCCCCAAATGTTGTTCATCATAGGAGACATGCTCCAGTTCCTGGATCATTTTGCTTGCCCTTTTCTGCACATTTTCTACTTCTACAGTCCCTTTTTTTTCTACTTCTACAGTCTCTTTTTTGAGGTGGAGTGATGAAATCTCTACACAGTATAAACAGTTAGGCATTTGAGTAGGACTATTTCCTCTCTGGCCCTGACCTCCAATTGTTCTTTTCTTTCTTCAGTGGGTACACCAACATCATGTGTCTCAGCTGCTCTCATCCTTAGACCGCATTGCTATTGTCAGACTGTCTCACACAGTGGCTGGTTTCGGATGACACATTAAGCAATGGAGGGGGGTGGAAACAATCGTCAATTGTGTTGCTTATTGTGTTGTGTGGAGGGTTACACGCTATTCCACCCAATTAAGCAACGGAGAGAAACAACAGGCTTGCACGTTGTTTAGCCCGAAGCCCCATTGTTTAAAGTGTCATCCGAAACCAACCCCCCTCTCCATGGATTATTCCATTTGGGAATAGAGTTCTGCCAGTCGGAGCAGCTGAAACCCCCCAGCTGCTCTATACAGCCAGCAAAACTTGCAGTGCATGCTGGGATACTACTGGAGGGCTGAGGGAGGGGGAGGGAGCAGACGTAGCAACCAAGATGGCCGATGGAACTTTCAGCTGCACAAGCACTGGCATCGCAACGTGTTGTGTGGGGAGCTCCACCTAGCTAACTCACGGTCAGTACGCTATTTACCTCTCCGTTGCCTAATATGTTGTCCGAAACCAGCCATAGTTTGACAAATGTCTGCTTCTTCCCCTCCCTCCAGAACTGAGAGCTGCCCATACAACACAATGGGTTTTATTTAAGTTGTGATTGGGGCAGCAACATTAGGCTGACCATATGAAAAGGAGGACAGGGCTCCTGTATCTTTAACAGTTTCATAGAAAAGGGAATTTCAGCAGGTGCTATTTGTATATATGCAGAACCTGGTGAAATTACCTCATCATCACAAAGTTAAAGCTGCAGAAGCCCTGCCCTCTTTTGTACATGGTCAAGAGGACAGGGCTCCTGCCGCTTTAACTGTTGTGATGAAGAGGGAATTTTACCAGGTTCTGTATATATACAAACGACACCTACTGAAATTCTCTGTCCTTTGCAATTGTTAAAGATACAGGAGCCCTGTCCTCCTTTTCATATGGTCACCCTAAACATGTCCCTGTTCTTCATTTTATCTTTGGCATTCAATGTGAACCCAGAAGTTATACCTCCAGACAAAGGGGTAAGTTGCTCTAGCTTTTCCAAACCTGGAAGCAAAATATCTTTATCAGCCCTTTTGAAATCACACAAACAAGAGACATTTAGTGTAACCTCTACAGTTCTGTGTGCCAAAAGAGCAAGTTTACTGTCATTTCTTGTATCCCCTCATGGAGTACTTATCGTATCCAATACACAAGTTGGTAATGAACTCATAGGAACTCACCACTTCTGAAGCTTAGCATTTTTCAGCTGGGACTTGAAGTGAACCTTTGTTTGAAGGACTAAATAGGTTATTTTGAAATTGAGGAAAGAACTCACAACATTCCTCCATTCACCCACAGCAGCAGCTTTGTGATGATGATAATAGTCGAAATACTCTGAAGAAGCGTTTTGCGAAACAGGTTACAAGAACTGGAGGCCTGTCTTGTCTGTTCTTTGATTGTTTGTTCTGTTTGTAAAAGCATTTCTATTCAGCTATCACAGCCTGTTTAATCTATGTTAAACAACTTGCATACATATTCTTCTTCTATAATACATTTAATGTTACTTCATGCCTAAGTGCTCAGGCTTTTGACTTTGTCTGAATCTGATGCACATCCCTATTATTTATGTTTTTGTCTTTTCGCCTAACCTTTAATGAGGTTAGGGAAAACCTCCACACTTTGCATATGGCCTCTTCCTGCCCAGCCGGTACGGCTTGGGCGGGAGCATGTTGTTGTGGGCAGGGGAGAGAGCAAATAACGGTTGGCGTGCTGATAGGCACGCGAGTCACGTGTTGCAGGGCGCGGCTGGCCTATAAAGGCTGGCCGCACATGTTCCCTCAGCCTCTTTCGTTCTGGCTGGGGAAGACAGGTGACGGCAGAAGGAGAGGCGGGAGGGACGAGGAGGCTTCAAAATTGCGGCTGGGCTCAGCTGCAATGGTTTCAACTGGGGCGCTGGTTAGCTGTACCCGAACCTCCCGCCTACCCAGTTTTGGCGGAGAAGGGGGAGTGCTCGAGACTTCTGCCTCATAGCGCCTGCAGCTCCTGGCTGGCCGGGCTAGCAGCTGGGGGGAGAGAGTTTCGTGGGGGCACAGGCCTTGCTGCGCCGGGAGGTTCTTGTTTGCCCTTCTGGCCACGTGGGTGGCTGAGCGGGGCTTCTAGTTGGGGGCCTGGGGCTCCAGGTCTCTCCAGCACATCAGCCCAAGACAAAAGGAGTGTGGGGCAAGCTCCTCGGGACAACTGGGCCTTCCTCGCGTGTAGGGAGGGAGTTGATTCCCGAGAGTTCAGCCCGGGACCAGTGCCGGAACACATGTGGCAGTCTGTAGGACTGCGAGGGCTTCTTACACCCGGCATATTGGGAGGGCCACCCTATAAGGTGACGCTCGACGTGTAGGGTGTACACGGTAGGGCACAGTCTTGGAAGTTTACAGGTTGTGGTAGTGGCTGGGAGTTAGTAATTGTTATTGGGCCAACGCTTCTCCTGCGGGGAATTGAATAGGTTTTTGGTGTTGGTGGTGAATAAATTCATCTTGTAGCGATGCCTCATAAGAAAGGTACGAGTGGTAAAAAGGGAAAATGTAGGGCCCAACGACCACCAGCCAAGCGCCCCCCTCAACCTGACCCGGTTTCTTCTGAGGAGGATGAAGGGCATTATATTGCCAAAATTTTAAAGCGGGTTGAAGCGTTAGAACAGGATAATGCTAGATTAAAGAGGGAGTTGGCGGCAGCGAAAGGACCCAGAGTATCACAGGGCGCAGGGAGGAGAGGTTCTAATCGTGACTGGATTAATGTTGCAGATAGTGTTGAGGCTTTGGAGGAAGACCGACCGGTGGTACGCCGTCCATAAATTCTGCTACGCAGATGACTCCAGTGCAGCAGACACCATCTCCAATGATATCCGAACTGTCCCAGGGTGAGTCTTCATTACCACCTTCATCTGGCTGGTCAGGCTGGCCGCCAGTTTTTCCTTGGGCTTCTCCTTTGAGGGGCTTGGGGCAGACTTGGCCTTTTTCTAAGCCTATTGAATTGGAGGAGGCGGCTACCAATGAGATCACGCAGCAAGATGCACCGCTCGCGGCGTGCCCTCCAGTATGGCAGCCTGCTGCAGCATCTTCGGTGCCTGCAGCGGTAACTAAGGCCACCTCCCCAGCTATGGCAACTCAAGCTACTCAGACTGAAAGTGAGGCGGAGGCCCCTATGAATAAAGGCCCGTATGCTTCGGCTAAGGGGTCAGCTATCCCCTATGGGGCAGTATCTACTCCTTTGGGATACCACCTGTTGATGGCAACTAAAGAAAAGATACGGAAAGGGGAATTTGTGGACACATTTCCCTTCTTTTTAGGGAGGAGGAGAATAAGTACAAACAAAAAGAGAAGGAGAGGGACCAGGTGAGGGCAAAGAAGAAGAAGGTTGAGTATAACTGGTCTTACTGGCTTGCCGGGTACATAATTTTTATGGGAGTAGCACAACAAAAACACCTGGACAAGGGCATGGTTTTGACCAAGTACCTTGACATAATTTACAGGTGCTATACTGAGTATAGCCCCCCCCCCCCCCCCGGTTAGGTTACGATGAGGCTTTTAGGTTAAAAGCAGCCTTCCACCCAGAGTTGAAATGGGATGTCAAGGAACCGAAACTGTGGCTCCAATTTATGATGCCAGCAAAGCTTGTTGTGGGGGACAGAGCTGATAGTGGGCACATCCTTACTCGCCCAGCTGAGTCTGCATTAAGTTGGGCTCCGGCTAGACAGGTGGTTCAATCCCGCCTCCTTTGTTGGGAATTTAGTTCCAAAGGGGCATGCGGTAGAAATGCTTGTAAATTCCGGCATGAATGCTCCTTGTGTTGTAGTCCCCACCCATTTATGGCATGCCCAAGACTTCGGGGTCCTTGGGGCCCCAGCGACGGTCAGCAAGCCCACCAGTCAGCCCCCTCAGGCCCTCCTCCAAAAGGGTCCCAGCCCAATTAAATTGGAGAGATTAGCGTCGCTGTTGAAGGATTATCCCCGTAGGGACGATGCAACCTTCCTGCTGGAAGGGTTTTCCTTGGGTTTCAGGATCCCCTTCAAAGGTAGTCGGGCTCCTCACTTTGCAAAGAACCAGGCTTTCATTTTGGGTCTGGAGATTATAGTTGCAGAAAAAACTAATAAGGAAGTTAAGGCAGGCCGAGTTGCGGGCCCATTTGCATCTCCTCCGTTGCCCCACCTGAGAGTGTCTCCTTTAGGGATAGTGCCCAAGAAGGTGCCAGGAGAATATCGCCTGATCCATAATTTGTCTCATCCATGGGGGAGTTCAGTTAATGATTTTATACCTTCAGAACTGTACAGTCCATTATGCTTCCTTCGACAGTGCCATCCGCATGGTATGGCGATGCGGTAAGGGTGCATTAATGGGTAAATGCGACATTAAGTCTGCATTTCAATTGCTCCCAGTGCACCCAGATGATTTTGATCTTTTAGGGTTTTCCTTTCAGGGTAAGTTCTATGTGGACCGTGCCCTCCCAATGGGTTGCTCTATCTCCTGCTTGGTTTTGGAGAGGTTCAGCACCTTTTTGGAATGGGCATGGAAACATCGCACAGGTTCCCATGATTCCCTTCACTATTTGGATGATTTTCTGTTTGTGGCTTCTGCTGGGTCAGAGTACTCACATTCTGCTAGTCACATGTCAGAATTTGAGTCTTTAGCGGGGGACCTCGGTGTCCCACTGGCTCATAAGACAGAGGGTCCGGCTACAGTGCTTTTTGCATATTGCTGGATTCTTCTGCTCAATCTTACAGTTTACCGGTAGACAATCTGAACACCCTCAGGAGTTTAATTGCACAAGTGCGTCTGGCTTACAAGGTTACCTTGAGGCAGCTACAGGAGCTGGTTGGCCACCTTAATTTCGCATGTCGGGTGGTGGCCCCTGGCAGATCATTCATTCGTCGTCTCTGTGATGCCACAAGGGGGGTGAAGAGCCCCCTGCATCGCATCAGGATATCTGCTGAAATGAGAGCAGACCTCGAGGTCTGGGACAAATTTTTGGACCAATATAATGAGGTTTCCTTTTGGAGGCAAGAGTTACTAGTGGAAGCACAGCTCCAGGTGCACTCGGATGCCTCAGGCGCTTATGGCTTCGGCGTCATCTTAGGTGAGTGGTGGTGTGCTCAGCAATGGCCCCCACACTGAAGGGAATCAGAAATTAGCAGGGACCTTACATTTCTGGAACTTTTCCCTATTGTAGTGGTGGTATGGATTTGGGCAGAGGAATTAGCAAATTCATCAGTGCATTTTTGGTGTGATAATTTAGCCACAGTAACAGTAGTGAACTCCTTAACCTCCAGGAATCCTCAGGTGATGGACCTCATTCGGGCCCTTATAAGCTGCTGCCTGCAATTCAACCTCATCTTTTTTGTCCCCCATGTACCGGGTTTGGATAATGGAACCGTGGACGCTTTGTCGCGTAACCAGATGTCCAGATTCCAGCAATTGGCCCCTACGGCCAGGCAGTATCCAGATCCAATGCCTGGCAGGCTTTGGGATCTTGGAGAGGTGAGGCGGTGGAAGCCATGTTGAATTCCCTGGCCCTGGGTACATGTACATTCTACGAAAGAGCAGGTAGGGAATTCAGCACTTTCAGGGTCAAGCATGGCTTGGCCACCTCCTGGCCGATCCCAGTTGAACACTTGCTTGAGTTTGGCACGAAATTACATCAACAAGGTCTAGCCGTACATACAATAAGAGGTAAGCTGGCGGGTTTATCTTTTATTGCTAAAGTAAACGGCTTTGCTGACAACACCATGGAATTCCGGGTAAGGAGGATGCTGGAGGGTTGGCTCAGAGCTTCACCCTCTCTGCCAGATGGGTGCCGGCCTATTACTCCGGTAACGTTGCTGGGATTGAAGGGTCAGTGGGCTTCCATCTGTGTCTCCAGGTATGAGCAGAAGCTATTTCATGCAGCTGCCCTCATAATATTTTTAGGGGCTTTCAGGATTAGGGAGGTCCTCACAGGTTCAAGATCCGATAGATCTGGGCAGGCACTGCAGATGGCTGATGTTCAGTGCTGGCTGGACAAGGTAGTTTTATGCCTTAGATGGTCAAAAACTGACCAACGGTGGCGGGGCAGCACAGTGTCTTTGGCTAGGGCACCTCAGAGCGATATTTGCCCTGTCCGTGCCTTATCCTCTTACCTGGCCCTTCGTGGAGACAAATCCGGCTTCTTATTTTGTCACAGTGACCATCTGCCATTAACAAAGTACCAATTCTGGTCAATCACTAAGAAGGCTCTGCAGGCCTTAGGCTTTGGGAACCATCAATTTGGGACACATTCTTGCAGGATCGGGGCAGCGTCTGCCGCTACAGCAGCAAGATTGGACGATGCAAGCATACAAGCCATTGGGAGATGGCAGTCCGGGGCCTTTAAGGCTTACATTCGCAAGTGAGGATACCTGCTATTAGTTGAATGTTAATGGTTGTGTTTGTTTTGGCAGATGATTGGAGGCGAGCTGATCCCCTGCGAATCTTCATGGTATTCTGGGCCAGCCAGAGAGCAACTCATGCAGTGGGCACACAGTTGGAGCTGGGCCACGTGGCTGCCATACAGTGGGTTGGCAGGCGAGGCATGTTGTGGGGACAGCTCCTTCATATGGCCTGCCTCTGGGAACCTCACTGTCTCGTCTACTGGGAGTTATGCAGCTCCCAGCGGGGACAACAAGGGGGGGTTACCCCCAAGCACGTGTGTGTAGCTTAAGCCAGGAGCCGGATTTCTTCTGACTCCTGACTTGGCCGAGTGGCTCGCCCATTATATAGGCCAATTGCCTGGAGAAAGGTGTGTTGAGTCCCGCACTCTCACATGCAGATTTGAATGGGAAGAATTACCCAAGTTTTAATAAAGAGGCCCTATTTACCCCATATCTGGTGTCAGTGTCGTTATTTGCTTACTTCTCCTTCCGTCTGCAAATGTCTGACTCCTATTGTTCTCCTGTGCCTTTTTTTTTTGGTATTAGTTCCCCCTTCTTATCTCACCTGTGTGATGTCCTATTCCACCCAGCCTTTTCTATCTCCCCTAGAGATTTAACTAAGTCTTCTGTGGACCAGTCCAAACACTGCACAGATATTTATTTTGCTTATCTCTGCAATATATTCCATATTTGTGTACCCTGGCCTACACTGCTTTTGTAGTCTCTTTACAACTTTTCCAAACGTAGATACCATAATTCCTGCTGTGGTGCATCATGAATTTTGCTGAAAGACCCCAGCATATATTGTGTGCATACATCTATATTATCATACATGTGTAGACAGCAACAGATGCTAATATCTATATACCCAAGGAGCTCCCCAAATATGTAGAAACCACCACTTTATTTTTGACTGGTCTTGTTTCTGTTAGTTTGATGTTAGAATGAATTAAAACATTTAATAGGTATGTTGCATGATTTGTTATAATGATAATGATGATTGACTGCTATTGTTGTCATTCTGCAGTTAAGTTTGGATGCATAGCAGAGTGCAGAAGCAGTCTAGAGGGAAAAGCAAAATAGTGCAAGTTGGAAGAACTGCACAATGCATGTCAGCAATCCACTTCCATAAGGAAAGAGCTGCAAGATGTGCAAAATACTGAAGCATTGTGCAACAGTTTGCAAGTAGGAGTAGCATGAGCAACACAATAAGCAAGATGGCTTTCAAAATGTTGAAGATGACAAAGACAAAAACTCTTTGGAAAGTTGAAAGAAGAAACAAGTATTTTTGCCACAATGCAGTGGAATAATATTAATTAGATGCTAGGGCATAAATTTATATTGTACTTAAATTCATTGTTAGTGAAATGAAAATTAAACATCTGTACTTAGAGAATAAGGAAGCTACGTTTTGAGCATGTAATAAGAATCTCGATGCAACTATAGGCGTTTGTGAATTGTAAATTAGGCGCAAGGGAAACATTCTAATGGCTTAAATTGCAATTGTTCCAGGAGAAGAAGTGCTTATTATTAGATTAAGTGCATGCAAAACTCTAAGTTTAATTCAAATAGTTCTTGCTGTTGAGCAGCAAGTCATAAATAGCATAGAGGAACAATTCCCAGGTGCATCTCAAGGTATATGGAAATTGTCGACAAAGTACAAAATAGCACTGATTGAATTTCATACTCTCCACAGTTAAACATCAAGAAATGGTGCTCTTGCTTTAAGAAAGAACCTGAATGGAAAACTAAACAGGCTGTTTGTATTAGACTTAGGGGGGCAACTTCATGGGTCAGTGGACTAATCATTGAAGAAAAAAGAATAAGGGCACAATCCTATAAATTGCATCCTGGCTACTTGTTAACTCTCCAAAACTGGAGGCTATGAGCATCCTATGCAGAGCAGGAGGCACTTCACACCTCTTACTCTGCATTTTAGCTAACAGAGATTTCAGAGAGGGAGAAGGAGGGTGGCTCAGGACAACTGGGGATGCCAGAATCAGTCCAGAAACTGCCTGACATAAGTGGTACTGTTCTATATTGCCGCATATTTATGTCAAGTAATTTAAAATTCCCCACCCCATCTCAACCATTTACACCAGGTAATGTAGCAAAGATACATCATCAATGTGAAAACCCAGCTGGAGGAAGCTTAATCAAACAGTCAGTCAATTTTATTTTATTTTTAAAAAAGAATAAAACATCTCTAGCTTTAAAAAGTACTCCCATTTATCTGGAACAGGCATAGCCATCAAGAATAAATGAAATGGGGCCATTTGCAAATTAAGAAATCTAGTCCTTGGCCTAGGAGCTACTTGGCCTGGGATATAAACTGATCAGAGGAGTCTGCCTGAATGGAAGTATGCTACTTTACAAGACAACTGTTGACATATTTAGTATAGCCTGACCTTTGTCAGAAACAAATTGATTTACAAAAAAAATAAAAAACAAACCCCTATTAACTAGAAAATTGTAGACCAGATGGAGATAATTAATTTCTAATTAAAGAATCAGCACAAAGCAAACATACAGACAGCATTTTACTTCCTTTGCAAAAAGTGACCTATAACTATCCCAGGAGAACTTGCACAGACTGATAGACGCCAAAGAAGTCCCATTAATATCATCAAATTTGCCCAATGGTCCTCCAGATAATTGGCATTCATTGTGCTGGATAGAAAATGTAACATGACAACAAACACATTCCTTAAGCTTCAGTCTTAGAGCTCTTCTAGACAAGCTTTTAGGGTGCAATCCTATGTATGATTAGACAGAAAAAAGTCCTACAACTCCTAGCATGCTCCAACCTAGGTATTGTAGGACCTTTTTCAGTCTGATGCATAGGACTGCACTCTTAATATGCTATTTCCATTTCCACGTTCTTTGCAGGATTACGAGCAGATTACTACATCAAGGTTTGTTTTTTTTACTTTTCTTGACTTTCCATACATTCTACTACATAATCTCTAGGTGATGCTGTGGTATAGTGGAACAAAGCAGAATGACATAACTGTACTGGTGAAGAGCTCACAAATTCCCAAATTTGTGATCAAGTTAAAAAATCATGTTTGTATTTAAATGTGCATTTTTGTTGATTGTGTGTATCCAGTGTATTCTGTGATTGATTGTTGTGTTAACATTTGATGTGAATGGATTTGACATCCTTGTTGGGAATTATATAAATTTCTATTTAAAAAATTAATTAAAGGGTAGATTTTCACACTTTAAATGATGGGACAAAAGTGTGTGCTTTTGAAAATGAAGCACAGAAATGCATACTTCTTACCATTCACATGAACTAAAAAGCAGTTTAAAAACAAAAATGGGAGTGAGCTGAAACAAGGTTCAAGGTGATTTTCAGAGTATTTAGTAGGGTTGGATGAACAAACAATGATTAAGATTGCTAGGATTCTCCAAACATCATCTCATCGTTTCATGTCCTATTCCTGTTCATGTTTCTGATTGCTGTCCACTCTGTGGGAACACAAAATATGTGGAAATTGAGAAGCAATCGAATATGGAATTTGTGCAAATTTCTCCAAATTTATACAACTTTCCTCCATAGACTAAATCAGAGCTTTCAGTCTGCAGGGATAATCAAACTGGAGGAAGTTGCACAAATCAAATGCAAGCACATATCATGCAATTTGTGATCATTTTGGCAGACGTGTGCTTGCAATCACGATTGAGGTTTTATATGAGGCATGCTCACGTTTTGCAAGCAAAATGAAATCCCCATATATCCCAAGCATTAAGGCAAGCTCAAAAGTCACTGGTTCTCCCATTCCTAACTAATCAATCATTTGAAACATGGACAGTATTTCGATGTTACAGTTTATACACAGGAATGTGTATAGTTAATGTAAGAAATGCTCACCTTTCGTTCCCTGGGATGGCTGGCTACACAACATGCAGACATACTTTGAGAGCAGATTTGCACATTATGAGGCAGGGTGGGGAATATAAGCATATATATTTTAGTTGAAGAGAGGGTCCTTGAGTTAAAAAGTGGGGTTCTTGTTCAAAATTTTATTTATTTATTTATTTATTCTATTACATTTGTATACTGCCTGATAGCTGAGGATCTCTGGGCAGTTCATGATTTAAAACCATAAAATACAAGTCATAATAAGTTTAAAATGTTAACAGTTAAAATACAACATAAAATAAGGTACAGCCCAGGAAAGCTTGTGTGAAATATATGTCTTTAGGAGGCGTTTAAAGGATGTTACATTTTCTATCTCTGAACTACACGAGGGAGGGTTTTCCAGATGGTGGGTGAAGCTACAGAGAAGCCCCATCATCGAGGAAGGACCAGCAAGACCTCCTCTGAAGATCATAAATGTTTTCTGGGTGCAACAAGGGAAGGCTGCCTGTATATAAGGGAAGGCAGTCCACTAGGTATCCTGGTCCCAAATTGTTTAGGACTTTATAAGATAACACCATAACCTTGTACGTGGCTTAGTAGCTAACACATAGCCAGTGCAGACATAGGTGGCAAGAGGAAAAGAACACCAGTTGCTGCCTAAATAGAGGGAAATCCAGAAGTAGAATGAATCTGAGTTGGAAGAAATTAGATGTAGGACGATGGAAGGCATGTGGTGATTCAGGCATTCTGAGCCACAGGCTGGAAGAAACTGACTGTGTTGAGAGGTTCAGAGTGAAGTTAGTCACCAGGCCAGAATCTGTATTCATAGCAGAATAAACACCTTTGCTATGTTGTAAGACAAGTGTGGTGTTGTTTCTGTGCTCCAAAGGAGAAGGAAATGTAGCCTTTGATATAGAGCTGTCCCTATCCAGCCTTGATGCAGCAGATTGTCCTGAATACAATACAGCCGCTTCTCTTCCTCATCCAGTTTGTCTTCTGTGTGTTGACTTCCTACCTGCAGAAATGGAGTATTTGCCAGATCTGACTGGGATGAGCTATGTGTAGTTGCCTGATGATGTGAAGGCCAGGTATTTCGATAATAGCTCAATCACATTTATCTTAGAGGAGCTCTGATTGCATATGACTCATTCATTGTTTATTCTCTTTGCAACACCTTGACTTCAACATGTCTTTATCAACACCCCATATCAAGTATTATCCCAGATAATGCATGGTATCTAAGCATTGTGCTCTGGCATTCTGACCTTATGATACCAGGAAGCCATCTAGGTAGAAATGCAGATGCTTAATCAATGTAGCCACTCATTCTTTAGAAATTTGTTCAACAGCAATGGTCGTTAAACCCTCTTGACTTAATTAATCAGCCCATGTGCTTACATTTGCAGCACTTTAATAACAAACATGAGCTGTCATGGCATTAGTTCAAGGCTTAAATACTCCTGAATGATTGTGCATGTGGTAAGAGAACTACAAAACAAGAGATCTGCATGTGTGGAACAATGTTTCAGATTCAGACAAGTACTCTAAAGCTCTCTCCTGTATCTCAATTTTACCACCCCAGTTTGAAGGATCACAGGATAGGTAACATTAGCAAACATTCAGTTCCTCAGTACCTGGAAGGAGTTATTTGAACATTGAAACTGACATGTTTTGAGGTACTTCTGGTACCCTTATCAGTGGTACAAGGAGAAAAAGAGGGAACAATCACAGAGAAATGCCCTGTCCTTAAGATACACCAGGACTTCAAACTATTGGTTGTCAACTGTATTTTCAGCACTTGGATGCAAGCTAGTTCTGAAGGGCTCTTGCTACAGAATAAATATTTAATTATTTTAGATATGTACCTTTCTTCTGGACTTTCCCTCAACACTCACATCATTAAATTGCTCAGTGACGGCAAAACAACCCCCCCCCCATTAAAGTATTACCTACTACTCCTAACCCCCCAAAGTGTCTGCTTCTTCCCTCTCCTCAAAAGCTGTGGATAAATATTGGGCTAATGCACCTTTGAACAATGGCAGCGGTGGTTTTGCTTCAGTCGAGCTTTAATCAGTCCATCAAAAATGTTTGCAGAAATGATTAAAATGTAGAATCTCATCAAGATAAGTTCCCTTATTTCCTCTTGTGGTTTCATATTTGGCCTCTGGCCAGGATTTACTATCTGGCAGCCAGTCAGGAAATGATTATGAGATTTTATGGAGAAATGTTGCTTTCACCCACAACCTCACACTTGCACTAATGAATATTTCTTCAAGGGGGATTCAATGGAGTTATAGTAGGTACCATTAGAGATACTACAGCAACTGGGCAGGTTTGATTTCTCATCTGGATATTGGAGTTCTGCTGCTGTGGACAATTACCCTCATCCCTTCTTATGTTTTATCCTATTCAGTTTGCTTTCTGCCTTGGGGTGGGGGAGAAGACGTTAAGTAGTTATATGTGCAAATCTTTGAGCCAGCTATTCAGAAGAAGGGAAATTGAGATTGGAAATGCTCCTGCAAGTTAGCTGGGGGTTTCAGAATCATTATAAAATATGCATCCAGATGTGAGCAAAATGCACAGCCAAATATGCATCCCACTGAAAGCAATGGAGTGGATAGATAGCATCCAATTTTGGATGAGCATTCCAGAAAGCATGTGATGTACAGTGGTGGTTCCTAAAAACAAAGATATTTAAGATACTTTCTCTGGATATCCAAGACTATGGGGCAGAAAAATGGAATACACTGCAGAAATAAAGGGGTAGGTTATGCAGAGCTTTGTGGAATTATAATCTGGTTCAGTAAAAGATCTCTTGTCTTGAGATGGGAGGGGATAATTATCTTCCAGGACAAGGCAAACACTGACAGATGAAGCACTGGCAGAAGTCACAAGCTATGACTTGTGAGTGAGATAGTTGGTTCTGGCTTCAGAGCAAATAATCCTTGCAGATGGTTGCCTATTTAGATAGCTTTAAAAGGGGGTTAGACAAATTCATGGAGTATAAAGCTCTCAATGGCTACTAGTCCTGATAGCTCTTTATTACCTCTAGTATCAGTGGCAGTTAGCCTATGTACACCAGCTGCTGGGGAACATGGCTTAGAGGGTTCATTTGCACTCACATCCTGCTTCTGGGTCTCCTGTTGACCAATGGTTGGCCACTGTGTGAACAGAACACTGGACTAGATGGACCCTTGATCTGACCCAGCATGGCTCTTCTTTTGTTCTTCTGTTCTTACATCCACTGAATGAAAGCAACTCTGCTGAATGAAAGAGACACTTCCCTTGTACTGCAGTGGTAAAATCATGCACATCTAATACTGAGGAAATTAGAAACTTGGGAAAATGGAGATAACTTTTTTTGAATGGTTGCAAAGTAAAACACGATTTATGATGAACTTATGAGACACACAATATTAGGACTTTGCATGCCTGGATAGAATAGCTAAGATGGGAAATGAGTTAACTGGCCTACTAGTGTTTATTTGTTTTGTTTTTGCTACAAATAAGAAGAACAATCCAGCTTAACTCTAGCCCTATTCAGGCATGAGGAAAGTGGATAGCCTAAATATGTGAGAGTACGGCTTTGTGGACATCATTGTTTGCAACAGTAAATCTATGACAATAGAGAGTACCCATCTTCCCTAAAAATGATGGCTTTTGCGCAGTATAGGTGGCTGCTGGGCAGTTGGGCCAGGTAAGTGCAGAGGGCAGTGGCTCACCAGGTTCAGGGGGTGAGCAGGGGGTGCGTCCAATGGAATCCGACTTGGCCTTGCACTGAGTTTTCTGAGACACCCACTGAGCAGCTGCTCACTGGGTGCCTGGGAAACCGCAACGTCTGACCAGCTTAAGTGTTCCAGATCTCACTTTAGATCCAGATCCGAAGCAGGTCGGATAGGGTTTGAAGCAGCCCAAGATGGATTGGGACTAATTTGAAAGCTCTGAATCAGCTTCCGAAGCAGGTTGGAGGGGGGATTTGCATGGCTCTACTGTAAGCCCCTGCTCTCCAGTCCTCCACAATTACACAGCTTCAGAAATGTTGCATGTCATGTGTCTTTCATGTACCATTTAAATCTCTATATTCCCCAAAATGTCATAGTTGAGACTCATTGTCCAAACACTCTGAAAGACTGTTGCAGGCTTACAAAATGATTGCATAGAACTGTGCCTGAGCATATATTTGGTTCTAAAATGGCTACAAATGAAATAATAATAAAGCTGAAAATCAAGACTAGTTTATGGTGCAAATAAGCAGTAGTTGCATGGCCATAAAATGGGTAAAATGCTGCTATCTGTAAGAGTAACAGAAAACAGAATAACATGACATATCACATAATATCCTTTCTCATCTTGCTTTTGATCTTGGTTAATGCTCTGTTGAATATCCCATCCATGTACCAAGATTGGACATGAAGGTTTACCCAATATATGTTTCTGGTGACAACCCACAGCTGTGGATATTCCTTCCTGGGGACTAAAAAGGGCTCAGTTATTAGAAATGCTGATTTGGGGCTGGGATATTTTAGTGGCTAGAATCATGTTTGAATTACAAGTGCATACAACAGAGTTCTCCTGATTATACATACACATACACACACATATATATTCTCTCTCTCTCCACATATATGCATTTGATTCTATATATAATAATAATAATAATAATAATAATAATAATAATAATAACAACAATTTATTTCTTACCTGCCTCTCCGTCTGGATCGAGGCGGGGAACAACAACATGATAAAATACATAAAATTGATTAAAACATAACACATATTATTAAAACTGCATAAAAAATCCTAAAACATCCTAAAAACATCCTTAAAACATTCTAAAATTCCACTGGATATGCCTGCCGGAAGAGAACAGTCTTTATAGCTTTCTTAAATTCTAAAAGACTGTTAAGTTGATGAGTCTCCTCCGGCAGGTCATTCCACAGTCTGGGAGCGGCAGAAGAGAAGGTCCTCTGGGTAACGGTTGTCAGCCTAGTCTTGGCCGACTGCAGTGCATCCTTATCCCTATCAGAGGGGATACAAATCAAAATACATCAGATGAAATGATATGTTGAAAACATAGCCCCTTTTAACTAAATAGCAATTGTAATGAGTCACAGGGATGGTTTTACTCTAGGACATTTTTGTCCATGATAACCATCTAATACACACAGGGCTATGATGTGCAAAGTCTGACTGCTCTAGTCCTCCTAAAAAAATACTTAATTAGCTCCCCTGCACACCTTTTTGTCAATCCCATAGGAAATATTCTCCCTCATCCTTTCCTTCTTTAGCTCTCGGAAAAATGGAAGAGATTGCATCTCCTTTATTGCTGAAATAGATCTTCTTTAATGCCTTGGAATTTCTCCTTGGTGTCTCAAATCAGCAGAATTCAGGAGACATAATGAGAAATAGTGAGGTGAGACTTAAAGAGAAATGCATCAGATAGCTGTACATGTAAGGCTGACAGAAGCTCTCCTTTACCCCCAAACTGCAGTAAGGAGTTGACAGAGTGAGCTTGTAACTACACCACTATGGAGATGAACTCTGGAAGATTTTGAGTGATGCTTTACACTCTTTGTAGAAAATGAGAAAAACCAAGGTTAAAAAAGTACACAGAGATAGATAAGAAAGAGGAAAGGATAGGAAATAGCTGTGCCTGAGGAGAAATAGGAGAGAATAAGAGGGACCCATATAAGTTAAACAGATGATCACAGGAAGATCACATTTTATCCTTTTCATCTGTTTTAAGATGAGGAGGTGGATAAAACAACCCCCTCCTAATTGGTATGTATGATATGCCCCCCTTGAAAATGTGGCGGGATCACTTTATAGTTACAGGGACATGAATCTGGAGATCTTGTGCAGGAAACCCATTAGATTCTCCCACTGAGGAAAGAGAAAAGACAATTCCACTTCCCCCCAACAATTTCCCATGCTCCCTGAAAATCTTCTCGGGGGGTGGGGGTGGTTGGGGGACCTTCCAAAACAGTGTAGGAACTGTCACGGGGGCAGGTGGAGGGGGATGGGTGATTTGGCTAAAATCTCCATCAGCTCCATCAGCCTCAATGACCTTTCTGTGTAGTAAAGCATTGGAAGGATCCAACGGTGCCTGGCTGCTAGCACATAAATAGTGCCACAGGCCAGACAATGTTGGACCCAAGCCAGGGATTACATAATTAGAGGGGCTACTTATCCAATCATCTAAAGACAAAAGAAGAGGTAGTTTGCATATTTTTTTCTCATGCTAATTTATCTGCACAGATGCAAATTTAGAAATAATTACTATTATTTAAATAGAAATATAATACATGTCACCAATGTAACCAAGTGACCAATGTGCCTCCTCAGTCTGCTGTCCAGGTGCTAACTACTGTGGGGCAACTCCTGTACATCCATTCTTATAGTTCATTAACCCTGAAGTAATTGCCTTCAAATAGAGGACATGCAGACCTATATACAGGTCACTTTTAAAAAAATTAGAAGTAAATGTTTCTGAGCAATTAAATTCTATTTCCATATTTCACAATAAATGCGGTTAAAAAAAAAAAGACAAAAACAGAACCCTGTCAGAATTATATCAGCAGTGGTAATGACGCCATGTTTTGCTTTGCCCAGACAACAGTTTTCCTGTTGTAGTTATAACTTGTTCCCTGCTTTGTTTTATGCAGCTCCTTTTCCTGGAAAGTTTGTTTTCCAGGTTTCTCTCCTGAATATATTTTGGAAGCAGAGTTCCGTTATATAACACACTGCTAATTTTTGTCTAATCCCAGCTTCTAATTTCAAAAGCTCTCTGCGAGTGATGTTCAGACTTTTGTGAGAACAATCTGTCCTTCCATCAGCAGCACTGAGTGGGGAGGGAGAGAGAGAGAAAGAATCAGACAGACAGACAGAGGGAAGGGAGTGGCAGAAAGAGAGAAAAGGGGTGGCCCCACTCACATAAGGACAGAAGAAGTGACATGCTGGATCAGACCAAGTGGCCATCTAGGCCAGCATTCTGTTTACACAGTGGCCAACCCACTGTCGACCAGGGACCAATAAAGCAGGACATGGTGCAACAGCACCCTCCCACCCATGTTTCCCAGCAACTGGTGCACACAGGTTTACTGCCTCAGATACTGGAGGTAGCACATAACCATCAGGGCCATTGATAGCCTTCTCATCAAGGAATTTATCCTACTCCTTTTTAAAGCTACCCAATTGCGGACAGAGAAGGAAGCGCAGAAATAATGCCACAGACCAAAGCTTGGGATAACTAGGGCTTTTTTATTTAATTGGGAAATTTACCCCTCCCTGGATCTGCATTTGAGAGAGCGGGAATTTAATTAAACCTTTCTCCAGGCAACTAGCCTGCTATTATGGGCGAGCCACTTAGCCAAGCCAGTAGTCGGGTAAAACCAGGCTCTTTTCTTGAGCTACACACTTCTTGTGCAGCACCTCTACCCGGTGCTGCACAACTCCGAGTAGGTGAGACAAAGAGGTCCCCAAAGGCAAGACATATATCCAGAGTTGCGAGTTGCACAGCCCTCGAGTATCAGGCCTCAGAACTTTTCAATCACCATAAGATGCCAATGAGTGGTCACCAACCTCTTCTGATGTCCTAAAATTCCCACACAACCCACCAATGGAGGGTGCCAAGCCAAGCCTCCCCATGTCAGCAAAGGATGGGCCAATCAGCTTACCTCATAAGGTTCATGGATCACTCCCCGTGGTGTAGTATCACCTAGAATTCCAGCAGTTAATCAACTAGGTTGGGCTAAAAGGCCTGAGGCTTCTCTCTCAGCTCTGAAAAAGCTGAATTCCATACCTGCTCACTGGTAGAATGCCCATGTGCCAGGGGCCACGGGTCACATGGCTTCTGTCACTTGCTTCTCCCAGATCCTAAAGCACACCAGGCATAGGATCTTAGTACTGTCTGGACACAAGGGCCAACTTCAGGAACCTGGACATTTGGCTACATGACAAGGTATTATCCAGCCCAGGAATATGACAGGCAAAATTGAGATTGAGGGCAACCAGGACTCATGGCCCTGACCTACCCCATTCTTGAGGTTCCTTAGATGATAAGGAGGCAACTACATGAACAGTGGCCAGCTGTCTGGCCAAGATGAACAGAGGCTAATAAGAATTTGGCCCAAAGCCCGATCAAAAGGAAAGAGCTCCAGGAATGACAAATCTTGATACCCCAGCTTCTATCCCTAAATATATATGCAATGATAAGGGAGACTGGCCCCATCATGGCATCGTATAAACATCTGCTAAAGGCCCGACCACTGTTAATACCCAGCAAGGCTTAAACATGCCCACCAGGGGCATTCTTAGGGACTAAACCCATGAGAACACTTTAAGATAAGCAAAGGGGAATAAGGAATGAACCTAAAACATGGCTGGCCTTTACATCCTTAACTTAGTTCTGGGCCTGGCGCTCCATACAGGGATGCTGACCTGGTTCTAGGCCAAACAGGTGGCACTAGGGCCTTTAAGAAGGGCTTTAAACTGTGAGGGGGGTCCATAACAAAGGATTCATCTTCCCTATATGGGTAACTGGCAGAAGTAAGGGCCAGGTATCAACTTAGTTGGGCTGGAGCCCTTTTGACAATGGGGGGCCAGTCTATCAAGCTTACACTCTGAATGTGGCTCCCTGAGTCCCCTAGCCCCTTCAACCTGGGGGCATCCTGAGGTTGGATGTGGGTTGTAGCACATGGAACATAGAAGGCAGAGATTGCACAGATATCTGGTGCAAGTACCCAAGAGCAAAACTCCCAGCAAAGCAGGCGGAAGAACCACCTCCCTGGTGAGAGCCCACACTGGCAGAGGACCAGCAAGGCAGAGCAGAATAAGCCCCGCTGGTGCACTCTCTCATGATTGACCAGGTGGGCATCATGAATTGATGCCAGACTCAGGCCCCCTTGTGTCTAAAGGCCCCATTATATCTCAGACATGCAGGCACAAGGTATTCTGAATAGCACCTGGTACTATCTCTTTGTCCAGGTGCTTTTACTGGGCTATACGTATAACTTACTTAGCCAGCAAGCCAATTCACCCAAGTCACCATGATCTTCTTCCTCTTTAACTCTTCTCCTGTTCCAAATCCTTGTCATTGTCCTTAACTTTGTGTTCATCCACCCTAAAACTACGGGAAATACATCCACACATTCCCATTCAGAACTTCTGTTTGGTGGCAGGCAATAAGTGATAACCAAAGGGGGTAGATACTGCTCACACAGTATTGAAGGGCCCTTGCCCAAAGCATAGGGATCAACACTGGAGGGTGTCATCCCAGATTCCATGTCTGTCTGAACTGTATGCAATGCTACAGCTGAAGGAGTGACTGTCCAGCAGCGACTGCCGTGAGAGCCTAAGGCTTATGGGAGACTGACAAAACATGTGCTGATGGGATATTGGCAGCATGCCACAGACTATTGGGCATACTGCCAATCAGGATTTCTGCTGGGAGCTCTCAACCTATTGGGTTCCTCAGAACCAACGGACCAGAAGAAATGATAAGCCAGCCCCATGCCCGAACAGGTGATCTCCAAGGTCCCATTGTGTGCCAAACTGCTGTGTGTGATGCAACTCATTCTGAACCATGTTGTCATTGGTTGAAGGGGATCCTGGATTTGAATATCTTCCAGTGCTAATTTGCTTGCAGGGGATCAAGGTAGATGCTTGGTTTGGTGGCCTGTCTGCCTTAAAAACTGTTAACTGAGCTGAAATGGAAATTCAATCCCAATTCAATTATAAGCCTGCCTACTTGTTAAACACTTGTTTGAACCTGGGGCTTTGCAGTCCCATTTACCATTCAAACTGGCCTTATTCTCTTTCAGCACATCTATGTGCTTTATAACTTTGGGGATATAAATATAGGAAGCTGTCTTATACTGAGTCAAATCATTCATCCATCCAGTCTGGCACTGTTGACACTGAATGGCAACAGCGGCTCTGAGGGCCCCAGGCTGGATGCCCTTCCCATCTCATGTGGAGAATCTGGGGACTGGATCCGGGGCCCTCTGCATGCAAAGCATGTGCTCTATCACATTGAGCTATGGCCCCTAAATGCCAGGGATCAAATTGGGACCTTCTGCAAGCAAAACTGGTGCATTGCCACTGGGCTAGAATCTTATCTAAACCACACACTTATTAGTAATACATTTATTTTATTCAGATCCCAGCTTTCTTCCACCAATTGGTCTCTTCTCCAGGCACTGAACAGACCCAGACTGGCTTAGTTTCATTAAAGTGGCTGCCTCAAATGCATTCCCACCATGCCCTGGGGCTGCTATCAGGCCAGTTGCTGATCCTTTAAAGATTAGAATATGCCCTTCATTTCACAGGCTGAGGGAATTAAAGGGCATCCCACCCAGATAGGGAGTACACAGGCCAAAAGAGCCCCCCTCACCTTAAAGTGGGGGAGGGGAGGCAAAGAAGCTGCCCTCACAGCTACCATCCTGTCCTGCTGATCTCAAGAGGTCTGTTCCAAACATGGTGCAGCCACAAACAAAAGCATGAGCTCATAAAACCGAGCAGCAACCAAGCAAGGAAAATGACCCCATAAGGATGTTGCTCATGAGGAAGCCCAGGATTAGGGTCCAGCAAATGCAAAAGCACAGTGTTGCTGGAAGAGGCAAGGTTGTGGGAAACCCAAGCATCAGGTTTGGTCAGGCAAGGCTGGCTGGGGTGAGACTCTCTAGGAGCAGCACCACCTTGTGTGTGCAGGGGGGAAAGGGGTTGTCCCCCTCCTGATTGCCACGTAAGTGAGTGAATGGGAAGCCAGCAGATGCACTTTGACAGTGTGAGGAGGAAAGACGGCCGATCCCAGTTGGAAAAAACAGCAGCAACAGCAGCATCACCCTGCTCCTGCCCTGGAGAGGCTGCACTGGGGCCTCCAGAGTAGCTATGCCATGTGCGTGTGCGTTCACACACACACCAGCAAAAGCTTAAACTACTCCTCCCTGGTGGTTCCATTCTGCCATGGAAAGGGTTGGCTCCCACAAGAACACGAGGCACCGTGAGAGCAGGAGCTGGCTGGGCCCGCTTTGAAGTTGGGTCCCTCCCTACCCCCCAGGAAGAGAGAGGCAACCACCAGGCCAGAAGGGGGGGTGGCGGCAGCCCAAACAGGCCACTGAAACCAGGAAGGAACCCTATCCACCTGCTGCAGCTTCTGGTGACTGCAGGGGAGATGCTCAGGCGTTAGCTGCCTAGGGCCAGCTGTACCTTGGGTGGGAAAGGGATCCGTGCCAAACCTTGTTCTCCCAGATGGGAGCAAATTCGATCAATTGGAGAACCCAAGCCTCCACAATGAGGTCTTTGACACACTCACACACACACACACATGCGCACACACACGCGCACACAGAGAGAGAGAGAGAGAGAGAGAGAGAGCAGCCTCACTGCTCCTACATTGCTTTCCAAGCACCAGCCGAAAAGTGAAAGAGGCCAAGGAACATGGGAGCATGCCTTTATAGGCTGTCCATGTGACCAAGGCACATGGAACATTCTTTCTTCCTCCTCCCTGCCTGTAAATGCCTCCTCCCAACCTAGTCCTGCCAACAGGGCGGGAATAGGGCATTGGTGGCCACCACTACATTTTGTGGTAGTGAATTCCATAATTTAACTCTGCACTGCATGAAGTACTTCCTTTTATTTGTCCTCAATCTCCCACCAATGAGCTTCATGGGATGACCCCGGGTTCTAGTATTTTGAGAGAGAGAAATGTCTCCCCATCCATATTCTCCACACCATGCATAATTTTCTACACCTCTATCGTATCTCCCCTTAGCCTCCTTTTTCCAAGCTAATATCCACACATACCTTTGGTTGCAGTCCTGCCCACTGCCAGAATGTAGCCTTTAACATACTATCCCTGAGGAAATTCAGTCCTCAGAAGAAAAATGCCCCTCCACCACCAGCCTACATAGTTATAACATCTGTGGGAGGTATGACAATTTGTACATAGGTCTGTGTGAATCAGAAAAACTTGATCTTATCAGAATTCTCCAAATTCCATCTTGAAACTCATTCCAACTTGAGTCTGTATCAGATTGTGAGCTTTGTTTCTTCTTTTCTTTTCGCATGAAAAACTGGTTGAATTTTCATGCGTTTTTCCCCCCAAATGCACAGCTCAATTGTGTGCATCTTTGAAACGTACGTATTCTTCTCCCATTGATTTAAGCAGATTTGTACACTTTTTTAAAAGCACACATGTTTCATGTGCATTTTTTAAATGTTTACATGATGTTGAATGCATTATTTTCAGTCCACGAATCACATTGCAAGCTCAGAAATGGACAGACATCAACCATGGATTGTGTCCGAGTCCATGTTTGGTCTGAAAGGTGAAAACTGGGGCAGGATCTACACTACTGTTTTAAAATGGTTTATAACAGTAATGACAACTGTTGCGGCTCAGGACACACTCCATATACAGTTTTCAACCCATTTTCAAAGTGTTTGGGTAGATCTGGCTTGGGTAAATCCTGATTAAAAAAAATCTGAAATTAATGTCTTAAACATCCCTAGATGTGTATAAGCTTTATAGGAGTGAAAGTACATTAGATATACTCTGAAAAGGAAATACAATAGAGAAACCAGTCCAGGGGCAGTAACTAATGTTACAAACTCAAATTGTACTAGCAGAGCTCCACTGCATCTTTCTGTTGTGCAACTGGCTGTCCATCGCACAATGGGTTGCACAAGAGTTATACACAATGGCTTGTACAATCGGTTACACAAACATAATGCACACCTGCTTGCACAGCCATGCTTGTGCAAATGTAACTTTAGTTTCATTCTTCTCTTGCACACAGTTCAGTATATAGTTTCCAGTAGAGCAACATCATTTGTGCGAATGGAATGAGACAATTGGATACTACCCCAGGTGTTTACAGCACAGCCAGATACAGTTAAATGTAACAACCTCTAGGAATCTGCTTTTTTTCTTTGTTTCTTAACAGGGACAGGTTAGGTGGCCAAGATACTGATTTACTTGTTTATCATCTGGAAACACTGTACTCACATTGGGTTTGCATAGATACTGTCACCAAATGTATTCTGGTTTTGGATTCACTTTCGCCTTCAATAGGTATGAAAAGATTGAAAACATGAAGGCATGATGCATATAGGTGTATTCTTAGGAATGGACAAATCTGTCAAAAGTGGTTTATCTCAGTTTCTCATTATTCCAATTTTAAGTTCAGTTCAAATCAAATGATAATTTATTTTTAAAGTTTGGTTGAAAACTTGGATGTATTTGTTGTACGTTTTTCTGAGTACATGCATTGGTTTTGTATGCAATTCCATCTAAGAATTTTTTTTGCAAGCAATATTCCTAAAATAATGCCTGTTAATGTTATTTTCACTGATATACATGTTTTTGTATGCACAATTGGAGAACTCCATTGCAAAATTTGAAGAAGTGTGAATTTCAAAGAATAATTAAGTTTCAGTTTATATATTGGTTCAAAATTATGAAGTTAGGCATTTTTCCATTAAAAAAAGTGAATTGAACTAATTTCTCCCACATCCCTATGTATTCCCCATGCAATGTTTTACATTGTTTGTGGGACAGGAGGAGATTTTTTTACATGGCCTCACTGAGATTAAAGGTAAAGCCGTGAACCAGTTCCAAAGTATGTTCCAGCTTCCAGTAAGCCCCTTTCACACTTTGCTTATCAGAAGGGGCAAAACAGATAGAAAGTGGTTGAGCCATGCACCCATGATGGTGCATGGCTCCCTCACACCCACCATCCATGTGTTAGTGTGGACTTCTAAGGGAAGAAAGGCTACATGTATAGAACTCGACATAGATCGGCTTCCTCACCTCAGATATCTATCCATTGATGGCCAGGGCTTGAGGATCTGCTTATTGTCATAGGTGGGTCAGAGAAATGGCTTCGAAGTCCTTTGATATGTGTGCTGTGCCTTCCCACAAGTAACGCGTGAAGAGTGCTTATTGCAGCTTGGAATTTGTACTACGGCATTGCTTTCCGCAGGTCCCTGGAGTGAGAGACTGACAAAAAGCCCCCCTCGTTTCCATTATCTTCTGTCGTACATGCAATATTTTAGCACGACTTCAATATTTCATAGGACTGCTGTCACCAGAAGCCCTTTTGCAGCTTATTGTTTCTGAACTGTTAGCTCATGGCTTTTAAATGCTGGCCATTTGCCACTGCAATTGTTCCTTTAAACCGCTGACCTCAGCAGGCAGTGAGCACTTCAGAGGGGCCAATCACGCCTCCCACAGAGCACTCCTCCAAAGGCGTGGAGCTGGCACCTTTACAGCGGCCTGCACAGAGAGTGAGCGGGGAAGGGGGAGACTTTCCCCACCTTCTTTTTCTCCTACTATGATTTCATTTTTATATACACACTTGTTTTGACACGCACATCGATGTCTCCCCATCAGAGGGAAATGCATGAAAGCAAAAGTGACTTATGTTTAATTAAAATGTTTTCTCAATTACGACTGAGGGTAAAAAGCAATTTGAAAAGTGTAGGTCCTGGATGAGGATACCGGGGGCTTTCTGCAAAGAGGGATAAAAGCAACAAATGTGTGCACTGGGTGGGTGGGGGAAGGGAAACTAGAAAACAATTCCTTAGTGAGTTGCATGGATCCCATTTAGGGCATAATCCATGATACAACTGCTTGCACGCTGCAGCTGTGCAGCAACCAATGAGAGCAAAATGGGCATTACTTTAAATGTGTGTGTAGAGGCATTAAATGTGTGTGTAGAGGCGATGTCCCCCCATTTTTACTCTAGAATAGGTGCAGGAGGGCAGTCTGACCTTAAAAGCCACCTACTCCCCAAAACTAGGGTTCAGATCTGGATTGAGTGTCCTGCACCTACTCTAGAGTAAAAAAGAAAGCAAGAAAAGGGCATAGCTGCAAGACACACATTTGAAGTAATGTTTATTTTGGTCCAAAGTTGAACGGGCCCTGTATGTGACCACTCATGCCCACTCTTCCATCAGTGGGCCCTGGTAGATTGAACTGGCTATAGTGGCAGTGCTCGAAGTGACACTGGGCAGCTTTATCTAGCTACCTTTGTCTAGCTACCTTTTAAATTTCCTACAATCCCTCAGAATGAGATTAGGCTGAGGAATTGTGGGAAATTTAAACACAGGGTAGATCCCAAAAAAAATTAAGGGGGTGGGTGGGTAAGGGCAACCCTGTTCCCTGCCCAGGCACTGGTAGCTGCTTAAAGATGCCATCGCTGACACCAGCTATTTATCTTCCAGCCACCACAAATGTGCCCTCTGGAGCAGGATGCCATTGTGTTCTGATGAGAGGAGCCATGGAAGTCACAACAATGTCTGCCATATTAACAAAGAGATGCTAATTCTCAAGCCTGTCCAGTATAGGCTGACCATATGAAAAGGAGGACAGGGCTCCTGTAACTTTAACAGTTGTAGAGAAAAGGGAATTTCAGCCGTTGTCATTTGTATGCAATTAGTTCCTGGTGAAATTCCCTCTTCACCACAACAGTTAAAGTTGCAGGCACTATACTAGAGTGACCATATACAAAAGAAGGCAGGGCCCCTACAACTTTAACTGTTGTGATGAAGAGGGAATTTCACCAGGAACTAATTGCATACCGATGGCACTGGTTGAAATTCCCCTTTCTCTACAACTGTTAAAGTTAGGCTGACCATATGAAAAGGAGGACAGGGGCCCTGCAACTTTAACTTTTGTGATGAAGAGGGAATTTCACCAGGAACTAATTGCATACAAATGACACTGGCTGAAATTCCCTTTTCTCTACCACTGTTAAAGTTATATGAGCCCTGTCCTCCTTTTCATATGGTCAGCCTAGTTAAAGTTACACAAGCCCTGTCCTCCTTTTCATATGGTCAGCCTAGTTCAGTAGCAATGACATCTGACATGGAGATGCTCCCACTCAATCTGAAAAAGATGGGGGCCATGACATCCTTGCTTACTCCCAGGATGTTGCACACCACATGTGTATGCTGGGGGATGCTCTCACGATCAAGATATGATGAAAGCCTCTCTCCTGGAACGTCGGGAGGTGTAGAAAAGGCCTAACTCTGTAAATAGCCTGTGCCCTTCCTGTGGCTGCAGCAGAGGGCAGGATGAGACTATTGTTTCTGCTGAGAGAACAGCTATCATTTGGTTCTTCTTCCACCTGAACTATTTTCCATTCTAACTGCTTATTATAAACTGTTTGTTACTTTAAGAACTGGTGGCTGCATTTTCTCCTCCCTCCACATTCCAATTCATTTGTGTCTTGCCCTTTGTAAACCTGCAGAGTCTTCCTTGTTTGTTATCGATTTTATATAAGCAGCTCAGGGGTCCTTTTTGGCTAAAGATGGGTGATAAATAATTAGATAGATTATTGATCAGTAGACATGATAGACAGATTAGATAGATGATAGATCCATAGATTAGATGATTAGATAGAGGATAGATAGATAGATAGATAGATAGACAGATAGATGATATAAAATTTGCACAGACCCTTCCTACTTCGGTCATGTGACACTCCTGTTGCTGAAATCAGACTCCAGGGCTGAGATCAAGTGAGTCCTCACCTAGGTCCTGATGGACGACTACAATTTAGGTGACAATGGGAATTCACCATTGCTCCTCACTGTCTCAGCTCTGAGCTGAAAGAGAAATGTATAGGGGTTGGAAAAAGGAAGTCAGTGGGTTTGAAGAGTACAATGAGGAACTGATAGCTTTAATCCTAGGGAATGAATTCTGTTATAATTCATTCATACTCTACAACAACTCTACAAGATAGAGCAGTTACTTCTATATATCATGGATAGAGATAGGGATTTTTTTTTTTTGGAGTCTGGTTCATATTTTAATATGAACTGATCTAATTTATACTTCCTAAACGAATATGTGAACAGAATTACCCTTCTGTTTTAGCACTTCTCCAAATTTTACGATACAATTCTTCAGTCAAGAAACACACACAAAGATGCATATACTAAGGGAAATTGTATACACAAATACATACATTAGGGGGAAAAAACGTACCAAAAAGGCATATATTTGGGCAAATTGCTTGCAAAAATGTGTATATTAGAGAAAATGCATACAAGACTGCATATCAACATTTGTGCATGCAAAAATTTGCATATAAATGTGTATAAATTTTCATTTTATTTCATGTGTTATATTTCCATACCACCCCATAGCTGAAGCTCTCTGGGAGGTCCATGTTGACTTTTGAAAACAAACAATCTAAACTGATGTTGAAACAGAATAGAGCAAAGTTGTGCTTGGAAAAATGTGTACATTATACAAAGTAAAACAGACAGATTTGTCCATACCTAATCATGGTTGAAAGAAAGCAGCTGGACATTGAAAAAATTAGTCAAGATTAATTGTCATGGAACTTTAATTTAGATCTTCTGGATCCAAATGACCCCCTACGTTACATTATCTCTCTCTGTTTTGTTACCAATATCCTGTTTGCTATGCAGTACAAAGTTCCATAAGTCAACATGGCTTTCCAGAGTTCGAGGCTTAACTATTCCCACCTTCTCTGCTACTAGCATACATTAAATTGTTGGCTATTCTCTAAAACATTTAAATACTAATTTAAAAGCTTTTTCCTCCTCTTTAAATAGAATCCCATAAACCAAACCATGATATATTCATTTGAAAGAATTTTTGCTTCCAAGTAAACATTTTTAAAAGAAGTAGCAAATTATGGGCTGGCATACATTGCATTTATACTTTGAACAGGTTATTATTACAAGACATTTGTCTAAATGGGCTTCAATGTATTATCAATTTTCTATTATATTGCATTTCCTAAAATATGGCTTTATCTTTTTTTCCATTTTCTGTCTCATCACCTTATATTGGGTCATAGCGCTCTCATAAATTAAAACTACATTATTCTGTATGTTTCCACACTCCTTTATACTGCTGTGCTAGCACATTGCTCCCCATGTACAGCATGGCCTCCAACCTTTGGATGATTTCAGAGTCATATATAATTGCTCTGGTTCATGTAAAGAGACCAGCAGCATGATCCAAAAGAAGCTGAGGCAAAAGACCAAAATAAAACAAAGGGAGGGCAACAAAAATGATCAAGGGTCTGGAGCCACTTCCTTATGGGGAAAGGTTACAACATCTTGGACCATTTAGCTTAGAAAAAGGACACGTGAGGGGAGATATGATATCCATGGTATAAAGAAAGTGAACAGGGAGATTTTTTTCTTCCTCTCTCATAATATGAGAATTCGGCATCATCCCATAAAGCTGATTAGTAGGAGATTCAGGATAGATAAAAAGAAGTACTTGTTCACACAGCCCATAGTTAAACAATGGAATTCACTTTCACCTGCCTCTCATGAAGGCAACCATTTGGATGGCTTTAAAAGGAGATTGGACAAATTCCTGGAGGAGAAAGTTATCAATGGCTACTAGTAGGGGTGTGCACTGGATCGGGTCCGATCCACGATCCGGAGCCGATCCAGGGGAAATCGGATGCAATTATCTGATTTCCGATCACCCCTCTGGATTGTCTGAACTTTCCCGAACCGGTCCGGAAGGACCCGATCTGGTTTGGAAAAAATCGGAGGATCGGCAGGCACCCACTGGCGCCTGCTGCTGCTTCCATGAGTGGGCGCCAGTGGGTGCCTGCCGATGGAAGCGGACGGGGGGCCTTACCTGGCAGGGCTGTCCGTTTCCATTGGTGGGCGCCAGTGGGCGCCCGCCAATGGAAGTGGACAGCCCTGCCAGGTAAGGCTCATGGGGGGGGCTTACCTGGCGGGGCATCCTCCTTCTTCTGTTACCAGTAAACTACTGTGAACTAGCCCTCGCGGCCTAGTTTACAGGAGGGCACCAGGTGATGATGTCATCACTTGGCGCTCTCCTGTAAACTAAGCCACGAGGCCTAGTTTGGAGTAGTTTACATGCAATGGACGGTGGAGGACGCCCTGCCAGGTAAGGATGTCCGATGGAAGCGGACAGCCCGGCCAGGTGAGGATCACGGGGGGGGGGGGGCTTACCTGGCAGGACGTCCTCCTCTTTCTGTTGCTGTTAAACTACTGCGAACTAGGCCTCATGGCCTAGTTTACAGGAGGGTGACAGGTAATTATGTCATCACCTGGCGCTCTCCTGTAAACTAGGCCAAGAGGCCTAGCTCGCAATAGTTTACTGGCAACGGACGGAGGAGGACGCCCCGCCAGGTAAGAAGTGGGGGAGTTTACCTGGTGGGGCTTACCTGCCGGGGCTGTACGCTTCCATCGGTGGGCGCCAGTGGGCGATCGCCAATGGAAGTGGACAGCGGGGGGGGGGGCTTACCTACCGGGGCCAACTGCAACGGATGGCCCCACTAGGTAAGAAGCACGAGGGGGGAGGTAGGTCCCCACTCACCCACCTGCCACCATGTTTTCCCCATAGACTTTCTTTCCCCCAATGCAAGTCTATGGGGAAAACAAAAATGGCGGCCGATCCAAAAATAGGACGTCCGATTTTTGGATCGGGATCGGGCCCAATCCAGTCCGGGGGGACTCCGATTTTGTCTGATCCAATCCGGGACAAAACTGGAGGTCCCAATCCGGGTCCCGATCCAATCCAGGGGGTCCCTGCACATCCCTAGCTACTAGTCTTCTTTCCTATATGTTACCTCCAATATCAGAAGCAGTATGTCTATGTACACCAGCTTAGGAACATGCACAGGAGAGTGCTGTTGCACTTACTGTGTGTGGGTTTCCATTGGCAGCTGGTTGGCCACTGTGTGAACTAGGGATGTGTATCATATCATTAAAATGTATGATAACGATACGATAAGGTTGTTATTGTGCATGTGTTTAACGATGACGATACGATAGAAAAACCTACGATAATCATCAGAGACGATAATTTTCGGGCAATTTTATCATTTTATCGGACTGCCATATAAATATACCTATAACTTCTGTATTATAAAAGTTAGAGGCTTGAAACGTGGTCACAGTGCTTATGGGGTATGCCTAAGTATGTGTATGAAATTTGAGATCGATCCCTCCAACCCTTGATTTTATATGAATTTATTAAAGATCGTTTCAGTTCTGACAGGTCGGAATGACACCTCGCTACGTGCGTTCATTCAGACCTGTCAGAACGGAAACAATCTTTAATAAATTCATATAAAATTGAGGGTTGAAGGGATCAATCTTGAATTCCATACACATACTTAGGCATACCCTATAAGCACTGTGACCAAGTTTCAAGACTCTAACTTTTAAAATACAGAAGTTATAGGCATTTTTTCTTTTAAAATAGGGCTGCAAAAATTATTGTTTTTTCGCGATAATTATCATGAAGATGATACAGTTCACCTATGATATGAATGAAGACGATTTTTTTTTTGGTCTGAAATGACGATAATGATAAACGACAATATTTTTTGGCGTGCACACCCCCAGTGTGAACACAATGCTGGACTAGATGGACCCTTGGTCTGATCCAGCATTGCTCTTCTTATGTTCTTGTGTTTAAAGGTTTCACAGAAAAGGTCTGATTGGAATAGAGTTTTGGGAGTGTGGAGAGGAGTTCCTGGCTTATGAGGAAACGAAGTGGGAGGAAAAGGCAGACCTTCATATGGCTGAGAGTGTTGGAGGTGGAAGAGTAAAGATCAGAGTAAGGTAAATAGAAAGTTATGAGAGCAGAAATATTATGGTGAGGAAGTAATGAATTACTTTGAAGGTACATGTAAAGAGTTAGTGCTAAATCCAGAAGTAGAGAGGATGCCACTCTAGTGATTTAAGAAGTGGTGTCACATCATCTGAATAATGACTAATTTGGGCTGGATAGGGTCAAACTAGAAATAATGAGTCTTTGCTTTTAATAAGCACATTTTGAAATGCAAATAGTATTTTCGGCATGGGGAGTGCAAAAGATCCCAGCAGGCTGGGGGAGGGGGAGTTTAAACGTTTCCTCCATTATTGCAGTCCTAGCACTTTTTATAGGCTTTTAAAAAAAAAAAAAAAATCCAGAGTAGAAAGGTCATATCATCATCATCAACAACAACAAGGCTACAATGGGTGATTGCTTTCAAATGCATGTTGCAGCTTCAGTTAGGATGACCATATGAAAAGGAAGACAGGGCTCACGTAACTTTAACAGTTGTAGAGAAAAGGGAATTTCAGCCCATGTCATTTGGATGCAATTAGTTCCTGGTGAAATTCCCTCTTCATCACAACAGTTAAAATTGCAGGGCTCCTGCCTTCTTTTGTATATGGTCACTCTAGTATAGTGCCTACAACTTTAACTGTTGTGATGAAGAGGGAATTTCACCAGGAACTAATTGCATACAAATGACACTGGCTGAAATTCCCTTTTCTCTACAACTGTTAAAGTTAAGTGAGCCCTGTCCTCCTTTTCATATGGTCAGCCTAGCTTCAATGGAGCAATTCTGATGAGGAGGTCAGGTAAGAAGGAAAGGGTTAAACTCTCCCTCCCCTATTTACTGTGATCCTCTCAAACTATAAGCCCTTCCCCAGCAACTCCTATCTGCATTTTCTAAAAAGCCCACGTTCAGTGTGAAGACACATTTAATGTCATGTCTAATTTGCTCATCCGGAGTTCAGTATGTGCTCTGACAATGAAAGGCTAGAGAAGAGAAAGTTACAGTAGTCAAGGTGAGAGATTACCATATCATGAACCAAAGTTCGTTGGATTGAGTATGGAGAGCAAAAGAAAGGGGGAATTAAGGATGAAGACAAGGGAAGAATGCCTAGGAGGAGAAAGGACGGATAATCTCGTATTTTAGAAATTAGCTAGGCTATTGTCATAAAAAATGGGTTTACTAAGTGGAATTAAAAGATGCAGAAGTGCTAGTTTAATAAGGGTAGAAATAATATTCTCAGTATAAATTCAATTCCTTGCAACTCTGAAAGATTTGGTTGATATATGAATGTATACACCACTTTTATTTTATTTATTTTTAAAATATCACCCAAATAAGAGGTTCCTACAGTTTCCCATGATACCATGTGTAATTATTTAACTTTTTGTATATTTACAAAGATTTATCAAGCTATGAGTGCATTCCTTTGTTTTGTACACAAACATAAATTTAGTAAATCTTAGGGGTGGGCTCTCTGCCCTGGAATTATCTGGTAACCGTGAACATCTGTGGAGCTTTCGATCTTCTGGAGCAGAGATTGGCCGCTTCTAAACCCATCAAATTATATCAGAGGGGATATGTGCCCAATCGGTGCTCTTAATGTCTCCGAAATTAGCCTACTGTCTTGTGTGTGGGGTGTGTGTCTAATTGAAAACCTCCCAATAAGGAACATAGTGTGATGGGGTGGGGTAGTTTTGATAATTGATATTGACATCTGTGGCTAACCAATTAGGAACTGCCACATCACTCTCCCTCCCTGATCTATTCTCCTCCAATTGCAGTGTTTGGGGCCCCCTCCACAAGGATGCGCTTTTGCGCCCGGTTCGGGGATTATGCGCATTATCGCGGAGGCGCATTTACTCCTAATCCCTCTGCACGGGAGGCGGCGAGAGGCGGCGAAGCGCATTAATTGATGTCCAAAAAGCGCTTTACAAGAAGTTAACGCGCATAATCGCTTGTTCACACCGCGAAAATGCGCTTTAACGGCCAGAGCAAAATAAAAGTCGCTATTTAACGCGCATTCGAAAATGCGCATTATCGGGGAGATAACGCGCCTGTACGCCCGTTTTGCGCTCCACTGGTGTGGAGGTAAAATTTATAATGAGCCTTCAAGGCTCATTAAACGTCTCGTGTGGAGGAGGCCTGGGAGAAGGAATGCCAATTAGTAAGATTAGGGGGTGTTTGTTTGCAAAGTGAGAGTTAGAGGAGAGAGAGAGAGAGAACGAGAACGCTCTCCGAGATCTGGTTGCACATTTCTGCTCGGACTCATAGAAGTCAGCCACAGTGTGAAAGTTCTGCTTGGCTGAGTGAGTAAGCTTCTACATCTGAGTCAGGCAGACTGCTTTTTTCAGTTAAGCTATTACTCCTTTTGGCTGGCTGGGCTTCCAGTGCAGGAGAGGGGGTTGCTCCAATGCCCAGCTGACTGTGGGGGAGGGGTTCCTGCCTCCTCGTCCTGCAAGCCTCCTGTCCTCTCTGAGGATGGGCAAGCTATGTGCTGCTGTTGTGGCATTTTATTAATATATATTTACTTAATTGTTATTGTGCTAAGTGCTTCCTGCCGCTTCGTTTCCCTCTCCCTCATCATATAGGTCAAGGCATGAGAGGTGCCTGAGAGGACATTTGAGTTTGGACCTTAAAAATTCCCTATAAATCACTGCATGCAAGGATCTGCTCCACAGTTGATATGTATAAAGCCCTCTTTAAAAGCTGTCATGGTACCAATTTTCATGTGTTTATCTTTAACACTGAGGAAGCTGTGAGCATTTCTGTTAATTCCCATTGATGAAAATGTACTGGTTAGCCAAAAACAGAGCGTTTTTTTCATTGAACTATCTGGCAGAGCAGAGAGAGGGACCCACTCTAGAAATTGGGGTGCTGAAATGCCTCTACGGAACTCTGGATCAAATTTTGAGGTGGAGAAGACCCAATTTGCACACACCTAGTAAATATAGCTTGGCAACTTTAATGGGCCAAACCATGCAATACTATTCATTTTTGATCAGAGGTAAAACAGTTAAGGTTATTCCCTAGTAAGTGTGTTTAGGATTGCAACTTACTGATGTGAGTTGGAATTTGAATATGGGCACTACCATATTCATGCCCACCATACTTCACTCCATAATAGTGTCTTTGCAGAAATAGCATAGTTGATTCTCTGTTTTTCTTCAAAGATATTTTTTCTTATGTATATCATTCTGATATTTATTGTTAGTTCTGTATCTCCTCGTGAGAGAGATTGAGTCAACAGTTTGACTTGAATCCTGATTAATTGGTTTTAACATTTGAAAGAGTGGTAATTTATCAGAGTCACTTAAATAGAAACTATCTACCTTGAGCTGCAATAATTGCTTATGACTTCTAATTCATGCCAAGCCTGGAGATTTTCCAGAATAATTATAATTACTAGCCATATAGGTCTCTTTCCGTGTACAATGAAACCAATTCAGATATCAGCCTAGTTATGAAGCAATTCCATTATAACATTTGACTTCTTACAGTTAGATCAGATGATAAGTAAGTGTCAAAGAACAAAATATATCTTGTGGGCTATTGTTTCAAATAGCAAATTATGGTAGTAAAGGAATCTGAGGTCTGCAGCCAGGTTCATAAACCATTAATTAATTAGACACCACTATCAAGGTTCACAAATGGTTTCATAAAATCATCATGATAGTACTGTTCAGACATTATGCTTGAGCAGAGTATGTAACTGCATGTAAAGCACACAGAGGGGCACATGCTGCCCCCCCCCCACTCGCTGTCCCTGACTTGTCTGTTTGAGTAGCTAGGCCTGCAAGAGAATTTTGCTTTTGTTCACTTGAATACAAGTAGAACTCTGTGCACGATTGTGGACTCTGCTTTATCAGGGTTCCTGATCTCACCAAAGGGTTTTACTCATGTCCAAGTGAATGCAAGTAGGAACCCCTCTTTTAGACCTCCCTGATCAATGTGAAGTGGTCAAGACTGGTAGGATGAGCAGTGTGCATGGACATTGGGGGCAGGGCCAACCTGTGTTTACACATCTTATTCAGGCATAACATCTGAACATACTTTTGGAGCACCACATTTCTGTTCAAACTACCATTTCCACATTTCCATATGCCCTACGTTTGCTAGCCATATGCCATCTTACTTTTGTAGAAGTCACAGATCACGTCATTAGCCCATTAGTAATAACTCGTGCTGTGCCAAAAAATTTCCCATGAAAATTTTGACCATTCTCATTAAATTTGATAGAAAATAAAATTGCTTTTGAAAAGAAATTCAAAGAAGAAGAAATTTTGGAGAAATTCTCATGGATTTGGTTCGGGGTTCTTGCACTTTCCTTACTTATGAGATGGCTGAGGAGTGTGTGTGAATGTCCTCTCTCACATTGTACAATTGTCTTGTCCTCTCTCACATTGTACAATTGTCTCTCTGACAGCATGTAGCCTCTTTGGCTTCCCACACTTTCTGCCCAGAAGAAGACATTGTGAATTTATTCCTCCCACAGGGCCTTTTCAGATCATGAAGTGCAGGCAGCTTGGGAGACTGTGGGGCAAATGGAGAGATGTGTAACAAAAAGAAAAATATAAACAGTACCCTCAGTCACTTCCAGTGATTCGGTAAGGTCAAAAACACCACCAACACACATTCAAAATAAATTATAAAATTCCCTGAGATGAGGCACAAAAATCAAAGCCTCTTTTATGGAGAAAGAAAACTTTTCAGAAAGGACAGATTTTGGCACAGTGCTAGCTCCACCCCTTTCCTGGAGTTGGATGTAAAACTGCCCCCACTTATTACAGGAATGGTGTTGCCAGCACTTGCTTTAGAGACAAGCCCTAGATCTACACTACTGCTTTATAGTGTTATGGAAGTACACTGAACACTGTTGGGGCACAATCCACATTCCATATGCTGCTTTCATCGTGATATCTCCTGCATTATATTCCACATTTGTAATTATTTGACACAAGGTATAGATTCCTTGAAGATGTATCCATAATTAGGGCTGTGAACAGATCCAGATCTGGATCCCAAATCCGAGCAGGATCAGTATGATCCGGAACTCCTGGATCTGGATCCGAACTGGATCGGGGGAGATCTGGATCATTCTCGACTGGATCGGATCATTCCGGATTGAACCGGAGATCTGGGGCCCATTGGCCTTCCAGGTCCCTGGGTGCCGGCTGCGCAGCCGGCACCCAGGGATGCCAGGCCGGCGGTGAGTCCATTGGACTCACCGCCCTCCCCCCACTCTCCCTACTTACCTGCTGCCTCGTTGTCGCCACCGCCGCCTGCCGCTGCTATCCGCTGGCCGCCGCTGCTTCTGCTCTACTGAGAACCAGGCCTATGGGAATTCGGTTCCGGACCGTATCGGGGGAGGTCCGATCTGGTCCGGATCAGATCGGGCCCAATCTGGATCGTCCAGACCGGATTGGGGGGGCTGTTCACAGCCCTATCCATAATCACCCCTCAGAAATGTAACATTTGTAAGACCCTAGGAAAGATGCTGAACCCTGGAGAATGACAACTAGAGCTGAGCCAAAATTTGTCAGAATACATGTTTCTCAGGAAAATACTGAGATTTTTTTTCTTTTCTTACTCCTAGAAATAAATGGATATTTGGCAGAATTTTCTCCAATTTTTCTTCACCATTATTTTTTGTGTTGGTTGCATTCCCTTCCCCACCCTCTGCTCTGCCCTGGAATGATCTAGGCATATGGGGTATTGTGAAAGATAGAAAATGGGGGCCAAGCTGACAAGACAGCTCATGCTGCTGCCACTTGCAGTGGCAGTGCAAAAGCAAAACAAAACCCTTAGGCAAAAAAGAAAGAAGCTGTTCTACAACACTTATCAATGGTGAGGCCTACCTGTGAAATTGCCCCCCACTAGTTCTTTTGAAAGGCCACTTCTGCACAGCTCTAGTAATTACACTGCCTGGCAGTAGCTCTCTAGAGTTTTCAGGAGCCTTTCCTAACCCTATGTAGATGCTGGGAATTGAACCATGGGCCTTCTCTGTGCAAAGCGTATAGTCTGCCACTGAATCATGGTCTTTCTCTTTCCTTGCTTTTATTATATGATGTCGTGTTACGCAGGGTGTAGCACCAATGCAGACCATTAGGAAAGAGACAAAGTCTGGTGCTAGTTGACGTGTGTATTTTATTTCACTTTAAAAGCTCAACGTTTCGGAATATATCCTTCCTCAGGAGCTGTGTATCCACACACGTCGCTTAAAAACTTTTTCAGAATCATACTCCTTCAGTAATTTTCTTTGAAGGCTGCGTGAGTTTGATTCTAAAAAAGTTTTTAAGCCACGTGTGTGGATACACAGCTCCTGAGGAAGGATATATTCCGAAACGTTGAGCTTTTAAAGTGAAATAAAATACACACGTCAACTAGCACCAGACTTTGTCTCTTTCCTACCGGTCTTTTATTATATGATGCCACAGGAATTAGCTAAGATTATCGTGTTGGCTTTTTACTGCAGGTATTCTACATTTCTTTGTTTTGTGTATTTTAATTGTTCCCACTGTTGTACATAGCACATTTAGAATTATTATCTTATTTAACATTGTAATCCTATCTCATCCTACTGCCAGGGTTTTAAAATCCTTTATACCTGGGATGAAGAACATCTTCTGGGTGAAAGACCCTACCCTGCCCTCCATGGGGTGGATGACATGAGAGGGCATGGCTACGTCCCTAATGTCATTCAACATCACTCCAGATGTTGAATCAGTCAAAGCTGCTTCACCCACTCCATGTCCTCATCAATGGGAGAAGACATTGACAGCAGATGGAAGAGTGCTCCTCTAGCTACTGCTGTTGCCCTGATCTGGCTTCAGTGCATGTGGGCTTTTTCCACCTAGAGAATGCTGCATGGCACAGAAGTGCTTTGATGTAGGGATGTCCGTCGCTTGGAAATTTGGCCCTTTTGGAGCTCAATGGACTTCTGTCACCTGCCCAACTCAGTTTGTATTTACAAGCCGAGCCGTGGGTTTTTCCTGAAGTCCTGAAGTTGTTGTTGTTGTTGGGGCTTGAGTTGCAATTTGCATAAATAGAAATTTGCACAACTGAAATTTGCGCAAATTAGGAAAAAAAACATGGAAAGTCTGCTAACTGCCCTGAGAGAAATGATTCAGCCTGCCTTGACCCGAATCCAAGGTGGTACCAGGTTGGCCCAAGGTGTCCTGAGGCTTCAGTACTGATCTGCCTCGGCCTTTGGGAACCTTGGGCTGACTCAATACCACCTCAGATTTGTTGTACAGCCCTACAATTTAGTGGCTGACTACTGAAGAGAGGGCCTTATCAGTGGTAGCAACCCAGTTGTGCAATGTAGTCTACAGAGAGGCTTGCCTAGAAATTACTTTTTGTAGTGCCAAGTGAAGACTTCTTTAACTCTCTCAGGCTTTGTAAGAATTTTTTTAGAGGCTTTTAATGGTCTTTGAAAGAGAGGAAAGGTTCTGGAATTTTGAACGTTTTAAGATCTACTGTGCAACTTTTTTTATTATAGTGATCATTTTTACTTATTTTACCTCTGCTGCAATTTGTTTCAATGCTGCATTGTAATTGTATTATTTTCATATCATACTTTAATTTTTGACATCAGCTTCCTAGAGAACTCTGGATATGGGGTGGCAAAGAAATTATATCTATATCAGTATCTTTATTATTTTCACCTATATTATATCTGTATCATCTATATCTATATCATCTGCATACACAGCATGCACATTTTGAAGGATGCATGTGCAGAGCTGTTAAGTCTATGAACACTGGAGCTAATACTGTATATAATATTGAATATCCTCCCCCTCCCATAAATGGTTTGTGTTTGCATATGCAATGACTCCTAAATACACGGCTCAAGTACGTGTTTTATTATGCATTTTATCCACTCTTCGAAAGTGTGTTTTTGCTTTTTTTAAAATTGTAAATACTATTTTATAAATGCCACAGTTAATCATAATGAATAATGCATTGTGTTGTGCATTGTAACTACGAATATTTTTCTATGGGTGGATTCTGGAATAAAATGGTTCTGATTCATCAAAAATGTCAGCCTGTATTTGGGAAACTGGAATGTATTCCATAATCAATCTTTCTATGTGCGTGTTTGCATGTCGGGCAGGTGATCACGATGTATAACATGGTCTGTTGTTGTTGCCAAAGATCCTAGGCCCCACCAGGTATGCCCATACACAATATACGTCTCCAGAATCTGACTTTTCCCCACATATATTTTCCAGTATGGCATATGTTTCAGCAGAAACTTCTGTATTTTCCTGCAAATGAAGTTGCATAAATTTCTGGAAAATAGTTTCTTTTAAAAAAAATAATAATCCAGAAGTCCATGGATTCTACATGCCCGGGAGTCGGGGGTCAGGCTGTCTGCAGCAGATTCCACAGGTTGGAGTCTTAGAAATCTGAACTCTTTTGAATCCATCTCAAATTTCTCCAACATCCCTACATGAATCATGATGTCATGGACTGCAGTTTATGTGAGGCCTTGCCAAACATGGGTTCACATATTAAGTGCACGGCTCAAGTAATGAGTCACAGCCTGAGTGACACACTGGGTGCCAACTGTGGCCTAGAATGGCTCAAGAATCAATCAAACCAGCCCATTTCAGGTTTGTGGCGATTAGGTTAAATCCTAAATAAATATGAGCATATACCCTAAATTTGGGTGGGAGTTGCGTTGGATGGCATCTCATATGATAGCTGATCATCTTAGTGTTTTGTTTTTTTGTTTGTTTAACCTTATCTATTGAAAACATATGAATCAGTCAGATAGCTTTGGCATTGGGTGGTATAGAAATGTAATAATAAATAATATAGTTCTTTGATGTTTTTATTGTATTTTATTGTAAGCCAGGGTACTAATCAAATAAGTAAATAGCCAGTTGATTTTGCCTTTGTGCATTTTGTTTTGATGATAGCACAGTGTGTGTGTGTGTGTGTGTGTGTGTGAGAGAGAGAGAGAGAGAGAGGGAGAGCATACTAGAATGATTTTCTAAAAAAGCTCTAGCACCCAATCTCTACAACCAACAAAGGAACTGGCACTATGAACCCATAGTGGATGTGGTGTCTTGTAATGCAACAGCCATTGCATTATGGTATTTCACAAGATTCCATCTTCTCACCTTTGCTGCATAACATTTCCATGAAACCGCTGAGGGAGGTCACTCAGAGATTTGGAGTGCAGTATTATCAATATGCAAATGTGGAGGCTGCTCTGAACTGGTGCTTGAGGTAGGTAATGGACTGGATGGGGGAGAACAAATTGAAGCTTAATCCAGATAAGTCAGAGTGCTTCTAATTAGCAGACAAGACATGCTGATATGGGAAAAGGAATTGAACTTTATTTGGATGGGGTACTACTTTCTGTTAGGGAAATCAGAGGAATCCGGTTTGGGAGTGGCTCAGTCTCCTGGACCTCAGCTTGTCTTCCTCTAGCTGGCCTGACTTGATCCATAGTGAGCTGGGCCAGCAAGTGGAATTTCCATTTTTTTCTTTGCAGAAATACAAATTTGCACAAATTTCAGCTGCAATTTATGCAAATTGTGGTTGCAATTTATGCAAATGTGTATTTCTCCAAATTAAAAAAAATAGAAAAAACTTCCCAGATTTTGGGAAAACCTGCAGTTCATATCACAAATGCATATCAAATTGGATGTGCCACAAAATTCCGGCGAGACCCAAAAGAACTGGATTTCCTTTTCTCTGTGAAAATATGTGGCTATAGCCTGAAGTTGATTCTTTAAACCTAGATGTACATAAGTAAGGATGCCAGAAATTGTTTTGGGTCAGCATTTTTAAGTGAACCAATATAATTCACACTTCCTGGACTAATATGGAGTTTGGAACAGAGTTACCATTTGGATTCTGCACTTCTCAGTATTCTGCAATGCAATTCTCAGCTCAGAGTTGCAGAGAAAAATGTGTATATTAGTGTTGCATACAAGATGCATACAAAATGTATATTAGGTACACTTGCCTACAAAAATAAATGTACATTTCCATGCTGTGTTTTCTTAAAAAAAAAAAATATTAGCAGAATAGTGCAGAAATTTGATGGAATGGACTTATGGCTGAATACATACAAAATTTACACAGACCAGATACAGACCAATTTGTATACAGATGAGTAACTTTGTTCAACATACATTGGTCTTCAATTTGTGCCTATTCCTAGAGAAAGCAGCTCTGACACCTAGGAACTTTTAAAAAAAATCTGGGGTGGGGTATCCAGCTCTAGAGTGACTAGATACAAAACAGGGCAGGGCTCCTGCAGCTTTAACTGCTGTGATGGAGAGGGAATTTCACCAGCTGCTGTATGCATACAAATGATACATGCTGAAATACCCTTTTCAATAGAATGTTAAAGATACAGGAGCTCTGTCTTCCTTTTCATATGGTCAACCTATGGATGCAACATGTGATATGTGGCAACTAATGGTCCCAGATGAGCAGGCACTGCATTAGAAACAGAAACCAGCCATTTCAATGGGAACCAGATGAACACTGTGATGTAGATACACAAATGTACAACAACTATAAATACAAACATCAGCACATACATTAACTGTTTTGTGGATCTCCTTTGGTAGCTAGAGACATTTGTGGGCAAACTTTCAAGAAGCACAAAACAAAGATTAAGCAAACCAAGAAATAAATAATTTACCTTCTTCAGGAACTATCATGAATGGTGACCACTGATAAGGATTTTTGAGCTGGGCATTGATATAAAATCAAAACCTGGAACACTAGTTTCCCCCAAGCCTCTAAAGAAACATTTTAAGGTAAAGTAGAGACATATTTCACTGCACCAGGGGAACGTTCACACCTCACATTCTAGCATTTCAGAGGAAAAACACAGAACGATATAACCAAAACATCCTCTCCCAATAACAAGCCTCGTTATCTCTTCCTCCGAATAGACTGTGAATTAGACATGACTCAACGGCCCTCAAATACAGATAGTTGGCACCATAAAAGTAAATATTTTCAGTTCTTCGCAAGGAAAATTACTGGCCATTAGAGAAAACCAAAAAACACCAAGTATCAGTGATCGAAGGTTATCAGGAAACAGTAAATTACTTTGAGGCGTCAATAGCCCCGGATATTGTTTTATTATGGCTTAAGATATTGGTTAGTTGAAACATTTATTGGCATGTATCCATCAAAAGAGGGAGGGGGTGAGTGGTATGTGACGTCAAAGCCTGTAACAGAGATAAATGAAACAGTTTTGTCTTTGTGATTCAGAGAGCTTTGGTACTACCCATGTGCCACTTCTCTCTCCTTCGTACGAAGTTTTGAATAAACCTGTTGGACTCAACTCTGCCTGTTCCTGGTGATTTTTCAATTTGAGAGTTAGGGAACATTTCCTTAACACCACCAACCTTTAAACAAGGCACAATGGGATTCACCCTCTTGTGTTTAAGACTAGTGCTGTGCAGAAAATTTCTTCCACTTTTTCTTTTCTTTTAACTATTCTCATTCAATTTGAGAGAAAAGAAATTGCTTTTTGAAAACAAATTCAAAGAAGAAAATTTCACAGAAATTCTCATGGACTTCTTGTGCTTATTTTACTTATGAGTTGGAGAAATCTGCAATGGATTCAAATTAATTCAGATTTTTATTAATCCAACCTGGAGAGTAGCTTTTGCTGAGTTGCGTGAATTCCGTGAACTTGTGGACAACTTTTTAAAAAAATTTGGGGGGGGGGGATAGATTTGTGCTAATTCACAGTTCTGCCATCCAAATTGGTGGCTATCACCTCATCTTGTGGTAGTGAATTCCAGTATTATGGGAGAGGGAGAAAAATGTCTCCCCATTCACACTATGGATAATTTCCTTCAGCCTCCTTTTTCCAAGCTGAACCATCCTAACTGTTGTAATATTCTCTCCTAGAATGTGGATGTATACTTGTTATTATTCATTGTGAATTTTATAATCACTAGCAGCATTATAGTTGACTATATTATATTCTTTGTGATCTGCTTAGTCTACTCATTTGATGGTAGCCATAGTATTTACAGACCTTAATATAGCATTAAAGAAACCATGACCTTGTTTCCTTGGTATGATTGTTTATTGGTGAAAGCTGCATCAAATTGAACCAGGCTGACATTTCCTAGTCAAAAAATGAATTATTTTCTCATCTCATTTTTTTTTAACTTATCAAAGAATTGTAGGCAGCCCAGCTGTCACTGCTATCTTTGTAGGTCTGAATGCTATAGACTTGACTCCTATTGTAATGCAATTAATCTTCCACTTTGCTCTAATGGATGAACAAGCATATTTACTGCAGCATAAAATCCTAATTATTTTTGGAACAGATGCATAAAAGGAATTTAAATTAATGACAAGTGACAAATGGGGGATGTACCTTTGAATACCAGCACTTCTGCATTGCAGATCTGTGGGCTGTTTTTCTAGAGTGAATGCTTGTCACTCTAATGGAATATGAATATCTAGCTGTGTCTTTCTCCCAAGCAGAAGCCATATAGGCAACAAGGAATTACCACTGGAGAAGTCAGAAGGCACTTCTGGAGAGATGGATTTGCATTAAGGTATGAGAAACATAGCAACAGTAACTGCAACATAACATAACCACATAAGAAAAGCTGGATCAGACCAAGGATCCATCTAGTCCAGCACTCTGTTCACCCAGTGACCAACCAGCTCTCGACCAGGTACCCACAAGCAGGACATGGGTGCAATAGCACCCTCCCACCCATGTTCCCCAGCAACTGATGTATATTGGCTTACTGCCTCTGATACTGGAGGTAGCACACAGCCATCAGGACTAGTAGCCACTGATAGCCTTCTCCTCAAGGAATTTATCCACCCCCCCTTTAAAGCCATACAAACCAGTGGCCATCACTACATCTTATGGTAGTAAATTCCATGTTTAACTATGCACTGTGTGAACAAATACAGTAGTAGTAGCAGCAGCAACTGGGAAATCCTTCAGTTCCTTAGATATCCGGAAGCACCTGAACAACAGCTGTCTACAGTCTTTCATAAATCTCCAAGGTCCTTGTGGTACAGGGGTTGGCAGAGTGTCACCCTCAGATTGGAGATACCTAGTTTCAAATGTCCACATAGCTAAGAGACTCTGAGGACTTCTGAAATGTGACAGATAAGTGAATTAACCCAGCAGCATTGTCTTCTCTTAAAAGAAGCGGTTATAAAATATAAAATGGCCTTTGCCTATGTAGTACAACAAGTAATTTCAAAGCCTTGAGTTAGGAACCACCAAAGCTTTTTATTAAAACCTTTAATAAATAATTAAAGAAATAAAGCATTTATTTATTTTAAGCTTCTTCTATACCACTTGACATCCCAGGATATGCAAGTGGTTTACATAAAAGCATATGTGATACAATACTAGGCTGACCATCTGAAAAGGAGGACAGGGCTCATGTAACTTTAACAGTTGTAGAGAAAAGGGAATTTCAGCCAGTGTCATTGGTATGCAATTAGTTCCTGGTGAGATTCCTTCTTCATCACCACAGTTAAAGTTGCAGGGGCCCTGGCTTCTTTTGTATATGGTCACTCTAGTATAGTGCCTGCAACTTTAACTGCTGTGCTGAAGAGGGAATTTCACCAGGAACTAATTGCATACAAATGACACCTGCTGAAATTCTCTTTTCTCTACAACTGTTAAAGTTACAGGAGCCCTGACCTCCTTTTCAGATGGTCAGCCTATACAATACAACCCCCCCATAAAAACAGTACAAAAGAATAAGTACCTTAAAAACATTACATCAAAAGCTGTAAAACAGAGCAATGTCATGACTGATTGCATGTCAGGGAAAGTATGAGTGAACAAATGCATTTCCATGAGGCCTTTGAAACTCGCCAAGTTCCGCCTGTAGAAACAGGTGCAAGAAAGGTGTTAATCCAACCAATTCAGCAAATGTTCATTGACAGCATTGTGTAGATACAGACTGAGCATGCTCAGAAGCTTGTGATCAATTCTGAGCTTAATTGTGAATTCATAACACACTGGTCCAGGCTTATTAAAAAGGTGAGGGTTGTGAACCAACAAAGTTCAACCAGTGAGTTGATGATTAATTACAAAATTTGGCAGCATCACTATGATAAATCATGATGTACTATTGCATAGAGGGGCATTTTGGAGAGAAATGGCAGCAACCAGCTGTCATTCATCAGAAGGAATACTACTGTTGTTGCCACCACCATAAAATACAGGTGGCAGTGATACAGAATGGCAAAGGGGAGTGAATAGATTTCATCCCATTTTCATCCATCTCCTTCCTGAACACCCCAAATTTTATTTTAGAAATCATCTTGGATAATTTTTGGCCCAGTATAACCCTAAATTGTGCTTGTTTAATGTTGAGAGAAAAGCACAAGCTATCACTCATGAAGACTGAGTTTGGTACCTTTTATTGACAAACAAAATAGAGATAGACAGATATTGGGAAAATAGGAGCTCTCATTTATAAGGATGGGAAAAACTTAACAACCAGATAAAATTGGCAGAAACTAACCTGTCTAATTAATTTCTTGTTGGGTATGTTACTGTTTTGGAAATATACTGAAGTTCCTAATATAATTTACCCTAGACCCAGAAAATACTTCTCTAGTCATATATATAAAGGGGTTGTGTTTCATGTTATATGCTGATGGTTCTGTCCTTTTTGAGATGTCTTTTTCTGGATTTGAATTATTTCATGTCAAAAAAGGAGGGGAATGGGATAGGGTATTATTTTGATAACATGTCTTGGGAAATTAGTTTCTTGTGTCTATTGATATATTTCAACTTAAAAAAATTGCACAGTTCAAAACAACAGCAATGATGTTCAGAGACAAATACTGAAGCGGATGACCTTTTCCCTTATCCCCTCAATCTGTGAGTTCATAGCATTTATGAGGATGGGAGCAGGTTGTGATCAGCAACTTGTGAAATGTCATTGCAAAAGGTAAATGATTCATGGGAAGAGTATTAATTCTCATCTATTTGGAGGGGGGAAGAGAGGTGGAGGAGATCATGTGTGCAAATTCCTACATTATAGATGTAAACCACCCAAAGAGTATGGGCCATTGGGTGGTATAGAAATGCAATAAATCAATAAATCAATAGATTACAATTTCCAATCCTTTCGATCCCATCAGCGTAGTAGTACTGATTCAAGGATTTTTCCCAATCCTTATTTACAGTAATCCAAAAATTTTACAAATGTTGCAAATTTCTTATTTCTCTGATCAACGAGAAGTTCTGTTGCTTCCTCACAACAGTTTTGCTGTAAGGAAACAGTACTGAGGGCTTAGGAAAAGTACTGAAAACTTAGCATATTTTGTAGGGCTGGGTAAACCTTGGATCTCGGATATTCAAATCCGAGGCTCGAAGGCCATTTATGGTGGATCTGCCATTTTCTTGCACAGCCATAGACCCCAGTATAGCCTACAACCCCCAGCATGCAGTGACTGGACTGGCTGGATATACTGGGCCCCAGAAGCAGAGGATATATTTGTCCTCAGTGGTGCCATTGTCAACTCCTCAGCATGTTCATCCACTGCCAGCATTATTTCCTCCTTCTACCCAGTGCTCAGCGTGACCACCTCCTTCTGCTCACATCCTTCCCCTCGTAAGATTGCGTCTTTCTCCTTGCGAGATCAGTGATCTCATGTGAGGAAGTAGGTGAGAAGAAGGAGGTGATTGTGCAAAGCACTGGGCAGAAGGAGGCAATCACGCTGGCGGAGATCTTGCCAGGAAAGAGGCTGATCGTGCCAGCAGTGGCCAATCATGCTGAGGAGTGGGCAATGGCAGCGCAAAGGACAGGTATACCCTCTGCTTCTGACCCCAATAAGTCTAGCCCTCCCAGCCACTCCATGCTGGGGGTTGTAGGCTAAACCGGGGCCTACAACCCCCAATTTTTGCCCAGAAATAATATATATTTCTTTCACATTTTGGTGCAAGCTATTGATGTATGTTATTCAGCCTTGTTGAACAAGGCTGCCCCTTCATTGATTTGGTGAAGTTGCAAGCAGCAGTTCAAAATTGATCAAAGTTTTCCTTCCCCATTAAATCCCACAGCAGCAACTATTAGCAAGGTTATATGATGCCTGCTTGATATCATTCTGAAGCTAGTTTGCAGTTGAATTCTGTGTTGCAAAGAAAATCTAGTGGATTCTGTGGGCAAGATCTACTCCTTCTCAGAGTCAAATTACTTATTACTACACAGATCAGTGCTATGATCTGGACACCTCCAAATGTGTAATGGACATTTGCTGCCTGTCATTGCCAGTTCAGACATAAGCATCTACTCGAGATGGGGTTACTTGGCACATTAAGAACACAATGAAGAAAGAAATAGCATCAGAATTGACCCTTTGAAATTATCTTCTAACTTGTTTGCAATCCCTCCTTTTTTCTACTACCTACAAATAAATAACAGTGCAATCTTAAGCATCTTTAGACAGGAAAAAGTCCTCCAATATCCAGCTTGCTCCAGACATGCACAGCATTGCACCCTAAATCATGTATGAATAAAATATTGAATGATACTAAGCCCTGTGCTGAACCCTAAAGGATACCATCAGAAATTATGTACTCTGGTATACATTATTGGTAGTTTATTATCTAATTTAAGGAAATTGAGAATTTCCATATACACCATGAACTTGTTCAAATAACACACTAAGCCACGGTGGTAAAGCATTTTGAGCAAAGCGTTATGGCTTAGAGTGTTGTGTGAACCATGGTGGTTACATAACCATTGTTTTTAACATACTCACTAACTCTTAATATATGAAGGCAAATATGACTTGATAGGTATAACTGAAACTTGGTGGGATGACTCCCATGACTGGAATATAGCCATTGAAGGATATAACTTGTTCAAAAAGAACAGAAGAAATAGAAAGGGAAGTGGAGTCGCACTATATGTTAAAAATACTTATCCCTGCACAGAAATACAAGAGGATGTGCCTCGGAGCCCCATCGAGAGCATCTGGATTAAAATAAATGGTGAAAGGAATAAAAGGAGCATGATAGTCGGAGTCTACTACCAACCACCCAATCAAGGAGAAGATGAGGATGAAACTTGTGAAAAGTAAATTGCCAATGTTTCAAGGAAATCTGATGTAGTAGTAATGGGGGACTTCAATTAACCCGATATCTGTTGGGAGACAAACTCTGCCAAAAGTGGCCCCTCCAAGAAATTCCTGACATGTGTGGCTAATAACTCTCTCCTACAGAAACTAGAGGAAGGAACTAGAGGAATGACTATCCTTGACTTGATACTGACCAATAGGGATGACTTAGTGGATAAAGTGGCAGTTACGGGAACTCTGGGGGAAAGTGACCACGTCATTCTTGAGTTCTTGATTTTGAAGGAAGCAAAAGCTGAGTGTAGCCATATGCGTACTCTGGATTTCAGGAAAACTGATTTTAATAAACTCAGAACTGTGATAAGCAAGGTCCCATGGCAGTCCAAGATGGGTGGGAGTTTTTTAAAAAGAAAATTTTAAAGGCACAATTACAAACAATTCCAACAAGAAATAAAGATAGAAGACAACAGAAGAAACCAATGTGGTTCCACAAAAAGCTTAGAGCCTATCTACACAGTCCCTTGGAACATTTTAAATAGTATTTAAAAAGGTTCCAAATAGGTGCGTTCTAAAACGTCTTAGGCCACGTTACTGAGTACTCACATTACAGGAGAAAAATTCTTCAGTCTTTAAGGCGGTGTGTGCAGTCACACAGTCGTCTGCCCTCTCTTTCTGTTTTGTTTTTACAATGAGTTTAGGGCAAGGCATTGTGGGCATTGTAGTTCAGTCACCCACTTCCTCCTTTGTTCCTCTGTCATTCCCTAGGTGTGCTGTAGTGAATAGGATGTGTTTCTTCCACCTTATCTGTTTTGTTTTTTCAAACTCGCCAGATAACAATATCAACAAAACTTGTAGTATACCACATTTCATCTACAATGTACCATCTATGAACTGGACCTGAAAAGTATCAGGACTGACCATGTCCTTGTGTTATGAAATATCTCATCTTCTGAAATACCTTTTCCTGCTTTTGACTTTGAAGCTAGAATGGCAGAAATAGCGTGTAGTCAGCAGAGGGTGGTATCCAATGTTAGTCCTACAAAGAATAAACCCATTGAAATGATTGGGACTTTGTGGTTGAGGTCTAACGGGCAACATTCACCTGCCCATGGAAGATGGTATGGAAAATAAGCTCTTCATGTCCAAAGATTGCACCTGGCAAGCAAAATGTATAGCTTATTAATAATTGAAAATGATTGCTGTGGTCTGTGAACTGATGGAATATTTAATCACTTGTTCAGTCAATATCAGTGTCCCATTTATTATTCATTAAAGATAAATACTAAGTAATGCCTCTGGACTGAAATGTGTTACACCAAGATTATTAAGAGCACCCAGAGTTGATATATTATTTAGAAATCGATTAAACTTTTGTACAAAGTTTAATGAATTAAATAGCCCCTCACTTCTTTAGAGCTGATGACAAGTATTTCTTCCCCCACCCCCACCCTCACCCCCACCCTCACCCCCACCCCCACCCCCTTCCATTTCCTTTTTTGTTTCAGGAGTCATTGGGGAAGCCATCTAGAAGAAAGGAGGTTTGGAAAACTGGCACTTGTAAAAGAGCACATCTCAGTTCTCATAAAGATACATGCTTACAATATCTGCTAGGCCTGGCTCACACATCTACAAGGGCTTTCTTCCATTTCTGATGTGAAACCGTGTAAGTCTCCTGCTTTTAGCACCTGCTGTGCTATGTCAAGGTAACTTTGCCTCATTTTATTCTTGTGCTCTCCAAATCACAAGCTTTTTCATTTTCTTTCCATGTTGTGTTTTCTGCCTCCTTTGAAGGGACTTCATGTATGATTCATAGAGGTTACTACAGTATTTTCCCATTCTTTTTCTTCAGTGCCTGCATCCACGGGTAAGGCCAAAGACCAAAAAGCAGAACTGCACCTCCCTTCCTATTCTATTGTTGGTCTCTCAGCATTGGCAGAGTACAGGGGGAAAGTCCCCTTTCTTTTTTCTTCTCTGTCACTACTAGTCAGCCACCCAGAAATAAAATTTTATTGTGTGACAGATTGGCAGACTCCACCCAGATTTTTCCTTCTTCTTTTGATCTTGACTCAGTATTATGCTTCCTATATTCCACCCCTTCCCTTTTAAATTATCTGATTATGTGTGGTAAGAAATTTGAGGAGCAGATCAGCTAAACCAGAATTTCTGGAGTGTTTGAAAAATCCCAAATTATTATCTAGGATTCACAGACTCATTGAGAGTTATACTACTCAAACCACAGACCTGGTGAACTCTAGCGTTTTCTATTTATTATTATTATTATTATTATTATTATTATTATTATTATTTTTAACCCGCTTCTCCCTCCGGATCGAGGCGGGGAACAACAGGAATATAAAACACAAAAATCACAACAGTTAAATTTTTTTTAAAAAACAAGAAAAAATACATCATTAAAAACATCTTAAAATTCATTTGGATAGGCCTGTCGGAAGAGAGCAGTCTTCATGACTCTCTTAAATTCATGAAGACTGCTAATTTGTCTAACCTCCTCCGGCAGACCATTCCATAGTCTGGGAGCGATGGAAGAGAAGGTCCTCTGGGTAACACTCATCAGCCTAGTTCTGGCTGACTTGAGTAAGTTCTTCCCAGAGGACCTAAGTGTGCGGGGCGGATTGTACGGGAGAAGGCGATCCCGCAGGTAACCTGGACCCAAACCATGTAGGGCTTTAAAGGTAATAACCAACACTTTATACTTCGCCCGGAAACTAATTGGCAGCCAATGAAGCGATTTGGGTTCTGTGCACATGAACCCAAGCACTCTAAAGTCAATGGCCCAGTTCCAGCTACAATTTGTTGCCGCTGCAACCCTAAGCCCATTTGCCCACCCAATGGGAATAAGTCCCATTGAACTCAGGTCATATTGCTGACTACACATATTTAGAATTGCACTGTAAGTCCCTCTAAAACCAATGAGACTTAAGTAAATCTTGGTTCAAATGTCCCATTGTTTTCATTGAGACCAAGTCACAACTGACTTTCCTGGCTTAGGGCCAACATTTTCGGGCTGGATTATTTACGGCAGGCAGTTCAGAGGTGGAAGAAAATAAGTCAAAAGCACTGCTCAAAATATGGTCATTTTACCTAACTCTGGGAGTGCCGAGAGTCAGGGAGTTCTCATTTTCCCAAAACACCAAGCTGAAGAGTAAATTTTAATATAGAAGAAAGTGTAGCCTTTGGCTGTATTCTAATAAACTAGACAATTTACAGCAGGTGCCCTGCTGTGTAAGTGAATACCACTTTCTCACCTGTCATGCCAGAGACAGGTGAAAATAACTCCCACTCTGGATATGTCCACAGAGAATTGTCACAGACTTTTGCCCCAGAGCATCTCCTCATTAAAAGTGAAGGGAGCAGACAGAATGTAAGTATCTTCACCTTTATAGAGGGAGGCTCACTGATGGTGGTCCCCCCCCCCACCCCACAGAATCAGAAAACTTGATGCAGAGTTTGAAAAGAAACTCAAGAAGGAGCTGAGGCTGGAAGGTTTGCTGAAAGGTATATCTGAGACAGGAGCCAGCTCACCCCACCCCCCCAATTGCAGAAGGATATGTGTTTAATAACTACTTAGTAAGATAGCTGAAGTCTTGTAAAGACTAAAGAGCATTGATCCAGCAAGTTAGAAATATAACCTTCTGCAGTGCAAAGTATGAGCTTTCTAAAGCAAAGGGAACCCGTTTTGCATCACAGCTCAGCTCCTATGGAAGCTCATTCTCCCCCCCCCCCCTTTTCCCCGTTTTCTTTTTTAACCTGAATAACATTCTGATTAGATTTGGTGGCAGCTGAATTTAGCTCCATTTCAAAATGTGCCTGCATGATGGGGGGAACCTTATCAAAACCTCCTATCTGCCTAGCACACTTTCAGCTGGAACTACCCAAGACTGGGCAAACATATGTCTGGTATCCCTGACTCCAGCTTTCCCATTTTAGCTGAAAAGCAGTTGATGGAAGACTGTGCTTCCACAATTCAGCTCCACAACTTGCTCCATAAACAGTAGGATCAATCCATGCACATGAAAGGATACAAAGACAGTACCCAGTTCATTTCATCATAAGATGTCCCATCTCCTTCACATAGTTTGCAAGAAACCACATCATGGGAATTTGAGTGTGTGTGTGTGTGTTTCTTTTCATCTTTTTTTTTCTTTTTCTTAGTTGTAAAACACCATCTATTTACTGTGTGGGATTTGCAGTTAAGGGAATTCACATTTTTCTTACCTATAACTATATTGATTCTTGTGTAATTCACAGTCTTGCCTTGGACAGTTATAAATTCCACAAGAAAGGAGCAGGAGGCTACAGACCAAGCAAAGACCAAAATGATCAATGGGGAACATAGGCATTGTAACCCCTCTCCTGTCCCTGAGATGAAGCTCCCTTTAAATTTGATTGCATAGCAGAGAGAAGTGTAGATTAAATGGGAAGGAGAGGACTGCTTGCTAAGACTATCTAAGGTGCTTTTGTCACACAGTCTATTGCTTTGCACTTCCTAGTTCCCCAAGCAGTAGAAAAAACACACAAACATCTGTACAAGGAAGATTCTTTATGAAGTAAAAGTACTAGAGACTGATGGTATTTTTGTGACATCTGTTCATTAACACCTACACAGGAAAATCATGTTTATTTATTTTAGTTATTTCCAGATGCCTCTTCAGGTTTCAAATTCAAATTCAGGTTTCAGGGTGGTGTACAAGGAATGAATAACAATAATATCATAATTGTTGGAGTGGAGCAACAACACTTATGATAAGTTATCTGAACCAGTGCGGGATGATAGACAGAAAGGGAACCTGTTTCTTCCTCCACTAGTTTCTTCTTGTAACCACTTGCTGATATAGATTGCAACTCTTAGGCTTCACACCCTTCCTCCTTCTCCTCAGTTAATTAGCTTCCTCTTTGTCTGAAGCATGCAACCATAATGGCTGCACTCAGCTCTCTCTCTGAAACTACTTTTGTTTTCCCAGGAGCTATAGGCTCTTAACAATGCTATCTTTTAACTAAAAGTACCAGTGTGAGTGTGTTTCTTTCTATAGCCTTGCCTTACACCAATTACATGCTGAAGCTACGCAGCTGTAGTTTACCAAACAAAACATAACTCTAACAATAATAACATAGCATAAGGCAGATAATGCAACCACAGGAACAACACAGAAGCATTATCAGCATTTAAAATGCCCTGGTCAATAGGAATGTTTTAACCTGATGTCTAAAGAGTTGTAAAGCAGGCACTGAGTGTAACACCTTAAGGTGGGTGACACCACTAAAACAATAAGCCCTCTCCTACTTTGTTGCATACCACACTTGCAATATGGAAGGCCACTGGAGCCTTCTAATTTTTTTGTTCCAGATGGCCTCAGTAGTGTGGCACACCTTTTATCAGTTCTGTTGATAGACAGAGCCCTCTGTCTATCCTATGCCCTGCTGGCAAAAGCTAAGCAGGGCTGGAAAAAGACAGAGATAGTTTTACCTACTTTTCCTTATTAAAATGCACACTTTCAGCTAGATGAGCCTTTAAGCTCATCTAGCTGATTTACTGGTGGCAACATGGAGTGGGACATGGATGGAGAGGCAGTACAATCCTGTGGATTCTGTCCTCTCGTCATCCCTTCCTTTGTCTCACCCCCCCCCCTTTGTCCTCCTTGAGCTCCTCTGAGGTCACTGTTGGTGCTTTCCACTGTGGGGCTTTCCCCAGCAGTTTTGAGTGGGCAGGGCCATGGGAGAGGGAATGGCCCAGTGTTAGATTCTCCCTCCCGTAGTCATAGGAGCATCCATGCCCTTGGGAGGGGAGATGTCACATATCCTATGCTCCCTGAGATGCTATCTTGTGGACCATAAGATTGCTCTGTTTGGCTGATTTACCAACTGTGTTTATTAGGGCTTCTACATCTCTGTTGCCTCCACATTATTAGACACTTCCAACACACTTTGGTGTCATTAGAGCCCTAGGACAAGTCAAATCCCTCACTTTAGACAAATATTTCCTGCATGCTCTCATGCCAACCCCACAACCCACAGCTAACATTTGTCAATTTCTGTTGGACACTGCAAAGCCCATCTGTTCACTATGGCTGGTTTTGTCATCAATATGTTAGCAGAGATGTGGTTTTGTTTATAGTAATAGTAAGATAATGAGTTGCAACGTTACTCTTGAGATGGTTGTTATGGCAGGGGCTGGCTGCAAAATTTGGGAACTGTTCTATTGCACCAGTTATTGACAGTATGATGTCAAATGACATTTAATTGTAACAAATTTATCCAGAGCTAGAGTTTGTGTTTGATTTGATTTGATTTATTTTTACATAAAATGATCAGCACACATAATTTCTCCATGCATATATTTAACCTTCACAGAAAAACATGCTTTAACAATATTTATACTCAAAATTACAAATGACCCATGTTTGTTTAAGTAAATCATGCCAAATATTGCTAGGTGTTCATGCCATCCAAATGTATTTAGCTGTGCTTACCTTGTACTTGTGGGTTTGCCAGTTGATGTCACCTACTACACTATCTTGATATCTGATAGTAAATATGCAACAATATATGCTTATGCTGCAGACCTGTCCACAATAGGTCACCCTTGAGTTCAACTGTAGGCAGGAGTGCAGTCTTAATACATGTTGGCACAAATGAATTGTTGCTCCACTTCTCATCTTCTTGGAACACAAGAAGGAGATAAAGGATTGTATTGGATACTACAGGCTCCTTTGGTGTATTTGAATTCAGTTGTCTTATGGAAGTATTCACATAAGCATGTAAAACATTAGCTCACACCAGAATTCCCCAGTCCTGCTGAAGGGGAGAGAGTGGGTGGTTTGTAGAGGTGTGCTCTCCGCCCTGGAATTATCTGATAACCACGGACATCCTTGGTGTATTCAGTCTTCCAGAGCAGGGATTCACTGCTTCTAAACCAATAGAATAATTTCAGAACGGAGACATACCCAATCGGAGCTTCTAACGTCTCCGAAATTATTTGCCTATTTTTCAGGTGTCAATGCTGTTGTCACGATTAGGCCTGTTCCCCTTAGGCTGGAAGAAGGAGTTTCAGACAATCAATCAGAATCAGATTCTGAAGCAGAAGAGACAGAACCAGAAACATACCAGCCTATATGGAGAATGAGACTCTCGCAGGCTCTTCACCAGCTGGGAATGAACTTTCGCCAGACCTTATCTCTGAAAGTGTAAGTAACCCAAAAGCTCTGGGAATTCAGGATTCTTCCAAGGGGGAGGGCACTGAAAGGCTAGCCGATCCTAGAGTATGCAGCAGACTAAAATGGGCAGAGCTAAAGGAAAGTGAGAGAAAGTCTGTCTGGCTAGCTTCTCGCCAAAGGCTTCTTCAGAACCAGTCTCCCTGAAGGTAAAGCGTACTGGGAAAAGGCTTTCCCTTTTTCTTGAAAGGACAATTGTTTCGCTAAGTTTGCATAATTTTGTCCAGAGAGAAGTTCCTAGAAGTTAGAGTTCCTTCAGGTGGGAAGAGATGTTGATTGCTTGAATAAAGATTTATGGATTACGTGGCAGACATCTTTATTGTCTCCCAATAAAGCGAGAGCTTTTGGGAAACACAACAGCTGTGTGTGTGTGTGTGACTGAATTGAATATCTCCATATTTGGAAGATACTGGCTCAATTCGGAAAACACGTTTAACAACTGTGGGTTGTTGAAGCAACAAGCCATTGAGTTGTTAAACGTGTCATCCTAATTCAGCCACACTACGGAGCAACAACCCACAGTTGTTAAAGTAACAACCGAGATGAACAACTCATTTGCGAGTTGTTGGGGGATTTGTCAATTGACAAATGTGTTGTCCGAATTGGGGCATTGTTGAAGCAACAACCGTGAGTTGTTGAGCAAGGAAAATCAGAGAGCGGAGTGGCAAGAGAGGCAGAAAGCGGGCGGCCACTCAAGCATGCTCACAACAGAGACCCGGCTTCGCTGCCATAGCAACCAGGACGCCCGCCTCCCCCACCAGGCAGCCGGCACAGAGCGCAACAAGGGGCCAGCTCCTGCAAGCACTCACGCAGGGTGTCCAGTCAGCTACCCAAACGGACAGGGAAGTGCACCAGAAGGGCACTACGGCAAAGGGGGGAGGGGGAGACGGAATAAGCAACAACCCCAGGCGCCCTGGAGCAAGGGGCAGCCCCCCCCACACCAAGAGGGAGAACACCACCCCATCCAAAGCAGACCCCCACTGCACCGCCACCTCCACCCTCGCATCATCCAGAAGGACGAGGGCAGGGGAAGCGGTGACCAGAGAGCCCCCCCTCATCCACCCAACACGGCTGGACAGCGAGCCATTGCTGGGCCCCGAGAATCCCGTTGGGGAGCATTGCGCCCATGCAGAGGCGTCCCGGGTGCGTGAAAGCACCAGTGCCTGGATCTGGCTGCGCTACCCCCACCCCCTATGAGCGTCGGCTGTGGAGTTCCATCTCTGGACTGGCATCCCTCCCTGGCATGCCGCCCCTCTCCACCTCATCCCCTTGGCACATTCTGTGCTTGTCTCCCTGGGGGTGTGGCCTCAGCCATCCCCTCTTCACCGCTGTGCCTTCCAGTCGCCTCCTCCCTTCCCGGGGGCAACTGTCCTTTCCGTAGGTTCTGCCCTGCCATAGTGGTGTCCATGTGCCTTATTGCCCATGTCTGGTCTCCCTGCTGAATAAAGTTTTCTACGCCACCCCACACTTGCCTTCTTTCCTATGTGTGCGGAAGATGCTCTAGGAGGGAGGTGAGGGGGATTGGGGGCTGGGGCGTGGGTGCCAATGTTGGAATTGCAGCGCTGGGCGTGGGGTGCGACTGTTGTATTGGTGCTGCCGTTCCTCCTGGCTGCCTCTTTGCCCGAGGCTGCTGAGTTCCGCCCACTGACTGAGGCAGCCAATGGGGTTTGGGAGGCGTGTCCTGCATCGGCTTCAATGGTAGCGCCCATGGTTTTCGGCCGCAGTGCCTTCTGGGATACCTGCTGGAGGACTAACGGAGTTCGGTGAGTGGGGAAAATGGCGACCGAGCTGTCAGTCAGAGCCGAGTAGGCAATTTGCAACCGGGGCGGTAGCCGATTCCTTGCAGCGCCTGCTGCAGCGTGTTGTCTGTAGATCATCACCTTTTTCAACAATCGTCAGTAGGTAACTCAACAACCGAGGCTGAGCGTGTTGTCCGAATTGAGCCACTGAGTGGGGTGAGGGTATATTGACTTCTGTGGCTAACCAATAGCCTTTAGCCACACTTATCTTCCTGTCCCCCCTCCAATCACAATGTTTTGTTCTCCTTGCCTCTTATCATCCTAGTGAGAGAGAAATGCTCGCATGCGAAAGAGAGAGAGATTTGCGGCCAGCCAAGCAGCCACTGTCTCTTGGTCCACTAATATTACTAAGCTCTTTCTCCTTCTTAAAATCGTTAAAACTCCTAGTGAGCTGTGTTTCTGTAGTCTACTCCCTCCCCACTAAAAAATATTTTAAAAAATCCAAGCCTGCTAGTGTATAAGTGTGTGTTTGTTTGCTTTATTACTCCTAGTATCAGCATTGGCTGGAGCTTCCAGTCCAGGGGTGGGGGCCTCCTCATCTTCCTCATTCCCCTCCCTCCTCCTTCTCTAAGCTTCATACTACCTCCTTGCATATCGGGGAAAGCTGTTGTTGCCTGGACTCACTCCAATGTGCCAGTGCTGGGTGTGTGTGCCTTGCCTCCTTCTCTTACTCATCCTGCAAGCCTCTGCTCCTGTCCAGTGTCCTCTCTGTAGGTGGGCAAGCTGTGTGCTACTGTTGTGGCATTTTTTAAATTTATATTTATTTATTTATTTATTTATTTATTTATTTATTTGTTATAGCGCTAAGCACTTTTAGTGTTATCCTACTGCTTCATTTCCCTTTCCCTCTCCCTCACCATACAGATCAAGGCATGGGAGGAGCATGACAGGACATTTGAGTTTGGACTTTACAAATCACTGCATACAGGGATCTAATCCAAACTTGGCATGCCTACAGCCCTCCTTAAAAGCTGTCATGGTGCCAATTTTCATGTGTTTATCTTTAAAATTGAAGGTGTTATGAGCATTTATGTTAATTCCCATTGACGAGAATGTACTGGTTACCCAAAAACAGCACAGTTTTTCACCAAACCATCTGGCAGAGTGGAGAGAGGGACCTGCTCTATAAATTGGGGCAGAGAAATGCCTCAATGGAGCTCTGCCCTGAATTTCAGGGTGGAGAAGACCCGCTCTGCACACCCCTAGTGGTTTGTACAGAAAAGGAACACAGTGGCTTAATCCTGTAGTCTTCCTCGGAAGTACAAAAATCAAGGTTTCAGGGATGGTCTGAGACCACAGGATTCTAGGAATCTCAGATGGATCCAGTTAGGGGTTGTTCTCCTAGACTTCTCTGCTAGCTGAATTGGGCCAGCTAGCAGATTTTCCATATTTTTATTTTTATAATTTGTAGAAATATACATTTTTGCAAATTACAACTGCAATTTATGTAATACAAACAAATTGCAACCAATATTTGCACAAACTGAGCAAACCTCAGCTGCAATTTGCATAAATGTTTATTTCTGCAAATTAAAAAAAAATTGAAAAGGTTCACAAAAAAAGTGGCTTGGTTTGCAAACACAAGCTGAGTTGTGTGCACTATGGCACTCCGGCAGGCCCAAAAAGGCCTGGATTTCCTTGTGATGGACATTCTATATGATGCAGCCGTCTCACTGATTGGTCAGTGCCTGGATGGGAAGCAACCTGGTAACTCCCTGTAAGTTGCCTTGAACTCAATTGCAGAAGAAAGGAAGGATGTATATATAATGGAGATATATATCAATACTAATAGAATAAAAAACAAGACTAGGCTCTGACTTAATAAAAATGAGTATAACATTAGACATATTTCATTCTTATGTATTGTCAGCATAACTTAAATAAACTCATTGAAGTGAAGGGGTATCAGTGGAAGAAATTCTATTTCATATCCCTATGAGGATACAGAGAATTATACACCTGAATAAATACACTCAACCTTACTTCGTAATTTACATACTCTCAATAGGGGTTGATGAAACCACTGGCTTGTGCTCTGAAAGGCTTGGTGGATCAAAATAATCTCCAAAGAAGTATAATGAAACCCAGCAATGAGACCCAGGGCCATCTCTGCTTTGAGTTAGTCCCAGAATACCACAGGACCAATCACATGCTTGGTCTGCCATCTCTAAGCATGCATAGAGTATGCATAGAGTATGCATAGAGTAGCCTAGCAAGGCCAGTGATGCAGCCAGCTGGACATGATTTAGTCAGGGTTCCATTGGGAGACAAATGCTACATAATGCCCAAATTAGGTACAGAATTTGGCATCATATCTAGCTCTCACACCAGAAGATTCTGTTTGTGCTACCGAACAAAACCAGTAGACTTAAATGAGATTTGCTAAAGGGCATTAGAGAAGGAGGAAAATCATAAATGCAGATTAATTTTTCATAGAATCATAGAATAGTAGAGTTTAAAGGGGCCTATAAGGTCATCGAGTCTAACCCTCTGCTGAATGCAGGAATCCCCCTTAAAGCATACCTCAAAGATGGTTGTCCAGCTGCCTTTTGAATGCCTCTAGCGTGGGAGGGCCCTGACCACCCTAGGTAATTGGTTCCATTGTCACACTGCTCTAACAGTGAGGTAGTTTTTCCTGCTGTCCAGACGGAAATTGGCTTTCTGTAACTTGAGCCCATTATTCTACATCCTGCACTCTGGGATGATCGAGAAGAGATCCTGGCCCTCCTCTGTGTGACAACCTTTCAAGTATTTGAAGAGTGCTATCAGTCTTCTTTTCTCCAGGCTAAACATGCTCAGTTCTTTCAGTCTCTCTCCTTATAGAGCTTTGTTTCCAGACCCCTGATCATCCTCATTGCCCACCTCTGAACACACTCCAGCTTGTCTGCATCCTTCTTGAAGTGTGGTGCCCAGAACTGGACGCAGCACTCAAGATGAGGCCTAACCAGTACCTTGTGGGATTTGGAAGAAATACTTCCATTAATGCAGCCCAAAATAGTATTTGCTTTTTTTGCAGCCACTTCACACTGTTGGCTCATATTCAGCTTGTGATCTACAACAATTCCAAGATCCTTCTTACTTGTAGTATTGCTGAGCCAAGTATCTCCCATTTTGTAACTGTGCATTTGTGCCTTTTCCTAGGTGTAGAACTTGGCATTTATCCTTATTAAATTCCATTCTGTTGTTTCCAGCCCAGCGCTCCAGCCTATCAAGATTACTTTGAAGTTTGTTTCTGTCTTCCAGGGTATTAACTATCCCACCCAAATGAAACCCACTCTGGTGAATCTAGAGATGGAATACCACATCTTAAAACTCAGAGGCAATCTCAGGCAATGAATTTCCTCGCTTTCTCATAACCATAGGCAGGTGTCCACAATTGCTAAGTGAAATAGAATTGTGCTTATAGATACAAATGGGAAATGTTTCCGCAATTATATCAGCAATGTGATATTAGAACTACTGGTATGTATGTCTAGGGATGTATGAGAAATTAGTTTTAGTTCATTTTTTATCTGGATTAACCTAGTTTGCACCTCCCTGATCGAACATGGACTTGAACATAATCTGCATTCAACGTAATCTGCATTCAGTCTGTAGATTTCTGAACTTGAAATGTGAGTTGTAGACCCCATTCCCCAAATGTGTTCAGCAGCATGCATGCATATGAAAAATGTGCGAAAACACACTTTATTCAATGGGAGGAGGGTGTGTAGATTTCAAAGATGCACATAATGGATGATACATTGGTAAAAATATACATGAAAATATGCACAGTTCTTATGTGAAAAGAACCCCCCCCCCCCAGCACACACACATAAAGACTGCAATCTGATATGGACATGAGATGGAATGAGTTTTGAAGTGGAATTTGGGGAACGTAGACAATCTTGAGTTTTGCTTGTAAATACATCCCTGACCCTGTGTAAGACATGTGTTGTCTGGCACATACTTCCCTTCCCCATAACGGTGTGTATTCAGGTATTGGCTGAGAATGACTGCATGGAGAAGAAAGTAATAGTTTGCACAGGATTATATTTTCCTCCCATTTCTCTTCTTTAGATGACAAGAATTCCTGCAATTGAATCACAACTTTCAGTTCTTGTGGCATCTGCATTAATTTCTGTTTATTCTGCCATTCAGTTCCGTTTGCATATGCTGCTTGCTACCATTTCCTGAGGCAGCCCCTTTTCATTGTAGAACTGCCAAGGTCCAGCGAATGCCTTGGCAATGCACCAGTGGGCATGTTTGTTCCACCAGGTGCTGTGGCGAATAGCAAAAATACCTAATCAGCTCACTTCACAACTCATCATTTTCATGTTTTTTAATGCTTGTAATGCTGGTAGGGTGACTGGTGTAAACTGGACTTAGTTGTTTTCAAACGATGCTGCCTGTTGCCACAAAGTGTGCACAACCAGGGAAAAGGGGTCACTGGAATTTGCTTGCTTAAGAATAGCCGACTGATTTCTTTCCCTGCTAATAGCTTATTTAACGTTCCTGTTTGAATGAGAGGTGTATGCATCAGTGAAATTGCTGTGCAAAGACCCAGGCAAGTATGCCCATGTGGACAAAATAAGCCTGATTACAATTTAGATGTAATTATAAATTTCCAGGCATTGTTGCCAAGTGCATTATAGCCTGAATACACCCCTATAAACGAGGAGTTTGAGGCTTTCATCCTCCCACACCAGATGCAAACTTTCACTTGCCAATGGATGCAGGATCATATCAAAGGGGAACTAAAAGAGAACATAATCCTGGCCAGGTAATGTGTTTTCTACTATTGCTTGGAAGAGTTGGAAAGTCATGGTAACACAAGTCTGGTGAATTATTAATTAAGGCCATACGGGTGATTTTCTTGTTTTTTCTTTAATGATGTGACAATGATTAATTGCTGATATTCTATTTCTGAACCAACAAAGGAACAGAATAAATTAATGATTATGCTAATGTAGCTTCATATCCACAATAGCGTAACAAACTAACAATAATAAAGCAAGCTCTAGTGTACTCCTTCCTCTAGAAACAAATATGAAGACCCAATGATGTCCATGTCAGTATCCTGTTAATGTTCATGGGTGGAGGGATCAAAGGGAAAGATGCTGAAGAAACAGAAGCATAACTAGTATGCTGAAAAAGAGGGGGGAAGAGTGGATGAAAAGTGAAAGGCACTCCAAGACAAGTACAGAGATGGGAAGGCAATAGGAAATAATCTTTAGGAGTCTGCCTTTTCTCATTACTCTGCGATGTGTGTTCACACATGGTCCAGTGACTCCCCTCTTTACACCATTAGGTGTACAGCTCCCTGCACATTCTCTGCTTGTAGCCAGCTAGGCAGTAGAGGCTTGTGGTTCCGATTTCGGTGGGGCTGTGAATCCGTTCTGAGTTTCAGTCAGAACCAGCTAGAACTCTAAAAGAGCTATTCATAGTGCTGTGCTGAATCCACACCTTCACTAGCTCTTCTAGAGTTCTGGCTGGTTCTGACTGAAACCCAGAATGGTTTCACAGCCCCACCAAAATCGGAGACACCAGCCTCCACTGGAGCTAAGTTATATTGGACTGCACACTACATGGCCTTTAGACAGCCATATTTGGAAAACACACAACTAACTTCTGCTCCCTCCCTTGCTGCCATTCCTCCCCCTTCTCTTTTAACCCTTCCCCAGCTGCCATGCTTTACAACTGTACCTACATGCATGATATGTTAGAACAAAACAAATACTGCTTGCTAAACCTGATAGAAGTAGTAGTAGTAGTAGTCTGAGCATTTGCATTTGCACCGTTGCATTTTAAGCATATTTCAATCATAGCACTATCATAACTACTGTAATAAAATGGAGTTTTTTTAATAAATAAATAAATAAATAAAGTATCACAGATCGATGCAGAAACAGGATGAACTGGACTTATGAATGGACACATGCAAAACTGACACAGGCTGGAAATAGACTGATACATTCATCCTTATAAGGCTAAAAAACCAAATAACTTTAGTTGGGCCTGGAAACTAATTGTCAGACAGTGCAATTGGTGCAGAATCAGCTCAGTGTTTTCCTACCTTAGGCTTGTCCTGATAAAATCCAGGTCAGGGCTCATGTAACTTTAACAGTTGTAGAGAAAAGGGAATTTCAGCCAGTGTCATTTGTATGCAATTAGTTCCTGGTGAAATTCCCTCCTCATCACAACAGTTAAAGGTGCAGGCACTATACTAGAGTGACCATATACAAAAGAAGGCAGGGCCCCTGCACCTTTAACTGTTGGTAGAGAATGTTTAGCCAGGAAGCCCTCTTATACATTTTCTTGTCCAGGAGGGCACAGGATACATCCTGGGTGGACAGAGTCAGTCCTGAGCCTGAAGGCACTTCAGCTAAAAGCTGCAATTTGCATTTCAATGGTCCATCACATGTGGCAGCTGCACACTGATGCCATATGAGTGCTGGAGTTCCTGTGTCTGTCCAGAATGACTGAAATTAGGTGGCAATGGAGGGGGGATCATTGTTCATGTAATCAATTAATTAAAGCTAGTTATATACTGTTCCTCAGGCCACAGCCCCTCAGAGCAGTTTACATAGTTGTCAATGCTGCTATTTTTGCTTAAACGGGTTGTGGATTGAATTGTATATCTCATTATGATGAGATTCCTACAGTATGATGATATCTAGTGTTGGGACAGCAGTCCAGCATATGTTGAGTTTTATGGATATGAAGACTATTAGAGTGATTAAATGCAAGTGACATATGAGGAACATATCAATCTTTCAAAAATGTTTTCTTGCCCCCCCATACCCAAAAGTCTCTGTGTGAAGGAACAGAATTCTCCTCTGTTTTCCCCATTTAGTTGGTTATAGGGTATTATGAGTTTAAGTGGGTGGATGGGTGAGTGGATGTGGTCATGTTTCAGCCAAATGGTTAATAGTTTAGAGGTTAAATCTAGAGTTAGAGTATAGAAGTTAGAAAGTCTAGCTCAGGAAGCAGAAGGTTATAAAGTTAAATAGAACTTCAGAGGAAGCAAGTCATGTTTTAACTCATAGAAACAATTGTTAATAGAAACAATTTGCAGAAATGAAAAAGAAACTACTCTTCTGATTTGTTTTGAGTTGGGTAAAGAAAATACTAATTTTAGAAGATAAAAGGCTCTCTAAGGCAGAGAAGCAGAGAGGTAGAGGAGGAGGGGAAGAGGGAGAGGGAGGAAGGAAAGGAAGAAAGGAAGGAAGGAAGAAAGAAAGAAAGAAATCCAGGATAATATAGGAAAGGGTCACAGCTGCTGGAACAGGATATTTAATTAAAACAGCTGGACTAATGACAGAAAGATATTGCTAGGATAAGGGAGCTGGATGAAATAAGGACTCAGACTAGTTAGGTTAGGTGGATGCATTTGTCCTCGTTTTTATATTAACCTTTTGATCATTTGAGGTTATGTGTGTATTTATTCAGATGTTAACATTTTCCTATTGACGTTTTTCTTCATTAAAATGTAAACTTCTGTCATTTGAAATTCTGTGGTCTCATTTTCAGGTTACCCACTCTATGATTAATAGATTGAAAGTGGATACCTGAGTCCAAGAGGTTTTTAAGATTGGTTTGGTAGGAGCAGCCAGAGAAACAAAGATTACATCTGATGGTGGCAAAAAAGGCCATAAGTAAGGAAGGGCAAAAAAGAATGTAGGAATCCTATTTTCCCCACTATCTCTTTTACTCTTGTGTCAGGGTGTTGCCGATCCACGACAATCTCCCTGACTAAAAAAAACCCTGCTGTCATAAGCCTTTCATATTGTGGTGTAATCTCATGTCCCCAAAATTACTCCAGCCTTCCCCACTTCTCTTAATATTTCAATCTCATCTTCTTAGTCCATTTTTCTTTTTGTTGCATTGACTTTGACATGGTAAAATCAGGGGATTTTGTTGTACTTTATCACATAGAAAAATGTTCATTACATGAAATAACACGTACATGTCAAATCCTAAGCTTTATGTTGCAAAAACTAATTATGAGAACGTGGTTGGTTCACACCTGCATGTACAGACCTGGTCAGCACCTGGCATCCTTGGGCAGCTGCTGGTGCCCCAGTGGCCTGACAGGGCCCAATGGTGCTGATGCCTCCTCTGGGTCTGAGCCAACATTTTAAATTGTGCACAATGCTATACATGTAGCATTGCTCCATGACAGTGTAAGAACTTTAAAATGGCAGTTCAGAGGTGACCATTGCTGCTCCCAGATTAGGGATAGGCAAACAAATTTCCCCAACTGTGGGAGAACAAATTTCCCCAAATCTGCAGAACTTTCTTAATATTCACAACTTTCCTCCATAGACGTAAAGTGGCTCTGATTCAGTCTAAAGTGGAAATTTGTTCAAATTGAACTGGGAAAGTTGTGCAAATTGAACATGAGCACATGTTCAGCAATTTACTAAGTATTTTCGATGGACATGCACTCACAATTACATTTGGCTCGCTCACATGTTTTGTGAGCAACAATGAAATTCTCATACTCCCCTATGCCAGTTAAGCCTATAGCCAGAGGCCCACCAATTACAAGGGGATCCATCAGAGGGCATTTTGCTGATGGCCTCTGTGCAATGACATCCCTTGTTGATCCTGGGATGAAAAGTGAACTGGCTTCTTCAAAACTCAGAGATTCAAATGTTCTACCAATGCCTCTGTCTATCAGAAGTGTTGGTACTGAGCTCTCTTGGGACAAAGGGTCATATTTCAACGTTATATAGGACAATCAAGTCTAGCTTACTTCTTCCTGTACCTGCAAATCTCCTTCATAGCTGATTAGGATATTTGTAACAATGTAACACTATAGCACAACCACCTTGCATTATGGCCACTGAAATGGTAAGAAGGTTCTATTTTTATTTTATGGTGTTTCTTTTCTTCTCATGTTCTTTTCCCAAGATATACTCAAGTAATTTAAAAATAATGAGAGAGCTTTTTAGGGATTGGCTTACCTTTTCTATTCCTCATCTAAACATCCACATGGTTGGGGTATTCTAATCCAAGGATCAATTCCTGAAGCTGACTTGCAGCCAGAGAGGGAGGTGCACTCATTCCTGAGCCAGATGGCCAACAAAGTTCTCACCAGTATGTTATCTTGGCTAAAGTAGTATAAAAAGATCAATGTATAAAAACGCTGGCTGGCTCTCAAAGCCATTCAATGCATGCCGTTCATTTTTAGTATCTTCTTTTATTGATCCTATTACATAAGATGACTTTGGCAACATCCTGATTGAACTTAATACTTCCACATATATTTTCATTAGACAATCAGCTGCACTTCTGTTTGGTGAGGACTATTTCCCACCAGTATGTCGTCATTTTCATTCCATAGTATCCATTTCCAAAAGCCGCAGTCCACTCTGTCACCTGGTACAGCTTTTGCCTTTTTTATTCTTTACAAAAACAGGAGATTACTGCCTGCAATGACAAGCTGCAACAACATAAACTCAGAGCACACACTGGGCACACACTAACCCATGGCTATGCTTAAAATAAATCTCTAGATTTTGATATACATATATATGGATGAGTGTGTGTATGTGTTTTAAAGTTGAACCAATGATGTAACATGGCTGCAGATATACTTAAATTGCATGTCTGCTCTGAAGTAAGTCCCATGGGGCCTGTTCAGAAAACATGCTAAGTCATGATTAGGCTGCTAACACCTTTGCAGCAAATGGTTAGTGAGCATGTTTAAAATGTGGTTATGTAGCCACCATGGTTAGAATGGTTCACCTGACAGAACAAGTTATGGTTCACACGACACTTTAAGTCATAATGTTTAGCTCAAAATGCTTAACAACCATGACTTAGCATGTCATCTGAACAGGATCATTGTATTCAATGGAACTTGAGTTCAATAGGGCATATATATCTGACTAGGCATATATAGGATTTCAGTCTTAGTAACAGTGTTGCAGAGAATACAGCTCTTAATGCACTTAGGGAGAAACTTGATGTGACATTAATGGTGTGAATGCAATTAATGTGCATGTTTTGTTTTGTTTTATTTTACTGTGTATCTAGTTTAATACATTCCAGCTTAGTCTGACTTCTGATGGTAAGAGTATGGTATAAAGCCTCACATTTGCCTTTTGTGTACCCTACTCATTCTTCTTGTATATAAGCTCTGTGAATGCAAAAGCTTACAGGTTATACTGGTGTATGATACCATATACTGGAGCGGAAAGTGAAGGGATCACCTTGTCTACATCATCATCTTGGTTCTTTAAATATTAGAAACTGGAAATGAACGGCTTAAAACAAAGAACTGGAATGGAAACATTTTATGACTGTAGTTATGGTGGTCATTAGTGTGCCTACTATAATATATTTATATATCAATCCTACCAAAATTTCTTTCAAATTTTGCTCTGATTTATAGGCCTGAGACATTTTAATAAATGCACTTGTCACTTTTGCAGGATGGATGGCTTGTTTGGAACTATTCCATGTAGTGCTGGTCTGATGAAGACTTGCTGCTCCGTCAATGTGGAAACCAAATCACCTTAACATTAAATTTTAATCAAAATGAAATTACTTTTTTGTTCATAGGGGGCACTCCATACATCCTGTATTAGAGCAGAAATCTGAACTGTAAATGAATAAAGGTGGTGGCTACGGAGGGTCAATAAATGACACCAATGGGATTGATGCAAAAGCAAGGTTGCACCTGCTTACACAAATTAGGGCTTGATTAAATAGGTAAGAAGGATTTCCATTTCATCCACATTTGGCATGGCTTTATTTCATTTTACTTTCTCTACTACTGAAAGAATGCTAGGTCTTTACACACACACACACACACACACACACACACACAGAGTAAGAGATGTTTCTACATAGATTCGTAAGCACACCTACATAATTTGCAAAGAGCCTAATCCTTTTCATTTTACATTCATTACATGATGCAAGTCACAGGATATCACTTCCCCACTTTCCTCATAGGCTGAAGGGCAGGGGTATAGATAAACCTCATCAGAATGGTGTGCCTTGATACTCTCATGGATCTGATAAGGCTGACCAAGCATTTCCACAACTTTCAGATCTGTGGGCAATGAAAATCAGCAAAGTTGAACTATATGATTAATCATATCACTCACTGTAGGAACAGCAGTTCCTGACTGTTAGATCTGGGTTCTGGTTCTAGTCATCAATCAGATTCTTTTGGATACCAAAATGAAACAAGCCACTTGTGCAAAAAGATGACAGTTCATTGGTAGAAAACAGATGCAGAATATATACATACAAAGAAAGTCCATGCCTCCTTCCAGCTAATCAAGTTCTCATAGCTGTCTATGAGGGCCCCCACAATAGACAGAAGCCATCCCTTCAGCTACAAAAGTTATCCAGGCTGACCATGCACATTACCCTCTGACATGAGACCAAAGCATGAAGACTATGGATTGGATTTCATAGGCTCCTCTGCGAGATGCCTCCCTCCTCTTAGGAGCTGACAGGCTACATACCTTCCACCTCTCAAAAGAAGCAGAAGGGGGTCCCATTTGCAGGTTCTCAAAGGATCTCAGCCTGGGAAATTAATTGACTTTCAAGTACCTAGTTAGGAGTGACAACCTCCCACCTTCTCCAAGCCAAGAGTAGACACTATGAGAAAAGAGTGTGATAACTATAAGAGGTCCATCTTATGGGTTTTGGTTCTTTTCTCCTTTCCACATCTGAGGTAGGAATAACCCTGACCAGTGAGGACCAATGGCATTGATGAAAGGAAATGGCAGGTAGCAGTTTCTGCTTCTCTTCCTCCTCACTTCCACTTCCACTTGTCATAAGGCTATTTGTACCGCATCACTGCATAATTTCGTTTCAGTTTGGTTTTGATTAGAATTTACTAACATTCACAAAGCTCTCAATATTCAAGACAAAAAGTACTTGACATTTTCTTTAAAAAAAATGAATGTGGGAGAATCCAAAACTGACAGATTTCTTTATCTCAAGGTCACTTACACCCCCTTTCTACTCTTTGGGCAGCTGAATAGCTTCTCTCCAGCACTTAATGAAATGCCAGTGTAGAACTCACTGCTCCCCCCCATCTGTGGCGTTGTAGAGAAAGGGTGCCCTTTTGCTTTTCCCAAATTTTGTAATTCACATAGCATTTTAATGGTTTCTTTTTATGTTTATCTTGTTTTTTTCTTACAACACACTGGGTGAGATAACTCATTACTGTTCCCCATTTGAGTAGGTTAATGCAGTACCATCCAGTATCCTATGAGAAGGGAGGATTAAATCTTGGTTCTCAGGATGATGCTTTGAAATAGGTGGTGCCTTGGTATAGCTCCCTCAAAAGCTGAACTGTGTTTTCTGCCTACAGTTGTGCCAAATACCAAACTGTGAGTAGAGAATGTTTAGCCAGGAAATTCCCAAGTATTTATTGAAATATGACTTCATATAAATCTGGTCACAACTACCTGCAGGAACAAAGACAATCGAGATAGGAAGAAAAGTGGCTTTTGTAATATATATCTAACTCTGCAGGGGAATACTAGATCTATCTTAGACAGAACTGATTGTATAGATTAACACATATTGAAAATTAATTAAACTTGACTAGTCTTTTTCAAATGCAACTGGCTGGTGCTCCCTTAGCTATATAAAATGCCCGTAAGCCACCAGTTTATTAAGAGCACTACTCTCAGTTTATTCCCAACAATTGATTCTCAGACCTTTTTGTTTTATTCTTTATCAATGACTTAAGGAGAAAAGAATTGTGGTTAAATTAATATATTGTTCTGGCTTTATACAACTGGGGAGTGGGGACTAAACATGATTCCAGGGCAGTTGTGTGGGATTAGAGGCATTAACAGTAGACAGGCTAAGAGGTTGAAGGAAAAGGACCCTGACAGGGCTGAGAAGACCCCTATCTCAAACACTGGGGAGAGCCCCTGCCACTCAATGTAAACAATATAGGGCTTCATGAGGTGTACTGAACCTCTTTCTACCTGAGGGCCAAATTCAATTTCTTAGAAGCTCTCAGGGGCGACATTGTAGTGATCGGCAGGGCCAAAGGGAAGCAGTGAGGGGCCAAGGGTAAATTGAGGAGGGGTCAAAATACCAAAAATATCAGAATATTGTAGCATAAAGCTCTTACTGTCAGTAACTAACCCTTATGAGAGGCACTTCAGCCTTTTAGAATGGAAAAGAAATCACTGCAAAGTTGGGAAACCACCAAATGTTAGGTGATTGGTGGGGGAGCGGGAACCACATAGTGATGTGAGGAAGGGGGCATATTTATCTAGAGAACCTGGGAAGGCTGGATCGAGACTCCAGGAAGGGCAGATTTGGCTCCTAGGCCTGAAGCTCAACACCCCTATGCTAAATGGACCAATGGGCTGTCTCAATAGAAAGTAACTTCATATGACCTAGGACTGATAGCCTTGGAGATTCATAAGGAACACAATCTAGCAAAAAAAAAAACCAGATATAGGAAGAGGCTCCATGACAGGCATGATAGAAAAAGGTTGAGGCCAGGCAACCCTCCCTGTAGGTCAATACCTGAGCCCGAAAAAAACTCTCATGAGCAATACCCTTCTTGGTGGTAAGAGTGCATCCATGAGCAAAGTGAAGGAGACAGGTAGAAAGCAGATGCACCTGGTAAGATGTATATAATAAAAGACACAGGAAGAGAGTGACCAAGAAAGAAGGAGCTCTGTGACTATCTCTAGTCAGGGAGAGAACAAGAAGCTACAAAGGAAAGAAATAAGGTGTGGGTAAGCTTTTCTCAGGCTGAGAGGCCAAAAGTATCCCCGATGCTTGCTTCCTTCTTCCTCACGAAAGCCAAGAAAATATGAAATTGCATTCAGTTATGGCAGTGTGTAAGGTTACTGTCAGGTTATCCATCTATTGTACTAAACAAAGTCTAATATTAGTAGATTTTAACTTTAAGAGAAATGCACATGTATCATGCTATGAAATAGTTTCCCCAACTGTATCGTACTTATCAGCTTTCGTCTGAGGGGTGAAGGTGTGTTACACAAGAGGGATTGTGTGTGCCATTACATGAGCAGGCTTCAATAATTTTTATTAACAAATTGGTGGTCTCAGAGCCCGAGTACCTTCAGGTTTATCAACAGAACTGTGACCCAATTTGTTGTCCACATGCATATTTCGCCGTTTAAAATAATTGGAAAAATACAAATGAATATAACTTGTCATTCTCCTCAGTGGTTTGTTATACAATGGCTGAATTCGGACAACACGATAGTCAATGGTGGGGTAATAATCAACTTTACAGTTGTTCATCTAGGGGGTGGTCCCCACACAACATGGTAATAAATAATCAACTGTGGTGTGGATTAGGATCAGCACTGAGTTGACTATGGCAGCATCCAGCTGACACGATAGTCAATACAACTGACGATTGTTCCCCCCCCCCCAGTTGCTTATGTGTCGTCCGAATTCAGCCAATGTGTACTATTGCATGTCATTGGAGATTGTTTTCAATGTCATCCCAACAAGTATCATTAAAGGATGTTGCTATAAAGCAGTATATCATGAGATAAATGTAATGGCTGAATCCACTGTAGAAATATAATTCTACTCATATAAAATGTCTAGAAGGACTAAAGGTGAAACTTAAACATAGAGAAATAAATGTTTTCTAGTCAAGGAAACTTAAGTACTAATGCTTTTGATCCAGTTGGCATGGTACAGGGGATAAGGTGTTTATATGAAGAGTTCCTTTCATACCTAATGAAGGAGTTTTTCTTGGGCCTTGCAGTTTTATTGTGTATTGTATGTGTAAGGGAGGTTATAAAGGTTTGTTAGCATAGCATAGGGAAAAGAGGCTTCAGGGGGCATGGAAGGGGTTTAGAGGGATTTACAGTATTAGGGGTAACAGTTTAAGCTTAAGGGGGCAACAAGGGGTGCAAACAAAACATTGTATCAGGGGTTAACTACTTAAAGTTATAGAAACTTGTGACTTGGGGATGTATGATTTAATACATTAGTCATTATAAGCTCACAACTTGTGCCAACTGTCTTGTTCCTTAAAATGGAACTAGGTGACTGGTCAAGGGTTATAGAAACGTACAGTTTTGGTTCATAAATCCCTGAGTCTGGAAGAAAAGAGAACTAAACTGGACAGCTGAGCACAGGAAAAGCAGAAGTGATATCCAGTTTAGGGACAAAAAAATACATCACACAAAGATAGGCTGACCATATGAAAAGGAGGACAGGGCTCATGTAACTTTAACAGTTGTAGAGAAAAGGGAATTTCAGCCAGTGTCATTTGTATGCAGTTAGTTCCTGGTGAAATTCCCTCTTCATCACAACAGTTAAAGTTGCAGGCAGTATTAGGGTGACGAGATAAAATCCAGGTCAGGGCTCATGTAACTTTAGCAGTTGTAGAGAAAAGGGAATTTCAGCCGGTGTCATTTGTATGCAATTAGTTCCTGGTGAAATTCCCTCTTCATCACAACAGTTAAAGTTGCAGGGGCCCTGCCTTCTTTTGTATATGGTCACTCTAGTATAGTGCCTGCAACTTTAACTGCTGTGATGAAGAGGGAATATCACCAGGAACTACTTGCATACAAATGACACTGGCTGAAATTCCCTTTTCTCTACAGCTGTTAAAGTTACATGAGCCCTGACCTGGATTTTAACTGGTCAGCCTAGGCAGCATACTAGAGTGACCATATACAAAAGAAGGCAGGGCCCCTGCAACTTTAACTGTTGTGATGAAGAGGGAATTGCACCAGGAACTAATTGCATACAAATGACACCGGCTGAATTCCCTTTTCTCTACAACTGTTAAAGTTACATGAGCCTTGTCCTCCTTTTCATATGGTCAGCCTACACAAAGATGAGGCATTCTGGGAAGGGAATTGTCTAAAGGCTGACATGGATTGAAGGACTTAGATATTTTAAAATAAATTAATATGTGTTAGGAGGGAGGTCACTGACTTTAAGAAAGGTTTTTAAGTCTGAAAACAGAAGAGAAAGATGTCTTTTGTTTCTCTCAGGCATCCAGGATGTTGGTCTGAGCCTAGCATGTAGGCCTCAGTAACTCCTTGGTTTTGCCTGGGAGAGAAAGTAGTCCCTCTGCAGAGAAGGAGTCCAGGGGCCTATCTACACAGTCCCTTGGAACGTTTTAAATAGTATTTTAAAACGTTCCACATAGGTCCGTTCTAAAACGTCTTAGGCCACATTACTGAGTACTCACGTTACAAGAGAAAAATTCTTCAGTTTTTAAAGCGGTGTGTGCAGTCACACACTCTTCTGTCCTGTCACTTTCTGTTTTGCTTTTACCATGAGTTTAGGGCAAGGCATTGTGGGCATTGTGGGCATTGTAGTTCAGTCACCCACTTCCTCCTTTGTTCCTCTGTCAATCCCTAGCGAGTATAGGGCTAAGAATTGTGGGTGCTGTAGTTCACTTGCCCACTTCCTCTTTAGCCCCACTTTCTTCCCCACCAATCAACTGCTAAGCATTTGGGCACCCGTAAACAAAGCACTGCCCCTATGAATCACAAACGGTAAGGAAGGGCACATTATTTTACTGAAAATGATTTATTAAAAGTGAAACCGTTGTATATAACTGAAGGGAGTTTTAAAAAACCTCAGATATACAACGTTATAGGGAGTGCATCATGTGGCCCAAAGAGTTTTCATAACCCTTATAAAACGTTAAAAACCTAGCGTGTAGATCGGCTCCCTTTCTACAGTCAGTATGAGTGGTGCAGGAGTTGTGAGTATGCAGCTGCAAGATCTGTGGAAGGTTGGTGATTGTCTTAAACTTTGTCTTTTATTTAATAAAATAAAAGTAGATGGTTAAGTTTTAAGTGTAATCTGGGTGAATGCAAACATTGGACTTGTTCAGACAACATGCTAATCCATGGTTAGGCTGCTAACCCTTTTGCAGCAAATAGTTATGAGCATATTTAAAGTGTGGTTTAGCCACCATGGTGTGGTTTAGCCACCATGGTTGGGAATGATTCACACAACACACTAAGTCATGGTTCACATGACACGTTAAGCCAAAATGCTTAGCTCAAAATGCTTAACCACTGTGGCTTAGCATATTGTCAGAACGGGGTTACTCTGAGCCTATCTACACATGCAGGATAAAACGTTTTGAAAACGTTTTGAAAACCGTACATGGAGCGTGTCCTGGGCCCCAACAGTTCTCAAAACTGTTATAAACCATTTTAAACCGTTTTAAACCATTTTAAAGCATTAGTGTAGATAGGCTGATGGTGTTGAATACTCAAATGCATCTGCCACTACAACACTACAGCAAGTTTTTTGAGATAGGCATGCCTCGGCTGACCATATGAAAAGGAGGACAGGGCTCATGAACTAACAGTTGCAGAGAAAAGGGAATTTCAGCCGGTGTCATTTGTATGCAATTAGTACCTGGTGAAATCCCATCTTCATCACAACAATTAAAGTTGCAGGCACTATACTAGAGTGACCATATACACAAGAGGGCAGAGCCCCTGCAGCTTTAACTATTGTAATGAAGAGAGAATTTCACCAGAAACTAATTGCATACAAATGATGCCGGCTGAAATTGCCTTTTCTCTACAACTGTTAAAGTTACATGAGCCCTGTCCTCCTTTTCATATGGTCAGCCTAGGCATGCCTGAGTATCTGATAACAGGGACCCTAGAATTTTAGCCTTTTAGTTTTTCCATGACACTATGCTCAGCCATCGACCGTTGCTCAGATTATCATATTTAAAATAAATAAGAGCATCAACGCCATTATATGATCTTGCTGAAGGAAGCAAAAGACAATATTACTGCTGTATAAATTACAATAAAACAATGCTAGCTATTTATGTCCCTAAGAGATCAATCCTATATTCCTTGAGCAGGTGTCCTAGGGGCCATAGGTTGGTTTGGGGCACCTGTCCAAGGTTGGAGATAGCAGGTCAGTCCCCACCTCCCCCATGCTGGGCTGGCTGTCTCTCTGCGGTCAGAAAAGCAAGCTTGGAGCCTTGGAGCTTTCTGGTGGGCAGGAAAGGGAGGAGACCAGAGAGAGCAGGATACCAGTTACTGAGTTATTGTGAGCCTCCTCCCTCCCTCTCTGAAGCTCTGTCACTAGTGGAAATACAGGCAATCAGAGTGCAGAAAGATGAAGATCACGTCCACCATTCCTCCCACCCTACAGGCATCAGCCTGGCAGGGCATAGGAAACAAAACCTGGACAGATGGAAAGTGAATAAGGCCATATGGTGCCTTGTGCAAGCCCTTGTGTTGGGAAGACAACCCTAATAAGTGTGGCAGCAGGGCATTGTTGGTAACGGACACTTCTCCCACTGCCTCTTGTGGCATGACATCCATTGGTGTGGGGAAGCAGGATTGGACTGCCTGCTCCCCAATGGTGAGGATTCCCTTGAGGGATCTTGGGGATGTGGCACCAAGACCAGACCAACATAGGGGCTGCGAGCTGGCCACGTCCATGGTGGTGGAAAGGGGTTCACATTAGCATTCTGCACCACGGTGTGCCCCTGACCATTCCATCCACCAGCAGTGCTCCTGGTATGTGGGGATTGGTCAGCAGGCAGGCTGGTCAATGGCAGGATCCACACCCTGTGCTACCACCAAGCCTGTTCAAGTAAGTCAATAAAGTTGTGGCCAATTTATTATCCCAGCTATGCTTCTGTGTCTATTTGTTCTCATTCCTTTGCCAACTGGACCCAATTAAGCTCTGCCCACACAAGGACATCATATCATCTTCCCCCACGATCACCACTAAGCAAGAGGATTTCTACCTGCAGCAAACCAACTCACGGGCCAATACTTTTCAATACACGGGACATCCGTATGCATGAGGAACAGTTAGTAAGTAGTAACATATGCATGAAGAAGTCTTCCCCAAACGCCTACCTCACTTTCCAGTCAGTGATGGTGGCAGACAGTAGGAGATGCTTACACACACACACAATAGAAAGTGAGGACATGGGGTAGAAAGAAATGGATCCACATTGTCTTTTCCCCCATTAGTGATGAGTGAATTCCTTTTGACTTGATTTGGGAAAGGGTTACCAATTTCAAATCTCGTTAGAGAACCTTTTGGGAAAAATTGGATGAGGTAGGAAACCTCAAGTTGCTCTGCCATAGACTGGTGTACTAATGTGCAACACACCAAAAGTCTGCACACCCTGCATTCTGTGAGGAGAAATCAAGATTAGATCAATTTTGGAATTATGTTTACGACTACAAGTGAATGGAGATAACAAATGTCTCATATCAAAATGCAATCTTTCCCTTGTGGCAGAATGATTGTTAAAATTGTAAAGCGTTATCTGCAAGAGTATATGATTAAGGGCTTTATTGATCAGCACTATCAAACTGATCTGAGCCTAGAAGCTATGCAACCCCAGTGCACGTATCTGGTAGAACTTGCCTACTGTTCTAAGTTTGCATGGCATTGGGTAATGTTGCCAACTATCCCCAAAATGTCATCTTGGCTGTGTTCCCATACCCACCTGAACTTCTGGGCTCCATCTTCAGGCTCATAAACAAAATAGAACCACTAAATGGTGATCATATCACTTCTATACTGAAAGATCTGCTCTGGTTGCAGTTCTTTTCTGGGCTTAATTCAAATTGTTAGTTTTAACAGTTTAGGGCCTGGATATCTGAGGGACCACCAATCTTGGCATGAACCTGCTGGGCTACTAAGATCAGCGGAGGAGGCCCTTTTGAAGACACCCTCACTTACAGAGGCCTGCTTTTTGGGCATGTGGAAAAGGGAATGCACTCCCTCTGGAGTTACAACTGGTCTCCTCTCCCTCTGCATTCAAGAAGGGGCCAAGACACTTTTTAAAAATGTATTTTTATATTGTTATAGTTTTTAAGGATGTTTTCAACATTTTACCATGTTTTATTTTTTTATGATCCTTGCTTTCTGAGTTTTTGCAAACCACGTCTTTTTTCTTTCTTTCAAAAAACCACTATAGAAATACAATAAAAAAACCAATAAATGATAAATAAGTAGTTCCACCCTCAAACATTTCCTGGGTTCCACTGCTGACTTCAAGGGTCTATAGTTCCACTGCACCATGTATATATTATTTCAAGAGTTGGCAAGCCTCTTTCACACTTACAGTTGCCAGATTCAAAACCTAAGAGAGAGAGCATATCTTTATGGGTTGCGTAAATGGGAGCATCTGACAAATTTAACTCCACTTCCTATTTTTTTATTATATAACATTTTAAAATATGCATAACATTTTTGTCTTTCCCAATACAATCATTCAAGACACGTTATAAAACTTCAACTTAAGATATGCTTAGTATATGCATAGTATGTCTACAGTTGCTAAATCGCCTGGCTGTAACCTATTCCAATAATTGATCAATGGTATCCAACTTTTTGGAAAGTCTGGAGGGAGTTCATTCTTCCCTCCCATAACAACTTTATGTTATGCATTACCATGGGGGTCCAAATCTTCTTCCTCCACTGTACTAGAGACGGTATGCATTTTGATTGCCAACCTTTTGCTAAGGGGATTCTTGCAGTTATTAACATATAACACAATATGACAGATAGATAGATGATAAATGATAGATGGTAGATGATAGATAGATAGATTCCTGATTGGATTTTATTCAACCACATTTGTGGAAACTTAATTGTGGATGTAAGAAAGACAAATACAAATTTAGAGGGGAGGGGAATTCATCTTAACAACTGCAATTCTCCTCAGCCATGAAATAGGCAATTTTGCCCACTTCTTGAGATCCTGTACAACTTTCGACAACACATTCATATAAATATCTTCAGGTAGATTATATACATTCTCAGAGAACATTATTCCCAAATATTTGACCCCTTTTCCTTTAAATTTTGAGCCTGTTATACATTCAAGTTCCACTTTCTGCTCCATTTCTGACTTCACTTCTTACTTCCTCGCAGTGATGGGGCGGTGGGAAGGGGGGGACAACTTTGTAGAACCTCTGGTCATTTGTAAGCCATAGACACTGGGTTCCTCTCAGGGTCTGGCTTTTTAGCTCTGTTCCTAATGCAAGGTGTTTCTGCTGGCTTAGATATCTAAAATGAATCATTAAGCAGCATATCAATTCATAGACAATGCATTTGAAAGAAAAATGTTCACACACATGCATAGGTGTGCCGGGTGTGCCCAGGCACACTCTAATGTCTCAAGCAATAGGCGTTGAATTGAGGGGGGCATTGAGTAGGTATCCAGAGGGGGATCCAGACACAGCAGGAACAGTCCTCCAGCTGTTCCGCCACTCTGCCGAAGAACTATTGCCTCCGAGAAAGCACCATTGCTCCTGGCAGCAGAGCAAAAAGGAATCACTCCTCTGGGAGCCACACTTCAAAGAGTCCAGGAGGAGGGCCCCAAAAGCTAATGTCGCCTCATAAGCCCCTCCTCCAGCCAGTGTCACCACAAACCCCCACAAATGCTGGGGCTTGAGGAGCATCTACTCCGAACGTGGAGTAGGGTATCAGTTTCTACAATGTTTAATAAATAAATGAATAAAAATAATGTCCGTTATGTTCACCTTTTAATAAAATTCCCTGGGTGCACACCCTAATGAAACGTACTGTGCATGCTTATGCACACTTGGTGTGCACACAGGTGAGCTAGACCAGGAGCCACCTTTGAAAGAAGAATTAGTACATTAGGTTCAGTGTTTTTCCAGCTGATATTCCCCACCACCACCACCTTTAAGGGGTATATGTTGAGGATAAATTCATTAAGGAGCTCAGACAACTCAGTAACAAATACTAGGAAAAGGCTAATAAATAAAATATAATATACCCTTCCCGCCAGGCACTGGCAATAGATATCTGAAAGCAAGTGTGCCAAAAAAACTATGAGAAGTGGGTAATTTATTCAAGACTCACAGGTGATTCATTTTGGTTACTAAGCTTTAATGTTCTCTCACAGTTTCACAATACACACATCATGTCTCTAGGCCTGACCATGCATGGCCAGGGCTCTGCTTGCTCTCTTTCTCTCTCTCTCTCTCTCTCTCTCTCTCTCTCTCTCTCTCTCTCTCTCCTCTCCTTGCCAACCCCCCTTTCTATGCAGCTAATATAAAACAGTATTAGCTCCATTGCTTCTGACATGTTGCCCCCTTTCTCATCTGGGTTTTTCACTTGCCCATTCACAATTTCAGCATTGTGTCTCATATGCAAATTACTCACTACCGAGTAGTGTTTCTCCCCCTCTGCTGGATATCTGGAGAATTGCAGGTGCTTCCAAAAGCAGTATTTTTGTGGTAGAACCAATTCAATATTGCAATAGTATAACTGGAATCCTATTCGCATTCTAAGGAATGATTGCATTCAAATTCTATGCCCATACAATGGGTTGAGTATCAGGTAAGTATGCATAGGAACAGGCTGCAAGGACATATTTTATCCCATATTATTTCCCTCTCCTCACCCCCATTTTCTGTATACTTCGCTTTGCAATAGCCATTCTGTCTCACTGATATGAATGTCAAAATCCGAGGGGAAATGTTTGTAGGGTATAAATATATCTCTGCCTTAAAAGCTGTTAAATTTCTTTTCACTTCTATAATCTACCAGACAGTGAAACCATTACTAAATATTTTGAATCATCCAATAAAGATACAGACTAGGAAATTAGGATGCAATTCACAACCTATTTATGTCAGATCACAAGTCTAATTTAATTCAATTTAGTTGATAGTGAAAACACTAGTAGAAATGGAACTTGGATGAAAGTATGGGACAAACATGAGATGGAGATATCCTTCCACTTTCTTATATTCAGGGATGTCTGCTGTAACCTTTCTAAAGCTCTCTAATATATTCATAATATCAGAAGAAGCAGGGACCTGGAAATAAGAAGAGGCAGAAGGGAAAATAGAATGGGGGCAAAACAGGAGATGTGCACCAATAGAAGGGAAGAAATTGATATGTGATATAGGAGGTCAGGCGAACCCAGGGTACTGTTATCAGCTGAAACCCACTGGTGGGTCCCAATCACAGTTTGAGAAACACTGGGATTAATATTAAATCCTCCCCAAAGACTTTCACTGGCACATCCCCCTGTAATGTATTTTTCAAAAGCATTAATTGCCACTCCTCTAGCAAATGACACACTTTTGCCTCATTATCGCATTATACTTGTAAGAACATAAGAAGAGCCATGCTGGATCAGACCAAGGATTCATCTAGTCCAGTACGTTGCTCATACACTGGCCAACCAGCTATTGACCAAGAACTCACAAGTAGGCCCCTACCACCCATGTTCCCCAGCAACTTGTTTGTATAGACTTACTACCTCTGATGGAGGTAGTAAGGTAGCACATAGCCATTAGGGAGGTAGCACATAGCCATTAGGGCTAGTAGCCATTGAAAGCTTTCTCATCCAGAAATTTATCCAACCCAATTTATCCAATCCAATTTGTCTAGCCACTTAGCTATGATCATGGTTGTTCAGAGGAAGATCAATCCCATCCAATGCCAAATGAATTCCTCAATCCAAATTAGTAGATTCCTGCACCCATCTTGCTGGATGTTGGATTGCTTTCCCTCATCCCTCCCCAAACCACTTCCAAGCACCTATTCAGAGGTTCCACAAACTCCCTGGGAATGGAAAGTGGAAAAGTGAAGTAGAGCTGCATGTTACAAAGAACAGAGCTGCTTTTCAGAGCTGATTAACAGAGCCAGTCTTCTAAAAACATAAGAACTTGGGGGAGGGGGAGAGGAAATACGGCAGTATTTTGTAATCTTTATTATGTACAGAACAACATTTGATTCTATAAATGACTTTACAAATTACAAGGACTGGTAATTTCATAGGAAATGATTTGTAGTAATAGAAATGTGAAATTTTATCCATATCCAGCTTTACTACTAATAACAGAAAGTGGACAAATATACATTAGTCATCTTTAACCAGGGGTAGCAATTGTGCCTGAAGTAGAACAGAATCAAACAAGATAGGTTCAATAAGGAGATTTCCTCCACTTCACACAAGCCAGTGACCCCATTTCAAATGGAAAACTAATTTGCATTCCACTTGTCACTGGTTGCTTGTTTAGAGATTCTAATCATTTTTAAAATAGTTTCAGACCATACATCTTCTGACTTCTGATATGTATGCACAATTACACATTTGAACTTTTAGCATTATTGAAGCCAAGAGAAATGGCATGCCTTGACTCATTTAGCCTATGATAACACATTTTTTCATCATCTTTACACTTCTGAATCATCTGTTTAGTTGACTGCTTAAAAAACAAGGCAAGCTCATAAATAAGTGCATCATTATACCATATATGCATTGAGGAAGGGCTCATCATGAACAAATTGTGAAGTCAGGGGCTGAGGCATGTTGCAAGGTCATGTCAGTCCAAGGTTAAAGCCAGCAAGCACAATTACAGAAAAGGATTTAGCAAGAGGAGTGGTCAAAGATAGTCCAAGATTACCTACAGGAGTCCAAAAGTCAGCAGCACAAGAAGTTAGTTCAAAGAATAGCAAGGGAAAGCAACCCAGGTTTAGGAGCTGAGGTAAAGCATTCCAGAAGCAGCAGGTCTCAACTGAGAACTTCTAAACTGGAGCTTCTAGAAGCCCTATCCAAGACACAGTTGCAGAATGTCAGAGGCTCTTTGTCAGAGGTCTACTCATGAGAAGGACCTTGGTCACAGGTACTCTTGAGGAACCCACTTCAGGAAGTAGACTCTCCTACAGTTGTCCACCATCTTAGCCTGAATCTTAAGGCACTAGGTGATGAATCCCTTTCTGACTCAGAAACTGAGCTTTCTACCTCTCAAGGAGGCATATCTGAAGGCATCACCCCTGAAGTCCCAGGACCATCTTGAGTAGCCCTGGGGTCATCAGAAGTGACCTGTTCTTGGGGACATCTGGCTCTGAATGATCAAGCTCTTCCTCTGATGTGGAATCCTCACAGAGTTATGATAGTCAGTTTTAAATATGGTTGCAAATATGTAAGTAAAACTGTATTGATGGTAATCAATAAGCCAAGTAAAACACACACACACATAAAATAATTTAAAAAAACCCAATATATGGAAAATATAACTTTATATGACAATCATAGCATGAGTTAAACACAAAAATACAAACATACACATTTCCTTTTTTGGTGTTATATTACACATGACACAGCTTTCAGATGAATGGCACACATGGCTTCTCCAACATACTTTGGAAATTCTGTGTCCTGAGGCCTAGAGATTTCTAACAGAATTCTGAGCACTCCTATCACTCCTTCCATTAGCAATCTCAGCCAGTTAGTGCCATCAGGATTGTAGCCAAAACAGGCTACTCAGAAACAAGAGAGAGGTATCAGCATGTTCAGGGAAACCCCATGTTCACAGAAATGCAAAAAATATTTCTGTGAGCTTTGGATTTCATAGGACAATACTAGTACTGGATTGAAGTGTTTGATTCATACTCTGCCGTGAGCAACCTATCTATATTCTCATACAATGGCCTAGTGAAAACAATGCCATGTCATTATGTAGGCTTGTTGCCAGGGGCATTGTTGGGGAGAAAAGATGGCTGCCCCTACCTGGCAAAGTATTGTTTGCCTTGAAGTCAGAAGTAATTGTGAGGACCCTCTTGCTTCATGTGCTAATGACAATCCCTCCACTCCCAAAGAGAATTAGAATTTTCTTTCTCCCTGTCCCCAACCCAGCGGCAGCCACACACAAATGTGGACAAAAACAGATGGCCCTGTGAAAGGTTATGTGTGTGTGTGTGTGTGTGTGTGTGTGTGTGTGTGTGTGTGTTCAGCCCAATCTTAAAACAAACAGCCTAGTAAGGCAACTATCATCACCCCTTCCTCAAATCAGCATGATGAGGAAGGACCATGTTCAGAGGCTGAGTATCTCTTTGGCGGGAGGTGGACAGAAATGGGTTTAAAATCTAGGAGGAAGAGGGAATAGAATGAAATACTCTGGAAGAGACCTGGATGACTGCTGGAACACTCCACACTGCAACATATTATACCACACATGAAGCTACTATTCCCAAGGCTCCTTGTAGGCAACCATAACAGTTACATCTTTTTCAACCCTGCCGAGGTGCATAGTGTCAATATGGCCTTTGGTTGTAGGAGAATGAACAGGTGCAGTGTTCCTTTCTGTGAGTGGCAACACGTCAGTACTGAGAGAATTGTTCCCTACCTTAGCTGTCATAGGTTAACACACAACTTGATTGGTGTTTAACACTTCTATGAAGGGCACAGTGCTATTATCTATGTCTAAGGAAGCAGTAAGTTGAAATGTTTCTCTTTCACTGGAGGCAAAATTTCTTAAAATGACAACCTTTTTTTTCTCCCTGTAAAAGTGGAGAGAAGTATTTATGTTGGTGAACATTATCAGCTGACAGTACAGTTTATCCCACTATTAACATACTCAGACACTTGACGCTGCTTTTCCTTCTTGGCCTGTCTTGACTAAGACAATCCTTTCTTTGATCAGAGAGAGCATTGTAAGTCTTAATATTAATTTAGGTATATCCAAAGTCATTCTCCATTTACACACATTATCATGTGAAGTAAGAAATATAAACCCCAATGATGTTGCAATAATAATTTTGTTCTATGATTACTATGTGCTCTCCTACACCAGGGATGGGCATCTGTGGCCCTCCTGATGTTTTGACTCATCACCCCTAGCCGTCATAGCCAATGGTGAGGAACAATGGGAGATGTAGGCCAAAACATCTGGAAGGCTGCAAGTTGCCCACCCATGAGCTCCACAGGTTATTATGCATATATTTGTAGATATACATAGTATCTCTTTGAGGCAGATCACAAGGGATTTTCCTTATGATGTTAAACTTTTTTATCCTGATCCTGATGCAACTGTAGCTTTATTAAGACATTCTACACTTGAGTAGACTAAATGCTTGAGGAGGGCTGTATGCTAACCCCACCCCCTCCTTGCACATTTATGTCACCCTCCACATGTGGAAAGCAACTTTATGAAGAGGAGTGCCTTGTGTATGCATGGAGGCTCTCCACATGATTTTGTATGCTGATATTCCATTATTCTCAATTGTATGCAGAGCCACCAGGGATACAGAAGACTTTTAACTTCACGAAGTCACCCTCCATGGGTAGAGGACAAGGGAAATGTTCAAGGAGTGGGTGGGGCTAGTATGCTGCCACTCCATGCACAATTTGGATGTAGAATGCCTGAACAGGGCTTGCACATCACAGATGATTAGCAGTGGGTATCTGCATCAACACACACACTTATTTGGTTTATGGTGGGTCAGAAACCCACCCTAATGTTGATGTAGTTCAGAGTTGGCTGCAAGAGTTCCTCTTGTTTGATGGTCTGGGGTGAGCACATGAAAAATAATTTTAATAGAAAATATGTGTTTTTGTATTCAAGTGTAAAACAATGTTTGGCTTATTATGGCTCAATTCTTTTACTGGTTGCAGCAGTTTACAATGGTTTAGGATGGGATATATTCACAGAGCTGGACTAGTGTCATGTGACAAAATGTGACATGTGCAAGAGATTTACTTGTGACTGCATTGATCTGCAGATACATAAATATATATCCAGATATAATATGCTCATGGGTTGAGAATATGTTGCAGTCAGTGAAGGCTGGAATTGTACAGTTTCAGTTCAATAGGGCTTAGTTCAAACCAAGTATGCCTAAGAGTGCACTCGTATGCCTTAACTGTGCAGTTAACAGTAGCACGAAGTCATTTTAGTGATGTATCTGGCTTATAATAGCACAAATTCAAGTTTCCATTATATACTTTGTTATATACTCAGCCAGTTCATTTCAAACTGAGACTACAAGATACAGACCTAGCTGATAATGGTTTGGCTTCAGCAACCCACAGCCAGTTCCCCTATTTCTCAAGAAAATGCAAAGAGGCAGGAAACTTGTGGTGGAAAACTTACTAATGATAGTAGAGACCTTGTAAAGCGGATAGTGGAGACAGTATGATCCTTATCCTGAAGACCGTATATGTGAATGGTCTGGAACATATGTGAAATGTACTTTCCAGTTCAATAATTTATTACTTATGCATTAATTTATTTCAACATTCATATACCAACAATTCAACATATTTTTCCAGGTGATTTACAAAATTTAACATTTAAATACTAAATACTAAACATCAAATACATTTTTTTTAAAAATGTCACAATACAAACTAATTAATACATAAATAACATTGGGTTCAGAAATATTGGTAGACTGAAGTTCATTTGATCTAGAAAGGCATTTTCCTATGCTCACTGTATTGTGCTGCAAAAGAGAGTGTAAATAAATAAGGTGGGCTTCACCAATGTACCCAGCATGCAGGTAGCTCAAGAGGATTCAAGTGAGTGAGTCAGGCTGCATGCCACAAGGTATCATAGTTCTAAGGTCACTAAACAAACCCTAAACCCAGATATCTGTCTAGAATACTGGTGTAACAACATTGAAAAGTTGGTCTTGTGTGAAATTATTTCTGTCAGTGCACCGTTTGGCATATCCAACTGTAGTACATATTTTCTGAAGCAAAAAATATATATTATTTTCTGCTTCTTTCTTTCTTTCTTTCTTTCAGGCAAGATGAAAATCCATTTCAATAAGAAAAGTAACTTTTCTCAGGGGTATTTTTACCTCCTTAGGTTGTCCCTTGGGGTGGGAGGTTGTATAAAGCAAAATTTGATGTGAATTTGGAGGTTTCTCCTGAGTTGAAACATCTGACAAATATTAAGGGAGGCCAAAGTCTTTTAGAATATGATGACCAACAATTTTCAGGGGACTTTTACATATCCATATTCTCAAATGGTTACATTTGAGAATGGGTTGTGTCCAATGTTAGTCTACCTTAAGTCACATACATTTCAATGGATTCACTCTAAGTATGATTAACATTGGATATAAGCCTAAGTCAAGTTCTCGCTGAAAGAAGATATAACATTCTAAAGCCTCAGTGAGATATATGTAACCTTTCTTGTTGTGGTGGAAAAGAGTTAAAAACTGTCAGGCAAAGGTGGACTGAAGGCAGATTGGAATCTACTGGCAGATCTCTTGATGATCTGCAGTAGATCAGCAAGGTTTTCTGACTCCCAATTGTTTAACACTAGTGAGAACATCATTACTCCCCTCACACACCCATCCTGACCTAAATTGCAGAAAAGGACAGCCAAAATGATCAAGGGGCTGAAGCAACTCCCATATGAGGAAAGGTTACAACATCTTGGACTGTTGAGCTTAGAAACAAGTAAATACAGGAAGACAGGTTAGAGGTGTTCAAATTTATGCATGGTGTGGAGAAAGTGGATAAGGAGCATTCTCTCTCTCTCTCTCTTTCTCTCTCTCTCTCATAATACTAGAACCCAGGGTCATCCCATGAAACTGATTGATGTGATAGAGAAGACAGTTAAAAGGAAATCCTTCTTCACACAGTACATAGTTCAACTACTGATAGCCACTGATTTGGATGGCTTTAAAAGGGGGGTTGGGAAAATTCTTGGGGGATAGGATATCAATGGCTACAAATGATGATGGTTATATACTACCTTCAGTATCAGAGATTATATGCCTATGTACACCAGTTGCAGTGCAACAGGAGTGGGAGAGTGCTTTGCACAAATATCTCACATGTGGGCTTCCTACCAGCAGCTGGTTGGCCATTGTGTGAACAGAATGCTGGACTATATGGACCCATGGTTTGATCCTGCATGGCTGTACTTATGTTTCTAAATTATAATGCTTGAGTGAAGAATAGGGGAACACTAGGAATATATATTTTTTCATGTAGAAAGCTGTTGAACTCCATTCAGTTGGTACATAAAACAAATTCCTAGCTCAGAATTCTTTAAGTGTATGCCTTTTGCAGAAGGCTACAGGTGGCAGATCTCAGTGTTCTAGTAAAAAAAACAAAAAAAAACACGAAGTAGATCCCATAAGTCTGAAGTCTACCCACTTCTGAGATTGTGTTTTGTTTCAGTACCTTTTTTTGGTCACAGCCACCAGGGCATGGTTTTGTATAAACTTACTCCCTGAAAAGTCTGTATAGGAGATGGTAAAAACCTATCTAGTACTAAGCTTTCTACAAACTAAAAATCAGAAGTTATTTAAGCAATGCAACATTTTCTAGTAAAATGATGAAGAATTCATCAGGTAAGAAAAATACAATTAGAGTACACAAAGCAACTGGTTAAGCTACATTAGAATGTAATGAAACAATCAATGTGAGATTATCAGTTGACATAATTATTAGTTGAAACAATTGATTTTTATCTGTAAATATATATTAATGGTTATGAGGGTATCATTCTAAATTAACCATCTCAATTATCTGAGACATTAGAAGAAGAGCATACTATTTATTAGGGATGTGTATTGTATCATTAAAATGTACGATAATGATACAATAGGGTCGTTATCGTGCATGTGTTTAACGATGACGTTACGATAGAAAAACCTACGATATTCATCAGAGATGATAATTTTCAGGCAATTTTATCGTTCTATCAGACTGCCATATAAATATACCTATAACTTATGTATTTTAAAAGTTAGAGGCTTGAAACTTGGTCACAGTGTTTACGGGGTATGCCTAAGTACGTGTATGAAATTTGAGATTGAACCCTCCAACCCTCGATTTTATATGAATTTTTTAAAGATCGTTTCCGTTCTGACAGGTCTGAATGAACGTACGGGGCGAGCTATCATTCAGACCTGTCAGAACGGAAACGATCTTTAATAAATTCATATAAAATCGAGGGTTGGAGGGATTGATCTCAAATTTCATACACATACTTAAGCATACCCCAGAAGCATTGCGACCAAATTTCAAGCCTGTAACTTTGAAAATACAGACGTTATAGGCATTTTTTTCATTAAAAATAGGGCTGCAGAAATATTGTTTTTTTCACGATAATTATCATGAAGACAATACGGTTCACCTACGATATGAAGACAATTTTTTTCTGGTCCGAAGTGACGATAACAATATAAGACGATAATTTTTGACGTGCACACCACTACAATTTATTTATTTTATGTATTTATAAAAAACATTTATATTCCGCCCTATATTACAAGGATCTCAGGGTGGCATACAGATAAAATCATACATATTAAATAGAATAACTATAAAATTCTAAAACAAATCAAACCATTAATATATTAAAAAAACAATATAAATTTTGAAAACAGTAAAATCCAATTAAAACAAGACAGTGTGCAGGCTGGTGGATTTAGCCATCAAAAGCTTTATTCAAAAGCCATATCTTAACCTTGTGCCGAAATGAAGCCAGTGCCAATGCCAGTTAGGCCTCCAGGGAGAGGGCATTTCACAGCCAGGGTGTCACAAGAGAGAAAGCCCTCTCCCATGTCCCACGATAGCATATATCTCGCGCTGGTGGGGCATGGAGAAGGGCTCCTTCGACAGATCTCAGGTCTCAGGCAGGCAGATATAGGGAGAGGCACTCCCTCAAGTATCGAGATCCCAAGCCATTTAGGGCTTTTAATGTCATTACCAACGCCTTGAATTCCGACCAGAAATGTATTGGCAGCCAGTGCAATTCCTTTAAGACTGGTGTTCTATGGTCTCTATGAGATGTTCCAGTCAGTAGCCTAGCTGCTGCATTTTGCACAAGCTGCAGCTTCCGAGTCGTCTTCAAATGCAGCCCCACATAGAGTGCATTGCGGTAGTCTAATCGAGAAGTTACCAGTGTGTGTATTACTGTGGCTAGGTTATCCCTGTCCAGGAAAGGCCGTAGCTGGCGGATCAGCCGAAGCTGACCCCAAGTACTCCAGGCCACGGAGTCCACCTGGGCCTCCAGTGACAAGGATGGATCTGGGAGTACTCCCAGGCTACGCACCTGCTCCTTCAGAGTCCTTCTCATTAGGACACAGGGAAACACACAGTGCAGTTTATACATCATGCTGGAGGCCAAACTAGACATGATAGCAGACACATGGAACAGTCTCTCAAAAGTTTATTTTAGCAATAAAAAGCAGCCACATAAGGATGAAAAAAGTTAAATAGCACCTTCCAGTTGCTATTTGTCAAACACAGAACTGAACTGTCCAGTGGTTGCCTTTCTTTAACAACAGCAGCAGCAGCAGCAGCAGCAGCAGCAGCAGCAGCAGCAGGAAACTAAGCATTCTTTAACCCAGTTGATGAAATGAAGGAACAAACTGTCTATTCTGCATGCATACTCATAGATACTCATAGAACCTTCCTCCCTGCTCATTGTCTTTGAGCCAAATGCAGTCTGCACATGCACAGAGGTTTTTTTATTTGAACATAAATGAGCACCTGTACCATGTGCATAAAAGATTTCCCTATAGAAAACTTAGCTGGTTGAGGTGGTGATCATAACATTACTTAGGTGTGAGTGATCCTGGAATTTGTTACTCACTAACCAGTCAAAGATGCCACCAATTTTAAGTAATAGCATTGCAAGCTGAGACTGTGACTTAAGAACAGTCTTCCAAGTACAATGAAATCCAGTCTTGATATACAAGGTGATCCAGAGGAGGAATGGAGTTGTTTTAATTTTATCCTTGAAGTATTTGTTCCCATATTTTAAGATGAGATAGATTAACCATGCAATTCTTCTATGAAAGCTCAAAGGAAATAAAAATATCCTGAACAAGTGCAACTTTCCCTGACATTGAAATACAGTCACCTGTTGATTTCCCCCCATCAATCAAGATATTATTATAGACATAGGAATTGTGCCAGAAATAAAAGTAGCATCCCTATTAACAACAGACTACCTTGTGTAATGCACTCTAGGATACCTGCTATGTAATCATATCCCACAGCTAAAAAATAGCAAGCATATTTGCCACCCAAATATGAGCACCTTTGGAGCTTGGCTGTGGGGGGGGGGGTAGGACTCAGCCCTAAATATGTGAGGGCAATGTTGCTGAAAATGTGAACCAGCCCTAAAAAAGAATGTTTTTTTTAAAGGATTCAAGTTCTATTTCCACATTTCCTCAGCTCCGTTCATACAGGTAGGAGCACATAAGAGCTTTCCTTTCTGTTGCCAACTGAAGTGCTTATTTCATGCCTAACCTGGATTAACCTTGGAACTGTCAGGCGCTTTTCTTTCAACTTGTCGAAAGCCTAGTAAGAAGTGGAAGCTTCCTGGTTCAAAACATTTCTTCCCAGAAAGACAATGGTTAGACACAACTCCTAATTATATTTTCCACGCTTCTCTCTCTCTGCTAAATAAGGGGGAAATAAATTTTAGCTGACCAAAACAATTTCTCTCTTTGTAATGGGGCCCACAGGCAGTTAAAGCACATTTTTACATGACAATAAGCTGTATGCATTTCCACTTTGAAAGTGCCCTGTATTACAGTTTGAAATGTTTGAGGAAAAAAGGTGAACATTTGTTCTTTTCTTAGGGAGTCTGTTCCTGTCCATTCACAATGAGGTTAGATCTAGAGCATCATCAGATGAACATTTTATAGCACACTTGTTACTGGACACTCATGGATTTCCGCGGGTCCTTTTCACAGGTCCTTCTGGTCATTTTCCCATTTTTTTAAAAAAAAAAAACCAGAAAATCTGATTATTTTTTTTCTCCAACATCAAAATGTTCCACCATTTCCAGCTGTGTGCAGGAAAAAGAGCATGATAAAAACTCCCACTGAATGTGTGACATTGTCTTTGTTTACTTCCTCTTTCTTCAGCATCTGAAGAAAGAGGAAGCCGCTTGTCCCTTTTGTGGGATAGAAGCATGAGGCAAAGCAACAAGAGGGAAGCGGACACTTAAATTACCTTCCTACCCTACCTCCTAGAGAGTTTACTTGGAAAATGTATGACCTGAGATGGAATGCATAAAAAAAAAAAGAACAAAAATAGAATATACCACAACAGGCAGGGGAGAAGGGATGGGTGCACGCAAGGCAGAGGGACAAGGTGTGAAGTATTGCATTTTTAAAGGTATGGGCATGATTGCCAGTTCAAAATCTGTCTGCAGAAAAACTCAATTCCTGAAGTGTATCAATTGTTAAGGATATGTTTTGGGGAAAGCTCAAGTATGAGGTTGTCTGGTTTGAAGGGAATAGAACAGCTTAGCTTTTTAAAGACCTTGCTTACTCCATTTCCTGCATACACATAACCTTGAAAATAAACCCATACACTTGGACCTTGAAAAGAGATTAAAAAAAAGGTTTTTCATCTCTTTGTTAATGTGAGGACAGAGAGACACTGGTTGGCAGAAGACAGGAACACTGGAAGCTACCTTATCACCAGAGTAGCCTATTTGTCCATCTAGTCTAGTATTGGTTAATCTAAATGGCCATAGCTCTCCAGGGACTTAGGCAGAGATCTTTCCTATTATTTATTTATTTATTTATTTATTTATTTCATGTTTCAATCATTCATGTTTTGGGGATGGTGTACAGATGCATTAAAAACAGAAAATACACAATAATATAAAGATTACAAAAAAAAATAGCACACGAGAAAACCAAAAGTTAAAATCAGCAGAAGGGATAATAACAATACATTATATAATAAAATTTAAATTTAAAACCAACATTATGGATAAATTCATGCAAAGATAAAAAAGCATTAGAGAAGTTCCTAAACAACCTGGAAAACTAAACAGATCTTCGCCTAGCATCGAAAAGACCATAGGATGGTTGTCAGGTGAGCCATTCTGGACGGGACAGATGTTAACCTTAAGGTGATCTTCCCCAACCTGGTGTCCTTCATATGTTTTGGGCTCCAACTCCCATCAGTCCCACCCAGCATGGCCAATAGTCAGGACTACTGGGTGTTGTAGTCCAAAACATCTGGAGGGCCACAAGTTCCCCACCTTGCCCTACGTCATTTAGAGCTCTGCCTCTTATCCTTGGTTGAGGCAACCAACTTTCTTCAAGATAATTACTTCATAGCTGTGCTACCTTATTGGAAAAAATGGTCTAGTGAGATAATAAATAATACTATTTGTTTTTGTTAAGCTAGTTTGTTTTCTGACATCTTCCATGCTGCTTCCCCAGTTGTCCCTATAAAACAACTGCAGATTGGCTCAATCTGATAGTGGGAGCACCTACAGCCCACATTATACCCTTATTTGTAAAAGGAAAATAATATGACAAAAGGAGGGAGAGAGAGGGGAAGAATACATAATGAAACTTAAAAGGTTGACTACTGCAAAAGATGAGTACAGCCATTGAGTACAGATGATTCCTTGATACAAAACTGTCATGATACTTACAATAAGGACAAATGACCCAGGACTCTGCATACAACACATTCAGTCTCTCTGTATTTAAACTTGATCTTTCAAACAAGTACTGTTCACATAAACCTCTCTGGCATAATTCTTTGGACAGTAAATATGTCTTATCAAGGATGGATGAATTGGTTTATTTTTATCCATCACACGTTTGCATCTGTTCAGTCTTATGTCCATTATATCCTGCATTTAAATTACTCTCTGTGTTGTTGTTTTTCAAGAAAAAAATTCTCAAGGACAATTCATATTTAAATATATATTTAAATATTTATTTTTAATGTATTTCATCTTTGAGTATACAACTTTGAATGCATTTTGGTACATCTTTGAGTTGAAAACTGATTCAGAATACTTGTTGCAAAAGCCAGTGAATAACTAAGATTCCATTCACATACTAGTCCTTGAGGTGCAAATCAGGTCAATTTGTATCAAAATTCACAAAGACTGAATTCCTCAAGCATTCGTAGCGTTAGTTGAACCTGAGCCTTAGGCACTTCTATTGACTCTGTCGAGAAAGGACATTTAAGCATTTCCTCATCCTGCAACGTTTCAAATCCTGCAGATATTATGTTTCTTATATTTAGCAATTCATTATATTCAAGTTTTGGCAAACATTCTGAGTCATAAATTTGCAATGATTATTTACTGAAATGTAACAACACACACAATTCTTTAAGGTAATTACACTTTGAAATCTATTCTGCTTTCTCTGTTACAGGATATATATTTTTAGTGTCCCTTTCCAAGACTCTCCTGGAACATCTCACTTTGAACTGAACAACCTCTTTGAGAGGTATTTGATATAGCAGAGAGAGGTGCAGGAGGAAAAGAGCTAGGAAGAACCAGGCTATTTGAAGATTAATTCTGTGGAGAGATCAGGAAATCTTTTTTGTAGTAGTACAAACTACAGAAGCATTTTCCTCAGTTTCTGTCCATGTCCGGCACCCACATCACACTGTTTTCATGAACTGTTGAGCAAGTGAAACGTTAAAAATGTAATCCCATGCACACTTAGGGATGATTGAGAATTTCATTCCAATTTGATAAATATCAGAATTGCCCTGTTCACAATCTCGGAAGTGAAAGTGAGTGCATTTTGGGGGTGGAGTTCTCATTCTCCCAAGCTTGCGAGTGCATTGCAAAACTGATTCTATAGAAAAATGCACACTTTAAAAGGCAAAACGCTAAATGCTTCTACTTTAACTGCATCATTAACCCTTTCCCTATGCTAAATATCATGGCACTTCACTATTCTTTCAGTTCTCAGTGCTTCCATTTTCTTACTGCTTTACCAACGTACAATTGCAGCAACCCAAAGGTGAAGGATTTATGGAAGGGCTTCCTCAACATCACAACCCTAGGGGACAGCAGGGATGAACATGCAATATATTTTGCAGGGTTCCTGTAGAATGAAAACATTTCTCTAAAATTATCCAGACTAACAATCCATGTTATGCTCTCAAGGAACAGTCAATGCTGTCCTCTTTTCAGGTTGCTAACCCAACTGATCTGAAATGTTCCTTTCCAATGCCAAATATCACAAATTAGTATGAAGGAAAACTATTAACTGGTATTCCTGAAGAAGAAAAGTATTGTAGGGGGGCAGGAATCAGACACGGATTATGGACAGGTCCTCTCTATTCATAATCCAATCTTGAATTACAGTTGTTTCTGCTGCTTCTGAGGAAAGAGACTGTGGTGGCCAGACTAGAAGATGGGGTGGGGTGGCGGCATCAGCAGCACCATGCCAAAGACCCACTGGAGTTTGGCACCAGGCCTATATGGGCCTTATCTCCCCTCCCCACTACACATACACACCTGTATGCTTCTGTGGTGAGTTACTCGAGGATCTTGATAACTAAGATTTAGCGAGTCAGTTTGATGTTTCATTTTATTATTAAAAGCAATTATTTCTCAACTTCTCCTGGATTGGTTGTTTAATAAATATATTGAATTAGTAACTGGAGTTAATTTAGGTGTTGCCTAGTTTGGGAATTAGCCAAACCCATGCATTGGACTGCTTGGCAAACGCACTAACCAGGTTGCTAAGAAGTTTAATGGAATCTTTGAAAAGGGGGCCTATCCTCCTCCATATAGCAGTCCTATAAGCCTATCTTCTCGTGTAGGCAGTTTAAGGGATATTGAAAAGCGATGAGAATGGCTTGCAGCCTATCCGACTTTGCATGGTGAAGGTGCAGGCATACCATATTTTCATAAAGCCATATCCCAATATTGGGGAAGTTACGTACCTAAGAAATCAAGCTATATCATCCATGCTACAGCAATTCCAAGGAAGTGTTGCATAACTGTCTTGGAGATCATGTGTCCTCTACATAGGCATGCACAGAACATCTCAATAGCATGTGCACCCAAGGAATTTCATTTATTTATTTATTAAGGGTGAACATTCATTGAATACTCAATCATAAAGGACATTCTTATTTTATGTATTAAACACTGTTGATGCTGAAGTCCTACTCCACGTTCAACTTGCCTGACCAGGAGAGGGTCATTGCAGGTGAGGGGGGTGGGAATGAAGAGAGACTCCTCAAGCCCCAGCATTGAGCCTTCGGGGGCCCTCTTCCTGGCCTCTTTGAAACATGGCTTCTGGCAAAGAGACATTATTGCTTGAGACATTAGGATATGCCTGGCACACCCTGCACACCCCTTGCACATGTGTATGGTACCCCATGAACAGGGCCGTGCAGAGCTGGTAATATGCCCAAGCAAGATGGGAACTGTGTGCTCCCCCCCCCATTTCAAACTGCTCATTAAGTATTTTTTAATCAGTGGCACTCAATGCTAAATATATATATCAACTAGAACGATTTATAAAAAAGGTAACGGGAAGCACTTTTATTCAAGATGTAAGACATCACTTCTTCACATTCAGAATTTCAGGACGGACGACTTCTGAGCTGTTTCCACAAGGCAGGCTCCTCGCTTCTCGATGGGCCGCTTATGCTACGGAAGCATTAGCGTAAGCTAGGGTAGAGTGACCAGATAAAATCCAGGTCAGGGCTCATGTAACTTTTAACAGTTGTAGAGAAAAGGGAATTTCAGCCAGTGTCATTTGTATGCAATTAGTTCCTGGTGAAATTCCCTCTTCATCACAACAGTTAAAGTTGCAGGGGCCCTGCCTTCTTCTGTATATGGTCACTCTAGTATAGTGCCTGCTGTTTTAACTTATGTGATGAAGAGGGAATATCACCAGGAACTAATTGCATACAAATGACACTGGCTGAAATTCCCTTTTTTCTACAACTGTTAAAGTTACATGACCCTTGACCTGGATTTTATCTGGTCAGCCTAAGCTAGGGGGACCTCCTCATTGGAGTGCCCCCTCAAAATCGTGGGCCCCAGGCCAGCTGGCCCCACTGACCCCCCGTCTGCACGGCCCTGCCCATGAACAAGAACTTTTAATACTAGTTCATCTTGCATAAAAGCCAGGTGGTTAGAGTGTCTCCTAATCCCCAACCAGCTGTGATTAAGTATACAGGTTGATTTGGGGTCAGTCACTATCTCTTGACCTAACCTACCCCATAGTTTTGTTGAACATGGCCTAGGGGGGACTATGCATGCCACCTTGAGCTCTCTGTAGGAAATAATCGATACAGATTTAAAAATAAATAAATAAAATGTCTTATGGTTAATATATTGGCTGAATTCGGATGACACAATAAGCAACTGTGTGTGAGGGGGAACAATCGTCAGTTGTATTGACTATTGTGTCATCCGAATGCTGCCATAGTCAACTCAGTACTAATCCTAATCCACACCACGGTTGATTATTTATTACCATGTTATGTGGGGAGTACCCCCTAGATGAACAACTGTAAAGTTGATTATTACCCCACCATTGACTGTCATGTTGTCCGAATTCAGCCATTAAATTACATACAACGTCTATGCATGAGGGTCAACTCTTTTTAAGAATAATCAGTGTTTGATGCAAATCAATGGCCTGGACTGGATGATACAATATCACATTTTTATTGTTTTAAACCAGCTTGTCCCATCTCAGTCCAAGAAACTGAACCAGTATGCAGAATCCCTTGTAAATTATGTGTATGCTTGTTTGTAGTAGGTTTTATCTTCCTGGGGTTCCTGAGTGAGTCATATCCAGCAGCATCTGCTGGATAAATCTGGGATTGCAGCCAACAAGAATTTACCTGCTAGAACACTGGCACAAACATTGGCAACTTCTATGTTCCAAGAGAACAAATTCCACTGAGTGCAGCCCAATAGATGAATTTGTCCGTGGATGATCAAAAATGAATGTGCTGGTGGGGAAAGCCACTGCTTAGCCAACCTTTTGCAATTGCCTTCTCTTTTCTCCAAAGTATCTCATTAAAATCCATGTATTGTCCTGAGAACCTCCAAACTTAATTCACATTCCTAGTAAAGGAAAATATCCCATTGATATCCAGAATAAATAGACAAGAATAAAAGAATATCCAGAGGGTGGGGTGGCGGGTTTCAGTGAAGTTCCACCAGCCTTGCTGCATTCCCCCACCCCATGCCAAATCCAGGTGATTTGCTCTTTCCTTTCCTTAAAGAAACAGCCATTCACTCTTGTGTATATTTCTCTGAACCGTTATTTCTATCCAGTGCTTTGGTTGAGATAGGAGTGCCTCTTAAATATTGCCCTGGACTCTTCCTAACCTTATTTACTAACTTCATCTCTCTCTCTCTCTCTCTCTCTCTCTCTCTCTCTCTAACTGAACACTCTCTCTCCTCTATATCATCAATAAAATAAGGTCCTTGCTTCTGATCCTCCTTAAAAGAAGTAATCCAGCATAAACTCTTTCTCCGGTAAATGTAGAAGCTGCCTTCGTGTAAGCAAGTGCAAAGGCATCCACAGAGTCCGTCCCCCCACCCCGACCTTTGAAATCATACGGGAGCAGGCATGCACACTGTTGAGCACATAACACACACAGACACACAGACAGACACACGCAGAGTACACGTACGTTGAATGCCTTGAAGAAACTGTAGCTAACCACCTTATTAGTATTCCTCCCTCCGCTGTGTTTCACTTGCAGCAAGGGAGGGCTGAGCAAAATGCAGTAGAACAGGGACAGAGACAGAGCTGGCAATCATATCAATGCAGGCTGCTGAATGTAGGGGGTGGTGGAGGGGGATGCAGCAAAGCAAGATTAATAACCTTGCCATAATCCCGTGCACCCTGGAAGGAGATGCCTCTGGTGACCAGCCCGCCCCTCTCTTGATTAATTAGACTGCCTGAGTGAGTGGCTGGCATTCCACCTGGGTTGTTTATTTTTTTTGGGGGGGGGGGGCTGCCTTTGCTGTTCTTTGAATCCCCTACCCATCTGGGAAGGTAACAGTGAGACATACCATCTGCAGCACACACAGCAGCGATTGGTGGCTTCCACTGACAGCTTTGCTCTACAGTTTTGGTGAGCGAGACGCTAGGTGTATTGTGCAGAGGGGCATTTCTATTCTGGGGTCATCGATTCCTGTGTCTCCTCAACACCCCCCTCCATTTTTTTCCAATTGCCTTTGAATCCTGGACTTACTTTTGACAAAGTCTCTTGGACACTTTCCCCCCCCCCCCCTCCGGGGGGCTGGATGGTCAGTAAATGGACCTTTTGAAAACTCACTTTGTGTTCCTGTGTGACTTAAAGGGATCCAGGTAAAGCTGGAGGAATTTTAATTTCTATTGGAGAAGTTTTACAGGGGGGATTATCAGAAAGGTAAGTCCAGGGGCTTTGCTGCCTTTATATTTCCCCTTTTTACTGTTTGGTGTGAGTGTTTTTCCTTATGAAAAAAGATGAAAAGATCTGGCTAGAGGAGCTGATGTCACATTGGAGATGCCCATAACATTAAGTGATTGTTATTTGCAACTCCCTGGTAGCCCTATATTTTTATACAGGAAAATAACACCTTTAGAAGGATTGCTAGTGCAACTGATAGATGATGGCATGAAACAGTATTTTGATTTGGAGACTTGTTTTAGAGGCGTTGTGTGGCCTCTGTTTGTAGAATAATTTGTGTATATACTGTACCCCTCCCCTTAGCACCCCACTCCGCCCACCTAGGCTATAACCAGGGTGCTCATTTAGATGGTATTGGGTCATCCCCCACCCCTTGGTGCATTTCAGCCTGCTCAACTGAAATGATGAATATGTGAGTTCAGGAAGCTGCCCCTGCTACTCTTAGCTAGAGTAGTTTGATGGCAAAATGGAAATTAGTCAAGGTTTCTGAACTGCTGCTTCTTATGTAAAGTTTCTCTGTGATGTCTGTGTTACTGGTGGAGCTTGCCTCCACAGTCCTGAATTTATTTCCAATGTCCTTTTTGTATCCTATCCTATCCTTCCTTACTCAACCACAATTCATAGCCCCTCTTCAATTTTGGGGTGTGCGTGTGAAAGCTGAGACATATATTTGTGAACCTAAGTCAACATTATTGTGGTGTACTGTAATGGACTATTTCTGTGAGTCTGATCAATTAACTTTGACATTAGTCAAGATTTGATCCTTGTTTCATGTACAGGTGTTGTCATTGAGGAATTTGAGATTCTGTTTGCCTTTTCCACCTTGCAATTATTCTGTTCAGAGGTGAAATGTGATTGCAATGTGATGACAGGAAGGACTCCTTCATTTGAGTTTTTGGATTACTGCACTGATATGATATCACTTTGGTTTTCCAAGGAGGCAAGAAATCTTGTGTAAATATAGGACCAAGGTTTCCCAAGTGGAATTGGTGGGGATACCTTGCTTTTCTTGCTGCATACATGTGGATTATTGGTTTCAATATGAGATCATCTGACTATTGTACAATGGATGTGATAGCTATGTAGTTGAGGACAGACAGAGGATGAGGCATGAGTGGTCTTTCTGTAAGTACACACATAGACACATACACACACATATGAGATGAAGTTGGATACTTAACCTGTCAATAAAGGCAAAATGACTTGATTGCAATTTTACTTAAATCTATTAAAGAGAGTTTTATTTCCATAAAGGCTACCATCATGCCATAAAACTGAAAACTTAATGAAAATATTCTGTTACAGCACAAATCAAACTTTGTGATGCTTCGATTGCCTGGTCTGTCACTTTCTCCTTGAAGGTTTGTGATTGATTTTGCAGAATAGCTTCAAGAGGGGGAGGTGTTTATAGAAGGAAAGGTAAACCCAGATGCATTTTTTTTAATTTCCTGAAAGCGGTATGCCAGCCTGCAGTTCATGTTGCTGCCTTGGGAGAGGACTTTCCAATCTGTCTCTTGCTAAAATGACATTTACTTCAGATTTTGTTTTGCTTGTATCTCCTTTACAACTGCCTGTACTTCCGTACAGCACAAGATTTGCAAAAGCTTCCACCTTGTCATGTGGTGGTGGGGGGGAGGAAGGTTCGGTGATGGTATAGTTTAAACACTTTACATGAATCTTCAAAATACAATTTCATTTGAAGTAAGAAGATCTAAGAAGATGTAGAAAAGATGCACAACACAAGGGACCTTACTTAAAATATCAACTTCAAATGAGTGAGGAGGTGAGGAGGGAGAAAGAGAGAAAGAGCCCTCTGCCATTATCTAGCGTGGTTGGGTTATCCTCAACTCTACAGGGCTTTCATAGGAATTTGAAAAGACTTGCTATTTGATACAGGGCAAGCAGTGAATTGTGAAATCCATGGATAGTTGATGCTATCACTTGTAGCTAGAGCAAATTGTAGCTCCAACTGCTCAAGTGGCACAGGGATCATATGAGGGTTGCATCCAGCGAACTAGTCTGCATGTTAGTATTTGGTATGTACTTCATACATTTATTCTGATACACTGCATTATTTCATTTTCATTTTCATTCATCCATGTGCACCCTAGAATTTCAGTCTCTACGTTCTCTGAAAGTCACCCCAGATAGGCTTTTATACCTGGGCATTGATAACTTGCAGAAAAAGAATATTCATGCTTGCTTGACAGTAATTATCCCATTATGGAAATTACTCCCAAGCACTCGTCTATAGGAATGTAGCATTAAAAACCAGCCCAAATTGATGGATTTGTGTATGCATGTGTGTATTAGTGCACTTAAATGTTGATGACACCTTCCCCGCAATTACTTTTAATACCCACCACATAAAGCTAGACTGTATTTCAGAAACTGTACCTAAGCTGTTGAAAAGGAAGAACTGCCAAGTTTCATGGTAAACTAGCTGACCCATGAAAGTCTCCAGCAACATTTTGGGCAGCTAAAATAACGGTATCTGAAAACAGGGTACAGCTCATTGTCTTACTTCATTTATAATAGGTGTTCATTTTATTTCGGCAGTGTATTTTTCCACAATACCAAAAGTGTCATAGTTCATTCTGCTGTGGGTACATTACTTAAAGAATTATATAAAAGCTCACCTTCCTTCTACTTGTGAATGTGTTGCTATGGGAAAGTCTCTGAGATAACACAAAACGAAATACACTGATACTGCAGTGAATGTTTCTCAGCAACAATGTCGGAAAAATGAAAATCTCCACATGAATTCTCCAAATGTTGCTTTAAGAAATGTGGTTAATACAAAGTAAGTTTGCTTCTTCCTCTGTGAGTAAGGTCTGATCAGTCAATCGTGTTTTTCTCACTGCTGAAATCATCCAGCCCTCCAGGCCCTGTGACTTTTGCTCCACAACTGAAAAACCTTAGGCACTTTACACATGAATTCTTCCTTTCCTCTGAAACATGCTGGGATGACAACTGGCAAGACTAGCTTGGAATGTTAAACAGAAAAAAAATGATTATCTACTAAAAGAACAAATTATGTAGGTTGATAATATGTGTACATCAAGCTTGCTGAGTCATCTTGTTAATATGGAATATTACATCCCATTAAAGTGCTGGCATTGAAATCACCAAAAACCTTAGTAGCTCTGATAGTAAAAGCAGTTATAGAGATTTCTAAAATGCATCCTCACAATTATAACTAGTTTAAACACCCAATTACTCTGCCCATGCTTTTTTTGGCAATAAAACTCCAACTGCGGTGAAACAAGTTGTGCAGGCTGTATAGTTGTCAAATCAGATGATCATACGTATGCCAAATAACCAAAGGGTCATGGAACAGAAAGATGTGAGATTTTTTTTTTTGTATGCTATTTCAACTAATTAATGTATTATCAGTATTGTGAGAATGAGGAAGGTGGTCATTCTTCCCAGAACCTGCCATTCATTTGACTACAGCCAACTTATCCATGTTTCTTTCTTTCAGCAGATGCCGAGGTTAAAGTTTCTTAGGGAGCTTGAATGTAATCTTCTAGCTCCATAAAATGACAATCTCATAAGGACACCATCCAGGTTAACATAAGTACCTTGTTAGTAAAACCTACTGTGAGCTGCCTGAACTTATAGTACCTTTTGCTGATTGTCTTCATGGAATAGGAAAGGCCATTTGTGTCCATTTTGATCATAACAAGCCAACAGAATCAAGAGAAGAACAACCCTTCGACATTTTCCAGTGACCTTTAGATCCTTTCAACTCCCTTCAGATCCAATGTGGTCAGTTGTCAGGAATGCTGGAAGTTGTAGTCCAGAACATCTGGAAGTCATCAGGTTGGGGAAAGCTGACCCATGCATTTACATATCTCTTTTTCTTCTTCTTGACAGCAACCTTACCAAGAAGCAGTTGATTTGGACTTTACATACTAGGGTGGCAGGGGGATCACTGTGCATCTTAAATTATTAGTTTTTCCCAAAGCAAACTATATCTGGACATCATGTTCAAAACCTCAATTTTTTTTCTGCTCCAAAGTGGTCTCATTTTTCAGTAGAAGTCATTGTATCAATATCCAACAGTAACAAGATACAAGGTGTTTAGTACATGAGTTCTATATGGCAGAAAGGGGACCACAGCTCACTTTATGGTTGATCATCTAGTAGTTTCTGGTTGCTGGAATCCTTGCAAGGAATGTTGAATTGGATGGACCTTTTCTTAGTCAAGCGAGAGACTTATTATGCAAAATGTGCACACATGGGCTCATTTGCCACATATTAGATATGTCTTATGTGCTAAAATATCCGCTATATACATAGCTACTTTGTAGACCATGGGGACTTTTGTAAAGCAGAAACAAAAAGCCATCTCCATATTAATAATTTGATAATTTGTATACTCATTCTTGGGAAATGTTTTTAGTAGTGTGAAAAGGATTTCAAAAATGCTTTGCAACTCTAAGCCTATAAAATGATGTGCAGTGGGGGAAAAAACTGAATAGGCTACTATTTCATCAAATAGTATTTCACAAATCTAATGAATGATGGCAGGGAAATTGAATATGTATGCTCTTTGCATGAGTAGTATGAATTCAGTTTGTGGTTATTCTAAGGAAGTTAAGGAAATCATATCTGTTATTGCAGAATTCCATTGTAAGAAATATACTTCATTCATACATTGTCATTTTGCTATTGGGTTGGATCCATGATCTGCCTTCCATGGACAGAAGAGTTCCACTTAGAGAAGGTACCTCTTCCTGATTTGTGGGGATCCCCCCTGCCTCCTACAGCTCATCCCATTCAGCAGAATACCCGACCCTCCATCTAGAATCATCAGCTGTTCACTTTGACTCATATCAGAAAAAAGTGTGCTGTGTCATTTTTTAAGCAACGAAGATTACATAATTTGAAAGGATGCTGCCTTATTTCAAAGTGGGTTTGGGTGTTTGTACTTTAAACAGAACTATTTGTGAAACCCAGGCTTTGTAAAAACTGCTTTTCCACATAAAAATTCACAGAATCTATTGTACAAAATTAAGTTAGTATTTGGCCAGATCTACACCTAGCAAGATATAGCAGTATGAAAGCGGTATATAAAAGGCAGAAGTCACACTACTGCTTTATAGCAGTATTGAAGTGCACTGACAACTGTTGGGGCCCATAGACACATACCATATACCACTATATCCTGCTTGGTGTGGCTCCTGCCTTCTACATTCCGCTTTCATACCACTTTCATATTGCTATATCTTGCTTGGTGTAGATCTGGCCTTTAACTTCTATACCCACTTACCTGGAATTCAATGGGACTTACTTTTGAGCAGATGTTTATAGTAAGTGCACTGCGAAACTTTTAGGGTAAAATTCAACATAAGTTGCACTTAGAATGGACTTATTGAAATGAATATGTCTTAAGTTAGTCATGATGAACTTAAATCCCATGCATTTCAATGGGTCTACAGTGGCCAGGAAGGCAGAATTCATGAATGACATTGCTTTCCATGTAATGCCTTTATTCAGAAAAAAAAGTTTATTGTTGTATTTATAAATCACTTTTCAGGAGAGGTGTGTCCTGAGCACAAGATTCTACTCAGACCCAGATTTGCAACTTTGGAAAACAGCCCAATTCCGCTTAGAGGCCATTCTTTTCCACTTGGGTGCTAAACCTGAGTTGAAATTTGGAAATCCAAGGCTTCATGCCTCCCGTTGAATATCATGGAAAATCAGCTATATCAAAAACAAACAAACAAACAAACAAAACCCACTATAACTTTTTTCTGTTTGTCAGAAGTGGATGAAATTTTCAGTCATAGTAGACCCTTAGGTGGGGGTTACCCCTGACAAATTTGAGAAACAAAAGCAAAAGGTGTTGTTTTTGAAGACACATATTTTGTCTTTCAGAGGCCAAATTGCAAATGAAGCCTTGTGCAAGTTTCAGCTTCAGTTCTGGTCATTTTACAGGAAAGCCTGATTTGTATAGAGACACACCAGAAATGGTTCTAGGGGGCCTAATTTGGTTTGGGCTTTGGGTGAAGCCACGTGAATACTGATTTTTCAGCCCGCCAGGGCATAAAAAGCAATATACAACTAAAAACAAGTGTACAATAATACAAAACATTCACAGCAAAATAAAATATTATTTTAAACAAGCCAGAACAATATTAAATGCCATACAAAGCCAAGTGAAGCAGTTTAGTTTTTTACTGCCTGTCTAAAACGCAGTAGAGTTGGAGCCAACCTGACCTCCCTCAGGAGTTCCACATTTGGGATGCTGCTACAGAAAAGTCCCTGTCTTGTCTGCCCACCAATCTAGCATGTATTGGTGTGGGACATCCAGCAAGACCACCAATAACGATAGCAGATTGCAGTCAGGCTCATATGGAAGGCAGCAGTCTTTGACATACAAAACAGTATCAAGTATAAACAAACAGTAAATCAACAACAGTAAAAACAATACGTACAGAACATAAACAGAAGAGCAAGGAAATAAAAACTGCAGAGGGAAATGAACTACAAAAAAATCTGCTGAAATAATACAGAATAATATTGGTATGGTCCTGGATGTGTAGTGTTTAGTTGGCTTTTGGGATCAGGTCATGCACTAGTTCTTTGTTCAGAGAATGTGACAATTTCTCCACAGCATAAACTTGTCTTCTGTGACAAGATCAATGTAGGCAAGATCATTGTAGATCAAAGTCTTCCAGATACATCCAATAAGCCTAGAATGGTATTTAATGGTATATTATGAGGCATCTATGAGCATCATCAGATGAGGGGGGAAATATGTTTCCTTACCGTCCTTTCCCCCAACTTCTGTCCCCCAATACTTCCTGTGGGAGGCAAACATCATCACCAAAAGGACCCATGAAAAAACATGAGTGGGCAGTTACAAGCATGCAATAAAACATTCATCTGATGATGCTCTATATCTGCTGTTTTAGAACAGGTTTATTGGGGAAAGCTTTGTTTATTTGTTTTTGGCTGCTCGCATTGTTGTAATTTTTCTATGTTTTAAAAAAAATTAGACTATTTCTATTATGTTGTACTTTGTATTTTACCAATTGTTGTAAACTACCCAGAGATCTTCAGCTATGGGGCAGTATAGAAATGAAATAAATATATAATAGAATGACTAGAAGATCACTTGACGAAAGCAAGGTCTGCTTCCAGCTGATGATTCCTAGCTCTACCCAATTATTGCACTTCTGTTGTAAGCTACAAGCAGAATGCTAATTGATGTTTAACACTAATAGCACTATTGTACTTTTTTCCATATGTCCATCCCACTGTATTCCACCCACACCAGTGCACATCACATAGCTGCTGTGGGTAAAGCCATTTGAAGCTCAGCCTACTCACTATAACTCTTGTTGTGGGTGCCACTTTTTTGTGGTGTGAGAAAAGATGGAAAAACCAGAGGAAAAATATGAATGGGTGATGGGTGTTGTGTAGATGCAACATAAAAAAAACTAATGTAGCATGGCAATCCCACATTAAATGCTTAGTGTGGACACACCCAAGATCACAATCTGTGAAGTTTCTTCACAGAATGTGGTAAGGAAAAAGACTAGAATCACACCATCATTTAGTGTCTTTGAATGAGTCACTGTCCAAGACTATGCAGAAAATTTGATGGGAAGCTGTTGAAATAAGGATCAGGAAAATGCATTTTCTCAAGGGTAAGCCAAACTTAAGACCTTTAGTCTTAATGCAAAGTCTGTATGTTCTAGTTAGCTTGCTGTTAAACATCTACCTCCTAATGGTTCATCAAGAGTTAAATCTTAGGTTGTATATGGAAGTCCAATTGAGGTAAATAGGGCTTGTTTGAAAACATATGCACCAAATCAAATTGCATGTCCTAACTGACAAATCACTCGGTAATGTTGCATTTCTAGAATAATTGTTTATACAATAACTTCTATGCAGTCAAGCTGAGGATAAAACTAAGCTATAAAGGCTGAAGATACTTCAGAAAAGTTTTGTATTTGAAGAACACATGTTAGAGGAAGTTCAGAATAAGGATAAATTGTACTAAATACAGACATTGGGAACCATCTGGTGTATACTGTGTGTTCCTTGCCTCTTGTACCGACTTTTAGAATGAGACTATTTTTGTGCTCCTTGAATTTCAAGGCTACTTTGCAGGAATGTTTAGCCAGGATAATTTATAACACAATAATTTGTAATAGTACTGTTTAGATATGACTCTTTTTTCTTTGAGGAAATGTCAATCATCTATGTTAAAATGAACATGTATTCTGGGGCTAGGGAGAGAGAGAGAGAGAGAGAGAGAGAGACTGAGATTTTGCTCAATCACCCTGCTTCCCTTCCTATGTGTGTCCAACATAACTGTTGGAAGAGCCTGAACACATATGGGATTCCCAAATGGAAGAACACCTTCTGCTCACAGAGGAAGACTTAGGATTCAAGTCACACAAACTGTATCAAGTGCAGGCTGGGTGCCTCTGATTAGGGATATGAACAAATTTTGTTTCAGTTTGATTTTGATAAGAATTCACCAAAATTCACCAATGTCTTCACATTTGGGACAAAAAGTACTTGAGATTTTTAGATTTTATTTTATTTTACTTATTTTTAAAAACAGAATACAGGAGAAAACTAACAGATTTATCCATCCCTTTATGTGATCAAGAACTTTGGAGAAGACCGGGTTCCTGATTTTGCATGCAAAGCCTAAATACATACAGGTTTTGCAAAGGCTTTTTCATAAATTATACTGAATGTGCACAGGTGATCAGAGAGTGAAGACTGAACATGGTCTCATTTCCCTATGTATAAGTATAATTAAACCATATGAAGAGAACTACTGTGTTTCTCTGGCTTAACAGAGAGCAACAGAGCTTCAAAATAGTGTCAAATTGGCTTGGTCATTTCCTTGATTTTCTGCTAAGGTAAATACATGTTATAGGTGCCTGTATTCATCATGGTAAGGAGATATGGGGGATACCAACAGGCACAGAATGTGTATTTGGAAGAGGCAGCCCAAACACTGACAACGATAAGACTGGCATGCCAACTTGACAGCATTCTCAGGTCCTGTAATTGTACTCATCAGCCAATGTCATATGGTTGTACAGAAGGGCTGTGCCTACTGAAGCCCCTGGGTTGGATACTAAGTGGACGTTAATCTAAGAACCTTCAAACCAACAGTGTGTGTGTGTGTGTGTGTTTCTTTTTTCCTTTGTCATTGACCTTTCTTGGTTGCTGGAGTAACCTGGTTCCCTCATTCTGTAGGTCACAGTCCTCAGAATGCATAAAAGCATGGCAAAATCAGGTGTCGAGGATCCACCCCAACTGTCAGAGTTCCACCTTCCTGGCTGGAACCTCTGACCCTGCTCCTTAAAGATATCTTGCCTCTTTAAGAGCCACTCTGTCCCTTTTGGGAACCAAGTTTCCACCTTTCCTCTTTCCCCTCTCAGTAGTGTGGGGTTTTTAGCTGTAGGCGGGTGTGAAATGGAACCTCCATCAGCTCAGGTTTTAAACCAAAACTCTTTACTATTTCAAACATAGTAAGGCACACTTGCTTAAGGTATTTACACACATAGAGCTGTTACTTTCAAAGACAATACAAACAAACAAACAGAATAAAACTGCAGTTTCCTCTAGCTTGGCTACCTGCAACTTTGTAGTTAAGTTCAGCTTTCATCAATCAGGCTCTGAGTCCCTCCCAGCACCCAATTGTCCTACATCTCTCTGGGATAACTCTTCCATCCTCAATGACTTGAATTGACTTGAATGCCTCCCCTTTCTCCTCTCTCCTTTTTAAAAACTCTCTCCAACTGACTAGCCAGCCTTTCCCATTGACTCTCTGGCTAGCTTTTTCTATTGGCTCTCTGGCTAGCTCTTCCCATTGGCTCTTCCCCCCCCCCCCGTTTCTCAGTTTGAACTGCCAACTGCTGTTTTAACTCCCCCTCTCTCAGTAATTTTCCCACTCTTAGCTTTGTACCTTTCACCAAGAAACCTGATCTTACCAGGCCAGAGAGTCCTTAATGTAATCAGGAGATCTTTTGTGTGTATGTTAATCTTACACTGAAATGTCTTCCTCCCATTTGCACTTCCATACCTTCAAGCTAAACTAACCAGGACACCTCCTGAGAGTATGCTGATTTTTAACAGTTTACCCATTGTACGTACATTTTAACTCTTACATCCAATTTAACCCTTGATAATACACTTGAACCCTCACATCAGGATTCCATGGCAATGAACTTTATGGGATAAGCAGCTTTGCCCAGTCCTGAAAACAGTGTCAGGAGAGAAAGGTAACTTTTTCTTCTTCATAAGAAATAGGTATAGAAATATCTATTTCAAGCCTCCTAAGCTGCCTCTGCATAATAACAAGTTGCTTTCTCTTTTTCATTGCTTCTGAAGAAGTTGCAACGAGGCTTCTACCAGTAATTGAGGAAAACAACGTACCTGTCTTACCACATGAATGTGAAACACTGCTACATTGCACTCTTACCTACAGTATAATTTTACTTTATTGTACTAAGGTTATTCTTTTAGTCCTCTGAACTTAGTGAATGAATGAGCCATATGAGCCCTATTTTTTCTTTGTTTTTTAAACAAAACAAAACACAGCCTGGTGTAGTTTTGAAAGAAAGAAAATGCCACTGGAAAGAATGTTATTTATTAAAAAAATGATGACACAGATATGTGCACGTGGGAGGAAAGATTGCCTTTTCTGTAATAACCCCTTACACACATTTTGCATGCACAAACCCAGAGCGTAGGATCCTTTGCAGTGAAGGCCAAGTCATGCACTGTCTGGGCTGCAGAATGTGGGGTTTTTTTTAGGGATGTGCATCATATCGGATCCAATATCCAATACTGATTAAAATTGGAGGAAATCGGACATCCGATTCACGATTCCAATACAGTCCCTTGTTGATCTGATTTTTTCTGATCCAATATTTTGGTCTCCAATTTTAATAAGAGAAAATTGGAAAATCAGATGCCATTTTTAATGGTTTTCTCCATAGCCTAGTATTGTGTTACAAAAATGCCTATAACATTTTTATTTTTAAAGATAGAAGCATGAAACTTGGCCACTTTGCAGATGGTTTTGAGTTAGTTATGTGTGAGAAATTTCAGAAAGATAGGTCCAGGCATGTTGTGGTTATAAATTTCTTACTAACAAACCAGAAATGCCTATAACTTTTTTTTTATTTTTAAAGATCCACACATGAAACATTGCCATATTGCAGATGGTGTATTGCTACTCATGTGTGTGAAATTTCAGAAACATAGGTTCAAGCGTGTAGTGGCAAGGTAGTTTTGGAAAAATGAGGAGAGAAACACATTTAACTTTTTTATTTTTAAAGATAGATGCATGAAACTTGTGCACATGGAAGATGGGTTTGAGGTACTTATGTGTGAGAAGTTTCAGAAAGATTGGTTCAGGCATTCTGTGGCTATGAATTTTTTACTTTAAAAGTTCCAAAAGTCCCAATACAGTGGGTTTGACAACTACCAGAATGGGGAGAAGGTGGGGGAAGGGGTGGTGTTTGACAGTCCAATTTTCGTATTGGTATCGGATACGATACAATATGATGGACCTCAAATTTTTCCAATATGATACTTTACAAAATCTGAAGTTCTGATTCAGATTCCAATACGATTTTTGCATCCGTTCACATCCTAATTTTTTTTTGTCCTTGCCACTGCAATGTTCCTAAATGCAATGTTTTTACTTCTTCCAATCAGATGAATGTCAGCTTTGAACTTACGTGGAATAAAGTAAACATGAAAACAAGAGAGTGATCTGTTTCCTGTTCACAGAAAACCAGCCATACCCTGTCTGTAGAGTCCTGTCCTGGATCATCTCATTATCATAATTTAATGTACAGTGATAAACCCATTAGATGTCCTGGATTATGTCTTGTGGTTCACACTAGAGCAGAGGGGGACAAGTTGTGGCTCTCCAGATGATGCTGCATTGAAACTTCCATCATGCTTCCCTATTGGTCAGTCATGGCCCTAGCATTGGGTAGAGTGAGTTGGTTGCCTTTGGCAATAGATGCTGGTTGGTACTGGGTTATGCTGAGGAGGATGACCTCATACTGTTCCCTCCTTTTGGGGAAAAGGTTGTGTGCACGTGGCAACCTTCACTGCATCCCCTATGCTAGCCTGCTGCCATCAGAAGTCATGGTGGATACTGATTCATTACTAGTGCTGAGGTTTCAGCTGCCAGTCCCATTAGTTTGTGTAGGTGGAATTGGGGGTGGACAGATCTTGTTCATTGCCTCAGGCAGCAAAATACCTTGAGCTGGCCCTGACACTGGCTATGCTGGCTATGGGTGATGGGGGCCCAGAATGTCACTAAAGTTGGCACTTCAGTGTGTGTGTGTGTTTGTGTGTTTGTATGGATAGTTAGCTAGATTATATCGATAGATATGACTAGGGCTGTGATCGGATCCAGATCCCGAATCCAAGTCGGATTGGGGTGATCCGGGCCTCTGGATCCCAGATCCGAATCGGATCAGATCAGGACCCGATAGGACCCGATAGGATCTGACCAGATCGGATCTGAATCTGGTCACAGCACTCCCTCCCGCTCTCCCCGCTCTCCTCGCTCCCTCCCTCCCTCCCTCCCTCTCTCTCCTCGCTCTCTCCCTGCTTACCTGCTGTCTTCTCCGCATCGTCCTGCTGTCGTCTTCTCTCCTCGCTGTGGGCTGCCACATTTCCTGGTCCAGATCGTATTGGGGGGGGGGGTCTGTTCACAGCCCTAGATATGACTATAACTGCTAGGTTGGTGGGTCTGGACAGAACTAGAATTGAGAATGATCTATCCTTAAAGGTGGCCTAGAAATATAAATAGCTGGATGGATAGATAGATAGTCCAGAGTCCTGTTCAGGAACAAAACTGAATAAAAAGTTTTCATTAGAGATGCCTTTTTAGGTCCCTCCCTTGAATTCATCCATATTAGGCAGAGAGTGGAGGAGATTCTTCTGTTGGTTGGCTCTCTATGTACTCTGCTGAGTATACAGCTTTCAACTAAAATAGATGTGTCAGAAAACCTTTTTAATTGAGGAAAACTAGATATTCTTACTATCATATTGCTCATGTAGTAGCTGCATTTTGCCACCTGCCTACCAATATAGTCTCTCCTATGCAAAAAGCGGCCTCTGAAAATCTGGCAATTTTCAGCAGTGCATTAATATTCAGCTCATGCAAACCTGTCATTGGTATTGTGCTGGGGACAGCATCTTTCTTCCAAGTGAAGCACTAAATGTCCTGGATCAGTTAACTTGAATCCTATAGACAAATTCTCTTCCCCTTCTTGCATAGCTGCAGTCATTCAGGATGGCACAGAAATTGAGTATCTATGCACATTGATGACTGATGTTGTGTCTGTTGTTTCCCAGAGTTGGTGTGATAGTGGTGGGATGCTTGATTAAGAAATCAACATCTATTCTATGGCAGACTTTGGATGTATGGAACAGATTGCCTATGCTGCAATTTGTCTTTAGTGGATTTAATTAAAAGACAAAGACCTACATGTTTCACCACACAGTATTTACAATAAAGTAAATGCAAAGATCTTCTGATCAATAAAAATCTCTCAAAACTGCTTTTCCAGTTTTAAGGTTTTCATCTTTGCTTTCTTTCAATCACATACAATACACATACACAGGCTCCAGGCAGTGTGGATAGAACGACTGGAGCCAGGAAGAAACTCACATTAAGTGAGCACAATTCCTCTTGTCTCAATCTGTTTGAATTTCCTATAATTTTAACAAGAAAGAATACGGAACAATAATTCAATATAACCTTTTTAACCATTTAGAAAATTTAAAATTCCAAAAATTATACTCTACACTTGCTTTATTTTTGCTATTTTACAAAGTGCTCAGGGTATGTTACAACAAGGCAAAAATCACAGTTACACACACACACACACACACACACACACACACACAGTGAGAGAGAGAGAGAGAGAGAGAGAGAGAGAGAGAGAGAGAAGCTTTATGCTGCTGGAACAGTTTTTTCAATCAAACAAGCGCACTTTGGTTATCTTTACCCACATTTTGGAACATATAGTTTACACACTACCAAACAATCTATTCATATTCCTCAGGGAAACCTTTGGAATGCTTTTCTAATGTGTGGTTCTCTGTTCTGAAGAATCAGATGGAGTGTGTGTGTGTGTGTATATATATATGTGTGTGTAAGTGCTTGAGTGCTCATAAGGACCTCTTTAGATTCCAGATTGCAAAACAAGTTGGTAAAAATAAGCATGCTTTTTTCTTTTAAGAAAAAAGTGATTATATGAAGTAGGTATGAGATCTGAAAATGACTGCAAAAATTTACATCTGCAAGATGCAAATTAAGTCTCATCTACTTGCTCTGAGTCATGTTCCTGCCACTCTCACATTTTGTTGCATAAGACTGTTATAGACACAATTCAAAGTAGCTGTTTTGTCCCTAGGCAGTGGCAGCTTCACTAGGTGTGATAGCTTTTCTCTTGGCATGATTGCCAGGAAAAGCATATGTCTCATGCAGAGTTCACCTTTGTCCAGAAGGAAGGAATGTTCAAAACCTGAATGTGGAAATCCTGAAATGACAATTATCTAATACATCACTGCTCATTATTACCTTCCACTTCTGATAACTGAAACATCCATCAGTAACTTAAATAACTATAGAAACTCACACTACAATTAATGTGTTAATGTATAAAGTAACAGGACTAGTTTCTCTGTAGGAGACAGCTTGCATTCTTAAATAATCACAGACTAATCCATAGACTAAATTCCAGCAGAGTTCAGAATTAGGCACTTTTAAGCCCATTGAAATAAATGAGTTTTACAGTACAATCTTATGCATGTTTACTCAGAAGTAAATCCCACTGACTTCAATGGGGCTTAGTTCCAAGGAAGTGTGTGTGTGTTAGGATTAAAAATTTAGTCCACCCAACTCTTTACTAGATTGTGTTTTATGATTATTTCAGGATTCCTTTCCGTTGTAAGCTGCTTCATCAGAACTAACAGTGAGCTTTCTCTTAGGATACTTATCAAAAATTAGTGTGCATTATGTGTGCAGTTCTCTTTTTTTCCCAGAGGGAAGAAATTTTCAGAACCAGAATAGTCATCTTTTTATGTGGTCAATTGCCTGAGAACAGAAAACAACTATACATTTTATTTATTTAAAATACCTGCAGTGTCCTAGAATAACATTAAAGCAAAAGAACATTAGGTTATTCTTGCTGCAAATACTCATATTAAGAGCTTTATATATAACCTTGTCTTTTATTTTGAGGACAGAATCAAGGGGCCCTCAAATACTGTGTAAGAGGTTGTAACATATTTGACTGCCCATTTAATTATGCTGTCTGTCTAAATATCTTGAAGGGTGTTTTTGTCTTTGACTTTCCCAAACTGAAATCTGCCCTCAACTGCAAATTTGCTTTATAAGCTAGGGAGGTTTGAAACACTTTTGCATAGTGGGTGTCTGTGTGTAGAGGAGGAAAATGCCCAATGAATAGATAATGGTGTGTGTGTGTGTGTGTGTGCGCGTGTATATGTGTTTTCAAAAAATCCATGTATCCATAGGACTTGTATTATGGATCAATAGCATATTTCATGTATTGTCTCCACACATTTAATCAAGTCGGTTTGCCCCTGCTAGTTCTATCCTCAGCAGAACCTCTGTAAAGGAAAGCCACCGTGTATGTATACAGATGAATGCTGTCAAAGTTTATGCAATCAGGAATCTTCAATCACATGAGAGCCCATGTGTATAGGGGGAGCAGCACAGATCACGGTGGGGCCAACAGGCATGGTCCTATCCCCCCCCACACACATCTAAACATGTCAAGCATGATAGGAGTGAAGTGTGTTACAATTAGGGGTATGCACGGAACCCCCGGATCGGGACCTCCAATTTTGTTCCGGATCAGATCGGATGTCCAATTTTCAGATGAGCTACCATTTTTCCCCATAGACTTGCATTGGGGGAAAGAAAGCTTTCCCTCAATGCAAGTCTATGGGGAAAAATGGCGGCAGGGGGTGAGTGGGGGCCTAACTACCCCCTCCCTGTCCCTCCCCCCTTGCGCTTATCTGCAGGGCCCTTCTGCTCCCACCCGCTGGTGCCTGCGGGCACCAGCGGATGGCAGCAGACGACCCCGGTAGGTAAGTGGGAGCCCCATCGCAATCCTCCTTACCTCCCGGGGCCCTTCCGCTGCCATCCGCTGCCACCCAGGTGGCAGCGGATGGCAGCGGAGGGCCCCCGGCAGGTAAGCCCCCCTGGCGATCCTCTTTACCTGCGGGGCCGTCCGCCGCCTTCACCTGCATAGATCTACTGAGGACTAGGCTTCGCGGCCTAGTCCTCGGTAGAGTGCCAGGTGATGATGTCATCACCTGGTGCTCTACTGAGGAGTAGGCCGCAAAGCCTAGTCCTCAGTAGATCTACGCAGGTGAAGGCACCGGACAGCCCCGCAGGTAAGTGCCCCCCTCCCTCCTCCCTCGCGATCCTCCTTACCTCCCGGGGCCCCTCCGCTGCTATCCGCTGCCGCCCGGGTAGCAGCGGATGGCAGCGGAGGGGCCCCAGCAGGTAAGGCCCTCTCCTGGCGATCCTCCTTACCTGCGGGGCCGTCCGGCGCCTTCACCTGCATAGATCTACATCACTGGTCTACTAATCTACTAATATGGACCCCCAAATATGGACCCCCAAATATGTCAATGAAGGAGAAAGTCTTTTACTCACTTATTTAGGAGTAAATTCCATTGAATGCTTTAGGTCTTACTTCTGAGTAGACATGTAAGGCATAGAGAGGCAGAGCACGATCACACAGTATAAATGAAGAGGTGAACCTTTTCACTTGCATTGTTGAATAGCATCAAGGACTGTGTGTGCTCCTTGACACTGATGAAATGTTTGTATAATAAATTACTCATTAGGGCAGAAAGGTGACTTATAAAGCTTTTAAATAAATTAAGTATAAAAGATGATGTTTTCACCTAGCCTTAGCATTTGTTGATTGAAAACCATTTCTTGCATCTACAAAAAATAAATAAAAAAAATAAAAATGGGACGAGAATGATCAAGAGTGTTTGTTTTCACTAAGGATGGATGAATGTCATTTCATTTCTTACATTCACATTTAGAATCTTAAATTCTTTCTGTCCCATATATGAAGGAAAGTGCAAATGTTGGTAAATTCTTATGAAAAAAAATGAATGGAATAATGATGTATGAGAATTTAATTTTTGCTTACAAAACATGTGAGTATACCCTGCTTGAAGCTACAAACATGAATGAAAGCATGAGCACATGTCACTGAAAATATTCGCAAATTGTCAAACATGTGCTCATGTTCATCTCATTCCCAATTCCTAATTTGATTTGCACAAATTTCGTAATTTGTGAAAATTTCTTAATATAATGAATTAGATCCACTTTTATCTAGGACGAAATTAGTACAAATTAGGGGACTTCTCCAAACTTTGGGAGATTTGCACAAATCTCCCATTTGATCGCTGTTCAATTTCTGAAAATTTCCTGTTCATGCAGAGCGAGCAGCGATCACATGCATGAACAGTAGTGAGGCCCAAAAAGAGTGGCAAAAGGATGTTCAGAGAGTCCTAGCAATCTTTAACATTGCTCATTCACCTATCCCTAGAACCATACTGCAATTCTCACCCATCTGCACTGACCAATATCAATACCTACAGCTATTCCCATCATTCCCATCATGGAGAGGACTATGTTGTACCTGCCTGCCATGAAGCTGTTAAAAGTAAGGAGAAAAACACAATTCCATGCACATGGTTGAATATATAGGAATTAAAATCAGATATTTTACCAAGTTTAAATTCAGTTTACCTCAAACTTTGAGAATTGCTCTCTCTCTCTCTCTCTCTCTCTCAGGTTTACATGAAAATTCATAAGTCTTTGAACTGAACACTCATATCCATTTGCTTGAATAGATGGATCTGCCAATTTCAGTTTCTTCTGCATTCACTGTGTTTGAATCTCAAGTTATTTTTTCTGTCCTGCATTTGCATGTGTCTAGGAGAGAGACAATGACTCCCAGTCATGGAGTAGTGAAATACTCAGTTATGTTCATGTTTATATGACTGGCCCTCAGATTGTAAGTGTTCCAGTATGTTCAATTTAGCCCTTTTGGCTGTGTTTTCTAAGGAATGTGGTATGCTAATTAATTAGCAATAGAACAAGAACTGGTTTTGCATAGATAAGAGTTATTTTTAGCACCCTTAGTATTGGTAGCATTACTGAGGATGGATTTTCTTTTTGGATCTTTATTCATTCATACAGTGAGGTCACCCTATGCTCTATTTTTCTTTGGTCCCAGAGTTTATAGGCACTTTACTATTCATTACTACTTAATTTTGGATGGAAAATTATCACCTGGCACATTATGCTTGTTATTTCGAAAACGTGATCAATTCACTGTTGTAAATCCCTGAGACCATGACTGTTGGATACTCTACCAATATATGATGTTAGGGATAATTCCAATGTAATTTTGGCTATGTGATTAATTTGTTATAGAATACTGTACATCACTTGCATGCCAATTGCATGATGACAAATCTAACCATCAAACTTTTTAATTACACAGCTGCAGACACATTTTATGAGCCCTAGCATTTATTTATTTTTTATTCTTTATTTTCTTTCTCAACTTATCATTTGGAATGGACAAATCTGTTGGTGTTGTTTTCTCTCAGTCTTAAGTTCAGTTCGTCTCCAAATTAAATTTGGTTTGTCCTGATCTTTCAGTTTTATGGACATTCATAAGGAATTTGCAACCAGCTTTCCTAATCTAATATGTATTTGAACACTGATTCATTTAATATAATGTATAGATTGCCATATGCATTTTTTTATTGAAGAACTCCTTTGCAAAATTCAGAAAAATGCAAATTTTGAATGATTATCAAGTTCTGTTTTGCAGAATGGATTGAAACATTCAAAATTGGGTAAGGTTGCATTAAAAAATGAACTGAGTGAATTTATCCCCCATTCCTACTGATCATTTCTGTTAGTGTGTGTATGTGTGACAGAGAGAGAGAGAGAGAGAGTTTTGTTTTTTGATCAAAGAAACAATCAATGTGACTGTGAATGGCAGGAGAATGGTAGTCTGGGGACAACAGATGAGTCCATCTCCTGGGATGCACAAGAATGACGTCCTACATCTTTGGGACTTGAGTTGGGCAAGTATGTGGCTACCCATTCTCTTACTGTGCCACCATTTTGCATAAGGCAGCTCAGCCTTTTTCATAAATAACCATTTGCACAAATGGTTGATATAAAGGGGCCATTTACACAACATTGCAAGTGCAAATAGACTACTGGATACTGCTCAAGGAATAAAGAATATGAAGCACTCCATAGTTAGTTAACCTAAAAGCCACATTGTCATCTTTGGAAGGTGACAATTGGGAGAATACACATTGTATTTTGGTGGCAAGGATACTTTTTAAAAGCAAACCCTGCCCTCCCCACTCTCCAAATAAAACTGAAAAATTAATTTTGGGGGGGCATGGCTACTGTGCAACTGTTTGGATGACTTTGGTATTCCAACCCAACTAAGCTTCAGATCTCATGCTCCTTCAGTGGGTTTCATGAGTTGGCTAAGCTTGGTGCTAATTTTTGAACATGATGGAAAGAAAACAAGACATCTATCTCTCTATCCATACTTCTGCCTGAAATATAGGATGATAGAATATAATAGGCAGTGAAAAGAAGAAGGAGAAACGATTAAAGGATTACAGCAGTATAGGAGCAATATAGAAGAACTTGCTGCATTATTTTTTCTATTTCCCAAAGATCTAAAGGATTGAATGCATTCTCAGTCTCCAATTATGTTGAAACTTGACTTCATTGCCATTATTTCTGGCACAGCAGTTTCAGCTGTCTCGCTTTGTAACAGTTTTATCAAAAAATGCTTTCCTTTTATCTCTCCATGCTGTTTTTGTTCTGTTTTGTGTTTAACTTAATATTTAATTGCATTTAATTTTTTTAATGCTTTCATGCTACCCATTTTGAAGTTCAAAGGTGGACTAAATAAATAATAACCATTTAAACCAGGATATAATAGTAGCCAGTCTAGTGCAAAAATGCAGTATCTGCTAACCAATTAAACAAGTAATTTTGTTTGTATAATTTAGCTTTGGATTTATGGATTGTTTATTCCCCTTAGTGGTATTACATGTATGTGAATGCCACAGTGGGCTTTACATAGAAGCATATCCCCAAAAAGTGGGGGATAGTGGTTTGTACCCAACGGCGTCATTCCACAGGTACAAACCTTCTCCTCCATCTCTACTCTCTTCACATTGTAATGAATGCACAAAGATTGGGGAATGCTGCTGCTGTGATTCTGTCCTCCCACTCCCTCAAAAAAGAAAAGAAAGGAAGTGCATTTATTTTAGACCATTTGAGTATCTGACAAGGACTTATCCATCTTTCTGTAGGGGAGCATGTCCCCACTTTGAAATGTTTATCACCCTTCTCTGCCCTTCAGATTAAGCAGAAATTCACTATGCTACTGAGAACATAGTTTAAAGGCAGAGTATAATGCCATAAATAAATGAAATCAAATAAATGCAATTCTCAAGGCACAAAGTTGGTCCATTGTGCTACATTTGTCACACAGTTATGAATAGGTTACCAATGAAATAAAAAGTAGGGTTGTGTATCATATCATTAAAATGTTTGATAACGATACAATAAGGTCATTATCGGACATCCGATTAATGATAACGATATGATAGAAAAACCTTCGATAAATATCCGATCCGAAAATGTTCAGCCCGATTATATCGGATTATCAGACTGCCATATAAATAAACCTATAACTTCTGTATTTTAAAAGTTAGAGGCTTGAAACTTGGTCATAGTGCTTATGGCGTATGTCTAAGTATGTGTATGAAATTTGAGATTAATCCCTCCAACCCTCGATTTTATATGAATTTATTAAAGATTGTTTAAGTTCTGACAGGTCAGACTGACAGCTTGTCATGTGCGTTCATTCAAACCTGTCAAAAAGTTGCAGGATTTTTCAAAAATTCATATAAAATACTTGGTAGAGGGATTGATCTGAAATTTGGCACATATGTGTAGCAACATGTGCTAGACATGTGTATGAAATTTGAGATCGATCCCTCCAACTCTTGATTTTATATGAATTTATTAAAGATCATGCAACTTAATAGACAGCCGGTTGACCGGGCCTCTGTGCTGTCATCTTCTGTTTTTTTACCCCCATAGGCTTGTACTGAGGGAAACGCATGTATAACTTTTTTATTTGAAATGATAATGACATGAAACTTGGGGAGCCAGGACTAGCAAGATCCAGTCTGCAATGTCCAAAAAGTTTCATGTCTCTATCTTTTCAAATTAAAAAGTTATAGGGGGGGGGTCCCCCAAAAGCCCCCCCACCCCACTGTAAATTCTTCATTTTTAAAGATAAAAACTTGAAACTTGTGGGACATTAAAGATGGGATCTGGCTGGTCATTTGTGTGTGGGGGGGAAATCAGCAATTGCTCAAACCCTCGATTTTCTATGAATTTTGTAAAGATCGTGCTCCTTCTGAAAGCTGAGGCCTGGTCAACCAGCTTTCTCCCTTTCAGTCAGATGTAAAAAGTATAGCGGCCCTGCCAGAACAAAGAAAAACGCAAGAGTATTGCATGGTAAAGTGATATTTTAGCTTGACCTCGAAGTCATTCCTTAACTCTCACTGGTGGTGTAACCATCATCTCATCCAAGAAAGATGTTCTCTTTTTGTTTTGTTTTTCTCTGTGGAGAGGAGGAATGTTCAAAACCAGTTATAAGATCAATTGCTTTTGAAATTCCTGCCAGTAGAAATGCAAAGGCCTGACAAGTAAAAAAAATTAATTCAAAGTGCAGAAGCACTCAAGGCATTATAATGAATGTTGAAATATCATTAAGGACATTTATAACAATAAAACAGAGAAAATAAATGAATCATAAGGAGTGCAGATTTAAAACATTGGGGAAACCCATAGCTCTCCCCTCACCCCTTGAGTTTCTTTTAAAGATTATTTTTCATTATATATCAAGAAAAAAGCACAGCCTAGGCTAATTCCAAGTTCTTAAGTGCTCATGGTGGAATCCATTAAGAAAGAAGAGCATCTCACCCCATATCCATCGGGCAGGTGGGGTGAGAAGCTGTCACTTGCATATGTCCATTCAGTTATGTATAACTTTAAAGTAATCCATTGCCAAGCAAAAGGCTCAACAAGGATGGTTTGATGGAACCTCCAAGGCTGTGTAATCAATATGCATGTGCTTTATCAATTGTTTTGCACAATAACAATTGTTGAAGATTCAGGTTTCCCTTTATTAATTTTGCTCTTCTACTTGAAGAAGGCAGTACTTCAGTTTGACACCTCTCCAGACTCAGATGCCTCTATCTGGGAAGTTGTAATGTTGCTAGTAAACTAAGTAGAAAGTTCACCAGTTCTCGAATACTGTATACAACTTGTGACATTTACTACATTATGGCACATTTACTGACATACTACAGTGTCCTGTAAGAACCTCCACCCTGATTGCTTGCAGTCTAACTAAATCTTACAATGTATGTCCAGAAAACAATTGGCCATTTATATTTCTAAATGTCTGTTTGTGAACCCTAATAAAGAATAGAACCTCGAGGACCCATGTATGCCAACTTTATTTCAATTTTAAACTTCACAGTCTCAATATTATTTTCTTCTCATGAGTGAACCTTATTTGCTCAATATTTTGCTCTGCACCTTTATTAGGGATGTGCATACATGCACAACTCAAGTTTGTTGAAATTCTTGAAATTCTATCCTATGTCTGTATCAGATTGTGAGCTTTTCTTCCTTTTAGCATGAAATGTTGTGTGCATAAATATATGCTTCAATGGCATGTATGCACATTTTTTAAAAAATCTATACATTATTTTCCCATTGGTTAAACCAATTTTGTGCACATTTTCAGAAGGATGCATGCTGTTGAACACCCTTTCTTTGGTCCACAAATCACATGGTAACCTTGGAAATTTATGGACTTTGACTGCAGGTTGTATTCAAGTCCGTGTTCAGACCAGGAGATGTGACCTGGGTAATCCTGATAAAAAATGAACTGAAATGAATTTCTCATACATCCCTAAACTCCATTAGGAGATATACAAAATCTGCCCATTTCCCAAGATTCTTTTCCCTATTTATGGATATCATGTTACATTATGAGCTTGGGATCACTAACTCACTAGTTGCACACATGAAACACTAGTCCAGTGTCATTTGTCTCATTTAATTACACTTTGAAATGGCACATAATGAGTAATAGACCCCAAAATGGGGGGTGGGGAGAAGTGGAGCCCACCAAGTGGAATTTCCAAGCAGTGTGGCTAATATGATGTTATCCCTTATGGCCACTAGGTGCTGCTGTAGATCTATCTTATACTGTGTCTGAGAACCTCACCACTGCAGAAGCCAATCTTGCCTCTTAAGAATGGTTCCTCCCAAATCAAAGAACCTCACCTCATTAAATCACATTTCTTCTAAGCAAACATAAGGTAGTTGTTTTAACAACTGATTACCTAATTAGCTGCATGTGCTAACGTGACTTAATTTGCTCAGATGAGGGAGCATCACTCCAATAAAGATGCAGGAAACGTGTGTCCATCACTTCAGATATGTTTTTCGCTTTAATATCTCTGTACTTGAAATACATAGAAATACTGTTCCAAACTGAAGAGTATAAGGTGAATGAAGGTGGACTGCTGGAAAAGCGGCACTGCTATGTCTTATATTACTTGTGCTTTGCTGAGCATGCTCAGGTATTAGAAATGCCCTACTGGTCTGAGAGGACGAACATTCAATAGACCATATAGGGATAAGACGGCAAGGAAATATCTCCCTGAGATGCAGACAGAAAGTTAAGATATTAACTCACAGGGGTTATCTTCCTGATTACAACTTGGCAATAGATGTAATTGATGGTGTAGGGTGCAATCCTATAGGTTGTGCCCTGTGTACCCATAAACCCCTGAACTCAGGACTATCAAATGCAGGATGGCTGCAGCCTCTCCGTGCTCTGTCTGCCCTGCTTTTTCAGCTAGATGGCTGAGTTTGGCTGTCTAGCTGGGGGCTTTGGAGCAGGAGGGGAAAGGGACACTCAGGACCTAAACCAACATCCATGGTCTCCCACCACTCTACCCCAGAGACCACTCCTTTTTTCTCCTTCTCTGTGCTTGGTTTACCAAGTACAGAGAGGTGGCTCCCATGGTTCACTCCACATTGGCTGCAAGGGGGAGGGGGTGGAAACAGGGAACATGGTTTCCTGGCTCCCAGCTTGGAGCACTGTCTATGAGGACGGAGCCAGAAAACTGAAAAACCCTGTTTTCCCCAGATGTTGTCTAGGGGACATAGGATTGCTTTCTTAAAAAAAATTCTTTCCACTATCTAGAACAGGACAGTCACACTACTTTCAGGTCTACACAATCTGCTATAACTAACTGGCTGAATTCGGACAACACAATAGTCAATGGTGGGGTAATAAACAACTTTACAGTTGTTCATCTAGGGGGTACTCCCCACACAACATGGTAATAAATAATCAACTGTGGTGTGGATTAGGATCAGCGCTGAGTTGACTATGGCAGCATTCAGATGACACGATACTCAATACAACTGATGATTGTTCCCCCCTCACACAGTTGCTTATTGTGTCGTTCGAATTCAGCCACTGTCCTGCCAAGAGTCCAGCAGGTAAACCAGACCCAATTGGGGACACAGACTGGGATGGATGAATCTGTCTGTTTTGCTTTTTATAATGTTTACATTTTTCCAAGCATGGATTCATTCATTCCATTTTATTCTGCTTTGCGAGGTTTTTTTTTTTTTTTAATCTGCATTAAATTTCCATGTGCATTTTCATGCACATTTTTGTTCATTTGAAAATTTGGTTGATTCCCCCCCCCCATGCCCCTGCTGATGTACACAGTTTTTACAAGCACTTTCCCTAACATGTGATTCTTTGTACACTATTTCCCCTAACATGTGCATTTTTACATGCCATTTCCTAGGGTGACCATATGAAAAGGAGGTCAGGGCTCATGTAACTTTAACAGTTGTAGAGAAAAGGGAATTTCAGCCAGTGTCATTTGAATGCAATTAGTTCCTGGTGAAATTCCCTCTTCATCACAACAGTTAAAGTTGCAGGCACTATACTAGAGTGACCATATACAAAAGAAGGCAGGGCCCCTGCAACTTTAACAGTTGTGATGAAGAGGGAATTTCACCAGGAACTAATTGCATACAAATGACACTGGCTGAAATTCCCTTTTCTCTACAACTGTTAAAGTTACATGAGCCCTGACCTCCTTTTCATATGGTCAGCCTACATTTCCCCTCATGTATGTCTTTTTGTATGCATATTTTGAAGAGAACTGAACTACAAAATTCAGAAAAGTGTGAGAACCAAAAATACTCAGATGCAGGCAGGGAGCAAGGATTGAGAAACATATTAACTTACTGGGGTTTGGATCCCGGGCAGAAAGAGCAGGGCCATTTGTGGGGAAAACAGTAGCTAGATCTACACTACTTTATAGCAGTATTGAAGTTCATTGATCAACATTCCATATACTGCTTTTGTAGTGTTATTTCCTGCTTTTTATTCCACATTCGTACTGATTTAAGATCTGGCCTATGTGTGAATCAGTTTGTCCCAATTTCAGGAAACAAACAAACAAACAAACAGAATAGGCATAAGCTTGTCAGTGTGGCTAAAAGAACCATACAAGCCCACTTCACACAAATTATTTAATACAGAGCACCACCCACATGATTTTCAACCTTGGTGGCAATATGTATGCTGTATAGATAGAAAAGTAGATACAGTGGGGTTATGTGTAAGGGTCTTTGTACAGTGAAACATAAAAAAATGATTATATTTCTAATCACAACTGCATTATGCAAATATTTATGAGTTGCATGTGGAGAGTGTGGCGTTAAGTCAGGGCAACATGGCATCCCATCCTTTCAATATGAAAATATTTTCTTTATGGGACAGTTTCTTTCTCGGCTCCCTTCATAATTCAGCAGTTAGTGTCATGCTTGTCAAACAACGGGTTCCCCCCTTTAACCCCACAGTTGTTTCAAATACTGTATTAACTACAACTTCTAGATGAAATCTATTTTCTATATATTCTCCAAGGGATGGACAAATCTGTCAGTTTTGCTTTCCACCATATTTTGTATTTTTTAAAGCTCAAGTTCATTCCATCCTGACTGTGAAGACATTTGAGAATTTTGGTAAATTCTTATAAAAATGAACTGGATGAAAAAAATCTCACTCACCTACACTGGCCTAATTCCCAGCATGGAAAGGAGTATGTTGTATTTGCCTGCCAGGTAGTTTTAAAAGATGAGGAGCCTGTATGTGGCAATTGTAATTCAGCAGGAAGGGGGATGAATACATTGGGATTAAAACCCAGATCTTTCAGAGCTAAACATTCAAAGCCTTGGGCCTGGATGGATGCATGGATGGATAGACAAATATGATTTTTGGTAAATTCTTATCAAAAATTAACAGAAACAAAATTCTCTCCTATCCCTAATTGTATTAACTGCTACCCGTGTAATTTCTCTTCTTACTGATAATGTGGATAACCTTGTTCTAAATTACAATATTTCGTCAGTGTTTGTTATGTGTGCTGGTTAAACAATGCCAGCGCGGTGAATATTATATGTAGTCTAGCTATTTCTCACAGCAAATATTGGTTTCTTCATTGAAAACCTAGATAATGTGTTTTTGTTTTGTTACCTCCCTATATCCTCTTATTAAGTAGACTCTCTTTCAAGAATTGCATGAACTAATACTATAGAGTTTTGTAGAGTTAAGTGGGACTTAGTTGCAAAGAAGTGGATATATGATTGCAGCCTTAGAAGGAAAATGGGACAGAAGCTGTTTGTGGCAATGGGCCAAAATAGGTGATGGTGACTAGATTAAGGAAGACAATAGGAAATGGAATGAAGCATAAGATCAACAGAGATTTTGAAAATTAGTGTAAATTAGGTATGCGGAGAAGTGTTATTAATTTTCCTTCCAGCACATTAGATTTAAGTCAACTGGTAAAAGCAGAACAATGATGTTTTGTTGACATCTGAAACAAATCTTTGTTTGCAAAACTTTTTGTTTGCAAAACATAGGCTGAAAGATATCTATAGCATGGACATATGATTTGATATGAAGCATTCTGCATCTACTTTTATATATTACCAATACATCGATGGTTTTCTGGTGGTATATTTTGCCCAAGGGTCTGGTTACATGTAAAACACCCCAGCAAGGACAAATGCTAAACAGCATACAACTGCACAAAATCTGAATAATAGCCAAGATAATGGGGTAAAAGGATTAATATAATATGTGAGCATGAAAGAAATTATAACAAGATTGAGACATATAACATCATACAACTATAACATCAGTATTCATATATACTTGCAACTGCTGCCTCCGTTTTGTGCTTCTACATGTTGTAAAACTACATGCTTGTAAGCCATCTAAAATGATCAGAGGGTGAGGTATAAATAGAGATGCAAGTCAGGTTTTGAATAGATCTTGCACTAATGCAGAAGAGAACATATATTACTCTTTAACACAAAAAATAGATCTATGGAAATATATCTAAAATTCTTTAGAATATGAAGAATAAATTGGTATCCCATAGCTGTTAATACTGCTTTTAATAACAACAAATCTTTATTACAGTCCATAAACCAGCTTTTAATAATGGATTATATTCCTGGTTTAATTTATGTCAGCTTAGAGCTGACACAAAACACAATTTTCTTGAAATTTCAGTGATATCTCAGTATTCATGTTTTACTTTGAATTTCAATTTCAAATGCAGCTTTTAAAAGTTGGCTCGGACACAGAAGATTATAAAAACATACACCTTGTTTATGTTTAAAGACAACTGTAGCCTCTTCCATGCACATTACAATTGAAGGGGTTCTCATGAGGTTGCCCCATGATTGACATCCATGTATAAGGCTTGTGCATCTAGAAGGGAAAGCCCTATACACACAGGCCTCCCTGGGAGCTAGAACCCTGCCCAATCCATGGCAGGATAATTGTGTAATAAGTCCCTGCATTGGTTTGGTAAGTATAAATTAAAATGTGAAGCAAATTAATTTCTGTCCCATCCTTAGTTACAAATTTGTAAGCAAATTGAGAGTATTTTCTTGGTGACAGCTTCCCTCTGAGTTATTATAGATCATAGGCAATCTGTGCTCAATGTTTGTGCTGGCTGGAGTAGTAAAAAAAAAACCTGCTAATTTCCACCTTTTAAAATTCTTTCCCTTGTATTTTGCAAGGGAAAATAGGCATTTTATTTTATTTGTCATTCTAAAATCTCACTTGACATTCAGTAAAGAACATTTGTTAGAATGTCAGACTGATAAGAGCTATTATTACCCTGAACAGGTTGAAAAGGACAGTTGCCTCAATATATTTTCAGTAATGAACTGACAGCTATGCAAGTGTAAAATGTGTCTGTTTCTTCATTTTCAAAGTGTTTTACAAACTGTTTCAAAATTCATTTAATTAGTCAATATTGTTTTTCTTCAATAAGACATGTCATGATTATCATGGTCCTCATGAAATACTCATGTGCTGGATTCAGGATTCTTGTGCTTACCATAGGAAAAAACAAAGAAGATGGACTACAACCCCTGCCAATGGTGACCGCGACCTATGAGAAACTGTTGGGAATTTCTCCTCCCTCTGGAAAAAATTGGTGAAAGTTTTCCTGACCACAAATCGAGTGGAGAATTTTGATAAGCTGCTTGTGCACAGCTTTAGTATTAATGTTTCAGGTCATAGTGCCATCAAGGCTATTGCTGCCTAAATAGCCTGAAGTATATGACTGCTTTTACCTCACAGTAAAGCTTAGTTTTTTTCTCATAGAGGTAAACCTGTGGCTGGACTTACTCTTCGCACTGCAGCTCACAAGAAAGGATGTATCTCCATATGGATGCCTCACCCTCTGGAACAAGGTGGCAGCAGCGAATAGGAAGGGAAGGTTTTCAGTGTTGCACCCTATGCCTTTAGAATTGTCTTCACTGTAATTTTTTCTATTTTCTCTCTCTCTCTCTCTCTCTCTCTCACACACACACACACACACAACACACACACACACTGATATTTCAGCAACAGGTGATTCAATAGGGCTTACTCCCAGGTATGTGTGCATAGGACTATAGCCTCAGTAGACTTGCTGTGTTAATCCTGCAGGAAAATTATACATTAAAACTTCCTTCCTCATATTTTCAATATAGCTGTGATGTTAAGAAGTCTTGAAATAGCTATTTCTGTAATTTTCTCAGACGTTTATGGCTGCAAAGACATCACATCACCAAAGTGCCTTTTGTGTCACTCATCCATTGAGCTGAGAGGGGGAAAATATTGCCTCTAATTTCTCATTTTTCTTTAAAGTGGAATTGACTATTGAGATGTGAATTTTTTAAAAAACATAAAAGCCTCCAAATTGCAGTTTGAACATTTGGGGTGGAAGGACTGTATTTATGAACATGCCAAAGCCTGATATACAAATCTGTCTTTACAATTCGTTCTCTAAATTCATCCTATGTCCTTTCCCCATGGAGTTCCAAATCTTCACAAGTGCTGTGCAGATTATCAGTGTTATTTATTTAGTCCAGCACCTGACTGGCTTTTCATTTTTGAAAGACAAATCAGAAGGTGGGCCAAATAAGGGACACTGTTGGGCTAAATAAGCACAAAATTGGGCAATGTGGGGCTAAATAAGTTGTACTAAATGCATGGAACAAAAATAAATGGTTTTGTTCACCCTTCTGCGCCATTTTTAGGGAAACTTATGCACAACATTCTCTACTGGGATGTTTTAGTAACTGCGCTATCTAATTCAGTTTTCCAGCTAGCTTGGATATGCCTTAATTATTTGGGTTGGGGGGATAGTTCCGCAGTTTAAAAGGGAGACAGAGTCCTGTTTCATACTTTTCTGGTTATCACGGTATTTCAGGCATTCTTCTTACTGAATTGAAAGAATGTATGAGGAGAGGATCACTCCTGCTCTGCTCCCCCCGTCATCAATCCTTTCACTCTCCTCATGTGGAGAGTGACTGACTGAAATGGAGAAGCTCCTCTATTCATGGGGCCATCCACATGATTAAGAAATCTGGAAATCAGGTTTCTTAATTGCATGGAGAGCCCTGATGGATAGAGAAGGGTCTCCATTTCAGATAGACACCATCCACACATACAGAGTGATGATGAAGGAGGGTATGGCTGGAATGATCCTCTCCTCATGCATTCTTTCAGCACAAAGAGTAATTTGGCTGAAGAGGGCTTTTGTTGAAGTGTAAAGGTTTTACAGGTGTGGAAGTACACTAACTTTTTTATGTCCTTCCCCCATGCTTTGACCAAGTTGGATCAAAGATCTAAATGTGATACGAGAGAGAGAGAGAGAGAGAGAGAGAGAGAGAGAGAGAGGAGGGGGAAATACATGCATGGAATTCATACTGTCTAATTTATTCAAAGGATCACCATTTTGCCATATTTTGTCAGTATCAACCACTCTGAAATTAGTTGTCTCAATCTCCTCCTCCTCCATCATCATCATCATCATCATCATCATCACCATCATCATCTTGCCATGGGAGGCTGTGATCTTGTGAGAGGATGCAGCAGGGGGAAGTGCATAACCCCTTCTCCATTGGCAGGCCATTATAAACCATCCCTTAACCTGCAGGGTTCCAAAAGTGCCATTTCTTTAATAAATATCCACCTGGAGCCTTCCCTAGTTTTCAAAAGATGAACATAAGCAGAAAGCAACAAAGACCACTGAGGAAAAGGATTAAATGCCCTCTTTCCCCACTGCTCTTCCATTAAGAACTGCAGCTTGCTATGGAAGCTTTTCATTGGAAGAAAAAGCCCAAGAAAAAAACTAGTAAGACTCCTTTATACATATTTGCATGTAATGCACACCTTCCTCAACGAGACTAGTTCAAGTATGATTCTATGCATTCGTTTATTGTTGGAGAATAATACAGATCTTTGGAGAGGTCTATTGTTTTATATAATGAAGTATCTGCTTAATTTGGTTACACAATAATTGATCATAAGAATTTATTTATTTGTTAAAATATTGCTGCCTTTGTTAGATTTTTATTATGGTTTAGTGGGACACAGTTACCTATGTCTTCTACATTTACGTTGGACACATTTCATGTGATGAATAGTTTAATAGTTTTCCCCTTCATTTCAGTATGATCTCTGAGGCTAAGAACTTAATATGAAATTATTGTAGGTTTTTTTTTTAATGAAATCTGTTCAGTGACCTGCTCTTCTTTGACTATTCCCATGGTCACCTGCCTATTGTACAAGGCAGTGTATTTTTTTTAAAGACATGTGGGAAAGGATTCAAGAACTGGGAAGGACATGAAAAACAGGGCAGAAACAAGTACAGTGACTAAAGGGTTAGGAGTTATATCCTTAAAGCCTAATGTGGAAGAAAAGAGTACAGCTCTAAACCAGGGTGCAGAAACTCTTTCAGCCCAAAGCCAAATTCAGTTTTTGAAAAGTGTTTGGCGGCTGCGTTCCAGTTGTAGGCAGAACTTAAAGCTCTTACTGCTAGCAACTAAGCCTTAGGATAAGCATTTTAATCTTTTAGAACGGGAAAAAACAGCATAGAAGCTGGATTAATGTTTGGAGGAAAGGGGATTGGTCGCCTGGCACCTGCATTATATTCTTTTTGATGCCAGGTGAAGACTTTTTTAAAATTTCCTCAGTATTTTAACAGATTTTCATCTAAGGCCTCATCTACACTTTGAGGCCTTCCCGGGGTTACCTGCTTCATGGATCATCCCCCTGTTTCTAAACACCAGCGCAGCATCACAGAAGTCAAGAGGGACGTTCCTGGTGTGGTGTTTGTTTCCCCCACACACACATTGTGGAAGTGTGAGGTTGCGATCCAGGAGAAAAGTAAGTTTTTGTTTTGTTTTGTTTTTTAAAAAAAACTCTTAAAACTTGGTGCCCCAACACGCCGAGAGCCATCCCAGGGATAGCAAAAATGCTGCCTCCCCCACTGGGCATGGAGTCCCCCTGCACAGCTCTGTGCCTGTTTGAAGAGTCCCACTACGTGCAGGCAGGAAGGAGAACCCAGGAGTGCTCACCACACCACCATGGTCCTCAGGATTGTCCCAAGAACACAGCAAAATATAGGAAAACCTCAGCCCCAGTTATCCTGGGACAACTGAGAGGTCATCCCCGGTTGACCCCAGGATCCCCTGTACATCATCTGGATGCACAGGGACGACCTTGAGCTGATCCCTGGCTAACTGGATGGTGTAGACATGCACTTACTCTTTTAACTTTGCTGTTTTAAATCTGTATTTTAAATCTGTGCAAATTGCTGTACCGCTGCTCAGTTTTATTCTGGTTCTGCTGTTATATTATACTTTTAAGTTTTATACCTTGAATTGTATTTGATGTTTTTAATTTTTGTGAATCACCCAGAGGGCTTCGGCTATTGGGCAGTAAAGAAATGCAATAAATAAATAAATGAATAAATAAATAAAACCAGAGGAATGGAGCATGGCAATTTGAGGAACCCCGTGTTGGGGGAAGCAACAAATGTTGCCTGCGCTTGAGTAAGCAATAAAGTCCAGTAAAATACAGCAGCAGAAGAAATACTCAGACTCAGTAAGCTGTGTATAATACAAGTCGTTTACTTGTGTTCCAATATAAAATATATACAAGGCACAACTGGTTTCTCCAGATATATACAGGTTTTTCCATATGGCTATAGCGTAGCCTAGTCCTTCATCAATCTCTCATATACACCAGTCTCCGTTCCAAATCACTCCAGCCTGACCCACCACAGCCATTAATATTAAAGCTGTCTTTTATACATTTCTGGACCCTAGCTCAGCACAGATCAATTACCTTATGCTAGCAGAAACATTACCACTATCAGATTGACCTTTCCTTTCAGCCTAGAAAAAACTTTCTCTTTTTGCTTATTGAATTCAGCTGGCTTGTTCAGTCCTTCTGGACACTCAAACTTTTGCCCAATCAACTTAGACTTTGATTTTCCCTAACACCCCGAAGGACCAGATTAGGATCCCAGGGAGACTGGATTTGGCTCCCATGGCTGAATTCTGCACTCCTCTTCCAAAGGTGTCTGGTTCAAAGAGGAAAACTTGGTAGTAGGCTGACCAGACAAAATCCAGGTCAGTTACTTTAACTGTTGTAGAGACAAGGGAATTTTAGCCAGTGTCATTTGTATGCAATTAGTACCTGGTGAAATCACAACACACTAAGTCATGGTTCACATGACACGTTAAGCCAAAATGCTTAGCACAAAATGCTTAACCAGTGTGGCTTAACATGTTGTCAGAACAGGGTTACTCTGAGCCTATCTACATATGCAGGATAAAAACTTTGAAAACATTTTGAAAACTGTACATGGAGCGTGTCCTGGGCCCCAACAGTTCTCAAAACTGTTATAAACAGTTTAAAACCATTTTAAAGCATTAGTTTTCATAGGCTGATGGTGTTGAACACTCAAATGCATCTGCCACTACAATACTACAGCAACTTTTTTGAGATAGGCATGCCTAGGCTGACCATATGAAAAGGAGGACAGGGCTCATGTAACTGTTGCAAAGAAAAGGGAATTTCAGCCGGCATCATTTGTATGCAATTAGTACCTGGTGAAATCCCATCTTCATCACAACAATTAAAGTTGCAGGCACTGTACTAGAGTGACCATATACAAAAGAAGGCAGGGCTCCTGCAACTTTAACTGTTGTGATGAAGAGGGAATTTCACTAGGAACTAATTGCATACAAATGACACTGGTTGAAATTCCCTTTTCTCTACAACTGTTAAAGTTACATGAGCCCTGACGTGGATTTTATCTGGTCACCCTACTTGGTAGGACCTGTAAGGTGTTGGAGAAAATTCAGAGCAAAGTACTGAAAACTTTGAATCAAGTTGTTTGGGGCCTAATTTAAAATGATGAGGTGCTTCGATATATTATTTTGCTGTTTTTTAAAAACAAAAATCACACACGAAAACTGTTTTTTTAACAGTGTGTCTTGGTTAATGTAATGTCCTTTGAACTCGGAGAAGTGAAGTTGGAAAAATCTGCAACCAAATGATTTTATATTGTTATGAATCCCACCTGCAGATTCTGCAGCAGGCTGGCTTCCTCCATGTTGTGTGGATTCCACGGATGTGCCAGCTATTTTTCTAGCCTTTGGGAATTTTGCGCAAATTTTCTTATAGAAAATTAGTATTTGGGAGGAATTTGTGCATATGCGAATTTGCGCAAATTCACATTTGTGCAAATGCACACATGCACATCTTTGGAAACTAAAATAAAAAATAAAAACCCATTTCCATAGGTGGGCAGATGGTGGAATGAAAAATGCCTGGAAACTGTGTACGCAGCCAGAACAGATTTTACACAAGTTATATATCACTACCTCAGAGTAACAAATTATATTCAGACAGCTGGATTTGCCATGCATTGAATATGCTGCTCCATTGCTGATTAATACAGACATTGCTGAGTAATTATGGAGACCCTTCTAAATTCTGATCGACATAGTCCATTGTCTGCCACCACTTACATGAACATGAAAAAAGAGAGGCTCAAACCCTTATCCCAGCCTGAAGGAGAACTCAATACGACGAATCTGAAATTATCCCTTCATCTGAAAAAGATACTCAGCGTAGTCTTTATTTTGGATAGAAAAAAAACGTTTCCCAACAATACAGAATGCCATTATCACTCTTCCTATACTGTGATAAAAGAAGAGCTATCAAGCCTTGCTCTATTAAATATTTGATAAGATTGTCCTTCTTTGGTAGTAGAGAATTAGGTTTATCAGAAGTGCATTTGTAAGGCAGTTTTTGGCTTACAAACTGTAGCACTACATTGTATCTTAAGGCTATGGTGTTGTGTAGAGGTAAGCTGCCTAGATCACACTGCATCCGTGGGATTCAAACAGTCTAGTGCATGCAGGATTGTACCCCAACAGTGCAATACCATACATATCTGCTCAGAAGTAAGCCAATTGAGTTTAAAAGGGTTTATCTCTGGGGAACTTGATATGGGATTACAGCCTATATCAGATATCCTAAGCAATTTACTTGGAAGAAAATGTGACCTATTTTTGAGTAAACATGCATAGGCTCAGCTTATCGATCTTGTGCAAATGTGAGGTTGGATCTACATGCAGATTTATTCCCTCTCTGTCCTAGATAGAACTCACTTCTAAAACCTCACTCTTCTTCTTTCTACATTTGTTCTGCTTGTTCAGTATCTTCAGTGCACCGATGCAACAATTTGCTTTCAATGCATGTAAAATATATGACTGTACTGAAATCACAATTGTCGAAGAAAATGCCTGCTTTACTGCACATCGGATTGCTGTGGGATGCAGTGTGTGATTTTGTGCAGGAAATGTTTCTGAAAGAGCATTCACTTGAAGAGATGATCCAACGGGGGGCGTGGCTATGATCGAGTCAGAGTAAAGTCGCAGACCTTCTGAGCTCCCTATAAAAGCTATGAAATAAGCACTAATTCCTTATCGTAAAGATTAATAAAAGGCATGAAATATTGTCTGGAAGTGAATGATTGCTCAGGGTGAGTTGGAAACGAGCGAGAGCTGGCTGGAGCTGGATTGCTGAACGCTGCCTAAAAGTGAAAGTGAATTCCTTTGGACAAAGGAGGAGAGACGCCATGAATGAGGTAATTTATGGACTTATAATAACACAGCTTGCTTGACTTAAAGTATTAAAAGGCATTATATATAGACTGGAAGTGAACAATCTTAGAAGGGGGATTTGAGAGCAGCAAGAAATTGTTGATTGCTGGCTGTTCCGGCTGGATGCAAAAGGGAGACTAAGGAGCGAGACGCCATTATTGGACTGATTTATGGACTATAATTGGCAGATAGCCTGTTTAATGGCACATTTGGAGGGAGTTTGAGAAGAAATTAAGTTAACTCCCAGTGAACTTGAAGTATTGGCTGCAACGCAGAGACATAAGTGAGGGGCCTCCAGGTGAAAGAGGGAGGGAATTTTATGAAGAAGCAGAGACGGCAGAAGCCCTCTATTCCCACCCCCGCCTGGGTAAGACCCGTAAGAGAGAGAGGATCAGATCGATTGTGGCACAGACTGACCCGGGTGGATCTTCAAGAAATGCCGGATAAGAAAAAATCTCCCGTTAAGGGCTCTGTTTCGCAATCTTCAGAGCCAGCTGCAATACCGAAGATACCCAGAGGAGGGCAGCCAGACCCAATGGATGAATTGAAGGATGACATAAAAAACATGCTTATTGGATTGGAACAACGTTTAGCGAAGCGCATTTCAGATACGCAGACTGAACTCATGACGGGTTTAAAGCAAGTGGTGATGGATGTTGGAGTGCTTCAGGCAGATACTAAAGTTCTGGCGGGAGTTTGTAAGAAACAGGATGACCAGCTATCTCAACATGAACTACGCCTTATCGCTATGGAGGATCGCGATAGACGGGCTAATATTCGCATTAGAAAATATCCAGAACAAGAAGGAGAGACTTTAAAAGATTTAAGAGATACTATTTTGACATGGATAAAAGTACAACTTCCAGATGAGGCCTGGCAGGAAGCTGATCTCGAACGGGTGCATAGAGTTGGTTCTAAGCGTAAAGGAGTGCTTCCAAGGGACATAATTGTTAAATTTGCAAATTATTATAAAAAAGAAAAATTTATGCAGGCAATCAGACGACAAGCTCAACCAAAGATTCAAGCAACAGCAATAGAAATCTATCAGGATTTATCGGCGCATACTGTCCAGTGGAGGAAGAGTGTCAAAATTTGTACAGCAGCATTGAGGAAGAAATCGATAACCTACAACTGGGGATACCCAGTATTTTTGAGATTCTTCTGGCAAGGGAAGCAAGAAAGAATAACATCGTGCGAGCAGGGAATCGAGTTGTTGGAGAAGTTGGGCATAATCGATGCCAAGGATCTGGGAGAAATAGTCCAAGTGGAAGGAGCGGTTGGAGGTTCCACAGATCAACTAGAAGGAGCGGTCGGAGGTTCCAGTCAATGAAAAGGGATTAGAGGGGAAAGAGTAAAAAAGGAGGGGAGGATCGGACTTTGCTCTGTGGGTTGGGCCGTGTTCCCCCCCCCTGAAGAGTTCTAAAATAATTGGGACCAGAGCCCAGATGACTGGTGAGGAGGGGGGTAAAAATGGGTGTGTGTGTGGGGGGGGGAAAGGGTGGGGGGGTATGTGTTTCACTGACCGAGACCAATTTAATGACGTGGTTGAAAGTAAGAAATGGAGAATAGATTGAGATGTGCAACTCTAAATGTTAAGGGGCTAGGAACGGTGGTTAAAAGACGAAGAATTGAAACATTATTGAAAAGAGAAAAAATAGATATAATTTTTTTGCAGGAAACTCATCAGATAAAGGATGGGGCTAATGAGTTACGAATGAGGGAAGTAGGAGTGTATGAAAAGTCATTTGGTACTTTTAAAGCGAGAGGTGTGGCAATAATAATATCGAAGAAATGTGGTGTTAATATTCAAAATATAAAGAAAGATAAGAATGGAAGGATCCTTATAATTTACTGTACGTTGGAAGAGGAAGAATTTGTGCTGATAAACGTCTATGCTCCAAATGGGAAACAAATTGATTTTATTAAAGAAGTATTTAATATGGTGGGAGATTTAGGGAAAAAGAATATTGTGATGGCTGGAGATTTTAATATGGTACTAGTTAAAGGGAAAGATAGAGATAATATAACAAGAGATAGTAGAGGAGAGGGTAAGACAGAATTAGCTAAATTAATGGAGAGGAAAGAATTAATGGATGTATGGAGAGTTGTAAAAGGGCAAGAAAGAAAATATACATTTTATTCACCTAGATTTAAGAGCTACTCAAGGATTGATTATATTTTTATATCAAAGAATATGGTACCTAAATTAACAGATTGTGATATTGGAGTAATTAAGATCACAGACCATGCTCTAATGATGATGGACATCAAGTTAAAGAAGGATTATAAACAAGCAAAGAGATGGAGAATGGACGGAAGAATTTTTAAAAATAAAAACATAGTGGATAAATTAAAAAAGGAACTGCAGGAAATATGGCAGATAAATGAAAAAGGAGCTAATTCGCAAGGATTATTATGGGATACGATGAAAGCAGTAATAAGAGGGATCTGTATTAGGGAAATGTCCACACTTAAAAAGCAACAGGAAGTACTTAATAAAAAGGTAGAAGAAGAGATAAGGAGTTTAGAGGAGAGACTGAGACAGTCAAAAGATAAGCGATTATATGCCCTAATTCAGGCTAAAAAAAAGGAATTGGAGAAAGAAGAAATAGAACAGGTCCAAAAGAATTTATTATATTTAAAGAGAGATTTTTTTGAATTTAGTAATAGAAATTCCAGATTGCTGGCTAGATCCACGCAGTCAGAGAAGGCTAAGAATATGATAGGGACAATAAGAGATAAGTTAGGGAATAGATGTAATGTAATGAAAGATAAATTAAGGATTTTTCAGGATTTTTATAAAGATTTATATACTTCAGAGGCGCTTTCACAAGAAAAGATTCGGGAATATGTAGAAAGGAATTGGAAAATAAGACTGGAGGATCAGGATAGGGAGTGTATGGAAGCCTTGGTTACTGATAAAGAAATTGAGGGAATTATTGGAAAACTAAAAGGAGGTAAGTCTCCGGGGATTGATGGTCTGGGGCCGGAATTTTATAAAATATTTAAAGATATTTTAATACCTAGATTAAAAAAATTATTCAATAATATAATAGAAGGAGGAATGACCCCGCCATCGTGGGACCAGTCCCTGGTTGTATTAATACAGAAGCCAGGCAAGGACTTGACAGATCCAGCGTCATATAGACCAATATCTTTAATAAATCAGGATGCAAAAATATTTTCAGCAATTATGGCTAAAAGAATGGGTACATTTATATTTAAATATATTAAAAATGATCAATGCGGATTTATTTTAGGTAGGAAAATGCCGAATTTAATTGGGAGAGTTATAAATATAATAAATATTATAAAAAAAAGAAAACTAAAAGCAGGATTATTAGCTCTGGATATTTTCAAAGCCTTTGATTGCGTGGAATGGCCAGCGTTAAAAATAATATTAAAAACATTTGGGTTTGGACATAAATTTATGGGAGTGATAAATCAGATGTATAAAAATAATAAAGCGGAAATAATGGTTAATGATGGGTTAACGCAACAAATAATACTAGCCCGAGGAACTAGGCAAGGATGTCCACTTTCACCGATTTTATTTGCAATAGTTATAGAAATTTTAGCAAATGTAATTAGGGAAGATGAAAGATTAAAGGGGATAGGAAGAAAAAACAAGATTAAAGTAAATATGTTTGCGGATGATACGTTATTGACAATAGAAGACCCCCTAGAAAGTGGGGAGATGATTCAGAAACATTTGAGAGAATTTGGGGAAATTACAGGATTACAAGTTAATTGGGGGAAGTCAGAAATGATGTTGTATAACTATAACAAGGAAGAGATGGAGAAATGTAAAGTTAAGTTAGGATTAAGACATAAAAATATAATAAGATATTTAGGAGTTAATATAGATAAAGAATTAGAAAGAATAGAGGAACTTAATTTTGTAAGCTTAAGAAAAGAGGTAGGGGAGAAATTACAGATTTATAGAAAATTAAAACATTCTTGGTTTGGTAGAATAGCGGTTATTAAAATGAAGATATTACCTAAGGTTAATTTTTTGTTTAGAATGCTACCTATTAGAATTTCAGCAGCTGAGCTTAAAAATTGGCAAAATATGATTAATGCATATTGTAACGGGGATAAAAGAGCTAGGATAAATAAGGGGTTATGGTATAAGACTCAAAAGAAAGGAGGTTTAGGACTTCCTAACATTAAGAATTATTATATTGCTAATCAGTTAAGATATGTTATTCATGCTATTTTAGGGGAGCAAGATTTGGAATGGTTGGAATCGCAAACAGTAGAGATAGAATGTAAACTGCGAAATATATTTTTTACCAAAATGCAGAAGAAAGAATGGAAGGTACTGGACAACCCATTATTGGAAAATATAATGTCGATATGGGAGAAGTATAGGGGGAAGTTGATACCAGGAGATTCTCCGCTAGCCCCAGTTGTAGTAGTGGGAAACTTCCCAAGAGCATTAAAATCAGAGATGGAAGTGAGACTGAAAGAACAAGATATTTTTAAGCTAAGGAATTGGATGGGAAAGATGAAAGATAGTGAGTCTATTAAAGATTTGTTTAAAGGACAGAAGATAGCGTGGTTTAAGTCTCTGCAACTGGTAAAATGGACAGAGGAATGGAGGAAAAAAAATAAGAAATGTAGAAATAATACCAGATTTGAAGATTTAATTGAACAAATAGAAAAAAAAGAGGAAGCCAGAGCTAAAAAAGGACTCACTAGCGAGATATATAAAATTTTATTAGAGGGGGAAAGTCAGGACTCACTTAAGATTATAAAAGAGGTATGGGAAGAAGATATTAGGGAAAAAATTAATGAAGATAATTGGGGAAGGATGTGGAATGTAAGAATGTTGAAATTATTGTCGATTAGAATAAAGGAGAACTATTATAAGACAGTTTGGAGATGGTATCTAACACCTGTAAGATTTCATCAGATCGATAAAAAAGTGTCTAAGAATTGTTGGAGGGGATGTCAGGAGGTTGGGACCTATTTTCACATGTGGTGGAGCTGTGAACAAATACAAAAATTCTGGGAAAAGGTATTTAAAGAAATAAGTGATATAATTGGAAGTAAATTGGAATTAAACCCGAAGCTAGCTCTACTAGCAATATGGGATAGCAGGAATAAGCATATAATTAATAGAGAATTGGTAAACAACCTCCTGGCACCCGTTAGAATAATGATTGCTAAAAATTGGAAAGGGCAACGAAGTTATAAAATAGAAGATTGGTATAAAGAAATTTGGGATATAGCATTGAATGATATGTTGACATGTAAAATGAAAATAATGAGGGGAATGTCCAGTAAGAGTGATTTTGGAGATATATGGAATCCCTTTTTGGAATATGTTTTAAGATCGGGAAAGGGACAGTCGCCTTCAAAAGAGTCATTAAAATTCTGGAAGGAAGATGAATGAATGGGAGTAGGTCTCGGGGGGGGTGCACGGGGGTAGTCGAGGGAGTTAGTTTGTTTTATATTATGTATTATGTGTATGTTTGTTTGTTTTGTTGAAAAATGAATAAAAATTATACTAAAAAAAAAAAAAAAAAAGAGATGATCCAACAAGATCACCGAAGTGCTTCTTATGAAATTAAGCAGATAAAGAGTTTGGGGGAGATAAGCAGAGCTTCTCAGTGGCTTCTTATCATCCTGTTAATTAACTTCAGAAAAATCCTCCTGCTTGGTATTTTTCCCTTTTCCTCCTTCATCTTTGTGAAATGGTATTCCTGACGCCGAGTTGCATGACTTCTGAATGCTTCTTGCTGCTCCCTACCGACCCACCCCTTGCTGGTCTGCTGGCTGCCCTGTTGTAGCCACCCGGCTTGCTCTGTGGCAGTCCTCTTTAACAGGGCCTGTTTTCTTGGAGCCTGTCAAGTGTCAAGATGCTGAAGGGAGTTTGAAAGGGGCTCTGGAGTCCCTAGTGGTGACAGAGGAGGAAAACAAATGGCTCTTTCTTTCCCCTTTCATTCACGGCGAAGTGTCTGAAAGAGAAGACAGCAGCTGCACCGCAGTGAATGTTAACGAGCAGTTGGTAGAGCATCAAGAGCTTTTTGATGCTGTTTACTAATTCTGACATGGTGGGTTTGCCGCTTTAGATTCCGAGCTGCTGTTTCGTGTCACATTTGCAATAAGTTTCTTCAGCAGGCCTCTTTTGTCCTTCAAGATCCCCATGAAAATATAAAGGAATGTCTTTATATTAAAGGAAACAGTTTGACTCAAGAATAATGCCTGCAATCAGGTTGCTTCCCATGGTTTGTTTGCTTTGTTTTATCCTTTTGCCTTAACCTTAAGTTCTTCTTGAAATGATAAAGCCATAGAGTTGGCCTCAGAGGTTTGTGGTCTTTGTAGGCAGTGAAGTCTGATTCTTGGAAGTGAATCCTTCTGCGTTCAAGAGAGTTTCCTTTCAAGTAAGTAGGCATAACATTGCAGGCCTAACTTGGCATAGATCTTGTGTTGTTGTTGTTGTTAAAAGCATTTGAAAGACATGTATGGGGGATGCTCATTAAACTTAATGTACAGAGAACTAATACTTGTGCATATTTTAAGGATGTGCTAGAATTTTGTTCAGTGTGATGTTGTTTTTATAAGAACTGAACCAAAATTCTCAAAGTTCTTCATAAATGGGATGGAAAGAACTTGAAATTAAAACATCTGAAAGTGGGAAAAACTGAACCTGACAGATCATGGTATGTATGAAGGGTTCCTGTGTAGCAAGTTTAGAGTGGGCTCAAAAACATTATGCCTGAGCCCTGCATACTTTATTTCTATTCTAGACTGGGGCCCTATGCTAGTTCTCTGTTAAAAATTGTCACCTCTTAGTGCTATCTGCCCCTAAATGTGTGGTTTGTAGCACATGGATTAGGAACACATTCTTGCTGCTTGTTCTCCAAAATAAAAGTGGCCTGGCTAAGCATGTTTTTTAAAAACAAACAAACAAACAAACCACACACACACCTGTGAACAACATCATGTGTAGTTTGGCTCATAGTAATTTGGGCTAGGCAAATGCTTAATTGAGCCAGTACAGCTGGTATGACTTTCACTGCTGAGTGCATATTGATAGGTTTGTTAGCCAATGTGGATTATTCATGCTCTGGAGTCTTCTTACCTTATCTGCTATTGTGCCTATGAAATATATGTACCTGCCATGCAGAACTCTGTGTATAGGTTGGGATCTTCCTGGAAGTTCTTGAGTATTCACAGACCCCTCTCCCAATAGAACAGAATAGTTTTGGATGGAGGAAGATATATACCATTGTAACATATCTGCAGATTTCTTGAGTCTTGCAGCTTTCCTTTGAGTAGAAAACAGCTGAAGTGGTGGCAATAGAATTTTGCAGGTGTGAAAGAAAAGTGACATAACCCAACTACATGTATAATAGTTGGACAAGCATTTTCTGAGCTGTCTCAGCACAAGGTGATTAGCCATCTGTGTCCCCTGCTGAAGTGACAAGACAATGAAGGTCACCTTTTGATTGGCATTTTCTGCATGCAGGTTTCCTTTCCTCTTCAAGCAGGCAAGGAGACGCAGAACTTACTGCATGTGTGTGTTCACCCAAGCAAACACAGTATGACACAAGGTTAGTACTTATATATGAAAATAAATTTCTTTTACATTCAGTTATAACGTAAGGCTCATCTACAAGAATTCGCCTTTACGCCTGGTTAGGCGATTATGCGCATATTCGCAGAAGCGCATTTACGCCTAATACCTCTGTACGAGAGGCGGCGAAGCGCATTACTGGATGACCAAAACGTGATTTAAACTGTTGACATGTGGAGAATCGCTTGTTCACATAGTCAAAATGCGCTTTAATGGCCAGAGCAAAATAAAACTCGCTATTTAACGCGCATTCGATAATGTGCATAATTGGAGAGAAAATGCGCCTCTATGCCCGATTTGCGCTATGTTCTTGTAGAGGTAATTTTTTTAATGTGCCTTGAAAGAGCTTTAAATGCCTCTTGTAGAGGCAGCCATAATCTCTGAGGGGGTGGAAATAGATAGTATACCAGACAGGTGATGCAGCCTGAGTACTACGGACAAGTATTGCTTGTCCGCTTTAGCAAAGCCAACAACAAAGGTCTTTGGTGTCATAAAGCAACCTTCCCAAGCCCTCCAGATGGTTTGAATGTCAACTCCCAGCATTGCTGACCATTGGCTTTGCTGGCTGGGACCAATGGCAGTTGAAATTCAAACACCTGGAGGGCACCAGGCTGGGGAAGGTTGTCTTAAAGATTAAGAAATGTATTGTGGAATATTCATTCATTCATTTGTTTTATTTATTTATTTAAAACTTTTCTTAGCCTCCATCCAGGGCAGAAGCCCTCCTAAGGCAGCTTACAACCATACATAAAACAGCATAAATATTAAAAGCAATAAAAGCATATACAATAAAAGCTAACAGTAAAAACTAACAATAAAAACAACAAGGGCAATAGCAGCAAAATGGTATTTATTTATGAGAAGTTTTAAGACCTTCTTCAAAGCCTGTAAGGATGGTGCATGGCAGACAGCTGGTGGGAGTTCATTCCACAGGTGTGGGGCCACTGCTGAGAAGGCTGTCTCATCATCTACATATTGCTTTATTCGTTGTTCCTTGCAGAAATCTTATGGTTATGCAACTGTTCTTTGTGCAACAAACCTGGAACATGGATTGTGTAGAGTGTTCTTAGTGTTAGATGAATGGTACTACCTAGGCTGACCATATGAAAAGGAGGACAGGGCTCATGTACCTTTAACTGTTGTAGAGAAAAGGGAATTTCAGCCAGTGTCATTTGTATGCAGTTAGTCCCTGGTGATATTCCCTCTTCATCACAACAGTTAAAGTTGCAGGCACTATACTAGAGTGACCATATACAAAAGAAGGCAGGGCCCCTGCAACTTTAACAGTTGTGATGAAGAGGGAATTTCACCAGGAACTAATTGCATACAAATGACACTGGCTGAAATTCCCTTTTCTCTACAACTGTTAAAGTTACATGAGCCCTGTCCTCCTTTTCATACGGTCAGCCTAGTAGTACTACCTTATGGTAGAAGTTAGACTATGTAGCCTTTTGGCCCCTTTTCTTTGTATCTCTTTTTATTGACTGTTAAAATGAGTAGCATTTCTAGATTATCTTTTCATTTAGTTTCATTAGACAGCAAACATTTTGCCCCAAGACAGCTTGCCACATAGTGCAACTCTGTGTGGTTTCAGAAAGGAAGTACACTTTTTCTAGAGCTAAAAGAGTTTGTGATGCAAGTGCTCTCTGTTTTGAGAACAATGTCAGGTTATTTAAATTAATTTCTCACACCAAATATATCACCACACATGACATGTCTACTGACATATTTACCAATAGAACTCTCAATTGTGCATCATTTTTCATCTTCACTGCTGTCAGTGGAATTTGTATGAAAATCTGTTTTGAAAGGAATCCATTATTATTATTATTATTATTATTATTATTATTATTATTATTGCAATATAAAGTCTGGCACTTTTCTTTAAATGGCAACCGCCGGCCCACATGGAATGAGGACAGGAATCAATGATGGAGTAAATTGGCACAACTTTATTCATCTAAAGAGAACTGCAGTGAGGAGAACAATTTGGCCAATTAGCTAATAAATGTTGAGTGTGGTCCCTGTTCTTCAGGTATAAGCTGGGAGGCATGCCAGCATGCCATAGGCACTCTTGCTCCAAGTGCTGAATCCGAAAATAATAATAATAATAATAATAATAATAATAATAAATTTATTTATTTCTTACCTGCCTCTCCCTTTGGATCAAGGCAGGGAACAATATTAGTATAACGATACAATATAAATCAAATACATAAAATTAATTAAAAGAGCATATAAAATCAATACAATATCAAAATAATAATCAAGACATCTTAAAATTCTTGGTTTAAAATTCATCTGTGTGGGCCTGCCTGGAAGAGGTTAATATTTATAGCTGTCTTAAACTTGGAGAGGGAGTTAAGTTGACGAGTGTCCTTCGGCAGGCCATTCCACAGTCCACATGACCGATTAGTGCTTGTTTTCATCTACACACAAAGAATCATACCAAGGAGATCCTGGCAGTCCCATGACACCATGATGGCAAGAGCCCCCTAGATGTTGTCAGATTGCCAGAACCCATGGGTAGCTTCCTTTCACTGGCTGGCTGTAAAGAGTAGTTGGGAAAGTGCCCATTTACTCGAAAGATGCTTCAGCATATTCACTATGTTATGCTTCAATCCTTTCTGGCTTACTCTGTTTCTGCCAGTTAGGCCTAAAGTTTAACCAATTAGCTGAATTGCTCAACACAACTCACAGCCTTCCAGGTTCAGTATGAAGTAGCAGAGTGCTCCTTCGAGCTAGTTCTGGGAATGTCACAACAATTCTACTTTGCCCCCAAAGAATTGGCTACTGGGTATCCCATACTGCTCTTAAAGTGAGAGAAGACTGGGTTGCCACTCAAAGGGAAATGGCCTGAAGAAGAATGACCTCCCAATTCCTCCAGTATTGCTGCCATTGATGTGGAGGGAGGGGAGGTAAAATCACTCCACCCAGACAAACATGGAGCCTATCCACGTTGCCCTTAAAACAAGTTATATTCTGTTTTAAAACATGTTTTTTTAAGTCATTTCATTACGTGGTAGGACATACTGAGCAGTACTTAAGTTTCATAGTGAGTGCTTCCTCTGTCCTCGAAACATTCACTGGTGTATTACAGGGTGAATTCCTTGACTCTTCTACTTTCGTTTTTGTTTTGCAGGCTGCTTGACCTGCCCTCTTCTATCTCCGTAACTCAAGCAGCCTGCAAAACACAGAAATAACCCTGTGTGACACCAGTGAATGCTTTGAAAACGGAGGAAGTAGTCACTATGAAATGTAAGTACTGCTCAGTGTGTCCTACCACATAATGAAATGACTTAAAAGACCACATTTTTAAACAGAATATAAGTCATTTTAAGTAGGGGTGTGCACGGACCCCCCGGATCGGATCGGGACCCGGATCGGGACCTCCAATTTTGTCACGGACCGGTTCGGACAAAATCGGAGGCCCCCCGGACCGGATCGAGTCCGATCCCGACCCAAAAATCGTAAATTTTTGGATCGGCCGCCATTTTTTTCCCCATAGACTTGCATTGCAATGCAAGTCTATGAGGAAAAAATGGCGGCGGGTGGGTGAGGGGGGGCCTAACTCCCTCCCCCCCCGGGGCCGTCCGCTGTGGACGGCCCTGGCAGGTAAGCCCCCTCCCCCGCGCTCCCTACCCCCCCTGGGGCCGTCCGCTTCCATCCGCTGGTGCCCGCGGGCGCCAGCGGATAAAAGCGGACAGCTCCGGGGGGGGGTAAGCCCCCTTCCCCGCCACTGCTTACCTTCTCGGCCCGTCCGCTCCCATCCGGGGCCGGCGGCTACTACCAGCGGGCTCCACGGCCTGCTCTAGAGTAGCGCGCCGGGTGATGACATCACCCGGCGCGCCACCCTGGAGCAGGCCGTGGAGCCCGCTGGTAGTAGCTGCTAGTGCCGGATGGGAGCGGACGGGCCGAGAAGGTAAGCACCCCCCTCCCCCCCCGCTGTCCACTTTCATCGGCGGGCGCCTGCTGGCGCCCGCCAATGGAAGCGGCGGTGGGCGCCAGTGGGCGCCCGCCGATCCGCCGATCCGCCGAACCGGTTCGGAGCCTTTTCGGACCGGTTCGGATTGGATCGGCCGATCCAGCTGCGGGATTGGAAATCGGATAATTTATCCGATTTCCCACTGGACCGGACTCGGATCATGGATCGGGTCCGATGCAGTGCACATCCCTAATTTTAAGGGCAATGTGGATAAGCTCATGATTAAGGAGTGCTGATGCTTTTACATCAGTGTATATAGGGCAAGAGAGAAAAAGTATAGCAAACACAAATCTCCCAATAACTTTCCTTTACACCTAAATTAATGTGCTTCATTTAAATCGTGGGTCTTGAGGCACAGGCCCTTGGGCCAATTCCAACCCATCTAGGATCCTGATCTGAATGTGACCCTCAGGCTATGAAAAGTTCATCACCCCAGATTTAAAAGATGACATCACACTCCCCTTTTATAAAAAGCTGATTTGTTGGTAATGTTTACATTTGTTCATTGCTATTTTCTCAGTTTGTCTGGAAGACAGTGTGTCTGCTGTTACTTTCCCCACCCTCCAGGTTGTTTTGGGGAAAACAATAGTTGAACAGAGATATGGTCCTTCCTAAAAGGGAGATCAGATAGGCTACCAGGAGGAAGGCCTTTTCTGCTGTGGCACCCCGGCTGTGGAATGAGCTTCTTAGAGCGGCTCACCTGGCACCAACGTTGTACTCTTTTTGGCACCAGGTGAGGACATTTTTATTTTCCCAGTATTTTAGCTAGTTACTATCCTAGTCTTTTAACTCTGTTGTTTTAACTCTGCATTTTAAATCTGTATTTTAAATCCCTGCTTAGTTTTATTCTCGTTGTACTTTTGTTTTGTAGTTTTACGTTGCGGTTTTAATAGGGTGACCCTATGAAAAGGAGGACAGGGCTCCTGTATCTTTAACAGTTGTATAGACAAGGGAATTTCAGCAGGTGTCATTTGTATGCATGCAGCACCTAGTGAAATTCCCTCTTCATCACAACAGTTAAAGCAGTAGGAGCCCTTCTCTCTTTTAATGTTGTATTTTTCTCTTGTTTTTTTTTTAAAAAATTTAACTGTTGTGATTTTTATGTTTTATATTGTTGTTGTTCCCCGCCTCGATCCGGAGGGAGAGGCGGGCTACAAATAAATATTATTATTATTATTATTATTATTATTATTATTATTTTGAGAGTGACCAGATACAAAAGAGGGCAGGGCTTCTTGCAGCTTTAATTGTTGTGATGAAGAGGGTATATCACCAGGTGCTGCATGCATACAAATGACATCTGCTGAAATTCCCTTTTCTATTCAATTGTTAAAGATACAGAAGCCCTGTCCTCCTTTCCATATGGTCACCCTAGGTTTTAAGCTTTCATATTATGTTTTATGCTGTATTTATGGTTTTAATTTTTGTTAACCACCCAGAAAGCTTCAGCTATTGGACAGTATAGAAATGAAATAAATAGAATTAAGTGAATATAATTATAAATGATTTACCCATTTGCAAGGCTGTCACCCTGGGTTTGTGTATTTGTGCGTGTGCATTAGGGAACATAACTATAGAGCTGCTACATGCTTGCCACTGCCTTCCAATGGCTATTTACACTTTCTAGCAGTGTGGTCCTGTGCATGTCTACTCAGACATAAGACTCATTGAGTTCAATGGAACTTAGTTCCAAGTAAGTATGGATAGGATTGCAGCCTATAAATACTTACTTGGAAGTTCCTTCAAAGACACAAAAGAGTTCCTGCAAAGACACAAAAAAAAACAATGTGGTATTTTACTCGCTTCTCTTTTTTAGTTCTAACATTCAGGGCAGTGAATGTTAGAAATGATTTCAAAAAAGAGCAAAACTGGTTGGAAGGCAGAACATGGTCACTTAGGATTGCTTGATTTAGCTTAAGTGATCCCTGTAAAGCTGTCTTGAACTAGAATACAAGAATGGAGTAGAAGCTGAAAATCCACCAGATATGTTTGCAAAGTCAGGTGGAATTAGGAAGATATGCTCCTGACAGTATCCATTTTCTCTTGGGGGAGATGGACAAGCAGTCTGTGGTGTGGGAGGGCCCACTGATCTCATCTCTGTTTTTCTAGCACCGAAAGTTCTAATATGGCATTTAATTCATAGCGGGCTCAGTTCAGATCTAGCTGTGATGGCTGCTGTAGAGGCTGCAAACAATTATGCAGAATAGAGATGCTTGCCACAAAACTATTAATATTAATTGCTTTGGTTAGGTTTCTTAACAATGACCATCTGGGCCTTCTGATGCTATTAAAGAATGGAAAAGGATGAAACACAAATGATGAAATTATCTAGCCACATTATTGCCGTAGTGGTTAAACTACTTTGGAGGATGGGGCCATTAGGAGGTCTAACGGACCCTTGGGCAGGTCTGAGGATATCTAGCAACATGTATATGAGAAAATAATAGAGAGACCTGTGGCATCTTAAAGATTAATGCATACTTTGTGACATAAGCTTTTCATTGGTCTGCGCCCACTATATTAGATGTGTTATACGGCAAAAGATTTGTTTAGTCTTAATGTGCTTCAAGCTAACAGAGTAGTAGGTCTCACTCTGTTCACCAGTACACTTCTTTTTGTGTAAAAAATACCCCCTTCACCCCTGCTTCATATGTGAATGGGTAAACATGTGTATGGCAACCCCATCATTACTAGTGAAAGGAATGATGCCACTGAAACTCATAATTATTCATTGCAAACCACAAATCCAGGCTCTCCATAATTCCCATAAGCAGAATGAACCAGACTCTGATCCTTTGACATTTTGTTATGAACACCGAGAGTGATTGTTAATTGATTGCTCTTTTCTGTGCTTGTGCGGTTTGCAGGCATGACTTAAGCAACAACAGCAAGAAAACACCTCTGCCATCTTTGTGCATGCTCTGATCACACTTCCCTTAATACTTAAGGAAATTAAAAGCTCTGCTGTTGGCACATGGTCAGAATGAATTTACTTTAGCTCTTTAGGGCACAATCCTATGTATGATTAGACAGAAAAAAAGTCCTACAACTCCCAGCATTCCCAGCCAGCATTACTTGTTGGACTTTTATTTTTCTGTCTAAACATACGTAGGATTGCTCCCTTAGTATAGGAAACCAGAAATGAACAGAAGAGTGCACCCTTAGTTGTTGTTGTTTACCCAGTGAAACCAATCCATTTATAAGTTTAGATCCTAAACTTGGAGTCAGACCAAGACATTTTGCTGCCTGAGGGAAAGGATAAGATGGTGCCCTCCTTTCCATCCCAGTTCCATGTACAGAACACTACTGGAGTGGTGTCTGACTCCACCGCACTTCAGAACAACATCCTCCACCACACTAGAGAGAGGATACTAGCTTGAGAAGTGCAATCATGACACACACACAGCTTTGGCTCCAACACCTGCCTACCACTCCCACAGCCCAAGCATCTGTCAGCTCAATCTGCCTAATGCTATGGCCAGCCCTTCTAAGACTATACAATCAGTAGAACAAAAAAGAAGTCATGTTAATTAGAAGTGTGCACTCCACCCAGAGCGGATCATGGGTGATTTTAAAACTGAAGGACATTTTTGGGGAGAAGCTGGCAGCATATGGACCTCTGCACTGCCCCGAAAATGCCCACCTTTTTTAGGGTCTTTCTGAGGCTCATATTAGTCACTTGGAGTCATCGGAAAAGATTCTCTATATAAGGAAAATGTTCAGGTTTTGAGATTGACATCTGTGGCTAATCAATAGCCACAGTCTCTTCCCTGCCCAGTGCTTAGTGGAGGGATTGCAAATGATATTATCCATTTACTCTTCCCCCGGAAGTCATTCCTTTGCTAGCTGTTCACGCAGTGTTAGGAAGGAAGGAGGAGAGAGTTAGTAGTAAGAGAGACAGAGAGCTTCTGTTTGTTTTCTTCTATTCTTTTTTATTTGTATGCATTCTCTGTCTGTGGCTGTTTCTACACTAACCATTTTTTGCTGAATTGTTCCTGGGTTGTCCCTGTGCATGCAAATGGTGCACAGGGACTCTCAGGGGCCAGGGAGATGGGCATGGATTTTCCCTGGGATAAAGAATCCCTGGGAAACTCAATTCTTCCAATGGTCCCAGGGATCAGAAATGGGCATGGAGCCACATTGTGCAGCTCTATGCCAATCAGGGAAGAGGGGAGAAGCAAATCCACGATCCATGGGATGTGGGGGCGGGGCCTAATTTCGGGCAGTGTTTTTTTTTTTAAAAAAACAACAACTTACCTCTTCGATGGAGTGCAAGTGTGCTCTTCGGGCCCGCGTTTTAAAAAATGGTGATCACACAACGGCACGACGTCCCTGGGTACCATAAGAAGTTACAATGTCAATAAACAAAATTAAAACAGAAACTTTAAAACATTAAATCCCTTCCTCTTGAGGAAAGCAGATCTGACCTTCATCCAACCCAAACTGTTCTTATTGGCTCTGTTGTTGATAGAAACACAATGTGAGTTGTCTTCTTTCCTGAGATATTATTTGACAGTATAGCTCTGTTAGCACTTAGACAGTTGAAGAGAGGGACCATTAAAGACAGTTGGAAGCTGGGGAGTGAGAGAAAAAGCAAAGATACATCCCTGTCTATCTTAGTTTGATCATTTACTTGGATTCCGAGAATGACAAAAGATGTTATTGTTTTTTTTAAAAAGGGAAATTAAAACACATTGTTGACATATCCAGTGTGGCTTGGATTAAGTCAGTCCCCATGTGGTTAGAGCTGACAGCTTTCACAGCAGCAACAAAGTTACCCTAGTAATATGAAAAACAGATGCTAATAATAGTATTTTAAATTAAATATTAAAAGATATCATAATGTTCAGAAACAGATTCCCTGCCCTCCAAAATCCAATAAGCAACATCATATGTATTCTCATATATAATATGGAAAATTTTAAATTGAAAACACACACATCCAACAGGACAGACCATTATTTTGATGTGGTAGCAGATTGGAATGTTTATGGTTTGATATCAGAAAGCATCTAGCTATAGAACAGCTATCTACAATCCTGCAAAAGGTGAACTGTATCACATCTTTCATTTTTTAGCTACAATGGGGGCAGGGAGGTATGAGGAATTAGTTTCATTTTGTTTTGATCAGAATGTACCTGGTTCGCACCTCCGAACACACACCTGAACACAATCTGTGGTGGAAGTCTGTGCATTTGTGAGCTTATGATGCATTTTGTGTGTATGTGGGGGGGGAAGTGTTTGAAAAATGTGTACATTAGAAAAATGAGAATGAAAATGTGTACTTTTGAAAAATGGTTTAACCAATGGGACATAATGCATACATTAAAATATATGCACCTTATACATACATTTGGGAAAATACATCCATAATTTCTTGTGAAAAGAAGAAAATACAAAGATGATACAGAGATGAGTCAGAACCATCTTTGAGGTGGAAGTCGGAGAACTTTGACAAACTTGGATTGCAGTGATTCACACATCCCTAATTGAGGCCCACTCATATGTTTTACATTGCTCTGAAGCAAACAGATACCAGTGCCCCCAAATCATTTTATAAGAAGTAGTGTTTGACTATTCATTCTTGTAGTTTCATTGACGTATTGGCAAACAATTAATAATTCTGTATGCATGTACTCAATGTTTGCTTCACATGCAGTCTTTGGCTAATGGTTTGTATTCTGTCTTGTTCATCAACTACTTTTATTTATTGCTGTGTCTGATCACACACATTTACTTCTTGCTCAAGCTAACATTTAAGGGAAGCCTGCTTGAAGTTTCTGTGGAAATTATAACAGTAAAGCAGCCCGCATCCGACATGTTTAGGGTGACAAGATCGCCCGGGGTTTTCCGGTCCTAACCGGGAAACCTGAGGCGATCTGGGCCGACCGGGGGGCGGTGGGGGCAAACCGGGGCAGTGGGGGGTCACGCGGCGGTGGCAGAGAGGGGTAGGTCCAGGCTGGTTTTTTGGGGGGGTGGCTTGGTGGTGGGGTTTTGGATGGGGGGGACCCCCCGCCACCACCTGCCAGGGCGTCTGCTTCCCTCCGGTGCTCAAATCTACTGAGAAACAAGCTTCGCAGCCTGTCCCTCCCGCGCTACTGAGGTACAGGCCGCGAAGCCTGTTTCTCAGTAGATTTGAGCACCGGAGGGAAGTGGCCGCCCCGGCAGGTAAGTAGGGGACCCCTCCCACCTCCCCCATCGCACTTCTTACCAGCTGGCACCATCCGCTGCCGTCCACTGGTGCCTGCGGGCGCCAGCAGATGGCAGCGGATGGCCCCTGCAGGTAAGCCCCCTTCCCTCTTGCTATGTGTTTTTGGGGGGTGGTTTGGTGGTGATGGGGTTTGTTTTGGATGAGGGGGTGGCGGGGGGTATCAGATCTGCTTGTTGGCCACATGGCAGGTGGCCTTTTAAAATATATATATATTATGTTTTTTGGGGGGGCACACCCCCTTTGGGCGGCCATTTTGGGTGGCCATTTTGAACCAGGATTTTGGGTTCCAAAATCTGGTCACCCTAGACATGTTAAAAACTTAGAACAGACCATACCTTTAAAAAAGAAGAAGGAGGAGGAGGAGGAGGAGGAGGAGGAGGAGCCGATCTGGATTGAGACTGCAGAATGAGGGCAAGTGAATCATTTCTACCTCATGACATTTTCTTCCAAAAAGCCCCATGGTGCAAATAGTGCATGGGGAAGTGCTTTTTCAGTGGAAACCCCCTCCCACTGCAACTTGGTCCAGATCTGGATCAGTCCCTCCTGTGGCTATTTTTTTTAAAGCAGGGTGGGGAACCATATTCATCCCTCCAGGTCTCCCTCCCAAAGCTGGATGATGTCAGGGGTAGAACACCACTGGTGACATTAGTGACAGACTCCCTCCCTAGAACTCTGGCTTGAGCTATTGACTGGAGCTCTTCCAGTTGTTGCTTCAGCCAAGGAGCTTTGCTTGTCCTTCACTTTTCCACATGGAAGCAAGAGAAGCAAGACTGAAGTGCACTCAGCCTGCAGGAGTTTACACCGACCTCAGAGGTTAACTCAGCTAGCTCTTGCAAGCACACAACTTATGCAGCTCCTGAAAGCACCAGCCAAGTGTGCGGTTTTCCTCCACCTGCTGTTCCGGCTAGAGAAGGCCAGCATGCCATGAGGCAGCCTGAGGCTTGCTTCATCTGTTCCAGACCTCCCACATCGGGGAGGACGTGGGGTGGGTGAAGCACTAAGCACACCATAAACACTCCCAATTGGAAGGGTGAATGGCATGAAAGGTAAGGGGAAACCACTGTGTAAACTCCTATCAGTTGGAGATTCCTTTCCCATCCCTCCTCCAATCCCCTGGTGGCTAGGGGTTTGGGTAGGGGGCAGGGCCTCACCTGGCCCACAAGAGGGAGGTGCCTCATCCTTGTTCTAAAGAAAGAACCAGGTCAATTCTAAGCCTGTTAGTTAAAAATACTTCTAACATAATGTGTGATTTGGCCAATAGGGAAGAGGTCTTTTCGTGTCTTCAAAATATATTAAGACTTTCATGTTGCTCAATCGCCAGTAGAAGTAATAATGAAGAACAATTGAATATAAAAGGGAGATTTCTCTGAAAAAAAGGCTGTTATAAGACAGTTAAACTCTTGTATGCGCAGCACGAGATTCTTTGTTCATTACCACTGCACATACACATCAGGTTGGGGACACCCAGACCTTCTTAGGAGTTCTTTTTCTTATTAACATAATAAGCATATTATCAGTTTTTAAGTATGCTAATTTTAATTAATTCAAATACACTAAAATATTCATGTGTAGGGTTAGTGGCACACTGCTACTATCGGTAAGTGTTAATTGCAACAGTGTGTGTAGTACCGCAAGTGGTAGAGGAGTGCTTGAGTTCAGCTGGGTCTCTGAATATGTTACTGAATGTCTGATTAGTGCCTATTGTCTTAATCCCAATTGTATTTCAGCATGTGTAATTGAAGGAGATAAGCAGGAGTTAATATCACACAAATCTTCAGAGGTGTGTGTGCCCATCTATGTTTTCTTCCGCTTGTACTGGTAAAGCCTGTGACACTGATATACTGAGTAGTTGTGATGGTGTGGAATGTTTTTTGATGACTAGTAGAGGGAGAGGATGTTTTCAGTCCAGATCCTGAGAAAGAACCAAACTACACATTACACTAATTGTGTAGTATATAGCTGAGGGTTGTAGGGGGTAAAATTGATATGAATTTATTGTAGGGGGTAAAATTGATATGAATTTATTATCTCTTGTAGGTGTGACTAGTTCTGCATGTGTGCATTGTGAGATAACAATGAATAATGGGAAATATTCTTGCAAATGTAGGAAGGCTGCCACAAATGGGTCAGTCAAGTGCTGGAGGCAGCACATTGCTTGGTTTAGCAAAGTGTTCATCTGGGTGTTACTGGTATCAGTGGCAGACTTGGCCACATTGAGAAAAATGGGAATAGTACTATGACCAGGTCCAAAACTAAGGATTAGGTCATCGGCATCGTGGGCATTATAAAAGGCCAGGGTTTGAGTCATTGGGGAGAGAGATCCTGTGAGAATGAGAAACCTGCCATACATGCTTGGTCTGGCTTTGTCCACCATGCCCTGCATTTAGGTAAATACAAAACTTTGGTATTGACTATTAGATTGAGAGGAACCTAGGTTTTACTATGTAACAATATGCTTGCTACTATCTTCATTATCCTTTTGGTGATTATAACTTGTGTGTATTTAGGAATGTTTCTGATCTGCCTCATATTAGCTAAGCCTTGTTATTCTCTTAGATTGCTTGAACAATATATATATATATATATATATATATATATATATATATATAATACCAAATGTGTGTTGTCTGGATTGAGAGAAGTTTCAGAGACCACTACACATACATTAATTCTTGAAGCCCAAAACACTTGGGAAGGGTTTGTAAATCTATCACTGAGTGAGGCCTGTCCTTTGAAGCCATTGTATTCTCTCTCGATCTGGTGAACCTCAGATACACCATTCAAGTTTGGGGAAAAAAGCTAGTCAGATGGAGCATAAGGTTTGACAGATGCATCCTGCACCCACCCCATGAGTGCTTGCTCCCCGTGAGCAAGGTCTACTCCAATGAGCTGGGCTGTGTGAGCCTCTGTTGAGCACTCGCAAGGCTTGTGAGCCCTTGTGAGCTCCCATCAATCATCCACCCTTTGCCCCCCTCCACAGTAATGGCACCATTAGTGTAGAGGGGGAAATGTTCACTTTCTGGAAGTTCCAAAAAGCAAACTTCCTGTCCCCCTCCAAATAGGCCCTTAAAGGTCCACTTAACACAAGGTAGCCTTGAGTTAAGAGGGACTTTAAGGCCCCTGTTGGAGAAGAGGAGAGGTAAGCATGCAATCCCCCTGGAGATGCTAATGGTGACTGTCATAAGCATACCTGGAGAAATTGCGCACTTTCTGGAGGCTAGCCTTGTGTTAAGAGAGCCTTTAAAGCCCCGATTGGAGCAGTGGGGGGTGGGGGAAGTGAGAAGGGGAAAGTGCACACTAATGGTGGCTGCCATTAGCATGCCATTTGTGTAAGCGTTCTTTTATGAAAAACAATGACCCTCTGTTTTTATGCAAAACGGCAGCTCACTTGGGGGTGCTCCTGGATCCGTTGCTCCAAATGACAGCCCAGATAGATGCGACAGCCAGGAGTGCCTACTATCAGCTTCGGCTGATATGCCAGCTGAGCCCCTTCCTAGAGTTGGAAGACCTAAAGATGGTAGTGCACGCACTGGTAACTTCGAGGGTGGACTTCTGCAATGCGCTGTACATAGGGCTACCTCTGTGCCTTGTCCGGAAACTTCAACTAGTTCAAAATATGGCAGCCAGGTTGGTCACCGGTACACCTAGGGGTGACCATATTACGCCAGCTTTAAAATTACTCCACTGGCTGCCAATTAGTTTCCAGGTGAAGTATAAAGTGTTGGTTATTACCTTTAAAGCCCTACATGGTTTGGGTCCAGGTTACCTGCGGGATCGCCTTCTCCCGTACAATCCGCCCCGCACGCTCAGGTCCTCTGGGAAGAACTTACTGCAGTTGGCCAAGACTAGGCTGACAACTGTTACCCAGAGGACCTTCTCTTCTGCTGCTCCCAGACTGTGGAATGACCTGCCAAAAGAGACTTGTCAACTTAACAGTCTTTTAGAATTTAAGAAAGCCATAAAGACTGTTCTCTTCTGGCGGGCATATCCAGTGGAATTTTAGAATGTTTTAAGGATGTTTTAATGCAGTTTTAATAATATGTGTCATGTTTTAATCAGTTTTATGTATTTTATCATATTGTTGTTCCCCGCCTCGATCCAGACGGAGAGGCGGGTAAGAAATAAATTATTATTATTATTATTATTATTATTATTATTATTATTACTAATGATTGGGCAGCCATTTGCTGCGCAACCATGGACTGCACAGCAGCTTATCCAGGGAGCCAAATGGGGATGGGCATGTGGCACTGTCTGTGGACTGTTGTCTGGGAAGCTTAGTGGGGGGGAATCCAATGGACTCCCATGCCATCTCTAAGGTGAAGGAAAGTTGGTATAAAAATACAGAAGAAGAGACAGCATATTGAAGTGAGAGGGAGAATCAGAAAAAAACAACAGCTTTTACATACTTAAGGGGCTGTACAGAGGGTGAGTGGAGTAACAGCTCTGAAGACTGGCCAAGGACAGAGTAGATTAAAAGAAATAAATAACAGAAAGTAGGCAATGGGCTGAAAAGCAGCAACTTGACAAAATCATAGGTAGTGGAAACAGGACCAAAATTGCTAAGGAGAAAGAAGGATTCAGCCGAAAACATGACATTGGTTGTAGGATAGGAAAGGAATTGGTAAATATTAGTGGACTGGAAGCTAGAGAGTGTAGATTAGAGAGCCAAAGGCCTCAGAGTTGAGAGTGTAAAGTTGTATATATGGAGCTCTGTTCAGGCATTCTAATGAAAATGTTGTTGGGTGCATACCTACACCCAGCATGAGCATTCGAAAGGGGATAATGACAGTGGTTAGAATACATCCAAGCTCTGCTCCAACATTTGGTCAATGTTCTTGTATCACTACTGTGAAAAACATAAGAGGGAGAGGAAGGATGAGAGCCCTCCTTCCTCCTGCCGCCAAGTGTCACTGCTGAGGACTTCAGATAACAAGAAGCAGCAGCTCTGGCACTGTGTTGAGACCCAAACTCATGACCTGCTGAACTTTGAAACTCAGAATCTAGTGCCTGAATTTGCTTTCTGCCCTTCCTTCCTTCCTTCCTTCCTTCCTTCCTTCCTTCCTTCCTCCCAATCCCTTTTCCTTTTGTGTTGTGTCTTTTCAGATGTAAGCCTGAGAGCAGGGGCTGTCTTTTTTCTTATCTTTGTAAACTTGTCTTTTGGATAAAAGGTGGGATTAAAATGCTATAAATGAAGGAATATATAAATAAATAAAACATTAGAGCGATAGAATTTCTTTGCCAATTTGTTTACTTTGGGAAGTGGGCTGAGTGGATATTATTATTATTATTATCATCATCATCATTATTATCTCTTTCTAGCTCATGGCATTTTTTCTAGATGGACATGACAGGCTTTGCCAAGTCATGCTGTCTTTTATTGATTCAGGGATTTCCTGACGGTTGAGCATGTTTTAATTATGACTGCTTTCTGGATGTTGGTGTGGATGTATTTTGGTAGGCCCAGTTTCTGGAGGTTTTCTGTATTTATTTATTTTTTGATGTGATACTGGTGACTGATGTGGCTAATGGGATAATCGTGACCTTTTCCTGTTGCCATAGTTCTTTGACTTCCATGGCCAGTGGTGTATATTTGTCTCTCTTTTCTTCTTCCTTTTCAACAACCTTTTTGTCTTCGGTATTGCTATGTTGATGAGGTATGTGTTTTTTTCTTTTTTGTCTATGAATGTTATGTCTGGTCGGTTGCAAGGTATTGTCTTGTCCGAATGAATTGTTCTATCCCAGTATATTTTATGATCTGCATTTTCTAGGATTGTTTTGGGTGAATATGTATAGTCTGGTGTACGTTGTTTGATAAGGTTGAATTTGATGGCCAGTTGTTGGTGAATTATTTTTGCAGCTATATTGTGTCTATCTGTATAGTCCATTCCTGCCAGAATTTTACATCCTCCTGTTATATAGCAGAAGAGAAGATTGAGGGGAGACATGACAACACTCTTCAAATACTTGAAACGTTGTCACACAGAGGAGGGCCAGGATCTCTTTTCGATCAATCCAGAATGCAGGACATGGAATAATGGGCTCAAGTTACAGGAAGCCAGATTCTGGCTGGACATCAGGAAAAACTTCCTGACTGTTACAGCAATACGACAATGGAACCAATTACCTAGGGAGATGATGGGCTCTCCCACATTAGAGGCATTCAAGAGGCAGCTGGACAATCATCTGTCAAGGATGATTTAAGGTAGATTCCTGCATTGAGCAGGGGTTGGACTCGATGGCCTTATAGGCCCCTTCCAACTCTACTATTCTATGATGGTCTATTGTTTCTTGGAACGGATGGCATTTCCTGCATAGGTCTGTTGTTACACTGTTATCTTTTATGATGTATTTTTGGTAGTTCTTGGTTGCTATAACTTGATCCTGTATAGCTATTAGGAATCCTTCGGTTTCTGGAAATAGCTCACCCTTCCTGAGCCTTTTGTATGATTGTTATTTGTTTATTTGTGGGTTCTGTATTATGTTGTAGTGCCTGCCATGGAGTACTTTTTGTGCCCATTTTTCTTTTTTTTTCTCTGTGAGTGTAAGTGGTTGTGTTTGATCTTAATTTTGTAGTGCTACATTGAGTGGGGTGTAGTTGTTATCTGCCTTTATTATGGCTTTATGAATGGGGGTATTTTTGGTGTGGAAGACTTCTCTGAGTGATTTTATCTGTTTAGCATGAATTCTGTTAATATTCAGCAGACCTCTTCCTCCTTCTTTCCTGCTGATTGTTATTATTTCAATGCATGAGTTGGAATGGAGCATGCAATGTTTTGTGAGTTTGGTGCGATTGAGTATGTTTATTTCTTCGAGTTCAGTGTGTGTCCAGTGTATGTTTCCAAATGAGCATGTGAGTATGGGTATTGCATAGGTTTTGTTGGCTTTGAAAATGTTTTTCGAGTTGAGTTTAGATTTTAGGATTTGTGATAGGCAAGTTTTATATTGCATTCTTTGTTGAGTTTTTACTGTGGAGTGATTGATTTTTGTGTTTTGTTGGAATCCTAGGTATTTGTATGTTTCATTTTCTTCCATGTTATCTAATATTTAGTTATTTAGTGTTTCTGATGTTGCTTCTTCTTTCCATTTTCCTCTTTCTGTGTTTATCATCTTGCATTTTCCATATCCCAAATTCCATTTTCATGTCTGTCGTCAGTTCTTCAGTGATTCACAGGAGGCCTTTTATCTGTGTTGAAGTTGAAGCATAGATTTTGATGTCATACATGTACAGGAGGTGATTGATTCTGTACTTTGCTTGTTTTTGCTGTTTTATGTCAATGCCATATGTGGTGTTGTTAAGGGTACTAGATAGTGGATTCAGACACAGGCAATTATTATTATTATTATTATTATTATTATTATTATTATTTCCTATGAGAAGCTATTGTTCAAAGATGTCTATATAGCTCAGCTATAATTTACAAGTATATATCTTTATTTGAAAAAACTACCATCCACCCCCTCATGAATTTTGGGAAGTATTCATCTTTGTCATTTAAAATACTATTTTGCTATAGAGCAAAGAGATGACTTCTCACTATGCACAGTAATGTTTTACTGAAATGTCATAACATTTGCACCATTTTGAGCAATCTGAGCTGTAGCAGTGCCAAACCAAACACATCCTTGATGAAGAAAAAAAGGGGGGAATCTTATTCATGTTCAGAATTGTAAATCAGATATATTTGTTGCTTAATCTCTTGGAGGGTAAAGCATTATCCTTTGGTGAAATATCCTTGGACAAGCTGAATGAGAATCACAAAACTCACTGTGTTCCACTAGTGACCTTCTGCCCTGGTAATGTGTGCTTTGTTATATCAATATTGGTTGTCTGGATTCTTTTTTGCAAACTTTTTATTGAAATCAATATGTGTCAGTCCAATATCATCAAAGGTCTGTGTAGCTTTTTATCACCATGTAAGGACATAACTACACAGCAGGCATTTTCCTTCTGGTATGCCAATAAGCACAGTATGCACTATTTACCTTAGTCACTCTCTATGTATATTTGACAGTACTCAAGAGCATTCATGCTGAGTGGTGTCTGTCAACTGAGTGTACAAGGAACTAAACAGTGAACCCAAAATTTATGCCCCTGTTCATCCAGAATTTAGAGTGAATCTGCTTAAAATGCCTGACAGAAAATGTTTCTCCATCTGTTCACAAGTTTCCTAAATTACAACTCTTCCTGCTTCTTCAAATTTGTCAAATCTTCTTGAGAAAGTCAAGGCTACGTGATGCTATAAGAAATGAACCAGTTTCATGGTGAACTGAGTTGCACTGAGGGATATCTCAGCTGGCTGCCCATACCGGTATCCCCAAGTGTCTGAATTAGGGATGGGTGAGAACTTTGTTTCAGTTTCATTTTGATACGAATGTCTCCAAATTTGCAAATCTCTTCAAATTTGGAATGCAAAGAATTTGAGTTGGGGGGTGTCAAACCAAATGTGAGAGAAATCAAAGCTATTAGAACCATCCATCCAGGCCCAGGGCTCTGGAATGCTTAGCTCTTAGAAGTCTCAGTGTGAATCTTTGTAAATTCAACAATGTTTGTGGGACTGAATAGCAATAGATTTCTGGTTCTTTGTGAATGACAGCTTCCTTGGACCTTTAAATGGTATTCTAAATCCTTTCCTAAAACTAGCTTCTAAGTATTCCGCTTCTTTAAGCCGTGGCTACTGTGCCATTGAACACCATAGTAGCTCATATTTAACTGAACTGGGGCCCTTTTGGTGGGGGCTGTTGCCCCATGGGTTTCCTAATCCCTTGGTTATCACGGTTGAAACCCCTGCCCCCTCTTCCTCTGGAACAATTTGATGCTGGGTGGTGGCCTCCGCAGAATGGACATTCATGCCTATACCGGCACTGGGGATGTGTGCAGGTGTCACGGGAACTATACTCCCAACACAGCAAGTGGTATTGAACCCCTTGCCCCACACTCCCCCTAGTGGGGGGTGCAGGCTGCTGCTTGGAAAGGATGTGACCACTGTCTGCCCTTTCCCCAAATCCTGGAGCCAGAGGTCATGGTCCTTGACATCCCAGCATAAGGTGTGATCAAAGGCAGCCCACATATGAAATGACTCATCATATACGAGCCATGCCCCTCCTTCATACTCTGTTTATGCTCTGTATATCACATCTAGGTACTTGGTCAGGATGCAGACCCGATCTGGAAATTGCTGCTGTACCACACCCATGTAAATCAGGAAACCTGGGAGCCAGTTAGCCCGGTTCCTGGTGACTTTCTTTCTTTTGCTCCTCTTATCTGTTGATTTGTCCTTTTCTTTATTCTCTGGCTCGTGAAAGAGCAGGGAGAATACATCTATAAATTCCCCCGAGAATCCTCTCTCTCATAGAAGGTAGGAGATGCAACCCGAGAGGAGTGGACGTACTTCCAGTAGGGATGATGTCCCGATCTGCCCCTGCGTATGGGTCCCTGCTTTGTTGAGCTGTGCTGCCAGCTGCAGTACTTGCAGCCCCAGCCAGGCCCTGCCAAACTGCTGTGCAAGCAGTAGCAGAAGAAGGCATCTAAGATGTATTGGACAATTGAGAGGTCTTAACAGTCACGCCCTGAGAACCAGCTGCATTGATATCTGTATTCCCTTCCCCTGGAGGGGAAGTAGCAGGGACACCGGTACATCTAGGAGTGACCATATTACGCCAGCTTTAAAATCGCTCCACTGGCTGCCAATTAGTTTCCGGGCGAAGTATAAAGTGTTGGTCATTACCTTTAAAGCCTTACATGGTTTGGGTCCAGGTTACCTGCGGGATCGCCTTCTCCCGTACAATCCGCCCCGCACGCTCAGGTCCTCTGAGAAGAACTTACTGCGGTCAGCCAAGACTAGGCTGACAACTGTTACCCAGAGGACCTTCTCTTCTGCAGCTCCCAGACTGTGGAATGACCTGCCGGAGGAAACTCGTCAACTTAACAGTCTTTTAGAATTTAAGAAAGTTATAAAGACTGTTCTCTTCCGGCAGGCATATCCAGTGTAATTTTTAGAATGTTTTTAGGATGTTTTAGGATGTTTTAATGCAGTTTTAATAATATTTGTCATGTTTTAATTAGTTTTATGTATTTTATCATGTTGTTGTTCCCCGCCTCGATCTAGACGGAGAGGCGGGTAAGAAATAAATCATTATTATTATTATTATTATTATTATTATGTTCTCAGTCTGAGAAGAAGCCTGTACCCATTTCTGCAACTTTCAGAGACCTGTGTAACCTCAGAGACTGGGGGATGATTTGTTGTTGTACATGATGGGGAAGATACAGGAGCCGTTGTGTGAGGTGCCCCCTGAGTCGTTCCCCCGCCCCCAGATGGCGTTGTCATTACTGCAGGCAAAGGCTGCATTCCCTGTGTCCCCCCCCCCCAGTTGTGATTACTGTAGGCCATCCCATCCCTGTCAACCAAGGATAAAAGCCCCATGGAGGCAGCACTTCCCAGGTTTGAGGTATGGCCTTTGTGAGAGCTGTTCTCTCACCTAGGCTCAGGTTTTAAAGAAGTCTGGTAGGCTGTTGGGTCATACTGGGAGTGACTGTGGTTGATGTCGTACTTTCTTGAGGATGCTGGGTCTGGGTATTGCTAGCAATGTTGTGTTCTGTTGCTGCTCCTGATGTCCCCGTGGGTGTTGTACTAGAGGATGCCTCAATGGTGCCCAACCAGGCTGCAACAGATGACCACAGTTTATCATGAATCTGTTTCCTGGTTTGAACATGCCCTGACCCCTTTTTGGTTGGTATGGTGGCTGGGGTGGGTGGGTTGGAAGTGTGTTTTCCTTTTCTCCTGTTCCACCGCCTGAAGCCTGGCCAAAATAGCAGTCATATCGGGTGAATCAGCCTCATCAGAAGATGATCCTGTCCTGGCCCTTGGACACTTAACTGGGGGGCAAGGGGCCTTCCCCTCGCCATTTTTTCCAACCACACCTTTCTTTGGAGGCATTCTACAGCCTATCTAACAAATTATTCTAAATTACCACTGTCAATCCAATGACTACAATAAGGAACTTTATAACTTAATAAATTGGCCACCCAGCCATAGCTAATATACTATTATAAACTGTACAAACTGTATAAAATATTAACTTGCTATTAAAACTATATGAATAATGAATATGAATTGGCAGGCACCTTTAATTAAGCCAAGATGGCCCATGGAAAAGGTGTGTGGCTGTAGCTAATTGCCTTTAAAATTGGGTTTGTGGGCCCCTTGCACTGCTATGCCCAGAAAGGCTACTTTCATGGGTTTCCTTCCTTAGGCAGTCACCCATCCAAACACTGATCAGGCTTGACCCTGCTTAGCTTCAACTATGTGACTTATCGGTTGTCTTTCAGCCACCCCTCAGGGACAGGGAAAGCAGCTGCTGCCTTAATATCCTATAGCTACAAGGGGGGGCAGTGGTTCAGGCAGCTGCCTGATTTATTTTACCCTTCTCTGTTGCTGGCACCTTCCAGCCCACTGGGGATGGAGCAGCCTGCAAGAGCTAAAAGCTCGTTTGCACACCTCCCACTCAATCCCAATGTTGTCACCCCACCGCCCTGTGGACTGCTCTGAAGAGCAGGTAAGGTGACCCAGCCTGCACCAATGGGGGCAGCCCACTGCGCTATGCCTCCCAAGGGAGTAGGAGCTGAGCAGCTCCACTGCCACTCAACATGGCTGGCTGCTAGTCGTGGGCAGAGGCACTGTAAATTAAGGGAAGGGAGGTCTCAGTGGTGCAGCTGGCTATTCCAGCTGGCTGCTGCCCATGAGAGGGGCGGGGAGGACCAGCCGGTCCTCCTGGCAAACCTGAGGCCACTTGTGGCCTGCCGCGTCCTTTCTCTGCTGCTGCTCCTCGTTCTTCTTTCTGCTGCTGGGATGGTGCACGCACCAAGATGAATGGAAGGAGAGAAGCTGTCCATAGCCACTGTGTCTGCACCTCCTCTTCTCCCCGCATGCCTTGTCTGTTTGAGCATGTTCCAGTGCTCGGCAGATGCTTTTGTGAAGAGGAGGAGAGGAGTGAAGGGAGCCTTTAAATAGGCTCCATCTCCCTTTCCCCACGTGGTGGCACCATCGGAGGTTGCCAATGGCAAGCCTCCACATCTCGCTTGTCCACCCCCGCCCACAACAGCCTCACCACGCCCAAGCTATGCGTGTGTGTGTGTAAGTCGTTTCTATTAGTTAACACAACAGCATTAAGGGCACAATCCTATGCATGTTTAGACAGAAAAAAAGCCCTACAATTCCCAACATGCCCCAGCTAGACAGAGGGCTTTTCCCCTCTGTCTAAACATGCATAGGGTTGTGCCTTAAAAAGGACAGTTTTCATGAAAGCTTATGCCAGAATAAATGTGTTAATCTTCAATGTGCCACAAAATTCTTTGTTGTTTTTGCTGCAACAAACTAAGCTGCCTTTCTGGAAAATGTTTAAATGTGTCCTTAAAACTTCATTCTGGAGCAGAATAAGTGGTTGCTGTGTTTAAAACATATCCACCCCATTTTAATTTTAATTTTTTTAAAAAAATCGCAATGTGGGGTGGTGTCCCCCTCCCCCTCTCCTTGCTTCATGTCAAGTAAGAGCACTTAGAAGATCTGTCATCTTCTATGTTGTGCAGCTTCACAGCAGAAACAGTAATGAATTGGACTTTTTTTTTTTTTTTTTAAACATCCCTAAGGTATCAGTGTAAAAATAATACAAGCTGGTATCTTTTCTGTATAAGTCGTTTTCCCCTTGGAGCTAAACATTTCTTACAAAAACTAACATTAGGAACTGAGGTGGTGGATATGATGTAAAGAAGAAAGAAAAAAACAAGCAATTTTGCTGTATATTTTATGCCCTTCTGGGGACAAAACCAATGATGACTTATTCTTTTAAAGGGGAGGGTAGGTTAAGAAAGGTGTTTAGTTATGGGGGACAAGGGTTAGCATTTCTGCTTTTCTTCAATTCATGCATGGCTGTGTTAGAAGTTATAAAGCCAGTCTCTTCAGTATACTATTTTTGAACCTCTGGATCTGTAAAATCAAAGAATAAATGTGATAGTTACTGGAGCCAGGCATAATTGGAATGCTGTAAAATTACTAGAAGTCTGCCTTTTTAATTCACAATTTGGCATTTTAATCTCCCTCCTAATCCCTTTTCCTCCCCTCCCACTAGGGATTATGATATTCTGCACAGGTGGCTAAGAAAATTAAGGTGGAGGATTTTTTTTACCTAAAGGATTGAAAGGATGGTGAGCATTCCTGACTGCCTTTGCAAACTGCATCATCTTATCTACAGCTGTGGAGTAAGAACTGCAGATGCTGAGAAGTGCAAAATCCTGAACACCCAATGTCTGATCCCTGGTCAGAGAGCAAAAGGACCCTCTAGTTTTGCTCTGGCACCTCCAACTTTTAATGCACTATTAATTGGAGTGATTAGTGGTAGAACTAAAATAGAAATCACACACTTGTGCCCGTCTTCCAGAGCCTTGTAAATATACAATATGGTTAATCCCAATCTCTGGCCCCAAACAATGGGTTGGACCCAAACATTGCGTTGGTTTCATGATGCTGGCAGTAGCATCCCCTAAATGGGGCTATGCTCAGAATGCTCCTCCCGGAGAAAAGGCAGTGGGAAGGAATTTTCTCCATTTCTCCTCCTCTTGCAGCCCTCATTACCACCTCCCCCATGTTTTTGGAAGGTCACCCAGCACTCTGTAGCAAATGGGGGTCAGCAGAGAAGGCTGTGGAAGGAGGTGGGTTCAAGGAGATTCATGCCCTCCTGCAGATAGAAGGAGCCATTTCATCTGTGGCAGGCAAATGCTGTTTCCAACATGTTACCTCTTATAGATGTGTAGTGTTGGCTCTGGGACCTGTTTTCTAGGGATGTGCACGGACCCCCCCGGATCATATCAGGACCCGGATTGGGACCTCCGAGATTGTCCTGGATCGGCCAGGACAAAATCAGAGGTTCCTTGGATCGGCTCGTATCAAATTCCGATCCAAATATCGGAGGTCCGATTTTCAGATCGGCCAACATTTTCGCCATAGGCTTGCATTGGGGGAAAGAAAGCTTTCCCCCAATGCAAGTCTATGGGGAAAATGGTGGTGGAGAGGTGAGTGGGGGCCTAACTCCCCCCTCCCTGTCCCTCCCCCCTCACGCTTCTTACCTGCTGGGGACGTCCACTGTGTATGGCCCCCGCAGGTAAGCCCCCTCCCCCTCACACTCCTTACCTGCCGGGGCGTCCATTTCCCTCAGGTGCTCTAATCTACTGAAAGGTAGGCTTCGCAGCCTAGTTCTCAGTAGAGCGCCAGGTGATGACATCATCACCTGGCGCTTAACTAAGAACTAGGCTGTGAAGCCTACTTCTCAGTACATTCGAGCACCTGAGGGAAGCGGCCACCCCGGCAGTTAAGTGGGCCCTCCTCCCCCCTCCCTCCCACACTCCTCCTTACCTGCCAGGCCTGTCCACTTTCACCCGCTGCCGCCTGTGGGTGGCAGCAGATGGAAGCAGACAGCCTCGGCAGGTAAGCCCCCTCCCCCCACTCGCACTCCTTACCTGCTGGGGCCGTCCATGGACGGCCCTGGCAGGTAAGGAGCGCAAGTGGGGGGAGGGGGTCCGATCAATCCAATCCAGATTGGGTCCTTTTCGGATTGGATTGGATCAGTCAATCCAGGTGCAGGAGATTGGGATCGGATAATTTTATCCTATCCCGGCTGGATTGGGTCCGGATAGTGGATCGGACCCAATCCATTGCACACCCCTACTGGTTTCTATTCTACAGAATGGCCACATTGATGCAATACCCAATTATCATAAGAAGAACATAAGAGCCATAATGGATCCATCTAGTCCAGTAGACTGTTCACACAGTGGCCAACCATCTCTTGATAAGAAACCCAGATGCAGGGCATGAGTGCAATGGCACCTTCCCACTCTTGTTCCCCAGCATCTGGAGTACATAGGCTTACTGCTTCTGATCCTGGAGGTAGCACATAGCCAACAGGTGTGATAGCCCTGGAATATTTTGCTCTACTAACCATAAAATATGATCAACTTCAACAACCCAAACTGAATACGTAGAGGTTGGGGAAATTATATGCATAACGGTACAAGATCTCTCTCATTCTCTTTTTCACCCCCCCCCCTTGTTTTCCTCCAGATGTGCAACCACTCTGCATAACAATTTCATCCCCTAGGGAGAAAAGGGAATAGAGAGTATGGAACTGAGTTGCATTGAGCCTTTCAGTGTGTGTGTGTGTGTGTGTGTGTGTGTTTGTGTATATGTATGTATGTGTGTAAGAGAGAGATCTATAGGCAACCAGCTGGGAGAATCTCATGCCAGAAGTGCTGCAATTACTTACTAAATGTGCACTGCTTATCCGGAAGAGATGGATTAGCCATCTAGCCATTTGAAATGCCATCACTACTCCACAGTAGATAGGATTTAAAACTGCTTGCTCATTTATTTAAAGGTGCATAAGATGATAAGCACCTGTGTGGCTGAGCAGCCATCCAAGAAGCTGGACAAATTGTTCTCCTAACATATTTTAGTAAGACCACTTAAGAATTAATAGTATCAAAGTGAAGCTTTATGGAAAGTGGATAGGACTTGCTGTCACAGTTAATATTAGTATTATTATTATGGATTAATGCATCGGGAAAGCTACATATTTATACACAAGGATGCTTATTATGATTTATATTTCCTTATGCACAGTAATTAGGAATGCTTGAGGAATCCAGTCTTTGTGAATTCTGATGCCAACTGACCTGATCCGCCCTTCCACGACTAATGCACATCTTGGAACTTAGCTATCCAGCAGACTTCATGCTTCCTTAATGTTCCAATGCTGTTCTGAGCAAAGATACAACCAAAATCCACTTAAAATGCATATTCTTGGGGAAATAGATTTATAAATGTGTATTTAGATGCAAATCTTTGTGTAGATTTATTTTTTTTAAAAAAGCAGTAATGAAATGGAACAGCTTTATGAGTGAACACATGGTACCTATGCATAAAGGCTGTGAGGTTTAAGGTGGGTACAGGAAAACCACTTGGACCTGTTCACATTCCCGCACTCAAAGTTGCAAAGATGCGGACAGTGATATGGCAAGAACTTCAACACAGTAAAGTGTCAGCTAAGGATGGGAGTAAAAGGTTCAGCTTGTACTTCAATGCAAACTACTTGATTTCATACATTCAAACCGTTACACAAATTGAAATGCAGTTATCTTTCGAGATTTCCACTTATCTGAATTTTGCAGATAAGTATGAAAAAATGTTTGCAAAGACTTGAATATTTGGGGAAAATGCACATAAAATGCCAATATGTAAATGAACATTAAAATGCATTATATTAGGAAAAAATGTGCATATTTTTATTTTTATTATTTCTTTTTATTGTGAATTTAACAGAATAATAATAAAAAACATGAAAAGAAAAACAAAAAGAACAAGAAATTACATACATAGAACTATTAATGTTCAATCAAGTATAACATTGTAAAAGGGGGAGACTATATATGTTTGAAGAAAAGCAGACCAAATATCAATATATTTATGTAATCACAAGTGGCGCCTATAATCCCCTTCAAATATTGATAGCACTGTTAGATCCTCAATCCACTGCATTATGGGAGGTGAACATTTATCCTTCCAACATAATCTCAGTCTTTTGGCTGTCATAAGGGCTCAGAAAATTAGCTGCTAAAAACTTTAGGAGTACATATACATCATGCTATGTTAAAGACTATTCCAATACAATGTTTATTCATATATAGCCTCCTCCCAAAAGGAGGTGACTATTGGGCATTGCCTAACATATGGATGAAAGAAGCATTAGGTGGATTACATTTCCAACAGCTATGTGAATTAGACCAGCCTTATTACAAAGACATTGTGGAGCCCAATAAACCTGAAACAAGTGTTTTTGTTTTTTGTGGTTTTTTTGCTGAAGAAGGCATAGCCTAAGATAAAAAAAAAATGAATATTAGGCAATATTCCATACAAAAATGTATACATAAGGAAAAATGGACCTAAAATGCATACAGCTTTTCATGCAAAAATTTTCTTCAAGTTTGGGACAAACCAATTTAAGATTGTAGGAGGGGGGGGGAGGATTCTCAAAGTTTAGGATGAACTAAAATTAAGATTGTAAAAATGAGAATAACCCATTCATTCACCCCCTAGTGCCCACTAGGAAGGGGGAGGAGGAGGAAAATAAGTACTTCAGAACCTAGAGCCAAGGGAGCTCACCTGAAAGATTTGAGGAATAAGGAAATTCACTAGTTTCAGATTAATAAGGATCCACACTGGTGAGAGACAACTTTAGCAATTAGCAAGCTAGGTGATTTCAGAGCCTTTAAAATAATATTTAATTTTGCTGCTTGTTCAAAATCCAAAAATCCACTGTTGTGTCTCTTCACTATTTTGGTCCAGTTGCAAGATACACTTCAACATTATACTGCTTTTTGGGGTGTGTGTGTGGGGGGGGCGGGGTTGAACATTCATCGAGCCATATAAAGCAAGATAGGCCCAAAGAATATATATTCTAGGGATGTGTATTGTATCGTTCCAATGTCCAATAACGAACCAATAAGGTCGTTATTGGACATCTGATTAATGATAATGATACATTCCTAAGGAGGCCCTATCTGATCGGATCCGATATCCATATGTCTGATAACTATCAGACATATCAGATCATCGGACTGTCATTTCTGGTATTTTCCCCATAGGCTTGAATTGGGGGAAAGAAAGCTTTTCCCCAATGCAAGCCTATGGGAGAAAACCCTGGGCTGGCACTCCCTCCCTCCCCCCACTCACACTCCCTCCCCCCACTTGTGCTCCTTACCTGCCGCTGCCGTTGGTCCATCCTAATGCTAAACAGGCTTTCCGGCCTGTTCCTCAGTAGAGTGACGCGCCGGCCCAGTGTTTTTCCCCATAGGCTTGCATTGGGGGAAAGCTTTCTTTCTTGCAATGTAAACCTATGAGGAAAACACTGTAATTGGATTGGAACTTCAGATATTTATTGGATATCAGATCCGATCAAATCTGGGTACCCCCTGATATGATTGTACCCAAAAAGAAATTATATCGGAATTTCCGGTAATGATATGAGACGATAATTTCGGCCATGCATATCCGTAATATATTCTCTGTGGAGTCAGTATTGTCTTTTGAGTATGACACACATACTCTCTGAGATGTGGTACTAGCTTCTAACTGTTGATTTCTACCAAAACAGGGAGAAAAAACATGGATGACTTGCACTACTTTAACCCAAACTCCAACATAACATGCATAGGGGAAACTACTCCTTCTGCAACAGAAGGAAGATCATTCATAGTGAAGATGCATACATTTTGCATATTCACCTGAATGCATGTCTCATGACAAGTCCTTTCCCCTTTTTTCCATGCTTGGTAAAGTACAAAGTGGGCATAATAACTATTTTAGATGATGCCTTGATCAAGGAATATTATTTACCAAATTGGTCCCCAAGAAACCACTGATAACAAAATAGTCTCCTTGGTCTTATGTACTCAAGCTATTTGTTCCTGGATACGAACATAGTCATACATGTAGGATTTCCCAAAATATACAGTTTAGGCTGTTTTAGCCATGTAATTACATTTAGTGGAAGAGGATATTCTAAGGATTAATGGGTCTGAGACTGGCTTTTGCTGGCAGTGGACTGTAGCATGAATTCTAGGTTAGGTTTCTTTTCCCCTCTATCACCTTGTGTTGACACTTGTCATACTTTTAGTCCAGTGATATAGAACATCCATCCAGGTATGGATTGTGAGAAGTAAACACTCAATATTTTTTTGTGATGCCTTTGCCATATTGAGTTTTGTAAAATGCCCAGTTGATGTCTTTATTAGTTCATGGAAATTTATATGAAATCAATGTTCCATGAATGATACAAGAAAATAAACTCAAAGAAGGGAATTTTCTTATACTATACCTCATCTCTGTGGTTTTTTCTCTGTTCCTTATGGATTTGTTACATAACTGTTCTTTCTAAATGACTAAGACCAGATCCGAACATGCCAGTAATAAGCAAAGTTGTTGTTTTCCATCATTCTTGGTAAAGATGCAGTGGTTGTGGTAGCCCAATTATTGTTATTTTTTTTAAAAAAGCATGGTGCTAGAGTGAACCATTGGTTGGGATTGTCTCGGATAGCACTCATTCATAAGGGTAGTCACAAATAGAAGACATCTGATAGTATACAATAGCTGAAAAGCCTTCACTGTCTCTTTCCTGGCTTACAAATGGTGTAATATTGGGCCCTATCCAGTTACCCCCTCCCACCAAAAGAATGGCTTCAGAAGGGATTGGGCTAGGGGGAGATACCTCTTCCCCCAAACAGCTTCCTACAACCCCTCAAAAGCTGCTCCAGTTGGTTGGGAACCATCCAAAGCAGATTTGGGGGGCAGAGGGGATTGCAGAGGGGAGAAGAGGAAAGTCCCATTGCACAAGCAGAAGTTTGCTTTCTTGAGGTTGAATTTTGCACAATGTGGGTCTCTTTAGCTACTGTTTTTAATCATGTATATTGAACATAAAATGTGCAAGTACTTTATTGTCATATTATTCTCTCTCACCAAAGCCCTTTCTGGTATGGCACCTTTTATTTTCATTTGTCAATGGGGAAGCAAGGCCAAAAGAAAGGGAGTTCTACAAGGCTAAAGGATAGATCTTCCAGATCTCAAGTTCAACTCTCTATTCAATAGTCAACATCGAAATGTATTTCAAGGTGCAATTATGATCTGAGTGCCAGTAAAATATCTACCTTTTTCACAGGGTTTAGACCTTTAGGACACAATCCTGGACACACTTACCTAGAGTAAGCCCTATTGAATTCAGTGGAGCTCACGTTTGTGTAGACATGCCTTGGATTGCTCTGTTAAAGACACATTCCTATCGATTGTGCCCTTGATGCTCATAATTCTCTGAATTTGGAGGGTTATAAGCATCCAGAGTTCTGAGGTATGGCAGGGCAATCGTTGCCTAGGCCACATCTCCTGCTCTGTGTTTTAAGCCCATACAGCTAGGGTGCTGCAGAGGTTGGAGTCTCTCTAGTCTTCATCCCTTCCTGCCAACAGGAACCCCCCTTAATTGCTGTGTGACCTTGGAGAGGGAGCCATTGCAATTCCCTCTGTGCTGGCTGTGAGGAGGAGGAAGTGGACAGTGTAGGTTTCTGACTCCGAGGTCAGCGTATCATCTTCAACCATGGATACAGAAATTTGAAGTATCCTATGCCCCCCCCCCCAATTCTCTAGGAGCCATAGGATTGCTCCTTAAAGTATTTTATGTAAAATAAAGATGATTTACACATATAAAGAGAACTGACTGGATAATATCATTGTTTTGAGTGTAAATACAAATATGGCAGAGAGTCCAATGGCATGGGTTGTCCAACGTTTGGCTATGTTGTTTAACTTTATCACTTTGCTGAAGAACTTCACCTGTCTGTTCATGAGCATATTTAAGCAGACTTTGGCACTGTTCTGTCACTGAACAAGGACACCCCTCTGTTCAGTGAACCAGTGAATTGAATGAGAGATCAACAGAGGGGTGACTGCTTGCTTCGTATTTTTCTATGCTGGAATCAAGGAAGCCCAGCTGCTTTTAGATGGCAATACTGAGGAGAGAACCAGATTACACACTGAGAATAATTAGGAAGAGATGGGTCTCGTTTAATTATTTGAAGGCATTATTCAAACGACGGCACCGCAACTGCTGTGCCCTCTGGTTCTTACGAATGCAAAGTGGCCTCGTTTTCAAAATCCCCAATGCCAGAACAACCAGGGCAAAAATATTGGAAGAAATTCCTGAGAGCAAAAGAAGCCTTTCATTCTGCCATCGCTCCTCCCCACCCACCCCTTTTGACTTTCTGGCTGGCCCAAATGATTTCCCTCTTGGCAGTTTCAAACACCTTCAGTTAATCCATTAAACAAATCTCGTGAATCACCTCCTTGACCTCCTTTCACAGCGGAGAGCTTTGATTGGAGGAGGATGGCAGAGGAGGTCCCAACGCAGTCCTTTAGAATCAGCAATACAAATGTCTGCAAGTGGAAAGAAAAGCATTGGGAGGAACGGCGAGAAGGCCCAAGTTTCCCTTTCCAAACTATGGAAAGAAATATATGGATGTTGGGTTTTCAGAAGGAAAGGGGGGGAAGAAGGTGTTAGTAACCATGGCAACTAGTGGTGCATTCTGCATAAATGTAAAATCCCAGCTGTTTAGAGCCATATGCAGGCTATATATAACCACTGCAGAAGTGATGTTAGCTTGAAGTTATTAACTCTCTTTTTAAGGAGGTAAGCCCAAATCTTCATGAATTCCAGTGTCCTGAAATGCGCTAACTGCCTTGGCATTTTAGCATAAATCCCATTCTGAGAAAGGAAGGTAACTTGTGTGTCAGTATGTGCTAACCACAAACCCTGTATCTTCAAAAGTATTGGCTAACTTGAATGGTTGAACTGGAGGTCTGTATCACAATATGCGATGCTTAGCACCTACTCCAGAAGAAGCCTCTTGAAATCACAAAGGGACATAGGTATGGGCAACATTGCATAAAGAATTCTGAAAGAAATAATGAAAATTGAGCTTGAACATATTTCTTCTATGTTCATGCAAATGTGCCTCTGTTGCCTCTGTTTGCTTGCTTGGGCAAGGGCGGGGTTTCCTACATCCCCAATTCATTGTGAAATATATGATGGAAGAAGATAGCAGGGCAGGTTTGTGAGCACTGTTTCACCGGGTTGCATGTGGTGCATAAAAGTCATCTCCAAGCAATTAGGCAAGGACCTTTTTTTTTGGTAAACTGAAGCGAGTTGACCTTTTCCCCTTTAGTTTAGCATGTCACAGGTGGTGAATATAGAAATGTGTGTAGAGACAGGAGACTGAAAAAAACAACGTATGGAGTTCTTAGCAAAGCTGGTCTAGAGTAGGGGTGCTGAACTTCTTCCAGATTGAGTGCCTAATTATAGAATCATAGAATAGTAGAGTTCGAAGGGGCTTAAAATGCCATTGAGTCCAACCCCCTGCTCAATGCAGGAATCCACCTTAAAGCATACCTAACAGATGGCTGTCCAACTGCATCTTGAATGCCTCTAGTGTGGGAGAGCACAGGACCTCCCTAGGTAATTGGTTCCATTGTCATACTGCTTTAACAGTCAAGAAGTTTTTCTTGATGTCCAACCAGAATCTGGCTTCTTATAACTTGAGCCTATTATTCTGTGTCCTGCACCTGGGTTGGTTGAGAAGAGATCCTGGCCTTCCTCTATGTGACAACCTTTCAAGTATTTGAAGAGTGCTATCATCAGTCTTCTCTTTTCAAGGCAAAACTTGCTAAGGTCTTTTTGAGCCTATCTACAATACTGCTTTAAACAGTTTAAAACTGTTATCAACAGTTTTAAAGCAGTAGTGTAGATAGGTTCTTAGTCTCTCCTCATAGGGCTTTGTTTCCAGACCCATGATCATCCTTGTTGCCTTCCTCTGAACTCCCTCCAGCTTGTCTGCATCCTTGAAGTGTGGTGCCCAGAACTGGACATAATTCAAGATGATATTTTGGTGAAGCAGCTCTCTGGGCTGCATCCAGAGGTGGGGAGGAATAAAGGAAAAAAGGGGGGGGGACAGCAAAATACCATCCTATTTTAAGTTATAGCTTTTGCAGTCAATGACTAGGGTGTAGGAGAGGTATTTCCTGCACAAATGCCAGGGAACCACCAAAATATTAATGTTTGGTTGGGGAACATAGGGTGGGGCAAGGAGGCATTACCATTTGAGAACCCCCAAAAGGCTAGAGCGGGACCCCAGGATGGCTGCTTGGCCTGAGATTCTGCACTCCTGGGTGTAAATGAAGCACATCTAATGCCAGATCTTAATTTATTTTGCAGACTTTATTTGCAAAATTTCTTGAGATCCTGGTTTGGGGCAGCATGAAGAACCCATTATTTTTTTGTGGTAGATGTGGTTCTTGTCAGTTGTCCAGCTGCAACAGCGGGAGGAAAAAAATCACATAACATTTTCCTCCCAAAGTACATAGGATATTGTTCTCTTAGGCAGTTCACAAACATTTACCAAGGCTTCCACTCTTCAGGTATAGAAATAATTTGTTTCTTGTGTGTATATATATAAGGGAAACTTTCATTTTGATGTTTTATATCTTTATGAGGGCAAAACCAAGAAAGAAAATGTGTAAATATCTCTCTAAAGGCTTCTGTGCAGCTGGCTGCTCAGTCTCTGCAAATCTGAAGACAGATCTTAGATTGGGATACGGAATGGCTTGAAAGATATGTAAAAGCCTCTGGGCACTGCTGAGAAATTATGGGAGCAGTCACAACACTTCGCAGATAGTGATGCTCAAGGATTTCTTTCAGTCTGCATATTTCAGCAAACTGATGTGATTCACACTTCCCAGATGAATATGTGGATTGGAAAATGATTATATCCTTTTGTTTTTGCTCTTCAGTCTTTTCCAAATATTGCAATATGGTTCCTGGATCAAAAAATGAAACCAAAATATGTATAAAAATGCATGTTATCCTAAACGATGAACATTATTTTATCATAAAATGCACACATTGTGTATTTTCTGGGGAAATGTATATAAAATGTGTATTGTGAAAAACATGCAATCAAAAATAACATGAATTGACTGCTTCATATCTTCTAGCATTTAGCCCAAGAACTAGAAACAATATTCTGGGATGAAATCCTGATGTGGTCTGGCATAATTTGTGTGTGTTCTTATGTTAAGTCTTTTAAGAAAGGGAGAATTGAGAGAGGGAGGGAGAGAGAGAGGGAGAGGGGGAGAGGGAGGGAGGGAGGGAGAGGCAAAGGGAGAGAGACAGAGAGAGAGTTGGGGTTGAAAGGGGCTAGGAGAGGGAAATGATGTGAAAGACAAAATGAAGTCATTAACACTTTTATGCTAGTGTCAAATAGCCTCCATTTTCTCTTCTGTTTTGTCCATCAAACACATTGCTTTAGAATAAAGTTCTATTGTTAGCAGTATGACATTAACAAAACTTGTCAGTATACAGAAAAGAGATTCATAACAGAAGAAGTGACATGCAAGGGTTCTTTTGAGAACTGGAAGTTTGAAAACCACTGTTCTAATCAAAATATTGTAAGGATAACTGCTACTAAGCCACATATGGGGGGGGGGACTCTACCCTGCTATGAACAGCTGATATAATGAGAGAAGCAGAAAATTATATGAGCTGCACATTTTTTCTGAAGTGTTTGCATCTGGAGGGGCAATCTATAAATTAAAGAAAATGCTAACTCTTACTTTTTGACATTTTCACTGACTTAGAATGAAATTAAGTACATTTGGACTGTAGCACACACAATGAGTCCATTTCTTCTCTTCTTCTGATTGCAGTTGACCTAAGAGCTTGGTTTTGTCACACTTCAGATATCACAATATATGCCTTTAGTCTCCCTGTCATACATCTGCAGCCAACACTAAGTCTGCTTTAACATCAGTTGATGAAATCTCAGAGGAATACAGGCATGTTCATTAGTAGTCCCCCCACAAAAAACAAAACAAAAATTAGGATGTTATAAATTATTGCATGTGTACATTTGAGAATTTCACATAAAATGTACATTTAAAAAATGTGCACAGATGCGCTTTAATCAGTGTTTGAAATATGCATATACATTTCAAAGATGTGCACAATTGAAAATTTGGGAAAATGCACACGAAAACATGCACAAATTTTCATGTGTAAAAAAAACAAAGCTTGCAATCTGAGATGGGCTTGAGTTGGAACATGTTTTGAGATGGAAGTCAAAAATTTTTAGTGAGCTCAAGTTTTGTGAGTGGAGAAGGAAGCATAGAATAAAGACACAGACACCAGAACTTGGGTTAAATTAAGGGCCTCTTTATTTGAATAACATTGTTAGTTCACCCTTCCTTGGATCAGAATGTGAAAGTGCTCGAATCAATGAGCCTATCCACATTGCCCTTAAAATGATTTATATTCTGTTTAAAAACATGTTTCTTTAAGTTGTTTCATTACATGGTAGGACACACTGAGCAGTACTTACGTTTCATAGTGACTGCTTCCTCTGTCCTCAAAGTGCAAAACAAAAACAAAAGAAGAAGAGTCAAGGAATTAACTCTGTAATACACCAGTGAACACTTTTAGGACGGAGGAAGCAGTCACTATGAAACGTAAGTACTGCTCAGTGTGTCCTACCATGTAATGAAACGACTTTAAAAAACCACGTTTTTAAACAGAATATAAGTCGTTTTAAGGGCAATGTGGATAGGCTCAATGAGTCCTTCCTCAGGCCACTTGCCTGGCTTTATGGGCAAGCAATCTCCAAAGCCAGGAGCCTGGAAACAACCCAGCCCCTTTCTTATATGACATTCTGCAAGTGTGGGGAGACCAGCCCATGTCACCCCCACCCAAAGCTTCACAGCTTGGAGTAGGTGAGGTAGGAGAGTCTCCAAAGGCAAACCATACCCTGATACGTGAGCCTCACAGCTCGTTAGGAGCAGGTCCTTTGGATATGCCAATCACCAAAAGGCGCCAGAGTGCTCACTATCCCTATACTAATATATTGCCAATTTCTGCACATCCCACCATCAAGTGAGTTCAAGTTTTACTGATTCGGACATCTCTAGACAACAGCTAGGGATGCATGAGAATTTCACTTGTGTTCATTTAAGAGTAGAACTTGCCCCCATTCACAGCCCTGAATGCTAACACATTTTCCAGGCAAAGTTTGCATATTTATAAGCTAGTCATCACATTCACAAGAAATAATATGTATTTCTTCAAAATGTGCACCTATATGCACACTTTTACAATTTGAACAACAACAAAAAGGCTCACAGTTGGGAATGAGGGAGATATAGCTTTGAGGGGAACTTGAAAACTCTGAGCTTAGGCCTTGCTGATTCTTCCATCCCTAGTCACAAGTAAAATAAATGCATGTTTTTTAAATACATGTTTTCTGGATTTTGGCTCAAATTAAGTTGGTTGTGGCTGGTATGTAAATAAACATTTTTTCATATAGACCTATGATTAAATGGGGGGGAAAACTGAGAAATGGAATTTCCTACCTGAATACCCCATTGCATTTCCAAAGATTCATTATTGTATCAAATATGATATGACAAATAAACTCAATCACAGATATAAAACATCACTTTTTTTTTGGTGCTGGTGTGGTTGTAACAATATGAAAGAACAGTTGGATTTGTCCTAGATAGGGTGTGTTTCCTGGAAGGCTCCAGAAAATAGTTGAGGGCCAACACCCACTGCTTCACAGCCTGAGATTATTCTGTAGAGTAGGGTGACCAGATAAAATCCAGGTCAGGGCTCATGTAACTTTAACAGTTGTAGAGAAAAGGGGATTTCAGCCAGTGTCATTTGTATGCAATTAGTTCCTGGTGATATTCCCTCTTCATCACAACAGTTAAAGGTGCAGGCACTATATTAGAGTGACCATATACAAAAGAAGGCAGGGCCCCTGCACTTTTAACTGTTGTGATAAAGAGGGAATTTCACCAGGAACTAATTGCATACAAATGACACTGGCTGAAATCCCCTTTTCTCTACAACTGTTAAAGTTACATGAGCCCTGACCTGGATTTTATCTGGTCACCCTACTGTACAGAGGCCTTTACTTAAATACAACCTGATGATTTGTTTATAAAGAACAGTCTGTTTGGTTCTGTAGAGTGCAATCCACCAACTTTGAAACAGTGGTGGTGGAGAGGGTTTTAATCAAATCTACTAAAGTGTGTTATGAATCAAGGCTTTAGCCTGAACAGTCTGCATGATTACTTAATTCAGAAAATGAATATAAAATGACAATCAAAAGGGGGGGAAATCAAAGCGGTTGTTTAATAAGCTCAAATATCATCTGTTTTAATTGCTAATATTTAACTGGTTATCTTAAACTGACCAATTAATATTTCTAAGTGCTCAGGTAAAAACAAGACTGATGATCCTTTCACATGCTTTGTATGAGTAGAACAATTCTACTTACCTTAGCTCACAATGGATAGGGCAGGAGATTGGAGGAACATATTTTGCAGGTTGGGGAGTGTCCAGGGAATAGGTGGGCTTTGGATCCCATGAATCCAAGGCCTCTATGACCGGCCCCCTTTTCCCCTTTACTACTGTTGGCTCATCAGTGGTGAAGAGCACCATGGAGAGGGAGTTTCACAATATTCTATATCCCTTGAGACACCTTTGGCAGTGTCTCCAAAATGTGGCCTTTATCAGTTGGCAACTCCAAAGTATGTATCCAGCATAATGGAGGAATGGAAATACGGTGTTAGGAAGAATAAGGAGAAAGAAATCTTGGCTGCATATACATAGCACTTCTATAGAACCAACAACAATGTGAGTTTTAAAATAAGTACATCGAGAGTGTTATTGCAATTCCAAAATAGTCAGTTTTAATAGAATGCAGGATCACCATTGTACTGTATGCTTAGGAAGCTAACCTGTGAAGTGCACTGCTTTTTATCATATTCTAGAAATAGTTCACTGTATTACGTAGAGTGATATATGGTTAGATATCTAATTTTATAGATGCTGCTTACATTTTCTTGAATTTTAAGGCCAACTCTCTGGATATCAGAACATAATGTGGCTATCAGGACTTTTTAGTCATAGCAGTTAAATTAAGCTTCTGTATCCAGGGAGGACACAACTTCCCTGTTAAAACAGCTCCACTGGCTTCCGGTCTCTTTCTGGGCACAATTCAAAGAAGCTGGTTATCAACTATCAAGCCCTATATGGCTCAGGTCCAGGTTATCTGAAAGACCGTATTCTCCCATATGAGCCTGCCCATGCTCTGAGCTCTTCTGGGGAGGCCCTTCTCTCAGTCCAACCAACATCCCAGACAAGCCTGATGTGTACACGGGAGAGAGCCTTCTCTGGAGTTGCTCCAAGGCTCTGGAACTCCCTTCCTAGGGAGGCCAGGCAGGCTCCCTCCGTGCTACACTTCTGGAGGCAGGGAAAAACTTTTTTATTCCGGCAGGCTTTTGTTGTTCCTATAAAAGCCAGACTTGCTCAAGAATGTGCTCTCCCTGGGAACAGAGGAATAAACAGGAGAGTCACCTAGAATATTGTGAAGCTCCCTCTCTGTAGGTGGAGAGGGAGGCCTGCTGGAGCCTCTGGGCTGGCTCCCATACCTCTGATATCAGGCAGGGCACTGGATAAACCAATCTCCGATTAGTCTTGTTTAATAAGACAACAAACCCATGACTGAGCCAGAGAGAAGGAGGAGGGAGCAGCCATAACTCAGCTTCAGCCAGACCTTCTCACCGTGCAGGAATGAGAGAAGCAGCAGCTCTGCTGAATCAGGTAGGGGAGCATTTTTATTTGCATTCATGTTAGGGCACATGGCCCTGATTTGGTTTGGGGCCATGGCAATCCAGGAGGGGGTGGGGTTATGCCTTCTCTCTCTCTGCCCCCTTGCAATTTATTCATGAGAATCTGCCTGCCTGCCTGCCTGCTTTTCTTTCTTTTTCTAACCTCCCCACCCTCATAGGTGGTGCAAATTTTGGTATGAAAATGGATAGGGGACAGAAAGTATCAATATTAGGATGACCATATGAAAAGGAGGACAGGGCTCCTGTATCTTTAACAGTTGCAAAGGACAGGGAATTTCAGCAGGTGTTGTTTGTATGCATACATAACCTGGAGAAATTCCCTTTTCATCACAACAGTTAAAGCTGCAGGAGCCCTGTCTCTTGACCATGTACAAAAGAGGGCAGGGCTTCTGCAGCTTTAACTTTGTGATGAAGAGGGAATTTCACCAGGTTCTGCATATATACAAATGACACTTGCTGAAATTCCCTTTTCTATGAAACTGTTAAAGATACAGGAGCCCTGTCCTCCTTTTCATATGGTCAGGCTAATCACTATGGTCTCAGTACAAATTGGGTTACACACACTTAAACAAGATTAAAATCACGGCACTCCAGGAGAGCAGGGGATAAACTTCCCCCCATGGTTTTCATGTTGAGAGGGCAAGGGTTAAAATGCCTACAAAGCCTTCATTGGAAAATGAAGAGTTTTTTTTATAAAAAATAATAACAATTACAGATTGCACCCATATATGCATAAAATGGATTATTGTATCGTGCTGCTTCTTATCACTGTTACTTCTGAGTAGGCATGAAGGTTTGGAGGAGTCTTTGTGGCAGATATGCAAAGCAGTGGATTTTGGGATATTCTGAGAACTTGCTGCTGTGTTTTGAGGACTGCTTCATGAGCATCAACATTAGCATTTAGTCATGACAATGACTGGCTGTGTGGCTTCCCCTTGCTATTCATGTTCTTAAAGTCATGGGATTATCTGCACAATGAGAATTATTGCAGGAGCAGGAGAATGTGGGTCTAAAGAACTGTTGTTGTGTGGCCTGTGTTGTGTGATTCGTCTGCCGTAGCTCAGTGGGATAGAGCACATGCTTTGCTTGCAGGAGGTTCCCAGTTCAATCCCTGGCTTCTCCAGGTAGGATGAAGACTGAAACCCTTGAGACCCCCTGCCAGTCAGTGTCAACAATACTGAGCTAGATGGACCAATGGTCTGACTCAGTAAAACACAGCTTCCCCTCTCCACTCTCCAAACACTTGCCTCTCATGATTTCAAAGACATTTTATTCAATTTCCTTCTATGTGCAGTGTGGGTTGCTGCCAGAACAAAAAATGTGGCTCCAAATGTGTGCTTTTGTGTGCATTATGATTGCTGTTGTTATTGTTACATCATGCAAAAGGATGGATTTTGGGTGTTCTGAGAACTTCCTGCTGTATTGGATTATATATTCCATCAACACTGCAAAGTAGTTCATAGTTCTTATACCCAGTGTCTTGGGAAAGAGAGTAATGGATGACATTACTGGAGTGTAGTCCAGAGTTGTTAACTAGTCAAGGGAGGTGGAGCTCACTGAGCTTTCATCGGTTCCTCCCCCCCCCCCCGGGACTCTGTTCTGTCTTCTGACTGCTAGCACATTTCAGTAGTGGAATTTCTGCATTTTTTGTGTGTAAAAAATCATTTGTGCAAATTATGTCTCTAAATTCCATAATCTGCCCTAAATTGCATAATTTGTGCAAATCTCTATTTGTGCAAATTACAATTGAGACAAGAAAAAATGCTTGGCTCACAAAAGCAAGCTGACTTAGGTGTGCCGTAGAAGTACCTGAGCCCCCGAAGGGCTAGATTTCCATACGATGGACATCCCTAATCTTGTCTTCAACTGGGTTGGGGTGGGGTTGTTTGTTTTTCATTTAGGGAAATGCAGTCAAGGGGCTGTGAAGTATTTAATGAAAAGAAGGTTACTCTCCTTCATTAAATAATTTCCACATTGAATTTATTTCTGACTTCAGAGTTTACAAAAAAAAAAAAAAACCCACACACAACTATAGGTCCTATATATAAACTTGAACATCCCGATAATACTCCATGCATCTGATGAAGTTGGCAATAGTTAATTAAGTTTATGTCAAAATAAATTTGTTAAGTTGCAATCCTATGGTGATGCACTTATGATCTAAAAGCCACTTGATTCTCTGTGAAATGGAATGCTGGAATGGGAGAAAGGTGTACTTTTGTGTGGCTGTACGATTTCCCCAGCCCCTTCATTGTGTGCCTGTGTGTTTCAGTTCTCCCCTTCTGTCTCATGGGTTGCTGATTCTTGGGGATTCAGAGACTGCTCTGCCTCTTGTGATTCACTCAGCTCCTCCTCTTCTGACACCCTTGGTTCTGCCTCTGCTCCGCCATCTGTCCATTAGTCACATTGGCCACCAGCCTCTGCTGGTGTAAGCCCTCCTCTTCTATATCTTCTTAAGACTCTGTCTATGAAGACATAATAACCACAACATTCTAACTACAGCATCCAGTCAGCCATTCTTTTTCTCCTCTCCCCCCCACCGCTGCCAGTCTGCTTTTTATAACACCTTGCCTGATGAATAGATCTCAAAACCTTTCATATTTATTTTTGACATGGTGTAATAAAGGTAATACACTATATGGATTTTGGATTTTTTCTTATGGCCAACCATGTTGCCTTTTTTCTTTTTCTATTATTGTGTAGCTGTAATACTGCAACACTAATACCTGAAGGAGTTATTCTCTTGGCATGAACCTACTGTACACTTTGTTCATCATCTAACGCCTTCCTCCAGGTCTCTCCTCCAACGGAGGCTCGAAAGGTGTCAACAAGAGAGAGGGCCTTCTCAGTGGTGGCCCCTCAATTATAGAGTAATCTCTGTATTGAGGTTTGACTGGTGCCAATATTATTATCTTTTCGGCAACTTCTTCTTCCCTCGGATTTGGCAGCATGTGATGAGGTTTTAGTCAGGGCCTGGATTTTTGTTATTGTTGATTGTTTTAAATTGTTTAGATATATGTATCTCTCTGTGTATGCTATCTGTTTATATATGTGTCTGTAAATGGTTATAATGGTTATAATGTATTTTAAAGGTGTTTAAACTTTGTAAACCACCCACATAGCTTCTGTTATTGGTTGGTATAGAAATTTAATAAATAAAAAAAATGAATGAATGGAAAACTTCTTAAATTCTTCAGCTTTTTTCTCAAAGTGCTAGAAGAGACCTTTTTTGTCCTGGAATCTGACTGTGAGATTGAGTTGCCTGCAAAATGATTATATTGCTGAGTGAGCCTGTTTTGGAGAGATACATCTACATGCTGAACAATGAGACTCCACACCAAGCCAAATAAAACTATAGCACAGTGTGAGGTAAAGTTGTGACATCACTTGAATGGATGGCTCAGATATCATTATCATGTAATATCTGAAAATGCATGGCTATGGCTCATTAACTAATAGACTAGGGGAAAGTGGCATTACATGGTGACGTTATGATATATTATTGTGCCAAGCTCAGTGAATTTCCACCAGTGAAAAATGTCTACCTTATCGCTGAAAGTTTGGATGCATAAATACTTGGCAGAAAAGACTAGAACACAGAGTCCCTTTATTATTTCTTTATTGATAGAAACTATTGTGTGAATATTTCTCTTTATTCTCAGATCTTGATTTATTTGGTCTTCACAAAAGATATTTCAGGGGATTGATCTTTAAGGTGGTAGAGCACTTCAGCCTATATTTGGATTTTGTTTATTTTATTGCATTCCCAGCCTTTCTCGAAGCTTTCTTGGGGATTTATTTTTTAAACAGTCTATGCCATGGGGCAAGGTGAAGTGATAGTGATGATCATCATGAAACAGGATAATAGCTAAAATACATGTTGTATAGGTTAGTCCAGGTATGAGAGAGGGAGAGGCTGAAGCATGCCATGTATCTAAGAGAGCTTTCCTGTGTGCAGAAGGCTAGCTAAGGGGGATTTGGATGGGCTGGAAGTGCGCCTCTGCCAGGCAATATATACCCATGGAAAGCCCTGTGGGGACAGATGCATCACTAGTGGCATATCTGCAGATGTTTATGGACAAATGTGAGTGGGGGGTGGCCCTGGGTCTATTGGATTGGAAGTCCTTATTGGCTATAAAGCAGATGACTGCTTAACTATGTGCACATACAGTGTTAGGTGAATGTCACTGCAAAACAACTGCATGCATTCATTCAAAAGCACAGATTGTTTTACAAAATAATTGGATCAAAAATGAAATCAGTAGCTATGGAAATGGTAACAACAGACCTTACCTCAGTTACCCAGGCAGTACTGATGTCCAGACTAGACTACTGTAAAATGCTGTATGTGGGGCTACCTTGGAAGACAGTTCAGAAACTTCAGCTGAGTGCAGAATGCAGCTTCCAGATATTGGTGGGGGCAAGGTGATTTGATCACATAACACATATAGGCTGAATTCGGATGACACAATAATCAACTTGGGGGGGGGGGGGACAATCGTCAGTTGTATTGACTATCGTGTCGTCCGAATGCTGCCATAGTCAACTCAGCGCTGATCCTAATCCACACCACAGTTGATTATTTATTACCATGTTGTGTGGGGAGTACCCCCTAGATGAACAACTGTAAAGTTGATTATTACCCCACCATTGACTATCGTGTTGTCCGAATTCATCCATGGTGTATCAGCTACATTGGTTGGTGTTGTGTTTCTGAGGCTAATTTAAAGTACTGTTTTTGACTTTTAAAGCCTTAAATGGTTTGGAACCACTTTCATCCATATTAGCCTCTCCACACTTTAAGATCAGCAACAGAGGCCCTTCTCACTTGTCTACCTATGGGAGCAGTTAAGTGGGAGACCACATGAGACAAGGCCTTTTCCTTAGTGGCACCACAACTCTGGAATAAAGTGTCATTGAGGGTCCACCAGGCCCCATCATTGCAGGCTTTTTAAGAAGGTCCTGAAGACTTACTATTTTACACTGGCCTTTCCCTGATATTGTTGTTGTTGTTGCTGCTGTTGTGATGCACATTTTCATTGATTATTTTTGGTTATTTTTTGCCATTTGTATTGCTTTTTAAGACTGTATTGGTTTTTATTTTGTGTTTTATTATATACTGCCTTGGGAGGGACCTTGCCCAAAAGGCAGCCAAGAAATATTTTTAATACATAAAATAAATAAACAATTTAAATGAAAGATCAAGCTGTTAACAGATAGAATTGGTTTGGAGAAGGGGTTTATACTGAATTTGGCCATGGATCAGAAATGAAAGGTCTGTTGCTTTTCCTATACCTGTTGGGCCTTCAACATTTTCTCTTTTCTTCCCAAGGCATTTTCGCAGGAAGCAAAACATTATTTAGATAATGTTAGCCTTTTGACACTTCTGTCTTTGCATGAGACTTAAACACATCGGCAAATATATATAGTATCCTCCATGTGTGTTCTTTTGCTAAAGATGCAAGTTGTATTAATGTTTCAGGGAGCAATGTGGCATAACTTAATGTTAATGTGTTGTAAGCAGCAGGCCATGGGCTTGTCTAGCAGCGTCTTGGAAAGGCTATATGTGCTCACCTGCTCAGCTACATTTTGATATGTCTCTGCAGTTTATGCTTCCCCATAAATATTTATAGCTATTCACGCTTCAGCAGTTTGGGGGAAAATTCTTTCATAACCATCATCTTTGACTTAACAATCCAACCTGAAGGGAATAACTGTGCTACAATACTAAAGAGGTTCAATCTCTATACACAGAAGCTGTAGTTGATTGGTCTCTGAAGAAATAGGGGCTACAGGTTTGCTATACTTAAGGATGTGGATGCATGCAATTTGCAAACCAAGGCCAGGACCAAATGGTACTATGTGTGCACACGATGCATATTGTATACGGGAGCTCTGCCAGTTATCCCTACTAGCCATTCCAGGCAGTTTTCCGACTTTCCAAAATGGGTTCTCAGTAGGGGTGTGCACGGACCCCCCGGATCGGATCGGGACCCGGATCGGGACCTCCAATTTTGTCCCGGACCGGTTCGGACAAAATCGGAGGCCACCCGGACCAGATCGAGTCCGATCCCGACCCAAAAATCGTAAATTTTTGGATCGGCCGCCATTTTTTCCCCCATAGACTTGCATTGCAATGCAAGTCTATGAGGAAAAAATGGCGGCGGGTGGGTGAGGGGGGGGCCTAACTCCCTCCCCCCCGGGGCCGTCCACTGTGGACGGCCCCGGCAGGTAAGCCCCCTCCCCCGCGCTCCCTACCCCCCCTGGGGCCGCCCGCTTCCATCCGCTGGCGCCCGCGGGCCCCAGCGGATAGAAGCGGACGGCTCCGGGGGGGGTAAGCCCCCTTCCCCGCCACTGCTTACCTTCTCGGCCCGTCCGCTCCCGTCCGGCGCCGGCGGCTACTACCAGCGGGCTCCGCGGCCTTCTCTCGAGTAGCGCGCCGGGTGATGACATCACCCGGCGCGCCACCCTGGAGCAGGCCGCGGAGCCTGCTGGTAGTAGTAGGCGCCGGCGCCGGACAGGAGCCGCCGGGCCGGGAAGGTAAGGGCCCCCCTCCCCCCTCCGCGCGCCCCCTCCTCCCCTCCACGCACCCCCTCCTTACCTTCCCGGACCAGCGGCTCCCGTCCGGCGCCAGCGCCTACTACTCCCAGCAGGCTCCGCGGCCTGCTCTAGAGTAGCGCGCCGGGTGATGACATCACCCGGCGCGCCACCCTAGAACAGGCCGCGGAGCCTGCTGGGAGTAGTAGGCGCGGGCGCCGGACAGGAGCCGCCGGGCCGGGAAGGTAAGGGCCCCCCTCCCCCCTCCGCGCGCCCCCTCCTCCCCTCCACGCACCCCCTCCTTACCTTCCCGGCCCGGCGGCTCCCGTCCGGCGCCGGCGCCTACTACTACCAGCAGGCTCCGCGGCCTGCTCTAGAGTAGCGTGCCGGGCGATGACATCACCCGGCGCGCCACCCTAGAACAGGCCGCGGAGCCTGCTGGGAGTAGTAGGCACCGGCGCCGGACGGGAGCCGCCGGGCCGGGAAGGTAAGGGCCCCCCTCCCCCCTCCGCGCGCCCCCTCCTCCCCTCCACGCACCCCCTCCTTACCTTCCCGGCCCGGCGGCTCCCGTCCGGCGCCGGCGCCTACTACTACCAGCAGGCTCCGCGGCCTGCTCTAGAGTAGCGCGCCGGGTGATGACATCACCCGGCGCGCCACCCTAGAACAGTCCGCGGAGCCTGCTGGGAGTAGTAGGCGCCGGCGCCGGACGGGAGCCGCCGGGCCGGGAAGGTAAGGGCCTCCCTCCCCCCTCCGCGCGCCCCCTCCTCCCCTCCACGCACCCCCTCCTTACCTTCCCGGCCCGGCGGCTCCCGTCCGGCGCCGGCGCCTACTACTCCCAGCAGGCTCCGCGGCCTGCTCTAGAGTAGCACGCCGGGTGATGACATCACCCGGCGCGCCACCCTAGAGCAGGCCGCGGAGCCTGCTGGGAGTAGTAGGCGCCGGCGCCGGACGGGAGCCGCCGGGCCGGGAAGGTAAGGGCCCCCCTCCCCCCTCCGCGCGCCCCCTCCTCCCCTCCACGCACCCCCTGCTTACCTTCTTGGCCCGTCCGCTCCCGTCCGGGGCCGGCGGCTACCACCAGCAGGCTCCGCGGCCTGCTCTAGAGTAGCGCACCGGGTGATGACATTACCCGGCGCGCCACCCTAGAGCAGGCCGCGGAGCCCGCTGGTAGTAGCTGCTAGTGCCGGACGGGAGCGGACGGGCCGAGAAGGTAAGCGCCCCCCTCCTCCCCCCCCCCGCTGTCCACTTTCATCGGCGGGCGCCCGCTGGCGCCCGCCAATGGAAGCGGCGGTGGGCGCCAGTGGGCGCCCGCCGATCCGCCGGTCCGCCGAACCGGTTCGGAGCCTTTTCGGACCGGTTCGGATTGGATCGGCCGATCCAGCTGCGGGATCGGAAATCGGATAATTTATCCGATTTCCCACTGGACCGGACTCGGATCGTGGATCGGGTCCGATCCAGTGCACATCCCTAGTTCTCAGGAGGTGCAAGAGGTGGTGGACTAGGGAACCCTGGAAAGAATACACAAAGAAGCATGCATGTGAGCCTTTGGATCCGGCTCTAAATTAAGCATTAGGGATTTAATGCTGAGGGGAACAATCAGTGTTTAAGGTCTAGGCTCAAATACAGGCTCTAGGAAAGGGGGCAAAGATGGAAATTGTCTCACACTTAAAGGCTTATGAGATGAGGAGACCTATTGCTTCATTTGAAAAAGAAGTGAATTTTGTGGAGTAGAAGCCAATTAATCTCTCCATTTATTTTCAGGCCTTATTCAAAGTTCTGGTTCTGGTCTTTAAATGCCTAAAAGGCTTTGAATGTAGTTACCAGAAAGATTGCTTCCTCCCACATATGACTACCTGGACCATGAGATCATCTTAGTAAGCCCTTCTCAGTATAACCTCACAAAATGTGGTGCTATGGGTGGCTACTGGTAAAGGGCCTTCTCTGTGGTGGCACCCCAATTATGAAATGACCTCCACAGAGTGGTTTGTCTGGCACTTTCTTTTGGGGGCCAGGTGCATAACTTTTTTAATAGCATTATTTTTCCATGCTTTTAAATTGAGAATTTTGAATCCATTGAATTTTCAATCTTTTGTGTAGTTTTAATGATGTGGTTTATTTTTCTGGACTATTTTACTCTCTGCCACTGAAACTATTTATACTGATATTTTTAATGCAGAGATTTGTATTCTGATTTGTATTGTTTTGAGATCGTTATTGTATTTTAGTGTTTTTATTATTTGTAAACTTCCCAGAGAACATTGTTAGAAATACTATTAATAACTATCCCTTTTTTGGTTCCCAGTGTAAGTATTATTATTATTTTACAAGTGCACAAAGGCTTCTTTATCTCACCTGGAAGATGGAATATGCAATAACTACTCAAATGATTTTGGAAGAAGCATGTGCCCATATAATAGGAGAGAAAATGTCTATCTGAAATTGGCTTTGTATATTTATAACCAGGTCTTAGCTCTAGCTGCTTGTAATGACTTTGAACATTCCTAGATATGAAACCACTTTAAAAATCTGGGAGAACAGTGACAATACTACTAAAATGAGGTATAAGAAGTGGTGAAAGTGATGATACATCTTTCAAATTATTTTGTTGCTTATTGGTCATCATAGAAAATGAAAATGTATGTCAATATATTGATGTCAATATATTGATTCTTTTGCATTTTCATATATTTTAAATATATATATATATATATATATATATACAGCCTTGACAATCTGTTATCTGTTCACCACTGAATTTCCATAACCAGAACTGAAAGTAACACTTTTTAATGTTATCCAAGCATGGACCTGTGAAAATTTACAGTGCAATTCAGACTGGTTGGGTGGGTGGAGGCTGGATAATGTGGTTCAGAGAAAATATATCCTTGGAGCCCAACTCCCTGACATCTGTGACCTTTTTAGCGCAGAAGAAGCAGGCTAGTTGGCTGTCAAAGGAATCCTGTCACCCAGAGTACTGTTTCTCTTTGCCAATACAATTTACAAACAGACCACACTGCTTTCCATTTCCAATGGCCTGAGGGAAACACATGTGTGTAAATTTCAGAAAGATGGTGTTCGGGAATTTGGTCTTTCTTACCTCCTGGTATGCTACTGCAAGGAGGGCCTTTGTCAGGGACACCAACCTAGCAAAATCACTGGTTTTTCTTTCCTCAACATGTGTTCAATGGGGTCTTCTTATTTGCCATTTCTTGGATATAGACCTTACAGTTGTTGAAATTCATAACTACTTGATTTATTAATGAATTCTGCAGATTTGTAATGTTTGGTTCAGATGAAAATAGTAAATGAGGCCAGAGGATATTATTCCAAACACTTTCTTGTTTAAAATATGTAGCTGGGAACACTGGAAACTTAATTTCCAAGATGCCCTGATGACTGTGGACTTTTCTAATGAAATGTCTTGGAAGTGTCCATTGCCAAGAGATTTGGGAGTCAAGGAGCATTTGGAGCTACATATGCTATCATCATTTACTATTGTACTTTGAGATAAGATGAGAAAGCCACAGAGCAATTATTAATGAATACAACATACAGACGGAACAGCAAAGCCTTCAGTAATGTGGAATTGTGTATGTGTGAATGGTGAGTGTGGGGTATTTGCAATGTATTCCTGTTTTTTGGAGGGTTTAGATGAGTGAGGTTGGGAGAGGATGATAGTGCTGGATAAAAGAAAGAGGGGTGGGTGACCTCCCACCCCATAAATGTAATGGATCCCTAGCTTGAAATGGACCTGAGCTTAAATTATGTATTCATTTGATTTACGATATTTATATGACCACCCCATAACACAAGTACTCTGAACAGCTCACAAAACAAATACAACATTAAAATACAAAACAATAAAAACTGTTTTAACTAAAACGCAATTAAAATATGGATTTTAAGCTGAGAAGTAGGGATGTGCATGGCCAGAAATTTTGGAATCAGAATCAGATCAGAATTTCCGATATTAAAAATATTGGATCCGATCATATCGGAGGTTACCCAGATTTGATCGGATCCGATATCCAATAAATATTGGAAGTTCCGATCCAATTATGGACCGTCATTTCAGGTGTTTTCCCCATAGGCTTGCATTGGGGGAAAGAAAGTTTCCGGCACTCCCTCCCTACACCCATTCATACTTCCTCCTCCCACTCATGCTCCTCACCTGCTGCCACCGCCGCCATCCAGCGCTGCTGCCCGCTTGGTCCGTAGTACTGATAAACAGGCTTTCCGGCCTGTTCCTCAGTACAGTGATGTGCTGAGTGATGATAGCATCACTTGGCACGTCTCTGTAAGAAGCGTGAGTGGGGGGAAGGGAGGGAGGGGTCCCTAATTACCTTCAGCCTTCCCCTCTGCCATCCAACACCGCCCACTTGGTATATAGTACTGCAAAACAGGCTTTCCGGCCTGTTCCTCAGTACAGCGATGCGCCGAGCAATGATATCATCACTTGGCGCGTCTCTGTACTGAGGAACAGGCCGGAAAGCCTGTGTCTCAGTGCAACGGACCAAGCAAGTGGCAGCGATGGATGGCAGTGGCGACGGTGGCAGGTAAGGAGTGCGAGTGGTGGGGGGAGGGAGGGAGGGAGTGTTGGCCCAGTGTTTTCTTTCCCCCAATGCAAGTCTATGGCGAAAACACCTAAACTGGCGGTCCGAAAAACTGATATATCCGATAGTTATCGGACATATGGATATTGGATCCGATCAGATAGGGCCACCTTAGGGAATAATAGTTATCGGTCATTGGATGTCTGATAACGTCCTTATTGGTTCCTTATCGGACATCAGACCCGATATGATAGACATCCCTACTGAGAAGCATGGACATAAATGAAAAAGTTAAAAGGCTAGGCTGAAAAAAGGCCTTCACTTGTCATCAAAAAGGCCATAAAAATGGCATGAAGTAAACCTCTCTGGGAAGGCTTTTCCATAACTGGGGTGCCACCACTGAGAAGGCCCTCTTTGTAGTTGTTGCCCACCTCACATCATTTGGTAGTGACATTCAGAACAGGGCCTCTGAAGAAGGTCTTAAAGTTCATGTAGATGTAGGTACATATGGGGGAAGACAGCTTTTCAGGTTGTTTAGGGATTTAAACATTACAATCAGAATTTCAAATTGGACTTGGAAATGTACTGGGTGCCATTGTAACTTATAAAGCTCAGGTACAATATGGTCAAAGCAGTTAATAATCTTTTGTCGCTATGCTAGACTAAGTGTGGTTTCCAAACCATTTTTAAAGGTAGTCCAGTTGACAATGAATTAGAATAGCCAAAACTATTAATTTGAGCCTGATCTGAACCAAGTTAAAATTAGCTCTGTTGAATTAAGCCTAGTCCAAATTGCCAATCACTAGCAGGCAAGCTTATACCTATTTTATTATAATTTTACCCTACCTTTCTCCCAGGAAATAGCACTCTATCGAACAGACAGGAGGAGAAATTTGGCACAGCCCCCAAGCATGTATTATATGCTTAGATTTGCACATGAGGCAGTTTGGTCCTGGGCTTGGTTTGCAAGTTGCATCCACATCCTAAAATCTAAAACTAGGGAATGCAGGAATCCATTTGTTGCAGGAATCCATTTGGGGGTGGAGCTTGGAGAGGTTTTACTGGCTCGCCCCCCAGGCTCACATATTCTTTTGGTGTGTGTGGGGGGATTGCACAAATACTGATTTGTGCAAAATTAGGGGAGCAAAAACATGGCCATAAATGGTCTAATTTGCACAATGAGGCACAAATTTTGCAGAAATTGGTCTGCAATTTTGCACAACCCCCCCAAACAAACAGTAACATTTCTGGGTTTTAGAACCAAGCCAGGTCTGTCGCGGGGAGCCTTTGGGCCCCAAATTGCCAGATTTCCCCATGACGGACATCCCTATATAAAGCCATCACATTACCTGGCCAAAACTTAGATAACGTTTTGGGAATATTTGGGGGAAATTCTTTCATAACCATAATCTTTGACTTAACAAGGCAACCTGAAAGGAGTTCCTTTGCTACAATACTAAAGAGCTATAAGCACCATAATCATGGTCTCTGATGAAATAGGGGCATGTGAGCAAGATATATTCTGATCTGTAGACCATTAGTATCTTCCAAGTATCAATTCCAGTATCTTGGATAATGAAAAGTGGGAAACAATAGAAAACAAAATAAGCAGCATTTTCTTGCTGAAGCAATTCAGCACTTACAAAGCTGGACAGCACCCTTTCATAAGCATCCTACACCTTAATCCTGAAAATGCTTATGAAAGGGTACTCTGAGGGCAAGTGGAGGTAAAAACAAACTCAAAAACCACTCTATCACTGAGGTGATTTACAGAAGAACAGATGGAGGACACTCAGCCAATCCGATAAGATCCTGGTGCTTTCTGGATCTCACACTTACACAGGATGCAGAAGAATAATTATAAGCAACTGTACAGCACATAACAGTAAGAAAGTAAATAAATGAAATGGTAAATGCAATGTACTAGAAAGTGTAAAGGACACTTCGTTTTACTGTCAGTCAGTCTGGAACCAAGAGGCAAAACCTATTGTTCTATGTATCTTCTTCATCCTTGCCTTGTTGTGATGGACGGAAAGAGTCCATGACAGATATGGGAGTTGGGTCTTGGGTTTGACACAGACTATATATTCACAATCTGTACAGCACAATGAAGAGTAAGTGCATGTGTTGTGCATATTACACATAAACTGGGCATAGCCATATGTTCTGTTGTGATGAGGATGGTACTTTCCTATACTTGAGTGCTTTGCTGCACAGGTAATGTTTGAATTGGGGGATCATGTGGGATGGTATGTAGGTTTGAGGCACACTAGAGCAAAGTAAAAAGGTCAGGCCTTCGAGGCCTAGGGTTTTTCTGTTGGGAGGGGATATCCCTGAGAGGAGGAGTTTTATTTCTCCAGTTAAATTTAATTTCTCCAGCTTCATTTTTTCAAGATTGAAACAGTGCTTTTGGTTTTTAGGAAAGAGGGTATAAAAGAGTGAGAGAACCAGATCAGGAGAGAACAGGGAAATCCACAGCATGAAAGAGGATCAGCAAGATGCAGTTTGAAGAAGTGTAGGTGCAGCTTACAGTAAATGAACTTTTAATGCCTTTTGTATCACTCAGCTCTATTGACTAAATACTTTTAATTGTAAATAACTCATTTTACTTTACTAGTAAACTGTTGTGTTAAATCTCAATTGTCTGGTGTGCCAATCACCTGACATCTACAGCCTAAACTGCATATTACTGGGAAGGGAAAGGTACAAATAAAGAGGCAAGAGATCCTTTAGGAGTCTCTCAGGGGTCCAGAACATAGATGGAGATTTGTATTGTTTTAATTTTTTCTCATCGTACACAGAAAGAAAGAAAGGTAGGTTTTATATAATGTAAGAAAATAAATAATTGAAAAATGATGTGGCTTCTCACATTGGTGTCACTATTTTTGAAACAATGAATGATGCTCTTATGGACAGGAGACAGGGCTAACTGAATCGTTGCTGAGATTACCTAAGAATGCAGGAGAGAATACAGCATAGACCACATTATTTATATTAATTTAGCCTTTTTTGTTTTTAATATTGTTTTGTCTAAATTTTTAAGTATTGTTGTTAAAGTTGGCATAAAATATGATTTTTTTAAAAAAAAAGAAAAGAAAAGAAAAAAAGAGCAATCAGCTTTCTGACAGATTTAACATTCATTTTTTAAAATCAAGTTTCAGGCCCTTACTATGTCTGTGAAGTAACACTTGAAATACATGGGCAATGCCTGCTGAAATCTCAAAAGCCAGTCAGGTTTCCAGCAGGTAAGGCTATATTATGCAAAAAGGGCAATTATGCAAATATACCAATTTGCATAAGTTGTACAGGTCATAGAATTCAGTTTTTATTGAGCAAACTTTGCATTGTCTGTGCACAGACTTTTCCACCCTCTCTTTAAAATCAAAAGGTACAACCTTCCATGTCAAGTCCATGGGAACAGCAGATGCTTCTATTCCACCCACTTTTACTATTTGAACTGATGTGGAAACTAATGGCAAGTATGACAGCTTAAGATCTTCAGCCAGCAGATGTGCAGCTTGGATAAATCATTCTACCTACTTGTAGGAATACTTCAGTATCACTCTTGCAATGCATTTTGAATCCACAGCTCTCAAAATATGCAACAAACATAACTCTTGTGAAGGTAAAATAACATTTGTAGTTCGCAGCTGACTAAAGGAAGAGGCACATAATTCAAAACTTGTCCAAGGGCAATGTCGGTGTCTGAGCAAAGAACAGTCCCTGTGCCCACTCTGCTGACTTTCCACCACAGGTTTGAAGGGAGACAGCTAAAAGACAGGTACACTCAAACTGTTTGAAGAGGATCTGATGAAACAAACAGGCAACACATTTAAAACATGGACAGGCAAATCATTTTTTTTATTTTTAAAGAAAATAATTGCTATAAAAGTGCCTTAAGAAATTTGCTGCTGGGAACATTGAAATCTTTCAGTAGTGACTATTTGATGATGATGATGATACAGTAAGTGGAGCATTACCATTTTTCATTAGTAGCTCATTTAAGGGTGGAAAATATCCCAATTGCTCTTAATTTATGTGAATGCATAAAATGTATAGGTTCCAGGCCCCAAAGGGTTTCATTTTTCCTAAATGAGCATGACTAAATGCAGTGGAGAGAAGTGGCTCTGATTCCATTCCGGGTTTCAGTCAGAACCAGCTACAACTCTAAAGGGGCTGGCTAAAGTGTTAAACTTAAATTGGGAATGGGTTCAGCACCTTCAATAGCTCCTTTAGAGTTCTGGCTGGTTCTGACTGAAACGAACTACCAGCCTCCACTGAATGAATGTGGCTACCAACTTCAGAGTCCTTCCTCTAAGTGGCCATGCTTTCTGAAATGAGACAGGTTGCGACTGAATGGAAGGCCTTCTTAGTTATGGCACCAAGTCTGCAGAATACCCACCTTCCTAGAAAGTTTGCATGGCACTAAATTCTATGTCCTTTTGGAAACCATGCAAATATCTTTGCTTCCAACATGTTATCTAGATGGTTTTAGCCAGTGATTTGCATTGATTTTACTGCATTTTTTAAATCAATTGTTTTGTTGTGTGTAGTGTTTAGTGAGATCCAGCCACTGTAGGAGCCTTGGTAAACTGAATTATGGCATACTTTTAAAAGTCAATTTCAAGAGTGGGGTCAATGAATTACATGGATTATTAGTGTAGTTAAGTGTGGCAGTTGGATTTCCCATTCAGCAACTCTTCCTGGCTTCATTGTGGAGCAGAAAACAATCCTAGAGATCATGCTGATTTGATAATGAGGAGATGATGATGATGATGATGATGAGTGCACTGGGCTCTCTTGATGGGATCTTCTCTGGTATAATATCATCAATGTCCTATTTAACTTATGATAACTCAAGCTACTGGTCCAAATGCAGAGGAAAGAAGATTAATCATCATTGTCATTGTCATCATCATCATCCTGTTTAATTTTTGTTAACTCAAGCTACTGGTCCAAAAACCAAGGAAAGGAGAATACAAAATCCAAAGAATTGAATTGTTTTGCAGCTGTGTAGAGAAATAATATTAGCAATGTGAATGCATGAGGAGGCATCTTGCCTTCTTTGGCACTTTGTCAGAATCAGTTTAGCACGCTGGTTGTGTCTTTTAAGCTGTCTTATTAAAACAAAGGACACTGTCTCCGAGAAACCTTGCTGAGACTGGGATTTAGGCTCTGAGTTTGACTATCATGAGAAGGGGAGTTGCTGCAAAAACTGATAAGCAGCTATCTGAAGGAATGGTTCCCGTTTGCTTCAATGTGGTTAATTTTTTTTAAAAAAAAACTGAAACAGTGGCATTAGTTAACGGCAACTTATATAGCATGAGTTGCATCAGAAGGAAGGATTGCAATTAAGTTGTGCAACCTTGATGTTACATGTCTATTGTAATTATTGTAATGAATTCAAAAATGAAAGCTTAATGTATGTATCTCTGGAAAAGCAAAACTCCTGTGTAAACATATGTGTTTGCATATCTATAGACAATTCACGTTGTACCAGCTACCATGTGTAGATCTGGCCTAAATACTCAGCTTTACAACAATGGACAATACAATAAATAAACCATGCAAGCCCCATGCAATGCCGAATTAAGACTCTCATGGTGAATTTGGACTTTGAAAAGCAAACTGTAAATTGGACTCGTACAAGGAAATCAAGGCCAAAAGGACAGACACAAATGTGTAAGCAACAGCTAGGGTTGGGTGAAAAATTAATTTCAGTTCATTGTTTATATATTAAAAAATACAGTATTCAGACATCTGCATATAGAGGATGGAAAGAACGGGATTTTTTTAAAATTAAAAAAAACATGTGGGAGAAACTGGATTCATCCATCCAGGCCCAAGGCTTTGAGTATTTAGCTCTGAAGAGCAAAGGAAACATACTGAATTTTATAGAATTTGGAGAATGCAGATGGATGAGAATTATGTTTGGATCATTTTTTTATAGAACTTACAGAAATTCACAAATTGCTTCATATTCTGAATGGAAAAAATATAGAACTTTTGAATGTGTGAGTAAGCAAACCTGACAGATTCATCAATCCCAAGGAACAGCTCAAAAGTAAATTAAAACGGTGCACAAATGGCCTCTCAAAATTCTCCATCCTATTTTGGGGGGACAAATTCACTGAAGAAGAAATTCCCAATGGTTTCTCACAGGTAGGGCTCACTATTGGTAAGGGTTATAGTGCAGTTCCTGCCTTTTCTTAAGGCTTTTTTTTTGGGGGGGGGCTGCAATAGCATCAGCTGTGTTGGCAAGCTGGCCCCCATTTTGCATTCACTGCAGTACTGGTGTGAAGGGTGGGGTGGGGTAGTGTTGTGTTCAGCTCCAGGGAAGAGGTGAAGTAGTGTTGAGCCCCAATCTGTCCAACACAATTACTTGAAAGTTATCTTCCCTCATGAACGAGGCTTCCATTGTTCCGCGTCATTCTCAAGATGCTTTGTAATTTATCACTGCTAGGCTGCTTGTACTTCTTGATCTGAAAAGGCCCTATGAGAGGAATTACCTCATGATGTCTTTCTCTGGATTTAATTTCAGGGAAGGAAGCTGAGGAGGCTAGAAGCATCTGATTGTACAATGACACTTTCACACACTCCTCGACACTTGCACACACTTTATAAGTAAAGTATGCTCAAGAAACCCAAACCCACACCATTAGATATTTTCTGAAATTTCTTCAACAGTGAATTTCTTTTTGCCAGGTAAGCTCTTAGGGAACTAACATGACAGGCCTGAATTCACCATTTATCAACTCAATGGAGAAACCATTCAAACTGCTTATTCTTATTTTGGTAATACGTTTTTGAAAATTTAAATAGTGAATAAAGAATTCTGAATATGCAGAGACAAATTTCTCAGTTTCAGTTTCTTTCAGTTTCTTAATGTCCCTAATGTTAGTTTTGGGTTGTCCCAATTTTTGAGTTTTTCTTTTTAATCTTAAATTTGGTTTGTTCCAAATTTTGAGGTGATTTTTTTAAAGTTCATATAAGAATTTGTGTGTGTTTTTGTGTGCATATCTCCTTATATACGTATTTTATATGGTATTTTGCCTAAGATACACAATTTTAGGGAATATATTTCCCGATATCATGCATTTTTTTATGACAATAAACATTTTTTCTGTGCACAATTACCTATATATGCATTTTTTCTATGTACGTTTTGAATGGAGAACTCCATTGCAAAGTTCTGAGAAGTGCGAATTTTGAAGGGTAAATCAATTTAGGTTTACATAATGGTTTGAAAGTGTGGAATTAGTAAATTAAAATGAGAACCAAACAAATCTTCCCTGTCCCTAATCCTGAATACAAAGTATGTTCACAACATCTTTTGAATTTTCTATTTGTCAGCTCTTGGAGGATATCCAGATGTAAGAGGGCTCCTATGGTTGTATGATATTTTCTGGCCTGTTGGCCGCAATAAAGGATTGATTGATTGATTGATTGATTGTATGATAATGATCCAGTGTTAGAGACCTGGTACAGGGATATCTGGATTTAAATCCCTGCTAAGTATGCATGCACAAATTTGAAACCTTGGGCCAATTGTTATCTCCCAGACATACCTCCACAGGTTTCTTATCAGGATGAAATAGGGATAAGGTCCCATTTTCTTGCATGAGTTTCTTGGAGGAATGGTGGAATACAGATGTGACACAAAATCTATGCCAGAACAGGAGAGAAAATATTATCAGGTGCCTGAAAAACTTTTTATTATGCCCAACGCAGTTTGAAAAGGACTTTGCTTCCTCAGGGGCTGCTTATCTTTCTCCAAATGTGGAGCACTTTAAGACAGAAAAAGAATTGGAAAGATTTCTGGCACCGTATTTGGAGAAAGGTAAGTGGCCCCTAAGGAAGGAAAGTTCTTTCTGAAATGTGTTGGGCATAATAAAGTGTCGTTTTTTCCAAGCACCTGAAAATATGTTCTCGCCTGTTTTGGAACACGTAAGTGCCTTCCCTCATTGTTTCCTTTATACAAAATGTATGAATTATTTAGTGATATTAATAATAATATCAATGAACCTTTGTGCAACCATTTATCCCCTGCAAAATTGTCTTGGATTGGATTGTCTTGGATTGGTGGGAAGACTCTTTTTTCAATTAAGAAAGATGGGTGGAGGAGGGAGAAACAGGAAAACCCTTTGGCATCTTGTATTTAAAATGTAAGGCCACCCCACCCCCATGGAAGTTATTAGAATTTCTTCTCTGCACAAACATCAAATCAATGGTGATGAGCATTTTCACTCAACCAATATGAAAATGCTGAGAAAAGCTAGGCTCAGCTTTAGCGCCAGTACCAATTTCTCCAGGTACAAAGTGTCAGATCTAAGACAAATTTCTGCCAGAGGTATTGCACTGCTTCTAGATGATAGGGACCCCAGTGGAAGCTGGTGGCTCCAATTTCAGTAGGGTTGTGAATCCAATCTGGGTATCACTCAAAACCAGCCAGAACCCTAAAGGAGCTATTGAAGGTGTGGACCCTATTTTGAGGATAGGACTCAGCACCTTGGATAGCTCCTGGGGTGTGTTTTCTACTAGGGATGTGCACTGGATCGGACCCGATCCACGATCCGAGTCCGGTCCAGTGGGAAATCGGATAAATTATCCGATTTCCGATCCCGCAGCTGGATCGGCCGATCCAATCCGAACCAGTCCGAAAAGGCTCCGAACCAGTTCGGCGGATCGGCGGATGCCCACTGGCGCCCACTGCCGCTTCCATTGGCGGGCGCCAGCGGGCGCCCGCCGATGAAAGTGGACAGCGGGGGGGGGAGGAGGGGGGCGCTTACCTTCTTGGCCCGTCCGCTCCCGTCCGGCACTAGCAGCTACTACCAGCGGGCTCCGCGGCCTGCTCCAGGGTGGCGCGCCGGGTGATGTCATCACCCGGTGCGCTACTCTAGAGCAGGCCGTGGAGCCCGCTGGTAGTAGCCGCCGGCGCCGGACGGGAGCGGACGGGCCGAGAAGGTAAGCAGGGGGTGCGTGGAGGGGAGGAGGGGGCACGCGGAGGGGGGGAGGGGGGCCCTTACCTTCCCGGCCCGGCCGCTCCCGTCCGGCGCTGGCGACTACTACTACCAGCAGGCTCCGCGGCCTGCTCTAGGGTGGCGCACCGGGTGTTGTCATCACCCGGCGCGCTACTCTAGAGCAGGCCGCGGAGCCCGCTGGTAGTAGCCGCCGGCGCCGGACGGGAGCGGACGGGCCGAGAAGGTAAGCAGGGGGTGCGTGGAGGGGAGGAGGGGGCGCGTGGAGGGGGGGAGGGGGGCCCTTACCTTCCCGGCCCGGCCGCTCCCGTCCGGCGCCGGCGACTACTACTACCAGCAGGCTCCGCGGCCTGCTCTAGGGTGGCGCGCCGGGTGATGTCATCACCCGGCGTGCTACTCTAGAGCAGGCCGTGGAGCCTGCTGGTAGTAGCCGCCGGCGCCGGACGGGAGCGGACGGGCCGAGAAGGTAAGCAGGGGGTGCGTGGAGGGGAGGAGGGGGCGCGCGGAGGGGGGGAGGGGGGCCCTTACCTTCCCGGCCCGGCCGCTCCCGGCCAGCGCCGGCGCCTACTACCACCAGCAGGCTCCGCGGCCTGCTCTAGGGTAGCGCGCCGGGTGATGACATCACCCGGCGCGCCACCCTGGAGTAGGCCGCGGAGCCTGCTGGTAGTAGTCGCCAGCGCCGGACGGGAGCGGATGGGCCGAGAAGGTAAGCAGTGGCGGGGAAGGGGGCTTACCCCCCCCGGAGCCGTCCGCTTCTATCCGCTGGCGCCCGCGGGCACCAGCGGATGGAAGCGGACGGCCCCAGAGGGGGTAGGGAGCGCGGGGGAGGGGGCTTACCTGCCGGGGCCGTCCACAGCGGACGGCCCCGGGGGGGGAGGGAGTTAGGCCCCCCCTCACCCACCTGCCGCCATTTTTTTCTCATAGACTTGCATTGCAATGCAAGTCTATGGGGAAAAAAATGGCGGCCGATCCAAAAATTTCCGATTTTTGGGTTGGGATCAGACTCGATCCGGTCCGGGGAGCCTCCGATTTTGTCCGAACCGATCCGTGACAAAATTGGAGGTCCCAATCCGGGTCCCGATCCAATCCGGGGGGTCCGTGCACACCCCTATTTTCTACTCCACTAGCGAATTAGCTTCTTTCCTCTATGGAGAGGAGGGCTATCCTAAACCTGAGGATGGTTGAATTTGTGTGAAATGTGGCAGGGATGCTTTGGCCATATTAGGGACCTCTAATGGTCCTGATAATGGTCCCAGGAGATATTCATTCATTCATTCATTTATTAAAATAAACCACTGTGAATACCAAGACATTCCTATTCTTTAGGCATTGGATAGGCCTTATTTTTTGCACCCCTGTCATATTGCTACCATGATTGACCCCCCAAAAAACTGCACCTTCAAAATTCCTTCTTCTTGTTCCTGCAGCATTATAATATGGCAATGTGCATCTGGTGACATTTCCTCTTATATTAAAATGCAGCACTTTGCATTTGGTTGTTTTTTTAGCCAGTTCTGTTTAAAAATAAATAAATCATTACCTCTTTACTACATCCAGTCAAGAAGATTTTCCTTTCTGCTTTCCCTCACACGAAGAAGGTGAAAGGAAGTGATCTAGTTTAGAGGACGTTTAAAATATGTGTATTATATGGGAACCAAGATTCTTTCAAAGAGGTGGACATTTATCATCACAAAGAGACCTTTAAAAAGAATGCCTGGCAACAGAGGTTAAGCAATAGACTGCTGGCCAATTTTTAATTCCTTCTTCTCATCCTTCTTTCTCATTTTGAATTGGCCAGTCTCCACATTTTCTGGAAAACAGATTCCCATGCACAGGCTTTAAATCTTTAACCTCAGTATCTCATCCCCACCCCTAATAAATAGTGGGTATGTGCATAGCTTGCTCATAGCTGTACAGAAAATATAGACTCATGGAATGGTGTTTGTGTTGTGTTGTTTTCATTTCTAGCATCCATGTATTGGCAGGTTTCTTTTCAATGCAATGCTGCAAGTTAGAACTAAGAGTAGAATGGAATCTATTAGAGGCTTCCCATACATATTATTAGGCTTGGATCCAGAGTTTCAGTGAGTGCAGTTCTGATCACAGGGGGATACTCCTGCTGGAAGAAGGGGGAAGATGATCTTCATCACTTCCTCCTTCTCCCTGCAGCTAGCTGTGCTCCAGGTTCCTTTGGGGGATTGGGGTAAGGGGGATTCTAGAACTGTATGGGAGATGGCACCGAGAGCTATAGGAAGAAGGCAGAATCAATGAATTACCTCCTATCTTCCTCCAATGGAAGCCTCCATATAATTTTTAATGGCTTCCATGAACATAACAAGCCCTTCATGAGTAGAAGGGATACTCTGGATTCTCTGTGTTATGTTTTGGGACATAAGCAGCCTTGGACACTCTGGTGGATGACTAATGGCAGAGGATGGATGTGGGGAGTGTAACCCTGTTGGTTCTGGATTTTTCTGCAGCTTTCATTACCATTGACCATAGTAACCTTCTGGACCATCTATCCAGATTGGATTTAGGAAGCACAGTGTTATTGTGGTGCTGGGTGACTTTTGTTCTATCAAATGGCCATTGGCTTTATGGCCCTATGCTTTTAAATATCTACATGAAACCAATTGCGGAAATTGTCCAGAGGTTGGTCTTAGGTGTTATGAATATATGGATGACACTCTGCTCTACCTATTATTTCCATCTACTTATCCCTGAGAGGCTGTGAAACTCTTGTACCATTGTCTAGTGGCAGTTTTAGGATGAAAGATGGTGAAAAAGCTGAAACTTAATCAAAACAAGATGAAGGTACTGTGGATAGGGAGACCAAATAATCTAGATTGAGGTTTACAACCAGTCCTAGACAGATCTGCACTTCCAGTGATGGACTAAGTACACAATTTGGGAACTGGGTATTCTGCTAGACTTGGCACAGGTGGCAGTGGTAACTTTTCAATGGCTTAGTCTGGTACTAGAGAAGATGGACCTTGCTTCAGTTATCCATCCTTTGGTGACATCCATAGCTGGATTACAGCAAAGTGCTTTATTTGGGGATGTCTTTAAAGACAGTTTGGAAACTTCAAATGGAACAACATATCACTGCTTGAGTACTGGTAGGTGCTATCTATCTCTGGGCCAATACCAATCTCTGGTATTGGCCTAATGAGTTTGAGTTCAAGTTACCTGAAGGACCACATTCACCATATCAACTTGCCTACACAATATGAAAGGCCCTCCTTGTGTGCCCACCTGAAAGACCAATTGAGCCAGAGGGCATGAGAGATAAGGCTTTCTAGTTAGTACCTCCCTGCTTGTGGAACTCTGTTCCAACTGGTGTCCATCATGACCCATCATTTCAGACCTTCAAGTGGGCTCTAAATGCTTGACTGTTTACCTTGGTTTATCATTGATTTATATTCTACTGGAGCTATTGTGCATGTGGGACTACTTTCTTTTAACTGTTAATTTTGAATTTATAATTATTTTAATCATTGCATTTCTATTGTTATTGTTATGATTTTTATTGTTATGGTTTTTGATCTAGATTTGCCCTAAAAGGCAGTTTATAAAGCTTTTGAATGATAAATGAATGAATGTTAAGGAGATCCAACCTGCTTTCCCTAGTGCAACAACCTCCACCCTAGAATTGGTCAGATAAACCCCACATTCAGTTGCAGGCAAATCTGGGTAAAATGCTCATAATAACAGTACATGGTATAGTTGATATAAATAATAATAATAATAATAATAATAATAATATATTTATTATCAATTTCATTTATTTCTGTCACTTCTGAAGCTATGGTGACACAGTTCGGAAAGCTCTTTGTTACTTTTGACTTAGTTAATCAGTTTTTTAGAGCAGAAGAAATGTTGATTGTCCATAAACATAGGGAACAAGTAAGTCAACTTGGTTTGTTTGATGTTTGAAGAATATTGCACCCTGATGATAGAGAGTACACCTTTATTTCACAAGTACATTGTAACTGTTTTCAATTAAATTATTTCCTAGTTTACTTCTTTACTGCAGCAAATAAAGGCTTGCTGGATTGATACATCGGTATTTTCAGACCATGCCCCAGGATGCTTGGAGCTACAGTTGTCAGACTTGCAAAGGCCTTCGGTTCTTTGGTGCTTTAATGTTTCTCTTTTAAATGATGAAATGTTTAAATCTCAGATCTTTACTGAATTGTATGAATATTTTAATATCAACAGGGGTACTGTGAGTTCCTGCACCATGGAATGGGAGGCCAGCAAAGCCTTTATTAGGTGCCGAATCACTGCCTGTGCTTCATACAAGAAAAAACTTAGAACAGCGCAACAGGTGCTTTTAAATAAGAAGTTGAAATCTCTTATAACTCAATTTGCCAGTCCACCATAAGCACAACTGTATCAGGAGTTCCAAAAAGTTAAATATGAGCTAAACAATATTATTTCTCAGAAGGCTGAACTTGCTTGCAACAGACATACTGGGGAAATAGGGAACATCCCAGTAAAATTTTGGCACATCGCCTTAAGCACCAAAAACTTGAAACATTTCCACTATTAAAGATGAGAATAACATGATACACACTTCTCCTATGGATATAAATCTACACTTTTAAAGTTTTTATATGGAGTTGAATAGTAAGGGTAGTGAGATATAGGAGCAGGATATGAACACTTTTTTTTGCTCAGATTATGTATTTGAAAAGGGTTTACTTTCTCCATCATTAAACAATGCTTATATTACAGGCATCCCTAAAGCTGGCAAGGACCATACTAAAGGTGCTAGCTACCGCCCGATTTCGCTAATAAACATTGATATCACAATATTAATGGCAATTTTAGCTGATAGACTACAACAAGTCATTACAACATTGGTCAGACCAGAACAAGTGAAATTTATTAAAAACAAGCAGGGGCTGATAATTTGAGATTAGTTGTGGATTTGATAGCTTTAAATAAAGAAAGAATTGACCAGTGGCCATTGTCTCTCTGAACGCTGAGAAGGCCTTCGAAAAAATTCATTGGATGTTTATGCTTGCCACATTGAGTAATTTCGGTTTTCCAGTATAATTTTTGAAGTGGGTTAGAATCTTATATTCAACCCCAAGAGCAAGAGTCATGACTAATGGTTGGTTGTGGGCTTTTTAAAAAAAACTTGGGTGAGGTATTAGGCAAAGATGTCCTCTTTCTCCACTGATATTTGATTTATGCTTGGAACCCCTGGATTGCGCATTTAGACAGAATTGTAGTATTTATGGGTTTGTGCATGCTGACTTAGAATTTAAAATTATTCTTTACGCTGATGATCTTTTATTGTTTATTTCTAAACTCCAGGCATCTATTCCTGCTTTGATGAAACAAATTAATACTTTCGGTGATTTGTCTGGTTATTCAATTAATTGGTCAAAGTCTGAGTTGATGCCAACTCCTAGTGTGTTGGCTAATGGTCAATTTCAATGTTGCTCTGATTTTATAACTTATCTGGGAATACTCATTCCTAGAAATATATCTGAATTGATTAAAATAAATTTGTATAAGATGATTGGTGATATTGCACAAGATATACCGTTAAAGTTGAGTTTGCGAGGTAAAGTCAACACACTGAAGATGAACATTGTACCTTGAATTATCTATGTTATACATGGGATTCCTTACTTATACCCAGCAAATATTTTCAGAAACTTAATGCTTTGTTTTGTAAATTCTTCTGGGGTTGTTCCTCACCTCAAATATCTTTGAAACAGATGCAACTTCCAGTTAAAGAAGGTCGGTTTGGATTTCTAGACCTTGCTTTGTATCATTGAGCCTATCCATGGGCTGTACTAAGTTTTGGTCTTTTCCAGTTCATTTAGATTTACCACCCTGGTCAATTTTGGAATCTTCATGGTTAGAAACTTTTCCTAAATTGGCATCACTTGGTTCTCAACATATTATAATAAATAACCCCCTCTTACAATCTTGGCTGCTAGAGAGGTATGGTGTATAGTATCACATCAATCACAGTTTGATCCATTCTCTCAGGCAAAATTAACTTTATGGAGAAATCCAGATTTAAGAATTGGAAAGAAAATGTTCTTGTGCAGGACATGGACGGATAAGATAATTTTTTTCTTTGAATCATTTAATATGTCCAGACGACGAGTTTTTGTCATTTTCTGATTTACGTGCTAAATATAATTTACCTACTATGGCTGAATGGTAATACTTGCATTTACAACATTTGCTGGAATCTAGGTTTGGTCCAGCTGCTTTTACAGCTTCAGAGCCTCCATTATTGGTAGAAACACTTATAGCAGCTGAACTGGCATGTCGACCTGCGACCTATATATAAATATATATATGATACCCATGGTTTAAGACAGGCTTTGAAAGAGAATTGGAGTGTCCTATTTTGCCTAATCAATGGATTGTTGCCTTAGAGTCAGTATCTGAAGCTTCTATGGATCTTAGGCTACGTCTTATTCAGCAAAAAATCTTGTTTTGGGTTTATTGGACTCTACAACACCTTTTCAATAATGGTCTGTCTAACGTACATAATTGCTGGAGATGTAATGCACCTAACGCTTCTTTAATTCATGTTTTGGCAATGCCCAGTAGTTTCCCCCTTCTAGGAGGAGGTTATAAGGATAAACTTTGTACTGAAACAATCTTTAATATGGAAGGATGTGCATGTCCTCCTAAACTACCTAACGGCTTCTTGGAAGCTAACACATAGTCAGCGCAAATGGATTTTCAGAGCCCTTGTGACAGCTAAAAGATTTATACTATCATGTTGGAAGGATAAATGCTCACCTTCCATAATGCAATGGATTGAGGACTTAACAGCACTCTCAATATTTGAACGGGTGTTATATAGGCACAACTTGAGACTGGATATGTATACGGATATTTGGTCTGCTTTTCTTCAAATTTATGCATAACTACCCCCTTTTTTAAAAAAATAAATGGTATACCTGGTGAAAAAATGAGGATATTCCTATTATGTAATGTGTTTTTCTCTTTTTCACAGTTTCCCCCTTCTCTTTTGTTGATATTCACAATAAAAATTTATTAAAAAAAAAAAAAACATGAACTACTGCTGTTATACATTGAATATTCTTCATGAATTAATAGTTTGCTGAAGGCACAGATGGGCATTAGAGCTCTACAGTTGAGGCACAGTGGGTTTATGAACCTGGAACTATCAGTAAAATTAACTGATTAAATAACATCATTTAAAAAAAGCACAGACAGAAAAAAAAACATTGAAGTGACATGGCTTGTGTGAGAATATATAATTTGGATTTTGCTGTTTAGGTTTTGATTGGAACAATTAGGAGATGAGTATCTAAGCCTTTCCCTGTGGGCCATTTCCCTGATCAAGGTCATTTTATTTATTTATTTATTTATTTATCATTGCATTTTTATACCACCCAATAGCCAAGGCTCTCTGGGGGGTTTATAAAAAGTAAAACCATAAAAAACCATTCAAGATATAAAACAGTATAAAAATATATATATAAGAACACATGCAGGATAAAACCAAGCAGCAATGCAAAAATTAATATCAATTTAAAATACAGATTTAAAACAGCAAAGTTAAAAATTAAACTGATAAACTGTTAAAACACTGAGAAAATAAAAAGGTCTTCACCTGACATCTAAAAGAGTATAATGGAGGGGCCAGGCGAACCTCTCATTCCCATGTACTTTTCCCCTTGCCAGGAACAATTATGTTGAGGAAAATTTACTTTGGAGAAAGGATTAAGCACCAACACTCCACGGCTGTTGTGATTGAATTTGGAGCCACTACTGTAGCGAAGGAAACAACAACAACAACAACAACTACTACTACTCCAACAACAACAACTGTCAGACAATACTCCACTTGTTTCCTGTACCATGACTTGAGCTGCGTGATTCCCGTCTGGAATAATTGTTGTAAAGCATTGGGTAGGGTGACCATATTTTGGAAACCAAAAAGGAGGACATCATGGCCAGCCTCCAAAGTGGCGCGCCCACCAACATGTCCACCCCTCCAGCGGGGCATGTCCAGCCCCAAGGGGGTGTGCCCATCCGAACATAGCCTTGGTCACATGTCTGATTTTACAGTGCACGATTCAGACAAACCTGTTCTACACAACAGCTTAATGTTAAAATCACTGAAATAAAGAACACATGAGACATTCAATGTATCTGAAATTAACTTTACTCACTCCTACCTTTGTAGCTTTTGCTGTACTTTGAAGCTTTTGCTATACCCTGTGTGATACAGTCTCCCTTTCCCTCAAATATATTTTCTGACTGCAAATCCTTCACTGGATGACCATAGTCTCACCTTTCCTAACATTTAACACTTTTTCTCTATCACCTTTCTCGTATCCATACTCACAGATTCAGCATACTGCTACCCCTGAACAAATGAAGCAGTTGACAAGTGCAGAAAAATCTGGTACAACAAACTAGCAACCTAGCATTAAAAAGAGTATAAAATACTATTACCCTGAAAACATTAGCCATGGAACAAAATGGACTAAAGGCTTGTTGCAGTCACTTCTCACTAGCACCTCTTAGCTTGTTTCAACTTCTGGTTTATCAATGAGAAACAAATCTAAAAATTTATCATACCTCTGGTTCATTAGCCATGTAGCTGTTCATTAGCTGTTTTTATGTTTTATGTTATGTTTTATGGTTTTAAATTTTGTATATTGACTTTTTAATGTTCAACCTTTTAATTTTTGTAATCCGCCCAGAGAGCTTCGGCTATGGGGCAGTATATAAATGTAATAAATCATCAGCATTATCATCAGCATCAAGACCATGGTCAGTTGCAATACAAAGAAAGGCCAAAATGGATGCCCATTATCACCATGCTAGACAAGGATCTTTCCCTCATTTTATTCAGGTATCTCCTGTATTATCCAAGTATCTCAGTGTGCAGAGAACAGAAATCCCAATCAGGGACCCAAAGTAAACTGCCCAAAGAAACCTCAAAAATAAGTCTCATTGATTTCAATAATAATAATAATAATAATAATAATAATAATAAATCTATTTATTACCCACCTCTCCCTCTGGATTGAGGCGGGGAACAGCTTTCTCTGGGATAAATGAATATAGGATTGCAGCCTCTTCACATCTGCTCACCTTAGTCTAGCAAATGCAAGCCCCTCCTGTCAAGGTCAACTATGCACTCACCAGAACCTGGTCTCGTGGATCATGCAACCAGCAGATACCCTCCAAAAAGATGCTTTCAGAGCCTAGGAAATCCAGACACACTCAAACAAATCAAGCCAAGCCACGCTATGCACTGATATTATTTTGCTGGGAGAGAACAATTCTGGGATAAGACAATACTTTGCAACCAACCAGATGTAACAGTCATAAATAAAAAAAGAAAAGCACACCTACTTCATTGACATATCAATACCTAGTGATAAAAATGTTGCAGAAAAGGAAGAGGAAAAGAGAGGGAAATATACACCCCTGGCTATGGAAGTTAAAGAACTATGGCAACAGGAAAAAGTTACAATTATTCCGTTAGTCTCATCAGTTACATCATTTTTTTTTTTTACAAAAATACAGAAAACCTTCAGAAACTAGGCCTACCAAAATATATCCACACCAACATCCAGAAAACAGTCATACTTAAAACATGTTCAAGAGTCAGGAAATTTCTGAATCAGTAAAAGACAGAATGACTTCACAAAGCCTGTCATGTTCATCTAGAAAAATGACCACAAGCAAGAAAAGAGAGATAATAATAATAACCATGTTAATTTTTATAAGTTTTTTTTGAAGGATGAAAAATTATCAGCAATTGTTACAAAATATACATCATGCCAATTATATCAAACAAATTGGAGAGAAAGATGAATTACTATCTTCTAGCACCAGCTAGAGACCCACTTCTTCTTTTGAGCTACGGAGCAAGTAGGTACATAAATAGCTCAAGCAAGCGAGCCAAACCACACACCACAGAGGATGGCTAAAAACAACTATCTATGTTGGGAAAGAATTTCCTTCATGACTCAAAATTCCTGATGACCCAGCAAAGGTTTTAGGAAATCTTGCTCGTACTGGCATAGGTCGAGATATTTTGCTGGTCAGAATTTTCATCAGTAGAACTCCAATGGAAATACCTTCTTGGGAGACTTGCCAGTGAGATACTATGGCAAAGCTAGAGTGACCAGATACAGTGCAATCCAATACATGTCTACTCAGAAACAACTGCATTGAGCTCAATTGGGCATACTTCAATTGGCTAACAAACTTTGGAAACAATTCTATGCATGTTTAGACAGAAAGAAGTCCTACAACTTCCAGAATTGCCCAGCCAGACAAGGGAATTCCCCCCAAAAGATCTGACACATAAAGAAATGCTCCAATGCCTAGATAAAACAATTGTTCTGATGAAGAATATTATTTCTTTGATTTTAGGTAGTGCACACAGTTGTTGCAATAGTGTGCCTTCTTAAAAGATGCATTCCCTCTACCATGAGGAAGGTGGAAGAGTATTCCATTAAAATGGTTCCTGCCATCCATGGGTTTTGTAAGTAGCAGTATTTTTTCAAAAAAGAAAAAGTTCACAGCTGGTGCAGTGTAATGCCTGTGAAACTGAGCAGCAAACCAGAATGCCCCTAGATTAGCTCTCACAACTTGTATGAACTCATGGCATGGCCTTAGGCAAACCACTATTTTTTCAGCCTCCACCCTGCAATACTAGCCTGCCATACAGGGTTGTTGTAATGATTATATTCTAATAATGTCATGCATATGATGCGCTATGAACATCCTAAAGTTCTGTCTAAATGCTAAGATTTTATTTAAAAAATCAGCTGCCTGCTTAAGCTAAGGCACCTTGGCTTAAGTTTTTGATAGATTTAAAAAGTTTTAGATCTATTGAACGGCTAAACATTGCATCCCTACTTTTTTTTAAAAAAAATCAACCAATATAGATTTCATGACAATGACAAATAGCAGTTTGATTTAAACTCTTGGTAAGCATATAAAAACACAACCCACAGTCCAGTACTTCATGTATGCTCAGATGCTTACATGAAGCAACTATGCACATGGGGTCATTTTTCATTTCAATGAAGGGATCTAATTGGGGTGTTCAAAGGAAGATGTATGTGGATCTAGTCCCTCCTTTGAAATGAATCAGTATGTTCTTGTAGGTAAGAATATTCCATGCCTATACTGGAGCATTTGGATCCATAAGCAACCTTGAGACTCAGGCCTCCTCTATTCCTTCTCATGAAATTAATTTACCTTTAATACTAAAAGCTGTGCATTTTTTTTCTTGTTGCCTCTGTTTTGAACACAAAAGGAAAAAGCTTTGATATAAGCAGCACAAACCTATGCATATTCATTCAGAAGTAAGTTGCATCACAGGAAGGACAGGGCTCCTGTATCTTTAACAGTAGTGAAGAAAAGGGAATTTCAGCAGGTGTCATTTGCATGCAACTAAACAAACAGGAGGCAGTGGTTGACAATATTAGACAAGAACACAAGTGAATACACTCAACCACCTGAATAAACAATAGGACCAGCAATACTACGTTTAACAATATTTATATTTGTGTATTAGTGCAGTTTATATATTTCAAATCCAGGGACATTGCCACGGCCTTGTATGTGGGGACAAAGCCTCCACCTGAAACCATTTGAAAGTACAGCGTTCATTTCCAAACTCGTGGTTGCAGCTGGATTAAGCAATTTCTGAAGAAGCATAGAGAAACAGATGTATGATACTGGATTTCTGTTAAAAAGTTTGCTGATAGAACTTGGAAAGAATTATACACTAATGGAAGAAAACATTACAGATTCATTGTAATATTATTGAAAAAATATTTGTGTACTGTATTTGTGACTAGTATACTATGCTGTTTTAATTGTGGAGTTTGTTAATTTTGTGTGGCATTCTGAAGCATGAATTGTGAAAAAAAGTTTGATTAATAATATAATGTGCTTGAAATATTTGAAGTGGGTATAAACTGCACTAATACAGAAATATAAATATTGTTAAATGTAGTATTGCTGGTCCTATTGTTTATTCAGGTGGTTGAGTGTATTCACCTGTGTCATTTGCATGCATGCAGTACCTGGAGAAATACCCTCTTCATCACAACACTGAAAAGCTGAAGGAGCCCTGCTCTCTTTTGCATCTGGTCACACTAGCTAAAGAGGGCAAGGCTCTTGCAGTAACACACTGGTGATGCTTATACCTAACAATCATCAGATTCTTACATCCTCTGTGACTATAAACCTGTACAAAAAGAGCTTAAATTGGAAAAAACACCTACATTTAATTCAAATTATTCATTTCAAACTCTATATTTCAGACTATATATAAGTGAGAAAGGGGGGGGAGAGGATTTTGTGCAGCAAAAACAGCCTACAACTCCCAGCATGCACTGCCTGGAAGGCTGCACTTACCGGAGCCAAGGAACAGCCAGCACTTGTGGCCAGCACAGACAGCAGCATGAATGCCTGCTGGCATGATGCAGGAGGGGCAGTCCATGGAGGGGTCACTGGCACCACACATTTCCCAAGAGCCCCGCAGATGCCTGATTCCCCAGAGAACTTTCCTAGTCCTAGGCTTCTGTAAATGCAGCCCTCCCAGGCAGTGCATGCTGGGAGTTGTAGGCTGTTCACTGCCTGCTTCCCCAGAAAGCTCTGTATGATGAACAGCCTACAACTCCCTGCATGCTGCACGTTAGGAGCAGGTGAGAGGTGGCGCGGGGAGGGGGGGAAAGGGCTTCTCCGGGCCTCCGGAAAAAAACCCTGCTCCTGCCCCTGCATTGCTGGACTTTAGAAAGGACCTCACAAAGTGCTTGTTTGGTCTGATGCCATAGGGAAGGGTTTTTTTTTCTTCCACTCAAATGGTGGCCGCCGTTTCAGTGGAAGAAAAAAACCTCTTCCTTATGGCATCTGACCAAACAAGCACTTTGTGAGGCCCCGTGTTGGGGGTGCACCAGGGAGGGTGCTGGGAGCATGTGAGAGAGGGAGGGGGCTTCTCCGGACCTCCAGAAAAGCACCGCCCCGCCCCTGCATCGTGGGGCTTAGAAAGGCCTCAGAAAGGACCTGTTTGGGCGGATGTGAGGGAAACCTTTTTCTCTTCCTCTGGGGGGGCATGAGGGGGGCAGGGGCGTGCAAGGGGGGGCGGGAGGTACAAGGGAAGGCCTCCGGAAAACTCCCACCCACGCATCGCAGGGCCTGTTGGGCAGATGCCACCGGTAGCCCCTTGCCTTGCCTTGTCTCATGTTGCTGCTGCCTGCCGGATTGGCCGGGGAAGGGTCTGGAAGTCGCATTTTGGACGCGCCAAAATGCAATTTCCTGCCCTTCTCCCAGGCTGATCCGGGGCTGTGCTGGCCAAGGAGAAGCCCGGGATGGCCCCTGGGAGGGTGGCAATTCCCGGACTTTGGCGGAAATATGGCGATTTCCGCCCAGACGCCATTTTGGCACCCCGTTTCCTGACATGTCCGGAGGAAACCGGACGTATGGTCAGCCTAGCATTGGGGGACTGGCTGAAGCCTCCATCAGGAAAAATACTGTCTTCTAACTTTTGCAGTAATAAGTGTCCCATGCAGTACTGTTTGAGAGCTTTTCCTTCAGATTCTGTAGAGGCATGGCCTTTCTTCAGATAACCTCAGGGGAAATGACTAAGGTAAGCTATTTAAATATTGCACAAAAGATTATAATAAAGTGCCAAATGAGTGAGCTGCTATTGATTTATTTACAGGTGTGGGAGTTTTGTCACGTAGTCAAGGCCTTGCATTACCCGTAAAGTCTGCCAAAGTTTGCAGAAGAAATATCATATAAAACTCTATTGTAATGAAGGAGAGAATAAATATAAGGCATTATTTTCTCCAAAGTCATGAAATAGTGTTCCCCTTAAATTCTCTCAAGCTCTCGCTCTACAGCCTAGAAGTCTTATGTCTAGGGCAGTATCCTGTTCAACTTTACCATTAATGTAAATTGCATTGTGCTAGCATAAGTGACCTCTAGCTCAATGCAAATATCATTTGCTTACATGGCAGGTTTCCCCAGAAAACCCATCATGCCAGCAAATGTTATTAGTGTTCTGTTAGAGGTCACTTACACTAGTGCAATGTAATTTGCATTAACAACAGTGTCAAATAGGATACTACTCATAATTTTCTACTTCTCTCCTTCCTCCATCTCATTTCATTCCTAATCCCAAAGACACTGAGCTTTTGTCTACCATGGGAGGTTATACAATTTGTGGTTTGTAATCCATCTGTTTCAACATTTGGAGCCTTGGGTGTTAAATGCCTGTTTCTAACAAGTTATAAAAATTGCTTCTCACCCTATGTGAACATTCAACAATGTTCTATGCTCTCTGGGCGGTTTACAAAAATTAAACATTGAACATTAAAAAACCAATATAAAGATAGCTCTGAGCATTCACATTCCCTTCAGGTGTGAAGAGGTGTCTATTTACTGAACAAAGCTTTGTGGACTGCACAGCAGACCTCTTTATTATTTCACATCTTGGTGGGAGGGCTAAGAATCATGGCAAGTTCCTGCACAGGAGGAGGAGGAGGATGGGGACCGTTTGCCTGGTGTTGATAATATGACATAAGATTAAAAAGTAACCATAGCAAATATTCTTTAAGCACACTGCTTTTGTATTTTAAATTCGAACACTCCCCAAAACAGGTCTTTCTGCTTTGTTGAAAATCTTGCTTCCCCACTGAAATATTTCAGAAAATGGCATCCATAGCTCCCACCCCACTCCTCCACTGAAAGTTGAAGTTCTAAAGTGTAGAGGAAAAGATGGGAATAAATGAAAGCTGGTGATGTATGCTGCAGATTCCTAAATCATGAGCTAGAGAATAGGTGCATGCTGGAGGTACCTCTCTGGAGAGAAATATGGTGGCAGCCAGCAAAGCAACACAGACATTAGCATTCAGCTTGCATTTGCTGAACTCAGCCAAGAAATATGAATAATGCAGAAAAATGAGGTGATTCAAGGCAGCGGATTAGGCTGTTCATCTTCACCTTATAATTATCTCTCTCTTTCTGACTCTAATAATTTTGGAGCAAAGGGAGATAGCTATGAATAAATGGATCCAGTTCCATAGAGACTCATGATCTGTGACAACAGACATCTACATGTAAATGCTAGTGAATGATATTTGGGTTTGTGATGGGAAATACAGGAGTATGTCAAAATCCCAAACTCTTAAGTTAACACCATTGTTTTGAAGAGCCAGAATTTTTGAAATAACATTGTTTCCAAATAAATGCATTCTCCTATGGCTCTGCTCACAAAGCACATATGATATTTCAGTAATTTGTTGTGGCAATTTGCTTAGATATTGCTATTTACACACAATCAATATTTTGAACTCATGCAAGAAATGCACTCAATAAGTTTAAAATGTAAAATTGGATAATAGAAAAGGAAACGGTGATGCTAAAAGTAGCTTGTCAAGAAAGCACATCTGCACATTTTATAAGTCCCATCCCCCCCCCCCCATTAATTCCAGTTCACATATCTACAGTGTGATGATGGTATGTTGGTTTAGCAGATTTGGGGATGAGGAAGTAGTAATTCTGTAACTACTTCATCATGAACTTAGTTCTCAAACAACTCAAGTTCCATATACCAAGTCACCATGAACTAATGTATACCAGCATGTTAGTTTAGTCTTTTTTTAAAAAGTTGCAGGTCAAATAGCTAACCACCAACTTCACTAAATATAATCCATTCATCATCTCCTCAACCTGTGCATTTTTAGTCATTTTGATTGTCCTTTTGATTGGCTAATAACATTACATTTTGGGTAGATCAATCAGAATGGAGTTAAATAAGTCCTCTGTTTTGGTAAGAGATAAATTGTATTGCTGTTATTGGTAGGGGCAAAACATGATGCAGAAGTCATGGATGCAGGTTCTTGGAAGATGGAATAGGCATGGCTTAGTTTTACTTCATGATCGTTCATTTCCTCCCTTTCTCTCCCAGAAGCATTTGAGAACACCTCATTGGACCCCAAATGACTAAGATTTTGTGACACACAGGCATTATGCAAGTCTTTACGCCTTTGATGCTCCTTCCCCATTGGCCAGGATGATTAGCACTTTGTCTCCAGCACATTAAACATTAAACAACATTCTTTGCAGTCTCTCTCTTTTGAATGTGCTTTATTTTGGTACCAGTCCAAACTGTGAAGATGAAAATCCCCTTGGGACTTGATGTAGAATATAATTTACAGTTTTGGCTGTAAATATGATAATAAATTAGAAGATGAATATTAGAAGCATGTTCTCATGCTCTCTCCCTTTTTCTCTTTCTTTACTTGTTAAGACCTATGCCTTTAAATACTTTTGTACATTTCAGATTTTCACCCTTAACATGAAAAAAGCAGAATTATTTTAAAACTCTTACACCAGCCTTCCTCAACCTGAGACCTTTAGATGTTTTGGACTACAATTCCCAGAATTCCTGATCATTGGCAATGCAGTTTATCTCAAATTTTAAGAATTTATCCAGTCATAAATTCAGCTCATTTCCAAACTTTGAGAGTTGTTTCTTTTAAGAAGAAGCTTGCATTAAAATTCATAAGCATTTTATGTACAGATTTCCCATAATATATGCATTTTGTATGCATATTTGCCTAGCGTACACATTTTTGCCAGAAATTGTCCTAATGCATTTTTAAACATTGTTTTTACTAATATACACAGTTTTGATTGGAAAATTCCATTGCAAAATTTGGAGAACTGCAACTTTTGAAGGATAACTGAATAAGAGATACATGAGAAATTTGTTTCAGTTCTTTTTGAACAGGATTTACCAAGTTCAGACCTTCTAGACTGAACACGGACTCAGACACAATCTGTCCATACATGTCTTACAATGTGATTTGCAGACAAAAAAAAAGTTTTCACTTGAAAAATATGCCTGAAAAAATGAGTACTTTTGTAAAACACACACAAATACATTTTCTTCAATGGTAGAAGAATGTATACATTTCAAAGATGCACACAATTGATGTGTACATCTGGAAAAATCCACATGGAAATCTGCAAAACAAATCTTATAATCTGATATGGACTCAAGTCAGAATCAGCTTCTGGATGGTAATTGGAGAACTTTGGCACGCCTGTATTTTGCTGATTCACATATCCCTAACTCTGAGTTTCATTTTGCATAGTAGCTCAAAAGTGCAAAATTAGGTAAGTTTGCATTTCATGACATTTGTATATATCAATTAGTTGGAAATGGCTGTACAGTGTCCATTTCTAATGCTGGTACACTTTTTTTAAAGCAGTGAATAGGAGCATAGTTGTATAATTAGTACAAACAGGAGGGGGCATCATTCAGCAGTAGAGCATCTGCCTTCCATGCAAAAAGTCCTAAATTCAATCCCCAGCAAATCTAGGTAAAGTTAGGAAAGAATCTTGATTCGAATCCTGGAGATTTGCTGCCAGTGTCAATGGGGTTACACCCCCCCTGAAAGACTGTGTTCGCAGCTTGGGGGTACTCCTGTATCCGTCGCTCCATATGACAGCTCAGATTGATGCTACAGCCAGGAGTGCCTACTATCAGCTTTGGCTGATACGCCAGCTGTGCCCCTTCTTAGAGTTGGAAGACCTAAAGACGGTAGTGCACGCGCTGGTAACTTCGAGGCTTGACTTCTGCAATGCGCTGTACATAGGGCTACCTTTGTGCCTAGTCCGGAAACTTCAACTTGTTCAAAATATGGCAGCTAGGTTGGTCATCGGTACGTCTAGGGTTGACCACATTACACCAGTTTTAAAATCACTTCATTGGTTGCCAATCAGTTTCCGGGCGAAGTATAAAGTGTTGGTTATTATCTTTAAAGCCCTACATGGTTTGGGCCCAGGCTACCTGCGGGATCACGTTCTCCCGTACAATCCGCCCCGCACACTTAGGTCCTCTGGGAAGAACTTACTCAAGCCAGCCAGAACTAGGCTGGTGAGTGTTACCCAGAGGACCTTCTCTTCCATTGCTCCCAGACTATAGAATGGTCTGCCGGAGGAGATTAGACAAATTAGCAGTCTTCATGAATTTAAGACAGTCATGCTCTCTTCCGGCAGGCCTATCCGGATGAATTTTAAGATGGTTTAATGATGCATTTTCTCTTGTTTTAATTTTTTTTAACTGTTTGTGATTTTTGTATTTTACATTGTGTTCCCCACCTCGATCCAAAGGGAGAGGCGGGTTATAAATAATAATAATAATAATAATAATAATAATAATAATAATAATAATTATTATAAATGGACCAGTGGTTTGACTCAGTATAATGGAGCTTCCTATGTTCCTACGATTTTAAATGTCTACTCGGTTCCAAGGCTATTGATTACCAAAGGTCAACATATCACAATTTTCATAGCAGATCATATATGCTAAACAGAATGATAATGGGAAAATCCAACGTTTTCATGTTTAAAACATCTCTTAACAGGTTGTTGTTTTGTTATATTAATGTCTTGCTTCATGTTACTGGTACTGAGCTAAAATGGTTTCCACTGCTAAATCCTTTGGGATTCTTTGACTAGTGGATTTTAATATGGTCACAGGCAATGAGCAAATGTAGAGCTTATGTTTTAGAGGAGGAAAGACAGATGATGGTAATTATGAACCAGTGTCTGGAATGTCAATAGACTTTGTGAGATCTAATTAAAAAGCAGGCTATTTTATGCATTTCTTATGGAAAATATGGCTTGTTGGAGTTCATTAAGGTGGATTTGTTAAGAACAAATCATAGGCAACAGAAATCATCATGGTAGGAACCACAAACAGGGACTGCAGATAAGCTGTGGACCCATCACAACTTTGGTAAGGCATTTTGTGTCCAGACAATCCATCGTGGGAAAACTCAGCTTTGAAAAATGTGGGCCAGGATATGAGTATTTGGTAGAAATTTGTACAATGTGATTGAAATAGGGATGTAGTGTTCCCTTCTTTAAAAGAAGGGAACACTACACATCCAAAATTAAGCACTTTGAAACTATAGGAATATCGCAATAGGAGAATTTTCATTCTTTCAGTTCATTTGTCAAAAGCCCAGGCCATAACCAAAGAACAGTCTATATATTACATAGGTAAAATAATGTAGATAGTGCCAGTGTTTCCTGGATTCTGCATGCCCTTGACTTACTTTTTCAAAGTGTATAATTTTTAAAAGAGCGTGGCTGAAAAAGTTTCTTCAACATTTATATCAGGTCATTCATGTGTAAGCTGAGCTGAAATGTCTTGGAAGACTTTTTTTCCACACCCTCACTAGAAAAAAAATAAGGTCATTTTGAAAAATTTCCTTAAAATATTATCCAACTCTTTTTGGGGGGCTGTTGCCAACCCTCCCCCCCAAAAAAAATCCCCTTGAATAATCCTACATTCAAGTCATTGCAGAAGATGCAGAATAAAGACTCGGCTGCCAACACAGATGCCTCTGTGGTCACTTGTTACTGCAACAGCAGAGGAAAAAAAACTTTGGGGGGAAAAAGCTGCAGTACTTCAAATGATACTAGTAAGTCCCACCCCTGAGAAAGTGTTGGATAAGTTATCTGCCTCATGGAGGAATTTAATGCAATGGTCTCCCATTTTCTGTCCACAAATTGGATAGATAATTTTGAGAGACCATTTGCTCCTTGTGACCCTGTCCTGTCCAGTCCATGACCACCCTCATTTATCCTGTATCCCAAAGGAAAGCAACCTCAACCTATCCCTCTTGTTCTCCCTCTTGTTCCTCTCTCCATTGAGGAAGCCCCTCCACATCCTACCATCTCAAGCCCTTCCCATGGCCTGTACCTGGAGACCAGGCCAGTGAGGGACAGGCACAGTCAAGTACCCTTTCTCATCATACGTGTTCCTGAGTGAAGCAGTTGCTTGAGCTGCAGTGGCTATTTGCATGAGGCTGAAATTGAGTGGGGATTAAACTACTACAGTTTAATCTGGGCATGGTTTCAGGGAGGGATTTTTCCAGTCCTACCTGGAAATGCTGGGGATTGAACCTGGGAACTTTTAATGCAAAGCATGGAGCCTCAACCTTTCCCATTCAACCCAAATTCATCTATACACATCATATCTACTCTGGGTTAAGTGGGATTCTGGTATCTGCGTCTCAAAAGAAACTGTAAAAGTATTCAGCTTTTGTGGGAAAGTGGAGCATGGGAAATAACGAGGCAGACACAAGATTTGGGTTTCAAACAGGGCCACATTTATTAATGAATTCACAGAAGGGTAACTTAAGTGGGCACCTTCAATCTAAACTTGGCTAAGAGCCATTATATATATGATAGGGCAAGACATTCATTGTCAGGGTGTGGCGTGCAAAGTTCACCATGCCCTGACTCCCCCTTTTGGGGTGGGAGGCCTTCCGGTGTCACCCCAGCATGTGCCACAAGACTTCGAGTGGGTGAGGAAGGTTGACCCCAAAAGCTGTTAGGCGCGGGCATCTTCATCTTTTAGAGGGTTGGTGAGCATTCTCAGGCACCTAGCGGAGATTGGTAATGCCTGAGGCTCATCACTTATCTCACCACCTGGGCCGCAGGACTCGCAGGTGATGAGCCTCAGGCATTACCAATCATCGCTAGGTGCCTGAGAATGCTCACCAACCCTCTAAAAGATGAAGATGCCTGCACCTAACAGTCTTAAATGTGACCAAATTAGATTCAACAACCAATTAATCTATGTAATACTTCCTCACTGTCTTAAAGTATGAAGTAGACAAAAAAAACCCTCATAACCAATGAAAGATTATGAGCAAAAAATTCCTACTTGGCTTCTTAAGGACAACCGGCAGTTTCATTTCCATACTGTTTATAGGGAATGGAGGGAGGGAGCCACATTGCAAAGAGCAGAGAGGGGAGGGGGTAGAACCCTTATATAGGTCCCCTCCCCTCTCCTTGTGATGCGAACGGAGGCCGCCAATGGCATTCCTCTACGCCTTGTCCTCCCGCGTGCCTCCGCAATGGCCACATCGTGCCCAGGCTACACCAGGCACGGGGTAAGGCATTTCCCAGCACACAGAAAGGAACAGCTGTAATTTTGCCTTCAAAAACAGGAAAAGCACCTTAATCACACTCTTCCTTTCCCACCACATGGGAAGAAAGAACTGGGATTGGGACCCTTATGTTGTTTTTCTCCTTTCAAAACGGTAGTGTGAGGCTCTGATCCTTCTACGTCCCCCACCTGTACATTCCATGTTTTACTCTAAGTACATACAATATGGAACACACACACTTACCATTGCCATATATATTAATCTTTGTCACTCCCCCCCTCTCTCTCCCCCCTTTAATAAGCACACATCCTAAATAACAAAAAAGATGGTGGTAATGCTGATGACACCACCCAGAGTCAGGGCACGACACTTTGTGAATCCCATTGCCTGAAAAACAGCCAGTTCATTGGAGCAATTCTGTTGTGCTGATTCCCACCCCTTCTGTACTCCTAATGGCACTTATAAAAACCTCTAACATCTTCATGTGCTTTTAAAAACAGGAATCTATTCTCCTTGTGCATTTTTACAATCCAGATGATAATGAAGGAACTCCAGGCAGTGTGGTTATCATGACGGTAAATTCACCTCTGAGGGATTAGATATAGTTGGTTGATTCTCATTTCTTATCATTCCTTTATCCCTCTAGAAGTATAATAATCTCTTAGTGTGCCTTTATGTCTTTAGTAAAGCAACATTTTTTTTTCTTGGAATCTGTCCTATACCTAGGATATAGGAAAGGAACGAAAGAGAGAGATTGCCCCTTTTTCTAGTAAACAACATCCTGGCAGAATGACAATTAAAATGAACAGTAAAAATAGTAAGAACAACAAGCCAGAAAAAAACAATGATAGATTCCACCACCACCCCACAAAACACACACACACACACACACACACACACCAGAAATATGGTCTAGCTTGCTTGTTGTCAAAAACTGACAAATGAGACATTTCCAATTAGCATTTGCAACTGGTTGCGTACCATCATCTAACTGAAAATAGATTAATGTAAATCTGTGAAAACAAATTATACTGTAAAGTACAGAATGTAAATTGTGGCCTTTCATTTCTGAAAAAGTCAGGAGCAGGGTCAATTCATACTCTAAAATGTCATGAAAACACCTTTTATCATTTCCGTTAATTGTGTCATTGCTAACTCTTAGCAAACCTGGGCATACTAACTTCTCAGTATCTGAAAACTGAGATATCTCACCCAAGAAATGTATGCTTCGTGTCTCTCAACTTGGTTTTTGATGTTAAATTTTACTGAACAGATCCCCCTTTTTTCCAAGAATCCCCCTAAAATAAATTTTTGCTACCATGCTTTAAAAAATATTTATTTTAAAGTTTGAATTCTATGAGTTTATACTATATTGTGTGAATATTTTATAATATAGAGCTTTATGCAATTGCAAATTGATTCCACTTGTCAAATCTGAAAGCCGTATTGCTTGCACAATATAAGTGAATTATAAAATTATCAAAGCTATCTCATGTTGCTCCAAACACCACAAAGCTAGGAAATTGGAAGCTAAGGCTGATGCCTTACTTAACATGCCCTTTGATCAGTCATGATGTTGTGCAATGTCACAAATTGTGCTTGCTTACAACTTACCCTCTATGCACCCACACTTTCCTTGGGTCTTTCAGTCCCAAATCCCCTTCTCTCTCCCATTTAGTGCCACCACAGAAAGTTCTATAGGGATTGATCTTCTGAGATTGCAACAGTGACCTTGGGATAAGTTGGACAGAGGGAAAAGGGGAGGGGAGAGAGGGCAGGGAGGGGAGGGGAGGGGGAAGGAGAAGCCAGGATGCAGGCTCCTAACTACTATTGCTCACACCACCCACAAAAATATAGGCCAGTTAGATGAGCTGAGAGGCATTTACTCATCTAGTTGTAAATGAAAAGAAAAGGAGGAATCAGAAGCATTTTTGCCTCTGCCTTCCTCCTGTCTTTCCTGGCTACTGCTGGCATGGTATAGGATAGTCAGGGAGCTCCAAGATTGGAGCCCCCTGTCTTTCAAGTGGCCGTCCCATAAGATTACATTCTTGAAATACCAAAAAGGCATGCAGGACAAAAAAAAGTTTTAATAGCTCACCAAAAAACTGAACAAAGAAGAAGCCAATACAACTGGCTCAAGGTGAGAGTTCTTGCCTCAGGGCTCTCACCATTGCTGCCCATTTTCACCCAGTTTTTCTGAAATATGCAGATAAAGGTGGTTTTAAAGGATGGAGGAATAGAGGGCAGAATGAATTGAAATTTTTTTTATTGAAATATGGCCCCTTTTTCATTAACTGAAATTAAACAAGTAGCTAACCCTGGTATTACATGGTTCCTCTCCATCAAGGGTGCAAGGGACCAGGCTGTTCGGTGTTTAACTAGTTTTGAGAAACTAATGGATAACAATATGGGCTGTGCATGAATAAAATACTGCCGCTCTCTGATGAAAGCAACAGTGATGGCCTTAAGTGCTTGTGGGAGGCGAATTTAGGCACCTCTATTGATGACACAGTTTAGACTAATATGTGGGTGAGACCACCACAACACAAGAGAAACATCTCTGAAGCTGGTATCTGACTCCTAGAAAATTGGCATGCATTAAATCTGGTTCTTCTCCCATGTGCTGGACAGAAAGCCAAGTGGTTGGCACATACCAGCTCATGTGGTGGGAATGTGCTGAGACTCAAAAATTCTGGACTTCAGTGTTTTCTGAGATTACCCAGATTGTAAAAATTGAAGTACATAAGGATTTGGAACTGGGTGTATTGAACTTATGTTTTGGAATATGAATTTGAAGCATAAGGAGCTAATTTCGCATCTTTTGTTTGCTGCAAGGAAAGTATTGTAGAATCATAGAATAGTAGAGTTGGAAAGGGCCTATAAGGCCATCAAGCCCAACTCCCTGCTCAATGCAGGAACCCACCTTAAAGCATACCTGACAGATGGCTATCCAGCTGCCTCTTGAATCCAATGTGTTGCATTGGGAGGGTTTCAAATTTACAGACTTAAATGAGTGGTATAAATTGCTGTGGAAGACAGCAACAATGGAAAAATTGTCATATAAATTGCAGGTCATGAGAGGTAGGGATGTGTATCGTATTGTTCCGATGTCCGATAACGATCCGATATTGGCATTATCGGACATCCAATTAATGATAACGATATGATACAAATTCCTCCGATAATTATCGGATCTGATAATTTTCGGTCCAGTAATTATCAGATTTTATCGAATTATTGGAAAGCTGTTTTTCTTTTCGTGCCAAATGGAGCTAGAAGGTGGGGTGTGTTTGTTGCTTGAGACTGACAGATTCAGTGACCAATCATGCAGCAAGGATTCTAGCAGGGTCCAATCTCAATGTTGGATGAGGGTTGAGGATATTCCCGCATGAACCCCCCACTCTTGAGTTTTCCAGCTCTGTTAGGACTGAGGTGTTGAAGAAGCTGGGTGGATTTTGGAGGAGTTCTGTCTGTGTTAAAAGTTACTGGATTGATTTTGGTGGTGATTGTTGGAGATTCATTCTATTTTCTGGCATCTTGCTGTTCCCTTCTGTTTCTCAGGTTCGTTGCTTGTGTGTGTTTCGTTTGCTTGTTGGTTTGATTGAAGGGTTAGGTTAGTGCGAGTGTGGGTAGCATGAATGAGTGAGTGTGTTGTTGTTCTCTATTTAACTGTTATAAAAATACAAATAAAATACAAAAAAAATATCTGTGTGTGTGTGTGTGTGTGTGTGTGTGTGTATGTGTTTGCTTGATTCACTGTGAGTGTGCTTGTGTGCCCTGTAGCCTGTTACACAGGATAACATTCCACAAGCTGTGGTCAAAGCAGCACAAACTCACAAACTATTGGCAAAGTATTGTAATTAATATTCATAATTTCAATAACTTTGCAGCAGAATTAAACACGGCTCTAAGGAGCACCTTGGGGAGGTGGCTCTGGGTCTAGGAGAGATGCTGTTGCTGGGGGCAGTTCTGGGGTGGCTGTTTCTCCCCCAGTAAAAATCAAGTGCACATCTTCCTTGGTATTTCAGAAGCAGGCAGAGGCACCAGCAGCAGCTACTGAAGGGACTGCCCACAGGTCCCTATTTGAAGAGCCACTTCCAGAGGCCGGTGGTAGCAGCAGCACTGGACTTCCAGGAGTAGGAGTACCACCATCTCCTTCTCCAGTGGTTGAGGTGGGGAGCCTGCTCAGGGATCTTTTCCCTGAAATAGCAGAGGTCCACCCAGTTGAGCTTGAGAAGGAGGAGGAGAAGGCTGTGGTTGAGGAGGAGCAGCAGGCAGTGGCTCCTTTGCCGCTATCCTAAACCTCTTCAAGGACTTCTACCCCTGCTCCTGTCACACCCCAGAGTCCAGGCATTGGCGTGCAGACTGGCTCACCCCAGAAGCAACAGGGAAGCATGGTGTGGGACAACTTTGAGGTGGCACCAGATCCCCGCTTTGCTGTCTGTCGCCATTGCAAGACCGCTATCAGCAGGGGTAAAATCCTAGGGCACCACACCACCTCCAATACTATCTCAGTAGGAACCACCATGTGGTCCTGCTTGGGAGAGAGGCAGGCACCTCCCAGCAGTAAGGGCAAGCAAAAGGCTGCTTCTGCTGAGAGTTCTCCATCTCCCATCCCCAAGTGGCTTAGGCAGGCCACCATGGAAGAAATGGGGTGGGGGAAGTATGGGGCCACAAATTGGAGGTTTCCAATGCTCGGCCAGCTCACAAACTGCATCAGTGAGATGGTGGCATTGGATGACCAGCCATTCAGCCTTGTGGACAATGCAGGGCTCAAGAGGCTGATGGCTATGGTGGTCCCATAGTACAAGCTGCAGTCTTGCACCATCCTTAGCAGGCGTGTGGTGCTCTCCCTGTACCGGGTATGCAGGGAGTTGGTGATGGGTCGACTGTGCCAGGCAGAGGCGCAGAAGGTGCACTTCACCTCTGACATTTGGTCCAGCGAGGGCGGAGTGTACGCTTACCTGTCCCTGATGGCTCACTGGTGGGGAGCCACAGGGAAGGAAGCATCCAGCACTTGTGAGACTGGGAAGGAGGGCTACTGCTGGGCCCTCCTTCATACTGAAGTCATGATCCAGTCCCACACGGCAGCAGAGATCACTGAGGCCATTAACTGCATGGTGGAGGGGTGGCTGTCTGGGCATCACCCGCGGTTACATGGTCACGGACGGGGGAGCCAACATGGTTAAGGCAGTGTGTGAGGGTGGTTTTGATGGCATCCACTGCATCGTGCATGTCTTTAACCTTATTGTGAGGGGTGGCCTTGGCATGGGCAGCAGCAGCAGCGTGACTCCCCTTCCCATGCCAGGAGTCCGTAATGTGCTGGAGAGCTGTTGGAGGGTGGCTGGTCACTTCCACCACAGTGTGAAAGGCAGACGGTTGCTGCGGGAGAAGGAGGCGGAGTAAGAACTTCCGCAGCACCTGCTCTTTCAGGACGTGGCGACACGCTGGAACTCTACCTACCTCATGCTCGAGTGTATGGTGGAGCAACAGCATGCCATTCATGAAATGTGCAGGGTCGGGGACATAGGCATCCAGGCCCCACTGGCCAGGCAGCAGTGGGATACCATGTCCCAGCTTGTGTGTGTCCTCAAGCCCTTCCTTGAGGCCACCGAGACCCTCAGCAGCAGCATCGCCCTCCTCAGCCAGGTGATCCTTGTGGCCAGGCATCTCCAGACCAAGATGTGGCAGTTTCTGGAGGCTGGGGATCCCGGCACCAGGAAGTGCTTCCTGCCAGATGTGCAGGAAGTGGTGACCAGCCTTAGGGCACAGATGAGTCCCCTCAAGGCCATCTGTGAGATGCCCATCTGTAATGGACATCTCTTGAAAAAGGACCACATTTCAGCCACCTGAAACAGTGCATGTTTCAAGCTTACTTCTGAGTAACGCCTGCAGCTGTGCCTCTAAATTGGGCACAGATGACTAACAACACTCAGTCTGCACTGTGACCAAGTTTCAAGCCTGTACCTTTGAAAATACAGAATAGGCGTCATGCATGAGATGAGGGGTGAGATGATGCTCAGAGAATCCTGGCGATCTTGAACATTAATTTTTCACCCATCCTGATTGGCACACAACTTTTAAATCTACATATTTATATGCAGCATTCTACAGCTCTGGGCCTAACCAGAAGAGTATAGAGAGTTCAACTTCACTTGTCCTCGCTGGTGTCTATCCAACAGGCTATATAGGTCTGTGCCACTACCATTTTCATTATGTTGGCTAGGATCATTATATAAATTAACTCTTTTTAAATTTTTTTTAAAAATAATGAAATCAAAGTGGCATCTGATGAGTAAAAAATGAACAAATGCAAAAAAAGTGTGAATGAATGGAAGTACCCCCAACACACACACAAATCCCACTTTTGTATTCTTCAAAATGGCAACCTTTGAAATGAAAATTCTCATGGCATTCATGGGATGATTTTATAATTAAAAGCAGGTAATAACTTTCATGAATAAATACTATTCCTGCCGCAACAGATTTCATATGTTTTCAGGATGCATTGATTCATGAATTTATCACCCATCAGAGTTCAAACTCAGTTCACCATGTCATCAGGAAGATCTCTTGATGGTTTCTCCACTTGCTCACCTCAGTCCCCCAGTACATCGAAGACAAGAGAGGACAGGAAAGAGTGCCAATACTAATTATGCTAAATTTCAAAGCATTTCCAAGAATTGCTATTCTTGGAAATGCAAATAAAGCATTGTTTCACAAAACCACCTATGCTCACCTAAATTATGTGACATGTTTTATTCAATACTGCCAGGTTTTCCATTCTAGCCCTCTCATTATTTCAAAGCTGCTTAAAGGGAATTAACATTTCATGACCATGATTAGTTTTTAAAAATGCAAAAGAATTGTCAGTATCTAAGTCCAATATATGCTTCTCATAGTACAGTTTACATTAGGAATCCTAAGAATTTCTAACAACATAACATTAGTCCCCTGAGTCTCTTCCATATCTGCAAAGCCATTAAAGCACCACCCATTACTGAATGCATCTGACTCCACCACAGGTCCTGCACAGCTGCTTCAAGAAATTCCAGGGATGGATGCAGCCCCATGGATTATTTATCTGTTTGGACGAGACTTTTGGTCTTCTGTGTATAAGATGAAAAACAGCCCCCTTGTAGCTGTATGGGCCAAGAAATGACTATTGTCCTTTCATTATCCATGCATATGCAGAGGATCCTGCTTATAAATGAGTTATTTGCATAGTCTGGGCCATTACTGCTACTGTTGGTATTTGTAAGTTTCTCCTTTATTCACTGTCCACTAACACTACAATAGCAACTCCTTGGCAGACTAAAAGTGTAAGCACCAACTAAGGATAAACCAATTTTTCTTCATTTGCTCTGTTCTGTCTATGTTACGCAGATTGTTGGGCGTCTTTCATTGACAGAATCATTTTTTTTTTACTGAGAATTTTGTTCATTTGCAAATGTGCACTACCACAAGTGCACATTTATGGAAAAAAACATGTTCCACAAGTCCATGGAATCCATGCACTTGCGAAAAGCCAATCCACCAAAGAATCCACTGGTGGGATTCACAAAAACCAAACCTCATTTGAACTCATTGTGGATTTCTTCAAAATCCCTAGCACCAGTATTTCTAGCCTACTAGGAATTTAAAATTCAGTTCTGATACAAGGCTGTCTGGGGGCCTTGTATCAGAGCCCCATAGTTTTACCTCAGAGAATGGCCTAAATGCAACACGTGATGCATTCTTTTATTGAAGCTAAGTGGAATTGGCCTTTAGCTATCTGGATGAGAAACCATTTTGGAACCATTTGTAAGTTACCCATGTCATTTGACATAAGAGCAAGTTGCGCTATAAATAAAAATAAGTGTTACAATAATTTGCATCCACACAGTCCAACTTTGAAAATCTAAAATTTCATCCTGATTCCTTGAAGTGCCATCGGGATTCTGTTTCTGAGAGTGTCTGCCAATGTTTCCCCCTCTCTTCATATAGGGCATGGCTCCTCAGTCTTTTTGGGTTAGTGGGTACATTTGGAATTTTGAAAGTATGTTGTGGGTGTTCTCACAAAATGGCTGCCTTGGTGAGCATGGCTGGCCACAAAAATATGCATTTATTAGAAGGTAAACTGGTGAGGTTAAATAGGCTGACCATCTGAAAAGGAGGACAGGACTCATGTAACTTTAACAGTTGTAGAGAAAAGGGAATTTCAGCCAGTGTTATTTGTATGCAATTAGTTCCTGGTGAAATTCCCTCTTCATCACAACAGTTAAAGTTGCAGGGGCCCTGCCCTCTTTTGTATCTGGTCACTCTAGTATAGTGCATGCAACTTTAACTGCTGTGATGAAGAGGGGATTTCACCAGGTACTAATTGCATACAAATGATGCTGGCTGACATTCCTTTTTCTCTGCAACTGTTAAAGTTACATGAGCCCTGTCCTCCTTTTCATATGGTCAGCCTAGGTTAAAAGAAAAGTAACATACCCAAGAACCTGAGTAGGGACCAGGCGTGAGTCTAGAGAAACCAGGATAGGAACCCTCAGTCATCTGCTGTAATAAATGCGCTAGGCACTTCGAGGAGAAAGTTGTTTGTATTCATTCAGAACTTGATGCCACAATTATTGCAGAGCCTGGGGAGGTGTTCAGTGCCCCATCTGGTCATGTTTTCTGGGATCGGTTCCAGTTGTTGCAGCCTGTTGATGTGGACAAGATGCTTGAATCATTCCATCCCACCACATGTAAGCTTGACCCTTGCCCATCTTGGCTAATATGAACTAGCAGAGGTGGATTGTTTGGGTGAATCCAGGGGGTGGTAAATGACTCGCTCTGTCAGGGGGTGGGGCCTGCTGCCTTGAAAGAGGCTGTAGTGCACCCTCTCCTGAAGAGGACTTCTCTGGACCCAGAGGTATGTGAGAACTACTGCCCTGTTTAATATCTCCTTTTTGGGCAAGGTGCTTGAGTGTGTGGTGGCTGGGCAGCTTCAGACGTTCTTGGAGGAAACTGTTATCTGGACCCATTTCAGTCTGGATCAGGCCAGGGTACAGCACCAAAACAGCCTTGGTTGCTCTGACCAACGTCCTACTCCAGGTGAAAGACAAGGGGAGTGCTACCCCGTTGATCTTCCTGGACCTCTCGGCAGCTTTTGATACCATTGATCATGGTATCTTACTGGATCGGCTCTGTGAGATGGGAGTAGGAGATACTGTATTACAGTGGTTCCGCTCCTACTTGCAGGGCTGATTCCAGAGAGTGGTATTGGAGGATTCCTGTTCCCACCCATGGCCATTAAGCTGTGGGGTGCCACAGGGTTCTATTATATCTCCCATGCTGTTCATCATCTATAGGAAGCTATTGGGAGAGGTCATTAGGGGTTTTGTGTTTGGGTGTCGTCAATATGCTGATGATACTCAGCTCTATTTCTCCTTGTTGTTAGAGTCTGCTGGGGTGGTAAATGTACTGGACCAGTGTCTGAAGGCTGTAGTGGGCTGGGTGAGGGCTAATAAACTGAAGCTGAATCCTGACAAGAAGGAATCTCTGTGTATTGGTGGTTCCTCAGTCCAGGAACTGGGTAAGCAACCTGTTCTGGATGGAGCTGCACTCCCTCTGAAGGAGTAGGTGCGTAGCTTGGGAGTACAGCTAGATCCATCCTTGTCACTGGAGGCCCAGCTATGGCCTGTCCTGGACTGGGATAACCTAACAACAGTAGTGCATGCACTGGTAACTTCCCAAATAGACTACTGCAATGCACTGTATGTGGGGCTGCCCTTGAAGATGACTTGGAAGTTGCATCTAGTGCAAAATGTAGCAGCTAGACTGCTGACTGGTACATCTCACAAGGACCATATAACACCGGTCTTAAAGGAATTGCACTGGCTGCCAATACACTTCCTGTCGGAATTCAAGGTGTTGGCAATGACATTTAAAGCCCTAAATGGCTTGGGACCTCGGTACTTGAAGGAGCGCCTCTCCCTATATATGCCTGCCCAAGACTTCAGATCTGTTGGAGGAGCCCTCCTCCACATTCCACCAATGGGAGACATACACTATGGTGGAACATGGGAGAAGCATTCTCTGTTGTGGCACCCCAGCTGTGAAATGCCCTCCCCTTGGAGGCCTGACTGGCACTGGAGCTGGCTTCATTTCAGTACCACTAAATTGGAATCTAAGTTGGGAATCTAAAATTGTAACTGACACCATGGTGATGACCACATTGCCCCTATGAAACTGATAAAACATGACACAACTCACACACACCCTAAAGTTGTTGCATGAATATGCCTTCTCTTGGGGTGATGGTGTTTTTTGTCTTTTGATGGGGGAGAGAAACAGGGGTGTCCATTTTAAAACTAAAACTAATTGTGGCCATTTGGCCCTGCCAGACTTTCTTTGCCCTTCTTTTGCCTGGTGTCTTGTAAAGGCAGCAGTTTTTGAAGAAGTAATTTTAAATGACTGAAACAAGTTATTAAAAATTTATTCTGTTTTTAAGCAGTTAGAGCAAAAGGGGAACATCAAGCCCTACTGCCTCCTCATCTCTTCAGTTGGCAGCAATAAACCAAAAACAGTCTAATGAACAATTGTGAATGTTTGTTTGTTGTGGGGACTGAAGAAAATTAGCCTGTGGAGAAGAAAACAAAAATTGAAGATCAGCTTTAATATGTCATGAATATTTCACAAGAAACCAAAATAAAGCCTACTAGTTATATCAGTGGATAGTTTTTCCCTTTCAGCACTGAAGATTTTGTCATGCATTATAGTTTTAAAGAAGAAGAACTCACCCAATTTATTAATGTTAGATTGCTACCCTGTTTCACCTCTGAATGACATACAACTTGCTCAATGCAGTTTTGTGATATCTGTTCTGTAGAGAATGTGGTGTTGACTATTTGTTTATTATTTGTTTATTTTTCACTTACGGCACACCATGGTTTCCATTAATCAGGATTAATCTGTGAACCCTACTTTATTCATTAACAGTCTCTTTTTATGCAAGTCCTATGCAAGTCTGTCTCTGTGCAAATTATTAGAGGGGTTTGAGAAATCAAGAGGTGAAAAATAAAATTCACATTACACCAGAAGCTACTCTCCTGCTGGAAGACCTCAGGATTTTTTTAGTTTTTTTTACCAATTTCCTCAAAAATTCAAATTTCAACTGATTCTAGTTGCATTAATTCTGGTAGCACTCCCCCCCCCAGCATGGCAAATTCTTTGCTTATGAATCTGAGATGTATGAGTGTGAAGGGTTATCATGCTTGAAGGAGGAAGCTTGCCTAAACTTTGTTGGAGAAGGTTAAAATATCAGAATGTATTTGAGGAACAAAGATTAAACTATCTCACATGAATGTCAGGGCATATTCACTTCAGATTAACTTCAAAGATCACTTCAGATTAACTCAGGAATTCTCTGAGGTCTTCTGTTGGATGTGAAGATACAGAACTGTCTTCTAATTTTGTATATAGTTTGTTTGGGGTATTATCAAGTTAATTTAAATACCACATTTGAAACTTTTGAAAACTGAAAAATTCAGGCAGTTGCCAGTAAGTCTACAGAACAGAGAAGTGGGTCAGCAGGTTCAGCTACATGTCAAGCTCTTTGCTAGAGCCGATCTACACTCTAGCTTTGTAACGTTCCATAAGGGTTATGAAAACTCTTTGGGCCACATGACGCACTCCCTTGAACGATGTATACCTGAGGTTTTTTAAAACTCACTTCAGCTATATACAATGGTTTTTACTTTTAATAAATAATTTTAAGTCAAATAATGTGTCCTTCCTTACCGTTTGTGATTCGTGGGGGCGGTGCTTCATTTACCGGAGCCCAAATGCTTAGCAGTTGATTGGAGGGGAAGAAAGAGGGGCTAAGGAGGAAGTGGGCGAGTGACCTACAGTACCCACAGTGCTTAGCCCTATACTCATTGAAAGCTAGAGAATGAAAGGGGAACTAAGGAGGAAGTGGGCGACTGAACTACAGCGGCCACAATGCTTTGCCCTAAACTCATTGTAAAAACGAAACAGAAAGAGATGGACAAAAGAGTGTGAGACCGCACACGCCACTTTGAAGACTGAAGAATTTTTCTCCTGTAGCATGAGTACTCCTTAATGTGGCCTATTTGGAACATTTTAAAATACTTGTTAAAACATTCCAAAGTACAGTATAGATAGGCTCCTAAACTCCTCAGTGTTGAAATATGTCTGCTCTGGAGAAAAATAAATAATTTAAGTTTGAGAGATACAGAGCCTTTGGGGGGAAATGTGTACAGAGCTCAGCAAAAGGAATTTAGGGTAAAGGTGACCCTACTAATTGATCAGTTGCAAGAGCACAGAGTAGGTTTAACATATAAAAAGCTGCAGCAACACCCCACCCACACCCACACCCCGCCATAGGTATTTAGGTACAGGAAAGTTGAAATACAGAAGAAGGTTGGAAGGAAAGAAGAAATAAGATCAAGAAAGCTGCTTGGGAGACGCTGAAGGTTTGGGAAAGCTGGGGATTCTCTAACAGTAATATATTGCTGGGAGGAATGTGGAAAATAGGGAGTACAGCCTAGTTAGGTTGAGCTGGGTTCTTTTACCCTGTTTTGTTTTGATTTGTAACTTTTTCTCTTAGGGTATTTGCATGAGTATGTGTTGCAACTTGCAACCATTCAGGTGTTGGGACCTTTTCTAACATCTTTTTAAGCATAATACTTTTTCAGTAATTTGTTTTTTTAAAAAATTAACTTTGTGGTCTCTTTTATTGTAGGATTCCACACCCCATGTGTGAATGCCAAACCTCACAGTACCTGAAGGTATTTGCAAGGGATCCAGAGGTTTTTAATGGTCTTTGATGGAGGCAGCCAGGGAAAACAAAATATTCTACCTGTGGCATCAGAAAGATTATTGGAACCGAAGGACAAACAAACAGGAATAAGACACTTTGTTTGGTTAGGTCTCTTTTCCATACATGGATTAGGGCATAGATGGTCCCATGACATGGTAGAAAAACCAATTGTGGTTCAGAATAATGACCCTACACCACCAACAGCAACCTGTCCTCTTCTGTCCCTTCCCTGGCAAGTGGTGGGGCCAGCAATGACGGTGCATAGTCAGAGGAGAGAAGGGAAGCTTCTCCTTTTACTCCTTCACCTTTCTTCTTCTTGGTGCATAAGCAGTGTGCCAGGGTGCAATAGGATCATTAACAGGGCCAGAAGGTTATAGTGGTAGCAGTGGGTAACCTGCTGTTATATGGGCATCAGGTGGAGACCCAAATTATCCCTACCCTTGATGCTTGCCTACAGGTTTAGAGTGTAGAAGTCTGTCAGCTGTGGATCCTATAGTCACCATAGCATTGTGATTGAGCAAACCTGAAGGAGGCAATGAGGGTAAACAAATAGTGAGAGGAAGGCAGCTGGATTTGACATATCAATTTGAACAACCACACATTTCATCAACTGCACACTTCTACAACAGCTTATAACAGTTTTCCTCAAGCTGGGGCCTTCCAGATATTTTGGACTATGAATCCCATCATCCTTAGACAGCATGGTCAATGGCTGGGGTGATGGGAGTTGTTGTACAAAACATTTGGAGAGCACCAGGTTGCTAGAATATCAGAGACAACCAGTGTTAAAAATAATAGATGAATGTAATTCCTTAAGAAGTATCACATTGAGCTATACACACAGCCAATTTCTTTATATACTGGTATCTCAGTGCGGTGAATCCCTGTCCCATGAGTGGGAGGGAAAACATGCAAAATAGTGTGTACCTACTTCTTTTTTTACCTTCCTTTCCTTTGGCCTTTATTGCTGTTACCAGAAGAAAAACTTTTCTTTCTTTCTTCTGACTGTCTCTACCGAACAGCCTTAAAACTCTCTGGGTCTGAGGTATTTACTTTAATTAGTGTGGGGTTTGGCGATTAACTGTGGAGTGGGTAACTCAAAAAGAAAAGAGACCACAAAGTTTCAAATACTAAAGGTTTATAATCTGAATGGACACACACATCACACAACCCACCTTCCAGTATGTGCAACAGAGTAATAAAATAACCAGGGATAAATGCAACCAGCTTATCTAACCGAGACCCTAATACAAGCAGGTCCCTTATACAAGCAATACCTTACTGTCATATATCCAGCTCTCTCTCAACCAATTCTCCTGTTCCAGCACTTTCAAATTGGCACTGGTTTGGCCTCATCATGAGTCCTGCATCCAGTTCTGGGCACCACACTTCAAGAAAGATGCAGCCAAGCTGAAGGGGGTTCAGAGGAGGGCAACAGAAATGATCAGGGGTCTGGAAACAAAGCCCTATGAGGAGAGACTGAAAGAACTGGGCATGTTTAGCCTTGAGAAGAGAAGACTGAGGGGGTGACATGATAGCTCTCTTCAAATACTTGAAAGTTTTTAATACAGAGGCAGGCCAGGATCTTTTCTCAATCATCCCAGAGCGCAGGTCACAGAATAATGGGCTCAAGTTATAGGAAGCCAGATTCCATCTGAACATCAAGAAAAACTTCCTGACTATTGGAGCAATATGACGATGGAACCAATTACCTAGGGACGTTGTGGGCTCTCCCACACTAGAGGCATTCAAGAGGCAGCTAGACAGCCATCTGTCAGGTATGATTTAAGGTGGATTCCTGCATTCAGCAGGGGTTTGGACTCAATGGCCTTAGAGGCCCCTTCCAACTCTACTATCCTATGATATCTTACCTTCTAATATTCTAGGCTCTTTTTGTCCTCTCTGTTTCTACTTTAGGATTTTTATTCTTAAAATTACTTATTTTCCCTCTGCAACTACAACCAGTACAGAACCAATACAGAGGGTGGTTTCTTTTTGTAACCTAAATTAATTTCCTAAGTTCTTTTGAACTTCCCCCAAACACTTTCCCATTCTTGAGCAGATATCCAGTTTCCTATAATCCAATTAAACTTCTGACCTTTTGGCTGAAACTGACCAGCATAACCAATCACCCCAGATTTAACCCAATAATATAAAACCCAAACTAAATACAAAAATAGAGGGCAGTTCTATTCCTCACTACTGCAGATACCACATTTTCCATAATTACATTTTACTCAAAGCCTTCATGGAATAGAAATTTTAAATACAACAACTGTAATCATTATACATTGCAATATAAGGTTAACAATAAACAATTCATTAGTTCATATGAAGTGACCCAAGGAAGAGATTCTTTGCTTCCATCAAACTAGCAGCAAAATAGAAAAGGACCACAAGGCACTGAGATGGTTCACCCCTAGCCAACAGAAAGAGACCTTACTCTCATCTCATGGCAACTCCTCTCCTGGTCTTCTCTAAGCAGCAGAGCACAACAACAGGCAAGATAGACTAGCCTCTCCCCACCAGGCTGTGTCCTCATTAAAGGCTATAGTGCTAAAGGCAGCACAACTGCCTCACACATCACAAGTAGTCCCAAGGCTGATGGCATTAGTTCCTAATCACTACACCCCAAAAGCCAGAATGCCCTCTTACAGTTCCTTCCGGTGGCAGCTGCTTGGGCTGGAGGTGGAGCAAGTTAGTTGGAAACAGTCAAGACCTAATGTTAAGCACAGAGTCTCTCTCTCTCCTCATATTTGATATATGGGTAGCTATTATTCCTGGTGCTCAGGTGGCAAGGCTTTGAAGAGTGATGGCAATGATGGGTTTGTGTGACAAATGATTGGCGATGGTGATCATGAAGATTGTTCAAGTCTGTTTTTTATGAGGGCATGCCTAAGGTGATTTATTTTCGACTTTCCAATCTGAAAAATGTGGAAGAAAGTTGCTCTTAACCATCGTTTGGCAGTCATGTTTGGATGAATGAGAGTGAATAAACTGAACCAGATAAGAACAAAAGTGATGGCAATCAGGAAAACAAACTCTCCTTTGTTACGTTAGGTTCATGGAATGATAAACTGTGCACGGATATTTTATTCAGATGTGTTTCAGGAATTGGACATGGAAAATATGGTTACATATGTGTCCATTTGCAGATTCACTTCATCGTTAATTAGGGTAGGAGAACTCGATGAGCACTCATCCTGCAAGCACTCACCCTGCCGCTGCTTCAGCCTGCCCCCACAAAATGGGCCTCACGAGCCCCAGCTGAGCTCTCATGAGAGTCGTGAACGCTTGGCACCCACCCATGCTGTCCCGCTGCATTAATGGTGACCATCATTGATACAACAGATGGAAATGTGCACTTTCCAGAGGCTCTGGAAAGTGGACATTCCCCCTGCTCCATTAATGACGGCTGCCATTAGCTTGGTGAGGGGAAATGTGCACTTTCCGGAGCCTCTGGAAAGCACACTGCCCCCCCTCCTGCTCCAATGGGGGCCTTAAAGGCCCCTGCTTTTTACAGAAATTACAAGAAATCCTGGTAGTCTGTGGATGCAGATGGAGGCAAGGCAGCTCCCAAAAAAGTGTTGCAAAGTCCAGGGGGGGTATGCGTGCAAGCTTTCTAAAGGTTGGTGAGCTTCACCCTCCCCCCTCTGGATGGATTCCTCCAACATCCCTACTTTAGACCATGGCTGTCCTTAGGAAATTAATAGGAAGTTTGTCTTTCTCCAAAGGAAAAAAAAACTCTTCTTCAACAAAGGATGGGCAAATCTGTCCGCTTTGCTTTCTCCCAAATTCATTCTCTCTCTCTCTCTCTCTCTCTCTCTCTCTCTCTCTCTCTCTCCTGAATATGAAGAACTTTGTGAATTTGGTAAACCCTTATGAAAAACAAATGAAATCCTCACCAGCCCAATTCAGTAAGTGCAGCCATTCCCAGCATGGAGAGAATGGCTCTACTTATTTTAATTGGTTTAATTGGTTTTCCTGCAGATTGCAGAGAGTTGAACCAGATGATCCTTGTGATCCCTTCCAACTCAACAATTCTATGATACTGTGATGTACCTGCCTGCCATGCACTTATTAAAGATGAGGAGCCTGTCAGAAGAAAGAACTGGCAACACCAATTAAGCACTAATATAGCTGAATACACTGGGATTGAAACCCAGATTTTAAGAGCTTGGATGGACAAATCTGTCTGTTTCTGTTTCTCCCACATTTGTTTTGTTTGCTTTTAAATAATAATAGAATGTTCTTTTTATTCCAAATACGGAAAAAAATGAAAATTTTGGTAAATTCTTATCAAGAATGAACTGAATATAAATGCTCCTTCATGCCTAAGTTCCTTGTCTTTCTTCTCTGGGCTGTTCCCCTAGACACCTGCTATTCCTTATCTTGTTTAGGCAGTTGCTTCTGGACACCCTTTTCATTAACATCTCTATACTGTGGTACCTCTTCCAAGCTTCCAAGCCTCCAGCCTGACCTGAGTGAGTTTTTCATTCCATCTAAATAGAGGACCATGATGGACCATGAACCATTTAGTTTCAGTTGACTGTCAGAGGCTTCACTACATGCACAATAAAAAGATTGATGCTTTGGATGAGAGAAGCAGGTGCTTGGCAGGCTTAACATGGATATGAGCTGTGGGGCTTGTAATTCTTTTCTGGCTCCCATTTTAATCATATTGGACAATCATTCCCACCCAGCCAGCCCTAAAGCTCCAAAATGACAGCTTTCCACAGCTAGCCCACCTCTCTTGGCCACATGAAGCTGTTGAAGGCAGCCAGGAAATGGGGAAGGTTAGCAAGCTTTCCTAATCCCTGATTTCCTACAAATGCTTCAGGCAGACAGATGAATTCCCAGTGAGCAGAAGAGGCTGGTGGCTCTGATTTTGGTGAGGCTGTGAATCCATTTTGGGGTTCAGTCAGAACCAGCCAGAATTCTAAAGGAACTATCCAAGGTACTGAATTTAGTTTGGAGATAGGATCAGCACTTTGGAATGGATTTCCCAGCCCCACCTAAATCAATCCACAGCCCTACCTAAATCAGAGCCACAGCCTCCATTGCCAATAAAGCTGTTCTTGGCCATGTGATGTAGGGATGAGATGGGAGAGAAATTCATTCAGTTTGCATTTTAATGCACATTTTAATGCAAACTTACATACTTTTGAACTTTTGAACCAACACACAAACTGGAATTCAGATATCTTTTCAAATGTGCACTACTCTGAATCTTGTAATGGTATTTTCCTTTCAGCTGCATGCAAAAATTTGTATATTATTGAAAAGCACGTTAAAATGCATATATTGGTGAAAACAACATTAAAATGCATTATCGCTTGTGAAAAAGGTGTGTATATTAGGGGAAATGTAATTCAAAAATGCATGTGTTAGAAGAAATGCACAGGGGAAAAAGTGGGTGTAAATTTTCATGCAATTTAACAAAAAGTAATTTTCAAAATTTGGGATGAACTGAGGGGGAGGAATTCTAAAAGTTCTGGACTTAAGAATGGAAAAAAATGAGAAATAGAGAGAAATTAAAATTGACAGATGTGCCCATCTCTAGTATAAAGCAGTTCAAAGGAAGCCAGGTAGCAAGGGAGGCTCATTGATAGGGGAGAGTCCACCTTATCCTGCAGAAGACACTTGGGGCAAGAATATCCCCACCCTTACTAATGGTAATTGCACACTGCATGCAAATCCCCTTGAACAGGCTGATTAAATCTAAGGGGGCCAGGGGCAGGGTGGGAGCGAGCCAAAACTCCTCTGCAGAAGATATGCTTCCTGCCCACCAACTGTGTGGTGGGTACAGCCTGTTCACCTAAAATGCTTTATGCTAGGGCTGTGCATGCCCCCCAATTTGCCTCGAGGGCCATTTCGGAGTCCCTGAAACAGCCACAATTCAATTTGGGGTGCTTAGGGGGTTGCCTGCCTCACCTCGGTGCCAAGGCCAAGGCATGATTCGGGGCCCCCAAGGCGACTCAGCCTTGAGGGTGGGTGGCAGCAGCAGCCGGCCGGCTGGCAATGAGGCAGCAGGTGAGTGGGGAGAGCTGGGAGAATCACCACCGGCCTTGCTACCAGCTTTCCCGGGTGCCAACTGCGCAGCTCCTTGCAAATTTATGTTTCTATGAATTGTGCTTGCGCTTGATTTTGTGGTATGTAATGGATTCTAGGTGTTTTTGTTTTGTTTTTGCATTCAGTATGTTTTATGCATTTTTTAAAATGTTGTAAGCCACTTTGAGTTTATTTTTGTGATGACAAGAGAGATATCAATGTCTAAATAAATGATTTAAAAATAAGAAGCATTTCTGCTGCCACCTCCAATGACCCCCCTCCCCAAAACATCAGATGTCCTTTGCAGACACTGTCCATGGGCAGGTTGATATGGGATCATTTATTTCTTTAAATACGTGGGCATCAAGCTGTTTAGTTATATACAAAATGGCTCAGCTTATTTCTGAGCCAATCCTAAGTGAGCACTGGGTGACTACCCATCTCTTTGTTCACATTTATAAACCCATTATAGCACTGCTCCAAGCAATAAAAGATGTACTATACTAGTGTCTTTAGAAGTATTCTGTAGAAGTATTTTGAAGGGGTTAATATTCTGGGGAGAGAGGCTGGGGGAGATCAAAGGGCAAAATGCCTCAGGCTCTTTCTTGCAGGAAGGTAGAAAATGTATCTGTTGCAATCCAGTGAAACCATTTCCCCATGCAAGCAACTCTATGCAAGTTTTCTTGTCTGAAAAATGACCCCCACCCCACCCCCACCCTGGTCTACTGCAGTATCTCATCACAAGTTGCCTTTTAAACCTGTCTGGAATCCAGAAGCATCTTCCTCATATGTGTGTGAGTACAGAACCTTTGTCAATACTTTTTGTGGGGGATAGTGGACACTGCAATTAACCCTCAACCGTTAATTGCAAACCTATTTGGAATGGTTCAGATAAAATCATCATATTTGTGTGCTGAACTTGGATTATAGATTTGATAAAGGAGACTTGTGATTTTTGAAATCTGTCAAAATAAAAGAAGTTCATACCATCTTGCTGCTAAAGCATGAATATGGATACTTTTCTTGAACATATAGACAATCATGTTAAAATTACAAATTGGAAAGTACTAAACAAGCACATTATCAGCTAATTCTTAAGTGATTTATTTATTAGTTTTATATTTTATATCCTGCCTCATCCAAAAATGTGTTTGAGGTTATTTGAAATTGTCATGTTATCATGTTGGAAGAGGCCAGTTGATTGTTCTTGAACCACAAAGGGCTCATCTATACCTAAGGGTGTAGCGGGATGGAGGGGGAGGATCATAGACTTACCTGCTGCCATGATCCTCCCCCAGCATCTATATGGCCACACTACATCACGGAAGGGAAGAGGGATGTCGCGGGTCCCTTTTTTTTTTTTTTGAAGAGGAGCTTGTTGCATGGCCAGATCCAGGGGAAAAGGTAAAAAAAAAAAAAAAAGTACCCAAACCCCCCATTACCATCTCAGGGATGGCAAAATTGCTGCCCCCCATGGACACAGAGCCTTCCAATGCAGCTCCATACCCAGCCCCGCTTCTAGCGGGAAAGAAGGGACAACTCGGAAGCAAAGGCCACACCACCCGCACCCCTCAGGATAGTCCCAGGACTGCAGAAAAAAATTGGGAAATCCGCGGTCCCCAGGTATCCCGGGGAAAGTCCCTGGTCGTCCCTTGTTGCCCCCGGGATCCCCTGTGCATCATTTAGATGTGCAGAGATGACCGCGAGACAACCCTGGGGAAAAAGGCTGGCGTAGACATGACCAAAGGTTAAGAAACAATAATGCTATGCAAATTAATGAGGCGGTTCTTTTTTAAGTTTCCAAATGATTGCTTTTGCAGATAATTAGAAACTTCAGTGGTTGTGTTTAGGAATGTCCAGATTTTGTGAAATCTGTCCTGTGTGTGTTGTGTGGATTAGGTGGTGTCATTTGTTCCAGCATCTCTTCATAGATGGATTCAAATATTTTTTCCATTATGCAGGAAAATATGCAAATAATCCATAACGTGTTCAAACAATTTATGTAATTTATGTTAGTACATAACATGTAGCATATTGTCCACAATTCCATTCAACTTTTCCCTGGATGTATTTCCAGCATGGCATATGTTTCAGCAGATACGTGCGTATTTTCTTGTGAACTAATTTATGTACATTTTGGGACAGTAAAAAAGAAGAATCCATTTCGCAGCGGATTTCTGCAGGTTTAATTCTTCGAAATCTGAACTCATTTTAGGCTGTCTCGAATTTCTCCACCATCCCTAGTTGTGCTACAGATGGACCAACAACTGTGAAATCATATTGCTTTTAGTAAAATTATAGAGGTGCAACCCATGCATGTTTAGACACAAAAAAGTCCTACAATTCCCAGTATTCCCCATTAGACTTCCCCCTGTCTAAACATGCATAGGATTGTGCCTTAAATGGGACCTGCAACATGGAGTCTAGTTAGCCAGCCACACCCTCTTCAAGGGCATTCCATTCCTTATCCTCCCCAATTTTCAATCAACCCCTCCCCAACAGCATTTTGTGGCTACTGAACATGCTCAGTCCTCATTGGCCAGTATTTTTGGAGTGGCAGGGTTGCTCCCTAGTTTTTTCCTAAATATTTTTCTGTACTTCTGCAAGCCTTGGAATTCTCCCAAGAGTGCCAATATATCCTATTTGTTTCTCAGTGGCCCCATAGAGGCTACATTGCGATTGGCACCACCCGAGTTGGCTACTAGAGAGAGTGCTTTTTGGTCTCTGGTACCACCCTAAACGTTAGGTTCTTTACAAGGGAAAAAACCAAAACAAACAAAAATCTCTATGGTCAGCTAAATTTCTGGAAGAAGATGCAAATTTAGCCAGGCTAATTTTTGAACAATGGTAGCTCTGTGCAACAGGAAATCTGCAATTATCCCTAACTTTTTATGTATTATAATAATAATGATGGTACACTTTTTAATTAAGGAGACCCCGTAACTGCCCTCCTCCACCTCCCAGAATGCACTGTTGCAAGTAAAGGCGAGCGGAAGGGAGATTTAATGAGGTCTCTTGCTTTTGACCTGATTAAGTACACACTCTACTTTATCCTCTTCTGCTATTGGCCGCTGCAGCTCACAAATAGTCCTTGGGATCTGTACACTGACAAGGACACTGCAGGCAATAGGTTTCTTGCCCTTGCTCGGTATTATGATTGACAATGTAATCTGAGAAAATGTTATGGTGCCATGTCTGGAGTGAAATATTAGGAACATTCTCTATTGGCTACCAGGCTTTTTCTTAATTGTGATGGAGCACAGAGTTAGATTTATTGATATGCAAAAGACAGCCACACTAACCAGATTTCCAGCTTCACTTTTACAAGTCTTTTAGTCTTACTTAGGGGTGAGCTAGAAGATTTTTTTTTAGGGATTTCAGGAGGATATCCCCCCCCCAAAAAAAAACCCCATTTGGAACATTTTCCAAAATGTTGGCAAAGCCATTCCCTGGAGTTTCTATCATTACTATTTGCCCACCCCCAGAGGACAGCTAGTTACAGAAAGGAGCTCACCATGGCGGGGAAATTCATCTCCCCTACCACTTCATAGAATCATAGTGTCATGTGTGCAACAAAGCCAGAGGCCTTGTTCAATGTAAGTTGATTCATTAAAAATAGTTTTAGAAAGTCAATGTCTCTGCAAGCTTAACTGTGTCTGAGTTTCTCACGGGAGTATCTCTCTCACTTCCTGTTGTGGCCTTGCAGCTGTAACAGGTTTCCCTGAGAACCTGGGTATAGTACAAAAGAGGGGGGCAGTCTTGGAAGGTGTCACTCAAGTTGTAGCATCATCTTAGTGGGTGGAGCAATACTGCCCTGTTGGCACTTGGGCATAGTTTACAGGTCAGAGGTCCTGTCTCCTCCTGGTGGATCCACTGCCATCTTGGGACTTTGAAAGCACTCTGCACATAGAAACTCTTGCTATTTACACTTTCAATCTTTATGGACTGTGCCATGGAAAGTACTGTTAGGCTTTTCATAGACTGGAACTTGTATTTGCTGTGGATTGGGTGTTTGTGGCCAGACTCAGGTGGCAGGGAGTTTGGCAGTGTTTGCAGTAGCACGAGACTCCTGTGCTTGAGGTTGTACCTTCCCTGTGATCATGTTCACCTGGTCAGCTCAGTGTTTGGCAGGCTGGTGCATGATCTCTCTCTCTGCCAGACTCAGGTGGCAGGGAGTTCTCAGTGCTAAGCAGAAAGCATGAGGCTCCTGTGCCTGAAATGTTACCTTTGCCATGATCTTGTGGGCGTAGGCCATGTCCCTCGAGTTACCAGCTTATGCGGCATTTGGAAAAGCTCCTTTGGAATGGTTTGCTAAGTCTTTCAAGAATCCCCACCACCAGTGTGATTGCCTGAAGGATAGTATCAAGAATGGAACCTAATGCTTTTTGACCATCATTCAGCTTTAAGTGTAGTTTTGGAGAAATGTACCATTAGATTTCCTCAATAAAAAGAAGTCTCACTGATGTGAGTGTCTCGTGTCAGTTTGTCAGCACGTGTGAACGCCAGAAGAAATGGGCGTGCACATGACACAGAACAGTAGATTTGGAAGGGACCTATAAGGCCATTGAGTCCAAGCCCCTGCTCAGTGCAGAAATCCACTTCTGATTTTGCAACTGAAATAAAATTCAGAATGATCTTGATAGGTTAGAAAACTAGGGAGAAAAATAACAGAATGAAATTGAAGAGACAGAAGTGCAAAGTTCTTCATTTAGCTAAAATAAAATAAATAAAAATAATTTAAACAAATAGTCTTGTATGGAGAACTGTCCTCCCATTAATTAATTAATTAACTGTCCTCCCATTGATTTAGATTTGCCTAATAGCCAATGTTAAAAAAATAAGAAATGTACTATGTATTTCTTATGGAATCAATTATTCCTTGCATGTAAGGTTTCTGTATTATGTTAATATTTGAGTTTTTGTATTTGCAAATGAAAATTATTTGAAAAAAATAAGAAAAAAAAATCAAATGCAAAGGTACAAGATGGGAGATACCTGGCTTGGCAACAGTACATGTGAGAAGGATCTTGGAGTAGTAGTTGATAACAAGCTGAATATGAGTCAGCAGTGTGATGGGGCTGCAAAAAAGGCAAATGAATTTTGCATTGCATCAATAGAAGTATAGTTAAAGGCCTTGGGAGTAATAGTTCCACTCTACTCTGCACTGGTGAGACATCCCCTGGAATACTGTGTCCAATTCTGGACACCGCACTAAGAATTCAGCTGAACTAGAATGAGTTCAGAGAAGCAAAAAAGGGTTATCAAGGGCCTAGAAACTAAATCCTATGAGGAAAGGTTGAAGAAACTGAGTATGTTTAATCTTGAGAAGACTGAGGGGGATATGATGGTAGCACTTTTCAGGAATCTAAAGGGTTGTCAGACAGAAGAGGGCCACAACCTGTTCTCTTTCATCCAAGACTGTAGGACACAAAATAATGGGCTTAAGTTACAGGAAGACAGATTTCAGTTGAACATCAGGGGGGAAAAAGCGTGCTAAGGGTCAGAGCAGTCAGACAATGGAACTAATTGTCTAAGGAGGGGGTGGGCTGTGTGCCACTAGAGGTATTCAGTCAAAGACTAGGCAGCCATCTGTACATTTTCTGACTTTTAATTAGATTCCTACACTGAGGAAGAGTTTGGATTTGTGGACCTAAATGGCCCCTTCCAACTATGATTCTATGAATTGTGCTTGCTTTTGATTTTATAGTATATATTGGATTCTAGAAATATTTTGTTTAGTTGTTTGCATTCAGTGTGTTCTTATATGAATGTTTATGTTGTAAGCCACTTCGAGTTTATTTTTGCAATGAAAAGTGGGTTATCAATTTCTAAATACATATTTAAAAATAAGGGCCATTTCTGCTGCCACCTCTAATCAACCCTCTCCCCCAAAATCATCTGCTTACCTTTGCAGAAACTGACCATGGACAGGTTGATATGGGATCATGCATTTCTTTAAGGACATGGGTATCAAGCTGTTTGGGTCTATATAAAATGATGCTATGACTTGCTTAAGACGGGAGTGGGGTACAGTAAAGACATAAAGTCTAGGTGAACATGGGCCTTCATCACTGCAGCACAAGGAAGAGGGAAAATGTTCAGAAATCCTCACAGAGGCACACAATGAAGTTCAGAGGACAGGAATTGAATGGACGGCATGAACCTGAGCTCGGCTCAGCTCCATTGTTGGACTAACTCATTGTGGAACTTTTGTAGTACAACTGCTCAGATGTGTATCAACTGGTAAACATGGTAAAAAATGCAGCTACGCTATCCTATTTTAATATTTCAGTTGCCTGGAGGTGGCAAAAAAAATGTAAAAGCACAGTAAGCTAACTAAAGTCTTTTCAGTAATTTCCTCCCACGAACCTACTCTGAGGTCAAACAATTTTTGGTCTCACCTTTTGGAGCTCAAACATCGTTCAAATGGGGGGCAGGGGGGGAAGAAAAAGAAAGTGAAGGTAATAAAAATAAAACAAAGAGCCTATCTACACGATTGCTTTAAAACGGTTTAAAACAGTTTAAAACTAGGGGTGTGCACGGACCCCCCCGGATCGGATCGGGACCCGGATCGGGACCTCCAATTTTGTCATGGATCGGTTCGGACAAAATCGGAGGCCCCCCAGACCGGATCGAGTCCGATCCCGATCCAAAAATCGTAAATTTTTGGATCGGCCGCCATTTTTTTCCCCATAGACTTGCATTGCAATGCAAGTCTATGAGGAAAAAACGGCGGCGGGTGGGTGAGGGGGGGCCTAACTCCCTCCCCCCCGGGGCCATCTGCTGTGGATGGCCCCGGCAGGTAAGCCCCCTCCCCCACGCTCCCTACCCCCCCTGGGGCCGTCCGCTTCCATCCGCAGGCGCCCGCGGGCGCCCGCGGATAGAAGCGGACGGCTCCGGGGGGGGTAAGCCCCCTTCCCCACCACTGCTTACCTTTTAGGGCCGTTCGCTCCCGTCCGGCACCAGCAGCTACCGCCAGCCAGCTTTGCGGCTTGCTCTAGAGTAGGGCGCTGGGTGATCACCCGGCACGCCACCCTGGAGCAGGCCACGGAGCCCGCTGGTAGTAGCCGCCGGCACCAGACGGGCGTCCCTAAAAGGTAAGCACCCCCCCTCCCCTCCACGCGCCCCCTCCTCACCTTTCCAGGCCGTTCCCTACCATCCGGCGCCGGTGGCTACCGCCAGCCGGCTTTGCGGCTTGCTCTAGAGTAGCGCGCCGGGTGATCGCCCGGCGCGCCACCCTGGAGCAGGCCACGGAGCCCGCTGGTAGTAGCCGCCGGCGCCGGACGGGAGCGGACGGGCCGGAAAGGTAAGGGCCCCCCTCCTCCCCTCCGTGCGCCCCCTCCTCCCCTCCGCGTGCCCCTGCTTATCTTCCCGGCCCGTCCGCTCCCGTCCGGCACCGGCGGCTACTGCCAGTGGGCTCCGCGGCCTGCTCTAGAGTAGCGCGCCGGGTGATGACATCACCCGGTGCGCCACCCTGGAGCAGGCCACGGAGCCCGCTGGTAGTAGCCGTCGGCGCCGGACGGGAGCGGACGGGCCGGAAAGGTAAGGGCCCCCCTCCTCCCCTCCGCGCGCCCCCTCCTCCCCTCCGTGTGCCCCTGCTTATCTTCCCGGCCCGTCCGCTCCCGTCCGGCACCGGCGGCTACTGCCAGTGGGCTCCGCGGCCTGCTCTAGAGTAGCGCGCCGGGTGATGACATCACCCGGTGCGCCACCCTGGAGCAGGCCACGGAGCCCGCTGGTAGTAGCCGTCGGCGCCGGACGGGAGCGGACGGGCCGGAAAGGTAAGCGCCCCCCTCCTACCCCCCCACTGTCCACTTTCATCGGTGGGCGCCAGCTGGCGCCCACCAATGGAAGCGGCGGTGGGCGCCAGTGGGTGCCCGCCGATCCGCCGAACCGGTTCGGAGCCTTTTCGGATCAGTTCGGACTGGATCGGCTGATCCAGCTGTTGGATCGGAAATCGGATAATTTATCCAATTTCCCACTGGACCGGACTCGGATCGTGGATCGGGTCCGATCCAGTGCACATCCCTATTTAAAACAGTTTAAAACGGTTTATAACAGTTTTGAGAACTGTTGGGGCCCAGGACACACTCCATATACAGTTTTCAAAATGTTTTCAAAGTGTTTATCCTGTGTGTGTAGATAGGCTCAAATATATATGGATGAAGAAAAATATTAGCATACTAGTATAGCTTCAACTTCATGTTGAATAGTCATGACAGAAACAGAGATCATGTTGAACACCAAAATAGGTGGTTCAATTGTTGGATTTTATTTTTTATTTGAAAGTTTATAGCACACTTTTCTTTATAAAAAAAACCCTCAAAGCATCTTACCACATTAAAAAAAACCATATTAAAAACACATCAGATGTAAAAATAAATGAAAACTACTAAAATCTGTTACATACTTAAAACGAAGAGCAGGATAAACCAATTAAAGTTCCTAGTTCAAAATGTGGTAAAGGCCATTCCACTTGCTTTTTTCTTTTCTTTTTCTTTTTTTAAAGAGAGGATTAAGAGCAATTTTATTTGTTGCATTTATATCTTGCCTTTTTTCCCAAGGAGCTGCATTTTCTCAAGGCCCTAGCAATTCCTACTAAAATAAATCAGGACAGAGAGTAAGTTATCAACAGCTTCAGTCATAATGGAAACATTTGAAAACTGTAAGAAAGATACTCCACACACTTTACATACATGATCCAAAGAATAATAATAAACATTACTCAACTGCAGCATTAAATAAAGTGAGCTGCTTACTAGGGATGTGCAGGGACCCCCCAGACCAGAGTGGGCCTGATCTCGATCTGAAAATTGGACGTCCGATTTTCGGATTGGCCGCCATTTTTGTTTTTCCCATAGACTTGCATTGGGGGAAAGAAAGCTTCCTCCAATGCAAGTCTATGGGGAAAACATGGTGGCAGGTGGGTGAGTGGGGGCCTAACTTCCCCCCTCCCCCCTCGCACTTCTTGCCTGGCGGGGCCGTCCTTTACGGACAACCCCGCCAGGTAAGCCACCCCCCGCGATCCTTACCTGGATCGCTGATGCCTGCCGATGAAAGCAGACAGCCCCGCCAGGTAAGCCCCCCCAGGTAAGCCCCCCCGTGATCCTCACGTGGTGGGGATGTCTGATTCTAGCAGGTGCCCACCGAACCTCCGATTTTTCCTGAACCGGATCGGGTCCTTCCGGACCGGTTCGGGAAAGATCGGACGATCCAGAGGAGGGATCGGAAATCGGATAATTGTATCCAATTTCCCTTGGATCAGCTCCGGATCGTGGATCGGACCCGATCCAGTGCACACCCCTACTGCTTACATGTCCTCCAAAATTCAATCCCTTACCATTAGGAAGTGCTACTCTTCCCCAAGAGAGTCAATTTATATGGCATAACACTTTCCCACAGTCCCTACTCAAACTGCTATTTTGATAACTGCTGCCTTCAGTACCATTTTTGACAGAAAGATGGCTATTAAATAAATAAAATAATCGGACATTTTCATCCCCAGAAATACAATGTCTAACCATCCTTGATGAAGTGTTAGATGTGGTTCAAGGAGACCTGGGTTTGAATCCCCAACCACAAACATGAGGCTCAGTGGTGGTCTTTGGCTACATCCCTGGGCTGTTTCTTGGAGGAAGAATGAGATACAAAATCTAGTCAGGGGTGTTCTTTTGTAGGCAACTATGCAGTTTTCCTAGAAAAATTTGAGATGGACTAAAATGAGTTTGGATTTCTAAAAATGCAACCTGCAGAATCCACTGTGGACTGGTCTCTTCAGGCCTCATGGAATCCATGGACTTTTGGAACTTTTCTTTTAAATTTTCCCTAAATTTATGCAAATTTATTCATAGGAAAATATGCAAGTTTCTTCTGAGACATATGCCATCTTGAAAAATATACATGAGAAAAAGTTGAATGGAATGGGGGACAATATGCTAAACATTACATACAAACATAAATTATGTAAATTCATGTGAACCCTCTTATAGACTTATTGGCATATTTTTCTGCAAAACAGACAAAAAAAATCAAACCCATGTGTTAACAGATTCCAGAATGAACAATAACACACAATCCATAAAACACACACTATATACATTTCACAAAATCTGGACTTCCCTATGGCCAAGTGGCCTAAGGTTAGAGGTTGGTGAAATCCTTTCTGCTTCTCTCTGGTCTGGCGGATGTGTGAAGAAGCCCCTCCCCTTCTGGAAGACCAAGATAGGTTGACCCTATCTCCATATTACAGGGAGGAGCCTTCTCCCAAAGCAAACTGCAATGATCTTTGTGAGTCAAGGAAAATAGGGATGGGCAGCATAGGCATGGACAGCACATTTTGTTAGGGTGTGCCCCCAGGGATTTTTTTTTTAAGGTAAACATTTATTGAATGTTCAGCCATAAAGAACTTTATTTTCATTCATCAGACAAACTAAAGAAACTAAAACGAAATTAAACTCATTTTTTAAACATTAACAACTAATCTGTACTTAAAAAAATACAAATTTTAAAAATGAGAACCTAAATACTAGGGATGTGCACTGACCCCCCCCCCCCCCGGATTGGATCGGATCGAGGATCAGGATCGGACCTGGTGGATCGGATCGGATTGGAGGTTGGGCGGATCGGATTAGATCCGATTCAGATCCGAAAATCGGATGTCCGATTTTCGGATTGGATGCCATTTTGAATGCATTTGTCCATAGCCTAGTATTGTGTTACAAAAATGCCTATAACTTTTTCATTTTTAAAGATAGATGGATGAAACTTGGGCACTTTGTAGATGGGTTAGGGGTAGTTATCTGTGAGAAATTTCAGAAAGATTGGTGCAGGCATTTTGTGGCAATTATTTTTTTAGATTAAAAGTTACAACAGCATGGAGTTTTGACAGATAAAAGAGGGAGGGGGAGGCGGGGGAGCGGGGTGCAATTGACAGCCCAAGCCTCTGTGGAAAAACTTTTGTAACTTTTAATCAAAAAAAATCCATAGCCATCAAATGCCTCGACCTATCATTCTGAAATTTCTGACAGATAACTACCCCTAACCCATCTACAAAGTGAGCAACTTTCAGTCTTCTAACTTTTAAAATAAAACGTTATAGGCGTTTCTTTCCTCATTGTTTAAAAATACCTTGCCACTACATGCCTGGACCTATCTTTCTGAAATTTCACACATATATCAAGAAATGTGTTACCTGTAATGTACCCAAGTTTCCTGTTTGTATCTTTAAAAATAAAAAAGTTGAAGGCATAACTGTATTTACCCCACTGCTACCCATTTTTCTAAAATTAATTGCCACATAAAGCAAGCACCTATGTTTCTGAAATTTCGCACAAATGTGTCCCAATGTACCACCTACAATGTGATGATGTTTCATGTGTGGAACATTAAAAATGAAAAAGTTATAGGCATTCCTGGTTATTTATTACAAAATTAATTGCCACAAAATGCCTGTACCAATCTTTCTGAACTTTCTCACAGATAACTACCCCTAACCCATCTACAAAGTGTCCTAGTTTCATCCTTTTATCTTTAAAAATGAAAAAGTTATAGGCATTTTTGTAACACAATACTAGGCTACGGGGAAATGCATTCAAAATGGTGTCCAATTTTCTGTTTTTTTCCGATCTGGACCGGGTCCCTTCGGATCGGATCGGATCAGATTAGATGGTTGGTGGATCAGATCAGTTCGTTTTTATCCAAATTTTGGGCGGATCGGATTCGGATCATGGATTGGATCCAATCCGATGCACATCCCTACCAAATACCATTTTTTTTGTTGTAGTGATGCCAGGTGTATACAAAGATACATTCAATTTTCACAATCTTTAAATTTAACAAGATAATGAACTAACCCAAATTGACCAAAAGAGATTCATGTTTCTTCATCTTCCTGTCCTAAAGAATGAGATGTTGCTTACCAGGTGTTATAGACTTAAATTCCTCAATCACATCATTGGAATGAACTGACAAAGCCAAATCTTGTTCAATGTAAACTCATGAGTGAGTCAAGGTGCTATTGGGGCATTTTACTTCTTAGGTTTTACATGTTCTAATTTCGAAAATGCTCTTTCACATGAACAGCTTGTACAAGGAAAAACTGCAAAACATTGAATAGATTTGTAAAAGGCCTGAAGAATGTAAGACTGATCCGATTCCTTTAGCCAATCAAGCTATTTTCTGGTGGTGTACGTAGTGCACCTTTAGGAACAGATCCATCATAAACCCAAAGCAGTCCGACTTCAGCTACCAACTTATCCCAGGACACTTGAAATTTGTTGGCAATGATTCTGATATCATCCCTGCCAATGTCTAAGTCAACAGTTTTCTCATTGTAGTCACAATTTTACAGGTCTCCTGTTCAAATTGCTGGTCAAACCAGGTAATCATTAAGTCTAGGAGTAGGTATAATGAAGTTATTCTCTCCTGCTCCTCTTTTGTATCAAAGTGATGCAAAGTGGTGCAGAATAGATATTTTTCTCTTCTTAACTGGGGGAACCAATATTTCATTCTCTACACGCATTTTCACACTGTCATTGAAAATAGATTTAAAATATTCTGGGCCACTTCTCATCATAGCCAGAGAGTTACGCAAGCTTTTCACCCCTGTCATTGCAGTAAGTAACTTGACTTCTGGAGCTTGAAGAGCCTTACTCACTTTTACCACCTACCAGAGAATAGGATGACCATATAAAAAGGAGGATGGGGCTTCCATACTTTTAAAAGGTCTTTGAAAAGGGAATTTCAGCAGGTGCCATTTAAATGGATGCAACACCTGGTGAAATTCCCTTGTCATCACAACAATTTAAGTTGCAGGAGCATTGCCCTCATTTGTATCTGGACATGCTAGGCAGGGCTCCTGCAGCTTTGATTGTTGTGATGAAGAGGGAATTTCACCTGGTGCTGCATGCATACAAATGACACCTGCTGTGATTCTCTTTTCTACACAACTGTTAAAGATACAGGAGCCCTGTCTTCCTTTTCATATGGTCACCAGCTAGAGAATAGGGTTCATCATATGAAGGGCAAAAATGAACTTGAATGAATTTAGTTCGTGGATAAGGCCCATGGCTTTTATTTTAGTGTCAGCAAGGTGAGTTGTTTCAATAATCGCTTGTAAAGATTATAGTTTTGTTTTACAGCAGTCACTGCTTCTGCTTTGCAGGCCCATCTTGTGTTTGACAGTGACTTCAAAGTCTTCAACTGGGATTCTACTTCTTGGAAAAAAGTTCTCCATTACTGCATGTCACACAGCACTCCCCTCCATGAAAGCATAAGAAGTCTGAATTACACCAAATAAATCAAAGACAGTTCTATTTTGTTTAAAGTGCATGCATCTACCAGGATGAGGTTCAAACAATGTGCATAGCAGTGTATATAGAGTATTTCACTGTTTCTATTTTTACATTTCATTTGAACTCCTGAAGTACATCCAGTCATAGTAGGTGCACCATCAAAACAGACAGGCATCACTGATGACCAGTCACTTTTACGAATGCCAAGGATGTCAACTAACTGGTCAAAAACAGACTGAGCATCAACTACTAATAGTCTCTGAACAGACACAAAATGTTCAGTTGGACTATGTTTTTCATTGTCAAAATACCGCACCACAATGCACATCTGTTCATGATGTCCACAGTCAGTTCTGTCATCGGCAATTATTGAGACCATTTTTGCATTCAGTGAAGACATAATCTTTTTGTTACACAATGTTGTGAAAGGCCACAATTAAATCATTTTGGATGTGATTACTCAGATAGGTAGCATTTTGAGGAGATTGTTGCACATGCTTTGCTGGACAGGCATGCAGTGGAAAAGTAAATTGCCTGGTGGCAGGCAGGCAAAATCAGGAGGCAGGAAAAGGCATGGTGGCAGCTCCCACTTCAAATGGCTGCAACTTTCTTGGATGCATGAGTGAGGGAGAGGATCGTGAAAGGGGTCAGAGGGGCTGGTGCCTGTTTCCGGAGGCCCTGGCTGGAAACGAGCCTTCCACTTCCAACCCTGCCGGCCACTGACTGACTTTCCTTAGTGGGCCAGGGACATGCGCACTGCATCTCCTGTGCGCTGCCTCTTTAAGACCTGGACTCCAGGTCTTAAAGAGGCAGCACACTGGTGATGCAGCACACATGTCCCCAGCCTGCTAAGAAAAAGTCAGCCAGCCAGCCAGGATGGGAGCGGGAGGTGCTGCGCCTGCCTGCCATTGCTGAGGGAAGTGGGGGGGGGTGAAGCAGAGCCCCCCCCAAAGATATTAGGGTGTACCTGGGCACACCGGGCACACGCCATCTGCATGCCTATGATGGACAGTAAGTAAGAAATCTCCTTTTTTCAGAACCAGAAGCATTTTTAGATAGTTCAAAGCAAATTCTGCAGGATTAGAAAGTAATGCAGCATATAGATTTATGAACTCAGATCTTTTTTTCTTAAGACAGTGTGAGGAAAGAGAGAAGCAGAGAATATGAAATCTTGGGTGACTTGTTGGCTTGGCTGACCATATGAAAAGGGGGACAGGGCTCATGTAACTTTAACAGTTGTAGAGAAAAGGGAATTTCAGCCAGTGTTATTTGTATGCAATTAGTTCCTGGTGAAATTCCCTCTTCATCACAACAGTTAAATTTGCAGGCACTGTACTAGAGTGACCATGTACAAAAGAAGGCAGGGCCCCTGCAACTTTAACTGTTGTGATGAAGAGGGAATTTCACCAGGAACTAATTGCATACAAATGACACTGGCTGAAATTCCCTTTTCTCTACAACTGTTAAAGTTACATGAGCCCTGTCCTCCTTTTCATATGGTCAGCCTATTGTTGGCAAAAATGGTAACTTGTGAAGTTAACGATGCAAAGTGTCTGGCAGAACCGATCTCTGTCTGACTCACTTAACAGAAGATGCTGATGGGTGCTTGTATTTTCAGACTCCAGAGAGGCTTGTTATTTCAGCTGGAATTATTGTTATTGTTTGATTTTATTTGTCATCAAAGGTAAATTCTGGAATAATAATATTTCAACTGAAAGGGGGGGATGCGTACACACAATGTGGTGGAGTTTGATATTCATTGTCTACCTAACTTTAGTAATTGAAATAATCTTCTTTTCTCTCCTCCACCCAATCGTTCACGAATAACAGTAGCATTTAACAAAAAGATTTATTGACAGATTATAATATGGATTATAACCAAATTTAAATAGTATTGTGAGTATATGGAAATGCATTTCACCTCCCCTGCCCTGGTTTATTGACCCCGCTGACAAATGCTACCATATAACAACATCTTATACATATCTACTCCACAGTAATTCCCACTGAGTTCATTAGGGCTTACCCACAACTAGGTAGGTAGAGGATTATACCCTTTATTATTATAATCCATTCCTTATAATTTCCTTGCATTTGCCTTATTTTGAGTGAGTATAGACATTTTACAGAATAGTGTGCTTAATGATCGGTCCACAACTCTTTGTTAACAGTCACTATTGTGGAGATAATATTCACAACAACAACAAAAAAAGTCTCCCAGCACCTCTAAAGACAAAAAAAGCTTATTATGACATAAGCTTTTGTGGATGGCACTCCTCTTCATCAGATGCACCTGACAAAGTAAACACTAGTCCTATGAAAGCTTATGCCATTATAAATTTGCCTTTAGGATACTACAAGTCTTAGGGTTTGAACCAGACTAAATCGGTCAGAATTACATGCCATTGTAATCAATGTGAAAGCTAAGTCATCATGACCAGCCAACGGTGAGTTCATAAGTTACACACAGCAGCTTCTTTTGGAAATAGCCTACTCTGCCCCATCACACAACTAGGCAAATAGGCAACTGTTTGTAGTTTATTTCTCACACACCCTGCCCCTACTCCTCTGTAGCCCTCCCACCCAGGCAGACAAGTATCCCAACTTCCTTTGTGATGGAAACCATATCCCATTGTCCCTGGCATCACTGCTATGTGAAATTCCCTCTTCATCACAACAGTTAAAGTTGCAGGCACTATACTAGAGTGACCATATACAAAAGAAGGCAGGGCCCCTGCAACTTTAACTGCTGTGATGAAGAGGGAATTTCACCAGGAACTAATTGCATACAAATGACACTGGCTGAAATTCCCTTTTCTCTACAACTGTTAAAGTTACATGAACCCTGACCTGGATTTTATCTGGTCACCCTACTTTATCTGGAAAGGCTTATTGTCTGGATATATATTTTTTTTAAAAAGGATTCAAATGTGTATAGAGACATATGTTCTGAGAAGCATGGAAATAGCAATGTTGCAATGTAAAACAAACAAACAAACAAGAAAAAGGATGGAAGAGTGTGATTATTAAAGTATTAGGATACTGTTCCCATTTAAATGTCTAATTGACCAACACTCCATTCTTAGCCACCGTGACATATATAATTACTGTCGATCAATAACAATAGCTTAACATGCATATTATGAAGTGAATAATGACAGCAATAAACAGAATATGACTAGGCCAAGACACCTTATTCTTATTCATATACTTATAAAAACAGTTGAGACACGTATGGATCCATACTAGCAATATATTCACGAAACAGCCTAGGAGTAATTATGCAATGGCAGGTGCACTGGGGTGTGTGTTTATCAATGACTGCACAGCATTGTGTTACAAAGAGGGAATGGAGATGATTTGGCAGTATGATAAGGAACTGAGACTTGGGAGGAAGGAAGATGCTGATGAAGTTTGGGGAAACAGCTAACCACAAATGAGCAGTGCATTCCTGTGGGTGAGTGAGTGAGTGAGTGAGTGAGGAAACAGTGACACCCTTTAAATGGGATTCCAGTTGCATGGGAGCCATTTCTCTGGGAACAGTCCTTACATGGCCGTGAGCATACCTGGAGAAAACCTTTTCAGGTCAGGCCGATTATGTAGGTCTTATATATTGGATGGACGGCTTGTTACCCTGGGCACTGAAAACTTAATCAGCTGAAACAGCTCTTAGGAGAAGCCCAAATAAAATTATCTTTACTGGAACAGGCATCCCAATATTTATTTATTTATTTATTTGTACCATTTATATACTGTTCCACATCTCAACAGATTCCAGAGCGATGAAGAATAAAAGATACAAGATAAAATAAAATAACAAACATCCAAGTTATTTATTTATGTATTTTAGTTATGTATTTTATTATATTGTTGTTCCCCGCCTCGATCCAAATGGAGAGGCGAGTAAGAAATAAATTATTATTATTATTATTATTATATTATTATTATTATTATTATTATTAGAAATAGAATACCAATAAAAACATGTCTAGACAGTCAAAGAAGGCTTCCTGAAATAAGCATGTTGTTTCACTGAAAATCCCACAATGTTGATGCCTGCTTGACCTAAAGAGTCAGGGATCTCAAAATAATGGGGCACCAAACAGAAGACTCTCCTCCAGGTGGACTCCAGTCAGGCCATAGGTCAATTCATTAAACAAAAAACCTACGGTTTACAAACACAATGTTAAGGCTCTACAGTTTCCAACCAAACACCAAAAAGCAGGGAAATTGGGAGTGAAGGCTCACAAGCCTTAACACCACATCCTCCCTAAGGAGGCAGAAAGTGCAAGTGAAATTCTCATTCTCCCAAAGCAGATAAACCATGAGGACAGGGTGGAGAATATGATATGCAGAGGTGACTGTGGGGTTGTGGAAAACTGATCACGAACAGCTTAGGGCCACCTACTTCTCTTTTTTTTTGTTTAGAGCAGCCCTTCCCCAACCTGGTGCCCTCCAAAGGTGTTGGACTACAACTCCCATCATTGCAAGTCAGTATGTCCCATGGTCAGGAATGCTGGGACTTGTCATCTCAAAAATCTAGATATGCAATTTGATCTGCAGAGGTGACTGTGGGGTTGTGGGAAATAATGATGAACAACTGAGGACCAGCTACTTCTCATTTCTTAGAGCATCTCCTTATGTTGAGGGTTGCAACCCAACACTTCTGACAGGCACCAGGTTGGGGAATGTTGTTCAAGAACAAGGGAAGGCAGAATGTAGATCTCCAGATGTTTTGGAATTCAACTTGTAAAAGCCCCTATCAGCCTGGGCAGTTATCAGGAATGCCGCAAGTTGATGTCCAAATCATCAGGATAAATCCATTTTCTGCCCACATCTGTACTAAAGCATGATGTTTTCCAGCATTAAGATATGTGATCAATCAAGGAACTACAAAAGAGCTGCATCACTTTAAATAAATTGTCAAAACCAAATGAAACAACACTGAATGAAGCTTGAATACCTAATCCAGATAGCTCTTCAGACATCAACATTAGTTTTCAACACATGGCATAGGATGTCTGTTTCTTGAATATCAGATAAAGGATTTCTCTTACTTGTTCAGCAGTGTGAGATCAAAGGCAGAGCTACCACCTAATACTTTCATGCGTAAGTATTATTTTAAAATCAAGTATGAATTTATTTTTGTCTTCCCCATAACACATAACATGGGAGTTACAGTGCAACACATCTGGAGAGCACCAGGCTGGAGAAGACTGACTCCTATACATGTCTTCTCAGAAGCCAGTGCATTGAATTCACTAGGGCTTTCTCCCAAGAGGTATAGGACTGCAAACTAATCTCATCTGAAAGGTGTTCAAGACAGCCAAACTAAACCTCTTCTGCTCTGCTGTTGCTTTGATGAGATGATGTATTGTGCAGGGATTGTGGGAAGTGAACAGCATATTTGTTATAAATACATTTTAAGAAAAAAAACATTGGTTCTTTGAAAGGCAGGATATTGACCAAAAGTTGGACGTGCCTGGCACATGCTCTGGTTCTAGATCTGTAATGAATAGTGCCCCTTTTGTTATCAAGAGTGCTGCTATATGTGAGATGTGTGTGAGAGAAAAGTATTGGGCAGACCCTGTATTTGGTAAGGGTATGGAACAGCATTCCCCATCCTGCTGCCCTCCAGGTGTTTGAGATGACAAGTCCCAGCATTCCTGACCATGGGACATACTGACTTGCAATGATGGGAGTTGTAGTCCAACACCTTTGGAGGGCACCAGGTTGGGGAAGGGCTGCTCTAAACAAAAAAAGAGAAGTAGGTGGCCCTAAGTTGTTCGTGATCAGTTTTCCACAACCCCATAGTCACCTCTGCATATGATATTCTCCATCTTATCCTCATGGTTTATCTGCTTTGGGAGAATGAGAATTTCACTTGCACTTTCTGCCTCCTTAGGGAGGATGTGGTGTTAAGGCTTGTGAGCCTTAACTCCCAATTTCCCTGCTTTTTGGTGCTTGGTTGGAAACTGTAGAGCCTTAACATTGTTTTTGTAAACCGCAGTTTTTTTGTTTAATGAATTTCATGGCTTTGTGTAATGGATAACTGGATATTATACAGTTGACAATCAAGCCAGCGTCAGCCAGGATGTTATACCATCTTGACATCCAATATAAAATCAAAGCTAGTGTTATGTGTTGAACTCACTTTTAACATTAATAAATCAACCAAAATGCTTGCATCTCCCTCATTTTTAAAGTTAAAGAGATGAAACCTGGCATCATGGTAGCTCTTAAGTAGGGATATAGCTATGCCAAGTATGAAGCAGATCCGTTCATGCCTTGATTTTTAGGAATGTTTTAAAGTTCAAACAGAAATCTCTTTGGGGTCCAGGACCTTGAGCAGTACAAGTTTAAAAAATGAAATTAAAGATGAAGAGATGAAACTTGGCACCATGGTAGCTCTGAAGTAGGGATCTAGCCATGCCAAGCTGGAAGCTGATCCGTTCATCCCTTGATTTTTAGAAATGTTTAAAACTTCAATTTAATTTTTTAAATTAACTAAAATGCTTACAATTCCATCATTTTTAAAGATAAAGGGATGAAACTTGACAGCATGGTAGCTCTTAAGTAGGGATTGAGCCATGCCAAGTTGGAAGCAGATCCGTTCATCCCTTGATTTTTAGGATTTTTTTTTAACTTAAACCCAATACACCTCTTTGGGGTTTAGGGCCTTGAGCAGTACATTAAAAAAAAAAAAAGTAAAGATGAAGAGATGAAACTTGGCACCATGGTACCTCTTAAGTAAGGCTTTAGTCATGCCAAGTTGAAAGCAGATTGGTTCATGCCTTGAATTTTAGAAAAACATTTGAAGTCAAACTTTTTTTAAAAAAATCCTAAAAATCAAGGCATGAACTGATCTGCTTCCAACTTGGCATGGCTCAATTCTAGGGTGACCACTAAGGTGTGGCCTAGTGGCTGAGGTGTTGGGCTGGGAGCTGGGAGATCTGGGTTCTACTCCCCACTTAGCCATGGAAACCCATTGGGTGACTTTGGGCCAGTTGCAGACTCTCAGCCCAACCCACCTCACAGGGTTGCTGTTGTGAGGATAAAATGGAGAGGAGGAGGATTATGTATGCCGCCTTGGGTTTCTTGGCGGAAAAAAGGTGGGATATAAATGCAATAATAAATAATAATAATAAAAAAAACTGTCAGGATTTCCCCAGATTTCTCCTAGTTTTTGTTCTAGCCTCGGTGTCAGGGGGAATTTTATGCAATAGTCTATAATGACCTGGAATTACACACTTTCCCTTTTAAGGCCACCATTAGCATGGCAGGGGGGAATGGCATGCTTTCTGGAGGTGTGCCATTCTCTCCCACTGCTCCAATCAAGGCCTTAAAAGGAAAAAAGTGTCATTCCCAGACATTATAGAAAAGGGCCTGATTGGAGCAGTGGGGTGGGGGTGAGAATGTCATGCTTTCCCCTCCTCCGCTCCAATTGAGGACTTTAAGGTGGCCCCAGAAAGCCATTTTCCTGCCACCCACTAGGTGTCCTCTTTTTTGGTTTCCCAAATATGGTCACCCTACTCAGTTCTTGCACAGGCTGCATTTCCATCCCTAGATATTTACTCAGAAGTAAGACCCATTGAATTTCCTTGGTTCTTGAAAAGCAACACACTTGCTTTTAGATTTGCCAGTCTCAGCATTCTATGTGTTATGAATGTCTGCTTTGTCTGTCCCTATAGTTTCCTGCAAGGTCCAGCCAGGGGAAGCCAGTAAATTAAATCCAGGGGTGGAGGGAGGGATTCCCTCAAGTTCATCTGACAGCAGGTGTTATAGAACATGGACCTTCCAGGAGTGTTGAGGCTGGATTTCTGGCAGACACAGCCAGGCAACTTTATGGCCTGTTAGTCCCCCCATTTGGTAGCCCGCAGAGCACCTGCCTCATAAGGCAAATGGCCACATGAGAATTGTTATTATGGCCTGCTACTGTGTTTGTCTTTAGTAGTCTGTGGTCCTAAACTCTTCAGAAGGGGGAATAGTGTTTTGTGGTTGGGGTCAGTCTAAATTATCTCCAGGGGTGTCTTACTCAGTGCCTCTGATAGCAAAGAGATTGAGGATTTTCCCCAACTCTGTTACTCTTGAAGTTACTAGGCCTGTTGAAAATAGATTTTATAACATAAGCATGAAAACAGTGAATACCCCTTTTAACTTGTTAAACCAATGAAAACATGCCACACAAGAAATCTTAAGATATGAATGGTTTATGAAGAAAAGTAAATGCAAAAGAACATCAGATGCAGAAGTGAAATCTGAAACATTACTACTAGTAGTAGTAGTATCCTGCCTTTTGCCCAATGCTGGGCCTCAGGGCAACCTTACAAAACAAAAACATATATAGCTAAAACCTTTAAATAGGAATATACAAAAGTTAAAAATATAATTAAATACTTTTCAATATTAAAGTGTTTAAAACATTTAAAGTACATAACAATTTAAAAGTCAAAAGTACAGGCCGAGGTCCAGATTATTTGCCAAAGGCCTGCTGGAACAAAAAAGGGGTTGTCTGCCTCCAAAAACACATCAAGGAAGGAGCCAATGTAGACTGCAGGGATTGGAAAGAAAATGCATGTGTACGCTATGCAAAATACACGACAGCTCAACTGTTTCTAAACCTTATTAAAAAAACAGGGTGACTAGGCCGAAACCAAAGTTGTAGGCCCAGAAGCACTTTGAAAGGTTTCAACATTGCACTTAAAACTTAACACCGGCCCAAACTAATTAAATGAAGTGTTTGAAGCTTTCAACTTTATAGCAGCATGGACCAAACTCTTAGAAAAGAGGGAAGGAGCACACTGTGTGTGTTTGGGGTGGGGATGGATAGAAAGGGGTGTATAGCCACCTATTCCCAGGAGACATCTGAAGATCAGGTTACCATGGAGCCAGAGGAACCACACCCTGCTTCACCAGGGAGCAAAACAGCAAACTGGCCTTATGAAGAAAGCCCAAAATACTCTCAGAGCCAAAGGAATGCATGTTCCAGAAGAGAAAAAAGAAACTCTTCTTCTTCTTCTTCACTCAAAAGGTCTGTGCAATAGAGGCAGCGGCCATTTCACCCACCCACCCCACATTCTAAGGCAGGAGGGAGGGGGGAGAGCGCGACGCTACTGAGCATGCCTCGCGCTATGAGGGAAGCATTGACTTGAATGAGAGGTTAAAATATTCCTTAAAAATCAACCAAAGGGAATTTTAAAAAAATGAAAAGCTTTCCACCAACTACAGTGAAGGAGGAAGAAGACCCCACCACTGGATTAATTAATAAGGCTCTAGAAATTATGCAAATTGTGAGCACAAAACTCGGAAATCGAAAGTCATTTGACAAAAGCAGGGAGACAGGTTTGTGTTCCTTTTCTACCTTAAACTGTTCTCCTTCCCTCAATCTTTCACCAATCTTCTTGAAATTTTCAGATAATGTAAAACAAACATTTCTTTCTGGCACCTGTACATTTCAGAAAGGTTGGTGAAACATTTTCGATTTTATGGCTGTTAGAATGACCCCCCCATTATCACTTTAACAAGGTGGAATGTGTTTCTTACTGACGGCCCTTAACAATGGAGGCATGACTGTGCCTCCATTAATCTTGAACCACCAGAAGTATGCCCTCAGATGACCTCAGTGACCGGAAGATTGGTACAGGAGAAGGAGCTCTCTGGTATCCTGGTCCCAAGTTGCTTAGGGTTTTATACACTAGTACCAATACCTTAAACCTGGCCCAGTAGCAATTCCCTCAGCAAAGGAGTTGCATAATTTGCAAAATTGCTCTGTTGAATTAAAAAGGTGGGAGGATGCCTCAAATTATATTTCTTTGCTTTATGAACAAAAAACGTGTGTGCATGCACATATGTACTCTGCATATAAGAAATGTGAAAACATTTTAAAATCAGCTTTAATTATCCATTGTTTCTTCATAATAACATCCTTCATAACACCTATGACATTATTAATCATTCCTGACCTCCCAGCTGTTTGATAGCATCAGAGAGTGAATTGTAGCTTCTTCTACATGCTCTCCTCCCACCCATCCCAAACAAGGAGATGCTGCATGGCTATCTTTAAAAAGATTTAAATAAGGGGACAGTTTAGTGCTTTGAAAACGGCATCATGAAAGTACTTTGCGAGGTTAAAGCGCAGGAGACAGCAGGCAGCAAATGTTACAAATAGCAACAAAACCTTCTGCTGAAGGTAGCGCGTAGTGAATTAATCAGTGCATTCAGTCATAAGGCCAAAAGCAACAGGACAGAGAAAACAAGGAGGATAGGCAAGGAAGATGTTTGCAGAGGAGATCGGGAAAAAGATAGATTGTCAGTGAGGCACATGAGAGCGCAATGTTCCTGCTGGCTGCCACCATGAAATATAAAGCAAGTGGGGCACAGCAGATTATTGTTTATGGAGCCATCGCTTCTAAAAGAGAACTCAGCAGCCATTTTCTTGTTTGATTACAGTTTGTTTTTTGATGACCTGGTGATTTTTATTTCACAACAAAGGAAAAATCTGACAATATTTTCCCGTGGCTGGCATAGGAGATAAGCATTCACTTAGGGCAAAGAACCATGTTCCCTTTGCCTGGAAAGCAGTAGAGAAATTTTAGTGTGGATCCTGTGCTGTATAAAAGCAGAGCTGAAGCTGTTGCTCATAAGCAGGTGAACAAGGGTATAGCTTTCCCTACTATATCCCCATTGAACAGGAGGTAATGGGGGCAAACCACAGAGGGTGGACATCACCTTGATGTCCTGCTTGTGAGTACCCAGAGGGATCTGGCTGGTTGTTGTTGGAAACAGAATGCTGGGTAGATGGAACATGGTCTACAGGAAGACACTTTTTTCAGGTAGTACTAGTGGACAGGGAAAGTTGTGATCATGGAAAGGAGGGTTCTGGGTGTTTCTGTCTACAGTAGGGGTGGGCAACTTGTGCTCCTCCATGTTTTGGTCAGCAACTCCCATGATCCCTCACCATTGGCTATGCTGGCTAGGGCTGATGGTATTTGTGGCCATCCTACAAGTTGCCCACCCCTGGTCTACAGACTGGTTCTTCACAGCGACAAGTACCCCACATGCTTGTACTGCCATGGCTGCTCACATATTGGGCAATCAGGTTCTGTGAACTGACTCTGACGGTGACTACTGTTCTCAAATGGAACTCTTATTCCATCTTCTGGCCTAGTTCCTTTCCAGAGTCTTTGCATTGACCGAAGTGGAACTGCTCCATAAGGGATTAACTCTTCTCTAACACCATCTCGCACATGAAGGGGGCAAATCCAGAGTATCATAGTTTAGTAACCACAATGCATTTGTTTTAGCTCTTAGCCCAGTTCCACTGTAATAGGTTTTTTTAATGATTGAAAATGGAAGGAGAGCTCATCTTTCATTGGGTGCTTGCTGTTGTCCGAAACCTCATTAAAGCTACACACAGAGTCCATCAATAATGAGATTGTCCCTTTCAGCAACCCTCATTGTCCATTCATTTTTCTTTTCCCACCTGCGCCCACAATGGTGGCTGTTTGCTCCCACATATATTCAACAAGGCATCACTTGTAAGCTGGCCTCCATTCATTTCATTCCATTCCTGCTTGAAAGGCCTGACAAAAAGCCCAGTGAAAAGCCTTTCAATGCAAATGCCACTTTAATGACTTGGTTCATTCACTGGAGGGGAATCCATGATAACTTGACTTCTCCCTGCTGCAAATAGAAGAAAATGTTTCCATAAAGCCCCTGACGTGTCCTGTTTGTTAACGAAAAGCCCTGGTTTGAAAACTGAAAACAGCAGCTCATAGACTCTTGCTAATGTGTCATCCCCAAGCCTCCAGCCTCCTCTCTGTGTGTATCCGACTTCAGAAATTCATCTGTTTTCCAGGCCTTTTATTTGATTCATTTCCTCCGCAGAGAATTTTCCCTTGAGGATTAAAAAACCTTATGTGATTGGTTCCTTTTGAGTATGTTTAAACATCAAATTATCAGAGAATTACATGTGTAGTTACCCTTGCTAAAGCCAAAGGACAAACAAGCTTAGTCTAATTTTTTGACAATCTGGGCTTGAGTTTGGTTTAGAATCAGAGGTTCTTATTTTTGTTTACTGTATTGAAAGAGAAAGAGGAGGAAAGAGAAAGGTGGGATAAAAGCCACAAGGATTTCACCTTAAAAATATATTATGTGTGCACAAACTGAGCACATTGCTTGAAAGCAATGGGAACCTGGAAATAAGCACATTTCAGCATTAAAATTCATTACAAGCCACGATGTAAAAATAATAAGATAAACCTTGCATGTTGTCGAAACCTCTATGGGTGGGGAACTTAAAGATCTTGGGCCAAATATGGCCCTCCTGTGGTCCCAATGTGGCCCTCTGGGGTAGAGATGTCAGAAAAAATCTACAACAGAATCAAATGACTTGGGTTTCTATGAATCCACCCCATAGAGTCCCCCAGCAGACCAGATTTTCCTGAGTTACATGGATTCCACAGACTTGCGGATCAGTTTTTTGTTTGTTTGTTTGTTTTACTTTCCAGAATTTTATGCAAACATATTCATAGAAACATACGTTAAAAAAAAGGAACTCCCATACACAAGCCAAAAATGTGTATATCACCTATAGGCCAAAACATGAACACAGCACTGGGGGTGGCACACATTTGGAGGGAATTTGCACTTTTTCACAAGTGAAAATTTGCAAAAATTCAGGAAATTGGGAAAAATCTGATTCCACCTATGAGTGGATGGTTAAATGAAAGATTTCTGGCAATCCATTAAATGCAGTTGGAAGTTGGAACACATTTTACAAAATCAGGAAATCCCTACCCTGCAATTCTCCAGATGCCCTTCCCCTTTCCTGGACCCCAAGCCCATTCCCAAACCACTGATTGTCTGCCAATTGTTAAGAGCTTTCTCAGCTTTTACATAGGTTAGGGGTGGATAGACTCACTTCTGTTTGGTCCTTGTGGGTGTTTGTCAACGTTCTGCTGTCGTTCATCTCCTGACTCACTCACTGAGTGGCCGCGCAGCTGCCCATTCCCACAGCGAGCCGCCATTGGCATAGAAATGGCAGCTCAGGGATTTCCAAAAATTAATGTTGCACAAATGATGACCGTAAAGAAGCCACTCATGTAAATGCAAGTGGAGCCAGGTGCAAGGGCGTCCACTGAACTCCCAGGCCTAGTCAGGTGCTTGTGACATCCCTACGTAGGTTTTATTCTGAAAGGTTGAAATGTCTCTCCTAAGGGTGTGGCAAAAAGAACTTTTTATTAAAATACATTGTATCTGGCAGGAGGTTTGGTGTGTTTGGCCCCACCCGCTTTGCCTTTGGCCCCGCCCATTTTGTGTTTGCCCCTGCCCCCCAGTGGAATGCAGCCCCTCGGAACTTCCCTGTAATTCATTCACCCACCCCTATTCTTTAGACAGAGGCATACAACCATTTAATACTACAATACCTGAAAGATCTCATCAGCCTATAATAGGCCCGATGTGAATCTGCCCACCATTTGAAGTCATCCAGCAAATTGACACTGCATGTACCTTTACTTTCTGATGTTCAGCTGATGGGGACACAGGAGTCGGCCTTTTCTCTTGTAGCGCCCAGGATGCGGCTCTTATCCTACGATGCTCATTTGTCTTCCACTTTATTAGTGTCTGTCATTGCCTTACTATACTTTTTTTCTTCCAAAGTTTTAGTTTCTCTGCTGTATAGTATTTTCATTTTGGGGTTGCATTCAACGGTGTTTGTCTGGTAGTATAATGGCATCTGCTACCAGAAAGGATTCCACCTCCACTCTGGAAAACCCCATCCAATTTGCTCATGGAGATGGGATGAGACCGTCCACAACTGATTTGGGAGGAAAGCTGCAGCATGGAGGAAGAGAAAGGAAATTCGTGTTGTGCAAGCAGAAGTCTCCACGTGTAACATGGATGTAGCCCAGCTCTATTTTTTCATTACTTACATTACTTTCTTTTTTAATAAACCTGCTTTTTTCATTTATATTATAATTTCTCATCTTGACTGCACTTTTTCTACGCTGCCCTAAGTGCTCCCTTTGTTGGAGGTGGCAAAGCGATATAGAAATATCCAAATACATTAATTCATATGAACAGTGGGAGGTAGATAGAACAGGCATATTAGGGGGTTCATGCTGCAGTAGCAGCGAGGCCATTGCCTTTTTTTATTTGGAATCTGGCCCTAAAACTTTACTTTGCTGATTTCACAATAGATCACCCTCTGGGATTTAATACAGGAATGCTAGGTCCTTGCTTATATATAACATATGTGTCTTTAATTGCTTCAAGTCACAGAGACCACTGTAGACACTGTATCTCCCAGTCTGTTCATCCATGAATCCATCTGCCCATTTGCCTCCCCTATTTGATATAGCAGACAGAAGTTTAGATTTACCCTGTGGCAGATGGTAGTGAAGGCAGAGGTCAGGGGCACTGCATTCCATCTCAGTGTTTTAAAGTATTGGCACTTTTGCTGGTGGAACACGGTCCTAATCTAAGGCCACCATCCCTCTATTGCCTTGCAGCTATATATTCAGCTATTTTCAGCTATATTTTATTGATGTTAATGAGTGGCATGCTTTTGCCATGGCAACTGTTTTACCAGCTACATCTTGAAATATGCCCATGTAAAGTCAGGCAACAAGCATGACTTGTTAAGTTGATATCTTCAGGATCCCATCCAGCTTTGTGAGTTTGAATTCAACCAGCTTCAAATCTTCATTCTTGTTAATAATTGGCCGATGCCCACTTATCTTCTCGATGGCTAAAGCTCATGTGGGAACTCTCGGTGAAGTGTGTCAAGGTGTTGTTCATTCTATGGAAATACTGAGCAAAGGATAGCTATGTTAGTGGAATCACACTTGCACAACTTGCCCTGACCTCCGGTTGGTTCTTCTGCATAGTCTCTAAGCCAGAACAAGTTGTGTCTGAATAGGCACTGTCTGTGCCACTGAGACCCCTGATTTTCCAGGGTTTCTGTTCACTTGGACAGAACTTAGAAAAATATAACTTGATGATGATGATGGTGATTTAAGTTTTTTAGTCACCTTTCTCTTTAAAAAGGCCCAAGGTGACTTACAATAAAATTAAAACATACAAAATAAGCAGTTTCCATTTAAAAGACTGGTATATGTTTTGGCTGTGTGCAAAAGAGCTAATTAATATGTTTAAGTCAGGAACTGGCCCACAACTGGAATTCTGCTCCCCCATCCTCTAGATGGTAGGGTTGTATGAGAACGCAAACTGCTATCAAAATCCACACTTTTCTAAGCTTGCAGTACAATTCATGGAACAAAACAAAGAAACAAACAAAAAAGCATACTTTTTAGAAATTCACACAAACACATTTTAATAAATGGGATAAAATTAGAGTTGTTGCAAGCACCTGACTGGCTCCGGGTGTCCAATAGACTCTCCTACGTCTACCCACTCCATATCCAGCTTGCTGGGCCATGGCACATACTTGAGCCAGCTCTTCAAGTGCTCTGTGGCCCGATGAGTGCCTGGCAGCCAACCCCTCTGATCTGGAGCCTCTATTCTTGTACCCAATGGAAGGTCTGGAAATTGTGTATTTCCTACCTTGAGTAAATTGCAGTGGTAAAGGCCCTGTTCATGCAAGATTAAAGCTGCGAACTTTCACACCTTTAATTTTGCATGAATGGGGCCCTTATGGCCACTATTTACATAAGGTAGAAAATACACAATTTCTGGAGCCTCCATTGTGTACAACAGTGGAGGCTCCTTACCAGGATGGATGGGCTTGCAGCCTCATTGGGTGCTTGCTGAGCAGAGAAGAGGCTCATGCAGCGCCGCGAGCAAGTGTGGGCACTGGCTTGGTAAGCATCCAACAGAACCGGACATGGGTGACTACATCCATCCCTAGACAAAATACATACTTTTTAATAATAAAAAATACACTCAATTGATAGGGATGTGCACTGACCCCCCGGATCGGATCGGATAGCGGATCGGAATCGGACCTGGGGGGTCGGATCGGATCGGATCGGAGGATGGTCGGATCGGATCGGACCGGATGTCCGATCCGGATCGGACGCCATTTTGAATGCTTTTTCCCATAGCCAAGTATTGTTTTACAAAAACGCCTATAACTTTTTCATTTTTAAAGATAGAAGGATGAAACTTGGGCACATTATACACTGGTTAGGGATAGTTATCTGTGAGAAATTTCAGAAAGATTGGTGCATGAGTTTTGTGGCAATTAATTGTTTAATAAATACCCAGAAATGCCTATAACTTTGTCATTTTTAAAGTTACAAACATGAAACTTTGCCACATTGTAGGTGGTACCTTGGGACCTATCTGTGAGAAATTTCAGAAACTTAGGTGCTTGCCTTGTGTGGCAATTAATTTTAGAAAAATGGGTAGTAGTGGGGTAAATACATTTACGCCTCCCATTTTTTTATTTTTGAAGATACAAACAGGAAACTTGGGCACATTACAGGTACCACTTGCCTTGATATGTGTGTAAAATTTCAGAAACATTGGAGCTTGCCTTGTGTGGCAATTAATTTTTGAAACAATGAGGAAAGAAACACCTATAACTTTGTCATTTTTAAAGTTACACACATGAAACTTTGCCACATTGTAGGTGGTACCTTGGGACCTATGTGTGTGAAATTTCAGAAACATAGGTGCTTGCCTTGTGTGGCAATTAATTTTTTAATAAATACCCAGGAATGCCTATAACTTTGTCATTTGTAAAGTTACACACATGAAACTTTGCCACATTGTAGGCGGTACCTTGGGACCTATGTGTGTGAAATTTCAGAAACATAGGTGCTTGCCTTGTGTGGCAATTAATTTTTTAATAAATACCCAGGAATGCCTATAACTTTGTCATTTGTAAAGTTACACACATGAAACTTTGCCACATTGTAGGCGGTACCTTGGGACCTATGTGTGTAAAATTTCAGAAACGTAGGTGCTTGTATTGTGTGGCAATTAATTTTTGAAACAATGAGGGATTCATTGGACAGCACTTGCCCATAGGGATTCATTGGACAGTACTTGCCCATAGGGATTCATTGGACAGTACTTTCCTATAGGAAATCATTGGAAAGCACTTGCCCATAGAAAATCATTGGAAAGCACTTGCCCATTGAGAAATACAGTTATGCCTCCCACTTTTTTATTTTTGAAGATACAAACAGGAAACTTGGGCACATTGTAGACTGGTTAGGGATAGTTATCTGTGAGAAATTTCAGAAAGATTGGTGCATGCGTTTTGTGGCAATTAATTTTTTAATAAATACCCAGGAATGCCTATAACTTTGTCATTTTTAAAGTTACATACATGAAACTTTGCCACATTGTAGGTGGTACCTTGGGATCTATGTGTGTAAAATTTCAAAAACGTAGGTGCTTGCCTTGTATGGCAATTCATTTTAGAAAAATGGGTAGTAGTGGGGTAAATACATTTACGCCTCCCATTTTTTTATTTTTAAAGATACAAACAGGAAACATGGGCACATTACAGGGAACACTTCACTTGATATGTGTGTAAAATTTCAGAATGATAGGTCCAGGCATGTGGTGGCAAGGTGTCTGCACACACCACTTTGAAGACTGTAGAAAATTTCTCCTGTAACGATCCCAGCGAGAGAGAGTGATCCTAGGCTCAGCCGTTCTGCTTGAGTGAAAGTATCAAAGCAGACACGAGCCAAGTGCTACTTTGTTTCTCCTTTTGTAATGGATACTAGCTCAGTTGCAGCCAAGCGTGCAAGGATCAAAGAGATGAGAGAAAGTGTTTCCTTCTTCTTCCCGGGAGGCGGGAGGGTGCAATTGACAGCCCCAGCCTCTGTGTAAAAAAGGTTAATAACTTTTAATCTAAAAAATTCGTAGCCACCAAATGCCTGGACCTATCATTCTGAAATTTTACACACATATCAAGTGAAGTGTTCCCTGTAATGTGCCCATGTTTCCTGTTTGTATCTTTAAAAATAAAAAAATGGGAGGCGTAAATGTATTTACCCCACTACTACCCATTTTTCTAAAATGAATTGCCATACAAGGCAAGCACCTACGTTTTTGAAATTTTACACACATAGGTCCCAAGGTACCACCTACAATGTGGCAAAGTTTCATGTATGTAACTTTAAAAATGACAAAGTTATAGGCATTCCTGTGTATTTATTAAAAAATTAATTGCCACAAAACGCATGCACCAATCTTTCTGAAATTTCTCACAGATAACTATCCCTAACCAGTCTACAATGTGCCCAAGTTTCCTGTTTGTATCTTCAAAAATAAAAAAGTGGGAGGCATAACTGTATTTCTCAATGGGCAAGTGCTTTCCAATGATTTTCTATGGGCAAGTGCTTTCCAATGATTTCCTATAGGAAAGTACTGTCCAATGAATCCCTATGGGCAAGTACTGTCCAATGAATCCCTATGGGCAAGTGCTGTCCAATGAATCCCTCATTGTTTCAAAAATTAATTGCCACACAATACAAGCACCTACGTTTCTGAAATTTTACACACATGGGTCCCAAGGTACTGCCTACAATGTGGCAAAGTTTCATGTGTGTAACTTTACAAATGACAAAGTTATAGGCATTCCTGGGTATTTATTAAAAAATTAATTGCCACACAAGGCAAGCACCTATGTTTCTGAAATTTCACACACATAGGTCCCAAGGTACCACCTACAATGTGGCAAAGTTTCATGTGTGTAACTTTAAAAATGACAAAGTTATAGGTGTTTCTTTCCTCATTGTTTCAAAAATTAATTGCCACACAAGGCAAGCTCCAATGTTTCTGAAATTTCACACACATATCAAGGCAAGTGGTACCTGTAATGTGCCCAAGTTTCCTGTTTGTATCTTCAAAAATAAAAAAATGGGAGGCGTAAATGTATTTACCCCACTACTACCCATTTTTCTAAAATTAATTGCCACACAAGGCAAGCACCTAAGTTTCTGAAATTTCTCACAGATAGGTCCCAAGGTACCACCTACAATGTGGCAAAGTTTCATGTTTGTAACTTTAAAAATGACAAAGTTATAGGCATTTCTGGGTATTTATTAAACAATTAATTGCCACAAAACGCATGCACCAATCTTTCTGAAATTTCTCACAGATAACTATCCCTAACCAGTGTATAATGTGCCCAAGTTTCATCCTTCTATCTTTAAAAATGAAAAAGTTATAGGCGTTTTTGTAAAACAATACTTGGCTATGGGAAAAAGCATTCAAAATGGCGTCCGATCCGGATCGGACCTCGTCGGATCGGATCGGATCGGAGGTTGATCGGATCGGATCGGATCGGATTTTCCCGATTTTGGGGCGGATCGGATTCGGATCGTGGATCGGATCCGATCCGATGCACACCCCTATCAATTGATGTGCACATTTGGGGAAATGTGCATAAGAATATTCATGATTTTTTAAGCAGCAAGAAAAAAAAAATCAAAGCTCGCAATCTGAGATAAACACGAGTTAGAATGATCTTTAGAGAACCACAACAAGGTTGTTTCGCTAATTCACATATCCCCAGTTGATGTACTGAACAGTGTCATTGAGAACCACACTAATCATTTAGGGGGTGCCCTCTCCCTTAAAGGATTCCTCTAGGGGCTGGGACATGGAGGTTAAGCCCTCCATCTGGAGGAAACCTGGGAGGCTCCGTGAGTTGTCTCCACTATCATGCTCCCCACTTCTGTCTTAGAGTTTGTACATAGCAGTGACCATAGCAGCTCTAAGAACAGGTTTAAAGTGTTCAGATCTGAGACCAGATCTGAACTGGCCTGCTTCAGGTCTTATTCAAACCTATATGGACAATGGTGTCTAATGCTGTTCACTCCTTATCGCCTTTTAAATCAACAGAAAATAGTGGAAAGGAGGATGAAAGGATAACCATGGACAGGGAATGTACAGGTGATCTGGGTAACCTATGGATCTATCAGGCTCTGAGGTTGCAAGTTGGTAAATAGAAAATGGTTGGACTCAGTGGCACGTGAATAGAAATGAGTACATAGAATAGTTTATTGATGAGATGCTACTGACAGACAAACCAAACTGTGCATATGTTTTTTAAAAATTGGTCAGAATGATTTGGGTGGGGGAAAAAAAAGATTTTAAACCGACCCTATTCCCTGACTTCCCATGGGAAGTAATAACTGGCAACTGGTTAAATAACTAAATGTTGTAAAAGGAGTCCTTAATTTGGAAACTGGTAGACTTTAGTCTTTTTAAATAATTGCAGGGTGCAAAGTACTGCTGCAAACTGCTCTTTGAAAATGGAGCTGGAACCCACATTGTTGCATTTATTTGCTTATTCATACAATATTCGTATACCACTTCCTATTTTTTTTAAAAAGGCTTGCTTAGCAGTTTACAGCAAATGATAAAACAAAACATCATTATAAAAGCACACAACATTTAGATAAGCTAATGGTTGAGAAACATTTAGAGTAAACAAGTACATTTTTAATTGTTGTCAAAAGCAAAATATCATCAGTGCCTGACGTATTGCAGAGGGGAGGTCATTTCAGAGCCTTCATCTGAAGGCCAGAACTATTTCTAGGACCATCCTAAGACATAACAATAGCAAGTCACAAACAGTAGTATAAGTATTTCCATTTCCCAGCAGAAGTGACAAACAAAGCAGAAGAACCCTCAAGCTCAGGCTGCTTGGTACACTTTATCAGCCTGTAGCTGCATCTGATGCTCAACCTCTGTGATCTGGCAAGGCAGATGCTAGCTCTCTGCAAGTGCACGAAAGATGGCAGTCAGACTTTGCCAAAGTCTACTTATGATATAGCTGCTCTTCTATTGTTGTGGTTTTGTCTCTGTGCCTTTAGATAGAGATCTTTGGATAATATAATATGGTGGTTTGAGGTCAGAAGAAAAGTACCCTACAAGAGTTCTGGGGAGCCAAGACCTGGCATTCTTGATATTATGTCTGAGTGAATCTACATGCTTACTTGGACTATATGGGAGGAAAGGTACAACACATCTTTTTAACTGCTTCTTAATTACCCTAACTATTAATTTGACAGGGTGGTTAGACAATGACATGGAGCAATTATTCCGCAGTAACTGACCATGAGTATACTTTCTTAAGATCCATGACTTCTGGATGAATATTGTCCAGTACAGCTCCTTGCTATGGAAGCACACACACACACACACACACAGAGAGAGAGAGAGAGAGAGAGAGAGAGAGAGAGAATTAATTGCAATGGAGGGGATCGATTTAAAAGGCCAAGAGTGAAATAGAGTTTTTACTTGCAAATCGAGGTGGGCAAAATTACCCATGTCTGTCTCCCGTCCCACTTGCCAATCCCCCACCGGCCAGCTGGCTCTGTTTTTCTCATAGTGCTGTGATGTCCACAAGTGCCAATGGACACCTGACAAGTGGCAAGGGGGTGCTGTCCCTTTAGCTGGTTGACATTTCTCCTCAAAATGGTGGTTTGTGCTTTTTCATAAATATAATGTTGCATAAATTGCAGCCATAAAGGGGCCTTCTATGCAACATTACCAGTGTAAATGGCTCATTTATGCCTGGAATCTTGCATAGTTGGCCCCTTTAGGGCCACCATTTACACAATATTGCATTCATGGAAAAACATAAGCTGCCATTTCTATGCAAAATGGTGGCTTGGTGAGGGAGCAGGCAGCTGCCAACCACTTGCAGACTGTGCTGTACTCAGTGGGGAATCTCAGAGGCAAACAGGGGTCCACCATTTCAGCAAGCAGGATCCAGGAGGTTGAGTGGGGGGGGGGAGTCCCCCAGACTCCTCCCCCTTCTCAGACTCATATTTATTTATTTATTTATTTATTGCATTTTTATACCACCCTATAGCCGAAGCTCTCCGGGCAGTTCACAAAAATTAAAACCATGAAATCATTTTACCAGGAAAGAAGAATTTTTCAGAAATAAGTCAGGGGTCAAGCACACAAGATAGCTGACAACTATAATCAGAATTAGTTGAAATTCAAACATGAGTTAAGGTCAAAATAAAACCAGTATCATTTTCAGCAAAGTCCAGACAGACAAAACAGGCTTATATTTCCAGGGCTGCCTAAGCCCCACCCACAGCTCAGCTGCTGTGTATTACAGTCCTTACTACTACTTCCTTGGAGTCGGGTACTTCATGTTAAAGTAGCCTTACTGATTTGCCTTTCAAGGCGACAAAGCACACTGGGAATTAGGTGGACACTCAACCTCTGCCTCTTGAAGCAGAACTCTCTTCTTTTGGCAGGGGCAGACCCATTGACCTCTCCTCTGAGAGCCCACACTTCCCCATGCCTCCTGAAAGAGGTGGTTCCATGGCTTCTTCTGTCTCAGGGTGTTCTAGCTCTCAGAAGAGGAGTTTCCCTCTAGTGGGGACATGACACATATACTATTAAGAAAGTGTGCACATCTGTACTACATTACCAAGACTTCAATGGATTCTTACTGTCATGCCTCACCTCAAGGAAGAGTCCTCCGAGGAAGAAGAGGGAGAGAGCCAGCTCATTATGCTGCAGCCAGAGTCACCTGAAAAGTTGAAAGCTCCAACTGATAGCATTCCTGAGGTTGCTCAATTGCAGGAGGCAGAAGAACAGCTGGGCACATCGAACAGGATTCCGGAAATTCCTCAAATACAGGAGGCAGAGTTGGATATCATTCAGCCAGTGCAGCAAAAAAGAAGCAAATGTCAGGAACAGCGTAGGAGGATGAACCAAACACAGTGGGAGGAGGCACTTAAATATAGCACATGGCCCTATTGACCCAGCTGCGTTTATTGTTGGCCAGCTATAAATCAGCCCAGGCCCAGTCAAACCTCGCTTGAAGGCAAGCTGTCCGTTTCCTCAGCAACACATCTGTTTCCTCGGCTTCCTGGTAACTCTCCTAGACTTCTCTTTCGGGACACCCCTGGCCTGCTTTGACACCTGGCTTCTTGACCCCTTCGCAATGGACTATCAGACTGACCTGACCACGTCTCTGCATTTTGTTACATTACTGGAATTCCCCTGAGATGACCTTGGCCTGGACTAAGTGCTCTACAAACAGGGCACTTACCATCCGAAAACAGGACACTTACAATAGATATTCTTTCCCAAGTATTTCCAGTTTGCAAGCCAGAGACTTGCTCTGTCCCTTAAATCCACTACTGAATAGAATAAGGAAACAAGGCAGCTGCGTTGTTTCTTGTCACATCCTATCAGCTATCCTTCCCAGCCCATCTACTTTAAGGAGCAGTGTGCAGGTATGCCACCTCCCCAACCTGCTGGGACTGGCAAGTCATGACTAATTAAAGTCCAATTGAATTCAGTGGGTCCATAAGTAAATCTGGAGTTGGCTCCAGACTAAATATAGACCCAGGTGTACAATACACCTGGGAGAGGCTGAGATAGATGACAGGACCAGAAGGGAACCATGGCTGCCTCGTCTCCTCATTCAACAGTAGAATTAAATATGTAGGGAATCTTCATGTTATTCAGTACACCCTCATTTTAATGGATAGACAAACTCACATGGAAAGATTAAAATAATGAAAAGTCTTGGGAAAATCAGTTCAGTCTAGAACAGAACAAAAAACAAGAGATTGATCCATCTGTTCTTAGTTTTTTTTCTATATTAATCTATTAACAAGATAGGCCAATGTGAAATTTTCTCAGGCAATAGGTTTTTCTCCTATTAACTAGAGAGAACCTTGAAAAAGCCATGATACCAATGATGATTAAAAGCACTTTTTAGCTTCATACGCTGTGTGTATTACAGCTCAATTACCCTCATCCTTGTTAAGTTGCTTCTATGCCATAGTAATTTTATTAGGATACATTATGAAACATGTCCTACCATAAATAGCCATGGATCATATCTCATTTTTTGTGTCATGTTGGTTGCTCCTGGAACATAAAAGCAAATGCAAATGAAATGTTCCACATCCTTTACTATTAGGGAAAATCCACCGGAGGATGTAGCAGTTACTCATTAAAATTAAAATAATACCCAGAACATTTCACAGTGTGGATGCCAAAAAGAAAAATAACAATCTGAAGTTAAATAGCTGATTAATCTCAATCATAGATTAATTCAATTACTCTATTCGTCAATTTTCTTTCAATTATTTACTATTTTACTGCTATACATCTCTTTTAAACTTAAATATTTATCCTAAAATAGGGATGGTCAAATCTCTCAAGTTCTGTTCCACACAGTTACTATTTTTTCCAATATTAACTTTATTCCATCTGATTTCTTTATTAACTTTAACTTTATTCCATCTGATTTCTTTATCAATTTCTTATAGTTTTTCCTAAGATAATTAATTTTGTGTGCACTTCCCCCTAAAATGCATATTTTATGTACATAGTTTTGGGTGTGTTTTACCAATTGTACTGTTCTGCTTGCATCGTTGTGTTTTGTTTTGTGGGCTGCATTTCAAAATTCAGAAAAATGTGAATATTACCATATTAACTGTGTTCCGATTCGTGTGTAGGTTCTGGAAGTACAAATTTGGTAAGTTTGCATTAATGCAAACCCAACAAATTTCTACTCCATTCATATCCTAAAATGCAGTTGTTTTTAGGCTGATGCCATTTGTATATTTGACACTCAGGCAGGCTGCAGGCAGTACCACTGGAAAACCACAAGGAAGGAAGTTTTGGTTTCATCTGGTTACATGAAGCCCAAGCAGCCGGAAAGGCTGCAATGGCAGAACAGGACAAAAATGGTAAGATGAAAAGGACACATGGACCACTCAGCCATGTCATGAAACCCTGCTCCCTGAGAAAATTTCACTGAAATTCTCAACATCCCTGTGGAAGAGGCAGAAAAATGACTGCCTGTTTTTCAGGGAAACAAAGAGGTTGTGACAGGCAGGTGGGGTTTTGACACAGCACTACCCAGAATCTCACATTTCAGCATTTGGAGGAACTGGTCCTGGATGTCTAGTTGTTTGGTAAGAAATATTCTTTTACAGAAAAGCCAAAGTGTACAGAGTGCTGAGCACTCTGTAGTTGATAGTTTATAACTAAGAGGCTATCCTTCATTGGGGATGCTAATCAATCATTTCTTAACTAAGCTGGACAAAGCATCTTAATGAACATGAAATGCAGACAAGTATGGGAACATTTTCAGTGTTGGACTTTATTATGTTTAATGTTGTTGATGATATTGTATTATTCCTGTTAAAAGTCAATGATTTTTTTTTAAAAAAAATGGTTGTTGATTTGCGGTCATGTCCTAAAGTCACATGGGAGCTGTTGGAGCAGAGGAAGACCTGAGAATGCTGTACATAGATCTGTACAAAAGTGTCAATCCTGATTCTGTGAGTGCAGCTGGATCCCAAATCATTATACACCGGGGGGGGGGGGGAGTGTCTTCTCACATATTGTTTGGTGTTAGCACCAAAAATCTTGTAAACATGATGATCATGTGTTTTAAAATGAATATGTCATATATATATACACTGGTCAGAAATCTGGGATTGATTGCAGATTCCTCTTGAGTGTATATGTGGTGGTATATATTGGCTAATTGCTTCAATGCTTAGCTTGTAGTATGGATGTGGTTTGGTTAATGAGATGTTTAAACCCCTGTGTGGCCTTCCTGACTCAGTTTAATTTACTCATTTGCTGACCTATGCTATGATGAAAGAAGCATAACATAGGCCAGTCGTTTGTCAACCATGGGTATCAAACTTGTGATGGGACTTCCAAAAATGCACCAGCTAGCCCTGCCCTTTGATACTAACTTGAATGCCACCCACAGCCTCATCCATTGTTGAAAGGGGTATTGATGCACATGGTTATGCAAGTAGCTGTCACTACAAAGGGAGGATGGGAACCCTGATTAACAAGTATTCTTGTCCCCAGCACATAGTAGGTATAGGTGATAATTTCAGTTCAGTTGCGTACCGTCTCTTTCCTCCTCCTCCTCCTCCTTCCCATTGCGTCCCTTCGTTCTGGCGCGCCTTCTCCCCCTCCCCTCCCACGGCAAGGCGCCTGCGCGTTGGATGGGTCCGGAGCTATTGGCGCTGCTGCTTTTGTACAATTGCCAGTGTGCGTCTCGGAGGCGCGCGCGCGCGCGCGGGGCGGCAGCGGCGCGCGGGAGATAGTGCGAGGGCGCGTGCGCGCGCGCAAAAGGTAACGGCCGCGGTGCAGCTTCTCTTTAGGAGAAAGAAGGTAGTCCATAGGGGTTGCAAGGAAGGTAGTGGGGTGACCCATACCTATTAGGGTAGGTTGTACAAAGGGACTGGCGCTCCTAAAACCCAGGCTCCCTAATCATAGCTATTTGCGGTTTGCTCTTTAGTGAAGGGGATGCATTCTGTACATGCCTAGAGGCATTTTCATAACATGCGTTTTATAGGCTGGTGTCGCATGTCGGCGTTGGGGCTGAGTGAGCCCTGGCACAGATTAGGATTTGGGGCGCGCTGGGGTTGAACGAAAGAGATAAAAGACTGGGTAGGGGGGGATAGAATTTTTAGAATGTTTTTAGGATGTTTTAGGATGTTTTAATGCAGTTTTAATAATATTTGTCATGTTTTAATTAGTTTTATGTATTTTATCATGTTGTTGTTCCCCGCCTCGATCTAGACGGAGAGGCGGGTAAGAAATAAATCGTTATTATTATTATTATTATTATTCAGTTTGGGTAAGAATTTGCCAAAATTCACAGCATTCTCCGTATTCAGGAGAAAACAAAACAAAAACCCTTGAGAACTGAATGTTGGAGAAACCCAAATTGACAGATTCATCCATCTAGTCCCAGGGCTTTGCTGCTTAGTTCTTAAAAGTCTGGCTTTTTAGCCATCTTGGTGGTGCTAAATTAGGGTCCCTTTTTTCTGACAGGCACCACATCTTTAATAACTAAATGACTAGCAAGTGCATCATGTTCCTCTCCATGCTGGGAAGGGAACAGGTTTTTCTGGCAAATTCCTTGAATTCCCTTCATACATTTTGACTGAGCACCTGAAGAGACCTTCTGAGAATTTTAAAGTGAAATTTAACTGTATTTTACTTAATGTGCAGTTCTGGACAGATCAATCCACAAATCCAGTGCAAAAACTAATAATAATAATAATAATAATAATAATAATAATAATAATTTATAACCCGCCTCTCCCGCCAGATCGAGGTGGGGAACAACAACAATATAAAACACAAGAATCACAAAACAGTTTAATTTTTTTAAAAAAAAAACAAGAAAAAATACATCATTAAAAACATCTTAAAATTCATCTGGATAGGCCTGCCGGAAGAGAGCAGTCTTCATGACTCTCTTAAATTCATGAAGACTGCTAATACAGTTTTCCTTAAAAAGGTGAAAATATGGATGACACAAAGCAATATTCCCAACCTGTCGATCAAAGAGGAGGGTACAAATATCCCTTCCTTTGGTTGCCCTTTTGGTCATCTAGATCAAAAAGGATAAGATTTGTGTTCTCACATTTTCCAGTATGTTTATTTATTTTATTTTACTCTTGAAGCAGCAAGGCTTTTTTCTCCACTGGCAGCTTCAAACGTGCCTTAAACTACATACATCTTATCTAATTTGTCTTCCAGAGAGGAGGCAGATTTTTGCAGATTTTTCCTCTTTCATGTTACGTGCATAATAGTTAAGATAAAATTTTATAGTGGGTTAATTTAACTTGAATACCTCTATCACATGGACAATTAGTCCAATGTCAATAATTACTTCTATTCTTTAGTTCTATTGCTTGCTGCCTAACTACTCCTATGTGTCTAGCCCTCCACTCCCTTTTTTTTCCATGTCCCTCCCATCTCTTTTTCCACTTGTTCAGCTTCCTGCTTGTCTCTGGGAACTTCCCTTTAGTCCTGCTCAGAGTCCTACTCTTTCCTCTCTGCAGCCATAATCCATTTTTTAGGCAGGATCTACACTATTGCTTTAAAACAGATTATAACAGTAGTGACAACTGTTGGGGCGCAGGGCACACTCCATATACAGTTTTCAAACCATTTTCAAAGTCTTGTATCCTACTTAGTGTAGATCTGGCCCCAGTTGGCCCTTCTCAGCTAATTTATTCTTGTTAATGCCCCCTACAACACTCTTCCATATCTTCCTCTCTTCTCCTGGGGTGTCTGGATTATTTACTGTCACCTGAAGAACAAGCTGTTTACTAAATCTGTTAAATTCCTCATTGGCTGCTCCTTTTCTGTTCAACAAATCATAGCTAGAGTAGAACTAGACTTCATAACAAAGATTAGTCTGCCATCATAAATCGGTGTAAAATTCATTCTTGCTTAACATAAAATAAAATTTACCCATATCCAAGTATCATCATATTGTGTGCTCTACATCACTGATTACTGCTAATAAGGGTGATATTAGGATAACATGATGGTATCAGGATACATCAGGTCTATGCCATGTTACAAATTGTTAACACTCTATGTTTTTCACAATGTCTAGTTCTATCCTCTACCCTTCTGCCTCTTAAACGGTAGGATATTTTTGGCCTTTGCAAATTTGTTTCTATGGTATTATAAAAATGAATTACTTTTGATTTTGAAAGTGGAGGTATGCACAGAAAAATAATTCTGATCACCCCACATTCCCTTTAATTTCAACATTTATTTTCTATTTATTCTGTTTCATTGTTCATTTGTTATTATTTCAGTAATTTCCCTTCTCCCTTTTCCTTTTACCAGGTGACCTTGCGTTCTGCTGTCAGTGTTCTGCTGTCTATGACATTGGAGCTTTTCATCCATATGACATGACATTCACAGGCATCAGACTTGCCAAATTTGGAGCAAATACATCCAAGCAAACCCATTTTAGAGGCACATTGAAAAGGGACACATCCGATTAGCTTCCATTACTTAGAATGGGTGACCCAAATGCTCTCCTTTCAGATTTATTGCAACTTTATTGTGATATATCCTGTTTGCATGAAATCCACCCTTTGCCCAGCAGCAATGGGCTCATGGTAGGGACAAAGTTGTAGCTCAATGTAGGAAGAGGCAGAATATAGCATCACATATCTACTACATTTAGAATTGCATAAACTATAAGGCATGGGCTTTGTTCACCCCATGTAACACGTCTTATCCCTTTATTTCCCTGGTATGGCTTGAAATGTTCCTATTGTCCTCTCAAGGCATCAGATCTGCCAAATAGAGCTTTCAGCTGTCTCAGTTTGTTCTGATCTATTGACGACTTGAATCTTGAGGTTTGCCAATGAGTGCACATAATTTATAGCAATGTAGAGGTGCCCATGGCAGAAGACAGGTTTCAAATAGGTGCCAAAGTGGTCCACAGTCTGTCCCTGATTTGTTTACAGACTCTATGTTACTGGCATACCATTGTACTTTGGCATGCATCTGTATTTATAAAGGTGTACAGAGACTTTTAAATGTTATTTTGTTTCTCTTAATATCTTCATGATTTGTTTACAGGCCATATATTACTAGCATATCATTGTACTTTGGCCTGCACTTGTGTTTACAAAGTTGTACAGAGACTTTTTGTGTGTTCGCAATTCATTTTGCACCAATTTGGAATGATTTATGTTTGTTTAATTATACTTGGCATTTTATGATATTAAAAATAAAACTTTTAATACATTGTTATAAAAGATAGACAAATCCTTTTAAAAATGTTATATACATAAATAATCTCCCAAATTTGAATTATAGTGGAAACCATTTGTTAATCATGGAATCTGTGTGTCAAGAGCATTCAAATGAACTATGTTTCTTAGTCAATGGGAATGCAATCCAAAAGGATGAACAACTAACTCCTGACTGTGAATTATATATGTATAAAATTAACATAGCATCCCACCCACATTGGAAAAGGTGTGTTTTCTTTTCTGTGGCTGTCAACCTGTTTATATTGCTCAAGTTCCTGGAGAAACAGCAGCTGTCTCAGTCTAGACCTCTCCAAGTCTACTGGCAAGACACTCTTGCTTCAAGTACTCAGTGGGCATTAACCATAAAGGAGATACCAGAGCATCTGATCTAACAATGTCAAGGACAAGCAAAAGAAAAAAAGGAAAATGGCATCAGTAGAAAGGGAGATGGGAGAGGAGGCAAAGCACAGACAAAAGAGAATATCTTTGTTTTCTTTAATTTGTGGGGGAGGAGAGGAGGAAAAACCCGCTGAAAGCGGGCATTTCACTGAATGCAAAGGTTGCATTTTGATCACAGGGCAACTGGAGGAGTAAGCGATTGTGGCAGCCACCAGAGCAGCAGCAGATGCCACATTTTTTTTATCAGGGTGGAGGACAGGAGGAGAAACCTGGCTGCAAAGGCCACATTTTCAGTTGTAAGGGAAATCGAGAATTACGTAGGAATATCTGTCAATGGGAAATCTGGTTCGTCTTTGGCTTGATGGAGTTTCGCAGTGTGTATGATTCACCTCCTATCTGTGAGCTGAGCAGTGACTATTCCCTGAACTCCAGGAACCTTTTTGCACATTTTTGGAGGGGGGCGGTTCTACAATTTGTGCAGGTGTCTGAGCAATTTGCACAAATTACTGTCAAATTTGTGCAAATTGCTCAGAAATTTGCACAAATTGCTGAACCTCCCCCTCCAAAATGTGCAAAATTCCTGGAAAATCCATGAACTGGCCCGACTCACTGCAAATCATGACATGTTCCACAGTGGGAACCTAAAGGAAGTCTGGGCAGCCGTGCCTTGTAAAAGTAATTGAACTCCACTCTCCAAATGGATTTCCTGGACATCCCTAGAAATAGGAAGCAGAGATGCCCATGTGAGAGTGGCAGATACTATCTACTACTGTTGAAACTGTACTATTGTGAAATTGATATAGCATATATATATATATATATATATATATATATATTATAGAAGAGTCTACATTTGGCTATCTAAATCAAATGAGGACTTCACTATTCGAGCTCAACATGCAGTACAAGGAATGAACTTTAACCAGAGAATAATTGTGTATCCACTAAATAAAGTGGCTCAATTGACATTGATTTGAGCATTTCATGGGGTTTTATATCATTAACTCACCTCTCAGCCAAATTGCTGCTCTTGGCCTATCACCTTTGTGAAGCTTGTTAGTTTTATGAGAAGATTAATGCATTCTCCACAATTATACTTGTATGCTCCTAAATGCTGTAATGTGAGAACCGTAAAGAGCCGTCCATTGCTGGTCATACAACTCTCTAACCTTTACTGTTCAGTCTGCTATCTACTTTCAATCTTCCATCCTTCTAAAATGTGCTAAAGAATAATTCCTTGTAATGTGGAACCCCATGCTGATCACTTGTAGGCTAAATAGAGCCACCCATCCACAAAAGGAGGTTTCAGTATACTGGGGATATAGGTAAGTACAAAAACTAAAACCAGACATCCTCACACATGGGTTTAAAGACAACCGTGTCCTTCCATTCCAAATAGAGCATTCATGGCAGGCTTTCAAAAGAACAGGAAGAAAGGAAAAGCCGGAGGTAACAGAGAAAACAGAGGAGGGATAGCAAAAGGGGGAAAGAGAGAAAGTTGGGGGAGGTCACAGGACACAGAGTAGACAAGGGCATAGGCAAAGGGAATTGAAGTGGCAAGCAAGAGACAGAGCACAGTGGAGGAAAGAAGGAAAGAGCAACAAAATGGGATGTGCAGCAATAAGTAAAGAAGAGCAAGCCAGAAATGGAGTAACATGTGGGGGGGGGGGGGAGAGACATATGGCAAGGTAAGACTGAAGGTGGGGCCAGTGCACACTAGGATGTAGGGAATGGGTAAGCATGTGCAGCCCATGCTCCTACTCATGCATGCACATAACTTAAAACTTGAACAGGACTTTAATATCCTGTACAACTGGCTTTAATGGAACATGTTAGGGGTGTGCAGAGTGGGTCTGTTCTGCTCTGAAATTCAGAGTAGAGCTCCACTGAGCAGGTTCTCTGCTCCACTTTTCAGAGTGGCTCTCTTGCTCCACTTCGTCAGATTATCCATCAAAGAACAACTCCATTTTTGGATAACCACTCCATTTTAGCCAATGGAAATTAAACAAAATGTTTACAGCTCCATCAGGTGATGATGTCATCACCCGGCGCGCTACTTAGAGGCAGGCTGCGAAGCCTGTTTCTCAGTAGAAGGGGGCAGCGGATGCCAGCGGACAGCCCCAGCAGGTAAGGAGCATGAGGGGAGGAGGAAGTCCAATCCTCTGATCTTATCCGAACCGAATCGGGTCCTTTCGGACCAGTTCGGATCAGATCAGACGATCCAGAAGCTGGGATCAGAATTGGATAATTTTATCCGATTTCGGTCAGATCGGCTCTGGATCGTCGATCGGACCCGATCCGATGCACATCCCTAGTGACCAGAGCTGTATTCCAAGTGTAGTTATACCACAGATTGGTATCTATGATATTTGCAGCTTTATTCTCATTTCCTTTCCTAAGTATCCATATCATGGATTGTGCCTCTTTCACACTGGGTTGCCCTGATTTCCAACAGAATCCACCATGTAAAGAACAAAACAAAGAAACCTACACTTTTTATTTCCTTTTAATGCATTCTTTTTTATAAAAAAAGGAAGAAAAGTATTTATTCTATGATTTCATGTTTGCTCGTTTTAGTTTAAAATAACAAAAACCTGATGTCAGTGAAAAAAAGCAAGATTAATCATTTCCATAAATTACTTTTTTTCCCCATTCCACATACACTTAGGTCTAGATCCTATGGATTATAAACAAATTCTCACATTTCAAGTTTCAAATAGAATTCAGCTGCCTCACTGAATTTTAAATGAGATGGGAGACATGTATTGACTCTTTTGACTACATTGTGAAATTTTACAAAGTTTCACCTTGGAAGTGGGAGAAGCTGTCATCTGAATAGTCTTGTCTCATCAACTTTTATCTTCCTCCCTAGAAGGATGATAGATGTGGAGAAGGCTGTCAAAAGGGGGAAAGATGCAGAATGTTCTACACGGTGTTAGTATAGCCTGTCCTCCTACACCCTGATAGGGATTCAAGAGAAGACATTTTACATCATAATGCAAAGTTTTTAAAAGTAAACTTGAATATTTTTAGAAAATGTAAGAACACTTGCAGCATCTTTAAAAACGAACAAATTCATTGTAGCATAAGCCTTTGTGAAGTTCAGTACAGGGATAGACAGATCAGTATATTTTCTTTGTTAATTTCCTTTGTTAAAACCATTTCATCCCAATTTTAAGCAACCTATGCTTCGCAAAATGCTTTTCCGTATGCGTTTTACCCAAAACTACACATTTTTGCAATCTTTTTATCCTTTTGGTAATTTGTTTTTTGTTTGTTGTTGCTGAGAATTGTATTTCAAAAATCAGAGAAATGTAAAACTGAATGATAATTCCTTTCCATGTATTAGTTTAGGACTGGATTAGGCAACATTTGTGGGCTCATGGATATATTTGGATTTTTGAGGAAGTGTCGAGGGCACCACCACAAAATGGGCTGCCATTGGGGTACTTGACAACACAGCACAGAGAGAAACAGGGACATCAAGCCCATTATAGAGAAGAATGTAATCAAAATATTGTTAATAATATTAAAATGAACTGATATAAAAGGTACTTCCTTTTCTTCTTACTTCCACTCACACAGGCAGGCTATAGATTTTCCTTGGTGATGGCAGGGAGAGCTCCAGTTATCCTTCCACTTACTTGGGAGCCTTAAAGGTAATCAGTGCACCCGTGGGTGCTGTGTTTCTGGCCCCTGGTCTAGGACGTGTGACTCAGCTTTTCACTAAACAAAGTAGACCAAGTGCAATCCTCAAGCATCCCAAGTTCTCCCTAGTTTCAGAGCTCTGGTCTATGAACTTGTAAACCATGATCAACCTCTTGAGCCATATCTATACCATGCATATATCCTGGGGTCATCTCTAGGTTGTCCCTGTGCATCCAAATGATGCATAGGGGATCCCAGGGTCAAACAGTGGATGACCTCTCACTGTCTCCAGGATAATTGCAACCACAGCTTTCCCGTTTTTTCCCGTGGTCCTGGGACAATCCTGAGGACTGCAGGTGGTGTGGTGTGGGCTCCCAGGTCCTCCAACGAGAATGGAGCTGCACAGGATAGCTCTGTGCCCATCAGGCGCAGCATTTTCACCATCCCTTGGATGGCACCGCCGAGTTCCCATTTTTTTTTTACTTACTATTGCACAGGATCACAATGGCTCTCCTAAAAATAAAAACAAGCCATGCTGCACCGGAACATCCCTGATGGTTTCCAGGATGATGCACTGGCGTATGGATCCAGGGGGAGGATCCCAGAAGTGGTAAATCCCATGATCCCCCTAAGTCCCGGAAGGCTCATAGGTATAGATGAGACCTTTGTCTTTATGTGTTTGTGGTAGAATATTATCATGGTTTTCCCTCTACAATTTTGAAAATTAAGAACTACCTCCTGGAGTGGCACACAATGGTTCGAGGGGAAATTGATTCTCTTGTGTGATAGCCCTTACTCCCAGGGCTCTAAATTCCCAATATACCTGCTGTCTGTCCTTTCTGTTTTTCCCCACTGAAAAGTGCAAGACTAGGCTAACCAGATAAAATCCAGGTCAGGGCTCATGTAACTTTAACAGTTGTAGAGAAAAGGGAATTTCAGCAAGTGTCATTTGTATGCAATTAGTTCCTGGTGAAATTCCCTCTTCATCACAACAGTTAAAGGTGCAGGGGCCCTGCCTTCTTTTGTATATGGTCACTCTAGTATAGTGCATGCACCTTTAACTGTTGTGATGAAGAGGGAATTTCACCAGGAACTAATTGCATACAAATGACACTGGCTGAAATTTCCTTTTCTCTACAACTGTTAAAGTTACATGAGCCCTGACCTGGATTTTATCTGGTCACCCTATGCAAGACTCTTTAGAAATTTAATATTTCAAAAGTGGTTCCTTCTTTGAAGCAACTTAGCCTCTAGTGCTTTGAGAATCTAAAGAGTACCAGAAGGTAGGGACAGTTGAGAATTTAGTTTCAATTAATTTTTGATAAGAATTTGTTAAAATTCACAAATTTCTTCATAAACAACAAAGATTTGGTAGAACTTTAATGACTAATAAATGCTGTGGACACTGTCCACTTCATCAGATGCATGAAGTCTTAATCTCAAATAAGCAGTTCTATATACACATGCATAGTGGAGGAGGAGATGTAAACTTTGTTATCAGAGAGAAAACGGAAATGCTAAAAAGCACAATCATGATCATCACTGAAGGTGCCACACGACTCTTTCTTATTTTTGTTGCAGCCTGGCTGCCTGGACACTTCTGGAAATTTCTTCATATGCAGGATGGAAAGAATTTGAGATTACAAAAAGGGGGGCATATGTTAGAAAAACTGAAACTGATAAGCCCAGCTCTTTGACAGCTCACCTCTTAAAAGTCAACCATATTTGTAATGGAAAGAAACTTTTTTTTTCCAAAAGGAAAAGGGGGGAAAATGAATGAATGTGGGGAGAACCAACATTGAAAGATTGATCCATTCCTACCACAGTTTCACTGAAGTCCTACTTAGTTCAGTGATAGGTTATTCACACACAAACTTGTTTTGAATGTAGATGACCACCTCGTAGTGCATGATAGGCATTCATGAGGCAACAAAAGTTCCCACATGTACACGAGACCAACTTACATGTGTGAAGGAAAAGTCACAAGGCGGCTGATCTTTAGGACTCTTCCCACCTCTTTTTTCCCATAGTGCATTCCTAGCACACTCCCCTACCTGTCAATCCTCTGTTTGGTGGGCAGTGGCAAATGTAAAGAGGGTTGCATTAACAAATCTATGGATTTGGGGTGAATATATTTTATTTTCACAGCAGTAAGAAGTTCTCTTCATTGACTTGTCAGATATGACACCTTGAACTGAGATATTACAACTAAATCATTTAATCATTCCTTCTAATGTTCATGGTTGTGAAACCATCTCATTAGACTGGTAGCTATTCATGTCCTTCGCTACAAGGCTTGAGTGCTCATGCTCCTCATTAGTCTTACTAAACTTTTTTTTCCTCCAGCAAGTTTTACCAGGATGCCTTCAAATCTTCTCAGCACTTAATGACTATGAGATTTAAGAAATGGTAAAAAATGAGCATGGGGGAGATAAAATTTCTGCCTAGAGAGAGACAATATAGGTATATATAGGCTTAGCATGTATAAGGCAGTTGTGTTTATTTTCAGAGGTTAGGAAAACATGTCCCTAGTATTTGTGATGTTGACAAGCAGTGTATTTACAATGCAGCAGTGTGACAATTATTTTGGGACTTTTCTTGTGTTCATAATGTGACTGTGCTGCTCCCGCAGCCCATATGTCTAAAATGGATTTTATCCAATCTTGGCCATCACATCATCCACATAACTGATAAGAATGACAGCAGAGTTGGCATCAGCAATTGAATGTAGACTTCTTACTGGAATCCAGAAGATGACCTGTAAGAACTACTCAATACTTTGTGGGCATACTTCCCAAATGAAATTTTTAACATTTACCAAGTCATGTCATGTCTTAGTAAAATCAAGAAGCCCGATCCCCTCCTAGCTGGAACGGCTTGGGGGGGGGGGTCGGTTGTTGCGGGCGGGGAGAGGAGGGCGAAATAAGCCTATACGTGTGCTGCACGTGTATAGGCTGGCGCGGGGTGGGTGGGCTAGCCTATAAAAGCCCACCTGCGCAGCCAAACGGCCTCTCTTTTCTTCTTGCCCCACCCTCCCTCCCTACCAGCTAGTATGGGATTAGCCAGTCGTCCTCTTTGGGGAGGAGGCTGAGTAGGAATTTTCCCTGGCATTAGAGTGCAAAGGATAAATAGGTGGATTTAATGGTTAGACGGATAGTGCGGGAATTTTGGGGGGATGAGGATAGGAATGGTGAGCACTCAGGCACCTTTAAGGTGATTGGCAAGTCAGAGGCCCTGCTCCTCGGGGGCTGTGCTTGCCTTTGGGGACCGGCTTGTCTCATCTACCCGAGCTGTGCAGCCCGGGCTGTGGATGACGCAGATGGTCTCACCAAACACTCAAGTGTTGTTTGAATAGGGGGCCGGGTATTCCCGACCCCTGGGTTCAATGGAGTGGCTCGCCCTAAAACGGCAGGCTAGCGCCTGAGATAAATAAGGGAAATTCCCGCACGTCACGCTCAGAATCAAGGAGGGGAGCATCCCCAATGTAAATAAAGAGGCCCTAGTTTATCCCAAGCTCTGGTGTCCGAGTCTTATTTCGTGTGTTTCTCTTCTCCGTTCGCAAAGAGGTGTTCATAGATATTTGAGCAGGTTTCTGTTGGTGGATAAGCATATGTGCAAACAGCTGCTCATGTGTAGACTTGAATACTGAAGATGTCCAGGGCCATCAATGTTCCTAATGCCAACCACAGGGCCATGGTGTCCTCTTAACATAAATCATTTCTAAAGGAAGCTATTGTTAAGCATCAAAGGGACCAACTGACGTTATCGCTATGTTAGATGATATGCAATGCACATTGCTATTGGACTTTGCTACAGAGAACCATTGGGCCTTGGAGGAGGGTTTAGAACCAATCAAGAATGACACCAAATGGAACTGCTACACCTACTAGTCCTAGGATGCTGCTGTGGAAAAGGTTCCTATTTGTTGTGTCAATATAAAAAATCCTGTCGCATTAACCTGTCTTGAACTGATTGAATAAGACTTGTTACTGATAAGTATGGGTTTATTTAAAAGTGGACTAATGACCATCTTGATCCCTGTAGTTTTAATACCTGAATCATTCCTGCTAGTCATTTTCCTTACATTCACACTTTGATCAGGGATCAGGCAATCCCACATCTCTGTTGAAAATGGAATGATCATGGTTTAATCTGATACATTTGGCTACATGTTTGCACAATTTAATATTTTACATATTTTAATGCTTGATAACTTGCCTCTCAATGATGATGATGATGATGATGAATTTTCACAAGGTGACTTCCAGTAAAAAAAACAAAAACCATGATTAAAGCAAGAAATCACTTAACAAGTCAGGTTTAAATGAATATTTTGCTCCAAAGCATTAATAACCTTGCAGAACAAGTAGGGTTTTCAAAGCCTGCATTAAAAAAGGGGAGGGCTTTGTGAAGTTTTAATAGTTCACAATTGTGATCCAGTCATGTGATGAATTCAACTTGAAAGGGAGGGAATATAGGATGTTGTTATATACTGAATCAGACCATAGATATATCTAGCTCAGTATTATCTTCTCTGATTGCTGGTTCATCTGCAGGATTTCAGGCAGGACTCTTTCCCAGCCCCATCTGGAGGAATTTGATCTATGTGAATTCCAATATGGATTGGCCTGATCAGCACCTCCCAGATAGTCATTGTCCTTCAGATTTTGAGAAGTTTGAGAATTCTCCTCTCAAATGTATCAAAGTTTGATTTGAAACATGTATTTTGAGAGAAAATACATTAAGAAATGTGTTCTGTGTAAGAAAATAATTCAACATATGGATCTAAATACATCTTTTAATGCATTAAAAACTGACTTATTAATGCAGAAATTGGATGGAACAAGTTTATGAATGAATCCATTAGAAAGTGAACAACCTATACAAAAATGTGAATTTGTGTCACACACACACACACACAAACACACACACAACCCAGATTGATGAAGAATTGGGATGGAACAGACCTATGAATGAATGCATGTGGAACTACCATGGACCAGAAATAGGTTGATCCATCCTGCCCTTCTTGGAGACACAAAGGACTGAACTTGAGGCCTTCTGCTTGCAAAACATGTGCTCTGTTAGCACTGATTTATAGCCCTCCCCTGAATGCAGTGTTTGCAGTGGTAGCTTCCAAGCCTGCTTTCTTATACCCATTACTCATTGCAGATGATGATGCAGACACCCTCTGCCTCAAATGACAGTGCTTAAGCAGAGTAGATCCACATGAGACATTAAAGAAGCATATAAAAAGCTGCTGAGTGTAATGTTATCCAATAGGTGACACACAAGTGGGGAGCAGTTATATCCCAACATTCCTGTAATACTGATAAAGATTAGAGCTGTTATCTGTCTTAAAGGGGAAAAATAGGGATTTTTTAGAGTTTCGTTTCCATTCACTTAAGACCAAAACTTGCCCCCCTTTGCACCTCTGAATGTGAACGCAAGTGTATTTTGCAGGCAATGCTCAGATATTCCCGACCTTGCAATGCTCATTCATAAAATGTGTATGTTATGGAGGAAATGTGCACTTTAAATGCAATATTTCACCCTTTAGTAAATAGAGGGGGTACTATGCATTTAGGTCTGCAGTTTGTTTGTTTGTTTGTTTGTTTGTTTGTTTAAAAATTTGCATGCCAATGCATACATTTTTCTATTGGAATAGGTAGGAAAACTCACAATTATGAATGGGAAAGAGGTGGATGGAGCTTCAAAGTGGAACTTGATTCTCCCATCATTCAAAAAATAAATAAATGCATGTGTAATAGTTGAAATGTGTTTTGGAGTTGTGGCAGTAATAGGTTAGCAGTTGTCACTTTGGGAGAGCATAGACCTAAAAAGCAGTTTGAAAAGTTTATACAATAAATAAATGAATAATAGCCAGATAAGGCCAACAATAGTCAAGAGGAATCGTATAAACACTGAAGAGCTTTAGTGCCAGACAAGTGGCAAACCTGGTAGAAGTCCAGGTGATGTTGAGTTATGAGTTTGGATAAGAATGAAATTAAAGGTAGCCATTGTCACCTTTAGAGCCATTACTTTCATACATTCTTCTATTACATGTAAATAGTATGATGAGGCATCTTCAAAGCTTACAGCTTCTGTCAAGCCTGAGATTCTCACTTGGATATCAGAAAGCTTAAACAGGAGTTCCTGTAAAATATTAAATCATTGCTTTTACTCTTCACTGTGTGGTACCATTTGCCAAGCTTACAGGAGCCCTAGGATTCATTTACAGGGCAGGGCCTCAATTACCCCATCCCTTTCTTTTCCCTTGAAGGATGGCTGAAGTGTATCATTTCCCAGACTTGTCTGTAACCGTATTCCATGTTCTGCTTATTCCTTGCACAAAGACAGAATGCTGTATGGTCTATTTTCAGACCTGCCATGAATATTTATATGTTGCCTACATCTTTACAGATTAGAGCGCAGCGAGATGAATGAGAGCACTGAATCAGAAAAGAAGTACGCTGTAATGCTGGCAGAAATTTACTATCTATTGCTATTTAAAACCTGATGACTTCTAGAAGGAGGTAGCCTTCATCCATTTAAATGTATTTCATTAATGCTCTCAAACATGGAGGATAAGATTTTATCATTTAGTTGAAGGGTGGGAAAGAGATCAGACTTCATTTGCAGAAGGAATTCATTTTCAAAACACCCGTTGCGCTTGTTTTGCTAATCTCAAATTGTGCCACCAGTTTAGATACTTCAGTGTCTGGATACATGACAATTTCCACCACCCGAGGGAGTTGGCAGCACAAGGAAGATGGAGGTTGGTTGGCTGAAGGTTCCAGAGCTGACTTGGCGCAGAGGTGAGACCAGGAACCTGGACAGGCACAGAGGTGCCAATTCAACATTCTGTACCAAGGGTTGAGGACTACAGTTAGCTGATTAAAGAGACTGATCTCTGTAGTTGTCAACCCTTGGTACAGAATATTGAATCAGCACCTCTGCCCTGTCCAGGGTCCTGGTCCTGGTCTCACCTCTGCACCAAGTCAGCTCTGGAGCCTTGAGCAAGTTTGTGTGGGAATTTCTTCAAATTCTCAAGGGGTGTGAAGAATCCTAAAGAAAATGTCTCAGGTTGGGGGTCATCAGTCAGAGGCTTCTCCTTTGACGTTCTTATGTTATTTTGCCAATTTTGGTGAATTATGATTAAAAATGAACTGAAACAAATTGCGCAGCAGCCAAATTCAAAATCCCCACCAGCCGAATTCAATAGCTACATCTATTCACAGCTTAGTTGTTAAAGATGATGAACCTCTTTGAAAAAAAGGTGACAACATAATTAAGCACTAGTAGGGATTCAAACCCAGACTTTAAAGACAACTTACTCCTAGGCCTGGGAGGATTAATCTCTTAGGTTTGGTTTCCATCACATTCATGTATTTATCTATTTATTTATTTTAAAAAAAACTTATTTCTCTCAGACATGGAGAAATCTGTGAATTTTGGAAAATTCTTATCAAAACCAAACTGAAACAAGTGTTTCACCCACGCATGCTTGGAGATGCAAAGGACTGAACCTGGCACCTTCCCCTTGCAAATTCATGCCCTATCACTGAAGTACAGTTTTTACTTGCAATGCTTCAGTGGGAGTCATAGGTATAGACCGTTTTCAGACAACACATTAAGCCACAGTGGTTAAGTATTTTAGCTAAACATTATGACGTAGTGTGTCACGTGAATCATGACTTAGTGCGCACTCCTAACATGGTGGCTACATAATCATGGTTTAAACACACTCACTAATCATTTGTTACAAAGGGGTTAGTGGCCTAATCATGGCTTAGTGTGTTGTCTGAACAGTCCCATTGCCATTTCATAATAATCCATTCTATGGCTTAATACTTATTTATTTATTTATTTATTACATTTGTATACCGCCCCATAGCCAAAGCTCTCTGGGCGGTTTACATAGGATTAAAACAATTAAAAACAATATACAAAAATTAAAACAGCAAAAACATACAACATACACACAATACACAATACATGTGCTGCATGCACCTATCTCCCTGAGAAATATTTTCTGTGATGTTTTCATGTTTCATTTAAATCCACTACTGCTGGGTTTTTTTTTCCTTTTTTTCCCCTTCTTTTTTTTTTTTTACATGAGAGAAGCTATGAGACAGACCAGAGTTGAAGCATTTAGCTTAATAAGAAAAATACTGTTTTATAAAGAAATGCCACTTACCTCTCATATGGTAAAAGGCTGTTCCAGCTTTCCATTTAAAGGGTATAGTATCTATTTTAAGATATATGGCATTTGCATTTTTTGAATAGTAACTCTATTTTCCTACTTCAATTCACTGCTCTGCCTAGTGATTCAATATTCATATCTTTTTAAATGTTGGCAGGTTTGGTATTTTCTGTTTCTAAAGCACATTAAACCTAGTTGCTGTGAAAACTGTGGCTTATGTATAGAATGTAGCACTCAAAGCCTTTTTTTGAGTAGAGTATTGCATCAGGCTAACAAAATATATGAAGAACTCTAAATGCCTGCAAACATGTACAGGGAAAATATATCAGTAGCTTAGTTTTACACTGCCATTTTCTTCCAAAATTGCAAGCAAATATTACATAATGTTATCTTATGCATTGTGGGGGGGGGGGAAGAATCATTTACAAGAGCTTTTGAACTGGTCATTGCTATATGCATCCCTATACATTATTATACTATTTCAAAATAATTATTTATAAAGTATTGTTAACATTTGAATGCCAATCAGACATGACTGTTGTGTATTTTGATTTTGAAAGATTGTATTCTACTTGCAAACAACCTTTCACTTTGCATGTTTTCTAAAGTTATCCATGCAGATTCACTCCTGATCTCACAGGCAGGATCTACACTACTGTTTTATAATGGTTTATGAAGGTATTGACAACCATTGGAGCCCATGACACATTCCATATACCATTTTCAAACTACTTTCAAAGTTTTGTATTCTGCTTGGTGTTGATCTGGCCATATATTCCAAAGCTTAAAAAATATGGTAAAATCCATTGTTGCATGAGCAGATTTTTCCTTCCCCTCATGTGCCCTGCAGTGACTTTCCCCCTTCTCTCACTCCAAAAAGCTACTCCACCAGGTCCAGAGAACTTAACAATCATTGTTGGCTTGGGGATGGTAGACAAACCTGAAATCGGGGGAGGGTTCTTTTGCACTGCTCATGCAATGTTTTATTGTATTTGGGTTTTGTATGGTTCCCAGAGAGCTTGAGCTATGGGCTACTCATACTACTACTAATACTAAATGTTATCGTTCCCATTCCAGCAATTTCCCCCCTCTCACTGCAACACCTTTAAAGCCCTACATGGTTTGGGTCCAGGTTACCTGCGGGATCGCCTTCTCCCGTACAATCCGCCCCGCACGCTCAGGTCCTCTGGGAAGAACTTACTGCGGTCGGCCAAGACTAGGCTGACAACTGTTACCCAGAGGACCTTCTCTTCTGCCGCTCCCAGACTGTGGAATGACCTGCCGGAGGAGACTCGTCAACTTAACAGTCTTTTAGAATTTAAGAAAGCTATAAAGACTGTTCTCTTCCGGCAGGCATATCCAGTGTAATTTTTATAATGTTTTTAGGATGTTTTAGGATGTTTTAATGCAGTTTTAATAATATTTGTGATGTTTTAATTAGTTTTATGTATTTTATCATGTTGTTGTTCCCCGCCTCGATCTAGACGGAGAGGCGGGTAAGAAATAAATTGTTATTATTATTATTATTATTGTTATTGATGACATAATTTCGTATATTTTCCCCAAATCTCTGAAGACAATTGAAGGGGTGAGTTACAAGTGGTTTCAGTGGGTAGATGAGGAGGGAAATATCTGTTGTATGATCTTGCTTCCACTCACACATTGGATATCAATCAACATGCGCACATGCATACAGATAAGTAGATACATACATAGACAGATCAGTAAAATTAGTTCAACCAATAAATATCCAAAATGTACTACACCAACAGCATGGTATAACCTCTACCAACACTCTGCAGTACTCCTATCCTAGGAAGATGAACCAAGGCATCTTAGACATTTCTGAATGACTAGACTCTCAGTGCTTTGGAGTGAACAAGTAAGCCCTGGAATGACATGGTCTCCTCTAATGAATGGAGAGAGTCTCATTGGCTGAATTCAGATGACACAATAAGCAACTGTGAGGGGGGGGAACAAACGTCAGTTGTATTGACTATCGTGTCATCTGAATGCTGTCATAGTCAACTCAGTGTTGATCCTAATCTACACCACAGTTGATTATTTATTACCATGTTGTGTGGGGAGTACCCCCTAGTTGAACAACTGTAAAGTTGATTATTACCCCACCATTGACTATCGTGTTGTCCAAATTCAGCCATTGTGTGTTTGTTCCAGAGGAGCCACCTCAAGCAGCACCTCTTGCTTATATGTTCTTTGGAAGAGAATGAAACCCACAATATCCCACAGGTCCAGTTCAGCCATAAGAAAGAGCAGATAAGTGGATTCAATTATTTATTATTTTTATTATTTTACTGAATAGGAAGAAGAGAAAACATTTTAATATTTTGACTCGAGCACTTACAGTCCTTGAAGAATAAAAATGGTATAATCACAAATATGGGATAAATGCCCCAAATATAGCAGCAGTTTCCTGAACAGTTCTGACAGCTAAGCTAAAATAATAATAATAATAATAATAATAATGGTGAAAGAGATGTTGTGTAATTAAGCTTGGGCTAATGAGAAATAGCAGGTATCCTGTATGGTTAGCAATCTGGATTTGGGAATTAAGTGAGTCATTCAGCAGTTGCTCAAAACTTTGAATGAAGAAACCTGTGCAATCAATTAACTTCTGCCTATCCATACTTCCTTAAGTCCTACCCTCCCACAAATCAAAACACTTATATGTGTATTTGGGATGTATGTACGTATTGGCTCTTCTGGAGAGAAATAGAATGGATCACTGTGATTTTATAGTAGCAAAGAATCATGTTGACTAATTCTAGGATCTGAACAAAGGGAATTTCACATATCACGGGTTTGTTTATTGGGTGACACAGATGTTTGAAAATGCCATGTCTATCATGCAGATAGTTTAACCAAAGAACTAGAATTGGCAGCAACTCCTTCTGCTGTGTGTACACTCAGTGATAAAACTGTTTTTGCTGCCATTGTCCAAAAATGCAAAATGATAAATGGGAAAATCTTTCCCTCACAAAATGTGCCTATCTGAGAGTTCACCAGTAAAGGTCTTGGTAGCATAACAATGCAAGTGAACCTATTGTGGTAGGGATAGACTGCCACATTGTAATGGATCATACCTGGGGTATCAGAGAAATCTGTGACAGAATCAAATAGATTTGGATTTCTATGCATCTGACTTGCAGGATATGCAGCAGGCCAACTTTTTCATAGACTTGCGGAAAATGACTGACTGAGAATATGCATTTCCCCTATAGGCTAAAGTGTGAAAATGTGCATTTTGGAGACAGTTGCACATTTGGGGGGATTTGCGCATTTTTGAGTGTGAGAATAAGAATTGCCTGTGAGGCCTCACCCACCTGGTCATTTGTGCCCCAGGAGGGGGTGATGGGGAAGACCTCCATTTCCCAAATGGGGTAGTCCTGAGGGGTTGTGATCTTACAAACCCACTCAGCAGATACAGAATGTTTTCGCCACTGTATTGCCTGGTTGGCTTGTTGCCAGCATAGATTAGTCACCCGCCCAGGTGTTTCACCTTTGCAGAGTTTCAATAAATGTGGCATGGGTTTTCACACAATATACACGTGTCTCATCTCTTTATCCCCCCTCTCTTTTCACCCACGAAGAGGTGTGAGTCAATTCACAGAGGATTTCTCTAGCAATGCAGTAAAGCTCAGATGCTTCATGAGGCAATGCAGGACCACACACACTCACATACTCACACACACACACACACACAATATTTCCTGTCCTCACTCTTACAGTCACAGGTAAACTAGCTCTGAACATAGATGGGCTTTGGACCTTTTCTCTTTTCAAGAGAAAAATTAATGTTTGTCTTCTATTTTCTTCTCAGTCAACAGGTCTCTTGGCTGGGGATTAAGGCTGCAATCTTATACCAACTTGACTGGGATTGAAATAGAAATTCTGAAAAGACATACAAAGGAGTGCATTGTTAATCCACAAATCTCCCCTCCTCAAATTGCAACATGAGACTTTTAAACTAGGGGTGTGCATCGGATCGGATCCGATCCACGATCCGAATCCGATCCGACCCAAAATCGGGAAAATCCGATCCGATCCGATCCGATCCGGACAACCTCCGATCCGATCCGATCCGATCCGATGAGGTCCGATCCGGATCGGACGCCATTTTGAATGCTTTTTCCCATAGCCAAGTATTGTTTTACAAAAACGCCTATAACTTTTTCATTTTTAAAGATAGAAGGATGAAACTTGGGCACATTGTAGACTGGTTAGGGGTAGTTATCTGTGAGAAATTTCAGAAAGATTGGTGCATGCATTTTGTGGCAATTAATTTTTTAATAAATACCCAGGAATGCCTATAACTTTGTCATTTTTAAAGTTACACACATGAAACTTTGCCACATTGTAGGGGGTACCTTGGGACCTATGTGTGTGAAATTTCAGAAACGTAGGTGCTTGTCTTGTGTGGCAATTAATTTTTAGAAAAATGGGTAGTAGTGGGGTAAATACAGTTACGCCTCCCATTTTTTTATTTTTGAAGCTACAAACAGGAAACTTGGGCACATTACAGGTACCACTTGCCTTGATATGTGTGTGAAATTTCAGAAACATTGGAGCTTTCCTTGTGTGGCAATTAATTTTTGAAACAATGAGGAAAGAAACACCTATAACTTTGTCATTTTTAAAGTTACACACATGAAACTTTGCCACATTGTAGGTGGTACCTTGGGACCCATGTGTGTGAAATTTCGGAAACGTAGGTGCTTGCCTTGTGTGGCAATTAATTTTTTAATAAATACCCAGGAATGCCTATAACTTTGTCATTTTTAAAGTTACACACATGAAACTTTGCCACATTGTAGGCGGTACCTTGGGACCTATGTGTGTGAAATTTCGGAAACGTAGGTGCTTGCCTTGTGTGGCAATTAATTTTAGAAAAATGGGTAGTGGTGGGGTAAATACAGTTACGCCTCCCACTTTTTTATTTTTGAAGATACAAACAGGAAACATGGGCACATTACAGGTACCACTTGGCTTGATATGTGTGTAAAATTTCAGACAGCTGGGTCCAGGCATGTGGTGGCAAGGTATTTTTGAAACAATGAGGAAAGAAACGCCTATAACTTTTTTATTTTAAAAGTTAGAAGTCTGAACATTGCTCACTTTGTAGATGGGTTAGGGGTAGATATGTGTCAGAAATTTCAGAATGATAGGTCCAGGCATTTGATGGCTATGGAATTTTTAAATTACATGTTTCAAAAAAATTTCTACAGAGGCCAGGTCTTCCCCTCCCGCTTCCCGCGAAGAAAAGGAAACACTCTCTCGTCTCGATCCCTTTGAAGTTGCTAGTAGTATCCATTACAGGGCTCGTGTTTCCTTTCCTCCTTTCACTTTTCAAGCAGAACGGCTGAGCCTAGCTGAGTTTTGCAGCCATGCGTGCAAGGAAGGATCACTCTGGTCTCGATCCCTTTGATCCTTGGTAGTATCCATTACAGGGCTCGTGTCTGCTTTCACTTTGTACTCAAGCAGACACGAGCCCTGTAATGGATACTACCAAGGATCAAAGGGATCGAGACGAGAGAGTGTTTCCTTTTCTTCGCGGGAAGCGGGAGGGGAAGACCTGGCCTCTGTAGAAATTTTTTTGAAACATGTAATTTAAAAATTCCATAGCCATCAAATGCCTGGACCTATCATTCTGAAATTTCTGACACATATCTACCCCTAACCCATCTACAAAGTGAGCAATGTTCAGACTTCTAACTTTTAAAATAAAAAAGTTATAGGCGTTTCTTTCCTCATTGTTTCAAAAATACCTTGCCACCACATGCCTGGACCCAGCTGTCTGAAATTTTACACACATATCAAGCCAAGTGGTACCTGTAATGTGCCCATGTTTCCTGTTTGTATCTTCAAAAATAAAAAAGTGGGAGGCGTAACTGTATTTACCCCACCACTACCCATTTTTCTAAAATTAATTGCCACACAAGGCAAGCACCTACGTTTCCGAAATTTCACACACATAGGTCCCAAGGTACCGCCTACAATGTGGCAAAGTTTCATGTGTGTAACTTTAAAAATGACAAAGTTATAGGCATTCCTGGGTATTTATTAAAAAATTAATTGCCACACAAGGCAAGCACCTACGTTTCCGAAATTTCACACACATGGGTCCCAAGGTACCACCTACAATGTGGCAAAGTTTCATGTGTGTAACTTTAAAAATGACAAAGTTATAGGTGTTTCTTTCCTCATTGTTTCAAAAATTAATTGCCACACAAGGAAAGCTCCAATGTTTCTGAAATTTCACACACATATCAAGGCAAGTGGTACCTGTAATGTGCCCAAGTTTCCTGTTTGTAGCTTCAAAAATAAAAAAATGGGAGGCGTAACTGTATTTACCCCACTACTACCCATTTTTCTAAAAATTAATTGCCACACAAGACAAGCACCTACGTTTCTGAAATTTCACACACATAGGTCCCAAGGTACCCCCTACAATGTGGCAAAGTTTCATGTGTGTAACTTTAAAAATGACAAAGTTATAGGCATTCCTGGGTATTTATTAAAAAATTAATTGCCACAAAATGCATGCACCAATCTTTCTGAAGTTTCTCACAGATAACTACCCCTAACCAGTCTACAATGTGCCCAAGTTTCATCCTTCTATCTTTAAAAATGAAAAAGTTATAGGCGTTTTTGTAAAACAATACTTGGCTATGGGAAAAAGCATTCAAAATGGCGTCCGATCCGGATCGGACATCTGGTCCGATCCGATCCGACCAGCCTCCGATCCGATCCGATCCGATCCGACCCCCCAGGTCCGATTCCGATCCGCTATCCGATCCGATCCGGGGGGTCAGTGCACATCCCTATTTTAAACCTCTGTGGCTGATATTCAGTAATACATCTTTGCAAAGCTAAAAGAGAATTCATTTAAAGAGCATTTGGGAGAAAGGCAAGAGTGAAACTAAACTAGAACCAGAAGCAAAGTCATTTGCAATACATAGCACTATACAGGCAGGAAGAAGCAGACAACACACTCAATAAAAGATATATACTATTTCTTTAAAACATTTGTTTACTTTGGAATATCCAGTCTATTTTCTGCCCTTTGCTTATTCATTAAATACCACAAAAACCTCTCAGCAGGCAATTTTCCCAACAGATATCCCTGGCAATATTTATGGCAGTGGCCATTTTTATTCCCCCCCAAAATACCAGAAAACATGGCATAATGGATAAACAAAATGGCCACCATAATGAAAACGAGGCCTACAGTGGCTACATCCTCTCCCCCCCCCCCCAGCTGATAGATGCTAGTGAGGGTTATGCATCTGCACAGGCTTACAGCGACTTCCATTGACTCCCATTATTTGTTTAAAAACTTTTGAAATGGAAATTTAAAAACAGGGTTCCACCAACCCCAAAACATGAGGAATAGGAAATAACCATGGTTTTAGATTCGTTTTACAAAAAAAAGTTTTGTTTTTCACAAAGCTTTGGCAAAAAAAAAAGGTCACCAGTATAAAATCGCTAAGGACACAATCTTATGCATGTTTAGCTTGCATGGCTGGCTGAGTGTGCTGGGAATTGTAAAACTTTTTCTGTCTAAACATGCATAGGATTGTACCTGAGGGTGAAATCCTATGAAGATAGTTGGCAGCCTCCAAACTCAGAAACTGCCAAGTATCCAATGCAGGGCTGCTAAAGTTTTTCACAATTTTGCTTGATTAGCAGCTGTCCTTTAGAGTGGGAGGGAAGGAGTCTGGGGCAACCACTGGAAACATTGTATGGTACCATTGCGTGGTACCATACCATCTCCTCCCTCCCTCTGGGAATGCCTCTTTTTCCCATCTCTGTGCTCCATTTCTGATAGCCAAAACTGCACTGGCTACAAGCAAGGAGGGGAGGGAGCAGAGAGTGTAGTTTCTGGGCCTCAGAGCCCAGACACCAAACAATCCTATGCCCCTCTGTCACTTTTGACAGAGGGAGGGATTTTCTCTTTTTCTCTTTAAGCTGCTTTTTCCCCTTCTGTATTTCACCAACTGACCTGAAATTTTCAGGGTCTTTCAACCAATAATTTTGCCTGGCACCTATACATTTCAGAATGGTTGGTCAAACTGCTCTGATTTTATGAAGGTTAAAACAACTAACTGACCCTGATTTGTGTGTTTGTTTTCTTTCTTTTTTGCATGATGACAATATGATAATACAGTGCATCTAAATACCAGGCACTAAAACTGATTAAGCAGTGCCTGACTTCTGTTCATTGCACCAAGAACAGAAGCACTGGAGAAACAATAGCACCCCATCCTTATGTAAAAACCAGCATCAAGTAGTCGTAATGTCTTGCTGTCTGACACATACATAGCACCCAAAAATTTCTTGGGTTTTTAATATATACATTCCCATAGCAACCAAGCACAGTGTTGTACAAGCCACTTTATTTTCCACTCTCCTTCTATTAATGTAGAACATGGCCAGCATATCTTCTCTAGAAGGATTCTTAAGTTTCAGTTTTACAGTGCAAAAGCTATACCTGAGTTGGTTTAGAATGGGTTTTCTTCAACTCTAATGGAAGGTGATGCTCAGTCACTTCTCAAAGCCCTATGAGGAGTGACTGAAAGAACTGGGTATGTTTAGCCTTGAGAAGAGAAGACTTAGGGGAGACATGATAGTACTCTTCAAGTACTTGAAAGGTTGTCACATGGAAGAGGGCCAGGATCTTTTCTCGATCACACCAGAGTGCAGGACATGGAATAATGGGCTCAAGTTACAGGAAGCCAGATTCCAGCTGGACATCAGGAAAAACATGCTAACTGTTAGAGCAGTGCAACAATGGAACCGATTACGTAGGGTGGTTGTGGACTCTCCCCCACTACAGGCATTCAAGATGTAGCTAGACAGTCATTTGTCAGGTATGCTTTAAGATGGATTCCTACATTGAGCAAGGGGTTGGACTCAATGGCCTTATAGGCTCCTTTCAACCCTACTATTCTATGATTCTATGAATTCATGTAGAACTGTGGGTGGTAATCAAATCAACCTTTGAAAACCTGTACAACAGGGGCCTCTTATCTCTCTAATGCAGGTGCAAAGAGATGATTGCACAGCGAAAGACAGGACGGTTGTACACACTTCTAAGCCCCCTCCTAAGTAAATGAAATTTACTCTGAAATTTCTTCTCTTTTTTTTTTTAAAGCAATTTGTTTTCTATCAAATTGAATGGGAAGGCTCAGAAATATTGTGGGATAAATTTTTGGTGCAGCACTAATATGATTACAGTTTTAAAGGACCTGTAATAGTCTAAAGTGCTAACAGTTCAGGGCTTCCCACCAGAGCAGATTCTTATCAATCTGAACTGTGAGAATATTCTCCTCACCACTCAAGTCTTTGTGGGGTGTAGCTCTCTGGGCTCCTAGCCCCAGAGTAGGTTTTTTCTCCCCTCTGTTCCTAGCCCTTACTAGCTGCCATTTTACAAAGATTTACTGCCAACTTATCACTTTTCACAGCATTGAGAGGTAAAGACAGACAGTTTTAAAGTGGAGCTTCTCCCTATCCCTAGACCACCTTTCAACTCCTAGAGGTGACACAAGGTGCTCAATATGTCCCTCTTCTTTTTATTCCCTAACCTTCAGTAAATTTACTCAATATTATATATCAGTCATTGTCTTGGGCTGAAGGTGATAACACTCCTGAAAATAAAAGTCTTTATTAAAGCCACTATCAATATATTCATCATATTTACTAGGCTTTATCAAAATTTAGAAAATTACAATAGGTTCCTAACCTCAGTTATTGCGTGCCTGTGGCTTTTTATTAACCACTATCTATAATTAACACTATTTGAAAACATATCAAACATATGAAATGTAGTACTGTCTTATGTTATTACCAAACCGACCAACTGAATACTGCCCGATTCACCTCTGCTTTGGTCAGGTCATTTCAATTTTTATGAAGTTAAAATTCCTTAATTAACATTGTGCGTGTGTGTGTTTAAATGTATTCATGAGTGATGAAAGTGCTGACAATAAATAGAACAATGGATTACTTCAATGGTATTTAGGGAAGGACACATCTGGCAGTTTTGTTTCTTCTGGTTTTTTTCCCCATCTTGAATATGATGAAATTTGCAAATTTTGGTCATATTCAATAGGTACATAGAGAGAACTATGATGTGCCTGCCTATCATGTAGTTGTTAAAGATGAGGAACCTGTCAGAGGAAGAGAAAAGAGGTTAGTAATTATGTACTAACATGGTTGAGTACACAGGGGATCCAGTGTAGAAGTTTAAGAGCTAAGCACTCAAAGCGGTGGGCCTGAATGGATGGATCTGTCAGTTTCAGTTTTTTTCCCTACATTTCATTTAAAAATAACAATAAAAATCTCAATTTCTTTCCGTCCAGCATATGAACTTTGCAAACCTTGGTAAATTCTTAATAAACCAGCTGAAATGGAATTCTTACCCATTCTTAATGATAAGTGAAAGAAATATATGAGAAAAGAAAGGTAAGTATGCTTAGGCCTGGAGCCTTAATAGATCTAATAGATCTATCTTAATGGATCTATCTCACATTTTCGCTGCAAATAGGTAAACTATGCACAAACACAGGTATAACTGCACCATATCAAAAATACAGCAAGATCAGAAGTAGTGCTGAAGTGATTTCAAATAGGACTAGGGTAGAAGTGTATACTGAGGTTTGATGCATTAAAGTTTAGATCACAAAGCTGCAGTGGATTTTATTTTTATTCAAAGAATTGGCCTGACAATTATATTTTTAAAATTTGGCAGCAGCATCAGTGTGTGCAGTGTGTGCGTTTGCATTTGACTGTGCATGTCTATGTGTGTGGGTGTGTGAAAGAGAGTCAGAGAGAGAGAGAGAAGGGAGGAGGAGCAAGCATGTCAGTGGTACATGGTAGCAGCGGGGGTGATTTGGGTTGTTGCTCTACCCACTGCTGGCATGTTGCACCCAATGTCCTTAACTGGAGCCAATTTGGCCCTTGGGTCAAAATAAGTTCCCAGTTCTTCCAATAAAGGCTTGCTGCCTGGCTCCTGTGTGATACCCATAGGGATGGGCAACTCAGCTGGCCACTTGACCCTGCTTTCTGCCTACTACAAGCTACCCAGCAATCCATGAGTGCCTGACAAGTGCCGTGCACCTGCACGATCCCTTATCAAGCCACCATTTTGTGTGAAATGGCAGCTATCGTAGACCTTATCGTGGGCTGCCAACCCCATGCATTCTTCTTGCAAGGAGAGAACAAAAGGTTGGCAGCTGCTGCGGAACTCCTGCCACTTGCAAGGGAGGAGAGCATGAGGGCTTGGCAGGCAGGGGTGGCAAGAGTTCCCATTGCCACCAACCAAGCCCTCATTGGCTAGATCTACACTACTGCTTTATAGCATTATTGAAGTGCACTGATAACTGTTGGGGCACAATCCACATTCCATATGCCACTTTCATAGTGTTATTTCCTGCTTTTGATTCCACATTTGTAATGATTCGGCACAAGGTGCAGATCTGGCCATTCTCTCCTTGCAAGAAGAGCATGAGGGGTTGGTGACTAGTGCAGGACTCCTGACACCCTGCCTTTCAAACCCTCTAGCTCTCCTCCCAAGAAAGGAATGTGTGAGGGCTTTCCAGACAGTGGGAAACTGCAAGCTTCCCCAACTTGTTGTATGATGAGTCGAGCAGTTCTGGAGATCCGTGGACTGACAGTCCCAAACGGATGCCCGCACCATCCCTAGATCCCAACACAAATATGCCAATAGCCATGGGCTGTGCATCCTTCTTGCAGGCTGCCTCTCCTACATAAGTAGCCCATTTAAGCCTGAAATGTTGCGAATTGTGCTATTTACAGCCACAATCTGCACAAATAACACCCACCCCCATGCCAAAAACTTGACTCACATCAAGTAGGGCCAGCCCATGAATGAGTGGGATGAACATTAAAACAAACTATTCTTTTGTATTATTATGTCCCTATTTATTTATTTATTTAATTATTTATTTATTATGTTTTTATACCACCCAATAGCTGAAGCTCTCTTATTGGGCTACTATTTTCTTATTGGGCTACTGTTTTCTTATTGGGCGACTCTTTCCCCCCCCTGCACCCCAGACCAATGTTTCAACTACTTAGATAAGAGGCCAACAATTTCATAGCCAATTAATTTAGAGATGACTGCTATTAACTGAGACTGCATTCTTAAGTATTCCACAATACTTTTGATACAACACTGCATAAATGAAGTACTTTGGAGTTCTGTGCCATGAAAACCATGACCTGAACTATCCTGCATCTTTGTTTTAAGTTTTGTTTTTTAAAGGTTTCATCTGTGGGAGGCAATTCAATGCAAGCATACAAAGAGCAGAATTCACCTACTTTAACTCCTGATTGTTTATAAAAAAAATATGAAGTGGAGGCTTTGTTGTTGTTGTTATTTAGCAAGCATGTTAAGGAAGACTGTTTTCAATTCAAGCAAGAATATAGTTAGTGATCAAAACATCTGCTGGCTTAAAAGATTAGAGCAAAGGTTATCTCATGTTGGCTCAAACTCCCCCCCCCCCCATACAGGAATTGGAAGCTAAGGCTGCTGCCTTAAGAGACATGCCCTGTGATCAGTGATGATGTGGTGCAATGCCACTAATTGTACTTGCTTACAAGTTACCCTCCATGCATGTACTTGCTTACAAGTTACCCTCCATGCACCTGTACTTTTCCTGGGTCTTTCATGCCCAAATCCAGAGAAGGGAGTTTGAGTGCCTGGGACTAGCAAAGATGTCCCACATTGTCTTAGTCCTGCACTGCTTTATGACGCATCTAAGCCTTACTGAACTGCTAGAGAAATCTTTACCATCCTTATGCTATTTTTGTGGCATTATGATAACACTGAATAATAGGAGAGTACACATTTCTTATTCTGGATTTTCATTGCATCATGATGAATGAGACAAAAAAATATAATTCAGCACCACACTGAGATTTCCACCAGCAGATCCCGCAAAGTATTTGGTGTTGCAGTGAAATCTGAGATGTTTGTTTGTGGTACAATGGGCTGGAATCTGAAGTAAAATATTCATTCTCTACCACATTGAGATTTCCACCAGCACACACATGCTATAGGACTTACCTGTGTATTGCAAACCAAGTTCTCTTTAGGTTGGTGTGGGGATGGGGAGAGTCCAAGGAGGGAATGAGGTGGCCAACTGAACTGCCGGAAGGGGTAGAGTTGACTGCTCACCCCAAGCAGATCATTGCTTCAGTGCTGCCATGAACTGTGCTGATACAGCGATCTGGGCTTGGGGGAGGGGAAGGGAGGGTACTGCAAGGCCTTGCCTTGCCTTGCCTTGCCTTCCACTCACCTCACCCCATCAGATCACTGCTTTAGCTCCCTCCAAATCAGACATGCTCACTACCTCCTACCATCATAAATATGCCATTTATTGCTCTTCTCATCAACATTCCAAATTACCAGTGAGGTAGGAGACTGAACATCATTATAAGATTCCTATAGATTCTCATTTCAGGTTTAAAAGCTTTAAAAAGGAACTTTGATGAAAAATGGTTCTCTACCAACTCCAATGGAAGAGTAATAGAAAACTATCAGTCTTGTTCATAACAACCCCCTTGTTTCGTCAGAATTTGTGACCATAAACTGGTTGCCAACCTTTTTCTCATAGTCACTTTTGACAGAGGGAGGTGTGTGTTTTTCCTCTCATTTTATCTCTTTCTCCCTCATATTACAACTAACCTTCATGAAATTGTTGGGGCATGCAAAATGAACAAATCTTTCTGGCAACTGAAAATTTGATAAAGTTTGGTGAAACAGTTTTGATTATGTGAAGGTTAGAATGATCTGCCCCCAATCACTACATAACACACACACACACACACACACACACACACACACACATATATATATATATATATATATATATTCTGGCCTTAACTTTAGTCACCACAATGGTAGTGGCATTCTGAGTGGGAATATGTAAAGCATAACAGAAAGGGCACATTACTTTGGTACTCAAATTTACTTTTAAGAATATCAAAATCTCTGTTACTTAGATAAACAGAATGAGAGAAAATGCCCCTCCTGTCAAAAAATACCCCAACCTTTAACTATAGAAACTATTACATGTGCAGATTTGTTTTGCTTCATAGGTTAAAGCAAGTGGCAATTAGACATCAGAGTGGGAGTTTCAAGCGTAGAGGCAGTCATATGTCACAATACAAAATATGCTTCAGTTTCAATATTTTAGCACAAAATGCAGCAGAAGTATGACTTCTAGATGTGTGCTTTATATATAAAAAAAGCTGAAATAGTATGTAGTCTTTCAAAAATATGGGTAAGGTGTATATGTTCCAATACATTTCAGGTCGTATGTAAAACTTTATATCTGAGTAGGTTTTGAGGGGGGGAGGGAATTGTTGCAGCCCCTGCAAACAAGTAGGGTTGAAATTCAGGTGTGCCACAACTAGGGATATTGGGGGGAAAAATTGGGAGGGGGTTGAACCTCAACAAGCTTCCTTTATTTGGGCCCTTGGACCTCAGTCCATTTTTCCACAAAAGGGCCTGACTTCATCTGCACTGATTTGGACAGGTTTGCAGATTTTTGCATATATATATATATATATATATATATATATAATTGCACAAACAGATTTGCACAGATTTTGGCTATTTGAACAAATAAAAAATTACTGGAAAAGTTCCCTGATTTTGGGGGGGAAACTGAATGCGAGCCGAGTTAGGCGGGCAGCACTTGTCCATCAAGCCCCAAAAGGGCCAGGTTTCAAAGCGACGACCATCCCTAACTAAAACCAATAGATTCCTAATTAGGGATGTCAGAGAAATCTGGGAGTGGGGGTGGAGTCTGACCAGTTTACCTAGGTTTGGTCCCTTGGCCTTTGTTCTGGTTCCCACTGTAGCACTCAACTTGGTCTGAAGCGAGTTGGGCCAGTTCTCAGCCTTTTCCAGGGCATTTTGCTCATGTTTTCTGCAGTTTCTGCAATTGCACAAATTTCTGTGCAATTTGCACAAAGTTCTCAGAATTTTGCACAAATTACAGAACTGCACAAAAATGTGCAAAAAATGTTCCTGGAGTTCAGGGAAAACCCAGCCGCTTGGCTCACACACCGCGGAACTCTGCCAACTCAAAAACAAACTGGATTTCCCAGCGACAAACATCCTGACATAGTAAGAATGTACATAAGTATATCTTAGTAAAATGGAAGGGAATACATAACTGGGATTAAACAGGTCACAACTCTATTGAAAGAACATGACATACAGACATCAGCCAAGACCCTTCACCCTCCTTTGAGATATAATTTACCCTTTCCGTTTTGAGTTCAATGTTCCCACTTTCTGCTCATGCTAAAAAGTAATGTCAGGGAAAGAAGAAAAAAAGAGCTGAGATGAAAGTACTTGTAAATTATTCGAATGTTGTCGGGCAAAAGATGTTTTCAAACTGAACAGCAGTGATTAGTAATTTTCTAGTCTAGCAAAATAGATTGTTAGTATACTAGGAATAATGGAAAGTGACTGACCTCAGAGACCTCCACTTCTTTTCATATAGGAAGTTAGTGTGATTCATTAGTGAGTATATTAAAAAAGGTGGCATTAAATAGTGGTGCCATATGTTAAGATAATTGGGAATAGAAAAGCAATCAAACAAGCAAGCTGCTGTTGGAATGTGCCAGTGCTGTGAGGATGTCTTATGTGCTACAAAACCACAGTGTAGCTTTCTGTGAAATGGGCTCTGAAATATATGTCTTTTTGGTTAAAGCATTTTTTATGAGTGGCCTCTGTTCTATGGTTGCATAGTCCTGTGACTATGAGTGGCCTTTGTTCTCAGTTGCATGGTCCTATGACCATGGCTGCCCTGTGTTCTCTGGTTGCATTCCCACCCATTTCCTGTTTCCATGTAGCTTGTACAGTCACTTTTTGTTGCAATTTTTCAGGTGCAATTTTTCAGGAGAAAACTGAATGAAAGTCAGGAAAGGGCTATCGATCTCTAAAACCTGTTTCATTTCCCTGCTTTGTTTCCCACATGTAACTGGAAGAGAGAAAGAGAAAATTTGCTAAGTAGAAACACATTGCTTCTGAATAAACATATATAGTGCCTTCCTTCTATGTTAACATATGTAAGATTTTTCCTACCAATGTGGTTTGCTTCTGGGGAAACATGTATAGTCTTGAGTACACATGCATTTTGGATTTTGGGGGAAATTTATGGCCCTATCCCTGAGTACTTTGCATTTGTCCACCCTTGCTACTAGAATGTGATCCCCAAGACCTACTCTGAAATAGAATTTGTACCTTGGCCCGAAAATGGTTTGAGACCCCATTTGTAAGCCAAATGGCATCAGAAAATGTTCTTCAACCCAAGGGAGTTAAAGCCCTGCTGAATTATTTGCTGTACTCTTTTTTTGACACTTTGGGGAGCAAAAAGGATACGCAGAAGACCTGTCCCAGACTGTCCCATTCCTCATTCCAATGAAATGCCCAATGATGTTGTGTTGTTCACATAGGCATTGTAAGGGGAGGAAATATGACTGTCCCCACTGGCTAGTGGAAGCCATCTTTTTTTCTTTCCTACAGTGCCCATGGGGATGGCACTATGTCATGATGTAGCATTGGAACATTTTATACAAATGAAGAATGGGATGGACTGCCCACTGTAGCTCTGCAATTTGGAGCAGCAGCAGAGAGAGTTGCCCTGTGCTCCCTCACCTTAATGGTAAGTCCCCTTCCTTACCCCTCCTACTAATATTCAGCACCACTACCCCAGAATTCTCCAAAAATGTCCTCTAACATCTGTGGGAGACACATGCTCCCTCAAAGGTAGGATGGGAGATTTTCAGCCTGGTACTAGTAAATAATTGAGAGCTACCCTAGGAACATGTTGAAGGCCAGGATGAAGTTTTTATATAGACATTCCAGATATATAATACCTAAAGGACAGGGGTGGGGAAGTGTTGATGACAAATACAGTTACAAAAACAGACATTTTAATTTGGTATCATAATAACACAATCATAAGATGCAAATATTCCTAGGTCTAGAAGTTCTGAATTCGTTTTTTGTTCAGCTTTGCCTCCATAGTATTCTAAATTTAACCACTCAACAAGACCCCAGCAGACTTTTTAATAAAAGCATCCCCTACCCCATCCCCAGAGTATATGTATATAAATCTATGAATTTGAGGTTAATGTCTCGTGCATCTCATGGAGTGGACAGTGTCTATGAACACTTGCACCAAACGCTTGCAAGTGAAGAAGGCGAAACAATAAAAAGATGACACAACTGTATGGATTGAAAATCGGGCTACATTTATTAAATCTGATCCGCAAACGGGGATCCCTGGGCAGCTATTCCACTATGCCAGCACTAGCTGGTTAATGTAATTGGGCAAAACATTCTTTGCCTTCTGGATGTTGATTATAGAATCGGCACCCTCAGGAGTTCCCCATTTGGGGCAAGGGGTGCATCCTCTGTCACATCACTCTAGGCTGCGAAACTCTAGGTGTGCGATGGGAGATGGCCCCACAGGCAATCTTTATCCCCCCCACTGGGGCCACAAAACCTTCAGTGGGAGGCCTTCAGGATGCTCACCATACTTATCCAGACAACCATAGCCTGACCAAACCAGCTTACCTAGGGGAATGTAACTGAAGCTGAACTGCAAGAAAACCCACCAATTCCATCTAAGACTCTCTCATCCCATTTACAGTGTGAAGCAGGCGTCTTTTTGCCTGCAAGCCAACTGGGCAGTGTGCCAAATATTTCTGCTTGGTCCTCAAAAGAGCGACCAGTTAAAGCTCCACACTGCATACAGGCAGGGAGGGAGCCATACTTCAAAGAAGCCAGGAGGAAGGCTCAACAGGCTAATATCACCAGGTAAGCCCTTCCTCAGACCAGTAGTACCACTGAGCCCTGCCAGTGCTGGGGCTTGCCAGCACATCCCTTCATTTACCCTCCACACTCGCAATGCCCTCCCCCCTGTGGTCAGGCAAGCTGATTTGTGTTCATCTTTAAGACTCTTTGTTGTTTCTGATCAAAATATATCTGTCACTGGCTTCCTCTTTCTTTCATTAACACAGATTGCTTTCCAGAGAGGCCTTTGTTTGCTTAGCCTCAAGCGAGGTTAGTTCAGTAGAGATTTATGCTAGATTACAGCTGAAAATTATGATTTCAAATGCTTGGCTGAACTTATCTTGTTCACCATAGCTGGACAAATTGTTTGATGCAGATATTGTAGCATGTCATAGGTAATATAAAGCAGCTGGTTTCTTATAAGCAGTGGCAGTCGGTACTTAGGAGAGGAACTGGGGAACATCAGAGATGCAGAGCCTCTGTATTGTGGGGGGATGTGGCCCTACTGGAGTCCCAATCCTGCCCTCTGAGATTCCCCAGCTGGCCATGCAAACAACTATCATGTGGTGGTTTCCCTGATTTTGTGTAGTTTTTCCTCCATTCTAAAAGGTTGAAATGCCTCCCCTAAAGTGTCCTTACTGGAAATAAGAGCTTTAAGCTAAAGTATGTGGTATTTTTGGCCCTACCACTTTTGCCTTTGGCCCCACCACAGGGATATGGCTCCAGAGATCATATCTGAAAAGGAATTTAGATTCTGGGGTGAAGATTTTCAATTACCCTGATCTACATCCTGGGCTGAAAATGGGAAACAAGATGTTGAGATTGAGTTGTAACTCTTCATCCTCTACCTGGCATAATGTGCAATGCTTACTGCTTGTATCTCAATTGTGCCTTCTCAGTAGTGGGAGAGAAGCCATACGTTGGTTAGTATCTCCAGTGGAAAGCAAAATCATGTAACCTCCCTCTCTTGATCACAAAAGCATCTGCTACAAACTGCACTCTCAGCTTTGGGCTAGAAAAGTGAAGTGAGTCTAGCTGAAACAGAAATATCTTTACATCTCCATACTGAGAGCCGGTAGGTACTCCCAGGGCAAACATTCTAAGTTTCTTGCTTTCTTTAAAGCCAGTGCTCAATGCCTTAAATATCTTTTTTTCCCCAGTACATTGAATGTTCTTGGCAGGGCCCTTAGTACTCCTGCCAGGCTCAATGTGACTGAAGGTACATAAAGGATGCAGCCTAGAGTGTCATCAGAAGAACGTTATAGCACATGTATGTTACTCCTCACTTACTGATGTTCACAGGTCCTTTTGATGATGACGTCCACCTCCCATGCATCTCCTGCTCCTTTTTGCCTTCTTTCCATCACAAAATAGACCCCTTTAAATCATATATATATATATATATATATATATATATACAGAATGTGCCACCATTTCCTGCTGTGTTCAGGAAAAGTGGTGCAATAAAAATGCCCACTGAATAGGCCACGTGTTCATTGTTAACTTCCTCTTTCTTCCCCTCTATGAAAAAAGAGGAAGTATCATGGGACAGAAGCAGGGGGAAGCAATGGTAAGGAAACACAATTCCCCCCCCCCCCCATCTGATGACGCTCCTAGTGATGAGTGTGTAGGCAAATACACACTTGGCTGGTGGGTGTGTTTTCAGCTGCCTCTAACTAAACTGAGTGGGATGAAATGTATGCACTTTATTTTTTCTTCAAAGAATAATTTGGGAACATTGGCATTTCCAAGTGTGTGTGTGTGCATGTGTGTGTGTGTGTGTGTGTATTTGAGGACATCAAGAGGCACTTTGCAGAGGATAGATGTATTCCCACCGGGTCATGCTTCTTGGGAATCCAGCATCCAAATTGCAATCAAGTGTTGCTAGTTAAATATTATTCTTCTGACTGCAAGTGGTACAGATGCTGTGCTCTAGTGCAAGACATCTGTAATTGTGAAATGTGATCATCATGGACATCTATTAGATAGTCCTTGTGGCATCTTTGCTGAGACAAGACACAATTTCTTTGGCTTTATATATAAGTGAAGGAAAAAGACACAGCAACATACACATCCCATGTCTCACCTCGTTACAAATGTTCATAGTGTCCCAAGATATGTGTTAGCGGAAACATTACTTCCATTACCCGGGGGAAAAGAAGAAGTTGAATCTGCACCATACCCTGAATTTCATAAGCCACATTTGCCTTCTACTGTAAAGTTTGCTTTGGCTAGTTTGACTGCAATATAAGAGTAGTCCAATGACTTCATTCATTCATTTAAATAGTTATAAACCGCTTAATATATTAAAATCTTTAAGCGGTTGTAGGGCCCACTATTTTTCAGTTTTTCCTGCACCTATCTGCATCTGCTAATGTACTGTGGTAAAACCACAACTCTGAAACATCAGATTTTCTGCCGTTATTAAAGCCTGTGTTAGAGATTTTTTTTCCGGCAAGGACTACAGTTTTGTCTGCTGTTTCTAACCGTGAAACAGAATTCTTTGTCTAAGTCTCAGCTCGGGTATCGCAAGATAGCATGTAAATAGTGTCATGTTTTAATTTGTTCTGTTGGTGTTACCTGAGGTAACAAGTTTGTCTATTTAAAAAGTTATCAGCAAAACTGAAAGCCTACAAATACCTGAAAGGTAGTGATAATATATAGCAATAAGAAGGTTTCAGATGCCCAATTTGTATAGTGAGTATCTTCCTACAGAGCTTAGAAGCTGCTCAGACTTTCTGGATTGATAGTCCTATGATGGAAAAAAGCTAATATCCTAGGCAGAGCTAGCTTGGACACAGTGGTACAGACACTAGTGACCTCAGGACTGCTGGATTACTGCAATGTGCTTATGTGGGGCTGCCCTTAAGGCTGCTCTGGAAGCTGGAGTTAGTGCAGAACACAGCACTTCAGCACCTTTTCAGCATTCATCCTTTGCTGAGGGAACTGCACTATCTGCCTATTTACTACTGGAGCAGGTTAAGGTTTTGGTACTAGTGTACAAACCTTAAACAACTTGGGACCAGGATACCTGAGAAAGCACTTTCTGCCTTACCAACCTGCCCAATCACTGACGTCATCAGAGGGTATGCTCCTGGTGGTCAACATAGACCTATGGCCTGATTGGAGTCCACCAGGAGAAGAGCCTTTAGTGTATTGTCTCCTTTCTGATGGAACTCCCGGCCTCTGGACTTCAGGTAGGCACCAATGCTGCATTGTTTACAGCGCCTCCGGAAAACAGCTCTTTTCCCGAAAGCCTTCCTTGGTTGACTAGCCTTGCACTCTGTTTTTTTAAAGAGCAATTTTAATATCATGTTTTATTCTTTTTATCTTTTGTTCATTTATTTCTTGTTCTTCATCTGTTTAGGTGTAGAACAGTATACAAATGTAATAAATAAATAAACAAACAAACAAATAAATAAATAAATAAATTGTAGTGGCCATTTCTAATATATAAAGTCCTATGCAATAAGTGCAATCGTTATGTGAAAAATATAGTCTAGAACATTTATCAGAACAGCAGATACCATGGACAGTGAAGGAACACACACACACACACACGAGAGAGAAAGAGAGAGAGAGAGAGAGAGAGAGAGTTTCTTAATAATTGCTGATGTTTTTCTTCACTTAGCAATCTCGCAGAGGTGAGGCGTGTTCTGAAATTTCTTCAGCATGAACCACAAGGCAAGGCACCTGGAGTCTCAGCATTTTGGATAGAATAACTTTCTTTGGCAAAAAACTATTTTCCGCCTCCCAAACTGCACGAGGGAGAGTTTTCCAAAGGCTGGGTGCCGCTACAGAGAAGGCCCACTGTTGAAGTCCTTCGTGACAAGATTCTGTTCATCTTGGAATGACGAGCAGGACCTCCTCTGACAATTGTAAATGTCACCTGGGTGTGTATAAGAGAAGGTGGTCTGCTAGGTATCCTGGTACCAAGTTGTTTAGGACTTCATAGGGTAATGTCATAACCTTGTACATGGCTCAGTAAACAAGAAACTGCCAAATATTGTTTTAAATGGCCTGGGAGGGGGGGAAAGGGGGCCTATCACCAACAAGTCCATAAAGTAGGTACCAGGTAGACCTTTATAGGTAGAGCATTGCACAATGGACCTCTCTAGGGAGGGCATTACACAACAGCAGCTATTGACTCAACTACGTCATCCACCTCCAACTCTGAGCCTGTGTGCTCAATGCTGGAGCCATGGCAAGGTGCAATTCCAAATTGCTAAGTGTGTGTGTGTGTGTGTGTGTGTGCATAAAATAAAGTAAAAATGGATATTAGAAGTCACATTAATATAATCTATCTATATTTCCTGTATAAATTAAATGTGCCTTCAGCAAGAAATAAAAGCAGGTAGGAGGTAGTAAGAAAATCTTTTGCAGGTTAGCATTCAAATGATATTGTACATTTGTGCCTCCCCTACCCCCATACTTATATTTAGATGTAAGTACTGTTGAATTTGGTTGGGGGGGGGGGACATGAGGAATTGAAGCCTACATAAGTATCCTACTAGAACCCTCTTCAGGTCTTCTCTTATTGGGTACAGTCAATACATGGGGACTAGGAGCACTCCAGCCCTGCACCCCTCTGCTGTTGTGTCCATTGCCCTCTACTCATGGAGGGCAACTATCTGAAGAGGAGAGCCTCCAGCATGCTGGAAAATCCGTGTTCCAGGTTACATGGAGAGCCTCTTCAAACAGTCACCTTCCATAGAAAGTGATCAATGTGAGAGTGGAGGGGTTGAATCTTCAGCTCTCCCTTTCCTCACATGTTGATTGTACACGGGAAGAAAATGCCTGAATAGGGCTGAGAACAGTAAGACATTTAAAAGTCTTGAATGTACAGATACTGCAATCTGTAGTTCTCTGTGGAATCATCATTCTTCTTAACAAATGCAACCCTCATAATTGAAATAGTACTCAAGATGCCATACACATTTATTATAATACAAGGAATTATTAATATGTTACATTCGATAAGGGAAGCCTTTTAATTTTTTTTTTAATAAAACAGCATTTTGGTTTGATCAGTTTTTATTTAATTAGATGTAAGCCAATTTGACTGTGTTTGCCACCTGCTGTATTGTTTTGCTAATAATTATCTTTTCTTTTAATATTCCTTATACTATTTTTCAAATATTGAGCAATTATACCTTTCACTGTGTAACTGGTTCTCTTTTTGTCCACTGAATGAATCAGCTCCAAACTTTGGGATAAATTCTTTCAGCATTTTCATCCCAAGTACCAGTGTTCAGAGCAGTGGAAGCTGGTGGCTCAGATTCGGTGGGGCTGTGAATCCATTTTGGGAGCCTATCTACACTACTGGTTTAAAATGCTTTATAACAGTTTTAAATAGGGGTGTACATGCCAAAAAATATGTCGTTTATCATTATTGTCATTTTGGACCAAAAAAAAGTCATTTTCATTCATATCGTAGGTGAACCGTATCGTCTTCACGATCATTATCGTGAAAAAATGATATTTTTTGCAGCCCTATTTTTAAAGAAAAATGCCTATAACTTCTGTATTTTAAAAGTTAGAGGCTTGAAACTTGGTCACAGTGCTTATGGGGTATGCCTAAGTATGTGTAGGAATTTTGAGATCCATCCCTCCAACTCTCAATTTTATATGAATGCTTTAAAGATTGTTTCCGTTCTGACAGGTCTGAATGAACACACATGGCGAGCTGTCATTCTGATCTGTCAGAACTGAAATGATCTTTAATACATTCTTATAAAATCGAGAGTTGGAGGGATTGATCTCAAATTTGGCACATATGTGTATGTGCCAAATTTGAGATCGATCCCTCCAACCCTCGATTTTATATGAATTTATTAAAGATCATTTCAGTTCTGACAGATCAGAATGACAGCTCACCACGTGCGTTCATTCAGACCTGTCAGAATGGAAATGATCTTTAAAAAATTCATACAAAGTCGAGAGTTGGAGGGATTGATCTCAAATTTCATACATATGTAGGCATACCCCATAAGCACTGTGACCAAGTTTCAAGCCTCTAACTTTTAAAATACAGAAGTTATAGGTATATTTATATGGCAGTCCGATAAAACGATAAAATCGCCCAAAAATTATCATCTCCGATAATTATCGTAGGTTTTTGTATCGTATCATTATCGTTAAACACATACATGATAATGACCTTATCATCTCGTTATCGTACATTTTAAGGATACAATACACATTCCTAGTTTTAAACCGGTTAGTAATGGTTATTAACCGGTTTAAAACTGTTATAAACCGTTTTAAAGCAGTAGCGCAGATAGGGTCATGGTTTCAGTGAGAACCAGCCAAAACTCTAAAGGAGCTATCTGAGGTGCTGAACCTATCCCCCAAATAGTTTAACCACCATGATTGTTCCTCTAGAGTACTGGCTGAAACCCAGAATGGATTCATAAGCTAGAAAGATACCTCCATCATGAATTGATTAGGTAGGACCACAACGTACAGGTATCTACATTACTCTCCTGACACTCCCCATAATTCAGAAGCCTTAATTGCACACACGTCACTAATGTGACCAAGGTTGAATCACAACAGTCACAATGGTTTGAGGGATCACAACAGACACAACACAGTCATTTATGCACAATCCCCCATCCCTATATATATATATATATATATATATGATTTGCATCCCATTTCAATTTTGAGAATTTACATTCATTCCAGGTTTGAGGCAGATATGTTAGTTCAGATAACAGCACCGCCTGGAATGAAAATACTCCCGGCTGATGTTGTCCTGAGTGTCATATGAAGCAATATCATTTAAATTCCCATCTGTGTATTTTTGAAGGCTTCATCAGCTTACTTAGGAAAAGCTGCTGGAAGTAAACAAAGTGAGCAGTTTCAATTGGCTGGCTAATGATCCTCACTCCACAATGACCCAGTATTTCAACATTTGGAGTATGCCTTTACTTGGAACATGAAAATGTATGCATACAGAAGTCCAGGAGATCAAAGGCCAATGGATTAGCCTAATCTCAATATGCCTCAATTTGTCTAAACCCTTGATTTATTGCCTTCCATGAAAAGGTCAGAATCAGCCAGGCTTCTCATTGCAGTCCAGCTTTCTGTTCCTGAGCACTTTCAAGCTTCTTTGGTGTAAGCCCCAACCACAGTGGGCTTATTTTATCAAATGACTGTGACTATTTAGAAATGAGTTATGCTCTGTGGAGTGCTCTGATAATGTGGGCAATAAGTAGAGGAAGCTTTTGAAGGTTAAAGGGAAGTGTTCAGGGAACGTTAATCTGGTTAGCAGGGGACAAAAGCCATCTGCAGCATGCTCTGTTCACAGGAAAGATAGCCAAAAAAAAAAAAAAATCATCATGAGGGTCTTTCGAGAGAATCATTTTATGTCACAATCGATGCACAGTTAATACATGTCTGTTGGGAGAATAATACTTTTTTTGGCAATTAGAAGTTTATCTGTTGTGTTTCATTGTATTGTTTCCCCAGATCGTACTACTTTATCTTACCTTGAACTAGGAAATTGTCAAACATAAAGGTTAGTATTGTACAGAACATGCTTGTACAAATTTAAGGGGCAGCATGTCCATTAAGTGGTAGGGATGGGTAAATCTATCATGGTCAATTTCACTTGGGTTCTGATTTTTTCATTCCATCTATGCATATATAAGTTTCATTGAGTTCATTGGGGTGTATAACTAGGTAAATGGGTATAAGATTGCAGCCTTATGGAAAACTAAGGGCTTTTTGTAAGCTTTATTTTTGGAAAATTTCACACTGGCAATGCACTCTCATGCATGTATACCCAGAAGCAAGCTCCACTAAATTCAATGGAACTTACTTCCAGGTAAGTGTGTACATAATTACAGCCTAAATAAACTCCTCTCTAGTCAAACTGGAGACTTCTACTAAAGCAATATTTCTCCCCTGCTGTCATGACCACAACTTCCCTTTCCTTAAGTACTATGCTCTGCATCTTCTTCAAGTTCTCCACCTCTCTACCTCCAACAATGGCCTGATTCAAACATTTACTGTGCAACTTGGGAGCTGATGGGAAGAATGGCACCAAGTGGCAGTCAATAAATTAGCTAATGAGGGATGAACATTTGCAAGGGGTATAATCAAAGGCCCCTTTCAGTAGACACCTTAAACTATGCCTTTAACTACGGTGATAAAGCCAGAAAGCCAGGCCGTGTTCAGAAGACACCTTAAACCATGGCTTTAACCATGGTGAAGTGTTTTTGCCTTAGTCACCGTGGTTAAAGCCATGGTTTAAGGTGACTTCTGAACATGGCCTGGTTTTCTGGCTTAACCACCATGGTTAAATCCATGGTTTGAGGTATCTTCTGAATGGGGCCAAAGAAATGTTTACTCAAATAAACATTACATTTGTGCCACATTCTGTGTTGTTCTATTAAGATCTATATGTTCAAATCATGTGGAAGGGTGAATTCTATGGCAGGGTGTGCAGCCTATATTGGGAATGTGTTGTATTCTCTCAGGCTATTCCATATTCCAGGAACTATATTTCCATCTATATTGAACAAATCACTTCCCTATAGTTTGTGAAGTCTTTCCTGAAGGTTCTTTAAAATAACTGAAACATTCGTATTTCACCCTTCCTGTTCCTTCACTGTCACTGGGCGTCTTCACCTGTCTTCTTAATGGTACATGCAGACTGAGAAGGGGGGAAATACATTCACCATCACAATACTCCTGGCACTGGAATTGTCTATCTTGGTTGAGGCCTTACCTCTGAGAGGACATTGCCTTCCTCTTGACCCCATTTCTTGCCTCCATATTCTAGAAATATATTTTGCAAAATTGTCTGCCACCCTTTTGAACAGCTGAACAAATTCTTTAACAATGAATGATTAAATCAGGGGTAGGCAAACTTTGTGGGCACATTTAGAATTTTGTTCAAATCACCCATAAATTTGGCGGCTACTGCTGAGTGTGACTATGGGACTGCTCAGCTGTGTGGCACTGGGGGGGAAAAAAAACGGCACCAAATTGTTCCTGAACCCTGGACTAAGCAGTCAAAAGTGAAGTATTCCCTATTTTTTGTATAAGACTGCAATCCTAGACCCTCCTACCTGAGTGTAATCGCATTGAACATGACAGGGCTTTCTTTTGAGTAGGCATGCACAGGATTGGAATGTAAAGCAAGTGAGGTTCCAAATAATTGACTTAACAGGCTGTGGCAATGTAAGGAATATTTCAAGGAGGATGAAACAGCAACAGAATAATATAAATGAATAAAATTGCTGGATTTTTTCATGCTATTTAGGCTAGCTTTCTTATTTTACAAAGTCCTTTAGATTTTTCACTACCTCCCAGTGTGACTAATTATTATTATTTATTTCCCTTGCTGATAGTGTACCTACCCAAAGTCTATGTGAACTAATAAACTATGTAAAATTCTTTGTAAACTTAATTTTTCAACAATGGGACTCTGAAATATCTTTGGGGGTGTTTTTCAGATGTCCTAATTTATACTGAAATATGTCAGCTTCCTTATTCCTGTATATACATAATGAAGACATTTCTACAACTTTGCCAGGGATACACCTCCAGTTCAGCCACTAGGATGAAGTGTGGAAGTAGTTTGTCAGGGTACTGGCAAGAGCCACTCAATCTTTGACTTTCAGATAGCCCCAAAGG